>CM035631.1:10002500-15002500 GCA_020496765.1 Gossypium stocksii | reverse complement strand
ACGTTTATGGGAAAAGTTGTCATTTACCCTTTGAACTAGAACATAAGGCGTTTTGGGCTATCAAATTTCTAAACCTTGACCCTAATCTTACAGGTCAAAAGAGACTCATGCAGCTAAACGAGTTGGACGAATGGCACTATAATGTATATGAAAACTCACGCTTATTGAAGAAAGCCACAAAGCAGTGCCATGACACTCGTCTAAAGTAACACAAACAATTTAAAACTGGCGATCTCATTTTGCTTTATAACTCAAGGCTTAAATTATTCCCTGAAAAGCTAAAATCGAGATGGTCAGGCCCATTCATAGTTCAAAGTGTTCTTCCCTACGGCACAATTGAGGTAACACATCAAACTCACGGTACTTTCAAGGTAAACGGTCATCGACTTAAACTATATAATGGAGACAATTTTAAGAATGATAGGGAGGAGCTTAAGCTCCACGAACCTTCATAAAGATGCAAGCAAGGTAAGTCGAGCTTAGACTCAAAACAAGCGCTTCTCGAGAGGCAACCCGAGTACTAACATTGTTGATTTCTTTAAATTCAATTTATAACATCTAAATAACTAACTATGTCCTTAAAACGTAGATTTTTCAGAGCCACACGGCCAGGCACACGGGCATGCCTAAGGCCTTGGATGGAGACACGACCGTGCAACACGACCGTGTGAAAACAGAGCAAAAATTTTCCCCAAAATAAGGGTTTTGACAAATCACCACGGCCGTGCGACATGGCCTTGGGCGAATCTGCTGAATCAACACAGGCGTGGAACACACCTGTGCCCATAAGCCGTGGTTGAAACTGAGAGATTATCACGGGCGTGTGACACGCCCGTGCCTAGCACCCGTGGTCACACCATAAGCCCACGAAACACACGGGGTAGACCCAAGGCACACGGGCGTGTGCCACGGCCATGTGCCCAATCCCCTATTACTTTATTTTTAGTTTTAATTTTCTTTACTTTATATTTTTCCTTCTCCTTTTATTTTGCACTTCATTTCTTATCGAGTAATACTTGAATTCTCCACACAGTTGTGCTTATTCTCTTCAGTCACCCAGAATCATGAACTTCAAGTAGTCCTGTCTCCAATTCTACTTTCACTACTCAAGGAATTCATCCAATATTCAGGAAGTTTCATTTCTCTCCCTATCTTAAGATTTATGCTTATATGTCTAGAAAATTTAATTTTGTACATTGAGGGCAATGTACATCTTAAGTATGGGGGGGTATTAAGTTTTATCAGAAAATCCTTGAAATTTACTCACTTTCACTTTTTGCATTGTTCTCAAATCCCTGAATCTTCGCCTTAACAATTAGAATGAATTCTGATTGATTTATGACTTTAATTAATATGCTTAGAATTAAGATACAGGTATTTGTGCTTTGATCATTCAAACTTTAAGACATTAGAGAATAAAGCATGATAAGTTGAAATTTTTTAGAATTTAAAATTTTTCTAGGTTAGTTTCCTCAAATTTAAGTGTTATCTTGATATTTGAAATTCGCAGGATTGACATCAAAAGCCATAATTCTGGTGAGTTTTTTGAGCCTTTTGAGCATACATCATTTCGTGCTCACTTTTATTACTGCTTTGAGTGAATCAATATTGATCTGTTATTTTAGAACTTGCTTCGATTATACATGTCGAGACCACATCATTGATTTGATATACCGAGATGATAAAGGCACCTAGGTTTTAACCCACTTACTCCATAAAAGCCTACCTTCATGACTAACCCCTAGTAAACCCCCTTGAGCCTAACAAACCATTTTTTTTTATTTTCCCTCAATATTAACCTATAACCCATTTTTTTGTTAAAAACCCCTAATTACTTTGATCCCTATTTTTGTCGAGATTTGAATTGAATAATTATCTAGCTATGTTCTCCCTTTCAGTTAGTTAAGTTTGTAAAGTATTCGATTTATTCTTAAAAAAAACATATGTATATTTCAGTTGTAATTTAATGTTTCATATATTTCCATGAAATTTTGAACTTCTGTTCTTAAACGATGTTATCCAAAAGAAAAATGCTTTATTCTAGGAATATGTTTTAGTGATAGAGATTTTTTTAGTTAGATGATTTCTTAGTTCGATCTCGATTCTAACCCTCTTTTTCAGCTTGTGGCCACACCCCTAACCAAAGCCACGTTATAACCCTCTAAAGACCTTTTGATCGATGCATCATGTTAATACATAGTGGTGGAGATTTGATTTTCATGTAAGCATATGGTAATAACTTTTCATGTTAACTAATGAGTGCTGAATTTCTAAACCCTAAACACTTCGAGTGAATAGAGTGAATCTTTAGTGAGGGTGTCAGCTCTTGTTGATTTTGAAATAAAAGGTAATTACTTAGAAGAGGGGAGAAAACCTATGTTTCAGTGATAAAATCCTCAACTTAGATTGTTTGAGACTTTGATGTTCTTTCAGTTGAATTCTCGATGTATGATTATTTGTGGATTAGTTCGAAACATTATTGATAAGGATTATAAGTTGAGAAGAATGGTTTTTAAATTGTGAGTTGAGATCTTGCTTGAGGACAAGCAAAGGCTTAAGTGTGGGGGTATTTGATAAACTATAAAATATACATATTTTTATCCTACATTTAGCATATTTATGGATGAATTATCATTGAATTTTTGGAATTTGATGCTCCTAATCCTTTAATTTCATGTTTTATATTTAGGAGAGCAAAGGAGAGTGAGAAGAACGAGAAATGGGTTGAAAACGGAGAAAATAGGCTAAAGCAAGGAAACAACACGGCCTGGAGTTCATCACACGGCTAAACCACACGGCCGTGCCATATTAACAGGCTTAAACACGGCCTAAACTCGACTCACATAGGTGTGCCACACGGGTGTGTCCCTGTCATGATGAAGATTAATTTCACACAAAAAAAGCTACTTAGGGGGGCTAAGAAAGACATTTGAAACTCTATATAAAGACCCTAGGAGGCACCTACAAGGGTGTATAGTATCCCCGCCAAGATAGAGAGTAGAAGATAGGGAAGTACTCGAAGGAAGCCGATTGATCCATCTCAGAAGCCAGGATTTACATCAAGACTGAAGATCTCCCTTCAATCCTTTTAGGAGTTTTGGGTTCTATTTATGTTTTGTTATTTTCTTTATTCTGAGATGTTTTCTTCTATAAACATGAACTAAACCCCTAAATACCTAGGGGGATGAAACCTAAGACGAATCTTATTATTGTTACCTGAACTATATGATAAATATTTGATTTGTTCTTAATTGTGTTTTTAATTCTTGAATTGATAGTTCCGGGATATTAATTTAAGTCGAATGTGCTTATGCAGAGGAGCAAAAGTCCCTGTGTAAGAGTAGATCCAACACAATTAAGCAGAATTGATCGCAATCCTAGACATAGGACGACGAAAATCTGTTGGATTAGAGTCAAATCTAATAGGGGGATCCATAGATCGAGTTAATGCAAGACTAGGGATTTTAATTAGAAAGAGATTTGAATTAATCAACCTATGATTAGTTGTTCTTATTCTCGACGGAGATATTAACATAATTTAGGGATCTCTACGGATCAAGTCGAATAAAGAAATCGTCTAGTTCAGAGTTAGATAGCAAGTGAAGTCTAGGTGGATTCTTCCTTAGGTATTGTCTTTATCATTCAGTTTTCCCAAAGCAATTCCCTAATTTAATATTTGTTGCATCCTTAGTTTAGTTTAGAGTTAATTAGTTTACACAAGCCCCCTCTTTATTTTTAGGCTAGATAATAGGAAGAAAGTCATTACTAGTACTTTTAGTTCATTGGATTCGATATTTTGGTCTTGCCACTAACTATACTACTATTTGATAGGTGCCTTGCCTTTTATCATGATAATAGTTAGTTTATAGGTACGATCATTTTTATTACTTCATCGAAATCACGATCAACCATCCTTTTTCTTTACAAATAGTACCAGCGCGCCCCATAGGAATAGCTCGGTCTAGCAAAACCCTTGTCTGTTAGCTCTTGCAACTGAACATTTAATTCTTTTAACTCTGTTAGGGCTATCCTATACAAGGCAATCGATATAGGTGCCGTACCAGGGACTAATTCTATACCGAGCACAACTTCCCTCTCTAGAGGCAATCTGTTCAACTCTTTTGGAAACACATCTTGATACTTGCAAACTACTGGCACTGACTCAATCTTTGCTTCCGACACTTGGGTGTTCAACACAAAGGCAAGATACGACTCATATCCCTTTCTCTTGTATCTCTGAGCTATCATGGAAGACATCAATATAGGCAAACTATCCAGTTTTCCTAATTCAACTTGAAGAACATCCCTGTTTTCACATTTTAGCTCAATAAATTTTCTTCCACAATTTACTTCTACATCATGAGTAGTTAACCAATCCATACCGAGGATTATGTCAAATTCATCAAATGGCAATAGTATTAGATTAGTTGGAAAACAATGACCTCTAATTGTTAAAGGACAATCCCTACACACTTGGTCAACTAGCACATGCTTGCCTAATGGGTTTGACACCTTTACTACAAACTCGGTAGACTCAACATGCTAATTCATACTAGGTATCAATTTCATGCACATATAGGAATGGGTAGACCCCGGATCAATCAAAGCAACAATAGGTATATCATAGATAGAAAAAGTACTCGTAATCACATCAGGAGATGAAGACTCCTCGCGAGCATGAATAGCGTAGGTCCTCGCAGGCACTCTGCCTTTGGACCTCATAGTGGATTCTCTAGGAGCACCTCTGCTACTAGCCCCAATACCCGAGTTCTTCTATGGTCTACCTCTCGAGGGAGCATTATTCAATCTTACATCTTGTCTTTTATCTTTTTCATCCATCTCAAGACAGTTTTGGATGAAGTGATCTAGTGAATCGTACTTGAAACAGCTTTTCTCAATTCCTCGGCACTTACCAAAGTGTCGTCTATTACACTGCAAACATTTAGGCCTATTCAGTCGAACACTACCCACATTCGCAATAGAAGTGGTCTAAGATTTGGACGTCATATACTACTTTTTCTTATTCCTGCTCGAAAACCCCACTAAAGCATTCGACCAGTTAGTAAGCTCTCTAGATCCCTTGGATGATGACTAATGGGATTTCCTCATTTGTCTCTTCTTTGACTCTTGAGACTCAATATCAGCTCTTTTCTTCTCTTTGGCCAATTCTTTGGCCTTACAAGCTCTATCAACAAGCACCACAAGCTCTTTTAACTCAAGGATGCCGACCAACAATCGAATGTCTTCATTCAAACCATCCTTAAATCTCTTACACATTAAAGCTTTCGTGGATAAACACTCCCTAGTATATTTGATGAGCCTTACAAACTCACGCTCATATTCTGTTACTGTCATTCGGCTTTACTTTAATTCGAGAAATTTCTTCCTCTTTTGGTCTATAAACCTTTGGCTAATATACTTTTTACAAAACTCTTCCAGGAAGAATTCCCAAGTTACTCTCTCTCTCGGTACAACGGACACGAGAGTATTCCACCACTGGTAGGCCGAATCTCGTAGAAGTGATACTACACATTTCATGCTCTCTTCAGGTGTACATGATAGCTCATCAAATACCCTAATGGTATTCTCTAACTAGAACTCTGCTCTCTTCGGGTCATCATTTTTATTCACCCGGAATTCCTCGGCCTCTTGCTTCCTAAATCTGTCTATTGGGGGCTTCTCTCTCCTAACCATTTCTACTCATTGGGGAGCTACAAGGGCAGACTGAGGAATCAGAGGGAGTGGGTGAGGTGGAGTTGTAACACCCCTTACCCGTATCCGACGCTGGGATAGGGTACGAGGCGTTACCTTACTAAATCACAAGCAACCATTCGACTACACCCAAATAAATGCGTACCAATTCAAAAAAGTTTCAAACATTGCTCTTCAGTCCTTTAAATAGGCCTAAGAGGCCTAAAACATGGTTTCGAAACAATCCGGGACCATTTCAAGCACCTACAAAACTTTCAAGAGATTTCACCAAAAATAGGGCACACGCTCGTGTGGAAGGGCAACACGCTCGTGTGGCCTCTAAACATGGCCGTGTTTATAGCCCGTGTGCCTCACACGGCCAAACCTATCCAGAGACACACCCGTGTCCCTCATCTGTGCAAATTTAATTTATAACATTTAACCTATAGGGGTTTTCACACGGCCTGGCACATGCCCGTGTTCCCAGCCCGTGTCCCTGACACGGCCATGACACGCCCGTGTATAAAAACCTTGACATTCTATTTCTGACGTCAGCAGACACACGATCGTGGCACACACTCGTATGCTGGCCGTGTCCTCCACACGGTTGAGACACACGGTTGTGTCTCATGCCCGTGTGGAACACTGATGGGCATTTAATTCTATCCATACAAGGTGCAGAGGACACACGGTCTAACCACACACCCGTAGGCTAACCGTGTGTGACACACGGCCTAGACACACTCCCGTGTGTCTACCAATGTGGACAAGAATAGGCTATCTCCCAAGCCTTTTTGCCACCCTGAAACAAGATCAAATACAACCCAAAAATTCATATCATTACTCAACATCTATTGTACATCTAAATGTCCATAACTATGCATATTTCCAACAACCCCAATTTGCATAATGTACATGCACAATTAATATAAGTAACCATCCATAATTTCTATGAACTCATCCTCATTTCATTGATAATAACTTGAACAACTTATGCCAATTCCAATGGCCAACACAATTGGCTAACTAGAGTAACTTGTACCAAAATGACCAATTAGCCTATACATACGATTACACAAACAGAAAAACTAACTATACTAAATGCTCCAGTCGATACTGTGAACGATGCCTCCGACGTCGCTAGATCCTTAAATTACTTAGGCGGTGCTATAAGGGAAAATGAAAAAGGAAAGGGGTAAGCATAAAGCTTAGTAAGTTGCAAGTATGTAAATAACAACGATTACCACGTTAAATCATACTCTCAATATCTCATAATTTATGCATGATACAAAGAAAAAATACAACTTGACTTACTCGTTTTCATCCATTTCTAATTATATAACATGCTAGTGAGCTCTCATTTCATATATTACACTGAGGCCCCTGCACCACTTGCAAAGATCATCACAATATCTCACAATAAACATTAACTCTGAATTTTCCCGTTGAACTATTTAGAATATAGAAGGATATTCACTAAGCATCAAACATAGGGTATCGAGCTGATGCCATATCCCAGACATGGTCTTACACTAGCTCACATATCAAGTCGACGCCATGTCCCAGACATGGTCTTACACTGACTCTCAATGTATCGAGGCTGATGTCGTGTCCTAGACAGGTCTTACACTGGCTCTCGTCTATCGGTGTCGATGCCATGTCCCAGACAGGTCTTACACTAACACGCAACAAGCTGACGCCATGTCCCAGATAGGTCTTACACTAGCTTGTTTATCTCAAGGCTGATGCATGTCCCAGACATGTCTTACACTAGCTCTCGTCTCAAAGCCGATGCATGTCCCAGACATGTCTTACACTAGCACTCATAATGTGGCCGATGCATGTCCAAACATGTCTTACACTAGCACACACATCACCCAATGTTATGGCATGAATATCCAATTCTATCCTAATTGTTCAATAGGCTCTATTACGTATGTTCTCATCATTTCATGAATAAAAACTCATCATTTAACAATTTATGCTTGAATAAACATTTCATACATAGTTCTTTTCATAATGCAATATCATAACAAAATAAGGATTTCATGCATACAATTAGTAATGTTGCATTATATACCTACAACTTACCTCGGTACATAAAATGAAGATGACGATTCGGTCTAATCGATTTGCTTGACCTTCCCCTAGTCTAGGTTCAGATTTTGTAAATCTTGATCTATAACAATGAAAATTCACTAATTTAATCATCAATTAAATCTAGATGATTCAAAAGTCACAATTTAGAAAAATGACCATTTTACCCCTAGACTCTGGCAAAATGACCATTTTACCCTTCAGCTCGAAAATTGATTTTTATCAAATTTCCTTGATTACCAAACTTAGCCAAATCTTTTTCACTCTTGTGACAGCCCCAAATTTTCATTATTTCATACAATTACTACTAAATTTACCAACTTTCCATCGAAGCCCAATCTAGGTGTTTTCATGCAAATTCTTTCACAGAAGTTGTTTATTAAACAACCTAATTTCATTTTCTTCCATAAAATTTCAGCTAAAACACAAGCATTCTCATGAAAAAAACCTCAAACCCTTCACGATCCTGCAAATTAACCCTTTCATAAGCTAGATTAAGGTTTAGGGGTCCCAAGAGTACAAAAATCTTCAAGAGGACCACTTAAATCACTTACTTGATGGAGGATTGAAGTGGCTACAAATTTTAAACTTTCAGGGTTGCTTTTTTAGGGGAAAAATCAGTGGAGAAGAAGAGTAAAAAGATGGTAGCCTTTTTCTCCCTATTTTATTTTTATTTTAGTCAAATTAATCACATAAGTCCACCTAACTTTGACTTCTCTAATTTTTGTCCCACCATGGCCAGCCACTCTATTTTAAAAGGGCTAATTTTCTCATTAAAACCCCCACATTTTATTTCTCTAGCTATTTAACTTAATTTACAAGTAATTTGCAACTTTTACCTTTTACGCGATTTAGTCCTTTTTCGCGATTAAGCCTTCAATTGCGTAAATTAATTCACCAATTTTTTTATGCACACTTATAAAAATACTATAACACATAAATTAACACTAAAATAATTTTCTTAAACCTTGAGAAGTGATTTTGAAATCACTATTCTGACTAAGCCTAATTTCAGGCTGTTACAATTCTCCCCCTTAGGGATTTTCGTCCCTGAAAATCTTACCGTTGAAGAGGTTCGGGTATTGATCTCTCATCGCATTCATTGGTTCCCACGTGGCTTCTTCGACTCCATGTCGATACCATAACACCTTTACTAATGCTATACTCTTGTTTCTCAATTGCTTGACCTCTCAAGCCAAAATCTTAAGCGGCTCTTCACCATAGGTCATATCTGGTTGAATCTCAACCTCTGTTGGTGCAATCACATGCGAGGGGTTTGAGTGATAGCAGCGCAACATGGATACATGAAAGACGTTGGGAATCTTTTCTAGCTCAAGTGGCAAGGCTAACCGAAAAGCTACGGGTCCAATTCTCTCAGTTACCTCATAAGGTCCAATAAATCGTGGACTCAACTTACCTTTCATACCGAACAGAAGGACTTTCTTCCATGGGGAACTTTCAAAAACACTAAACAGAAGGACTTTCTTCCATGGGGAACTTTCAAAAACACTTTGTCCCCTACCTAAACTCGATCTCTTTTTGTTTCAAATCCGCGTAGGATTTCTATCTGTCTGAGACGGCTTTCAAGCATTCTCGAATCACCTTAACCTTCTCTTCAGTCTCTCTGACCCAATCAACCCCGTGTATCTGATTCTCCTTAAGTTCTGACCAATATAAAGGCATCCGACACTTGCGCCCATACAAAGCCTTATAAGGCGCCATTCTGAGGCTCGACTGATAACTATTGTTGTAGGCGAATTCGACAAGTGATAAGTACTTTTCCCAACTACCTTAGAACTCGAGAATGCAACATCTTAACATGTCTTCAAGAATCTAAATATGTAACGCCCCGAAATTTAGGCCTAGAAGAATGGGCCATGGGGGCCCAATAGGCTTATGGGCCAACACGGGTCGTTGTCTTTGGACTTGTGAGAATTAGTGGACCGGCTGTGTCATACATGTGGCTATGGGCAAATCTGGCTTAGCGGGCCATGCGAGCACATGGGCCCCACATGGGTGGCTAATGGGCCTTAGGCCCATATTCTCTAAATGGCATGTTGTTGTGATGGCTAAGAGGTTTGGGAGTGCTGGAGAAGTCCTGAGTTCAAACTTGGGCTTTAGCAAAAATTTATGTTTTTCTCTTATAGGAGCCTTGACGTTAGTGCGTAGGCTTTAAGAATATTTTTGGTGAAAGCATGACACAAAAAGGAGTGTGGTGTAGTGGCAAAGTAGCGCCACTTAGGGGATAAGGAAGTAAGGGGTCCAAGGTTCAAGTCTTGGCTCTTACAATTTATTTTGGTTTGTTTTTAAATAAATCTAGAAGCAAGTAGATGGGCTTTAAAGTTTAATGTGTTGAACTTATGACACAAAGGAGCTTGTGGCCTAGTGGTGGTGGCATGATTTAGCATGTGAGAGGACTTTGGTTCGAATCCCTTGGTGCACAAAGGTTGATTATTTTACTAACGCTTTAATTTTTTAGAGGATTGATGGAGAATCCCACATTGGGAAGCTAATATAAGAATAGGTAAAGAGCTAGCTTTAAACAGAGTAAACCATGAGAAGAGTAAGCATACCTTTCTTGGCTGATCCCTTTCGCTTTGTGGTGTGCTCGTTTGGGTTCAGCGTCGGCTAAGAGTATTCGAGACTATTCGCTAAGGAAAGGCTAGAAAAGCCGAAGGTACACGGTAAGGTTTCGAGATTTAATAAAGTTTTAGTAAGGTTCGGAGTTGATTGGGAAGTCGTTTTGATTGTAGGTCAAGGCTGAGGATAGTGTAGTGCAGGTCGTCAACCGGGTGTGTACAAACACTACACACACGATGAAACGGCAAAAGCCGAAATCCCGTATGGGCCTGTTGAATTTGTGGGCCCAAATTGGCAAAATTGTGATATGAAATTCTATGATGAAATGATATGCATGAATTGTATGATTGAATTATGATTGGGTTTAATGGGCTTTATAAGCATGTTTGGACTTTGTGGGGTTGTAGAATGCATGCTAGGGTTTAATGGACTTTAGGCCTAGTTGAATGGACTCTCAAATTTTCATAAAACTTAACTAAGTAATAAATATGTCTGTGAACAAGTCAATAGACTAAGGTGTGGCAACTGACATATGCATGTCTAGGATTGGATCATGGAAGAGCCTGGTACTTAAGCGGTCCGAGTGACCCACCTCCTCTTCTCTTGAATCCTACCTGGTGCATAGTATCTGTTCACTTTAGTCGTGACGACTTGTTGATGGGCCAAAACCATAACTAAAATTTGTACCTTTAGGAAATTACGAAAATACCCCTCTAGGGTAGAACTACGAAAATACCTTCTAAGGTAGAATTACTATAATGCCCTGTAGAGTAGAATTACTCAAACACCCTCATAGGGTAGGAGAACTGAAACACCCCTTGTAGGGTAAAAAATTATCGAAATACCCTTGGGTAGTAAAATGACTGAAATACCCCTATGTTATGAGTATAACTGGTGTATGTGGTATGTGACGATGATGCATTCATGAGATATTATGTTGCATGTGGGCTGGGTTTTGATTGGAGGAAGTGTATATGAGGGTCGCACGGTCGCTCGACGACTGTAGATCCAGCGAAGGCTTTTGAGCCACAAGCAGCTCTGCTGTAACGATAAGTGGTGCTGCAACCGGTGCTACAATGAAGGCTTTTGAGCCACGAGCAGCTCTGCTGCAACGATGAGTGGTGCTGCAACCAGTGTCACAACGGGTGTATAAGGATGGGTGGGTTGAGTATCTCCCCACAGGAGTGTAGGGTTGGAAGGGGGTGTACAGGGTTGGTTATGGGCAACTGCATATGGCATGAACATCTTGATATTTGAATGTGGGCTCGGGCCCAACCAAGGCTATCATGGGCTAGGGCCCAGAGGCCATCAATATTGTTAAGGCTTAGGCCCAATGTGATTTTTACCTATTGATTTGATTGCCAAGGGTTGTACACACTGAGTTTCGAAACTCACACTCTTATTATTAATATTTCAGGTGATCCACAATAGAAGGCTCAATGCGGCAGAGGACTCGGAGATGGCCACACTGCAAGCTACTTAGGAATTCTAAATAATTTTTAAATTATTTCACTCTACTTATCGTTTTTGTTTAAATGGGTTGTAATAAGGCCTTGTACCTCCGACATGACTGTAATTAGGGCTTATTTCTGTTTTGACTGCCTAGTTTTTAAACTTAGATAAATTTCTCAAATTATACGTGGTTTTCAAATAACTTTATCATATGGGTGATTTTATTTAAACATGGGCTTCCATTATGGCCCAACATGAATTTGAATTTCCAAATCACAAACTCAAGTTTTTAACCAAGTAAATTTTCTACCGAACATGTTTTTAATTAAATAAAATCATTTTGGAAACAACCTCTTTGATGTTACATCGTCGGACTCGGTCATAACGTCTGGGCCAAGTCTGGGTGTTACAAAATAACCCTCTCTAACTAGCCATCAGTCTGCGGATGAAAAGCCGTGCTGAAACTCAACTTTGTCCCTAATGCCTCTTGTAACTTCTTCCAAAACCGAGACATAAATCTCAGATCTCTGTCTGAAATTATTGACAACGGCACTCCGTGCAACCTCACAATCTCAGAGATGTATAGCGCAGCTAGCTTCTCAAGTGAATAATCTGTGCGAACTGGTATGAAATGAGCCAACTTTGTTAGTCTATCCACGACGACCATACTACATCTCTTTTCTTCAGAGACAAAGGCAACCCTGACACAAAGTCCATGGTAACTCGGTTCCATTTCCACTCAAGGACCATTACCAGCTAAAGTAAACTCGAAGGTACTTGGTGTTTGGCTTTTACTTGCTAACAAACTAGGCACTTAGAGACGAACTCTGATATGTCTCTTTTCATTCCCGTCCACCAATATATTTTCTTCAGGTCATTATACATCTTCACGCTGCCCAGGTGAAAAGATAGGCGACTACTATGCGCCTCTCGCAAGATCCTCTGAAAAAGCTCAGCATCTTTAGGTACACAGATTCTATCTCAATACATCAAGCAACCGTTGACACTAACTCTGAAACCTGATTCATTACTCATCTCACACTCAAGTCAATCTAGCTTGAAAATCCTTGTCATTTTTCTGAGCTTCGACTACCTCTTGTAAAAACACCGATTTGGCTCTCATTTCGGCTAAGATCGATCCATTATCACTCATAGTCAACTGAGCATTCATAGCCCTCAAGGCAAATAATGATATTTTGCTCAATGCATCGGCGACTACATTCGACTTTTCGAGGTGGTAATTAATTACCAACTGGTATTCCTTGATTAGTTCTAGCCATCTTCGTTGTCGTAGATTCAACTCTTTTCGTGTCATCAGATACTTTAAACTTTTGTGGTCCATGAAAACTCGACATCTCTCACCATACAAATAGTGTCTCCAAATCTTTAATGCGAATATGACAGTGGCCAACTCTAAATCGTGGGTTTGATAATTTCTCTCGTGTGGCTTTAGCTACCTCGAGGCATAGGCTATCACCTTACCTTCTTGCATGAGCATACACCCCAATCTATTTAAGGAAGCGTCACTATACACCACAAATTCTTTTCCCGATTTTGGTTGCACCAACACTGGAGCTTCAGTCAACAAAGAATTTCTCAAAGCTCTGTTGGCACTTTTTTGTCCACTCAAACTTAACATATTTCTGAAGTAGCCTCGTCATCGGAGTTGCAATCGATAGAGAAGAAGACTAAAAAGATGGTAGCCTTTTTCTCCCTATTTTATTTTTATTTTAGTCAAATTAATCACCTTAACTCCACCTAACTTTGACTTCTCTAATTTTTGTCCTGCCATGGCCGGCCACTCTATTTTAAAAGGGCTAATTTGCTCATTAAATCCCCCATATTTTAGTTCTCTAGATATTTAACTCAATTTACAAGTAATTTGTAACTTTTACCTTTTACGCGATTTAGTCCTTTTTATCCCAAAACATGTTTTAGAAACAATCCAGGGCTATTCCGAGTACTTAGAAAACTTTCAAGAAAAATCACTAAAAACAGGGCACAAGCCGGTGTGGATGGGCAACATGCCCGTGTGGCCTCAGAACATGGCCGTGTTGAAGGCCTGTGTAGTTCACACGGCCTGACACACGCATGTGTTCATGGCCCCGTGTCCCTCACACGACCATAACATGCCCGTGTCACAGCCTGTGTACAAAAACCTTGGTATTTTATTTCTGACGTCAGCAACAATTTAGTGTCACACGATCATGGCACACGCTCGTGTGCTTGGTCGTGTCTTTCATACGGTTGAGACGCACGGCCGAGTCTCTACCCATGTGGTTACTACTGGGCATTTAATTTTGCCAACCTAAGATGCAGGGGACACACGGCCTGACCACACTCCCATGCGGCAGACCGTGTGTCACAGACTACCTAGACACATGCCCATGTGTCTACCCGTGTGGACAATTGATATGCGTGATATGAAGTAATAAAATTTATAATAATGATCGCACCAAAAACTAATTATTGTCACAATTTTAAGGCAAGCGCACCTATCAAATAGTAATATAGCTTAGTGGCAAGACCGAGATATCATACCCAAGGGAACCAAAAGTACTAGTACTAACTTCCTTTCTATTATTTAACCTAGAAATAAAAAGGGGTTTTTATGAAACTAAACTAATTCTAATACTAAACTATGAATGCACAAAAAGTAAATTGGGGAAAAACTCTTTAGGAAAAACTGATTGATTTGGGCAATACTCAAGGGAGAATCCACCTAGACTTCACTTGTTATCAATTTTTGAGCTAGACGATTTATTCACTTGACTTGATCCGTAGAGATCCCTAACTTATGTTAATACCTCCGTCGAGGATAAGAACAACTAATCCTAGGTTGATTAACTGAAATCTCTTTCTAGTTAAAACCCCTAGTCTTGCATTAACATGATCTATGGACCCCCTTATTAGGTTTGACCCTAATCCGGCAGATTTATGTCGCCCTATGTCTAGGGTTGCATGCAACCCTGCTTAATTATGCTAGATCTACTCTTAAACAGGGACTTTTTCTCCTCTGAATAAGCACATCAATACTTGAATTAATACCTAGGATTATTAAAATAAGAATTAAGAACACATAATTAAGAACAATTCAAGTATTTATCATATAAATCAAGATAAAATAATAACAAAATCTATCTTAGGTTTCATCCCCCTTAAGTATTTGGGGGATTTAGTTCATATTTAATAAAGAAAACATCTCAGAAGAATAAAAATAACAAAACATAAAGAACCCAAAAACGCCTAAAGGATTGAAGGGAGATCCTCTGTCTTGATGTAGAATTCAGCTTCTGGGATGAATTAATCAGCTTCCCTTAGAGTAATTTCTTGCTTTCACTCTCTGTGCTGGCAGAAATATGGCACTCTCTTGGTCAAAGTTGAAAAGCACATCTTTTTCTAGTAATTTCGTCAAAGACTTAGCTATTTTAGAGAAATCTTTAATAAATCTGCGATAAAAACCAGCATGTCCTAAAAAGCTTCTTATAGCCTTAACCGAATTAGGGGGAGGTAATTTTTCAATAATCTCAATTTTTTCTTTGTCTACCTCTATCCCTTTACTAGAAATTTTATGTCCTAGGACAATACCTTCTTGAACCATAAAGTGGCATTTTTCCCAATTAAGCACTAAATTCGTCTCTTCACATCTTATTAGAATGCGTTTTAAATTATTAAGACAAAGTTGGAAAGAATTACCGAAAACCAAAAAATCATCCATAAATACCTCCATGATGTCTTCCACGAATTCGTCAAAGATAGCTAGCATGCATTGCTGAAAAGTAGCAGGAGCATTACATAATCCAAAAGGCATTCTACGATAAGCAAACGTACCGTATGGGCATGTGAATGTCATCTTCTCCTGGTCTTCTGGAGCTATCAGGATTTGGAAGTAACCAGAGAGGCCATCTAGGAAACAATAATACTTATGACCTGATAATCTTTCTAACATCTGATCGATAAAAGGTAAGGGAAAATGATCTTTTCGAGTTACGTCATTCGGCTTTCTATAACCAATGCAAACTCTCCATCCAGTGACTGTTCTTGTAGGTATTGATTCCTTTTTGTCATTGGATACCACGGTCATGCCTCCCTTTTTAGGAACAACCTGCACAGGACTTACCCAATAACTATCAGAAATAGGATAAATAATGCCTGCATCTAGAAGTTTAATTACCTTGGCTTTTACGACTTCCTTCATATTAGGATTTAATCATCTCTGAGCTTGCACCGATGGTTTATATTCATCTTCCATTAGAATTTTGTGAGTGCAAAAAGAAGGGTTAATTCCTTTAATGTCAGAAATCTTCCAAGCTATAGCCTTCTTGTGTTCTTTTAATACTTGAAGTAATTCCTTTTTCTTTTTAGTACTTAAGTTTGATATGATAATTACTGGTAATATCGAATCATCTCCTAAAAATACATATTCTAAATGGTCAGGCAACTATTTTAATTCCAATTTAGGAGGTTCATCAATCGAAGATTTTTGCCTCAGTTCTTCATTCATCTTAATACTTTCATAACTTATGTGCCTCGTGACAAGTTCATTAGGGTTTAACTCCTTCATTACTTCTCTAACTTCAGTAGTGGCTTCATCTTCCCCCCACCTTGAACAAGACACAGTTCCAATGTGTCTGCGAGAGAAATTTCCTGAAATTTGTCTTGAACAAAATAATCAATAATATCAATAAAATAACATGAGTAATCATGTTCTCTAGAAAATCCCATAGCATCATTGATTTTAAAAATGACTTCTTCTTCACCAACTCTAAGCACTAATTTACCATCCCTACATCGATAATGGCTCTAGCAGTAGCTAAAAATGGGCGTCCCAAAATTAAAGGCACCTCAATATCCTCATCCATATCAAGCATAACAAAATCAACGGGGAATATAAATTTATCTACCTTCACCAGCACATCTTTAATGATTCCCCTAGGGTATTTAACAGATCTATCAGCTAATTGAATATCATCCTAGTGGGTTTTGGTTCCCCTAGACCTAATTGCTTGAACATTTTGTACGGCATTAGATTAATACTAGCACCTAAATCAGTTAAGGCTTTATCAATAATTAAACTACTAATTAAGCAAGGAATAGTAAAACTCCCTAAATCTTTTAGTTTGGCTGGCAGTTTATTTTGGAGGATAGCTGAGCATTCCTCGTTGAGTTCTACTGTGGCTAATTCTTCCAACTTCCTTTTATTTGTGAGTAGTTCTTTAAGAAACTTTGCATACTTTGGCATCTGCGAAATCACTTCAATAAAAAGTAAGTTAATATGTAACTGTTTAAAAAGTTTAAGAAATTTACCGAATTGAGCATCTATGCGGTCTTTCTTCAACTTTGCCGGATATGGTATAGGTGGTTGATACTCCTTAAGTGTTGGTGGAGTACTCTCCTTGGATTCCTCTTCTGCCACTTTGTCTTTTGTGGATTCTTGAACAGGCTTCTTTTCTAATTCTGCCAGTACTTTCCCATCTCTTATAGTAATTACTTTGACATGTTCTCTGGGATTTGGCTCAGTGTTACTTGGTAGTCCACCTTGTGGTCTTTCTGATATTAATTTGGCAAGTTGACCAATCTAATTTTCGAGCCCTTGAATGGATGCTAGCTGATTTTTTAGTGCCATTTCGGTATTTTGGAAACGAGTTTCTAACATGGCCATAAATTTGGTGAACATCTCTTCAAGGTTCGGCTTTTTCTCCTGTTGTGGTGGTGGCTGTTGAAATCTCGAATGAGGTGGTTGTCTTTTATTTCCTTGTCCTCCCCATGAAAAATTGGGGTGATTTCGCTAACTTGCATTGTAGGTGTTACTATAAGGGTTATTTTGGGGTCTAGAATTACTACCTGTATAGTTGGCTTGCTCGGTTTCCATGCCACGTCCATAAGAGGAGTAGTCTGGATTGAACATATTTCCCTGAGCTGCGTTACACTACATTACTGGGTGTGCCTGTGTAGAACCAACAAAATTATCAAACTTTTTATTTAAAAGTTCTACCTGATTAGTAAGTATGGTGACACCATCAATATTATAAACTCCTGCAGTTTTTGTCAGCTTTGTCCTCATGACTTGCCACTGATAGTTATTCAGTGACATTTCTTTTATAAACTCATAAGCTGCTTCAGGTGCTTTGTTGCTGATTGTTCCTCCTGTGGCTGCATCGATCATTTGCCTCGTTGATGGATTCAAACCGTTGTGAAAGGTTTGAACTTGTAACCACAAAGGTAACCCATGGTGAGGGCACCTTCTCAGCAGATCTTTGTATCTCTCCCAGGCATCATAAAGCGTCTCTAAATCCATCTGCACAAAAGAAGAGATATCGTTTCGTAATTTAGCTGTTTTAGCCAGAGGAAAATATTTAAGTAAAAATTTCTCTATCATTTGTTCCCATGTAGTGATTAATCCTCGTGGTAAAGAATTTAACCACTGCTTGGCTTTATTTCTCAAAGAGAATGGAAATAGCCTTAGACGAATGGCATCATCAAAAACGCCATTAATTTTAAAAGTATCACAAAGTTCCAAAAAGTTGGCTAAGTATGAGTTGGGATCTTCATCCTATAAACCATCAAACTGCACAAATTGCTGAATCATCTGAATAGTGTTAGGTTTTAATTCAAAATTATTTGCAGCAATAGCAGGTCTAATAATACTAGATTGAGCACCAGCCAAACTAGGCTTAGCATAATCATACATAATACGATGAGCATCATCTTGGTTCACTGGTTACGCGGCTATCGCGGGAGGTGGTAGATTGTCCTAATTTGCTTCAATCTCTTCCGTAGGTTCTGGCTCTTGTTCTTGTCCTTGTTCTGGATAATGTAGGCTTCTTCTGATCTCTTTACGAGTTCTGCGAACTGTCGCTTCCAAGTCTTCGTCGAATAGTAGTAGTCCTTCTGGGTTCCTTCTAGTCATAAACTAGAGATATCTAGAGGAAAAGAAAATTTCAGTAAAATAAAAATAGAAATAAAAATAAAAATAAACTAAAAATAAATAAAAATAAATATGGCTAAAGTAATAAAAATCGAGCATTCTTAATATTTCAGTTCCCCGGCAACGGCGCCAAAAACTTGATATGTGTGATATGAAGTAATAAAATTTATAATAATGATCGTACCAAAAACTAACTATTATCATGATTTTAAGGCAAGTAAACCTATCGAATAGTAGTATAGCTTAGTGGCAAGACTGAGATATCATACCCAAGGGAACCAAAAGTACTAGTACTAACTTCCTTTCTATTATTTAACCTAGAAATAAAAAGGGGTTTTTATGAAAATAAACTAATTCTAAAACTAAACTATGAATGCACAAAAAGTAAATTGGGGAAAAACTCTTTAGGAAAAACTGATTGATTTGGGCAATACTCAAGAGAGAATCCACCTAGACTTTGCTTGTTATCAATTCTTGAGCTAGACGATTTATTCACTTGACTTGATCCGTAGAGATCCCTAACTTATGGTAATACCTCCGTCGAGGATAAGAACAGCTAATCCTAGGTTGATTAACTGAAATCTCTTTCTAGTTAAAACCTCTAGTCTTGCATTAACTCGATCTATGGACCCCCTTATTAGGTTTGACCCTAATCCGGTAGATTTATGTCGCACTATGTCTAGGGTTGCATGCAACTCCGCTTAATTATGCTAGATCTACTATTAAACAGGGACTTTTGCTCCTCTAAATAAGCACATCAATACTTGAATTAATACCTAGGATTATTAAAACAAGAATTAAGAACACATAATTAAGAACAATTCAAGTATTTATCATATAACTCAAGATAAAATAATAACAAGATCTGTCTTAGATTTCATCCCCCTCAAGTATTTGGGGGATTTAGTTCATATTTAATAAAGAAAACATCTCAGAAGAATAAAAATAACAAAACATAAAGAACCCAAAAACCCCTAAAGGATTGAAGGGAGATCCTCTGTCTTGATGTAGAATTCGGCTTCTAGGATGAATCAATCGGCTTCCCTTAGAGTAATTCCTTGCTTTCACTCTCTATGCTGGCAGAAATATGACACTCTTTTGTGGGAGAAAAGGCACACCCTTAGAGTTACCTCCTAGGGCCTTTATATAGAGCTTTGGAATGTCTTTCTTAGCCTCTAAGTATCCAAATCTGAGTGAAATTGCACTTCCTCACGACAGGGACACGCCCGTATGCCACGCCCGTGTGGATCGACAAGAGGCCGTGTGTGAGACTGTTGATGGAGGCACGGCCGTGTGGTCAGGCCGTGCTTATCGGGGTTGGGCAGTGTTGGACCTTATGTGGCACGGCCGTGTGCCACGGCCGGGTAGTGAATCCTTGGGCCGTGTCGTTTTCACACTTTGGCCCATTTTCTTCGTTTTCGGCCTGTTTTTCATTCTTTTCTCTTCCTTGTGCTCTCCTGAGTATAAAACATGAAGCAGAAGGGTTAAGAGCACCAATTCTCACAAATTTAATGATAATTCATCCAAAATATAGGCTAAGCATGAGGTAAAAAAATGTATAAATTAGTGTTTATCAACAATATAAGGCTATCTACTAAGCCTTTTTCCACCCTGAAACAAGATCAAATGTATACCAATACATAACATAGCATAAATACTCAACCAATGACCTTAATTAGGCATCTACACAACAACACATGACCAATCCACCCATATATTATTATTACTACCCCTAGTACACTTGCTCATCCAAGCTACTTTGCACATTTATGAAAAGGTAACATTATTTGCATATAAATAATGAATATTAGCCATTGTCCATGGCCTTATACAAAATGAGTCAATTTTATGACAACCCAACACCTTTGGCTCCAAAACAATATAACACTTAACCAAAATACTAAGTCCCTATACATGCCCTTTTTCAAAATACCAAAAACTAACTATACTAGATGCTTCAATTGATAGTGTGATTGATGCCCCGACGTCTCTTGAATCCACGAGCTAACTAGGCGGCACTATAAGGAAAAAGGAAAGGAAAGGGAGTAAGCATAAATCTTAGTGATAAACTGTAAATTATACATATTTCTATCTCACATTTAGCACATTTATGGATGAATTATCATTGAATTTGTGGAATTTGATGCTCCTAATCCTTTAATTTCATGTTTTATACTTAGGTGAGCATAAGGAAGAGAAAAGAGCAAGGAACCGGCCAAAAACAGGTAAATTAGGCCCAAATCAATAATCAACACAGCCTGGAGTTCAGCATACGGGCAACCCACACGGCCGTGCCATATTAACAGGCTTGAACACGGCCCAAACTCGACTTATACGGGCGTGCCACACAGGCGTGTCCCTGTCATAATGAAGTTCAATTTCACGTGGAAAATGCTACTTAAGGGCTAAGAAAGACATTCCAAACTCTATATAAAGACCCTAGGAGGCAACTACAAGGGTGTACAGTATCCTCGCCATACTCAGAGTAGAAGACAGGGAATTACTCGAAGGAAAGCCGATTGATCCATCTCAGAAGTAAGGATCAACATCAAGACTAAAGATCTCCCTTTAATTCTTCCAGAGGTTTTGGGTTTTCTTTATGTTTTGTTGTTCTCTTTCTTTTAAGATGTTCTCTTTTATAATTATGAGCTAAACCCCTAAATACCTGAGGGGGATGAAACCTAAGATGAATCTTGTTATTGTTATATGAACTATATGATAAATATTCAATTTGTTCTTAATTGTGTTTTTAATTCTTGAATTGATATTTCCGGGATATTAATTTAAGTCGAATGTGCTTAGGCAGAGGAGCAAAAGTCCCTGTTTAAGAGTAGATCCAACACAATTAAGCAGAGTTGATCGCAATCCTAGACATAGGACGACGAAAATCTGCCGAATTAAAGTCAAATCTAATATGGGGATCCATAGATCGAGTTAATGTAAGACTAGGGGTTTTAATTAGAAAGAGATTTCAATTAATCAACCTAGGATTAGTTGTTCTTATTCTCGACAGAGATATTAACATAATTTAGGGATCTCTACGAATCAAGTCGAATGAAGAAATCGTCTAGTTCAAAGTTAGATAACAAGTAAGTCTAGGTGGATTCTTCCTTAGGTATTGTCTTTATCATTCAGTTTTCCCAAAGCAATTCCCCAATTTACTCTTTGTTGCATCCTTAGTTTAGTTTAGAGTTAATTAGTTTACACAAACCCCCTCTTTATTTTTAGGCTAGATAATAGGAAGAAAGTCATTACTAGTACTTTTAGTTTCTTGGATTCGATATTCTGGTCTTGCCACTAACTATGCTACTATTCGATAGGTGCGTTTGTATTTTATCATGATAATAGTTAGTTTCTAGGTCGATCAATTTTATTACTTCATCAGATCATGATCACTTAGTAAGTCACATGTAAATAAATGACAACAACTTACCGTGCATTCACATACTTAAAGCACATCACAATATGCATATGATACATAAATGGTCATAAACACAACTTACTCATTCTCATCCTTTACTAATCATACAACAATAGTTTGAGCTCACATCTCATACATTTCACGTAAGTACCTGTATCACTCATAACATGGTTATATCTTCTTCCAATATAACATAAATTGTACATTTCCTGTTGAACCCTTTAGAATACTAAAGGATATTCGATAAGCTACAAACATAGGATAGAAAGCCAATGCCATGTCCCAGACATGGTCGTACACTGGCTCATATGTCAAGTCGATGCCATGTCCCAGACATGGTCTTACACTAACTCTCATATGTCAAGGCCAATGCCATGTCTCAAACATGGTCTTACACTAGCACTCGTATCAACACCGATGTCATGTCCCATTCATGGTCTTACACTAGCTCGTACATATCGGTGTCGATGCCATGTCCCAAACACGGTCTTACACTGACACATAACGAGGCCGATGCCATGTCCCAGACATGGTCTTACACTAGCTCTTGTACGACCCTAATGTCATAGCATAAATATTTGATCTATTCCTATGGTTCAACCGGAAGTTTGTCACGTTAAATCTCATCATGCATTACTCATAATCATATTTAATCAAATTTATGCCAAATCAATAATCTTATGCGTACTATCGAAAAAGTTGCATTATTTACATACAACTTACCTTGCTATACAAAATGTGAGTAACTAATCGACTTAATCCACTTGCTTGGCTTTTCTCCGGTCTAGGTCTAGATTTCATATTTCTTGATCTATAACAATAAAAATTCACTAATTCAATCACCATATTAATTAAGACATTCTAAAGTTCACATTTTGGCAAAATAACCATTTTGCCCCTAGACTTTCACTAAATGACAATTTTACCCCTAGGCTCAGAAATCGATTTTCATATTCACCAAGCCTAGCCAAACCTTCATGACTCTTATGGCAGCTCCAAATTCTAAGTATTTTACACAATTACTATCTATTTTACAACCTTTACTAAATAGTCCATTTTAGGTGTTTTTCATGAACGGTCTTCACAAAAGTTGTTTATTTAGCAACCAAGATTCATTTCCTTCCATAAAAATCCAGCAAACAACATAAAAACTCTCATGGTAAAACCCTAGGCTTTCAACCATTTTACAAAATAGTCCCATCATTAGCTAGCTCAGGCTACAATGGTCCTAAAAGTAAAAAAATATCAAAAGAAACCATCAAAATCACTTACTTGTAAAGGTGAAGAGTGGCTGAAATTTTGAGCTTCTAAACCCTTAAAATGGCAGAGATTTTTAGTGGAAGAAGATGGACAATAGGTCCCCTTTTTCTTTATTTTATTTTAATACCTAATAGTCACCTAATACACCTACATTTTTTTACGTTTCAATTCATTGTCTCTCCATGGCTGGCCACCCTCCTTAAAATAGGATTTTTTACCTATTAAAGACCTCTACCTTATGTTCCATAGCCATTTAACACCATTTGCTAGAAAAAAAATAAAACTTTTACCCTTTATGTGATTTACTCTTTTTTCGCAATTAAGCTCACAATCGTGTAAATTAATTCACCAAAATTTTCATGCACTCATATAATTATGCTATAACACATAATATTAGAAATAATTTCTCCGACCTCGGGTTAGTGATTCCGAAACCACTGTTTTGACTAAGCCCAAAATCGGGCTGTTACAAAATATGTGTAGAAAGTGTGATTAAATGAAAAATATGTGTTGGTATGAGTATGAAAATGGTTCGGCTAGGCTTGGGTAACAAAGAAAATGAGAACATTTCATTTTACAAGCCTAGGGTCTAAAGTGTAAATAAGTGAAAAGTTAGGGGCAAAAATATAATTTTGCCTTAATGTGATTTTTGGGTCAAATTGAATAATTTGATAATTAAATGAGTTAAATGTTTCATTATAGATCAAGAAAGATGAAGAATTGACCTAGATCGGGGAAAGGGCAAAGTTGTGAACTAAATCGCAAAATTTACTATTTTTGTACCGAGGTAAGTTTGTATGTAAATAATGCATCATTAATTTATGTTTATATGCGTATATATTGTATGAATTTTGTAAATGATTTAACGAGTGTATTTGACAAATTTCAATAAGTAAAAAGTGAGAATAAAGAATCCCGGTTGAACCTTAGGAATAGAATAGGATACAAGTGACATGTTACTAGGAACCAAAGTCTGTGGTTATGTGATTATGTGATGTCTGAGTGCTGGTTTTGTACATCTACCAGTGGCTAGGTAATCCTGCATATGTTACAGATACCTATCAACTTGTGTGAGCAGCACTGTGTAGCTACGTCCGACTGTCAGCTTGTGTGAGTAGACCCGTGACTAGCTCAAGAATGAGCATATATGTGAAATGTGATAAGTGGTAGCTTTGACTACATATATGTGGCACTTATGTGCAAGTTTCTGAGTATTCGTTTGTATTTCGATGTGTTCAACGAGAATAACAAAAGATGTGAAAACATGTGTGTTTGTATAATGATGTGGTACAGGTGTACATGAGAAATTCGTAATTATGAATGTTATAGGTGATGATACCGTGGTAAGTTATGCTTAAGTAAGTTTAGCACGTGTGAGCTCAATGGTAAATGTATTAACTCTCAATATATGAATTTGCATGGTTAAGATGTTATTTATTTGCATATAAACTTACTAAGCTATATAGCTTACCCCTCCTTTCTTTTACTTTGTTTTATAGTGTCACCAAGCTAGCTCGGGATTAGGACTTGTCAGAGGCTCGCATCACACTATTAGAATTGCTATTTTGGGTATTTGATATTTGTGATATTTTTGAAAGTATGGCATGTATAGGGACCTGGTCATTTTATTATGTGTCATATTTGATTTGGCCCAAAAATGTTGGCCTAAGTTAGTTGAAAGTCCATTTTGTATATGGCTATTTGAAATTGACAAAGGTGGGTTATTGGTATAATCAATTAAAGATATTCATGAATGTGGTTGAATGCATGAATGAGTTGATAATTGTGTAATGTCCATGCATGGTGATTGTGATATGTGAATGATGAGTGGATGCCTTGATTGTGAAAGTTTGGTTGCTCAATTGTGTCATGATAAGTTTTGTTGAATGGGTATATGTGCTATTGTGTTTCGGAGTGGCAAATGGCTTGGAAAATAGCTTATATATTGTCCGTACGGGTAGGCACATGGGCGTGTGTCTAGGCAGTATGTGACACACGGGCAGCCCCATGGGCGTGTTGATAGGCCATGTGTCCCCTGCACCTTAGTTTTGAGAAACAGAATGTCCAGTAGTAAACACATGGGCAGAGACACAACCGTGTGTCTCAGCCGTGTAAAGGACACAGCCATAAGACATGGGCGCGTGCTCAGGCCGTGTGAAGTCTGCACCTTAAATGTAAAAATTAAATTCGCCACACGACCTAGCACACGGGCGTGTGACTTGGCCGTGTGACCCTCAATTATTGATGACGTCATAAACAGAGAGTTACACAAGTTGAGGACAAGGGCGTGTCCTAAGCCACATGGGCGTGTGTGACCACAAATCTTACCCACACGGGCGTGTGACTCTCCAAACATGAAAATTTTTAAGTTTTTATGAAACTTTCTAAAGTTCTCGGTTTAGTCCGGAAACATTTTCAAAGCATGTTTTGGGCCTCGTATGCCCATAATAGGGACATTACATATATGTATGAAAAGTTTTAAATTAGACGCAAATTTTATGAGTGGGTGTGATATGTTTACGTATGTTTAAGTCCGGTAACGCCTCGAACCCTGTGCCGACATCAGATACGGGTAAGGGGTGTTACACAAGGTATCCCTAAGCTTACTATAGCTATGGTTGAGGCAAAGTTCTTTGCTGAGCTTGGTTTGAGGAAAGAAGAGTTCGAGTTTTCTAAGCCCAAAGAGACGAGCAATGGTGGAGAAGATGATGAGGAAGTGGGACAAGTTAAAAATGGCAATGGTGGCAACGGTAAGAATGATGACAATAGGAAACCACCTTATGGGAATAGAAGCGCAACAATAAACTGAAGGGGCCAATGAAATGTTTCCTTTGTGATGGTATGCATATGGTAGGCAATTGTCCAAAAAAGTCTAAGTTTTATGCTATCAAAGGGGATGGTGAGCCAAAAAAAAGCAATAATGAGACTTGGTTCAATTGGGTGTTCTGTCGAGGTCAAAAAGAATGAGAAGATGCCAGTGAAGTGCTTCTTATGTTATTGTCTAATTAGGATGTGAGACTATCTAGAGTGATCCAAAATATCCATGATCGGTAAAGAGAATGAAGCAAAGCCTATTGAGAGTGAGGCTTTAAAGCTTGGGTCGATGATACTCAATTTTGGTACGGTAAAGAGGAACCATAAGCAAAAAAGGTTGATATATGTGGACATCAACATTGTAGGTCAAAGAAAGAGTGTTGTTGTTGATACGGGGATGTCAAACTTATTTATATCGGAGAAAGTTATGGGTAAACTTGGTCTTTCAATTAGCAAATTGACCAAGAAGATCAAGACTATAAATTTCAAAGAGATCTCAACTGTGGGAGTAGTGTAACACCCCTTACCCAGTCTGATTGTTGGACTTGAGTTTTAAGATGCTACAATAGTTAATAGAATCAAACACATACATTTATCGCAATAACATTCAACAAATCCATAAATATGAGTCATAATTCAAGCTTAATATGAATTACAATCATTTTTTAGTTTTAATCGAGAATATAAAAGCTTTTAAATTGACTTGAGTACAAATTAGGACTAAATTACAAACCTCTGAATAACTACGAAAAAATCATAAAATAGGGTCACACTGTCGTGTGACAGGCTGAGGCCGTGTCACGTTGAATCACATGGTCATGTACCTAAATCATGTCATAGATTGAAACTATGCAAAATAAAGTCACACAGCCGTGTCGTCAGACTATATAACAAACTAAGACCATGTGGATGTAAATGTAAAATCTTACAAACATTTACAAAACTAAGTAGCCAGGCCACATGAGAGATTGTAGTCGTGTTTAACTAAAACCACCCTAATCTTACAGAGCAGCAACCGTGTCACTTGCCCGTGTATGACACGCGGCCGTGTGTTAACCCTTGTATGCCAAAATATGCCTTTTAAATCAAGTCACACAATCAATTCATACTTGTGTCGTAAACCGTGTGGCAAAAAATGTCATTTTAAAACCTATTTCATGTCTATCCACATTCATACTAGACTTAGTTCCAAAACACAATATTACCAACATCAACCTGCATAATTCTCACAATGAAATCAAACCAAAAGACTCATTCACATCACATATGGTCAAACATTCATAAGTCACAGTTATCACCCTAATATATCCATCTAATCTTACTAACCTTACCTAATTCAACCTTATTATTCAATACATGTGCAATCAATCAACAAGGATTATTTAATTCTAACATCACCAACATTTTCTTACCAAAATTCATCTTAACAATGGCACGATATCTACTTAGCCAATTTAACCTTATCTTAAGACTCAAAACCAACCATTTCTCTAATAATCATTATTCAATATGACACATTTACTACTAACAGGCATTGTACCTATTTCATCTTTTAACACATTCCACACCATTAAAATCACATAATTCATACCACCAATGGTCAGCCTTGACCCATGCACCAATCTAAGCAAAAATAACATCATTCATCCAACTAGCCTTAACTCATATATATACCAAAACCATTCAACAAGGGCATCATAAGCCAAGATGTAACACCCCTTACCCGTGTTCTATGCCGGAATGGGGTACGAGGCGCTACTGGTCAATAACACTTGCAACTAAACAATTTTGAAACATAAAATTTTCCTTTAAAATCTAAAACATTTCACATTACATTAATAAGTTACTAAATAGGCCTACGGGGCCCAAAACATACTTTGGAAACGGTCTGGGACCAAACCAAGAACTTTAGAAAATTTTAGAAAAATTTTCATGTAAAACATGGCACATGCCCGTGTGATCCCTATGGTCCTACACGTCCATGTCCCCAGCCCATGTGAATTTATTTTTTATTTCAAACCTACAGGGGTTTTCACACGACCGAGCACACACCCGTGTCCTTGGCCGTGTCCCTCACACGGCCACGACACACGCCTGTGTCTCTGTCCGTGTGTAAAAACCTGGTCATTCTATTTATAACGTCAGCACACATTTTAGATCACACAGCCACGGCACATGCCCGTGTGTTATGCCGTGTGACGAATCGAATTTCTAAAATTTTCATGTAGAAATCACACGCCCTACACACATGGCCGTGTGGCCGTCCGTGTGGACATAAGTTAGGCTATTTACCAAGCCCTTTGCCACCAAAAAACACATGCAAACTCATACCCTTTCCATCATCACTTAACATGATATTATTAAACATCCACATAGCCTCAATTATAATATAAATTCTTTAATCAAATAACACACTCTTCACATACCACACTTGGTATATTTAAGAATCACACAGAATTTCCAATCAAAACATACAAATGCTAAATTCATGAATAACCTCATTTTTATGCATATATTAAAATCCATATTGACCAATTTCAAATGGCTTATACAAAATGATCATTTGACCAATATGAGCCAACATCATAGGCTCAACCAAATATGACACATATACAAAATAACCAAGTCCCTATACATGTAATAATTCAATGTAAATTTCAATATACCAAAAAAAGTTGATAGTGTGGATGATCCTCCGACGGTCTCCGTATCCCGAGCTGGCTTGGCTACACTATAAAACAAGAGAAAAGAGAAGGGAGTAAGCTTTAAGCTTGTAAGTTTATATGTAAACAATAGACATCACACCACATATTTAACATTTAAGAACATAACATACTAAGCATGAACAATTCAAATTCTTGAAGTTGCACTTACTCATTTCACCCTACCCAAGTTCACATACATATCATAAACAGTGCTTATGAATACATGTACTTATAGCCCTGCACTTATCACCACTTTGTCACATGAAATCCCACTTAGTTAATTTTCTCGATGAACACTTTAGAATGATAACAGATACACGGTGGTTCGCACATAGCCCACTAATGATAACAAATACATGTCGGTTCGCACATAGCCCACCAATAATCATAGATACACGATGGTTTGCACATAACCCACCAATAAGCATAGATACACGGTGGTTCGCACATAGCCCACTAATAATCATAGGTACACAGGGTTCCTCCGTATCCTTTTCCTATTCCAAAGGCTCATCCGAGAATTTCCTCACTTTTTATCATTTTAACAAATATCAATAAAATTCACTCACATTTCACCAAAGGTATCAACATGTAAAAAAAACCTAAATAAAAAGGATGTATCATTTACATGTAAACTTACCTCGGTACAAAATATGACAATTTGCAATTTAGTCCGAAACCTTGCCTTTGCCTCAGTCAAGGTCGATTCCACGTTCTTCTTGATCTATAATAACATATTTAGCTTATTTAATACATACATTATTCAAATTAGTCCAAAATCATCCTATAGCAAAATTTACAATTTGGCCCCTAACTTTTACAATTTTTACACTTTAATCCTTAGGCTTGTAAAATGAAATGTGTTCTTTTTTCACACACCCAGGCCTAGTCGTTTCATATTCTCTCTTATAGTAGCCCATAATTTCCACTAAATCACATTCTCTACACTTATTTTACAACATCTACAAATAAGTCCTTTTTATCCATTTTCACCAAAAATCATCTAGTAAAAGTTGTTTATCACACTTCAAACTTTCATATTCTACCGCTAGACATCAAAACACATGTATATCATCCTTGGTTAAAATTTTAAACACAAACCCTAGCTCAAAATAGTGGTAGAAATAGCTAAATCAAGCTACGAGAATTTTAAAAATACGAAGAACATAAAAAAGGGGCTAGGAGGTACTTATAATCAAGCTTGAAAGATGAAAGAAACCCTAGCTATGGCTTCTTGAAAAATTCGACCAATGAGGCTGAAGATGGACAAAATTTTGGCCTTATTTTCCCTTTTATTTCTTTTATTAACTAAATGACCAAAATGCCCTTCATTAACCCTTTTTATATTTTATCCTTCCTTAGGCATTTTTGTCTAAACTAAAATAAAATGATCTAATTACCAAATAAGGACCTCCAATTTAAAAACCCATTTCAATCAAGTACCTTTATGGATTAAAATACACATTTTTCACCTATTGTAATTTAGTCCAACTTACCAAATTAGACATCCAATCAATAAAATTTCTCAGCCAAAATTTCACAAAAACATTCAACCACTCAATAAACATTAAAACTCAATTGGAATAAATATTTTAACCTCGGATTCATGGTTCCAAAACCACTGTTTCGTTTAGGCCCTAATTCGGGTTGTTACACAAGATCATTGCCAATTTATATGTATACATTAAACTACCAAATACTTCAAACACATCCAAATATGACATTGACACCAAATAATTCATTAGATACATGAATTAACTAACAAAAGACATCACTGACATGTTATGTCTGGGAACATAGTTGGATGCTAATTTTGACAAGCGCACAGGATCAAAACCTAACCTGTGCACGGAAGCAAATCACACGTTGAGTATGAACTCAGTGGTATTTCTATAATCCAAAAATAAATCATAATATAAATGATAATAGAACATAAATTAAGATCATAATATGCATATGTCAATTAATATTAACATGCACTATCAAATAATTTTTCAACATTTGATATATTCATCTTGTAGATGCTACTTAAATGATATATTGTCACATTCTTATTTGATTTTGAACTTTTTATATCAGTCGACACAACCAATTCTCATACCAAATCTTTTCACAATTTCATTTATTCCACTTCAATATTTTTAATTCCCTATTAACTTGAATCGAACTTAGACAGATGCGCAAATCCAACCATCACACCAAATTAGCACCTAGTGCCTATCGGATAGATCTAAAAATAATAAGTTGTACCCAGCACTGGCCGATATAATAGAAAAATAGATGTGCCCTTCACTAATCAGTATAACCGACAAATAAGGTGCCAAGCACTCCCCGACATGTAGGTATATAACCTTAAACTCTTCATATCCTATGGGATGCCAATTATACCCGACCCAACGTGAACAATTAATAATGTAACCATTTCTACATTGCATTTATAATTCAATATCAAAACATTAATTTATACATATAACAACACCATTCATCACCATACAGGCTTAACTTCATCACGAGACTTGTGTAATGCCTTTGTTTGTTTTCCTTAAAATTAGATTCCTCAACACTTTAAGCATATAAATTTCATCTCTTAAACACTTTAAGCATATAATTTTTCAAAGTCAAAACAAGGGAACTCAAAATCATTTTGACCTTGTCTCACAAAAATACATATATCTCATAATCTACTATTCCTTACACTATTTCTTTTATGCTAAACTATACTCAATAAGCTTTAATTCCATATTTAATTCAACCTCTAAATCAATCTCTACAAGTTTTGGTAAATTTTCAAAGTTAAACTACTGTTGCTGCCTAAAACTATTTTGATGAATATATTTTCTTGAAGTATCAATACCTTAATTAAATTATTTGTACTTGGCTTAAAGTATTTGTACCTTTATCAAAATATCAATACCTTTACCTTGGTATCAATACCATTTTACGATTCGATGTTTAGAAAATTAAAGAAAAATTCAATCTAGGTTATTTCATCGTAAACCCATTTCATTTTAGTAAATTTTATAGGATTAACAAAAGTATTCAGATTCTACAATTAAGTCCACTTATGTTTACAATTAAACTTTTGTACTTCTATTTTGTCCCTAATGTTATAAAATTTATTTTTCAATACATAAGTACTTTAATCAAATAACCCATTACGATATCTTGTTTCACATAATAAATTCTCATGCACTTCACTTTTCTTGATTCAATTATAAATTTCACAAGTTTACAATTTATTCCCTAACATCATGAAAATTCATTATTTACTGTAAATTCACTTTTAACATCAGTTTGAAATCAACTCACTAAGACTTAACACTTTATTTAAACTCTTTATCATAACACTTTATTTAATTCAAATACTTTGTACACTTTATAATTTAAACCTTATTATCATAAATTCTATGTAGCTTGGAAATTTTACCACACATTCACTTTTTCTATCATCACTATTTCATCTCACTTTATTTATATTCTCTTTTCAACATTAATTCCACATAAATTATTTTGTTTATTTTACAATTTAGTCTTTTTTCTACTACTTCAATGTACTAATCTAATTTCATACATAATATTTGCACTTTTATAATTAATTCAACTATTTAACATGCTCTATACTTAGATTAAAATTAGATAAAGTAAAGCTCTTGAATTACTTACCTTGTCTCTCAAATCTCTTCACTTTTCCCATAACTTTCTCCACTTCCACTTCTAATTTCTTTCTTCCAAGATAATATTCTAACTCTTTAGTATCTAGACTTCATTTCTCCTTTTGGGTGGTTATAGAAATTATTAATGAATTCAGGAGAAAAAGTGGGATTTCATGATAAGGTATCAAATTGTAAAGAAATGAAAATCCCCTTTCCATGTATATATTAGCCAACGTGAGACGCATGGAGAAAATGGAAGAAATTTCTACATATTTCTTCAAAAATATCCTATTACTTTTAATTAAATAATCAAACAATTATTTTCCAACATTTTTCATCCATCATATTATACCAAACAATTTTTTATTTTGAAAAATGACAATTTTACCCTTGAACCTTTTTAATTTTTACTTTCAAGTTATGTCTCTTTTTTTAGAAGAATTACAATTTAGTTCCTCATATATCTTCACTTATTCATTGATCTCTGCACACCAATTTCATGTCATAAGAAATTACCCAGCAACTAAAAATTGACATGAACGATGAATAGCATTCCCATAAGATTGGCAACTAAAAAAATCTCCTACCTGAATTTTTGTTTGACCAAGATGTATTCAAATTAGCCAGCAATCCACAATGACAAACTGGAATCACACTAGGTGTTAGATGCGTTTGAATAAGTCTCCAGCTATTATTAGAATACTGGAGGTTGTTAACAGAATCCTATTTTACTGCTTAGTTGGGTAGTTGCTGAATATTAGGAGCCTATTTGATTTAGTTGATTATCCTTTAGATATTTCTTTTGTAAGTTGGACTATATATATTTGTCAAGCACATGAATAATGTATTGAGGTAATTCCATCACATATTTCACAAATTAGAGTTTCTTTCTAATATTCTGGTCTCAGAGCTTGTTCCTCTTCGGGGTTTATCATTCTTTGTTCATGCACTAGCAAACTGCTTTGCAATTCATCTATGGATAGATTACTTGTAATATCCCGAATTAGGGCCTAATCGGAATAGTGGTTTCGTGACCACAGATCCGAGATAGAAATAATTATTTTATAATTATTTTGAGGTTTATGATATGATTGCATATTGTGTGAAAATTTCATGAAGAAATTCCATGCGTAAAGTGCTTAATTTGAAATTAAGGACTAAATCGAATAAGTTGCAAAATTTGTATTCTAGAAGTTTTTAGTATGAAATTGCCTTGGAATATTAATTAGGAGGTCTTAAATAGCAATTTGACCAAATTCTAAGTTCATGGACAAAAATTGGACATGAGGGGAATTTTTGAAAGTTTAGTAAGGAAGGGCATTTTGGTCATTTGGACATTAAATGAAATAAAAAGGGAAAAATAACACAAAATTGATCATCTTCTTCATTAGTTGCTGCCAAATGCTCCCTCTCTCCATAGCTAGGGTTTCTTCAATTTTCAAGCTTCATAGTAAGTGATTCCGAGCCCCGTTTTTAATGATTTTTATGTTTTTGTGATCCTGGTAGCTCTATAAAGCTTATGTTAGCAATAATTTAAGTTAGGGTTCATATTTGGAAAAATACCCATAGGTGAAATTTGTGTATTTTGATGTTTTATGATAGAATATGAGGTTTTGGATTATGTTAGGCAACTTATGCTACTCGGTTTTGAGTAAAAACGAGTAAAACGGCTTAATCGGTAAAAATACCATTTGTTCATAAGTGCATGTTGTAGTTGGAATTTGAGCTTGCTAATGGTAAATAAATGATCAGCATGTCCTAAAACATAAGAATTTGAAATAAAATTTAATTTCCGAGCTTTAGGGCAAAAGCGTAAATATGCAAAAGTTTAGGGGTAAATTTGTAATTTTGACAAAGTTATGGTCAAGGACTATTTTGATAAATGTGAGTATTAAATGAGCTAAATGTGCTATTTTAGATCAATAAAAATGAGATTCAAGTCGTGATCGAGGGAAAAACAAAGTTTATGAGGAATAGGCTCAATTGTTGATATTTTGGTATCAAGGTAAGTTCATGTGTAAATAATGTAACATAATTGCTATCTTAAGTGATTTAATGCTATTTTTATGAAATGATACTTGTTATTATGAATATTATGCTTTGTGAAATATTATGTATTGGTATGAAAAGTATGTGATTAAATTGATAAGTATGAGATACAAGCAACGTATTGGTTCCGATATTCCGAGGAGAACGATTGGGAAATGTGTGATTGAGGAAAATCCTGTTTGAACCTTAGGAATAGATTAGGATACAAGTGACATGTCACTAGGATGGTTGGGCATCTGAACTCTTTGAGTTGAGTACGAGTTCACTTATGGATGCGAATGTCTAAACTCGTTGAGTTGAGTCCGAGTTCGTAAGATGTAACTAGGCATCCGAGCTCGTTGAGTTGAGTCTGAGTTCACTTATGGATGCGAACGCTTGAGCTCATTGAGTTGAATCTGAGTTCGCTTATGGGCGGGTTACATGGTTACTTGATTATATATGTGGCACTTATGTGCAAATTATCCATGTATCCGAGTTATATTCCGATGTGTTCAACGGGTAAAATTCTAGAGAAATGGAAGAACACTCAAGATGCAAGTGTCATTTTGATAAGTGTTGTGAAATGGACACTTTGGACAGGTATGTACTTGACCCTCGGGTTGAAACTTGATACAACAACAATAATGTGGTAAGATGATAAATGATTATTAGAAATGTGATATATGTTTTGGAGATACCATGCTAGTGTTGTTTGGAAGAATTGCTTTGTTATGTTACTTGTTATTTGCATGTGAACTTACTAAGCATTTATGCTTACTCCCTCATTTTCATTCATTGTAGTTTTGGACAAGCCGGCTCAGGAATCGGGATAGGTCGAAGGCTCGTTCACACTATCCGAAGAACTACTTTGGTAAAATGGCTTGTATAACTTAAATATGGCATGTATAGCAATATACTTGTTTTGTGTAATTAATCTTGCGATATGGTTGTGGTTTGGTTGAGAAAATGCCTGATAATAATTAGTCCTTGGAATGGTTAATTTAGATCATGTATGAGACCATGTATGTTCAAAGTGTTAGTTCATGAATTTCCATAGAAAAGTGAAAATTTGTCATAAAACAGAATGTTGTAACAGTAGTAACGTGAGTTTAAAAAATCACTAAAAATAGTAGAAACTGAACTAGGGGATGAATTAAATATGAAATTTAAGCTTAATGTGTCTACTTTCATATGGAAGAAGCAAAACAGGTAAAGGAGTTATATGTTATGAGATATTTGAGTTTTAGTGAAACAGGGCCAGAGCGATTTCTGGATCCCCTGTTCCAAATTTGGAAATTCACCACAAATTGTACAAAAATAATTAGGAGGTTTACTTTATATTTTCAGAATCCTTATTGAGTCTAGTTTTAATAGAAACAAACGGTATAGTCATATATATTTTGTACAGAGAGAAAACTGGTTCGTAGTAGGCAGAGGTCAGTGCAGTCGAGTTTTGAAATAGGGACTAATAAACTATACTAATTGGCTTGACCAAAAATTCTAGAAACAAATTAGTAGATAGATATATGAGTCTAGTTTCAGGGAAAATTTACGGATCTTGATTTCTAGTTTCGTAACTCGAGATATGATTTTTTAAGCGACCATGATGCAGAAAGATAGCTTGCTACGAAAATTTAATTAGTTGACTTAAAATTTAAAAAGTGATGAAATAAGTTTAGTAACACCTCAAGCTTGACTCCGGCGGCGGTCTCGGGTAAGAGGGCGTTACATTACTAGTGTCTTGTGCCTCCTCAATTGAACAAACTACATAATTAAATTTCGAGGTCATGGAACGTAATATCTTTTCAACTATCTCTATGTCACTTTTATGGTGTCGATTACACGGAGGTGTTTGCTCCCGTCGCTCGCATGGAGACTATTCGCTCCATCATTGTTGTAACTGCTCATCATGGATGGTCAATCTACCAACTAGATGTCAAATCTGCCTTCTTACATGGCGAATTAAATGAAGACGTTTTTGTGGAACAACCACAAGGGTTTGTGAAAAGGGGGAAGAAGGAAAAGTCTACAAGCTGAAACGTGCTTTATATGGATTAAAGCAGGCTCCCCAGGCTTGGTATAGTCACATTGAGGGGTATTTTCTTTCTCATGGATTTAACAAATGTGAATATGAACCCACTTTATTCACTAAGGTGGAGAAGAAAAACATTATGGTGGTTAGCTTGTATGTCGATGATTTGATTTATATAGGGAATGATGATGAGCTATTAATGGAGTTCAAGAAATCTATGAAATTAGAATTTGCTATGACTGACATGGGGAAAATGAAGTTCTTTCTTGGTCTTGAAACAACACAGAAAGTTAATGGTATTTTTTTGTGTCAAAAAAAAATACATAACAGATCTTTTGAATCGATTCAAGATGAACAACTCAAACTCGGTGCATAATCCGATGGTACTAGGGAGAAAATTAAGCAAGGATGAAGGTGGCAATGAAGTTGACAAGACACTCTACAAGCAAATGGTTGGGATTCTAATGTACGCAACTGCCACACAACCAGACATTATGTACAGTGTAAGTCAAGTGAGTCGATTTATGGAAAATCCAAAGGAGCTTCATCTTCAAGCAGTAAAGCAAATCATGCGCTACCTCCAAGGAACTTGTGAGTTTGGATTATTCTATCAAAAAAATGGGGGAAAAGATCTTATCGGCTATACCGATAGTGATTATGCCAATGACGTTGAAGATAGAAAAAGTACATCAGGCTATGTATTCATTATGAGTGAAGCTGCTATCTCATGGAGTTCAAAGAAGCAACCGGTGGTGAGTCTTTCAACAACCGAAGTAGAATTTATAGCTACAGCAGCAAGTTCTTGTCAAGCTGTGTGGCTCAGGCGGATACTTGCGGCATTAGGATGAACTCAAACAAGTCCTACTACTATATACTATGATAACAGCTCTGCCATTAAGCTTGTGAAAAATATAATGTCGATAATGACAAAATATCGCAAACAAATAAAAATAATAAAAATAAAATAAAAATAAAGAACACACAAATTTTACGTGGAAACCCTTTCGGGAAAAAAACCATGGGCAGAGGAGAAGAAAATTCACTATGTCAAAAATTCGAATCAATACAAGATGAATAGACTATGTCTATTTATAGGCTTGTAAAGCCATATTCTATTAGGATTGAAACACTTTATCCTAATCAATATAAAATAGATGGAGTTTAATAAGGTTTAAAAAACCTTATTCTAAAATAAAATAAAAGAAGTCTAGTTCTATTTGGATATTACTTTTATTTTATTTTCAATCTTATTTTATTTAAATAAGAATTTGGGTCACTTAATTCTAACAATCTCCACCTTGACACGAATTCTCAACGAACAAGTTCTTCATCGCGAACTTTCAATGAACAAGTTCTCCACCTCTTCCATAAAACCCCTTAAGTGTTTAACTTCAACGATGAACACCAACCAAGTCTAAGCAATGCCCAAACTTGGTTATAGGAAGTGACTTAGTCATCATATCTGCAGGATTTTCATGAGTACTAATTTTGCTCACAACAATATCACCACGAGCAATAATATCACGAACAAAATGATACCGAACATCAATGTGTTTTGTTCTCTCATGAAACATTTGATCTTTTGTAAGGAAGATGGCACTCTGACTGTCACAAAATATTATACTGATTTGAAGGTCTTCATTGAGTTCACTAAATAGTCCCTTCAACCAAATAGCTTCTTTACAAGCCTCAGTAATCGCCATGTACTCAGCTTCAATGGTAGACAAAGTGACTGTAGTTTGCAAAGTGGCTTTCCAACTGATTGCACAACCTCCAATTGTAAATACATAACCTGTGAGAGATCTTCTTCTATCAAGGTCTCCAGCAAAATCAGCATCAACATACCCAATGACTCCATCTCTAGTTCTTCCAAACTGTAAGCAAACATCAGTAGTACCTCGTAAGTATCTTAAAATCCATTGAACTACTTTTCAGTGTTCTTTACCGGGATTCGCCATGTATCTGCTAACTGCACTGACTGCATATGATAAATCTGGACGTGAACAAACCATAGCATATATGAGAGATCCTACTGCACTAGAGTATGGAACATGTGACATGTACTCAACCTCATCATCTGTTTGTGGAGACAAAGCTGATGAAAGTCTAAAATGAGCTGCTAAAGGAGTACTAACAGGCTTAGCACTCTGCATATTGAACCTGCAAAGAACTTTCTCAATGTACCCTTTTTGACTTAGGTACAATTTACTTGCTTTTCTATCTCTAAGAATTTCCATACCAAGTATCTTCTTTGCTGGCCCCAAATCTTTCATCTCAAATTCTTCACTTAGTTGGGCTTTGACTTTTCTTATCTCTCCTTTATTTTTTGCTGCTATCAACATGTCATCAACATAAAGGAGTAGATATACAAAAGAACCATCATTTTTTTTCTTATAGTAAACACAACTGTCAAAGCTACTTCTTTTGAAATAATGTGAAGTCATAAAGGAATCAAACCTCTTGTACCACTGTCTTGGTGACTGTTTCAAACCGTAAAGAGACTTTTTCAGCAAGCAAACATAGTCCTCCTTTTCTGAGACTGTAAAACCCTCTGGTTGTTGCATGTAAATATCCTCCTCAAGTTTTCCATGCAAAAATGCAGTTTTAACATCTAACTGCTCAAGCTCCAAATCATGCATGGCCACAATATCAAGCAAAGCTCGAATCGAACTATGCTTCACAACTGGGGAGAACACATCTGTGAAGTCCACTCCTAGAATTTGACTGTAACCCTTTGCAACAAGCCTTGCTTTATATCTGGGTTCTTCAACTCCTGGAGTCCCTTCTTTCTTTTTATACACCCATTTACAACGAACAGCCTTTTTACCTTTTGGAAGTTTTACAAGATCTCATGTTTTTTTTTTATAGAGTGATTCCATCTCCTCTTGCATAGCAAACATCCACTTTTCTGAGTCTTCACAACTAACCGCCTCAGAATAATTAGATGGCTCTTGATTTGCATCTATATCTTTAGCCACATTTAAAGCATAAGTAACTAGATCAACCTCAGCATACTTCTTTGGAGGTTTAATTTCTCTTTTAGTTCTGTTTTTGGCGATAGAGTATTGTGGTGAAGAAGTAACTTTATTCTCAATTTTTGTACTGGCCTGAGGAGTTGACTTTGTATTAATCTGATGCTCCACCTGCTTTTGATTTTCTTTATTGGAAGGATCTTTAAGAGATAAGTTAGGTAGCATAGCAGTTTCATCAAAAATAACATCTCTGCGAATCACAACTTTTCTATCTTCAGGACACCATAACTTATACCCTTTAACACTAGTTTTATAACCAAGAAAAACACATTTAATAGATCTTGGTTCCAATTTTCCATTATCAACATGAGCATACGCAGGACACCCAAAAATCTTTAAATAAGAATAATTAGCAGGGTTACCAGACCATACCTCTTGTGGAGTCTTTTTCTCAATGGCAATGGATGGAGATCGGTTGATCAAAAAACATGCAGTAGAGGCTGCTTCGGCCCAAAATGACTTTGGTAAGTTGGCATTTGATAACATACATCAAACCTTCTCTATGATCGTTCTATTCATTCGTTCTGCAACGCCATTTTGCTGTGGAGTATGACGAACTGCTAAGTGTCTCAAGATTCCTTCTGACTTGCACAGTTTATTAAACTCATCAGAACAGAACTCTAAGCCATTGTTTGTACGGAGGTGTTTTATTTGTTTTCCCGTCTGTTTTTCAATCATAGTTTTCCAAGACTTAAATACGGAAAACACATCGCTTTTCTGCTTCAAGAAAAACACCCAAACTTTTCTAGAAAAATCATCAATAAAAGTTAGCATATAATTAGCTCCAACTCTCGAAGGTACTCTGGATGGCCCCTACAGATCAGAATGAATATACTCCAAAGTTCCCTTCGTGTTATGGATTCCTCTGGTGAATCGAACTCTCTTTTGCTTCCCAAAAACGCAATGCTCACAGAACTTCAGTTTGCAAATCCCTTGCCCATTAAGAAGTCCTCTTTTGCTTAACTCTGCGATACCATTCTCACTCATATGCCCTAGGCGCATATTCCAAAGTTTAGTAATATCATCATCTGATAGGGAAGAGGAGGCGACAGCTGCATCACCAGTAACAGTAGAACCTTGTAGAACATATAACTTGGCAGTCTTTCTTTGCCCTTTCATCACAACGAGGGAACCTTTAGAAATCTTCAAAACCCCACTTTCAGCTGTGTATTTGTACCCTTTTGAATCAAGAGTACTTAATGAAATTAAATTTCTCTTCAATTCTGGAACATGTCGTACGTCACTAAGTGTTCTGACCACTCCATCAAACATCTTAACTTTAATCGTTCCAACACCTGCTATTTTACACGAAGCATTATTTCCCATTAAAACAACACCTTCAGACATTGTCTCGTAATTTATAAACCAATCTCTATTGGGACTCATGTGGAAGGTGCAGCCTGAATCAAGGATCCACTCATCGCTCACTTTAGAATTGATGACTGAAGCGACTAAAAGTTCACCATCACTGTAGTCTTCTACAACATCAGCTTCACCGGAATTTTCTGGTTATTTTCCCTTTTGATTCGCAGCCTCCCTTTTGATCTTATTCTGTAGCTTATAGCACTCAGATTTAATGTGCCCTTTCTTCTTACAGAAGTTACAAGTTTTACCTCTATTTGAAGACTTTGATCTACCCTTAGATTTACTGCGAGGATTTCGTTCTTGTGTCCTTCCACGATTATCATCAACATTCATATCTTGTCTCCCACGAATAATAAGACCCTCCCCTTGAAAGTCAGTTTTAGCCACAAGATGCTTCATCTTATCATACGAGGTTAAAGAATTATAAACCTCATCAACTGTGAGAGACTCACGGCTATATAAAATTGTATCCCTAAAGGTTGAATAAGACGGGGGCAACGAATAAAGTAGAATCAACCCTAGATCTTCCTTATCATACTGAACCTCCATGGCCTCCAAGTTTGAGAGAATTTTTTTAAACACTGTTAAGTGTTCGTGCACAGATGCACCTTCCCCCAAACGATGAGCATAAAGACGTTGCTTCATATGTAGCTTGCTGGTTAGAGTTTTTGACATGCATATTTGTTCCAGCTTTTTCCATAATCCAGTGGCGGTCTTCTCCTTCATCACATCTTGCAAAATTTTGTTAGACAAATGCAGATGTAACTGTGTTAATGCCTTTCGATCCTTACGCTTCTTCTCTTCATCTGTTAATGTTGAAGGCATCTTATCTATCCCTAGCAGGGCGTCCTCTAGATCCATCTGTGCAAGAACTGCTTGCATCTTAATCTGCCACAACCCAAATCTGGTGTTACGATCCAACAGCGGAATTTCATACTTCAAAGACGCCATTAACGTGATCGAGATGAAAAAACCCGAAAGCTCTGATACAATCTGTGAAAAATATAATGTCGGTAATGATAAAATATCGCAAACAAATAAAAATAATAAAAATAAAATAAAAATAAAGAACACACAGATTTTATGTGGAAACCCTTTGGGGAAAAAAACCACGGGCAGAGGAGAAGAAAATTCACTATGTCGAAAATTCGAATCAATACAAGATGAATAGACTATGTCTATTTATAGGCTTGTAAAGCCATATTCTATTAGGATTGAAACACTTTATCCTAATCAATATAAAATAGATGGAGTTTAATAAGGTTTAAAAAACCTTATTCTAAAATAAAATAAAAGAAGTCTAATTCTATTTGGATATTACTTTTATTTTATTTTCCATCTTATTTTATTTAAATAAGAATTTGGGTCACTTAATTCTAACAAAGCTATCAAAGAATCCAGTTATGCATGGGAGAAGCAAACACATCGATGTTCGCTTTCATTTTTTGAGGAATCTTACAAGGAATGAAACAATTGAGCTACAACATTGTATTTCACAGGAACAAGTAGCTGATATCATGACCAAGCCACTTAAACAGGAAGACTTTGTTCTAATGCGAGGAAAGCTAGGAGTCGTAGCAAATGTAAACTGAATATTGGAGATGATTCAGTTTAATGGTGGGAATGTTAGATGCGTTTGAATAAGCCTCCAGCTATTATTAGAATACTGGAGGTTGTTAACAGATTTCTATTTTATTGCTTAGTTGGGTAGTTGCTGAATATTAGGAACCTATTGGGTAGTTGCTGAATATTAGGAACCTGTTTGATTTAGTTGATTATCCTTCAGATATTTCTTTTGTAAGTTGGACTATATATATTTGTCAAGCACATGAATAATGTATTGAGGTAATTCCATCACATATTTTCACAAATTAGAGTTTCTTTCTAATACTAGGAACCTCTCTTTTTTCCTCCTCTTTCATTCCCTTGCATGAAGATTTCACTGGTTTAAATTTGAAAAGATAAAGAAAAGACAAACCTTATTTTCAAATGCTTTTAGAGCTCACGAGAAATTTTATGGGATTTATGAATTATTGGGTTTATGATTTTTTATAAAATTAAATTATGTGGCTACGTGGAAATTAAGTGGCAAATTAAAATGGCCATTTAGATCAATGGTCAGTGACCAAAAAAATAAATTCAAAAAATTGAGTGCCTATTTCATAACATTTGATAATTGAGTTACTAAAAAAAAAAAGCGTAGTTAAGTGACTTATATTGTATTTTACTCTTTAATAAAAATGTCATTTTTTACTCAAAAAGGCCATCAAAATTTTAAGCATTTCAATTTAACTATAACACTGAAATTTAGATTAGTTTTTTTTATACATCATTTATCAACTCTTTAAATAAGAGAGTAAATGTGTTTCAACACATTTAAATCTAAAATTCTTTCATATTAACAACAATACTAATCAAACTAAAATTCACTAATCACTAACAACAAAAAAAAACTATAAAAAAAATTGAATATCTGAATGTAAATCAAGCTTTAATTACTCAAATCTAAATTATTTGATTCTTTAAAGAAAAAAAAAAAAAACCGAATGGAATTATGTTAAAGGAAGGTGTCCACAATGATGGTATATATGAAAGGGTGATGGTAAAGGAAGTCTTCCACCAAGATTTGACCGACTTCAATTGTATATAACATAATCATGACTTTGGAACACAACACTGCACAACACAGATTACCTTCAGCTACAAGTTTTTAAATGTTCCAAACATTTTAAAATATATTACTTGATTGAATATTTTCATTTCTTTTTTCAAAGTTTTTCATATTTTATGAGTTACAAAAATTGTCATTACAGGGCTTAGCCCTCCAACTTTACAATAGATACATTAATCTAAAATATATATAATAATTTATTTATCCTTCTAATTTTATAAAAATATTACTTTCGCTTTATATTTAATTTTTCATTTTTTTAATTTTTAAATTTATATTTTTTATCAAATTATTCTAAAATAGATGAAAAATTAATATATTTTAACTTTATTTTTAATTTACGTGTATCTCACATCAACAAAATTAATAAAAGTTAAATTTTTTATCTATTTTGAGATTATTTAATAAAATAAATAAATTTAAAAGTTAAAAAATATAAAAAAAATTAAATGGATGCTAAAAAATAACAACTAAAATAAATTGTTTTTAAAAACCATGTAAAAAAAGCTTGTTTGATTTTTGACCATCTCTAATCATACCCATCAAGATCAAAAGTAAAGTGCACACCGAAGCTTCCCATGCAATGAAAATGATGATTTATAACCCTCTATAATCATGCCAGAGCCCAAAAACTTGATCTTCACAGAAAGACCTCACTTCACTCTTCAAACTTATATATATTATTATTGTAGGCAATGAAAGAAATTATCTTAAAACTCTTGAAAGGGCCTTTAGCTTCTAGCCAAGGTAGATGATGGGGTTCTCCTGGAAACTGTTTTATGTATTTGGGATCTTGTTTTGGGGATTTTCACAACGATGGAGAACTGTGGAAAGCAATGGTGGTTCATTTTCATGTGGGTTTCCAGCAATATACAATTTTGGGGACTCAAATTCCGACACTGGTGGAATATCTGCAGCAATGTCGGAGATCCTATCACCAAATGGAGAAACCTTTTTTGGACATCCTGCTGGTAGGGCCTGTGACGGTCGCCTCATCATAGACTTCATAGGCAAGTTCACTTCATGTCGTCTTCGCCTATTACTCTTCTTATTTGTTTATATGAACTCGGCTGTGAGTGTCCAGTGATTATTTACGTTTCTATTTCTCATTTTTTGTTTGTTTTTTTTTTACAGCTGAGAATCTGAAGTTACCATATCTTAGTGCATACTTGGACTCAGTTGGAACAAATTTCAGGCATGGTGCTAATTTTGCAACAGGTGGTTCAACTATCAGACCACCTGGTTATAGTCCATTCAATCTTTGGGTTCAGATTTCACAGTTCATTCAATTTAAAGCTCGCACCACTTCTCTCTACAATCAACTTACCCTCAATAGTAAGTCATTTCATGTTATGTTACTCAAATTGGAATTCGAGTGTGAGTAGTCCGAAAAATATAGATTTCATGTAATTTCTTGGAACATATTTTCTGATTCTATCAACAATTATACATTGTTTTTCTTAGGAAGAAATCCTTTAACCATTAGCAATCTACCAAGGCCTGCAGAGTTCTCACAGGCTTTATACACAATTGATATTGGACAAAATGATCTTGCTCATGGTTTCCAATACACGACAGTAAAACAGGTTCTAGCATCAATCCCCGACATCATAGGCCAATTGCCCCAAGCTATTCATGTAAGAAACACTAATTCTTGAGCACAAAGTGTGTAAAATAGTAGTTGCACTAATAAATACTGTCATTATTTTCCCTGGTTTTCAGACACTGTACAATGAAGGGGCAAGGTTCTTTTGGGTTCATAATACAGGTCCCATTGGTTGCTTGCCGGTTTCGGTTTTATATGAAATATCAAAGCCTTGGAATTTAGATAAGAATGGATGTGTGAGGCTTCAAAATGAAGTGGCTATGGAGTTTAACAGGCAGCTTAAGGACATGATTTCCCAGTTAAGGGCTCAACTCCCTTTTGCTAGATTCACATATGTTGATGTCTATTCAGCCAAATACACGCTCGTTAGCGACGCGAAGAATCTAGGTAAACATATTTGATAAAAATGTTGGATTGCAGGCATGACATGGCTAATGGAGATTTTAACACAGCAGATATTTGGTGTTATGGGGCAGGTTTTGTTGAAGCAGTGAACTTTTGTTGTGGGAATTGTATGAAAAAGGGGATGGCTAATGGAACAGTTTATGGGAATCCATGCAATCATCCATCAAAGCACATTAGCTGGGATGGCATACATTACAGTCAGGCAGCCAATATGTGGGTTGCAGAGCGAATCCTCAATGGCTCCTTCTCTGATCCACCTCTTTCCATTCAAAGTGCTTGCCATCATCAAACAACCATTTTATGATGAAACAGTAGCAATCATGGCATGTTCTCTATTGTCCTAGAAGCAACATATATTGAATAATGTTGTTTAACGCTTAAGCATTTGGAGAGTTAAAGTAATTATGTTACTTTATGCTATTTAAAATTTGCTTTAGCCTTGATGCTTATAAATAATACTAGTTGAAGTTTTTCATTCTAACTCTGGCCTTTTCTGGACCACTTCAATTCAACTCTTTTGAGCCTTTTTCTGTCAACTCAGGGTTACCCTTGCACCATCATTGGTGATGTGGGTCTTTATATTTACAACTCAAATGGGGTTTAATAAGCAATTTTGAGACCCATTTCTACTGTTCTTTTTTGTTTTCAACTGAAAAAAGGGCTTGTCAAAGAGTTTAGTTGGTTTGGGCTTTTGGGTGTTCCTGGTTCTTGAGGTTTTGGGTTTCTAAGTGGCAAACTCCGGTTTACCACCAATAAGCTACTGATTCGAGTCTGTTGGCAATTGGCATCAGATCAAAGGTTGAATTGAATTTGAGCACGAGTATTATGTATTCAATACGGGTATTTTTCTCATATATCTAAAAAAAAGTTATATTTTATATTCATATCAAAGTATGCAGACATGAATATTTAATATGATTTTTTAGAGTGACCAACATAAGTTAAAAAATTCAACTATATTGGTTAAAAGTATTATAGAGGCTTTATACTAGAAGGTAGATTGCGCTTGTCTATTCTACTAAAAAAGGGTAAATTAGTCATTATTTATTATATCAAAGAGTAAATTAGTTATTTCTATTAGAAATACCATCTACTTGTACTGTTAAAAATTAGTAGATAGTACCATATGTACGTCAACATAACACACAGAAACTAATTTTTAATAGTAAAAATGAATAGAATTTTTAACAAAATGACTAGTTTGCTTATTAATCTAGTATATATTATTAATTTACTTATTTTTTAAATAAAAAATAATATACAATCTAACTCTTATTACAAGTGCACGGAGAATACTATTACCACTAGATTCATATGTGGAAACATTGGTAAATTCCAGATATAAGCTAGCAGGCTAACGTTGCTTTCTTTACACACTGTATGGTCATTTTCCACATCCAGGACAACAGCCTGTCACTTAAATCCTATCTCCCATGACTTTTCAGAGGCCTTCCTCGTAATGAATCAATGTTTGGCCTGCACAGTCTCCTCTCAACAAACCATGAAAATTCATGACTGGTTTGAATTCAAATTCAACCTACATGATTGTTGCCCCGACTCCTTATATTCGTTGAAATATTTGTATGCGACACGTACATGAACGTAGAAATAAGAACCCTAAAAGTCTTCCAAATATACGGAAAAAAAATTAAAATAAATCTTACTACGCTCTTTTGAGCATATACCCATATCCCTGCTCAGAATCAAATTCTAACAGTTTCAGGATTAAGCATGTGGCATTCAATGCAGGCAGGCAGGCAGGCATTATTAGCTGTGGGATGGCATACATAGGACTTATTTGGTCTGCAAATTTCAATTGGGTCCTTTCTTTGACCCACCAGCTTTCATTTAGGAGAGGTGGCCATTTTCATTTCCTTAAATAGATTGTGATGCTTTTGTGATGTTAGTTTAGAGATTAGGTGAAATTGATAGTTAGATTGAGGGTTTTGGTTCCTTGTAAGCAAGTTCAATTGGAGAATTCTTCATAAGTTAAATCAGCCTATTACTTAAATCGTAAATCAAGTAAAATTAACCTGTGGACAGCCCCTATTGGAAACAAAACGGGAAGTTAGTCCAATTTTGATACAGCTAATGTCATGGTTTATTTGGTGTTGTGCAACAGTCTAACCTTCGATTACTTATAACGAAGGGAAGGTGAAGGATGGTTCAAAAATGCTATTCAACTGTGGCTGATTAGTCAAGTCTTTCACTTTCACCATATAGCCTTGATTTACTAAAGCCACCTACTGCCATTTTTGAAGGCTTGAAAGGCAACTTATCTTTGGTCAATTTGGTCTTTCAAATCAACCAACTTCCACCATGCGACTTTCGAGTTCGAATATAGATATAAACTTTGAAATAAATTGAAATACCCGAATCAAATACATACAGTATATCAACTTATACTTTATTCATTGAAAGGATTGAAACATACAAATAAGAGATGTTACAAAGAAATATCAACAACTCCATAATCAATGGAACCATACAAATTCTCTTCATCTGACCCTACTGAAACATGGTTTCTTTTATATCTGTGTCAGGGAATCAGATAAACCAACCCATTTAATCTTTTACAATGTAAATCTTTACAGTATTTTACCTATAAACAGGATTATTATACCTTAATCCCATCATCATTTATTATTTGAGTGGTGGTGTCAAGGAGGGTGACTAATGCTCTTGATTTTCTGCTCCGGACCTTGCCTGCTTCCTTCAATAATTCACTCAACCTTCTTTTCTCATCGATGACATCCGGATTTGCTGTTCCAAGCTTCTCTTCTCTCATGTCAACAACATAATCCAAAATTTCAATCGCATCATCTAACCTGCCATACATAGAATTTTCAAAAAAAAAAAGAAACATGAGACTCAAACTCGGGTATGAGTGTTGGATAGAGTATGTAATCAATCCTGATGTTTTTCTAGGTTTTACCTTCCCATGGCATCATAGGTGCCAGCCAGATTGCTATACACCCCTAATGTATCAGGGTGATAAGGACCATATTCCTTCTCTAAGATGCTTCGTGCTTCTTCAAACAGATCGGCTGCCTCATTTATTGAATATCGTTGTACGCAGGCTAGCCCCATTTGATTGAGAGCGATCCCGAACAAGGCAGACTTCTTATCTCCGCTAGCTCGAAACTTTGATATAGCACTTTTGAAGGTGCTGTAGGAGTCAGCATAGCTCCCCATCATGTAATATATGACTCCCATCTGTGCCTCAATGCCTGCAATTGTGCTTTGCTTCCCTGGGGCTTCACTGAAAATACTTAAAGCTTTTTTAAGTAATTTGAGTGCTTGATCCAATTCATTCATAGATTGGCATATGGCAGCAATGTCAATGAGGCCACTGGCAATCTCTTCTGAGGGGATTCCGGGATTTGGCTTTCCGTAAATCCGGAGTGCGTTTTCGCAATAAGTTCTGGAATCCCTTAACTTTCCTACCTTATTGTACAAATCAGCCAAACGAACGAAAACTGAAGCAACTGTTGGATGATTCTCTCCTTTAGCAGATTTAAACACTGTGAGCGCTTTCTGATAGGCAAAAACTGCCTCATCAAACCGGGCTAAAGATAAATATGCATCTCCAATGCTACAATCAATCGAAGCAACATCAAGTTCACGGCCATTGGCTGCCATTGCCATGCTAGCTAAAACATAATGCTCAAGTGCCGATTCATAATCTCCTTTTGAGTCACAGATGAGTCCCATGAGTCTCCTATCAGCAGCTTCTTCAATAGAAGCGGGAGCACCATTCTCCCTATGGATGTCAAGAGCCATTTGACAAAGCCTCTCAGCCTCATCAAATTGCAACGCTTGCACATGTGCTTCAGCAACGTATCGACACGTCTCACCAACTCGAGGATCAGTTTCTCCCAAAACTTGTCTTTGAATCTCCAAACCTGCTGTATAACACAAAATCGAATTCTCAATTTGACCCAACATTACATAAGTATCACCCAGTTGCATGCATCCAGCGAATTTAGCAAGTGCATGAGTTTGGCCATCCTCGATCACTGGGATTTTGATTGAGCGTTCAAGAACTGGAATAGCCTCATCGTATTGGCCTAAGCTACAATGCAATGCTGCCAGAACATGCAAAGACATTACAAGCTCTAGACTCGGTTTTCCATCTGCACATTTCTCAAATGATTTTGTTGCTCGAATTGCCAATTCAAGTGCTTTCCGAGGATTTTCACCTGAAGAAATCATATTCCTTGTCTGTTTGAGCAAAAACGGACCAAGTTCAGGATTCTCTAGCCCTGCCTCTAAAGAATCTCCTGTTCCATTGTTAAACTTTGCACCAAAAGTCCTTTGTTTCCTTGCATTCTTCTCATGCCTCTTTTCAACAGGAGTTTTCTCTTGAGATGATTTGCTCTTCGGACTTGATTTCACCGATGCTTCGGAATCCAATTGCAAGCGACGACGATGCTTAACACCTTGAGTTTGGTTCTTTTCGTTGTTTTTCTTCTTAGGCATTTCATCAGTAACTTCGTTTTCTTTCTTAAGGTTCAAGTCACCAACACTGTCTTCTTCTTTCTTCTCTGCTACCACCACCTCTTTTGTTATTTCAACAACACCGAAATCCCCGACAAGATGGCGTAATTCGGAATCGATCCTGGATTCTTCACCGTACGATCCATAACTAGACATTGATGGAGATTGATCAGAGCTTTGCATCTCATAAACATTGTGATAAAGCTGCTCAATGGAGGTTGCCACCACACCATCAATGGCTAAATCAAGGGAATCACTTCGTGGACTGAGTGCACTTCTTGGAGACCTCTCTTGAGCAAAACTGTACTTATAAGGTGTGTGAAATCCATTGTCATGTTCTTCAACTCCAGTTTCTCCATTCATTGCATCCATAGCTAATCCGGGCATTGGAAAACTGATTTTAAAGAAAAAAAATCAGTACAAACTTATATCAAATTCTTCCATAATCTCCAAAAGGAAAATGCTAGCCAAGTCAAAGACAACTCCATTATTCTCTACTATTTACTAAATTTAGCAAAAATGACGAAAAATTTCAAATGCTCAACTTCAAAATAAGACTACTTAAACCAAAAACAGTTATAGAAAGATTAAAAGAAAAACATTGAATGCTTAATAACCATAATCGATAAATGAGTAATACCTTACTTGGTTCTGTTTAACGAAGAAACCCAAAATTCTTTTTTCTTTTTAATTAAAAACCCAAAGTTTATAATGCTGATTTTTTTTTTCTCTGGGTGTTGTATACAGAAGAAGAAGACGTTGATAACGATGAAGGAATGGGGCGGTGTCATGTATTTCTGTATCTTTGTTGCCTTATATAAATAAATATATATATATATATATATATATTTAAGTCTAGAAAAGAGAGGGAGAAATGAGGTATTTTATGAAAAGGAAAAGGAGTAAAATAGGGGAAACATATATTTAAATTTGAGATTATTGTAAATAATTTATTTATTTAGTGGTGCAGGGTTTTAAGGTGGTGGAATTTTGAAGCAATTTAGAATGTGACTTTTCTCCCACCATTTTTTTTTTTACATTGTTATTCATCTTATTTATGTTTGAGTTTATCATGAACTCATATTATTTTTTAAAATTAATATTAAGATATTGTTTTTATATTAATACTTATAAAAAAATATAAATAAGAATATATTTTATTAATAAACAATGTTCTGCATTGTTTTAATTAATTATTTCTTAATTTGATTGGGAGTATTTTAATTTTATTGGTAGGAGTTTTTTTTGTTTTTTTAAAATACTATTTCTTAATTTTTAGAATTTATTTATTGTTGGGAATAATATTTGGGGATGTGAGACGGTTGAAAAACTGGAGCGCTTAACGGCTTTTTAACTGGAAGGTTTAAGAGGAACTGTGGAAGGTTGTTTTCTCTGAGACACGTGGAAGAAGATGATTGCAAGTTTAAAGTGGTGTAGGATTCCACGTGGACCACATCCAGCTTCATTCTTGCTGGTTTAATCTCTTAGGTGGTCCTAGTTTAGCCCAATTATTGGTGGGCCCATAAAATTTTCCATGGCCCACATCAATTCCAAAATTCCAAATCGATTCAAAGAAGACAGGCGTACAAAACAACATGCAATTTATTAAACTACTACATGGTATATTGATGGTTTTGTTTTGTCCAACACTGTAATTTAATTTTTTTTGGATAAATATTAAAATTATATATCTAACGGTATAATATTATACATAAATTTTGATTTACGTAATAAGATTTTAATTTGATTTAATTTTTACAAATCACTAATAATATTATCGAATTAGCATTATTTTACATTGATATATTGTATATACAAACAATTATTTTAATCTGATATGAAAATAAATATATATTATTTCTTTAAATTTAACAATGTTAACAACTAGACTTAAATTTTGAAATTTAAAAGGTAAAAAAACTAAAAATATAAAAAAAAACTAAAATTTAAATTTATGAAGAATACATAAACTTATTTTTAACGGTTAATATTTTTTAAATAATTAATATGAAATTGATAAACTTCCATAATTTAGATTGAAGAAGAAGATATATTAGAAGAATAGAAATAGAGAAAGAATGAGAGAAGATCTGAGTATTCTTTGCACAAAATTTTTGATAATTGCTTCAGCATACATCTCATACATTTTAAAGAACAACTAACAAACGATGACGTGGCCATATTTCTGTTTTGACTAAAACGTTCTGTATTATTAATCCTTAAACGCCCCGTTTCACTTAAGAGACTAGCTCATTTCTTCAAGTCCGTTTTCTGCCCCGTAACAATTACTCCCTGCCAAAACAACATCCTTGACCTCAAGGATGGAAATGAGGAAATTTAGAATGGATCGTTGCTATAGACTCCCACATCGCGTCTTCTGGGAAAGAGTTGGCCCACTCCACTAACACTTCAGTGACTGCTTGGTTCCCTTTCTTGACTATCCGTCTATCAACAATTCGAACTGGTTCCTTAGATAAAGCTCCATGTACATCCACCGGCGGTAAATGAGCTTGAGTTGGGGCCGAACTAACATGCTTCTTTAATTGAGAAACGTGAAACATGGGATGAATCCGAGAACCTTGTGGAAGCTGGAGAGTGTAGGCTACTTCCCCCACCTTCTGGATTACAGGGAAAGGGCCATAGTATTTTGGTGATAATTCCTGGTTGGTTATCCTCCGAATCGATTGTTGCCTATATGGTTGCAGCCGCAAATAGACCAAATCACCAATTTGAAAACTTCTCTCTGACCGATGCTTATCAGCAAAGTGCTTCATACGATCTTGAGCCTTCTTAAGACAGTTCTATAGCAACTTTCTCGCTGCCTCCCTAATTTGTAGGCTTCTATCCACTACAGCCACAGAACAAGTTCCAGCAAGATAAGGCATATGCACAGGTAGAGGCTGGCCATACAGAGCCTCATATGGGGTAAGCTGGATTGTCGAATGAAATAAAGAATTATACCACCATTCAGCCAAGGGTAACCAATGGACCCACTGCACAGGCGTCTCCCCCGTCATACAATGTAAATAATTCTCAAGACATCGGTTCAGGACTTCAGTTTGGCCATCCGTCTGAAGGTGGTAAGCTGTTGACAACAAGATTTAGTACCAGCCTGTGTGAATAATTCTTGCCAAAAGTTGCTGACAAAGATTTTGTCCCTATCCGAAATGATTGAATCCGGCATGCCATAGAGTTTGTAGACATGGTTCAAATATTCATGAGCCACCTCTTTAGCTGTGTACGGATGAGCCAAGGCTAAAAAGTGACCATACTTGGTTAAACGGTCTACAACTACCAAAATAGAATTTTTCCTACCCGACCGCAGTAACCCTTTAATAAAGTCCAAGCTGACCATGGCCCAAGCACGGTCAGGAATTGGCAATGGCTGTAGGAGACCAGGAAGAGCCACCATCTCACTTTTGCACCGTTGACAAACCACACATTCCTGAACCCACCTTTTAATATCAGTTGTGAGGCCCTTTCAATACAATAAACTTGATAAACGTTTTCTGGTAGCATGAACCCCTGAATGCCCACCGATCGCACTAGCATGAAAATGAGAGAACAAGGCCTACTGCAATTGTGGGACCTTCCCGACCATAATCTTCCCTTTCCTAAATAAGAACCGACCATCTCAAACGTATTTCCGGTCATAAGGTTACAGCTATAGAATATCGTGGATTATCTTTTGTAATTTATCGTCTTCAAAGTAAGATTGGTGAACTTGCTCTAAAAGACTTGAAATGGCTGAACTAGTAGATAGTTGGAAACATTGACAATGCTCAAGCTGTAGTTGACGAGAGAGAGCATCAGCCACCTTGTTATTGACCCCTCTTCAGTAAGAAACCTCAAAATCGTAGCCCAACATCTTAATAACCCAACGCTGCTGGAATGGAGTAACCGCTACCTGATCTGACAAGAACTGTAGGCTACGATGATCCGTTCGGATTTTGAAATGCCTCCCAACTAAATATGAGTGCCATTTCCGAATAGCCAATAATACAACCATCATTTCCTTTTCATAAATTGACAAGGCTTGATGGCGCACCCTGAGAGCCTTGCTAAAGAAAGCCACTGGCTTCCCTTGTTGTTGTAACACTGCCCCGACACCAAAACCACTAGCATCCGTATCAACTATAAACTCCAACTAAAAGTTAGGTAGCACCAAGACGGGAGCTGAACTTAAGGCTCGCTTCAACTCATTAAAAGCCTCCGAAAGCCTCCGTAGCATGTTCGAACCAGGCCCAACCATTCTTTTTTAGTAGCTTTGTCAGAGGTCTAGCAATAACCCCATAGTTTCGTATAAATCTCCTGTAGTAGCCAGAAAGACCAAGAAAGCTACGTAGCTCTTTAATTGAACCAGGAACTGGCCACGACATAATGTAATCAATCTTAGTGGTATCTATAGGAACAGTTCCTGCATATAACACATGTCCCAAATATTAAATTTAGAAAGAACCGAAACTGCATTTGGATCTATTCGCATATAGTTACTGTTCTCTTAGGACGAGGAGAACCGCTCGCAAGTGTTGCACATGCTCAAGCCACGATGTGGAGTACACAAAGATATCATTAAAGAAGACTAATACAAATTTCCACAACAATGGCTTAAAAATTGAGTTCATGAGTGCCTGAAAGCTCGAGGGAGCGTTAGTGAGGCCAAATAGCATCATGAGAAATTTGTAATGCCCCTCGTGTGTCTGGAATAGGGTTTTATGTATATCAGGCTCCCACATACGGATTTGGTGATATCCGGACCTAAGATCCAGTTTGGAAAATACTCTAGCCTCCCCTAACTCGTCCAACAGCTCCTCAATCACAAGAATAGGAAATTTATCCTTGATCATTTGTTGATTTAATTGCTTATAATCCACACATAATCGCCAACTTCCGTCCTTCTTCTTAACCATCACTATAGGAGAGGCAAATGAACTGGTGCTGTCTCATATTATCCCAGCTTGAAGCATCTCCTAGATCAGCTTCTCCATTTCATTCTTTTGGATAGACGGGTATCTATAAGGTCGAATCGTGACCACTGTTCCTTCATCCTTCAAAGGGATTCGGTGATCATGCATCTGATATGGTGGTAGGCCTTTTAGAACCTGAAATATATCTGCAAACTCCACCAACAACTCTTGAAGTTGATTATTAGGATCAGCAGCTCCCTGGGACGAGAGTGTCACTTGTTCAGTGGTGCTCAAAACAGCTGTATAAGGCCCCAGCGACTGACCCATGGTCACAAAACACTTTGGGTTGACCTCACAGCCTTCCATAGCTAACGAGCCAGGGATAATGCCTTGGATAACACATGGGTTCCCCTTCATTGTGAACTGCACAGTTAACGACCCAAAATTCGAAATAATATCCCCTAAAACGAATAAACATTGTACTCCCAACACTATATCACAGCCCTTCAATGGTAAAACAAAAAAATTTGTCTCAAACTTATGATTTTGTACCTCCCATGCAACCCCCTTACACAACCCCCTCGTGAATAAACAACTTCTATTGGCCACAGAAACCTTCAAACGTTCATGACTCAATACTGGTAATGATAACCTACTGACCAGTCTTGCGTCAATAAAATTGTGGGTACTTCTTGAATCGACCAAGATAATAGCCCAACTTGAACCCACCTTAGCAGCCACCCGCATAGTGTTATGCCCTTATAGACCCATGAGAGCATGCAACGAAATTATAGGAGATTTTAGAATCTCCTCTTCCATACCATTCTCCTCTAGTTTTTTAGAACACTCATGAAAATCCTCTGCCTTGCTATCAGAAATTGGTTCCAACAAAAATTGATACAACTGGGATTTCATGCACTTGTGACCAGCATGATATTTAGCCCCACACAAAAAACAAAGGCCCTTCTGCTTTATTTTGGCCATTACTGCTGGAGATATGGTCTTTGACCCCGATTTGTTGGATGGTACAGAATTAATAGACTGTGAATCTGAAGCAATTCTTATAAGTGTGGACGAATATTTAGAAACAATAAAGGAGTGCGACAAAGTTCTAGGAGAACTACTTCTCGACAGTACAAGTGCTTTCGCTGAAAAAGAAATAAGTACCTCAATTTTTTGAGCTAGTTGAAATACTTCCATCAACGTCGAAGGTTCGAACAAATCCAGGTAGTGGTCGATTTCAGCCTTCAAATTGCTGAGGAATATACTAAGAGCATAGGACTTAGGAAGATGCAGTTGATTCAAAAGCCCAACAAACATATCCTGATACTGTTCAACAGTACCTTGCTGCTTCAGATTAACTAACTCCCTTATTGGGTTGCCAAATTGCCCAAACCCAAAACGATCTTGAAGACTCTTTATGTAAGCTAGCCAGGACAGCATTTGTAACCCCCCATGTCGTTGAGAGTAAAAATGGTGCCACTCCAAGGCTCGTCCCTCTAAATTCAGCATCACCATTTAGACCTTGCTCAACTCAGGTGTCCCTTCCGCCTCAAAATACTGCTCCAGTTTGGTCCACCATCCTCGAAAGTTGGTGCCATCAAACTTGGGGACTCTAACCTACTGACTTCATCGAAGCTTCCGCCATATGATATGGATGCTTCCAGTGTACACTACCCGTATCCCCAACGACTGGTTCCGTCTGAACTTGCTCTGGACCCTTAGGTAAGAACCCGAGAGGAGCTCCTAAGACTCTCTTTCCCTTATCAGTGGCACCGGTTGCTGAAGGACCCTTCGGAAGTGGATCGAAATACTGCCCTAACAAAGATTGTAAGTCTCCCCGGAACTCATCTTTGAACTCCTGCAATCAAGTATCCATTTTAGTTTCCAATCGGGCAATCTCTTCCTGAATCCTGGAGATATCCTGTTGCATGCTTCCAACCTCTTTCTGCAGACGAGTAGACACGCCGTCACCAATCATAATGAGGGATCGTGAAAGCTCTGATACCTTTGATAGACTTCCGCAATTTAGATTAAAGAAGAAGATATATTAGAAGAATAGAAACAGAGGAAAAATGAGAGAAGATCTGAGTATTCTTTGCACAAAATTTTTGATAACTGCCTCAGCATACATCTCATACATTTTAAAGAACAACTAACAAATGATGACGTGGACATATTTCTGTTTTGACTAAAACGCTCCGTATTATTAATCCTTAAACGCCTCGTTTCACTGAAGAGACCAGCTCATTTCTTCAAGTCCGTTTTTCGCCCCGTAACAGAAATTCAAACTGGCATCTCATCATACTAATTTATTTGTGGAAAATAAAAAATTGTACTCATAAATAATAATTTGGAGTACGAAAATGACTGCATAAATTATAAGATCATTTTAATTTTGAATTGAAAACTAATAACAAATTTGTATTAATAAATGATTGAATTTTTTTTTATTAAGTAAAATTTGGAAAGCAAAACGATGCTATACGTAACACTAAACAGTAACTATAGAAAACAATCAATCACCCAACCCCACTCTTTATATTCATCAAAATCATAATTTTCATTTTATTTAAAAAATTCAACATTTAAAATTTAAAATGGGGTTGAAAATTGTGTTTAAGTTAATTTATTTTTTAAAAAATAAATTTTTAAATAAATATTTTTTTTCATAAAATTGAGATATTCATATTCTCATATTTAATTTTTATCTAAAACTATTCAAAAAAAATCAAGATTTACTTTTATCAAACAACAAAATCCGTATAAAATAAATACAAATAAATACAAATTCTTGTTAAAATAAATACAAGTGGAAAGATTAGGAGATCTATAGTATAGGCTTCCTCTATTTGATGTTGATTAGAATAAGGTGTTGACATAGTAAATTTTCTTCTCCTCTACCCGTGGTTTTTTTTCCCGAAAGGGTTTTCATGTAAAATTTTGTATGTTCTATTTTTCTCTCTTTCTTTGCTCGATTTTCACAATATTCAAAGCTTCAAATAAAAAAAATTATAGATAAGTACGATTAATATGATATTAGATGATAAATATGTATTGTATTTAAGATTTTAACATACTTAATCATCTTTAAAAAAAACATATTTGATAATTTAATTGTATTTATATCTACAAAATTAGATACACATTAAGTCTAACATGCAAAAGAAATAATCTTTAAAAAAAAAGATGTTTTAGTGTTTTATTAATAGTTAAGCTATATATATAGTATTATAGCGTAGAAAGATATTAGGTAGGGTCAAAAGAGAAGCAATAGACCAAAGTCTCAAAACATAGAAACGATTAGTGAGTTATAAGGCAGACATGAAGACATCCTAAATGTTATGTTGAATGCTGAAACCAAAGTTTTGTTGCTGCTCAATCATTTAGTTAGTTTATATAATTAATTTAAATATCAGTAACGTTGGGTTTGGGTGTATCTATGTTGTATTGAAAGGGGTTTAGGGTATATATTAAAGGACTTGTTAGCAAATCATGGTATTATTGGCTAATAATGATATACCAACCAAAACAATAATTATTCTACAATTAAACTCCACCTTAATTTCTAGTAAAATCGTCTCATCTTCAACACCAAACAACAATGGCAACAGCAACTAATATTTTATTTGTAAAAGAAGAAGAAGCAAGCAATCTGGAAAATGGGGTGGCAAACCCTAATCACATGATATTTAAATCCCAACTACCAAAGAATATTTAACACTTACCTTTTCACTATCGGGTTTTTATATTTAAAAAGGTAAAAATATCCGAATTAAGTCAAAATTCATGATCAGTTTATACATATACATATAACTTTAGAGGCAAGGAAAGAATATTGGAAAATAAAGGCTTCTACTTTAGGGTAGAATATTAGTAGTATTTATTAAAAGGTAGACACAGATTTGTTTATAGTTGTTTGGAGAAGTTAAGGTTTGAAGCAGTTCCTGAAATAAGAAAACCAGTTATAATTGTTACACTGTCACTTTCATATCTCATCATCTCCTTTTCCTTCACTACATCATCAACATGATTTTAAATTTCAATCAAACCTTTTCTTTTTCTTTTTATTTTAATATCAAGGGAGAAACTTAAAATTGAATTTAAACTTTCATGCTTGCAGCATATTATTTTTATCATTAGGTTAAGAGATTGTTGACACATAAGTTCGTTTGTTACTAACCTGGCGAGAGTGTCTGCCACTTGTATGGTCTCATCATGCTCGCCCATTATCCTCTGAGGAGTATTTAAGACACATGTAACCCTTAGAAAGGATATAGTCTCAACCTGCATAGTGCCTAGTTGCCCCTAGCACATTGCATTAATGAACCATTCCATATATAGGTGTGAATGAACCATTCAAAAGGGCACAACTCAACAATGTTAATATTGCCAATTTACTCCCAAGTTGAGCTTTCTTTTTCCCTAAAACAAAATTCTATCATTTTCTTTTAACCAAGACATCAATGGAAGCTTTTGAAATTCTGGGTTAACACAAAATTCATCTTTTCTCTCATGGACTTTATTTACAGAAAAGTTAATTAAGAAAGCTTATATTAAAAATTGAATTTAGAGGATTCTTATTTACACCTTTTATAACCCTGGTTTAGGCTTGAGAGTATTTAACATTTTAAAAGGGGGCCAATTTGAAAACCCCAACGAACATTTGAAAGGCCTGATGTTGCAGTTAATAAAGCCCAAGTTCTTATCAAGGCCTGCAGGGGTCGTTTTTTAATTTTTTTAGAACCAACAAAATTTTGAGATTTCATATATTAAACGAATTCAACTGGATTAATATATATTTAGTTTATTTATAGTTACCAAGAAGTTCATCTATAAATCATGTAAAGCTAGTTAAAATTAGTTTATTGTTTGATTTTTTTTTTATTATAACCATAGCTGTTTTACAGTGTAATATCATCAAAATTCCGGTGTTGATAATGGTAAAATTTTCAAGTGAATAGTAAACTCTAGAATCATTATGCTTAAATTATCTTGAAATGGTATAATTTATGGTGGAATTAGTTGAGGGACTAAATTGGTAAATTAATTGGCAAGTAATTGTATAATGTGAAAAGATTTGAATGGAAATTGTAGCACGGGATTTTGGAGAGTGATGACTTTGATATGGGGATATATAAGGAGGGACTCAAAGTGCTACATTTTCATTAATTAAAGGTGACTTAATCTAGTTGAGATGTAGCAATTAACCCAACTAAAAATCAGCTTGTAAGTGGCAGTAAGAATTATGGCTTTCTTTAAACGAGTAAAAAGGAGAAATGAAACCATAATGAGACCTTTCTAAAATAATATTTCAATTTAAACTCTTTTTTTTTTTCACTTTTACTCTCAAAATTTGGTAATTTTACTTTTATACTATACACAAATTGTTGATTCAATGCTTGTAGTTTAATTTGATCATTTTTAGTCCTATACCTTTTTAATTTTAAAATTTTAGTCACAATTAAAAGGTAGTTATTAAATTCATTAAGTTCTACTATTTCTAAAATATTATGTAGCATTATCATATTTGTATCATCATATTAGCTTGATATTTCCACATGTATTCACACAAAAAAGTCAATTAACGAATTTAACAAGTGTCTTTTGCATAAAAATTAAAATTTTAAAAAACGAAAAATACAAATTAAAAATATCAAATTGAAGAATATAGACTAAATTTACAACTTTACACATAATAAATCAATAACACAAGTTAATCAAACAAATTTAACCAATAAAAATCAACCACAAACAAAGATGTGTTTATTCAAACCCGTTTTTATTTATTTATAAATAGCAAGCATCTCACATAAAAACTATGGTCTTTATTCATTATCCGATAACACAACCTAGACTCATACAATATTGATATAATAATAATGTTCATGGGACTATAGAAATGACCACTTTCCCGGTAACTCGGCCGGTTTCAAGGTAAGCAAAGGCTTGTGGAGTTTGAAAAAAGGGAAATATGCCATTGGGATCAATCATTGGCTTAACTTTCCCACTCTCCAAGAAAGGCTCCAATTTCTCTAAAATTGCTCCATTTGATGTGAGCATGAATGTTGTTGCTGGTGGAACTACCGCTCCATATATTGTCACTACATCACCACCTTCTTTCACTGCCTTCACTGCCCTCTCACATTGCCCTGTTTACCATCCCATAATCAAACCAAAAATCCATGTCACTGTACAGATTTTAACACGTTCACGTAATCGTATTGTGTATTCGAATATTACCGACTGCATCGTATACTACATCGAATTTCTCAGGGAGATCTTCAAAGTTTTGATTAGTGTAATCAATAGGCAAATCAGCCCCCAAGCTCTTCAGCAAATCCAGTTTCCCGGTACTTGCTGTGGCTGCTATTTTGGATGCTCCATAGACTTGCTTAGCTAGCTAATACGGGATAAAAAGAATGAGCATTAATTCAAGTTGACTTGGGATAAGAATATAGTAAGACGGATTGAGAACCTGGATAATCATGGTGCCAACGCCGCCAGCACCGCCCAAGACAAGGATAGATTTGCCGGCAGAAAAATGGCATCGTTCAAGGCCTTCATAGGCAGTCTCAATGACTAAAGGCAGGCTTGCAGCTTCAACAAAGCTGAGATTTTTGGGTTTTAAAGCCAACAGCTTCTCTGCAACAACAGTGTATTGAGCTATAGTGCCAAATTGTGTTGGGTGATCCACGGCCTTTTCATTTATATCTCCATACACCTGATCCCCTTCCTTGAATTTCTTAACTTGGCTCCCCACTTTCACCACCACGCCTGCTACATCATACCCTGGAATGATCTTCACATCAACAAAACAAAAAAGTCAGAAACATTTCTATTTAAGTGTCGAACATGATGAAGACTCACGGGTAAAGGGGAATCAATGTTTTTGAACATTCCAAGCATTCTTTTGAAATCAATGGGGTTAATCCCAGCAGCTACAACTTGGAGAAGAACTTGCTCATCCCTGGGTTGGGGAACAACAACATCGGGTTGTAGTTTCAGAACATCAGATGATTTTCCGTACTCAAGGTAAGTCCATGCTTTCATTTTAGATGGAAGGGTTGCAGCACTTGAAGCCATGAAAATTCAAGACACAAGCTTTGTTATTATTATTATTAAAAAACTCCAATAAGATCTTCTTTATGGTGGATGCATTCTACATATGAGCAATAATTCATGAAAAGGAGCTTTTTTTGGCATGATTAATGAGAAATAATTGCTTTTTTATTTTAACCACATACAGATGAGCACTAGCTTTCAGTCAATATCCCATCATTATCTGATTTAGAACCCGACCTATTTGTTTGGTTTTGAGCAATTTTGGTACAAAGATGAAAGAAATATAATTTATTGTGGGTATATGAACCAGGACATGGCATACTAAGTCTTATCTTCTTTAGCCTAGAGGTGTGCATGGCCGGGCTAGGTCGGGTTCGGGCCGGGTCCAACTAAAAGTTTAAGCCCGTTTGTCAGGCTCAGGCCGGGTCGGGCTCGAAAAATGGGTCTAAAATTTTGTCCAAGCCCGACCAGAATAAAAATGTTAAAACCCGGGTTTGGCCCGGCCCGCCCGTATTAATTTTTATATTATTTTTTATATAATTTTAAAATATATATATAAACCATCAAAAATACTAAAAACATCAAAATAAATATTTCTCAACAAATAAAAAATAAATTTTAAAAAATATGTATATTTAAATAACAATAAAATAGATGCAACTTAACAAGCAAATGCCTCTAAAATAATAACAAAATTAACAAATATCTTTAAAATAATAACAAAATTAACAATAAAATAAGTTTTATACAATATCTAAACAATAACAATAAAATAGTAGCAACATAATAGTAAAATGGTAGCAAAATAGGGAGAAAATAATAAGAAAATAATATTAAAAAATAGATTTTTTTGTCTTTTGTGAATTCGGGCTGGGCAGGGCCGGGCCGGGCCCAGGCCAAAAATGCCTTGCCCGAGCCTGGCCCATTTTTTAAACGGGCCTTATTTTTTTGTCCAAGCCCATTTTTCGGGCCTATATTTTTGCCCAAAACCTCCCACACTTCGGGCGAGCCTTCGGGCCGGGCCGCTCGACCCATGCACCCTCCACTTGAGCCCACCCCATTCTCTTAACACTTAATATTTTCATTAATTATTAAAATAATTCGTACCCGAAAAATGAAAACGGTTACGAATGTTATTAAAAATGTTTATTATGATCAATTTTTTATCTTTCATCTTCTTATAATTCATTTCCTATTTATATATTAGAAATGAAGAGTCTAATTTCCCTATGTATATATAAGAGTATACTTCTTGTAGTGATAATGAAAAAGAAGAGAAATACAATAAAAATCTCCCTTTATTCTCATCTATTATTCTTGTGTTCTTTGCATTATTATTATTTTATAACACGTTGTCAGTACGAACTTATTCAAAAATATTCAATATTCCATTAGAAAATAAGTAATCTAGATGTATAACGTCTTTGTTGAAGTAACAATACTAATGTATGTAATTTTCTATGTGTGCTTGAAAGATTTTGAGATTTCAATATTCTCAATGAAAAAAAAATTTAAAAATTATGCTCATTTTTTTCATATTTAAGAATGAATTTATGTTTTATATATTCCATAGTATGTTTGTTTATGATTTAAGACTTTGAATAAGATTAAAGTATCAACAACTTCAATATTTTTGCTTAAATATGTATATCTTTTATAACATATGTCATTGATATTGTAGAAGCCCAATTTTGCCCAGGCCCAAACAAACAAAACCAAACCAAATATAAAAAAAAGTCCATTTACAAAATATCAAACCTAAATTACAAAGCCCAAAAAAAAATTAAAACCTTAATGACCCAAAAGCCTAAACATTTTCAGTAAAACAAAAGAAACCCTAGCCTTCCTTACGCCTTTTCTCCACGTCAGCAAGAGTGCCGTCTGACACCCTTCTACCACCACCACCATCAACCACTCCTCTGCCACTGTCACCTGCAAGAAAAAGAACAAGGACCGATGAAAGCACAAACACGCAAAGTAGTAGAAACAACAAATAAAATATAAAAGAGTAGTAACAGACAATTTTGTAATTTGGCTATAAAAAAGCCATAACAACTACCATGTATTTTTTTTACACACCCACACTAGAGTAATCAAAAAATAGAAAACAAAAACTTCAAAGGTGATTTGCTTCATTTTTTTTTTTATCTATTATTTATTTTTTTAAAGAAAAAAAAAGGAAGAATTACACAAAGAAATATACACAAATCGATTCAAATATTAAAAGGTGTTGTATCTTCATTTTTATTTTTTTTCTTTTCGAAATAAATAAATAAATAATAATAACATAAAAAGGGAACTTTTTCACCAGTTGTTTCATCGTTGGTGCCATCGTCGGTCTACGATGCCGTTGGATCTCTTAGGATTCGGCCAAAGGTCGCAGCGGAGGACGACGAGAGTTGAGGGGTTTTTTGTCGTTTTTTTTTTTTTGCTTTATTTTTTGGTGATTTCAAGTCCAAAAAGAAGTTTTACACGAAAAAATACAAAAGAGGGTGTTTTTGGTGTTTTCTGGCCACCAAGGACGGTAGAGCCCGTTGCCGGTGACCGGTGACCGGTGGCCGTTGTGGCGGGTGTTTGCCAGAGCCAGGCCGAAGGTGGGTTTGTTTGAAAAGAAAAACAAGGCTTTCAATTTGTTTTTTTTTTAAAAAGGGGCTGAAATTATTTTTTTTGTTAAACTTTAACTTATATACCCATGAAAACGGCGTCGTTTTGGCGATCATTTTGGGATTCAAGTTCAGACGCTAAAACAGCGTCATTTTGACGCGACCTGCGTCTGATCTGATCCTTCCCCTAGGATTAACGTGTTTTCGTTAGAGGGGATATTTGCACAATAGGTCCTTCTTATTTATTTTAAATCACTTATTTTATTTATTATTCCTATGATATGTTTATTATTATTGCATTATTATTCCTTTATTTACTTGTTATTCATTATTCTAATATTTTACTCACTTAGTCGTTTTATATTGTGGAATCATCATTATACCATACATTATATTTAAATGTTCCATATTTGTTATTATTCAAAAAAAAATTCAAAATAATGGAATGTTCCATATTTAGAAATTCGAGAAGTTGTGCCCTAATTTACGGGGTTCGACTTTCTCATTGAATCTAATAGTCGAACATCCCTTTTAAAAATTAAATCGCATGAATACATTAATACAAAGAGGGATCGTATTTTAAACTCTTTTCAAGTCTTCAACTTTTGACACCAATATATTAATTAATCAATTAGGTACTAATTTTGGGCGTTACGATGGTGCTAACCCTTCCTTGTGCGTAATCAACTCCCGAACTCATTTCTGAGAATTTGTAGACCAAAAATTGTTGTTTTAGAAAATTAAACCGTTTATTAAAACAATCAAATCACAAGGTGACCCGACCACATCTCATAAAAAAGATCGGTGGCGACTCCCGTTTTTCTTCTTCATTTTTAAAATAAAAGTCGATCTCAAAAAAATAGTTTCGATAGCTTGGTGACTCCGTTGGGGATAAAATAAGAGAGTCAAGCCACAAGTTGATTACTTTTGGTCTTTTTATCGAAAATTGATAATTTGATTTAAATTTACAATCCTTTCGTTGCATTTATCTGTCATTTTTGTGGTTTTCATCATTTTGATATATAATGATATGTTTGCTTTATTGGTTCGAGCCTTTTGGTATATCTCTGCATATTGCATTGCATAATCGTTTAATTTTGCCCTTCTTAAATGGAAGTGAGAAGCTATTCCTTCGTGAGGTCTTCACCTTCGTATAAGATAGTGAATCGCTTTCGGGATACACCCATACCTATGTCTTCGTGAGATTTTCATCTCCGTATAGCCATAGAGAAATGTATTCCCCTAAACTAAACTCAGTCTGTATGAGCCTATAATGGGTGAGGATCGAGGAATCTGCTGGGAATCTGCTGGTTCAGGTACCTTTTCTTTATAACCGAATCGTATATAATGAGCCTTAAAATCCCACCCTAGGTAGGACCATACCAAACCCAAGTGGTCACCCAAATAAGTGCTCTGTTTATTATTTCTTATTTGCTTTAAATTCTAGCTTGGTATGAAATGTACTAACTTGTTTTGTTTTATTTTAACTGTGATTGCATGGCATTTTCATCATAAAAAAAGGTGTAGATTCACGCTCAGTTACTAAATAGATAGCGTGCCCTGGAAAAGGAATTTCTTAATAAAGTGGAAGATAATATGGTTGTTCGAATATGGTCCAAGAAAACGCAACTAGAGAAATGTGATAGTCTGATGGAGGGGTACATGTTAGAATTGTGGGACTTCACTCGTACCAATGTGACTCAGAACAATCTCCAAGAGTTGAAAAAAATATGAGACTAATGGGAAGATGAATCTAAACAGTTATTCTATTGTAACTATGGTGATATACCCTATTTACTCGATGTCAAGGTGGATAAGCACTTGTTTCGAGGTCTGGCTCAATACTAGAATCCCACCTATAGCTGCTTTACTTTTGGAAAAGTAGGTTTGGTCCCTACTGTGGAGGAGTACACAACTTTGATTCATTGCCCGAGGATTCAAGTTGAAAAAGCTTATTCTAGAGTCGCCAATGTCCCGACTTTCTTAAAGAAGCTAATGAACATCATGGGGATGAGTGAGCAATGGGTCGTGGCCCGAATCAAGCAAAAAGGAAATAGTAAATGTATCTCTTAGAAAAGTTTGTGAGATTTGATTTTGTCATATCCGGACGGGAAGAAAAGGGTCGATATATTTGCCTTGAGTATCTACAGGTTAGTAATCTTCCCCAAAACACTAAGGCATGTAGATGAGGCAGTTTCAAATTTATTTGACTGACTTGACAAAAGGGTCACGCCCGTCCCGGCAATTTTGGCCGAAACCTTTAAATCCTTGAGTGCATGCCGAAGAGCGGGTGAAAGAAGGTTTATTGAGTGTACAGAACTCTTGTTAGCATGGATTCATAGCCATTTTCAGAAGGTAGAAAAAGTCCCTTATCAAATATTCTCTGAAAATTATTCTTCATTAAAAGAATTCATGACTACACCAAGGCGAGATGACATTCGGAAGAAAAATGGATGACAATTCTCTAGAACCTTCAAGACGAAGATATTGAATGGAGGGCTCCTTGGATGATCCCTGATGAGATTTTGTATAGGTTTGGAGACATCAACTGGGTTCCTCTACTCGGGATATAGGGAGCTATTGGATATGCTTCTCTACTTGTGTTGAGATAGTGTAGATCAAGGTAGTTCATACCGGCAATGCAAGGGTTGGCTCAGTGCGAGTTTGCGTACAAGGGTGATAACTACAAGAAGAAGGTTCGTGAAATATGGAACGCTTAGAACCAAACTCACAAAATGAAAAGACTTGCTACAAATCCCTTGACGACCTCTGAATATGATTGATGGTGGGGTAAAAAAGTCAAATACAACATCCATGTGCCAAGTCAAAAAAACACTCGGCCCATAGAAGAGCACCTATAAGTAATCTCATCTGAGTTAGAGATCATCAAGCAAGATTTTGAAAAAAGAGTTAGAGCTGGGAAGGAAGATAGAATAGTTAGAAGAGGAAAAGATACAGCTAGGATTAGACGTCAACGTCTAGAAACTAGAGCCCGAAAAATTGAGAGAAGGAAAGAACAAGACTGAAGAAGACTTAGACAGTCTAAAAACGAATTATAAGTTGTGCTTGTCAATAAGGACTATCGGGTTAGGAAAAATATCAAAAAAATGGCAACAAGAAATCAAAAAAGAAAAGAGTAAAGTTGATTAGTGGGAAAAGAAATTCAAATATGCTCGAGTTTAAGAAAATGCTCTAGAAAGAGACTTATTGGAAAGTCGAAATGAAAATGTGGGATTAAGAACTCGGGTGGCAGAATTAAAAAAGTCACTACATCAGTTTCGTAGTCACAACTTCGCAATTGAGTTGAAAGCCAGCCTAAACAAGATTGAAGAGTTGAAAGGAAAGACAGAAAAGCTCAAGACTACACTACAAAATTGTGAACTCCGAGTTGAACTCTTTGAAGCGAATAATCAACATTAGAAAGAGTAACTCCACCATTCTCAAGGTCAGGTTAGGGATAGAGATCACATCATGAGTGAAGCCGTGACTCAAGTATGAGAAGTGGTCGATCATTCACAAACCCTAGCAGTTCAGGCTGACATGCTAAGCTTGATATACGAGTTAGAATTAGATCAAGGCTAAGAATTAGCTTGGCTTCTTAGGAAAGTCAAGGCTTTAAGTATTAGGGCAAGATCGTATATGTAAAATATCCGTTTTATGTAAAGAGATTTGTATTTTAGAAAAGTTATTCTAATAGAATTGAATTAGAATCAACGCCTCTTTTTGCATTCATTCTATGCATTTGCATTACATTGCATCATATGCATTAAATTTCACAAAAAGGCCCTAATTAATTGACATTATGACAGTTAAACTAGAAACCAACAAGAGTCTACCAACTGAATATCGTTACGGTACTCGTACCAAAACCAAAACAATTGATCAAAGACTAGAGAGACTAAAACAGATTCAAAAAGGCATGCAAGATCAGTTGTAAGCGTAGCTGAAAGAACAGTTAGCAAAAGTACAACAGGATATGAGGGATTAAATACAGCAATCCTAAAAAAGTATGATAAGCCAATTGGCACAGTTGCTGACTGGAGGACTTGAAAAAGGGAATAACATTGTGGTCAACTCAGGGGATGATAATGAATATCCTACCTATCCCTCAGGTTTTACCCCGATAAACGTCCAGGCCCAACCAGATGTGTACCCACGAAGGGTACTCGTTACTATCAGACCTCAACAATATTAAGCCAGTACCTCAGCACAGATGAATTACCCGACAAGTTCAGGTTCCAACCCTGGATATAATCCAACTAACCCAGTTGTTCCTGATCTAGACGACATGGCAGAAATGGATAAAGCAAGGGTAGAACTGCCAAAACAACTAGAAAATTGGTGTAGGTGGTTGGAAGAAAAATTTAGAGTAATAGAGAATATTGATTACCATTGCGGGATCAATGCTAAAGATTTGAGTTTGGTCTCAGATCTAGTACTCTCACCAAAATTCAAGACTCTAGAGCTTGAAAAGTATAATGGGACTAGTTGTCCTGAAGTCTACATCATTATGTTCTGCCGAAAGATGATGGGATATGTTAATAATGACCAATTATTAATCTACTGCTTCCAAGATAGTCTGATCGGGTCAACGGCCAAATGGTACAACCACTTGAGCCGTGCCAAAATCAATTCATAGAAAGACTTGGCATAGGTTTTCATGAAACAATACAGCCATGTGACCGACATGACACCGGACAGGATTATGTTGTAGAATATGGAAAAGAAGCAAAGTGAAAACTTTAAGCAGTATGCCCAAATATGGAGAGAGGTGGCAACACAAGTCCAACCACCTATTCTAGAGAAAGAAACAACAATGCTTTTCATCAGTACTCTAAAAGCCTTGTTCATTAACCATATGTTGGGAAACATTATCAAGAACTTCTCAGATATAGCAATATCTGGCGAAATGATTGAAAATGCAATGAGAAATGGGAAGATAGATACAGGAGAAAATGCCAAAAAATCAACCCTAAGGAAGAAGGAACATGAAGTAAATAACGTAAGGTTATATAATAAAGGGTATTCCAAACCAGTCACTATAGGCCAGCCAAGAGCCAAACTACCAGCCATGAGAGCCCTCAAGGCAAGAATCTAACTCAAGGCCAAACACAAAAAAAATCTAGTTCACACCCATCCCAGTGACAAATAGGGAGTTGTATAAGTGTTTGTTTGATGCACATATAGTATCCCTATTTTACTTGAAACCCATGCAACCTCCGTTCCCAATATGTTATGATGTGAATGCTCAATACGAGTACCACATAGGAATAACAGGACACTCAATTGAGAAATGCATTGCATTTAAAAGTTGATTGAAAGGTTCATTAAGATGGGGATCGTAAGGTTCAGTGATCCATAGGGACCTAATGTGGCAAGAAACCCGTGACCCAGTCATTCGGATTAGGGGGTAACACAATAATTGAGAATGGAGGAAAAATGACCAAAATTGATGTGGTGGAGGTAAAAACCCCACTAAAATGAGTTTGGAAAAAGATGATGATGGAGGATTAATCATACAAAATTCAAGGGAGAAACCCAAAGGGATGAGGAGCTACTGTGAGTTCCATGCTAAAGAAGGTTATGAGATACAAGAATGCATTGAATTCAAAACTTTGGTGCAAAGTCTGATTGATAACAATGAGCTAGAATTCTTTGAATATGCCAAAGGCTCAAAAGGAGAAGATGTGTGTGCCTCAAAAGTAAGGTCGACGAAGAAGGTCTATAAGGTCAACCACTCAATGGTGATTATTTCACGACCGAGAAATAATGAAGCAGGGACACAAGCTACATCGAGAGTTGTTATTCAGAAGCTCGTTACTTTTCCCTATAAGGATAACAAAAGGGTTTCATGGAATTATGACTGCAACGTGATGATCCTTAGATAGGAGAACCCGGTTAACACTTCAGAAGAGGGCCAGGATATGGGTTTCTATACACGCAATGAGAGGCGCTATGATTCTGCAAATACAAGAACCGAGCCTATTAAAGGAAAAGCCTTGGCGGTCGAACATAAGAAAGAAAAGATGACTAGACTTTAATCATTTGTTAATAAGCCGGTAACTGAGAAAGAGGTTAAGGAATTCTTTAAATTCTTAAAGCATGTCGAGTATAGTGTTGTAAAACAGTTACACAAACAACCAGCTCACATATTAGTACTAGCTTGCTCTTGAGCTCAAAGACACATCGAAGCGCGTTGATGAAAGTGTTAAATGAAACTTATGTCGCTGATGATATCTCTATAAACAAGCTAGACCGTTTGGTTAATAATATAAGTACCAACAATTTCATCTTTTTCAATGACGATGAAATACTATCAAGGGGCATGGGATCTACGAAGGCCCTACATATCACTACCCACTACAAAGAATATACATTCCCAGTAGTGCTGATCAATAATGGATCTGCGCTAAATGTCTTGCCTCTATCCACACTGAGCAGATTACCAGTGGATAGCTCTCACATGAAGACGTGCCAGAAAATAGTGAGAGCATTCGATGGTATAGAAAGGAGGGTGATGAGAAGGATTGAGATACCTCTTTTAATTGGGCCAAACACATATGAGGTAGACTTTTTGGTGATGGATATCAAGCCCTCTTATAACTACTTGTTGGAAAGGCATTGGATTCACTCAGCTGGGGCAGTGCATCATCACTACACCAAAAGCTAAAGTTGGTAACAGAGGGTTGACTGGTAACGATAAACGCTGAAGAAGATATTATTGCATTTGTAACTAGTGACATACCATACAATAGAATGTTCCTTTCGATCACTAGAATTTGTGAATGCAACCTTCATTGTTGAAGGAAACAGGATCCCAACACCCAACATATCCAAAAATATGAAGATGGGTCTACAGTTGACGGTTGGGAAATGAGCCTTACCTAGGAAGGGACTCAAAAAATACCTACAAGGAAGGGTTGAGACACTAATGCTGAGGGACAAACGAGACCACTTTGTCTTAGGATACAAGCCAGATGCGAGGCAAAAAAGGAGGAAGCTGGAGAAGAAACAAGAAAGAAGAAGAGTGCGACTGAGTATTTACCTTGAACATAAAATGTTGGGAAATTTGAACATCTACGCCATATCCAAAGAAGGAATTGAAGGAGAAAATCTATTAGTCATTTGCCCTTATGTACTTGGAAGTGTTCTGAATAATTTAACTGCAAAAAACATTCCTGTAAATTTTAAAGCTAATTCAGAGTAATGTTCAAAACACACTTATTGCTCTAAGCCTAGGAGCAATAAGAATCCTTTTGTGAAATATACATATGTCCAACATCTTTATTTTAATAAAATGCATCTTTGTATCTCATTCTGAGCAAATATTCTTTTATTGATTCCATTTCATTCATAATCATATCATATATATAATTATTCTTAGATTCTTTTGTTCCTTGGATCCTTCTTCATCCCTATAACAGGTATCTAGATATCAATAATATGAGTGACACTGCTATTGACTTAGAGCCTCCTTTTGAGCAAAATATGTGTATAGAGAATTCTCAGGACTTCGAGGATGAGTGAAACTATAACCCATCTCTTGATTTGTTAAGGATAGTAGAACAAGATAAGAAAAAAATCCTACCTTACAAAGAGTCAGTGAAAATTATGAGCCTAGGAGAAGAAAAAGAAGTGAAGATTGGAGCTTACATCGTTGCAGAGACAAAGCAAGACCTCATTAAGTTACTTCAAGAATCTAATGACGTTTTCGCATGGTCGTATCAAGATATGCTTGGGTTAAGTATTGATATCAAGGTATATAGGCTCCCTATAAAGGAAAGTGCAAACCAGTCCAATAGAAGCTCCGAAGGATAAGACCCGACGTTTTGCTAAAAATAAAAGAATAGGTCAAGAAGCAATTCGATACTGGTTTCTTACAAGTGGTTAAATACTCGGAATGGATAGCCAATATCGTCTCTGTCCCTAAAAAAGATAAAAAAAAAAATATGAATGTGCATAGACTATAGAGATTTGAACAAAGCCAGCCCAAATGGCAATTTCCTATTGCCTCATATTGACACCTTAGTGGATAGTACGGTAGGTTATTCACTTTTCTCTTTCATGGATGACTTCTCAAGATACAACCAGATAAAGATGCATCCTGAGGACATGGAGAAGACTACGTTCGTAACCATGTAGGGAACATTTTGTTATAAGGTGATACCATTTGGGTTGAAAAATGTGGAAGCAACGTATCAAAGAGCCATGGTAACCTTGTTTCATAACATGATGCACAAAGAAATTGAGGTTCATGTTGATGATATGATTGCAAAGTCCTGAACAGGAAAAGGAGCATATACAAGTCCTAAGGAAATTGTTCTTAAGGTTGAGAAAATTTCAGCTAAAGCTCAATCCGGCAAAATATACCTTCAGGGCTTGGTTGAGGAAATTGTTAAGATTTGTAGTCAGTGAAAAGGGGATCGAGATTGACCTAGGCAAAGTCAAAATTATACAGGAGTTGTGATAAACTGTAAATTATACATATTTTTACCTCATGCTTAGCACATTTATAAATGAATTATGCCTTGATTTGTGGAATTTGATGCTTCTAAACTTTTAATTTCATGTTTTATACTCAGATGAGTTTAGGGGAGTGAAAAGAACAAGAAACAGGCCGAAAACGGAGAAAATGGGCCAAACCAAGGAATCAACAAGACCTGGAAGTTCACCACACGAGCGTGTCACACGGCCGTGCCACATAAACAGGCTCGAGCACAGCTTAGCATCGACTCACACGGGCGTGTCCCTATCATGAGGAAGTTCAATTTCATGAGAAAAAAGCTACTTAGGGCTAAAAAAGACTCTTAAAACTCTATATAAAGACCCTAGGAGGCAACTACAAAAAGGTGCATTATTCCCGCCTAGGGTACAGTCTTCCCGCCAAGACGGAGAGCTAAAGGCAGGGAATTACTCGAAGGAAAGCCGATTGATCCATCTCAGAAGCTAGGATTTACATCAAGACAGAGGATCTCCCTTCAATCCTTTCAGGAGTTTTTGATTTTCTTATGTTTTGTTATTTTATCTATTCTGAGATGTTTTTTTTTTTATAATTATGAACTAAAACCTCAAATATCTAAGGGGGATGAAACCTAAAACGGATCTTGTTATTGTTATCTAAACTATATGATAAATATTTAACTTGTTCTTAATTGTGTTTTTAATTCTTGAATTGATATTTTCGAGATATTAATTTAAGTCGAATGTGCTTAGGGAGAGGAGAAAAAGTCCCTGTTTAAGAGTAGATCCAACACAATTAAGCGGAGTTGATCGCAGTCCTAGACATAGGACAACAAAAATCTGCCGGATTAGAGTCAAATCTAATATGGGGATCCATAAATCGAGTTAATGCAAGACTAGGGGTTTTAATTAGAAAGAGATTTCAATTAATCAACCTAGGATTAGTTGTTATTATTCTCGACGGAGATATTAACATAATTTAGGGATCTCTACGGATCAAGTCGAATGAAGAAATTGTCTTGTTCAGTGTTAGATAACAAGTGAAGTGTATTGTCCTTATCAATCAGTTTTCCCAAAAGTAATTTTCCCAATTTACTCTTTGTCGTTTCTTTAGTTTAATTTAGATAGTTGACAACCAAACCCCGTTTTATTTTTAGGCTAAATAATAGGAAGAAAGTCATTACTAGTGTAACACTCCGAATATTTTTACTGTAAGATAGTATCCTTGATATAGTAAAATAAGGAAATAAAGTGGCAAGGAGCGAAAATTTGAGTTATGTCATTGGGAAGTATATTATGATAAATTAATTCAAGAAATGACTAAATTGTAAAAGTGAGAAAAGTTTTACTGCCCAAGAGTAAATACTCAAAATTTAAGAGGTTAAAGAGTAAATATGAAAAGTTAAAAGACCAATAGTGAAAATATTTTATGGGTGGAATAATCTAGAAACTAAGGAAAAAGGATGAATTAGGACCAAATTGAATAGATGAAGAATTACGAGGGACTAAATTGCAATTTTATCAAAATTAAGTGATGACTCAACAATGGAATTTTAAAAGATCACGAAGGGTAAAATGGACAATTGGAAGAGAGAGAAATCTAGAAAGTAATGATGATGTTGGAGATATTTTAGATTAATTAATTAATTAAATATTAGTTATTAATATTTTAATTTGATTTTTTATATGATATTTTATTATTTTATTATTATTTTATTAGTATATATAAAGAAAGAAAGATGAGGAAATTCTCATCCAATTTTCCATGCATTCACGTTAGGAAGAAGAGAAGAGAAGAAAGAAACTTTTCATTCTTTACAATTTAGTCCTTCCACCAAAAATTCACCATTTTCACCTAGAAATCAAAAGAATTTCCATAGCTACCAAAGGAGAAAAATGTTAAGGAGACTATGGGAAGTTAGAATGTCAAGTTGGACTCTAGAAATAGAAGCTGGAAGAGAGAGAATATCAAGTTAAAGATTGAAACCAAGGGGAAAAGGTAAGAACATCAAGATTTTCATATATTTTTAAGTTTGATATTATTGAAAAAGCATGGAAATGATGTTAATGTAGAGTTTTCTTATATATATATGGTTCTATGTTCTTGATATATTAATGAAGAGAAATAAGAGAAAGTGATGGGAAATATTGTAGAGAAAGGAAATAAGGGTGTTATAAACTTAGTAATTAATATCTTGCACTAAAACAGTTTGGACAGCAGCAATAAGTTAACTTTGAAAAATCACCAAAAATGGTAGAAACTGAATTAGAAGTTGAGTGAGATATGGAATTAAAACTTGTTGAGCCTATTTTCATATAAAAGAAACATAACAAGTAAATGAATTCTGTATTCTGAGATATTTATATTTTTGTAAGACTAGTTCAGAATGATTTCGGGATCCTCTATTCTGACTTGGAAAAATCATTAAAATTTGTATAAAAATGATTATGGGACATAATTTATATGATTAGATTATTTAATGAGTCTATTTTCAAGAGAAATAAACAAAAACATCATACGAATCCTGTATGAAGAGATAATTAATTTTTAGTGAAGAAGGATCAGAATTGTTAGATAGCAGAACAGGGGTGATTTTAAAGAATAAAATGTACTAATTGAATAAACCAAAAATTATGAAATTTTTATGGTAAGAAGATATATGAGTCTAGTTTCAGAAAAAATTAGCGGATCTTAATTTGGAGTTCTGTAGTTCAAGATATAAATAATTTAGTGACTATGACTCAAATGGACAGCTTTGAATATACACATAAGTAAATAGTGAAATTATTGATAATGTTACTCATAAGCATGTTATATAAATTAAGGTTGTGGAATGGAGAGGAGGAGGAGGAAAATATGTATGAATAATCAGTGAGCATGGCTAATTTGTATGTTTTAGGCTCAGGGACTAAATTAAATAAAAGTAAAACTTTATGGGCAATTTTGTAAAAATGTTAGAAATGATCAAATTACATGAAATGGATTATTATATTATTTAAATTGAAAATTTTAAATGAAAACTGTTAATTTAGTTCGAGATCGAGGGAAAACATGTTTTAAGGATTAAATTGAAAAGTGTTAAAATTATGGAAAATTTTGATATTTTATAGAGTTTATGGAATGTTATTAATATGTATGATGATAACGGCTGGAAATAAGGATTAAATTGCAAGAATTTATTTTTCTGAGCCTAAGGGTAAAATCGTCATTAATTAAAGATTTAGGGGCAAAATGGTAATTTTTCCTAGATCATTAATTGAATGTATTAGAATATAGAATAAATGGAAACGATGACCAAATTTATTATAAAAATTCGGATGACTCAAATACGAGACTGGAATATGGAAAGAAAAATGACATTTATCATGACATGTAAATATGTGATTACCTTTGAGACGTTGATACAAGGAAATTAAGTATGTTGAGACGAATAATAAATCCAAATAAAATATGTCGAGAAAAATAAATATGTTTGGGGGAAAATATGTCTAATTTTAAGTGGTTCGAAATATAAATGTTAGATGAAATAAAATATTTGATAAATAAATCAGTAACACCAGTAATGCTCCGTAACTCTAATCCGGTGTTGGATTCGGGTTAGGGGCGTTACAACTAGTACTTTTAGTTTCTTGGATTCGATATTACGGTCTTGTCACTAGCTATACTACTATTCGATAGGTGCGCTTGCCTTTTATCGTGATAATAGTTAGTTTTTAGGTACGATCAATTTATTACTTCATCATAATCACGAGATCAAGTTGCCCCCACTGTGCACTCAAAAAGAGGTCTGGGTTTCTTAAAGAGATTAAATTACATTGTTAGGTTCATTCACAATTAACCGAGAAATGCGACCTCATATTCCATCTCCTTAAGAAACACAATTCAGGTGTATGGGATGAGGAGTGTCAAAAAACTTTTGACAAGGTTAAACATTACTTGTCCAATGCTCCAGTACTAATGCCACCTAGCCTAGATAAGTTACTGATATTGTACTTGGCAGTATTTGGGAATTCCATGGGATGCGTGCTTGGTCAACATGATGAGTCAGGAAGAAAAGAAAGAGCAATATACTATTTCAGTAAGAAATTCGCTGAATATGAGACAAGATATTCGCCAATCGAGAAGTTGTGTTGTGCCTAGATCTGGACAACCCAAAGACTAAGACAGTACATGTTATACCACACAACTTGGCTTATCTCAAAAATGGACCCTTTAAAATACATGATGGAGTCAACTGCTTTGAATGGAAGGATGGCCCGATGGCAAATTCTGCTTTCTAAATTTGATATAGTTTATGTAAACCAAAAAGCAGTAAAAGGGGGTACAATAGTAGATTTTGTAGCCAGTAGAGCTTTAGAAGATTACGAGCCTTTGAACTTTGATTTTTCGAATGAAGATCTAATGTATGTTGCAACCACTAAAGAAGACTCTCAAGAAGGCCATCCTTGGAAACTAAACTTTGACGGAGCCTCAAACGTTGTGGGTAATAGAATCGGGGTAGTTTTAGTATCTCCAAATGGAAATCATTATCCCTTTACTAGTAAATTGGATTTTGATTCCACAAAAAATATGGCAGAATACGAAGCATGCATCATTGGTATCAGTGCGGCCATAGAATGCAAGATTAAAGTACTAGAGGTATATGGGGATTCTACATTGGTAATCTATCAACCTAAAGGAGAATGGGAGACAAGAGACCCCAAATTGACTAATTATGGAAGGCTGGTCCTTAAATTAATTAAAGAGTTCGATGACATCACCTTTTGTTACCTCTCGCAAGAAGAAAATCAAATGGCTGATGCCTTAGCTACTTTAGTTTCCATGGTCAATGTGAACAAACAAGAGGATGTAAAACCTATCCAGATGAGTATTTATGAGGCTCTGACCCATTGTTACAACATCGAGGAAGAAGAAAAAGATGACCGCCCTTGGTACCATGATATACTGCGATATGTGAAGAATCATGAATACCTTGACCAAACAACTGAGAATGATAAAAAGACGTTGAGAAAACTGGCTAGTGACTATGTTTTAGATGGGGAGATCTTATATAAAAGAAGTAAGGATTAGGTGCTACTAAGATATGTATTTGCTGTCGAGACTAAGAAAATCTTGGAAGAAATCCATGAGGGTGTCTGCAAAACACATGCCAATGGTTTTACAATGGTCAGACAGATCATGAGATTCAGGTATTATTGGTCCACCATGGAAGGGGATTGCATCAGTTATGCCAAGAAATGCCATAAGTGCCAAATTTATAGGGATAAAATTCATGTGCCTCATTCATCTCTTCATGTTATGACTTCTTCATGGCCTTTCACTATGTGGGGCATAGATGTCATTGGGCTGATCTCGCCAAAACCTTCTAACTGGCATCGGTTTATCTTTGTGGTCATCGATTGCTTCACCAAGTGGGTAGAAGTCGCTTCATATGCCAATGTCACAAAGTCGGCTGTCAGCAAATTCTTGAAGAAAGAAATTATATGTCGGTATAGAATACTAAAAAGGATCATATCTGACAATGCATTGAATTTGAACAACAGTAAAATATCAAAAATATACAGTCAGTTCAAAATTAAACACCACAACTCGTCATCATATTGACAAAAAATGAACGGTGTAGTTGAGGCAGCCAATAAAAACATTAAGAAGATAGTGGGGAAAATGGCAGAGACTTACAAAGATTGGTATGAGAAGTTACCATTTACCCTCTATGCTTATCGAATGTCTGTTAGGACCACCACCAGGGCAACGCCTTTCTCTTTGATTTATAGAATGGAGGCAGTTTTACCTATTGAAATCGAGATTCCTTCTCTCTGAGTCTTAGCAGAGTTGAAGTTAGATGAAGTAGAATGGATCCAATCCCGATATGATCAACTGAACTTAATTGAAAAGAAGAGGTTAAAAGCTATCCATCATGGTCAGATGTACTAGAAATGAATGATGCAAGCTTATGACAAAAAGGTTCGCCCCAGAGAATTCTATGAGGGGGACTTGGTGTTGGAAAAGATCCTTCCCATCAAAAGGACTTCAGAAAAAAGTGGATGCTAAACTAGGAAAGATCTTATGTGGTAAAGAATGCCTTTTCTGGAGGAGCATTGATTTTGACCGAGATAGATGGCAAGAACTTGCCTAATCCTGTGAATTCAGATTCAGTCAAAAAATACTTCACCTAGAAAAAAGAAAACAGAAGAGAGAGGCTAAGGTGAAAACTAGTAAATGGCGCCTTGAGACCAAATGGGTTTTGAATTGAAAACCTAGGAAAATGGCAATTTAAATTTTGATTGAAGATGTGGCATGTGGTAGTCTTATTATCTCCAAATTAACAAGAAGGAGGGATGCTACTTCTTAGGGCATCAACAAAGTATTCTAGATCTTCAAAACACATATCAAGTTCAAAAGAGTCCTTGAGAAGTTAGTGTGAAGAAGCTCATGCTATGATATCCGGTGCACCTATTTTCATCTTATTCATTTTGTATTTTACCAGCATTTTTCATCTTTGATTAATTTATTCATTTCGAGCTTTGCTCCTAATAAAATTCCTTCTTGTCCATTATGATAATTTTTTTCAAACATTTTTCATTGAAATAACAATTAATGAACTGATAATATTCAAGTAAAAGGGGTTTTGTATATTGCTCTGAAAAGTTTCTAAATAGTACAAGGACCTGAAACAGGATTACCAGTTAGAACTAACCAAATTTAAGAGTAGGAAACATTTGGGAAAGAATAGCCCAAACTGCGATTATTTCTTCGGGTTTCCTGTTAAAGATACCAGCTGAGTAAGAAGGCAAGGTAATGCATTAGTGATAGAACCTTGATGAACAACGAGTAATGTCAACCTAAGTATTAAAAGGGGATCATTCTAAAAAAAATGGCATTCTGTATTCATGCAAATATCATTCATACATATCTAGTTAGGAGCATTTGATTCATTATAATCATGACAACCTAATCACTTGTCATAAATAGGCCCATGAAATGGATTCTACAGGTCATGTTCCCTGGAGAACGATGTAACAGATTAATGAAATTGCATATCCTATACCCCTAAAGTTGCAGTGGGATGGATTGAGGTTATTATGGCGAATCTTATCTCCCTAAAGTTGCAATAGAGCAAATTGAAACCACTAATCTTATCTCCTTGAAGTTGTAGTAAAGCAAATTGAATATAGTGAATCTTATTTCCCTGAAGTTGCAGTGGAACATATTAAAGCTACAAATTACAAACCTCATCTCCCTAAAGTTGCAGTGGAGTAGATTGAAGATGCGAATCTTATTTCCTCGAAGTTGCAGTAGAACAGATTAAAACAACAAGCAAATCTTTTCTACCTGAAGTTACAGTTAGTAGATTGAAGATACAAATCTCATCTCCCTAAAGTTGCAGTGGAACATATTGAAGCTAGAAGTCTTATTTCCCTGAAGTTACAGTGGAGTAGATCGAAGCAATAATTCCTAACCCTAATTTTGCCCGGGCCAAAACAAACCAAACCAAACCAAATGAAAAAAACAGTCCATTTACAAAATATCAAACCTAAACTACAAAGCCCCAAAAAAAAAAAATTAAACCTTAATTGCCCAAAAGCCTAAACATTTTCAGTAAAACAAAAGAAACCCTAGCCTCCCTTGCTCCGTTTTTGCACGTCGGCAGGCGTGCTGTCTGACACCCCTCTGCCACCACCACCATCACCATCAACGACTCCTCTGCCACTGTCACCTGCAAGAAAAAGAACAAGAACCGATGCAAGCATAAACACACAAAGCAGTAGAAATAAAAAAGAAAATACAAAAAAGTAGTAACAGACAGCTTTGTAATTCAGCTATAAAAAAACCAAAACAGCTACCATGTATTTTTTTTACAGACACACTAGAGTAATCAAAAAATAGAAAACAAAAACTTCGAAGGTGATTTGTTTCATTTTTTTTATCTGTTAGTTTTTTTAAAGAAAAAAAAGAAGAAATACACAAAGAAATATACACAAAAGCTGTAACGCCCCAAATTTTCTTATTTTCGGCTTTTGTGAATTTGTGGCATGAAAATTTTCTGAATCTGTTTCTGCAATTATTTGACACAAAATATTTGTCCGCTTCAGTGATTATGTGTTCTGGGAAGTGTCTGAGAGGTCCCAAGTTCAAGCCAAGACTTGAGTTAAATTTTGGTTTTTTTTTGAATAAGAGCCTTGACTTTGGTAAATAGGCTTATAAATATTTATTGGTAAAAACATAACAAAATGGGTCTGCTGGTCTAGTGGTTAAGCGGTGTGTTAAGGGGTGAGAGGTCTTGTGTTATTTTAATTTGTTTTTTTATTGATTACGAATGGTGACACCACTCATGCGTTTTTCTAAAAATTAACTAAGAGTTTCTGTGTAAAAGAAATGGGTTTAAGCCATTCAAGATTTTTCGACTTAAGTAAAAATAATAATTTGAACGATTTTTATGATTCGAAATGGTTTACAATAACACTCTCCTGTGACACCGCCAGATTCAGCCATAATGTCTAGGCCGGGTTTGGGGTGTTACAAAAGCAGAGATTTTGAAACTGATTCAAATATTAAAAGGTGTTGTATTTTCATTTTTATTTTTTTCTTTTCGAAATAAATAAATAAATAATAATAAAAACATAAAAAGGAAACTTTTTCACCTGTTGTTTCATCGTTGGAGCCATTGTTGCTCCACGAGGCCGTCGAATCCCTTGGGATTCGGCCAAAGGTCGCGGCGGAGGACGGTAGGAGTCGAGGGGTTTTTTTCATTTTTTTATTTTGGCTTTATTTTTTGGTGATTTCAAGTCCAAAAAGAAGTTCTACGCGAAAAAAATACAAAATTGGGGTGTTTTTGGTGTTTTTCGGCGACGACGAGCTCGTTGTCGACAACCGATGGCCATCGCGGTGGAGGTTTTTCGGAGCCAGGCCGGAGCTGGATTTGTTTGAGAGAAAAAAAAACAAGGTTTTCAATTTTTTTTTTTTGAAAACAATGGGTTCAAATGATTTTTTTTGTTAAACTTTAACTTATATACCCATACGAAACGGCGTCGTTTTGGGATTCAAGTTCAGACGCTAAAACGGTATCGTTTTGACGTGACCCGCGTGCAACCCGATCCTTCTCTTAAGATCAGCGTGTTTTCACTGGAGGGGATATTTAGGCGATAGGTCCTTCCGCTTTTGAGGCTTATTTTGATCTGGTCCTATCCCTTTTTTATTTTTTATTTTTCCACGCATTTTTATTTTTGTTTCAATTCGGTCCTTGGACCATTTTAAAAGGATGGACCCCTAAAACAGTGTCGTTTTGATACGACCCGTGATCCGACCCGATCCTTTAAGAGGGTTCGCGTGTTTTTCTTTTAAGTGCCTATTTGCGCTTGCAGTCCCTACACCTTTTAAGCCTTTTTAATTAGATCATTTTCACTGTTTTCCTTTTTAGAGATTTTATCCTCTAATTTTACACCGTTTGCAATTTAGCCCTTGGTTTGCTGAAGGGACACATATCCTGCGAACGGGGATAATTTCTCACTTGGTCATCGTCTTTTCCATTTGTTCCATTTTAACCCTTTATTCCTTTTATTATTCCTTTTTATTTATTTACAATTCACCTTCTAATTTTATTCTGATTTCGGTTTAATCCTTAACCTATTTAACTTCAACCTTTTTCACAAATTTTTTATCTTTTATTTATTTATTATTATTTCTTTATCCTTTTACACTAAAAAACTAGATTATTCATATCCTTTCATTTGTGTGTTTTTATTATTATCATTACTATTTTATTTTTTTATTATTCCCATTGTTTTATTTTATTATTTTTGATTTTTTATATCATGTTTACTTATCTTAGTCATCATGCATCTTTCATGTAATAACCATATTTTGCCCGGGCCCGTTGGAAGCCCATGCATAATCCAAAATATCAAAAAAATAAAAAATAATAATAAAATGTCCCTTTTAAACAGTCCATTTACAAAAATTCCCTTAGCCCAAATGAACCTAACCACTACCCTTATTACACCCGAACCTAAACCCAACAGAGCCCAAATTAAAATTAACTACTGCCCAAATACTCGTGGCCCATTTAACCTAAAACTACCTGTTACAAGCTCGGGACCCAGCAAGCCACTAACCAAATACCCCTTGCACCCATGACCCAAACAAACGACGGCCCAAAAGGCCCAAAAACTTAAGTCCCTCAGCTAGGGTTTCAAACCCTAGCTCTCTGTGCGCCGCAAGCACCCACTGGTCCCTCGGGTCAAGCCACTTTCAACGTTCCATCAGTGTACCGTAACCTCATATCGCGCCGCAATCAGCGCAAATCAGTAGCCCTGAACACCGGATCCTTGCTGGTACCTGCAAAAAGAGAAGGAAGGACTCAGTAAACATAGCAAAGAAATCAGGGGTTTTGTCTTTTACCATTTTTGTAACATTAAAACAGTGGCTATAAAGCCCCCGAATGAAATAAATGTAAAAAAGAGGGATTTACATAAATACAACAAGAGAAAACAGTGAAACAGAGGCAATAAAACTTCGAAGGTTTTTTAATTTCTCTGCGTCATTTCTTTACTCTTTCAGTTTCATTTTATTTTCTTCATTTTAGACATGCAGTAACAGAAAAGAAAGATTCACACAAAACAGAGACATTCGAGGATATTTTCTATTCTTTTTCTATTTATTTTACATAAAAATGCATTTTTAAAGAAAGAGGGGAGTTTTACGTGCGAAGCGCCTGAAAAAGGGGAGGGTTTTGACCCTCTGACCACCGTGAACGGAGGCGCGTGAGACGGCGCGTGGCGACGGACACCCTGGTCGGACCCCTGACCGGAGACCGAAGGAGAGAGCTTTTTAGAGCTCTGTTTTTTTAGAAAGGTTTTTAAAATGTTTTTTTAACACAAAATTTTGTTTATATAGCATCAGGGGAACGACGTCGTTTTGGTATGGTCTTTAAATGACCGAAACGGCACCGTTTTGTAGCCTAACCCGTGTGGTGACCCGACCCGAGGGAAGGATCCACATGTTTTCGTTTGTTGGGTTAATTTCCCAATTAGTCCTTCCGCATTTTTATATTTTAAAAATTAAGTCTATTTAATCTTTTAATTTTGCCCAAGTATTTTGTTTTAATTTCAATTTGGCCCTTGAGCCATTTAAACGGGCACTTTGGAACGGTGCCGTTTTGGGATTAGGGTTATTTCCCAGTGAGTCCCTCTAATTTCAACGCGCGTTTCTATTAAGTCCAAATTCGTTTTTATTATTTTAAAAGTAGCCCTGTAATTTTATTGAATTCCAATTTTAATCCTATATGTGTATTTTTATTATATTTTTATATTTTATGTGTATTGTCATTTATTTTTAACCACATTTTTATATTATAATTATTTTATTATACATTATTATTACTATTATTATTATTATTATTACCTTTATACTACTTTTCCATATTATTATTATTTTACATTATTATTTATATATTATTATTATATTTTGTACTTGCATTATATATTCATTAATTTCTTATATATATTATATATTATTTTTTAAAACCTACATACTTTTATATCATATTATGTATTATATAATTATAAGTATAAATTCTTTATATTTTATATATTATTTTTCTAAATCAATGTATTTTATTTTTTAATTATTATTCTTATATATATTATTTTATTATATATCCTTTAAATTTATTATGAAATTTCACATTTTTAAATTATATGCTTATCCTATTTACCAATTATTTATATTTATATTTTTAAAAACTTATGTTTTTATATTATACAATAACTGTTTTTTTTTTTACTTTAGAATTAATGTATTATTGGTATGTTATGTATTTTATATTTTGTATGATATTTTTGGACTTCTATAATTTATTTTCAAATATATTTTTTTATATACATGTACATTAATATATTGTATTATGTGCATCATTTCATTTATTAATTCATTCATGTGTACATTAAGTTATTGAATTGTATATTTCATATTCTATTTATTCATTTTTATGCATGTCACCTTTTTATATATATTCTTTACATTAATTTACCATGATTCTTATATTGATTATTTAATATTTTATTTATAACATATTGTATATGATTAGTGCATTTATTATATTTTCTTTTATTATTATTCTATCTAGGTTTATTCTTATTTGCTTAAACATGATCATTTTCATTATTCTATTTTGCTATCTATATATAGTGTTTACATTTAGTGTTATAATATTTTGTAATATATAATTGTTTGAATATTTATGTTTTGTAATTTAAAATTATCCTCATACATTAATTTAAAAACGAGACTCCAAAGTTTTCAAAATTAAAAAGGCAATGTTTGGCATTTAGAAGCTTCGAGAAAGGTAGTGCCCTAACTTACTGGGTTGCAACTTTTTCTCGTTGAGTTCAAATAGTCAAGCACCCTTCTAAACGGTTTTGAGGTTTTCAAAATACGAGCAACTATCTTGGAATTTCAAAGCATTGTGTCCTAACTTACTGGATATGGCGTTTTGATCGTCTCGAGATAGGGATTTTCAAAAGTGGTTAACTTAGCTTTGAATGTCTTAAAAATAATGCATCCTAACTTACTGGATGTGATATTTTGATACATTCGATACAAGTGAGCCCTAATTTCCAAAGTCAAAATATCTTAAAGAAGATTGCATCTTAAAATTCTTAAATTTCTGACATTAAAGACATTTGATAATCAATTCGGTACCAATTCTTGGGCGTTACGAGGGTGTTAATCCTTCCTTGTACGTAACCGACTCCCGAACCCGTTTTTTGATTTCGTAGACCAAAACTAATGATTTTAAAACAAAATGTTTTAAAGGTGATCTAATCACACCTAAAAAGATTGGTGGCGACTCCCGTTTTATTTTTTTTTTAAGTCGAACCCCGTTTTTCAAACCCGTTAAAAAATGGTTTCGACATTTCATTTTCCTATTTATTTTAAATCACTTATTTTATTTATTATTCATGTGATATGATTATTACTGCATTATTATTTTTTTATTTACTTGTTATTCATTATTCTAATATTTTACTCATTTAGTCATTTTATATTGTGGCATCATCATTATATCATACATTATATTTAAATATTTATCTATTTTTTTATTATGCCCGAATAAGATAAATACATCGTTTTAAACATTACATTCGTTATTATTCAAAAAAAAGAAAAATTCAAAATAAGGCAATGTTCCATATTTAGAAATTCGAGAAGTCGTGCCCTAACTTACAAGGTTTGACTTTCTTGTTGAATCTAGATAGCCGAACATCCCTTTTAAAAATTAAATTGCATGAGCTTTAAATAACAATCAAATAATGAGCAAGCTTATTTTCGAGGATTTGAAGTGGCGTGTCCTAACTTACAGGATGTGGCCCTATTGTTACCTCGAGATAAGAGAACCTCTCACACACGTTTTGATTTATTCAAGGGATTTTACTTAAAAAAATACATTAATACAAAGATGGATCGTATTTTAAACTCTTTTCAAGTCTTCAACTTTCGACACCAAGACATTAATTTAGATACCAATTCTAGGCGTTACGAGGGTGCTAATCCTTCCTCGTGCGTAACTGACTCCCGAACTCATTTTTGGGAATTTGTAGACCAAAAATTGTTGTCTTAGTAAATCAAACCATTTATTAAAATAATCAAATCACGAGGTGACTCGATCATACCTCATAAAAAAGGATCGATGGCGACTCCCATTTTTCGTCTTCATTTTTAAAATAAAAGTCGATTTCAAAAAAATGGGTTTGACAGATATGATAACTACGTTGTCTATTAGATTATTTATAATAAGCCACGCATGATTTGTGAGTATAAACGAATTTGACTTTTTATATAGACAAAGCAAAAGCCATTGTTTTTGTCCAACATCATGTACATGAATGATTAAAAGTGGAATATCTAATTGCAAAAGATCCTCTTGTCACTTGAATTGCGTAATAATTTGAAAAAATGATTTGACCATTAGAAAACAATAATACTCTCTAAAATTTGTTATGGTTGAAATATATTATATGTTCCTACAGTAGTAATATTGTGAAAAAGGCTTTAAAAATTATATAGAAATAATCCCATGCCTTCTAGTGAAAAAGGTTTCATTCTTTGAAGTAAATGTATCAATACATAACAATTATGAAAAATCAAAATAGAGAGATCATGGTTAATCGAGTATGTGGTTGGAGACACATTAATAATTGTTATCATGGTGGTTATAATAGTGGTACTTCTAACCACTAAAAAAAGAATAATAAGAAAAAAACAAGAAAATGGTGGTCAAAATATTCTATGGTTATTGAAAATTTATCCCACCAATATGGTATGAAAATGCATTGGTCACATACCTATCGTATGTTTAAGCATCTAGTAAAACTTTATCAACGCATCCATTAAAAAAAAGAGAAACAATATTGAGATAAATTTCGTTTTCCCAAAATAATGAATGGGGGATAATTTTTCGGCAAAAGATGAATTTTTTTACCATGATGCTAAAGTTGACCATGCATACAATGATGATTAATATGTTATTAGTTTGTGTCAAAATTTTGTTGGGATCCAAGTATTGAAATTTAATTATTTGGTTTAAGAATCATTAGAATCAATGGCTACTTGATATTTACTTGGTGATAATCTCTTTCTCTTCATTATAAAGGATGTTTATAATAATTGCTTCTCATCTATGGTAACTTAAGTCAATCTAATAAACTTCTTTTGAAATTTAATTTGATTTCTATTAAGAAGTTTCACTTTATATAATTCTTTATTCATAACTCTATGAATTTATAAAACTCTTCACACATTTAGTTATTGGGATTTTTATATGGAAATAAATTTTTTTATTACTTCATTTTTAATAGAATTGATTGGTTTAATTTTTATTTTTATTAAAATATATGATTATTGAGGAATGGGAGTAAAAGTATTTACTTATCATGAACTTTGGGATATTCACCATGTTTGGATAGTTTCATGATTATCGTAAAATTTAAAATGAAATTATGTCATAAGAGATGAAAGTTAGAAAATGTTTATGTTTAAATCTTTATAGTTGTAAAGTTACTTTAATTTGGCATTATAATATTTTGCATTTTATTGCATTATGGTATATCTATAAAAAAAATATTATCTATAACCGTAGTGATTTATTGGTAACATAAATTTATTATTTATTATGCTTAATATATGTTTTATTGTACCTATTAATTTTATTTTTATATGAATAAATAAAGTTTTTAAATATAATAAATTTTTATCATTTATGTTGAAAAGAAGTGCAAAAGTGCATATTATTTAAAATAAATTAAGTATTCATTAATGTTATATAATAAAATGATTACATGCTCTTGAAGAGCTAATATTGCATCAAACCGTAAAAAAATCTCTTTAAAAGTTAACATTTTACCTCCCTGTGATGCAAAATTTTATAAAACATAATATTATTTTTCAGATCAAGAAGATATATGTTGAAGGAAATCTTTATGTGTTTTACATTAAAACCATTGATAGAAATGACATGACATACTCGTGTTTTTGTATTATAAATATTTCCCGAAGGAATACATTACACATAAATGATTGACATATGAGATAGTGAAAAAGAAGTTCATAGTGTTTGTATGATCGGTTAGACCATCCTGAGTCAATGATGATGCAAAATAATTTGATGAAAATTTATATGATTCTATTGAAGAATTAGAAGTTATATTTTAATAATTGTCATCAATACTAGTTATTTTGACAACATGTTGAACTAACACCGGCTAAAGTTAGAGGTCAGTTGCATTTTTAGATGATAACCAAATAATATATGAGCTCATGTATCACATGTGTACAACACGGAATTTGCGATATTATTTCTTTAAATAATTTGGTTTATAGTATGCAATTTGTGCTAACAATGCTAGTGCATTATATCTCAAGCTTGACTTTCATTGCTTTAGCTAAGATAATATTAAGTTATCTATGTCTATATATGTTATACTTAATGGTTAGCAAAATTATATCTCCACTTAATTGATTAACCATTAATATAAGAATAACTTTACAATAAGCATGTAATTTTATTTGTATCAAGCCAAAATGTAAGAAATATTTGTCTCATGAGAATTGCCTTTCATTTATAAGCCAATAGATTTCATCTAAGTATATTTGGATGTGCAATATTTATTTTATATTCCATCATAACGCACTAAAATGGATCATCAAGTATGAAATTGAGAAAATTTAGAATTTTCATTAAATGTTAAAAGTTGAAAGGAGATATATTTATAATTTTGAAAAAGTATTGTCATGTTGCAAATTTTCTTAGTATTAAGGGGAGACAAGTTGGTTAAATAATTATGTATCACTTTTTGTGATCTTCACTGATATTATATGCACAAAGTTTGAAGGATAAAATTATTTACCAACTAAAATGTTCCAAATAATTATATGTCTCAGACGAACAATGGGATAAAAATAAGTCTTGAGCATGCTAGAAGCATAGTAAACCAGTCAGTTCCATAAAACGAAAAATTCTTGAAAGAAAAGAGAAAGAAATGAATATGGTCACATGCTAAAAGAGGCGAGTACTCATAAAGAGACCCAATACATAAGTTTTGATAAAACCCTAGAAGAGGTTCAGGTACCTGAAATTATAAGTATAATGAAATATCTCATTAGTTATGTCATAACCAAAGATGATGGAGCTGACAAAAGGAAATATTATGGAAAAGTGAAGATTCTTGAATGAAAATATACTTGAAAACATTGAAATGAGAACAAGTTATCAAAATAAATAGACACTTTTATTATAAATTATGAAATGTATCTTGGACATGAAGTCCAAACACCCAGGTGTAAAGCCAATGGTTGTTAGCATAATAGTGAAAAAAAAATACAAGTCATAACAGTTGGAATTGAATTGTAATAAAAACATTCATAAGAGACTTAGTTTTTATTATGAAAATTGATTAATTTGTGGTGGATGCAAAAACCAAATAAAATTAAGCATAATTGTATAAAATACCCTCAACGTTTATGGGTTTTTGGGTTTAAGCCCTTAACCTTTTTATTTATTGACACCTTCAATGTTACGATTTTTTCAGAAATCAGCTCAATTTTAACTGTAAAGGTGAGTTATCTGTCAGTCAAATGCCAGGTCAACAAAATAGCTTATGTAGTATGCCGCATAAGCACAATTTCATAAATGATGTCATCAAAACAATTTTTTTTTCATTTTTTGTCCATCTTCTTTTTTCTTCTCTCTTTCTCTCTTCCCCTCTAACTGATGTTACAATAAAACTTTTTTTTTTCTCAATGCTTTACTAATTTTTTTCTTTTTCCAAATACATCTTTAGTTTTTTTCTCTCTTTCCAAATTTTCTTAACGCCTCCATGAACTATTAGTTTTTTCTAATCAACACATCTTTGTCAATGAAATAACATATAACAAACATCCAAAAGAGCATGCAGCCTAATGAAATCCATTAAAACATAATATGGAAGCACATATATATTTATATGCACACCACCATTTTCTTCAATTTTCTCACCAACCAAATAGAATAAAACGAATCCATAAAAAAAACTTAACTTTTTAGTGTTTTAACAAAAACCCAGTAAATCCCACATCCCATTTTATACTAACCACCAAATTCAACTTTTAAACCTTCTACAATACTGTTTGTTTCTCGAGAAAAAAATAGAGAGAAAGAAAAAGATCAAGAAACCAGACTTCAATTTTAATTATTGACGCTCTTCCTCTAACACAACAACTTGCAAAAATGACGATTAACAACCATTTTTATGATTATTATTTTTTTTTAAAGAACAGAAGCCAAAACACTGTTTGTGGAAGAATAAAATAAGTAAAGATATTCAAGCAGAATAAAACAATTAGTGGAATAACTACAGGAGGAAAAAAAAAACCATTTTTAACAATAAATAATATTGAAAATTCAAAGTCTTATGTTTGATTCCATGAAAAAATTGGTAAACAGGTTATCATTTACTAAAGAAAAGTTAATGGTTTAGTTCCAAATTGAATCAAAAACATGAAATTTTAAATAACAGTAAGCAGGATAACAGTAAGCAGGAGCCCACTCCTTCCATTTTTATATTCCAAAGTTTGAAGATAATCATCAAGAGTTGTAAGTAGAGAGAAGAATTTTTTTTTTCGAGTGAATAAAGTCTCTGGTTTCAGAATAGAGGGGAAGAGAGGAAGAGAGAAGAAGAAGAAAAAGATGGAAACAAGATGATAAAAAAGAAGTTAAATATATGATGTCATAGATGGCATCATGCTGATGTGGCATGCCACATAAACTACATGACAGTCAATTCATATTTACCATTAAAATGGGGTTAATTTTTAAAAAAATCGTAATGTTGAGGGTGTCAATAAAAAATAAGGTTAAGGATTTAAACTCAAAAACCCATAAACATTGAGGGTATTTTATGAATTATGTCACAAAATTATTTATTTACGTCTAATGAATCCGTATTCAGTTGATATAAATTATTTGATAATATTGATACTTGAAGTATAAAATTTGAGTTTCATGAGAAAATCATTAAATGTGAATATGATTTTATTTAGGAGTTTTTATTAATTAATGCATTTATACATATAGGTTATTATCATTATTGTTGATATTAATGTACCAAATATATTGGAGTTTCTAAAGAATTTCCAAGATAAATAATTATTCAATAGATAAACTTTATAATGAAAGTGTTTCTAAAAATGAAATTTTGTCTTGACATGAAGATCGAGTGTTCAATAAGGACAAATTGTTACACAATGATATTATAAAGAATTGCTATTGAGTATCCAATAGTGTTTATATAATCAAAATTAATCAGGCTAATTTTTCATGTAGATTGGAGATATTGAAAAGGAATACAACTTTTTAAACAATAATGTTATAAAACGATGGTCTTGAAGTACCATTTCTTTATGTACCCGATGCACTCATTATATTGATAATAGTGAATGATACAATACATCATGCTTTATAAAGTTGTTGGCGACATCTGAAGCATAAGAATGCAATTGAATTGTTATATTGATACGCATCAATAAAATTTGTTGTATATGTTGATGATTTACTATTAATAAATAATATTGAATGACTCAATATTGAGTTATAAAATGATGTTCAAATAAGGGGAGCAAAATATGCATTGTAGTAGCACCACTCACCTAATGCGAAGAATAATTGAGAATTCAATTACGCACTCCCTACTACTAGATTTGAGAAGTTAATTTTCAATATTGGATTGCATCGTTTCAAAGATCTTAAGTGATGCTTACATGAGAGGGAATAAATTCGCACTACATTTTTCTTTTAAAGTTGTGACATACTGTGTATTAAAGGATTATATACTTGTTTTTCCTTTACTAGATTTTTGTCGCACAGAGTTTTTCCTAATCAGGTTTTTTAACAAGGAATATTTTTTATACAATAAACATCCAAGGGGGTGTTATGAATGTTATTAAGTAGATATTCATTATAATCAACCTTTCACCTTTTATCTTCCATAACTCTTCACATTTTATCTTATTGTAACCCATTTTCTATTTATATATTAGAAAATGAAGAGTCTAATCTTTCTATATAGGGTATACTACTTGTAATGATGATGGAAAAGAAGAAAAATGCAATAAAAATCTCTCTTTATTCTCATCTATTATTATTATTATTATTATTATTATTATTATTATTATTATTATATAACAATTTATATGCTTTTATAGTTAAATTTAAATAGCTTTTATTAACTCATGCCGAATCAGCCCAATTACAGTCGACAATAAGTCTCGTTTGTGGCCCAACCCATGAAGGCCTATTCAGCCCTTCCAAAGGTTTATCTAAAAATCCATTTCACAATTTTGAAATTTTTTATATATTATTTTATTTTAAAATGTATAAATTTAAATAAAAATATTATCTAGAATTTATAATCTATATAAAGCCATAAATTTTAAAAACTTCACGAGAATATTTTTTTTTCCTATCATATTACTCAATTAACATCTAAATATAATTATAAATTAATTTAAAATAATTAACTAAGATTTAAATATTTTACATAAAATATATATTTTTATTAATAATAATGTTGATGTAATCTATACTTTTTATTTTTTTCCCTCCTTGTCAAAAAATATAAAACATCTTTAGTTGAATTTGTGAGGTGGTTTCTTATTTAAATAATAATTTAGTAGCAGTAGAACTTTCAGATTAATGTAATATATAAAAAAGTAAAATTAATAATAATATTGCTGATAAATCCGCAAACGAATTTGTAAAATGAGTTGAGTGAAATTATAACTTTTATCATATCACAATTTTTTCCTTAATTCTATTCACACGGCAACTTTTACTTTTTATTAATAATAATCATGTTAATAATAATTTAAATAATAGTTAATGTAATTTAAAAAAATTTAAATAAAATTTAAATTTAATTTAAATAGAATTTTATATATAATATAAAAATTTAGAATTATATATTAATTAAAATTTAAATTCAACTCTATAAATATCATCCAATAGTTAAGCAAATTTAATCAACATGCATGTAAACAAATTTGTTAGTAAAAATAAAAGAAGTTATTAGCATTATTATGTTAGAATTATCTAAAAATGGAATTGAACATATATTAAGCATAAATCAAAGTCTTGAAGAATTATTTTTATCTCTCAACAACAAATTACACATCGAATTTGGCGGCCCTTTAAAGTAGAGTAATCCTGAGACACTATTAAAATAATGATTTTTTAAAGAAACAATATCAAATCATGTTCGAATAACATTAGCATGGGAGAGATATGAAAAATTATTTCTATTTAATGGATTTTTCTTTTAATATTCCAAACATCCATTTGGACCTTCCATTTAATCAATATGGTTCTCACAATGAGAAAGCTAAATTATTTCTTATTGATCTTAACTTTTGCTAATTTTTTTATTGATTTAAATTATTTTAAAGAATTAAAATTCAAGCAATGATGCTCAACAAAGCTATGAAAAAAAATTCAAAGATGTGACATAAGGAAACAAAAATTTATACCGTTGCAAATGGTGTAGTAAAAAATCCTTATAATTAGAATAATCATACATAATAAATATGAATGGTTGTTGGCTTCTTATACCATGTTATAGAAGCAACTTCTCCCATTCACAAAAGTGTGTTATTTTATGATTTTGTTTCTTTTGATGATTTCAAAAAGCCTAAGTAAATAGGTAAATTTTATTTTTTACTTAGTATTAAAATTTTTTTACTTTATATAATATATAATATATAGTATTTTATTATATTTTCTTGTTTTTTAGCTAGATATTATTAGTGTGGTTATTAATGTCAAACCAACTTTTTCAATAAAAAAAGAAAAAAAGAAACAAAAGCAAATGGGTAAAAAAAGAAATTATGATTGTTAATGATAGATAATTAATCTTTTTACTTTGTAGATTTAGATTTTTCAATTTTAATTCTATATAATTAAATATTTTTAGTTTTTATAATAATATTAATATTATATAATTTTTTACCACTTTCAACAAGATTTACGGAAGCTTCCCGAGTAAATTATTATGGTCAATTTATTGATTATTAAGAAAATAAAATAAAAATTGAATAGTGAAGAATTTCTTTTACAATGTATCAGATTTTCATTATTTGCACAAATAATTTTTTTATTACTACTATATTTGAATTATCAAAATAATTAATATATTTTATTTGTTATGAATATCTTATTAAGTGGATGTCCATCATAATAAAGATAAAGTTTTAATGTACTTTAAATTCTAATAATTATTAAAATTAGATCTCTATTTCTTTTATACTTCTTATGCTTATAAATAAAGACTCTGATGTAGCATTGTAACCATCCCAATTAACAATAAAGTACATTCTCTATTGCTTTTGTATGAGCCCAAATTCACCCGGGCCTGATACAATAAGCAAAATTAGAGCTGTCCGTTTACATACCCAGTTCACAAATACACTACTTAGCCCAAAATAAAACCCAACAAAATGACCCAATTTACAAAAGCCCTAGCCTAACCCCAATCAGAAAAACAAAAGTAAACAAACCCTAGGTGCGCCGCACCTAGGGTCTTCTGGCCTCTGCCACCACTCACGTGCCTCGAGCGCGTCGCCCGCTCTTTGCACTGAAAAAGTCAAAAGCTCAGCCCCGTCCCATCGCCCGACACCTGCAAAAAGGAAACAAAGCAAAGAACAGAGACAAGGCAAAAGAATAGGAAATAATAGCAATGAACAGTGTAAAATATTTGGCTATAAAGCCACAACCGAACCATTGTAAAAAGTGGGGATTTTTGAATGAAAAAATCAAAAAAGATTAAACTTTGAAAGGTGATTTCGGTTTTTAAATTTTCTTTTTCTCAAGTTCTTTTTATCTTTATCTTTTATTTTTATATATATTTTTAAATACGAAAATAAAAAAGGAGGAGGGTCTTGCTCGGACCGCCGTGGTTGCGACGTCGGAGAGCGCTTCTCCATCGTTGGAATCCACCCCCGAACGCGGTTGAGGGCCATCTCTTTCCAACTTTTTGGGTCTCGAAGCATTGGCCTTCAAAGGCACCTAAACGCGGGGCCAAAGGCCTCACTTCGCATACTGTTGGCCACCACGCACGGTGGTAGTACGGCGAACGGTGGCCCTTTCTCGGCCGGAGGAGAAGTTGAGAGAGGGAAGAGAGGCGTCTGCTTTTTTGAAAACAAAAGAAAAGGGTGAAGGGTTTTCTAATTTTTTCTCTTAAAATCAAATGAAAAAAGAAACAAAAAATGGCTTTTAAAACAGAATGAAACGGCGCCGTTTCAAAGAGCCCCTAACGCGCCCAAAACGGCGTCGTTCTGGGGGAAAACCCGAAACCCGACCCGCCTGAGAAGAGGATCCGCGTGTTTTAAAGCCCAAATGGGCTATTTGCATATTTGATCCTTCCTTCTTTCCTGCGCTTTCCAATCTGGTCCCATAATGTTTTCTTATATTTCGAAATCTGACCATGGAATTTTGTTCTCAACTTCATCTAAGTCATTTTCAAAACGACATAGTTTAAGGACTGGGATTATTTTCCCTATAGTCCTTATCCTTCTACGCATGTTTTAATCAAGCCCTATTTCTTTTTGTAATTTGGCATTCTGATTTTACTTTATTTCCAAATTAGTCCCTTGAACTGTTAAGTCAGGTGACGCGTATTGGACTTAGGGAATATTTTCCCTTTTGGTCCTCTCTGCTTTCGTGCCTTTCCATTTTAGCCCTGACTAATTTATTTTATCACAATTTTAGCTCTTAATTTCACTTTTGCCCTGATTTGGTCCCTAATCCATTCAATTTCAGCACTTTTCATAAATTTGTTTGCTTACTCTTTTAAGTTTTTTACATATTATTTATTCTAAATTGTTCTATTATTTATTTTAAGATTTTTAAATGTGTATTATTTATTTTATAAATTTTATCTTTTTTTAAAGTTTTTGTATATATCATTTGTTTTCAAACAATCTTGTACATTATTGATTTTTAAAATTTCTCTTTACATATTATTTATTTTAAACCTCTTTATGTATTATTTTAAAACACTTTATATATTTTAGTTTAAACTTATTTAGGTATTATTTAAAATCATTTTATTACTTATTTTAAATTGTTTATATACTTTATTTTAAAATTCTATCCATTCATTTCAAAATGTTTTATTATTATTTATAGTAAGCCTTTTATATTATTTATTTACACTTCATATATATATATATTATCTATTTAATTTTTTTTATAGATCATACTTTTTTAAATCGTTTTGTATACTATTGATTATAAAATTCTTTTTCACATTATTTATTTTAAACTCATTTATTATTATTTCAAAATTGTTTTACATTTTATTTATTTGGATATGCTTTATATCATTTTTTGTGTAAATTGCTTCATTGGTCTTTATTTATTAGTGTTGATATTTAAACAATGTATCTTGTGTGATTATTGTCATTATGTGTTTTAATTCGTTATTTCATATTTTCACATTAGTGTCATTAACTTGTATAATATTTTATTCACGTATTATTGTTCCATGTTCATTATTATGTTTCATGCCATTGCATTGTGAATTATACTCCAATATGTTTTATAGATCGTTTCAATTTTGTAATTGTTGTTATTCTAAAAAATTTACAAAAATAAAGGCAATATTTCGTCTTTGGGAATTCGAGAAAATCGTGCCCTAACTTACTGAGTTTCAATTTTCTCGTTTGACCTAAAAAAGTCGAATATCCTTTTATCAAAATACACGAGTTTTAAAAAATCTAAAGACGAGCTTATCCTCGAGGATTTAAAATGTCGTGTCCTAACTTACTGGATGTGACATTTTACCTCGAAACGAGAATGTCTTTAACATTCGTTTTGATTTAGCCAAGTATATTTTTTAAAAAGAAATCAATAAAAAAAAGGATCGTATTTTAAAAAATTCTTTCTAGTTTTCAAATCTTCGACACTAAGACATTGACTAATCAATTAGGTACCAATTTTGGGCGTATCGAGGGTGCTAATCCTTCCTCGTGCGTAACCGACTCCCAAACTCATTCTCTCTAATTTCGTAGACCAAAAACACCATTTTAGCAAACCGAAATGTTTTATTAAAACAAAGGTGACCCGATCACACCTTGACAAAAAAAGATTAGTGGCGACTCCTATTTTAATTTTCGTTTTCAAAACTCTAGTCAATTCTGTTTTCACAAAAAAATGGTTTCGACAGCTTGGCGACTCCACTGAGAACTTAAAAAGAGAGTCAAGCCACGAGTTGATTAATTCTCATATTTTTGTCGAAAATTGAAAATTGATTTTAATATACGATCCTTCCTTTACATTTCATTTGTTTGGTGTTACGGCCTTCGTTATTTTGTTCATGTGTTCTTTATTTTCAAGCACTTGTATATACTGTTGCATTGCATTGCATGACCATTGTGGTTATACCTCTTAAGTAGGAGTGAGAAGCTACTCCTTCATAAGGTTTTCACTTCCGTTCAGGATAGTAAATCGCTTTCGGGATACATCCGTACCTATGTCTTCGTGAGATTTTCATCTCTGTGCAGCCATAAGGAAATGTATCCCCCTGAACTGAACTCAGTCCATATGAGCCTATAATGGGTGAGGATCGAGGAATCTTCCGGTTCAGGTACCCTTACTCTAGAACCAAACCTCATATAGCGAACCTTAGGAGCCCACCCTAGGTAGAACCGCCCCAAGCCTTAGTGGTCACCCAATTAGATATTTTATTTTGTTATATATTTCTTCTGTGCTAACGTGTTTTCTTTTGTTTTGATTACATTGCATTGCATCATCATAATAGAAAGGAGGTGTTGATTCATATTCGATTGCTAAATAGGAGAGTTTGTCATGAGGGAACGAATTTCTTGATAAAGTGGGTTATAATGCGGTCGTCCAAATATGGTCCAAGTAAGCACAACGGAAGAAGGTTGACAGTTCGCGAAGGAATGCAAAACTTGGCCCGAAAGATTCAAATTCTTAGAGACTATGCAAGAGCCGTCACGCCTCGACTTTCTTGAAGGAGCCAGCGAGCATCATGAGGATAAGCGAGCAATGGGTCGCGACCCGGATCAAGCAAAAGGGAATAATAGGGATATCTTTTGGAAGGTTAGCAAGATTTGACCATAACATTCGGATATGAAGAAAGGAGCAGTGTCTTCACTTAGATTCTAAGGGTAATACCGCATATGTGATCCGTTTTATGTAAAAAAAAATTGTTTTCTAGAAAAGTTCTCCTAATGGAACTGAATATAAGGTCGACGCCTCCCTTTCTTGCATTCATTTCATGCATTTGCATTGCATCATTTGCATTACATTATTTGCGTTGCATCATTTACATTAGATTTTCACAAAAGGACCCTAACTAGGTGAAATTATTTCAGTTAACCTAGGAACCGATAAAAGTCAATCGACTAAGCATCTTTACGGCACACGGAAAAAGACAAGAGATATGGATCAGAGATTGGAAAGACTTGAACAACTCCAAAAAGATATGCAAGAACAACTGCAATCACAAATGCAAGAACAGTTGGCTAAGATCCAACAAAATATGATGGACAAAATGATGGAGTCTCAAAGAAACATGATGACTCAGATGACTCAAATGACGCAGCTGTTGAGTGGGCTTACAGATAAAGGAAAGAGCCCCATGGTTAATGAGGAGGAGAATACTGAGTACTCTCAATACCCCCCTAGTTTTACGCCACCACATGTACACACACAACCTGAAGCGAATTTACAAAGGCCATCAGTCACGATCAAGCCTCAACAATTATAAGCTGGTACCTCGGAACCCTTGAACTTCTAAACCGGGTCAGGATCTAACCCTGGGGATAACCGAGCTCATCCCACCATCCACGATCTAGATGAAATAATAGAGGGAAAGAAATTAAAGGCAGAATTACAGAAACAGCTAGAAGATATATATAAGTGGCTGGAGGAGAAATTTAAGGAGATAGAAAATGCTGATAGCTGTTATGGAGCCGATGCCAAAGATTTAAGCCTGGTCCCGGATTTGGTGCTTCCATACAAGTTTAAGATGCTCGAATTTGATAAATATAATGGAACGAGCTGCCCTGAAGCTCATATTACTATGTTCTGTAGGAAGATGACTGGATACATCAACAATGATCAACTGTTGATCCACTGTTTCCAAGATAGCTTAGTGGGATCTGCAGCTAAGTGGTATAATCAGCTAAGTCGTGCTAAGATCGGTTCGTGGAGAGATCTAGCCCAAGCATTCATGAAGTAGTACAGTCATGTAACAGACATGACCCCTGATAGAATCACCCTCCAGAATATGGAAAAGAAGCCGAATGAGAGTTTCAGGCAGTACGCACAAAGGTGGAGGGAGGTAGCTATACAAGTCCAACCGCCACTCTTAGAAAAAGAGACCACGATGCTCTTCATTAATACACTAAAGGCCCCGTTCATTAACCATATATTGGGAAGCGCTACTATGAGCTTCTCAGATATAGTAATATCCGGCGAGATGATTGAAAACGCGGTAAAGAGTGGGAAGATAGGCGTGGGAGAAAGCGGCAAAAGGTCCATCCCAAAGAAAAGAGAAGATAAAGTGAATAATATGAGCAAAGAGTATTCCAAATCGGCTACTATAGGTCAGTCAAGGGCCGTAACCACTAGCTATCAAGGCTCTTCAAGGTAAGAATCCAACTCGAGGCCGAGTACAGAAAAACTCCAGTTTACACCAATTCCAATGACGTATAGGGAGTTATATCAAAGCCTATTTGATGCGCATGTGGTGGCTCCTCATTACATGGAACCAATGCAACCCCCATACTCCAAGTGGTATGATTCAAATTCTCAATGCGAATACCATGCGGGAATAACAGGTCATTCTATCGAAAATTGTACTACATTTAAAAAGTTAGTCGAAAGGCTCATTAAAATAGAGGTTGTAAAATTCGATGATTCATTAAAGCCTAACGAAGCAGTTAAATGTGATAATTGAAGGAGAGGGCACGAGAGTTACGAAGCCCAGAAATCTGGAAATCAGAACATTAATGGTGTACTGAAGAGGGAACAATTTTCCAAGCATCTGCCCTCACATATTTAGGAGTGTTTTGAATAGGGGGACTGTGGAAGAGATTCTTATGTTTTTAGAACTAATTTAGAGCAATATTCAAAATGAGCTTGTTGCCTTATGTCTAGAGGCAATAAGAATTTGTGAAATAGGCTTCTGTCCAGAATTTTTATTTTAAATATAGATATGGAATAAATTGTTTAAAATAGAAAGACGCAACTCAAATACAATTAAATTCGTGGAGTTTTTGGACCAGTAGTCCAAATATCTAAAGGTATAAAGCTAATGAGGGTGCAAATGAAGTAGTTTTGCAAAAGTAGAATAAAAATATAAAGTTTTCCTCTAAGTCCTGACATTGATTATGAAAATATATAATATTTTTTTGTGGTGGATGCAATAACCTTTAGATATATTTTTAAATTGACAATTCATAAAAGATTTAACTTGCGTCTAATGGTTGTTGTTACAACCTTTATAAATCACTAAATAGTAAAGTTTATATTAATTAAAATCCTTAAAATGATTTAGAATGCTAGAAGCATATTGAAATTCTTTGGAAATTATTCATTTATATGAATTGAAATAATTTGAACATATGTGGTAAATTTGAGTAGTTGAAGGAGGATTATAAAATGATCCAAAATACCTATTTGTGTTTTTATATAAGAATTATGATTAAAGTTTGCTATGATTATTGTTGAATCTCCTAAAGAGATCAAAATATATTTCCCCAAATTCCCTCACTCATGACTTTTAAAAGAATGGTAATAAATGCTTAGCAAATACATTCAAATAGTCATTTGAAAAACTAGTATTCAAGATTGAATACGTAGAATATGAGAAAGTATGTGATGTTTTCATGAGGGGGAGTAAATACGCGTTGTACTCTTTTTTCCTTAACTGAGGTTTTGTCTCATTAGGTTTTCCTGGTAAGGTTTTTTTTAATGAGGCAACATATTATGCGTATTATAGATTGTGTACTTTTTTTTCCTTTATTAGGTTTTTATCCCACATGATTTTTCCTAATAAGGTTTTAACGAGGCATATTATCTATCAATGGACATTCAATGGGGAGTATTATGAATATCTTATTAAGTGGATGTCCATCATGATCAAGATAAAGTTTTAATGTACTTTAAATTCTAATAGTTATTAGAATTAGATCCTACTTCTTTTATACTTCGTATGCCTATAATAGAGACACTGATGAAGCATTGTAACCATCTCAATTGATCAATAAAGTACATTCTCTATTGCTTCCATATTTTCTTTGTAATCGGCCCAATCTGGCCGGCCCCGTTAGAATTTAAAAAAACAAAAATTAAAATCAAAAAATAAAATAATAAATAAATGTCTATTTTACAAAACCCCAAACCCAATACACTACAGCCCAGAATAATAAATTTAAACCTAAATTAAATTCCTAAGACCCAAAATTACAAGGCCCAAATGGCCCAAGACTTAAAATCTTTCCAGCCAAAAAACCTTAGAGCAAATTTCAGTCGCACCACCACCACGCGCGCCACTAAGTGCACTGCCATACACCTCCACGTCATTCGAACCTGTGAGAAGAAATCCAATAACAGAAATCAAATAAATGCACCAATGACAGTAGCAATAGAGCTAGAAAATAAAAATAGATCTGATATTTTTCTTTTGTATTTTATTTCGGCTATAAAATGCCAATTGAAAACATTGTAAAGGGACTTACGATTTACCAATACCAATACACACAAAAAAAATCAGGGAATAGAGAAATTTTCAAAGATATTATATTATTGTTCTTACATTTATTTTCGATTATGAAACATACACACGCAATATCAGTAAAAGGAGAGCAAAATTTTTAGCAAAAAGGGAGATAAATGTTTGAATCAAGATTACAGAACAAAATTTAGGAGGTGATTTCTAGTTATTTTATTTTTCGTCTATTTTCTTTTCTCTTGGTTTGCTTTTATTTTTAGATCTGAAGGAAATGAAGGAGAAAAGGGGAGCTTACCAATTTCCTTGTGGCGCGGCGTTGGAAAATTCCCGTTGTCGGCATCGGATCCGGGCAGAGGGGACAAAAACCACAGCCTTTTGGCTTCTTGGTATTTGAAGAATTGACAGAATGGTTGGTTTTAGAGAGGAGAAATTGCTTTTAGGGTTTTGTTTCTTAAAAAAAAAACAAAAAGGGAAGAAAATAGAGTTAAAAGTTTTTTTTAAATTCTTATACTTAGTAAAACAACGCCGTTTAAGATTGGAGTTCCGCGCAGTGACCCGATCCATGACTAGATCGACGCATTTTTACCCTAAATGGGTAAATTCCGTATCCAGTCCCTCATTTGTGCGTTGTCATTTGATTGGGCCCTTTTGTATTTCTTTTTGTTTTTTTTATTTTTCCCTGGGATTTATGTACCGTTACAGTTTGGTCCATGCTGAAATGCTGCATTCAAGAACTTGGGATAATTGTTTTTAATCCCCGTGGGTTTGAGTGCATTGTATTTTAGTCCTTCTCACTTTTATTTATTTTTTATTTGCCCCGAATCTTGGTTTTAAGTTTCTATTTAGTCCCTTTTTCATTATTTTTGTTATTTTATTTTCAAATTAATTAATTATTTGTAATATTATTATATTAGTTATATTTATCATTACTAATTTTTTTATTATTATATTATCATATTATTATTATTATTTTGTTACTTCTATTATTATTATTATTTCCATATTATTAAATTAATTTATTTAATATTTATGCATTGGATCATTTACCTATCATTTTTATATATTAATTTATTTTATTTTCACCTTTTTACAAATTCGTGTCTTATTTATTCATTTCGAGTTTTTACGTAGAAATTCTTTTAAACTATTTTATTTTATTATTTTTATATTATTTATTTTAAATGTTTTTTATAATATCTATTTTATTTTTGTTTTTATTATTTTTATATTGTTGTGATTAAGTTTCTTTCTATAATACTAGTTTAAACTATTATATATATTCTTCATTTTAAATTGTTTTCTATGATATTTTTTAAATTGTTTTATTGTAAATTATTTCATATATTATTTATTTTAAGTTTTTTATATATTTTTTTAAACTTGAATATATCATTTATTTTAAATTTTGTTATTCATCATTTTTTTAATCATTGTGGTATCTTATTAATTTTTAGATTTTTACATTATTTATTTTGAACTTGTTTGTTATCATTTTAAGTTTTTTTATGTTTGACTTCAATTTGCTTTATATTATTTATTTTTTAATTATTATGCACATTATTCACTTGCTTTTTATTATCATGTTAATTTGCAAATAATGTGTATTATGTGACCATCATGAATCGTTTTGTTAAGTACATTCGATCTTATTTGTATGATAATTTCATTCAAAAATCATCATTTCAAATAAAAAATATTGCTACATTTCATTCAAAAGTTGTAAAATAAGGTAATACTCGGTATTTGGGAGCTTCGAGAAGATTGTGCCCTAACTTACTGGGTTTCAATTTTCCTCGTTGAATCTAGGCAACCGAGTACCATTTTCCAATCAAAACATATAGGTTTCAAATAAAAACTTATTCTCGGGAATTTAAGGTGTTGTGTCCTAACTCACTGGATATGACATTTCGTATCTCGAGAAAAGAATTTCTAAAAAAAAATAAAGGCAATATTCTATGTTTAGAATTTTGAGAAATTGTGCCCTAACTTATTGGGTTCCGATTTTTCATTTAACCCAGATATTTAAGTATCCTCTTTAAACTTAAGTGCATGAGTTTTAAAAATCAAAAGACAAGCTTAGTTTCAAGGGTTTGAAATGTCGTATCCTAACTCACTGGGTGTGACATTTTATTCTTTCGAGATAAGAGGGTCTGATCATCCAAATTGATTTATTCAAGTGTTCTTTTAAATAAACGATCGTATTCTAAAATCTATTTAACATTTTGGCATTAGGACATTATTTAATCGATCTGATACCAATTTTGGAAGTTAGAGGGTGCTAACCCTTCCTCGTACATAACCGATTCCCAAACTCATTTTCTTGAAATTCGTAAACCAAAGTTAATGTTTTAATAAAATAAAACATTTTATAAGGTGATCCGATCACACCTGAACAAAAAGGATTGGTGACGACTCTATTTTTGTATTTAAAGTCGATCCCCATTTTTTCAAAATAAAAGATAGTTTCGACATTCTTTATTCTTTATTCTCTTCATCTCTTTTTATTTTATAACATTATTAATATTTTTTAATTATTAGTTTAAATAATGATTACATGCAGTAAAATTAGAATGTACATTGAGCGTATAGTACAAATTATTAATTATGATTTGAATTTTTTAATATTGTCAAAAAAATTACTGATCTACAAAATATCAATATTTTAATATGATATTTAAAAATTTATTTTTTTATATTTGAATCATTAAATAAATTAATATATTTTAATTATATTTAAAAATTAGAATAAATTGAAAAATATTCAAATTTCTAGTTAATCAAATGGAGTTATTCGAGTAAACTCGAGTAAGTTATTCGAGTTTCAAGTTCAAGTCGAGTTAAATTTTATAATTCGAATAACTCAAATAATTTAAATAACAAATTGATGTAAATACCCCTTTGGTCCCTGTGAATTTTAAAAATGAATAAATTGGTCTCTCTCAACAAAAATTACCAAAAAATTAAAATAATTTTCAAGTATTCAAAATAATTTTTAAAATTCAAAATATTAAAAAAATCCAAAATTTATTTTAAAAAAATTCTAAAATAATAATTTTGGGACCTAAATAAGTTAATTAATGATTCAAGTTTATCATATTAAAGTATATTATTATTATTATTATTTTGCTTTGAAAAAGTTTTCAAATATATATATGGTTTCAAATTTATGTGCTCTAACATGTAATTAGTTATATGGTAACAATATTTCAATCTGACATGTTTAATTTTTTTTAAATTTAACTCAAACAATTTCACTCAAATCGACTCAATTTGAACGAACGCTCACCCTACACTGCAACACTATTTACAATCTCTACCATAGTACCACTACTCCTTGTTCCTGTTGTTTTTAGTCCTAACCTTAAAAATTGATTAAACTATGATCTCATGCGTGTGTATCACTCTAGAGCTGTCTATGGGTTAGGTCGAACTAAGGCCAGATTCTAAAATATTTTTCAAGCTCAAGCCCATTTTTGAAAAATGTTTTTCAAGCTCAAGTTGATCTAACTCATTCAAAAAACCCATTTTACTATGAAAAAAGTAATAAAACATTAAAAATGTATTTTTAATTGTTATTTTATATATTTTTATAATTAAATTTTAATTTAAAAGTACTTTTTATTATTTAAATTGAATCTAAGCTATATCGACCTAAAGTATAAAAATTCTTATCCAAACCTAACCCTGGTCAAATCGGGCTTGGCAGGCTACTTGACCCTTGAACAGATTTTTATCACTCTAGTGCCTTTTTCTTTAAATGGTATTTTTAATTCTATTTAATGTATTGCCTCTCATCTTCCTTCGAGAGATGCTAAGGTTAGTGATTTGTAAATTTATGATTTTCATCCATTTTGAATGTGTTAGTAAGATTGGCACAAGTACCAACATTGCTTCACTTAATATCTTCAGAAAATAATAATTATTTAAAATAGTTGTTTAAAATTATCTTTGTTTGAAAATAGTTACGTTCAAGATAATTTTGTTCAAAATAAAGCTTTAGTTTAGAACAACTATCATCTAGTGTAGTTGTTATTTGAGAGCAATTCTTGTTGAAAATAAGTAAAATTTGAAATAACTTACTCAGAATATTTCAAGAACAACTATGTTTAGAACCATAGTTGTTTGAAATAACTTCTATTTAGAATAATTGTGTTTTTCTAAAAGAGTCATTATTTAAAATAAGTTCTTCCAAGAAAAATATTATCACATAACCACTCTTATTTGGAACAACTCTATATTGAGAACAACTGTGTTGAAAATAACTCACGTTTAAAATAAGTCAGAATAACTCTTATTTAGGAACAATTCTCATTCAAGAACAACCCCCTCATATTGCATTTCAGGTGATGTTCCACGATAAATATCTCACAAGGTACTACATTGAAATAGAAGAAGTGAAAATAACCTCATTATGTTAGCATCATCAACAAAACCCTTTATTAATAAAAAAACCATTAATGTCTTTATAATGGAAAAATACTATTAGTTACTCTCATTAATTGTTGGCTTTGTAACATCCATTCTTAAGACACTATAAATAGGAGCACTTCACAACTAGTGAAAGAACTTTTGACATTTTGGCATTTCGGACTCTCAAAGCTCTCTTTAAAATTCTCGCACCTTGTTTTTTTATTGAGTTTGATTGTCAATCACATTTCCCTTTCTCCACCTTACCAATCACCACCTGCTGCTACACTCAGTGTTATCGGATTTGCTTTAGTCTTCCTTTCTGTCTTCATTTTGTACATCTCATTCACTTGTTTGCAACGATTCCTCTTTTTACCAAAAAAAAAAACCTCTATAGTACTAGTGATGGGTGCCGAATCCACTAAAAACAAATCCTACGCCTAAACAATATATAAACTTCGCAATATAGAGTGTAGGGTCAATCCCACATGGATTAGTCTAACTAAATTCGAATTCCTCACAATTAAGACACTTTGTGGACAACTTTGCACCCATGAACCTTACAATTGTACATAAAATAATTAGAGGGGGATTAAAGTATAATGAAATAAAACAAATAAAAATAGAAAAACGACGGAATAATATAGAAATAGTGATTTCGAGATGAAATAGAATGAACCAAATTGAAGAAAGTTCTAGCCTGGGTACGACGTCAATCTCAATTTAAGAATTGATAACAAACTATGAATGTCTTCTTGCTTATTGATAAGTCAATTATAGTGATCGAGGAACAACCTTAAATCATCAATTCTTCTTTAATCTTAAATTAACCACGAGAACAACTCGATGATTAACTCTTCCAAAGCGAATAACCTAAGAAGTAACTTCCATGATTTAACTTCTCAGTAGCCTTACGAACTAGAAGAACCCAACACTAATTAATGATCTCAACTGCGTGAATCAATCAAATTAGATCACTCAATCCTATAGTGTCACCCAGCTGCACTACCAATCGAACTGCACTAACTTGTTGTTCGATAAAATAATTTCACAATTACTAATCAAACTATTTTTTATGTATTAGTGCTAACCACCATACAAGGGGCCCTTCTCGAAACAGTGCCAAAAAAGATACTATAAAACGATCCTATCTATTTCTTATAGAGAAAAAAAAGCGAATACCAAAATGAAAAAAATTAAAATGTAATTTTGGATCTCACAATTAGACACCGAATTCTTGTCCACCTTTAACTAGAATATAGTTTAGTTGCTCATAATAAATAAGTAAATAATGGGGAAAAAAAAAAAGAAAAAGGTTAAATTAAAAGAAAGAAAGTTTGGCGGAAAGGTGATTGGCGCAAGGAATAAAGAAAATAAAAACAATTTTGTTCCCCAAAACAAAAGCCAAGCATTCGTGTTTTTCTTTTCAGATTTTAAGCTAAAAATTATCCTGAACAAACTCTTAAAAATAAAAAGCAAATATTTATTTAAGTAAAATATAAGGGATAAAATATAATCATAATTAAAAATTCAATAAAGTATCTTTATAAATAATATTTAAATAAAAAATATTAAAATTAAATAATTCTAAAATCTAAAAGGTTTTGTATGTCAAATTTTTGTTATTGTACTCAAATCTTCATGTGTTTCATTTATTTTTGACATTTGTAAACTTACACTGTACCTATATAAAAAATTAAATCATAAACATCAAAATTAATAATATCATATCTAAAAATTTATCAAAATAAAATACATAAAATTGTCGATTTAGAATAAAACTAAAACAGTAGTTGTTGATAAATATTGGTACAATATTGACAATCGTGGATGTAAGTTGGAAAATGCGTGCATTCTAAAGAGTTTTGAGGCTTGATAGTTAAGGGTCAAATTCACGGGCATTTGTGGCTGCTCTCAAATTATTTCCCAGTTCCCTAGAGGGGCTGTGGTGTGGGCTGGTCCCGTGACTCCCCACTATGTAAAAAAAAAAACAACCTCCTCTTTTAATCTATGATGTTTGCTTGCTTTGAATTAAGTCAATAAAGGCACAACTTCACGTGGTTGATGATGTTTGGGTAACGCAGTGAATAGTGTTAAATTCATGGGAAAGATGATGGGTTTCTTTTGGTTTTATCTCCACCTGCTGCCGCCCTTTGTGATGCTGCTCCTTCTTCCACTCAGCTATTAGGATGCCTTCAACCATATATCTATTACGTTGAATTTCCCACACCTACTAACTTTAGTTGTTGTTAATCTATGTTAATGCATCATATTATTCTTACTTTTCAAGTGTCTGTATTTGAATTGAGATGACTGTCTTTCACATATTCGGATATAGTAAAGTAACAATTTCACATCAAACACTAGCATTCTGCAAACTTAACTTAAGACGTTGAAATTTGAAACATACTAGTAACTACAACTTTAATATATATATATATATATATATATATATATATAAAGTTAATGATGCTAATGAGGTTTAATTTGAGTTATTAGTAAAGGGGAGTTGATGAAACTTTGAGGTTGAATCCTACATTATGTGGGACTATCAAATACTAATTCGTTTCTTTTATTTCTTATTTTCTTTTGAAGAAGAAAAAAACATTTTTTGGGGAGTTCGATCTCAAGATCTTTTATTTAACCATGTGCTACACTGATTTTTTTTTGGGGGGGGGGTAGCTTGCTGTAAAAATTATTATTTCTGCTAATAAAAGGTAATGTTAATGATGATATTTAAACGAAATTTGAATTTGAATTATATACTAAGATTAATATTTGATATATGGTTACTTGAAAATTTAAATTGCAATAAAAATCCAAATGCCACATTCTTCTATTTCTTATTTGGTGTGGACACGTGGTGTCACGAGAATATACTTATAAAATATTTATGGATGGCTTGGTTTTCAGTGGTGTCAGAAAATACGATTTTGAGATCTTGTTTTCATAAACAGAGTCCATAAATATGAAATAAGGATATTTACAAAATTAGTATATTGTAGAATTGAAAAATGGTTCATTGATTTAAACGAAATTGTGTCTAATTAATGCTCATGGACTAACATGTACAAGTTTAATTGCTATGCCTTTTTAATTGAAATAAGACTTGGGGCCTAGATAACAGTTATCCAAATGATTAAAATGACAAATAAACCTATTTTAAATAGATGATAGTGGGATGTGATGTTAAATGTCATTAGTTTAAGTTAATTAAATATGAAAGCTTAATTAAACATGATTAAGTTAATTAATTAAGCTTAATTAATGTAACACCTCATACCCGACCCGATCGTCAGATCCAGACTATAGGGTGCTATGCTTCATAACTGAAAATCAACTAACACATTCTTTAATGTATATTTTGACATTCATACTTAATGCAGTTATTATTAAAACAAAGTCATCTAATTGACCACGCCACATGAATTTATTTTAATTATGTAACCTTAAACTAAGATATACAATATTTTACAAGGTAGTTTTAACATATTGAATATTTGCTCAGTTTGAAAATAATATTCTTATCAAAGCTAATTACAAATACGACTCTAACCCTAAGATTCCGCCTCTGGGTCGCCCCATTGTATGCATATTACTACAAAAAGAAAATTTGTTTGAGCACAACAGATTTTGGCCCCGTCCCTCTTTAAACTCTCAAATGTCCCCTTTATACTTGCAATACATAATAACATTTACATAAGTTCTGATGAACTTAGTGAGTTTTCCATCTCTCGCATCGACACAACTTTGATAAGCTTGTTTAGCTTGTCTATACTGGGACAGTTCGTTAATATTACTGGTGTGGCCTCGACATCGCATAAGCTGGCTTGATCGAATGCCTTGAATCTTCTATAGTTGGCCTGAAAATAGGGGATTCCTTAGACATTTAGATGTTTGACATTTACATTTTGTCGGATAATACCTGCTGATGCTTTCTTTAATAATTGTCCTTGCAGACCCTAGTACAGTAAATCCCTTATGAATAATCCTTGCAGATTCTTACTTGCAAACTTAAGAAAGAAACTTGTAATGCCCTAAACCTGACCCAATTCATCAAATCCAAATCTCGGGTGCTATTTCACATACCACTTAACAAAATTTCAAAATTGATTATAGATACCCCTTAATTAAAACATATTTCTTTTTATTTTATTTAAAGACTTAATTTTAGGAAAACAAAGGAAAGTATTTAGAAATAAAATATTACATCATACTTTTCACTAAATCCTTTACAATACAAATGTTTACTAGAGACTGACTATTAACTAAAGTCCTATAATACGCCACTTTTCCACTATATGCATAATAACCCAGTCAATTGCTTTCTTAGCGTAGTCTCAGCATTGTCCCTCTTGGCGTAATCTCATCCTATCATTGCTTGAAACATAAACATTACACTTGTAAGTTTAAGAGAACTTAATGAGAGTTAATATAGATTACCTTGGCGGACACTTCTATAATATTTGAAGAATATCAGTGCACCAACTACCCTTCTCAACCATTCAAAGCCCACTTCATACAGACCATCTCTTCACATTACACTTATTTCAGAATGATTGTTCACAGATATTATTCACTGGTGGATACATACACACGTGGCGTATACTCATGCAGATTTGAATGCCATTAATTTATTAAACAAATCATATTATAGTTCAATACCCAACAAGCTCATACTAATAATAAACTATACAGATGATTCAGATGAGTTCCACACAACTTTGTTAGAGAACACCAAATACTCAAGATAGTAGTAACTCAGATTCCATAAGATTTCAAAAAAATACATGATGTTAATCAGACATAGCAGATGCTAGATACTTAGATTTTAGCGCTACATAACACATACGAACTCAAAATATTAATTTCTTATGTCTTTCATAACTACAAATACGCCTATTTTCAACACGAACAGATATACACTTCTTTTCAAGAATTTTCTTTTAAACTTATTCAATTACATCACAGATCCAATTCAACCAAATTAACATCGGATGTATCATAACCTTATCAAAGCGATATCTATCATAGAATACTTAGAATTTACCAAGAACTTACCATAAGGGTAGATAATCACCTTTTACCATACAGACTTAGCAAGGTACACCACAAGGGCCAAACAGAATAAGCCACAAGGGCAACTTACAGGATCATATGTTTACTGTCCTAACGAACTTTCACATAAGGTGCCATGGGTTTCTCCCTCATTGTTTTTATTGAGAAGAGATTTTACTTTCACGCTGAAAGTAAAGAAAACGATTTCCAGTTCTGTGTTTGATTCGAATCGTTCGAGCCTACACTTAATGTAGTTCGTGGTACGAAAATAACGGAGAAGACCGTTCGGTTGAAAGACAGGAACGACAAGAATCCATCTAGTTGAAAACATAGGTGTGATTTCGATAAAAGGTTTATTGCTATAAATATCACAAACTAACTCGGTTTTCAAAATTTTTATTTTTCATTATGCAAGAAACCGTTTTCGAATCGGATTTTTTCCAACAATAACAATCTCGTACTATTTCAGAGCGACCCCTCACCCAACAACAACCCACTTACAATGACCTTGCCACCTAGCCGATCGTATGACCACCATGTTTCGGATTTTTCGGTGACATGACATTACTGGGGACCTTTCTATAAATACCCTATAGAACGATAATAAGGGATCTTTTTACCTCCATTACATCCTCAAACCTCTACCTGTTCTAAGTCTCCCTTAGTTCCTTATTCTTCCTTGAGTTATCTCCTTTTTTAACTCTTTACCTGCTTAGGTGAATCGACCCTCTTAGCTTCACCATTTTTTCCTCCTAATCTCCTCCTTTGGTGCACATCCATACCAACATAACTTTCTATTATTGTACTATACCTTAAAAGAGATATAAAATAAATGTCTTTGTATAGTATTATATTGTCAATTAGTAGTTACATATTAGATTATGTTTCGTCCTTGAAAGATTGGTAAACGTGGATTAGTCCCTACATAATAGCATCTTATTATTATGACTACTAAAATTTTTGTTGCCCCCAAGAAATGCCATCTATATTTTTAGCTTAAATGAAATGTATAATGATTTTTTTGGTTCTCTAACTTTATATAAAAAAATTATTTTAATTCTCTATTTAATTTTCTTATCTCTTTTAGCCTTTGAAATTGTATTTTTTTTGTCAAATCACTCAAAAATGATGAAAAAGTGCTCATGTATACATGAGGATTGCCATGTATATGACACATTAACATTTAATCAATTTTTTTTAAAATTTTAAAAATATAATTTTTATAATCTTTTAATAATTTTGATGTTTTGTAATTTTTAAAAATAGTTTTATATTTTTTAATTTTTAAATTTTAAAAATTAGTTAAATGTTGACGTGTTATCCTTGTGACAATTTATGTATAGACAATGCTAGCAAAGTTGAAAAATATTAACTTTTCCATTCATTTCAGGTGATTTGAAAAAAAAATTAAAGGCAAAAAATGAAAATTTAAATGAAAAATTAAAATAATTTTTTATAAAATTGAAAAGTAAAATAAATTATTATGGTTAAAGAGAAAACAGCTGATTTAGAGTCTTAGTAACGTATTGGCATCAGTTGTACCATTTGGTGCGTATCATAAAATCTAAGTTTCGTTTCCAATAAAATTTGAGTTGGGTGGATGCCGATTTGTACTAATTGTAATTATTTTATATAAAATATAGTAATCGGTTTAAGTTAATAATTTTAAATTTTATAATTTTTATTGAATGAACTTTAAATAAACATTGATATATTTAGTAACTGATACTTTGATGTATTTATATTCGTATAATAATAAATATGAAAAGAATAAAATGTAATTATTATTAAATAAAAAAATAACCCTCTTTACAACTTAACAAATAAGCCAACCAACCCTGAATAATACCTTCACTTCCTCACCAATCAATCACACATATTTTTTCATTTTTCATTATTTTTAATAGGATATTTGGAGCAATCATATAACTGAATTTCCCATTTTTAAGAGAATATCATGACCCATCCAATGGGTGTTGTTCACTCTTTTCTTTGAATCCAAGCAATATCCGACAGCTATTTCATTATTAATAATTTAAATTTATTAAATAAAAAGAAAATAATTAAATATCTCATCAAGTGTTAATAATTGAGTTATAAACCAATTATGTGTCCATTTATGATTGGTTTCTTTTAAGGTGAAGTAAATAAAAGGAATAAATACCACAGAAGGAATTTTATCATTTTTAAAATAAATGAAATATACTATTAAAATCTCACCAAATAATGGGTTTTAATTTTTTTTTGTTAATAAACTAAAAAACTTTATTTTCGGTTATCCTTCTTTTTCGTACTTTCTAATAGAATTGGCTTTGTATTACTTTGTATATATTGAGATACTTTAAACATAGTAGAAAGAATCTTTGTGTTTTTAAGATGAAAAAAACATTTATTTATTTACGTGTATTTAAGATTCGGTAATGAGAAGTTTTAAAATAAAAATTAAAATAATTTTAGCCATTATATCAAAATACATGATTTTAAGTTTTAAATTTTATATTTATCTTGTATTATTAAAATAAAACCAACAACACAATTTTTTTTCATTTTTTTTCTTTTTGCTATGTAATTAAAGTCTTATGATTTCAGATTTAATTTTTTTAGATAAAAAATTGGGATGGAAGCAAAAGATTAGGGTTATTAAGATTAATCAATTTGGGTATTAGGTATTTGTTTTTCTTGATTAAGAAAATTGGTCGACCTTTTCATTTTAAAAATTTTGGAATATTTTTCTTAGTTGATTTCAAGTACTCAAAGAATTTTAAGCATGTGACAAGAAAAGTGAGGTAAATTTTAAATTTTACACTTGAAATTCTTTGAGTAGTACTTGAAATCAGTCAAGAAAAAACCCAATTTTTTTTGGAATAAAATGGTCAACCAATTTTTTCAATCAATAAAAACAAATACCTAATCTATTGCTTTCCATTCCAATTTGTTCCTCAAAAATTAAATTTGAAAGTAAAGATTATCCATTTTTTTTAACATAATACTTCAATTACAAGGTGAAAAGAAAAAAAAAAGAAGAGAAAGATTGGGTATTTTTTATTGTAATTTTAATAAGGTAAGATAAATATGAAATCTAAGTCTAAGAACCATTTATTTTGATCTAATAGCTAAAATTATTTTGATTCTCATTTTAAAAAATTCTCATTATAATTATCATTGTTGATAAACATGGAAATTTAAAAAATAATAAAATTGAGAGTTGGTACTCATATCTTGATTAAAATCATTTCATTTCCTCAATACTAGGAAGAGACAAGGAATATGATCTAGAGATAAGATTAAGCCGAACATATAAATATTGTAACGAGCGATTTACTAATAAAGGCCCACTTCTAATATTATTTACAGAAATGAGCCATTTTTTCATTATTTACCAGAAAGGGCCGATTTCAGGCAAAACGCGATGTCAGCGCGTTTTCAAGGGATATGCCAGTAAAGCACGTCCTTGAGGGCGCGTTTTTGCCATGTCAGCACAAATCGCACCCTCAAGGACGCGCTTTGCTGATGTGGCAAAACACTCCCCCAGGGACGAGTTTTAGCCCGTGCTTTTTTTAGGGTTAAGATTTTATGCATGTTTAGTGTTTAAGGTTTTTAGATTTTTAGGGTTTTTGTATTAGGGTTTAGGGTTTAAGGTTTTTTTAAAAAATTCAATTAAATTAGGTTTAGGAGGTTTTAAAAAAATTAATTAAATTAGGATTTAGGGTTTTGAAGAAAATTAATTAAATTATGAATTAATTTTTTTAAATAATTTTGTGTTTAGGGTTTAGAAAAAAACTTTTATTTTTTTTTCAACAGTAGTTTCTGAAAAATAATTTTGAGAAGACGTTTCTGAACAAATAGTGTCAAAAATGCTTCAAGTAGGATGCACTCTCAGCAAAATTACTGAAAAAAGCTCCCACGTGGACACTCTTTTTCTACAGTAGTTTCCGAAAAAATAATTTTGAAAAGACATTTCTAAACAAATAGTGTCAAAAATGTTTCAAGCAGGATGCACTATCAGCAAAATTACTAAGAAAAGCTCCCACATGAACACTCTTTTTCTACAATAGTTCCTGTTTGGCCTTAGACCATAAATGAGCCAAATTTTATTCTCAGGTTGCATATCCCTTGCAAGAGAAATTGAGGCTAAAGTAGAATAGAAATTGAAGATGAATGAACGTATTAGTGCTATTATTTACTATGATGGTAAAATGATGTTGTTTTTTATCGGAGAACACAACGCAACTAGTTTTTAACCAGAACATAGATTTGATAGAACTTCGTAAAAGAAGTAGTCGTAAAATCTTCGGAACAATGCCAATGAGAGTTTTGTCTATTAAGTATTGATTTTGTGCTTCGGTTGATCCCCTGACATATGACTCATTCGACATCAAAGGTGCTTGTAGCTTGGAGGTAATGTTGCAGACTCATCTCGCTAGTGGATCACCTTATCTTGAGTTATATGTACAATTTTCATCGCCAAATGCTGCATTTGTGACTTCAATATCTACTACTATTCGAGAGGAATACACGATCCCTGCCCGACACTCCGTTAGTGGGTGGCAGAACATAGAAGTGCCCGTGTTTGGTAGCAGTATAGAATACACAACCCTTGCACAACACTCCGTTAGTGGATGGGACATGCACCTCGGTGGGTCAATGTTTGATGCTGGAAATACGTATTGGGGAATGACTTAAACTTCTAGTGGTTGGCAATCCACATTTGATTGAAGATGTTATGAAACGCCCACAAGAAGGGATGATGTACTTCCTACGACGTCTACCGACGAGGGGACCTCGTATGTTGCAGATGATGGTGGGTCAGATGATAAGTTCGATATGGATCTACCTTGAAAGCCCGGCCTCGATGGTGTAGAAGTTGTATTATTTTCTGAACCAGAGCTTGTTCCAACCGAACCTGAAGATGTTGAAGGGGTTCAAATGAAGAAGAAGATTCGTGATTCAGGGCGTACTCACCTCCAGCCACATGCATAATGTCGATCTATCTGTAGATGATGTGTTGGAGTTTCCAAATTTGCCACACAGAAAGCATGACTGTACAAGTTCGTCATTAGATTCGGGTAAATTAGAAGTTAGTAAGGAGTTTCCAATTAGGATAGTTTTCTTGGTGCGTTGAAACAACATAACATCACGAATGGGGTTAACTACAACATGGTTAAATCCAAATCTAATAAGTCCGAGGCCAAGTGTGCAGTGCAAAACGATACATGTTCATGGAAAATAATGGCTTCGTTAAGGAAAAGGACAAGCTTGTGGGAGATAAAAAAGTACAAAGGTCCACATACATGTATTGTCGATACAATACCAGTCGGTGTTTATGGTTTTTGAATAATACTGTTATTACGTAATGTTGCATTATTTAACGTACTTCGTTGACAGGTGGTTCACAAGATCATCCCAAAATGGATTCAGATATGTTAGCGAGCTTAATACTATCGACGGTGAAGGTGGATCCTAGGGCTTCAATATCGGTCTTAATTGCCAATATTCATAGGTAATTGAGGTACACGCCCTCTTACCGCAAGGCTTGGATAGCTAAGTAGAAGGCGTTCGAAAATGTGCATAGTGGGTGGTATGCTTCATATAAAAATTGTGGCAGTAGTGCCAGGTGCTGGAGAGATACATCCTAGATTGCATAATAGACCTTGAAACGGAACTTGCGTACTACAATGACCGATTGTTCCGTGGATGCCAAGTGTTCAAGCGTCTGTTCTGGAGTTTTAAGCAATGTCGAGACGTATTTCTATACTGCAAGTCATTGGTACAAATTGATGGTACCTTTATGTATGGTAGATATACGCATTGGCTATTGCTAGCTATGGCAGAGGATGGTGATGGGAAGATCTTTCCAATTGCGTTTGCAATAACACTGGGGGAGTCAGCTGATGACTGGAATTTCTTTCTTTTGAGGCTAAGAAGGCATGTCTGCCCCAACCTAATATCTGTGTTATATCGAATTAGGGTACTGGAATACTAGCAGCAATTGAGCGACAGGGAAGTTTATGGCATTGCATACACCATTGGTATTGTCTAAGGCACGTTTCTTCCAACTACTACGGGCAATATCGATCTACAATTAAATGACGGCAAGTGACCAACATGGGTATTTAATCTCTATTAATATAATTTTGTTTGTAATATTCAATTTATTCTGAATGGAAGAGTGGTATGTAATTTTCGCTATCAATTTATATTGGCAGGATATGAGATAAGTAATTTTTGCTATCAACTTAATTTTCGCGCTGGATTCCTCCTTGGTTGTTGTTCCTCTGACAGGGGTTCTGGTTGTTGTTCCTTTAGTAGGAGTTCTGGTTGTGGGTGTTGGGAGGATGACCCACCTTGATAGAATAAAGAACGCGGAGGTGTTTGCATCACCCACGGTGGAGGTGTTTGAATCCCATAAGGCTATGGAGATTGGTAATAAAAATAGCTCTCCGACTGCGCCTCGTACAATCCCTCATGCGACGGTAGCCTATATATCGGTAGTTGAGTCGGAGTAACCGGGAAAAGAGATTAATCGGGCCATGCATTCTAAGTTGCCATAGGACTGGGAAAAGGAAACATGGAAGGGTTAGGATACATATAAGGGCTAGGATACCCACTTGGCATAATTTGAAAAGGTTGTGATATAGGTGTTGTCGGTTGAGGCGTTGGGCTCGGTGAATGTGTGGGCGCTGTTGATGGGCCGTGTCGTTATCCAATTTTCTTGGATTTAAAGGGCCCCGTCATTTCTTTTGGACATGAATTTGTCGTCGCCTCTCCTCTTCTGACAGTAAATATGGCTTGCCATGGATCCTAAACCATGACATGTATTCCGGCATGCACGCTAACTTTAGAACGATGATCAGTTCCCAAGTGTATATAATCATACCAATTTTCCTATATTTCAATAAATTCTGACCAAAATCTCAGCCAATCCGTATTCAATTGCCATAAGTCAACTTTGTGCTCATCATCGAGCACTTTAGGTGCCACGGGAATCGATTATCTGAATCCAAATTACCGCAGTACTCTATCTAACTGGTGCATCTCCACGGTAGCAAAGTTGACCAATAAGACCTTCACATGTCAAATGTTTGGATTTTGAAAGAATTCATCCGGAATTATTGCCTGAATTGCCGGATCCTCGTATGGTGTCCATTGAAACTATATGAATATCGAGAACAATATTAGTTATATACATAGTATTAAATACTAAATATGAAACGACTATTTTATGTAAATATATTTTATTTAATACTTACTTGTTGTTCTGACCGTTAGTCTAATAGAAGCCGTATATATTCACGAGCAGTAGGTATTCCAACATAACTAACCAAATGTTCCACCTGATTAAATAAATTTTTAGCATACAATTATATTTTAAATCTACGTAATAATTGTAAAATCTAATATAAAATTTACCTAGTTATGAGTAGGAAGGTATATAGATGGTCCACTCGAGGACGTAAAAATGAAAAGCGAAACCAATCCCATGATTGTAGTAGTGATAGGCAACCTCCGATTTTGGCTTTATTCAGTCGCGTTGCCCTGCAACATCTCCCGGTACAATGTTGCCAACACGGCAGACCCCTAACTAAATTTGTCAGTTGCTTTAAAATCAACGAGTTTCAATAGACACCTCAGATGTATGAGATTTTGTGACAAGTCTGACATCAAATAACTTCCAATCATCTCAAGGATGTATGCCCGGGCATATCGTATCCTTTCTATTTTAGTCGAATCATTCCTCAGCTCCGGGAATCTGTCTGGTAACCAGCCCATCTCGATCTGACCTCCATTAATATTATCTAGAATAGCACCCAAAAGCTCGTAGCATACGGCTCCCCACTCAGCGGATTGATCGGACCCGGTGACTGCATACCCATCCACCGGCAATCCTAATTGTAACTGCACGTCTTCCAAAGTGATAGTAGGCTCTTCGCATGGAAGATGGAATATGTGCATCTCAGGTCTCTACCTTTCTATCAAGGAGCTGATGAGTTTCGGGTCCAACTTACACCCCCGGCCTATCGTGGCCACGTGCCAAAAACACGCTTCCCGCAGGTAATTCTCTATCAACGGTGATGGATGACCAAACATATTACGAATATAGCATTGTAACACCCGATCTACAGATTGTTATAAAAAATTATAAAATAAGAATTAATTAAAATTGCATAAATGGAAAAAATATTAAATAATATTGAAAAATTAAAATTAACACTTACCATTTTCATTTGTTCGACGGAGATATGTTTATTATCGAGACGAATTAATTCTCCGACCATTGCTAACACGATCAAATATTTTTGAATTTATAAAAAATACTAATTTAGAAATAAATTAAAAAGAGCTTTTTTGTAAAATTTAAAGAGAGCTTTGAGAGAATTTTGAGAGAATTTTTGTGTGAAAAATAGGAGGGAGGGGGTATTTATATTTTTTACCGTTGGTGCCTCCAACGGTAAAAAAAAGCGGTTAGGGGGTGAGAAACGGGCTAAAATGCATCCTTGGGGGAGCGTTTTGCCACATCAGCAAAGCGCGTCCTTGAGGGGAAGGCGTGATTTGTGCTGACATGGCAAAACGCGCCCTCAAGGATGCGCTTTGCTGGTATATCCCATGAAAACGCGTTGACGTGGACGCGTTTTGTAGCAGCCTAGTTTTAGTGAAATCGGAATAGTGGTTTTGTAACCACAAATCCGAGCTAAAAAGAAAATTTTATTTTAATATTATGGCATGGTATATATTGTGATAGAAAGGTTCATGAAAATTTCAATAAGAAAATTTTATTGATTATGTGGTTAATTAGAGAAATGACTAAAAAAAATGCATTCTCGGGACTCCGTTCCAGTAAATCAGATTCGTAATTGTATAGTTAATTAGGTTTTAATTAGGTGAATTTGACTTAATTAGGAGTAATTATGAAAAATGGCTAAATTGTATAAAGGGTAAAAGTTTAGTTACAGATTAAAGAAAGTTAAAAGGACCCAATAGGCAATAACTTAATGATAAAGAATAATATTATATTATTATATTATTATATTATTATAAAATATAAAACAAAGTAAATGAAAAAGAACAGAACAGAAAAGCAAAAAGGAAAACAGGGGAGAAAAAGGGAGAAAGAAAAAGAAAGGGAAAATTAGGGTTTTTGAAGTTCAAATTCAATTTGGTAAGTCAATTTAACTCATTTTCTTGTAATTTTTGAGTTTTTATGATCCTAGAACAAAATATTACTTAGTATATGTTTAAATTTTGAAAGTCAGTAGATTTTTGGACATGATTTATGTTGAATTAATTGATGAATTAGGGGTTGAATTGATATAATTTCAAGTTAGAATTGGGTAAAGGATTAGATTGCATGAATTTCATTTTTTTCGAGCCTAGGGACGAAATTGGAATTAATGAAAAATTTAAGGGCAAAATGGTAATTTTGCCTAAAGTGTAGATTGAACTCAATAGAATATAAATTGAATGAAATTGATGATTAAATTCATTTATATAGATCCGGACGACTCAAATACGAGGTTAGATCAAGGCAAGAAAAAAATCTCAGGTTAGTTGACTTTACTAACAAACGAATATCGAGGTAAGTTCATGTAACTTGAATTGAATTCTTTAATGCTTGAATTGTATGTTTATGTGACATGAATGTGATTTGAGTGTTTAATGTATGGTAATTAATGAAATGATTGAACATACTTGATGAAAAGGAAAAATAATCTTGATTGAAAAAAAAAAGAATTCAATGGATCACTTAAAAAGGATGTTACATGGGAAAATAAAAGGATTTAGCTCGGACGGGTAATCCTAATATAGCCCTACCGAAGTATATTTATCATTGAATGGATTTAGCAGGACGAGTAATCCAGATCGAGCTTAATAGAGTATTTGTCACTGAAAGAATTTAGCTTGGACTGGTAATCCTGACAAATGCTCTTTGAGCATATGTTACAAGGGATTTAACCTGGACTGGTAATCTCACTATGTGAAATAAGATTCGGGAGTGTGCTATCTCAAAAGAGTAAATATGAATTGACGGACTTGAACTTGTACACTATAAGTGTACTACTGGAAATCCATCGAAATTTCGAGAAAGTCAACGGGATAAATATAGAAAATGTAGCGGCCTAAATTTAGTGAAATCAAAACAGTGGTTTCGTAACCACAAATCTGAGCTAAAAAGATAATTTTATTTTAATATTATGGCATGGTATATATTATGATAGAGAGGTTGCATGAAAATTTTGATAAGAAAATTTTATTGTTTATATGGTTAATTGATTAAAAAGGACCAAATTAAAAAAAGGGCATTCCCGAGACTTCATTCTAGTAAATCGGATTCATAAATATTTTTAATAAATATTTACAAAGTTAGTTGTATAGTTAATTAGGTTTTGGTTAAATGAATTTGCTTGAATTAAAAGTAATTAGCTATAAGGACTAAATTGTATATAGAATGAAAGTTGAATTATAGAATAAAGAAAAAACTAAAGGGACTAAAGAGGAAATTATGCTTTTTTCTAAAATTGAGGCGGTTTACAAGAGAAAAAATCAGATATTTTTAATGAAATTATATATTTTATTATGTTACTTAATTATAAAGTATAATATTATATTATTATATTATTATATAAACATATCAAAGAAAAGAAAGAACAGAATTAGAATCGAAAATAGAGAGGAAAGAAAAAGAAAGGAAAAAGGGAAATAAAAAGAAGGAAATAAGGATTTTTAAGGTTCAAACTCAAATTGGTAAGTCAATTTAACTCCTTTTCTTATAATTTTTGAGTTTTTATGATCCTAGAACAAAATACTACTTAGTATATGTTGAAATTTTAAAAGTTAGTAGATTTTTGGACATGGTTTATGTTGAATTAATTGATGAATTAGGGGTTGAATTGACAAAAATTCAAGTTAGAATTGGGTAAAGGATTAGATTGCATGAATTTCATTTTTTTTCAAGCCTAGGGACAAAATTGGAATTAATGAAAAGTTTAGGGGCAAAATGAGAATTTTGCCTAAAAGTGTAAATTGAACTTAATAGATTATGAATTGAATGAAATTGATGATTAAATTTATTTATATAGATCTGGACGACTCAAATACGAGGTTAGATCGAGGCAAGAAAAAAGTCTCGGATTAGTAGACTTTATTAAGAAACGAACATCGAGGTAAGTTCGTGTAACTTTAATTGAAATTTTTAATGCTTGAGTTGTATGTTTATGTGACATGAATGTGATTTGAATGTTTAATGTATGGTAAATGAAGAAATGATTGGACACACTTGATGAAAAGGAAAAATAATCCCAGTTGAATAAAAGGAATTTGATGAATCACTGAAAAAGGATGTTACATGGGAAAATAAATGGATTTAGCCCAGACGGGTAATCCAGATCGAGCTTAATAGAGTATTTGCCACTGAAAGGATTTAGCCTGTACTGGTAATCCTGACAAATACTCTTTGAGCATATGTTACAGGGAATTTAGCCTGGACTGATAATCCTGCTGTGTGAAATGAGACTCGGGGTGTGCTCTCTGAAAAGAATATGTATGAATTGACGGACTTGAACTTGTACACTATAAGTGTACTATTGGAAATCCATCAAAAATTCGAGAAATTCAATGGGATAAATATAGAAAATGGAAAGTACATGGAATCATGGAACTGATGAGCTCATCATTCATCTATGTATTGAAATTATATAATGTTATTTGACTAATTCATGGGTGAGTCTGCATGTGATAGGCAAATGTTCTATTGTTATGGACATGTGCATGTTTGATTTAATTTTCATGAAAATATATGGTAAGTTTAATTCTTGTTACATAAACTTACTAAGCACGAAGTGCTTACCCCATTTCATTTTTCCCTGTTTTATAATGTTCGGAAGCTCAGAAGGTCAGAGATAGGTCAAAGCCACATCACACTATCAACCACCACATTTTGGTATATAAAAATGTTTCATTTTGAGTTAATGGCATGTATAGGCTACTAGTACTAATGTTAATGATGAATTGGATGAATGTAATGTAGCCATTGGAATGGCTAGTAATAACTTGATTTTAGTATGTTTATAAAGTAAATTATGATTATACATGTATGCTTAATACATTCTGGGTTAATTAGATTTAAAAATGTATGTTATGGAAAGGTAAGGTATGAGTTAAGATTGTAAGCATACATATCATGTTAAATGTTTGAAATTGGCTTGAAAATCATGTTTGAATTGGTTGGTTGGTTTTTGGAAAGCTTTGTCAGATTTTGAATGAAATGGGTGAAAAATAAGGCTTGGAAAATAGCCTTATTTTGTTCACATGGGTGTGTGACTCCTACAAGTGAAATTTTTTTTTAAAGTTTGCTGAAAATTCCCTGAAATCTCGATTTAATCCCGAATCGGTTCTAATGCATGTTTTGGGCCTCGAGGGTCCATTTAAGGGATATTATAATTAAATTAGAAAGTGAATAGTATTTGACCCGATTTATTTGAAAATGTTCTATAAAACTCCAGTAATGTCTCGTAACCCTATTCCGGCGATGGATATGGGTTAGGGTGTTACAGAAAATGGCAAGTACTTCAAATTATGAAATTGATGAGCTCATCATTCATCTATGTATTGAAATTATATGATGTTATTTGACTAATTCATGGGTTGAGTTTGTGTGTGTTAGGCAAATGTTTAATTGTTATGGATATGTACATGTTTGATTTAATTTTCATGGAAATATATGGTAAGTTTAATTCTTGTTACATGAACTTACTAAGCACTAAGTGCTTACCCTTTTTCATTTTTCCCTGTTTTATAGTGTTCGGAAGCTAAGAAGGTCAGAGATAGGTCGAAGCCACATCACACTATCAATCACCACATTTTGGTATATAAAAATGTTTCATTTTGAGTTAATAGCATGTATAGGCTAAAAAAGTAAAAATAAAAATACTAATGTTAAGGTTTAAGTGTATGGTTCTAAACCTAGCTATTGGTATGGCTAGTATGAACTTGGTTTTGAAATATTGATAAGTCGAACTATGATTATGTATAAACACATACTGTTGAATGTTTAAAATGGTTTGAAATTATATTGAAATTGCTTGGTTGATATTGGAATGGTTTGGTGCAGGTACTGGATGAAAACGGGTAAGAAACGAGGCTTGGATATAGCATTGTTTTTTGTCCACATGGGCATGGGTCTAGGCCGTGTGTGACACATGGTCTGGTACATGAGCGTGTGACCTTTAATAATGAGAAGAATTTTGAGATTTTGTGAAAAATTCCCTATCATCCCGATTTAGTCTCGAATCGTTTCTAATACATATTTTAGGCCTCGAAGACCCATCTAAGCGATGTTATGGTGAATTTTTGGATTTGAATCGTATTTGACTCGATTTAGCTATAAATGTTCTGTAAACTCTGATAATGCCTTGTAACCCTGTTCCGGCGACGGATATAGGGTGGAGGTGTTACACATTTTGTCTGAAATCGGCCCTTTCCGATAAATAATGAAAAAAATGGCCCATTTCCGTAAATAATGTTGGAAATTGGCCTTTATTGGTAAATCGCCCTATTGTAACTTATCTTCATATTTATTACATTATCTAAGAATAAAATTTGATGCTTAAAACTTGGATGAACTGCATACGTTTGTTTATTTATATACGAAAAATATTTCATAATAGTGGAGTTTATAACTCTAAATATAAGATTAAATGTGTGATATCTACCCATACCACAATAATAATAAAAAATTTATTTAAAACATAATAATCTTTAGTCCGTGTTTGATATATTAAAAATATTACAAGTTTTATTATGAATGTACGTGGAAATTATAAGTTTAGAATATATATATTTAAAAGTAAAATACAATAAATAATGAAAGGTATGGTTTAAAATTAATTAATTATAATAACACATGAAATGTGCATGATATTACAATAAGAAATTTAAACACATAAATAGTAACACCCCAAATCCGGCCTAAACGTTACAGTCGAATCAGGTGATGTCTTATGGAATGGGATTTAAAATCGAGTTACCAAGTTAAAAATGATTTAGTTCAGTAAAACATTTATTAACCAATTTGTCCTGATACATGTCTTTTTAGCGGAAGCTTTAAAAACCGTTTATTTTATGAAAACTGTTTCTATTTGATGAAATCTTAGTTTTACTTATTTAAAAAACCATATTTTGTTGTGATTAAAGTTGTAAACCATACAAGCATTTAAAATCCCAAAATTAAAAACAACCAGTCCATAAAGTTTAAGTTACATAAAAATTACCCGAATAAATAATAAATCTGAAAACTATCAGAAAACAGTTTCCAATTTATGTGTGGCCACCCTCGAGTCCTACGCTGCATCGACTCGTCAAGTCTAGGGATTACCTGTACAAATTAAATAGAAAATGGTTAGTTTTCGCAAACTCAGTGTGTAATCCCTACAGAAAACATGCATAGATATTAATAACTTAAATCAGTCATATCCAGTTTGGAGCCTAAACCCATCACAGATTCAGTTTGGGCCTTAGCCCATACAAATACAGTCTCAGATATACATTAGGGCCTTGGCCCGTCTTAAATATAACATGTAGTAACAGAAATCAGAATTTTACCCACCAGCCCACTGATAAACGCTAATTTATACATATTTTTACCTCATGTTTAGCCTATATTTTGGATGAATTATTATCAATTTAGTGAGAATTGGTGCTCTTAATCCTTCTTTTTCATATCTTATACTCATGAGAGCATACGGAAGAGAAAAGAATGGGAAATGGACTGAAAATGAGGAAAATGGGCCAAAAATGACATAACACACGGCCCAAGGAATTACCACACGGCCGTGCCACACGGTCGTGCCACATTAAGATCACACGGTCCTGCTCTCGACAAGCACGGGCAGGCCACACGGCCATGCCAAATCACACGGCCTTTGTCGAAGTCACACGGGCGTGGCACACGGGCGTGTTCTAGTCGTGAGGAAAAGGAATTTCACTCGAATTGGGATACTTGGAGGCTAAGAAAGGCTCCCCAAAGCTCTATATAAAGACCCTAGGAGGCAACTCTTAGGGTGTGCTTATTTCCCCCAAAAGGGAAGTATTCTTTGCTGCCAACACAGAGAGTGGAAGTAGGGATTACTCGCAGGGAAGCTGATTGATTCATCCCAGAAGCCGAAATTCTGCAGCAATATAGAGGATCTTCCTAAATTCCTTCAGGGGTTTTCGGGTTCTTTTATGTTTTGTTATTTTATTTCTTCTGAGATGTTTTCTTTCTTTATTATGAACTAAACCCCTCAAATACTTGAGGGGGATGAAACCTAAGACAGATCTTGTTATTATTTATTCTTGAGTTATATGATAAATACTTGAGTTGTTCTTAATTATGTGTTCTTCATTCTTGATTTAATAAACCTAGGGATTACTTCAAGAATTAGATGTGCTTAGAGCAGAGGAGCAAAAGTCCCTGTGATAAGAGTAGATCTACCATAATTAAGCGGAGTTGCATGCAACCCTAGACATAGGGCGACATAAATCTGCCGGATTAGGGTCAAACCTAATATGGGGAACCATTGATCGAATTAATGCAACCTAAGAAGTTAATTGATAAAGGAACTTTAATTAACAACTTAGGCCTAGTTGCTCTTCACCTCGACGGAGGGTTTAGCATAAATTAGGGATCTCTACGGATCAAGTCAAGTGAATAAATCGTCTAGCTCAAGAACCAGTACAAGTGAAGTCTAGGTGGATTCTCCCTTAAGTATTGTCCATATCAATCAGCTTTTCCCCTAAAAGTTTTCTCAATTTACTCTTTGTGTCTTCTTAGTTTAGTTTTAGAATTAGTTTAAACAAACCCCTCTTTTATTCTTAGGCTAGATAATAGAAAGAAAGTAAGTAATAGTACTTTTGGTTCCCTTGGGTACGATAACTCGGTCTTGCCACTAAGCTATACTACTGTTCGATAGGTGCGCTTGCCTTAAAGCGTCGCGATATTAGTTAGTTTTGGTGTGATCAAGTTCTTTATAAATTTTATTACTTAGTATCGCGAACGCGGACATCAAGTTTTTGGCGCCGTTGCCGGGGAACTAAAATATTACGAAAGCTTGATTTCTATTACTTTAGCCATATATTTATATTTATTTATTTTTCTTTTATTTTTATTTTCAATTTAATTTATTTTTATTTTTATTTTTCTTTTCTTTTAAAATTTTAAGTTTTCTTTGCTTTTTCTTTTTAGGTATTTTTAGTTTATGACTAGAAACAATCCAACAGGACCACTACTTTTTGACGAAGATCTAGAAGCAACAGTTCGCAGAAATCGCAGAGAAATTAGACGCAGTCTACATTATCCTGAACAAGAACCTGATCTAGAGCCAGAACCTACAGAAGAGATGGAAGCAAATCAAGATGTTCTACCACCTCCCGCAATAGTCGCGCCACCAGCAATTCAAGAAGAAGCTCCGCGCACTATGTATGATTATGCTAAACCTAGTTTGGCTGGTACCCAAACTAGCATTCTTAGACCAACTATTGCTGCTAATAATTTTGAGTTAAAACCTAACACCATTCAGATGATACAGTAATTGGTACAGTTTGATGGTTTACAGGATGAAGATCCAAACTCACACATAGCCAATTTTTTAGAACTTTGTGATACCTTCAAAATAAATGGCGTTTCTGATGATGCCATTCGATTGAGGCTATTTCCATTCTCTTTGAGAAATAAAGCCAAACAGTGGTTAAATTCTCTACCACGAGGCTCAATTACCACATGGGAGCAAATGACCGAAAAAATTTTACTCAAATATTTTCCTCCAGCTAAAACAGCCAAATTACGAAACGATATTTCTTCTTTTGTGCAGATGGATTTAGAAACACTTTACGATGCATGGGAGAGATACAAAGATCTTTTGAGAAGGTGTCCTCATCATGGATTACCTTTGTGGCTACAAGTTCAAACCTTCTACAACGGTTTAAATCCGTCAACCAGACAAATGATTGATGCAGCCGCAGGCGGAACCATCAATAATAAAACACCTAACGCAGCTTACGAATTTATTGAGGAGATATCATTGAATAACTATCAGTGGCAAGTCATGAGGACAAATCCGACGAAAGCCGCAGGAGTTTATAATATTGATGCTGTTACTATGCTCACTAACCAAGTAGAACTTTTAAATAAGAAATTTGATAATTTTGTTGGTTCTACGCAGGCTCAACCAGTGATGCAATGTGATGCAGCTCCAGGAAATACGTTTAATTCAGACCATCTACACAACATAGAAGCCGAACATGCCAATTATATGGGTAATAATTCTCGACCTCAAAATAATCCTTATAGTAACACTTATAATGCAGGTTGGAGAAATCACCCAAATTTTTCATGGGGAGGACAAGGAAATCAAAGACAACAGCCTCCGGTATTTCAGCAGCCACCACCACAACAGGAGAAAAAACTAAACTTGGAAGAGATGTTCACCAAATTTATTGCCATATCAAAAACTCGTTTCCAAAATACCGAAACGGTACTAAGGAACCAGCAAGCATCTATTCAAGGACTTGAAACTCAAATAGGCCAGCTTGCTAAGCTAATTTCGGAAAGACCACAAGGTGGATTTCCAAGTAACACTGAGACCAATCCAAAAGAACAAATTCATGCCGTGAGCACAATAGATGAGGAGGTTTTAATTAAAGACAACTCAAACAAAGAGCTTGAGGTGAATAAAGGTAAAGTAGGGGTAAGCAGGAACAAGCCAGACATCAACGAACACAAGCCTCGTATCCCATACCCAAGAGCGCTTCAGAAAGACCGCACAGATGAACAATTCGGTAAGTTTCTTAAACTCTTAAAAAAATTACATATTAACTTACCATTTGTTGAAGCAATTTTGCAGATGCCAGACGCGGTTAAATTCTTAAAAGAACTCTTGACAAACAAGCGGAAGCTAGAGGAGAAATCTCATGTGGAATTAAATGCAATCTGCTCAGCTATTCTTCCAAATAAACTACCAACCAAACTGAAAGATCCAAGGAGTTTTACTATTCCTTGTTTATTTGGTAGCCTAGACACAAAAAATGCTTTAGCTGATTTAGGGGCTAGTATAAATGTCATGCCTTATACACTGTTTAAACAACTAGGTCTTGGAAAACCTAAGCAAACTAAGATGAGCATTCAACTGGCTGATAAAACTATTAGGTCTCCTAAAGGAATAGTTGAAGATGTGCTCGTCAAAATTGATAAATTTATATTCCCAGTTGACTTTGTTGTTTTAGACATTGTTGCGGATAGCAATGTACCCTTAATTCTAGGGCGACCCTTTTTAGCAACTGCAAGAACAATAATTGATTTAGGAACAGGTAAACTTACACTACGTGTGGGTGATGATCAAGTTACCTTACAAGCTCGAAACTCGATTACGATTGTTGATAATAATATAGTTACGAGTCCTTGTAAAAAGAATAATCTCACCACCCAACCTTCTGTGCAGGATACACTCTACATAAAGGCAACCCAATCACAAACAAGTCCATCCAAGGGAGATGCACCTGAAAAGCGAACGCTTCAGATCGAGGAACTAGATGAGTGGCTGAACTATTATGAAAAACCCAAAACAGGTCACACCAACCCAGAGCATCACCAAGACGACCCCCAGGTACAAACGAATCAACTCAAGGTAGGGGATAAGGTAATCTTAGGGGAAGACGATCCTCGAATCTTAAATTCAAAAGAGCATACAAGTGACACACCTTACTTCATGGTAATGAAAATCTTTCCCTATGGTACAGTCGAGATAAAACATGAGTCACTCGGCACTTTTAAGGTAAATCACACTCGACTCAAATTTTACGTTGATAATGAAATTGTAAGCAGGATAGAAGAGTATCAACTCTTCAAACCACCGTGAATGTACAAGCTCGAGCAAAGTCGAGCTTAGACTATAAATAAGCGCTTCTCGGGAGGCAACCCGAGCACTATCATAGTAACTTTTCTTCTATTTTGTTTTCAGTCTTTTTATACAGCAACTAACACCTTTGATGCAGGAAATTAGGACCACACGGCTTGGAACACGGGCGTGCCTAAGGCCGTGTGACATCTTAAAACAGAGACACGGTCGTGCACTCAGACCGTGTACAAACAGAGTAAATTTTTCCCAAAAGCACGGGAGGTCGACAAATCCCCACGGTCGTGCAACATGGCCGTGGCAACCATGCAGTATCAACACGGGTTCGCACAACGCCACACGCCCGTGTCCCCAAGCCATGGCCAACACTGTCAAATCAGACACGGTCGTGTGACTACCTACACGACCGTGCGAAAAAGCGAACAAGTTCTCCACGGCCGTGCAATATGGCCAACACGGGCTAACCCCGAGCCACATGGGCGTGTGCCTCTATTCTCCCATACGGTTCTATTTTTCTCATTTTTTTATTAGTCTCTTTTTTATTTCAAATTTTATTTTTATTATACTTAATCCTTCTAATTCATTACAGTATTAGTATTTCTAGAACTTAGTTTATTATTTTTCTGTTATTTAAATTTCGATCTTTCATATCGGCCAAGCCCTAACGAGTAATCTCTATCAATCGAAAATTCCCATGATTAATTAATATTTTCGCAGTTTCAAAAAGGAGCTCTACAGCTCATATTCAAACGGAAATGGGAACACTCTGCCACAATTGCCGACTCTTCCTCATAAATTCATCCTAAATTCAGGAAGTTTTAATTCTCTCCTTATCTTATGATATTATACTTCTCTTACTATTTATGTATCTTTGTACATTGAGGGCAATGTACATCTTAAGTGTGGGGGGAAGCTTACTTGAAATCTTTACACTATCTGTGAAAATCCCTGAAATTGTACTTCATGCATTGTTCTTAACTAATTCTCAATCTCCTATTAGGAATTTATTCTGATTGATTTATGATTTCTATCGATATGTTGAGAATTAAGATATAGGTGCTTGTACTTTGATTATTCAAACTTTAAAACATTAGGGAATCAAGCATGATAAGTTGAAATTTTTGAGAACCCCCAATTTTTGCATAAGTTATTTTCCCTAATTCTAAGTATTATGTTGAGATTTGAAATTCACAGGATTGACATCAAAAGCCATAATTCTGGTGAGATCTTGAGCCCTTTTTGAGCATACATTCTTTCGTGCTCACTTTTATTATTGCTTTGAGTGAGTCAATACTGAATTGTTATTCTAGAACTTGTTCGATTATACATGTCGAGACCACATCATTGATTTGATATACTGAAATGATAAAGGCACCTAGGATTTAACCCACTTACTCCACAAAAAGCCTACCTCCATGAATTAACCCCTAGTAAACCCCATTGAGCCTAGCAACCTTTTCCTTGACTCACCCTCTAATTATTAACCAATAACCCATTTTTGTTGAATGTCATTCAATTATTTTGATCCCTATTTTTGTCGAGATTTGAGTTGAATTTTTCATCTAGTTTTTTTTTCTCTTTTCCAGATTGTAAAGTTTTATTCAATTTATTGTATTACTTGAGTTGTTCTTAAAAAAAAAAAGAGAAAAGAAAAGAAAAGAGTACATACAGTAAAATTCGATTGTAAATTGTAAACAGTTCGATAAATTTTTGCATATTTCTATTTTAAGGCTACCAAGGCAGAAATGATAGTATCATAAGAATTAGCTGAGAAATATGTTCCATTGATAGAGATTTTTTCTAGCTAGATAATTTTTCAGTTCAATCTCAATTCTAACCTTCTTTTTGCAGCCTGTGACAACACCCCTAACCAAGCCCCGTTACAACCATTAAAAGACCTTTTGATCAATGTATCATATCAAACTATAGTGGTGGAGATTTGATTTTCTTGCAAGCTTATGGTAACAACTTTTCATGTTGATTAAGGAGTGCTTAAATTTTGAACCCTAAACACTTCGAGTGGATAGAGTGAACCTTTAGTGAGGATGTCAACTCCTGTTAATTAAGATGGAGAGATAACTACTTAGAAGGAAGGAAGAGACTTATGTTTTCAATGATAAAATTCTCAACTTAGAGTGATTGAGTCTTTAATGTTCTTCTGATTGGATTACTCATTGTATGATTACCTGTGGACTAGTTTGAAACATTATTGATAAAAGATTGTAGGTTGAGAGGAATAATTCTTATTTAGGGATTGAGATTTTGCTTGAGGACAAGCAAAGGCTTAAGTGTGGGGGTATTTGATAAACGCTAATTTATACATATTTTTACCTCATGTTTAGCCTATATTTTGGATGAATTATTATCAATTTAGTGAGAATTGGTGCTCTTAATCATTCTTTTTCATATCTTATACTCATGAGAGCATAGGGAAGAGAAAAGAATGGGAAATGGACTGAAAATGAGGAAAATGGGCCAAAAATGACATAACACACGGCCCAAGGAATTACCACACGGCCGTGCCACACGGTCGTGCCACATGAAGATCACACGGTCCTGCTCTCGACAAGCATGGGCAGGCCACACGGCCGTGCCAAATCACACGGCCTTTGTCGAAGTCACACGGGCGTGGCACACGGGCGTGTTCTAGTCGTGAGGAAGAGGAATTTTACTCGAATTGGGATACTTGGAGGCTAAGAAAGGCTCCCCAAAGCTCTATATAAAGACCCTAGGAGGCAACTCTTAGGGTGTGCTTATTTCCCCCAAAAGGGAAGTATTCTTTGCTGCCAAAACAGAGAGTGGAAGTAGGGATTACTCGCAGGGAAGCTGATTGATTCATCCCAGAAGCCGAAATTCTGCAGCAATATAGAGGATCTCCCTAAATTCCTTCAGGGGTTTTCGGGTTCTTTTATGTTTTGTTATTTTATTTCTTCTGAGATGTTTTCTTTCTTTATTATGAACTAAACCCCTCAAATACTTGAGGGGGATGAAACCTAAGACAGATCTTGTTATTATTTATTCTTGAGTTATATGATAAATACTTGAGTTGTTCTTAATTATGTGTTCTTCATTCTTGATTTAATAAACCTAGGTATTACTTCAAGAATTAGATGTGCTTAGAGCAGAGGAGCAAAAGTCCCTGTGATAAGAGTAGATCTACCATAATTAAGCGGAGTTGCATGCAACCCTAGACATAGGGCGACATAAATCTGCCGGATTAGGGTCAAACCTAATATGGGGAACCATTGATCGAATTAATGCAACCTAAGAAGTTAATTGATAAAGGAACTTTAATTAACAACTTAAGCCTAGTTGCTCTTCACCTCGACGGAGGGTTTAGCATAAATTAGGGATCTCTACGGATCAAGTCAAGTGAATAAATCGTTTAGCTCAAGAACCAGTACAAGTGAAGTCTAGGTGGATTCTCCCTTAAGTATTGTCCATATCAATCAGCTTTTCCCCTAAAAGTTTTCTCAATTTACTCTTTGTGTCTTCTTAGTTTAGTTTTAGAATTAGTTTAAACAAACCCCTCTTTTATTCTTAGGCTAGATAATAGAAAGAAAGTAAGTAATAGTACTTTTGGTTCCCTTGGGTACGATAACTCGGTCTTGCCACTAAGCTATACTACTGTTCGATAGGTGCGCTTGCCTTAAAGCGTCGCGATATTAGTTAGTTTTGGTGTGATCAAGTTCTTTATAAATTTTATTACTTAGTATCGCGAACACGGACATCACCCACACACCATCTCCAACCATCCCTACACACTATGTGGGGTTTAAAACACCTACCCATCCCTACACACCATATAGGGTTTATAATAACCATCTATTCTACACACCATACTGTACCGAAATGCGGCACATAATTAGAAATATACAAATTAGCTGCCAGATAACAGGTTTTAAAAGCCATTCAGATACTTCCTTTGAACTCCATCAACCCACCCTGATGCAATGTAACATATCATAAATGTCATGCTAAAGTGTAGTCACAGTTTATGCATATAGATCACTATTCATGCTTAGTGCAGAAATCAAACAGACAATTCAGACATATATGGGTTTGTAGTGCTTACCGATCCTATAGTAAGTCCACAGTCGACTTGGACAACCTGTGCAACCCTAGCATTCAATTCAATAAAAATGAGCTCACACGCCTATGTGGCCAGCCCGTGTGAACTCACACGCTAGTATAGCCCACACGACCCAAAATGGCCTTGGCTGTGTAAATCACACGGCCTGGCCCAGAATCCCACACGCTCGTGTGGACTACCCTGTGGAACCAAATGCCAGTGTGGCCCACACGGCCCAATTTGGTCTAGTCCGTGTCTTGCACATGGCCTGTCTAGCCATCACACGGCCGTGTCCTTCGAGCACAGCCTGGCTTCATCGATCACACGGCCATGTCTCATCACATGGCCTACCACAAGGGTGACCACACGCTCGTGTGGTATTGACAAATTACTTTTTTAACTTTTCACCGAACCTCGATTTCTATGTTCTGAGTACACACCTGGTATCCTTTGATGCCAAACTACTCCCGAGCTTTTCGAAACCTAAATCAGTATACACAACATTGATTTAGCAATTAACTAATGGATTTTGACAATAAATAACCAACAAGAACTCGACTTACCACCACCCAATTCATACACACCTTCGAGTTAGATCGAATAATCATGATTTATAGTCTCACCACATTCTCCTAAATGCAGAATTCATCATTTAGTTACTAACTCCAATCATTACGAAACCCAAATCGAAAGAATTAGAGATAGGAGAACAACTTACCAATGAATAAGGAATGAAGAACAAGGAATGAACACACCGTAATAATGAAACCAACTGCAAAAATCAAGAGAATTTTCCAAAAACAGAGAGAAACAAAGGAGATGGAAGAAAAAGAAAAAGAAAAACGTCAGAAATTCCCTTGAATCACTGAAATTTTAAAAAAAGGAAAACAGCTATCAAGAAACTAACATTTTGATCATAAATCCCTAATTTCACTCCTACTTTCACTCCCACACTCCCCACTACTCACAACCACCTCAGAATCCTTACTCTATCGAAATACTTGTCCATCATCATGCAAAAATAACACATATGCTCATGTAGGGATTCAAACTCTAGACTTCCAACACACTAACACACAAATTAACCAATGGACCAGCAGGCTCATTCAATTAAGTTTTTACCAACAATTAAACTTAAGCCCTTTAAAGAAGGTTAAGGCTTTTCTCATAAAAAGGCCAAAATTTAACCCAAGTAAGGCTTGAACTTAAGACCTCACAAACACACTCATAACACTTAACCACTGAAGTAGACATATATTTGTGTCACAATTAAACAGAAAAAGAAATATAAAATTTGGGGTGTTACAACTCTACCCCCTAAAAGAAAATTTTGTCTTTGAAATCTACCTGACCAGAACAGATGAGGATACTGCTGTTACATCGTATCCTCAGGCTCTCATGTGGGCTCCTCAGTGTTATGATTCCGCCATAGAACCTTCATCAGAAGGATAGATTTCACAGGACCTTAACATCGCGATTTAAAATCTAAACCGGCTCCTCCTCGAAGGTCAAATCTGGCCTAACCTCAACCTCCTCAACAGAAACAATATGTGTGGGATCAGAGCAGTAGTGCCTCAACATCAAGAAGTAGAATACGTCATGAATGCGATCTAACTTCGGAGGTAGCTCTAACTGATACGTGACAGGTTCCACACACCTCAGTACGGCCCGATAAACATAGGGTTTAGCTTACCCCTGTATCCGAACCTCAAAATCTTTTTCTATGATGAGACCTTGAGAAATACTAAGTTCCCCACAGAATACTCACTATCCTTTCTCTTTAAATTTGCATAGGACTTCTGCCTATCAGAAGCCACTTTTAGACAATATCGAATTAGCCTAACCTTATCCTCTGTCTCGGAAACTAACTCAGGACCTAGATTACGTCGTTCACCCAACTTAGTCTAGCATAAAGGAGTGCGACACTTACGACCATACAATGCCTTGTAAGGTGCCATCTAGATGCTAGATTGGTAACTGTTATTATAAACTAACTCCGCTAACGGAAAATACTCCTCTCCACTGCCTCAGAAATCAATAACACAGCTCATCAACAGATCCTCTAGTACTTGAATCACCCTCTCTGACTGACAATCTATTTGAGGATGGAAAGCAGTACTGAAGTCCAACCTTATACCCAGAGTTTCATGTAGCTTTTTCTAGAACCGAGACTTGAAGTGAGGATCTTTATAAAAAATGATCGAGTCAGGTACCTCATGCAATCTCACTATTTTTGATATGTAGAGCTTAGCTAATTTTTGAAGAGAAAAGTCTATCCTGACTGAGATGAAGTGAGCAGATTTGGTTAATCAATCCATAATGACCCAGGTAGAATCCTTCTTAGTGGGTGTTAGAGGCATCCTACTAACGAAGTCCATCGTTACTCACTCCCATTTACATAACGGTATCTTAACCAGCTGCAGCAAACCCAAAGGTAATTGATGCTCAGCCTTGACCTATTGGTAAGTCAAACAGTGAGCAACGAAGTCAGTAACTTCAAGCTTCAACCTTGGCCACCAATAAAACTCTCGCAGATCTCGATAAATCTTATTTCTACTGAGATGCATAGTATAGGGACTACTATGTGCCTCCCTCGGAATCAATTGTCTTAAATCTTTATCATTCAATACACAAATATGACTGGGGAAACAAAGTACCCCATCACTGTTTACCCTAAAATCAACAATGTCACCCCCTTCAACCTGACCGAAACACAACTCAAGAGACTTATCCTCCAACTGCTTGCCTCGAATCTATTCAATCTAAGTCGGTTTAACCTGAAGTTCATCTAACAGACTCCCATCATCGAACAAATTAAGTCGAACATTACTCTCAGATCGGTCATAGCCTTACGGCTCAACGCATCAGCCACTACATTAGCCTTGCCGGGATGATACTCAATGGTACAATCATAATCCTTAAACAACTCAACCCATCTATGCTACCTAAGATTCAACTCCTTTTAAATGAGGAGATACTTGAAGCTCTTGTGATCAATATAGATAATACACTTATCACCATACAAATAATGCTTCTAGATTTTCAGAGCGAAGACTACAGCAGCCAGTTCTAAATTATACGTTGGATAGTTCGCTTCATGAGTTTTGAGCTAACAAGATACATACGCTACCACCTTACCATCTTACATCAACACACAACCCAAACCGACATATGAAGCATCATTGTATACCACAAATTCTTTACTAGGCTCAGATTGTATCAGAACAAGAGCCCGAGTCAGAACAGTCTTGAGCTTCTTGAAGCTCTCTTGATATGCATCGGTCCAAAAAAAAGAACTCCCTTACGCAGAAGCTTAGTCAACAGAGCTGCGATCAATGAGAACCCTTCTACAAAACACCGATAATAACCCGTCAACCCCAGAAAGCTGGGGATCTCAAACATATTCTTCGACTGTTTTCAATCCAACACAGCCTCAAACTTACGAGGATCGACACGAATCTCCTCAACAGAAACTACATGTCCCAAAAAAGTTACTTCCCGAAGCCAGAACTCACACTTACTGAACTTTGCATAAAGCTATTTCTCACGAAGAGTCTGTAGTACCACTCTAAGATGCTTATCGTGATCGTCTTCAGATTTAGAATACACTAGGATATCATCGGTGAACACCACTACAAACTGATCCAGGTAGGGTTAAAACACTCGGTTCATTAAGTCCATAAATGTCGCAGGTGTATTAGTCAACCCAAAAGGCATAACTAAGAACTCGTAATGTCCATATCGAGTCCTAAATGTCGTCTTATGTATATCAGTCTATTTAACCCTCAACTAATGATAACCGGAATGTAGATCAATATTGGAAAACACAGAAGCCCCTCGGAACTGGTTAAATAATTCATCTATCATCGAAAGTGGATACTTGTTCTTAATCGTTAGCTTATTTAGCTACCTATAGTCGATACACATCCTCATTATCCCATCTTTCTTTTTCACAAATAAAACAGGTGCTCCCCACGAAGACACACTAGAACAAATGAACCCATGATCTAACAGTTCTTAGATCTAAGCCTTAAGCTCCGTAAGCTCCTTCAGTGCCATTCTGTAGGGAGCGATAGATACCGGAGCTGTACCCGTAATAAGTTCGATCCTAAATTCCACTTCTAAGTTTGGAGGCAAACCCAATAATTCCTCAGGAAAAACATCTGAAAAATCTCTTACAGTTCTGATATCTTTTACAGAAGAGTTCTTAGAATCAGAAACACCCACATAGGTAAAAAATGGCTCATATCCTTTTCGAACCAATTTTTCTGCCACTAACGCAGAAATCACATTAGTAAGATAATCCCTATGTTCCCCAATCACAACTACCTCGTCGTCCTCCTTGGTTCTCAATACGACCTTCTTAGTCGCACAGTCTAGACTTACTTAGTGTCTAACCAACCAGTCCATTCCTAGAATTAGGTCAAACTCCCCAAACGGAAGCTCTATCAGATTGGCCAGAAATACTGTCCCTTGGACCTTTAACGGAACGCTTCTATATAATTTGTTAACTCAGATAGATTTCCCCAAATGACTCACAACAGTCACCTCACTAGACGTATTCTCCACTGGAATACCCAAAGTTTTAGACATAGTGCTAGCTATGTATAAATGCGTAGAACCTATGTTTATCAATGCAAGATATGGTACATCAAAATTTAAGAACGTACCCGTGATGATGTCCGGAGCATCTTTGTCATCACGATGATGAGCAGTATAAATAAGAGCATGTTGCCTCGCTTCAGCATGTCCAACACCTCTACCCAGTGCTCATTGACCGTCCATGCTGTTACCACCCCTAACCTGACTACGACCCCTAGGTGGCTGCTGAACTACTCTAGACGGCTGCATAGTACCAGAACTCGAAGCTTACACCTAAGCGGCATTCAACGGACACTCTCAAACACGGTGCTCAGTAGACCCACATCTTAAACATGCCCCAATTGTCCTTCAACATTCGCCTGGATGGCATCTACCACAATGCTTATAAGGCAAAATCCCAATAGGTGTAACAAGGGCCCAACTCTAACTGACTCCTCAGATCTAGCCTTTTTCTTAAACCTCAGTGCAGAACTTGAGGGCTTCGAATCCCTCTTATTATTTCTTCTCTCTCAATCTCAATTTTGGCGCTCAGTGCGCTTAACTTCCTTGGTGATCTTCACCTTCTCAACCAGTACAGAGAACTCTCGCTCCCTTTGTGAGTAATCAAGACCCTCAGATTATTCCTAAGGCCATCCTCAAAGCGGATACATCTTTCATATTTAGTCGCCACCATGCCTCGCACATAGTGGCTCAATTTTAAAAACTCGGCCTCAAACTCGGCCACTGATCGGTCACCTTAAGTGAGATTGAGAAATTCACGCCTCCTAGCATCAATGTAGCTGGCTCCTACATACTTACTATGAAAAGCTGTCTTAAAATACTCTCAAGTCAATCGTTCAGGCTGAGTGCCCTCCTTAACTGTAAGCCACCACTGATAGGCCTCATCACGTAGCAGAGAGACGACACCCTTCAATTTTTGCTCAAAGGTACAGTTCAAATCATCTAATATCCTTTCTGTAGCCTCTATCTAATACTTAGCCACATTAGAGGCGACTCTAATGACACCTCTGAATAATTTAACTCCATTGTTGGGCCCAGTGTTGGGCTTAGTGACCATCGCTAATATCCTCGCATAACCTGAGACAATGCGTCGTCCCCAGCCACACGATCTCAAGACCCAGTCTCCATCGCATGTGAAACTGGCGTCTCACTAGTATCCAAATTAGGTATATTACTAGGTGACGAGGACCCGGCTTGAGCCCCTCTACAGCCTCTACCACGGCCTCTTGTACCCCATCTACGAATACCTCGTGCACTCATCATAAAATTCAAAACTTATCTACATTAACAGTTTTATGAATCAGTTACAGTTTCGATATTTATTAACATATATTTTATGCAAACGATATCAGAAGTTTAAAGTTTGTTTTCTTATGTCGCAGTCTCTAATAGTTTACTATAGTTTTAGTATATATTAACTAGAGTATTTTTCTCAGTGTACTACCTATAGTAGTTTTTAAAACATACTAGTTATAGTATTTTTTAGTCTAAACAAATCATAGTTCAGAGTACTTACAGGATCGGCGCCAAAGACTTGGTATACCATATATTCCATCGGATCATTTAAAATCATTTATAATCAACTCTTTTGAAACCAAACTTTTAGAACCTAAAATCTACAGCTGAGTTTTATAACTTGACTCTAATACCACTAAATATAACACCCTAAACTCAGCCTAGATATTACGGTTGAATCTGGCGATGTCACATGGAATGAGGTTTAAAATTGTGTTACCAAGTTAAAAACGATTTAGTTCAGTAAAACATTTATTAACCGATTTGTCCTGATACATGTCTTTTTAGCAAAAGCTTTAAAAACCGTTTATTTTATGAAAACTATTTCTATTTGATGAAATCTTAGTTTTACTTATTTAGAAAATCGTATTTTATTGTGATTAAAGTTGTAAACCATACAAGCATTTAAAATCCCAAAATTTAAAACAAACAGTCCATGAAGTCTAAATTACTGAAAAATTACCCAATTTAACAATAAATTTGAAAACTATTAGAAAATAGTTTCCAATTTACGTGTAGCCACCCTCGAGTCCTCTGCTACACCGACCCGTTAAGTTTAGGGATTACCTGTACAGATTAAACAAAAAAGGGTGAGTTTTCACAAACTCAGTGTGTAATCCCCACAGAAAATATGCACAGAGATTAATAACTTAAATCAATCATATCTGGTCTAAGGCTAAGCCCATCACAAATTTAGTTTGGGCCTTAGCCAATACAAATACAGTCTCAGATATACTTTAAGGGCTTGGTTCGTCTCAAATATAACATGCAGTAGCAGAAATCAGAATTTTACCCACCAGCCCACACACCAACCATCCCTACACATCATGTGGGGTTTAAAACACCCACCCATCCCTGCACACCATATAAGGTTTATAATACTCATCCATCCCTACACACCATACTGTACCGAAATGCAGCACTTAATCAGAAATATGCAGCTTAGCTGCCAGATAATAAGCTTTAAAAGCTGTTCAAATACTTTCTTCGAACTTCATCAACCCACCACAATACATGCAACATATCATAAATGTCATGCTAATATGCAGTCACAATCTATACATACAAATCACTATTCATGCTTAATGTATAAATCAAACAGACAATTCAAACATATATTGGTTTAGGTAGTACTTACCGACCCTATAGTAGGTCTATAGTCGACTTGCACGACCATGCAACCCTAGCATTCAATTTAGTTAAAATGGGCTCACACGTCTGTATGGCCCACACGGTTCAAATTGGCCATGGCCGTGTAAATCACGGCCTGGCCCAGAATCACACACGCCTATATGGACTACTCGTATAGACTCATGCCCGTGTAGCCCACACGACCCAATTCGGTCTAGCCCGTGTCTCACACATGACCTGTTTGGCCATCATACGGCCGTGTCCTTCACGCACGGTTTGGCCTCGTCAATCACACGACCATGTCCCCTAACACGGCCTACCACACAAGCGACCACACGCCCGTATGGTATCGACAGATTGTTTTTTTAGCTTTTCGCTGAACCTCGATTTCTGTGTTTTGGGTACACACATAGTATTTTTTTATGCCAAAACCACTCTCGAGCTTTCCGAACCTAAAATCAATATACACAACATCGATTTAGCAATTAACTAATGAATTTTGACAATAACGAACCAACAAGAACTCGACTTACCACCACCTAATTCGTACACACCCTCGAGTTAGACCAAACAATCGTGATTTCCAGCCTCACCACCTTCTCCTAAATACAGAATTCACCATTTAGTTACTAACTCCAATCATTACCAAACCCAAATCGAAAGAGTTAGAGATGGGAGAACAACTTACCAACGAACAAAGAATGAACACACCGTAACAACGAAATCAACCGCAGAAATCAAGAGAATTTTCCAAAAGCAGAGAGAAACAAAAGAGAGGGAAGAAAAAGAAAAAGAAAAACGTTAGAAATTCCCACGAATCACCAAAATTTTGGAAAAAGGAAAAAAGCTATCAGGAAACTAACATTCTAATCACAAATCCCTAATTTCGCTCCTACTTTCACTCCCACACTCCCTACTACTCACAACCACCTCAGAATCCTTGCTCTGTCAAACTACTTGTCCATCACTGCGCAAAAATAACACCTATGCTCATGCAGAGATTCGAACTCTAGACCTCCAACGCACCAACTCACCAACACACAACTTAACCACCAGACCAACAAGCCTATTCTATTAAGTATTTACCAACAATTAAACTTAAGCCCTTTAAGCAAGGTTAAGGCTTTTCTTGTAAAAATGCTAAAATTTAACCCAAGTAAGGCTTGAACTTGGGACCTCACACACACCCCCAAAACATTTAACCACTGAAGCAGACAAATATTTGTGTCACATTTAAACAGGAACAGAAATATAAAATTTGGGGTGTTACATAAATATATCAAATTAACAATACTAAATGTATTACAATTATTCATCATGGTGTTCTTATCAATTGTGAGTTAGTATAAAGTTGACTTGTGACACCAACTCAATTAACAATATTATTAATACTAGTATACCTATCACACACGTATATGTGAGGAAACAGCATATTTAGAACATAGATGTGTGTTTAAAAATAACATACAATAAATAATGAAACCTTTAGTTTGAAACTAATTAATAATAACGATGTGGGTGAACAAAAATATTTTATACTAATATATATTTATTAAAATATATTAACAAATGATTATTAGTAGAGTGATAGTTTTTTTATATGAATTGTCGGTCTTATGTTCAATTCTCAAATAATATTTTTCAGTTGTTTTATTTGAATATTATATAAAAGCACGAAAAAAAGAAAGAAAAATACCCTTATAATAATATTAATTACCCTTTAAAATAAGAATAATTTAGTAATTTCATAACTAAGTTGGTATCGAGTTGACTCGTGACACCAACTCGGTCATAGCCACTTATATATGTATAGATAAAAGATTTCCTAACAAGAGCAATATAATTTTTTTTGGTAAAAGTACCATGAAGAACCTATACAAGTAGTTGGATTGTATTTTGCCTCATCTACTCAAAAAAATAGCCAAACTAATCCCTATACATTAGATTCAAGAGCGGATTGGTCATTTCTGTTAAAATTTTCATCTATTTATACTGTTAAAAACTGTCATGGTTTACGAAATAACTAGATATCTTACAATTAGAATCCCTTTTTTTTCCTATCCAGTTTCTTCACCACCGTGAACCCCGGTTAGATTCAGGTATGATATACTTTTTAGTTATTGGGAGAACCCAAGTACTTTCTTTTGGATCCAAGAAACGACTCTTAGAGAAATTTTTTTCCTTTTTGGAAGATACAGGAATGAAACAATCAACCTATTAATATTGAAAGACCCAAAAGATTCTTCCTATGTATCATTCTTGGATCCAACGAAATTCATAGGTATAGGAAGAAGCCTTGTCCAATAGAGATTTATTTTCTCTAAATGGATAAGTTTTTTAATAGAAAAGATTAATTTACTCTTGAATTTAATGTACAGGGACTAGTTTACCCATTTTTTTAATAGAAGGGGCAAAATGCAATCCGAGTACTAATACAACGGCCTCCACGATACTTTTACCTTTCTTATTTCTATGTCTTGAATAAAATAGTGGTTAAAACTCTTGCCAAATACCTGTTTAGCACGAGTTTGAGTCGTGTTACCCTATTCTGTTATCTCTAATAATGTATATATATTTATTTATTTTCATAAGTAAAACTAAGAACTTATAATATTTTTAATTTTAAAATGTTTTTGTAACATATATCCTCTATACTATTATTAGATTTATACGAGTAATTTAATATTTGTAAGAAATTAAAAAAAAATTAAAAACTCATTTTATTACTTTCTTAATCAATTTTATTTCTTTATCCATAATTATTTGTTATCGACAAGGGCTGAATGTAATAGTAAGGTACATTACATTCTTAAGGGAGAACGTATATTCGAACTTTAAAGACGATATTGTTAGAAAAAACAACTACAAACTTAAACAATAAAACAAACACAAATAATGTTAAAAAAATTTCTTTATTAATAATTATTTAAAATTTTATTTCTTTATCAATAATCACTAATTTTTTCAAAAAAAATAATTAAATATATTTTTTTCATTAGTCTTATTCCTAATAGAAAATGAATTTTCCTTTTGATAAGGCATGAACTGTATTCTTGAGCAGTAATAAAAAAAAAAAAAAAAAACATCATCTCTATGTAGTACATTATGATTTAACTTATTCCTAATATTATACAAAATTATCACAACAGTTAACAAAGTCCAACAGCTATCGTTTAAGTTTAAGCTTAAAAGTCTAACAAGCTTATCCCTTCCCTATAAAAAAATCTACGTAAATATGACTTCTCACTTTTTATATATGTATCTTAAAATTCTATGCATTTGTTGTAACTCATATTTAATATATCTAAATATTTATAATTATCAACTCTCAAACCCTTGGTACCTACTTTTTTTAATTTTATAAAGAAACTTAAAAAATTAATATGTGTCCTATTATATGTATTTGAATATTTTACTATATACTTTATATGAGATTTGTCACCACTCCAATCATGTTCGTAGAGTTTAAAAAATTTTGTTTATGTGCTAAATATTTTCCCTAAGTATATTTTATTAAAATACAAGCAAATTTATCTTTTAAAAAATATATTTGATTGAATAATAAATATGTATGGGTTAATATTAAGTATTAATTTATATGAAACACTAATTAAAATTTTTGTCCCACATTTATTTAACACGAATTTAAAAAGTGTAAACTCATCCCACATTTATTGTTTTAGATTAGGAATAGAGGTAGAGGATAGTCCAATGACATCATTGATGAGAAGAGAAAATTGGCAGAGTAGAAAGTAGGCTGTTTGAAAGGGACAGTTGGGTTGAACTTGCATACACAACCGGAAATAAACCTGCATTTAAAACAAAGACCGTGAATCCCATAAATGCATAAAAAAATACAAAGCAGGAGGAAGAAGAAGAAGCAGCCGAAACAGAAACAAAGAAACCACCATAAGTGGGTCACAACAACACACGTCGTCTTCAGGCAGTAATCCATGTGCCCACATGGCTGTTTGCGAGTTTGAAAGAAACCAATAAACGATAACCCCCCCCCCCCAACCCAAAAAAAAAAAACAACTCTTTCATTTATTTCTTTTCACACATATATATATATATATATATATAAAATATTATTTAAGATTATGATTGAGTTGTAGTTTTTAGTGTAGATTTTGGAGAGATACCCAGAATCAGGAATAGTTGAAAAAAGCTAATAGTTTTAAAAGACTGTTCCTTTCTCTGTTTTGGAGGAGTGTGAAGATGAAGGAGAAAAGTGAGAGCGGGGGAGGAGGGTATGTAAGAGCAGATCAGATAGATCTGAAGAGCTTGGATGAGCAACTCCAGAGGCATCTTAGTAGAGCATGGACGATGGAGAAGAACAAGAACAACAGGAAAGATGAAGGAGAGGAAGGCGGCGGACAGCTGAGGCCTAGCAACACTGGGAGAAGACAAGAGTGGGAGATTGATCCTTCTAAGCTTATAATCAAAAGTGTTATAGCTCATGGCACTTTTGGAACCGTTCATCGTGGGATGTATGATGGCCAAGATGTTGCTGGTATTTTCACCATTTCCCATCTCTCTCTCTTTATATTTTTTATTTTTATTATATGCTCAAGATTTGCTTTTCTGTATCCATTTGTTGTTGTTTGAATTGAAACACTTGGTTTGTGATCATCAAACTCTACATTTCACCCCCTTTCTTTTTCTGCTATTCTTTTGGTTTCCTTCAAAATCAACTTTGTAGGCCTCAAAAATGTGTTGATATGCATTAGGCACTCAAGCTCATGTTATCACTTTAGGCCTCTTTGGTTGGGAAGGTTCATCAAAATGATACTGTGAGTTTCACAATAACCACTGCTGTTTCATTTGGCTACTGCTACGGTTACGGCATGACACGGATATAGCAATATGCTACTTTTAAAAAACATATATTTTAACATTATAATGTTTAATTTTAAATAAAATAATTAATATTTTATAACTAAAATTGTTTTTAATAATAATAATAATAATAAAGTAAATTAACTAGGAAAATATTATATAGATTCTCGTCATGATATTTGTTTAATTAAAATATTAATAATCATAAATAGGATTAGTATTTATTACACTAATAATTTACTTTTTTTATTCTTTTAAAAATTATAATCTATTTTTTATATATTTATTTTTTAATATCTTGTTATATTATTATAAAACAAGAAATGTATCAAATATTTTCAAATAAAATAATGGGTCTCACAAATTTTTAACTATTAGGCTTTGTTTGTTTCACTGGAAAATGATTTACTTTTTTGGAAAAGCTAATATTTTCTAATATTTGGATGAATCTGTGTAAAATATTTTCTGTTATTTGGTAGATTTGTTAAAAATATTTTATAAAAGTTATTTTCAATTAAACAAACATATATTTGAAATTTTCTTATTTTTTCATTGTTTAATTAAGTTTATTTTTATTTATAATTTTATATTTTACATTATTTTTGCATATATTAAAAATATTATGTTAAATTAAAATTCATTACAACGTCATTTTTTAATTACATGACGACTAAGTGAGTATTTTTTATTTAAAAATGTGATATTAATAAAATTGACAAAAAAATTAACGATGTTAACAATTGGACTTGATTTTCAAATTTGAAAAGTAAAAAGACTAAATTCTTGAAAATAAAAGTACAAAGACTAGATTACAAATCTGTAAAGTGTACATAGACTAATGATATATTCTAACATTTATACTACAAAATATTTATTATTAATATATTTATAATTGTAATAAATATTTATTATTAATATATTAATATTGAATATTTTCAATAATATGTGAATAATATTATTTAAAATTATTATTTTTAAAATTTATTATTAAAATAAAATTGAAATATTAAATAATTTATTAAAATAAATTATATTTATCATATTAATAATTTATTATATGACAATATAAATAATTATATATGTATGTTTAATAATATTGAAAAATATAATATTTTGAATATTTTTAAAAATAAAATTTATTATCAATATAATAATATTAAGTTTGATTTTATATAAAAATAAATTTATTTATAGATGAGCTTTTTTCTGGAAAAAGGGTAAAGGTGAGCATGGGCCGGGTCGGGTTGAGTTTAGGCTGGGCCTGATTAAAAATTCAGGCCCGTTTGTTAGGCCCAGGCTTGGCTCAGCCCAAAAATGGATCTAAAATTTTGCCCAAGCCCAACCTGAATATAAATGTTAAAATCTGGGCTCGACCCGGCCCGACCATATTAATTTTATATTATTTTTTATATAATTTTAAAATATATATAATACATCAAAAATGCTAAAAATATCAAAATAAATACTTCTTAACAAATTGAAAATAAATTTTAAAACATATGTACACTTAAATAAACTAAGATAGATGCAACTTAACAAGCAAATGTCTCTGAAATAATAAAAAAATTAACAAATATCTTTAAAATAATAACAAATTTTACAATAAAATAAGTTTTATACAATATTCAAACAATAACAACAAAATAGTAGCAACATAATAGTAAAATGGTAGTAAAATAGGGAGAAAATAACAAGAAAATAATATTAAAAAAATCATATTTTTTTGTCATTTAGTGAATTCGGGCTGGGCTGGGCCGGACCCAGGCAAAAAATGTCTTACCCGATGCCCTTAATTTTTTGTCCAAATCTATTTTTCGGGCTTATATTTTTGTTCAAACCCTCCCACATTTCGGGGGGCCTTCGGGCCGGGCCAAGTAGCCTAACCAATGCTCACCTCTACAAAAGGGTAAGTCATTTTATAAGAAAAAAAGTTCATTTTACCTTAGACCTTTAAGTCATTTTCCATTGACTAAATTATTTTCCGTAAAACCTTTTACATTTAAATAAACGGACCCTTATTCTTTTTTTGATACGTGTCTTGACAGTGTCCGAATTATTTTTGGCGTATCCGGTACGTATCTGCATGTCCGTGTAGGACAGCGGTACCAGGCAGTTTACCCCGATGCTTCATAGAGCTAGTGTTCTTATAAGTTACTCGGACTCAGGTGTTGCGTGTTAAACTTTTCCAAGTTTTGTCGAAGCTCATACCTCAGATTCATGTCTGAATATGTTACCGACCAACATAGTACTTGAACCAAAATGGAAGTCCGAGCAACAGAATCTTCTTCCATCATTGACCAAAAATTACAGTTTCTCAATATTAATAGTACCGTTATTTATATCAAAGAGGTTGCCTAAGGTTTGCAGTGGCGGAGTTGATTTTTGGGATAAAATGTTTCCTAGTTTTTCAGTTTCTGTTTGGATAATCTTATTACAACTGTTCCGCTTGTTTGGTTGCTGAGAAAATGCAAGTAAAAGGATAAAGAACCTAGTTCCAAGAACAACTATTCCAATGCATACACCTATTACTTGAATGAGTTTTTCCCTTCTATATATTAAGCAACCAAATGTGTGCTAATCTATTATTGATGTGCACTTTTAATCATAATACTTTTTGGAGATAAAAAAAAAGCCAGAAAATTTAAAGATCCTCGTTAACATTGCGAACTTCCATTATGCTTAGTTAAACTTCTTGACTGGGGAGAAGAGGGCCACAGATCCGAGGCCGAAATAGCTTCACTTCGAGCAGCTTTTACTCAAGAGGTTGCGGTGTGGCATAAGCTTAATCATCCTAATGTAACAAAGGTAACATTTATTATCTCCTATCTTTACCTGTCTTTTTTTTTCCCAGTTTCTTTAATCTTTTCCACACTCTTATCCTACTATGGATGTTATCGATCAGTATGGCGTTATAGATGGATCATTATGCACTATATTCATTTGTCTTTAACCCATGCAGTTTATAGGGGCGACAATGGGCTCATCGGACCTGAACATACAGACGGAAAATGGTCAAATTGGCATGCCAATTTGTTGTGTTATTGTGGAATATTGTCCTGGGGGTGCACTGAAATCCTACTTGATAAAGAATAGGAGAAGGAAGTTGGCTTTTAAAGTAGTCATTCAATTGGCTCTAGATCTTGCACGAGGGTTGAGCTATCTTCACTCCCAAAAGATTGTCCATAGAGATGTCAAGACAGAAAACATGCTTCTGGACAAGACGCGTACCGTAAAGATTGCTGATTTCGGGGTTGCTCGACTCGAGGCTTCGAACCCTAATGACATGACCGGAGAGACTGGAACACTTGGTTATATGGCACCAGAGGTATACAACTTAAATATATGCTTTTCTTTTGAGTTTCGCAGTCAGTCACTCCCCCACTTGATGAATTGAAATAGCCTAAATTCGGGACAGGTCCTTAACGGCAATCCCTACAATAGGAAGTGTGATGTGTATAGCTTCGGTATCTGCTTATGGGAGATATACTGCTGTGACATGCCGTATCCTGATCTTAGCTTCTCGGAAGTGACATCGGCTGTCGTCCGTCAGGTAAATGAATCCATCTCCCTTGCAAACATTGTAGCCTAAGTTGATTCTATGTTGATAGCAATAACATGAACTTTAAACTGCAGAATCTGAGGCCGGAGATACCTCGTTGCTGTCCGAGTTCTCTTGCAAATGTAATGAAAAGATGCTGGGATGCAAACCCCGACAAACGGCCGGAGATGGACCAAGTGGTGGCGATGTTGGAGGCGATTGACACATCAAAAGGCGGAGGCATGATTCCGCATGATCAAACTCAAGGTTGTTTGTGTTTTCGGAGATACCGCGGACCTTGATATTGAATTAAATATGGTAGCAGAGCTAAGTAACATTCCAATTTATTCATATATTTCATTTGAATTGGAAAGTAAGAGCTGATGAAAGTAGAAAGTTGTGGAGTTCAATATCTGCTATTCCAACATCCATATTTTGTAAAGCTTTGCTAATCCATATGTCTCTTTTGGATGATGAAAACAGAGGCGGAAGGCATTGGAAGTCGAGGTCTTGGCCCTTAAACAATTTTGATTTTTCATATTTTCTTTTCTTAATTTGTGTTTATAACTTTATATGTTTTACAGTATCAGATAAAATTTAATTGGCTTTCTCAAAATGAAATTCTTTTACTTTTTACTATTACTTAAAATTTTATGAGCTAAAAGTGTTCTGTTATTACGATTCATATTTGAGATTTTTTATCATCATTTTCAATAATATCGTCTCTTTCAATATTCGAACCTGCATTATTACTTAATATTTGTTGGTTTTATTATCTTTTTATTTAATCATCAATTACTGTTCACAAACTCTTCAAATTAATTGATTTATTATAATTATCAATAGCATAGGTCATCTAAAAGTTAAACTTTGCTATTAGTCTTTATATTTTGTGAAAGTTATAGATTTAGTCCTTATATTTTAATTTGATCTTTTACTTTTCAAATTTTAAAATTTCAATTCTCGTCAGATGATAATAATTAAATTCATTAAGTTAAGTTTTGTTGTTTCCTAAATATAATGCGCCAAACATATTATCATACGTGTAATATCATGTCGGCTTGTTATTTTTATATATTACTTATTAAAAATTCATTTAATGGATTAACGATTATAATTTACATTAAGACTGGAATTTTAAAATTCGAAAAGTATAAAGACTTAAAATAATTCAATTAAAGAATAGAGACTAAATCTAAAGTTACACGAATAACGTAGGACCATTAATTGAATGTAAACAAACTATTTGAGTAGGACTAAAATTTTAAAATTTAAAAAGTATAAAAATTAAATATTTTTTATAGAGTATAAACACTAATAACATAATTTAATTTTTTTAATATTTTTTACAACTTCAACCAATAGCGTTGAAAAGAAAATTTATATTTATTTCTGATGTGCCTATATTTGTTTTCTTCTATTTTCAAGCCTAAATTCATCATTTTTATTGGAAGTTTAGAACCAATATAAGAAACCCTGTATTGATCGATTTGTAAGTGGCTAGGGATAAAACCGACGGTAAGCGTAGAGATTGTAAATGTTCCGGCTGGTAATGCATTTTACTTTCATTATTAGGAATAGGGATAATGGGAAAATTTATCCCTATACTTTGTTAAAATTATCAATGTGCTACTTACAATTTATTTATTTTCATACTTGTACTTTAATTTCGTTTATTAAAATGGTACTTACCCTTGACACTATTAATGACATAGCATCGTACCAATAAATGAATGACATGTGCCAATTTTTGCCACATCATTGAATATGTCATCATTCTCTAGGTGGTCATGCGCCAAGCTATAACAAAATTTCAAACTCGTTTGATGGACCCGGCCCTGACCCAAATAAAAAGCTAAAACATGAGGTCTGATCACTTGCATTAAAAATCTTTTATATTATTTTTATATAAAATAAAAATTAAAAAATATAATACATCAAATACACAAAAATTTCTAACAAATTGAAAATAAATTTAAAAAAATTATACTTAAATAACACTAAGATATGTACAACTTAACAAGCAAATCCTTCAAAAATATTAGTAAAATTAACAATAAAACAAGAATGATACAATATTAAAACAATAACAACAAAATAATAATAATAATATAATAGTGAAATGATAAAAAAATAGTAAAATTTTTTTCTTTTTTGCAAATTCAGACCGGTTCAAGTTCGGGTTAAAAAAGTTTACCTGAAGCAAGACTCATTTGCCAAATAAACTATTTTTTTTGTGCCCAAACTTATTTTTCAAACTTATATTTTTATTTAAAACTTCACATTTTTCAGGTAGACCTTTAGGTCGAACTATAAGAGCTTAAAGCTAATTTTATCTAATATTTATTATTACCCAAAATAAAAAATAAATTTACTTATGACTAAAAGACAATTAGTTCTACTCATCTCTTCAATCTTCTCTGGAACAAAACAAAGAAGCCTTAGTCGCCTTTTCTCATCCTCGAAGCCAATATTCACTGGCGTCTTCTTCGGTCAAGAAGCGTTCAATCACATTTATGAGTACATTTACAAATTTCGATTTTTATTAGAGGTATTTATGGGTTGGGTTAGATTTAAACATAATATTAATATATGTTATACTTATTCAAACTTAACCTGACTTAAAATATGAGTCTAAAATTTTATTCAAATTCGTTCATATTTATAAAAGACTAACCTAAGTCAATTTTAGGCTCACTCATATTATTTTTTTTAAAAAATATATTATTTTGATTTAATATTTTGTTATTTATTGAATTTTTTATATAGTCATATAAATATTATTTTAATATTTACATTAGAGTACTATTATATATTTAGTATAAGTTTATTTTTTAATTGCGTTACAAATTATATAATATAAAGTATTATAAATTTAAAAACGAATTGGGCCAAATTGGGCTTGGACCTTGAATATTCAAGCCCAAACCTAACTCATATTTTAAACGGATCTAATTTTACCTAAGCCCATTTTTCGATCCTAACATTTTTGTTCAAACCTTGCCAAATTTCAAGCAAGCCTTCGAACCTAGACGGGTAGCCTGACCCAGGGATTTAAATTGCGGTTGTGGCCGCGTTTTCAGTCGCATAGAATTTATCGCGGTTGCGGACATAATGGATGCTATTGCGGTCACTGCGGCTATCGCGGTCGTGAATTTTTTTTAAATTCGCACAACTTATTGTAAAACATAATAATTATAATTATAAAAAGTCACTTTTAATGATTTTTAGAGTGTTTTCTAACACTTATAAACTTTTATTAATATGATATGAGAACACAACTTTTATAATCATTAATTATTCTTATATTTATTTACGAATTTTCTAAAAATGTTATATTAACTAATAACGAAGTAAAAAGAGAGAGGAAATATTAAACATTTATCATATTTAATAAGTTTGAAAGTTTTTATAAATAAAATAATTAAAAATTCATACCTGAGAGATGTCTTCAATATTTCTTGACAACTTTGAAGATGGTGAAGATATAAACATTCTAAACTGCAAAAGGAAAAAAGGAATAAACAAATGTATAGATTTGTAACACCCCCTAACCCGAGACCGTCGCCGGTGGGGTTAAGAAGTATTACCGAACAACTTCCGACCTTCACACAATCCTTAATACCTTAGTTACACAAATAGTAATTCATTCCTAAGTAATTCCATAATTATATACATATATTACAAGCAATCACTTAATCTACCACCATGACTATAGCCACACCAATTTCCGAGTTCATTTGACGAGGCAAAACAAGTCCTAATTAGTGAAGCAAAAGTTCCATGCGTTCAATGTCCATTTGCACCTTCAACCAAATAAACACTAATTTAAAATGTTACTATTCATTTAGTAAAACAATAGCTATCGAATAGAAGCATAATATAACCAAGTTGTCAACTCAGTTCTCGAGATTTATATCAAGGCCGAATGCCCTAATGAGTGCATATAATCACATAAATTTAACTCAATCATAAAAGCAGCCAGTACATTCTATGGCTGAACGCCTAAATCAACTTAAATACCTCTTTAATATAATACACGAACCATCCACTTAACATTAATCTATTTAATCAAAAGAGTTGCATTGATATAAACATACTCTTTTTTTCATTCTTTAGAGTTTAGGCCATGTTCGCATAGCCAGAATTACAAAGACTATTTAAATTTCAAAGTACTCAAAAGAAAGGCTATACATGCCATATCATGAACTAAAAACTTATAAAAGGGGTACCACACGATGGAGATAGGTGCGATGACTTCTATTACGATCCCGAGCTCTCAACGGATTTGAGATCTAAATGCAAGAAATAAGTAAATAAAACAGATGAGATTTCACTCAGTAAGTCATAAGCAGTTAATATACAATTAAATTGATATATATTCATTGAATGATGAAAGCTAATACCGAATATGTCAATATATATCCCTATATCGAGAGGTATCTAGTATGACAAGTACCCTCTTTGCATCAATCTTCGTGTTCACATAACATGCTCAACACCAAGAATATTCATACACTAGTTCATATTTCCATTTCATCGTACAAATGCTTATTAATTATAAGTATTTACCTAGAACATACTTTCTATCCAACATCATAGGTCACATATCTCCTTTAGGTTGATTACATACAACTATATGTCAACTAATCAATTGTATATATCTACTTTATTATTCGCACACAAAGTGACTAAGTGACCAAATCAACATGTATATTACTCGATTAAATTTTCGCACACAAAGTGCCTTTCATTTCCAGCTTATACGCACACATAGTGCTGCCCATTTTCGCACACAAAGTGCCTACCATTTCCAGCATATACGCACATATAGTGCTGCCCATTTTCGCACACAAAGTGCCTTCCATTTCCAGCATATACGCACACATAGTGCTGCCCATTTTCACACACAAAATGCCTTCTATTTCCAGCATATACGCACACATAGTGCTGCCCATTTTCGCACACAAAGTGCCTACCATTTCCAGCATATACGCACACATAGTGCTGCCCATTTTCACACACAAAGTGCCTACCATTTCCAGCATATACGCACACATAGTGCTGCCCATTTTCACACACAAAATTAACATTTTTAATTCGATTTCATTAACATAAACAATTAACTCCCATTCAACATTTATGCACATATAAAATTTACAACTCACAAGCTATACGTACATTAAGTACACATTTAAACAAGAATTAGTTGCTTATAACTTACCTTTTCGTCAGATGAAGCGACTTCAACCGGCTACTCGTCAACCTTGGTTTTGCCTTTACTCGATCCCGCTCCTCTAGGCTCGTGGGCTTGAATTCAAAGTAAATTTAATAATTCATTTTGTCATCATTTATGTACCCCATTCATCATAATCCACTAGAAACAAGTAGTATCTATTCCTTCTTAATTTCATATTCGGCAAAGTGTACATATATATATATATATATATATTTCAACTCAAAATAACACCTTATGCTTAACGTCATTTTGTTACCAAATTAGGCACCATCCTAAGTTGGCCGAATATATATATTCATACATTCATATAATTTCACACATGCTATTAGCTTACCATCCCCCTTTTATATCCAAATAGCCAAATGGTGTTAACCTCCTAAACCACAACATCAAAATTCATCAATTCAAACATTACAACTTTAACCGAATGCCATCCTAGGTTCAAAAACATATTATTATAATTATACTCACACTCATACATTTTAAACATCTTTTCATCACCCCATTTCCCTTATTCAAACTTAACTCACCCAAGATATGCTTAGCTTCAATAAAGACAACCTTTCTCCCCTTAGGACATATACGGCAAGTTCATTACCCTAGACCACTTCATCCTCATCAAATGCTTAAATACCCATTCAAAGTCACATTCGGCAAACCCATAAGCAAAGATAAAAATTCACACATTCACTTATAATCTAAAACGCCAATTCTACCCTTTTTCTTTTATACAAGCCGAATGCAAACACCCATTTCATGCACAAGAACCAAGTTCTACTAACCTATTGCTTCATTACTACCATTTTCAATTTAAAGCATCAAAACATCTCTCAATCCTTCATTCACTTCTATGGCCGATTACACCACAACCTACTACTTTAAAAATTATCACATGGGCTATGCAATGTACTTAACAACATCTTCAAATTCATGAAATATAAAGAAAATTACATGAAAACATACCAAATTTCAAGTTATGCCAAGTGACCAAATGCCTTTTTCTTTTGCTCTTATTCTTCTTTTCATTCGGCACCACCAAAGAATTCAACAACCATTTCCTTTTTTTTTCATTTTGTTAATTCATGCATGATTTAATTTGTTGGTTTCCAAAATTAGCCTTAGTAATTTTATTTCTTTTCCACTAACCAAGGGCCGAATAGGTCCATGACTAATTCCCTTGGCCAATTTGCATGTTAACTCCCCCTTGTTTATTTTACATTAAAATTTCAGAAATCACTAATCTTTCCCATAATTAGTCTTTTATGCAATTTAAGCCCTTATTCATTAATTAATACCCGGTTAGTTAAATTTTAACTTGAAACTTTAACATGTGATATTTCACCGAATATAACACACAAAAATAATAAAAAAATTTCTGACTCGGTTTCGTGGTTCCGAAACCACTTCCCGACTAGGGTTAAATTAGGGCTGTCACAACTCTCCCCCCTTAGGGATTTTCGTCCCCGAAAATTCTTACCATCGAAAAGGTTAGGATATCTTTCTCTCATTGAGTCATCGAGTTCCCAGGTCGCTTCTTCGACTCCGTGTTTGAGCCAAAGCACTTTTACTAAAGGAATTTTCTTGTTTCACAATTCTTTCATCTCTTGAGCCAAAATACGAACCGGTTCTTCCTCGTAACTCAGATCAGACTGAATTTCAATTTCCGATGGGCTGATCACATGCGAAGGGTCGGATCTATATCGATAGAGCATCGAGACATGAAAAACATCGTGAATCCTTTCGAGTTTGGGAGGCAAAATTAATCTATATGCAACTGGTCCAACCCGTTTTGAGATCTCATACGGCCCAATGAATCTCAGACTCAATTTACCTTTACGGCCAAATCGGAGTAACTTTTTCCAAGGTGAGACCTTCAGAAATACTTTGTCACTAATCTGATATTCAATATCTTTGTGTTTTATATCTGCATATGATTTCTGACGATCCGATGTTGCTTTCAGACTATCACAAATTACTTTCACCTTTTCCTCGGCTTCCCTGATCAAATCAACCCCGTATATCTTATTTTCATTCAATTCGGTCCAAAACAGTGGTGTACGGCATTTACAACCGTATAATGCCTCGTATGGTGCCATCTTGATACTTGATTGAAAACTATTATTATAAGCGAACTCAATCAAGGGTAAGTATCGTTCCCACGAGTCTCTAAACTCGAGAATACAACATCTCATCATGTCCTCAAGTATTTGAATAACTCGCTCCGATTGACCATCGGTTTGGGGATGAAAGGCGGTGCTAAAATGTAACTTAGTACCTAATGCTTCTTGTAATTTCTTCTAAAATCGCGATGTGAACCTCGGATCTCTATCCGAAATAATAGAAGTGGGCACCCCGTGTAATCTCGCGATTTGGGAAATATACAACTAAGCCAATTTATCAAGTAAGTAATCGGTACGAATGGGAATAAAATAAGCGGACTTAGTCAATCTATCAACAATAATCCAGATTGAGTCTCTCTTACTCGGAGTCAACGGTAGTCCAGAAACGAAATCCATCATGACGCGATCCCATTTCCACTCAGGTATCATAATCGGTTGCAATAAACCCATAGGCACCTGATGTTCGGCTTTCACTTGCTGGCATATCAAACACTTGAAAACAAAATTAGAGATGTCCTGTTTCATACCGTGCCACCAGTACTGACTTTTCAAATCATTATACATTTTTATGCTTCCCGGTGAACAGACATTCGGCTACTATGATCCTTATTTAGAATCATTGATACAATCTCTGAATTCTTCGGAATGCATAATCGGCCTTTGAATCTTAAGCAATCATTATCGTCAACCTGAAACTCTGAACTCACACTAGGATCACACTGAGCCCGTTTAGCAGCCAACTCACCATCAGTTTTCTGAGCTTCACTAATCTGTCGAATTAACACGGGTTTAGCTTTAAGTTCTACTATTATCACATCATCAGTTGACATAGATAAGTGCACACCCATCGCCCGTAATGCAAATAGTGATTTTCGACTAAGAGCGTCGCAACTACGTTAGCTTTTCCCGGATGATAGTCAATGGTAAGCTCGTAATCCTTTATTAGTTCCAACCACCACCGTTGTCTCAAATTCAAGTCTTTCTGAGTCATCAAATATTTGAGGCTTTTGTGATCAAAATAAATATGACATTTCTCCCCGAACAAATAATGACGCCAAATTTTCAGAGCGAACACAATAGCAGCTAACTCAAGATCATGTGTCGGATAATTTCTCTCATGAGGTTTTAGCTATCTCGAAGCGTACGCGACAACTCTACCTTCTTGCATCAATACACAGCCCAAACCATTCAGAGATGCATCGCTGTAGATCACAAATTCTTTACCAGATTCAGGTTGAACTAACACTGGAGCTTCGGTTAAAAAGGCCTTCAGTTGATCAAAACTTTTCTGACACTTATCTGACCACTCGAATTTTACATCTCTCTGTAGCAATTTTGTCATTGGTGTTGCTATCATTGAGAAACCCTTCACAAACTGTCTATAATACCCGGCAAGTCCCCAAAAAACTTCGAACTTCCGTAATATTCTTCAGAGGTTTCCAATCGAGTATCGGGGAAATTTTCCTCGGATCAACTCGAATACCCGATGCGGATACAATATGCCCCAGAAAGCTCGCTTCTTTCAACCAGAACTCGCACTTACTAAATTTCACATATAGCTATTTGTCTCGTAAAATCTGTAATACCAACCTCAAATGTTCAGCATGTTCGGTTTCGTCGCGTGAATAGATCAAAATGTCATCTATAAATACAACCACAAACCGATCTAGAAACTGCCTAAAAATTCGATTCATTAAATCCATAAATACCGTCGGGGCGTTAGTGAGCCCAAACGGCATCACTAAAAATTCATAATATCCGTACCTCGTTCTAAAAGCAGTTTTAGGAACATCGGAATCTTTTACTCGCAACTGATAATAGCCCGACCGCAGATCAATCTTTGAAAACACTGACGCTCCCTTTAACTGATCAAATAAATCATCAATACGTGGTAGTGGATATTTATTCTTTATAGTCGCCTTATTCAGTTGTCGATAGTCAATACGCATCCTCATAGTCCCATCTTTCTTTCTCATAAACAAAACTGGTGCACCTCAGGGAGAGAAGCTGGGTCGGGTAAAACCTCGATCGGTCAACTCTTGCAACTGGGATTTCAATTCTTTCAACTCGGTCGGTGCCATACAATATAGAGCAATCAAAATTGGAGTCATACCTGGAGCCAAATCTATACCGAATTCAACCTCTCTAATGGGGGCAATCTCGGTAACTCTTCAGGAAACACATCAGGATACTCGCAGACTATAGGTACTGTCTCAAGTCCCTGTTCCGCTACCTTACTATCCAATATATAGGCCAGCTTCACAGCCCTTTTTCATGTATTTTCGGGCTAACACAGCATATATTACTGTCGGTAACTTACTCGAATCACTTGACTCAACTTTGATTAATTCACCATTTAAACATCGCAATTCTATTGTTTTACGCTTGCAATCTACTATAGCATCATATGCCGTTAACCAGTCCATTCTGAGGATAATATCGAATTCATCAAAGGGTAGTAACATCAAATCCGCCGGAAAACATGAAGTTCGGATTAGCAGAGGACATTTCTTGCACACCTTATCGACTAGTACACATCGGCCCAACGGGTTAGATACTCGAATCACAAATTCAGTAGACTCAATAGGTAGAGTCTTACTGGTTACTAATGTTTCACACACATAAGAATGAGTCGAACCAAGATCAATCAAAGCAAGTACAGTAGTATCATAGAGAGTGAATGTACCAGTAATAACATCAGGGGAAGATGCCTCTTCCCGAGCACGGATGGCATAGGCTCTGGCGGGTGCACGAGCCTCGGATCAAACTGCCGCATCAGAATTCCCTCTCTGACTACTGCTTCTGCCTCCTACATTCCACGGTGGCCTACCCCTAACTGTTGCACCACTCGATCTAGCACTCTGGATCCTATTCTTCTCATCAGGTTCAGTGCAATCCCGAACATAATGTTCTCGCGAACAACATCTATAACAAGTTCGGTTGATAGATCTGCCCCAACATTCACCCATGTGTCGTCTACCACACTGTGGACACTCTGGTTTATCTTGTCTATTGCTACCAACACTAGCCGCTGATGCCGCTCGTGAATCCACTGGAGGTCGTTCTCGAATAGAAATCCCTGCAGCCGTCTTTGATCTGTTACTGTCATCTCTATACTTCTTCGCAGACGAGAAGGAAGATTTACTTGCCATTCTCTTACGAAAATCCCTAGCTTCAGATTCAGCTTTTCTTTTCTCTTTCCCCAGTTCTTCCGCCTTGCATGCCCTTTCAACCAGTACTACGAACTCCTTTATTTCAAGAATACCCACAAGTAGCTTTAATTCTTCATTCAGCCCTTCCTCGAACCTTTTACACATAGTCACCTCATCAGCAACACATTTCCGTGCGTACCGACTGAGCCTCATAAAATCACGTTCATATTCAGCTACCGTCATACGGCCTTGTTTAAGTTCAAAGAATTCTTTGCGCTTTCGGTCAATGAATCGTTGACTAATATATTTCTTGTGAAACTCCATCTGGAAGAAATCCTATGTGACTCATTCTTTTGGGACAATCGAACTTAAAGTTCTCCACCAGTAATAGGCTGAATCACGCAATAAGGATATAGCGCATTTCAAGCACTCATCGGGGGTACAGGACAGCTCGTCGAAAACACGGATGGTATTGTCTAACCAAAATTCAACTCTCTCAGCGTCATCGATAGTTGTAGCCCTGAACTCTTCAGCCCCGTACTTCCTGATCTTATCAACAAGGGGCCTATTTGATCTCAAAGGATCATTAGTCGTAGGTATTGCAGCTTCTGGAGGAGGGTTATTAAAATTTGGGGGCGGTTGAACAGCCAGATTTGTTTGAATATATTGAGCAAACCACTCGTTCATCATCGAAAAGAAGGCTTGCTTAGTTCCATTGTCTTGATTTCCCGCGGAAGGCTGAGAATGAACCGGCGCTGTCCTTTGCGCGGGAGCAGGCGCTATACTCTCAACATCATCTACTAAAGCTCGCTCGGGATTAGGTTCCATTTACTAAACAACACAAAAATTTAACCGTTAGAAGTCATCACATTATCAATTACTCACATATGGCATGTATAGCTAGATTTTCACGTGCTATGTTAGTCCTAGAATCGACTAAACCGTGGCTCTGATACCACTAAATGTAACACCCCCTAACCCGAGACCGTCGCCGGTGGGGTTAAGAAGTATTACCAAACAACTTCCGACCTTCACACAATCCTTAATACCTTAGTTACACAAATAGTAATTCATTCCTAAGTAATTCCATAATTATATACATATATTACAAGCAATCACTTAATCTACCACCATGACTATAGCCACACCAATTTCCGAGTTCATTTGACGAGGCAAAACAAGTCCTAATTAGTGAAGCAAAAGTTCCATGCGTACAATGTCCATTTGCACCTTTAACCAAATAAACACTAATTTAAAATGTTACTATTCATTTAGTAAAACAATAGCTATCAAATAGAAGCATAATATAACCAAGTTGTCAACTCAGTTCTCGAGATTTATATCAAGGCCGAATGCCCTAATGAGTGCATATAATCACATAAATTTAACTCAATCATAAAAGCAACCAGTACATTCTATGGCTGAACGCCTAAATTAACTTAAATACCTCTTTAATATAATACACGAACCATCCACTTAACATTAATCTATTTAATCAAAAGAGTTGCATTGATATAAACATACTCTTTTTTTCATTCTTTAGAGTTTAGGCCATGTTCGCATAGCCAGAATTACAAAGACTATTTAAATTTCAAAGTACTCAAAAGAAAGGCTATACATGCCATATCATGAACTAAAAACTTATAAAAGGGGTACCACACGATAGAGATAGGTGCGATGACTTCTATTACGATCCCGAGCTCTCGACGGATTTGAGATCTAAATGTAAGAAATAAGTAAATAAAACAGATGAGATTCCACTCAGTAAGTCATAAGCAGTTAATATACAATTAAATTGATATATATTCATTGAATAATGAAAGCTAATACCGAATATGTTAATATATATCCCTATATCGAGAGGTATCTAGTATGACAAGTACCCTCTTTGCATCAATCTTTGTGTTCATATAACATGCTCAACACCAAGAATATTCATATACTAGTTCATATTTCCATTTCATCGTACAAATGCTTATTAATTATAAGTATTTACCTAGAACATACTTTCTATCCAACATCATGGGTCACATATCTCCTTTAGGTTGATTACATACAACTATATGTCAACTAATCAATTGTATATATCTACTTTATTATTCGCACACAAAGTGACTAAGTGACCAAATCAACATGTATATTACTCGATTAAATTTTCGCACACAAAGTGCCTTTCATTTCTAGCTTATACGCACACATAGTGCTGCCCATTTTCACACACAAAGTGCCTACCATTTCCAGCATATACGCACACATAGTGCTACCTATTTTCACACACAAAGTGCCTTCCATTTCCAGCATATATGCACACATAATGCTGCCCATTTTCGCACACAAAATGCCTTCCATTTCCAGCATATACGCACACATAGTGCTGCCCATTTTCGCACACAAAGTGCCTACCATTTCCAGCATATATGCACACATAGTGCTGCCCATTTTCACACACAAAGTGCCTACCATTTCCAGCATATACGCACACATAGTGCTGCCCATTTTCGTACACAAAGTGCCTACTATTTCCAGCATATACGCACACATAGTGCTGCCCATTTTCGCACACAAAATTAACATTTTTAATTCGATTTCATTAACATAAACAATTAACTCCCATTCAACATTTAGGCACATATAAAATTTACAACTCACAAGCTATACGTACATTAAGTACACATTTAAACAAGAATTAGTTGCTTATAACTTACCTTTTCGTCGGATGAAGCGACTTCAACCAGCTACTCGTTAACCTTGGTTTTGCCTTTACTCGATCCCGCTCCTCTAAGCTCGTGGGCTTGAATTCAAAGTAAATTTAATAATTCATTTTGTCATCATTTATATACCCCATTCGGTAAATCATAATCCACTAGAAACAAGTAGTATCTATTCCTTCTTAACTTCATATTCGGCAAAGTGTACATATATATATATATTTCAACTCAAAATAACACCTTATGCTTAACGTCATTTTGTTACCAAATTAGGTACCATCCTAAGTTGGTCGAATATATATATTCATACATTCATATAATTTCACACATGCTATTAGCTTACCATCCCCCTTTTACATCCAAATAGCCGAATGGTGTTAACCTCCTAAACCACAACATCAAAATTCATCAATTTAAACATTACAACTTTAACCGAATGTCATCCTAGGTTCAAAAACATATTATTATAATTATACTCACACTCATACATTTTAAACATCTATTCATCACCCCATTTCCCTTATTCAAACTTAACTCACCCAAGACATGCTTAGCTTCAATAAAGACAACCTTTCTCCCCTCAGGACATATACGGCAAGTTCATTACCCTAGACTACTTCATCCTCATCAAATGCTTAAATACCCATTCAAAGTCACATTCAGCAAACCCATAAGCAAAGATAAAAATTCACACATTCACTTATAATCTAAAACGCCAATTCTAACCTTTTTCTTTTATACAAGCCGAATGCAAACACCCATTTCATACACAAGAACCAAGTTCTACTAACCTATTACTTCATTACAACCATTTTCAATTTAAAGCATCAAAACATCTCTCAATCCTTCATTCACTTCTATGGCCGATTACACCACAACCTACTACTTTAAAAATTATCACATGGGCTATGCAATGTACTTAGCAACATCCTCAAATTCATGAAATATAAAGAAAATTACATGAAAACATACCAAATTTCAAGTTATGCCAAGTGACCGAATGCCTTTTTCTTTTGCTCTTGTTCTTCTTTTCATTCGGCACCACCAAAGAATTCAACAACCATTTCTTTTTTTTTCATTTTGTTAATTCATGCATGATTTAATTTGTTGGTTTCCAAAATCAGCCTTAGTAATTTTATTTCTTTTCCACTAACCAAGGGCCGAATAGGTCCATGACTAATTCCCTTGGCCAATTTGCATGTTAACTCCCCCTTGTTTATTTCACATTAAAATTTCAGAAATCACTAATATTTCCCATAATTAGTCTTTTATGCAATTTAAGCCCTTATTCATTAATTAATACCCGTTTAGCTAAATTTTAACTTGAAACTTTAACATGTGATATTTCACCGAATATAACACACAAAAATAAAAAAAATTTCTGACTCGGTTTCGTGGTTCTGAAACCACTTCCCGACTAGGGTTAAATTAGGGCTGTCACAAGATTCTTATTAATTATTCTTATTTCCTACAACTTATTCTCAATTTCTTTCTACTTTCATATATAGTTTAACATGTTTCAATTCTTAATTATCTTTTCATAAAATATATTCCATGTTTCAATTCTTAATTATCTTTTCATAAATTATACTCCATTCATTTATCTAAAGATATATTTTAAATATTTTAATATCATCAAAATTAAAACCATTAACAAAAGTTTTCTTTAAAAAAAACATACCTTACAAATAATGGTAGTGATACGATTTAGTTTTCACCAATTAGTGGAATGACGTGGAAGATCAGGTCTTTCACCTTTACTTTGAGAGCGTTCTTGACTTGATTCTCTTGGCCTTTGTCCAAAAATATATCCAAAAAAAGTAACATTTTCACATTGATTTTCATATAATTGATATGGATGATATATTTGAGGAGGAGGATACATGAGAGGTGGATGTGGGTGATACATTAGTGGTGGAGGATGCATTTAAGGCTGGTATGGCACACCATAATTAGGAAATGATGGATAATAACTATATGGTTGTGGATAACCATGTGAAGGTTGAAATTATGAAGGTTGTTATGGTGGATAAAAACCTTAAGTGCTATTAGATGAATCACTATACCCAAGGTTACTAGAACTCGATCTCCTACCAGATGAAGAGCCTATAGAAGTATGCTTTTTGCGTTTTCCTTTTGAAGGAACTCTAGGTTCACTTCTATCTCTCTTAGGTTCAGGAAACAAATTTCCATCAAACTCTGATCTATCACGGAAATATCCACTACTGGTACCAACCCCATAATCTCCTCCATACTGACTAGAAAACCTAATTTCACCTCTATCACAACTATATCCATCATCCTCATTAATTAGACTTAAACCACCACTATCAGATCCATCGGCACTCTGACTTGGAGTTAAACTAGAACTTGAATGAGACAAATTTTGTTGTTGAGATTGATTAACATCCATTTCATCATCAAACGTATCCACAGGCAACATATCGGCATTTTCACCATCTAATAATGGATTCTCTTTCTCATGAAGCCATTCTGATAGTGGATCAACATCTTCAAAGATATGATCAAGGCTCATAGGATTAAAACTAGCATTTATATCATCAGTGCTCATTCTTTTTTGATGCATTCTCTGAAGCCTCATATTATAATAGGTAAATACTAGTTTCTCAAGTTTTTTATACTTTAACCTATTTCTTGCCTTGGTGTGAATATAACTAAATGTGCTCTAACTTCGTTCGTAATTTGATGCTGAAGTTGTTTGACTAAGCACTTTAATTGCTAATTTTTGTAATTTGGGAACACATGTGCCGTATATTATCCACCACTCAGCTGCATAATATTATTTAAATTTCAAAATAACTTCAAAATGTACAATATAATTAAATAATATAAATTAAATTAAATAATTTAATTAACTTTTTACCCTGATTCATTTGCTTCTGAGCTCTTTGTGCTTGCGGAGTACCGAATGTCTCATGTTTATCTCTAAATAGTAACAACTGCATAAATAAAAAATAGAATAAAAATAAAGAAAAATAATTATATTTCAAATTATGTAACTAAGTTACAAATAATAGTACTTGAATCTAACCTGATTAACCATTCCAACTTGAGTATCAAGAGAAGGTTCTAATCTTTCAATTACTGATCGTGTACCTTCTAATGTTTCTATTAGTACATTCTCAAAATGCTCCACCCCAAATTGAAATTGAGGATTGAGAAAATAACCTAAGTATAATTTATAAGAATATCATCAAATAATAATCTAAAGCTTAAAATAATAAAATATAAAAATATTTCTTAATTATATGAAACATTTTACCTTACCAGCTGAATGCAAGTCGGAATGCATAAAATTCCATCTATTGTCAATAATCTTTTCGTACTCGATGAAATATTGACAATCTTGTTGAATTGCTCGTTTAGCTCTATCAACAGCCTCATAAAAAAAGCCCATTATTGGTTTTTCGTTACTATCCACAAGTCTCAATACTTTTACTAGGGGCTTGTAAACTTTTATGAGGTCATTGGCTTTTTTCCAAAAATCTTTTCCCAAAACAATTTTTTTGGCTTCATAAGTAGGCTCTGACTTTTGTTGTCCCCATTTTGATTCTTTAAATTCCTATATATTCATAAGAAAAATTTTAAAATAATATAATTTAAATTATTTGGAACTAATAAAATCATTAAATGTTTAACTAATTATAAAATACTAACCTTTAAATTAAGCATTTCTCTTAGACCTTGCTTTTGTCTTGTTATCTCTTCAAGTTGAGTGAAATGAGTTGCAAATCGAGTAAGAGTGGGTTGAAGTATTTGTTTCCCTTGTGTATACTTCTTCATCAAATCAACAGTCCAAATGTGATTGTATGTAAAGCAAGTCACTTTCTTTGCTTCATTTAACACTTTTGCTACACTGGGCTTTTTCCGAATATCTTCAAGGCATAAATCTAAACAGTGAGCTGTACATGAGGTCCAATATAGATGTTTTCTTTTCAACATTATTTTTTTTCCAACAGCTTTCATTGCTGCCTCATTATCAGTCACTATTTGGACAATGTAATTTTCTCTAATTTCTTCTACAACTGAATCTAACAAACTGTAGTAGAATTCAGCATCTCTACTATGAACACTTGAGACATCTACCGATTTCTAAAAAAATAGTTCCTTTACTGCAATAAAAAGGAAATTAATGATGTGTATTTGATTCAAACTGTTGGTCCAACCATCACATATTAGAGTTGCACCCAATTCTTTCTAATGAGTCTTTAGCCCATTTACCCAATCACGAACTCGTTGATACTCTAACTCCAAATACACATCTGAAACTTCATAAGGTGTTGGGAGCTTTACACCTTATCCAACTTCTGTTGACACTTGAATTAAGTTATACAACCATGGAGAGCTTGCTAATTGAAAATGAAGTCTTTCATATATTAAAAATTTAGATACAGCTTCACCTATCTTTATTCGAAAACTCTTTAAAAAAGAGTCATTAACCTTTGATTGCTTTGAACTTTTACTTCTAACCAATTCAGGTATAGCTCCCCTTAAGGTAAACTCAGACTCACTTGGGATGGATTTACTTGTTCTTTCTCTATGATATTCTTTAGCTGATCCATGAGAAGATCTCCCTTCTTCATAAATGTTATTCCAACCACCAGTACTTCGTTTGAATTCTTCCCTTCTATGCCACTTGTGTTGTGATTGGATACTTTCTCGAGAGAAACCTCATAAATGAATTCCTCGTGTTCATCCTCCTCTTCTCTTAATTGAGATAAGAATTCATCTTTTCTCCTCTTTTTGTCTATTTTTTTTGTGTTGCTTTCTTTTAGTATATTCATCATACTTTCAATAATGACACCTATTAATAAAATAAAAATAATTCATACTTTATATTATTATCAATTATATATAATCTTTATTGAAAAATTTACAATAACATTTAAAAATAATAATAAAGTATCACATACCAATAACATTAGGGCATGGTGCAACATTGCCTGTTTTATGAGTAATGTGCTCTTTAAATCGTGTTATTTCTCCTTTCACAACTTTACCACAAAGTTTACATACGATATTTTCTTTCGCATTTGGCACTGGAGTTCCAAAGTGCCAACCTATATCATTACTTCATACACCCTCCAATCCTTTAATCGGGAACTCTTTACGTGGTGGCATGCTTTATTTTTATTTATATATAAGAAACATAAAATTATATTTAGAAATATAAGCAACTCATTACTTATATTATCAACAATATAATACAGAAAAAAGAAAACATCATTAACTTGGAAAATTTAAATTTATTCCATAATCCATACATAATTTAAAAAAAAAAAACAACAATACACCATAACCCATTATTACTTGGTTCCAAAATTTTTGGTATAAATAGTTTGTTTTGTTCCATCTTAATAAAATTTAAATTCAAATTGGATCAAATTTAAAAATTCAAGTTTTTCATATTATGCAAACTAAAATCAATAGAGATTTATCTAATGTTGAATTGAAATCATCTATCGGATTTGATAAAGAAAAACACAATGAATTAATTTGTCTTGATTTTTTACCTTTTATAATACAAGTCATAAGTGATGGATGCTATAATTTTTCATTAATTTTGTGTGTAACCCTAAACAAACCCTGAGTAATGAAAGTTATGAAATTTTAAAATAATAATAATAAATAATAAATAATTATCATTATAAATTATAATTACAATATTAATTAAAAAATAACATATAAAGTAAAATTATAAATCCAATAAGATTGAAGCTTTTATATTAAAAAAAATAATAATATGATTATCGTCAAAGTAATTTTCATTTTTAGTAAAATCTCTCCAAACAATTCTAACTTATTAATCTATAATTTTTTAGTGATTTTTTTTGAAATAAAAATCTGAATGCACCTATTCAATTTGGTCGCCAACCCCAACCTCAACCACATAATTACGAGTGTTTTCCTTCGTTTTCCAATTCAAATAAAATCCTTAGAAATTTGAGTTAAAGCTTGGGTTAAGTTAATCACATACATATCTACATGCACTGTAATTAATCATAGAAAGGCAGCACCAAACGTAGAAATTGACATGCATGGAACCAAGGAACAACCATTAATAATGTATTATTCTTATTATTATTATTATTATTATTATTATTATTATTATTATTATTATTATTATTATTATTATTAGGAGCATTTTCTTTTCTTCCTTTCTCTTTTATAATTCCAGCTATTTACAACTTTGATTCACTTAATGTCCCAACAGAAACACATTGCACGAAGCTTCTAAAAGAGGATATTTAATAAACAGCCTCGGTTTGCCTAAGAGTAAATGAAAATGAAAATGAAAAAATAAAGGAAAAAGGAAATAAAATGGTAGGAACACCTCTATTCTTAAATCCCTAAACACACAAAACTTAGAAAGAAGAAAAATTGAAGATACTCTATCATCCTCTCCTCTGAAAACTCATATCCTCTACTTTGCATATCAAATTCTTGGAATATGCTGGTTGTGCCTTCTCCCTTCATCCCTAAAGCCTAAACTCTAAAGAACATATTTGCACTGCAAATTCAAGACATGCAAGCAAGAATCAAGACAAAATTTCAGGTACTTACTTGAAAATTATCAATCTCTGAATGTACAAGGGATCAGGGTTTGCTTTTCAGGTTCAATGGTAGCTCTGCTATGTTGTTATAACGCCCTAAATTTCTGTATTTTCGGCTTTTGTGAATTTTTTGCGTGTGAAAATTTTTTGAATGTGTATCTGCAATAATTTGACACAAATATTTGTCTACTTTAGTGGTTGTAAGCTCTGGGTGTGTTGGAGAGGTCCCAAGTTCGAGCCTCAACTTAGGTTAAATTTTGGGTTTTATTTGAATAATGCCCAATCCTTGGTAATTAGGCTTTTAAGTAAATGTTGGTAGAGATATGACAGAAAAGAGCCTGCTGGCCCAGGGGATAAGTGGCGTGTTACTAATGTCTGAGGTCTGAAGTTCGAGTCCTTGTATGCGCGAGCAAGGGATGTATTTTTACTACTAAGGGTCATTAAGAGTTTGAGGTTCAGTGTGATGCTGGGTAGTGGAGTGATTCAAGGGTTATCTGGTTAGTTGTTTAGTTACCCAAATCATCCCATTCACCTTCTGCCAAAAATTCTCTGTAAAAATCCCCTTTTCTGCCTTTTTTTCTCTTTTCCTTCAACCGAATTTTTTCCCCTTGCTGCCGAATTCTTTCTCTTTTACCCCTTTTTCAATCGTTTTCTTTTATCACTTAGTTTTTGGGATTCTTCGCTTCGATTCTTTAGCGATTTGATAAGTAAAGTAGCGCGTTTAGTTCCGTTCTAATGAATGTTGGCTTATTAAGTGATTGTTCCCTGTTTAGGAGACACCCAAGGTTTCGTGGACTGCTAATCAGTGTTTTAAAATCAAGGAATCGTCATTTTACGAAAGAAGGTAAGGTTATCGTTAGATTTTGGGATTTATCCATTCGTAACAATTCGCATTAAGTGACTGATTTTGGACTCGAGATTGTTAAATATAGGTTTTGGAGTGCTCGGTGATTGTTTAAGCTTTGATTGAAACCATGGTGTACTCCGATTGCATAGAAAACGGGTTTCAGTGAAAGCCGAAAAAGAAGCTGTAGACACGACATGAGCGTGTGGACTACCCGTGTGGAGGTAGTGTGGCAAGACACGGCCGTGTGATCGACAATCCAGGCCGTACGCATGCCATACGGGTATGACGGACGTGGGTGTATGAGGCTGGCTAGGCCGTGTCGAGGACAGGCTAGGCCAATTAGGCCATGTGGGCCACACAGGTGTGTGGGCCCACATGGGTGAAACCACACGGGCGTATGGGGTTTGGGCTAGGCCGTGTGATCCACACGGGTAAGGCCAAGTTGGGTCATATAGGCCACAGGGTGTATGAGCCCATACGGGCGTATGGGCCCACACGACCAATTAAGAATAAGTTGAGAATTTGACTTACGATCAGGTTATCATCAATTGAGGGTAAAGGAGGCCGATGTGCATAAGATGACATTTAAGACTCGGTATAGACATTACGAGTTCCTAGTTATACTATTTGGGTTGACTAATGCACCAGCAGCGTTTATGGATCTGATGAACCGAGTGTTCCAACCCTACTTGGACCGGTTCATAGTAGTGTTTATCAACTATATTCTGGTTTATTCTAACTCAGAGGATGAGCATGATGAGTATCTCAGGGTTGTTCTGCAGACTCTTCGAGAGAAACAGTTGTATGCGAAGTTCTCAAAGTGTGAGTTCTAGCTTCGAGAGGTTACTTTCTTAGGGCATGTGGTATTTTTTAAGGGGATTCGTGTGGATCCTCGTAAGATAGAGGTCGTATTGGATTGGAAATAGCTGAAGACTGTGTTAGAGATTCGTAGTTTTTTGAGGTTGGCAGGATACTACCGTTGATTTGTTGAGGAGTTCTCTTTAATCGCAGCTTCATTGACTAAGCCGCTGTGTAAGGGGGTTCCTTTTATTTGGACTGATGCACAGCAAGAGAGCTTCAAGAAGCTTAAGTCAGTTTTGACTCAGGCACTAGTTTTGATACAACTTGAACCTGAGAAGGACTTCGTCGTATACAGTGATGCGTCACACGTGGGTCTAGGTTGTGTTCTGATGCAAGATGGTAAAATGGTTGCTTATGCGTCTCGATAGCTCAAGGCTCATGAGCTTAACTATCCGATGCACGACTTGTAGTTGGCTGCAGTGGTTTTTGCCCTTAAAATTTAGAGGCATTATCTGTACGGTGAGAAGTGTACTATCTACACTGATCACAAGAGCCTTATGTATCTCCTTACTCAGAAAGAGTTAAATCTTAGGCAGCATCGTTGGGTTGAGCTGCTTAAGGATTATGATTGTAGCATTAAGTATCATCCTGGTAAGGTCAACGTGGTGGTTGATGTGTTGAGCCATAGGGCGGGTCGACTGAGTCTCTATGATGATGGGAGTTTGTTGGCTGAGCTTCAGGTAAAATCGTCGTAGATTAGGTAGATTCAGGATAAGTAGATGAGAGATAAGTCTTTAGAGTTATGTTTCCGTCAGGTTGAGACTGTGGTTACTTCTAATTTTGCGGTTAATGATGATAGGGTTTTGTGCTTCAGAGGTCACATTTGTGTGCCAAATGATGAAGACTTGAGACAATTGATTTTGAGAGAAGTACATAGTAGCATTTATGCTATGCATCCCGGTGGGAGCAATATGTATAAGGATCTCTAAGATTTGTACTGGTGGCCGGGGTTGAAGCGTGAGGTGATCGATTTCGTGGCTCGCTGTTTGACTTGTCAGCAGGTTAAGGCTGAGCATCAGTTGCCTATGGGATTGCTACAGCTAGTTCAGATGCTGATGTGAAAATAGGAGTAAATGACGATGGACTTTGTTAGCGGGTTACCTTTAACACCCACTAAGAAGGATTCTGTATGGGTCATCATGGATCGATTGACCAAGACTGCTTTCTTCATTCTAGTCAAGATAGACTACTCCCTTCAGAAACTGGCTAAGTTATACATCTCTAAATTAGTGAAGTTACATGGGGTTCTTGTGTCGATCATCTCTGATAGGGATCTTTGGTTTACATCTTGATTCTGGCAGAAGTTTCATGAGGCTTTAGGTTTTTGGTTAGACTTCAGTATTACTTTTCATCCTCAGACAAATGGGCAGTCAGAGAGGGTGATTCAGATATTAGAGGACATGTTGAGATGGTGCATCATAGATTTCCAAGGTAGTTGGGAGGAGTTCTTGCCTCTAGTAGAGTTCGCCTACAACAATAGTTATCAGTCCAGTATTCAAATGGCACCTTACAAGGCACTATATGGTCGTAAGTGTCGTACTCCCTTGTGCTAGACTGAATTGGGTGAGCGACGTGTTTTGGGTCTAGAGTTGGTATCAGAGACTGAGGACAATGTCCGTCTAATTCGGGAGCGTCTAAAAGCGGCTTCTGATAGGTAGAAGTCCTATGCTGATTTGAAGAAAAAGGACATTGAATATTCTGTGAGGGACATGATTTTTCTTAAGTCTCGCTATGGAAGAATATTCTACGGTTCAGTTGCAAGGGTAAGTTGAGCCATCGATTTATTGGGTCATACCAGATTTTGAGATGAGCAGGGCCAATCGCGTATCAGTTGGAGCTACCTCTAGAGTTAGATCGTATTCACGATGTATTACATGTCTCGATGTTGAGATGTTACCATTCTGATCCCACGTACATTGTGCTTGTGGAGGATATTGAGATTAGATCAGATCTGACGTTTAAGGAGGAGCCGATTCAGATTTTAGATCGCGACATGAAGGTTCTACAGAGAAAGTCTATTCCATTAATGAAGGTGCTGTAGCGAAAACATAGCACTGAGGAGGCTACTTGGGAGCCAGAGGATTCAATGCGACAGCAGTATCCTTACCTCTTCTGATCAGGTAAAATTTCGAGGACGAAATTTTCTTTAAGGGGGTAGAGTTGTAACACTCTAAATTTTCGTATTTTCGGCTTTTGTGAATTTTTGGCATGAAAATTTTTTTTTAATATGTATCTGCAATAATTTGACACAAATATTTATCTACTTTAGTGGTTGTGAGCTATGGGTCTGTTGGAAAGGTCTCAAGTTCGAGCCTAAACTTAGGTTAAATTTTAGGTTTTATTTGAATAATGCCCAATCCTTGGTAATTAGGCTTTTAAGTAAATGTTGGTAGAGATATAACAGAAAAGAGCATGCTGGCCCAGGGGAGAAGTGGCGTGTTACTAATGTCTGAGGTCTGAAATTCAAGTCCTTATATGCGTAAGAAAGGGATTTATTTTTGCTGCTAAGAGTCAGTAAGAGTTTGAGGTTCAGTATCTGGGTAGTGAAGTGATTCAAGGGTTATTTGGTTAGTTGTTCAGTTACCCAAATCATCCCATTCTTCTTCTGCCAAAAATTCCTACAAAAATCCCTTTCTCTGCCATTTTTTCTCTTTTCCTTCATCCGAATTTTTTCTCCTTGCTGCTGAATTCTTTCTCTTTTACCCCTTCTTTAATTGTTTTCTTTTATCACTTAGTTTCTGAGATTCTTCGCTTCGGTTCTTTCGTGATTCGGTAAGTAAAATAGTGCGTTTAGTTCCGTTCTAATGAATGTTGGCTTATTAAGTGATTGTTCCTTGTTTAGGGGACAACCAAGGTTCCGTGGACTACTAATCAATGTTCTAAACAATGAGGAATGGCCGTTTTGTGAAAGATGGTAAGGTTGTCGTTAGATTTTAAGATTTATCCATTCGTAACAATTCGCATTAAGTGACTGATTTTAGACTTGAGATTGTTAAATATAGGTTTTGGAGTGCTCGGTGATTGTTTAAGCTTCGATTGAAACCAGGTGTGTACTCTGATTGCACAGAAAATAGGTTTCGGCGAAAGCAGAAAATGAAGCTATCGACGCCACACGGGCGTGTTGACAGCCCATGTGGAGGCCGTGTGACGAGACATGGTCGTGTGATCGATGAGCTAGGCCATGCGTGTGCCACACGGACACGGGCGTGTGAGGTTGGCTAAGCCGTGTACGAGGCACGGGCTATGCTAATTGGGCCGTGTGGGCCACAAGGGTGAAACCACAAGGGCGTGTGGGGTTTGGGCCAGGCCATATGATCCATACGGGCAAGGCCAAGTTGGGTCGTGTGGGCCCACACGGGTAGTCCATATGGGCGTGTGAGCCTATTAACCTAAATTGTTCTAAAAGGTTGCATGAGTCGCTCTAGTCGACGGTGACCAGTTAAAGGGGTCGGTAAGCGTTACTTAGACCCTATTTTGTGAAATGAAACTGAGATGTATGCTAGCATGTTATACTTAGCATGTATATTAATACTGTTCTGATATGATTTGAGTTTGATACATATGATCTATTTATTATATGAAAGTATGCCATGACATTATTTATGTTGCATTGCATTAGGTTGGGTTGGTTATTGAAGAGAATGAAGACTATAAGGCTTTTAGCTGATTGACTGGCAGCTGTACTGCCTTTATTTATTATGTGCCGCTTACAGTACCACATGGTGTGTAGGGTTGGATGAATTGATTTTATTCCCATACTTGGTGTGTAGGGTTGGGTGGGTTGATTTTATCCCCACATGGTGTGTACGGTGGACGGAGATGGTGTACAGAGTTGGTAGAGATATACTCTACTGACTGATATGCATGTATATCTGTATGGGCTAAGGCTCGAATGTATCTGATACTGTTCTGAGTGGGCTAAGGCCTATACTGGTTCTGTTAAGAACTTATGCTCGATTATGACTGCTTGACTGTTATCTGTTTACATGCATGCTTTACTGTAGGGATGTACACACTGAGTTTGAGAAAGCTCATCCTCTTTATTTTACTTGTCTGTCGATGGATTGGTGCTGCGGAGGGCTCGAGGGTGACCACTGATGGACACTTTACTAGACTCCATGTTTTTATTGTTGGTTATTCTTTATTTTATTATTTTGGGAGTTTTATGTATTGTGGACCTTTGGACTATTTTGTTTTATACTTAGGGTTTTCAGTTTGTTATATTTATTGATTTATAAACTGCGACATCACAAATGCATTTTGAAACTTAATTTCAGATTTTTGTATAATAAACGATTTCAATGCTTCCGCGATAAAGGAAAGATAATAATTTGAACAAGTTTTGACATTTGAAACAGTTTTCCAAAATCACTCTCATGTGACGTTACCAGATTCGGCCATAATGTTTAGGCCGAGTTTGGGGTGTTACAGTTGTGATTTTGTTTGCCGTTTGGTCTTTGGAGTTTAGGGTCTAAATCGAAATATGATAAATAGAATTTCATATTTTCTATTGCTTTTTAGTTTTGATTGCTTTTTTTTTTTCTGTTTATTTGGACTTCTTTTTACTTTTTTTGATTGAAAACTCTCTAATTTTGCAGGTAGGGGAATATATTCCCTTTTGTTTTATTGTGATTTTGTTGATTTTTGTTTAGAGGAAATGGATTCTTTTTATTTACTATAACAGAAAATAACGAGAATAACGGCCCGTTATTGCCTCAATTGGCTGTTACCCGTTAAATTACGGCCATGATCCACCGCTATCGGTGTGACTCCGCTTCATACTGCTATTTTCAGCAGTAGCAGTTTCGAAAGGCGTTGCAACCGCTATATAGCGGCCGCTATTCCAATATCGTACCACTATTTAAATCCCTAGCCTGACCTATAAACAAGTCTAATCTTCATCAAGCTTAGCTTTTTTCGATTTCCCTTTGCAAAGACCATTCTTAGTTCTCTAAATTTCATAAATTTTTCTTTGCATCATTAGTACGCCACAATCTTACTTTTCTTCTTTCCTGCTTCTTTATACTAGTTAGAGATGGAGATGGGAATGACAATCTTGGAGGCTGGGTTTACTTTAGGTTTGCATATGTTAATTTGACCATGACAAGGTTTTTTGGGGGGGTTTGGTTTACAGGGTTTAAGATATGTTTTTTTTTCCAAGTAAAAGTAAAGCTTTTTTCTCAATAAAAATTTTATCTTACTTTCTTTTGTTCCATTCACATTCTGCAATGTAGTATTTATATTATTCCTCAAAAGATAGTAAGCATTCCTGCTATTCTTGGGTCCTGAATCTGGATTTTATCATTGCTACATCCTTGAGATATATTTTTTTAAGTAAAAAAATAACAAAATAGCCATTCAACTTTAGGGTAGCTAACAAAACAGTCACCTAGGTTTCATTTTAGTCACTCAACTTTTGAAAAATAACAAAACAGTCACTAACGTTATAAAAAAAAAAGATAAAACAGTCACTGATTAACAGTTTTTGTTTGTGTCTTAACAAGACTGCTGGTGTGGCAAGTTAACTGCTAATGTGGCCAGTTAACTTGTCACGTTAGATGTCCACAGTGGAAACCCATCCAATTTAAGAAAAAATTGAAAAAAAAACCCCTAAAAAAGTCTTCTTTGCCTAATTTGGCAGAGTCTGATTCTTTGCCATTCAAACACCATGTCTTTGCTCTTCTTCTTCTTCTTCTTCTTGGCTCTCTTCCTCTGTAACCTTCCGCCATTGAAACACCATGTCTTTCCAAGATGTAATGTAACCACCAAATAGATAAATCTCAGCTTCACTAAAACACCCAAAAACAAAGGCAGATAAACTTTCTTTCAGACTCGAATCAATGAAAAAAAAATTGACCTATCGATTGAACCAGCAATGGAGTTAAATAAATTTGGAAAAGACTCAGATAAGAAAATCTTGCAAAAAGTGGGTTATTACTTCAAAATTTGAAGATTTGAACATTACTTGCCATGATCAGAAGTGAGGAGAAGCTTGGTAAATTGCCTTTCCCTTATGTTACTGTGACCCCCAAAGCAACAACATTCTGGTTTGAAGCTACAACAACCATGCCTGATAACTGTAGAAGAATATGAAGCAATTAGGTTAAAGCTTTGGCCTTAAATCGTTACCTTTGAAGCTTGGAGGAATCACTTACAGAGATGCAGTATGGGATTGATTTGAAAACCGGAGGCATCTCCATTTCTTCTCTTCTCCATCTTCTCTCCTTAAACCCTAAATTGGTACTGATAGGGCTGTTAAATTGGTGGTAACCGACCAACTAAAGGGTTTTTTGACACTGAGCATGCCGTCATCTGTCATTTCATTTTGCTGTGAAATCCAAAAAGGACTATTTTATCACTTTTCAAAGTTAAGTGAATGAAATAAAATTAAGGTAACTATTTTGTTAACTACTCCAAAATTGAGTGACTGTTGGTGTAATTTACTTTTTTTTTCTTTTTTTTTATCTTACCAAATATCTCAACTCTTTCAATGCTACATCTTTGGGGCATGGGTTTATCCTAGGGAAATCGCTGCTCAAACGAATGACATTGATGTAGCGCATGTAATGGAGATATACATCCTTGGGGTTGGGTTTGCTGCAGAACTTGTGGGGGGCAATATTGATATTGTTTAAGATGGAGATTATTGAAAAAAAGAAAAAGAAAGAATCAGGTGTTTGAAACTTTGAAAAAAAAAAAGAATGATGGATTCAAAAGCTGTTAATTTGTTACTGATTGAGAGAAAAAATAATTAAAAAACAGAGATACTTGTTGGGAGATTAAATTTTTAATGTGTTTTTTTTTTCACTTTAAACTAACAACGGTATAATTGTTTTTAAGTCCTTTGCTTTTGACTAGTTGAATTTTTTCAAGACACAATGCCACATGCCATCCTATGATTGACCCACGTGTCAACTTTTTGGTAAGAATTAACACCGTTAAGCCGTAATACCCAAGTAATAGATGGAGAAAAAAATTACAAATGCCAAAATAAACAAATTAAAAATACAAATACCACATTAATAATTTTGTTAAAATATAAGAAACATTTCCGTGCCATACGCGAATTAAAATAATTTTAAGTTTATTTTAGATAATAATAAGATATATAGAAATATCATTGATAAAAAGTTAATATATTAAAGCTAGTGCACCAACATTAAAAAAAAAAAATTAAAGCATGGAACTTTCAAAAAATTTATAGCATAAAAAAAAATCATCAACAGAAACATGGTAAAGGAAAAAAAAGGAAAATGTTTCGTCTCTAGACACCAACAAAAGATATAATGATTTATTTGGCTCTTTAACTTTATATAAAATGTCATTTTAGCCTTTTATTTTATTTTTTTACCTCTTTTAGTCCTTCAGCTTACATTGTTTGTCAAATCACTCCAAAATAAATAGAAAAGTTAACATCTATTAACTTTGCTGATGTGGCATCTATGCCAGTTCACATGTATGCCATGTTAGCAGTTAATTAATTTTTGAAAATAAAAAAATAATTTTTTATACTTAAATAAATTTAGTAATTTTTAAAATATTTTTAAAATTTTAAATTTTAAATAATTAATTAATTGCTGACACGGCAATTCATATATATGCCACGTCAACAAAGTTAGCAGACATTGACTTTTCTATCTATTTTGGGGGTAATTTAACAAACAAAGTAAGTTTAAGAGTTAAAAATGACGAAAATTAAATGAAGGGCTACAATGACTTTTTTTGTAAAGTTGGAGGGCCAAATAAGTCATTATGCAAATATAAAATTAATAGATAGCTGTAAGTAGGGTTGTATCCACAGAGACTAATAAACTTTATTTCTTAAACAAAAACAAGTTATAAGAGAGAATTTTTAGGAAAAAAAAACCTCAATGAAAAAAAAGCAGAAAATAGAAGTTTTGAAAAATCAATGTACAAAAACATTAGTCGAAGGTAAATCCCTGTTTAATTCATAGATTTCATCATCGACGCAAGGATATTATTAATGCCTTCAATAAATTAGTTATAGTTGTTGACTCAACATCGAGAAACCAATATTTTCTTACCTATTCAGTAACTAAGAGACAACTCGTTTGAAATTAATTCCCTAACTAATAAATAACCTTATAACTCAACGCTTAATATTTAACTTACAGCATTAAGAATGACAGAAACCTAATCCTAACCAACAAACTCACCTCAATGGAGCTTATTTAAGCTAGATCACACATTCACTCCACATAATCATAAATTATGACATAAACAATTATGTAATTCGTCATAGGTATTAGAATGAATTAAACAATTATGGATTTAATTATTATAATTGATAAGCAAAGTAAAAATGATTGGGGGGTTAGAAAATCAATGAGATAAATTTCTAGCCAAAGATAAAATCTTCGTTTGATTCACTAGTTTAATCATCAATACAAAGATGATTTCAATATTCTTTAGTAAATTAGTTATAATTGTCGGTGTCGCGCCTAGTAACCAATTTCTTCTTACATTGTCAATAATATAAAGGAAGCTCATTGAAATTGTTTTCCTTACTAATAGACAATCCTATAACTTCGTGCCTATGATTTAGCTTGTCAATAGCATTAAGAACGAGAAAGACTTAATTCTAACCAACAAACACAAATGAGTGGGATTTATTTAAATTAGATTGCATATCCACACAACAAAATTGCTTACATATTTTATATCCAATTATGTTGTTTGTCTCAAGCATTAGAATCAATTAAACAAGTATTGGTTAAACTATTCTAATTAATAAGACAAATATTCTAAGTTATCAAATATGAGCTCTATATTCAATAAACCTAAATATTTATAATTAAACTAGAAGAAATACAAATATTAAAGAAAAAAGAAAAGATGAAAAGAAATTAAATTTCACAAACTTTTGAAATCAATTGATGTTTCTTTTATTAGAAAAAGAGGTTTTAGCAATGACTAATTTTTAGAAATATGCTAAAAGAAAATTTATTTGAGAAAGTAGGTTGGTGTTTTTTTTTTAAAATTACCGATTTATGTTGTTTTTGGAGAGAAAAAAGAAAACGTGTCTTACTGGGCGAATTTTCACTGTTGTGTCAGTGAAAACACGTATTAGAAGGCACGCTTTTAGCCATGTCAGCTGAAAGCATGTTTTACGAGATGCGTTTTCACTGAAAATTGACAATTAGCTCTTTTGGTTATGTGGTTAAATGTTAGTGTTTTTATCTTTAAGTCTCAAGTTTGTTTTCTGTCCTATTCATATTTGTATTTTTTATTTCATGTTTTAAGCTTTTTATTTTTTAATTAATATTTTTAACACATAAGCTTTTTTGGCTAGATGGCTAGATAATTGTGATTTCTTCCTTGAGTCTTAAGTTTGATTCCTCTTATAAACATTTTAATATATATTTTTTATTTCATGTTGTTTCAAGCTTTTTTTAATTAATATTTTTAATTAATAAATATATTATTTTCAAATTTTTTAATTAATAACTCTTTTATTTATAAAATCAAATAATAAATATGTAATTATTTTTTAAAAACATCAACTAATTCTTTAGATATATTTTTCTTTATATATAATTTTTATATGTCAAATATTTATTTTATCCATCTATATTTTGGGGTTGATGATTTCTAATATTATAAAATCAATTAATTATTTCAGATATTGCTATTTTTTATCTACATTGTGGGTATGATATTTCAAATATTTTTATATGTGAGATATTTCAAATAATTATTTCAAATACACATACAAAAATATATAATATGTCAATTTACTACACTCATGATATGGATTTAAAAATAAATATTACACATTTAAAGTTTATATTTACTAAAAATAATGACACTTACAATAATTATTTGATTTTATAAATAAAAGAGTTATTGATTAAAAATTAAAAAAAAACTTGAAAATAATATATTTATTAATTTATAAAAATTAATTAAAAAAACTTGAAACAACATGAAATAAAAAATTACATTAACATTGTGAGTAAGAACTATTGTGTGTAAGAGAGGAATAAGGACAACAACATTAACATTTAACCATTTGACTAAAATAGATAAATTGATAATTTTTAGTAAAAACTTTTCTTATAGGACACATTTTCAATTAATGTGACTGAAAGTGCGCTTTATAGAATGCATTTTCTTTTCTCTATAAAAAATAACGTAAATCGATAAATTAAAAAAAAAAACCTACTTTCTTTAATAATTTATTTCAACATATTTCTAAAAATTAACTGCTTAGCAATCCATGAAGGAGAAAAATGCAAAAATAATAAAAATTGCAATATTATAAAAATTCGATAAAAAATCCAAACCCTCTACTAAAATATCCTATTTATAAAGTTTAATTAACCTAGATTAAGTGCTTGAGCTAAAAGGGAGAAAATATCATTGCTTTTAGGAGTTAAGGCGGCCATAGTTGTTGCACAAATTAACACTAGTGACTGGGGCTCACGCGTGCCCATGCCAAGACACCAAATTTGCTTCTTCCATCCAAGCTGTAGCGCCAGCTTTCAAAGTTGCGTCCCACACCTCTTTCTCCTAGTCCGTATTTTGTTTAGTTTTAATTCCTTGCTTCACTTTCAAGTGTCTCCAAATTTACATCTTTAACTCTCAAAACATCTCTTTAATTAATAAATACTAAATCATGAAAAATTAAAGCATAAATATTTAAAATGTTAATGTATGCAAATGTCACATTGATTATGCAAATTAAGCTAAGAATGATATTTTATTTGGGGATCAATGAAAAGTAAGTAATAAAAACTTAAATTATATGATGAATGAGTACTTATCAAGAAGAAATCAAGCTCTTCATACATGACTTATGTAACCCTCTTAATCTGAATTGGTGATAATCTTAATTGAGTAGTGCTACACTCAATATCTGAAGTCACCAACGATAACTCTAATAACTCCATGATATTATATTAAAACTTAGAGCTATTTTGATTAAAGGAGATGAATGACTAACCGGTAAAAACAAAAAACCGAGCTCAATGGACTCATCATCAAATGCTAAACAAGTTTGGCTTTAGGTATCAATACCTTTAAGTAAGCTATCGATATTCTCAACATTCTTAGCCTTTCACTGAAACAATTGTGTCTCTCACAATATTTGCAAAAAAAAAAAAAATTCCCCTTTAATTCCTTTAGAATTTTCAAAATTTTAAGTTAATTTAATGGTACAATTGTATTTTGGTGCTTCTAAAATTTTAATTTTAATTATGTCCGCTTTAAAAATGAAAAGTTTACATTTTAATCCCTTAAAAATTATAAAATTCTATGTTAATACAATAACAGAAATTGCATTTTTAAATCTCCTCAAAAATTATAATTCAAATTCCAACATTCCAAAAAAAAAAAAATTCTAGTTTCTCTCGCCAACTACATTCTCTTGTAAAAATGGGTTAGCAACACCATCATTGTCATTAATATCAAGCACATTGCTAGCATCAACCACATTAATGGTATCCATATTCTCAGGCAAAACAATATTTAGTGGATGCACCACTAATTTCCTCATAAGGTAGTGGGTGTATAGGAACATCCTAAACTATGAAAGGGCCTTGCTCCTCACGATCCCTGCTATATATCAACTTTGCGCTAGACCAGTCTAGTTGTCCTTCTATTTGCATTGTTGTTAAAAGCTCCGACATTATCAGCAATAAACACTTGGTTGGGGTCAATGGTTGTTGCATGGCCTAGTTTACGTTCAACGAAAGCAAGTTTCTCATTGATTATGTGCTCAATCTCGTTGTTGTGTACTGCATATTTGTACCCAAATCATCACGAAGTGAGGATAAAGGTCATTGATCGGATCATCTTGACACCATGCATCAAAGATAAACAATTGACCATCAAATGACCACAAGCTCTCCTCATGAATCAACTACCTATAGCTCATTTTTGAAGTAAGTGACGTAGAAATTGTCTTCTTTTCCTACAATATTAGTAATTCTCCCCTTCAGGTTCCATGGTTTCATTGATCAATCTTGTTATTGGCTTGCTCATACTAAATACCAAGATCCGTCATCGGTTTGAGCTATGAAGAGAGTCAATTATTTTTGTTTTTATTAATATTGAAAAATTCAATTTGAACTCATAAATAATATTTGATTTTTTTACAAAGTTTCATTCAACAAATTCGACTATTTTGTTTTAATTTGGATTTAAATGTGAAATTTATTCAAGTTTTGAAATTTAATTTTTTAGTAGATTTGATTGCAAATTTAAATATTATATTACAGTTTAAGAATGTGTTTGAATGAATAATTAGCGTTTTATAATTCATCAATTCGAAAAGTAAGCATTTATAAAAAAAATAAATTAGGTTAAAAAAAAAGTAAACATTTATAATTGATTTGTTTGAAAAAATTAGGTTTGAGGAATCTTATAAATTAGAAAATAACTATAAAAGAAGAGATATATTAAAAATAAATTCAATATGGATATTATTATAATTGTAAAAATTTATTGATAGTTTTAATAAAATAAAAATTTTAAAAAATAATTAGAATTAAATAAAAATATTTTTAAAATTTTTTATCTTATAGTAGAATCACGTGAATTAAATCAAATAAAATTGAAAAATTAAAAAAAAAACGAACATATTTAAGTAGAATTTTAAAAAGGAAATTGAACTCCTTAAATCCTCTATTGAAATTACCCATTAAATTTAAAATTTTCCAAAATATTTACCCAAATATTCTTTAAATCTCTCACCTAAAACACCTAATTTTCTTTAAATAATGATGATTATTTTGATTATTGTATATAAATAATAATCAGATGTGATTTGAAAAAGAAACCATTTTGAAGCTGATATGATTTTTTTATTTAAGTCATCTTTATTAATATGTCCAAGTCTTCCAAAAATAGCAAGTTCCAATGAAAGACCCAATGGCTTGAAATTTTGACATTGCCCATATTATGAATTACTCAACATAAAATATTTCGTGTGCAAAAACGGAAAGCTATCTTTTTGGTACATGAAAAGGAAAAAGATATTAACCATAAATAATATATAGCATCTTTCGATTTTTAACCAAAAAATCTCTCCCTTTAAATAAAATTTAATGCAATGTATATGCATTTTAAAAAATAAAATAAATATAAAAGTTTAGAAAAATTTATCCTTTTTTTTACCAAAATAAGTGGCAGATATCAGCATTCGAATTTTTAATGGACCAATCGAGCATGAGAATTGGCAAAAAATCAAAAGAGAAAATAGAAAAAAAGGGCAATTCCGAATTATATGAAAAATATCCAAATAAAGCATATGAAAAGAAAAGAAAAGAATTAAACCTAATCCATTACCAATAGGCAAGGTAACCAAGTCATAAAGCATAAACCAAAACTAAGAAATCCTCTGGCCTACTTAAAAACTAAAAAAAAAATAATAATAAAAAAGAAGCAAAATTGAAAATTAAAGTTTTTGTTCCCTTTGGAACTCAAAATAGAATGCGGCTTTAAAGTTTTCAGGCTGCTCCTGTGGGGTGATTAGAGAGCTGAACCTCTGATTGCCTCTTGGCTCCCTCTTTACTATTCTTCTCTCCATAGAAGTAAAAGTAACAATATAAACCCAGCTGAATCACACCAAATATTGCTCCTAGCCCATTGCTTACCTACAAACATCCACAATACTCACATTATTAATTTAATTAATTAGTTAACTAATTATTAGTATCATCATTATTATTTTAGTTTTAATTTATTACCAGGAGGAAGAGATCAAATGGTATGAGGCCATAGATGGTCCAACAGATGCCATTAGATAAACCTGCGACTGAGAGCCAGAATGGCATATACTCCACACTTTTTGTAGTGATAACTTTTTTCTATAAATACAATACCCAAAATCAAAGACGGTTAAATATGTTTTCCACCATGCATATATATCTGATTATCGATATGAATATTTAAAAAGATCTTTACCCAGATGCCTAGAGGTGCAGCATACATAATGATGTTAAAAACATCAGCTATAATTCCAACGAAAAGAGATCTGTGTTTATCGAAGCAGAGCATTGCAATGAGAACAACGGCTACTGTCAAAGCTGCTTCAGCCAAGAGGATATGAGCAACACGAAGCTGAAATAACAATAAAAAAAAACACAATATTTAAAACCCCAAAACCACATACCAAATATTGATGCGTAAGTTCAATCTAACACATGTTCTCATCCTAAAATTCTACCAATAATGATGCCTACGTTCAATCTTTATACATACATACGGTGAATTTGATAAAATAGAAAAGAATAAGGTTCATGTATAATTACCCTTTTCTTCCGATCATTAGCATAAACCACGTATACGGTTAAGTAGAGCAACTCAATGACAAGGCCAACGCTGTTGATGGTCAAGACCAGAATGTTGTCTTTTTTAACAATGGGAAGACCATAAAACATCCAGAAAATACAGTTCAGAACAGTGCACAAATACGGGTATGGCTGAAACTCCTCAACTGCCTTGTTCTTATAAATTCGGAAAAAAGTTGGCCTATTAACATTTATTCACAAAAACCAACAATTGTCAGTGAGAATTTTGAATCCAAAAGAAAATATCATTCTATATATACAACATCTGGAAAAGGAATAAAGAGATTCGAGTCTATAATACTTTTAGAATTATAGTAATAAATTTAATACGGACCAGAAAAATAAATTTGTTAAGCATTTTTTTTACCAGCTATTCGTTAAGCTTTTAATTAGGTAAATCTAAAATAAAATAAAATAAAATAATAAATTCATAGCAAGATAATTAGACAGAAGATGAGTACACTGGCGAGAGGAAGAGACCGAAGGAGATGACATTCCCTGCAAAACAATATATAAATATATAAATAAACGAAACAACTTCAAACAGAAAAAAGAAAACTGAATAACCAGTCTTCGATCTTCATAGAATCGTAGATTCATTTATAACGTAAAAACTTAACATGATAAACGTTTAAGTTCATATTTACTTAATGAAAAACTGAAGAGAAATTTGAAATCTCTTATCAAAGGTTTTAAAACTCCAGTAAATCTGAACGCATTAACGTCAACTCATCGCTTTTCATGATGAAATTCAACAAAAAGCAATTAAAACCTCTAAAATCTCCAAAACTTAACCTCATGAACACTAAAGTTCATATTTACTTAATGAAAAACTGAAAAAAGAAAGGGAAACGATTAACAAAACATCGACCGCCATTGATCAAAGCTTCAAAACATCTTTAAAGCTTCTAATCAAGATAAAAAAAAAAAAAAGACTATTCAAAACCTCTAAAAGCTCCAAAACTCAACAGAGAAACATAAATTACCAATAATGCCAACGACATTGCGAGCAAGTCCCATCCTGGAAAGCTTAAGCAGTAACGAGAGAAAACGAGAGGAGAAATTGATGAAGGATGAAGGATGAAGGATGAAACAGATTTGAAAGTTATATATAAAGCAAGGGATAGAGAAGGATTTTTAGTTGGAGTAGAAATCCGCGTAGATAAGATTTTACCTTTTTAAACTAAAATTTCTTTTTTGAAACACGAAATTTTAATTATCCACTAATCCTAATTAAATTCTAATTCCTTTTTCTTTTTCTTTAAAAAATTTGGTATTATTTTTTGTGCATGCAAATTGCATGGCGTCGTGGCTTTGGATAATTGGGGAGAACTGGAGAAGTAAGACGCGGCGTTTAACTCGTTTGTGTGTTTGTTGTTACGGAGGATATTAATTCGGTGTTGGATTTCATCTAAATTACGATTTCTGCCATTACCTGAATAATAATGTATTATTATTATGCGTGCCGAAAAAGAATTCGAGAAGATTTTCGTCGTTCCAAATTTCCATTTAGCCAATAGGATTTTGCCATGTCAGCTTCAGTTAAGATTTTACAAATTATTCAATTTATATTTTCTTAATTTTATTATCAGAGTTATTCAAATATAAATTTTAAAAATTTCAACTCTTGAGGATACTTTGATAAATATTCAAACTGGTTTGACTCAGTTTGAATTACTAATTAAATAATAAATATTAATTTAATATTTTAAATAATAAACAGATTTTTTTGGATTCAGCATTTATTGTTGCTTTGCCCTGATATAAGTTCAATTAACTCAAAATTTCAACATTAATCACCTTCAATTACTGTAATTAGTCTATCACAATATTAAATTTGATAGAATATATCAAATCTATAATTGATACATATATAATGCTTTTCACTGTCTGTCTTATCCATAGTGGGTACTAATTAAGTTATTAAATAATTAAAACATCTTTATTTTAACAAATTAACCAATTAATTTTTTGAGGTATAATTATTTTTATATGAAATAAAAAAATACATATTTTTAATGGGATTTAATTCCGAGACATCATAACATTTACTTAATTTTATTATTTGAACCAAAGTACTATTTGGTTTTAGTGTCAATTATAAATAAATATATTACATAAATTTTTTTACTCACATCGTGCGTGTGCTATAATCTAATAATAATGTGAAACCTACACTTACATCATAAATAGATTTTATATTATGATTAGATAATTAAATTGAATATGAAAAAAATCTAGTCTTTTTATATTAAAAATAGGATAAATTAAAAAAATATATATTCACATAATTTTGGTTATTTTTTTTAAACAATTGAACCGTGAAAAATTACAATATAGTAATTAACTTATAATGTTTTGATCACTCGTTTGTTAAAAGTTGTGACAAACTTAATAGAGAAATCACGTGGCATGTTAAGTAAAGTATTATCCATATGTTATCATAAAATAAGAAAATAGAAAATTCAATTAAAAATTAACCCTTTTTAAGACCACAACTCTAAAATTGGCGGCCTTTGGCTTATTTGTTTCTTTTTAGAGACACAACAACAATGAAGCAAAGGAAAAAGAAAAAGGAATACAAAGAAGGAAGTAGGAGGAAAAAATGGTGTTACCCAATTTCATCCGATATGCTTTTTGTGTGGAAATTTGATTGATTTAAGAATATCATGGTCTAATGATAACCCAAGCAGAAGATTTTTTTTTATTGAGAAAACTTCGGCCACCAATTTTGTAATTCATGTAGGTTTTTAGTTATGATCCGCCCATGACACCTCGTGCAAGAGTTGTGCTGCTTGGGCTGTTAAGAAAAATTACAACAATGGAGATGGAGAGAAGGAAGGTGTGGATAATGTGATTATTTGCTTTGGTTGCTATACGATGATGTTAGTTTGGATGATGAAGTGAAGTTTTTGGGAGAAAAATGAGATTGAATGGTCCTATTGGTTTGTGGAGTAAGGTTTATCTTGTATTAGTTTGGCTTCTTAGTGTCGGTTTAGAGAGGTTAGGGTTGCTTTTTTGTAAATGAAGGTGAACCAAATGTAATATTGGTTGTGATGGGATTTTGAGATGAAATTTAGAGTATAAAATTCAGTTTCAAAAGTATGGAATTGATAATCCATGGTTGAGCTCAATGTTGTTAGTTTTTCAAGTTCCAAATTAAATTTATAACTTGAAGTTAAGTTCAATATATTAATTATAAGGATAGTTAAATATTTTACTGTTGAGGGAAGTTGGGTCTTCAACCTTCTACGGAAGGTATTGTCTTATTAAGGGATTTTATCTCTTTACTCCAAGTAGAACCTAAAGAATTTATAGAGTTAAGCAGTGCCTCGATTGATGTAGATAGAATTCATAATTAATACTTATAATAATACTCATACCTCTCTAATGAATTTGCACGCCGTATCTACAGCAATCGAGACACTCTCTAACTCTGTGAACTCTTTCGGCTCTCCCCGAAGTAGGAAGATAAAATATTTGAATGGGATAGTATATTTCGTCGAGGGTCTAAGACCCAACTCCTCTCCACATGTATGAAGCGAAAATATTGTAAAAATGTTACATAATAAGTGTTTCATCGTCTATCAAGTTGCAACATAAAAGTTCGTAAAAATATAAGCGTCTAATATTGGAAGAAGGTACAAAATTAGTGTTCAACTAGCAGAAAATAAGAAATTTCATTCCATTGAATATGGTAAGTGTTAGATTATGAAAAAGTCCGTATTGAAAATCAAGAAGAATACAGAAACTACAACTTGAGTCTTTTGAGGTGCATGCATGAAGCTTATATACAACAACGTAGTCTAACTGCCATAACTAACTAACTGCAACCTTTGCTAACTTATAACAACTAATAGCTAACTGACTTTATCTGTTACTGTAACATTCTCTCGGTTTTTTTCTTTTTCTTCTTTGCCAACAAGAGAGGCACCATCTTTTGGTAACACACAGAGAGCTTGGCGAAAAAAGTCAAAATGCTTAGGAGGAATGGGCTTGGTGAGAACATCAGCAATCTGGTTTTCAGATGGAACAAAATTAACTTGTAGTATGCCATCAAGAGCTCTTTCTCGAGCAAAATGATGATCAATCTCCACGTGTTTTACTCTAGCATAGTGTGTCGTATTGGCAGCCATTGACACTGTGGATGTATTATCACACTAGACCACTGGTGACTGAGTGAAGAGTACTCCAATTTCATCCAACAATTGTTTGATCCAGAGCAACTTAGATACATAGTTGGCTAGACTGCGATACTCTGCTTCTGACGAGGACCTGGATACAACTGGTTGCTTTCTAGAACACCATGCAACGAGATTTGGTCCTAGGTAGACAAAATCACTAACCAACCAAAAACTGATACAAAAAACTGCCCTGCTTAATAAGCTGCCAAAAAATACCTAAACTGGTCATCTGTAAAATCAACAACTATAAAAAAGTTGACATAAAATTAAACTGGAAATTACAGCCAATGCAACATATACTGTTTATGTACCATGCGTGTCTTGTGTAGCAAAAACATGTGGTCAACAGACAGTCAAAATATAAGAGCATTTATCAGGTCTGAAACAATCAATGCTCAAAAAACATACAAAATATATTCAAGTATCTTCAATCAGTCTTTGGCCTCTTTGCACTAAGTGAGTCTTCAGTAGTAGGGTTGGAGACAAAAAAACTTTCTTGACTTCGGATCCATCTAACAATAGTAATAGATGGATGTTAGATTTGGTTGCTGGTGTTAGGATCTAGTGCTTAGTTCAATTTTTTGTTAATGTTAGATTGATTTAATAAAATTCTATCGTTCACGCTTAGATCATTCGTATTTATTTTTATGATTTTTGCACATAAAACAAAATGTATAAAAAAATATTGGTTCGTTGGTTATCTAAGGTTTAACTAATATTAAATTGCATTATATGGCTAAGTCACAATGTGAGAAGGTAACTTATATTAGTAAGCAATTTAAATGGTTCATTGTCTAATAAATTGAAATTGGGGAAATCAATTAAATAACTATTAGGTCGTCTATCAAGTCCAAATGAGTATCAGAACGAATGACTCCCAAAAGATAAAAACATAGGTGTGATTATGTAGACTGACAAGACATTGAGCATAACCCAAATAGAAGAAATCCTATATTTGTTTGTAGACTTATTGTAACGCCTCCACGCCCGAAACCGTCACCGGAGGCGAGCTTGAGGTGTTACTAAACAAAATTTACCATTTTAAACAACTTTACAAAATTTATTTTCATTTTCGGAATAAACTATTTTCTACGTCATGGTCGCTCAAAAAATCATATCTCGAGTTACAAAACTCAAAATCAAGATCCGTAATTTTTCCCTGAATCTATACTCATATATCTATTCACTAATTTTTTTCTAGAATTTTTGATTGGGCTGATTTGTACAGTTTATTAGTTAAAGTTACCCCTGTTTCAGGACCTGACTGCACTGACCTCTGTTTAATTCGAACTACTTTTCTCTCTGTAAAAAATTCATATGATTATGCCGTTTCCTTATCTTGAAACTAGACTAACTCAGGATTCCATACGTATAAAGTACACCTCTTAACTATTTTGTACAATTTATAGTGAATTTTCAAAGTTAGAACAGGGGAACCAGAAATCGTTCTAGCCCTGTCTCACTAAAATTCAAATATCTTATAACGTATAACTCCTTTACCTATTTCGCTTCTTCCATTTGAAAGTAGACACAATAAGCTTCAATTTCATAACTAATCCATCACCAAAATCGATTTCTATGATTTTTAGCAAATTTTCAAACTCACGTCAGTGTTGCTGCAATGTTCTGTTTTATGGCTAATTTCATTTTCATAAAAGCTTCCATGTACTATTTAACCTATTATTCTTCCATGACATCAAACATAATTTATATTAGCCATTTCAATGACTCATCATTGTCAAGCATTTCCTCAACCAAAACACCACCATATCACAAGATTATTTACACAAAGTAGGAATAGTGCTATACATGCCATACTGAGTTTTACAAGCCAGTTACCAAAAAGTCCTTTGGATAGTGTGATCGAGCCTTCGACCTATCCCGATTCTCGAGCCGGCTTGTCCAAAACTACAATGAATGAAAAGGAGGGAGTAAGCATAAATGCTTAGTAAGTTCACATGCAAATAACAAGTAACATAACAAAGTCAGTATGCCAAACAACATTAGCATAGTATCACCAAAACATATGTCACAATTCTAATCATCATACTTCATCTTACCACATTTTTGTTGATGTGTCGAGTTTCAACCCGAGGGTTAAGTACATACCTGTCTAATATGGCCATTTCTCAGCATTATCGAATTGTCACTTACATCTTGAGTGCCTTTCCATTTCACTTGGATTTTTACCCGTTGAACACATTGGAATACAACTCGGATACACAGATCATTTGCACATAAGTGCCACATATGTAATCAATCAATCATGTAACCCGCCCATAAGCGAACTCGGACTCAACTCAACGAGCTCGGGCGTTCGCATCCATAAGTGAACTCGGACTCAACTCAACGAGCTCGGATGCCTAGTTACATCTCACGAACTCGGACTCAACTCAACGAGTTCGGACATTTGCATCCATAAGTGAACTCGGACTCAACTCAACGAGTTCGGATGCCCAACCATCCTAGTGACATGTCACTTGTATCCTAATCTATTCCTAAGGTTCAAACGGGATTTTCCTCAAATTTCACCTTTTTGGCCATCTTCCTCGGAATGTCGGTACAAATAATCGCTAGCATTTCATGCATATCAAGCTAATTACATACTTTGCATACCAATAAATAATAATTCACAAGGCATAATATTCCATGATAGTAAGTACCAATCATATAAATAACATTAAATTACTTAAAATAACAATTATGTTACATTATTTACATATGAACTTACCTTAGTACCCAAAATACAATGATTTTGCAATTTAGTCCGTAATCTTTTCTTTTCCTCGATTGAGGTCGATTCCAGTCTTTCTTGATCTAAAATAACACATTTAGCTTGTTTAATACTCACATTTTCAAATTAGTCCTTAATTCAAATTTTGGAAAAATTACAATTTTGCCCCTAAACTTTTGCATATTTACACTTTTGCCCCAAAGCTCGGAAATAAAATTTCATTTCAAATTCTTATGTTTTAGGACATGCTGATCATTTATTTGCTATTAGCAAGCTCAAATTCCCACTATAACTCATACTTATGCACAATATGTACTTTTACCGATTAAGCCGTTTTGTTCGTTTTTACGTAAAACCGAGTAGCACAAGTTGTTTAACATAATTTAAAACCTCATATTCTATCATAAAACATCAAAATACACAAATTTCACCTATGGGTATTTTTCCAAATATGAACCCTAACTTAAAATATTGCTAACATAAGCTTTATCGAGCTACCGGGATCTCAAAAACGTAAAAATCATTAAAAACGGGGCTTAGAATCACTTACTATGAAGCTTGAAAGTTGAAGAAACCCTAGATATGGAGAGAGCAAAATTCGGCAGCAACTAAATGAAGGAGATGATGAATTTTGTGTTATTTTTCCCTTTTAATTCATGTTAATAACCAAATGACTAAAATGCCCCTCCTTACTAAACTTTCAAAAATTCCTTCCATGTCCTAATTTTGTCCATGAACTTAAAATTTGTCTAATTACCATTTAAGACCTCCTAATTAATATTTCAAAGCAATTTCATACTAAAAACTTCTAGAATACAAGTTTTGCAACTTATTCGATTTAATCCCGAACTTCAAATTAAGCACTTTACGCTTGGAATTTCTTCACGAAATTTTCACACCATCATAAAATCATATCATAAACATCAAAATAATTATAAAATAATTATTTCTACCTCGGATTTGTGGTCACGAAACCACTATTCCGATTAGGCCCTAATTCGGGATATTACACTTATTCACTTATGACATTCATAGTGTGGCTTATCTCAATCTTGAGTAAGTGATTGATTATGTGTGTGTGTCTCGTATACTTTGATGTACGCAAAGCTTGAATTTAATTGATAATAAAGCCAAAAGCTGATACATTGGGTATAAAACTTCTACATGGCATGACCTCATTTAGAATAGTGGAGTTCATAGCCCAATAAAGGGTAAATAATATCCTCTCATAGGTATCACATGATAGATGGAAAAGTAATATGGCCATATGTCGTTTGTTTTAGGAAAAATTATTAAATTGCTATTTGTTAGTAACTGATTTTTCATGAAGGAATATGTAATGGTTATCATGAGATAAAATGGGACTATATTAGGTGAGCGAATTTAACCCAAAGAGATTAGCGATATCCTATACGGGTAATACACATATGACAATGTCAGTTGACGAGCACTTAATGAGTTGCTTTCGTAATGATATAGATTGGGGAGAGTTTAGTCATGACACTTTTAATGGATTGACTCATTGACTAAATAATGTTGTAATTAATAGACAAAAAATCAAAACTTAATTAGAAATTATTTAAGCCCTAATTATATATGTTCAATCAATACCTTTGCTAACTCGGTATAACTCTTAACTGTTTGCATTTGAACTGATACTATGAATAAATGAAAACGATGAATTAGAGAAATAGATCGCATATATCATATCTACAGTGAGTGAGTGCATTTTCTCACTACGAACAAGAGATGACTTGGATATTAATTTTTTTTGAATTATTATTTAATTGATTGCAATTAATTAATTGAAGTTTGAAGTGAAAATTAAATTAATTAGTTTAAAAAATTAAAGAAAAACATATAATTATACAATACATGGATAAGGCACAATAAGCCCAATTACATGGGACAGGGGCACACAAGGTTCCTAGAGGAAGTGTGTTGTCACCCGCCCCTATTAGTCTTGGTAGGACTATATGCTTTCTAATAAAATATTATTATTTGGCTTCTTCTTGTTGAACTAAAATGTTGTGTTTTTTTCTCTATAAAGAGAGACTATGAGTTAGGTAAGATAAAACAACACAAAGCATTGTTACTTTGTTAAATTTTAGTGAGATTTATTCCACAAATAAATTCTATTTTTGAGAGAGTTTGCTCTTAGTTTTTAACCCATAAAGAAATATTGATCTTCCCTGCTTGAATATTAATAGAGTTTTCATTGTGTTTGTTGGTCTAGAAATTTAGAGTCTATACTCTAAACAAACCTAAGGTTCAAAAATAATAGAAAATATCGTACTGATAGAAAGTAAAAAAAATGATTTACATTGCTTATTTTAAAACATAAATACAAATTTAATAAATAAATTTATTATTATAAATATTACAAATACACGATCTAATAAAAAAATAGTATACCACAAAATCTCTTTATAAACGGAAATTTCCCAACATATGCTTCCTCATTATAGGCCGGCCGCTTCTACCTTGGAAAGACCTTGAAGATTGAGGACCTGTCGCAGCAGATGTGGTCTTGTGACCTAGGACATAAAAATAGTTACTATAAATAGCTTTCATGGCATATGCAAATTAAAATGTGATGCATTAGAAAATTAATGCATAGTCAGAACCTGATTTAATCATATATTCTCACTCACCTCCCCCTTACAGATTCTCTTCTTGTAGCATTTCTTCTCATCTTTTTTACTGACTTTACCAGTAATAAATTCATCAGCTTCCTTCTTCCTATTTTTATTAGGCCTCCCTGGTGGTCTTCTTCTTCTTAATGCAGGAGGCAACATTGGCTCAATGTCTTCAACTGGAGCCTATTGCTTTGAACCTTTAATAGGGCTTATGAAGTAAGAAAGAGGCATATTTCAGAGACTAATTTTGAATATAAGCATATATCTTCTACAGCCGTACGTCCAGCTTGCCACCGAAGAACTTGGACGAAAATTTTATCTTTTCTATTTCTATTTAAAAAAAAAAAGAAAGGAAAAGAAAAATCCTCTAAAAACACTATGAAAATCTTTACATGCATATTCGTATTAATTTACTTGGAAAATATTTAAGAGTCTTTTTTTGCATTTTGACACACACACACACATATATATATATATAAACGATCAAACTGTTGGTCTAGCAGGTCCATTGCAGCCGGAGAGTTGAAGCTCAGACGGCTTGACGACGTCATTTTCATCATCGTCTTTCGGGGTAGACTTGAAGTAGCAAGCATACAGAATCAACTGTATTGCTCCAGATAGTGCCCCCAATCCATTTCCAATCTACATCATCAACCAAACATATTAAATTTTACTAAAACAATGCTTCACCTATTTTTTGTTTTTAAAATACATTTTTATTACGCTCAAATAAATTGTTATTGTTATTTTATTTATGCCTAAACACTATAAAAATAAATAAATAAATTGATCTTAAAAAAGTCTAAAACGCTTTTTGAGTCATAAATTAAAAGTTAACTACAAATTAGAAGTCAGTAACTTAATATGCAAAAGAAAAAGAAAAATCTCTAAATAAATTCATATATATTTTTTGAGGTTATTTTAGCTTATATATTCTTACCAATATATAGAGATCAAAGCGAATGAGTGCATATGTGGCCCAAATAACTCCATTAAGGAAGTTGGCTAATGAGAGGTAAAATGGCATGTATTTTACACTCTTTGTTTTAGTCACCTTCCTCTGTACAATTAAAAAACATATATATTATATTAAATTGACCAAAAAAAACTAAAAATTATAACTTAATTATTACCCGAGGGATCAATTTATTAATTTAGGGATAAAATCTAAATTATCATTCATAATGTATCAAATTTATTTTCTAAATTTGTAAGTGAAATTCAAAATTGTAATTATTTGATAGATCATAAGTAGATTGAGAGGGTGAGAAATGTCAGATTTATTTTTATTTTTTTACTACATTTTATAAAATACTTCTCACACCTTAAATTCACTTGCAAAGTCTAAAATATTTTATAAATTATGTGATAATTATTAAAAATGATATTTATAAAGGGTAAGTATTTGATACATTGACAATGTAATTTTTTTATTTCACAAGCAGGCTTAAAAAAATTGATATGTGTCTTTTTTTTAAATATTTTACTATATCCCTATAAGATACTTATCAACCCTTTGATCCTACTTGTGTAGTCTAAAAACTCCACTGCCAGTGCGCCAAATAATTTCTCATTTATTAAAAGAGAAATGCAATTGACACTATATTTCTTGTTTTATGTTCAATAAATATTAAAAACACTTTAAGGATAATATTTTATACATTGGCAGTGGAAAGTTTTAATTTTACAAGCAGGTTGAAGATTTTTTTCATGTGACTTTAAATTGTGTTTAAAAAAAAATTAAAAATAAATAATACGTGGGACAAAATTTAAGTTCTACTTGTGAAATTAAAAATTTTCACTACTTGTATTCCAAATAATTACCCATGTTCTAAAATATATAGTTAGTAAATTATTTTTAACCGAGATATAAGCATGTATAAATGGATTCTATTTTTTATTTTTTTATTTTTACAAGTATGGTAAATATGATTATCATCCAAATAGTCTAAATTTAGACCTTATAATGACCCCATTAATTAAAAGCAAATAATATAGGAAAAAGAAGGGAAAAGATAAAAAGAAAAATGACATACCATAACGGTAAGAGGTGAAGCATACATTAATACTCCAAATATGACACAAAGAATTCCAACAAGGTCCGATCTTTGGGCATGGGTTTTGCGTAATGTCAACGTGCATGCGGCTATAACACCCAAAAATAAAATCTCCAGGGCAAGCCATCCAATAACCTTGGCCTGCAATTTCAATTATATATATAAAATTCAATTCATGAACATGTGTAGGAATGATGTATGAAAGAAAAGGTTAGAAAATGGGTGGGAAAATGAGGTACTTACTCGGCCTTTATTGGAGGCATAAAGGAAGAAAATGGAGAGATAAATGAGCTCCATTGCAAGTCCAATGCTATTAATGGTGACAACAAGGATGCTATCGGGATGAATCATTGGTAAGCCATAGAATATCCACAACATGCAATTCATTGCAGTTGCTATGTAAGGATCTGGCTTGAATTCCTCCACTGCCTTCTCCTTGTATATCTTCACAAATGTTGGTCTGTCATAAATAAAATATACATAATGAAACTCCCCTCTCTCTCTCTCTCTCTCTACCCATGTGGCTAAATTATATGAAGAGAAAAAAAATCAAAAGACTGTACAAGTGGGTCGTGAAGAACTAAGGGGATGAAACACCTAGAACATTCCTTTACTCCAAAACATTGGGCTTATCTCAACTTGTGGGTTTCATAAGGACAGCAAACAAAGACTACTTAGTAATTATTTTGTAAAAGGAATTAAAGTATTCTTATTTTCCACATTTTTAAGAGTTTTCATGCAAATATAAACAATACAAAAAAAAATGAAAAAAGGGTTTTGAGAGAGAGGTTTTACAGTGGTGATGCAAATAGGAAGAATGAGATAACATTTCCTGCAAAACAAAACATCACAAATAGGATTCGGAATACTAAACTCCAATAGAATAAAGATTAATCCCTAAAGAAGAAGAGTTTTAAGACCGGAAAGAACTTACCAATGATCCCTACAATAGTTCTTGCAGTATCAGCACTAACCATCTTTCAAGCCTTACTTGGTAAAAAGGAGCAAAAAGTGAAGAACCCGAAACAAAGAATCTCAGAACATGTCCTAAATGAGAAGTTAATTTGCCTTTACCGACTTATATATATGGCAGGTTAGGAACTAAATTGGATTATCATGTAATGATAAAGCAGCCAGTTAAATGCTTACACATCATGTCATTGCCTGGGCAACGTGGTAAGCTACTGAAAATGGGTCTGAGTGGATAAAATGGTGAAAGAATGCAATTTGAGTTCAATTTTTCTTTTCTCAAGAAAAAAAGAGTGGTCAAATGAGTATATTTCATGCCCGGAAAAATTGTACGGTCTAAGCTGCAGCGGACATTGATTGCACATTGTTTCTGATTTTGCAATCTATCGTGAATGGTGCTTTGAGTTTTCTTGGGGGCACTCGAATCTTCGAGTGCCTCCACTTTATCATTTTTGGAAAACTGAAAAGAACAGGGGGTTTTCTAGCTCACTAATTTCATAAGTTGAAATGATGATAAATGTGGGCCAAATCTCATACAAATCCCATGAGTAATCCCATGCTTAACTTCAACGACTTCCCCACCATTGTTCTTTTTTTACTATTTTTCATGGAAATGCAGTTAATCTGCACTAAAATAAATAAATGAAACCCATCTAAGATATCTTTATCAAGATTATACTATACCACTTTTAGAAAGATATAGATTTTCAACTTGTAGGTTGACAGTAAAATATCATGATTTTGAATATATCTTTAGAAAAAACTCCAAAACAATTAATTGTATCGTATATTTTCAAAGAATCACTCTCGTGATAAATTAATTTTTAAATTTTAAAACATTTTAATTACAATAAATAATACGTAAAATTTTATATGATATAACTTAAAATGAATATTTAAAAAAAATATTACCGTATAACTTTTAAAATTAAAAACTAAAAAAAATCAACAATAGTTTTTGTTTCAGAAACCTCAAAATTAAAACTTTTACAACATTTATTTTTACCATATTTATTTTTTTCATTCTGAATTATGTCACACAAAAATATTATTTAACAATTAAATTAATGTTTTTTAGTAACGAAAGAATTTTATTGCTATAGTGTTGATAGTTTAAAGATATAATTAAAATGTTTTAAAATTTAAAATAAGTGGTAGAGAATATTTGGTGCAATTATCTCACCAATTAACTATTATATTTTTGAAATGGTAATCAATAATACTATCGAGCCACTTGCCTATTTTGCATTATTCTTTCATCTATCCTAACTGATTGTGATTTTTATTATTGAAACATATATATTATGTAAAAGAAATTACGTAAGAAAACTTTGAAATTCAAAATATTTAAAGCGTATTTTTAAATATAGTTTTATTGTGATTAATAATAATTTGATTGTTATAACATACTAATTTATATATTAAGTTTTATCCTTATTCCATTCTTTATATTTTCAATCACATATAATGAATAAATTAAATGATTGAATCTAATCAATAAATAATATATTTTTTAAAATCTTTATGTATATTTATGTCTGATTTTGGATATAAAATATTTATAATTAAAATTTTATAAATATATACCTTTTTTTATAAGAAAAGAGGTAAAAATTGTACATGGATTAAACTCAAGATTTATCATAACTTTATTACAATAGAAGATTTTTTGCTATTACACTATAGGCTTACTTGCCATGTCTTTACATATTACATAGATTAACACATGGCGCTCTCTCTTTTTTCTATTTTAAATTATTTCTATAATTTTTTATTATCCACTAAATTTCTTTTTTTAGTAATAAAATCAAATTATAGATGTACTTTTAAAAGTTATATTAAAACCTGTTTTAATATTATCAAATAATCTTAAAATTTTTTTTAACATATCCTTATCATCAAACAGATTATTATTAGGTCTTATATTCCTACTATTCAAGTTGTTGAAAGCTCTTGAATTTTATTTGCTTACGCTTTAGTATATTGTTTAATCTGATGTTGTATTATTATTGTTATTTTGTCTCACGAAGAAGAATGTAAATATGTATTGGTTATGTTTTTAGTTTTATTTACGTATTCTTTTATGCTTTATTTAGTAATTGTTACTTGAATAAGTAAGTAAATATAATATCGTATGTAGTATTAATATGTTAGTAACAATCATAATGCAATGCAATGTAATAGTAGTAACATAATAGAATACCTGTAATCAGATAGAGTTGAAAATTAAAAGAAGAATTTTGTTGAGGCCTGTATGAACAGTTTTCTTAAGACAAATTCGACATCTCTTCGGTGCTTTGAGTAACGTTGGACGTTTGTCTCCTAAGATACAACAACAAACAATCACAGTAGTAGCACAACAACAGTGATCAATCGAACACAATCTTGCCTTTTTTTTTTTTATCACCAAGAGGAATGAATTTAGAAGGAATTTTTTATATTGATGATTTTTATGTTGTGTTTTAGAAGTCTCCTAACTTGGCTTTATATAGAGGAGAGGAAATGAATGAAGAGATTTAGACCGATTCATGAAGAGTTTTGTTGAAAAGTTAATAGAGATAAGTGAACAGCCACAATGAATGAAAAGATGCAATATTAAACCAAAAGTAATGAATCTATTCACCAAGAGATACAATTGTTCATCAAGAGACAAAACTATTGTTTTATTTGAGCATCAATTTATCATTCATCACTCAACAATTTTGAGCATATTATATAGAATATAAATCTATAATTTATTATTCAAACATTTAATTTTATCAATAAAATAATATGCCTCAAAGTTCCAAAATATCCATTAATTTCCAACAATCCCCCCCATGAATGAAATTGATGGATCAACAAGACTCAAAGACTCAAAGAGGTGATAGATTCTACATTCGATATTTGCATAGGATAGGTAGGCATCAACCCTTGAACCTTCCCTTGTAAAAACATATTTACTTTACTAGCTGACCAGTAGACGCTATGTCCTTCAACTGTTCTATCGTTTGTGTAAACGATGATATGCCTCACACAAATACCTCCTTGGTAAGATTTTGGTTCTCGTGGGTATGTTCACATGGCCGTGAACATCCTTCTTGTTCTACAAGAGCTTAGAGAACTATGCCCCAATAAAATTCTTGAAGTGGCCCCGCTTCACTCTCATATAGGTGACTTATGTTGTTCGTTTCACCAAAACACACAATGGTCATAAAAGCATTGCTTAACCTTTTCCACATTTTAATCACTATTTTCATCATAGGAATGGACTTGGGATAAGAACCCCCACCGTGACCTCACAAGGTCTATGCAAGTAGGTTGTCCCATTGAACCAAGATCTTGGGATCTCCAATCAACTAGATTGGTTTTTCCTTCACATAGCGCCTTAAATATTCATGGGTTTTAGTCACATTCTTTTTGATATTTTATCAACTTGATCTCGGTTTAACCTTTTGGTTCAGATCCGCAGTATTATCTTTTGATATTACAAAATTAATAGAGATAACTCCAGTTGAGATCAGTTGTCTAACAGTATTGTGTTGACGATGCATGTGTCTCAACTTACCATTATACATTACGTTCTGTGCTTTACCAATTGTTACTTGATTATCACAATATATGGATATTGTGGGCACAGGCTTTGGCCATTCAGGAATATCCTCTAAAATGTTTCTTATCCATTCTTCCTCTTCCCCAAATTTGTCTAGAGCTACAAACTCAGATTCCATTGTGGATCTAGTTATACTCGTTTGCCTTGAGGATTTCTATAACACAAATCATAAGGTACATTAGACTGCCTATATCTCTTGCATATTCCAATTGGTCAACATTTTTCCCTTTGTTTTTGGATAGATGTTGATTTATATCTATCGGAGTTTTGGCTACACCAAAAATCATCTTTGCCAAATTTCTCAAGAATCTTATCTACGTAGTGTGATTGAGTCAATACGAGACCTTTAGATGACCTTTTGATTGGATGCCCAAAATCATGTCAGCAAGTCCTATATCTTTCATGTCAAATCTTGAATTTAACAAGTTTTTGGTACGTTTTACCATTTCGTTGTTACTTCCAACAATGAGTATGTCATCAACATATAAACATAGAATTACATATCCATCAACAGTGGTTTTGACATACACACATTTGGCACACTCATTAATTTTAAATCCATTTGATATCATGACACTATCAAACTTTTCATGCCACTGCTTAGGTGCTTGCTTAAGTCTATACAAAGACTTCACCAATCTACAAACTTTTCTCTCTTACCCTGAAGCTATATAACCCTTAGGTTGTTCCATGTAAGTCTATTTATCAAGATCTCCGTTTAGAAAAGCTGTCTTAACATCCATTTGATGAACTTATAAATTCCACAAAGTGGTAATAACAAGTATTATCTTTATAAAAGTTATTCTTGATACAGGAGAAAATGTATCAAAGTAATCAAGGCCTTTCTTTTTTCTATAACCTTTTATAACAAATCTGGCCTTGTACTTATAAATTGTTCCATCTGCTTTCATTTTTCGTTTGAAAATCCATTTAGAATTTAGTTGTTTAATTCCATGAGGTAGATCCACTAATTCCCATGTATGATGTTTCATGATGGAATCAATTTCACTCTTGATAGCATCTTTCCAAAAAAATGATTTCAGATAAGTGTATAACTTCACTATAATTTTGAGGTTCAATCTCTAGCATATAGGTTAGAAAATTTGATCCAATGGATTTTTTCGCCATTGCCCTTTACTTCTTCTTGGCTTTGCCTCGACTTTAACCTCTTGTTGAAAGTCTTGATTATCAATAGTCTCTGAAGTTCGTTTTGTTGAACTTGACCCAACTTCCCTAGTCTTACAAGGGAATATATTTTTAAAGAATGAGGCATTTTTAGATTCCAATTTTGTATTCTTGTGAATTTTAAGTTTCTTTGATTTATACACAAGAAACCGATATACATTGTCGTGGCGTGCATAACTAATAGAATTACAATCCACCATTTTAGGACCTATTTTTATTTGCTTCGATAAAGGAACCATTATCTTTGAAAGACACTCCCACACTTTCAAGTGTAAGAAGGTTTCCTACCCTTCTATAACTCATATGGTGTCTTGTTCTTTTTCTTGTACGGCACTTTATTTAAAAGGTAATTCATTGATAAAACAGATTTCCCTCACATGTTATGTGACAACTCAGAACTTTCTAGCATTGCGTTCATCATTTCCTTTAGGGGTGACCAAAACTCGATTCGACCCGAAAAAATCGAAAAAAAATTGAATTTTGAGTTAAACGAATCGAGTTATTTGAATTATTTGAGTTATTCGAGTCAACTCGAATTTTTTTCGAATTTCGAGTTCGAATCGAGTTGAGTTTTTAAATTCGAATAACTCGAATAATTCGAATAATTCGAATATCAAACTATAATATTTTACATTTTTACCCCAAACTTCCAAACCTTTTTACTTTTTCCTCAAAACTTTTACTCCTTTCCACTTTCTCCTCAAAACTTTTACTCCTCTCCCATCCCAACCCCCCATCTACCCAAAATCCATTTCCTACGAAAATTTTACTCTCCTATTTACTTTTCCTCAAAATTTTACTCCCAAAACCCCTTAAAACTTTTTATTTTCCCCCAAAAATTTTACTGCCTCCCACTTTCCCCTTAAAACTTTTACTCCCTTTTCATCCCACCCCCCATCTACCCCAAACTCATCTCCCCAATTTTTTTTAATATTTTCCCTCCAAAATTTTACTCTCCCTCAAACTTTTACTCCCAAAACTTTTTATTTTCCCTCTAAACTTTTACTTCTCACTATTTACTCCCAAATAAAAAATCAATATTATCCAAAAAAAAACCCATAAACATAAATAGTAATAAATTTTTTTATATATGCTATTTATATTATTAAATTAAATTTCACATTTTATATTATTTATATTATTGAATTATTTATTCATATTGAAAATTTATATTAAAATTGAATTATTAATGATGCCATAAATTATTCGTGTTAAAATTTTATATTGGTATTAATTTCACATTTTATCTTTAAAATAACTTTTATTAAAAAGTCACATTATTACATTTAATATATTTTTTAATTCCAAAATACATAGTGACAAGAATCTGAAGATAATTAAAACAACTAAGTAAACAAAAAAGCTAACTCGTATATTAAAGATTAATAAATAAATTATGAGATGATGAAAGTTAATAAAAAAATTAATTATAGTGAAAAAAAATTATTACGATGGGTGATAGTGGTTATAAGAACCCAAAATTATTTTTTAAAATTTAACTCAAACAAATATATTCGATTCGATTCGATTCGATTCGAATTCTATCTCACTCGACTCGATTCGAGAAAATTTCAAATAAAGTTTGAATGATAAAATAAGATTCGAAAACTCGATTAACTCGAAAATTTTTTATTCCATTCGATCGAATGCTCACCCCTAATTTCCTTTAAGGTTCAAATTTTCTACTTTGCTACTCTATTGGATTGATGAGAGTATGATGGTGCCACTTCATGAATAATATCATGTTGTGCACAAAATTTACCAAATGGTTCAATATATTCACCACTACAGTCACTTCGCACCCTCTTAATTCTTTTATTAAGTTGGGTTTCAACTTCTTTTTTTATAGAGAACAAATTTCTCTATAGCTTCATCTTTGCTTTTAAGCAAATATACATAGCAATACTTTGTGCTATCTTTAATAAAGGTAATAAAATATTTATTCCTTCCTCTAGTTTGATTAAACTTTAAGTCAGAAATATCACTATGTATTAGATCAAGCGGTTCAGTATTTTTTTTTCAACAGATTAAAATGAAGATCTTCCTAGTTTTGCCTCAACACACGTTTCACATTTATGATTGTAATTAATGTGAAATGAAGAAATGTGATCTAAGTTAATTGATCTACGTAAAGTATCAAAATTAACATGCTTGAGCTGACCATGCCATAAATCAACTGACTCAAACATATAAGTAGAAGAAGAAACATCATTCTTATTCATAGTATTAGTTTTTACAGAGATAACATTGAGTTTTCACATATCATTTAATACATATCACCTTCCCACAAACGTTCCCCCTTTTGACAAAACTAACTTTTGGGATTCAAATACCATCCAAAAGCCATGCATACTTAGGAGGTCCCAGAGACAAGGTTCTTGTGTACGTCAGGCACATACAACACATTTTGAAGTTTTAACTTTTTGCTAGAAGTCATCTTCAAAATCACAGTGCATTTCCCCTTAATATTGGAAGTTGTAGCGTTGCCCATATAGAGCTTCTCCCTTTTTTTCACAAGGAACTAACTCAACAAAGAAGTCCTTTTCACAACAAATATGACATGTGGCACCAATATCAAGCCGCTATTCTCTTGGATTTGAACAAACCAAGTTGACTTCAAAAATTATACCACAAAGGTCAAGATTAAATACTTCCTTAGAAATATTTTCCATAACATTCACTTTATTTTTTCTGACCCTCTTTAGAATCCTACAATTGAATGACTTGTGTCCCATCTTATTGTAATTAAAGCATTTTCCTTGGAATTTTGGCTTATTGAGGACACCGTCTTTTGGTCCTAGTTTAGACATAGTCTAAGAATGTTTTATTTTCTTGGAGTCCTTCTTGACTTCCATTACGTTTGTCATAGAAAATTTAGGATTGATTACTTTGTTTAACCTGTTAGACGCACATTGATTGTTTTCTTCGATTCAAAGTCTGACAATAAGATCTTCCACTGTCATTTCCTTTCTCTTATGCCTAAGATAGTTCTTGAAGTTATTCCAAGCAAGAAGAAGTTTTTCAATAGTAGCTGCCACCTAAAAGGATTCACTTATAAACATCCCTTCTGCGAGAATACTGTGAATAATCAGTTGGAATTCTTGCACCTAAGTTATAATAGCTTTAGAATCAACCATTACAAAGTTTAAGAACTTGGCAACTAAGAATTTCTTAGCACCAACATCTTCAATTTTGTATTTATGGTCTAGTGATTCCCATAATTCCTTAGTTGTTTTCTTGATACAGTATACTTCATAAAATTCATTAGATAAACCATTCAAAATATAGTTATAGCATAGGAAATCAGAGTTGTTTCATGTTTCGATAATGTTGAAAGCAGTAATAGCATCTTCCTTATCCTCTCTAAAAATATGAGGATTATCCTTTAGATTGCCATATTCAACATGGTCAAATGAACAATATTTTATGTTGTCATGTTTTAAAGTTCTCTTCAATGAATTTCGTAGACTTTTCATTATGACATAGTCATAGGTAACGTTTGGCTCGCAACTTGAGCCTGAGCAGCGACAATCGCCTCAACCTTTGAATTGGATGAGTTGTTTAACGTATGAGACATTTTTCTGTAATTAGAATAAAGAACCAAAATCTGTAAATAAATTAAAATTTGAAACAAAAGTATAAGCCAACCTAAAAAAGTTATGATGGTAACCTATACACCTTAAATTAAAACTACAACAAATCTTCTGTCTTAAGATTGTAAGTAATATAATATCATATGTAGTATTAATATGTTAGTAACAATAATAATGTAATGTAATACAATACAAGCAGTAACACAACAGAATACCTGTAATCGGACAGAGTTAAAAATTAGAAGAAGAAGAATTTTATTGAGGCCTATATGAACAATTTCATTAAGATAGATTCGACCTCTCCTTGGTGCTTTGAGTAACGTTGGACGTCTGTCTCCTAAGATATAACAACAAACAATCACAGTAGTAGCACAATAACAGTGATTAATCGAACATAATCTTGCCTTTTTTTTATCACTAAAAGGAATGAATTTAGAAGGAATTTTTTATATTGATGGTTTTTGATGATGTGTTTTGGAAGCCTCCTTACTTGGCTTTATATAGAGAAGAGGAAATGAATGAAGAGCTTTAGACTGATTAATGAAGAGTTCTGTTGAAAAGTTAATAGATATAAGTGCATAGACACAATGAATGAAAAGATGCAATATTAAACCAAAAGCAATGAATTTGTTCATCAAGAGACTGAACTATTGTTTAATTTGAGCATCAATTTAACATTCATCACAAAACAATTTTGAGCATATTATATAGAATATAAATCCATAATTTATTATTCAAACCTTCAATTTTATCAATAAAATTATATGCCTCAAAGTTCAAAAATATCTATTATTTTTCAACAGAATATTTGATTGCGTTGATACACAGTATCAATGGAAGTGGAGGAGAGGACGATGTTTTAGTGACGAACCATATCAAAGGTACCGTCTCGGCAGCAGCTCCCCTCTTCAAGAGAGTGTTTAGAAATATATATAAGAGGGGTTTTTTTAGTCGGATTTAGGGTCACCAAAGTGGGTCGAAATTCAAGTCGAGTTATGATATATTTTGTTATAATTCTACAACAATTTATCCCCTTGCTTGTCGAAGAAGAGTTATAAAGTAATTTTTTTGAGACAAGCTTACACATGTCCAGCATGTAATTAGGGGCTTACTATGTAAGTTTTAACTCGAAACTTTATTGAGTAAGTTTTGTTGTATGACAGTATGGTGCAAAAGTTAAAAGGCTATTTGAGAAATGGTTTTAAGGAAACAAATCGTGTTGTAGAATACTGCAAACTATATTTACAAAAATGCTGTGAATTGTATTACAGAATACCGCCAACTATATTGTAGAATACCATGAACTATATTTACAAAAATGCCACAAAATGTATTTTAGAATACCGTGAACCGTATTGTAAAATACTATGAAATGTATTGTAATCCATAAGATTCTGAAAATCATGTATGCAGAAGGTTGTAACCATAAATTAGTAAGCTTTAAAAATGACATTTGTGATTGTAAATCAGCGAACTGTTTAAGTGGAGTCACGATTGTAAATTGCTAAACTGTTTAAGAAGTGTTCATGATTGTAAATTGATATACTGAAGCTATAATCTAAATCAATAAGCTTTAAAAATAACAGTTGTGATCGTAAATCAACGAATTGTTTAAGTAGAGTCACGATCGTAATTAGATGAACTCTTTAAAAAGTGTTCATGATTGTAAATTAATGAACTGAAGCCATGATCGTAGATCAACGAGCTTTAAAAATGACAGTCGTGATCATAAATCAACGAGTTATTTAAGTAGTGTTCATGATCGTAAATTGATGAACTGAAGTCGTGAGTGTAAATTAGCGAGCTTTAAAAATGGCAACCGTGATCGTAAATCAGCGAATTGTTTAAGTAGAGTTGCGATCATAAATCAGTGAACTCTTTAAAAGTGTTCATGACTGTAAATCAATGAACTAAAGTCATGATCGTAAATTAGCAAACTATTAGAAAATCAAAGATCGTGATCGTAAATCAGTAGACTATAAGAAAGCCGAAGGTCATAATCGTAAATCAACAGACCGTAAGAAAGCTAAAGGTCGTGATCGTAAATCAGTGGACTGTAAGAAAGCCAAAGGCCGTGATAATAAATCAGTGGACCATAAGAAAGTTGAAGGTCATGATCATAAATTAACAGAATGTAAGAAAGCCAAATGTCGTGATCGTAAATCAGCGGACTGTAAAATATAATTTCTTAAACATGGATATAAAGTTGGAGACACTTACTGAGCATGTATATGTATATTTATATACTTATTCATGCTTCACCAATACCACACTAATATAAATTTTGATAAAGTATGACTCGCTAATTTGATTAATACACATACATATTTTATAATATAGTAATTTGCAAATGGAAATAGAAAACCAAAGTTCATTAAAATGGCATCAAAAACATTATCTTCAAGCTGGTCAATTACAACAATACAAAACCAAATATGAAGAGACAAAATATATGGTAAGCAAAAGATTTCTTACTTGGTAAATAAAACTTCAAGACAAATAGAGTCCTGCCAAAGTATCATCGGTAGGACTATTAATAAAAGAAAACAAAAAATCATAGAAAAGTTTAAAATCAACAAACCATATTGCAGCAAACTACTACTTACGATTAGAATGAATGACTTGTTGGCCTCTTTAACATCTAATCAAAATGTTAACCATTTCCATGAATGTTGCAACTTAGAAAGATGATGCATCTTACAAGACTAGAACTAGAAGATGAAATTGTATACTTTAAACAAGAGTCTGACAACTTTAATTAAGATTCCCCTATTTGAAGTTAAAGGGTGTATGTTAAGATGAGCCAATAAATCATGTGTTTAGGTCTTATTTTGGAGGCCCTAAATGAAGAAGTCATGCCAATATTGCAACCCCAAAACCAATTCTGAGAAAGTCACACTACTAAGTATGCAATCAATGTGATGACTAATAGTTGGTATAACGAGAGAAACTTTAGAACTGCAAAGCAAAACTAATGCAGATGATTAATTCTAGTTACAAGTGCATGCAGAGTAAAAAGAAACAACACGACCAATAAAAGAAAAATAAATAAATAAATAAAACTGCTTTTTTTCTAAAATGGAAGTGTTAAATGATCATGAAAATAGCCTCTCAAAACTCGCTACTAGAATAAAGGAAGCAGATTTGCAATCACAAAATCATTGGTAACTAATTCAATAACCATTGAAGCTCTTTTTTATATTAATCCTTTGTAAAATTAAATATTCTTAAATGCAAGGATAACAAATTGCATACCTTTTAAAGCATATTTCTAACATTTTACTCTTTTCGTTTTAATAAGAGGGAAACAAGAGGGAAGGGAGAAAGCAAGTATCGTGGTTATTAACTTTTTTGACTCAAACAAGAACGAAAACATCATTGGGAGAAACTTACCACCTATTTCTGTCACTGCAAGAATCATGGTGGACAAACCATTTCATCTTCAACCCTCAAAAGTCATGATTTTGAACCAAGCTTTTTAATTATCCTCTCAAACATGAAATTTAATTCAACGTAAATAGGCTAGATAAGTAATGACAAAGGGAACTTAGATTAACATAAGAGAAGAATGCGAGAGTTGGGATAATGTGAAAGCATCTCTATTACTTAAATAAGCTAGCTTGAATACAAATGAGGGAAAGGAGTCTCTCTTTATATGGGCAAGCTCGAAATGATCCAATAATTACAATTGATCCTAATCGACGGTCGAGATCTAATTCTAGAACCTTCCCTCTAACTCATTAAATGTTATACAATGGTGGAGTATTCTAGAACTTCCAGAACATTCTATACAGATCCAGTCCTTTTTTCAAACTTCTAGAGTCTTTTGAGGCATTCCAAGAACCTCGTGGCTTGATTCATTTGTGTTACACTCATAGGGTGTGACACATGCACAATGTTAGATGCTCAGTTCCGGGCTTGACGAGGCATTGCTCACTCATGGGGTGTGACACATGTACAATGTTAGATGCTCCTCATCATCGCATTTATGATAGTTATTCTAAAAATCTAGCACTCCTCTCCAACAGGACAAACTTTTATCAAACTTTAGTGAATGCCTAATAGAATGACACTTTGTAACCTCCCTTTTGACTTGGAGGTATCCCTCCATGACTTGGACATGTGTCAGCACCAGACAATCATTGACCTCTGTGTTGACTTCTTCTGAAACAACATTCCAGCAGGCCACCCCAACTTCAACACCTTTAAGTATGATCATCTACTCCACCGTACGAACATTGTCTTAGTGTAAACACACTTACAAAATAATAAGTCTATTTAGGCATAACTACCTCATATTGATAAAGTCCCAGGATATACTAATATTATTATCCTTTATGCATTTTGTGGAGGTTTAATGTATATCATGTCATGTACTACCAATGGGCAAGAGGATCTATTCTGTAAATACCATGAAAAAGGATGAAGAATCGATCGAATTTTGGATACCCTAAAGATACTCTGTGCAATCGACTTCTCAATTTGCTTATCCTTGTTTCAGCTCTTAGCCTCTTTTGGTGAATCAACATCTCTTACTCCATCTTGACCTCTTCCTTGTTGAATCACGGTATCAACATCATGACCCCCACCAATTTATGGTGAGAGTAAGGTTTAATTTTAATTGTCTGAAATTTGACCTGACTCTTTTATTTACAATTTTATTTTATTTTTAGACATAGAAATTTATATTTGATAAATTTTATGCCCATTAGTCATTATCTCATTGGATGAAAATACATTGGATAGTTTGAATTTGGATATCCATAAATATTTAATTCGTATTTTATATATTCATATATTTAAGGAATAAAATTATTTTAATTTAGATTCTGATTTAAGTAGTAATATGTAAATTTAAGGAGAATCAACGAATTTAGATATTAAACAATTAGAGTAAATTTTTGTAAAGAAAAAAAACTATTTAAAAAATAATGAATAATGTGGTATAATACTATTTATACCTTTTTTCTAAGATTTCCTTTAACTTTAAAGTAATGGTTTTAGTGTAAGCAAGACCAAAATGATTTCCATATTAGAATTTAATGGTTTGAGTGTTCCATTTCTTCTAGTTCTTTTGTCGATTACCTTTTGAGCAGAAGAAAGGTTGAATATGGTGATACATAATGGCAGTAAAAATATCTAAATCTGTTAGGTCTCCATCTTAAAAGCTTTTAAAAGCATCTATGAACCCATTAGCTAATTAAGCTTAAGACCAGATGAGGTTCATGTGGTTTTTTTTTTTAAATGAGTTTAAGCCCATAAATAGAACAATATTTTGATCGTCAACAATCCCAAAGGTTTCTTCCTCTTTTAGGCAGGGCAAATGGCCTAATATTGGAAAATAAGTTAAAAACAACCTTCTATTATTGAGATTAGCAAAACTCACTACTTATTTAATTAAGTTGACATTGATCAAGCAAATTTTATTGGTTAACTTAGATATGGCCTTGGTTAAGTCAATGGATTCATAATTGAATTCATGGGCTTAAACTAATTTAATTTATATTTACTTTTTTTAAAGATATAGTATACAATTTAAATATATTTTATAATATATAAAAGGATAAATTACACCAACAGTCACTCAATTTTGATGCAACTGAAAAAACAGTCACTCTGGTTTCAATTCAGTCACTCAACATTTGAAAAATAACAAATCAATTACTAACGTTATCGAAAAGTAACAAATTAGTCACCCATTAACATTTTTCATCACAGGCTTAATGGGATAGTTGACGTAGCAAGTTAACTTGCCATGTTGGAAACCCAAGTAACCTAATTAGTTGGCGTGGCAGATTGATGTGGAGTTTACCCAAAATTAGAGCCTAGGATGAGAAAAAAACTTTGGCGGCGACAAAGCAAACAAAACACAATCCCTAACTGAACCTGGAAAAGCTATTTCTTTAGTAGAGAAAATTGAAAATCGACGAAGAAAATATTAAGGCTGGCATCAAAACAGTTGCTTGGGCTAACGTTAAGGGAGATCCCATCACAAACCGTTCAGATTCTTCCACGTCTTTACCATGAAAACATCATCGACCACTACAACAATCCCCATAATGTTAGTACTTTTGATAAGAATGATCCGCACATTGGCATCGATTTGGTCAGAGCTCCTGCTTGTGGCGATGTTATGAAAGCTTTAAATCAAAATCGATGACAAATAATAACTCTTGGAATGAGTTATATTTCATGCCTTTAGACCTAGCTAATTGCTTGTACTTAAGTACATTTTGTTGCATTTTAGAACATTTTAGTTAGCATTTTTAATATTGCATTAGGATTTGGACTGTGTTGTAATTAGGTGTTTTTAATAGCTTGTGGTAGAGTTTTTTGTGTGTTGGTATGGCAGAAATAGATTTTGGAATGAGAAATAAAGAAGTGAAGTTTTGTCAAAGCAAAAATGTAGATAGTTTGCCAGCACGGATGCTGTGGTAGTACCGAGAAGACCAAGTCAACATTTTTCGTGCAACAGTCCCTATTCATATTCAAACTTGTACGAGATAAATCCCCCTAAAATAGGAGAAGATAATCGTAAGTTGTTAGCCGACCCTAGCTTAATCTATCTATAAAAGCCAATGAAGGCGATCTCACAAATGGCAGAAAAAAAAGTGAGAGAGATCTTTAGGCGTGAATGAGTGTTCAACTGCGCAAAAGGAAGGAAATCGAAGGCAATCCTTCTTAGCCATCATAGGATGCTGGGCTACCGAAGTGTAAATTGGGCAAGCGAAAGTTGCTTCCCAAAGTTCTTCCGTTATTTCCATTATTGTTCCTTTGAAAGATTGAATTGAAGTAGTTGAACACAATGTCGGATAATATTTTGGTTTGGAATTTTATTTCCCAGTCCATGAGGTAAATCTCATAGGGTTGGGATTACTTTCAATGAAACCTTAAACTTTTTTTATGGATGCAGTCTATCTCAAACTGTTTTTATGGATGCAGTCTATCTCTAATTTACTTTACTGTTTCATTTGATTATTCTCCTTTCTTAATTAAAATGAAAACAATTTCTAGACATGGAAGACCATTCGCATACTTATAAACTAATTCTAATTCTAAAAGGGTTGGATTGGTTGGATTAAAATTAAATGAAATGAGCAAGTATTTGATAAACACTTGTATTCGACTCTAAACATAGACTCGTGATCATATAGAAAGAACCCATGCAAGGTAACTTGAGGTTTTAATCTTTCAAGAGGTAGGCCATTGATCTCGTGATGATGAAGTAATAAAATCGATTGTACCTGGAAACTAGCTTGTGACAACCCTAAATTGACCCTAGTCGGGAAGTGGTTTCGGAACCACAAAACCGAGTCACGTTACTAAATAAATGTTAAATTTCATGTCTAGTATTTGTGTAATTGCATGTGTGAAATTTTTATTTATAAATTGGTGACATTTGGATGTGAAATTAACCAAAAAGGGCTTATGTGTGAAATTTTAAAAATATGAGACATAGTTGAAAAAGGGGCTAAATTATTACGTGGTTAAAATGATAGGATTTGCATGTCAATTTTCTATTTTGTTACTTAATGACCGACCAAGGTGATGATTACTTCCACTATATGTATGTTATAATAATATTAAATTAGATAATGGCATAAATTAATTAAATTAAATAAGAAAAACATTGATAAACAAAAGAAAAAGAAAATTTGGGGTGTTCATCTTCTTCTCCTAGCCGTAGGTTGTAGAAAAAAAAAAGGAAAAAAAGAAAAAGAGGGCTTGCATATTCGGCCATTGTAGGTGTCAATCTAAGGTATGTCCATGTGGTTTCTTGAGAATTTTGTGAAAATTTTAGTTGGTTAATGCATTATTAGCTAGCTCATGTTAAAAGCTTCTTCAATGGTTGAAAAATGAGCTTTCGGTTATGGTGTTTTGATGGTGTTGGCATTTTGTATTTAATAAGCATGAACTTCTTACCTAGCTTTCACCGAAACCACATGTTAAATTTTTTATATAAGTAATGCATTAGTTTCGGCTATGAGTTTTTGTACGATTGAAAATGGTGCTTTGCTTTTAAACTTAAATGATAAAATTTTAGTTTTAATTTCTTATATATTTGTGTAATGCAATTGTCGAATGTGTCATTAGTTTATGATTGAACCGTTTGTGTTAAATTCAGATTTTGAATTATGAGCTTGATAAATTATATGTTTTGATTTCATTCATTATAGCATTCGGCAATGAAGTGTAGTATATTGATAAAAATTTTAGTTTTAGTAGAGGATTGAGCGTTCGGCCATTTGCTTGAATTGTGTAAAATCATTGATGGATGAAATGTTTTTGGTTGCTGTAAAAGGTGGATAAATTCTTTAATGTAGGAGTGGAAATGGCCGTGTATGAGTAAATGGCAAGGGGTGAGTTTTTGGTAAAGATTAAGGTAGCTGTATGTTTTAATATGATAGTATGAAAGTGGATAAGTTGGACATTTAATATTTACTAAAAATGGAATTGGCTATCATACTTATATGTTTGTGCTAGGATCGAATGTGAGCCTAAATGATTTGATAATATTCGGCTAGATATTAAGTAAAGCAATATGAGGTAGATGTTCTTGATTGATTTGTGAAATGTGCAATTGGGACATTCGGCTATGAGTATTAAAATGTTAAAGTGGAAATCGGCTAAAGTGCTCAGGTAAGTACATGGTTACCGAATGTGAATTAAAGCCATTATTAAGTAATAAGCATGGTTTGATTGTGATAAGTGTGTACTTGTACTTGCTGATTTGCATCATTAAATAAAATGTTGTGTTTCTTGTTAGAATGAACTATGCTATGATTGGTTAAGATGCTTGATAAGTGGTTTATTGATAAGTTAAATTTGTTTAATCCAAGCTCAAGAACTCAAAGAAACAAATCCGGATCGTGGGAAAGGAAAACTGATCGAATAGTCAAAATTACGTACGAAAACCACCAAGGTAAGTTCTTAAGAGTTTGAACTTTTGGAAATTTTAGAGTAAATTTGTAATAAATCTGCTTAAGACAGCAGCAATAACGTGATTTTAGAAAATCACCATAAATTTTTGGAGTTGAATTAGAGGCTGAATAAAATATGTAATTAAAGCTTAATGAGTCTAGTTTCTTATAAAAGAAACCGTGTAAGCAAAGGAATTGCCAGTAATGAGATATTTAAAGTGGTGTGGGACAGAGTCAAAAGGGCTTTGAGGACCCCTATTCTGTTTTTAGAAAATCATTATAAATTGTACAATAATGATTATAAGATAAAATTTATATTCTTAGACTCCTTAATGAGTCTAGTTTCAAACGAAATAAACGAGAACATATTTTGAATTCTGTACAATGAGAAATTTGATTCGTAGTGAAGAGTGGTCAGAATAGTCAAGCAGTAAAATAGGGGAAACTTTAAGAAAAATCTGGTGTTGATTGGCCAAACCAAAAATTCTGAAAATTTTGTGGATAAAATTTATATGAGTCTATTTTTAGGGAAAATTAGCGGCACTCAATTTGGAATTTCGTAACTCCAGTTACAAATAAATTAATGACTATTGCTTAGGAAGATAGCTTGTAGTGAATCTGTGATTTTGTTGTAAACATTGACAAAACTGTTTGAGTTGCTTATAAGCTATTACTGAAATTGATGTACAAGATATGTATATGTGGTGAGGCCAAAATGGCTATCTTATAAACGTAAGCTATGTATTTGTAATATGTGTTGATAGTTTTATAAATTGAAGGTGAAGTGACATATATGCTGTTTAGCCGAATGGTTGTTATGAGAAGAACGTAAGTTTTAAGTAGTCAAACGTAAATAACATTCGATTATAATTTGACCTATTATGTGAAATAGATATTCCATGTAATTATTAGTTGATATGTGTATATAATCAAATGGTAAGCACGATATAATGATAAGTGTGAAATGAATGTGAGTGAGATGATATGTACAACCATTGAATTATAAGTGCAAAAGATGAAATGAAAGAAAAGTGATTGAGATGTATGATGGTATATTTATTCGAACGATGTTAGTATCTAAATGTATGATAAATATTCGAATATATGGCTTATAGCTGATTGGTCATTATGATTTAAGCTTAAATGGTGAATTGGATATGTGATGTTGTGTGTGACTTTTGAACCGAAATTTAAATGATGGTGTCTATATGGTGCTTATATCCGAATGTGATATGAGACTACTAATGTGATAGAATTGTGAAATGTACACTTGATGGATAAATATGCATAAAGGTTCAGTGTGTTATATCCGGGCTTAGTCCCGAAGGGCATACGTGCCGGTGTTATATCCGGGCTTAGTCCCGAAGGGCATACGTGCCGGTGTTTTATCTGGGCTTAGTCCCGAAGGGTATACTGCCAGTGTTATATCCGGGCTTAGTCCCGAAGGGCATTCGTGCCGGTGTTATATCCGAGCTTAGTCCCGAAGGGCATACGTGCCGGTGTTATATCCGGGCTTAGTCTCGAAGGGCATTCGTGCCGGTGTTATATCCGGGCTAAGTCCCGAAGAGCATTCAGGCTGGTGATATATTCGAATTAAAATTCTGCAGACTTTATGCGAGAATATTATCTGGACTTAATGTCCGCAGGCTTCGTGCTCGTATTATATTAGGGTTTAAAGACCCGAAGGCTAAATGCTGGGAATTCAAGTAAGATTATGATATTGAGTATTCGCAGTGAATTACCATCAAGTAAGTACTATGTAATTATGGTGTTCAGGTATGTATTACCTCTTCTTTTTGTAAATTAACTACAAAATGAATCATTAGCATCGATGAAGAATATATATATGCGTGATTGATGATTATCATATCTATGAACAAAGGGATGAACTATGCGGTAAATGGTTGTTAGTATATGAAGGTATTTGAGTTAAATTTGTTGTATGAACTTCAAGGGAAGAAAATTATATGCTGAAATATCTATTAGTGTTTATGCACATTCAGCAAAAAGACCTTATAATTTGAGAATGAGTTGTATACGGATATATGTACAAATCCAAAGTAAGGGTTATAATCCGTCAACTTAAGTATATGTGATAAGGAATGTGCCTATTTCTTTATGTACCTATATGGTTACTTGTCATGCTAAAATACTCGAAGGTATTGATGTGATTATGAACTAAGGAAATTAAGTTTCTATAAATGTATATACATTCATGTAGGTGCACAAGATGAATACATATTAGCAAGTGATTGGGATTATTGAAAGACTTAACTTGAATTAAGTGGTAATTATGGAAATTGTAATTGTACCAAGATTTAGTGTTATGTGTGTGATATGTGCTTACCATGTATATCCAACTTCGGTTGATGAAGAGTGTGTTTTAGGGAATCAATCATGAAAGGGTGGTATGCCATGCTTAAAGAGTAGTGACTCTACGAAACTAATCACTATAGATTATGATATGACTATGTGATTACAAATATAGAAATAATATGTGGTTAAAGAGTCATATGAGATAATCGTCTTTGATTCAACAAGACAAATGTTTTGCTTAAGACTTACTAAGCTTATGAAAGCTTACTCTGCTTGTTTTGTGTCTTTGTTTTATAGATTGTGGATTCTGGCCACTAGCTCGGGGATCGTCAGCACTTTGTCACACTATCTGCTATTACGGTAACCATGTATTTGGAATTTGCTTATGGCATATATAGGATAGACAACAACTAGAACGATACTTCGACCTTCGTTTATAAGTCATGCGAATATGGCATCATATGGAAGTTTACTTATATAATTTTTAAATTTGATCTTTTTTTTTGTGCCTATTATTTATATAAATAGATGATCTTTTATTTAAGAAAAGGTTCAAAATTTTACTATTCTAATCCGTTTCCTAAGTTTCGGTAACGCCTCGTCCTATTCCGGCGACGTTTATGGGATTGGGGTGTTACATAGCTAATATCACGATAAAGGCAAGTGCACCTATCGAACAGTAGTATAGTTAGTGGCAAGATCGGAATATCGAATCCAAGGAACTAAAAGTACTAGTAATGACTTCTTTCCTATTATCTAGCCTAAGAATAAAGAGGTGGTTTGTGTAAACTAATTAATGCTAAACTAGACTAAAGAAACAACAAAGAGTAAATTGGAAAATTGCTTTTGGGAAAACTGATTGATGATGGCAATACCTAAGGAAGAATCCACCTAGACTTCACTTGTTATCTAACTCTGAACTAGACGATTTCTTCATTTGACTTGATCTGTAGAGATCCCTAAGTTATGTTAATACCTCCATCGAGGATAAGAACAACTAATCCTAGTTTGATTAATTGAAATCTCTTTCTAATTAAAACCCCTAGTCTTGCATTAAGTCGATCCATGGTTCCCCATATTAAATTTGACTATAATCCGGCAAATTTTCGTCGTCCTATGTCTAGGATTGCAATCAAATCCGCTTAATTGTGTTGGATCTACTCCTATACAGGGATTTTTTCTCCTCTGTATAAGCACATTCGACTTAAATTAATATCCTGAAAATATCAATTCAAGAGTTGAAAACATAATTAAGAACAAATCAAATAATTATCATATAGTTCAGATAACAATAACAAGATTCGTCTTAGGTTTCATCCCCCTTAGATATTTGGGCTTTTAGTTCATAATTATAAAAAAAAACATCTCAGAATAAATGAAATAACAAAACATAAGAAAAACTAAAATTCCTGAAAGGATAGAAGGGAGATCCTCTATCTTGATGCAGATCCTGGCTTCTGAGATGGATCAATCGGCTTTCCTTCGAGTAATTCCCTACCTTTAATTCCCCGTCTTGGCGGGAATAATGTACACCCTTGTAGTTGCCTACTAGGGTCTTTATATAGAGTTTGGAGAGTCTTTCTTAGCCCTTAAGTAGCCTTTTCTGAGTGAAATTAAACTTCATCATGATAGGGACATGCCTGTGTGCCACGCCCGTGTGAGTCGTTGTTGGGCCGTGTTCAAGCTTGTTAGAGTGGCATGGTCATGCGGGTTGCCCGTGTGAATTGATTCTAAGCCAAGCTCGAGCCTGTTTATGTGGCACGGCCGTGTGACACGCCCGTGTGGTGAACTTCCAGGCTGTGTTAATTCCTTGCTTTGGCCCGTTTTCTCCGTTTTCGGCCTGTTTCTTGTTCTTTTCACTCTTCTAAGCTCATCTGAGTATAAAACATGAACTTAAAGGTTTAGGAGCATCAAATTCCACAAATCAAGGAATAATTCATACATAAATGTGCTAAGCATGAGGTAAAAACATGTATAATTTACGGTTTATCAACCATTTTAGAACTCCTCTATGCAGTAAAGTAGATACGATTTTGCCAAGGTTATTGACAATAAGGGTCTATTTTGGGTAATCCCAACTGTAACACCTCAATCCCGTAATCATCGCCAGAATAGGTAAAGGGGCATTACCAGACTTTTAATACAATTCAAAATATTTAAACATCATAGCTCAATACTTTTTTGGTAAATTTCGAGCATTCATACATATAGCATGCTTGATTCGAACATCTAACACTTAAAACATATGATTGGGATTGAATTAATAACATTTGAAAATTTTGCGAAAACTTAGAAAATTTTTCAAGCAAGGGTCACACGGCCGTGTGCCTCACACGATCACTAGACATGCCCATGTGTCCAGGTCATGTGAAAACAGGGCATACATATTGACTTGTCCACACGGCCACCACACACGCCCATGTGTCTGGCCGTGTGAAAATTAGGGGGTATACTGACTTGGCCACACAGTCGACCACACACTCGTGTGCCAGCCCGTGTGCCATACACTGCCAATAGACACGCCCGTGTGTCTAAGCCATGTAACTCACTGACTTGTTTGAACTAAGGTGCAGGGGTCACACGGTTGAGACACACGTCTGTGTGTTCAAACCGTGTGGCACGAAAATAGGCTTGATTTAAGCCACTTTTCACACCAAAATTTGCATGTACCTATAAGCATTAAAATGATATCAAAACCACAATCAATTAGGCAACAAATTTAGTAAAAAAAAATGCACATTTTTTACCATTTCATAACCAACCAATTCATTTCTCAATTCAACATTTTTATGCAACCAAACACATACCAAAATGATATATTTCAAATACCTTATTACATCTATATAACCATTTCTATATGTCATTCAAAATTCTATATAAGATCATTCAAACTAACATTATTCAATACCAAAAATCATCCACCAGATTTTCCATAATAAAGACATTTATAAGATGAATTTATATACCATACCAAACATTGCCAACTTAAGCCATATCATAGCGCTTGGTTATGTACCAAAACCATTACCACAAGTGTCTATACATTCAACTTATAAACTAGCCTATACATGCCATATTTACACATTTTTTTAAGTTCCAAAAGTACCGAAAAGTCGTCTGGATAGTGTGATAGCAAATCTTCGACTTTGTCTGAATTGAACAAGCTTTCATAATCTATAACACATGGGAAATAAACAGAGTAAGCTTAAAAGCTTAGTAAGCCCGTATAATATAGAATTAAACTTACCAATATGACATTAAACATTAAAGTAATTTAAAACCAACTCATTTACCCCAAAATGCCTATTCACAACATTCATTCACAAGTTAGTCATTTGACAACAACATATTTATCCATTCACAAGGATGAAACCAAGCATGTAATGTTCATGTAACATCAATTTCATCTATACATTCCTTATAAATCATGTCATCTTCCATCTCTATAATTCATATATACCATGTATCATTTCATCTATATAAATCATATATCTCATTCTTATAATTCATATACTCATGTAACATATAATCCATGTAATTCATGTAACACATATAACATATAATCTATATAATTCATGTAACTTATGTAACATGTAATCTCTATAAACATGTCGGTATAATGCCAGTTGAACCTAATGAAATATAGAGGGATACTCGGGTGATACACACTAAGTACATAAATTGGTAATCCATCAATTAATCATCATTTCCGCTCTTTTGAGCCATGATCGGTAAGCTCCTCCTAAGTTGGTAAACAGTAAGCTTTATCGAGCTGAATGGTAAGCTCCGTAGAGTTGAAACAATATGCTCCGAAGAGCTGAACGGTTAGCTCATAAGAGCTGAATCGGTAAGCTCACACAAGTTGTGGTGATTCCGCAACAAATGCAGGAGCTTGACCAAACGATAACCCTAGTGACATGTCACTTGTATCCTACGACTTTCTACGGTTCAAACGGGACTCAATAGTTCTCGATAATTATCCATTTAGGCATTTAGTTATCATATCCATAATCATCCAATTCACATGTATTCATTAAATTCATTACCCACAATTACAATAATTTAAAAGAAAGTTCAGTTCTAATTATACGAACTTACCTCGTATTGCTCGGATAACTATCGTCTACTCGTCTACCTTTCATTTCCCCCTATCTAGTTCCGGTAATTGTTTATCTTGATCTAAATATTATCAAATTCAGTACTTTCAGTAATTATTCAATTCAATTTAATCCACAATTCACATGTTTGGCAAATTATATATTTGCCCCTATACTTTTGACTAGTTTGCAATTTGGTCCTTTTCACACAAAATGGCAAATTTATGCAATTTACCCTTAACCCATTTATAGCAGAATTTCATACTACATATTAGCAGCCCATGTTTTCATTTATTTTACATTTTTAACCACAACATTTTATAATTTTACAATTTAACCCCTTTTAGACATTTTTATCAAAAATCACTTAACAAAACTTGTATATCTAACATTAAACATTAATAATCTACTATAAATCATCTAAAAAACCAAGCATTCAACAATGGCATAACTCAAAATCATCAATAATTTCAGAAGTTAGGGCATGGGCTAGCTAGATTGAACTGCAACGAGCTCAAAAACGTATAAAATAATTAAAAAAGGAACAAAAATCGTACCTTAATTGATAATCTAATCTTGGCCAAATGTAAAAGCCCTAAAATGGCTATTCTTCTTTGGTATACACGGCTTGAAGAAGATGAATGAAGAAAATATTTGGTTTTTTGTTATTTAATTCATCATTAATTAACAATTTACAATTATAACCTTAATTACAACATATGAAAATCATTTAAACAATCTCATTCTAATAATGGTACATTTACCATGCAAGGACTTACTCCATTAATTTTATAATCATTTAAGTCATTTTACTAATAGAACTCATATTTTTCAATTTATGCGATTTAGTCCTTTTTACCAAATTAACTATCTAATCGGTAAAATTTCTTTACGAAATTTTTATACTATCTGTCTATCATGCTGTAAAACTCATTAAAATAATAAAATAAATATTTTGATTTGGTTAAGTGGTCCCGAAACCATTGTTCCAATCTGACTCAAAAACGATCTGTTACACTAACCTTCTGAATCAACATCACTCTATCCTTATTCTTTGTCATAGTCTCTTTTTCATAGCATATTTAGTTGTTTATTTCTTTGTTTACATAAAGACTCTCGTTATTACCATTACATTTTTGCTCTCACTTTTGCTATAGAATTTCCAATTATTTATCAATTCCATTTATCGCATACATCATCATTCTTTTGAATTATCACTGTATACTTACCTTAGTTTACTAGAGCATATTATTAATCATTCTTGCCATAAAATTAACCATATTACAATAACTTGACCAATTTTGTGCCTCAATCTGATCTTTGTAGGAACGATACTCACTTATGACTTTATTACTTGATTCGACCTATATACTTGCACAAATCGCATATCATTTCACACGCGATAACAAACCAGTAAAAACAAATACCGAATAGCAATAATCCAAAACCAAACCAGAAAAAAAAAAAGAATAATAATCCCAAATTGGCCTGCATAAAAAAAGAGAAGTGAAAAGAACTAAAAAAGAATAGAATCAAAAGAGAAGAAACTCATACCAATTTCGGGTTTTATGGGTTAGAGAACTCAAGCCACCAGTTTGATGATCTGAGCGGTCAAGAGTCATGGTTGGTAGAAGAAAAGCTATGGCCGAAATATGGTGGTGATCTGATGCCCTGTTCGAAGCTTTGAGGTCTTAATCTTAATATTTTGAAGGCCTATTGGGAAATTTGAAGTGAGATTTGAGAAGAGGCAAAGAGGAGTCATTTGGTAATGGTGGTTGGCAGGAGAAGGACATTAACGAAAATGAATAGATTTAAGAAAAAAATAGAAAAAAGAGGGAAGAAAAAAGGGACAGAGATTCAACGGATAGTAGCGAACTGAGTGGTGGCTCCACCTTGGAGGAACAAAACAGTCGTAGCTAGGGTATCTCTATTTCTTCTCTTTTTTCTTTTTTTTTTTATTCTCTTCTTCTTTTGTAATACCCCAAACCCGGCCTAGATGCTATGGCCGAATCTGGCGGCGTCACACGAGAGTGTTTTTGGAAAACCATTTCGAATATTAAAACTTGTTCAGATTATTATCTTTTCTTAGCCAGAAATTATATTATGGTTGATCTACTTGAAGACAATTCTTTTTTGCGGAAGTTATGAAACCATTCATTCATACGAAAATCTTTAATTTTTAGTTTTAAAACAGGTTAGTAGTGTCGCAGTTTATAATCAATAAAGAATAACAATTTAAAATCCCAAAGTAAAAATCAAAACAGTTCAGAGGTCCATATTACATAAAAATTTCCAAAAATAATTAAAAACAGTAAAATAATAAATAACCAGTGAAACCGTAAAGTCCAATAAGTATCTAGCAGTGGTCATCGTTGAGCCCTCTGCTGCACCGATCCATCTATTGCTGGGGATTACCTGACAGGCAAATAAATAAAGGGGTGAGTTTTTGTAACTCAATGTGTACATCCCCACAATATAGTATGAATTCATACAGATAATAGAAACAGAAAATAGTCATAATTCGAGCTTGAGCCCTTAACAGATACAATGTAGGCATTAGCCCACTCAGAACAGAATCAGAATATAATAGGGCTCTCAAGTCCAAACAGATATAGAATCAGATATAATCGAGCCTTAGCCCATATAGATATCACATTCATATTAGATCAGAACGGTACATGCCTATTAACCCTGCACACCATCTCCGTCAAACCCTACACACCATGTGGGGGATAAAATTGACCCACCCAGCCCTACACACCAAGTATAGGGATAAAATCAACCTATCCAGCCCCACAAACCAAACCATACCATATTACGGCGCATATAAAAAATATGTAGCAAAGTAGCCAGATAACAGGCTAATAGCCTTTCAAACTTCCTTCACTTCAACAATAAACCCAACCCAATGCAATACATCATAATATTGTGGCATGCTTTTATACAAAACAGTAGATCGTACATATCATACTCAGAACAAAACAGATCAGACGTACATGCTAGTGATAACAAACTAAAACATACATTACATACTTAAGGCAGGCATCGTATAAATAAAACACGAAAATCGGGCCTAAGTAATGCTTACCGACCCTATGACAGGTTACGGTCGACTTGGGCGACCTGTGCAACCTTACAGTTCAAATTAGAAAAATGGGTTCACACGCCCATGTGGCCTGCCTGTGTGGGCCCACACGACCCAAATTCAGCCTTGCCTGTATGGATCACATGGCCTGGCCCAAAATTCCACATGTCTGTATGGTTCACCAGTGTGAGCCCACACGCTCATGTGGCCCACACGACCTAATCGGCCTAGCCTGTACCTCGCACACAGCCTAGCCAGCCTCACATAGCTGAGCCCGTCGTGCCCGTGTCGAGCACACATGGCCTAGTTCGTCGATCACACGGTCGTGTCTCGCCACACGGCCTCTACACGGGCAGTCCACATGCCCATATGGCGTCGATAGTTTCATTTTTGGCTATCACCGAACCGCATTTTCAATGCAATTAGAGTACACACCTGATATTTTTTTGATGCCTAAGTCCTCCTGAGCACTCGAAGTCCTATCAATTGATAAATTAAAGCCCAAATCAATTACACAGTCGAATCTTAAACAAAATCGTAATGATGCGTTCATCCCAAAACTATCAGAATCCTTACCTTTGATTGAAATGTGATCTTTACGCGTCTAACTCGTTGATTGAGAATGCTAATCAGCCCTCTGATTAGTCCTTACAAAACCAAGGGCACCCCTTCTTAATCAATAAACAGAAAGCGTTAAAGCTTATTAAAGAATAAAACTTACCGAATAGAAAGGGGCAATTGAAGCACCACAGAAACAGATCAGAAAAGAGAATGAACAAAAAGAAATGATGAAGAAAAGGGAATTTCGATAGCTAAAGAGGGAAAAGGAATGTAGAACACGACAGAGAGATTGAGAAAGAGGGAAATTTTTGGTAATGGGAAAAGAAGAAAATCCTGATAACTTCCTTATCCCCCAAATCACTCCCCCACTTGCCGACTCACAATCTACTACTTAGAAACTCGATTAATTCACACTCTTTCTCGGCACCATCAACCAAAAATAAATCATTTGCCCACGTAGAGATTCGAACCTCAGTCCTCAAGTAACGTTAACACTCCACTTATCCACCAGACCAGTAGGCCCATTCTAACATACATTAACCATCTTTTACTTAAAAGCCTAATTACCAAGAGTTAGGCTTAATTCAACAAAAACCTAAAATGAACCCAAGTCTTGGCTTGAACTTGGGACCTCCTTAAACACACCTAGAGCACATAACCACTTAAGAAGACAAATATTTTGTAACATCCTCTTACCCGAGACCGTCGCCGGAGTCGAGCTTGAGGTGTTACCAAACTTGTTTCATCACTTTTTGAATTTTATAACAACTAATTTCATTTTCGTAGCAAACTGTATTTCTGCATCATGGTCGCTTAAAAAATCATATCTCGAGTTAAGAAACTCAAAATCAATATCCGTAAATTTTCTCTGAAACTAGACTCATATATCTATCTACTAATTTTTTTCTAGAATTTTTGGCTGGGCCAATTAGTACAGTTTATTAGTTAAAGTTACCCCTGTTTCAAATCTTGACTGGACTGACCTCTACTTACTACAAACCACTTTTCTCTCTGTAAAAAAATTCACACGAATATGATGTTTATTTCTATTAAAACTAGACTCAATAAGGATTCTAAACATATAAAGTACACCTCATAATTATTTTTTTACAATTTATGGTGAATTTTCAAAGTTGGAACAGGGGATCCAGAGATCACTCTGGGCCTGTTTCACTAAAACTCAAGTACCTCATAACATATAGCTCCTTTACCTGTTTAGCTTCTTTCATATGAAAGTAGACACATTAAACTTCCATTCCATATTTAATTCATCTCCTAATTCATTTTCTACTATTTTTAGTGATTTTTCAAACTCACATCACTGCTGTTACAACATTCTGTTTTATGACAAATTTTCACTTTTCTATGAAAATTCATGAACTATTATCACTTTGAACATACATGGTCTCATACATGATCTAAATTAACCCTTCCAAGGACTAATCATTATCAGGCATTTTCTCAATCCAACCATAACCATATCACAAGATTAATTACACAACATGAGTATATTGCTATACATGCCATATAAACCAAAAGATAATAACCCAAAAACTACCGGAATAAGTCAGGATAGTGTGATTCCTCGTGATGATCCGATCCTCCGAACTCACGTTAATCTACAACACATGTCAAACACAATCAAGTAAGCTTATGAAAGCTTAGTAAGTTCATAGGCTTGGAAAGTAAACTTACCAAATTAATAAATCATTCACATAGTTTACATTTCACTACTATCTCCTGTCATTCACAAATCAAATCAATTTTACTTAGTATCATTCAATAACATCCATACTTGAAACTCATCCTTTTTGGGCCCGTTTACTATTTAACACTTCTTCACAAATTAGGAACTATACGGAATTGAGTACATTGCCTTCTTTATACCATAGTAGAACTATGGATTTACACATAATCACATTTCCTTTTTCCGAAGCCATAGCCCAGCCATGGTCTTACACGGATCACATATCATACCGAGGCCATATCCCGGATATGGTCTTACACGGGTCACATATCACTTTTCTTCGATGCCATAGCCCAGCTATGGTCTTATACGAAAATCACTTGGCACACTTCACCGATGCCATAGCCCAGCTATGGTCTTATACGGGAATTTCTTATCATTTGTTTCCGATGCCATAGCCCAACTATGGTCTTATACGAAAACCACTTATCATTTGTTGCCATGGTCCAACCATGGTCTTTTTCCGTCAATTCGTCACGTATCATGAGACAAAGGTACTCAATCCGATAGTTTCCTACAATTTCATACTTTTACATTGTTTATAATCTTATCACATACTTTTGTCACATGCACATCATATAACACATTACAAAATTCATAATATTAACAATGATCATTAAAATTCAGCCACATGAACTTACCTGGGCTGATTCACAAAAGTTGTAGAAATTCGGGAATTATTCGGTTATTTTCTCCTTTCCGCGACTTGCTTCGATTTCTTGGTATGATGTAAAAATATGAAAAACCAGCTTTCTCCAGACCTTCTATGGCGTTTTGGCTGAGAAATATGAAGAGATCTCTAGATTTCTCAATTTTGTCCTTATTTTATATGTTAAAATTATAAAATTTCCAATTTTGCCCTTATTTCCCTTATTTTTCTGCTGATTTTCTTGCCCTTGCCGTCCAACCTATTCACTTTTAGGCTTAATTTCCCTTTAAATCCTCTTTCTTTTAACACTTAAGCTATTTAATCCTTCTAACAAATTTTGCATTTATTACAATTCAGTCCTTTTTACTCAATTGACCATCAAAACCTTAAAATTTCTTAACGAAACTTTAATACTAACATACTAACACTCCATAAATATTTATAAAAATATTTATGGCTCGTTTTAATATCCTGAGGTCTCGATACCTCGTTTTCACTTCTCAATTATTTAATATTTATTTCTAAAATGCTATTCACTATTTCAATTATTTCCCTAACTTCACATTTAACTTATACTCATTAAATTAATAATATTTTATACTAATTTGTCGGATTTAGTGATCTCAAATCACTGTTCCGACACCACTGAAATTTGGGCTGTCACAACTCTCCCCCCTTTAGGGAATTTCGTCCCCAAAATTTCATACCTGAAAATAAATGTGGATGTTGAGACCTCATTAATTCTTCCGTTTCCCAAGTTGCCTCCTCCGACCCATGACGATTCCATAGTACTTTAACTAATGGTACCCGTTTGTTCCTTAATTCTTTAATTTCCCGTGCTAGAATTTTTACGGGTTCTTCCGAATACGTCATATCTGACTGAAGTTCTATCTCTGCATGAGGAATCACGTGCGATGGATCCGATCTATACCGTCTTAACATAGACACATGAAATACATCATGAATTTTCTCAAGTTCTGGAGGTAAGGCCAACCTATAAGCAACTGGGCCAATTCTTTCAACAATTTCATAAGGACCGATAAATCGTGGGCTAAGTTTTCCCTTTTTACCAAACCGTATAACCTTCTTCCATGGTGACACTTTCAAAAATACTTGATCGCCCACATTAAATTCTATGTCTCTTCTTTTCAAATCTGCATATGATTTCTGACGATCGGAAGCAGCTTTTAAACTATCTCGAACAATACGAACTTTCTCTTCAGTTTCCCGAATCAAATCAACTCCTACTAACTTTGATTCACTCAATTCGGTCCAATATAATGGAGTTCTACATTTTCTTCCATACAAAGCCTCAAACGGTGCCATTTTGATACTAGTCTGATAACTATTATTGTAAGTAAATTCGGCTAAGGATAAATACCTTTCCCAGTTGCCGCCGAATTCCAGTACACAGCATCTTAACATGTCTTCTAATATTTGAATTACCCGCTCAGATTGTCCGTCTGTTTGAGGATGAAAAGCTGTGCTGAAGTTCAACTTGGTACCCAAAGCTTCTTGTAACTTACCCCAAAATCTCGAGGTAAATCTCGGATCTCGATCCGAAATAATAGATATTGGCACCCCATGTAATCTCACTATCTCATTCACATATATTTCTGCCAACTTTTCAAGTGAATAATCTGTCCTAACTGGAATAAAATGTGCTGATTTGGTTAACCGATCTACAATTACCCAAATTGAATCTTTCTTTTTCGGAGTCACTGGTAACCCGGACACAAAATCCATAGTGATATGTTCCCATTTCCATTCCGGAATCATAATAGGCTGTAACAACCCCGTCGGTACCTGATGCTCAGCTTTCACCTGTTGACAAATCAAACATTTGGCTACATATTCACAAATTTCCCGTTTCATGCCGGGCCACCAATACATTTTCTTCAGATCACAATACATCTTGGTACTTCCCGGATGAATAGAACACATACTATTATGAGTTTCTGATAAAATATTATTCTTTAAATCAGCATTATTCGGAATACATATCCTACCACGATAATATAACATACCTTTATTATCAACAGAGTACTCCGAGCTTAACTCATTTTGAACCATCTCTCGTTTCAAGACCAATTTCGGATCTTCATCTTGTAACTTCCGAATCCGTTGAAAGAGTACTGGTTTAGCTTGTAATTCTGCTAATACATAACCATCTTCACTAACAGACAGATGAGCGTTTAATGCCCGAAGAGCAAATAACAACGATTTTCGGCTAAGTGCGTCGGCTACAACGTTAGCTTTCCCCGGGTGGTAGTCAATAACAAGAATAATCTTTCAGAAGTTCTAGCCACCGCCTTTGTCTCAAATTCAGCTCTTTTTGTGTCATCAGATATTTCAAACTCTTATGGTCGGTATACACATAACATTTTTCACCATATAGGTAGTGCCTCCATATTTTCAAAGCAAATACAATCGCAGCCAATTCCAGATCATGCGTAGGATAATTCTTCTCATGTGGTTTTAATTGTCGAGAAGCATATGCTATTACTTTACCTATCTGCATAAGTACACAACCCAGACCATTCAAAGATGCATCACTATATACCACAAACGGTGCACCTGATTCCGGTTGAATCAATACTGGTGCTTCAGTCAACATCTTCTTTAATCGATCAAAACTTTGTTGGCACTCTTCAGACCACACAAACTCAACATTCTTTTGTAGTAATCGAGTCAACGGGGAAGCAATCATGAAAAAATCTTTAACAAATCGACGGTAGTATCCTGCTAAACCTAGAAAACTTCGTACTTCTGTAACATTCTTCGGAATTTTCCAATTTACCACTGCTTCCACTTTACCAGGATCAACACGAATTCCATCAGCTGATACAATATGACCCAAAAATGCAACCTCGTGAAGCCAGAACTCACATTTACTAAACTTGGCATATAACTGTTTCTCTCTCAAAGTCTGCAATACTGTTCTTAAATGCTGAGCATGCTCAGATTCTGTTTTCGAATAGATCAAAATATCATCAATAAACACCACTACAAATCTATCCAGATAAGGTTGGAAAATTCGATTCATCAAATCCATAAATGCAGCAGGAGCATTAGTTAAACCAAATGGCATCACCAAAAATTCGTAATGTCTATACCGAGTTCGAAAAGCAGTTTTCGGCACATCACATTCTTTTACCTTCAATTGATAATACCCAGATCGAAGATCTATTTTTGAAAATACTGCTGCACCTTTCAATTGATCAAATAGATCATCAATACGAGGCAGAGGATATTTATTCTTCACCGTTATCTTGTTCAACTGTCTATAATCTATACACAACCTCAACGAACCATCTTTCTTCTTCACAAACAAGACAGGTGCACCCCAAGGCGACATACTTGGTCTGATGAATCCTTTGTCTAACAATTCTTGTAACTGTGTCTTCAACTCTTTTAATTCAGCCGGAGCCATTCTATACGGTGCCACTGAAATAGGAGCTGTTCCTGGAATTACATCTATCACAAACTCCACTTCTCTATCAGGTGGTAGACCTGGTAACTCTTCAGGAAACACATCAGAAAATTCATTCACCATCGGTAACTCTTCTAACTTTGAATTAGAACTCCGAGTATCAAGGATATAAGCCAAGAATGCTTCATTTCCTTTACGTAACATCTTCTGAGCAGAGAAGGATGAAATAATATTAATAGCTTCACTTAACCTTCAGGCCCAACTGAAATCATATCCCCAGTTTGACATTTCAAACTAATCTGTTTTTCACGACAATTCACTATCGCATCATGCTTCACTAGCCAGTCCATCCCCAAAATAATATCAAATTCCCGAAAGGGTAATAACATCAAATCAGCAGGGAACTCACAGCCCGTTATTCTCAGTGGACAATTACGACATATTAAGTTAACTATTACGCACTGGCCTAAGGGATTAGTAACTTGTACATCAAAATCAGTAGGTTCAACAGATAAATTCTTTTCAGAAGCTAACATAGTGCAAATATATGAATGTGTAGATCCAGGGTCTACCAATGCATACACAGTATCATCATAAAGATAGAAAGTACCAGCAATTACGTCTGGAGCTATCGCTTCTTCTCTCGCTCGAATAGCATAAGTACGCGCAGGTGCTTTAACATCTGATCGGCTAGCAGATTCTTTCATATCTGAACGGGTGGCTCCTGTAACGCTACTCTGACCTGAACGTTTACTTCTTTGGGAAGGGGTTCTATTTTTCTCTTTTTGATCTGCTTCTTCTCTTTGTAGTTGAGGACAATCCCGAATGAAATGATCAGTAGATCCACACCTATAACAAGCCCCTATTTTGCTTTGACACTCACCAGGATGATTCCTTCCACAATATTGACACTTCGGTCGAGGAGCATTTTGAACACTGCTCATACTAGCTGCAGGTTTGTCGGATACTCGAAAATCAGATCGTCTGGATCTACCTCTTCCCGATCTTTCTGGCACTGAAGTGGCCCAACTAAATTCTTCCCTAGACCTCTTCACCGGTGAAAATGAGAACGATTTAGATGCACTCCTTTTAAAAGTCTCTTTGTTCTTCCTTTCACGTTGCATTTTCCTGTTATATACTTCTTCAAGTTTCTGAGCACGATCTGATAAAACAACAAACTCCCGTATCTCATTACCTCCTATCAACATTCTGATCTCATCATTCAATCCCTCTTCAAATCTAACACACATTTCCTCTTCTGTAGGCACAATGTCCCGGGCATATTTACTAAGATAAACGAATTCTCTTTCATACTCAGCTACTGTCTTATTTCCTTGTCGAAGATCGAGGAATTCTCTTTTCTTTTTATCCAGATACCTTCTGCCCACATATTTCTTCTTAAATTCATTTTGGAAAAATTCCCAAGAAATTTTCTCTGCTGACACCACGGCCTCAATCGTTTCCCACCAATGGTAAGCTTCCTCTTTCAATAAAGACACAGCACATCTCAAATAATCATTAGGTGAACAGGCCATTTCTTTGAAAATTCTCATCAAACTCTGTAACCAGTATTCAGTCTTAACTGGATCATCATCTGCTCTTCCCCGAAATTCTTCAGCTCCAAGTTTTCTGAGCTTTTCTAAAGGAGTACGCTTGCTGGATTCAGTTGTCGGAGGAGGTGGAGGGGCAACTGGAGACGTTACAGGTGGAACAGTAGGGGGAGGATGTTGTTGAGCCTGATTTCCCTCTTGCATCTTTTCACTGTACCATTGATTCATAATCCCATAAATCATATCTTTAAGTTCTTGATGTCGCATTAGAGAAATCGGGACATTACTTGTTCCCTGTTCAGAAACCTGCACTCTACTATTTACTTCTTCTTGTTCATTACGTTCTTGTCCATCTGACATCTTTTCAATCAGAGAATATCTATAAAATAAAAGGAGTTAGATCGGATCATACACATCACACTATCACAGATTTATATGGCATGTATTTCTAAACACTTTAAACCTCATAAATGTTCCGAGAATCGGCTAAACCGAGCTCTGATACCACCAAATGTAACATCCTCTTACCCGAGACCGTCGCCGGAGTCGAGCTTGAGGTGTTACCAAACTTGTTTCATCACTTTTTGAATTTTATAACAACTAATTTCATTTTCGTAGCAAACTGTATTTCTGCGTCATGGTCGCTTAAAAAATCATATCTCGAGTTACGAAACTCGAAATCAATATCCGTAAATTTTCTATGAAACTAGACTCATATATCTATCCACTAATTTTTTTCTAGAATTTTTGGCTGGGCCAATTAGTACAGTTTATTAGTTAAATTTACCCCTGTTTCAAATCTTGACTGGACTGACCTCTACTTACTACAAACCACTTTTCTCTCTGTAAAAAAATTCACACGAATATGATGTTTATTTCTATTAAAACTAGACTCAATAAGGATTCTAAACATATAAAGTACACCTCATAATTATTTTTTTACAATTTATGGTGAATTTTCAAAGTTGGAACAGGGGATCCAGAGATCACTCTGGGCCTGTTTCACTAAAACTCAAGTACCTCATAACATATAGCTCCTTTACCTGTTTAGCTTCTTTCATATGAAAGTAGACACATTAAACTTCCATTCCATATTTAATTCATCTCCTAATTCATTTTCTACTATTTTTAGTGATTTTTCAAACTCACATCACTGCTGTTACAACATTCTGTTTTATGACAAATTTTCACTTTTCTATGAAAATTCATGAACTATTATCACTTTGAACATACATGGTCTCATACATGATCTAAATTAACCCTTCCAAGGACTAATCATTATCAGGCATTTTCTCAATCCAACCATAACCATATCGCAAGATTAATTACACAACATGAGTATATTGCTATACATGCCATATAAACCAAAAGATAATAACCCAAAAACTACCGGAATAAGTCAGGATAGTGTGATTCCTCGTGATGATCCGATCCTCCGAACTCACGTTAATCTACAACACATGTCAAACACAATCAAGTAAGCTTATGAAAGCTTAGTAAGTTCATAGGCTTGGAAAGTAAACTTACCAAATTAATAAATCATTCACATAGTTTACATTTCACTACTATCTCCTGTCATTCACAAATCAAATCAATTTTACTTAGTATCATTCAATAATATCCATACTTGAAACTCATCCTTTTTGGGCCCGTTTACTATTTAACACTTCTTCACAAATTAGGAACTATACGGAATTGAGTACATTGCCTTCTTTATACCATAGTAGAACTATGGATTTACACATAATCACATTTCCTTTTTCCGAAGCCATAGCCCAGCCATGGTCTTACACGGATCACATATCATACCGAGGCCATATCCCGGATATGGTCTTACACGGGTCACATATCACTTTTCTTCGATGCCATAGCCCAGCTATGGTCTTATACGAAAATCACTTGGCACACTTCACCGATGCCATAGCCCAGCTATGGTCTTATACGGGAATTTCTTATCATTTGTTTCCGATGCCATAGCCCAGCTATGGTCTTATACGAAAACCACTTATCATTTGTTGCCATGGTCCAACCATGGTCTTTTTCCGTCAATTCGTCACGTATCATGAGACAAAGGTACTCAATCCGATAGTTTCCTACAATTTCATACTTTTACATTGTTTATAATCTTATCACATACTTTTGTCACATGCACATCATATAACACATTACAAAATTCATAATATTAACAATGATCATTAAAATTCAGCCACATGAACTTACCTGGGCTGATTCACAAAAGTTGTAGAAATTCGGGAATTATTCGGTTATTTTCTCCTTTCCGCGACTTGCTTCGATTTCTTGGTATGATGTAAAAATATGAAAAACCAGCTTTCTCCAGACCTTCTATGGCGTTTTGGCTGAGAAATATGAAGAGATCTCTAGATTTCTCAATTTTGTCCTTATTTTATATGTTAAAATTATAAAATTTCCAATTTTGCCCTTATTTCCCTTATTTTTCTGCTGATTTTCTTGCCCTTGCCGTCCAACCTATTCACTTTTAGGCTTAATTTCCCTTTAAATCCTCTTTCTTTTAACACTTAAGCTATTTAATCCTTCTAACAAATTTTGCATTTATTACAATTCAGTCCTTTTTACTCAATTGACCATCAAAACCTTAAAATTTCTTAACGAAACTTTAATACTAACATACTAACACTCCATAAATATTTATAAAAATATTTATGGCTCGTTTTAATATCCTGAGGTCTCGATACCTCGTTTTCACTTCTCAATTATTTAATATTTATTTCTAAAATACTATTCACTATTTCAATTATTTCCCTAACTTCACATTTAACTTATACTCATTAAATTAATAATATTTTATACTAATTTGTCGGATTTAGTGATCTCGAATCACTGTTCCGACACCATTAAAATTTGGGCTGTCACATATTTGTGTCCAATTCATGCAAAAACATATTCAGAAATTTTCATGCCACAAATTCACAAAAGCCGAAAGTACAATAATTTGGGGGGTTACATCTTTTCTATTGCACAGCTAAGGCTATGGGGTCGTTTAAATGATAGCTAACCCTCCAACTGGCCAGTTAATGACATCAAGGAGTATGTTAAATACTAAGTCACTTTTTCGTTACGTCTGTAATGGAAAATAGTTAAAATGACTGTTTTGTTATTTTTTAAAAGTTGAGTGACTAAATTGAAAACAAAGTGACTATTTTGTCAGCTGCATCAAAGTTGAGTGACTATTGGTGTAATTTACCCTATATAAAATGTAAGTTACCTAGCTTGGTTTGTTTAAATTTGAGTTGGTTGGTCAATTTAGTTAATGTTAAAAGTTATCAATTAAGATTGAAAAATCAATCGAACTATCAACAACTTTGAATGCTAATCGCTATTCATTCTTTGTAGAATTTTTGTACTCCATAAGAAATGTGTCAAATGTCATACTATTTATCTAAATTTACATGTCTATCTAATATTTGAGAGTGTTTAGATAAAAATATTAAATTTAAAAATAAGCTTAGGGTTAATATAGATAGAGATTAGCTTAAATGTTCTATAGGATGACTTAAAGCTAATTTTGACAATGACTCTATCAATTGCCAGATCACTAATCCTTGTTTCTAACAATGCTACCATACCTAAATTATGCTCATATTCTTTCATGTTTCTATCGAATCAAGGTTTTTGCAACCTTAAGAATTCCAAAAAGAAGACTTAAAATTCAAAAATAACAAAGAGAAAAAACAAAGAACCTGGCTTGTCATGCCTCATCGTCATTCAACCGTAGTTTCACATGTTTCACATCGTATTTTCTTGCTGGAAAAATGAGTTTGGAAAACGCAGCAGAAAATAGATTTAGGGAAAAACTAGAGTTTTAATTTTTTTTCCAAAACAAGATCTTGGTTGTTATATCTAAAGTAATAAACACTTAATCAAAATTGTACCTTTTTTATTTGTCTAGGATGAGAGCTTCGACCGAGTAGCCTTCTCCACTATCCTCAAGCTCACGTCTGCCGAGTGTGAGCTCCCTTCAAATTAGAAATTTTTTCATGAAAATTACCAATGGAGTAATTTTGCAATTTCTCTAAACTTTTGAGTCAAGATGTAAATAAAAAAATATCTTTAGAAATTTTCTAGAATAATCTCTTCAGAGAATTTTCTATCTACAACTTTTTTCTTGAATTCAATTGTGTGTAAATAATGACCTAAGGCTATCTTTATATAGGGAGAGTTTAGAGAGTTAAACTATGATTAAACTTAATCACTTTAATATTAAATTAACAAAATATTTATCATAAAAAAATATTATATTAATTTAATATCAAATCTTATTAAAATAATAGAATGTTTATAAACATTAAACTAAATTTAATATTAAGATAATCACTTTAATATTAAATTAATAAAATATTATTAAGATAAGTATTAAATTTAATATTAAACTATTAAAATACTATTATTTTTGAAATAATTAATCTGAAATCAAATTCTCTGGTAAAATCCCAATAGGAGTGTAACTCTTCCACTACTAAACCACCGACGACCAACCGCCGTCAACCATCGGGACACTGTCGTCGTAGCCACCAACACCGCCGTGTCCGATGATGCAGGTGCAACACCTTTACGGCACCCCAAGCCAGTTCAGTTGCTACCGGTTCAATCTAGCCACCGGTTAGACTGTCGGTCCGGTTTCACATATTGGGCCCGATTTGACTTATTTTTGGGTCTTGGTCTTAGTTTTGAGCTCTTAGGCCAATTTACGATCTCATGTCTACTTTTCAAGTTCAATTACCCATTAGGCCAATTATCTGACTTGAAAATTAAATTCCAAAAATATCATATTAATTTTAATTGATTTGATTAATTTAGTTTTACTTGATCAAAATTAATTTTTCCAAAAATCACTTAGATTTTTCAAATTTTCAAGAAAATTCTTTAATCAAATTCTCTAGTTGAACAATTTTCATGAACACCTAATTTAATTCCACATCGAATAAATCGAATCAATTAAATTATTCCCAAAGTCATAGAATTTTATTCTGATTCAAATATAGTTTGATCGAGCTTATATTGAGCTAGTGGAAGGGCTAATCAGACATATACAATTAGGCTCTAGTGATTACAATTATGTCCAGAAACATCGTTGCGGTAATTCATAAGTACTTAATCATGGAGTCAGTCCACAAGAAGTACCATGATTAAAAAATCCTTATTGTATACTCTTTAAGAAAGCAATTCATCCAACTGCTTTGTCCAATGACCTTGTCATGTGTGTGTTACCCTCATATGATATCATTGATTCTTCTAAGTTAAATCCGTTCACTCAATACAATCCTATTTTATTTTATTGTCACCATTGTGTCTTCTTAATGATTAATATGATCACTTTCAACAACTGACTGTGATAAATTGCTTGTTCAAGAACAAGCAACTTGTGGCTTCCATATTTATCAATCCACACAACGCCAATAAGAGGATATCATTAACTCTTTAATTAAACTATGAATTCCACTGTTGCTAGTAAAGTCATGCCATTCACAAGTCATGTACCCAACATACTGGCTATGGGCTCGATCATCTTTAAAGCATAAGCCTCCACTTATATCAAAGCACATGAGTTGCATACGCATGGTCAGTGACTAAATCAGGATTTAGGTAAATCACACCATGAACGTCATAAGTGAGTTAATTCACAAACGGATTAAGAATTAATTCATCTTGGGTCTAGTCCAATGTATCATTCTACTAATGTATACATCTATGTCTCTACTCGTGGAGTCAATTGCTCTGATAGCCAAGACTAGATATCTCTCCAATTGGAATTGTAGACGACATAATAATCTTTCTCAGTATTTGAGTCAAATGCTCACTTTGATTCTTTTACGGGATTACAAACTTATTTATATTATCTACTGAAGTAAATTGTCTTTTTCGTAATGTAAACGTTCCTTACAATGCCACTTATCTTCAGTTTGAACTTTAGACAATCAATGAGCTAATCTTTTCTTGTCACAATTTCGCTATGCATGTAAAATATAATAGATATAATAGTTAAATGTGAAATTAACTTTATTTATTTATTCATCATTCAAGTAAATAGAAAACAGTTACATATTTACTATAATATGATCACATTTCCCAACATTCCTCATTGCGCTTGTTACTATCAACAACAATAATATTACTATTAGAATTTTCATCCACCAAGATCATTGCATGGTTTTCCTTGTTTAAATTGGCATCAACATAGGAAAAGTTGAGAATGCTAAAAACCACAATTGTACCTTTAAATATTGTTTAGATACGATTCAAAGTCCTTTAAAAAATATTTTAGTATAGCTTTCCATGGTTTTAAATTTCACCAGATAATAGTCATTCTTTAGATTAATGAGTTGGAAAGTATCAGCAGGTTTTCGAATCACATAAATTTTAATCAACAACATACCAAATCCAATTTTCATTCTAAGCAGGTTGATATAACTATTTTTGCCATACTCTAAAAAGTGCATGTATTCTTTTCTAGAATTTGGTGGAAAGAATCACTTCAAGTTTAGTAGCATATCCCTAAAGGGGATTCAACAACCTTCATGTTGATACATAATCACATTCCTGTTTCCATTGTCGGGGGGGGATATTCCTCCCATGAATGGATCTTTATTGTAGTCGAGTTACCAATATTGATTGAAATAGGTCCTTCACTAGCTCTTGAAAGATTGCCAAAAGAATACTCTTTTTTGGTAGGGGTAATGTTTTTACTGAAAAAATAAGGAAAATTGAAGAAAATTATATTTATCTTTTTCCATTTGGCCTTATCAGGTTTTATTAACAAAGATGGTTAATTTTGTTGTAAATCGACCTTATTTGTTCTATTTAAGCAGAATAGGGACTAAATAGCTTCTTTTATTTTGAAAGTGATTAAATTATTCATTATTTTATAATTCATTAATGAAAATAATTAACATTATCTTTAATTGTTCTTATTTGCCCACTTTTAAATATTATAAAGACCAACAAGTGTCGGGTGCAATGATAAGGTACATTACATTCTTAAGAGGAGAGAAATCTTTGAATATTGGAGATAACGTTATTAGGAGGAACAATCTTAAACCTCAAACATATAAACCATAAAAAAGATTTACCCATTTATTTTGAGAGTGACTAAATTACATCCAATCAATTAATACAAATACTTCTTGAATTTTTATTTAGTTTTTTTCCATAAAAAAATCATATTTAAGGGGTAATAGAAGAGATTTTAGATAACGAGTTTCATACTTACTAGACGCTACTTTATAAAAAAAAAAAAAAAACTATATTAACTAATAGAATTAGGCTTTGAATTACCATCCTTATTCTCTCTATGTCATAAAATTAAGCCTTTTTTCTTTCTTCTCTTTCATGTAATTTTTTAATTTACTTTTCTTTAAGTAATTACGTTCATTTAAAGAAGATATTGTGTATTTAAACTTATTTTTAGGCAGATACATTCGGTGGTTTCGAAAATTAGAAAAAAAAAAGAGTGACTAAGGAATTGTATAGTATCAAATAAGTCAAGAATGCTCTCTCTTAGTGTCCTAAAGAAACTGTGATTGTTGTGGTTGAGTTTAAGTAGGGTGGTGACTTTTCTGAAGAATGGGGAGGGATGAGATCTCCTCTTAGAAGAAGAACTTGTTCAGTTGACAGTGAAAAATTCATTGGTTGTTCCAAATGAAAGGCCGACGATATTGTGCTATGTTTGGACGAGTAAATTGTATAATCCGAATAGTTTTCGAGCACAACTCAAGAGTATTTGGAAGACGAGGAAAAAGTTTGAGATCCAAGTGGAAAGGTAGAATTTATTTATAATTTCATTTGAAAACGAGGATGACTTGGAGATGATTATAGAGGGTCGGTCGACCTTAGCTTTTTCAATGGCAGATTGTTATTTTTGAGCAATTGTTAAACCCTATAGAATGTAACACCCCCAACCTGTATCCATCACTGGAACAGAGTTACGAGATATTATCGGAGTTTACATAATTTTTTTCCAATTAATCACACGATAACTCATTTTATAAGAAGTTATACAACTTAAAATTTAACACCTTTCCATAAGCACAAATATATTTTCATTTGATCAATTACCGCTTTTTACGTTCCATGTAATAAACATATTACTATTTAACCAATGACTTGGCACTTGTCTAAGCGTCAACAACAACACTTGTTAACATACTTGAATATATTTCATATAATTTTAAGATTGATAAACTCATTTTATCAACATATCATACTTGAAATTATTACTTACCACAGCTTACATAATTTCCATGTATTAGCACATTAAAGATAGCCACATATTCATGTATCATTATATATATTATTCTCTTGCCATTTCTTCAAAAACATAAATCATTCATTATACCAAAATTTCATGTATCATTGTTTTCATGAATTTTGCATATATTTATTCTGAAACAATTCATAATTTCGAATATGTATAATTACCAGATAAGTTTCACAAACATGTATTTTCCATGTCATATTTTAAAATATCAAATAAATATCATTTTTGTATATTTCAACTTCAAATTCATGATTATTTGTTTCGTGCTCTATTATTCCATGTAGGTACTTTATTCATTAAATCATTCGAAATATCATCGTCATACAAATAATATTTTTTTAAGGTATATGAAACTATAATCATGGATGCATATATCCATAAATAAATTCCATGTACAAATATCATCATCTTATATTTCCATATATCCAGTGTCATTATCATTTTTCATGTACTTCAGGTAGATATATGTATGAATCTTTTTATATACATATTCCCTTTCTGGTTAGGATTCTTAACTACTGAATTTATCGGAATATCGATAGTTAAAATCATATAGTACACTTAAAGTATACAAATCCATAATCCATTAGTTCATATTTACCCCTTTTTAGCTATGTGTTCAACATCTTCTATATTTATCCCGTTGAATTTCTCGAAATTTCGATGGATTTCCAATAGTACACTCTTGGTGTACAGTCTCATTAACCGTCAATTCATACAGGGGTACACTTTTAGGTACAATTCCGGGTCCGTCAATTCATATTCATGTGCACACATTTCCTTTTCAGAGAGCACACTCCCTCGAACCTCATTTCTTACAGTGGGATTACCAGTCCAGGCTAAATCCCCTGTAAGAGAGCACACTCCTGCGAACCTTATTTCTTACAACGGGATTACCAGTTCAGGCTAAATCCCCTGTAATATAAACTCATAAAGTATTGTTGGGATTACCAGTCCAGGCTAAATCCCCTACAATGATAATTACTCTAATGAGCTTGGATCTGAATTACCAGTCCAGGTTAAATTCAGATCCTAATTTGTATTAACCGTCCGGGCTAAATCCATTTTCCACATATTCTTCGGGAGGGCTATATCAGGATCACTCATCCGGGCTAGATCCTTTTCACACATATTCTTCGAGAGGGCTTTATTAGGATAGGATCACCCGTCCGGGCTAGATCCTTTTTACCGTCAATTCCTTTTCCAATGATCCATCGAATTCCATTCCGTTCAATCGGGATTTATTTTCCCTTTATATCAAGTATTATCAATATTTCATCAATTATCATGTATTGAACATTCGGATCATATTTTCATCACATAACCACATATTTCAAGCATTTAAAAATACAATTCAAGTTACCCGAACTTACCTTGTTGCTTGTTCGTGTTTATAATTTCATTAATCCATTATCTTTTGTTTTCCACGTTCAAGTCTCGTATTTGGGTAATCCGGATTTTTCTAAATAAATATGATCATCATTTTCGTTCATTTCATATTCTAATACATTCAATTAATGCTCTAGGCAAAATTTACCATTTTGCCCCTAAACTTTTAATTAATGACGATTTCATCCTTAGGCTCAGAAAAATAAAATTATTGCAATTTAATCCTTGTTTCCAGCCATTATTCTCATACTTATTGATAACAGCCCACAAATTCTATGAATTATTAGAATTTTTCATAATTTCAACACTTTTCGATTTAATCCCTAAAACATGTTTTCCCCTGATCTTGAACTAAATTAATAATTTCATTCAATTTTGTAATTTAAATAATAAAATAATACATTTCATGCAGTTTGGTCATCTCTGATATTTTTACAAAATTGCCCATAAAGTTTTACTTTTATTCAATTTAGTCCCTAGGCCTAAAACATGCAAATTAGTCATGCTAGCAGATTATTCATACATATTTTCCTCCTCTTGCTCTCTATTCCACATCCTTAATTTATTTAACATGCTTATAAGTAACATTACCAATAATTTCACTATTTACTTATATGTATTTTCAAAATTGTCCATTTGAGTCATAGTTACTAAATTATTTATATCTTGAGATACAAAACTCCAAATTAAGATCTGCTAATTTTCCCTGAAACTATACTCACATATATTCTAACCATAAAATTTTAAAAATTTTTAGTTTATGCAATTAGTACAGTTTATTCATTAAAATCTCCCCTATGTTGCTATTTGATAGTTCTACCAACTCTTCGGTAAAATTTAATTATCTCTTCATACAGAATTCAAATGATGTTCTTGTTTATTTCTTATAAAAATAGACTCATTAAAGAATCCAACCATATAAATTATGTCCCATAATTATTTTTATACAATTTTGAATGATTTTTCCAAATCAGAATAGGGGATCCCAAAATCATTCTGAACCAGTCTCACAAAAATATAAATATCTCAGAATACAAAATTCATTTACTTGTTTTGTTTATTTTATATGAAAATAGACTCAACAAGATTTAATTCCATATCTCACTCAACTTCTAATTCAGTTTCTACCATTTTTGGTGATTTTTCAAAGTTAGCTTACTGCTGCTGTCCAAAACTGCTTTAGTGCAAGATATTAATTACTAAGTTTATAATACCCTTATTTCCTTTCTCTACAATATTTCGCATCACTTTCTCTTATTTCTCTTCTTTAATATATCAAGAACATAGAACCATATATAATAAAACTCTACTTTAACATCATTTCCATGCTTTTTCAATAATATCAAACTTAAAAATATATGGAAATCTTGATGTTCTTACCTTGTCCCATTGGTTTCAATCTTTAACTTGATATTCTCTCTCTTCCAGCTTCTATTTCTTGAGTCTAACTTGACATTCTAACTCCCCATAGTCTCCTTAACATTTTTCTCTTTTGGTAGCTATGGAAATTCTTTTGATTTCTAGGTGAAAATGGTGAATTTTTGGTGGAAGGACCAAATTGTAAAGGAAGGAAAGTTTCTTTCTTCTCTTCTTTTCTTTCTAACGTGGGATTGATGGAGAAAAGATGGTGGCTGGTTGTTCTCCTCTTCTTTCCATACACACACACACATATATATATACTAAATCAAATAATAAAATATCATTAAAAAAATCTATTTAAGATATTATTAACTAATATTTATTTATTTATTTAATAAAAAAATCAACATCATCATTGCCTTCTAGATTTCTCTCTCCTTCTAATTGACCATTTTGCCCTTCATGATCTTTTGAAATTCCATCCTTGAGTCATCACTTAATTTGGTAAAATTATGATTTAGTCCCTCATAATTCTTCACCTGTTCAATTTGGTCCTAATTCATCCATTTTCCTTAGTTTCTAGATCATTCCACCCTTAAAATATTTTCATTATTAGTCCTTTAACTTTTCCATATTTACACTCTAACCCTTTAAATTTTGAGTATTTACACTTGGGCCATAACTTTTTTCACTTTTACAATTTAGTCATTTCTTCAATTAATACATCATAATATACTTCCTAAATAGATCTTGTTGACATAACTCAAAATTTCCCTTTTTATTTCTTTATTTCCTTATTTTACTATATCAATGATAGAAATTTTCGGGGTATTACATAGAAAGAAGTAAATTTTGGCTAGTTCTTTCGCCGTTTTGGATCAAGATTGCTCCATGTCCGCCAGAATGCGATAAGAAAGATCTAATGCACGTCGTTGGCTCAACTTTTAGAAGTGTGTTCGGATCAGAGTTGAAGGGGGATTTCTATTACTTGAAAGTCCAATTGGATGTACAAAAACCGTTAATAAGAGGAAGCTTTATCTCGACTGGTAATCAAGAGAAAGTGTGGATTTCTTTTAAGTATGAGAACCTATCAAATTTTTGCTTTGGGTTTGGATGATTGGTATAACAACCCGATTTTTCAGTGGTGTTGGAAACAGTGGTGTCAGAAACAGTGGTTTCGAGGCTACCAAATTCGATGAGTAAGTTCATAAATAGAATTATTTAATATTTACGAGTAAAATATTATTTTAAAAAGGTTTTTGAATTAGTAATTTATGTTTTATAATGATTTATTAAGTTCGAGTAGTAAGACCTTAGGTCAAGTGATTTTAGAAAGTGAGGTATCAAAACCTCGTTTTTATAAATCGAGCCATAAATATTTTTATAAATATTTACGGAATTTTATTAAGGTGGTATTAAAATTTCTTTGAAATTTTTAACATTTCAATAATTAATTAATTAAAAAGGACTAAATTGAAAAAAGGTGCAAAACTTGCTAATTATAATAATTAAGTGATTAAATGGCTGATTAATAAATAAGGAAGGACTTAGGTAATAAATATACCTAAATTTAAGTGGTGGGACGACATGTTAAGCAAAAATAATAAAATAAAGCAGTTGAATGGCAAAATTGTAATTTTGATGAAATTAAAATTTAAAGGCTTCCTATGCATTTCTTCTTCTATTTTCAGCCTAAACCGCCATAGGAGAGAGAGCTTCAAGTTGGTTCTTCATTTTTTTGTTTCATGTGAGTTCAATTCTTACTCGTTTCTTATAATTTTTTATATTTTTAAGATCGTTGCAACTAGGTCCAACTAACTCGTACCTTTGTTTTTTATTCTATTAAAAATTTTGGAAGTTACCATTGATAAGTATTAGATTTTTTTATGAATAACATGGATTTGGGGCTTTGATTTTGTTTTATGATGATTTTGTAATGTGATTTTGTTAAATATTGATTTTAGGATTAAAAATTGTGAAAATGTCAAAAATATTAGGGTTTGATAGTGAATTTTGGGTTTATTAGGGGTGTATGAGGGCATAGAATATTTGGATAGATTATTGATTGAGTTAGTTAATTTGATAAGTTAACTAATTAAGGGATTAAATTGCAAAAATTGTAAAAGTTTGGAGTAATTGCGTAAATTCAAAAAATAAAAGGGTATTAATTGTAAAATGAATTGGAAATGAAATATATGCTAATAAATGAGTAACTTTTATATTCTAGATAAAGATCCTGTAGATACTCGTGAAAAAGAAAAAATAACGGAATAGTCCCTCAACTTCTGCAATTACTACAATTCAGTCCAGGTAAGTTCATACGGTTGAAATTTAACATTTGTATGAATTGATGATTGGTATTATGTATATATATTCTATTGTTGGAAATAATTTATTGTTTGAATTATAATATTGAATTGGATATTCAGTCTGAATTGAAAGCGAGATTTAAGTACATTCGTGATTTGGTGTATGATGGTATTGGAAGGAGATGTCGGCATTATTCCCAAGTAAATTTGGGTTTAGTATTTTTTGCGAACTCTCGTGTTTTACTTTCAATTTTGCGTAATTGGGTAGATCAACTCTTACGAGCTTCTATTCAGCTTTCGAGCTTCTGTTGAGGTATTTGGGAGGACCAGCTCTTATGAACTTCTGTTGATAATGTACTATTATCTGTAAGTCGTTGGAAAAATTTTAGTAAGGTTATTTATTTAATGAATTTGAGAGACATGTTATTTATTTTTGTATTGACTTGAATATAGATGTATTTATCAATTGAAGTTGTGAATGACAGGGAGTTGACATGAATGATTTTATCTATTTGACTTGTTACAGTAGGTTCGATAAGACTTTTTGTTTAACCCGTCGAACTTACTAAGCTTCATTAAGCTTATTCGTATTGTTTAATATCTTTGTAGATTTTCAGAACGTTGGACAATCGGATTAGCACTCAAGTCACACTATCCAGCTTATCTCGATAATTTTTGAAATGTTAAATACGATTTATATGGCATGTATAGGCTTTTGTACGGTCTTGGTCAAAGTTTGGCTTATGTAAATATTATGAATAATATTTTGTTTTATATAACTAACATATATATATTGGTATGAGAATAAGGTAAATTGTGATGTCAGTATGAGTGGTATAAGTATGTATGTATTTGAATTGTAGTGAACTTTTGGTAACTTTGTTAGGTAAATAATTAGGTAAGTTTGGATACTTAGTTGACATGTATTTAAGTTGTCATTTGAGGTACCTAAGGGCATATTGGTTGTATGTGGTGATAGTACATGTTTAAGACTTGATTTTAGCTTGATTTGAATGCCTTGTTATGGCTTGTTGATGTGCAATTTGTTGAGTCTAGGTTGGTCACAATTTGAGTGAGAAATGTGGCTTAAAAAATGGTTTATTTTTGTCCACACGGGTAGAGACACGAGCGTGTGTCTCAGCCATGTGTGACACACGGCCAAGTGACACGGCGTGTGTCCCTTGTATCTTCTTAAGAATACAAGTCAGTATGCTCACACGGCTTAGCACATGGGTATGTGACTTGGCCGTATAACCCAAGTCAAAAGTTACATGGGCACAGAGACAGGCTGAGACATGGTCGTGTGTCCCTATTTCGAATGCTTACACGGCTTGAGACACGAGCATGTCTCCTTACAGTGTGAGTCACATGACCTGGCCACCAGCCGTGTGACCCTTGCAGCTTTGGAACTTTTCTACTTTTTCAAAAAAAATTCTCTAAGTTTTCGATTTAGTTTCGAGTTGTTTCTAATGCGTATTTCATGCTTTAAGGGCTTGTATAAGGGACAATATATATGATTTTGATTTGTTGGATAATGAATATTGATATGTAATGAAATGCTTGAAATTTCTATTTCATTGATCCGTAAACCTCGGTAATACTCTGTAACCCTATTTCATTGATCATGTATTCTTGTAAGAAGGTTGGAGGTTTGCCAAGGGAGGAGGGAAGAATGGAGGTCTTTTGAAACATCATTGAAGAATGTCAACTAGTAGATGTAGACTACTCATGGGTGTGGTTCATGTGGGAAAAAGGGAATATGTCGAAGACTAATATTAGGGAAAGGCTTGACAGGGGGTGGCAAATAACGAATAGTTGTCTTTATTTCCCCACGCGAGAATACAACATTTACCATACTCGTATTCGATCATTGTCCACTCCTCATTCATACGGAGAAGGATTCAAGGGTGGCTAGGAGTGCTACATTTTGTTTTGAGGCTTGGTGGACATTAAAGGAATCATTTGAAGGTGTGGTCAAAGAGATTTGGGAGTCATCTTTGGGAAGTATCCATAAGAAATTGGAGAGTTTAAGGAAAGGGTTGATTCACTTAGCGAGTGTTATTAGGAAGGGTCCGAAAGGGTTGAAGAGAGATTTATCTAAGAAATTAGAGTGATTATTAGAGAATGAAAGCAATGATGCAAACTTGGCAAAACTCATTGATACAAAAGTGCAACTTAATTGAGAAATTGATAAATATGAGGCTTATTGGGAGTAACAAGCACGTGCTAACTGGTTGAATATGGGGGACAAAAATATGACATTTTTTCATAACTTGCTGTACAATGCATATGGTCGAACTACATTAGGAGTTTAAAGCATAGTAACAGAAAGAAACCAGAGATGATAAGGAAATGGGCTTGATACCATGAGATTTTTTTAAAAATTTGTTTACAATTGAAAGGGTTGGAGAAATAGAACATATTTTATCGGGTGTTGAAAAGTGTATCACGAATAAAGCCAATCTAATGCTCTCAGCTAAGTATACATAAAAATATATACGGGTGACTTTGCAAGGGACGAGTCCCACAAAAGCTATTGGGGATGATGGATTCTCTGTTTTATTTTTTCAACAATACTTGCATATCGTGGATTTGGAGGTAACTTCTTACTACTTAGAAATTTTGAATGAGGGTAGAGAACTAGAGCCTTTGAATGTTACTAATATTGTACTTATTCCCAAAATCCCGTATCCCACAAAAATGGCTAACTTTTGACCCATAAGCCTTTGTAATGTTCTATATAAAGTGGTAGCAAAGGCAGTGGCTAATTGTTTCCAACTTTTTTGGACGTTTGTATAGATAGTGCACATAGTGCTTTTGTACCAAGCCATTTGATCTTGAATAATGTGCTTTTGGCCTACGAAATTATACATACATTTCATCAAGAAAGAACTGAGAGAAAAGTGTACATGGTGTTTAAACTAGATATGAATAAGGCTTATGATAGGGTGGAGTGGAAATTCTTAAGGGTTATGATGAAGATAGGTTTTGGGAAGACATGGGTGGATATCATTATGAGATGCATTTCGTAATTTCATATTATGTTATTATTAATAACGTCAAGGGGAGCTATTGAAACCGACTAGAGGTCTTTGTCAAGGTGACTCGCTAAGTCCTTTTTTTTCTTATATGTAGCAAAGGGCTATCAATTCTTATAAGAATGGTGATAAGGGACAAGGTGCTTAAAGGCGCGAAAGCTAGTAGAAGTGGCCCTCAGATTTTACACTTACTTTTTGCAGTAATTGTATCTTGTTTGAAGAAGAAACAACCAATGATACACAAATTTTGAAGGGAATTCTTATGGAGTATAAGAGGTGCTTAAAGTAATGAATAAATTTTGAGAAGTCCATAGTATTTTTTAGTACTAATACTTCTAGGACTAACAAAAATCTTGTTTTGGGGTTGCTAAGGGTGAGATGTTCAAACAACGCAGAGAAATACCTAGGACTTCCTAATATGGTGGGCGAGAAGAAGAAAATAACTTTTTAAAGTTTGAAGGATCATGACAGAAAAAGAATTGATGGGTGGAGCACAAGATTCTTATCACAAACTGGTAAGGAAAATTTCATTAAATAGATCTTACAAGCAATCATTACGTATTCAATAGTGTTTTTTACTTCTAAAAATGTTATGTAAGGAATTAGAAGGTATTATAGCCAAATTTTGGTGGTAGAAAGGGCATGGTCAAAGAAGAATTCACTGGTGTAGTTGGGATAAAATGTGTGAGTTAAAATTGGACGGAGGTTTCAATCTTCGGAGTTTGTCAAAAGTTAATGTTTCCCTACTAGCTAAACAAGGATTGCGTCTTATTTGTCGACCCAAATCATTATTAACGCGTGTTTTAATAGCCTAATATTATCCATCTACTGATTTTTTATAGGCTAGGCAAGGAAATATGCCTTCGTACATTTGGAAGAGTATTTGGGCAACTAAAGGTATCCTTAAGGAAAGGCTTAGCTGGAGGGTTGGTATAGGGGAAAATATTCTAATAAATAAAGATGCGTGGCTACTCGAGGCAGCGAATCAAAGATTGCAAAATCATGTTCTAAGCGTGAGTGTGTCCTTAGTTGCAAATTTAATAGATAGTACAAACAGAAGATGGAAGGAGGATGTAATTCACAATAACCTTTGTGGAAGATGATGCGGTTAGAATCCTACAAAACCCTTCGGTGAAAGAAGAATATGCGAATGTGTTGATATAGCGTGGTAAGCCTTCGGGGGTATTTTTAGTGCACAACGCTTATAAGTTGTTACAAGGTTATAATTTACCAACTACTCCTAATGATACACAAATTACAACAAGGGACTTTTACAAGCACCTATGGAATTTACAACTTTCTATGAAAGTTAAAATTACAATGTGGCGAGTGTCGTAGAACTTCATTCCCATAATGGACAATCTATACTTTAGAAGGCTAACTTAGAGTAGTTGTCCCAGGTGTAAGTTGGCTGTTGAGACCCTCTAGCATGCCTTCTGCGAATGTCCTATTTCAATTAAGGTATGAAAGAACTTAAACTCTGAATGGATGGTAAGTAGACAAGGTTTGGATATTTTCAAGTTGTTTACCCAGGTTTTTAAGAGGAGCTTTATGTCTTAAAGACGACTGGTTTACTGTGCTATTTGGGTTCTATGAAAGGATAGAATTAAGAACATTCATGAAGGGAAGGTCCAATTTGGTTTAGGAGTGACTAATTTCATTATCAACTATATTCAGGAGCTAGATGGGTTGAAAGAGTAAATGAGTACCTGTTTCGCAGTAAAGGAGAAATGGAGACCGTTGGAAGGCTCATACCTCAAAATCAACTTTGATGCTTTGAACGATAGCCAACACCATAGATCTACCTCGAGGGCTATAGTAAGAAATGCGAAAGGGGAGGTTCTAGTATTGAAGTCGCTGTTGCACACTGGTATGGGGTTGACCTTTGCAACAAAGGCCCTCGCATGCTTAGAGACAATGCTTTCAGGGGTTAGTATGGGGTTGGTAGATGCGATAGTGGAGGGGGATTCCAAGTCCGTCATTACCAAATGCAAAGTAGTTTTAGCAGATAAATCACAAATTAGCACATACATTAGAGATATTCAAAGAGAAAAATAAAGATTTTGTTCTATTATATTCAAACATGCGCATATATTGGCTAATCAGTTAGCCAATAGTTTAGCCACAATGATTTTAAAAGAAGAGGAAATGGTTTACCGGTAGGTTGTATTCCTTGTTACGCTCATCGGCTAATGGAGATGGGGAGGCCAGAGGAACCAGACTAAAGGGTCTTTGTTGGATAAGGAGAATAAGGAGAAGAAGGGTCGCAAGCTGAACAATCAGATTTTCTTATTGGAAATCTGGAATCGACAGAATGAAATAATAATGATGGTGGAATGGGTGCCAATGCAATGAGTCAACTAGGGTTTGTTTTTATTATGTTTCTAGAATTCTCTTTATCAAAGGCCTTTAAAGTTTTGGGCCTACCTGGAACTGTTTTTAAATTGGTTATGTTTCTTATGTTTTCTTGGTTTGAATAAGAGCCTAGTGTTGTAACGTCCCAATAATTCTTGATTTGTATTTTCCAATGTTGTGACATAAAAAGCATGTATACTCTAGTGGTTAAATATTCTGGGTAGTGTCTGAAAGGTCCCAAGTTCAAGCCTTAGTTTGGGCAAATTTTTGTTTTTAATTGAATAAACCCCTAACTCCAGCCAGTAGGATTATTAATAAATATGGATAAAGATATGACAGAATGGGCCTGCTGGTCTGATGGTTAAGTAGTGTGGCAAAGTGCCAGTAGACTTGAGTTCGAGTCTTGGTGGGCGTAGTGGAGTGTTTTATTTTGCTATTAGTGCTATGGAGGTGTTTTAGTTAAACCGAACTACTGAAGAGTTGTAGTGGAATTTAAATTTGGTGGTTGAGGGAGAAGTGGACGGTTTTGAGGAATTTGGGGAGTGTTTTGGGAGGATATTATGGGATTTGGAATGAGTGGGAGTGTTGGGGCCGATTGTGAACTCTTGACTTTAGGGATTTAAGCTTTGGTAGGGCATTTTCACTTCATTTTTAGCTTCTATGACTGTTTTGTTTTCTTTTTTCTCTTCACTTCTTAATGGTTGAATTCTGCTAAGGGATCACTCGGGTGCTTTTCGTTTTTGTCTATTTCAGTTTTGCTCTTTATTATAGTGCCCTTACTGATCGATTTTCTCTTTTCCCTCTACTCCTTTAATAGTCGTTCTTTCCTTTGTTCCTTTTTATTTTTTTATTTTTGGTCGAATACCCTTCTTCTCCTCTTTCAATTAGTTTTTCTTTGGCCGATTCTCTTTTCTCTCTCCCAATTTTTTTCTCTTTTCACCTTGTTGTTTTGGCTAAATACTCCATCTCTATTCTTTTGATTTTAGCAGTTGTTTTTTGACCTATTGGCTTGGGTGCATATGGTTGTCCTCTCTTTATCGTAATAGTTTTGCATCTAACATCTTCCTTTATTGCCAATTATTGCTGGGGGTGTATTTGTGCTAGCCTTTGCCTCTGTCGTATCGTGTGACCGTTCTAAGGATAGGTCGATTGCTTCTTTCCCCTATAATTGATTTTGCATTCTCGGTTAGTGGTATACGTTTGGTTCAAACTGTTTGTGTGAACAACAATGGTTAAGGTTAATAAGATTCGGTTGGTATACAGGTGATCTCTAAGGGCTAGTAATCAGTCTTCTGCAACGGTTGAAATGTTCAAAGTCTCAATCATTCAATCAAGGCAAGTGTTAATTAATATTTTGGATAAATGTTATAAGAGGGGTTGTTTAATCCTATTGTTAAATGAGTAATAGAGTGTCTTGATTGAATATAGGTTTGGAGTGTTCGTGGGCTATTTGCGCACTTTCGCAACAAGGTGTGTAAACACAACCTCGATTATAGAAATCGGCAAAAAGTCAGAAAAAGTGAACGTTGACACCACATGAGCGTGCGCTCGCTCGTGTGGTAGTCCGTGTGACCAAACTTGAGCGTGAGATTGATGAGGCCAACCATGTGCGATTTCATGGGCTAGGCCGAACTAGGTCAAAATAGGTCGAATTGGGCCGTGTGAGCCCCACAGGCAAGTGGGCCCCACACGAGTAAACCACATGAGTGTGTGGAAATTATTGGGCCAGGTTGTGTGTTTCACACAGCCAAGGTCATTTTGAGCCGTGTGGGCCTACATGGGCTACAATATGGGCCGTGGGTCCATTTTTACTGTTTGACTATTAAGGTTGCACGGGTCGCCCGAGACGACTGTGGACCTACTGTTGGGTCAGTAAGCTTACCTCGACCCTTAATTGACTGAATGACTGTTTTGCGCCTGTGTGGTGTATATATACATATGTGTATGTATGACTATACTTTAGCATGTTATTTTAATTATACTGAATACATGTATGATTTTCTGATGTGACATAACATGATTGCATGACGCATTGCATGAGGGTGGGTTTTATACTGATCGGAGGAAGTGTACTGAAAGGCTTCGAGCCTAAATTACTGGTAGCCCTATTGCATAATAATGTATAGTGCCGCAACCGGTACTATTTAGAGTGTAGGGATGGGTAGGTTGATTATATCCCCACATGGAGTGCAAGGTTGGACGGAGATGGAGTGTAGAGGCTGGTTGGGTAAGATCTGTTTACAGTTAAACTATTACTGTACTGCTTAATAATACTGTAATGGGCCAAGGCCCAAGCACATGATTGTTCTGTACTGAGATGGGCTAAAGCCCAAATTGATATTATCACTGTTACTGAAAGGGCTTAGGCCCATATTGTGCTTTTTTCTGTCTGATACTTATATGGGATTACGCACTGAGTTTTTGTAAACTCACCCTTTTGTTTTAACTGTACAGGTAATCCCCAAACTTAGGCGGGTCGGTGCAATGGAAGACTCAGCGGTGGCCTCACAGCCTATTCAATTTGACTTAGTACTTTATAAATATGATTTTATTATTGATGTTGTAATAATGGCCTTTTTAATTTTTTTAAATTTTAATTTGGGGTTTTATTATTTAACTTATAACTACTAGTAGTAAGGGTAATCAAGGCTTTCAAAATGAATCGTATGTTTTCTCAAAACACGCTCAAGTATTCAACCGTTTTAAAAGCTTCCGCAATTTAAGTGATATCTTGAAATATTTATAACGTTTTTAAAAGTAAATGGCTTTTGGATAATAAGGCACGTTTTGAAAGTGAACGACTCGTTTTAGATTCATCATTAAGATAATAAAAAAGCTTATACTGAAAAGAGGGTTTTCATCGATAACGTACTTTTCAAAAAAACACTTCAATGTGACATCGTCAGATTCGGCCATAGCGTTTAGGCTGGGTTTGATGTGTTACAAGTTTGATTAAAAGAAAAACTTACATTTTCAATTCTCAAATGAAAGCATACATCATTTAGGTTCTATTTGTTTCATCATAAATTTTTTTATCGAAAATATTTTCAACCGTTTTCGACATTTGTTTCATGTAAAATAGGATGGTCAACTTAAAATTGCCTCATTATTCTGGTAAAATGTCTTACCAATTTTTTTCGTAAGACATTTTCCAAACTGATAAGGCTCTTCTCACTGTAACACTCCCATACTTGTCCCGAACATTAGGTCAAAACACCGAGATTTTACATTATCTACAACATTATTCACTTATCAAATATTTTCTTATAAATTTTCATAACTTTTCAATTTAGTCCCTTTTTGTCATAAAAGTTCAATATTCACTAATTAATCATATTGAATCAATTTTCTTTCTTGTTACACTTTAATCACATAATTTATCTCAATATGTTGATTCACATATCAAATTTCTATGTATTTCACTTCTATTATTTCATCCACATATTTTCTCAAGTTTAATAATTTTAGTCATTGTCATTATAAAATTTTCATATTTTTCCACAATTTCACTTTTACAATACTTATGCATATTTCATTATCTCATAACACATTCATTAAACTTTTATTATAATTTTCTTATTCACATATTAAATTGTTTCACACTTAAATTGTTGTACAATTTTCAATTTAGTCTCTATTTCCATGTAATTTATTTTTCATCATATAAGCACTTTTACCAAATAATTTATTATAATATCTTATTTCACATAACAAATTTTCACGCAGATCACTTCTCTTATTTCAATTATAAATTTCACAAAGTTTACAATTTAATCCTTAACATCATGAAGATTCATTATTTACTATAATTCACCTTAACATCACTTTGTAATAAATTCACTACTTCATTTAAAATCTTTATCATAAATCTCAAATGCATATTTGTTTAATTGAAAATAACTTCTATGAAATATTTTTAGGAAATTTGTCAAATAACAGAAAATATTTTACATAGATTCATCTAAACAGTAAAAAATATTTTTTTTTCATAAAAATAAGTTATTTTTCAAAAACCATTTTCAATAAAATAAACATATGTTAAGGGAACATCTAATTGAATAAAGAAAATCATTTGAAATGCAATTATTTAAGTAGAATTAGATGTAGTCAAAGGTCTAACTAAGGGTAGGATTGTTGCCATCACAACATATCGTAATTGTATTATTAGTTGTCGCACGATTAAAATAAGAAATAATGATAATTAAAATAATTTATCTCATTAAAATAAAAGTCAATAATAGTCGATAGATAACCGATCATACAGGTTACGCGTAAATCAATGCACTCTTAAACTTTTTAATAGGACCAAATATCAACTAAAAATTGTTCAATTATGGACCGCTTTTCAGGTTGTTCTGGAAAAATAATGATTGCTTTAATCACAAGTGAACACTTACTAGTTATATATTGATAACTTCATGGAATAAGTACCTATATAACAAAAAAAAAAAAAAAAGCATGTCCATTTAATTTATTTAAAATCTATTTTAGTTGGATATAAATAAGAAATTATGAGTTTTATGTGATGGTATGATGATTAAGGGTGTTCATAGTCTTAGGTGTGATTTAGGTTCAAATTGCGCTAGTCGTATTAATTATTTGAATTTTACTCTGTTATTGTAATTCACTAAAAAAAATATTATTATGTGTACTTAAAACTTTAGGATAATATAGTATGTTTTTAGGGGTAATAATATAATAATAAAATAATAGAAAAGGACTTTTGAATGTGAAATTTTTTTATTGAACAGAATATTTATCCATAAATAATGAAAGAAAAAAGATTGAATTAAGAAGAAGAAGAAGTTGAAATTGACATCCCATTTGTATAAAATTTTAAAAAATAAAAATGAAGAAAAAAGAGACAGGAGCATATGGCTTACTTAAGGCCCATGAAAATTACTCGTTGTCTCCTCAATAATAGCAGCCCAAATTATGGTGCACCGACACCAGTTTCCCATGTGAAAGGTTTTAATTTTATTTATTCATTTTAGAAATCATGAAATGTTTTCTAAATTATTGGTTCGTAAATGGAATGAATAGGATGATGGATGATGATGCCTGCTTTTAATCTTATTTGCAAAATTAAAAATTATCTTTATCAATTTATAAATGCACACATGAAATCATATAAATAAAAGGGAAATCTAATTTCTAATTATGTAATAATTAATTTTATTTTCTATAATAAATAGTAAAAAAATTAAAACAAATAGATGCTGTGATTAGATTGACTATAAATTAAAATTTTGGTCGAAAATTATATTGCTAGTGTTGTAATCACCTCATCTACACAACATGGAAAAGGGAAAACAATCCATTTCATGATTTTCCTCTTTTAAGCTAACTAATGTTAAGGCAATGTATAATTTAAAAAGAGGAAATATTAATTAATGTCTAGTGACACTATATAAATAGATGTTTATAAAAAGAAAAAAAATCAATTAATTTAAATTTTCCTAAAATAATATTATCAATAATAAATTTATTTGTGAAGATTTGATGTCTAATTCCTTACAAAAGAGATTATGGAGCCATAATTAAATCCAAAATGAAGGGAGCCCATCCTTTCAAAAATCAAAATTCCCTTTTCTATATGTTGGAGTTGGACCGTCAACTTCAAATGTTTTATTCTGCGGTCATTCATTTTTAATTTTTTAAAAGAAAATGGAACTGTGGCATTTTCGGTATTTAAAGCCAGACCAAGGTCGTTTAGAAAATAAAAATCAATTTCAACACCGAGAGAGAGGAGAGAGAGAAAGACAAAAGGCCGTCTCTCACAGTCACATGCAATAGACCCGTGCCTGCCGGCCCCGGTCGGATTTTCTTCCCACAATAGCCTGAAACGATATCGTTTTGGATCAGTTTGTTTCCTTTTATATAAAAGAGTCGCCATTTTCACTGGTCAGTCTTAAAGCCAGTCACAGTGTTCGCCGATCGCTTCGTCTCTCTCTCTCCATCTTTGGTATTCTCTCTCTCTCCCTCTCTCTCTCTCTCTCTCTCTCTCTATATATATATATATATATATATATATATATATATAATTAATCTTTTGATTTCTGTTTCGTGAAATTTAAATCTCGGAGAAAAATTGAGCAAATTTCTTGGTCAGATCTTTCATATATATATATATATATATATATATATAAATTTAGTATAATATAGTTTTATTTTATTTTATTTTTAATTTTTATGTGATGTCATTTTCGACATCTAGATCTCTCTTTGCAATTGCTTTGATTATCTTTTTAAATTTTGTTGTGGAAACTGGAAATTTCATAATTTGTGGAAACCCGTGTATTTTTATCTTTATTTAATCAAAGTTAATGAAGAGTTACTTAGATTTGTTCGTTTTCGTTGATTATATCTTTGAACGCAGATTCATAATTAATTTTTTTTTGGTGTATATTTGTAGTTGGCTTTTTTTTTTTCTTTTAAGTGGTAAATTTGGTTTAATTGAGGCTTTAGAGTCTTCAACTGGTAAAATGTTTTTCAGATTATGGCAGTTTAGAAAGAAAAATTTGAAGTGGAAGTAGGCAGTTGTGTAGCTCAAATATTGCCTAATTTGTGAATGTGGGTTAAAATGTTGGCAGTTAGGCTGTACAGTAGTAGGTGTTATAGGTATAAATTGTTTAAAATGAGATGAAATTTGTAGAAGGAAAGATTCAAGCATTGAACATATGATTACTGCTTAAGAATTCTCGATTGCTTGGCTTAGAATCACTTTGTTTTCTGTGTTGATCTGAGATGAAAGATGAGTAGCCATTGAATAAGCAGAAAAAAAAAGGATTTTTACTGTTTTAAGTTATGGAGTTCTCTAACCCAACTGGCCAAGCAATTAATTTAATTTTGCCGCAAGTTTGTAAGGTTTGTTCATTGTTGATCACTATCTGGAAAATGTCATTGTTTGTCTATTCCTTGCCTTTCAGTTTCAGACTTTAATTTCTATAATGTCGGGGAATGCATTAAGAGATCTCAATACTTTACCTACACCTGAGAGGAAGAATGACAGCTCCAGTAAGGGGAATTTTACTAAGCCTTGCAATGGGAAGGCAATTGAAAATGTTGAAGAGCAGCTGAAGAAAAGCCTGTCTTCTGTTCAAATAAATGGAGGTGAAACTTTAAATGTGCAGCACAATAAAAGCTCCGCTTCTGTTCAAATAAATGGAGGTGAAACTGTAAATGTTGGAGTGGAGGTAGCTAATTCGGAAGTAGAATACATTGAATCTGAGAACTTGAGTGATCTAGAAGATGTTGATACATGTCTTACGGTATAATTTACTTTCGGTTTACACTTCAATTTCTATATTTGGTGTACTGTTTGCTGATTTGCATATATATATCTATTTCAGAAGCTCTTACCTGGACTTGACTCTAAAGATTGGATTCTGGTTGTTGAAACACTCAATAATGTTCGTCGATTATCAGTATTCCATAAGGAAAGAATGCATAGTATGCTGTAAGCCTCAAATTCTTACTTGGTTATCTGACTAGAAAGACTAGAGAATTGGGTGTCTTAGATTTAATTTGACTAGTGTATTCTGTTCCTTGTTCTAATGTGCAGGGGTGATTTGATCCCTCTTGTAGTTAAGTCCTTGAAGAATCCTAGGAGTGCTGTTTGTAAAACTGCAATTATGACATCTGCTGATATTTTCAGTGCATATAATGATGATTTGATTGATTCTTTCGATCCCCTGGTACTTTCACGTTCCCTACGATTTATTGCATATTAGTCTGGTTGCTCCTATGCCTTCTTGGATGGTGCATTTCCATCTTTGATATTATTCTCTTTTGTTAATGTTTCTTCATCTTGGGAAACAATTAAACCTATTCTGGAGTTTCTGATGTGTTCAAATATGATTGATACAGCTTGTACAACTTCTTCTTAAGGCTTCACAAGACAAAAGATTCGTATGTGAGGCAGCTGAGAGGGCCTTAGAGGCTATGACTACTTCAGTTTCCCCTATGTTGTTGTTGCCCAAGTTGCAACCCTATCTGAAGAACAGAAACCCAAGAATTCGAGCAAAGGCATCAATGTGCTTTAGTCGTAGTGTTCCACGTCTGGTAGGCAGTTGGGATCTGATATGCTTACAGCTATTTTATTTATCTGGAAGGAAGTCCATTTTTTTTCCAGTCTTAATCATGTTCAATTTGTTTCATTGGTTTGGATGGTACCGTTGTTTGCTATATTTGCAGCAACATAGTTCATATAGATTTCTATTAACTAAGTTCATTTAAAGTAGTTAGCGTCGATCTATATGTGGGTATTTTTGGTATATATGGTTTGCAAAGCTACTGTTTCTTTTTCCTTTTTATCCCACCATTTTTTCATGCATACTGATGATTCAACCTCTGATATCCTTGTTCACTTATTTTCATGATTGTTTGCTTTATTTTATAGGATTTGATAGATGTCCTGTCGTATTTTATGATTTTTCTTTTTTTATTCATTTGATTTTATCAGGGTGTTGAGGGAATTAAAGAATATGGAATTGACAAATTGATACAATTAGCTGCATCCCAACTAAGCGACCAGCTCCCAGAGTCACGGGAGGCTGCTCGAACCCTTCTTTTGGAGCTGCAAACTGTATATGAGAAGTCCCACGGTCTCTCAACTGTATTATCTGAGAATCCAGAGATGGGCTCTTGGGAGAACTTTTGTCTGTCAAAGCTCTCTCCTTTAAGTGCACAAGCAGTGCTTCGTGTGACAACAAACATCGCTCGGGAAGGTCTCGTTATTGGTTCCTAACAGTGAGTTTTATATCGACCATATATGAGTTTGTAGCAAGTAATGTCTTCTTTTTAATTTTGGCCACAAATATATGAGCTTTAGTGAGCAGAGTCTACAGTCACCTATTATTGTTTTGGCTTTGGTTTTGTCCTTTTTCCTTGTAAATTCTCTTGAATCGTCTCCGATCTTGGTTAAGAAATTAGTTGGATTGGAATTGAAATCGAATTAATGATATTCTTTGCATATGGTTCCCGAAAATAGTATACATTTGCTTCAGCTTTCCTTTTTTGGCTTTGGTTTTGTGCTTAATCTCATAGCTGAATGTTCTATCATATATGTTACATAATACCATGTTTACCTGCTGTGAACTGATGACATATAATGGTGTTATTGTTTGCTAGTCTAATTTATTAAATCTTCACTCACTATTTTTTATATATATTTAGAAATGAGGTATGATGTTTTAAAAATTTTTTTTTAATATACTTGTATTATATATATATATATATATAGATATAGATATATGTATCTATGTATGTATCTAATATACCCATGCTAAATCTGGGTAACGTATCTAAGAGTTTGGGTTTAGTTTAGAAGTCTTTATCATACGTTCACATCTTTTTATTTTATTTAATTTTAAAAATGTTTATGGTCCTCCTCTCCATTTCTTAGCTTAAGCTATAAGAAGCTCAAGTTGGACTCAAAACCTAGCTCTAGCTTCCGCATTTGTTTGGATAATAATAGAACAACTTGTTTGATTAGGTTGGAGCTAAGTTTTAGAGTTTTTTTATCATTATTTCATTCAAATCATTTATATATGAAAAATATTTTAATTAAATTTAATTTAAATAATTTAAAATATTAGTGTAATTTTTTTAATCAGAATTAAATTTAAATATATTGTGGAAAATTTTGCTCATAATACATTAGGTCTATTTTTATATGAAATTCTTTTAATATAGTGTATTTTGAAAAAAAAAATTTAAATTTAATCTTAATTGTTTTAGAATTTGTATCATTGCTTAAAAATTATTTTGTACTAATATTACATGTAATTTATAATTAAATTTACATAAAAATATTCTTGCCATATAACTAAATATCTTATTTAAAATAAAAAAAATTGTTAAAATTTGATTTATACCAATCGAATGAATAGCTCAAAGTTTGGAGAGATTTTATTACCATTGATGAAGTAAATAACATATTTTTAAAATTTTAGAACAATATATATATTTATATATTTTTTAAAGGGTGACTTGATATATGTAGTTTACTTTTATTATTCTACAAGTAATCTTAAAAAAATGATAAATGTTTTTTTTTAATATTTTATTTTACCCTTGTAGAACACCTGTTACATTTTGAATTGTTTAATAACACAATGCTATATAAATAGTATTAAATTAAAAAGTAATGAAAATATAAATTTAGTTAAGGGTAGATTGTACTAATAGTCACTCAACTTTGAGATAGCTGATAAAACAGTCACATTGATTTCATTTCAGTCACTCAACTTTAAAAAAAAAAACAAAAAGTTCTTTTTACCGTTTCCGATTATAGATGTAATGGGAAAGTGACATGGCAGATGATAGCTTGCTTGGTGTCATTAACCGTCCAGCTGGTCAGTTAGCACCAATTTAAATAGCCCCTTCAGCACCAATTTAGGGTTTATGCAGTAGAATAAGAAGAGAAAAAGAAACAAAAGAAGAAGAGGAAGAGAAGAAGAAGCAGAAGAAGAAAAGAAAAAAATGGGATTTGGGATGGTTTCTATCTAAGGCAAAGAGGTTACTAAAAGGAAAGAAGGGTCTGTTGTCAAGGATTGAAATAGGGCTCTTGAGAGATTTAGTGTCAAGAAAGACTTCTGAAGTTAATGCTTTAAATCACATAGAATCGAAGAAAGATGGGATTGGTTTAGTGTCATTAAAGTTTGCTTGCTTGTCACTGCTCTGAACCTATTCTTCAGCATACCTACCTATCCTTTTTTTTTTAGATAGATATCAGAATCAGACCCTGCCAAATTTCTAATATGAAACAACTGTAAAAACAAGGAGACAATCATAATTTGACTAGAACAAAAAAGAAAAAAAAAAGCATGGGAAAGCAAAAGATGAAGGGGAAAACCCATATTTGAAAGCTCTTTTTTTCTTCTTATCTGTGTTGAGTGTTTTTCTTTTTCATCTTGTTTGTTTCCTCTGTTTAATCACTTTGTCAAACTTGTTAGGCAGAAAAGAAATGAGGAGACAATGAAAAGAAATTGAAACCAAAATTAGGATTTAGAAATTGGTAAAATACTAAAAACCCATATCTTTCTCTCTTTCTCTAGCTTTATCCTTCCGTTTTTTGTTCTGCTTACTTATGTACTGTCATTGACTAAAATTAGGCAGAGAAGACTTCTTTTTGCAATTTAGAAATTTCTTCTTCTTCTTAAATCGGGTGAGTTTCCACTGTTATTAGGGTTTTTTTTCAATTTCTTCTTAAATCGGGTGGATTTCTACTGTGGACATCCAACGTGGCTAGTTAACTGGCCACGTCACCTATCTTGTTAGGTCTGTAACGGAAAATGTTAGTGGGTGACTGATTTGTCACTTTTTGATAATCTTAGTGACTATTTTGTTATTTTTCTAAAGTTGAGTGACTAAAATGAAACCAATGTAACTATTTTATCAGCTACTCCAAAGTCAAGTAACAGTTAATGTAATATACTCTTTAATTAAATATGCTTGAGATTTGTATTTGTTGTAGGCTAATTTTGACCCCATATACATAAAACCCACACCCAATTTAAACTCATTTAACCCAACAATAACCCAAAACCCATTACATTAAAGACCCAATCTAAACCCCAAATCAACCCAAATTAACCTAACCCAATAGCTCAATTAGCCCAAAACCAAAAATCAGAAAAAAAAAAAAAAAAGAAACCTTAGCCCCCTAGCTTCTGCCCTCCGACTTTCGGCCAACTGCCCACTAACCGCCTGCACCACCGGCCACCTGCTCTGCCACTACCATTCTTCAAGTTGCACCTGCAAGAAAGGGAGAAAAGACATCAAATAATAGAAAAATAACATGTAAATGGCTATAAAAAGCCAAACCAAAATTCATTGTAACATTGGCCAGTTCATGAATACAAAAACCAAATTTTAAACACAACAACAGTGACTCTAGCAATATCAAAGCACGAGAAAACCAATCCAATTAGAGAACCAAAGCACAAACAATCGAAACTAAACACCCGAAGGTGATTTCATCATTTTTTTCTATTTATATTAAATCTATTTTTTATTATATACATCTTTATCTATCAATATATATATATAAAATAAAAAAATAATAAAAAGCTTACCTTTTACGATTTTCGGCCATCGTGTATGGTGGTCGGCGGTGGTCACCGGTGACGGACAATTGCGGCGCGCGGTGGCCCTCTTGGCCGGAGTCTGGACCTCGTCTAGAGAATCCTCTCCCTCCCTCTTCCTTTTTTTTCTTTCAAATGCTGAAAAATGATTTTTTTAAAAAAAATTTTGGCCTTTTATAGCCCCCTAAAACGACGTCGTTTTGGGGTTGGCCATTAACACCCAAAACGACGTCGTTTTTCCCTGGATCGGGTCGACCCAACCCTTACCCGCTAGGATTCGCGTGTTTTGTTACGGAAGGGCTATTTGCGCATTTAGCCCTTCCGCTTTTTCTATGATTTGCAATTAAGTTTTTGTTATTTTTTATTTGGCCCCGTAACTTTGTTTGGACTTCAAATGGGTCCTCGCTGATGCTGTGCATTTTAGGAAGGGGGAATATTGTGCTTTTGGTCCCTCCATTGTGTTCGCGCATACAATTAGGTCCTTTTATTTTATTTTATTTTAAATTTGCCCCAAAACTCTGTTTTAATTCAATTTTAGTCCTTATTTTTGTCATTTTGTTTTTAAATTAATTATTTTGCTATTATTATATTATTATTTTTATTATTATTATTATTTATTATTATTATTTTTCATGTACATATTCTTTATATTATTCTTATGATTACTATTATTATTATATTTATTTTTACTACTATTATATTTATTATTAGTATTAGTATTATTATTACTACTACTATTATTATTATTATTATTATTATTATTATTATTATTTTATGTCATTATTATATTATATTTAGTATTATTTTTAATATTACATTTTTACTATTATATTTACTATTACATTTATTATTTTCACTATTATTGTTTATTACTTTATTTTTAAATATTATTATTACATTATATTTATTTTTTGTATTTTATTATTATTGCTAGTATTATTATTATTATCATTATTAACATATATATATACATATATTTTTATGCACATATTGTTATTTTCTATTATTGTTATAAATATTTTTTTCTTATTATATTATTAGTACATTATTCTTATTATTCTTTTTGTTGTAAATATTACTGTTATTTTTATTCCAATATTCTAATATTATATTTTAATGTTTTTCATTAATTGTATCATTATTTGTATTTTTTATTTATTTATGAATTCTTATTACAATAATCTTATTAGTTTTTTTATTATTTTAGAAATACTTTTATTCATGTTTTTTAATTAATTTCAATAAATAAGGCAACGTATTGATTTTAACATTAAGTCGTTGATTTCATCGCTATGTTGGGTGAATATCAGTGGCTCGTGTTAAAAATGATACGTCCTTCTAAAAAACTGAAAATTTAAAAATTCTCGTTTTTTCAACCGGATCACAATTAAATATTAAATTGAACTCATATTTTTGAAAATTAAGACAACATGCGCTTAATGAGATACCAATTTTGGGTGCCACGAGGGTGCCAATACCTTCCTCGTGCGTAACCGACTCTCGAACCCTATTTTTCTCTGGATTTTAACGTAGACCTAAACTCGGCCTTCATTTTTATTCAAAAATAAATTTTCTTTTTTAAAAAAAGAGAATTTATTAGGTGTCCGATCACACCTAGGAAAAAGGATTGGTGGCGACTCCCTTTTTTTTAAAAATCGAAATTCGGTTTTCAAATTTTCAATAAATCGCCTCAATTAGCACCCAAGCAAATTTTACGTCGCTACAGCTGGCGACTCCACTAGGGACCACATTTTTTCGAGAGTCCAGTTTAGAATTAAACGCGTGTTGTCAAAATTTTCGAAATTCTTTGTTCAAGTTAATATTTAGTCGTGATCCTTAAATTTTGTTTTTGGAAAAGTCATGCATTTGTATCATGTTGTAAATATATTTCTAACTTGTTTTATCTTTTTGTTTTTTAGCTCTAAGTTTTTACGGTTTTAGTTTTTTTTTAATTTTAAAAATAAAAACGAAAAGGTTTGTGAGTTTCTTCCCACACAACGTGCACTTGCATTTTTGCATAACATGAGCTCTCTACCCGGGCTCCGTCCGCTTAAGTGGAAGTAAACGCTATGCCCTCGTGAGTTAACTCGTCCCTCTGTACAGGCTAGTGAATACTTTCGGGTTACATATGACTTATGCTTTCGTGAGTTAACTTGTCCCTCCGCATAGGCATAAGTAAATGTAATCCCTCGAATTGAACTCGTGAGCCTGTGAAGGGCAATGACCGAGGCTCCGTACTAATCTTAGTAGACGATAGTACGAATGATTTGAGTACCTATCTAGAACCGAAATCGCATATAGTGAATCGTACGAGCCACCTAACTAGAGCCATGCCGAACCTTCGTCCGTTTAATAGTCACCAAAATAAGTACATGGGAGAAACGCCTCTTACCTTTTATTTCTTTTACATTTACACTTTTATGCAAAGGAATCGGGTCTGTTTAGTAAATTGGATCGGGCAGATTATCTGATGTGTATGTGGGGTTAGATTTTTATAAAGTCTGTTCATATTTGTTGTGATTACTAACCGAGGTTATTTGTCTTCATTTTTATTTTTCATCATGCATCATAGGCATCTTGTTAGGAAGGTGTTGGTTAGAGATTGGTTGCCAAAAACGGGTTTTTGATGGAATAGTTAATTACACAAGTAACCGAGAAAAATACCGTGGTTCGAGACTGGTCTTTGAAAACCCAAAAAGTAAAATGGGATAGTTTAACGGAAGGATGTATCTCCAATCTTCCCAAGCATGTAACTTCGAATGCTCATCAAAATAACCTCGAAGATTTGACTCAGATCTGGGAACAGTGGAACTCAGACACTAAGGGCATTTTTACTAAAAAGTGCGGGGATATAGCTCACTTGATCGCCGTCAACGTAGACGAACAGCTGATTCAAGCCATGGTTCGATTCTGAGACCGAGCTTACCAATGTTTCACTTTCAATCAGGAAGATATGACTCCGACCATAGAAGAGTATGCTGCCTTGCTTCGCGTTGACAATATACAATTCAACAAGATATAGGTGAAAGAGCCCAAACCAATGACCTTCAAGAAAAAAGCTAATGAGGTTGGCGGGAATGACCGATACATGGGTTGAAAAATAGATAAAGAAAAAGAATGAAGTCAGTTGTGTTCCGTGGTTCTCTCTGTGAGATTTAGTTCAAAACCATCCAGATATTGTGAAGAAAGTGGATCTGTTTGCTTTGGCCATTTACGGATTAATTGTCTTCCCAAAGGTTCTTGGATATATAGAAGTTGCGGTAGTGGATTTCTTCGAAAGGTTGAGGTAAGGAATCAACCCCGTCCTAACTATCTTGACTGAGACTTTTAGATCTCTAAGTTGTTATAGGAGGAAAGGGGAAGGACGTTTTATTGGATGTGCACAGTTACTTAATGTTTAGATTCTGAGCCATTTTTGGAAAGTGGAGCGTACAGCTTTCCACATGTTTTCAAAAACATTTGCCTCATTGGAAGCTTACCTTGAAAAAGAGTAGCCAAAGGATGTCATCGAACAGCATTGGGTTTCGATTTTTCAGAATCTCCGCACTGAGGATGTAACTTGGAGAGCACCACAGATCCGTCCTTCAGTTCTGTTATACAAGTGTGGAAGCTAAGATTAGATGCCTTTACTAGGATTATGGGGAGGAGTTGGATATGCTCCGTTAATGGTTCAAAGGCAGTTTGCTTCACGACAGTTCATACCCGCTATCGGGGGATTGGCACAGTCTAAGTTTGCCTTTACGGGTGAGGGTTATATGAAAAGAGTCTGAGACACTGTAAAGTCTTGGAAGAAATTTCACTTAATGGAATTAGCTCTCTATGCTGATACTATCACTCAAGATTATGACATATGGAGATAACGACGAGTGAATAGTCAACAAATCTTGCCGATGAATTACACTGTTTAGAATCCTTTCTCAGAAGAAATGCCATCCGAGCTGGAAATAGCAAGACATGAATTTGAACGTGAAAAGACCAAGCTGTTACGGGATATTAGTTCTCTTCAAGAGGAAAACTACCAGTTGAAGATCAATGTTTAAATTGAAAAATCCAAAACCATGAAAGCTTAAAAAGAAGCTGAGATCGTGAGAAATGACTTAAGGGATCTTTATTTGGAAAATAAGAAATTAAGAAGCACTATAAAAAATAGTGGGTTGGGCAAATCATCGGCAGAATGGAAGGAATAACTAAGCAACATCAAAGGTGGGATGGAATTCTAAAGAGGGAAAGCGAAAAAAGAAGAGGAAAAAGTTACACGTGCTATGATAGAGTTAAGGAAGAAGAATGTTGAATACGAAACTGTGTTTGCAGAATTAATGACCAGTCAGTCAAACATCAATAGCTAAGAAAGAAAATACGAGATTTAGAAAATATGCTGTAAGCTCATCAGCAACAGTTGGATACTCTCCTAAAAGCTCTAGAAGAAAAGAATGATCAGTATGACATAGACACTAGCACTTACGAAAGAGCTCTCCAAGAAAAGGAAATGTATATCTGCTGTTTGATCAACAAAATTCGTAAGGTGGCCGTACAAATCGTGCAAAAATCAGATGAACCCGAAGCTTTCAGTTGCCAATTCCCTCCGAGCCAAAGATCAAGTATGTCAGAATTCCTAGAACGAGTGAAGAAACAAGGCGATGTGGCTAGGAAATTCGTTTAACTACTAAATTAAAGGAGGCAAAACATTTTGTAATAGACTCTTTTGATTAATGAAATGCCTAAGTATGGGGCTATCTTGAAATCAACACTAAATTCTTGCATATTTATTCATGACTAACATTCATTTGTCATTTATTCATTCACCCATTCATTGCATGTGCATATCACCCTGATCATTCACTGAGGCTAAAATCGTATAATCTACAGTTACGACACTACAAGCCTGGAATCACGTCGTTCTTATAGGACGCGTCTAAGAGCTAGAATTATGGAGGCCGAATTCAATAAGAGAATTGAAAGGATGGAAAGGACCCAAAGAGAATTGCAAGAGCAGTTGGCTAAGTCACAACAGGAAGCAAGAGATCTGATGGTAAGATCTCAAGAGGAATCACTCGAGTAAAAGGATCAAATAGCCAAAATGATGGAGATGATGACAGCTTTGGTTAAAGGAAAGGGACATATGCAGAGCCCTAACATTATGGAGCCTCAGTCAAGAGTTAGTAATGATTAGGATCCACTCCATCCCTCAGGATTCACTCCACCTCACATCCATGTAATGCAAAGAGGATATCCTCAAGGGCAACCTGTAGGCCTGAAGCAACGACCTGTACCACCAGCTCATCTAGGGAAATGTATATTCGTATCGAACCCTAGAGCTAATCCTACTAATCCAATTGTTCCATATTTGGATGATCCGGTAGAAATAGCCAGATTGAAAATGGATGATCATGATGCTCAGGATAAGTATAAGAGCTTGGAAGAAAGGTTCAAGGTGATAGAAGGTACTGAAGTCTTCTCTGCACTGAGTGCCAAAGAGCTCAGTTTGGTGCCCGATCTAGTTCTGCCTCTAAAATTTAAAGTGTCAGATTTTGAAAAATATGATGGAACAAGGTGTCCAAAGGCGCATCTTATCATGGTTTGCTGAAAGATGGCTGGTTATGTGAATAGGGATAAATTGCTAATACACTGTTTCCAAGACAGCCTAGTCGGATCGGCTCTTCGATGGTATAATCAACTTAGTAGAGAAAGGATCCGATCATGGAAAGACTTAGCATCAGCATTTTGTGAACAATACAAGTATGTGTCCGACATGGTGCCTGATCGACTAACTTTGCAAATGATGGAAAAGAAGCCGACGGAGACTTTTAGGCAATACGCGCAAAGATGGAGGGATATCTCGGCACAAGTAGAACCCCTATTAACTAAAACTGAAATAACCGTCCTCTTCATCAACACTTTGAAAGCGTCATTTTACGATAATTTGGTAGGAAGCACCACGAAAGACTTCGCAGATATTGTAATATCCGAGGAACTTATAGAGAATGCCATCAAGAGTGGAAGGAAAGAAGGCCCCTGGAGCTCGAAAATGGCAGCACCCATAAAGAAAAAAGAGGCAGAAACCCATATGGTGGGAACTGAGAGCCACCACACTTCTAATCCTTGCCCAACCCAATCACGACCTGAATAACACCCACTTCCAAACTTCTATTTTCCTCCCCAAAGCCCTTACTATCAAGCACCTCCTTCTTACCCCGTCTACGCCACCACAAATAACCAAAGACCATTTGCCATGTTCTCACCAAATACCATGCCTACTCAAAGCTAACCCAAAGATGAACAAAGACCGACAAGACCCAATCTTGAAAAACCTCAGTTCACCCTAATTCCCGTGACATACAGAGAGCTGTACCCAAAACTGTTGGAAAAAAAATTAATATCCCCATATTATATGGCACCTCTGAAGCCTCCATACCCAAAATGATACGATCCTAATGCTAGTTGCATATACCACACTGGAAACCAGGGCATTCTACAAGAAATTGTCTGGCCTTTAAAAGGAGGGTTCAAGGTCTTATTGATGCAGGCATTTTACGATTTGATGGTGCTAGCAATACGGCTGGAAATCCGCTCCCTAACCACACTGAAGGGAACGTGAGTGCGGTGACAAAAGAAGATAGGTGGTGAGCCAAAAGTTGTGTTTCTGAAATAAAGACACCGTTGCGAAAGATTTGAGATGTAATGGTTGAAAAAGGGGCTGTTCTGTCATCCCAACAGAATTTTCAAAGAAGGAAATACAAAAAGTCAATGTTTTTGTGATTTCCATGGGGTCGAAGGGCATGACATCTAGTCTTGTGAATGATTCAGGAAATTACTTCAAGACATGATGGACAACAAGGAAGTCGAGATCTTTAACAAAGTGGAAGAGGCCGATGAGGGAGAAGTATGTGCTTCTGATAATTAATCATTAGGTTTCCCTTATAGCGCCGATCGACCATTGGTGATTTATTATGATGCAAAAAAGGAACAAGTGAAACCAAAGATGATAATTGAAGTACCATCTCCTTTCCCTTACAAAGACAACAAGGCAGTACCATGGAAATATGATGTCAATATTATCATACCCGAAGGTGAAAAATCTAAAGTTACGACTGGAAGTGTTAGCGAAATAGGACACTTTACCTGCAGCGGGAGGTGTTATTCTCCTAAAGTGGTTGAACCAATGAAGAAGACTAGTGACTCGAACCAGAAAGGAAAGGCACCGATACATGAGGCCGAGATCGAGCTTGAGACTCTATCCGAACAAGAAGTTAAAAGGCCTGTAAATAAGGAGGAAGCACATAAATTCTTGAAGTTTATCAAGCATTGTGAATATAATGTCGTGGAATAATTAAACAAACAATCGGCACGAATCTCGGTATTATCCTTACCGTTGAATTCAGAACCACATCAAAATGCTTTGCTGAAAGTATTAAATCAAGCTTATGTGGCAAGCAATATATCTGTTGAAAAGCTTGATAGGTGGGTGAATAACCTGAACATGGATAATTTCATTTCTTTCAGTGATGACGAAATACCGCCAAATAGTAGGGGCTCTGTAAAAGCATTGTACATCACAACCCATTGCAAGGGTTATATAATACCGAATGTGCTCATTGATAACAGGTCGGCACTCAACGTTATGCCTTTGGCTATGGTTTCTAGAATTCTAATTAATATGTCTTATCTAAGGCCTTGTCACTCTGCAGTAAGGGCATTCAATGAGACAAGACAAGAAGTCATGAGAATCTTCTAGAAGTGGGCCCCTATATATATGATATCGAGTTTCAGGTCATGGACATCATGCCTTCGTATAATTGCCTTTTAGGAAGGCCTTGGATCCATTTTGCTGGGGCAGTTCCTTCATCTTTCCATCAAAAAGTAAAGTTTATCATGGATGGCCTTTTGATCACTGTCGTGGATGAGGAAGACATTGTCGCATCTATCTCTGCTGATGCACCATACCTCGAAGTAAGTAAGGATGCAGTAGAATGTTCCTTCCGTTCCTTCGAATTTATCAATTCTACGTTCGTTGCTGAAGAAAATAAAATTCTCGTGCCCAAGCTGTCAAGGAATACCAAGATGAGAATTAAACTGACTGTGGGAAATTGAGCCTGAGCGAAGAAAGGTTTGGGAAGATATCAGCAAGGGATAGTTAGAGCACTAAAACTAGTACACCACAAGGCTTGATACGGTTTAGGGTTCGAACTGGATATATGAAAAAGAAGAAAATAGTTGCAGAAAGATCAAGAAAGGAGGATTGCAAGAGCCTTAGGCCGAGAATTGGAATGGGAGCCCATAACATACCCTCATTTGTCAAAAACATTTACATTTGTAGGAATAATATACCCAGGGCAAGATAATTCACGAAGCATGCTATTATTGATTGAAAGAGGTCTTCAGAATGTCAGTATAAATGTCATTGACAAAGGAGATGATACAATTAAGGATGTTTCTATGATACGCCATTGTCCTCCCGGATTTGTTTTGAACAATTGGACTGCTGTAGATCTTCTTGTAGTTTCTAAGTCTTCTCCAGAGTAATGCTCAATGTTAACTCTTCTTTTTTTGTGTCCCTAAGTAATAGTGGGATTCTTTTGTAAAAGCTTATGTTCGCTCTTTATCATTTAAATGAACATTAATGGAGATGCATTTTGTCAAGGTCTCTTTATTCTCATTAACTTCATAATTATTTCCTCTTCTCACGGCCTGTCTTTACATGTATCTCATATCATGCCATAACATTATGCTTGTTGGTTTCAATACTTTGATGCTTATCTATAGTTTGCTTTTCCATTCAACTTTCAGGTGCTCAGATATCAATGACATGAGCAAACCCGTTACAAGTCTTGAAATCGATTTCGAGAAAGCTATTTATTTAGGAGAATTCGAAACTGAGGAAAATACTGAAGATTATGTCTCGTCTCTTGACTTACTAAGAATGGTAGAACAAGAAGACAAACAGATTCTACCTCATCAAGAATCTGTTGAGACAGTAAATTTGGGAAATGAAGAAAGGAGGCAAAAAGTGAAGATTGAGACCTCCATTTCAGATGTCACCAAACATGATTTGATCGCTTTGTTTCATGAGTTAAAAGATGTATTTGCATGGTCGTATCAGGACATGCCAGGCTTGGATGAGGATGTAGCGGTCCATAGACTCCCACTGAAACCAGAATGTAAACCCATTCAACAGAAGCTAAGACGAATGAGACCTGAAATGTTGTTAAAGATAAAAGAAGAAGTCAAGAAACAATTTGATGCTGGCTTCCTACAAGTCTCCAAATACCCAGAATAGGTAGCTAACATAGTCCCAAAACCGAAGAAAGATGGCAAGGTACGAATGTGTGTGGATTATCGCGATCTGAATTGAGCAAGTCCTAAAGATAATTTTCCCTTGCTACACATCGATACGTTGGTGGATAACACAGCAAAACATTCATTATTTTCTTTCATGGATGGATTCTCAAGTCATAATCGATAAAGATGGCTCCTGAGGATGTGGAGAAAACTGCCTTCGTAACGATGTGGGGAACTTTCTGCTATAAGGTGATGCCGTTCGGATTAAAGAACGCTGGGGCAACATATCACAGGGCTATGGTGATGTTGTTTCATTACATGATGTACAAAGAAATAGAAGTCTACGTCGATGATATGATTGCCAAATCATGGAGGGAAAGAGAGCATGTTGGGAACCTTAGGAAGTTATTCGAAAGACTAAGAAAGTTCCAGCTGAAGCTTAATCCAGCCAAGTGTACGTTTGGGGCTACCTTGGGAAAATTATTAGGCTTCATTGTCAGTGAGAGAGATATTGAGGTTGATCTAGATAAGATAAAAGCCATACAAGAACTACCACCTCCGCACACACAAAAAAAAGTCAGGATTTTTAGGAAGGTTGAACTAACTCGCTCGATTCATTGCTCAACTTACCAACCAGTGTAACCCGATTTTTTGACTCCTTCGAAAACATAATCCGGGAGAATAGAACGAGGAGTGCCAAGTGGCTTTTGATAAGATAAAGCAGTATTTGTCTAGTCTCCCGGTGTTAGTACCGTCAACTTCAGGAAGACCGTTAATATTGTATCTGACTGTGTTTGAAAATTCAATGGGTTGTGTGTTGGGGCAACATGATGAGTCAGGGAAAAGAGAAAAGGAGATTTGCTACCTCAGCAAAAATTTCACGGAGTATGAGGCAAAGTATTCGTCAATTGAAAAATTTTGTTGCACTTTGGTTTGGGTAGTTCAGAGGCTCAGACAATATATGTTGTATCATACGGCATGGTTAATTTCAAAGCTGGGCCCAATAAAGTACATGATGGAATCACCTGTACTTTCAAGAAGAATGGCACGATGGCAGATCTTACTATCGGAGTACGACATCATCTATGTGAGCCAAAAGTTGATAAAAGGAAGCACAATAGTTGACTTCTTAGTAACTCGAACGACGGAGGAATACGAGCCATTAAGATTTGATTTCCCAGATGAAGACTTGATGTGCATTACAAAAAAAGAATATGAGTCATCAAAAGAGAAGTCATGGAAGATGAGCTTTGATGGTGCATTGAATGCATTGGGGCATGGGATTGGAGCAGTCTTAGTATCGCCAGAAGGAAACCATTATCCGCTTACTACCAGGTTGAATTTCTTCTGTACCAATAACATAGCGGAATATGAGGCTTGTACCATGGGACTTCGTGCAGCTATTGAATGAAACGTCGAAATCTTAAAGGTGTACAGGGACTCAGCATTGGTGATTTACCAAATTTGTGGAGATTAGGAAGTGGGAGATTCCAAATTAGTTAAATATAGCGATCTACTGGTGGAACTAATTAAAGAATTCAAAGAAGTAACTTTTAATTACTTCCCACGAGAAGAAAACCAATTGGCTGATGCCCTGGCCACTTTGGCTTCAATGTTCAAAGGGAACAGAGAAACAAAAATAATGCCTCTCCAAATGAGCATATATGAGGTCCCTGCACATTGTTGTAGCATTGAAAAAAAGGCAGATGGATGGCCATGGTTCCATGATATCTTAGAATATGTCAAGAATCAAAGGTATCCCGAACAAGCAAATGAGAACGACAAAAGAACAATTAGAAGAATGGCAGTAGGATTTGTTCTTGATGGGGACATCCTGTACAAAAGAGGAAAAGATCAAGTGCTTCTAAGATGCGTGGATACTGTTGAAGCCAGAAAAATACTTGAAGATGTCTATGAAAGAATTTGTGGGACACATGCCAATGGTTTCACTATGGCTAGGCAGATTATGAGACTCGGTTATTACTGGTTGACGATGGAAAGCGACTGCATTAGTTATGCACGAAAGTGCCACAAATGTCAAATTTATGGCGATAAACTTCATGTAGCCCCTTCACCCCTTCATGTCATGATTTCTCCGTAGCATTTTTCTATGTGAGACATGGATGTTATAGGGCTAATTTTCCCAAAAGCTTCTAATGGACACCGGTTCATTTTTGTGGTTATAGATTACTACACGAAATGGATAGAAGCTGCTTCGTTTGCTAATGTGACGAAGACTGCAGTTTGCAGGTTCTTAAAAAAGGAAATCATATGTCGATATGGTTTGCCTGAGAGAATCATTTCAGATAACGCCTTGAATCTGAATAACAAAATGATGAAGGAAATGTGTGATCAATTTCAAATAAAGCATCATATATCCTCACCCTATCGCCCGAAAATGAACGGAGCCGTAGAAGCGGCCAACAAAAATATTAAGAGGATTATTGAGAAAATGATCGAGACATATAAAGACTGGCACGAGAAGCTACCATTCGCTTTGTATGCATATCGTACATCTGTGCGAACATCTACGGGAGCAACTCCTTTCTCTCTGGTTTATGCAATGGAAGCTGTGCTGCCTATCAAAGTTGAGATCCCCTCTCACGAGTCTTAATAGAGTCGAAACTAGAGGAATCAGAATGAGTTCGAGCTTGATATGACCAGCTAAACCTTATCAAAGAAAAACGTTTGAAGGCAATCTGTCATGGACAGATGTACCAAAAGAGAATGATCACAGCCTACAACAAGAAGGTGCGGCCAAGGGAATTCTGCAAGGGAGAACTCGTGCTGAGAAAGATTCTCTCAATACAAAAAGATTTTCGAGGAAAATAGGTACCAAATTGGGAAGGACCATACGTCGTAAAGAAGGCCTTCTCGGGTGGAGCTTTGGTTCTCACTGAGATAGACGGGAAGGAGTTACCTAATCCAGTGAACTCAGATGCTGTGAAGAAATATTATGCCTAAAAAAAGAGATCGAGATGAAAACCCGGAAAGGGCGTCTTGATAAACGAAAAAGGATTAGGATGAAAACCTGAAAGGGCGTCCTAATGAAGCAGATTTGGGTTTAAGGAGTAAGACGATTTGAACAGTGAGTCAAACAGTGAGATACAGTATTTGAAGCATTTTCAGAGACTCGAAATCTTCTACGCAAGAAGCCATGCTTGAAAAGATTCTTGATTAAGAAACGTGGAAGAGTTCATGCGTTGAATATCTAGAGCATTTGTATCTGCTGAATGCAATTCCCTTTTTCTTTATGACTATTTTAATTATTCTTGGTCAACTTTCTTTGTTTGTTACTTGTGAAATAAATGTAGATGTGATGTATCCCTTTTGTACCTACTTGGCCATTTTCATGCATCTCATGTATGGTTTATTTAAATAATAAATAGTGAAATGACATACTCTAAACAAAAGAAATGTTGAGCATTACCTGGATGAGAGTTTGATAAATACAAGAGCCTCAAAGCAAGGACAAAGTTCAACAGGGGGCAAAAGAGTGATATCTGAGAAACGTAGATTACTCGTAAAGCTTGAGGACGAGTACAAAGCATGAAAAGAAAGTCAAGAATCGAAGCAAAGAATGCAGATCATCACAAAAATCGTAACGAAAAGGGATATATGACAAACAAGCCCAAGGCACATAGCATAATCATGTAGGCATAAAGTCATTTAATACAAACATGTGCATATCATGATAGCATCATGCATGACAGGTACTCCAGCATAGCAAGAGGTTTTGATGATAGCTATACTGAATCAAGGAAAAAGACACCTGAGTTCCATCAGATGATATGTTTTGGTATTCTGATATTTTTTATTTCTGTTTTTCAAAAAATCAACTCATATTGTGAGAGGTGAGTTGAGCCTCGGGTCACACGCTGAGGTATTTTCAATTTATATTTTTCAAAAAAATCAACTCATATTGCGAGAGGTGAGTTGAGCCTCGGGTCACACGCCGAGGTATTTTTCAATTTATGTTTTTCAAAAAAATCAACTTATATTGCGAGAGGTGAGTTGAGCTTCGGGTTACACGCCGAGGTATTTTTCAATTTCTGTTTGTCAAAAAAATCAACTCATATTGCGAGGGGTGAGTTGAGCTTCGGGCCACGCTGAAGTATTTTCAATTTCTGTTTTTCAAAAATCAACTCATATTGTGAAAGGTGAGTTGAGTCTCGGGTCACATGCTGAGGTATTTTCAATTTCTGTTTTTCAAAAATCAACTCATATTGCGAGAGGTGAGTTGAACCTCGGGTCACACGCTGATGTATTTTCAATTTCTATTTTTTTCAAAAAAATCAACTCATATTGCGAAAGGTGAGTTGAGCCTCAGGTCACACGCTGAGGTATTTTTCAATTTCTGTTTTTTTAAAAAAAATCAACTCATATTGCGAGAGGTGAGTTGAGCCTCGGGTCACACGTCGAGGTATTTTCAAATTTTGTTTTTTTATTTCTGTTTTTCAAAAAAATCAACTCATATTGTGAGAGGTGAGTTGAGCCTCGGGTTACACGCTGAGGTATTTTCAATTTATGTTTTTCAAAAAATCAACTCATATTGCGAACAAAAAGTCAACTCATATTACGAGAGGTGAGTTGAGCCTCGGGTCACACGTTGAGGTATTTTCAATTTATGTTTTTCAAAAAATCAACTCATATTGCGAGAGGTGAGTTGAGCCTCAGGTCACACACTGAGGTATTTTCAATTTTTACTTTTTTTCAAAAATTAACTCATAATCCGAGAGATGAGTTGAACTTCAGTTCACATGCCGAGCAATTTTCGATGTTTGTTTTTCAATAAAGAATAAAGATTGGAGCTGATCGAAAACACCAGATTTTGCCTTCCTGAAGTTGCAGTGGAGCTAATCGAAGACACTAGATTTTGCCTCCCTGAAGTTGCAGTGGAGCAGAATGAAGATATCAGATCTTATCTCTCTGAAGTTGTAGAAGAGCAGATCACAACAAACCTTACCTCCCTGAAGTTGCAGTAGATAAGCAGATCGAAGACAACGAATCTTATATCCCTGAAGATGCGAGTAGATTGAAGCTATGAGTCATATCTCTTTGAAGTTGCAGTGGATTGAATCAAAGCTACAAGATGCGGTAGAGAAGCAGGCGGTGGTCGCAGGTGACGGACGACGGCGGCACGCGGTGGCCTTCCTGGCCTGAGCCTGGACCTTGTCCAGAGAATCCTCTTCCTCCCTCTTCCTTTTTTTTCTTTCAAATGCTGAAAAATGATTTTTTTTAAAAAAATTTTGGCCTTTTATAGCCCCCTAAAACGACGTCGTTTTGGGGTTGGCCATTAACACCCAAAACGACGTCGTTTTACCTTGGATCGGGTCGACCTAACCCTTACCCGCTAGGATCTGCGTGTTTTGTTGCGGAAGGGCTATTTGCGCATTTAGCCCTTTCGCTTTTTCTATGTTTTGCAATTAAGTCTTTGTTATTTTTTAATTTGGCCCTGTAACTTTGTTTGGACTTCAAAGGGGTCCTCGCTGATGCTGTGCATTTTAGGAAGGGGGAATATTGTGCTTTTGGTCCCTCCATTGTGTTCGCGCATACAATTAGGTCCTTTCCTTTTCTTTTATTTTAAATTTGCCTCAAAATTCTGTTTTAATTCAATTTTAGTCCTTATTTTTGTCATTTTGTTTTTAAATTAATTATTTTGCTATTATTATTTTTTTTTCATGTACATATTATTTATATTATTCTTATGATTACTATTATTATTATATTTATTTTTACTACTATTATATTTATTATTATTATTATTATTATTATTATTATTATTATTATGTCATTATTATATTATATTTAGTATTATTTTTAATATTACATTTTTACTATTTTATTTACTATTACATTTATTATTTTCACTATTATTATTTATTACTTTATTTTTAAATATTATTATTACATTATATTTGCTTTTTGTATTTTATTATTATTGCTAGTGTTATTATTATTATTATTATTATTATTATTATTATTATTATTATTATTATCATTATTAACATATATATATATATATATATTTTTTATGTACATATTGTTATTTTCTATTATTGTTATAAATATTTTTTTCTTATTATATTATTAGTACATTATTCTTATTATTCTCTTTGTTGTAAATATTATTGTTATTTTTATTCCAATATTCTAATATTATATTTTAATGTTCTTCATTAATTGTATCATTATTTGTATTTTTTATTTATTTATGAATTCTTATTACAATAATCTTATTAGTTTTTTTATTATTTTAGAAATACTTTTACTCTTGTTTTTTAATTAATTTCAATAAATAAGGCAACGTATCAATTTTAACATTAAGTCGTTGATTTCATCGCTATGTTGGGTGAATATCAGTGACTCGTGTTAAAAATGAGACGTCCTTCTAAAAAACCAAAAATTTAAAAATTCTCATTTTTTCAACCGGATCACAATTAAATATTAAATTGAACTCGTATTTTTGAAAATTAAGACAGCACGCGCTTAATGAGATACCAATTTTGGGCGCCACAAGGGTGCTAATACCTTCCTCGTGCTAACCGACTCCCGAACCTTATTTTTCTTTGGATTTTGACGTAGACCTAAACTCGGCCTTCATTTTTATTCAAAAATAAATTTTCTTTAAAAAAAAAAAAGAGAATTTATTAGGTGTCCGATCACACCTAGGAAAAAGGATCGGTGGCGACTCCCCTTTTTTTAAAAATCGAAATTCGGTTTTCAAATTTTCAATAAATCGCCTCAATTAGCACCCAAGCAAATTTTACGTCGCTACAATATTCAAATAAATTGGATGGATGAATCTGAACATTTTTTATTTAATGGAATATAATCATTAAATGCCCTTGAATTGTATAAATATAGTTTTACTTGTATCTCATCTTATAATTTGGCTTATAGGGTTTAAAAGTCAACATTAAGGATATTTAAGAATGTGATTTTTTTTTTAATTCTACAAGTAAAAATAAATATACAGAGATAGGGTAGTTTTTTTATTTATTTGTCTAACTATTGTTTTTTTTTCTTTTAATTTGTCTATCTAAACATTTTCAATATGGTCTACCGAGAAATCAGGCTCGTCTGGTTTAAACAACTTGGGCATCTTTAAACTATCAGCAGAGGAACCAATCAAAGGAACTTTAGATCCTTTTTTAGTGTTTTTAGCAAACTTTGAAGCTAAAATGGTTGCCCCAAGTTGAAAATTTTGTTGATTATCCATAGATGATGATGATGTTCCGTCAATATAATCTTCATGGTCCAGTAACGCTTCTTCCACATCATCAATGTTGTAATGATAACCATCTTGATCACCCAATGTCCTGTAATAGAAACTGTTCTCTCTTTTAATCAACTCTTTCGCCATCTTCCTCTTCTTAAACCTTCTCCAAGCAGCTTGTATGAAACATGAGCCCCACGTCCGCCATTGATGAGAATAGTATCGGAATGCGTGCTGGAGCTTCTTGCTTTGAAGCCTTTTGAATTGATGTGCGAAGAACTGGAGGTCATCGGCTTGGAGTGCGAAAGCTTCAACTTCCGAAACTGCTTGGACGGTTCGAGTTGAGAGGGGCAGGTTGAGGGTGGAGTTGGGCATTAGAGCCCATGTGAGAAGCTCTTCGCCACAAAAATCACCCGGCCGGAGGGTGATGGAGTTGAAGAAGCCGGTTCTTCCTCCACCAGTCGTGGAGCTCTCGAGTTGGCCTCGGATGATGAAGAGCATCTCGTTGACCGGTTCTCCTTCTCGGACGATGTAATTGCCTTCGGTACTCAACGACGAGACTAGGCGCTCGCACATCGCGTCCAAAAGTTGGTCATCCATTTGTGCGAAGAAAGGAACCTAGCCAAAAAAATAAGAGTAGATAAATTTTCCAGTAGATGCTGATATTTGAACAAGAAATACAGAAAGATGACGTACACGGCGAACAAGAGAAAGGCACAAATGGCGTTGAATTTCGCGGCGGAGATCCAACGGCAAAGATTGCAATATAAACTCTTCATCGACACCTCGAGTAGCTAGCCATTTGTATTGAACAAATCGTCGAACACGTTCTTGCAAATCTTCAGGTAACTGACGATGCCTCATCCACTCCTCTGTATCCCTTCGTTTAAGCCTCCACTCCTCAATCCTTACAGTCATTGATTGCAATGATGTCTTCCAGGATAGCAAGTTTATTATTATTTCTCATACATATTCGGACATGGATACAATCTATCTTAATGCATTAGCTGGAGTTACCATACCTGCATGTTGCCAATCAAGAGTGCGAACAGAACCAGTCCTAATAAACATATGGCAATTGCGAAAACATTCTCCCAAATATATATGCTTGTCTCCAAATTTTGCCCATATGAACTGCAAAATTGAAAGGAACTCATAATTAATGCATAATAAACATCTCGCAAGCTAAGAACCATCATGAACACTTTAGGTAATGTAATACCTTAAATTTCTGATACCCCACCAAAGGCAGTACAAGTACTTGATAACAAAGTTTTTGGAAGCAACGTCAGTAGTGAAGGCAGCTGCAAACATTCCGAATTTGAAATCAGTCTCTTCGTTGGACGCATCGCAGTTGTTGAGCACGTTGGTCACATTTGCCCAATATTCCCTCTCCGGTTTCACCAAGCTGTTGCAATCCAAGAAACTTGGGATACAAGCAATCACCTTCAAGGCATTCTCCTTCGCGCATTCCGCTTTCCAGCACGAGAATTGTCTCGCTATTGAACATAGATACCATATTGCTCCCAATACCTACACGCACCCGAAGCATCAGTTGATAATTTTAAAAAGAAAAGAAAAAAAATTATGAGGTGGATTTCGGCTACATTTCTTACATGACTGGCGAGAACATAGAGAAGGAGATTGTATACAGCACCAGCCCAAGCTGTTTTGGCAATTATTCCATTGGATTTGATGATTTTTGAGTTAAGAGGGAAGATAATAAACAACCTTGGAACATATTGAAGGAGCACAATAAGAGCAATGGTGTTGTTTGCATGATCCGTTCTTGAGTGTCTTGTGGTTGGAATCAATACCCATATCACAAACTGCATGCAAAAAAAAAAAAAAAAAAAACCTAAGAAAAATGATTACATTAAATTAAAATTTATAAGAAACGAGAATCTTGGTTGAAACCTGAGGTAGTGGTAAGGTAGCTGCAAGATCAATGATAAAATCCTTCTTCAAGTACCGTATTGCAATCTCCCTGGCATCCATAACAAGCTCACCCTTTCCAAAAACCCTAGAATTGGGGGCAATGAAACCCGTCCTAAACTTGATGACCATGTTGAAAAGATATAAAAGATCGGCCATAGACCTTAAAACAGTGATGAAGACCCCCATGCTGGAGTCGGAGGCCAAGCATGCAGGCCCCCCCACGTAAGGGAGGAAGAAGTAAAGAGGGTCTATGAACAATGCCATAATGCAAACAATCAAGAACACATGGTTCCAATAGGAAACAAGGTCGCTGCCAGGGTCCAATATTTGGTAATGCCATAGTAGGGAGAAGTCGGTATTATCATTCTCTTTGGATTGTGGTGTAGGACGTGTAGCGGTGGCATTGGTGGCGGTGGTGGTGGAGGTGGAAGGTAAGTAGCGGAACGAAGGGAGTACGCTATTCATCTTCCATTGCGGATTCCGATGCAACACCGATTCCGCGGCGAAAGAGAGGACGATAGAAAGAAAAAAACAAAACAAAACAAAACAAAACGATGTAACTTAAAATTGTATCAAATAAGTTGACATGAAAAATGTATTAAAAGAAAAATACAACAAAGAAAAAGGGCAGAGAAATGGTGTGGCGGCGATACAAGGGAAGGAGAGAGATGATAGATTGTGGAAGAGAAACTGGTTTAGGAGAGAGACGAGAGATTTGCGCGCAACCTTTCAACCTGCATGAAGCTCGGACCTGCTTTAAATTTAGTTATGAAATATTAATATAAAATATTTTCATATTTTTATACACCAAATTCAAGTTTTGATTAAGTAATATATATAGATATAAATTAATGAAAAATGTTAAAATTATATTTATGTTAAATTACAATTGAAGATTATAAAAATCATATTTATATTTATATAAGTTATATTCTATTTATACTATCATTTAAGTTCTTAATAAAATTGGTAACATGAGACAACTGGACACCAACTCAATTAGGTGAATTACAAAAATATTCTTTCGTATTTAAAATAAGTTGTATTATTCGATGACACTTTAGTCTTTTATTTAAAGAACAAAAAATATTACATGTGCCATTTATATAGTAAAATCTTAATTTTACCACTCAACCAAAATTTTATCTTTAAATATTCTGTACATTTTAGTTTTATTATGCATATTTTATTATCTTTATCTGATTGAGATGGTGTCTCAAGTTAACCAAGCACCAACTAAGTTAAAGAAATTATGAAAGTATCATCCCGTCTTTAAAATAAAGTTACATTATTCGAGGGTACTTTAACTTTTTTTACTTGAAACAACAATAAAAAATGCATATGATAAGATTTGAAACCATGCAATTTGCATAAATAAAACTTTAACTTTCCACTAAACCGAAGCTTTACCTTAAAACATTTTGTACATTTTAATTTAATTATTCACACTTTATTACATCTATCAATTATATATATATTGATAATGTTATTGATTAAGTTGGTGTCACAAGTTAACTGATTTGCCATAATTCGGTGTAGCAGATTAAACTAGTTTTTGTGCTCAAGGAGCTTGAATATGAGAAATTTTAGTATGTTTTATTTATGTTTTCTTAGTTTAGTTAAATTCAATAAAAAGTGCATTTTGAGTTTTTATTGACCTTAGGGGCCAACTGAGGCATTCAAAGGCATAGGAACTTAAAACTGGTCACTATGTTGCAATGCAGGGAGTTCGTTGTCACAATATAAGGAGCAGAATGCCAGATTTCTATACTGCCTTGGGTGTCGCAACATAGCCAAGGGATGTCACGATACACCCCTGAAGCTAGCCCTGAACTATGCACACTGCCTTTGATGTCACGAGACAGGGACTAAGGTGTTGCAACATCAGTTCTATATGAGAACACTCAGGAGCTAGGGGCATTTTGGTCTGCACAATAAAAATTAAACACGAGAACGTAAGCTAATTTAGGGTTAATGATGATGACAACCCTAACTCTATAAATAGACTCTTAAAACACTTGTTGAAAGACAAATTTTGTAAATTTAGTCTTTAGTTTTTCCTTACTTTTAAACTTTAGGTTTATTTCAGTTCTTTTCTCTTATGGATTCTACGCTTCAATCAATACAATTCAGGATTTTTTTAACCCTTTCTCTTGAGTCATTGTTCATGCTTATCTTTATTATCAAGATTTTTATGTACATGAGATCCACAATGAACTAATCCTTTTATGGGGGATTAATGAGTGGAGGTGTGATTAATTAATTACTATGCAGGATTTTCTTAGCAGATCAGCTATTTAGGAAGAACTTAAACCCTAGGCTTGATGACCCTAGAAAGTCATTTTGGTGGGAATTAGCCCAAAATTAGTATGGCCTATCCGTTAACACCTTAACCCTCAACTGGTCTGGACTGTTGATAAGCAATAAATTATACATATTTTTACCCCATGCTTAGCCCAAGTTCTGGATGAATTACCCCTGGATTTGTGTAAATTGATGCTCTTAAACCTTTAATTTCATGTTTTATACTTAAGTGAGCCTAGGGAAGAGAAAAGAGCAAAGAACAGGCCAAAAACGGGCAAATTAGGCCCAGTTCAGTAATCAACACGACCTGGAGCTTCGTCACATGGCCGTGCCACTTTAACAGTCTGGGCCTCGATCCACACGGGCGTGGCACACGGGCGTACCCTTGTCATGAGGGAGTTCAATTTCACTCAGAAAAGGCTACTTAAGGGTTAAGAAAGTCATTTCAAAACTCTATATAAAGACCCTAGGAAGCAACTACAAAGGGGTGATTGATTCCCCACTAAGTTATGCTTTTATTCCCGCCAAGACGGGGAGTTAAAGAAGGGAATTACTCGAAGGGAGGCCAATTGATCCATCTCAGAAGCCAGGATCTACATCAAGACAGAGGATCTCCCTTCAATCCTTTCAGGAATTTTGGGTTTTCTTATGTTTTGTTATTTTATTTCTTCTGAGATGTTTTCTTTTATAAACATGAACTAAATCCCTAAATACCTAAGGGGATGAAACCTAAGACAGATCTTGTTATTGTTATTTAAGCTGTGTGATAAATATTTGATTTGTTCTTAATAGTGTTTTTAACTCTTAAATTGATATGTCCGGGATATTGATTTAAGTCGAATGTGCCTGTGTGGAGGAGTAAAAATCCCTGCATAGGAGTAGATCCAACACAATTAAGCGGAGTTGATCACAATCCTAGACACAGGACGACGAAAATCTGCCGGATTAGAGTCAAATCTAATATGGGGAGCCATAGATCGAATTAATGCGAGACTAGGGTTTTTAACTAGAAAGAGATTTCAGTTAATCAACCTAGGATTAGTTGTTCTTATCCTCAATGGATGTATTAACATAATTTAGGGATCTCTACGGATCAAATCAAATGAAGAAATCATCTAGTTCAGAGTTAGATAACAAGTGAAGTCTAGGTGGATTCTTCCTGAAGTATTGCCTTAATCAATCAGTTTTCCCAAAAGCAATTTCTCAATTTACTCTTTGTCTTTTCTTTAGTTAGTTTAGTTTAGTTTACAACCAAACCCTCTTTATTTCTAGGCTAGATAATAGGAAGACAGTCATTACTAGTACTCATAGTTCCTTGGATTCGATATTCCAGTCTTGCCACTAACTATACTACTATTCGATAGGTGCACTTGCTTTTTATCGTGATATTAGTTAGTTTACAGGTACGATTAGATTTGATTACTTTATCATCATCACTTGAGATCACGATCAAGTTTTTGGCATCGTTGCCGGGGAACTAAGATATTAGGAACACTCGATTTCTATTACTTTAGCCATTACTATTTTTATTTATTTTCAACCTTTATTTTTATTGATTATTTATTTTAATTTTCTTTACCTTTTCCTTTCTAGGTATCTCTAGTTTATGACTAGAAGAAACCCGGGAGGACCACTACTTTTTGACAACGATTTAGAAGCGACAGTTCTTTGAACTCGCCGAAAGATAAGAAGAAGCTTGCAATATCCAAAACAAGGACAAGAAGGAGAACCAGAACCTATCGAATAGATGGAATCAAATCAAGATAATCAGCTACCTCCTGTAGTAGCCGCAAATCCTGTCAAGAAAAATCCTGCTCCGCATGCTATGTATGATTATGCTAGACCTAATTTAGCAGGCACTGAATCTAGCATTGTTAGGCCTACTATTGCTGCAAATAATTTTGAACTGAAACCTAACACTATTCAAATGATACATCAATTTGTTCAGTTTGATGGTTTGCAGGATGAGGATCCTAACTCGCATCTAGCCAACTTTTTGGAATTATGCGATACATTCAAAATAAATGGCATTTCTGATGATACCATTCGTCTTAGGCTATTCCCGTTCTCCTTGAGAAACAAAGCTAAACAGTGGTTAAATTCTTTACCACAAGGATCTATCACTACATGGGAACAAATGACCGAAAAAATTTTACTTAAGTATTTTCCTCCAGCTAAAACAGCTAAATTACGGAATGATATCTATTCTTTTGTGCAGATGGATTTAGAGATACTTTACGACGCATGGGAGAGATACAAAGATCTCTTGAGAAGGTGTCCTCACCATGGACTACCTTTGTGGTTACAAGTTCAACCCTTTCACAACGGTTTGAATCCTTCAACAAGGCAAATGATCGATGTAGCTGCCGGTGGGACAATCAATAACAAAACACCCGAAGCAGCTTACTAGTTTATAGAAGAAATGTCACTGAATAACTATCAGTGGCAAGTCATGAGAACAAAGCCACAGAAAGCTGTAGGAGTTTTTAATATTGATGCAATCACGATGCTTTCTAATCAAGTAGAACTTCTTAATAAAAAGATTGACAATTTTGTTGGTTCTACGCAGGTACACCCAGTGATACAGTGTGACGCAATTCAGGGAAACATGTACGATCCCGATTACTCCTCCTATAGACATGGCGCGAAAACCGAACAAGCCAACTATATGGGTAACAATTTTAGACCTCAAAATAACCCTTATAGTAACACTTACAATGCAGGTTGGCGGAACCACCCCAATTTTTCATGGGGAGGACAAGGACATAAAAGACAACCACCCCTCCGGAATTTCAATAGCCACCATTCCAACAAGAGAAAAAGCTGAACCTTGAAGAAATGCTCACAAAATTTATTGTCGTGTCAGAAACCCGTTTCTAAAACACCGAAACGACACTGAAGAATCAGCAAGCATCCATTCAAAGACTCGAAACACAAATAGGCCAGCTCGCTAAACTAATTTCTGAAAGACCGCAAGGTGGGTTACCAAGCAACACTGAGACTAACCCTATGGAGCAACTTAATGCCATGGATACAATAGATGATGAAGGTTTAGCCAAAACCAACCTAGAGCCATGCAAGGAGAGTGTGGTAAGTAAAAGTAAGGCCGAGGTAAGTAATAAAGAGCCAGTCATCAAAGAGTATAAACCTCGTATCCTATACCCAAATGCGTTAAAGAAAGACCGCACAGATGAGCAATTCGGTAAGTTTCTTAAACTTTTAAAGAAATTACATATCAACTTACGGTTTGTTGAAGCTCTGTCGCAGATGCCAAATGCTGTTAAGTTTTTAAAAGAGCTCTTGACAAACAAGCGGAAGCTAGATGAGAAATCTCATGTAGAGTTGAATGCAGTATTCTCAGCCATTTTACAGAATAAGCTACCCAACAGACTAAAAGATCTAGGGAGTTTTACTATTCCTTGTTTATTTGGTAGCTTAGACGCCAAAAATGCTTTAGCTGATTTAGGGGCTAGTATTAATGTCACGCCTTATAAACTATTTAAACAACTAGATCTTGGAAAACCTAAAGAAACTAATATGAGCATCCAATTAGCTGATAAGACTATTAGATTTCCAAAGGGAATAATTGAAGATGTACTTGTCAAAATTGATAAATTTATATTCCCAGTTGACTTTGTTGTTTTCGACATTGATGAGGATAGCAATGTACCCTTAATTCTAGGGCGACCCTTTTTAGCAACTGTTAGAACAATAATTGATGTAGGAACAGGTGAGCTTACACTACGAGTAGGTGATGACAAAGTTACTTTACAAGCTTGAAACTTAATTAAGACTGTTGCTGACAAAAATATAGTGACGAGTCCGTGTAAAAACACTGATTTCATCACCCAATCTTCTGTGCAGGATACACTCCACATAAAGGCGACCCAACCACAGACAAGTCCATTCAAGGAAGATGTACCTGAAAAGCGAATGCTTCAGATTGAGGAACTAGATGAGTGGCTAAACTATCACGAAAAGCCCAAAATATACCACACCAACCCAGAGCATCACCAAGACAATCCTCAGGTAAAAACAAATCAAATCAAGGTAGGGGATAAGGTAATTTTAGAGGAAGACGATCCTCGAATCCTGAATTCAAAAGAACATACAAGTGACATACCCTACTTCACGGTAATGAAAATCTTTCTCTATAGTACAGTCGAGATAAAACATGAGTCACTTGGCACTTTCAAAGTAAATCACACTCGACTCAAATCTTACGTTGATAATAAAATTGTAAGCAGGATAGAAGAGTTCCAACTCTTCAAACCACCGTGAACATATAAGGTCGAGCAAAGTCGAGCTTAGACTCTAAACAAGCGCTTCTCAGGAGGCAACCCGAGCACTAACTTAGTAAATTCTTTTATTTAGACTATTTAATACATCAACTAACCCTTAAGAATATAGGTTTTTCGAGCCACACAGCCATGCCCAATGGCGTGCCTAAGGCCTTGTGGCCACTACGAGCAACGACACAGTCTTGCGAAATGGCCGTGTACGAGCAGGGTAAGATCTCCCTACACACGGGCGTCGATAACTTGCCACGGTCGTACGATGTGGCCATCGCCAAACTTGTTAGTTCAACACGGGCGTGCGACACGCCCGCACCCTAAGACCGTGGTCGAACCTGCCATTTCATACACGGGTGTGTGACCTCCGACACGGTCGTAAGAGAAGCAAACATCGACAAACACGGCCGTGCGACACAGCCGTGTGCCCTAACACGCCCTATGAACACGAGCGTGTGACACGAATTTAGTGCGCCAAAATCACCAATTTTCGAACCACATGGGCTAACCTCGAGCCACACGGGCGTGTGCCATGCCTGTGTGACCCAAAATCTTATAAAAACAGCCCACTATTCACCTTCTTCCTCACCTAAACCCTAAAAGCCTCTCAAACCAACTCTCATACCATCATTCCTAGCGCTGCCATCGGCTTCAATAGCACCACCATTCCCATACAACGTCACCACGATCGTGTTCCGCCCCATAACCACCCATTCGGTTCCTCTTTTCTCACTTTCTCTTTTGATTTTTAATGTCTTCTATTAATCTTTTAATAATCTCATTTATTTAGTTAATTGCTTTATCATTGTTAGGAAATTCATTCATTTAGCATGAATAATCTAGAATACTTACTATGCCAATTAGGAATATCTCTTGATTGCCACCTATCACTATCTTGAGCAATTTGAATTTTCTATATATTGATACCCATTCTTTTTCGAATAAAATGATCCTAAGCTTGCATGACTTATGTAGGAATCTTGGTTAGTTTAAGTTATAACTAGGAACTTACTAATATTCATATTTTTAGTTTCAATTTTTAGGACTAATGCATACCTTTTTCTGTTTTGTTTTTAGGAATCATGTCGTCTTCTCGCGGAAAGAAAGCTGCCACCCCTACCTCCAAAAAGCGCAAAGGGGCCGGTGGTCTCTCTTCAGACCCACCGTCGAAGTCCGACACCCCTTGCTTCAATTCCCGTAGAACTCACGAGAAGAACTATTTCAGATACTGCGGGCAAGACCCCTCGGAGTCGGAAGGTGCATCGACTGGGCTGCACTAGACCAGGTCCAGCTAGTTGATAAGGTCTGAGCCTTATTAACAATGGACCCATGGGAGCAGTTCTTCCAAATTGTGGAGCCCACCTATCTCGAACTCACCTTCGAGTTCTACTCCACATTCCACCTCCAGACGGTGATGAGCCAACACGATGATCCAGGGATGATCCAATTTCGTTTAGGAGGCCTCGTTCGTCATCTCAGTGTACCAAAATTCGATACAGCATTAGGCCTCTACACTGAGCAGTTCGTGGAGGAAAAGGATCTTTCTGAGCTCCATCGCCACATCCATATCTCTCCAGTCAACTGCTGGCGTGCCTTAGTCCCTGACCAGCCCACTACGACCCCAGTTGCTCCAAAGTGACCAATCTCGCCCCATCTCTGAGGTATATACATGCCCTACTCGCACACACAGTAACGGGCAGACTCGAGAGTACCGGCATCGTCAACACCCACGACGTCTACTTTTGATGGAGCATGGCATATATTCATGTAATCGATCTGGCCTACTTCATCGCCCATGTCTTCCAGCATTAGACGGAGCGACACCGTAGGGGCGATGTCCCTATAGGGCATCCAAACTATGCTACATATGAGGATGATTCAGCGCCGACGTAGGACCGATCCCCCACAATACTGTGTACTCCGAGATGCCGAACAGAAGGACCTTGAGGACATTACTGATGATGTCCCACCACCACCGGAAGAGGCACCGACTGAACCACCACCCCTTCGCCACCGAGTTCATGCGGCAGCTTTATATGCTGTCATATCTGAGTACCTCACACAATTTGAGCAGCAGTGCTTTCAACGCTTCGATCACATCGACGCTACTCTTCAGCAGATATGTTAGCATCTACACATCGCACCACCACCCCCACCTCGCGAACCATCTGAGGACTAGGACTTCCGAGTCCTCTTTTCTTCTCCTTTATTTTTATTTTTATTTTTATTTTTTTATCTTATCTTTTTCATTATTTGAATTTTAGTATCTTCAGAACATAGTTTACTTTACTTCAATTATTTCATATTGGTTATTCCCTAACAAACACATTTTGTTAATCTAAATTCCCCAAAATCGATGAATGCTTTCGCAGTTTCAAAGGAGCTCTACAGCTCAAATCCAAAATCTAGTAGGAACCTCCGCCACCTAATACCGACAAACATACCCTCTCGGCATAGCAGCTATAGACAAACAACCGCTACCACCACCGAAGTATTCACCTCCACCCTTCCTTTGTCCCAGACACTCTATAGCCACCTCCACCTCAAGGGATTCATCCAATTCAGGGAGTTTCACTTCTCTCCCTATCTTATGATATTATGCTTCTATTGCTACTAATGTATCTTTGTACATTGAGGGCAATGTACATCTTAATTCTGGGGGGGAACTTACTTGCAGTAATTACATTCTTTTCGAACCCCTGAAAAATTTTTACAACTAGCATTTTGCATTGTTCTCAAAATTTCGAATTCTCACTTTCACTCTCTACATTAGTCTCAATCTCCTATTAGGAATTAATTCTGATTAATTTATGATTTTTGTTGATATGTTGAGAATTAAGACATAGATACTTATGCTTTGATTATTCAAACTTTAAGACATTAGGGAATCAAGCATGATAAGTTGAAATTTTTGAGAATTTAAATTTTTTCTAGGTTATTTTCCCTAATTCTAATTGTTATCTTGAGACTTGAAATTTGCAGGATTAACATCAAAAAGCCATAATTTTGGTGAGATTTTTGAGCCTTTTGAGCATACATCCTTTCATGCTCACTTTTATCGTTGCTTTGAGTGAGTCAATACTGATTTGTTATTCTAGAGCTTGCTTCGATTATACATGTCGAGACCATATCATTGATTTGATATACCGAAATGATAAAGACACTTAGGTTTAACCCATTTACTCCATAAAAAAGCCTACCTCCATAAATTAACCCCTAGTGAACCCCATTGAACCTAACAACCCATTCTTTAACTTACCTCTAATATTAACCTATAACCCGTTTTTTGTTGAATTCTATTCAATTATTTTGATCCCTATTTTTGTCGAGATTTGAGTTGAATTATTGTCTAGTTTTGCTCTCTTTTTCAGTTTGTAAAGTTGAAAATCTTCAATATATTGTATTTGATTTGTTCTAAAAAAAGTTTTAAATACAGTTAATTCAGTTGTAATTCATATTTTAGTTATAGTTTAATATTTTTGCATATTTCTATTATAAGCTATCGAATCCAGAATGATGTCATCATAAGGCTTAGCTCGAGGAATATGTTCTAGTGATAGAGATTTTTCTAGCTAGATGATTTTTCAATTCAATCTCGATTCTAACCCTCTTTTTCAGCTTGTGACAACACCTCTAACCAAAGCCCCTTTACAACCATTGAAAGACCTTTTGATCGATGTGTCATATCAATCTATAGTGGTGGAGATTTGATTTTCTTGCAAGCCTATGGTAATAACTTTTTAGGTTGATTAATAAGTGCTTAATTTTTGAACCCTAAACACTTTGAGTGGATATAGTGAATCTTCAGTGAGGATGTCAACTCTTGTTGATTTCGATTGAAAGGTAATTACTTAGGAGAAGGGAGAAAACCTATGTTTCTATGATAAAATTCTCAACTTAGAGTGTTTGAAACTTTAATGTTCTTCTGGTTGAATTTTCATTGTATGATTACTTGTGGATCAATTTGAAATATTATTGATAATTATTATAAGTTTAGAAGAATAATTCTTAATTGTGAATTGAGATTTTGCTTGTGGACAAGCAAAGGCTTAAGTGTGGGGGTATTTGATAAGTGATAAATTATACATATTTTTACCCCATGCTTAGCCCAATTTCTGGATGAATTACCCCTGGATTTGTGTAAATTGATGCTCTTAAACCTTTAATTTCATATTTCATACTCAGGTGAGCTTAGGGAAGAGAAAAGAGCAAGGAACGGGTTAAAAACAGGGAAATTAAGCCTAGTTCAATAATCAACACGGCCTGGAGATTCGCCACACGGTCGTGCCACACGGCCGTGCCACTTTAAAAGGCTTAAGCACGGCCTGGGCCTCGATCCACACCGGCGTGGCACACGGGCATGCCCCTGCCATGAGTAAGTTCAATTTCACTCGGAAAAGACTACTTAGGGGCTAAGAAATGCATTCTAAAACTCTATATAAAGACCCTAAGAGGCAACTACAAAGGGCTGTTTGATTCCCCATTAAGGTGTGCTTTTATTCCCGCCAAGACAGGGAGTTAAAGAAGGGAATTACTCGAAGGGAGGCCGTTTGATCCATCTCAGAAGCCAGGATCTACATCAAGACAGAGGATTTCCCTTCAATCCTTTTAGGAATTTTGGGTTTTCTTATGTTTTGTTATTTTATTTCTTTTGAGATGTTTTCTTTTATAAACATAAACTAAATCCCTAAATACCTAAGGGGATGAAACCTAAGACAGATCTTGTTATTGTTATTTGAGCTGTGTGATAAATATTTGATTTGTTCTTAATTGTGTTTTTAACTTTTAAATTGATATGTCCGGGATATTGATTTAAGTCGAATGTGCCTATGTGGAGGAGCAAAAGTTCCTACATAGGAGTAGATCCAACACAATTAAGTGGAGTTGATCACAATCCTAGACATAGGACGACGAAAATTTGCCGGATTAGAGTCAAATCTAATATAGGGAGCCATAGATCGAATTAATGCGAGACTAGGGGTTTTAACTAGAAAGAGATTTTAGTTAATCAACCTAGGATTAGTTGTTCTTATTCTCGACGGAGGTATTAACATAATTTAGGGATCTCTACGGATCAAATCAAATGAAGAAATCATCTAGTTCAGAGTTAGATAACAAGGGAAGTCTAGGTGGATTCTTCTTTAGGTATTACCTTAATCAATCAGTTTTCCCAAAAGCAATTTTCCAATTTACTCTTTGTCTTTTCTTTAGTTAGTTTAGTTTAGTTTACAACCAAACCCTCTTTATTGCTAGGCTAGATAATAGGAAGACAGTAATTACTAGTACTCATAGTTCCTTGGATTCGATATTCTGGTCTTGCCACTAACTATACTACTGTTCAATAGGGGCACTTGCCTTTTATCGTGATATTAGTTAGTTTACAGGTACGATCAGATTTTATTACTTTATCATCATCACTCGAGATCACAATCAACTGTAAAGTCAAAAGATAAGTATGGCCGACTTATTATATCCTACTAGGGAAGCGACTAGTTGATTGTATAGAAACCCTAAATAGGAATTAGTTATGATCACCAGAGTGAGCTAATCACCCATATTTGATTAAATTAGAATTTATGTAACACCCCTAACCCGTATCTGTCGCTGGAATAGGGTTACGGAGTATTACCGGATGTATCACATAATTAATTATACATTTCATGTTTAATAACCATATCAAAAAACAAATCATTCAATTTCAATCATATAGTCCTTAACATGAGCCCTCGAGGCCTAAAACAAGCCTTTAAAACAATTCAGGACTTAAATGTAAACTTATGAAAATTTTGAGAAAATAATGAAAATTTCAAAGTACAGGGGACACACGCCTGTGTGGCTAGGCCGTGTGTCTCATAAGGCCAAGAGACATGCCTGTTGTAACACCCCAAACCCGGTCTAAATGTTATGACCGATTTTGGCCATGTCACATGAGGGTGTTTTTTGAAAACCGATTCAAATATAAAAACTTGCTTAGTTTATTATCTTTTTCTTAGTCAGAAACTATGTGTTAACTGATTTGCTTGAAAACATTTCTTTTACGCGGAAGCTTTGAAATCGTTCATGCATACGAAAATCTTAAGTTTAGAAAAACGCATTTTGATGTGTCGCAGATTATAATCAATAATAACAATTTAAAAATTCCCAAAGTAAAACCAAAATAGTCCCAAAGTCCAGAAAATTACATCAGAAATTCCCAAAGGTAGTAAATGAAGCAGTAAGCAATAAAGTCTTAAACCGAAATGTGAATAGTAGTGGTCACTGTCAAGCCCTCCGCTGCACCGATCCATCTACTGCTGGGGATTACTTGATAGATAAAACAAATAAAGAGGTGAGTTTTCGCAACTCAGCGTGTACATTTGAACAGTTCAGCATGCATACTGTTAGATTACAGAATACAATCACATTTCAGGCCTGAACCCTTTATAGATATAGTGTGAGCCTTAGCCCTCTCAGAAACATAATCAGATACAGACTTAGGGCCTTAGCCCATCATAAATATCACATGCATATCAGATCAGAAATAGAAACATGCCCACCAACCCTATACACTATCTCCGTCCAACCCTACACACCATGTGGGGATAAAATCAACCCACCCAACCCTGCACACCAAATATGGGGATAAAATCAACCCATCCAGCCATACATACCATAAGGTACCGTGTTACGGCACATATAAAAAATATACAGCATAACTACCAGATAATAGGCTTAAAAGCCTTTCAAATACTTCCTTCACTTCATCAATAACCCCACCTCAATGCAATGCAACATACATAAATGGCATGTTATAATGCAGATAAACAGATCATACATACCTTTTCCGGATAGTATCAATACACATGCTAAGTATAACATGCTAACACATGTGTTTCAATATCATATCACAGAATAGGGGTTTAAGTAACGCTTACCGACCCTACGACAAGTCACAGTCGACTTGGGCAACTCGTGCAACCTTACAGCTCATACCAGAGAATTGGGCTCACACGCCCATGTGGCCTACCCGTGTAGGCCCACACAGCCCAAACTGACCTTGGCTGTGTGGATCACACGGCCTGACCCAAAATTCCACACATCAGTGTGGTTCACCCGTGTGGGCCCACACACACGTGTGGCCCACACAGCCCAATTGGTCGAGCCCGTGCCTCGTACACGGCCTCGCCGACCTCATACAGCCGTGTCTGTCACGCTCGTGTTACGCACACGACCGGGTTCGTTACTCACATGGCCGTGTCTCGCCACACGGCCTCAACACGGGCGATCCATACGCCCGTGTGGCGTCGACACTAGGCTTTTTGATTTTCGCTGAATTTCGATTTCTGTGCAATCGGAGTACACACCTGGAGTCAAATCGAAGCTAGAACGATCCCAAGCACTCCAGAACCTAAAATCGAGAATTTCCAAGTCCAAATCAATCAATTAAATGTTATTCGATTGGAAACTTAACAAGATATCTCGACCCAAAACCGTTAAATCTTTTACCTAGAACGACTCCAATAATTCGCACCTCCTCGGCACCAGTAGAAATCCAATAGAAGCTTAGTCGTCTCCTAACCAAAATAATGAAACCCCCTTTAGACAATGAACGGTCACAAAGTTAACGATTATATCACTAAAACTTACCAAAAGCGCGTCCCCAAAGAAGAAAACAAAACTATCTAAGAGAAGAAAAACGAAGAGGTAATAGAATAATGAAATTTTAGCAGCAAAAAGGGGTTTAAGAAGGGAAGAATTCGACTAAAACAGAGAGGGAAGAAACAGAGATAGCTGAATTTGCAAAAAGGAGAAACTGAACTGAACCCAATTTTCTAACTCCCCTATCTTTTTCTTAGTTCTCTCCACATGACTCCCCATTACTCAGTTCCCTACTCAAATCCAATCTCTTGTCCAAAAATTGTAGCAAAAATAATACTCTTTGCCCACACAGGGATTCAAACTCAAGACCTCCAACAACCTTTACACTCCACTTAGCCACTAGACCAGCAGGCTCATTCTGATAAGCTTTTACAACTAAATACTTATAGGCCTAATTACCAAAGACAAAGCTTTGTTCTAATAAAAACCAAAATTTAGCCCAAGTCTTGACTTGAACTTGGGACCTCCCCAACACACCCAGAGCACATATCCTCTAAAGCAGACAATTAATTGTGTCAAATTAATACAGAAACATATCCAAATATTTTTGTGCATAACAAATCAAAAAAGCTGAAATTAAGGAAATTTTGGGGCGTTACACCCGTGTCACAGGTCATGTGGACATTCAAAATGGGATCACATGCCCGTGTCCCAACCTGTGTTCGACCCTGTGTAACTCACTGACTTGGGTCACATAGCCAACCACACACCTGTGCAACTCACTGACTTGTTTTCATTAGAAATCTCAAGGGTCACACGGCTATGTCATCTGACTGTGTGTCACACACAGCTGAGACACACGCCCGTGTCTCTATCTGTATGGACGAAAATAGGCTATTTTCTAAGCCATATTTCTCACCCAACTTTGGTACCAACCTACATATTTCAATAACATATAACCACCAGAAAAATAGAAACCAACCCAAAATCAAGCCTAAAACATGCAATATCCATCTACATAACATGATAACCATAAGCACATACATTTGCCCACTTTAACACATACCAAACATGATTCAAAGGTTACCTAAATTGTCATTCTCATATATGCACTATCTTGCCTAACTTAACATGCTTATTACTTATCAAATTCACCTAGTAGGTACCAAATACCAATTCACAATTGAGGCAAATTCTATGGCATTCACACATTATACAAAAATAAGGCCAACCACTTATATATACATACCAACACATATGCCAATTCTAACAACATTAATTGGCTAATACATAACCATAATATATATAGGCTTTTGTTAGCCAAAATGACCTATACATGCCATATAACCAAAATACATAAAGTCCAAAAGTACCAACACAACTACTGGATAGTGTGATGAGTTCTTCGACAACTTCCAATCGGAGCGAGCTTCCGAATCACTATAAAACACGAAAAAGTAAACAGAGTAAGCTATTAAGCTTAGTAAGCTCGTATGGCTAATAAGTATAACTTACCATTCATTCACAATTTAAAGAAGCATAAGTAAACATAGGTAAGTTTTAATCAATCCAAAGATTAGCACATAATCACAACCATGGTAGTCATCAAAGAATACATCAACTACAACTTGTCATACTTCTCACGAATACTTGAATTGATCCATATTATCACTTACATCCTCTTACCATCATTTTTCCCATTGGACCATTTGGAATACTATCGAATACTTAAGTATCTCGTACACTAAGTGCCAATACATAGTCAGCACCATCTCTATCACATATCTCACATAAATGCTCACTCTTGAGCTATCACTGGGCCTGCTCACACAAGCTGTCGGTCAAGTCGTAACTACATGGTGCTGCTCACACAAGCTGTCGAGTAACTGCAACATATGCCGAAAAACTCAGCTACCGGTAGAACGTACAGGATCAGCACCCATAACACGGTAACCCCTAATCACATGTCATTTGTATCCTATCTATTCCTAAGGTTCAACCGGGATCCGTACATTACCGATAACTCGTCGAGAATTTTCGTGGTGTTGTATCATCACAATTATATCAATTAAAAATTTAAACGCATATAATTTAATTCTTATTAAACATACAAACTTACCTCGATATTGTACGGGATAAAAACGATCGTTCAGTCCACAACTTTATCTTTTCCCCAATCTAAATCCGTACATAACTTTTCTTGATCTATATAATCAAATTTAACTATTTTAATTCTCATTCTATTCAATTCAATCCAATTTCATATTTTGGTAAAATTACTATTTTACCCTTAAACTTTTAACTTCTTTACAAATTAGTCCTAAACTCATAAAAATGCAAATTCATTCAATTTAATCCACACCCATGCTAGCTGAATTCTATATAGACCCATAACAGCCCTTATATTTTGTTTATTCACACATTTCACCACATAATTTTCACTTTTGTTAATTTAACCCCTAATTGACATTTTCAACCAAAATCACTTTACAAATGTTGTTTAACTAACAACAAGGATGCATTTTCTATCATCAAATATTAGAATACTCACACATTCATCAATGGAAAAACTCAAATACTTTAACAATTTTGCAAATTAGTCCCTGGGCTAACTAGATTAAGCTCCAATGACCTCAAAAACATAAAAATCATTAAAAATGAGCAAAATTGCACTTACATGCATAGGAAATTATAGTCGAAAGCTCAAGCTCCTTCCATAGAGTTTTTCACTATTAATTTCAATGGTGGATCTCAACAAAGAAGATGATAGCATCTTTTTACATTATTTTACTTTATTTATTTATTAAATTACTTATTTAACCTTATTATTAACATATAAAACACCTATTTAGTGTCCATAAATGTCCACTCAACAATAAAATGTTCTAATTACCACATAAGGACCTCCATTTTAAATTTCTTTAGCCATCAGACACCTTTAGCTTATAGAACACAACTTTTACATTTTACGTGATTTAGTCCTTTTTCACAAATTAAGCATACAAACGGTAAAATTCCTTAACAAAATTTTCATATGACTCTACTATCATGCTCTAGACATTAAAATAATAATAAAATAAATATTTTAACCTCAGATTTGTGGTTTCAAAATCACTATTCTGATTACACTAAAAACGGGATGTTATAATTTATATTTTCGAAGTTCACTTTGCTTCTGTTATTTTTATTTCAGTATTTATAAAAACTCAAAAATATTTATTTTTATGTTTTATCATACAATAATTTATTTAAATTACTAATTACTTTTATTTGCGTTTGGGTTGACATTAATTTAGTACTTGCCTCCTTTAGGAATGATCCTCAGAGTACTTACCTACTTTGTTGTAACTATCTTACAACCTGACCCGTATACTTATGGACATGGCCTCAATTCCATATCTTTCAGTTCAAGTTGTTGGCGCCATTTTTGGGGAGGCGATGTTACTAGATTAATTTTAATTTTACATTCAATAGAATAATTAGGAAATATCTAAATTATATATACGAGTTTTTTTACTAACGTTTTTATTTTGCTTTGTGGTTTCAATGTATGACTCTCAGTAGGGGGACACCTGTAGAGCCAACCATTGATCCAGAAAGACTAAACAAGAAAAGACTCATAAAGGAAGTTGACAAATTAATATTTGATTGCCATAATATGATAAATGACCTCTAACAATATGATGTAGGTGTTAGGAACATTTCCTTTTGATATGAGTTGGTTCTAACCTAGTATCACCCATCCCATGATCCATAGTCCTTATTTTGAATAGAATCTCTCCTTATTAACATGAATTTCTTCTAATATCAGGTTTAATAATTATACAAAAGAGGATCCCGTAGCTTTCCTTCGACAGCTCGAACATATATGCAATACTTTCACTTACATTGGTGTATTGAAAAAAGCTGTTAAATTATTACTAATCCCATTTGCATTAGGTGGAAAAGCAGGAGCCTGGTTAGATGCACTCCCACCAAATACAATTACTACACTTAGCCACTAGACCAGCAGGCTCATTCTGATAAGCTTTTACAACTAAATACTTATAGGCCTAATTACCAAAGACAAAGCTTTGTTCTAATAAAAACCAAAATTTAGCCCAAGTCTTGACTTGAACTTGGGACCTCCCCAACACACCCAGAGCACATATCCTCCAAAGCAGACAATTAATTGTGTCAAATTAATACAGAAACATATCCAAATACTTTTGTGCATAACAAATAAAAAAAGCTGAAATTAAGGAAATTTTGGGGCGTTACACCCGTGTCACAGGTCATGTGGACATTCAAAATGGGATCACATGCCCGTGTCCCAACCTGTGTTCGACCCCGTGTAACTCACTGACTTGGGTCACATAGCCAACCACACACCTGTGCAACTCACTGACTTGTTTTCATTAGAAATCTCAAGGGTCACACGGCTATGTCATCTGACTGTGTGTCACACACAGCTGAGACACACGCCCGTGTCTCTATCTGTATGGACGAAAATAGGCTATTTTCTAAGCCATATTTCTCACCCAACTTTGGTACCACCTACATATTTCAATAACATATAACCACCAGAAAAATAGAAACCAACCCAAAATCAAGCCTAAAACATGCAATATCCATCTACATAACATGATAACCATAAGCACATACATTTGCCCACTTTAACACATACCAAACATGATTCAAAGGTTACCTAAATTGTCATTCTCATATATGCACTATCTTGCCTAACTTAACATGCTTATTACTTATCAAATTCACCTAGTAGGTACCAAATACCAATTCACAATTGAGGCAAATTCTATGGCATTCACACATTATACAAAAATAAGGCCAACCACTTATATATACATACCAACACATATGCCAATTCTAACAACATTAATTGGCTAATACATAACCATAATATATATAGGCTTTTGTTAGCCAAAATGACCTATACATGCCATATAACCAAAATACATAAAGTCCAAAAGTACCAACACAACTACTGGATAGTGTGATGAGTTCTTCGACAACTTCCAATCAGAGCGAGCTTCCGAATCACTATAAAACACGAAAAAGTAAACAGAGTAAGCTATTAAGCTTAGTAAGCTCGTATGGCTAATAAGTATAACTTACCATTCATTCACAATTTAAAGAAGCATAAGTAAACATAGGTAAGTTTTAATCAATCCAAAGATTAGCACATAATCACAACCATGGTAGTCATCAAAGAATACATCAACTACAACTTGTCATACTTCTCACGAATACTTGAATTGATCCATATTATCACTTACATCCTCTTACCATCATTTTTCCCATTGGACCATTTGGAATACTATCGAATACTTAAGTATCTCGTACACTAAGTGCCAATACATGGTCAGCACCATCTCTATCACATATCTCACATAAATGCTCACTCTTGAGCTATCACTGGGCCTGCTCACACAAGCTGTCGGTCAAGTCGTAACTACATGGTGCTGCTCACACAAGCTGTCGAGTAACTGCAACATATGCCGAAAAACTCAGCTACCGGTAGAACGTACAGGACCAGCACCCATAACACGGTAACCCCTAATCACATGTCATTTGTATCCTATCTATTCCTAAGGTTCAACCGGGATCCGTACATTACCGATAACTCGTCGAGAATTTTCGTGGTGTTGTATCATCACAATTATATCAATTAAAAATTTAAACGCATATAATTTAATTCTTATTAAACATACAAACTTACCTCGATATTGTACGGGATAAAAACGATCGTTCAGTCCACAACTTTATCTTTTCCCCAATCTAAATCCGTACATAACTTTTCTTGATCTATATAATCAAATTTAACTATTTTAATTCTCATTCTATTCAATTCAATCCAATTTCATATTTTGGTAAAATTACTATTTTACCCTTAAACTTTTAACTTCTTTACAAATTAGTCCTAAACTCATAAAAATGCAAATTCATTCAATTTAATCCACACCCATGCTAGCTGAATTCTATATAGACCCATAGCAGCCCTTATATTTTGTTTATTCACACATTTCACCACATAATTTTCACTTTTGTTAATTTAACCCCTAATTGACATTTTCAACCAAAATCACTTTACAAATGTTGTTTAACTAACAACAAGGATGCATTTTCTATCATCAAATATTAGAATACTCACACATTCATCAATGGAAAAACTCAAATACTTTAACAATTTTGCAAATTAGTCCCTGGGCTAACTAGATTAAGCTCCAATGACCTCAAAAACATAAAAATCATTAAAAACGAGCAAAATTGCACTTACATGCATAGGAAATTATAGTCGAAAGCTCAAGCTCCTTCCATAGAGTTTTTCACTATTAATTTCAATGGTGGATCTCAACAAAGAAGATGATAGCATCTTTTTACATTATTTTACTTTATTTATTTATTAAATTACTTATTTAACCTTATTATTAACATATAAAACACCTATTTAGTGTCCATAAATGTCCACTCAACAATAAAATGGTCTAATTACCACATAAGGACCTCCATTCTAAATTTCTTTAGCCATCAGACACCTTTAGCTTATAGAACACAACTTTTACATTTTACGTGATTTAGTCCTTTTTCACAAATTAAGCATACAAACGGTAAAATTCCTTAACAAAATTTTCATATGACTCTACTATCATGCTCTAGACATTAAAATAATAATAAAATAAATATTTTAACCTCAGATTTGTGGTTTCAAAATCACTATTCTGATTACACTAAAAACGGGATGTTATAATTTATATTTTCGAAGTTCACTTTGCTTCTGTTATTTTTATTTCAGTATTTATAAAAACTCAAAAATATTTATTTTTATGTTTTATCATACAATAATTTATTTAAATTACTAATTACTTTTATTTGCGTTTGGGTTGACATTGATTTAGTACTTGCCTCCTTTAGGAATGATCCTCAGAGTACTTACCTACTTTGTTGTAACTATCTTACAACCTGACCCGTATACTTATGGACATGGCCTCAATTCCATATCTTTCAGTTCAAGTTGTTGGCGCCATTTTTGGGGAGGCGATGTTACTAGATTAGTTTTAATTTTACATTCAAAAGAATAATTAGGAAATATCTAAATTATATATACGAGTTTTTTTACTAACGTTTTTATTTTGCTTTGTGGTTTCAATGTATGACTCTCAGTAGGGGGACACCTGTAGAGCCAACCATTGATCCAGAAAGACTAAACAAGAAAAGACTCATAAAGGAAGTTGACAAATTAATATTTGATTGCCATAATATAATAAATAACCTCTAACAATATGATGTAGGTGTTAGGAACATTTCCTTTTGATATGAGTTGGTTCTAACCTAGTATCACCCATCCCATGATCCATAGTCCTTATTTTGAATAGAATCTCTCCTTATTAACATGAATTTCTTCTAATATCAGGTTTAATAATTATACAAAAGAGGATCCCGTAGCTTTCCTTCGACAGCTCGAACATATATGCGATACTTTCACCTACATTGGTGTATTGAAAAAAGCTGTTAAATTATTACTAATCCCATTTGCGTTAGGTGGAAAAGCAGGAGCCTGGTTAGATGCACTCCCACCAAATACAATTACTACATGGACTGGCTTTGTGCAGTTATTCCTTCGACAAGTCTTGCCAATGACTTGGGTAATTAGTATTTACGAAAAATTATTCAAATATAAAAGAAAGGCTACTGAAATGTTAGGGCAAGCTTGGGAAAGATTTAAAGCAATCCTTAGGTCAATACTAGGAGGAGGTATACATTTTGCAATTCAAATTCAACATTTTTATGATGGATTGGATAGCTAGAACAGACAACAATTTGACATTATAACTGGAAGAAGTGTTTGGAAGAAAACAAGAAGAGAAGTCATGGAAATATTGGAAAAGTTCAGTGAAAATGAAGTAACTTGGGATATACATCGGGAATTAAAAGCTGCAAAATTGGTAGAATCGAAGCCAAAAGAACAAGCCCATAATACCCTAGAGTTAACTATTGGATATTTTGCTAAATAGGATGGATACGAATCAAACGAGCAAAAATTAGATGACGTTGAATGAGAAAAATAAAGAGATAGCCTTACAACTTTATTGGTGGCATAAAAGTAGAGAACAACGGGAACAAATAATTTTCAACACGATAAAAATGGTTCCGTCCATTGTTAAAAATCCTGGACTAGAATTAAAACTATTACCAGATCATTTGAAGTATGGCTATTTAGGAGAGCACAATACATTACCCGTTATTATAGCTGTAAGATTAGATTCTAAGCAAGAAGAAGCATTATTGAGTATTTTAAAAACACAAAAGAAAGCCATTGGATGGACTATCGTCGATATTAAGGGGATTAATCCGACATTGTGCCAACATACGATCAAATTACTATAAGGGAAAAGCTAGTTGTAGATGTCCAGCATTAGTTAAATCTGACTATGAAAGAAGTGGTGAAAAAGGAATTACTCAAATGGCTAGACGAGGGTATTGTTTATGCAATTTTTGAAAGTGTATAGGTTAGCCTTACACAATGTGTTTTGAAGAAAGGAGGATTAATAGTGGTTGAAAATGATAAGAATGAGTTAATTCTGACTAGGACAATCACTGGTTAGAGGGTATGCATTGATTATAGAAAACTGAGTGATGCAACAAAAAAACAAAAATCATTTTATTCTTCCTTTTATTGATCAAATGTTGGATCGATTGACTGGAAAAGTGTACTATTGTTTCCTTGATAGATATTCTAGATATCACCAAATCCCAATACATTCAGATGATCAAGAAAACACTACATTTACTCATCCTTTTCTCACATATGCTTTTAAACGAATGTCATTCGGGTTATGTAATACTTCTGCGACATTTATAAGATGCATGACTGTCATTTTTGCTAATATGTTAGAAGAGGGTTTGAATATGTTTATGGATGACTTCTTAGTATACGGAGATTCTTTTTAGAAATGTTTAGATAACTTTGACAAAGTCCTACAAAGATGTGAAGAAATAAATCTAGGAAAATGTCATTTTATGGTGAAAGAAGGATTGGTTTTAGGATATCAAATATCAAGAAAAGGTCTAAAAGTGGACAAAGCAAAGATCAAAGTCAAAAAAAATCTTTCTAACCCTACAACAGCTCGAGAAGTAAGAAATTTCTTGGGACATGCTGGGTTTTACAAGCGATTTATAAAACGAGACGCCTTTTATATTTGATCAGAACTGCATTAAAGCTTTCGAGGTAATAAAAGAAAAACTTATTTTCACACCTATAATCATTACTCCTGATCGGTCAAAACCTTTTATTATAATATATGATGCTAGTGATTATGTTGTAGGAGGACAAAAAAAAAACATCTTTTGCGTTATTCATTATGCAAGTAAGACACTCAATTGGACATAGTGTAATTATACTACTATTGAAAAAGAAATGCTTGCTATTGTTTTCGCTTGTGAAAAATCCATCGTTAATGGCAAATAGAGTTTTTGTTTACATTGATCACTCTGTATTGAAATATGTTATGAAAAAAAAAAAAAGAAACAAAAGCTAGACTAATGAGGTGGGTATTGTTGCTTCAAGAATTTGATATGTGGATATTAGATAAAAAAGGCACAAAAAATCAAATTGCAGATCACTTATCCAGAATAAAAAATAGAGTAGAGGAGAAAACTTTTGAAGATATCAAAGAGACCTTTACTGATGAACAACTATTCAAGATAGATACACATCAGACTGGGTATAGGAATAATAAAACACCATGGTATGTGAACTACATAAATTATATTGTTCAAGGAGTTTTTCCAACAAAAGCATTGTGGCAGCAAAAGAAGATGATAATGCATAAAGCAAAAAAAAAAAAGGAAGACCAATATGTAATTCAGCAATGTGGAAACTTGTTAATTCGAAGATATGTGGCAAAAGAAGAAATAAAATATATTTTGCAAGGGTGTCATACCTCACCATGTGGTGGACATTTTGGAGGAAAAAGAACAACCTAGAAAATATTGCAATTGGGAATTTACTGGCCAACTATGAACAGAGATGCTTATGAATTCATGCATGGATTTGATAGATTCCAAGGACAAGAAGTATATTGAAAAAAGATGAAATGCCACAAACAGGGATACTTGAAATGGAGGAATTCGATGTTTGGGAAATTGATTTTATGGGACCTTTTCGAAGTTCTTTTGGAAATCAGTACATCTTGTTGATTATTAATTACGTCTCTCAATGAAGCAATAGCCTTACCTATAAACAACACAAAAGCAGAAGTTAGATTTTTGAAAAAAAATCTTTTTTAGATTTGGAACACCTTGTGTGTTGGTAAGCAATAAAAGATCCCACTTCTACCGTAAACAACTTGAAGCAGCTTTAGCCAAATATAACATAAGACATCAGATGACAACATATTACCCACAAGCCAATGGGCAAGCAGAAGTGTCTAACTGGGAAATTAAGAAAATTTTGCGAAAACGGTAAATCCAAATAGAAAAGACTGGGTAGCAAGACTAGATGACATACTATGGGCTTATAGAACAACATAAAAAGCTCTGTTATGCATGTCCCTTTACAAACTAGTATACAGGACAAATTGTCATCTACCAACCAAATTAGAGAAAAAAGCATATTGGGCAATAAAAAAATTGAATTTGGACCCAAAGTTAGCTAAGAAAGAAAGATTATTTCAATTTCAAGAATTGGAAGAATTTTAGTTTATGGCTTATGAGAACACTAAACTATATAAAGAAAGAAGCAAACTTTGGCATGACATTAAAATAAGGAAACAATAGTTCGTACCAAGTCAAAAAGTCCTATTGTTTAATTCAAGGCTAAAATTATTTCCTATCAAATTAAAATCAAGGTGGATAGACCTATATACTATAAATCAAGTGACACCTTATGAGGCAATAGAACTTATCGGAATTGAAGGGTAAACTTTTCTTATCAATGGGAAAAAGTAAAACATTATTTTGACGGAAAAGAAAAAGAAGTAGTTGACACCCAAGTAGTGCAATCCAAGGTTCTATGGAGTCAATTTGAAAAAAAGAAGAAGAAATTATGTAAAAAGAATGGGAAATGGGCAAAGAGATAAATGAAGATCTAGAGGGAACAACAAATTACAACAAAAATTGATTCCCATGTGACGACATCAGCTCAGCATGTCGCGGTCGAATGAAATTCAACGCAAGAAACCTACTTTCGTTGTCGCGACACTAACAAGGGACGTTGCAACATCGCTACGTAATCTGCAACTTGGAAATTACTAGTTTTAAATGTGTTTGTAATTGAGTTTTAGTAGATTTAGAACTGATTAGTTTATAGTTATTTATAAATAGCATTTCTAGCATAACTTGAACCCTCATTCTTATTTTCATCCTCTTCCAAGACTTAGTAGGCTACAAATATCTTTTCTTTTTCTTTTGAATTGTGAACATTGCAGTATTTCTTCTTAGTCATTCAAGAAGTTCGATAATTGTAGATAGAAATACTATAGTAAATCCAAGTTTGTGTAGTTACAATTTTTTTATAATATCATGAATACATCTGTTGAATTCCAGGAAAACAACATAGATAAATACCTATAACAGTTGCAACCCTATTCATTCGTCCAAGAAAAAAATGTTTGATCCTTTGATGAGGAACTGTAGAGGAGTGTAGCAGATCGTAATCGAATGTGAATGGACTAACTTCTGCTTACCACTTAATGAACCAACAATAATACCATTTGTACAGAAAATTTATCTCACATTAAAAGAACGAGAAATGACAAAACCATATTATAAGATGCAAACATATGTCAAAGTCAGAGGGGTTAATGTTTTGGTAACATAAATAAGTATTTGTCAATTTTGTGACGCTCCTTATTATTACTGTGATTACATGTTCAAAATAGATATCAAATAATTCAGAAACATAGACATGGAAGAGGTCGTGAGATTTTTAACAGAAGAAAAAGAAGAACGGATGTATCAACCCAGAACGATGATACCCGAAACATTCAATCAAACACTAATGACTCCAAAAGAAAAAATCTAGATAAAGTTCGTATGTTCAAGAATTTGGCCCACATTAGATATTTCTAACATCAGCTCGATACAACTTACTCTAGTTTATACGATCTTGCAAAAAAAGCAGATGTATTGGTACTTGGATTTATCACAGTATGATTGTGTAAAAAATCAATCCAAAAAAACATTCTTCCCACATTTAATAACGAAATTATGCAAAAGAGCAGGAGTACCCATTGATCAATTAGACAAAGAGATGAACCTTCTAAAGAAATTATTAGGAGATGACTTATACAAACAATTTGTGTAACTTCATAGAAAACAAAAGGAAAAGAGGAGAAAACGCGGACTTCAAGAGGGGGATGAATAAGGAAGTTTGTTTAATTCTCTTAAAAAATTGTACAAGTATATGCTAAGTTGATACATATAGGATAGTTTATTTGAATTATTTTTAAGCATTGTAATTTTGGATAATTTTTATAGTTTTAGGAGTAAGATTAACTATAGGCTTTTATATTTGTTTTTCTTTTCTGTTTTGAAATTTTTTATGTAGGAACCTCACATGAAAGAAGCACAATATATTTGCACTCATGAAAAACGAGGGAAGCACCCACCATTAGACCATTGCAATGTCACGATCAATTAGGTAACTTCTTTCCTCTATGTCGAATATGCTCAAGAATATGAACATGAATTCATCAAATAGGAGCTGGATGGGGGTAACCTCCGCGCTAGTTCAAGAATGTTTCTTGTATGTATTATGGTGATGGTCATACTTTCGATAATTTCCCATCAAATCTGGTGTCAATTTATTACATGGAAAATCAAAATAGGAATAGGCTGCAGTTGAACTCCTACAATCCTTCATAGAAGCATCATCTAAATTTCTCATGGAGTAATCAAGAGGTTAGTCCTAGCAACTCATCTATGTCTTGTTGACCAAATTATCCACCGAGGTATTCTTAACAAGTTCAAAGGCCTCAACAAGCTGAGTCTTCTAATACTCTTAAAATTTTTTTAAAGGCTTACTTAGAAAAGAATGACGCATTTATTCAAAGCCAAGAAACAACATTGAGAAATTTAATAAATCAAGTAGGACAACTGGCTAATGAGCTGATAAATTGATCCCAAGGTGCTTTACTTAGTGATACAAAAATCTGAAAAATGTTAGTTGCCACACCTTTTATCCAACCCGATTGTCGAGTCAAGGTGTCGAGATGTCACATTCGTTGCTAAAGCAACTACGATAACATCTTATCAGTAAAACATTCTTATTGCATTAAGAATGTGATTTTCTAGCTTAATTGAGCTTAAAATGAGCTTTAGAATACTTTTAGATAAAACAAAACTAAAATTGGAACAAAATGATGAAAACTCATGCATTCGAGAGCTCGTCATGATGTGGGTCTTTCATCACGACATCTAGGGTATCTGTCGTCACGATGTGACTCAAAGTCTTGAGCTGGTCATGAATACAACATCCTGTCATCGTACGTCAGTGTTCATCGTGACTACGTGAGATTTCTCATTGCGACATCAAACTTGTAATTGCACATCCTACCCATTTTTGCTATTTATCACCTAAAACTACTTCCATATGCCATGTAACCTTCCAACATCCAAGATCACATTCAAATTTACCAATTACCAACCTAAAAGTGTACTCAAATCACCATAAACAACTTGAAATATATCCAAAATGTAAAGTTTACAATTCAAGCCATGGCATCTATATTTTCATAACATGTATCCAAAATACATCTAACATAATTCTATTATACATGCCATAGCTAAAGTCCAAAATTTAGTTCGTACTCTCCTCGCGCTTGGCGATGTGATAAGATAAGAAACCATCAACTTAAAATCTAGCCCTTTCGGTATAACTTTACCTATGTGTTAAAAAATGCGTTAAGCCAGTAAAGGCTTAGTAAGTACTACAAGTAATCAAAATTCAATAAATAATAATCCAACTTACTTAACCATAACATAACTACACTTATGAACTTAACCTTACATAAGCTTTCATCCCATTGAAGCTAAATATTTTATTGCAGATATTATTACTTACCATAATACGTTAATCACCCCTTCATCATATTTTTGTAATCGACCATAGTAGATTATATAGAACATTCAGGATATACAAAACAAATATAAAGGTGCACTGATATGCATTAATGGAACAGAGAGCACTAAGGTGTTATATAGAAAGCACAAATGTGCTAAATAGAGAACATTGACGTGCTAAAATCAGAGAGCATGCTAAAAATCCTTAATGGCATGCCACTAATATCCTAATAGTTCTAACTTTGCCTAGTTAGGCAATAATACACTTGTGAAGAATTATACTCACTTTTCTTCTTTTTACAATTTAATCCTTAAATTAAGCACACATAAATAATATATTTTTTCTACACTTTTCCCATACAAAATACAAAGATTAAGACATGCACAATTTATGTCTCTTTAAAATTCTTTACATGTATCTTCATAACATATTCCATGATTTTTCCACAATTAATCTAACTAATTATACTACCATATTAAACATCTTAAGAAAATAATATGAAATACTTGTAGTACTTACAAAAAAAATTTGATATAACATATTTCCTTCTCTTTTTAATCCTTAGCCTCATCTTTTCCTTTTCCTTCAATTTGGCCCTCAACTTTCTTTTCTTTTTCTTCAATCCCATATGAAAACATATAACACCCACATGTTAAAATCACAATCAAATAACTTTTCTATGCTATTTATTGAAATAAACATGTATGTCATTGGATTTCACCATTTTTTACCTCAATCTCTTGAAACTAAAACTTAGTTCTTATTTTCTCTCTCTTTTAGAGCAACCATGGAATATCTTCTCATGAATTTAAGGTGACTATTAGGTTCTCTATTGATTCTTCTAAAGAAAGATGAAAGAAACTTGAATGTTTAAACTTGGAAAGGATAAAAAATGGTGGAATAACTTGTTTGGAATAAAAGTGAAAGTTGAAATGGTAGAGAAATAGAGGTGACAGCTTTGGCTTCTCAAGCAAGGATGATAGGTATTCATCTTTTCTCTATATTTCTACATAGTTCTTCAAAAATATCTCACAATTTAAAAAACAATGGTTAAATTGCTATTAAGTTCTCTAACTATACATCTTTACGCTTTGATCCCTAATAATTATTTCTCATAATATCTTATCTAATTAATTACCATTTTATCCTTCATTTTTCCTACAATACCAAGTATGAATCACATTTTATTTGGTAAAATTTCTTCTTGGTCTTTCCTTGGTTTCCACTAATTCCAGAAAATTTCCTAACTTTTAATTTTCCTACTTTTGTCACAATATTTTCTATTCTATTACAATTTAATCATTGTTTCAAATAATTTTTTTCTTATCTAATAAATATTTTGTTGATTTCTATTGGCTCTAATTACTTCCTAGATTATCACTCAAAAAACCTATTTTGTTTATTCTGGAAATTCTCTAGTATTTCCTAACCTGATACAGTACTGTACCTAGCTCCGAGGCATAATGCAAATGTTACATTGGCAATGAACATTGCAAAGCTACCACATTGAGAAATGGAAAAACGTTGGAGATAAAAATAATTAAAGTTGATTGTGAATCATCTACAATCCAAAACAGTAAGAAAATTCAAGAGAATGTTAGAATTCCTAATATACTGAAATATGCTCTTATGTCGAATGCTGCAACATTGCCGCAGTAAAGACATCCTAATAGATTGAAAATTCAACAACCACCCTTTCCTCAACAATTTTAGAAGAAAAAACAAGATACTCAATTTAAGAAATTTTTGGATAAGTTGAAACAACTACATATCAACATTCCACTTGTGGAAGCCCTTGAGCAAATCCTCAACTACGTAAAAATTATGAAGGATATTCTTTCTAAGAAGAAAAGGTTGGGGTAATTTGAAATTGTAGCTCTAATTATAGTGCAACTCATTTTTGTAAAACAAGTTGTCACCTAAGATGAATGATTCAAGGAGTTTCACATTTCACGTAATATTGGATACTTTTATAGTGGGATGGTCTTATGCGATTTGGGTGCTAGTATAAACTTGATGCCAATGTCTATTTTTAAGCAATTGGGATTGATAAAGTCAGACATACTACAGTTACTCTTCAATTGGAAGACAGATCTCTTGCTCATCTTAATGAGAAGATTGAATATGTGTTGGCCCAAGTTGATAAGTTCATATTTCCCGTTGATTTTATTGTGTTAGACTATGAGGCAAATAAATAGGTGTTTATTATTTTAGGAAGGTTGTTCCTTGCAACCGATAGAACTTTGATTAATGTGAAAAAGAGTGAATTCACCATTAAGGTCCACAATGACAAGTTAACTTTTAATGTCTTAAATTCTAAGAAATCTCTTGATGACGTTAGAGAATGATCTATTGTTTCAATAGTGGATTCTTTAGTTTCTATAGAGTTGGAACATAATTTTCTTGATGATCCTTTGAAATGTCTCTTGCTATTTGATTCTCCACATAAAAATGATAAAGATAAGTATCTAGCTTGGTTGGAAGCTAATTCACATGGATCTGAAATGAGAGCTCAGTTTGATTCATTAGGGTTATCATACAGAGAGTTTAAGGCACCATAAGCATCAGTTGAAGAGCCACTCAAATTGGAATTCAAGGTTTTGCCTTCTCATTTGAGATATGCTTATTTGGGTTCATCTTTTACTTTACTTGTCATTATTTCATTAGAATTAACTGAAGACCAAGAAGCAAAGTTACTTGTGATTTTGAAAAGGTTTAAGAACGATATTAGGTGGACAATTGTAAATATTTGAAGAATTAACCTTTTATGTATGTACAAGATATTGCTAGAAGAGAATGAAAATGGGTCTATAGAGGGACAAAGGAGATTGAATTTGATTATGAAGCATGTGGTAAAGAAAGATATGATTAAATGGTTTGATGCTGGAATCATTTATCCCATCTTTGACAGTTCATGGGTTAGCCCTAATCTATATGTATCGAAAAAGAATGGAAGTATATAAATAAAGATTGATGAAAATGAGTTGATTCCTACTAGAATAGTTACAGGTTGGAGGATTTGCATGGACTATAGGAAGTTAAACAAGGCCACTAAGAAAAATCATTTCCCACTTCCTTTTCATTGATCAGATGTTGGACAAACTTGTTAGGTGAGAGTATTATTGCTTCTTAGATAAGTATTATTGGTTCGACAGATGGCCTTTTAATTTCTCACCTCTGTAACACCCCAAACCCAGCCTAGACGGTATGGCCAAATCTGGTGGCGTCACATGAGAGTGTTTTTGGAAAACCATTTCAAATATCAAAAACTTGTTCAAATTATTATCTTTACTTTATCGCGAAAGCTTCGAAAACGTTCATTCATACTAAAATCTTTAATTAGGTTTAGAGAATCGCATTTTCCATGTCGCAGTTCATAAATCAATATCAATAATAATTTAAAACCCCATAATAAAACCAAAAACCGTCCAAGTCCAAAAATTACATAAAATAGCCCAGGGAAATAAAATAAAAATAGTAAAAACATTAAAGTCTTAAACCGTAGTGACCGTCTCAATGGTCACCGACAAGCCCTCTGCTGCGCCAATCCATTTACAGCTAGGGATTACCTAACAGACAAAAAAATAAATGGGTGAGTTTTCACAAACTCAGTGTGTACATCCCCACAGTAAAACATACATACATACAAATATCATAAATAGATAATAGTCACAGTGTGGGCCTGAGCCCTTAACAGATACAGTGTAAGCCTTGGCCCACAGTATTGTTACACATGCTAAATATAATATGCTAGCATACATCTCAGTATCATGTCACAGAATAAGGTCTAAGTAACGCTTACCGACCCTTTAAACAGGTCACAGTCGACTTGGGCGACCCGTGCAACCTTTCAGAACAATTCAGATTAATGGGCTTACAAACCCATGTGGCCTGCCCATGTGGGCCCACACGCCCATATGGCCCACACAGCCCATCACGGCCTTGCTCATATGGATCACATGGCCTGGCCCAAATCCCACATGGCTGTATGGCCCACAAGGCCCAATTAGCCTAGCCTATACCTCGCACACGGCCTAGCCAGCATCACACGCTCGTGTCCGTCGTGCTCGTGCGGTGCGAGCACGGCCTCACTCATCGACCACATAGTCGTGTATCGCCACACGGGCGTGGCGTTGACAACTTCATTTTTGGCGTTCGCCGAAATGTGATTTCAGAGCATTTGGGGTACACATCTGATTCGTTTTCGATGTTGACGCTATACCGAGCACTCCAGAACCTAGAATCAACAATTTTCAAGCCCTAATTTAGTCATTTAATCTAGCTACTAAGATTAGGCAAATCCCAAAACGAGCGATCGATCTTACCTCTAATGGAAACAACGATTCCTCGCTGTTTAAATCGTTTATTAGCAGTCCACAGTATCTCGGTTATCTCCTAAACAGGAAACAACCCCTTAATAACCCATCATCATTTAAAACGAAAACGCAACACACTCTAAACTTACCGAATTCACACCAAACGTGAAGATGGACAACGATGATAGAAAAGGCCAATAAAATTTAATAATATCAGGAAGGGAAACAACAAGAATTTTGGGGAATTTCGGCTGATCACAAAAGGAAAACAAAAAGAAAGTGGAGAAAGAGACTTGCAGAGAATTTCGGTGGATAAAAACTAGATAGGAAAACACTTAATTCCCCCAAAATCCTTCCAAAACCGTCTACCAATCTCCGAATTTGGTTCCAACTCAAATACTGGCCATCCAAAGTAGCAAAAATAACCCCCTTACAGCGCATGCCAAGATTCAAACCTTTGCCCTCAAGCAACACCAACACTCCCTCAACCACCAGACCAGCAGGCTCATTCTGTCATATTTTACCCAACTTTTACTTAAAACCCTTATTACCAAGAGTTAGGTTTTATTTAATAAAAACCCAAAATTTTGCCCAAGCCTAGACTTAAACTTGGGACCTTCCCAAACACACCCAAAGTACTAATTCACTCAACTAGACAATTATTTACGTCAAATATTTGCAAAAACAATTTCAAAAACTTTTGCACACAGCAAATCACAAAAGCCGAAATTTTGAGGCGTTATAACTCTACCCCCTTAAAGAAAATTTTGTCCTCGAAATTTACCTAGTTGAAGAGATGAGGATACTGCTAACGCATCGAATCCTCTGGCTCCCAAGTAGCCTCCTCAGTGCTATGATTCCGCCACAGCACCTTCACCAAAGGAATAGACTTCATCCGTAAAGCTTTCACGTCACGATCTAAAATCTAAACCGGCTCCTACTCGAACGTTAGATCTGATCTAATCTCAATATCCTTCACAGGCACAATATACGTGGGATCAGAGAGGTAACATCTTAACATCGAGATATGAAATGTATCGTGAATACGATCTAACTTTGGAGGTAATCTTAACTGATACGTGACTGGCCCTACTCGTCTCAGAATCCGGTATGACCCAATAAACTGAGGACTCAGCTTACCCTTGTGACCGAATCGCAGAACCTTCTTCCATGGCGAGACCTTTAGAAAAACCATGTCCCCTACAGAATACTCAATATCCTCCCTCTTCATATCAGCATAAGACTTCTGTCTGTTAGAAGCCGCTTTGATATGCTCTCAAATCAATCGAACCTTGTCCCTAGTCTTTGCTACCAACTCTAGATCCAATACATGTTGCTCACCCAACTCAGTCCAGCACAAAGGGGTGCGACACTTACAACCATATAGTACCTTGTAAAGTGCCATCTGAATACTAGGCTGGTAACTATTGTTGTAAGCGAACTCTGCTAGAGGCAAGATCTCCTCCCAACTATCTCAGAAATCGATGATGCACCCTCTCAGCATGTCCTCTAATATCTGTATCATCCTCTCTGACTGTTCATCTGTCTAAGGATGAAAAGCAGTACTGAAGTCAAGTCATGAACCCAAAGCTTCATGAAGTTTTTACCAGAATTGAGATATAAACCGATGATCCCTATCGGAGATGATCGACATAAGAACCCCATGTAATCTCACTATCTCCGAGATGTATAACTTAGCTAGTTTCTGAAGGGAATAGTCTGTCCTGACCAGAATGAAATGAGCAGTCTTGGCCAATCGATCCACAATGACCCATATAGAATCCTTCTTAGTGGGTGTTTGGGGTAACCCACTAACGAAGTCCATCGTTACTCGTTCCCATTTCTACATCAGTATCTGAACTGGCTGTAGCAAACCCGAAGGCAACTGATGCTCAGCCTTAACCTGCTGACAAGTCAAATAGTGAGCAACAAAATCGGCCACCTCATGCTTCAACCTTAACCACTAGTATAATTCTCGAATATTTCTGTACATCTTACTCCCACCAAGATGCATAGCATAAGGGTTACTATGCGCTTCCCTCAAAATTGACTGTCTCAAGTCCTAGTTATTCGGCACACAGATGCGACATCTGAAGCACAAAACTCCATTGTTATTAACCGCAAAATCTGAAGTAACCCCAGTCTCAACTTAACGGAATCGTAACTCCAGAGTCTTATCCTCCAACTGTTTAGCTCTAATCTACTCAATCCATGTCGGTTTAACTTGTAACTTAGCCAACAAACTCCCATCGTCATAGAGACTCAATCGAGCAAACAATGCTCTCAGATCAGTAATAGTCCTACGGCTCAACGCATCAGCCACCACATTGGTCTTACCAAGGTGATACTCAATGCTGCAATCATAATCCTTAAGCAGCTAAACCCATCGACGCTACCTAAGATTTAACTCTTTCTAGGTAAGGAGATACTTGAGGCTTTTATTATCAGTGTAAATGGTACACTTCTCACCATACAGATAATGCCTCCAAATCTTAAGGGTAAAAACCACTGCAGCCAACTCCAAGTCATGCACCGAATAGTTAACCTCATGAGTCTTAAGCTGTCGAGATGAATAAGCAACAACTTTACCATCTTGCATCAGAACACAACCCAAACCCACATGTGACGCATCACTATAAATGACGAAGTCTTTCCGAGGCTCAGGCTGTATCAGAACTCGTACCTGAGTCAAAACTGTTTTAAGCTTCTCGAAGCTCTCCTGCTGTGCATCAGTCCAAACAAAAGGAACTCCCTTACGCAACAACTTAGTCAATGGTGCTGCAATCAAAGAGAACCCTTTAACGAACCGACGATAGTATCCTGTCAACTTCAGAAAACTACGAATCCCTGACATAGTCTTCAGCTGTTTCTAATCCAACACAGCCTTAATCTTACGAGGATCCACACGAATCCCCTTAGCAGATACCACATGCCCCAAGAAAGTCACCTATTGAAGCCAGAACTCACACTTAGAGAACTTTGCAAACAACTATTTCTCATGGAGAGTCTGCAGAACAATCCTGAGATGCTCATCGTACTCATCCTCTGTCTTAGAATAAACCAGAATGTCGTCGATGAACACTACCACGAACCGGTCCAAATAGGGTTGGAACACTCGTTCATCAGATCCATAAATGCCGCTGGTGTTTTAGTCAACCCAAATGGCATAACCCGATCGTAAGTCAATTTTTGAGAACACTAAAGCCCCTCTGAACTGATTAAAAGATCATCAATCCTCATAAGTGGGTACTTATTCTTTATCATCAACTTATTTAACTGACGGTAGTCGATACACATCCTCATAGTATCGTCTTTCTTCTTCACAAAGAGAACAAGTGCTCCCTATAGAGACACACTGGGACGATAAACCCACGATCCAACAGCTCCTGAATCTAAGTCTTAAGGTCTGTCAGCTCCTTCGGTGCCATACGATAAGGGGCAATGGATACCAGAGCTATACCAGGAATTTGATCGATCCCAAATTCTACCTCTCAAGTCAGCCAAGAACACTGTCCCTTGGACCTCTAAGGGCACAGCCCTGAATGGTTTACTAACTCTAACAGATTGCCCCAACGGACTCACTACTGAAATTTCACTAGAAGTACTATCATACAATATTCCCAGGGTCTCAGCCACAGAACATGCAACATAGAAATGTGTAGAACCTATGCCTATTAGTGTAACATAAAGTAGATTAAAAATGAAAAACGTACCCGTGATGACATCTGGAGCATTTCCCTCCTCACGAAGATGTGCAGCATTGACCAGTGTAGGCTGCCTTGCCTCAGTCGGCCCAGCACCTCTGCCCGATGCTCTTTGACCTCAACCCATAACATTACCACCCCTAGCCTGTCATCGGCCCCTAGGTAGCTACTGTACCCTTCGCGGCTACTGTGTAGTCTCAACAACCGATGCTTGCGTCTGGTTACCCCTCAGTGGGCAGTCCTTAACTTGGTGCTCAGTAGATCCGTACCTCAAACATGCTCCAGTAACTCTCCAACACTCACCTGGATTACTCCTATTATAGTGCTGACAGATAGCCACCCTAACTAGAACAACCACAGTAGGCTCAACTCTCATGGGCCCATCAGTCTTGGCCTTTTGTTTAGGCCTCGCAACAACGTTAGAAGGCTCGGATCCCTCCTAGCTTTCCCTCTATCACGATTCTAATGCTCAGTGCGCTTCACCTCCTTGGCTATCTTGGCCTTCTCGACTAAGGCTGAGAAATCCCATTCCCTCTGTGGAGCTATCAGAACACATAAGCTGTCACGGAGTCCATCTTCAAACTGTACACAGCGCTCATACTTGATCGCCACCATGCCCCTCGCATAACGGCTCAGTCTCAGGAATTTGGCCTTATACTCGGCCACAGAACGATCTTCCTGTGTGAGATTCAAGAACTTGCGTTGCCTAGCATCAATCTAACTGGCTCCCACATACTTACTCTGATATGTGGCTTTAAACAAACCCCAAGTCATCCGATTGGGCTGAGTGCCCTCCTTAACAACCAACCACCACTAATACGCCTCATCCCAAAGCAATGACAAAGCCCCATTGAGCTTTTACTCATCAGTAAAGTCAAAATCTTCAATAATGCGCTCTGTAGCCTTAATCCAATACTTAGCCACACTCGGAGCAACTCCAGCAATACCCCTAAATACCTCAACCCCATTGGACCGAAGTCGTTTCGTAACTGACCCACGGCCTCTAAATCCAGTGTTAGGTCCAGCGACCCTCTCCAGAATACAAAGCATAGCTTGGAAAAGTGTGTCGTCCCCAGCCGTATGATCATACGGTCTCATCCCACTATCAGTTGTAGGCGATGTCGGTGTCTCACTAGCATCCACCACTGGTATAGTATCAAAAGCAAGGGACTCAGCTATAGCCCTTCTATGGCCTCTACCAAGGCCCCTAGTACCCCGTCCACGAGTACCACGTGTGCTCATCGTATCTATCGAATTAATCTGTATTTAGAAGTTTTATGCAAATCAGTTTACAATTCCAATAAATTATTAGCAAATGTTTTATACAGTATCGCTATCAAAGTGTAAAGTCTGTTATCGCGAGAGAAGGAATCGTCTCCTTAAAGTCTCAGTTTACACTATCTAAAGTGTTTTAGTGAAATACTACCTAGGTAGCCTCAGAATACAGTTTCAATCAGATCAAACAGTCTTTCAGTATAAACTAATCATGTTTTAAAAAGTATATATCAGAATTTTAGAGAACTTACATGGATAGACGTCGGAGGCTCGGTGAACCACTTACTCAGTAACAAAACTTTTCAAAATTATTTTCTCAAACCATCCTTTAAAACCCAAAAACCACAGCTGAGTTTTGCAACCGAACTCTGATACCACTAAATGTAACACCCCAAACCCAGCCTAAACGTTATGGTCGAATCTGGTGGCATCACATGGGAGTGTTTTTCGAAAATCGTTTCAAATATCAAAAACTTGTTCAAATTATTATCTTTACTTTATCACGAAAGCTTCGAAAACATTCATTCATACTAAAATCTTTAATTAAGTTGAGAGAATCACATTTGCCATGTCGCAGTTCATAAATTAATATCAATAACAATTTAAAACCCCATAATAAAACCAAAAATCGTCTAAGTCCCAAATTACATAAAATAGCCCAGTGAAATAAAATAAAAATAATAAAAACATTAGTCTTAAACCGTAGCAACCATCTCAGTGGTCATTGACGAGCCCTCCGCTGCCCCAATCCATCTACTACTGGGGATTACCTGTAGACATAAATAAAGGGGTGAGTTTTTGCAAACCCAGTGTATACATCCCCACAGTAAAACATACATACATACAAATATCAGAAATAGATAATAGTCATAGTACGGGCATGGGCCCTTAACAAATATAGTGCCTTGGCCCACTCAGAATAGAATCAGATATATCCGGGCCTCAGCTCATACAGATACGCATGCATATCAAATCAGATCAGAACAGTACATGCCCACCAACCCTGTACACCATCTCCGTCCACCCTACACACCATGTGGGGATAAAATTGACCCACCCAACTCTACACACCAAGTATGGGGATAAAATTAACCCATCCAGCCCTACACACCATAAGATACCATAAAACGACACATAACAAGTAAAGGCAGTACAACTGCCAGTCAAATGGCTTAAGGCCTTATAGTCTTTCTTCTCTCCAATATCAATCCCAACCCAATGCAATGCAAAATAAATAATGTCATGGCATGCTTTCATATAGTAAACAGATCATACTCAGATCAGATTAGAACAGTATTGTTACACATGCTAAATATAACATGCTAGCGTACATCTCAGTATCATGTCACAGAATAGGGTCTAAATAACACTTACCGGCCCTTTAAATAGGTCACATTCGACTAGGGCGATCCGTGCAACCTTTCAGAATAATTCAAATTAATGGGCCACACGCCTATGTGGCCTGCCCGTGTGAGCCCACAGCCCGTGTAGCCTACACGGCCCATCTTAGCCTTGTCCGTGTGGATTAAACAGCCTGGCCCAAACCTACACTCCCGTGTGGTTCACCTGTGTAGGCCCACACAGCCCAATTGGCCTAGCCCATGCCTCGCATATAGCCTAGCTAGCATCACACGCCCGTGTCCGTCACGCTCGTGTAGTGCGAGCACGGCCTCACTCATCGACCACATAGTCGTGTATCGCCACACGGCCTCTACACGGGCAGTCCACACGCCCGTGTGGCATCGACAGCTTTGTTTTTAGCTTTTATCAAAATGTAATTTCAGAGCATTTGGGGTACACACATGATTTTTTTTGACATTGATGCTATCTTGAGCATTCTAGAACCTAGAATCAACAATTTCTAAGACTCAATTCAGTCATTTAATTAAGCTACTAAGATTAGGCAAATCTCGAAACGAACTATTGATCTTACCTCTAATGGCAACAACGATTCATCACCGTTTAAATCATCTATTAGCAGTCCACAGTATCTCGGTTATCTCCTAAATAAAAAACAACCCCTTAATGACCCATCATCATTTAAAATGAAAATGCAAGTCACTCTGAACTTACCAAATTCGTACCAAACACGAAGATGGACAACGATGATGGAAAAAGCCAATAAAATTTAATAATATCAGGAAGGGAAACAACAAGAATTTAGGGGAATTTCGGCTGATCACAAAAGGAAAACGAAAAGAAAGTGGAGAGTGAGACTTGCAGAGAATTTCGGTGGAGAGAAACTAGATAGGAAAAGTCTCAATTCCTCCAAAATCCTCTCCAAAATCGTCTACCAATCTCAGAATTTGGTTCCAACTCAAACACTGGCCATCCAAAGCAGCAAAAATAACCCCCTTATAGCGTATGCTAAGATTCAAACCTTAACCCTCAAGCAACACCAACACTCCTTCAAACACTAGACCAATAGGCCCATTCTATCATGTTTTACCCAACTTTTACGTAAAACCCTTATTACCAAGAGTTAGACTTTATTCAATAAAAATCTAAAATTTTGCCCAAGCCAAGACTTGAACTTGAGACCTCCCCAAACACACCCAGAGTACTTATTCACTCAACTAGATAATTATTTACGTCAAATATTTACAAAAACAATTTTAGAAATTTCCACACATTGCAAATCATAATAGTCAAAATTTTAGGACGTTACAACCTCGCTTTTCGGAGCAAATACTTCAACCATGGAGCCCTGTTGCTAAAGAAGAACAAGAAGAGCCCAACACCAATATCACCAATGATAGTCATCATTAAAAGTGGATGGAGTTTTCTTTTTCTCTTACATTATTTTAAGTTCTTTCATTATTTTTACTTAGTAGTGGTTTATTGTTATGTTAATATTTTCTTTTGTTATTTTTTTTGTTTATCTACCACTGAGGGTATTGCTTTCCTTTAAGTTTGGTGGGGGAATATGTTTAAGTTGTTGTTTTATTTGTTAATTTCTCTTTTTTTCTTAGGTTTTAGGTTATTTTAAGATAATGGTTTTTTATTGGAATTGACTTTTTCATGTGATTTTTTTAAAGTGATGAAGCTCAATGATAATTTTTTTTCATAATAATACTAGCTCTTGTGCAGGAATGAGCCTTTAGTACTTAAAGTGCCACACCCCAAAAATTGACAGACCCGAGAAGAGAAGTAAGGTAGGTAGGTAAACTAATGGGCGTACTGTGGTAACATAATCTGCCACTCTACTTGCCTGATAGCGAGTTAAAGTATTAACGCATGCTAGCGTTAAAGTATTCGTCCATTGGCGATATCTAAGAAATTAATCACATGATGTTTTCAAGTGAAGAGAGATTGCGCCAATGAAAGTGCACACTTATTAAGGAGTACGTCTCAAAGTTTTGTTTGAACACCAAGAGCCTGTCAAATGTATGAGGAAATTGTAGGAAACTTAATTATCCTAAGGACCACGCCAAACCCGAGTCTCCACTAAGTTATAGTACGTCTGATTTTCATAAGTACTATTCAATTAGATCTTGTATCGGGTTTAGTTGAGAGTTGTTGGTCAGCAATAGAAATAGAGATCAGAATAAAGAGTAGAGTAACAAGATGTGTGAAAGATTACTTGTACATAATACCAAGTAAACTAAACAAATCATCACAAGTAGCATGGCTGACCATGTCTCAACAAGTGTTAATTAGATTAATTTAACCCTCCCCATGACTGGTCAATAGTAAGGTTAACTTTAACCAAATTTTCTTTTACCTACCCTGGGTTTGGTAGGAAAATCTGGGGGACTGAGAGTATATTTATCGAAAGGGGACATTTTAAATGGTTTTTCTATCTGCTTAAAGTTTAAGTTCTTCTTTTTAACCTCAACTTATTCTTCTTCTTTGTTAAGATCAAACTAAGATCTCGTCTAATGAGTAAATGATTTTGCCTTTTTGTAAGTCTTATAACTTTGCACATTATAATTATAGAAGGAAAGAGTGTTACAATATGGCCTTACATAGGGGTCGCATGTAGTGGAAATGTTAGTAAAATGTTTGTAATGAGGATTTTAATGGAAATTTTATGATCTTTTAAGCAATTTCTGCTACTGGATTAGGAAAGACAATTGAAACAAAAACTCTAGGTCAAAGTAAAGGTAGGTCTTTGGTGAGCTTCTAAACTTGATTCATGCATGTCATTTTATGTAGAGTGACGTAAATATGTGTACGTGTATTTTCTGAGAACTATTTACAAGTACATGTGAAGTGAACAATGTGTGATATATGTGAATGGGGAAATATGTGTTCGAAAGTATAATTTCGTTATAGATATAAATGATATTTACATAAGTGTCTTTGTCGTGATAAGTTGACTCATGGAGTCTGGGTAAGTGTGATAAGTTGTGTTGTAGGCATGAGTATGGTCATTGTCTAATATATTCTTGTTATATGATTCTAATACTGACAAATTTGTGTCATATGAAAATGTAGAAAGAAGCTTTATTTGTAATGCCTTCAGTAAGGTAGTTTTATTGCAAACCAGACTGACAGATCATGGTCCAACCTTGCAGGCGAATACGATATGTGAAAGACCGTGTAGGTGAGGCCCAATGGCATCATTTGATAACATGCCAAGATTTCAAGACGGTGTAAAACCATGTTAGTGAGGCTCCATGCCATCCACTGTGTTGGTCCACTAAGACGTTAAACACAAGGTCCATTGACACTGTAAACTTAAGAATTCTCTAGAAAGTCTTTGTGGCGTATCATTTGGAAAGCTTCTGTGGCGTATCATTTGGAAATCCTTTGTGACAAATTCTTTGGAAAGCTGTTGTGGTGAGTTGTTATTTCATCCTTGTAGTAAGACCTGGGCATGCCTACGAAGCATTATCTAAAAGAGTTCTCAGTAGTGAACTCATTTAATGATTCTGCCATAGTGACCGCCATGATAGAGAACTTGGGGTATTTAGAATGTTGGTAGTCCAAGGGTCCGCCAAACTTGGAACTTCTTAGGTTCGGTATTGAAGTCATCTGGGATTCTACCGCTTGAATTAAATGTGACACTCTTCAAAGCAAGTCTGGTTAGCTGGACTAATTTGAAAATACGGTATATCTAGTGTTTTGGTAATTGCTGGATTCTGTGAAGGAATACATTAAGAGTAACATCTACTGAGTATTATTCTAGGAAGTGTAACCAACTACTATTTGCAAAGAAATTGTGTAATGAGATTCGAAATATGGTGTGAGGTTTGTGATCCGCTAGTTGTGTGGAATGAGTATAAGACGGTTAAGTGCATATATTGACGTATGAGAAGGAAACCGCACCCTTAAGTCGAGAATTTATACAACACCTTTAAAAGGTAATAATGAGTGAGGCCACTAAGTTCCTTTGAACTTATATGCATCTTTTGGTTTGCAGGTCTAATAATCGAACCAGTGCGTCGGAAGGGACCAAGCTAGGGATGTGCCATGGGGGTAGACCGAGAGCAATATTATGCATACAGAAGGACATTATTAGAAATATGTTTTTAAATGACAATTAGTAATATACGCTGCGAATATGTTTGTTAAATCAAACATCTAGGTTGTAAGGCTTTAAACTACCTTGGAAAGTCTGTAATAAACGATAAATGTTTTATTCAAACTTATTGTCCTAGAAAAGATTTTAAATAAATAAAAGGTGCATTCAATAAGGCTTTTGTAGATTGTAAAATTTTGCTAAGTATGTAAGTATTGTGACATCCTATATTTGAATCCGATAAATCGGGTTAGGTATAGGATGTTAGCACAAAAATTGATGCTTTGAAAAAATAAACACTACATGGCACTATAGGCTAGACATGCTAATTATCATTTTTAACATCGTTAAGTTTTTGGAACAAACATATAATAGAATAATAGTTAAGGTGTTAAAGCGGAAAAAAAATTTGACATCAAAATGAAAAAAAAAAAAAAAAGAGTATAGCTCAAGGGTCGAATCGTGATATAAACCTTCTTTTTAAATATATATAATTAGGTTATTTATTTTAGTTAGTCAGTTGTAACATTTTAGATTTGTAAAATTCTATTTCATGGATTTGAGGTGTTTGTTATACTCAATTTAGGGAATAACAATAGAAGAAGTAAAAAAAAAATGAAAGAAATGACGAAAGGGAAGGAAGGGAGGAAGAAAAGAAAGATGATGAAAGTAAATAAATAACAAGTTATATGTAATTATAAAAATATAATTAATTTTTTAAATTCAAATTTAATTTAACTTTTTCTTTAATTTTTATTTTAGTAAAAAATTCTATGATTGGTTTTTTTTTTATTCTCCAATATATTTTATGATCTCTGTTTGGGTTCGTGGCTGCCTCTTCCAATAATGTCATCTTCAAGGTATAAATTTATATTCTTCTTTAGGAGTATAAAAATTCTTTAAGTACCTAAATGAGAAATGAGATATAGTTTGAGGCCAATTTTACATTTAAGTTTAAAAATAAAGATTAGGTGACCAAAAGAGGAATTATGATTTCAATGCATTCACAAAATCTCGAAGGCATCCTTTTGGATTTTCACTTTAATATTTAATTTTACCACCACCTAATAAAGCTTAAGTTACTATAGAAGCCCCTATACTAGGAGTCAAATTACATTTTATTTTCTCTACTCAAAAATTGATCTAATTAGAACATGTATGTTACTTCAAAGAGTAAATTAATCATTTCTTTTAAAAATTCTATCCCATTGTACTATTAAAAATAGGTGTGGCTGCCAGAATAGCTAGACAATAACATATGACATACTACATGTACCTAGTTTTGATGTAAATAACCAATTTTTAATAAAAAATAGATGATTTTTTTAATAGAAGGATTAAGTTGCTATATAATCTAACATACATGGACTAATTTGTTTATTTTTTTAGGTCTAAATTCAATCTAACTTTTAATATAATGACCTCCATCAATCAAACTAGGAAGTGTCTAATTAGAAATGAGTAAATTTTGAACTTCAAACTTCGCGGTTATATAAAAAAAAATGATACTTAAGAATCAATAAAAATAATTTTCGGTTTCTTATTATTTACAAGCACGGATTATTAGATTAATTGAACTAGAACATGAACTGCAAGATCAAGCTTTAGTAATAACAATTCCATGTAAAAACAAGACAATTATACAGATTTGGTAAAATGCCAAATTTAAACATGAAAGCTTATTATGTAGCTGCAGATCTTCGTTCCTGGATTTTTGCGTCTTCAACATCACTAATCCTAGAGGAAGTTTGCTTCTTAAAATCATAAAAGTAAAGCATGAGGGCCACCCATTTTACCAAATTCCCCAAGCAAACTAGGCTAATATGTAGAGTCGTTTCCCCAATGCTACTGTCTCCATTGTACCACGTTCTATAAAGGAAAGCAAATCGTAACCCAAATCTCCAAACAAAGAATCCAAGCATTAAGAAGAATCCACCACCCCTATTACATCTACTGAGATACGATGAGAGCAATAATGCTACATTGCCTTGTTTATTATCTTCCAGGATCGAAACCACAATCCCCAAGTTCCAAATCGCACTCCATTCGAGGTACTTCACCAATAAAGCTATAAAAGGCACCATAAATATCACCATGAAGAAGACAGCTAATGATGCTAATAAGTATATGCTTGTTGCAAAGGAGATCAGCCCAAGGAGAACAAGGGCAGCTAAAGAGAGAGAACAAATTGATGTGATAAGAGGCCCTTTGAACCTTGTTTCGTTGATAGATCTGCAAATCATGTGTTTGAGGCTGATGGGTTTTTCTCCTGCATATATCATTGATGCAATATCCACGATTGCAATGGTGTTGAAGAGGTCTACGAAATGGAGGGTTCCCAAAAATAGGACACACATGAAAAGATCCATAGGAGAAACTTTCTCTAACAAGTACCCAATTTTGGTTAGTCTTTCATAGTCATCAAATGTTTTCTGAAAGATTTGTGCGGATTCAATCAGGGTATGCTGAAGGATGATCTCGTAGAAAACGAGGAAACAAAAAAGAGGGAAGGAAGTAAGGAAGGTTAATAAAATGAAGTTGGGATTATTCAATGGGATTTTCAGAGATTGTTGGATTATCTCAAAGAACCCAAGTCTGTCTTTCATCAACCTTGATGAGCTTTCCATCGTAGTGATCTAAGCAACTGTATCGTAATACCTTATCCTCACACTCAATGACTCAATATGAAGGTGAAGACTACAAAGTGGAAGTCCTTCCAAGGGATTGACTTTCCATGGTTTGTCATATTGGTGGAAAGTTAAAGGAAATGCTAGTTGGTTGGTTTGGTTCACATCTTCTTTGACTTAAGAGGAGACTTATCTTAAATTGAAATGTAATTTTTGTTTTTATAAGAGATAAAAAGGCGAAATAAAAAATTGGTACTAATAGCAGACTTAAATATAAATCTTGTTGAAGTTCAATCCCCATGCTAATATTTCATAAGTTCAAATTTAAATATAAATATTTACAATTTCTTTTACTATCTGTTGTAAGTGGGAAAAAAAGGGCTAACGGTGAATCTTAAGTTTGAAATGTATTGGACATTAATTCAGTAACTAAAAAGTTTATGATCATTGTTGGGTCATTATGTAGACCCATATGTTTCATATTGAGTATTGATTATCTTGATTTGGTATAAGTTCATTTGCATATGGATATTTATATGCCCAATGTTAAGAACTAGGCCTGCAATTCAGCAAGCTTGCTAATTTCAATTTGGACCCATTTGAGATCCACTTCAGGAAACTTGGAAAATGTGTAGTGTTTTTTTTTTACATAAGATATTACATTTTTAACTCAACTTATTAATATATTAAAATTCATATAAGTATATTAAGTTAATTAATGTTATAAGATAAAATTATTAATTACCCCATGCAAGTCAAGTTTAAGTTACTCAAGTGGTATCAGATTTACTTATAAGTCTTATATAAGGTATTGGTCGATGGTTTAATATACAACACGCTTAAGCACTACAATAAGTATTCACACGTCCAATACTAATATTTATTTCAAGTCTTTATAATGACCCAAAATTCACGGGTACCGAAAAAGTGAGTTATAGGGCCTTCGTCTTAGTAAACCGAGTCCGTAAATAATTATTAGGAGTAATTATGAATCTAGTAGTGTGTCTAATTAAGTTTTAATTAGGTGAATTTAACTTAATTAAGAGTAATTAGAAAAAAGGACTAAATTGAATAAGAGGCAAAAGTTAAATTATAGATTAAAAGAAAATAAAAAGGACCAAAATAAAAATTATGCCATTTGCCCTAGTTGAGGCCGCAAACAATGAGAAAAATCTAAAGATTTTTTTTAAGGATTTAATATTTTGTTATATATATATATATATATATTAAATAATATTAGGATATAAAATGTAAATTATTATTTAATTGATATTATCTTATTAAATTAATGAAATATATGTAAATTAAAGACAAATGTATAGTAGTGATTTAATACAAGTGTATTAATAAAAATACATACATTTGTAATACTTATATTTAGATATTAGATAGATATTTATTAAATTATTATATTAAATTATTGTTACAATTATTATTATTATTATTATTATCAAAATAAATTGAACTATGACAAATGTAGGGTGGTGATGAAATAAATGTGTAATATTATGTATGTGTACAATTGTAAGACATGCATTATTTAGGTAAATAGATATTTATTACTTATTATTAAGCTAAAAAGATATTTATTAATAAAATAATTATATTATAAGATTTTTATTTGATAAATAAATTAAATGTATGACAAGTGGATGGTGATGATATTGGAAAAATGTAAAATATATATTTGTTATTAAATAAGATATTTATTAAATCATTATATTATATTGTATTATATTGTATTATATAAATAAAGCATATAAAATAAAGAAAGAAATGAAACAAAGAACAAAAGAAAGAGAGGCTAATTTGAAACAGAGCAGGAGAAAGAAAGAAAGAAAAGAAAAAGGAGAAACTAAGGTCTTAAAGCTTGAAGTTTTAATATGTAAGTCAATTAAACCCTTTTTTACTTAATTTTAATATTTTAGAAGCTTTAGAACAAAGTTTTGATGGAATTAAGTTGAGGTTTTGGAAGTTCTAAGGTTTTTGAATATAGTTCATGTTGAACAAAATAATGAATTAGGGGTTTAATTGAATGAATTTCAAGTTAGAATTGATTAAAGGATTAAATTGTAAACTAGGCTATAAGTTTTGTGTTGTAGGGATTAAATTGAAAGAAGTTTTAAATTAGGGTTTTATTATGAACATTGAATAGTTGAGTTGAATATGGCAAGAGATTAAGTAGAAAAGAACTGTGAATTGAGTTAGAAAAAGTAAATGAGTTAATTAGGATCAAATTGGAATTAGGGTACAAATTGAATAGAAATTAAATTATTTATTATAATTTAGTGTTGTAATTAATAGTATAAATTATTATCATTTTCATAACTAACAAAGAACCCGAGGCATCGGCAACGAAAGGAAAGGAAAAGGTTATTGAGGAGTAATCGAACAAATCACGGTTTGTATTACTATAATTCGAGTTATTCATTACTTAATGTTTATTTCGATATTTATATTTAATAAGTGAATATGAGATAAGTGTTAATATTGAGATGAATGAAAATTGATATTGAATTAATAGTATATTTGAATTGAATTTCAATGATTTGTGATCAAAATTGAAAGTGAAAGTGAAATTGAAATTGAAATTGAAATTGAAATTGAAAGTGAAAGTGAGAGTGATATGAGTTTTGAATTGAAAATCCCTATTAATTAGCCGGGTTGAGTTGGATATAGTTGGCATGCCATAGGATTAGAAGAGTTCGGGGATTCTTCAACCTCGAGTCGATGAGACACTAGGTGTCACTTTATTGCTTTGAACTATCCGATGAGGCACTGGGTGCCATTATGGTGTGTTTGGTTGGATCTGTGTATCCGCCAAAGTTCGAGTCTTATTAAATTAATGAAATATATGTAAATTAAAGACAAATGTATGGTAGTGAGTTAATACAAGTGTATTAATAAAAATACATATGTAACACCCCAACCCCTGCCTAGACGTTATGGCCGAATCTGGCGATGTCACATGGAAGGGGATTTGAAGATGAGATTGTCGAGTTAAAACCGTTACAGTTAGTTAGCTTTTATTTAATTCAGAAAAACAAGTACTAGTTGATTTGCTTTAAAACTTCTCTCTTAGCGGAAGCTTTTGTAACCAATTAATTTAGGAAAAATCGTTTCTATTTACGAAAACCTTAGTTTTTAGAAAAATCGTGTTTTGTTGAGCTGCAGTTTAAAAAAAATTCATATAAATAATATAATGTCCCAAATTTAAAGCCAACCAGTCCATAATCCAAAAGTTACATAAAAAAACCCCCAAATAAGTAATAAATTCTAGAAATTAAAGGAAAATAGTCTAAAATTTATGTATGGCCAGTCCTCCGCTACATCGACCCGTCAAGTCTGGGTATTACCTGTATAAATTAAATGGAAAAATGGTGATTTTTCGCAAACTCAGTGTTTAATCCCCCCCAGAAAACATGCATACAGATATTCAACAGAATTTAGTTAGATACAGTCTGAGGCCTGGTCCCATCACAGAATCATTTTGGGCTTTAGCCCTATTTAAATACAGTCTCTGATATACATTAGGCCTTGGCCCATATCTGATACAGAATGCTGATATAGTAAATCAGAATCCTACCCACCAGCCTCTACACACCATCTCTGTCCAACCCTACACACCATGTGGGGATTAAATCAACCTACCCATCTCTACACACCATGTTGTACAGAAATGCGGCACATAATCAGAAGGTTGCAGTGAGCTACCAGATAATAGGCTTAACAGCCTTTCAGACACTTCCTCCAAATGTCATCAACCCATCCCGATGCAATACAACATACAAAATATGTCATGCCATTATGCAACTAATAGTACATACATTCAGATATCATAAGTCATGCTCGGTATAGAAATCAGACAGACAGATCACACATATAGGGGCCTAAGTAAAGCTTACCGACCCTACAGTAGGTCCACAGTTGACTTGGGCGACCCGTGCAACCTTACAAAACTTTTCAGAAAAATGGGCTCACACGCCCATGTGGCCTGCCCGTGTGGGCCCACACGCTCATATGGCCCATTCTACCCAAATTGGCCTTGGCCGCGTGATCCATTTTTAAGGTAACCCATGCTAGCTAAATATTCATATATGTTTTCACTATTTACTTATATGTTCCTTCAATGCTGTCTACTTGAGTCATTGTTACTAAATTATTTATATCTTGAGCTACAGAATTCCAAATTAAGATTTGCTTGATGTTTCTGAGACTAGACTCAAATACTTTTCTACCATAAAATTTTTAGAATTTATAGTTCATCAAATAAGTACAGCAAAATCTTCAAATTTATCCCAATTCTACTATTTGACAACTTCAACATTTCCTTGCTAAAAATTATTTATATCTTAGTACGGAATTTGGATGATGTTTCCGTTTGTTTCTCTTGAAAATAGACTCATTAAGGATTTAAAAATATAAATTTAAGCCCCTAATTATTTTTTTACAATTTTTGATGATTTTCCAAATTCAGAATAAGGGAACCTAAAACCATTCTAAACTTGTCTCACAAAATTCATTATATTTCATAATTTACAATTCCATTGCTTAAACTGTTTCTTCCGTGAAAAACTAGACTCAATAAATTTTAATTTCATATTTTATTCAACCTCTAACTCAATTTTCACTATTTTTTTATTATTTTTCAAAGTTAGACTACTACTGCTATCCAAAATTATTTTAGTGCAAAATGTTGATTTCCAAGTTTATAACACCTTTATTTCCTTTCTCTACAAATTTTTGCATCATTTTCTCTTATTTCTCGATAGCAAGCAATTTTTGCTTTTCACTGAATCCCATTTTCTGTGTTTCGGGTACACATCTGGTTTCGGTTTGAAGTGTAGACACTCCCAAGACACTTAGAACCTAGAATTGACATTCCCAAACATAGAGTTAGCTTTTAAACGAGTTTTTAAAACGCGAATACGAATGACCATATCGCTAATCAAGCGACCAATGCTTACCCCAACACCCTTAGTGATTCCAATTACGAGGTGGCGCGAGGAAGACTCCATTCTTCTCGATTGTCTGCAAACAGGGGAAAACACAGCGATCAAACATAATCCCGAACAAGGAGACACATCTTGGTCAAAACGATAAAAGGAAGAAAAAGGGATTTGCTAACACAAAAAGAAAGAAAAATGACAGAGGAGAATTTGACAGGAAGAATGGAAGGGAAAACGTGCAGAGTTTTTTTGGGGAAAAAAAGGAAAAGACTGACAAAATATCCGATAACCACCTTTAATCCCTTATTTTTCTCCTAAAAACCGTCTACCACACTCCCACTATCCCTCAAACTCCCCAAAAATTGTCCACTACATTCCCTCAACAACCGAATTCAAACTTCACTCACACACTTCAGTATTTTACTTTCCTTCAAACTCCAACACGACACAGATAACATAAAATAACTCCCTTGCGCGCACAAGGATTCGAACTCAAGACAACCAGCATATTAACCAGCATATTAACACTTCACCTAACCGCTAGAACAGCAAGCCCATTCTATTGTATTCTTACAACCAAACAAATACAAGCCTACTAAATAAGAGTGAGGCTTTATTCAAAAAAAAAATCCAAAGTTTCGCCAAAGGCATGGCTTGAATTTGGGACCTTATACACATACCCAAAACACTTAACCACTGAAGCAGATAATTATTTGTATCATATTTTTACAAAAACAAAAAATATACATTTTTGGAGCGTTACAACTTACATTTGTAGTTATTAGATAGATATTTACTAAATTATTATATTAAATTATTGTTATTATTATTATTATTATTATTATTATTATTAATATTATCAAAATAAATTAAACTATGACAAATGTAGGATGGTGATGAAATACATGTGTAATATTATGTATGTGCACAATTGTAATATATGCATTATTTAGGTAAATATATATTTATTATTTATTATTAAGTTAAAAAGATATTTATTAATAAAATAATTATATTATAAGATTTTTATTTGATAAATAAATTAAATGTATGACAAGTGGATGGTTATGATATTGTATAAAATTAAAATATATATTTGTTATTAAATAAGATATTTATTATAGATATTTATTAAATTATTAAATTATATTATTATTATTATTATTATTATTATTATATAAATAAAGCATATAAAATAAATAAAGAAATGAAACAAAGAACATAAGGAACAGAGGCTAATTCGAAATAGGGCAGGAAAAAGAAAGAAAGAAAAGAAAAAGGAGAAACTAAGATATTAAAGCTTGAAGTTTTAATATGTAAGACAATTAAGCCCTTTTTACTTAATTTTAATGTTTTAGAAGCTTTAGAACAACGTTTTGATGGAATTAAGTTGAGGTTTTGAAAGTTCTAAAGTTTTTGAACATAGTTCATGTTGAACAAAATAATGAATTAGTGGTTTAATTGAATGAATTTCAAGTTAGAATTGATTAAAGGATTAAATTGTAAACTAGGCTATAAGTTTTGTGTTGTAGGGATTAAATTGAAAGAAGTTTTAAATTAGGGTTTTGTTATGAACATTGAATAGTTGAGTTGAATATGGCAAGAGATTAAGTAGAAAAGAACTATGAATTGAGTTAGAAAAAATAAATGAGATAATTAGGATCAAATTTCAATTAGGGTATAAATTGAATAGAAATTCAATTATTTATTATAATTTAGTGCTGTAATTAATAGTATAAATTATTATTATTTTCGTAGCTAGCAAAGAACCTGAGGCATCGACACCAAAAGGAATGAAAAAAGTTATTAAAGATTAATCAAACAAATCACGGTTTGTATTACTATAATTCGAGTTATTCATTATTTAATGTTTATTTCGATATTTATATTTAATAAGTGAATATGAGGTAAGTGTTAATATTGAGATAAATGAAAATTGATATTGAATTAATAGTATATTTGAATTGAATTTCAATGATTTGTGATAAAAATTGAAAGTGGAAGTGAAAGTGAAATTGAAAGTGATATGAATTGTGAATTGAAAATCCCTATTAACTAGTTGGATTGAGTCGGATATAATTGGTATGCCATAGGATTAGAAGAGTTCAGGGACTCTTCGACCTCGAGTCGATGAGACACTAGGTGTCACTTTATTGCTTCGAACTATCCAATGAGGCACTGGGTGCAATTCTGGTGTGTTTGGTTCGATTCGTGTATTCGCCAAAGTTTGAGTCTTGTTAATAGGGGTAATGTAACAACTCAAACCCGGCCTAAACATTATGGCTGAATCTGGCGATGTCACATGGTAGTGCTTTTGAAACTATATCGTCGGTAAAACATTTTCCTGTTTAAAACATTTCATTTACCTTTTATTAATTTTAAAATTGTGTCATTTATTTAGTCGATCATTTTCACAACGTTATTCAATGCAGAAGCTTTTAAAACAATTCGCGTAGTCGAGAGTATTTTTGTAAAAACATCTATTTCTTTTGAAAACCTAAGTTTTCCTACTACTAGCACGTATAAACCATAAAACAGTATAAAACCCAAATTTAAGTAAACATCCGTAGTGGCCATAATTACATCAAATTCTCCCCGAATGAAAATTAAAACCATAAACAAGTAATAGTTAGTATAATAGAAGTCGTGTGGCCACCGCCGAGTCCTGTGTTGCACCAACCCATCAAGTCTAGGGATTACCTGTACAGATTAACAGGAAAGGATGAGTTTTCACAAACCCAGTGTGTAATCCCCACAGAAAACATACATATAAATACACATGAGAGAGTAACCAATTACTGTCTGGGGCCTAAGCCCATCGCAGAATCAGTTTGGGCCTCTCAGAAATACACTAGGCCTTGGCTTATATCAGATATAGTCTCAAAAATACATTAGGGCATTGGCCTATATCTGATACAGAATACAGTGCAGAAAAACAGAGTCCTACCTACCAGCCTCTACACACCATCTCCGTCCAACCCAACACACCATATAAGGATTAAATCAACCTACCCATCCCTACACACCATGCTGTAACGAATTACGGCACATAAATAGAATAGTGCAGCTGAGCTGCCAGATATCAAGCTTATCAGCTTTTCCGAAAACTTCCTCCATATATCATCAACCCAACCCTGATGCAATGTAACATACAATGAATGGCATGCTAATATGCAACAATCAGTACATACAATCAGTTTAGTATACATACTCAATATTATCAGGCTCAGTATAGATATCATACAAACAGATCACATGTTTAAGGGTCTAAGTAATGCTTACCGACCCTACAGTAGGTTCACAATCGACTTGGGAGACCCGTGCAACCTTATAAAATTTTTCAGAAAAATGGGCTCACACGCCCATATAGCCTGTTTGTGTGGGCCCACACGCCTATGTGACCCATACGGCCAAAATTGGCCTTGGCTGTATGGATCACACGGTCTGGCTCAGAATCTCACATGCCAATGTGGCCCACACAGCCCAATTCAGCCTAACCCATGTGTCGCACACGACCTATCTACGCATCACACAACCGTGTCCTTCACGCACGGCCTGGCCTCGTCATTCACATGGCGGTGTCCCCTCACACGGCCTACCACACGGGCGACCATACGCCCGTGTGGCGTCGACATAATACTTTTTCAGCTTTCGTCGAATCTCATTTTCTGTGTTTTTAGGTACACACCTGGTACGTTTCTGACATAAAAGCACTCCCGAGATTTCCAGCACCTAAAATTGACCAATGTTAACCTAACTTAGTCACTTAAATCGCCATTGAATCACGACCTCTAAACGTAAAACTCGAGAACTAATCCAATGACAGTTAGAAAAACTTCCCACGACAAGAACAATAACCAACAGACATCACCCCTGGAGTATCCGTTTAACACCTTCGAACAACACCTAAACGAGAGTGAAAACGAACCCTCTTATTAAACACTTAATCCAAATACAATAGAATTAAGGGGAAACACCACTTACCAAACTACGAAAAGAGCCTAAAAAACTGAAAACAAAAATTAAACGACTAAAATTTCGTGGAATTTCAAAAGTGAGTAAATCGAAAAAATTTTGCCAGAATACAGAAAATGGACGTCAAAGGTTTTGGGAATTTTTAGAGAGAGAAACGAAAAAAAAAAAAAGAATCAGATAGTGAATAAACTAAAACTACCCAAATCCCCCAAAACACTCCACTACCCCTCAAATTCCCTAAACTGTCTACCACTCTCCACCAAAAACTGAATTTCAACTCCATTCAAACACTTCTAGTCAGCCAAGGTAAAAATAAATTCCCTCGCTTACGCAGAGACTCGAACACAAGACCTCTAGCAAACTAACACTCCACCTAGCCACCAAACCAGCAGGCCCATTCCGATAGCATTTTACAAACAATCAAGTAAAAGCCTATTAAAAAAGAGTAAGGCTTTATTAAGAATAATTCTAAAATTTTACCAAAGGCATGGCTTGAACTTGGTACCTCTCACACACATCTAGCACACTTAACCACTAAAGCAACCAATTATTTATGTCACATTTAAGCAGAACATAAATAAAATTTTGGGGCGTTACAGGTAAACAATGTGAAAAAGAAAAAATGAATAGAAATAGAAAATTTATGCATAATGTGTGATATGTGATGAAATTGAGAAATGAGAATGAAATGGATAAATCAAAGGTTTCAAAGGCTATTAGTACCAAATTGTTTATGATATTTGGTTATTATTTGGTTGAATTGAATTGTTATTGTTATGGAAAGAAAATAGTGTATAAAATTAAGATAATATATGTTCATGTATTATATGATTAATTATGTAAAATTTATTTGGTTATTTATAATTTGAATTATAGTAATACCACTGAGTTTGAAATACTCAGCATACGGTTGTTTTCGTGCGCAGGTTAGTAGAAATTAAGGTCCCAGTTCAACATCCAGAGCGACCCTAACTCTAACACAAAATTTGGTGATGTAATCTTTCTTTTGGTAAAGTGGCATGTACTTAGGTGTTATTGATAAACCGTAAATTATACATATTTTTACCTCATGCTTAGCCTAATTTCTGGATGAATTATCATAGAATTTGTGGAATTTGGTGCTCTTAATCCCTTAATTTCATGTTTCGTACTTAGGTGAGCTTAAGGAAGTGAAAAGAATGAGAAACGGGCCGAAAATGGAGAAAATGGGCCAACGTATGAAAACAACACGGCCTGGAGGCTCACCACACGGCTGTGTCACACGGCCGTGCCACCTTGAGCTCAAACACGGGCCAACCTCAACAGGCTCGAGAACGGCCTAGGCCTTGATCCATATGGGTGTGGCATACGGGCGTGTCCCTGTCATGAGGAAGTTTAATTTCACTTGGAAAAGGGTGCTTAGGGGCTAAGAAAGGCATTCCAAAACTCTATATAAAGACCCTAGGAGGCAACTTCAAGGGTCTGCTTAATTCACTGCAAAGGTGTGCCTTTTTCCCGCTAATACAGAGAGTAGAAGCAAGGAATTATTCTAAGGAAAGCTGACTTATCCATCTCAGAAGCCGAATTCTCCCTCAAAGACTGAAAGATCTCCCTTCAATTACCTCTAGGGGTTTTTGGGTTCTTTATGTTTTGTTATCATTATTCTTCTGAGATGTTTTCTTTTATAATTATGAACTAAATCCCCAAATACTTGAGGGGGATGAAACCTAAGACAGATCTTGTTATTATTTTCTCTTGAATTATATGAGAAATATTTGATTTGTTCTTAATTGTGTTTTTAACTCTTAAATTGATATTTCTGGGATGTTGATTTAAGTCGAATGTGCTTATGTAGAGGAGCAAAAGTCCCTGCATAGGAGTAGATCCAACATAATTAAGCGGAGTTGATTGCAATCCGAGAGATAGGACGATGAAAATCTGCCAGATTAGGGTCAAACCTAATAAGGGAGTCCATAGATCAAGTTAATGCAACACTAGGGGTTTTAATTAGAAAGAGATTTCAATTAATCAACCTAGGGTTAGTTGTTTTTAGTCTCGAGAGAGATATTAACATAAGTTAGGGATTTCAACAAATCAAGTCAAGTGAATAAATCATCTAGCTCAAGAGTTGATAACAAGTGAAGTCTAGGTGGATTCTCCCTTGAGTATTGCCTAAATCAATCAGTTTTCCTAAGAGTTTTTCCCTAATTCACTTTTTGTGCATTCTTAGCTTAGTCTAATAATTAGTTTAGTTTAATAAAAATTCCTTTTTATTTCTAGGTTAAATAATAGAAAGAAAGTTAGTACTAATACTTTTGGTTCCTTTGGATACGATATCTCGGTCTTGCCATAACTATACTACTGGTCGATAGGTGTGCTTGCCTTAAATCGTGATAATAGTTAGTTTCTAATGTGATCATTTGTTATAAATTTTTTTACTTCATGTCACGCATATCAGTTATATTGGTCACTTGACAATATCTTATGCTTTTGGTTGAAAATGATACGAAAATGATATTTTGATACTTGGTTTAATGAAATGGAAATAAAATTATCATAACATATTTGGTATATTCGGTAACAAGTTGAAATAGAATGAATGAAGTTTATTAATTTAAACAATATATGTGTAACACCCTAAACCCAGCCTAGACGTTATGGTCGAATCTGGCGGAGTCACATGGAAGTGTTTTCAAAAACTAAGTCGTAGCTAAAAACTATTTCTTTATTTAAACAACTTTTTACTATCTTGTGTTAATTCTGAATCAAGTTATTTGTTTCCAAAACGTTATATGTTTTCAAATGTTATTTATTTACAAATCAATATTCATTCTCAACACTTTTACCTTGCGGAAGCTTCTAAAATGATTTACGAGATTTTGTTAAAATGTTTGTCTCTTTTGAAAATTAGTGTTTCCTACCACTAACAGTTATAAATCATAACCAATGAAAATAATACCCAAATTAAAGTAATAATCCATAATGGCCATGTTACAAAAAAACACCCTGAATAATAATTAAAATTTAAAAATGAAATTGTAAATAGTCACGTAGCCACCACTGAGTCCTCCATAGCACCGATCCACCTATGTTTGGGGATTACCTGTATAGTAAAACAAAAGGGGGTGAGTTTTCAGAAACTCAGTGTGTAATCCCCATGCAAACAAACAAGTAATATGAAAGCATATAACAGTCTGGGCCAAAACCCTTCTCAATATTAATAATCAGTTAGGCCTGGGCCCATTACAGTGATAGTGCCAGTGACAATAGCAGTAGGGCCTTAGCCCATCACAGAATTAGTAAGTAGTAGGGCCTTAGCCCATTACAATGTAGTACAGAGATAGTGGTAGTAACAATAGTGCTTAAGCCCATCACAATATCAGTATGCAGAAATAAGGTGTACAGTATGCACGTCCTACCCAACCATCCACCATACACCATCTCTTGTCCAACCCTACACTCCTGTGGGGATTAAATCACCCAACATCCCTACACTTACAAATTAGCACCGATTGCGACACTAAACAGTATTTGCAGCAGAGCTGCTAGTAATATAACAGGCTAATAACCATCAGTGAATTGCAGCATAACTGCCAGTATAACAGGCATTAAACATTTCAGTACACTTTCTCCACATATATCATCCCAAACCTATGCGATGCAACATATAGATATACATGTTATGTCATGGTAGTAGGACATGCAGTATCAGTTTATCAGAATAAAATCATGCTTAATATACAATCACCATATTACATACATATATTAGTCAGTCATTCAAGGGTCCAAGTACAACTTTTTGACCCTACAGTAGGTTCACAGTCGTCACGGGTGACCCGTGCAACCTTAGTAAACAAATCAGTACAACTGGGCTCACACGTCCAGGTTGGTCTGCCCGTGTGGGCCTACACGGCCCAATTCAGCCTTGGCCATGTGGATCACACGGCCTGGCCCAGAATCCCACATGCTCGTGTGGGCCTACATATTCGTCTGGCCCAGACAATCCAATTGGTTGAGCCTATGTCTAGCACACAGCCTCGTCGGCCATCACACAGCTGTCATGCGCCTGTGTCATATGCGAACGGCCTGGTTCATCGATCACACGGTCGTGTATTACCACATGGCCTACCACACGGGCGACCAAGCTCGTGTGGCGTCGACAGTCCACTTTTTCAACTTTTCACCGAGTTGATATTTCAATGATTCGGGTATACACTTGGTTTGATTTCGACGCGTAATCACTCCCGAGCACTCCAGAACCTATATTTGACAATTGTAAGCCCATTTTCAGTCAATAACCCAATTCGTTATGAATAGATATTCCTAAAACTTACTAATCACCTTACTTTTAATGATCAAGAAACATGATTCTGTAATATGAGAACATCAACTGGCAGACCCTAGACCCTTAGACTTCACCTAAGTCAGTAACGAGCCCTATTAATTGAAGATTCGATAAATAAAATAATATTTAAATGATTCCAAACTTACCAACAACACAAGCAAGTCACATAGACGACGAGATTAAAGCTCGATTAACAAAAAGAAGGTGAGAAGAGGAAAAAAAAAAAAAAGGGAAAACAAAAAAATGTCAGCTGAGTAGGGAAGAAAGAACGTCAGAAAAATTCTTGAAATAGGAGAGAAATTGAAAATTTAAAAAAAGAGAAGAAAATAAATAAAAAAACCGATTGAGATAATCCCCCATCAGCCCCCATTTTTCCTCCTAAAATCACTCCAATACTCCTCTATCACACCACTACCACTTAAAAACCCAAACAACTCAACCTTTTGCCAAAATAAGAAGCAAAAATTAACCTCTTTATGTACACAAGTGTTTAAACACAGAACCTCAAGCACATCAACTCTCCACCTAACCCCCAGACCAGCAAGCCCATTCTAATATAACCCCACTAACATTTAAACTTAAGCCTACTGGACAAGAGTAAGGCCTTATTCAATTAAAAATAAAAATTTTACTCAAGTGAGGGCTTGAACCCGAGGCTTCTCAGACACTCCCAGAACACATAACCACTGAAGCAGACAGACAGTTGTGTCATAAATATACAGAATCAAATATATGAATTGTGGGGCATTACAATATGCAAATGTTTATTTAGTAAATTACTAAGTTGATGTTTAAGATATGTTTAGGTGTATTTGAATATGAAATTGTATGGATTGTGACATTGGTTTTGAATTGGTTGCGATTTGAAATTGCAAGGAAGGTTAAATATTTATAAATGGGTTATATTGAGGTTTTTTTAAAAAATAAAAATAAAAATAAAAATGAAGTTAATTAGTAAAAATATTTATATGAATTTATGATTATATTATAATATGCTTGTTATTTATTTAAGAATTATTTGTAAATTATCTGATATATCCGGTAATGCCTCGTAACCCTGTTCCAGTGACGGTTTAAGGTTAGGGGGTGTTACAGTTGTTGGTATCAGAGCTATCAGATTTAATCGATTCTTGGGCTAAATCAAGTTCGAAATAGAGTCTAGAAGTACATGCCACAATTGAGTCAAAACTGAGTCGGGATTTTTGGATGCTAGCCTATTTGTTTGCTTATGTTTTATAGATTAGAGATATCAGATGAACAAATAGATGATACTGACCAAGAAATGTACACTAGAGTTAGATGAAACTAAATCGGTAACACCTAATATAAACTCAATAAGAAATCAACCTCCTAGAGTAGATAGAAGAAATGATAGAGATGATTCTGATATATTACGAGTAATTACCGATGCATTATAAAGAGTAGCGGGGACTACTCCTGCTACTACTTTAGTACCAACTCAGAAACTGGCCTTGGTAAAAGAATTGAGAAAATATGGTGTCACTGTATTTATAGGTTTGAAAGGAGTCGATCTATCCGCAGCTAAAAATTGGATGGAGTCGACCAAAAGAATTTTACAACAATTAGAATATACCCCTTGGGAGTGCTTGATTTGTGTTGTATAGTTGCTACAAGGGGAAGCTTATTTATAGTGGGAATCAGTGGTTCAAAATTTACCGGAGGATTAGATAACATGGGACCTATTTTAGAAAGAATTTAAAAAGAAATGTATCAAAGAAATGTACATCGAAGACAAGAAGCAAGAGCTTTCCATGCTGCAACAGAGTGACATGTCAATAATAGATTATATGAGGAAATTCTCGAGACTCAACAGATACGCCTCAGAATTTATACCAACAGAAGCTAATAGTTGTAAAAGATTTTTACAGGGTTTACGAGACGAGATCAAGGTATAGTTGGTATCTCACCATATTATTGAGTTTGTAGATTTGATTGAATGGGCCAAAATGGTGGAGCAAGTTCTAAGCCTCGACAAAAAGACTGAAAGTGTTAAACCAACTGGGAAACATACGAGAATTACCAGCTCGTATCCTCAGCCGAAAAGTTTAAAGGAATCTCAAGGTAGATGGAGGTCTAGTTTTAAATCAGAAAGAGGTCGTAGGAGTAGAGGAAAATAAACGACGGTATCTACTAGCAATGTGAGATGTTCATCTCGGAGTATAAAAATTCCAAATTGTTAGTACTGTGGGAAGAAACATAGAGAGGAATGCTGGAAATTAATTAGAGCCTGCTTCAGATATGGTTCTACAGATCGTTTCATCAAAGATTGCATAAAATCTGATAGTGTTGCACCAATGACATCACAGAGATCAGTATCTACAGTTAGAGGCAAAGGATCTGGTAGATGTGGCTCTCTTTCCAGAGGAAGAGATGTTAGGAAAAGCAGTGACATTGTTTCCCAATAGTCTGAGGCCAGGGTGCCAGCCAGAGCTTATGTAGTCAGAACACGGGAAGAAGGTGATACCCACGATATAGTAATAGTACAGTAAAATTTAGATAATTTGTGAATTTTCTGATGTATTTCCTAAAAAACTACCGGGTTTGGCACCAGATAAGGAGGTTGAGTTTGCTATAGAGGTTTATCCAGGTACAGCTCCAATATCCATACCCCCGTACCAAATGTCACCTACAGAGTTAAAGGAGCCGAAGATACAATTACAAGACTTATTAGATCGTGGTTTTATTCAACCGAGCATATCACTGCGGGGAGCTCTGGTGTTATTTGTTAAGAAGAAAAATAGCTTGATGTGACTTTGTATTGACTATCGACAGTTGAATATGGTAACAATCAAGAATAAGTATCCACTGCCTCGTATTGACGATTTGTTTGATTAGTTGAAAGGAGCTTCTGTATTTTCAAAGATTGACTTAAGGTCAGGCTACTACCAGTTGAAAGTAAAAGAAAGTAACGTTCCAAAGACAACTTTCCGTACAAGATATTACAGGAGAAGCAGTTATATGGAAAGCTCAGCAAATGTGAATTTTGGTTGTCAGAGTTTGTATTTCTAGGACATGTAGTATCTGCAAATAGAATCTGAGTCGATCTAAAGAGGATTGAAGCGATTGTTCAATGGAAACCACCAAGAACTGTATCAGAGGTACGAAGTTTCCTTGGTTTAGCTGGGTACTACAGAAGATTTGTAAATGGATTTTTAAAGATAGCTTTGTCCATAACTAAGCTACTACAGAAGAATGTCCCTTTCATCTGGGATGATCAGTGCCAGAATAGTTTTGAGAATTGAAGCAAATGTTGACTGAGGCACATGTTTTGACTTTACCAGAGTCGGGAAAAGATTTTGTGGTGTACAGTAATGCTTCTTTGAATAGTCTAGGTTGTGTACTGATGTAAGGCGATAAGGTAATAGCCTATGCATCTCATCAATTGAAGCCACACGAACGTAATTATCCGACTAATAATTTGGAGCTAGTAGCTGTGATTTTTGCTTTGAGAATTTGGAGGCACTATTTATACGGTGAAAAATGCTACATCTATAATGATCATAAAAGTTTGAAATATCTGCTCTCTCAAAAAGAATTAAACTTGAGACAAAGATGGCGGATAGAGCTCTTGAAAGATTATGACTGTGGTATAAACTACCATCTAGGAAAAGCTAATGTTGTAGCTAATGCACTAAGTAGAAAAGCTGCAATTAAATTGAGAGTGATGTTTGCACGGCTCAGTATCAGCAATGGTGGAAGTCTTTTGGCCGAGTTGAGAGTAAAGCCAATAATGTTTGACCAAATCAGATCAGCACAGTTAGAAGATGACAAATTATTGAAGAAAAGAGAAATGGTGTAGACTGGCACGGTAGAAAATTTCAAAATTGATGATCATGGTTGTTGGAGATATCGTGATCGGATTTGTGTTCCATCTAATTCTAGGTTGAAGAAATTGATTCTTCGATAAGCTCACGGCAGTCCATTAACTTTGCACCCGGAAGGCACGAAGATGTACTTAAATTTAAGAGAACTATATTGATGGCCAGGAATGAAAAGAGACATAGTAGAATTTGTGTGTAAATGTTTAACTTGTCAGTGAGTAAAGGCAGAACATCAAGTTCCTACTGGATTACTTCAGCCTATTAATATTCTCGAATGGAAATAGGATCGAATAACAATAGATTTTGTTACGGGATTGCCACTGTCGGTGAGTAAAAAGAATGCCATTTGGGTATTAGTTGATCGGCTTACCAAATCTGCTCACTTTATAGCAGTCAAGACCTATTGGTCATTGCAGAAACTTGTTGAGGTGTACATCCAAGAAATTGTGAGATTGCATGGTATTTTGGTATCGATAATTTTAGATCGGGATCCTCGATTTACATCGAGATTTTGGAGGCAACTACATGAATCATTAGGTACTCGACTTAGTTTCAGTATAACTTTTCATCCGCAAACATATAGACAGTCTGAATGGGTAATTCAAATACTAGAAAATATGCTTCGAGCTTGTATCATCGATTTTGAATGAGGTTGGGAATGTTATTTGCCATTAGCTGAGTTTATCTATACTACTAGTTTCCAATCTAGTATACAAATGGCCCCGTATGAAGCACTATATGGTCGAAGGTCTAGATCACCAGTGGGTTGGACAAAATTGAATGGAAGAAAGGTAATTGGGCCGAAATTGATTCAAGAAACAGAGGAAACAGTTAAGAAGATCAAAGATAGATTGAAAGTAGCTTTCAATAAATGATCATGATTTGATGAAGTAATAAAATGTGATCGTACCTGGAAACTAACTAATATCACGATAAAAAGCAAGTGCACCTATCAAATAGTAGTATAGTTAGTGGAAAAACCAGAATATCGAATCCAAGGAACTATGAGTACTAGTAATGACTTTCTTTCTATTATCTAGCCTGAAAATAAAGAGGGTTTGGATGTAAACTAAACTAAACTAACTAAAGAAGTGACAAAGAGTAAAGTGGAAAATTGCTTTTGGGAAAGACAGATTGATTAAGGCAATACCTAAGGAAGAATCCACCTAGACTTCACTTGTTATCTAACTCTGAACCAGATGATTTTTTTATTTAATTTGATCCGTAGAGATCCCTAAATTATGTTAATACCTCCGTCGAGGATAAGAACAACTAATCCTAGGTTGATTAACTGAAATCTTTTTCTAGTTAAAACCCCTAGTCTTGTATTAACTTGATCTATGGCTCCCTATATTAGATTTGACTCTGATTCGGTAGATTTTCGTCGTCCTATCTCTAAGATTGCGATCAGCTCCACTTAATTGTGTTGGATCTACTCCTATGTAGGGACTTTTGCTCCTCTACATAAGCACATTCGACTTAAATCAATATCCCGGGAATATTAATTTAAGAGTTAAAAAAACATAATTAAGAACAAACCAAATATTTATCACACAGCTCAGATAACAATAACAAGATCTGTCTTAGGTTTCATCCCCTTAGATATTTAGGGTTTTAGTTCATAGTTATAAAAGAAAACATCTCAGAAGATATAAAATAACAAAGCATAAGAAAACTCAAAACCCCTGAAAGGATTGAAAGGAGATCCTCTGTCTTGATGTAGATCCTGGCTTCTGAGATAGATCAATCGGCTTCCCTTCGAGTAATTCCCTCATTTAGCTCCATGTCTTAGCGGGGATAACGCACACCTTTGTAGTTTCCTCCTAGGGTCTTTATATAGAGTTTTGGAATGCCTTTTTTAGCCTCTAAGTAGCCTTTTCCAAGTGAAATTGAACTTCCCCACGAAAGGGACACGCTCGTGTGCCACGCTTGTGTGGGTCGAGGCTTAGGCCGTGCTTGAGCCTGTTAAAATGGCACGGTTGTGTGGCACGGTCGTGTGGTGAACCTCTAGGCCGTGTTGATTACTGAACTGGCCTAATTTGCCTATTTTTTGCATGTTCCTTGCTCTTTTCTCTTCCCTAAGCTCACCTGAGTATAAAACATGAAATTAAAGGTTTAAGGGCATCAATTTACACAAATCAATGGGTAATTTATCCAGAAATTGGGCTAAACATGGAAAAAAAATATGTATAATTTATCACTTATCAAATACCCCCACACTTAAGCCCTTGCTTGCCCTCAAGCAAAATCTCAATTCACAGTTAAGAATCATTCTTCTCAACTTATAATCCTTATCAATAATGTTTCAAACTAATCCATAAGTAATCATACAATGAAAATTCAACCAGAAGAACATTAAAGTTTCAAACACTTTAAGTTGAGAATTTTATCACAGAAACATAGGTTTTCTCCCTTCTCCTAAGTAATTACCTTTCAATCAAAATCAACAATATTTGACATCCTCACTAAAGATTCACTCTATCTACTCAAAGTGTTTAAGGTTCAAAAATTAAGCACTCTTTAGTCAACCTAAAAAGTTATTACCATAGGCTTGCAAGAAAATCAAATCTCCAACACTATAGATTGACATGACAAATCGATCAAAAGGTCTTTCAATGGTTGTAATGGGGCTTTGGTTACGGGTGTTGTCACAAGCTGAAAAAAAGAGGGTTAGAATCGAGATCGAATTGAAAAATCATCTAGCTAGAAAAATCTCTATCACTTGAATATATTTTTAGTGTAAAGCCTTTCTTTTGGATAATGTTGTCTGAAAACAACAACTCAAAAATTATATGGAAATATGCAAAAATATTAAATTACAACTGAAGTATACATACGTTTTTTTTAAGAACAAATCAAATGACGACAAATTTAATATTTATGGACTTTACAAATCAAATAGAAAAAAGAATAAAGCTAGATAATAATTCAACTCAGATCTCAACAAAAATAGGGATCAAAATAATTGAATGTAATTCAACAAAAACGGGTTACAGGTTAATACTAGAGGTAAGTCAAAGAATGGGTTCTTAGGTGCAATGGGGTTCACTATGGGTTAATTTATGGAGGTAGGCTTTTTATGGAGTAAGTGGGTTAAACCTAGGTGCCTTTATCATCTCAGTATATCAAATTAATGATGTGGTCTCGACATGTATAATCGAAGCAAGTTCTAGAATAATAAATCAGTATTGACTCACTTAAAGCAATAATGAAAGTGAGCACAAAAGGATGTATGCTTAAAAGGCTCAAAAATCTCACCAGAATTATGGGTTTTTGATGTCAATCGTGCAAATTTCAAATCTCAAGATAACACTTAAAATTAGGGGAAATAGCCTAGAAAAAATTTAAATTCTCAAAAATTTCAACTTATTATGCTTGGTTCCCTAATGTCTTAAAGTTTGAATAATCAAAGCATAAGTACCTATGTCTTAATTCTCAACATATCAATAAAAATCATAAGTCAATCAGAATTAATTCCTAATAGAAGATTGAGACTCATGCAGAGAGTGAAAGTGAAACTTCAAAATTTTGAGAACAATGCAAAAAGTTAGTTGTAAAAATTTTTAGGGATTCGAAGAGAATGCAATGACTGAAAGTAAGTTCGCCCCCCCACACTTAAGATGTACATTGCCCTCAATGTACAAAGATACATTAGTAGTAATAGAAGCATAAAATTATAAGATAGGGAGAGAAATGAAACTCCCTGAATTTTGGATGAATTCCTTGAAAGTAGTGAAAGCTGGATTTGAGAGATGACTATTTGAAGTTCATGATCCTGGGTAACTTGAAGCACAACTGTGTGGGGAATTTAAGTCTTACTTGATAAAAATTAAAGTGTAAAATAAAAGGAAAAATATAAAGTGAAGAGAATAAAAATAAAAATAAAATAAAATTAATAAGAAATTGGGCACACAACCGTTGGGCACGGGCGCGTGGCCTAGGTCTAGCCCGTGTGCTTCGTGCTCTTGTCGGTGTGGCCACGACTGGTTGGCACGGGCGTGTCTTATGCCTGTGGTAATTTCTCAGTTTTGCCCATGGTTAATTAGCATGGGCGTGTTGAGTCACACGGCCTTATAGCACAGTCGTGTCTTTTGGTGTTCGCTTCACCCACGGCCGTGTTTGAAATCATACGCCCGTGTATGAATGGATAGGTTTGGCCACGGCAGTATCGCACGGCCGTGTTTCTACCTGTGGGGTGTCCACGGCCTTAGGCACGCCCGTGTGTCTGGTCGTGTGGTCCTGGGAATCCTGTATTTTAAGGGGTTAGTTAAAAATTTAAGAAAATCAAACTTGTTAGTGCTTGGGTTGCCTCCCGATAAGTGCTTGTTTATAGTCTAAGCTCGACTTTTCTCAAGCTTGTTTGGTCACGGTGGCTTAAAGAGTTGATACTCTTCTATCCTGCTTTCAATTTCATTATCAACGTAAGATTTTAGTCGAGTGTGATTTATCTTGAAAGTGCCGAGTGACTCATGTTTTATCTCGACTACACCATAGGGAAAGATTTTTATTACCATGAAGTAAGATGTATCACTTGTATGTTCTTTTGAATTCAATATTTGAGGATTGTCTTCTCCTAAGACTATCTTATCCCCTACCTGGATTGATTCGTTTGTACCTGAGAGTTGTCTTGGTGATACTCTGGGTTGGTGTGGCATATTTTGGGCTTTTCGTGATAGTTCAGCCACTCATCAAGTTCCTCAATTTGAAGCATTCGCTTGTCTGGTGCGTCTCCCTTGGATGGACTTGTCTGTGGTTGAGTCACCTTTATGTGGAGTGTATCCTGCACAGAAGGTTGAGTGGTGAGATCAGTGTTTTTACAAGGACTCGTAACTATATTCTTATTATCAAAAGTCTTAATCGGGTTTCGAGCTTGTAAAATAACTTTTTCATCACCTACACGTAGTGTAAGCTCACCTGTTCCTACATCAATTATTGTTCTAGCAGTTGCTAGAAAGGGACGCCCTAGAATTAAGGGTACATTGCTATCCTCATCAATGTCTAAAACAACAAAGTCAACTGGAAATATAAATTTATCAATTTTGACAAGCACATCTTTAATTATTCCCTTTGGAAATCTAATGGTCTTATCAGCCAATTGAATGCTCATCTTAGTTTGTTTAGGTTTTCCAAGACCTAGTTGTTTAAACAGTTTATAAGGCATTACATTAATACTAGCCCCTAAATCAGCTAAAGCATTTTTTATGTCTAAGCTACCAAGTAAACAAGGAATTGTAAAACTCCCTAGATCTTTCAATTTGTTAGGTAGCCTATTCTGTAAAATGGCTGAGCATACTGCATTCAGCTCCACATGAGATTTCTCATCTAGCTTCCGCTTGCTTGTCAAGAGCTCTCTTAAAAACTTAACGGCATTTTGCATTTACGAAAGAGCTTCAATAAACGGTAAGTCGATATGTAATTTCTGTAAGAGTTTAAGAAACTTACCGAATTGCTCATCTGTGCGGTCTTTCTTTAACGCATTTGGGTATAGGATACGAGGTTTATACTCTTTGATAGTTACTTCTTTGGAACTTACCTCATCTTTACCTATACTTGCCACAGTCTCCTTACATAGCTCTGAGTTGGTTTTGGTTAACTCTTCCTCATCTATTATATCCATGACATTGAGTTGCTCCTTAGGGTTAGTCTTAGTGTTGCTTGGTAATCCACCTTGCGGTCTTTCAAAAATTAGCTTAGCGAGCTGGCCTATTTGAGTTTCGAGTCCTTGAATGGATACTTGTTGATTCTTCAGTGCTGTTTCGATGTTTTGAAAATGGGTTTCTGATACGGCAATAAATTTTGTGAGTATTTCTTCAAGGTTCAACTTTTTCTCTTGTTGGAATGGTGGCTGTTGGAATCCCGGAGGGGGTGGTGGTCTCTGATTTCCTTGGTTGCTTTGTCCTCCCCATGAGAAGTTAGGGTGATTTCTCTAACCTGCATTGTACGTGTTTCTATAGGGGTTATTTTGAGATCTAGAATTGTTACCCATATAGTTGGCTTGTTCGTTTTCCGTGCCATATCCGTAGTTGGAGTAGTTCGAATTGTAACTGTTCCCTTGAATTGTGTCGCATTGCATTATTCGGTGTGCCTGCGTAGAACTAAAAAAATTATCAATCTTTTTATTTAAAAGTTCTACCTGATTAGAAAGCATGGTTACGGCATTAATACTAAAAACTCCTGCAACTTTCTGTGGCTTTGTTCGCATGACTTGCCACTGATAATTATTCAGTGACATCTCTTTTATAAACTCGTAAGCTACTTCGGGTGTTTTGCTGTTCATTGTTCCACCGGCGGCTGCATCGATCATCTGCCTTGTTGAGGGATTCAAACCATTGTGAAAGGTTTAAACTTGTAGCCACAGAGGTAACCCATGGTGAGGGCACCTTCTCAAGAGATCTTTGTATCTCTCCCAAGCACCGTAAAGTGTTTCTAAATCCACCTGCACAAAAGAAGAAATATCATTCCTCAATTTAACTGTTTTAGCTGGAGGAAAATACTTAAGTAAAAACTTCTCAGTCATTTGTTCCCATATAGTGATGGACCCTCGTGGTAAAGAATTTAACCACTGTTTAGCCTTGTTTTTTAAGGAGAATGGGAATAGCCTAAGACGAATGGCATCATCAGAAACGCCATTTATTTTGAATATATCCATAATTCCAGAAAGTTGGCTAGATGCGAGTTAGGATCTTCATCCTGCAAACCATCAAACTGAACAAATTGCTGTATCATTTGAATAGTGTTAGGTTTCAGTTCAAAATTATTTACAGCAATAATAGGCCTAACAATACTAGATTCAGTGCCTGCTAAATTAGGTCTAGCATAATCATACATAGTACGCGGTGCAGGATTTTGCTCAACAGGATTTGCAGCAACTACAGGAGGTAGCTGATTATCCTGATTGGCTTCCATCTCTTCAGTAGGTTCTGGCTCTTCTTCTTGTCCTTGTTCTAGGTATTGCAAGCTTCTTCTTATCTCTCGGCGAGTTTGACGAACTGTCACTTCTAAATTGTCGTCAAAAAGTAGTGGTCCTCCCGGATTTCTTCTAGTCATAAACTAGAGATACCTAGAAGGGAAAAGGCAAAGAAAATTAAAATAAAACAATTAAAAATAAAGGTTGAAAATAAATAAAAATAGTAATGGCTAAAGTAATAGAAATTGAGTGTTCCTAATATCTTAGCTCCCCGGCAACGGCACCAAAAACTTGGTCGTGATTTGATGAAGTGATAAAATCTGATCGTACCTGGAAACTAACTAATATCACGATAAAAGGCAAGTGCACCTATCGAATAGTAGTATAATTAGTGGCAAGACCGGAATATCGAATCCAAGGAACTATGAGTACTAGTAATGACTTTCTTTCTATTATTTAGCCTGAAAATAAAGAGGGTTTCGTTGTAAACTAAACTAAACTAACTAAAGAAGCGACAAAGAGTAAAGTGGGAAATTACTTTTGGGAAAGACTGATTGATTAAGGCAATATCTAAGGAAGAATCCACCCAGACTTCACTTGTTATCTAACTCTGAACCAGATGATTTCTTCATTTGATTTGATCCGTAGAGATCTCTAAATTATGTTAATACCCCCGTCGAGGATAAGAACAACTAATTCTAGGTTGATTAGCTGAAATCTCTTTCTAGTTAAAACCCTTAGTCTTGCATTAACTCGATCTATGGCTCTCCATATTAGATTTGACTCTAATCCAACAGATTTTCGTCGTCCTATCTCTAAGATTGCGATCAACTCCGCTTAATTGTGTTGGATCTACTCCTATACAGGGACTTTTTCTCCTTTACATAAGCACATTCGACTTAAATCAATATCTCAAAAATATCAATTTAAGAGTTAAAAAAACTCAATTAAGAACAAACTAAATATTTATCACATAGCTCAGATAACAATAACAAGATCTGTCTTAGGTTTCATCCCCTTAGATATTTAGGGTTTTAGTTCATAGTTATAAAAGAAAACATCTCAGAATATATAAAATAACAAAACATAAGAACCTAAAACTTCTGAAAAGATTGAAAGAAGATCCTCTGTCTTGATGTAGATCCTAGCTTCTGAGATGGATCAATCGGCTTCCCTTCGAATAATTCCCTCCTTAACTCCCCGTCTTGGCGGGGATAAAGCACACATTTGTAGTTGCCTCCTAGGGTCTTTATATAAAGTTTTGGAATGCCTTTCTTAGCCCCTAAGTAGCCTTTTCTGAGTGAAATTAAAGTTCCTCACAACAGGGCCACGCATGTGTGGATCGAGGCCCAGGCCGTGCTTGAGCCTGTTAAAGTGGCACGGCCGTGTGGCACGACCACTGAACTGGGCCTAATTTGCTTATTTTTGGCCCGTTCCTTGCTCTTTTCTCTTCCCTAAGCTCACCTGAGTATAAAACATGAAATTAAAGGTTTAAGAGCATCAATTTACCCAAATCAAGGGGTAATTTATCCAGAAATTAGGCTAAGCGTGGAAAAAAATATGTATAATTTATCGCTTATCAATAGACAAAAGTCATATGCTGATTTAAAACGTCGAGACATTGAGTATTCAGTCGGGGACAAGGTATTTCTTAAATTTTCTCATTGGAAGAAAGTGTTGAGATTCGACCGAAAAGGAAAATTAAGTCCTCTTTATATCAGGCCATATGAGATTGTAGAAAGAATTGGGCCGGTCGCGTATCAGTTAGCTTTACCCCCAAAATTACAAAAGATTCATGATGTTTTTCATGTTTCCATGTTACAAAGATACAGATCGGATCCTTCTCATATCATTTCACTGAAGATATTAAAGTTCGACCAGATTTGTCCTATGAAGAAGAGCCAGTTCAGATTTTAGTGTGGGAGGTAAAAAAATTAAGAAATAAATGAGTTCTCTCAGTAAAAGTCTTATGGAGAAGTCATAGTGTGGAAGAAGCGACTTGGGAACCAAAGGAAACTGTGAGAGCACAATATCCCCACCTCTTCTCAGGTAAATTTCGAGGGCGAAATTTATAAGGGGGAGAAATGTAATGATCTAAAATTTATAGGGACCGAAAAAGTAGTTATAGGGCCTCCGTCTTAGTAAATTGAGTCCGTAAATAATTATTAGGAGTAATTATGAGTCTAGTAGTATGTTTAATTAAGTTTTAATTAGGTGAATTTAGCTTAATTAAAAGTAATTAGAAAAAAGGACTAAATTAAATAAGGTGCAAAAGTTGAATTATAAATTAAAAAAATAAAAAGGACCAAAATGGCAATTATGTCATTTGCCCTAGTTGAGGTGGCAAAAAATGAGAAAATCTAAAGATTTTTTTAAGGATTTAATTATTGTTATATATATATATATATATATTAAATAATATTAGGATATAAAATGTAAATTATTATTTAATTGATATTATCTTATTAAATTAATGAAATATATGTAAATTAAAGACAAATATATGGTAGTAATTTAATACAAGTGTATTAATAAAAATACATACATCTGTAATCCTTATATTTAGTTATTCGATAGATATTTATTATTATTATTATCAAAAGAAATTAAACTATGACAAATGTAGGGTGGTGATGAAATACATGTGTAATATTATGTATGTGTACAAGTGTAATACATGCATTATTTAGGTAAATAGATATTTATTATTTATTATTAAGTTAAAAGATATTTATTAATAAAATAATTATATTATAAGATTTTTATTTGATAAATAAATTAATTGTATGTCAAGTGAATGGTGATGATATTGGACAAATGTAAAATATATATTTGTTATTAAGTAAGATATTTAATATAGATATTTATTAAATTATTATATTATATTATATTATTATATAAATAATGCATATAAAATAAAGAAAGAAATGAAACAAAGAACAAAAGAAACAGAGGCTAATTTGAAACAGAGCAAGAAAAAGAAAGAAAGAAAAGAAAAAGGAGAAATTAAGGTCTTAAAGCTTGAAGTTTTAATAGGTAAGTCAATTAAGTCATTTTTACTTATTTTAATGTTTTAGAAGCTTTAGAACAAACTTTTAATTGAATTAAGTTGAGGTTTTGGAAGTTCTAAAGTTTTTGAACATAGTTCATGTTGAACAAAATATTGAATTAGGGGTTTAATTGAAAGAATTTCAAGTTAGAATTGATTAAAGAATTAAATTGTAAACTAGGCTATAAATTTTGTATTTTAGGGATTAAATTGCAAGAAGTTTTAAATTAGGGTTTTATATTAACATTGAATAGTTGAGTTGAATATGGCAAGAGATTAAGTAGAAAAGAACTGTGAATTGAGTTGGAAAAAGTAAATGAGTTAATTAGGATCAAATTGGAATTAAGGTATAAATTGAATAAAAATTCAATTATTTATTATAATTTAGTACTGTAATTAACAGTGTAAATTATTATTTTCGTAGCTAACAAACAACACGAGGCATCGGCATCAAGAGGAAAGGAAAAAGTTATTGAGGAGTAATCGAACAAATCACGGTTTGTATTACTATAATTCGAATTATTCATTACTTAATGTTTATTTCGATATTTATATTTAATAAGTGAATATGAGGTAAGTGTTAATATTGAGATGAATAAAAATTGATATTGAATTAATAGTATATTTGAATTGAATTTCAATGATTTGTGATTAAAATTGAAAGTGAAAATGAAATTGAAATTGAAATTGAAGGTGATATGAATTGTGAATTGAAAATCCCTATTAACTAGTCGGGCTGAGTCGGATATAGTTGGCATGCCATAGGATTGGAAGAGTTCAGGGATTCTTCGACCTTAAGTCGATGAGACACTGGGTGTCACTATTTTACTTCGGATAGATTCAATAAGGTACTGGGTACTACTTTACTTCAACTAGGCCGATGAGACACTGGGTGTCACTTTATTGCTTCGAACTATCCGTTGAGGCACTGGGTGCCATTCTGGTGTGTTTGGTTGGATCCGTGTATCCGCCAAAGTCCGAGTCTTGTTAATAAGGGTAAACAATGTAAAAAACAAAAATTGAATAGAAATAGAAAATTTATGCATATAAAGTGATATGTGATGAAATTGAGAAATGAGAATGAAATAGATAAATCAAAGGTTTCAAAGGCTATTAGTACCTAATTGTTTATGATATTTGGTTGTTATTTGGTTGAATTGAATTGTTATTAATATGGAAAGAAAGTAGTGTATAAAATTAAGATAATATATGTTCATGTATTATATGATTAATTATGTAAAATTTATTTGGTTATTTATAATTTGAATTATAGTAATACCACGGAGCATGAAATACTCAGCGCACGGTTGTTTCCGTGCGCAGGTTAGTAGAAATTAAGGTTCTGATTCAGCATCTAGAGCGATCCCGACACCAATACAAAATTTAGTGATGTAATCTTTCTTTTGGTAAAGTGGCATGTACTTAGGTGTTATCCTAGTCACTTGAAAATGTCTTTTGCTTTTGGTTGAAAATTATACTAAAATGATATTTTGATACATGGTTTAATGAAATGGAAATAGAATTATGATAACATATTTGGTATATTTGGTAACAAGTTGAAATAGAATGAATGAAGTTTATTAATTTAAATAATATATGCGAATGTTTATTTAGTAAATTACTAAGTTGGTGCTTAATATATGTTTAGGTGTATTTGAATATGAAATTGTATGGATTGTGATATTGGTTTTGAATTATTTGCGATTTGAAATTGCAGGGAAGGTTAAATATTTATAAAGGGGTTATATTGAGTTTTTTTTAAACAAAAATAAAAATAAAAAACTGAAGTCAATTAGCAAAAATATTTATATGAATTTATGATTATATTATAATATGTTTTTTATTTATTTAAGAATGATTTGTAAATTATCTGATATGTTCGGTAACACCTCGTAACCCTGTTCTGGCGATGGTTTAGGCTTGGGGGTGTTACAGTCTTGCAGGTAGCAGTCTTCAGCAACTGAGGCACCTCCCTCTGTTAACCGTACACAACTTTCCAATACCTTTAGTTGTTGAGTAAAGCGTTGACTACCTGGCGCACGACACTTTGAAGACATTTTTCGAATGGATCTCTAAACAATAAACTTGAAATTTGGAACTTAAACTTTGAATTAGTTTAATTTTTATGTTGAAGATTAAGTTGAATTAGTTAAGCTCAAAATTGAATATCTCCAATACAAAATAAAAGTAATAATAAAAATTGGGTTAGTCCAATTATAGGTGTAACACCCCAAAGCCGGCCCAGACGTTATGGCCAGCTTCGATGTGTCACATCATCTAGACCTAATCCACGTTGCCTATTTACTAAGTTTAGGGTGAGCTTTTGAAAAAGATCTTTAAGGTTTGAAGAGAAATTCCCGGTTTCGTTTGAGGTTCGTTCTAGCCTCTACCATCTTATTAATAGATTTGCTTTTTATCATTAACTTGGTTAATAAATCGAGTTGTGTAATTGATTTTGAAAACGTTGGGTTAAGTTTTAAAAACTCGCATAGTCATATTTAGAATAACAAAGTAAGGAATAAATAAGTTATAAAAATAAAACCCAAAACATAATTAAAGCGGCCTTATTACAACCCCGAAAATAGAAAGTAAAACGAGTAAAAATAAATAAATATTAAGTTTAAACCAAACACAGCCTTCGTGGCCACTCTGAATCCCGCCCAGCTCCAAAAGTCCATGAACTAAGGCTAACCTGCAATGATGGAAGGAAAGGAGTGAGTTTGGAAAACTCAGTGTACGCAGAAAGCCCATCCAAAGCTCAAGTTAGCTCAAGCCCACTGGCCCTAAGCCCTATCCAGTCACAGTCTCAACTGGGCCAAAGCCCTATTCAGTGCTCAGTATCAACTGGGCCGAAGCCCTATTCAGTTACAGTACAGATAATAGTACGGACCATAGGCCCAACTACAGAAACAGAACAGATAAATAACAAGTATGCAAGCCCATAATCCGTGGGGAGACTACTCAACTCACCCAACCGCTACACACCACCCGTCCCAACCAGCACACCATGTGGGGAATAACTCGACCCACCCAGCCCACACACCACAGTCGCAGCATGGCTGCTCAGATAACGTGGCCAAGCCACTAACAGTATAACGAGGCAAAGCCCCTTTTTAGTAATACGAGGCATAGCCTCTTTTAGTAAACGTGGCAGTGCCACTCACACTTCCTCCATTAATAGCCCAAACCATGCAAACAGATAGATATGATATGGCATACAGTAATCAGAAGCAGTCAGTCATGCATTTCAGTCTTATTTAGCCCTAGGGGTAAAATGGTAATTTCTCACCCTTAAGGGTATTTCAGTAATTATTTTAATATTACGGGTTTGATGCATATTACAGTCACTAACAATCTTTATTTCCATCTCAACGGTCAATTTAACAGCTTTTAACAATTTTCAGTTATCGGGCCCTAAAACCACTAATGGGCCCTACAGTGTCTATTGGCCCCTTAAGCCCATTTAGTCCAAGTTTCGTACTCAGTTACCAGTTTTAATAGTTTCGACCCTACAGTCTATCAGCATACCTTCAATGCCTATTTTTACCCATATGGGCCCGAAAGCCGATTGGGCCCACATTTTGCCCATCGAGGCTTAACTTACCGAGACGCACGAAATTGCACACCCAACCAACTTACTACTGGCGATTACAGATCCATCGAAATCCAACTGACTTGTGAGCATTCGCACGCTCACAAGCCCACGAAATGCCAGAATTTCGGCATTTCGGCTTTTCGGCTTTTGCCGAATTGAACTACGGAGGGTGTTCGAAACACACACCTGTTGCGCTTTCACTGGCGAAAACTCCTAAGCGATATCTCCTACAATCCACCACTTAACCGATTAGACCACAAATCTATGAATACCACAATAGAAAATCCCTTACCACATTCGGCCAATGCCCCTAATGGCCATGAAATCTTACCTTTGTCAACTTAGATGTACTAGGTCTAGATCTGGTTGTACCGATGACTTTAACTCCTCGCTTGATCACCTCATTCGCTATCTAACGCACATAAGAACCAAAATACAACATTGGCTCATTAATAGGCCATGCCGATAGCCTCCTTAAGGCCAAGGGGTGTTTGGCTTTTCTTAAAATTCCATGAACAATTGAAAGGAGGTTTCAATACTTACCACGAGGTCTTCTTGCTTCCAAATCACCTTTCTATCTCAGGTCTACAATCGGTCTACTCCAAAATGCAACTAAAGAGTGGATCTAGAAGATTCGGCTTTTGGATCTATGCCAAGGCACCTTTGTCGACTAGCAAAGGAATAGGTGAAGTGAATCGATAGACAAGGAGATGGAAGAGTAAGGGTTCGGCTTTTTAAAGGATTCAAAAGAGGGAAGAGATGATTTCGGTAAAAGGGGTAGTTGGCAATGGGGAGATTCAGCTTCTAATGATTGTCGACTGAGGCTTGAAAGAAAGAGGGGGAGGAATAAATTGATTTAGCTTTGATAAATGAGTGAGGGAATGGGATCGGTTCAAAGGTGCAAGAAGAAGAGAATGGAAAAAGAATAGAAGAAGAGGGTGAAGTGAAGAGTAGGTTCGGCTTTGATGGAGAAATCGACAATAAGGGTTTTGGGAGTAGTAGGTTTCGGTTTTGAGACAGAAAAAAAGGAAAGAAAAGAACAGGGAACCCTAGCTTTACTATACCTAGTTTGGCAAAGAGAGAGAGGCTTAATAACCCTAAAGAAATCGGCACAACACTTACTAACATCGAAAATACTAACCCTAAAGCTTAAGTGCCGTAATTGCAATACTAGGAATCCCTTGGCCGGCCACAGCTTCTCAAATTCAAATATTCCTTAAATCGCTCATTGATCTACTCTCATGAGCAATTCAAATTCTCTATGCCAGAGTTTCACTTGAATGCCACCACTTGACTAACACATGCACATAAAAATAAAAGTACCATAAGCTTACCTTGTGACTTAAACCCTAGACCTTGCATACAACCCCATACGCCACTTTTTTAGGAGCTTAGTGGCACCACCTTGCCACTTTGCCAACGCTCTTTTTGTGACAACTTTTACTAGGTTTTTCTTATGACCCCTCTTAACCAAGTTCCTCCCTTCACTTAAAAACATACTTTGATAATTTTACCGGGTTTTAACCTGAGTTTGGGCCTCCTAAAGGCCCACTAACCTATCTAAACACAAATTAAACAATCACAACACGGGAAATTCACGATTTCACCAAAATAAAAAATAAACCCGAAAAAATCCTGAAAATCAGGGCGTTACAACTCTACCCCCTTAGAGAAATTTCGACCTCGAAATTTACTGGATCCAAATAACTGAGGGTATTGTTGACGCATAGTCTCTTTTGGCTCTCACGTAGCCTCTTCTCTTCCATGGTTGCGCCACAGCACTTATATTAACGGAACTGACTTCCTTCTTAAGACTTTAACCTCACAATCCAGAATTTGCACAAGCTCCTCCTCAAAGGTCAAATCAGTCTTTACCTCAATCTCTTCCACTGGTACAATATGCGAAGATCCGATCGATATCGTCTCAACATAGATACATGGAAAACGTCATGAATACGGTCCAACTATGGTGGCAACTCCAACTGATATGCTACTGGCCCTATTCGCTTAAGAATCCAATAAGGTCCAATGAACCGCGGACTCAACTTGCCTCTTCTACCAAATCTCCAAATCTTCTTCCACTGCGAAACCTTCAGAAAAACCATATCCTCAACGGCGAACTCAATTTCCTTACGCTTAAGGTCAGCATATGACTTCTGCCTATCAAATGCCTCCTTTAACCGGTCTCGAATCAGCTTAACCTTGCACCCAGTATCTGCCACCAACTCTGGTCCAAGAACTTGTCGCTCCTCCAATTCAGTACAACATGTGGGCGTACGACACCTTCGCCCATAAAGTGCCTCATATGGAGTCATCTGAATACTTGCTTGATAACTGTTGTTGTATGCAAACTCTGCCAATGGCAAATAGTCCTCCCAACTTCCATAAAAGTCAATAACACATCCTCTCAGCATATCTTCCAGAACTTGAATAACCCTTTTCGACTGTCCATCTGTCTGAGGGTGAAACGCAGTACTAAAATCCAATCGTGTACCCAACGCCTCGTGTAACTTTTGCCAAAATTGATATGTAAATCTAGGATCTCGATCAGAAATTATCGAAACCGGTACCCCAGGCAAACGCACTATCTCTGCCACGTACAACTTGGCCAACTTCTGAAGTGAGTAATCGGTTCTAACCGGTATGAAATAAGTAGACTTCATCAATCTATCCACAATTACCCAAACAGAGTCTTTCTTCGAGGATGTCAAAAGTAACCCATTCACAAAATCCATAGTTACTCTTTCCCACTTTCATTGTGGAATTTTTACTGGCTGTAACAATCCAGAAGGCAACTGGTGCTCAGCTTTTACTTGCTGGCATGTCAGACATTTTCCCACTAATTCAGTCACTTCTCGCTTAAGTCCAGGCCACCAGTACACGTCTCGCAAGTCTCGATACAACTTATTTCCTCCAGGATGCATGGCACAAGGTCCACCATGAGCCTCTTTCAAAATCATTAGCCTTAAATAAGAATCCTTCGGAATGCAAACTCTTCCATGGAAACAGAGAACTCCATCAGTATTTAATCCAAAATCCTTATTCTCCTCATTCTTAACCTGCTGAAACCGAGAAACCAATGAATCGTCCTCAATTGCTTCTCTTTAATCTGCTCAATCCAAGTCGGTCTCACTTGTAACTCAGCCAACAGACTTCCATCATCGTACAAACTTAAACGAGCAAACATCGCCTTCAACTCAGCAATCGTCCTTCGGCTCAGTGCATCAGCCACCACGTTAGCCTTGCCTGGGTGATACTCAATCGAACAGTCATAGTCCTTAAGCAACCCAATCCATCATCGTTGCCTAAGGTTTAACTCCTTTTGAGTCAACAGATATTTGAGACTTTTATGGTCGGTGTAAATAATACACTTTTCTCCAAATAGGTAGTGTCTCCAGATTTTCAACGCAAAGACCATTGCTGCCAACTCTAAGTCATGCGTAAGGTAATTCCCTTCATGAGGTTTAAGTTGTCGCGAAGCATAAGCGACCACCTTACCCCCTTGCATCAGTACACAACCTAATCCAACATGTGAAGCATCACTGTACACAGTGAAATCCTTCCCAGACTCTGGCTGAATTAACACTGGCGCCTCAGTCAAAACCTTTTTCAGCTTATCAAAAGCCTCCTGTTGCCTTTCAGTCCATACAAACGCTACTCCCTTCCTTAGTAATTTCGTCAACAGTGTTGCGATTAGAGAAAACCCCTCTACAAATCTTCTGTAATAACCTGTCAAACCCAAAAAACTTCGAATTTCCGATACTGACCTTGGCGGCTTCCAGTCAAGAACTGCCTCAATTTTCCGAGGATCTACCCTAATCCCCTCAGCTGAAACAACATGACCCAGAAAAGTCACTTCTCGCAACCAAAACTCACACTTACTGAATTTCGCAAATAGTTGCTTTTCTCTCAACACTTGTAGAACAATTCGAAGGTGTTCATCATGCTTCTCTTCAGTTTTCGAATACACCAATATATCATCAATAAAGACAACCATGAACCGATCCAAATACGGTTGGAACACTCGATTCATTAAGTCCATAAAAGCTGCAGGTGCGTTTGTCAATCCAAAAGGTATAACCAGAAACTCATAATGACCATACCGAGTTCTGAATGACGTCTTATGAACATCCACGTCCTTTACCCTTAGCTGATGATATCCAGATCGAAGATCGATCTTGGAAAACACTGAAGCTCTTCTAAACTGGTCAAACAGATCGTCGATTCTCGGTAAATGATACTTATTCTTTATCATCAGTTTGTTCAACTGGCGATAATCGATGTACATACGCATCGTCCCATCCTTCTTTTTCACGAACAGGACCGGTGCTCCCCATGGAGACACACTCGGTCGAATGAAGCCCCTATCTAACAACTTTTGAATCTGCGCTTTCAGTTCCACTAGCTCCTTTGGCGCCATCCTATAAGGCGCGATGGACACTGGAGCTGTTCCAGGCAGCAAATCAATCCCAAATTCAACTTCTCGGTTTGGAGGTAATCTAGGAAGCTCCTCTGAAAAAAATCTTGAAATTCATTAACGGTTTTGACTGTCTCCCCTGTCACATCCTCAGTCCCAGTTTGGCTTACAAATGCTAGGTATGCCTCGCAACCCTTGCGAATCAACTTCTCAGCCCTCAAGGCCGAGACCACATTGGACAACTAGTCCCTTTGCTCCCCAATGACCATTACCTCATCACCCTCAGTTGTTCTCAACACCATTCTCTTGGCCGCACAATCAGGAGTCGCCTTGTGCTTAGTTAACTAGTCCATGCCCAAGATCAGGTCGAATTCCCCGAATGGCAACTCCATTAAGTCTCCAGTAAAGATCCTACCTTTAGTCTCTAAAGGCACCTCCCTAAAGAGTTTATCTACCCTAACCGAGTGACCCAGTGGACTAATTACAGTTACCTCACTCACAGTATCCTCAGAGTGCACACTCAACGACCCAGAAATCTCTCTCGCAACATACAAGTGTGTCAAACCCATATCAATCAGAGCAGTATATGGTATGCTAGAAATCAAGAACGTACTAGTTATGACGTCAGGTGAATCACCCTCCTCTCGACGACGAGTAGCGTACACCAAGGCTGGCTGACGAGCTTCAACATTACCAGCACCCCTGCTAGGTACTCCTCAACCACGTCCATTTCCGTTGCCTCCTCTACAATGACCACGGCCCCCTAGCAGTGGTGGTCCTCTTCGCACTGGCTGAGCAACCCTCTGATCACCAGCTTGAGTCTGGGCTGGCCTTTGTGGACAGTCCTTAACTTGGTACTCCTTGGACCCGCATCTAAAACAAGCTCCAATACGTTTCCAACATTTACCCAGATGTACCTACCACAGTCCCCACAAGGCTGTGGTCTAACAGTATTTACTGATACAGCTCGAACTGGTTCCTCCACCCTAGCTCTCTTAAAATTTCAGTTTGCAGCCCCTGATGGTCTAGAATCTCTCTTGAATCGTTTGCGATCCCTATCGCGGTTCTGTCGTTCCGCACGCTTTACATCCTCGGCTATCTTAGCCTTTTCTACCAGTGCAGCAAAATGGCGCTCCCTCTGCGGAGCGATCAGTACTCTCAACTCATCTCGGAGGCCATCCTCGAAACGAACACTGTGCTCATATTCAGTAGCAACAATACCGCTGGCATATCGGCTCAACCGTAGAAACTCTACCTCATACTCAGCAACGGACTTACTGCCTTGAGTCAGATTCAGGAATTCTTTCCTACACGTATCCATGTAGCTAGCTCCAACATATTTTCCCTTCAAGCCGTTTTGAACAGTTCCCAGGTTATCCGCTCAACTGGGGTACCCTCTCTCACGGTGATCCACCACTGATATGCTTCGTCACGTAGCAACGACACCACTCCTTTTAACTTTTGCTATACTGAGCAATCCAGGTCATACATAATCCACTCAATGGCTTCCAACCAATACTCAGCCATGTTCGGGGCTACTTTAGATATACCCTTGAAAACCTCAGCTCCGTTAGCCCGGAGTCGTTCAAAAATAGACCCTCTATTCACGGTTCCAGTGCTCGCCCCAGTGACCCTCTCTAACACCCTTAGCATGGCTTGGGACAGAGCGTCGTCCCCCGCAGCCCTATCATATGATCCAGTCTCTGCCACTGGCGGAGCTTGCGCTTCCTCAGCTAGCATATGTCTAGAAGACGAAGATCCAGCTTGCATACTACCACGGCCTCGTCCACGGCCTCGTCCACGACCTCATCCACGAGCAGCTCTTGTACTCATATCGATTTATCTGTTTTACGAATTTTATGACATTAGTTCACTGTTTCAGTTCTTTATTACAGAATTTTTTATGCCCAGATAAGGTTTCAGAGTTTGTTTTCACGCAATCAGAGTCCAACTACTGTCTCAGTTTCCTAGGGTTTAGTTTTCCCTACAGTCTCAGTCTTGTACTCTCAACACTACCTTATCTACAGTATCATGTCAAAGGCTCAGTTCTATCTACAGTATTGTTTCAGTATAGTATAATGTATAAGGCAGAAATACTTACAGACTTGGTACCGGGGATTTAGTGTGCCACTTTTTCAGTTCTCAGATTTCAGAAAACTCGGAAAAATTTTTCAAAATCAAACTTTTTAAGACATATGTATTTTGAAGAAGGAAGTTTAAAAAGAGTTTTGTTTTTTCTAGATTTTTCAGACAATTTTATTTTCCAAAAATACCCTTATTGGGCTTAAGAATTTTAAAAACCTTTTTGGACCCGATCCACAGTTGAGTTGTTGTAACCTGGCTCTGATACCACTAAATGTAACACCTCAAACCTGGCCCAGACATTATGGCAAGCTTCGATGTGTCATATCATCTAGACCTAATCCACGTTGCCTATTTACTAAGTTTAGGGTGAGCTTTTGAAAAAGATCTTTAAGGTTTGAAGAGAAATTCCCAGTTTCATTTGAGGTTCATTCTGGCCTCTACCATCTTATTAATAGATTTGATTTTTATCATTAACTTGGTTAATAAATCGAGTTGTGTAATTGATTTTGAAAACGTTGGGTTAAGTTTTAAAAACTCGCATAGTCATATTTAGAATAACAAAGTAAGGAATAAATAAGTTATAAAAATAAAACCCAAAACATAATTAAAGCGGCCTTATTACAACCCATAAATTTGGAAAGTAAAACGAGTAAAAATAAATAAATATTAAGTTTAAACCAAACACAGTCTTCGTAGCCACTCTAAATCCTGCCCAGCTCCAAGTCCACGAACTAAGGCTAACCTGCAAGGATGGAAGGAAAGGAGTGAGTTTGGAAAACTCAGTGTGCGCAAAAAGCCCATCCAAAGCTCAAGTTAGCTCAAGCCCACTGGGTCTAAGCCCTATCCAGTCACAGTATCAACTGGGCTGAAGCCCTATTCAGTGCTCAATAGCAACTGGGCCAAAGCCCTATTCAGTTACAGTACAAATAACCCAATTACAGAAACAGAACAGATAAATAGCATGTATGCAAGCCCATAATCCGTGGGGAGACTGCTCAACCCACCCAACCGCTACACACCACCCGTACCAACCAGCATACTATGTGGGGAATAACTCGACCCACCCAGCCCATACCCCACAGTCGCAACATGGTTGCTCAGATAATGTGGCCAAGCCACTAACAGTATAACGAGGCAAAGCCCCTTTTCAGTAATACGAGGCATAACCCCTTTTAGTAAACGTGGCAGTGCCACTCACACTTCCTCCATCAATAGCCCAACCCATGCAAACAGATAGATATGATATGGCATACAGTAATCAGAAGCAGTCAGTCATGCATTTCAGTCTTATTTAGCCCTAGGGGTATATCAGTCATTTTGCACCTAGGGGTAAAAATGTAATTCCTCACCCTTAAGGGGTATTTCAGTAATTATTTTAATATTACGAGTCTGATGCATATTACAATCACTAACAATCTTTATTTCCATCTCAACGGTCAATTTAACAACTTTTAATAATTTTCAGTTACTAAGCCCTAAAACCTTAATGGGCCCTACAGTGTCTATTGGCCCCTTAAGCCCATTTAGTCCAAGTTTCATACTCAGTTACCAGTTTTAACAGTTTCAACCCTACAGTCTATCAGAATACCTTCAATGCCTATTTTTACCCATATGGGCTCGAAAGCCCATTGGGCCCACATTTTGCCATCGAGGCCTAACTTACCAAAACGCACGAAATTATGCACCCAACCAACTTACTACTCGCGATTACAGATCTATCAAAATCCAACCGACTTGTGAGCTTTCGCATGCTCACAAGCCCATGAAATGCCAAAACTTTGGCATTTCGGCTTTTCAGCTTTTGCCGAATTAAACTACGGAGGGTGTTCGAAACACACACCTATTGCGCTTTCACTGGCGAAAACTCCTAAGCGATATCTCCTACAATCCACCACTTAACCAAGTAGACCACAAATCTATGAATATCACAATAGAAAATTCCTTACCACATTCGGCCAGTGCCCCTAATGGCCATGAAATCTTACCTTTGTCAACTTAGATGTACTAGGTCTAGATCTGGTTGTACCGATGACTTCAACTCTTCGCTTGATCACCTCCTTCGCTATCTAACGCACATAAAAACCAAAATACAACATTGGATCATTAATAGGCCATGTCGATAGCCTCCCTAAGGCCAATGGATGTTTGGCTTTTCTTAAAATTCCATGAACAATCGAAAGGAGGTTTTAATACTTACCACGAGGTCTTCTTGCTTCCAAATCACCTTTCTATCTCAAGTCTACAATCGGTCTACTCCAAAATGCAACTAAAGAGTGGATCTAGAAGATTCGGCTTTTGGATCTATGCCAAGGTACCTTTTTTGATTAGCAAAAGAATAGATGAAGTGAATCGATAGACAAGGAGATGGAAGAGTAAGGGTTCAGCTTTTTGAAGGATTCAAGAGAGGGAAGAGATGATTTCGATAAAAGGGGTAGTTGGTAATGGGGAGATTTGGCTTCTAATGATTGTCGACCGAGGCTTGAAAGAAAGAGGGGAAGGAATAAATTGATTCAGCTTTGATAAAAGAGTGAGGGAATGGGACCGGTTGAAAGGTGCAAGAAGAAGAGAATGGAAAAAAGAATAGAAGAAGAAGGTGAAGTGAAGAGTAGGTTCGGCTTCGATGGAGAAATCGGCAATAGGGGTTTTGGGAGTAGTAGGTTTTGGTTTTGAGACAGAAAAGAAGGAAAGAAAAGAACAGGGAACCCTAGCTTTACTACACCTAGTTCGGCAAAGAGAGGGGGGCTCAATAACTCTAAAGAAATCGGCACAACACTTACTAACGCCGAAAATACTAACCCGAAAGCTTAAGTGTCGTAATTGCAATACTAAGAATCCCTTGGCCGGCCACAGCTTTTCAAATTCAAATATTCCTTAAATCCCTCATTGATCTACTCTCATGAGCAATTCAAATTCTCTATGCCAGAGTTTCACTTGAATGCCACCACTTGACCAACACATGCACATAAAAATAAAAGTACCATAAGCTTACCTTGTGACTTGAACCCTAGACCTTACATACAACCCCACACACCACTTTTTTAGGAGCTTAGTGGCGCCACCTTGCCACTTTGCCAAAGCTCTTTTTGTGACAACTTTTACTAGGTTTTTCTTAAGACCCCTCTTAACCAAGTTCCTCCCTTCACTTAAAAACATACTTTGATAATTTTACTAGGTTTTAACCTGAGTTTGGGCCTCCTAAAGGCCCACTAACCTATCTAAACACAAATTAAATAATCATAACATGGGAAATTCACGATTTTACCAAAATCACAATAAACCCAGAAAAATCCTGAAAATCAGGGCGTTACAATAGCAATTTGAATCCGGCTCGATAGTGGGTGGTGGTTTAAACTTTACAAGAATACAAAATGAAAGGGGCATGAAATGAAAAGCCAATTACTTATGAAGTTGAGAGTTATTTCACCAGACTTTTGGTTCACGTTTTAGGAATTGTTTGATGTGTGGAGTTTCACTTGTACATGTTGTTTTAAGATTTCAAATATTAGTTTTGATTGATTCTACTCATGAAATCTTCTTTTTTTTTTTTCAATTTCAGCAATAAAAGCATAAGTCAAAAGATTGTAAGTTGAAACTTGAAAATTCCTAACTTTTATTATCTCCCATCACAAATTTAAAGAATAGATTCATGTTCAATGTTTGGTTGTTCATAGTAATTATGGGATAATGTCAAACTATAGACAAAAATAAAGGTGGGCCAACTTTGATTACTGGTACTAATTGAAAAAAAATCAATTATGCAATTGGTCATGCAACTAAACTAGTGATAATTGTCTATTTTGTTGGTATAGTTTACTTTGATGTTTTCAGTTGTTTAATCTATTCTTTCTAAGGGTTATTATGAAACCACGAGATATTCACTCAAAGTAAGGATATATGAAGTGATCTAGTATGATTAATTTATCTAATTTTAAGAGATACAATCAAAGAAGTTCAAGTGATGAAGATCTCTATGTTATCTCATTTCAAAAGAAAGAGTTTATTTTAAACGAAATTCCATTAGTTTTGCAATCAAACTAGCTTGATTTATAAGTCTATAAAATATGTACAATATAGACTTATTTAATGTTTACTTGTGCGAATTAGAGAGATTGAATCTGTTCATTTTTTTAATAAATTATTTTATCAATTTATTCTAAGTTTTCATAATAGAAAGTGTCTTGTACGATTGAATTATAGTGTAATACTTTTTGGACTAGGCTATATAGAGGTAGGACTAGATTTGAACTGTAACCAATTTATTGTGTTCCTTTTTATATTTCCAATCTTAGTTATTTTTCTTGAATCTAACAATTGCCAATTGCATAGAAAATAGAGTGTTGAATGGAAGTGTTTGGTTCCAATGGTCACTTCGGTTACCACTATGTTGAAGCAACCGAAAAATAGAGTAAACAAATAACTCACAAGATTGTTTACACAATTTGGTTTCCCTACTATTGTAAAGCCTAGTTCAATGAGTAAATCCACTATCATTAATCCCGAATACAACAAGTGATTTAAGTTCGGTCAAATATTGTTATTAGACCTTATACTTTGTGTAAATTATGAATTTAGTACATGTGCTTTAATTTGATCAATTTTAATACCTGTACTTTTTGAATTTTGAAATTTTAATCCTGGACGAAGTGTAACGGTTAAATTTGTTTAGTTAAATTATGTAATTAGTCTTGTATTATGCATAAAGTTATAGATTTAGTCCACATTCACCAATTGGATCATTCTTAGTGGCTATATTTTTTAATTTCAAAACTTTAGTCTTACTGCAAACAACAGTCATTAAATCTATCAATGGATTTTTTTGTGACTAATATGTGAAAATAAAATAAAAAAAGCATTACACATGTCATAATATCTTTGACACATCAAATTTTAAAAATAATAGAACTTAACTTAATGAGTTTAATAGTTATCATTTGGTTAGGACTAAAATTTTCAAATTATATAAGAACAAAGACTGAAAATAACCAAATTAAAGTATAGGTACTAAATGCATAACTTATGCAAAGTAGGGTATAATAGAAGAACTTACCCTTTAAGTTCTATTGCACTATTGATATAGCAACCTCACTTTTATATCTAAAGACCTATATTACTCACCTCTAAGTTTTTCCCTTAAGAACTTAGGTAGTAAACAAAACATGTTTACTTTCTCAAATACACTCAACAAGTGTTCGACAATGAATAGATTAGTGCTCTCAATTCTCTATGCAAAACCTATATAAGTCTCTCAATATATAAGTGTTTTCAAAGCTTACTAACGTACTAAAGATCAATTATAATTAAATCCCTACTAAATAATAGCTATAAAATAAAAATATACAATATATTAATAAAGACTAATGTAAAGTGGATTGTTGGAGATTTGTTCTTTAATGGTATCTTCAATGCTATTCTAATCCAATCTTCATAATCCAAGGGATCTAATTGCTTGATCCAATTCAATCTAATCTTCAAGGAAATTTGATTTAAATGGATTGGTCTTGAAGGTCCAACTTGCATACCTCCAGAATATCAATATTATTCAAAGCTGAAAGATTTTGTTTCAATAAATTGCCAACTTCAAATATGGTGTAACACCCCTCGCTCGACCCAATCATCGAGTCCAAACTACAGGAAGCTACATTCATTTCTAGAGCAACTTGTAACACCCTAAACCCAGCCTAGACGTTATGACCGAATCTGGCTATGTCACATAGTAGTGTTTTTGAAAACACGTTGATGCTAAAACTATTTCTCTGTATTCATTTTCTTATGGAAATATTAAATCGTTACCCATTTCCAAAACATTATTCTTTGCGGAAGATTTTAAAACTGTTTGCGTATTAGTGGTATTTTGATCAAACACATGTTTCTTTTGAAAATGCGAGTTTCCCTACCTTTAGCAGATATAAATCACAAAACAGTAAAAAAATATAAAACCCAAATTAAAACCCAAAATCCGTAAAGGCCATAATTACAGTAAAATACCCAAATAAAACTTAAATCATAAATAAGTATAAAACAGTGAAAAAAAGGGGTCGTGTGGCCACCGTTGAGTCTTTTGTTGCAGCAATTCGCCTATGTCTAGGGATTACCTATACAGAATAAACAGAAGGGTGAGTTTACGTACACTCAGTGTGTAATCCCCACAGACAACAGTCAAATAAGCAGTAAACAAAAACACATAGTCTGGGCCTAAGCCTATATCAGTATCAGTGACAGTTTCAGTTTGGGCCTTAGCTGATAAACCATATTATATACACATTTTTACCCCATGATTAGCACATTTTTTGAGTGAATTATCATTAGAATTATGGAATTTGATGCTCCTAATCCTTTAATTTCATGTTTTATACTTAGGTGAGCATAGGAGAGTAAAAAGAACGAGAAACGGGCCAAAAATGGAGAAAATGGGCCAAAGTGAGAAATCAACATAGCCTGGAGTTCCTCACACGGGTATACCACACGCTCGTGCCAAATCAGCAGACTTAAACATGGCCTGGGCCCGATTCACACGGGCGTGTCCCTGTCATGACTCGTTTTAATTTCACGCGGAAAAAGCTACTTAGGGGCTAAGAAAGATATTCCAAAGCCTATATAAACACCCTAGGAGAGGATTTAAGGGGACACACAATGTAGAAAGTAAGGAATTACTTGAAGAAAGCCAATTGATCCATTTCAGAAGCCAGAATCTCCTTCAAGACTGAAGATTTCCCTTCAACTTCTTTTAGGGGTTTTAAGGTTTCTTTATGTTTTGTTATTTTCCTTATTTTGAGATGTTCTTCTTTATAAACATGAACTAAATTCCTCAAATATCTGAGGGGGATGAAACCTAAGATGGATCTTATTATTATTTTTTGAATTATATGATAAATACTTGGTTTGTTCTTAATTGTATTTTTAATCATTGTGTTAATATTCCAGGATATTAATTCAATTCGAATGTGCTTATTCAGTGGAGCAAAAGTCCCTACTTAAGAGTAGATCCAACACAATTAAGCGGAGTTGATCGCACGCTTAGACATAGAACGACGTAAATCTACCGGATTAGAGTCAAATCTAATAGGGGAATCCATAGATCGAGTTAATGCAACACTAGGGGTTTTAATTAGGAAGAAATTTCGATTAATCAACCTAAGGTTAGATGTTTTTAGTCTCGACGGAGATAATAGCATAATTTAGGGATTTCTAAGGATCAACTCAAGTGAATAAATCATCTAATTCAGAGTTAAATAACAAGTGAAGTCTAGGTGGATTCTTCCTTGGGTATTGTCTTAATCAATCAATTTTCCCAAAACTAGTTTCCCCAATTTATTCCCTGTCGTGTTCTTAGTTAATTAGTTTAGTTTAATTAGTTTAAAACAAATCACTTTTATTTTAGGCTAGATAATAGAAAGAAAGTTATTACTAGTACTTTTAGTTCATGTGGGTTCGACATTCCGGTCTTGCCATAAGCTATACTATTGTCCAATAGGTACGTTTGTCTTATTCGTGATAATAGTTAGTGTCTAGGTACGATCATAAATTTTAAAACTTATCACGCACATCATTAGCCCATCAGTATAGTAACAGTCATGCAGTAGGGCTTAGCCCATCACAGTATCAGTAATCAATTAGGCCTGAGCCCATTACAGTAACAATATGCATCAATGCAGAATTCAGTATGCAAATCTTACCCAACCATCCGTTACACACCATCTGCTATCCAGAAACAGGGCTTTATTTAATAAAAACACAATTTTTGCCCAAGTTAAGGCTTGAACCCAAGACTTCTCAGGCACTCCCAGAACACTTAACTACTAAAGCAGATACACAGTTGTGTTACAAATTTACAAAAGCTAGAATTAAGAAATTTGGGGAGTTACAACTACAATCAATTTACAGTAAAATATTTACATGCATAAGTAATTCAATGCCAAACATTTTGTTTATGGTTAAACAATTAAAATCGAGCTTGCAAAAGCTCTTTTGTTAACTCAAGCATAAAATAGGACCAAATTGGAAAGTTTTAAAAGTTTAGGGTCAATGTCATGACATCTCATCCTCCACGTCGTGACGTCGCCAAATAGTTTCTCACGTCGTAACCTTGGCCACTCGATGTCATCACGTGACTTACTGTTGACCAACGTTACAACGAGGAAGGTTGCTCGTCAAGACGTAGACTCTGTTTTTTGTAAAAATGAACCATTTAGTACCTATTTCAAGCCTTCCACCAAACCTAATCAACTTGTGCACAAGATATTAACTTTACCTGATTCAAAACATGCCTAAAATAATACAAAAAACATATAAAAATAAGTCAATTAATCATTTCAAATCAAACTAATTCAATATAGGTTCAACCTATTACCAAGCTAACCATTTCTATACAATCAATCAAATGTCATTCAAACAAATCAATGTAACTCTTAATATACCAATCGTACCTATGTTATAATGCATTAAAACTTACCATTTTATATTTATCTGAACATTATATACCTTATTGATTTAATGGCATTAAAACTGAATCAAATCAACCAACACATATCTCAAACATATAAATCAAAATTAAGTAAACTCTTATTTTAACTTCTCACATTCATCAGGCATTGCTAATTCATGTATTAACCAATTCACTTTCCATGAACAACATGAGAATCATCATATACCAAATCCATCAAAAGTTACCAAAGTTATTAAGACTTGTATATATTTAAGTATGTATCAAGACACCTATATACATGCCACAACCTTCAGTTCAAAATAACCAAATAGTTTTTGATTTGGTGATAGGATAATGTGAAACTCGAGTTGATCCGGCTTGACATGTTCTACAAGGTGACGATTTGCAAGAAAAAGAGGAAAATAATAGGGTAAGTATATACGATGCTTAGTAAGTTCATAGGCATTGAACAAAAACTTACGTTATCTTTCAATCAAACATAATAAGTTGTTCAGTTTGGTATAGTTCACTATACATGGAAAACCACATATGAATAAGGTAAGTTTTATTTTGTAAATAAAAATATAATACCATAATCACATGTCATGTCAATTCATGTCATTTTGATTAACAATATCAAAACATATTCAATCATGGAATGAAACATTTGTATACATGCTAATGTCATTTCTTCAATACATTGTTCAAGTTTAAATTCAACATTTCACAAGTGAATATCAAGATCGTTATGTCTTGTTTCAATTTCTCAATTCATGTAATTTGTTTCACCCGATGAATTATAGTAAATGGACTCAGATAAACATGTATCTCCATTACACCAATTGCTCGTCCAAGCTAAGTATACTCATGTTAGGTTATTAGTCTAGGCTAAATCTTTATAACGACACATCTGATTGTTAGTCATAGCTAAAAATATACATGTCCGGTTACTCGTCCTGGCTAAACCTTTAAAATGACATTAGGTTGCTAGTCCAGGTTAAACATGTGTCACATGTATCTTCAATTCACCAATTTCTCATCCGAGTTGAATATATATTCGTGTTAGGTTACTAGTCTAGGCTAAACCTTTATAACGACACATTTGATTATTTGTGCAAGCTGAATATATACATGTCAAGTTACTTGTCCAAGCTAAACCTCATCAGTAGTTCATTCCAACTTAGATTTAGGATTTTTTTTCTAGTTTTAGTTTCAATCATAAGTGCTTGACATCCAGTGAGAATAAAGCGCCATGTCTTTTCTTCAATTGACTTGATGTAGGCTTTCACCATTGTCTTCTAATAGGCTTAGTTGCCACTGTCTAACATTGGGGGATGAGTCGTCAAAAATCTTTCCATATCGAGCAATCAACAACACCATGAAACGCCACCAAATACATTAAGTGGGATCTAATATCAATTTTTGAATCGAATAGTTGCCAATTGCTTAGAAAATAAAGTGTTGAACTGTAGTGGCCACTTTGATTGCCATTGTAATGAACAAATTGAAAAACAAAGTAAACAAAAAACATACAGGATTATTTGTGTAGGTTAGTTTCTCTAAGTCTACAAAGACTAGCTCAGTGAATAAATTAATTATCGTTAATCCCTAATAAGTGATTAAAGTTCTATCACATTCTCGGTATAGCAACTTCAAATTCGTATCTAAAGACCTAAATCATTCACCTCTAAGTTCTTCCCCTGAGAACTTAGGCAGTAAACAAAATGTGATTACTCTCTCAAATGCACTCAACAAGTGTTCCACAATGAATAGATTAGTGCATGCAATTCTATATGCAAAAGCTATACAAGTCCCTCAATATATAAGAATTTTCAAGACCTGTTGACATACTAGAGATTAATTACAATCCAATCCTTATTAAACAACAATTATAAAATAGCAAAATATAATATAGTAATAAAGTCCAATGTAAATTGAATTGTTGGAGATTCGTTCTTTAATAGTATCTTCAATGCTATTCTGATCCAATATCCACAATTTGATTACTTGATCCTATATTCAAGGAAAGTTACTTTAAATGGATTGATCTTCAAGGTCAAGTTTACATACATCCAAAATATTAACATTATTCAAGCCCAAAAATTTTATTCCAATTCAAACAATAAGTAGTTGAATTTCACTATGTTAATAGCTAAAGTTGACAATCACCAAATGAATCGGAATTCTTTTTTAAGCAAATCGGAATAAGTTGCAAAACACGTGAGTAGAGTACAAGGTGTAGCTGCGTATGCCTTGTAGTTTCAAAGCTACCCCATTTAGATGTGAAATCTAATTCCTCCCAACTTCAAACACAACCAAACACTTGAAAATAATAATTTGTTAATTAAGATTGTTTGATTATTTTGGTGTGAATTATATACTCATAAATGTCATTCAGACCGGACCACAGGCTTGGCAAGTGGGTGGCTACAAATAAACCGCCTGCTAAGGCTACTTTCAGATGATGGGAAAAGACAACGGAAAGGAACCAAACGTGTTCGACAATGGCTTCTTATATTCCATCCCCCCAAATAAAGGCTTCTTATCTTTTATGAATATTCTGGACTTAACTCTCTCAAACAAAAACTCTACTTCAAGAATTTAAGGTATATACCCTTTTTCTCTAGAAAACTATTTTTTTTTTTATATCTAATAAATAATGAGTCTGGCTCGTTACAATATGAGTAGCTGAAGAGATTAATTAGTATTGAAAATTATTTAATTCAAACATACCAATCAAACTTATTTTTTTATTAAATAAGTTAGTTTAGTTCAAACAATTTAATTTTTTTTCATATAAAACTCGAAATTAAAAAATTAAACTCAAATAATAAAATAGGACTCAAATTTAAACTAAAACTTTTACTAGTTAACCGGTTCAAGTCCTTGGTAAGACAAGCTAACAAGCCTTGACTTTAATTTAAATTCATTGGAGCAATTTAAGACTTTAAAAATCTCAGAAGTGGGGGGGGGGGAATTTTAATTAATTTTCCCAATCATACTGCCCAGCTTAATAAGACTATGGTTTTGGTTGTATGTAATAAACCAGTTTTTTTCTTGCTTTAGATATATGTATATATATATATATATTAAATTATTATATGTTAAGGCAAGTTTTGACCATAGTGATTTTAACAATCATCATTATATATGTAACTAGTCAAATTTCACAACTTAATTTAATTGTTGACATGTTTGAGTAAAGAATTTTAGTTATTTGCTTGTAATTTTTTTTTTTTAATTTTATGCAATTACACTTGTGATTGTATTAAAATATGGGTTGACTTTATAAAGATTTGTCTCAATTCTTTATACCCTAAGTAATTGATGTGATGAGATTTGAGCAAATCAAGATTGATTAAATATTACTTTGTGAAGATAAATTTATACCCTAAATATAATAGTCTTATTCAACCTTAAAAGAAGTCATTGTTAAGGTAATTATGTAAGCAGTACCACTACTCTTAACATTGTACAAGTATCATATGACAAGATATTTATCCATTATATCATTATATCTTTGCATAATCAAGCATTGCTTATGACTTAAACCCCTTAAAAATTTACCTTTACAATTAATTTAATTATTGTATTTATTTTTACAAGATTATCCACTTGAAGATTTTTAAAATGATCTGTTAATGAATAAGTTAGTATATAATTAATGAATAAAATTAAACCGAATAAAATTTTCCAAATAAATATAAAACTAACAAAATGATTCTAATTAAAATTTAGATAATCATTTTTCAACATTCATTATAAATGTTAAATTTTTATATTTTTAGTATTCTTTAAAACTTTAGAAAAACTAACAAAATGATTCTAAATAAAATTATAATTTTAAATATTTTTCTTATTTTTTGGATTTCTATTTTTGATATGTTGCATGAGAATTCGATGTCAGTATTTATAATTAATTTAGTAGCTGTTAACCATCACGTCAATATTCTCTTATAATAGTAGAAATGATTTGTTTTTAAGACTAATTTAGAGGGTTAGGATTCTAAGGGTTTTTTTGGGTGTGGATGTTAAATGAGTATCAGGTATGACTTCTTTACCATTTCCATCCAAATAACTTATGTTTCATGCTGTGATTAGACCCTCTGGAAACTTGAAAATTGAGCACTTCGCCACATGTTTCCTGTCTCGGGAATAACTCTCTCCTAATAAATAAATATTTCTATAAGATAGCCTTCATGTCTGTGATGTGAGCTGCATCTAAACCTGATGTCAGGCTAACAGGATATTTTCAAGCATTGGATCCCTTAACCAATAAATCGACTTTTAATGAATTAACACACTCATAACTTATGTTAGGACTAGTTGGCAATGGTCTAAGAGTAGCACAAATACTTATTTTTAAGCAAATAATAAATCCCAAAACACAAACTTAAAACATTTTTCGACCTTCATTGTGATTCCATTAAAAGATGAATCTTGTCTCCAAGATAACCATTACGAATATACTTGAAAATATCAAAAAAAATGGTTGCATACAAAGACATAAAAGTAAATATTTAAAAAAGGAAAACAATGGAATGGCAGAGATCAAGATTCAAAGAAATAATAATTTCACACTTCTGTCATGCAAAAAATAATTAAACTTGTAGCTGGCCCTGTTATGTTAACAATAACAGAATAAAACCCGGATTCAAAGGACTCGCTCAATCGGCAAAGGAAACTTCTATTTGATCTTATTCACTATATTTTATAAAGACGGAGAGATCCCATTAAAATTGTTTTTTGTGATGTGCTTGATGTGATCCCACCTGTTTTTGCTCCTCTAACAGGGTTTGAGTGGGTCCATTTGTCAGTTTTATTAACCATTTTAACTCTCTCTTTTTACTTCTCTTATTTTCTTGCTTCAGATATAGCCGGGGGCATGGATGTTTTGTTGGAGAAACTTGGTTCAAATTATGAAATTATTATTTTTACAAAGGCCTAAAAGTAACAAGGCCTATTTGTACAAGTGATTCATGGTGGGAGAATATTTACACTTTTTTTTTTAATTTCAGTTTAGTTTGTGAATTGATTTATTAAAAATGTTTAATATATGATTAAGTTTTAATTTAATTAGTATCAGGTGAGAGATTATGAGTGATTAAAGAAATGTATAAATTAATATCTTTATAATTAAGCAGCAATTTGATCTGAACTATTAAATAACAAATCTATGTGTGATTCAACCAAATCTTTGATATATTGAAAGGATAACATCAAATTAAAGTTATTTAATCAAACTAATGCTGTCAAAGCAATATCAATCACCTCTCAAATCTTTCACTTTCCTTTTATGCAAAACATGGAGTAAAATCAAAACAAAAGCTAGGCTTTTAAAATTTTAATTTTATTTATTTATTTGTATAATGATCTCAAAAACAGGATCCAACTTGATAAAAAAAAAAAGTGAAAAAAAATCCAATTCAAAAATCATAATAGCAAAGCAAAAGAGCCAAATTGAGACAATACTGGAAAGTGGTCACCCACTAAGTAAATTGACGTGACAAATACCGGCTTATATAGGATCTTTGGAACCATATATATTACATATGGCAACTGCCTTTTTTACTTCAATATTTTTTTTATTAATAAATTTTTAAATAGGAGGCCTCAATATCTGTCGGTCAAATGTTGTTATAAAATTAGCAAAATTTAATTGACGATTATCTTATATCTTTTAATATATAGACATTTAACTTTTTACATGTAAGAATTAAACTCCAAAATATATAAATGTTCCTCCACACTAAGAGATATCAAATTCTTATGCATTTAATATTTTCCATTTATTGAATTTAAGCTTAATGAAAGTATTATATTAAACTCAACATTTATAAGTGTTGAGTTTGTATTTATTTAACTTTTTTATTATTTAATGTAAATTTAATCTTCATAAATACTTTAATAGGGATTTAATACTCATAGATGTTAATTTTTTTTAATTTAATTTTAATCTATTGCTTAAATCTAACCCTCAAGAATTAATGGTGATACCCATAGGTGTTGGCTGCTTCAAAATTTTTTTCCACCATGCTTATAAATACACCCTCTCCTCATTTGGGTTTTCCCTAAGCTAAAGTTGCCTCCCACCATTTTCGATTTCTTAAATAAAAAATCTTTCTAAATTCTTCATTTTTCACCTTAAAATAGACTTTTTAAACCCGCTGTGGATCTATTAAGGGAAGCTAATCAAATAACTCTAATAGTCATTAATATAGTAATTTTTTATTAACTAGTTTGTTAAATTTGTCCTTTAAATTTAATTTTAGTATTATTTTTTATATTGAACCCTAAACATTAAATTTCTTTTTGTTTTTGTTTACTTACTAAGTTGAGGAACAACACTTTTAAATTCGAAGTAACGTATTATCCAATGTTAGATGAAGAACACGTTCAACTTGGAGACCATTTAGATGTAACAAGTTTTTTAAAGGTGATTGAAGTACATCATATTTTATTGCAATTATTGTTGCTCATAGCTTTGGTGGAAACGTGGACACAGGAAACTTTTACCTTCCATTTTCCTTGCGGTGAAGCAATAGTCATGTTAGAAGATGTAGTCCTAATAATGAACCTTTCAATTGAATAAGTCATTAGCATTGGGGTGGTTGAATTTGAGATTGAGCCAAAAATAAGGAGGCTAATTAGCCATTGCCAAGAAAATGGTGATGAGTTCAAGAGGAAGGGGCAAGTGAAGTTCACATGGCTAAATATATTAGTCCAACATCTACCAATCAACAATGTGATCGATGAAGAGTTTGATCAAAATGTTAAAATGTACATCATCAGTAGATTGCTTATGGAAGATAAGTTTCAGAATCTCTACCACTTAATGTGTAACGGTCCAATTTCAATGAAATCGGAACAGTGGTTTCGAGACCACAAATCCGAGCTAGAAAGAAAATTTATTTTAATATTATTGCATGATCTATATTATGATAGGAAAGCCGCATGAAAACATTGATAGGAAAATTTTACCGATTAAATGATTAATTAGAGAAAGGACCAAATTGCATAAAATGTAGAAGTTGAATTCTAGAAGTTAGAAGGATTAATTGGTTATGGAATTCAAAACTTGAGTTCCTTATATGGTAAATAGACCATTAATTAAAAGTTAGTAGATATTTATGGATGAATCATCCATGGAAATTGAGGAAAAAAAAGGACTAAATTGGAATTTAGAAAAATTAAAAGATGATAATTAGTTAATTGGAAAATATCATCTTATTTTCATCATCTTCAACCCCAAATTTTATGGACATCCTAGGAGAGAGGGAGAAAACTTTCTTTGCTTAATTGGGTAAGTATTCAAGTCTCATTTTTAGTAATTTTTATATTTTTAAGATCGGGATAGTGTAATCTATATAAATTAGGGATTAATTTGAAAAGATATCAAAGTACAAAGGTTGTGCCGTGGATGAACATGCTGAAAATTGGAAATTTATGGTAGAAAATGAAAGGTTTTTAGTAGATAAACAACTTTTACAAAGTGAATTTGCATGAAATTGAGATTTAGGGACTAAATTGTAAAGTTGTGAAATTCAAAGAAAAAATTTTGAATTTTGTGAATCAAAAGTGCTGTAAATGATACAAGAAAATTTCGGTTAGGCTTAGAATAAGGATTAGATTGCATGAATTTTATTTTCTGAGCCTAAGGACTAAATTAGAATTAATGAAAAGTTTAGGGAAAAAATAGTAATTTTACCTAGAGTGTAAGTTGAGTCTAAATGAATACGAAATGTGATAGATTGATGACTAAATTCATTTATATAGATCTAGAAAATTCAAATACAAAGTTAGATCGGAAAGGAAAAGATTTCAGATTAGTAGATTTGTATATAAACAAATCTTGAGGTAAGTTTGTGTAACTTAATTATGATACTAACATGTTAGAATTACATGTTACATTGTGTGAATATTATGTAAATGGAAAAATGTATAAATTGTGGTTATATACTTGAAATTATTTAAGAAAAGGGTAAGTGTCAGTTGAATAAAGGAAAATCGATAAACTAATGTGAACATGATTCTGCATGTGTTGCAGACAGGATTTAGCCCGAGTGAGTAATCCTGATAAGTCTCTTGAGTATTATGAGATAAAGTTTTGCGAGTATAGTAATAGGTAGTAAATCTGCATAAGTTGTGGAATACCGTAGCTCTGTGTGAGCATCTTGGTACACGACTTCCCCGATTGTGGTCCAGCATATGTTGCGGACACAAACATGGCTCTCTTTGAGCATTATGATAATCGATCAGCTGTGATCTTGCATATGTTACAAACACAAACGCAGCTCTGTACGAGCGTCCAGACATGACTCGCATGAACAACACGAGATATGGCTATCCGGTGCTTTTACTACACAACTTTCCTCGTTAGAAGTTCTTTGTGAACTAAAAGTTATTTGTGAACTAATACATGATACATGGCTACTTGATTAGCCCGGATTAGCTTCATAATACATGTTACACGATTTACCTGAATGACTTGAAAAGGTGGCTCGAGAGTTTCGTACACTTTAAATGTACTATATGACAGTATCCATCGATATTTCCAATAAATTCAATGCGCAAAACTTGGAAAGGGTTAATGGAATTTGAATGAATTTATGAAAAGGGTTAATGGAATTTGAATGAATTTATCTTGAAAATGTATACGTGACATGAAAAATGAAAAGCATGTGGAAAACATGATATGATGAGCTCATCTAAGAAAATGAGATTATGTGAAGTTACTTGACTAACTTTAATTGTTTAAGTTGTGTGATAGGCTAAAAATCCACTTATTTGGATGTTTATGTATGTGATTAAGATGCACAAAAATACATGATAAGTTAGATTCTTGTTACATGAACTTACTAAGCATAAAATGCTTACCAGGTTTTATTTCTCTGTTTTATAGTGCTCAAAAGCTCGTAAAGGTTGGAAACGGTCGGACCGACATCACATTATCCTCCAGCTCATTTTGGTATACAAAGATACTTTATTTTGGTATAATGGCATGTATAGGCTATTGAGATCAATGTTGATGTTAAATTGGATAAATATAAACTAGCTACGGCAATGGCTAGTGATGTCTTGATCTTGGTATGTTTATAAAGTAAATTATGGTTATTCATGTATGTTGAAATGGTTGGTTGATTGGTATTGGAAAAGTTTTGTGCAGGTGTTGGATGAAAAAGGGTGAGGAATAAGGCTTAAAAAATAGCCTTATTTCGTCCGCACAGGTAGACACACGAGCGTGTGTCTAGACTGTATATGACATACGATCTGGTATCTGGGCGTGTAGCCTGGTTGTGTGTTCCTTGCATCATAAAATTGAGAAACAGAATGCTCTGAATTGAGCACATGGGCAAAGACACGGGTGTGTGTCTCTGCCGTGTGAAACCTGCACCTAATTTTCAAAAATTAAATTAACCGCACGGCCTAGCACATGGACGTGTGATTTGGCCATGTGACTTCAATTTCTTCATGGGTTGCAAGTCAGAGAGTTGCATGGGTAAGGGACACGGGCGTGTGTCATCACACGGCCTGAGACATGGGCATGCTCACACGGCCTTATCACACGGGCATGTGACTCCTAAATGTGAGAAAAATTTTAGAATTTCGCAAAAAATTTCCTAAGCTCCCGATTTAGTCTCGACTCAATTCTAATGCATGTATTGGGCCTCGAGGGTCCAATCAAGGGACGTTTTGATGAAACTTAAAAAATAAATAGTACTTGACTTGATTTAGTTGTACATGTTCTATAAAACTTCGGTAATGCTACGTAACTTTGTTCCGGTGACGGACATGGGTTAGGGGTTTTACATAATGTATTTGTTATTGTTGGAGAACATTGCTTGTGCTTGCACATATAGTTGGGGCTCACAATATCGGCATCCTATTCCGAGCCTTTAATAATATGACTGTAGATAAACAAAACAAGTAAACGATTGTTGCACCTTCCAACAAGTATGAGTATAGATGCGAATGCCATTTATAACATTGATCCCTTCTCATCCATTTTTTTCCATTAGTGAGAAGGTAATTAGATGTTTATATGTAACATTTAAAATGTATTTTAGGTTTTAAGTTTTTATAATATGTTTGTTAAAAATTCGATATGTTTGTAGATTTGATATCAATTTGGATCACATAATTTATTATCAGGAGCTTACACATATCTCTATTAGGATTGATAAATATATAGCTAAGGGGGTTAGTTTTTAATTTGTTTTACTACTTATTGAATTGATTGTCATAATTATTTTTTTATATGTAAATATTTCTTTATGGTTTTGGTAGAAAACATACTAAGCTGAGGATATTCAAGTTGTACTCCTAAGACTGTAGCTGAAGAGGCATACATATTATGGAGGGCTTACATGATTGTTATATGCTTTCACATCGTCGAATGGTAGCACAATTATCGGGTGTTGGACCAATTTGGCTTGTGGCAACCATTCCTGAGGGCACTAAGAAGCATGAGGAAAGTTCAAGATGGTAACATAAAGGCTGGGGTGGAAAAAATTAAACTCATGAATGTTGACAGTGGATCAAATAGTGGTACATGCATCACGAATTTGTGATCACTAGACAATTGATCCACGAGTATCAAGTTGACATGGATCTACATTACATGCTTTGGTTTAAGGCCAGTAGATTACTGCTCTTTATCTTGATGACTGACCGACTGAGCGCGTGCGCATTAAAACAACAAATTTATATAACAATTTTTCAAGCCTAATTTTACTGCAAGTGTACAGTGTCAGTTGTAATATTTATAGTTCCGATAGAACACGAAGTATTCCAAGGGGTTGAACCTAAAGAAAGAGGCGATTGAGCAATAACTAGCTTACAAAATAGAGCCTCAGCAGCTACTGCTACAATTTTATAGTACGACAATTCATAACAAGATAAGTTTACAAGAAAATTAAATATTCTATTCTAGGGACTAAATTGCAAATGGTGTAAAGCTAAAAATACTATCTAATAAATAACTAATGAGGGTTGGTTGACTTCGATGTGGTTTACTGAACCTTGGACCAGGGACATAAATGCGTAAATGACCAAGTGGCTCGATTTTATCTTTCGATCTTAATTTTACCAACTTAAACAAATTAGGTTTGGTTTATCTTTCGATCTCACCGGTTAATCTGGGATTAATGAATGGGTGCGCGATAAGATTACCTTCCGGTCTCACTTTATCTTGATATTCCCTTAGGGGTGTCACTACCTAAGTTCTTAGTTCTATTCGATTTATTACAATTTATTACAATTCAGTCTTTTGTCCAAAGATTTTAGTTTACCCAAATCTCCATCAACCAACCTTCTTTGAGGTTTAGCTAGTCATTCTTAAAGTAAAAGAAATAAACATAAACATAGAAAACAAGGCAGCCATGAAAGTAAAGCTTAAGCAAAATGTGAAAGTTGAGATTTTTATACAAGAAAACTCAAATAGCTTGAAACTAAAAGTATTTAACTAAAAAATCTAAAGCAAATAACATAAAAGGAAGAAGTTGTAACAAATTTAAAGTAAAATAAACTGAAATACAATAAACTAAAGCTTAAAGAGTTTCGAAAGCTAGGTACAAGGATTGGAAATGTAAATAAACCTTAGTTACAGTAATAATTAACTTAACTAACATTAAAAGTAACAAGAACAAGAAGTAAATGCAGAAAAATAAACTCTAATCTAAGGTAGAAAAAGAGAAAAATAAAAACCCTAAAAAAATACAGAGAAAAACTAAAGAAAACCTAGAGAAAACCTAAAATTAAGCTAATGTGTGTCTCTTTCCTCCTCAACAAATTTTGGTTATTTTGAAGTGTATTCTGATGACTTTTCATTGCCAAAAATGCCCCTATACAGGTTTTATGTGATAGGTGGGCTAGGTAGACAAAAACTACCAATTTTGTCCAAGTTTGTACTTTTGACGAAGGTGATATCGTGATAACTTAAATAGGATCTCACGATATCTTGGACGGTATTAAAACTTGGAGTTCTCCTTGGAAGGTGAATATCTCGATACCACTAAAAGGTGTCTTCAATCTTCCAAATTGTTGAAGATATCGCGATTCCAAGGGATAGATATCGTGATACCTTTGCCTTTGGTGTTGTTCTTACTTGTTTTTGACCTCTGACACTTCCTTACATCACTCAAACACACATCAAACCTCCCAATGGTATTATCGACCAATTTAGGTTAAAAAATAGACAAAAATTAGACATTTTCACTTATTAATCGAAAATACGAAAATAATGAAAAACTATGTTAAAGACTATTTTGCTCAAGAAAAAGCTCTTTAAGTGCGCCGGAAAAGCCTAATTTGCCACATCAATTTGTGGTAGATTAACGACAAATATCTAATTATCTTGAGGGCATTGTCATCGAGTAACCATCAAATATGGAATCAATGAGATTGAGTACATGCACGCACGATATTTAATGACAAGTCTGTCCCATAATTGACCTAACCTGGCCCACTTATTGCCAATAATTATTGTAGTTGACAATAGCAATATCGAGCTCGTGGGAATGCACCTATTGTCATTGATCTTATTAACACCTCCCCCTCCCTCACTCGTTCATTTCCCTAAACCTCTTCAAGTCATCCTTCATTTGCATTTAGATGCTGCATACTATTTGAGAGAACAATAGTCATTATACCAATTTGGCGAAGGTACTTTGGGGAAAAAGTATAAACTTTTACTCGAGTTTTTTGATGGAGTAAAAGTACTTTTATGTTACTAAAGTCAATCCTTATCTTATTCGATAAGGCTATTTGAAATAAGCTTTGGAATACTTGATGATAAAGTTTTTTATAAGATTATTTGCCAAGATAAGTATTAAAAAAATCAGTGTTTATCGTCATGATAAAGTCTTATCTTTTGGTTGTTGATCAACATTGGAGAATAACTATAAATAGCTAGCTAGTGGAGCCCTTAAGTGGTAGTGGTTGAGTGTCTTTGGCTTTTATATTTTGCTATTTTATTGGGTTATTTTGTGACACTCTAGGTATTGTTTGGAGAGTTTATTTTATTGAATGTAAATGGGGTATTTTGTGAAAAGTGATCTGTAACAATTTAGGTTCAATATAATATCTGTTGGTGTAAGGGTAATTTTGGTTTCAGTCAATGTTGATTCGGACAAATTGTGGAATAAATTCGGACAAATTGTGGAATAAAATCATTCTTTGAGCAAGGGTCCACAAAGTAGGATTGCTGAATTTGAATTGCATTAACAAATATTACGTGTTATCTCTCCTTACTTTACATCTTGTCCTATCTTGTTAAAAATATATTCTTTTCCAACTTTTGTTCTAACAGAAGTTAGAACGAAATTGTTTTTCAACTACAAAACAAGTTATTTGTTCTAACAATAATTCAAACATCAAAGTTGGAATAAAGTGTAAACCAAAGCTTTTTCATTCTAAAAATAAGTTTGAAGGATACTTATAAATGGAACATAATATTAAAAACTATTATATTACAAAAATATATAGCAATTACCAACAAGTAGTTGTAAGAAATAGAAGTGGACTTCTTAAATATTTGAACCAAGTTCGAATCCTAGAATTGACATTGTTAGAAGGGCTTTACTTGAATACTACCCCAACCCAAACAAGACAATACTTAGTCCCTAAAAGTTTGCACCAAAATAAAATATGACAACTTAAATTTTCTCTTTCTCAATATTTAAATATCAATGTTAGTTTCTCGAATTTTTTTAAATTAAAATAAATTTAATATTTTTATTTGTATTTTTTAGTATACATATTTATATTTATATTATATTGTTATTATTTCATTAAGTTAAATATAATATTGGATTTTTCTTCTTTTATGTTGGGAGTGAAATTTAAAACTCCAAAAATGGAGTTGATAGAGTACTACATGTTTTATGAAATATAAAAAAAAAATCAAATGAAAGAACTTGGATGATATCGTCAAAATCAAAGTAAATGAATTGGCTAAATTTAGAATATAAGATCCAATCGTTAATATTTAATATAAAAAAGTCAAAATGATTTTCATAAAAAACCAAGATTCTTATTATTTTAATATTTTTAGAAAAATTCAACTTTTATATGTTTTCATTCATGATTATCTTTGTTTTTTTTTTTTTACAAATATCTATTTCTTAATTCTTTATATTTTCAATTATTACTAGCTTTTATTAATTTACAAATGGTCAAGACAACTGATTTAATTAGTTAAGAGGCTAAATAAGGCATATATACCCTTTTTTTAATATTTAATTGGCCTTTTAGGCTGTTTTTTTTTAAATTAAGGAAATATGTTGTTTTGGAAAGAGTGTGTGAAAGTGCGCCCAATGGGACACGCTTTCCACCAACGGTCATTTCCCCAACGGCTTTTTGAACGTCGGCAATGGTAAAAATTTTAAGGGTCCTAACGGTTATTTTTTTCCTATAAATACTAGGTCATTTTTTATTTTTTTTCACTCAAATTCAAAACTCTAATTTTTTTCTAAACTCTCAATTCTCCCAATTCTCTCAATTTTGCTCAAGTTTTGTTCTAAATTTTTTTATATTCTTGCTTAAAAATATTATAGTTTTATTTAATCATTTCGTATATTATTCGTTTTGATTAAATTTTCATGAATGATAACCTCTCTGATTCGTTTCAATGACAAGCACACTTCTACCACCCAAGCGATAATGGTAAGACAAAATTTTAAATTTTGTTATTTTCAATTAGGTTAATTTTTTTATTTTTTAAATATTTTAAATTAATTTTTTTCGATATAAATATGTGAATGATCATATTTTAGAAGGGTTCATACATAATCTGTCAAAAAGCCCAGATATCGAAATTCATGGTTACTTGCAAGACGCGAGATTCTTGCATGTGTCTCATATGCTTGGGGGCTACAAACTTGATCCTACAGTTATTAGCACATTGGTGGAAAGATGGAGGCCCAAGACACACTTTTCATCTTCCATACAGTGAGTGTACAATCACACTTGAAGATGTAACTTTACAACTTGATTTTCTAGTGGATGGGTCAGTTGCCACGAGGTTAGCCGTCGTTCCCGATAAGGAGGACATTTGTGAGGAATTTTTAGGGAAGGTACCGAAAAAGTTTTACAGTGATCGGATAGGTATGAAGTGGTTGGAAACCAATTTCAAATATCATTCTAAGGATGCGTCTGATGTCATCAAAGAACAATATGCCCAAGCATTCATACTGAGGCTAATCAGGGGCATTCTAATACCTGATAAATTGAGAAATTTGGTACACATAAGGTGGCTAATACACCTAGTCGACTAAGTTGAGGATCAATCGTGTTGGCCATGTTGTATCGAGAGTTGTGTCGGGCAACAGAATCGGATAAGATGACAATCGGTGGTTGTCTGCTCTTGTTGCAGTCTTGGGCCTGGTGGCGGCTACCACTACATCTCTGAGTGAACGACCCATATATGTTTTCATTAGTGACAAGGTAAAAATCATTTGTTAATAAATATGTAGTTTGTATAGTAAATGTTGTCTATTTACTATATGTTTGAATTAACATATCGCTCGTATAGGTAGAACCATGGGCCGAGTTGCGTGAGACTACTCGAGCAGCTTGAAGATATTTGGCTACTATTAGATCAACACTTGAAAGCCGATGTTAGTTACTTATTTTTTAAACCTATAATAATAATGTAATGATTTGTAAAATAAAATTTCATACATAACATAATTGACAATTATACATTACAATTTGAATGAATGCCATACGTCGAGCAGGATATCACAGAATACATTTCATCAAAATTTTTGGCCATTCATAATATGTAGGACGTGAAAGTGCCGTTGATAGTGTACGCAACAACGGAAATACACGAATCAGATCGAGTGATGCGGTAGTTCGAGTGGAGGTAATAAATTTTACTGCCATTAAGAGACATAGAAACACTGCATAAGTTGGATCTATGGGGGAAGATCGATGAGAATTGACAAGATTATCACAAGGATTACATAAACATTTGGGATCGTAGGATGGAATTCTTACCCATTCATAGACCAGTTTTCTCATTAGACATGATGTTCTGTTTGGACTACATGCCCTGGTTCAGAGTCGCCAACAAGTTATATCTACTATATGTGGAGGCGAGGAGTAGGTAACTTTATCAGAAGAGGCAATAAGAGCGGCCTAGTAGTGTAGGTCTGAAGAGGTGTTGTGACAGGTTCATCATCGACTCCAACCTAACAAGCACCATCGATGTCTACGCCACATCCCGATCAATTCACTTCACTTAGTCCTATTCATTTCACTAACCTTGTGTTTTTTCACAAGTACCACATTATGCACCACTACAATACCCTGCTTCTATCCCTCTTGTAGGTACATATTTATAGGCACCTCAGTCCTCAGCATTCTACACCCCAATACTGACGTAAACGTCGAACTAAATGTTGACACTAGTACTGTCACCGATGGCGACATCGATACTGACACCAATACCATCATTGATGCCAATATTAATACCTGGGTCAATGTCGACGTATCCGAGTTTTGCGACATTGTATGGTTATTCACCGATAGTGTCACAAATAACCATTGTATCATTGTTTTTTCGAGGTGGGTCATTAGCATAATCGCCTTCTCGTGGAGTAGAGGACACACGATGGGAGACTAGAATGACACCGCACTTAAGCATGGAAGAAGGTGATGGAGGCAAAGACATAAATGAAGCCAAGGATGGAGATAAAGATGAAGATGAAGATGACAGTGGAGATGAAGATAAGCATGATGGTAGAAGTGAAGACAAAGAAGATGAGGACGATAGCCATGACCAAGTAGAGGAGCCGGTACCACTACTTGTGCGTAGAAATCCTACGCGCACCCGTTAGCCACCACCTGGTGGTACACATTCAACCCAACAATGTCGATGATGTATTTTTTATTTACCTATTGTGATGTAAATATAGATGATGCAAATAAAGAAACGATAATTTTTTTTTGTTTATTTCTATTGCAACTCATATTTGTCTTTGTTAAATTCTAACATAAATTATACATAAATTTTCATAGATTTAATATTTGATATGAAATATGTAACTTTGGATAGACACCTTTATCGAACTAGTGATTACTAAAGGTATAGGGACTAACTCGTAAAAACAGAAAAAGCTTAATTCCCCGAGAAATTGTAATTGGTACTCGAAGATGCACTTAAAGTAGCAATTTTTACACTATATAAATGTTAGTAAACGGTGACAAATACTGTTGAAATGCAAGTTAAAAAGAAAGAATAATTTTTTTCGCAAAAAAGGAAGCATTATTATAGTAAAAAAAAATGAATGATAGCCATGTTGAGTCCCCAATGTACCCCTTAATACAGAACATGTTGCCTTCGTATGCTCTGGGTTTCTACAATACCCGTATAACCTCTGTTGATTGTCCTTATCTCGAACATCCATATTGGTGTGTATTCGAGTGAAATTCAGGTGGCCTTTCAGGATGCAATACAAGTTTATGTTTAGGGCAAACTTGAATGGTGCACTGAACACTATCTGCCACATACTCTCATCTAGGATTGGTAGGAATTCAGGTCTCCAAACATTGTGCATGCGTTCCAATCTATACACATCATTGATATAAGATGTGTACTTAATTCATACAGTCGTACATCGTTGATTGAAGTGTCATGTCAGTAGGAAAGCTCGCCCAGCTGGACGAGTTTTCATTACCATTTTTATAAAGTCTGCAAAAAAAAAAAGTATCTGCGACGCATTTTTTACCACAGAGATTTTTTCCTTTATAATCTCACATTTCCTCTGTGCCTATAAAATGAGGCTCCCTTACCGTGCTCCATCTTCTCTCTTGGCCTCCATCCCTCCACTTTACAATATTTCTCTCTCTCTATCTATTTTCTTCCTCACTTCAGTGTTAAAAATTCCCGTCGCTAATAAAATTTACAGTTTGAGGTATTCATGAGTCATCGGTTATGCGATATTACTTCGAGATGCATACATTTAATATATCATGCTGAGATTGGGCCATTACCTTTGAAACCTATCCTATCGAAGTCAGGTTTTGGGGCTATTTTGCTTTGTACGGTCATAAGTGGAAGTTTACATAGAGGTCTCAATCGACAGTCGTTATACAGTCATGGATCAAAGTATAACAGGGGAGCCAGTTGACAATTGTTACGTGGGCACGAGCTCAAACATTTTGGGTGCATGAAAATACTATCTTATAAATACCATACAAAAGTTTGAGGCCATAATCATAGGAAAAAACTGTGGGGCTTCCCGTTATAATTTTTGTAAATGTTTTCTCTATTTCCACGCAACCAGTATCTTTAACCTTACTTTTTATCTGAAGGCCAGCATCACTGTGGACGTATGAGGACTCTCAAGCGGACAACAATTGTTACAATACAGTAAAGGTGATGCTCTTTTTGGGGTGACAACGGTTGTCGTTTTTAAATAAACCATTAATAACTACAATCGTTGTTTCTCTGACCCGAGTTTGACCTGTACTATGTTGAAACATCCACTCTCCGCTTGAAAGCCGTCTTGTGTCCACCTCGGTGTCAACCTTCAGATAAAAATGAAAGGTTAAATATACCGACTACTTGGAAATAGAGAAAAAAATTATGTTGATTACACTAGAAAGCCCTCTATTTTTCCCTATGATTATGGCCTCAATCTTATGTATGGTATATATAAGGCATCATTTGTAAATACCAAAAAAGCTTTAACTCGTGACTGCATAACAACCGTCAATTGACACCCAGTTATACTTGAACCCGTGACTGTATCATGACCGTCGACTGGGACCTCCACTTAGACTTCGATCCGTGACCGTATCAAACATTGTCACCCTGAAACTTGACTTCCATAGGATGAGTTTCTAAGGTAATGGTCCTATCCCGATATGACATACAAAATATATGTGTTCTAAGGTGCGTTATCGCATCCCTAACCCTTCAAATCTACTTATAAACTTTCGCGGTTTCACCCCTAAAATCCCAATCCTAATTCTTAAAAAAACTCTAACCCTAACCCTAACAAAATTTAAAAAAGAATGGGGAAAGAGTATGAAAACGCGCCTAGCTGGTTGCGCTTTCACATTCTCTTTAAAAAAATGTCTATTTTCTTAATTTAAAAACGACCTAAAAGGCCAAATAAAAAAAAAGAGACATATATGCATTATTTAACCTAATTAACAACCTCTTATTTATATAAAATTTATTGCATTAGAATTCATATTATATAAAATTTAATTGTTTAATATATTGATATGAAATCATGTTATTGTTTTTATATTTATACAACAATGCAAAAAATGACATAATTTGGTGGATTTTGTTGTCTCATCCCGGATCCCTTTTGATAATCATCTTTTTCTCCCTTTTTATTATCAAATAATAGTGCAAAGATAAGGTCAACTGTAGCACTTGGTGCTGAGTACTCCATTAACTCAAACTGGTTTCAAAATTTCTTTGTTTTTTCCTCTTTTCCTGTTATTGCAAAAGATATATTTAAGATTGGTAAGATACGAAATAAAACCATCTTTATTCAAATTATGGAGCAAGAAACTAACAAAAGGTGGGGTTCCAAGGGGACCACTGTTTCTGATGCTAATCCTTAGTTGCTAAAATGATTTTGATTAAAAAAAAATTTCGATCGTGAGTAAATTATTTCATGCCCTAAGTAATATTTCCAATGAATTTTCTTCGGAAATTAAAATTGGTCAAGAGTTGGCGATCCTAATTTTCTACTTAGGTTTTCATAGTATTTTTATTTAAAAAAATGATTTAATTAATTAATGTGCATTACTAAATTTAAACTTTAAAAAGTAATTATTAAATTAATAAAAATGCAAATATTAAAAACTAAAAATTACATTATTCCAATGTAATAGTCAAAAGTTGGAATCCTGAAGAATGTTAGAATAGTAAAAGCATGATGAATAATAATGTCAGCAATATTCAGTAATTAATGCTGTTTCAAAAGCATCTAATTCTTCTATATATAAAAAAAAGGGGTTAAATTAATGGTTAAAGAATTATTTAGTGATTATTATATTCTTAGATGCAAATATCTATGGAGAATTTTTAGAATTGAATCCAATGGGCACTACGAAATGAGAATACAACGTCTTTGGATTTAAGACTAATGTATATTTTTCTTATTTTTGAACATCCTATTTTAATATTTCCCAACATAAAACAATGAAAGAATAAAACAAGTTGGCCGACAAATTTTGTGTTTTACGAAACATAATTTCATTTTTTATTCTTTCCTACAATTCAAACCTTAATTCCAAGCTCCACTTTTCATCTCATACAATTTGCCTTCTGAATCAAAATAAATTATGTATTTATAATTCATGAGAGTATTATACTTTTTTTTTATTAGTCTCACGTTATGCTTTAATCACTTATATTTAAAATGTTATATTTTAGTCATTTACGTTATCATGTTGTAATGGTAAGCTGATATGGCATGTTAAATCATCATTTTTATGAAAATTTTAGATTAAATTATACAATTGATCTCTATATTTTTTTCATTTTGAGCAATTCATTTTTTTTATGTTGTTTGAACTTTCCATTTTTTTTCCATTCTCTTCTCCTTCTCCCTCTCTCTCTGTTTTCCTCCTAAGTTTTTCTATATTTTTCATTTGTTAAAATCAGTCCCTATATTTTTTTATTTTTCTTTTCTTCTTCCCTTTTTATTTTTTTCTTTTCTCATATTATTCACTGCAGAAACATAATTTTTACCCATCAAATAAACCAAGTCCTTGTTTCTTTCACATGATTCCTAAATTGAATTTCACTCAAAATCGAATACCAATTATTCTTAATTAAATCTCGATTTGAATATAACCTAATTTTGAAACTAAAATTGGATTTAACTAATCAATATAAAAATCATATGCTTAATCAAATATAAACATAAATTGAGTTCTTTATATTCAAAAGAAATTTTGTCTGTTTCCAAACTTTTATAGAACCGTGTAGATTATTCATTTCCTTTTCTTTTATTTTTGATGAATAAAATTAACCAAATGGTAAAATTGATCTAAACCTTATTAGAAATTCCCAAACAAGCTTGATTGGAAGCCAAGCATGGATGAATCGAAGAGAAAAAGGGAGCATGTAACCAAATTGGTTTGGGTAAAGTTGAGCGTAAATTTCGTATGGTGGTCATTTTAGTTATTGAGAGTGTAGAGCTCATTTGAAGAATTCATGAAACAACGTAGTTTTGAGAGGGAGGAATGTTGTAGGTAAGAAAGATAACGTGGTTGTGGGGGTTTGTTAGAAGGTTAAGGGAACAGACTCAGGAAACTTTGTTGAGGGTGGATTGCCATAAGTCACGATTGGGGAGGTCTTCGAGTGAGGTGAGCTTGTGAACAAGGTTAATAAGAGATCCAAATTGGTTCGTTAAAACAATGATGGATGATTAGGATTTGTAATTGTGGGATAAGAATATACTAAGTAAGTTTTATTTTAATTTCAGCTTTTGCCTTTTCTTTTTTCATAAAAATAAAAATGTTTTAATAAATGGAAAACATAGAAAAAAACTATTTAATAAATGGAAAACATAGAAAAAAAAACTATGTTAAAAGAGATGGAGAAGAGAGGAAAACAGAGGGGGAAGCAAAAGAGGATGAAAAATAAAAAAAAATAAAGAAAGTTAAAATAACATAAAAGAAAAAATTAAATTGCTCAAAACGAAAAAATATGAGGATCAATTGTATAATTTAACCAAATTTTTTGTTTGAAATGATAATTTGACGTGACACGTCAGTTTACCGGCATACCGTTAACAACAATTAATGGCTCAATAACTAAAATGTTACAATACGTTGATAAAAGTGACTAAAATGTAACATGAGATAAATAAAATTGACTAATTTAATAGTTTACCCTTTTTATTATATACTTGGGTTTTTAATTTTCACTTATTATCCAAATATATATTAAATATAAATATAAGTAGTATTCATTGTCCTAAATCCTAATACATATGTAAATGATAATAAAATATCTTAATAGTATAGCTATTATTCCGTTATTTTCAAAAGGATGTAATCTTAGGGGTAATTATAACTGGATAAATTTTACACCTCGTAATTTTATCCGATCTTACTCGTGGAATCAGATGGTCCCGTTTTCTGGTGCTAAATTAGCAGTAAATCAAATAAACCAGACAAAAACAATAGAAAAACTTGAAAGAGAGACGTTTCAGTGAGTGGTCTGTGTTAGGTTTCACCAAATAAAAAATGAAAAGGAAAAGGGAAAATATTTCAATTTTCAGTTAGTGAATGGCCATTGCCCAGTTTATAAAGGCACTACATTTTCCCAGTAAACAAACAAAAAACCTTTAAGCATGCTTTTTCTTCCTTTTTTCGGTTTTGGTTTTTTTTTTCCTCTAGGATGAAAATTGATAGCATTAACAAAATCCATGTAATCTAGAATCTCAAATACTGCTAAAAGAAAAAGCTTAAAAAGACTACCCAAATTTTGTAATCTTCAAAAACCACCACTTCTTTATTTTTCCAATCCATCTTGTTTTACTTTTTCTCTCTATAAAATTAGAACTCACAATATTCTTTTATTCTTATAGCTCTATATCCAATCACCTTTCCATGTTTCAATACCATTCTCTCTAAACATATCTTCTTCGTTTTGGTGTTTCATGTTAATTTGTTTTCGACTTATCTACATTGTCTGGTTCTTCATCACCTGCTTATTTTCTATACAGTATATACATAATCTCTTACCAAGCCAAACCTACCCTTTTGTGTGTTTCTGTTCAACTTTTAAGAATTGGTTTACTTGTTGAAAGAATGGATTTTGAGTGATTGTAGAGAAGTTTATAATGGATCTTGAAGGTGCTATCCCCACGAGTCCAATCAAAGTAAGAAAAACGGCAGGAATTAGTTCTTTTGAATGGTTACTCTCTTCAAAATCTCAACTTGTTTTTGTTTTTCTTTTTGGTTGCAGAAGAAGGAATCATGGAAGACAGTGTTAAGTTTAGCTTATCAGAGTTTAGGTGTTGTTTATGGAGATTTGAGTACTTCCCCTTTATATGTATACAAAAGTGCTTTTGCTGAGGATATTCAACACTCTGATACAAATGAAGAGATATTTGGGGTTTTATCATTTGTGTTCTGGACATTGACATTGATGCCATTACTGAAATATGTGTTTATTGTGCTCAAAGCTGATGATAATGGGGAAGGTGGAACTTTTGCATTATATTCATTGCTCTGCAGGCATGCCAGGGTGTGTTCTTTGCCTAATTGTCAGCTTGCAGATGAGGAATTATCAGAGTACAAAAAAGACGGGATGGCATCAAATAATAATAGGAGCTTTTGGGGTTCAAGTTTGAAATCAACTTTAGAAAAACACAAAATATTGCAAAGGCTATTGCTTGTATTGGCTTTGATTGGAACTTGCATGGTCATTGGAGATGGGGTTCTCACACCTGCAATTTCTGGTATATTTTTCAAACATAAAATCTGGGTTTCATTTATTTTTCCTTGAGTTTATACTAAGAATTTCTGGGTTTCTGCAGTTTTTTCAGCAGTTTCAGGGTTGGAGCTTTCAATGTCCAAAGAACAACATCGATGTAAGTCCTTAAATCAGAAGCCTAACTTTCATATTTTTGTTTTGCAGAAACCTTGTTTTACCGTATCCCACACTCATCCAAATCCTAGTATTTGATGTATAGGTTATCAAAATCGTGAAAGGTGTTGCATTAGTGTGGGGTCCCTCATAAGCTTCCTTGTTTTAATAAAACTCAATTCACCAACTTCATAAACTTACGCTTAGATGCATAATGTGGAAAGTCAAGTTGATTAGCTATTTTGTATGTAATTGAAGTAAAGGTGAAACATGTGGCTAAGAAAATAAGTTTTCTGAATTTCAAAAATCAGAAAGATGATGGGAAAGTGTCAATTTTCATATGTTAATCTGTCGTTATAAAGCTAGAAAAAAGTATGTTTGGTGAAGGATAAAAGTTGGGATAAACAGAACTACATTAACAGTATTCGAATTAAAAATCATTTTTTATATCGAAATTTCATTATTTACTTTATTTGGAAAACCTACTTTTGTTAGAATAGTCAACCTGGAAACCATGACTGAAAATCCCCCATAAGAGTCATCATGGCTTCAGCTAAGCTTGAATCACTTTTGAATGATTTTTTGATTGACTGCCACCACTGAAAATGTGGTAAACTCATCCCCTTTTTAATGCTTTCTTTTTTTTACTTTGATTTCCAAATTTCCAATGAAATTGCATAATATTATTCTTATATTCCTTTTTATCATGTTTGATTCTTTGTTCACATTAGGTTATTCTTTCTACAAGTCGGCTTTCATCTGTCTCCTTGCATCCTTTGTTTGCTAGCATTTTCTATTTATGGCTGACATGTACTCATTTGAGCTTTCTATCATGGCATCACAGTTCTAATAAAATATCCTAAACAAGTAGATCTAAGATTTCATTCAATGATAATTTTACAACTATCTAAGCATATCTTATACGTTGCATTTTTCATTTTTTAGGTTTTCGTATTTTACACTCATATTCAATGCATATTTGAATATAGGTATATGCATACCACTCTCCGAAAGTCTTCTAAGCACATGAAAAACTTTTAAGAAAGAAAAAATGAATATAATCATGATGGACAAATTCCTCTAAATCCAATACTCACCACTCGAGTTGGAATAACATGAGATAGGATAGATGAGATGGTATCTAAATTGTCCATCAATTTAACCGCATCATATATGGTTAATGTAATTTATTTCAAAAGCTCAAACTCAAAACACTGCTTATGTGCTTTAATATTCTGTTTCCTCAGAGTTTATATCATTCTGCAGATGTTGAAGTCCCAGCAGCTTGTGCCATTCTCATATTCTTGTTTGCGCTCCAACATTATGGGACACATCGAATAGGGTTCTTATTTGCACCAGTGGTGATAACATGGCTTTTATGCATCAGTGCCATTGGGGTTTACAATATCTTCTATTGGAATCCCAAGGTTTACCAAGCTCTGTCCCCTTTTTACATGTACAAGTTCTTGAAGAAGACCCAAAAGGGTGGTTGGATGTCACTTGGTGGGATCCTGCTCTGTATAACAGGTACAGAATTCTATGAAAACTGCATCTTGGAGTGTGGGTGTCAGATATGACTATACTCGTGTCCAAATATGTCTCAAATACGGGTGTCGCGCATGAGTACTGATGCTGATCTTGTTGTTTCAGGCTCAGAAGCTATGTTTGCTGATCTTGGACACTTTTCACAGTTGTCCATCAAGGTAACTTATAAATTATTTCATGTTTTTGTTGCATAAAATGCTCATATTTATTGTTTTTTCCCTAACAAAATGCAACTTTCCTGCAGATTGCGTTCACCTTTGTGGTTTATCCATCTCTAATCCTTGCATATATGGGACAAGCCGCATATCTTTCAAAGCATCATATTCTCGAAACCGACTACAGGATTGGATTCTATGTCTCTGTACCAGAGAAAATAAGATGGCCTGTTCTGGTTATAGCCATATTTGCTGCAGTTGTGGGAAGTCAAGCCATAATTACTGGAACATTCTCAATCATCAAACAATGTTCTGCTTTGGGTTGCTTCCCGAGGGTCAAAATTATCCACACTTCATCCAAAATGCATGGCCAGATTTATATCCCGGAGATCAACTGGACTCTAATGCTGTTATGCTTGGCGGTGACTGTTGGTTTTCGAGACACAAAACGCATGGGAAATGCATCAGGTATCATCGTCTCCGGATTTTTATTTGCTCTCGAGAGTTCATAATTGTGTGATTATCATCATTCTTACAGCATTTTTCTTATTACATCCTACAGGTTTGGCAGTTATAACAGTTATGCTGGTTACAACATGTTTAATGTCTCTGGTTATTGTCTTATGCTGGCATAAAAGTGTTTTTCTGGCTATTTTGTTTATATTCTTCTTTGGCTCCATTGAAGCACTATATTTCTCAGCATCTCTTATCAAGTTCCTTGAAGGGGCTTGGGTTCCTATTGCCCTTGCTTTAATATTTTCAGCCATAATGTATGTTTGGCACTACGGCACACTCAAGAAATACGAGTTTGATGTTCAGAATAAGGTCTCTATCAACTGGCTCCTTGCTCTAGGTCCGACTCTCGGTATTGTTCGGGTCCAAGGCATTGGGCTTATACATACTGAGCTTGTTTCCGGGATCCCAGCTATTTTTTCTCACTTTGTCACCAACCTCCCTGCATTCCACCAAGTTGTAGTATTTCTTTGCATAAAATCAGTTCCAGTACCCCATGTGAGTCCCAAGGAAAGGTTCCTAGTAGGAAGAGTCGGTCCAAAGGAATACAGGCTCTATCGATGTATAGCACGATATGGATATCGAGATGTTCACAAAGATGATCTCGAGTTTGAAAAAGATCTTATTTGTAGTATTGCAGAATTTATCAGATCAGAGAGACCAGAATGTAGTATTCCGATACTAGACTCTGAAAATGATGAAAGAATGACAGTTATCGGGACATCATCATCTAATTTAGAAGGTATAAGAATGCATGAAGATGGTGATGTGTATTCATCAGAAATTGTAGGCACTTCAGAGCCAAGGGTGGCAAAGTCCCCGGAGAAGGTGAGGAAGAGAGTGCGGTTCATTGTCCCGGAAAGTTCACAGATCGATAACGGCGCGAAGGAGGAATTACAAGAACTGATGGAAGCAAGGGAGGCAGGAATGGCATTCATACTTGGCCATTCATATGTAAGAGCAAAGAAAGGATCAAGTTTGATAAAGAAAATTGTGATAAATTTGGGATATGATTTCTTAAGAAGAAACTCTAGAGGACCAACTTACGCCCTAAGCATTCCCCATGCATCTACACTAGAGGTTGGGATGGTCTACCAGGTATAGAATAATTTTATTAAGTACTTGGGATGGTCTACCGAATCCCGCAGGATATGGTCTATTTTGACTCCAAAGTTTCACTATTTATGCCGTGAAAAAGGGGATAATACCTTGCAGATTGGGTGCGGATGCTTACACTTGGATCTTTGCATTCCATCATTTTCTTTCTTCCGCTCTTATTGTATATGATAGAACATAACATAGCTTTCTAGGGATGGTAATTCGATTGCAGATCATAGTTCAATATGCGACTACGCTCAACTTTTAAAGCTATATTTTACTCGGATTTTTCGTTTTTTCTACATTACTTGTGTGTGGTATAAATTCATATGATATAATATAATCCTCTAAGTAAAAATTCTAAATTTTTTAATATTAATGTATTAAATCCATTTCTGAATCCCATTTTCACATTATATCATAAATTCATAAGATAAAAATTGGATAAAACTTGAATATGATAGAACAAATAAACAACCACTATGATTCTTTTCTTATGAATTATGTGTTAGATATAACTCCTCTAACGAATATGAACCTATTACAAACTACAAATCGCCTCCAAAGTAAAGGTGTTTATTTTCAACCATTGCAAACTTTCAATACACCATGGACAATTATATAAATCAATGCCCTTCTCCACCGTGACTTGGCCCCGAAGAATCCTTGATTCCCAGAAGATCGAGAACTTTGAAAACTTCATCGAGTCGAAGTCCATGGCCTCCTTGACCGTCATGGGGAAAATGATTCGGAGATAAAGTACGAGCTTCCAGGGTGAAAACCAGTAATGTGAAGCTCAAGAAAACAATAAAGGGAACGAAAGGGAGGGTGGATTTGAGTTTCATGGGCATGAATGAAGGATTTATGTTTTGTGTGTGTATATATATTCAAAGGGTATAAAGAAAAAGAATGGGTAATTGTAGTTTGAATATGTTATTGCATGAGTGTGGTTTATATAGGAAAGGAAATAACAGCTTGGTTTTGACTAGAAATAGTGGGGAATTCTCAGGTTGAAACACGTAAGAGAAATGGGGGTGATGTTAAGGAAGCAAGAAACGAAATTCAGTTGGACTGACTGGAAATTTAGAGGGTCAAACTTTGAGAAGTTCTTTTTGTTTGAAATTAATGTTTTCACAAGTTTTACCAATTCACCACTTCTTTCTTTCTTAACAAATAGATTTGTTTATGAATAAAATGGTGATCTAAATTTCATTTTGTCAAATGTAATTTAAGCAAGCACGGTGAGTTGTATTCATTATTCACAAAATAATCAAATAAATATTTTTTTTATAACAATATACACAAACAAAATGCAACTACATAAACTATCAAAATAAAGACTTGTAATAAATGAATAAGCCAACAAACTGGGTTCAAGGGAAAACCATGGTTCACGAGCACATCACACAACACACGCATTGCCAAATCACCACGTGGTTCCAACTTGGAATTCAAACCCTTCCACTCAAACATGTATAGTACTAGGGTTTTTTTCATGTTTTCTCTCAAAAAAATAGAAAAGAAAATTTATTTAACGTGTGCCATGTAAATTGGATATATATATATATATATATGTATGCAATTCATGTTTGGTGGATATGTAATTTAGTTTAAATAAACCTCGTTTGTATGTTTGTTGGCTAAAATTAAGTCTTTCTATTTCTTAATGCTATTAATGAATTAATTCCTATGTTAATTGTTTTAAAGGAAAATAACTTTGACCAGCTTTCTTTTAGTTATTGAAAAGGAAATAAGAGATGGTTACGAGACGCAACGATTGGTAACTATAAATAATTTATTTAACAATATTGAATTTATCTTTACATAGATAATTAAACTCATTAATTAAAGCTAAGAGTTCATCTTTGACTAGATTCTCATTGTATTGACCTTACAATTTTTATTTGTGATCTTTTACCAATCTCTACGAATAAAATGTTAATCATTTTAGCTGACCTAGTCTTTGGCAACTAAAATTTCTTATTTGAACTCGTTCCTTTTATCTAAGAGTTTTGTTGATAGTTAAATTGTATAAGTAAATGCTCAGGGATAAATCACAACTCACTTTTATCTTTTTCATGAACTATTTTACTCTTTTATGGTATGATGAATTTGGAATTCTCCTACAAAAATTACGATCCTCTTAAGTTTTTTTTTCTCCCACGTCCAAGCTTCATCAATGACAGACAACGCCTCCAACCCAACTATGGTTAACCCAACAAATCCAAATGTCCTAGCCAATGATACCTCTCAATTAATCTAGTTTAATCATGCATCTCAATTACCTCAAAAATATACAAGACCAACAAACTTCTTCTATTGAATTGCTCAAGTTGCAAGTCTGATGTATGACCATGATCTCATGCCTTTTCTCGATGGCACTATTGAACCACAATCACAAACCATTACTATTAAAATAAAGCTATCCCCAACTCAATACAAACTTTGTTTCAATCAACTAACACTCAATGCCTTACTAGCCTCAGTATAACTTCCACCATTAAAAGAACCAATACCTCCTAGCAAGCCTGGTAAACTACACACTTTGTAAGAAAACAAATTGCATACATGCTTTTTTAGTCTTTGTAACCATCTGCAAGTCAGTATAAAAGGCTTAAAGACGATAACAAAATATCTTTAAGAGATTCGTAAAATTGTAGACGAACTTGCAATTGTCGGCGCTCCAATAACTGATGAAGAATTGATTCTAAAATTCCTAAATGGTCTCAATATTAAGTATAATTTTATCAAGACAACAATTCAGGCTCAAAATGAAGCCATTTCATATGAAGAACTATTCGACAAGCTTTTTAATTGTGAGGTAATCCTTCAAACTCTGCTCTTCGTACAATAGAATTTGAATAATTTGTTGTATTATGAATTAAAGATAATGAAATTACTCATTAAGCTACACTCCATAGAATTAGGGAAAATAAAACTATGTAAACAATTCTTGTCCCTTATTTTTCTATTGTTTATTGTAGTGCCACTCAAGTGCCCACTCCCATTGCCACTTCAGTCACCACTTATGCACTCTATTTTTCTTAAGTAATTATTAATTTTAGGTTTCAACAAGGATACTAGCTCTCACCCTATTTCCACCACTCAAACTTTTTTACCTTCTACCTTTAATCTTATCTCAGCTGATAAACACCAAACCCATACCATGCTGTTAACTAATCCACTAACTCAAAACATCTCCCAACCGGAGTCATCTCCACTAGTCATCCCTCTCCGCAGCCAAACCATGTCATCATTCATTCTAAAAACCAAATTTTTTAGCCCAAAAAATTTGTGACCATTTTAATTGCCTCTCACATACCCACATTTTTCAAACTAGCTACCAATATCCACACTAAAAAGAATTCATGCAAGAGGAGTTTGATGCCTTAAAAAGCAATAAGACTTAAAAACCAATGAGACTTAAACTGTAACACCCCGAATTTTGGGTTTAGAAGTTTTGTGATTTGAGCATAGGGACAGAGAGGAGGCTACACACATCTGTCTAATTGTGCGATTTAGTGACAGAATGGGCTTGTTGGTTTGGTGTTGTATGAATGTTAGTGAACTTTCTGGTTGGACGTTCCATTCTTTTTCTTCTTCATGTTTCCCCGTCCGTCTCCCTTCTGTTTACTTTTTTTTGTCAAAATAATTCTCTAAACGATCGGTCTTGGGTTCCCGGAGTTGTGTTCCTCTATCGATCTCTTCGACGTCAAAACAGGTGTGGGAATCTAACATTGTCTACATAGTTTTAGTTTGAAATTTTCTGTTTTTGACAAGTCTCGTGCGTCTGTTAACCCGAGGGATTTGGAGGTTTTTAAAAGATGGAAGTGAGGCGAAATCATTATTTTCTGATGTACTTTGATAGGGCAAAGTTAAATACTGTTATAGTGGCTTAAATGGCAGTTTCAAGGCTGATTTCGGGTGGTTTCGTGACCTTTAGCACACATCCGTGTAGATTTAGGTATTAGGGTTTTCAGTCAATTTTGGGTGCCATACGGCCTAGCCATACTGGCGTGTGACTGATTTGGGGATTTTTTCGGAATTCACACGGTCGTGTCCCTTGGGCACATGGGCGTATAGGTTTGGAAATTAAGGATTTAGGATTTGGAGTCACACGGCCTGGCCATACGGCTGTGTGGTTGATTTGGGGATTTAGGGATCCCACACGAACATGTGTATCGTTTAAGTCCAGTAACACCTCTTATCCGTATCCGACGATAGGACAGGGTTCGAGGCATTACTGGACTTAAACGATAACATTCTCATAAAATCGAGCCATAAAATTTCATTCCAAATTAAAACTTTTCATTCGAATTCAAATCGTCCCTATTATGGGCCTCGAGGCCTTAAACATGCTTTGAGGATAATTCGAAACTGAACTGAGATCTTTCATATACTTAGAAAATTTTTACTCAAAATAGGGTCACACGCCCGTGTGACCTGGGACACGCCCGTGTGTGCAAGCCATGTGGTTGTACACGCCCATATCCCTAGCCCGTGTGGAATTTATTTTTCATTTCGAGCCTAAAGAGGTTTTTACACGGCCTGGCACACGCCCGTGTTTATGGCCTGTGTCCCTCACACGGCCATGACATGCCTGTGTTCTCACCCGTATGTGAAAACCTAGGCATTCTATTTATGACGTCAGCAAACATTTAGGGGCACATGGCCAAGTCACACACTCATGTGCTAGGCCGTGTCCTTCACATAATTGAGACACATGGCCGTGTCTCCGCCCGTGTGTTTGCTACTGGACTTTCTGTTTTGCAAAATTTGAATGCAGGAGACACACGGCCTGACTACACACTTGTGGGGAGGACCGTGTGTCACATACGGCCTAAACACACGCCCATATGTCTACCCGTGTAGATAAATATAAGGCTATTTACTAAGCCTTTTGCCACCCTGAAACAAAAAAGAACACACACCAAACTTTCCAATTCACAACATGGCATAAATACACATCTAGTTACTCAACATCCACACATTCACAACTCAATCTCATCTCTGACTCATTGCCCAATCATCATGCATGTAAACAATCATTTACTCAATACATTTCTACACACTAACTTCATATTATCACACATTCCACGTACGGCCTAAACACACGCCCATAGGTCTACCCGTGTGGATAAATATAAGGCTATTTACCAAGCCTTTTGCCACCCTGAAACAAAAACGAACACACACCAAACTTTCCAATTCACAACATGGCATAAATACACATCTAGTTACTCAATATCCATACATTCACAACTCAATCTCATCTCCGACTCATTGCCCAATCATCATGCATGTAAACAATCATTTACTCAATACATTTCTACACACTAACTTCATATTATCACACATTCCACGTATGCAAACAACACATTCTTGAAATACCTCATCATATACTTATAACACTTTCAATATTAGATACATCTCATGACCTTATACAAAAGATGGTACCAAATAGCATAGGCTTACATTATAGCCCAACAAATTATGACACTTACAAATTAACCAAGTCTTATACATGCCATAACTTAATGTAAAAATTCACTATACCCAAAAAGCTTTGATAGTGCAAGTGATCCTCCGACGTCTTCCATATCTCGAGCTGGCTTGGCTAATCTATAAGATGAGGGAAAAGAAAGAGGGTAAGCTTTAAGCTTAGTAAGTCTATATGCAAACAATAAACACTAAAATTACACTTAGCATTCAAGCATACCACATTTATACCAAAGATTCACAAATCATAGTTTCACTTACTCGTTTCGCACCTTACCCAACATTTACAACACATAGCACGCACAAAGCTCATATATTACCACATTTATTCCCTGCAGTTACTCATCACCACAACACTCAAAATTTCACTTAGATAATTTCTTAACAATATCTTCTATTTAATAATTCATGCAAAATAGAACACACATAGCCATTTATTTTAACGATAATAAGGTGGTTTCGCACTTAGCCCCCAATATCAATAAATCACGGTGGTTTCGCACTTAACCCACTGTCAATATTTCACGATGGTTCGCGCTTATCCTATTGATTTTAATTATCATCAAGGTGATTCGCACTTAGCTTAGCTTACCAATTACTAACGACTACCGGTGGTTCGCAGCCCACCATTATCAATAATTTACGGAATTTATCCATATTCTCACGTTTCATAATTTCATCACATGACATGACAAAAATTCATGACATGACAAAAATTTTCATTCACATTTCATATGAAACATTCACAAGTAAAAATATCAATAAATAAAGGTATCGTTCACATATAAACTTACCTCGGTACAAAATGTGTCAATTTGCAAACTAGTCTGAAACATTGCCTTTGCCTCAGTCAAGGTCGATTCCATATTCTTCTCGATCTATAATGACACATTTAACTCGTTTAATACACACATTACTCAATTTAGTCCAAAATCATGGTAATTTTTACAATTTAGCCCCTAACTTTCTCAATTTTTACACTTTAGTACCTAGGCTCATAAAATGAAATGTGTTCATTTTTTTCCTAACCAAGCCTAGTTGATTCATACTCCTTCCATAGTAACCCACAATTTTCACTATTCTTCATTTTACACCCACATTATTTCATCTTTTACAATCAAGTCCTTTTTGACTATTTCACCAAAAATCATCTAATAAAAGGTGTTCACCACACTTTAAACTTTCATATTCTACCACTAGACATCAAAATACATGTATGTCATCCATGGGTAAAATTTTAAACATAAAATCTAGCTCAAATTAGTGGTAGAAATAGCTAAATCAAGTTACGAGAATCTCAAAAATACAAAGAGCATTAAAAACAGGGCTAGGAGTCACTTACTATAAGCTTGAAAAGTTGTCAAAACCAGCTATGGAGTCTTTCAATTTTTGGCACAAAGGGGAGAAGATGGACACCAATTTTGACTTATTTTTCCTTTTAATTTCTTTAATTATCCAAATGACCAAAATACCCCTCATGCCATTCTTTAAAATTTTTCCCTTCCATGGGTATTTTTGTCCAAACTCAAATAAAATGGTCTAATTACCACATAAATACATCTAATTTAAAAAAACCCATTTCAATCAAGTACTTTTATAGAATAAAATACATACTTTTCACCTTTTTCAATTTAGTCCAACTTATCAATTGGACCTCCAAACAATAAAATTTCTCAATCCAAAATTCACACAAGCATTTAATCATCCAACAATTATTAAAACTCAATCGGAATAAATATTTTAACCTCAAATTTGTGGTCTCGCAACCACTATTCTGACTAGGCCCTTATTAGGGCTATACACACACGGCTGTGTCTGCCCTGCACTTTATTTTAGTGAAATTAGACAATGAGTTACATGGCATATTCACACGGCAGTGTCCCTATTTTACACGAGCTTGTGCTTCTGACACACGGCCGTGTACAACCCTTCACACGGACGTTTAGACCTCCACACGGCCTAGATTGTTTCACACGGTCGGAGCACACGGGCGTGTGGCCCTATCTCGCCAAACTCTAGTTTTAGGTCAAATGTAAGTGTAATCATAACTCTGTGTGTTTTAACCCTCGACTAAGCTTTATTGAAAGTAATTACGACTCTGTTTTGGGCTTGAAATATGTGTTATTTGTGATTAGTTGTGTGATGAGCTTGACACTGAGTTTGAGCTATGAGTGTGTAAATGTCTGATTACGTAATTGACTAATTAGACGTGAGAGTTTGCTTCTGATTGACTGTCTGAAACTGGAATTCTGATTGTGTACATCTGACTGCATATATACATATGCATATACTGTTTTTGGGTGGGATTTTAAAGAGAAGGAAGATTGAGATTGACTGAATTGGTAGCTGATCTACTGGTTGTGAGCCCCTAATACCTAGAGGGTCGTGGGCGGTCCCAATACCCTGAGGTTTGTGGATAATACGGATGGTCATCATTGCCGGAAAACCCATGATGACACCATATTGGTATAGTAGATTACCGCCTTGCACTGTATCGCATGTACGTTAGCTACGCTGCGTACTATTGACTGAACTGGCAGTTTTACTACAACCTATCGGTATAGCGAATTACCACATTGCACTGTACCGCATGTACGTTAGCTACGCTACGTACTACTATCTGATCTTGCAGTTCATACTGCATGTCTGTACTGCGATTTACCGCATTACACAGTACAGCTTATACGCTAGCTTTGCTGCATAATATATGAGACTGGCAGTTTATCTGCACACTGTTAGCCCTAATACCCAGAGGGTTGAGGGTAGTCCCAATACCTAGAAGGTCGTGGACAATCCTAATAGGCATCGTTGGCATGCAACCCGGGATGACATCAGTTGGAGTGTAGGGTTGGATGGACCTTACAAGGTCCTCAGTGGAGTGATTGGTGGGACGAGCTTAAATCTCTTATGAGGAGTGATGGGGGACGGAGAAGTGTGTTGGCTGGACGGGTGTGAATTTTGCATTCATATACATCTGGTTCATCTGTTTGACTGAATTGAAACTTGTGAATGGTTGAGAATTACTGATACCGTGACTGAATATGTTACTGTTCGACTGAGAGGCACTTGTGCCTATGTGAATTCTGTAGACTCTGTTTACAACTGTTTGACTGAAATGTTATTGTGACTGTGTAACTAACTTGTGAATTATTGCTACTGTATCTGAATGACACTTGAGACTGTGTGTGTCTGATTGTCCTATGTGACAGAAAAGTACTTATGGTATATTGATTTTGGGTGAATATGCTCAACTGTCATCTGTCGGTAAGTTGCTTTGCATATATCGATCGGTTCTGAATAATTCTGTAAGTTAGTTCTGCTTCACAGCTGTATCTAAGCTGCTTCCAGACTTGTTGTTTCTGTCTCTATTTCCATTCCTGTAGTTTAACTGGTTTGATCTTACACTGAGCTCAAGTAGCTCACCGCCTCTTTTGTTTCCCCTTTCAGGTATCATTCTGATTTTTTATGCTGGACTCGGTACTCTGAGGTCTCAGACAGTTTCAACAGTATGGAGTATTAGTTTTTTATTTCTATTACGACTTTATTATTTAGTTAATTTTAAACTGTAAGGTTTTATAATACTGTGGTACAATTTTTGTTATATGCTATATTCGTATATTTTAGACTGGTAACTTTTCTGATAGAATTTTAAAACGATTACTGGTTTTTGGTTTGCTATGAAATAAATGTACTTAAGCCATAAATGGGTTTATTTCTGTAAAACTTTTCTCACAATCACTTCGGTGATCAATGTAGCATCATGGATTTGGTCTAGACTTCTAGGCCGGGTATGGGGTGTTACATAAACCCTTGTTCTTCGAGACCTAAATACACCAATGTAATTAAGTACAAGTGGATTTTCAGAATCAAACAAATATTAGATAAATCAATATAGCATTATAAAGCTCAACTTGTTGCAAAAGGGTACACTCAACGAGAAAGTGTGGACTATCATTCTACTTTTAGTCTTGTCTTTTAAGTCTGCAACCATTCACCTTGTACTATTAATTGTTGTTCAAAATTAGTGGTTACTACAACATATTGATGTCAACAATGTCTTTCTACAAAGCTATCTTGATGATCAGGTTTATATGAGGCAACCACTAAGTTTTGAAGACTCGAATCACTCTAACTATTTTTGTTAGTTAAAAAAGATGGTATGTATACGCAAGCAAGCTCCTCAACAATAGAACAAAGAACTCAAAAAATTTAAACTCGAAATTGGCCTCAAACAATCTAACTGTGATGCATTCTTATTTATTTGTGTTGACTAATAAGTGCATAATTTCTCAATTATTTATGATATTTCTTGCGTTGAATTATGCTATTTTTGTTCTTAATTATATTACTTATAATTATATTTTATTTATTATTGATTTAGGGAATAATTGAGAAAAAAAGCTTAAAGTTTATTTTTAACAAGTTTTTACATACTGGACTTTTAGCATAGTGCAACTTTAGTATTTTGACCATAACTTGTGCTATAGAACTTCAATTTAGGCCCATAATATATTTGTTTGAAGGGAATTGAAAAATCTAGTTGAGGTTATATTATGACTCAAACCCAAAAAGCATCAGGAAGGCACCCAAAAATAGCTTGGAATTTTGAGGCAAAATTCGTTTAAAAGCCTAAAAAAAATATGTTTTATTTAATTAAGGGTAACTTTTTATTTTCTCCCTTATATTATTTTTCCCTATAAATAGAAATTATTAGGTTAAGACTAAAATAATCCTAGACATAGCCACCTTAGTTATACTAGTTTCTAATGTTGTATGTAGTTTTACGCATTTAATTTTTAAATAACATATTTTTTATTATTGTTACCAATCATTGATAATGATAATTTTTTTAAATTTTAAATAATATAAAAATTTGAAACTATATAAGAAAATAAACTATAATATTAAATTAAAAAAATTAGGCAAAACAACATGCAACAATTATAATATTAGTTCAAGGTAAATAGGAAATATATTTAAACTAAATTAATAAACACATTTAATAATAGTGATTAAAAAATAAACTATTTTTAAAGTGTTTGCTTCACACAATATAAACTTATAGAAAAATTTTAAAAATAATATCATCATATTATATTACCTCATCATTAATTAAAATAATCTTTGATCATTCTCAAATGCTATTATTGTTCGAATATAATTCAATGTTGTCTCTTCGAAGAGCCATTGCTTTAATTCTCCATTCCTTTTTATATTATTTTAACTTGTTAATTCTAAAATTCTTCATTTTTTTATTAGTAATTTTTCTTTGATGCTACTTGATTTAATATGTCTAGCTATTGAATGTTATATATAAAGCTAATTTAAAATTCAATAGGTATATAACTCTAATATTAATTAAGTGATAATTCATATGTTTAAAATTCTATTCAAGTAGTTACTCTATTTTACATCAATAAAATTAGCACAATTCTTTTTAAAAAATAAACATAACATTTTTTATGTAAAAATTTTTAACAGATAATTTTAAATTATAATTATATTCTAGTACTAACTCTATTTTAAAATTAGCTCAACATTTTAAACTAATAATTCTAAGTTAAATTATAATTATTTATAAAATTAATTTAGTAATATGATAAAAATAAAGTGTATTCTGGTCAGTTCAAAAGTTTTTTCAAACTCATGTCTTTATATATATAATAAAAATAATAGATTTTGTTTTTGCGCTTTATTTTCTTTATGAATTTATAAACACATCTTTTCTAGTTGAATGTTAATCAAAGTTTGATTCGATAAATTCGTAAGACTTAATTTGTATTTTAATCCTTCTTTGTTCTTTGGTATTCACGCATATTCAATTTTAATTATAATTGTTTAGGTTTGTTAAATATTCAACTAGTATTAATTGCTTAGAACACTTACTAATTTGTCATATAAAATAACTATTCGTAATTATTTAATTCATTATAATACTAGTGATGAACTACATAAATTGTTTATGTTGTAGTTTATAATTATGTGGTATAGATGCGTGAACTATCTTTAAAAAACCCTATTGAGGTGAGTTTGCTGGTTAGAATTTGGTCTCTCTAGTTCTTAATGTTGTTAGTAAGTTAAACTTTGGGCATTGAGTTACAAGGTTATTTATTTGTTAGAAAAGTAATTACAAACGAGTTAACTCTTAATTACTAAACAAGTAAAGAGAGATTGTCTGATGCTGAGTCAGCAACTTGAACTAATTACTAAAGGCATTAAAAACATCCTTGCATCAATGATGGAATCTATAAATCAAATAGAGATTTTACCTTTGGCTAGAATTTTTTACCATTAATTTTTCTAAAACGTTTGATTATTGCTTTCTTTGTTTTGGTTTTTAATTTAAAATTAGTTTTTTTTTAAACTTTTTTATTTACTTTTCTATTTTTCTTAAAAAATAAAATTATTGCCACTCTTTGTGGAAATGACCCTATTTGCTATTTTTTACTAATTTCATATTTTTAAGTAAATTTTATTTTTATAGGTCTCGTCAGCCTATTAGTGACTTTGATATTTTAGTTTATCTACTCGTCTATAAGGATAATTTTATTGTGACAGAAAATAATTCAACAATTGTTAAGCAATTAATTTATTTCTATTTCAGAGAAATTTGCACTTAAAGAACTTGATTCGTTAATAATTTTTCTTGGGGATGACATAATATCAACTACAGATGATCTATTCTTGTCATAAAGCAAATACATTTAGAATATACTAATGATATAGAGATGCAAGACAACAAAGGACTACTTACTCCAATGATCTCCTCTCACCATTACAAGCTTCAAGATAAGTCTGACCCTACTGATGCTACTATTTATTGAATAACTATTGGGAAACTCCAATATACTTCCTTTACAAGACTTGATATTTTGTTTGTCGTGAACATACTGTCTTAATTTATGCATCCTTTATTGTCCATACATTGGAAGGGAGTGAAATGAATTCTTCGGTAATTGAAACAAACCTTTAGCTATGGTCTTTGGTTCACTCGCCATATGGATTCAAGTCTTCATATGTACTCAGACATTAACTAGGCAAGTGACCACACCAATCAAAGTTCGATAATTGATTTTAATTTTTTTTTTGGTCAAAATCCAAACTCCAAACTCCAAACTTTCATGCGTATCAGATGACCAAATCATTTGAAAACAAAGATTTCTTATTTAAAATTTAAAATTTAGAATTATTTGAATTAACTCATTTTATCTAAGAATTTTATTAATAGCGTGTGTATTCATCTAAACAATTAATCACAGCTCTCTTTTATCTTTTCTATAAACTGCTTTACTTATTTTTAATCATTATTTACAAAATTTTACTTTTAATTATTGGATTCTACATCCACCTACAACAATACCGTATTAGATTTTAGTTTATGAAATCTTGTAGTTTAATTCAACTAATTTTATAATCGTGTCACATGATATACCCTTTTTCTAAACTAATTGCACATTGGTTCTAAAGAAATCCATAAATGCACCACATGTTCTCTCTATACATATTTTAAAGTTTAGACTACGGTAGTTATTCAGTTTGATGTCACACTTGAATACTGGAATTAAGAATTTTAATACAATACTGAATGAACTAAATCATTAAAATAAATCAATCAGACTTATCATGCATCACAAGTTTTGACCATTGAAATAAGCAGCCTTTAAAGCCACCACATGCAATGCAAGATTGAGATATATTCTTTCATTTTTATCTCAGATTGACTTTCAGACTTTTTTTTTAATTAAATATACTCATATTAAATACATAATTATATTCTACATGAATTCGGGTAGAGCTAAAATATGAAAATTTAAAGAATAAGATAAATAATCGTCCATCATAAACTCCTTTGGTATAGAAATTTTGTTGGTATAGAAATTTTGTTATGTACATTGAAGAAAATTTTCTTTTCCTGATTTATGATCAATAAATTAATAAAAACAGCAAACAAAGAACATGCATGAATGGCATTGAAAATAAGATATAGTCCAACCCTGCACCAGCTAATTAAAGAAGCCAATAAATGATGATTTTGTTCAAAGATTTGACTCTCCATTAACAAGAATGATAAAACTCCTCTTTTACGTCTTCCTTTACATTCAGTTCCTGTAAGTATTAGTAAATTTATATTATTATTATTTAATTTCAAAAAGTTATGAAATGGTTTGTTGTTCATTGTTTTATAAAGTTCGGCTAGTAAATTCTAAATGATTATTCGACGATTAGTATAGTAGATTAGCACCTATTGATGAGTAGAAAAACATATCTTAGATTCAAATCAGTCCAATGATTAATCTTGGAGATTGGAGAAGAAAGCTGTATTGATTTTGGTTCACAAGTTCGGGGTGTTCAAAGCTATTTCATGAAAAAAAAAAATGAACTGTAGAAGGGAAGAGGAAAGAGAACTTTTGATTGGTGCAAACGGTGTGAATAGAGAATGCCATACAATAGTGATTTTAACAGCCCAGTGATAAAAATAAAAATTTTTAAATCGTTCAGTAACCACTTTGTAACTTTTTGAAGTTTAGTGACCAAAACATAAAATTATTAATAGTTTAATAACTTTGGGTGTAATTTACCCTAAAAATAAAAGGGATAAGAATGCAACATTTCATTATGGCTACTCGTTAAATGGGAATTTATTTGGTTCATATAGTTACATTTAAGAAGTGAGAAATAATTAAACAACCAAAAAAAAGATGTGAGAAATAATGAATCTGAATCTTTGTATTTATGGTATTTTTTTCTATTTTCAAATTACGATCTCGAAGATACTAAGGAGTGGGAGTGTATATATATACTGGAGGCAGCAAAACAAAATAATGGTATTTTAGATACAAGAAAGGGAAATGGTAGGAAAGTGGGGATACAAGGATGTTGTACCAATAACAGCCATGGTCGCAGTGGAATGCTCTGATGTAGTCTTAAGCATTCTATTCAAAGCTGCTTCTTTGAAAGGAATGAGCTATTTCGTCTACATTGCCTATTGTTATGTTTTAGCTACCCTTGTTTTCGTCCCTTTAGCCTTCCTATCTAACAGGTATTTCTTTTTTGCTCTTTCAACTCTCATCAAATCTTTTGATAGAAATTGTTTTTTTTTTTCCAACATATCTTGTTTGTTTATGCAGGAAAAAATTGCTTCTTCCATTGGAATTCCCTCTTATCTCCAGAATTTGCCTTCTTGGGCTTCTTGGGTATGTATGAAAGTACTCCATTATGTATATAAATATGTAAATTTCTGGGTTTTTCTTGTGATTGTCAAAGATTACAATGTGCTTAGAAAAAAAAAAAAAAAACCATGATTGTTCATGTTTTGGAGACAGGTTTTCAGGTCAAGTATGTGCTTATAAAGGTTTAGAACTTGGGTCCCCAACTCTTGCATCAGCCATCAGCAATCTTGCACCAGCTTTTACCTTCATACTTGCTGTCCTCTTCAGGTTTTTCATTTATTCTATTTTCTTTTATCATTATAAAGTTAATAAATAAGATTGCACCAGCTCCAAGCAAATTGTTTCATGTTTATGATCTTTCCATGCTTAAGCTATTTCCTGAATGGTCCCTTAACTTTTCTCCCCATTTTTATTTTTTGCATAACAAGGATAGAAAAAGTATCATTTACAAGTTCAACAACTCAAGCTAAAATCATTGGCACCATAACTTCAATATCTGGTGCTTTGCTGATCGTTCTCTACAAAGGCCCCAAAGTTATTCCATCTTCAACATCTTCATCTGTTTCACTTCAATGGCCTCTTGAGTCAACTCAATCAAATTGGGTCATTGGTGGTCTCCTTGAAGCTCTTGCATATCTTTTCTTTTCATTCTGGTATATTGTTCAGGTAAATTGATGTATCCAAGCCCCCCCCCCCCAACCCGGAAATCTATATTTTCGTATCATGTTAGTGATATATTTGTAAGGTTTTGACATGTTTGTATGATCTTGGTTTGTCCTGTACAGTCCAAAGTAATGAAGATATACCCAGAAGAGATTACTGTGAATGTGTATTACAACATGTCAGTGGCCATTATAGCTCTAGCAGCATGCTTAATAAAAGAACAGAACTTGAGTTCTTGGACATTACATCCTAGCATATCAGTTGTTTCGGTCCTATACTCGGTAAGAACATAGTTAATGATAAAATTGCAACAGTGAAGCACAATAATTTGCAGGATCTGAATGTTAAGTTTGTTGTTAATAACTTGTTTAGGGACTTTTCGGGTTCCCATTCAGCTCCGGTGTTCATACATGGGGCGTACGCGTGAAGGGGCCTGTTTTCGTTGCAATTTTCCGACCAACTTCCATTGTTATTGCAGTTATTATGAGTGCCATTTTCCTTGGTGAAGCAGTGTATCTTGGAAGGTAATAAAAAAGTTTTCCTTTTACATTTCTACTTTGTTTGGTTTTACAATTTAATCAAACTTGGTTCTGCAGTGTCATTGGAGGGGTGATCTTAACTATTGGTCTTTATGCTGTACTATGGGGAAAAGCAAAAGAAGAAGAAATGAAAGATGATGGCTCTGGTTTAAGCACCAAAGCCCCTTTGCTGAAATCCCAAAATGTTGAAGAAAATTAGAATAAATGTTCTCAAAAAGAAAAAAGGTAGCTGGTTAATGTAGTTCAATGCTTCCATATTGGGATTTGAGAATGATGATCATCATCACATCTATCACCAGATTATTTGAATTTCAGGTCTTTAGCAATTATTATGATTATAATTATGATGCTCATATTATTATTATTTAATTATTGGGTAAACCTCTTCAAATTCAACCCTCAACCTAAAAAATATATAATTAACGTTAAGCTTTATAAACTAATGGAACTAGCAATTAGTTAGAATAAATTTCATTTCAATTTTTAGGGAATAAATTTTATTTTTTAAATAATCGTCTATCGTTTTAATTAGAACTAAAATGAATTAGATGTAAATAATTTTTGTATCATTTGATTGCTTTTTTACGAATAAATTGTCAAAAGTCTACATTATTCATGACCAACTAAAAGCATCTCTAATCGAATGTAGGAATTTAGATAATTTTAATTAAAGCTTACACATTACATATTTTAAATGCACTATTCATAAGTAGAGGTGTTCATAAGTTGGGTTGGGTTCAATTAGACCTAACCTAAATTTTAGGTCTGTTTATTAAGCTCAGCTCGGCCTAAAAAATAGGCCTAAAATTTTTTTCAAATCCGATCCAGATAAAAATGTAAAAATCTAGGCCCGGTCTGGTCCACCCGTATTAATTTTTTTATATTAATTTTTATATAAATTTTTAAAAATATATATAATACATCAAAAATTCTAAAAATATTAAAATAAATGTTTCCTAATAAATTGAAAATAAATTTAAAAAAATATGCATACTTAAATAACATTGTACAAGCCCAATTTAGCCTGGGGCCCAATAAGACCTCAAACTAAATAGCTACACCCACAATTAAACCTAAAACCCAATTATAGACCCTAGCCCAAATAAATTAAACCAAACTCAATTAAACCCAAATCAGACAGCCCAAATAACCAAACCCAATACCCAAACCCAAACCTAAATGCCTAACCCTAGTAGCCCAAACACAATAACTAGAAAAAACAAAAAAGAAAACCCTAGCTAGCCACCCCTAGTCCCCTAGGTCTGCCACTGCCTCTGCCACACCGTCATGTCCACCACCTTCCACTTGCACTGCCACCTACAATAGAAGTGACAGTAAAACATTAAAAAATAAATTGAAATCTTGTAAAATGACTATATAAGCCAAGAAAAACTCAATGTAATCCTCTTCGGACAGATTATCAATACAAAAAGAAAAGGGAAAAAGAACTCATCGGAGTCATTCAGCGTTCTCGTCGTCAGAGGCTCCTTCTCCGATGTCGAAATCAGTTGTAAGAGAAGGTTGATAGTTGTAACACCCCAAACCCGACCCAGACGTTATGGCCGAATCCAGCGTGTCACATTGAAGTGTTTTATCGAAAACCTTGCTTTCATTGAAAAACCCTTCTAAAGAAATTTCAAGAAAAGACCCAGTTTTTATTTTCTTTTATAACAAAGTATATTCAAAAGTCATTTTTATTTTATTTCATGTTAAAAGTTACATTGGAAAATTTTCTTTAACTGCGGAAGCTTAATTTAAAAAAAAACAACAAGTGATTTCAGAAAAAAACTTAAAATGTGTTTAAAACGAATAAATCCATGTTCCAGACTTAAAGCAACATAACCAGAGAACAGGCTTTATTACAATCCAGACTGAAATAATTAAAATACTAGCAATTCATAAGAAAAACATGTCTAAACCGTCTTGCTAGTTGGCCACCTCTGAGTCTCTCCATCCGTCGAACCGCCTACTGAGGTTCACCTGAGAAAAATAAAAGAGGGAGTGAGTTTCGAAACTCAGTGTGTACAACCCTCAGCAACAATATTGATATCATGCAACACAAATCATCTTAGGTCTGAGCCTAATACAATAACAGCACAAAATCTAGAGCAATCATGTATGCAGTAATGCAATGCCCAACCCATCCAACTGATACACATCATCTCCGTCCAACTGAAACACATCCTATGGGGATAACTATATCGACCCACCTATTCGATACACATCAATGGTAGCGCCGGTTGCGGTACTACCTAACGTTGCAACAAAGCTGCCCGTGGCTTAAAAGTCTTCGTTGGATCCACAGTCGTCAAGCGACCGTGCGACCCTCATATACACTTCCTCCAATCATAATTCCCACCTACATGCAACAGCATAACACATGAGTGCAACATATAGCATATAGTCATACTTATAACACACAAGGGTAATTTAGTAATTCTACTCTACAGGGGTATTCCAGTAATTCTACCCTACAGGGGTATTTTAGTAATTTACTAACGTATGGGTCTTAATTACAAACTTTGGCCCGTCAATAAGTCCTCCTTGGCTAGAGTGAATAGACACTATGCACCAGGTAGGATTCCAGAGAAGAGGAGGTGGCTCATTAAGACCGCTTAAGTACCAAGCTCTCCCTAGATCCAATCCTAGACATGCATATGCCCATTGCCACACTCTAACCTTACGACTTGTCCACAGACGTGCTTGATAAATTAATTAAGTTTTATGCGCTTGAGAATTCATTAGAAACTAAGCCTAAAAGTCCATTATAAAACCCTAATATATCTGCATGCTTTCATTCATTCATATAGCCCATCGGGCCCAATCGCATTTATATGGCCCTTTAGGCCCAATCACAATCATACGGCCCATCAGGCCCAATCCATTCCAAAAAATTCAACAAACTTTGTCAACTCATCACTTATTATCAACATATCAATTTTTACTAGCTTGGGCCCACAAGCTCGTCGGCCCATTTGGCCCATTCTGGCCCGGTTAGCCAAAACATGACCCAAGCCCATGAGATCACTTATGGGGCCTCTGCTATCATATCAGTTACCCTCATACGAGTGTTCACGCACTCATGAGACTGCCGTAGCCAAACTTTCGGCTTTTCAGCATTTCGCATTTTGAGATTTGCCGATCTATTATGTGTGAAGTGTATGTACACACCTGGAAATAAAGTGTACTGCGATTTCCTTAGCCCTGAACCTACAATCGATATCACCCTTCAGTTAATCACATGCTTAATACATATCTTTACCAAAACCGAAACCTCACCTTTCACCTTACCTTGCGCGACAAGTTATAATAGCCCCTTCTTTAATCACTAACCATGATCAACTCCTAGATCTGCACCAATCTTAACTATTAAAACCAGAATAACAGGTGACTTGTATCTAACACAAGTCCCCCTTCCTTTAACTATGACCATTCGGCCAACTAAGATCAAGAACACTTACCCAAGAAGCAATTGGCCCAAAAGAAGAGTAATGCGGCACAGAGAAGGTTCGGCCAACAAAGTATTCGACTTAGAAAATGTGAACTAGGAGCAAGAAAGAGAAGAGTTTAATAAGAAAGGAAGGGAAGAAATCGGCACAAACTTAAAGGGAAAGAATAAAGATTTTTCTGCTTTTGGGTACTTGGAGAGAAAAGTAATTTTTGGCAAAATAAGAAGAAAGAATTTGGCATTAGCCTAGAACCCCAAAATCGGCACCTATATATATACTAGCCAAAATTGCCTTCCCTTAATTACTAATTCGGCTCCACCACTTCTTCTATCCCCATCTCCTAACTTTTCTCCACGATAAGCTCCTCAGTCCCTTCCAAAAATTTCTCTTCTCATCACTTCTTTTAGAGTCTAGTTCCACGCCACTACCAACCATCTAGAAGGCAAAAATAAAATTCCTAAAAATACTAAGCTAGCACTCGAACCTAGGATCCCTTTGCTTGCCACTAACGCCACCTCTCTGCACCCTAAGTGGCGTCACTTATCCACTACACCACAGCCCTGCTTGTGTCCTATTTTATCTCCATTTTTTTAAAAGCCAAGCTACTTGCCATCAAGTTTCCTTTTATTATTAAATTAAAATTCTTTTACCTCAAAGTTTAAACCCAGAATTTTTCCAACACCCCTAGTGTAACGCCCCTAACCCAAATCTGTCACCGGAATAGAGTTCGGAGCATTACCGAAGTTACCGATTTATTTATCAGATATTTTACTTCATCTAACATTCATATTTGAAACCAATTAAAATTAAACATGTTGTCCCTTATACGTGCTTATTTTTCTCGACATGTTTTACTTGAATTTATTAAATGTTTCAACATACTTAGTTTCCGTGTATTAAGTATAACAGATAATCACATATTTACATGTCATGATAAATATCATTCTCTTTCCATTTCTTCATAAACATAAATTAGGTAATTTATTATATCAATACTTCATGTATTTAAAAATACAATTCAAGTTACCCCAACTTACCTCATTGTTTATTCATGCTTATAATTTCAATAATCTCTTTTCTTTTCCACGTTCTAGTATCATATTTGAGTCATCCGGATCTCTATAAATAAAGATGATTGTCATTTTCATTTATTTCATGTTCTAATACATTCAACTAATGTTCTAAACAAAATTTACCATTTTGCCCCTAAACTTTTAATTAATGACGATTTCATCCTTAGGCTCAGAGAATAAAATTCTTGCAATTTAATCCTTAAAACGTATTTTTCACCGAACTTGAACTAAATTAATAATTCCATTTAAATTTTGCAATTTAAATAATAAAATAATCCTTTTCATGCAAATTGGTCATTTCTAACATTTTTACAAATTTGCCCCTAAAGTTTTACTTTTATTCAATTTAGTCCCTGAGCCTAAAATATACAAATTATCCATGCTAGATGAATATTCATACATTTTTTCCTCCTCCTCCTCTCCATTCCACATCCTTAATTTATATAACATGCTATAAGTAACATTATCAATAATTTCACTATTTACTTATATGTATATTCAAAACTGTCCATTTGTGTCATGGTTACCAAATTATTTATATCTTGAGCTACAGAACTCAAAATTAAGATCCGTAAATTTTTCTTGAAACTAGACTCATATATCTTCTTAACATAAAATTTTCAGAATTTTTCGTTTAGCCAATTAATACAGTTTATTCATTAAAGTTTCCCCTGTTACAAAGTCCAACAGCTCTGACCTCTCTTCACTAAAAATTAATTATCTCATAGTACGATTTTCATATAGTGTTTTCAATTGTTTCTAATGAAAATAGACTCACTAAGGAATCTAACCATATAAATTATGTCCCATAACTATTTTTGTACAATTTTTAATGATATTTACAAGTCAGAACAGAGGATCCCGAAATCATTCTAAACCAGTCTCACAAAAATCTAAATATCTCAGAAAACAGAGTTCCTTTACTTGCTCTGTTTCTTTTATATGAAAGTAGACTCAATAAGCTTTAATTTCATATCTCACTCAACTTCTAATTCAATTTATACCATTTTTGGTGATTTTTCAAAGTTAGAAAATTGCTGCTGTCCAAAACTGCTTTAGTGTAACATGTTGATTTCTATTTTGTCCCAAATTCCACAATTCATACAATTCAATCCTTACACAATTAACCCCTCAATTGAGCTAAATTTCTCATTTAATACTTTTCTCTATCATTTTTAAACTACTTCATAACCTTTGAAATTCAGAATTTTAATACTAGGCCTTAATTTCAACTCTTTCATAATTAGGTCCTAAAACCAATTTCCATCAACTTTACTTGATAAAATCATCATATAAAAAAATTAAAGCTTCAATTCAATATTTATTCATCATATTCTTCCAGCACTAATCCACATCAACTTTAAAAATTAACCATAGAATGAAAAACTAATGAATTAATAAGTTGGACCCAATTGTAAAAGTCTAATAAACATAGAAATTTCAAGGAGAAAGCAAGAATTAAACTTACATGAAGCTTGAGTATGAAAACCAGCTTGAACTCTCTCCCATGGCTGTTTTTCAGCTGAAGAAAATGAAGAGAAATGAAGAGAATTCTAGATATTCCAATTTGGTCCCATTTTTATTTAACTAATTTTGGCAATTTTCCAATTTTGCCCTTATTTCACCCATTCCCTGATTTTTCTCAGCTATTGCCGCCCAAAATATCTCTTTTGGGCTTATTTTCACTTTAGGTTCTTCCTCATTTGACAATTGAGCTATTTAATCCTTCTAGCAACTTTTACACCTTTTTCAATTTAGTCCTTTTTATTTAATTAACCATCCAAACGTCAAAATTTTCTAACGAAATTTTAATATTACCTTATTAACACTCCGTAAATGTTCATAAAAATATTTATGGCTCGATTTATAACACCAAGATCTTGATACCTCTCTTTCTCGATTTCTTGGCTAAATAAATCTTTATAAAACACAATTTACTGTTTCAAAAATCTTTTAAAAATTACGTTTGGCTCGTAAATACTAAATAATATAATCTACGAGTTCATTTGTCAGGTCTCAAACCATTATTTTTGACATCACTGAAATTTGGGCTATTACAATTCCACTGTAGAAATTTTCGGGGTATTACACCTAGACACTCCAAATTTATTAAACCCTTAAAGCTAACATGTCATTTGTCATTTTCTTGCTTATTAAAAAAAAGTTTATGAGACCAAAGCCCAATTCATCTAAGCCCAAAATTCGGGCTGTTACAATGGTCCTTTTCATTTGTTTTTTCAGGCGATTGGAGGCCAAATTTGGGTTCAGGGGGGTTAAGATCTTGAAAAATTACATTTTTATCTTCGTCGGCCACTGCATGTAGCGGCGTCAACGCCGACGACCGACGACCGGTGCGACAGTGGCCCATCAAGGACCTGGCTGGATTCAGGGGAGAGGGAGAGAGTTTTTGAAGGTTTTTTAAAGTTTTTTTTAAAAGAAAAGGGATAAATGAGTTTTTTTTTTTGTAGAAATTTGACTTATATAGTTGGTCTAAGCGGCGCCGTTTTGAAGGTCATTTTCAGATGCCAAAACGACGTCGTTTTGGCCTCTGACCCGAGAACCGACCCACTCTGGCCTAGGATTCGCGTGTTTTTTAACGAAAGGGCTAATTGCACCTTTAACCCTATCGCTTTTTGTTTTACAATCAAGTTTCTTTCATTTTAACTTTTGCCTTATAATTTATTTCGATTTACAAATTGGTCCACGTTGAAGTTATACGTTTTGGAGGGTGGTGATTATTTCCCATTTTGGTCCCTCCTTATTATTCGCACGTTCAACTTGGTCCTTTTCCTTTTTATTTATTTCTGATTTGCCTCAAATTTCTGTTGTAAAGTTCAATTTAGTCCTTTTTTTGTTATTTTTGCTATTTTATTATTAAACTAATTAATTTAATATATTATTACCATTATTATTATATTTATATTTATATTTATATTTATATTTATTTACCTAAATTTTTTAAATACATTTATTTTATTATATCGTTTTATTATTTATTTATTTATATCCTTTTATATGATTTTAAAACTTTAGATTTTTTTATATTTTTATTATTATCATCATCATCATCATTATTATTGATATCATGATTTTTAATTTGTTTTAAACTATATTTATTTGTTTTTTTGTTTAATATTAATTTTTTTAAGTTTCAAATTTTTAGTTTTTTTTTTTACTTATTATCTTTCTTTTGGCTCGTTTATTTTATTTTATTTTCGTCCTTATTACTGTCATTCATATTAACGCCCTTTTATACATATTAGCGCCATTGTTTATTCTTTTACATTTTACTATCAATTTACACTACATTAATGTTTATCCAATATATAATTTTTTTTAAACAAGCAATGTTTCGTATTTTGAGATTCAAAAAGTCGTTCCCTAACTTACGGGGTTTCTATTTTCTCGATAAATTTGAATAAACGAACATTTTTAAAGCATGAAATTTTAAATATTCTCGGGGATTAAGAAAAATCGTGCTCTAACTTATGAAACATGATTTCTTTCTAAAACCGAGATAATCAAATATCTTTCAAAATAAATAGATTTTCGGTGTTTATTCTCGTTTCGAGGATTTAAGGCATTGTGTCCTAACTTACGGGATGTAATCCTTTTTCTCGATTAACGTAAAATACATCCTTTTTTGCAAAAAAATTTCAATTAAGCAATATTTAGCAAAGGATCGTATTTTAAAATTTCTTCATATTTTTAATTTTCGACACTAAGACATTAACTAATCAGCTAGGTACCAATTTTAGGCGTTACGAGGGTGCTAATCCTTCCTCGTGCGTAACCGGATCCCAAACCCATCTTTTTGAATTTCGTAAACCAAAAGCGTCGTTTTAATAAATCAAACTGTTTATTAAAAATAACCATCTTACGAGGTGACCCGATCACACATCATCAAAAAGGTTAGGTGGCGACTCCTTTTTTTTCATTTTCATTTTAAAAATACAAGTTGACCTCTTTTTTAAAAAAAATGGTTTCGACAAACACTAAGATAGGTGCAATTTAACAAGAAAATGCCAAATAGTAACAAAATTAACAATAAAACAAGAGTTATACAATATCCAAACATGAGCAACAAAATAGTAGCAACATAATAGTGAAATAGTAGAAAAATAGTGAAAAACAACAAGAAAATAGCAGCAAAATAGTTTTGCATATTCGAGTTGGGCTCAAGCCAAAAAAAGCCTTACTCGATTTTTTGCCTAATCTCATTTTTTTAGGCCTATATTTTTACCGAAACCTTCTCACTTTTTGAACGGGCCTTCAAGTCAGGCCAAGTGGCCCAATCCATGGACAAGTTTATTCATAAGTTTGTTTTTGTTGCTATCTTAAGTGACTTACTTGCTTAAAATGAAAACTACAATGGAAGTGCTAGATTGAAGTGACTACTATGGCTTGTCATTGTGAAAACTATGTAAAATAACAATAATAATAAATAAAGAACACAAAAGGTTTATTTGCACAATTCGATTTCACTATGTCTGCAAACCTTAACTTAGTGAGTAATTTCACTATCTTTAATCCACGATACAATAAGTGATTCACACTCTATCAATCTTCAAGTATGGAGATCTCATGTTTGCACCTAAAGACTAGAGAACTCACCTCCAAATCATACCCCTTAGACCTTGCGCAATAAACACTCTATAATGATTACAATAACAATTTGTACTCTCTCACAAAAATAATTTCTTAAAATGAACATATTAGAATGCACTCAATAAATTCTCATATATAACCTAGATAAGCCTTAAAGCATATATCAATTTCAGCTTGCTATCATAGAATCTAAGTGAATATAAAGTAACTTCTTGAAACTAACTATTATATCAATAACAATCAAAGCACAATCAATCAAAGATATTCTCTAGAAAATCAACAACACTATCTCGATCAAATCTCCACATTCTAAGGAATTAATTAATTCACATAAATTCAATCTAATTCAATCTTCAAATACCAAGGATTGGTTTTCGTAGATGAATCAAAGTATCTTCCATAACATAGTACATTAACAAATCCAAATATTTTCTTCATTAAATTGCCAAACCGAATAAGGCAAATTTTTAACCACCTCAATAGCAGTCTACAGTTGGCACTACCAAGTACCACTTAGCAACTCTCAGCTCATTTTGCCTCAACAATCTCCCCTTTTGACAATTTATTGAAAAAAATAAAAAAATAGGAAACTAAACATAGTAGTCACCAATAACTACCCCTCAGCACAAACCTCACTCTACTAAACTCAACTTAAAACATAACATAATAATTTTGAACCATCAATGTTGTGTCTAGAATTAGCACTAACAATCGAAATGCTAAATTATACCTAAGTAGCAAATAGGTAAAGTGCATCAAAGTAAACAACCACCATAGCAAAATATCATTATGGTTCCAATTCAGTTTCAATAGCACAGTTATAATAGCATAATAGAATAAGTATCATCGTCTCAATTATATAGGCCAGATCAAATATAAGTTCAAAAGAAAAAGAAATCACCACCACAAGGTTTGATACATCTTCAATGTCAACAACATGTTCTAGAAACGTAAACAACTTCATCAAATAGCAAACGAACATATACTTCCTATATAGCATAACAACAACAATCACAACACATCATAGAAACCCACACTCAAACTAATAGCTTCCATTAGGGGTGAGTAAAACTCGATTCGATTCGAAAAATCGAAAAAAATTTCGAATTTCGAATTAAACGAATCGAGTTATTCGAATTAATCGAGTTATTCGAGTCAACTCGAATTTTTTTCGAATTTCGAGTTCGAATCGAGTTAAGTTTTCAAATTTGAATAACTCGAATAATTCGAATATCAAACTATATTATTTTACATATTTACCCCAAACTTGCAAACCTTTTTACTTTTCCCTCAAAACTTTTACTCCTTCCCACTTTCTCCCTAAAACTTTTACTCCCCTCCCATCCCAACCCCCCATCTGCCCAAAATCCATTTTCCACCAAAATTTTACTCTTTCATTTACTTTTCCTCAAAATTTTACTCCCAAAAACCCTCAAAACTTTTTTTCCCCCAAATCTTTTACTCCCTCCTATTTTCTCTTAAAACTTGTACTCTCTTTCTATTCCAACCCCCCATCTACCCCAAACCCATCCCCCCTAAATTTTTTTATTAATATTTTCCCTCCAAAATTTTACTCTTCTCTATTTACTTTCCTTCAAACTTTTACTCCCTAAAACTTTTTATTTTCTCCTTAAACTTTTACTTCTCACCCTTTATTCCCAAATAAAAAAAATCAAAATTATACATAAAAAATTCCTAAATATAAATAGTAATAATTTTATTTATATCTACTATTTATATTATTAAATTAAATTTCACATTTTATATTATTTATATTATTGAATTGTTTAGTCATATTGAATATTTATATTAAAATTGAATTATTAATGGTGCCATAAAATATTCGTGTTAAAATTTTATATTGGTATCAATTTCACATTTTATCTTTAAAATAACTTTTATTAAAAAATCACATTTTTATATTTAATATATTTTTTAATTTCAAAATACATAGTGACAAGAATCTGAAGATAATTGAAATAACTAAGTAAGCTAAGAAGCTAACCTGTATATAAAATATTAATAAATAAATTATGAGGTGATGAAAGTTAATAAAAAAATTGATTACGATGGACAAATTTTATTACAGTAGGTGATAGTGGTTACAAGGACCCAAAATTATTTTTTAAAATTTAACTCGAACAAATATATTTGATTTGATTCGATTCGAATTCCAACTCACTCAACTCGATTCGAGAAAATTTCAAATCAAATTAGGATGATAAAATATGATTCGTCAACTCGATTAACTTGAAATTTTTTCATTCGATTCGATTCGATTCGATCGAATTCTCACCCCTAGCTTCCATATCCACGCTACTCCTCATCTATTCTGTACCCTACTTCCCTTTTTTTTTTTTAACAAACTTACCAATCATAATCTCTTAATTAGACCAAGGAAAAACGAATGTTGAAGAATATGAGGATTAAAACAATACAACCAAATAAGAGTGAGTCGGTTCATCGAATCAGGAGTACAAGATCACTAGATTAAGTGAACAATTGTGCAAGGATCACTTGCTTTATAGATCCTTCTTTAAAGTAACCTTTCTGTCCCTAATATGTTGAATGATCCTTATCTTAGCCCTCATCCTGACTATCACTAAATTATGAGATTCAATAGAGGATGTCAAATGATCAATCATCCTTCTGTTGAATCCTTCCTCATTGCCTAAAAAGCCAGTAGAAGTGGGCACTTCTGCCTCCCTTATAATACTTGTTGCTTCATGGTTTACTTGTCTTTTCTGCTCAAAAGCTTCTTTACCTGCCTACTCTACTAGCTCTGCACTAGCATGCTTATCTTTCAGCCAGTTAAGAGATAACTTCAGCTTAGGAACTGTCCTCTCACATTTTTTAGTGATTTTGACAATCTTTGAATTTTGCAATGTTAGTACTTGAAAAATAAAATATGGAAATGGTAAGAGGTTTCTAGCATGTACCTTTTCAGCATGACTTACCACCTGATCAAATGTCAATTGTGCCACATCGAACTCAATCATCTCCACTACTTTTTTTATCAACATGGCTGCCTTACGAATCACTAAATCTCTTCGTATGTTTAGAACCCAATTTCATGTTTCAATAGCAAACAAGGCAACATATATAATGAACAATGAAGAATCTCTAATGCTTTCTTTTTTAAGCCAAGACTGGTACATGTTATTGGTAATGTCAATAGTAGTGGCATCGAAGGATGTATCCAGTTTAACCATGTTTCTATTGAAGCATTTAAGCACCCTCTGGGTTAACTCTCGGTTGAACTCATACCAATGGCTTTTGACATACACCTTTTGGTATAATATGCTCCTTGAATCAGTGATTGATAGCTGCAAATTTGCATAGAACTCCAAAACAAGCACCCTTACATATGGCTTTATAAATGAAGTAGTGGAAAGTAGACTACCGTTTTTCAAAAAGGTTTCAATGTCTTGTTCAGCCAAACTTGCATCTTCGATATTTTGCTTCTCCATGAATCCCTTTGTTCTCGAGGCCATGTATCTGTTTAGGCAATCTGGTGTTAAAAATACCTAATCCTTCTTGGCCAAAAGCATTTATTCCTCTACTTTTTTCTTTGCCACTATATTAGCAGCATTATTGGAACACTGCTCTTTCTTATCTTCTTATTTCTTTGGATGGTAGACTTTGTTATCACAGGCTTCTTAAACTGAACCTTTGATGAAACAATTTCTTTTAGAGGAACATTTTGAACTTGAACCAGAACCAGTGAACAACTTATCAAACAAGTCAGAATCATCTTCACTCGAACTCCCATCTTCCTTCTATCTTTTCTAGGATGGCTTGAGGGCAACAGGAGTATTCCCTTTCTTCTTCTTCTTCTTTTTACTCTCAACCAAAGCCTCCAACTATTGATTTGCCACAGATCTGGTCCTTCTCCTTAAGGGGCCAAAGGATGTGACCACTAATTTAGTCACTTTTGTGACAACAACTTTATCAAGAATCTCCTTTAGAACATCATTAGGCACATTTTCAATCACACAAGTTTTATGATTCATAATATTAGTCACAAAATCAAACTTATCAACAATAATAGCAAAGATATTAACATCAACATTTAGAGTAACATTCACAAGTGTTTCATCAACGATAGTATCAACATCACCTTGAGAAATCATTACATCAATTAAGGATTCATCTTTCTTTTGTGGCGTGCTCTGCTAAGTCTGTCTGGTAAAATGTGCTTCTTCACCCTTATGGTAAGTTCTAGATAAATTTTGATTGTTTTGTTATAGGTACTGTTATGATAAGGTTATGAAATGCCTAAGGTTATTTTGGTTGAATTAGATAAAGGAAGTTCTAAAAAGAAATGTGTATCAGTATGTTAAAGGGGTATTCGCCATATCTGAACAATGTCATGTCTTCTTCTAAAATCTTATGGAATCTAAGTCTTTTTTATTTTGGGTATTCTGGGTTCTGTAATAAAGTGGTGAGGAATTCATCTGAATGATCTGTGTAGTACATTATCAGTGTGAGTTGGTATGGTATCTAACTAATGTATGATTTGATTACTAGACCAATGGTATTCAAATTTGCATAAGTATTCGCCAAATGTGTATGTAATCGTCAGTGTTTAGTATTTGTGAACAACTATTCTGGAATAAGTGTATGTGTGAAGAGATAGTTTGTATCAAGTGGGCTCTAAAGAGATATTCTTTTGAATAGTACTTTTATGGTTAAAAGAATGAATAAAGCAATAATGCCTGGAAGGGTCTTAAGTTAGTCAGTTTAGAAAGAATTTGTACGTTAAGAGTATGGTTTTGGCGAGTAAGTGTAAGCCAAAACTATAATGGTATCCGCCGATATATAAGTAAGTGTTCAAAAGGAATGTTGGCACACAATTTTTCTTCAAATAGTATAGAACCCACTAAGCTCACTAAGGTATTGTGGTAAGAGAATGCGTCAGGAGGGACGACACCAGGATAGCAACGAAGTGGGTTATTATGCATAGGAAAAGCGGCGTAGATTAGGGTTACACCCTAAGAGTTTGCCTTTAACAAACTTTTATACTGTAATGAGTTGTAACAAGTTTAGTGTAAAATTTTATATTTAATACTTTTCTTTGTTCTCAAATATTAAGTCTCTCAATTAAGTTAATAAGAATAATATTTTAAGTAAGGATTGTTTGTCAATTGTTTGATATTTTGTTAAGTATCATATGTAGTAATACCCAAGATCTGGACCTGGTGAATCGGGTCGGTTTGAAGACATTACAATAATAATTTGATGTTTTGTAATAATTTTCATAATTTTTTAATTTTAAATTATTTGTTGAATTTGTACCACTAATGGTTAGTTAGTGAGGAATATGTTTAACTTACAAAAAAACATCGTTAAATGAATTTATTTGATGAAATTTGAAATTTTTACAACAAAATGATACACACTTATATTGAATTTTGGGATATTACTAGCAGCTTTTTATAACATTATAAATTTATCTTACATGTATACATGTGGAAACTACATATTTAGAATATATGAGTATATTTAGAAATAACGTACAATAAATAATAAGACATGTGGTTTGAAACTAATTAATAATTACACATGCAATGTATACGAATGAAAAAATATAGATCAAATTGCAAGTAAACGAAATTTAAACATATAAAATACATTAGATTAAAAATATTAAATGTTCTAGAAATGTTTGTGATGGTGTTGTCATCAATCTTGAGTTGATGACGAGTCAACTTATGACATCAACTCAATCGACAATATTATTAATATATGCAATTTACGGAGTTAATAATGTTTATATAATAAAATTAAAATGTATAACAACATTAAAACAAAATTTTGGTTGAGGGGTAAATTTAAGGTATTTTTAATACACTTGGCTTGGGTTCATATCTCGCAAGATGTATATATTTTATTGTTTGTTTTAAAATTTAAAAAAAAAAATTAAAATACTCTTAAATGATATAACTAATTATTTTAAATAAGAAAAGACATTTTAATAATTTTCTTAACCAAGTTGATATCCAGTTAACTTATAATACTAAATCTAACAAAAGTTTAAATAATAGTATAAATTTATGGTTTATCAAAATAAAATAAATTGAAATAAATATTAATTAAGATGTTTTTTTGGGCCAATTGCCATTAATTGGTGCAAGTTGAAGATGAAATGAATGGCCGAACATATATTAGTGGAGATATTTATCATATGTCACAATCATTGCTACCATAATCCTTATTAAGGAACCTAATGTTATTTAAAAAAGACAAATTTAACATGAAAGAAAAAGATTCCCCATTTTTGTAGTCCTTTTGACTATTCTATATTATTCTTGAGAAAAACCATTGAAAAGCAGGAGATTCAGATGGCAAGAAGGTACTGCTACAACGATGTTCTGCCATTAACAGCCATGGTTGCAGTAGAGTGCACAAATGTAGGGATAAACGTTCTATTCAAAAAAGCAACTTCAAAGGGGATGAGCTACTTCATCTTCATCACTTACACTTACGCTATTGCAGCTCTTCTTCTCCTCCCTTTATCCTTCCTCTTTCCCAGGTCATCTTTTACTTTTTTCTTTGCCGAGATTTGGTTAGTACTCTACTTTTCCAATTTTATAATTTTAATTTTGATATTAAATTTGTTAGATCAAGTTATGTTATTAGGTTTGTATCATAAGTAAGTCTTTTATATCTTTTGTATTTTGAAATTTTAATTATGATATTTATAGTGATAATATAAAATTTTGAAAATAATATAATTTAACTTAATAAATTTAATAATTACAGTTTAGAGAAAAAATAAAAATTTTAATCATTAAAAGTAATTTAATTAAAATACAAATATTAAATTCGTATATAAATTAATAGAAGAATTTAATAAATTTGTTTTATTAATATTATCAAGGCATTTTTTACAGTTATGACCACTCAACACCATTGAAAATTTGCTTGTTTGTAGTGCAGTAGACGGGTGCTTCCCTCATTGAAATTCCACCTTGGCTTTAGAATTTTCCTACTTGGCCTTATTGGGTATTGAATCACTGTAAATATTTTCTCACGTGATCCTATATATTTTCGATTCTTGGAAGGATTTCTATCTAAGAGTGTTTTTTTTTTTCCCTTTTCCTGGGGGCAGGTTTTTTGCTCAAGTATGTGCATATACGGGTATAGATTATAGCAACCCAATTCTTGCTTCTACTATCAGTAATCTCACACCAGCTTTTACCTTCATACTTGCGGTTCTTTTCAGGTTTCTTCCTCTTCCTAATCAAACCAAGCACCGATTCTGATTCTAATATTCAATTCAGAGTAATAGTTAAATAAATTTTGAGTGGATTTTATTAGATTTAAAAAAGAAAGCAGTAAACTTAAATTTTCCTTGTTTCTACCTTTGATTTGATGCTAAAAATAACAAGATTGGAAAGAGTAGCACTGAGAAGCTCAATCAGTCAAGCTAAAATCATGGGGACCATAGTATCAATTTCAGGCGCATTAGTAGTTGTTCTTTACAAAGGCCCCCAAGTTTTTTCCTCTCCATCACTATCTTCTGCTTTACTTCAACCTTCATATTCAAATTGGGTCATTGGTGGGATCCTACTTGCTGTTGCCTATCTTCTATTTTCGATTCGGTACATTATCCAGGTAAATCATACATCTCTAAGCACTCTCCCCCACAATGGTGAAAACTTTCGAATAAACTGAACTGAACATGGGATTTTGGAATCTTCCAGACCCATGTTATGGAGATTTACCCAGCTGAATTGCTTGTTGCATTTTTTTACAACATATGTGGGGCAATTATCTCTGCACCGGTTTCCTTAATAGCAGAATCTGAGTTAAGTTCTTGGATGCCAAGGCCTAGTGTTGCGGTTATTGCAGTCCTATACTCTGTAAGAAGTTAGAACTAAAATTTAGTAGCCATGTATGACATACATTTGGACATGGATAGGAACGTTAAGACCCTTTGAAAACTTTTTAAAATTGTGTAGGGTGTAATCCAAGGATTTAGCTCATTTGTGATCGCATGGGGGCTGCATTTGAAAGGACCTGTCTACATTGCAATATTCAAACCAGTATCAATCGCCATTGCTGCTTTTATGAGTGCTATTTTCCTGGGTGATTCTCTATATCTTGGAAGGTACTGTTTTCCATAGTTTTCATGTTAGAATCATTTGAGAAGCAATCTATATAAATTCTATCTTAATTTTGCAGTATTATTGGAGGGATTCTTGTATCAATAGGATTTTATGCTGTGATATGGGGAAAAGCAAAAGAAGATGAAAGGACTACATCTAGCAGTAAGGTTCCTCTGTTGAAAGTGGAAGAGAATGTAGAATAGCTCGAATGATTCATTAATGGAATATGAAATCAGAGTTTAAGGAATCATCTGGAATTAGTTTTTGTTTTATCAATGTTGAGCTGATGAAGGATGATCATCATTGTAACTAAAATAAGGGTGATTGAAGATATTATGGGGTTAGGATCCATTTTCATACATTTCAATTGGGCTTAGCTTGTTATAAAAGGACCCAAAGTTTATGTCTATCAAATATCTTTAGAATGAAAGGCAAAGCCAATAACAATGGCGAAGACAAAAAGGCAAGAATTTTAGGGGTGGAAAAACACTTGGATAAAAATGTAGATGATGAAATTTGATGTCGTGAAGCAAGGAAACGGATCCTTGTTTTGCGTTAGATGAGTTTGGTGGGTATAATGTCTTGTTCAAAATGAGAGTGTGGATGACATGTTCTCTTTCTAAATTTAGGTTGGTTTCAGCCCCTACTTTTCCCTTTTTATAAAGTCTATTATTCCATTTTGTAACCACTTTAAATTTAAATTTTGAAATTGGATTTCAGATAATAAAAAAATTGTATTATTGAATAAAAAAATGTCGTTTTCATGTTCAATTTAATTATTAATTTTTTAAAAATAAAAATGCTTAGAATTATTTATAGTCCATTTTCAATCCTTAAATAAAAAAATAAATATATTTTAACGTACTCGAACCTATATCTTCCAAATAGATACGTATTAGTTTTGTTCGATTGAAGTGTGTATGATATTTGATTCATTTTCTAAAAAATTAGAATATTATAAAATAACCATAAGTTATAAGGTAAATTATAAAAATAGTCACTTTTGTTTGTCTCAAATTACATTTTAGTCACTTATGTTTAAAATGTTACATTTTAGTCACTTACGTTATTGTTTTGTAGTATACCCTAGATTATATTCAAAATTATCTCAACCAAAGCATTATGATTCTAAAAATACGAGTTTGATGGGGATGGATTCTGTTTAGATATTGATGGGTTTGGGAAGGGCGAGGGAGAGTGTGGACGCCACATTCCCCCCCTATGAAATATGGGAATTGCTTTTGATTGTCAACAGTGAAGTCTCAACTTGCGTTTGGGATCCGCCACTGCCATTGGACTCCACAATTTATGTTACTTTATTTTCCTACAATTAAAGCTTTATTGTAATACTATATGATATACCCAAGGCTATGGTGCTGTTTTCAATCTTCTTCCTTCAAATGTCAATATTTTTTGTTGTTTCCTAGGTACTCTATTATTACCTTCTACTTACCTAAACCCCACTCATTGTTTTCTCGACTTGATCTCTATTTATTTAATCAAAAGTCTATTGGAGAGATTATATAATTGTTGGCAACCATCATACGAAATCGTCAATGAAAGGAGCAAGTGAGCATCCATTACATCTGTCGACTAAGTAATAGTTTAATTAGTATTTTTATTATTTTCAGTGAATTTAAATATGCTGTTATTGAAAAGTTATTAAGATTAATGTTTAAAAAAATATCCCATCAATTTCAATAATTAAATTAGATGGACTATTTAAAAGAAAAAACAATAGGCTAACTTGTCTTTTTTTTAATTTTTATTAATAAAATCTTATTAATACTCCAATGATAAGATGTTTGATTATGGTTGGGCGGAAGAATCCTGATACGCACCACACATATTGTTTTCAGTAAAGCACACCAATTGCATTAACGATAATTTTACATAAATATTCCAAAAAAGAAAAAAATCAAACTTTATAGGTTGAATTCAAATTTTACTTTCGCAATCTCGCCAACTCTATCCTCGAAAAGTGATTGACCCCACTCCAATGCTCCTATGCTTTTTTAGCGTCATTCATTCATTTTCTCCCTTAAAAATACCTATAAAAATTTTATTGATACAAAAAAGAGAGAGCTGTTACAAGTACCGAAGGTAAGCTTAGAAAACAGAGAATCATAAAGCAAAAATTAATGATTGGGGAAATAGATAGTCAAAAAAAAGAAAAAAAAGGAAAAGCAAACTTATCTTCAGAAGAAATGAGTCCTTTGATCTCCCTTAAATCAGAGATTGAGCCTCAACCCATAATGCTTCTTCAACCTAACTACATAATCTTGCCTTGAAAGAACAGGAGTCAACGAAAGTAAAAAAGGGGAAGCACCACTTTCGATAGCAAATATCCGGCCCCAAATCAACACCGAAACCAGAGACTAAGGAGGGTCAAGAAACCTTGGATCAATGACGGCAAAGTGAAGGACTTTCCAAGGTGATCTCCACCCAATACCGATCGTCCAATCTTCTCATGCCTTCTAGGGTCATTTGCATGCGCCATTTGGTTTCCATTTCGATGGATGAAGTTGAAATGACAGGAAATGAAGCTTTGGGCCAACCATTTCGCATCCCAGATGAATGAACCAAGTTCTGAATAATCCGTTTCTACTGACTGGATTTTTGTATTAACTGACTTTTAAATCACTTTCTACAACTACAAGTCGAAATCCCAAATCCATTTACGAAGTGCAATCCCTAAACAACCGCCATAGTTTCCCCAGCCTAAGGAATCTAAAAAAGAATTCCTAAAAATTAAATGAATGGTTGATATATTAAGGTATTATTTTATTTGGTAGAAAATATTAAATATAGGTTTGAGTGGTAAACGCAATAATAAAGTATATAGGCACAAGATCATAATTTTTGGACACTGTTGTGACATAAATAATGTAATGGTCATATCAAACCATAAATTAACCTCTAAATTATTTGATGAAAGAAAAGATACTTTTCCCACTATAAACCCAATTTATTATCATGCAACTTTGTTTTCAATTTTACTTGGATGCTAATATATTTTTATATCCATATGTTTTTTTTTTATGAGAATGTTAAAATGTATTTTTTATATGTACCAAATATCATCTTTTTTTTAATAAATAATACGGCTTATATCTAAAAACTAATGTTTTAAGAAATGGGCTAATGGTTAAAATGTCAGATTACTCATTTTTAGTTTAATTGGTTCATAATAAAAGCATAAAGATAATTTACATTTACTCATTTAAATATATTGGTTTTTATTTTTTTGGTTTTTTTTTTTTTGCCTTTTTAACTTTTAGAATTTAGTTAAATTTTTTGTTTTTGAACAAAAAATTAATTAAATTGTTAAAATTTTAATGGCATTGATGTGATCACTATTATTATGTATAATTCATAAAAAAATAATATTTACATCCAACAAATTTAAAAAAAATCATAAAAAATTTTAAAAATATATCTATGTTAATAGTGAAGTATATGTATAATGCTACATGAACTGACATGTTAATACTATTAAAATTTTAATAGTTTAATTAATTTTTTTGTCTGAAAATAAATAATTTGATTAATTTTAAAAATTAAGATGAAAATAACCCAAAAATTAATAAAAATTAAAATAATAAAATAAATAAACCATAAAACTACAATAGTACTATAGGGATGTGCAAATTTCAAGTAAAACCGAATTAATTCGATCAAGGGTTGGTTAATAATTTTTTAGAAATTCGATTAATTTGGTTCAAAATCAATCGGTTAATCAAATTTACCAAACTTAATAAATAATACTATAATATATAAGTATTCGGTCGGGGTCAGTCTGTTTGGTTAATTTTTTAGAAATATAAATTAATTGGTCGATTAATTTTTTATATGTTTTATACTTATTTTAACTAAAAAAAACATATAAATTTTAATTAATATATTTTAAAAAAATTTCAGTTCAATTAATAGTTAATGATTCATAAGCATCGATTAATTCTATTAATAATAATTCGAATTAATTAATCAATTCAACACTCCTACAAAACACTGTATACCGCTGCAAATTGCACCTTCCTAATTTTGCCTTATCTCCGGCCCTTTTTTTTTTTTTTTTTTTTTATGCTTTTGTCGAAAAAGAAAACATAAGGGACCATTTTTACCAATAATTATACCACATAGGAAATCACGTATTTATAAAGTAGCTCATCAGCAATTCCCATCAAAGTTTTTTGTCTACTCATCCCTCACAAGTAACACTACCTTCCATTTTTCAACAAAGACTCTTTGTTCTTTTGGAAGTTTACTGTGTATTCTGTCTTTCTTTCTTTCTGGTGTGTTGGTTTCAGTTTTCGTTTTGAGAGGGGAAAAAATGGTGTGGAGATGGAGGTACTGTTACAAGGATGTTCTGCCATTTTCAGCTATGGTGACAATGGAGTGTATAAACGTGGGTTTAAACACACTTTTCAAAGCGGCTACTTTGATGGGCATGAGTTACCATGTTTTTGTTGTCTATGCTTATGCCATAGCTGCCCTTGTTCTCCTTCCTGCTCCTTTCTTCTCTTACAGGTCCTTTTTATTACTACTCCCAACTCCAACTCCAGTTTTAAGTGTTTCATTTTTGTATTTGAAAGCTCAGATTGTTCATTTCTGATATGTTTCTCTTTGGTTTTTTTGCAGATCAAGAGTGCTTCCTCCACTGACCTTCCCTATACTATGCAAGATTGGTCTGCTTGGGCTTATAGGGTAACTTCTTCTTTTTTTCGACTCATGCACCTCACATGGTTTCAAAAACAAGAACCCATGATTTTGTTTTTTCTTTTGGAGGATTTTATCCTTACAACTTTTGCTTCATTTTCACAGTGAAATCTTGTGTTTTCCATTTCTTTGTTGTTTTGGATTCCAGGAGTTCATCTCAGATCATGGGGTATACAGGCATCAATTACAGTTCTCCAACTCTTGCTTCTGCAATCAGTAACCTCACACCGGCTTTTACCTTCATCTTGGCTATCATTTTCAGGTAGTTTTAAGCACGCTTTACCGCACAAATTTCGATGGATTATTCATCTGGAAAAAAAGAAGAAAAAAACTGGTTCCACCCCTGTTTGGTTTCTGGTTAAGTTGGACTGACAGTTAAATACCCTTTTGGTCAGAGTTTTCGATAGGATTTCATCAGTTAATTCTGGCCCTTGGATTATCAATTATGCTTTTCTTTTTGCTTTTGGATGGTACTTGGGGTTCACTTTGGTAACCAAAGCTACTTTGGGCCCCAACACACTTTGACCCAATAACTATTTGCTCAATTTGGTGTACTTCAGGCTTAATTTTCATCATTTAACAGTGTACTTCAGTTGCTAAATGCTAAGAAATGTTTTTTTTTTTTAAATATTCTCTGATGTAATAATGCTGCTCTCTCTTTAGTTTTGATTCTTTTTCTTTTGTTCTCGCAACTTGGAAAAAAGAATGGAGAAGCTAGCTTGGAAAAGAACAAGCAGTCAAGCCAAAGTCATAGGCACCATAATATCAATCACTGGTGCATTTGTGGTGACTCTTTACAAGGGTCCAGCCATAGTCATTGCTTCAACGCCTTCATCGTCTCTTCAACAACACCTTAATCCATCGAATCGGCTTTTCGTTGGACTTAACTCTTCAAACACTAATTGGGTCATTGGTGGCATTTTCCTCACTGCTGAGTACATTCTAGTTCCTCTCTGGTACATCGTTCAGGTATAAAGAGTTTGCCAGATTGGTTACAAGTTATATGCTTTCATTCCAATTGTAAGTTTGTCGAAATACGATGAAATGTAATCGATTCTCTATGGTTCTGCAGACGCAAATCATGAAGGAGTACCCTGATGAGATGACTGTTGTTTGCTTTTATAATTTATGTGTGAGTTTCATAGCTGCAATTGTTGGTTTAGCTACTGAGAGAAGCGCAAGTGCTTGGAGATTAAAACCAGATATTGCATTAGCCTCGGTTGTTTGCTCAGTAAGGAACTTGTGCCATGGTTAAAATAGTCCCAAAACTCTTTGAATTTCCTCTCTTATTGTTCACGCTGTATGATCCTGTTTAGGGACTCTTTGGTTCTTGCTTGAACAACACGGTCCATACATGGGCTCTGCGCTTGAAAGGACCGGTTTTTGTGGCTATGTTTAAGCCATTGTCAATCGCCATTGCTGTTGCCATGGGTGTCATGTTCCTAGGTGACACACTGTATCTTGGAAGGTATAAGGAAAACTTAGTATCGTGCATAATTTTATATGTTTTTTTTTTTCTCTTTTCTTTTTACCCTAATGACTGGTTTTCCGTTGTACATTCACAGTCTTATCGGAGCAACAATAATATCGATCGGATTTTACACAGTGATGTGGGGAAAAGCAAAAGAAGAGATGGCTGAATGTGGCAATGAAACCATCATGGACTCACCATCTTCCCACAAGGCTCCCCTGCTTCAAAGCTATAAGAACGAACAAGTGTAGAAATCAAATTCAAGGACAAGCATATGAATTGTGAAAGCAAAATCAAATCAAAAAATGGTAAAATCTGCAATCAACCTTTTGGAGATGTGCAGAAAAGTTAGAAATTCAATGCCAAATCCATTTCCCTGCAAAAGGGTGTACTGATATAGAGATGCTGTGGCTTAATGTGAATAGAAAACAGACAGTAGAACCAAACCCCAGATGGATTTGGATACCAAATATGTATAAATTGTTGTAGTTTGAATACCATCTTTGTTATAACGTCAGACTTCTACATGTATTGATTGGTACAAAAGTCGAAATGATCCAATATTAATATCATTTCGTTTTACCTTAAAATTGATATGATATGGATTCACCTTAATCTTCTTACAATGTCTTTGAGATAATCAAACAATGTTCCAAACACATTATACCAAATTGTTAACAGTTGCAGTATCCAAACATTCCCCGGTGAGAGGGATTGGAGTTGGAGAAGATGATTTTCGGCCTATGTTGGGCTATAATATGGACCTTATACTACAATATTAGGGTGTTTGTTTAAATTGGGCCATCTTTAAGGCCAATTTAGATAAGGGTAAACTACACCATTAGTCACTAAACTATATATAAGTTTTTGTTTTGGTCACTTAATTAAAAGAAATTATAATTTGGTCATTGAACTTTTCAAAATAATACAAATAATTATCTAACATGATATATAAAATAATCATAAAGTCCCATAGTTGGACCTTCGGGGTCCAAAATACAAGTTATAAGTGCACCGGGACTGAATTAAGTGCTCAGAGAATTTTTTTTTTTTTGACCATTTCTATAGACTTAACTTTTCATTTATATAAACTATAATCATTTAAGTTCAACTATACATCATCTACAATCCACTACCAAGATAACCAAACATATATCCTAAGTACATGCCATTTACCGAAAAAGCTATATATTACCACTTTGATTGAGTTCAGGATTAACTTGGATGCTGTACCAAACTTCTGACTATGTCTCTACCTCACTTGCGTACAGAAACAAACCGTACGCTGAGTATGGTAATACTCAATGGTATTACTATAATTCAAATTCATATCATTATTCAGTAAAATATGTATATTCAATTTGATGCTTACAATCTTTTAATAACTATTTCACATACTAAATCAATGTATATATATTTCAATTAATAACTATATTATTTGATTTTCAAATCTCAATTCCATATTTTATTCCATTTATTATTCAAAATCATTCAATTTAACATTTATTTCATATCAATAGTTATTTAATAAATTTTTCTTTTTTGGGGGGGGGGGGAATTCTCATATTATTTACCAATAACAATACTTTTTTCATAAACCTTAAGTTTAAGCATTTCAATCCACTATATCATTATCCATTTTATGGAATCTTAATTTCATACATTTCATATATTTATTAAATTTTACCACATTAATGCTTTAAATTATCAATATGTACTTTAACATTATATATATATATATATATATATATATATTAATATTAGTTATCTTAGATAGCTTTTCTTAACTTATTTTATTCAACATTTCTTTATATTATAATCATTTCATGAACTTATGGTTCAAACATTTTATTTGTAGTTCTCAATTTAATATTTTATTCCGTTTTCATATATAAAATCTTACAACATTAATCTTTTCATCAAATGACATCACACATCTTTTATTAAATCTTTAATTAAATCATAAATTATTGATTTAAGCTTTAATCACATATCACAATTTCAACTCATAATTTCACTTTCTCATATTTTCAATAGTTTAATCGATCAAATTCATCAGATATACTCATTTCATTTATTCACCCCTATCAACAAGACTCGGACCTTAATGGATACACAGATTCCAACCAAACACACCAGTAATATCCAACCAAAACACACTAAAATAATCATAATCCTCCCAAACACACCAGAATAATATAATCCACCCAAAATACACTAGTATAGCACATAGTGCCTCTTCGGATAATTCCAAAGGATATAACAACAGTATCTCCAACTCCCTTCACAAATCCTATGGCATGCCAATTATATCCGACACAGCCCGACTAGTTAATAGGGTATTCAATTTTCATATTTCAAATCAATCACTTTCTCATATTTTCCATTCAAATCAACATACTATCAAATATTCATACATGATCATACTTCATCTCAATTTCGTCCATTCAAATATCATTAATTCAAAGCCATTACAATTATAATTTCTTATGTATTTTGTTTCACTTTTAATCAATTTATATTTTAATTGTTTATATATATTCATAATTTAAGACCATAATAATTTAATAATTCAATTTAAACCATTTTAAATTCCTAATCTATAATCACATCTAATTTCTTACCTTATTTTGCATACAATTTATATTAATCAAATGCAATAATTAATAATAATAATTAAATTCAAATTATAGGAATACAAACTAGGATTTCGTAATTATTTCTCGATAACTTCCTCTTTTTCTTTTCGTGCCGATACCTCGGGTTCATTGCTAGCTATGAAAATAATAATAATTTACACTATTAATTACAACATTAAATTATAATAAATAATTAAATTTTATTCAATTCTTACTTATTCCCAATTTAATCCTAATTAAGTTTACTTACTTTTCTAATTCAATTCACACTCTATTTCTATTCAAATTTCATCCAAACTCAAATTTAACTATTAAATTTTTAGCATATTTTCCTAATTTTGAATTTTCCTCAATTTAGTCCCTACAACATAAAACTTATAGCCTAGTTTACAATTTAATCCTTTTATCAATTCTAACTTGAAATCCATTCATTTAAGTCCCTAATTTATCTTTTTGTTCAACATAATCTATACTTGAAAACCTATGAACTCTTAAAATATCAACTTAATTTCATCAAAACTTTGTTCTAAAGCTTTTAAAATATCAAAATTAAGCAAAAATGACTAAATTGACTTACCTAATAAAGCTTTAAACCTTCAAACCATAGTTTTTCCTTTTTCTTTTCTGTCTCGCTTTCTTCCTTTGTTTCCCGTTTGCTCTCTGTTTCTTTTTAGCTTTATTTCCTTTATTTCTTTATGACTTATGTATATATATATATATATATATATATTAGTTTATAATAGTAATTATTATTATAAAAATCTATTTAATAACAAATACTTTAATTATATTTGTCACCATTTAATTTGTTAATGATACAAAAATCTTATAATTTAATTAATAAATATCTTTTAATTTAATATTAATAAATAATTAATATCTATTTATAATTAATTAGATATACACATTTGTACATACATGATGTCGAAACCATTTTTACTTTAAAAACGGGGATAGACTTTAAAAACATGGAGTCGCCACCAACCCTTTTTCGAGGTGTGATTGGATCACCTTATAAAACATTTTGGTCTATAAATTTTAAGAAAATAGGTCCGGGAGTCGGTTACGTACGAGGAAGGATTAGCACCCTCGCTCCGCCTAAAATTGGTACCTTATTGATTAGTTAATGTCCTATTATCAAAAATTTGAAGAGATTTCAAAATACAAATCCTTTAGAAAATGTTTGGATAATTCGAATTGGATATCAAAATTCTCGTGTTCTGAATGAGTGAAATATCACATCCAGCACATTAGGATACGGCATTTCAAACCCTCGATACCAAGATCATTTCATGATTTCCAAACTCAAGCATTGCAATTTTAAAAGGATATCTCATTATTTGGCCGAACGAAAAAACCGAAACCCAACACGTTAGGGCACGATTCCTCGAATTTCCAAACACAAAATATTGCCTTATTTTTTAAATTAAGAAAACATGGAAAAAAGTAAAAGGATATTTGGTTATTCGGTCAAACGGAAAACCGAAACCTAGCACGTTAGGGCACGATTTCTCGAATTTCCGAACACAAAATGATGCCTTCTTCCAAAACTTGCTTAAATAAAACGAAGCAATGTTTTCATTTTTAAATGATGACTTGAGAATAAAATCATTATGCTGATACATCTCTAGACGCAATTACTAAAAAACAATTTACGAAAACTACAAAATAAAACAATTTCAAAGCTAGCGTAAACAATCAAAAGGAAGAATAATAGAATGTGAAGTAATCATAAATGGCATAATGACAACACTAATGCAATCATGAAAAAAGTAATGAAAATAATAAAAATAACACAATCTAAATCTTGAGAAAACAAATAAACAAATAAAAATGTAGAATAAACGATAACAATTTAAAAATATATAATAGAAAACTAAGAAATAAGATAAACTTCATATAAAAGAAATTGAATAATAAAACGAAAATATATAAAATAGATAATATGTAGAAAATTCGAGTAAATAATAAAACAATTTAAAAAAGCAATATGGCGAATTTTAAAATAATTAATATATATATATATATATATATATATATATGCAATAATACTAAATAAGCCACATATATTTTCAATAAATGATAACTTTAAACAAATAATAAAATAATTTACAATAACATCAAGGAAAAAAAGAATAAAAATATAATATGAAAAAAAAGAATTTAAAGATAAACGTCATTAAAAGAAAACTAAATATTTAATATAACTAATATATATCTAAAAACTTGAGACAAGCAATAATTAAACAACTTTAAGAACACAACTAATTTTAAAAATAACATACGAAATTCTTTAAACTAAATAATAATATACGAAATTTAAAATTGATAATAAGTGAAACAACATATGATAATATAATAAAATAATTTAAAGTAAAAGGACAAGGATTGAATTGAAGTCATGCAGTACAGATTGTAAATAACAAGAGCTGTGCGCCAGGGACAGAAATATAACGCGCGTAAAATATGGGGACCAATTGAGAAATTAATTCCTGCTCCCAAAACGCCGCGTTTTATAATGGACTAGAACGAAGCATTGCAGAAACTTTAGGGCCAAATTAAAAACTGAAAACATACGCTTGGACCTAATTGGGTAGTGCAACAGAGAAAGAGGGACCCTGAGCGCAAATTCACCTTTTAAGGTAAAAACACGCGGACCCGGGTCACAAATCGGGTCAACGCACGGATCCCACACTCCCAAACGGTGTCGTTTTGATAATTTTATAAGAGCAAATTTTTTTTTTAAATCTTCATTTCTCTTTTCATTTCAAAAAAAAATTTCAAAACTCTTTCTTTCGCTCCTGCCCTCTCTGTTGGCCCAAAGGAACTCCGGCCGGTCACCGCCGTGGGCCACCGTCACACGGTTGCCGAAATTCCAAAAAAGTGTAAGTTTTTTCTTTTTTTTTGAAAAAATATTTCGAATATATATAAAAACAAATAAAATATAAATATTTAAGGAAAAAATCACCTTCAAATCCTATAATCAGTTTCTTTTTGGATTCTTGTACTCGAAATATGCTATTTTTGTATCAAACCTCCTTTGTATTCGTGTGAAAAAAAAGTGTCCTTACATTAAGAATCCGTGAGGCTTTTATAACCTCTCTTTTACAACTGCTTTGCAGGTATAACGGTGTGATGGCGCACAACGCGGGATGGCGTGGGAGACCAGCACATGACGCGGAGAAGTGCGCAACATACGGTGCTCGGAGTCTGACTTGGTGGTTGCGGCGCTGGAGAATTGTTGCTACTAGGGTTTCTGTTCTTAGGTCTAGTTGGGTTTTGGTGTATTGGGCTGTGTTTGGGGTTTGGGTAGTCTTAGTTGGGCTTTATTTTGGTGTATGGGTTGTTGTTTTTGGTTAATGAAAATGTAATTTGGGCCTCGGCCAGGCAGAAATTGGGTCATACACATGATTTGTTACATTTGTACATCATCAATACCATACATTTGTCATCATTTATTTTATTTATCAAACAAAAATCTTATAATTTAATTAGTTACTTAATAAATATCTTTTATTTATTAATAATAAATAATAAATATCAACTTAATTACTAATATTTGTATTACAAATGTATTTATTTTAATTAATACACATGGATTTAATCTCAACCATACATTTGTCCTAAATCTAATTTATTTATCAATTAAAAATCTCATATGATAATTATTTAATTAATAAAATAATATAATATATATAAATATCTTATACTTAATTAATAAGAAAATATATAATTATATTATAAGTGTATTTATTTGTATTATTACACATGTATAGTTTCTTTTTCATATATTTATTTTAATTTATTAAATAATAATAATATAAAATAATATAAAAATATGTACTTAATTAAAGAAAAATCTTAGATTTTTCTTACAACTATGCCGCCTCATTTATGAGGATTGGCGTATTTGCATTTTTAGTCCTTCTAGCTTTTCTTTAATCTACAATTCAACTTTCACTCCTATTTCAATTTAGTCCTTTTTTACTAATTACTCTTAAATTAGGCTAAATTCACTTAACCAAAGCCTAATTAAACACATAACTAATTTCATAAATATTTTTAATAAATATTTAAGGACTCAATTTACTAAGACAAAGGTCCTACAACTTACTTTTTCGATGCACTTAAGTTTTAGGTCATTACACTATCCATGACCAGGATGAAGCTTGGGTGAAACTAAGTGGAGGTTTGAACTAACTGATGTTGAAGAATCAGCGGATGAGTTGTGATTAGGGGTGAAATGCCACTCAAACCCAAAGCTAGCTGGTTCTCCCCGAAATGCGTTAAGACGTAGCAGTTGTGTAACACCCTAACCCGTATCCGTTGCTAGAACAGGGTTATGAGGCATCACCAGAGTTTACAGAATAAATACATGCAACTCGTGTCATTTTACTATTCATTACTGAGATTATTCAAGTCGTCCTTTGATTGGACCTCGAGGCCCAATTTAGTCATTAGAAACGAGTCGGGACTAAATTGGAGTCTCAGAGAAATTTTCTTGAAATTTGAAATTTTTCCTTATATATAGGGGTCACACACCTGTGTGGTCAGGCAGTGTGCCTCACACGCCCGTGTAGGGTAGGGTACATGCCCATGTCCCTAACCTGTGTAACTCTTTGACTAATAATTCATGAAGTAATAAAAGTCACACGGCCAAGTCACACACCCATGTGGTTAATTTACTTTTTCAAAATTAGGTGCAGGTTTCACACGGCCATGTAACACACCCGTGTTCTAGGCCGTGTACCTCATACGGCTGAGGCACACGCCCGTGTCTCTGTTCGTGTGCTCAATTCTGAGCATTCTGTTTCTAAATTTTAAGATGCAGGGGACACACAGCCAGAACACATGCTTATGTGCTAAGCCGTGTATCACACACGGTCAAGACACATGCCCTTGTGTCTACCCATACGGACAAAATAAAGCTATTTTTCAAACCCTATTTCTCACCGTTTTAACCTTGTACCTACACCAACACTTAAGCATATTCAACAACCAATCCAAGACAATTTATTTGAGCCATACACTAGGATTTTTGTATAATTTGTTAAAATATTCATTCATGTATTACCAAAACTTACCATTCATCATTAACCATTTCCATCACTATTCAAGTATGATAAACCCTTATATATATTTACACCAAAATGTTAGAAACATTAGCCATTCCAATGGTTAATTACAGTCAAAATGATTTACCATATAGACTATCTTAGCTTATACTATTTATACCAAATCGGGCTGATGGATAGTGTGATGTTGCTCTGATCCAGGTCCAACATCACGAGCTTCCAAGTACTATAAAGTAGAGAAAATGAAACTGGGTAAGCACTTAGTGCTTAGTAAGTCTGTATAACAGAAAGTTAACTTACCATGCATTTGTACAATAAGTAATCATACATATGCAATCCAAACAATTTGGCCATACCTTAAACACACAACACTTCAATCAACCTTCAAGCAACATGCTAGTCACATTTATCTCATGTAAATATCAATATCAGGGATGAGCTCATCAAATACCAATTTCCATGCATTTCATGTTGTTCATTTACTTTCATATATTGATTTCATTTTGATTTTCCTTATCTTTATATCACAATCTTTTTCATTTCTTCCTTTGAAATCTCTATGGATACCAGGGTGGTACGCTTGAAGTGTACTATATTATAAATCTGTCAATTCTTATTTAGGAGTGCTTTTATTAGCACTTAAACAGAAAGCTCTCTCTCAACTACTGTAATAGAATGCTCATATGAGCATGAAACAGAAACATATCTGGGCTTGTAATAGAAAGTTCACAAAGAATTTATATCGGGAAAGTCGTGTAACAGGAAGCTTGTCTGGGCTTAAGAACAGAAAACTCACAAAGAGTTTGTATCGGTAGCTCCGTAAAACACTTAACAGAAATCACCGGATAGCTATATAAAAAAAAGCTCCGGATAGTTATATAACAGAAAGTTCAAGCGAGCACTATCAGTAAGCTCCAGAGAGTCTTTAACAGAAAGTTCACAAAGAATTATAAACAGAACGCTCATAAGGCGTAGGTGTGTCTACAACATATGCAGATCACTACCAAATTAGAATACTCCGAAGAACATAAACGAGAAGCTCGCAAGAACATTATAACGGTAAGCTTGAGAGGGCTTATGCTCTTTCGAGCCACAGATGTCCGCACCATATACAGGACACTATTATTTCAGGTAACAGAACCCTGTATCCGATCAAGTTTCATTCTTTTATTAGGCTTATTCATTTATTGAGCATTTTTCAAAATACAATAAATTTCATATACGTGGCCAATATATCAATCACATACAATTCATTCAAGTTAATTTAAACATATCATCACGCAATTAAGTTATACGAACTTACTTTAATGCTTGTTCGTTTATGAAATCTACTAATCCAAAACTTTTTCCTTTCCTTGATCTAGCTTCGTATTTAAGTTTTCCAGATCTATATAAATAAATTTAATTATCAATTTATCACATTTCATTTTCATTTGAATTCAATTTACACTCTAGGCAAAATTACCATTTTACCCTGAAACTTTCCATTAATGCCAATTTTGTCCCTAGGCTCGGAAAATGAAATTCATGCAATCTAATCCTTATTCCAAGTCTAACCGAAATTTTCATATAACATTTACAGCGCCTATGTTTCATAAAATTCAGAACTTTTCTACAACTTTTACATCTTTACAATTTAGTCCCTAAATCATAATTCTATCAAAATTCATTTTGTAAAAGTTGTTTATTTATCAACAACCTTTCATTTTCTATCATAAATTCAAATTTTCAGCATATTCATCCATGGGAAAATTTCTATACCTTGATAACTTTTCAATTTAATCCCCAAAATAGAAAGTTTAAGTTTAAGTTTAATCTCATTTTAAACTTGTCCATATTAATTTTTTAAAAATATTTATATTATTTTAATTTAATATTTAAATTTTATATAATTTTCTATTTATTAAAATTTTTTATATAGCCATTCTAACATTATTTTAATGTTTATATTAGAGTAGTATTACATATTTAGTATAAGTTTTATTTTTTAATATGTTATAAATTACATTATATATAAAAATAACATAATATAAAATATTATAAACTTAAAAATAGGTCAAGCATAGGCCTTAAATATTCAAACCTAAGCTCAACCCATATTTTAAACGAATCTAATTTTTTGTCAAACCCACTTTTTAAATATAATATTTTTGACCAAATCTTTTTAAATTTCAGATTAAACTCTAATCTCAAATTTATATTAAGAAAAAAAAAAGGTTTAAATCTCCTTCAAATGTGTGGACGGTAGCGGCCTTACCATATTGTACGTAGAATAGAAATCACTTCATAGTTGATTGTCTCATGCATAAAATAATTTATTTTCTAAAGGAAATGACACGTGGGCGGCATCAGAAGCCAAGTTTGTGTTTTCTTGGTTCTCCTTAATTCCTCCCGTACAAGATAGATAATAATAAAAACAGTGTTCTTTTTTTATACCGGAGGTACCCTAAACCACAATAAATTAATAAAATTTATATATATTAAATATATCCAGTTTTAATAGAATTAACCCTTAAAATTTGAGCTTATTCAAAAATTAAATTAATCTATTTAACAATAAAAGGAGATATGAGGTATTATTTCATCCTAGGGTTTAGCCACCGGCCAACTATCCGACAAGTTATTGGCCTGGGACAAAGTCTAAACCATAATAAATGTGGCCACTTGTGGATGCATGTGTTCATATATGTACTCTCCTACAATTTAATTAATTCAGTAGCCTTTTACTCCAATATTATCATATTCTATCCAAGTTTGGAATTAATAAGTAATACTATTCAACCTCATTCTCATATGTAGAATAGTAAGCTATGAGTTGAGAGGAGAAACGCATTCTGTTCACGCAATTATCCAATGGTTTTCACGTCATTGCAGACACTATTTTTCTTCATAATTTCGTCTATAAATACGGACATATGCATGACCATGGTTCTTACAAAGAATATCCCCCAAAAAAAAGACGAAAAACAATGGCATTTATTACGAAGACTCTTTTCAACAACATACTACGTCGTTTCATCCATCAAGATTTCCATGAAGCTGTTTCTTCCATGACCATAATTGATGCTTTTCTCTTCCTCGTAAAATAACTCATTTTTCTCCTCTTTAACGTTTTTTAAGTCATAACATCATGTTGCCGGCTGCTATTAAGCTTAACAATTATTTTTGGTTAATCAGATGGTTCATTCGGTGGATAAATTGGGGATATGGCATCGGTTACCTGTTATCTTAGGTTTAATATATCTGGCTGTGCGTCGCCATCTTCACCAGCAATACAATCTCATCAATGTCGGGAAAACTCCATCCGGTGTTCGGTTTAGCCCAGGAGATTATCCGTACAGAACAGCTGATGGAAGTTACAATGATCCTTTCCATGAGGGAGCTGGCAGCCAAGGATCTTTCTTTGGCAGGAACATTATGCCTGTTCATCAAACGGATAAGGTGTACACATTATTTCAAAAATCACATGTAGTAAATATAAGCTTTATTAAATAGAAAAAAACATCCACCATGTGCGTGAAAAGAATAGTATGTACAAATATATATTAAAATTTTATTAAGAATTAAATAAAGCTTTAACATGGATAAGTTTTTATTAATTTTAAAAAAATATGAAAAAAACCAATATCCTTATAATAATATCCTTAATATAACATTTGATATATGAACTTGATACTTTCTCTTAATTTGGTACTTAAACTTTTTTTAGCCCAATTTGATATCTGAACTTGACACTTTTTTTTTTCTAATTTGGTATCTAAACTTCTTTAGGGCCCAATTTGGTACCTAAAATTTTTTTAGGTTCAATTTGGTAACTAAATTTATTAAATGTTTTACGAATTACGCAAAATACTAACTGTGTTAAAAAAAATTTTATGCTACAAAAATATTGTCAGCATTAGAGGAAATTTATGTTAAAAAGAATAGATATTGATCTATGCTTAACGGATTAATATTAAATAAAAAATTTTAAAACCCCAACTTAAAAGAAATTCATTATTTTCAACTAATAAAATAATTAAATAAATAAAACTAAAAGTAATTGAATATATAAAATACCAAAAAAAAATTTCATGTCATCTGTCACATGCCGATTATACATTGATTATTTTTGCTACCTCATAAAAAATATTTTTAGTATATTGGAGTAATTTGTAAAACATTTAACAAGTACCAAATTGAACAAAAAAGTAGGTATCAAATTAGGAAAAAGAGTCAAGTTTAAGTACCAAATTGAACCCCTAAAAAGATTAAGTATGAACTTAAGAAAAAGTGTCAAGTTTAGGTACCAAATTAGGAAAAAAATGTCAAGTTTGGGTACCAAATTGGACCAAAAAAAGATTTAGGTACCAAATAAAAAAAAAAGTGTCAAGTTCAGATACAAAATATTATATTAAGCCTTTTAAAAAATATGAAAAAAAAAAACAAATATCCTTATAATTATATAACTTGCTTTATAAAATAAATGATTTTATTATCATTTTATAATTGAGTCGGTGTCCGTTTTACTCGTTATACCGAATTAAGGAAATGCTTAAATAGAAAGTATAAAATTATTATATTTAGTATTTATTCAATATTTAAAAACTTTTTCAATAGAATTTGGATATTTCAATTAGTTGATCCGATTAAATCCGAAAATAAAAGGTGACCTTTAATATTATATTGCCGCATGCAAAAGCTAAGCAACTTTATCAACTAGGTTGACGGTGAATTGAACTTCATTAAATAAAATCATATGATTGCAAATTAAAACTTTTTGTTTTTTTTTAGTTAATGAAGCCAGATCCCATGGTTGTGGCTACGAAATTATTGACAAGAACACAATATAAGGACACAGACAAACAATTCAATATGATTGCAGCTTCATGGATTCAATTTATGATCCACGATTGGATCGATCACATGGAGAACACTAATCAGCAGGTGAAACTTTAATTACATATATATGTCATCATCATTTATTTATATATTTATGTTATTTCAGATTTGGGCGAAAATGTTAGATATGGATATATATTTAATATGAATATTTTCATTTTTGTTAGAATTTTTTTCATTTTTTTGAAGTATATACTTATTTTACATATATAATGGAGATATAGTTAACATTGGTCGTTGGACAAAGTTGCAGGTTGAGTTGATTGCACCTAAAGAAGTTGCAAACAAATGCCCTCTAAGTTCTTTCAAGTTTTACCCCACGAAGGAGTTTCCAATTGGTTTCTATGACATCACAAGTGGCGCAAAGAACATCCGTACACCTTGGTGGTAAGAACATATAAGCCCTAATTTAATTGGCTAAATAGAATATATGTTTACCCATATTTAAATTGGGTGTGGGATATGATCCAAATGTTAAATAATATGAATACATGAAAAGATGAAGAGCTCGAATGATATGAATATTTGGATGTGCTATTAAGTTTGGATTTTTGTAGATTCAGATTCAAGCTATTTAATTTGAATTTGGATAAAGAAAATAAATAAGAATATAATTTAAAATAAATATAGATTCAGATAAAGATATTATTAAAATAATATATATTCGACTGTCCATGGTTAAAGGCATGCAAGATTTTCACATGAACGGGTTATTGTTGTAGGGATGGAAGTGTAATATATGGAAGCAATAAGGAAAGGTTACAGAAGGTGAGAACATTCACAGATGGAAAGTTAAAGATTTCAGAAGATGGATTACTGCAACAAGATGAAGATGGGATCCCCATATCCGGAGATATTAGAAATAGTTGGGCTGGCGTCTCAACGTTACAGGCTCTATTTATTAAAGAACACAATGCAGTCTGTGATACCCTCAAGGTATTTGTTTAAATTCCATATTTGCTTTATAATATGAGAAATTTACTAAGCATTAGTATTTGGAACACAATTTTAGAAGGAATACCCGGATTTGAATGATGAAGAGCTATATCGATACGCAAGGCTTGTAACTTCTGCTGTGATTGCAAAGATCCATACCATTGACTGGACTGTGGAGCTTTTGAAAACTGATATGCTGCTTGCTGGAATGCGTGCTAATTGGTAAACTAGTTTTCATTTTTCCCTTTAATGTTGTCAGATTTTAGAGGCCCCGATTGTTGTGATTTGAACCTCGAACCAATTGGATTAAACTCCAGATATAACTTTAATGTTGTCAAACTTGTCACAGGTATGGATTATTGGGAAAGAAATTCAAGGACACATTTGGGCATGTTGGTGGATCCGCTTTGGGAGGTTTAGTGGGTTTGAGAAAGCCTGTTAATCACGGTGTTCCTTACTCTTTGACTGAGGAATTTACCAGTGTCTATCGACTCCACCAGCTTTTACCAGATTCCATTCATCTTCGAAACATCAATGTTGCTCCAGGACCAAACAAATCTCCACCATTGCTTGAGGAGTAAGCCTTACATGACGTTGTAAACAACGACTCAATAGTCCGCATTTATTCTTAAACTTAGTTTGTCTTTGTACTTTGTAATGCAGGGTTCCTATGCCTGATTTAATAGGCCATAAAGGAGAAAAAACTTTGTCACAAATTGGATTCACAAGGCAATTTGTTTCAATGGGACATCAAGCTTGTGGTGCATTGGAGCTTTGGAACTATCCTTCATGGCTTCGAGACCTCGTAGCACAAGATGTTGATGGCAAAGATAGGCCTGACCATGTGGACTTGGCAGCTCTTGAAAGTAATGACTTGTCTCAAACTAGAAATTTATGATCCATGAATTCGTTAAACAAACACATAAAAACTCGATCTAAAATTAATATCAATGATGCAGTTTATAGGGATAGAGAGAGGAAAGTTGCAAGGTATAATCAATTCCGTAGGGCCTTGCTATTGATACCAATCTCTAAATGGGAAGATCTGACTGAAGACAAGAATGCCATTGAAGTTCTCAAGGATGTTTATGGTGATGATGTTGAAGAACTAGACTTAATGGTAGGTCTCATGGCTGAGAAGAAGATCAAGGGTTTTGCCATAAGCGAGACAGCTTTCATTGTTTTTCTATTGATGGCAACAAGGTATAAATCATACTTTCGTACTTATATCTGAATATTTTTCTAAGAAAATTGAATATCAAGAATTGAATGATATTGGTATTGCAGGAGGCTTGAAGCTGATAGGTTCTTCACAAGTGATTTCAATGAGGAAACATACACAAAAAAAGGATTTGAATGGGTGAATACCACTGAAAGCTTGAAAGATGTGTTGGATCGTCATTACCCAGACATATCAAAGAAATGGATTAACTCAACAAGTGCTTTCTCAGTTTGGGACTCACCTCCAAATACTCCCAATCCTATCCCTCTCTATCTTCGCTTTCCATCTTCATAACCCAGTATCGAGCCACAAATTTAAAAAATGCCCGTAACCCTATTGTTATTTTGTTCTTGTGGTTATTTTATCTCCAATATTTACTGTGATATTGATTACATGTAATTTACAATAAAATTGTTGGCTTTTCTTACTTATGTATTGGTATACAATGCATCAATAAAAGTTTATTTGTTCTTGTACTCACCAATGAAAGCATTTAATCATTTCTTAAATTTTGTTAATCACATGACACAAAATAATTTGATATTAAAAAAAATAAATTTTGAATGAAATTAAACAAGCTTTATTTAATTTTGATTTTGTTAAGATTATTTAAAAATATTAAACAAATATGTTGGAAACATAATCAAGCATACAATATAATTTTCATCAAACTATATCTTTCGTAGTGATAAAATTATATTTTAATCCTTTCAAAAATGATTAAAATTTATTTTAATCTTTTAAACATTATAAAAATATAAATTATTAAAATAATAGAATTATAGTAAAAACATACAATTTAATTTTGATTTTTCAAAAAAATTTCTTCACTTCACTCATGTTTCATCTTTGTTATTTTTTTTCGTGGAGATTTAAATGAATTTTTGTTTATATAAAAACAAATGTCAAACCATAAAAAAGAGGTAGCAGACAAGGAATTTTGTTTGATAGGAACATTGTACCTCTTGATCAAAAGGATAAGATATACACATTACTTCAAATGGAAAAAAATCCAACCAAATTGGTGTGGTTATTTCAATTAAAAATTAGAGGTTTTATTATTTAATGAATATGGGATAATCACTTATTTAACAAACATTAAATCTTTTAGTAAGGGCACAAATTTAAGAGATAGGGAATGGCTTTCCCCTCCATAAAAATATTAAAATTTTTATTTTCTTTTAAAAATTATAAATTAATATTGTTAACCTTTTGATATAATATTAAATATATTATAGGTATTAATACCCTCAAATAGTATTTGTCAACACTTTTTCAAAGAATATAGTATTGATAATTAGTCATAAGGTATCGATACCTAACCCCAAGCATTGATAACTAAACTTGATGTATCAATATAGTGCAAGTTAGTAACCAAAAACATAAAATAGAAGAGTAAGGTTTTACATGTTCATGATGTATTAGTGCCTGCTCATGAGGATTTGATACCTTAAAGGTATCAATACGTAATCATTTCTAACACTATTTTTCTGAGGCAGTGACACCTAAACTTGCAAGGGGCTTTTAAAATATAATTTTAATGCTCTCAACTACTAGAAACTCCCTCCAACATTCTTAAATAACTACAAATCAAAGAGAGAGTATAAATAGGGTCCCATAACACTCTAAGAAGGAAGAGAGAAATATCTTAACATCAAGACGAGAAAACACACACTTATGTATTTTTCTTTTTTAGAATTATTATCTAAGATGACATATTTCTCTAATTAAATTTGATAAACGGTATAATAGTCTTTTAAATCAATACCTACTAATATAAGTTATCATATTGTATTATGATCTGATCATTTAATATAACTTAATATTAATTAAATATTAGATAAATATGAATAAATATTTCCTTATACAATTTTCTTTGTTTTTTTCTAAAAATATTGAAGATAAATATACAATTTTATTAAGCAAATCTATTTAAAAAATTGACGAAATTACTGTACTTAAAACACTATATCCAAACCTACCAAGCTAGTTCTCTACCAAGACTCTAAACTTCTTGAAAGAAGCAAAAGCTTCATATTTATATTGTTGAAACCATTTTTTTGAAAACGGGGATTGACTAGGATTTTGAAAGTGAATAAAACGGGGAGTCGCCACCGATTTTTATTTCGAGGTGTTATCGGATCACCCCGTGAAATTTGGTCGTTTTAATACAATGTTTTGACTCACAAAAACGATAGTTTTGGTCTACGAAATTTTTAGAAATCGAGTTCGGGAGTCGATTACGTGCGAGGAAGGATTAGCACCCTCGTCACGCCCAAAATTGGTACCTAGTTGATTAACTAAAGTCTTATTGTCGAAGATTCGAAAACTTGAAAGAATTTAAAATAGAATCCCTCCTTTTATTAAAAACCACTTGAATAAATTGAAACCACACGTTAAAAACCTTCTCGTCTCGGAGTAATAAAATGTCATATCCAGTAAGTTAGGATATGGCATATAAGGCCTTTGAGATCGAGTGTGTCCTTTTCTAAGATTCAAGAAGGATATTCAGTTATTTAGTTTAAACGAGGAGAATGAAACCTAGTAAGTTAGGGTACGATTTCACGTATTTCTAAACACCGAATATTGCCTTTGTTCGCAAGAGATCTTATCCCGAATCATCTAAACGTCATATTCAGTGAGTTAGAACACAACGCCTCGGATCTTCAAGGATAAGTGTTTTGTTTCAAAAGTTGTATCGTGATTTTAAAAATGATATTCTGTTATTTGAACTAGATGAGGAAAATCGAGACTCAGTAAGTTAGAGTACGATTCCCTCGGATTTCCAAACACGGAATTTTGCTTTTACAAAAAAATTTAACATGCGTGAGGTAATAACGAAAGCAATGACCTAAATAACAACAATGAACGAAAGCATAAGGATAGAACGTAACTAAAATAATACGTAAAGAATTTATATGTAAACGGTAAAAAATTACATAGGACAATAAAGTATGAAAATGAAATAATAACAATGAAACATAAAATAATAATAAGAGTAGTAATATTAATATGTCAAAAATAGTAAATAACAATGAAAAGCAATAAATATATTAATAGTAATAATAATATAAATACAAATACAAATAAAGAGTTAAAAATAATAATAGTAAAAAGTAGTAAGAATGAGAATAGAAATGAAAATATTCATATTAGTAATAATAATTGGAGTAACTTAAAATTAATAATTTATAAAACAATTTTAAAATAACATATAAAAGTTTTAAGGAGATAATGTATGAAAGTGAAGTTTTAAAATAATAAAATAGATATATAAAACAGTTTAATATGAGTAATATATACACTCTTAAAATAAATAATAATAACAAGTTTACAATACATAATAAAAGAATTTAAAATAATTAACATATAAAGCAGTTTAAAATAATTTAAAGCGATTTAAAATTAATAATTTAAAAATAATATATAAGAAGTTTAAAAGTAAATATTATATATATGATAGTTTAAAATAAAAAAACATAAATAATTTCAAAATAAATGTGGTATAATAGTTTGGAATAAACAAATAATATATGTGAAATACTTAAATTTAGAATATTTTAAGATATATAATACGTAGAGAAGTTAATGATAAAATGAGTTAAAATAAATAATAATAAAAACTTTAAAAAATAATGATATTGGTTAAAAAAATGAATAACCAAATAAATAAATGAATAAAGCAGACAAACTAAGGACTAAGTTGAAATTGGATTAAAATTTAAGGGAAGAATTGTAAATAGCAAAGAAAAGCTATCAAGGGCCGAAATAAAACACGCCGAAACAATGAAGGATTGACTGGGAAATATTCCCGACTCTCATGCGCACCGTTTCAGTATGGATTAAAATGGCACAGACACAAAATTCATAGGCAAAATCCGAAAATATAAAACAAGCAAATAAAAGGTTCAATCGAACAGTCGCACAAGATGGAGGGATCTAATGCGCAAATAAGCCATTTGAGGCTAAAGACGCGGATCCGGGTTGCACATCGGGTTGATGCGCAGGTCAGGTATCTCCAAACGGTGCCGTTTGCTTCCGTTTTAAAAAGCATTTCTGTTTCTTTTTTCATTTCAAGTAAAAAAAATTAGAAAGCCCCCCTTTTCATTTTCTCTGCTAGGGTTCCTTAGCCCATCATCGCAGATCCGCCACCGTACCACCACCGAGTTCGTGGCCAGTGACGTGCGAAATAGGATACTTTTGACCCCATTTGAAGCCCCCTCGATGGCCAGGCTCTCGGCGCCTAAAACAAACGAAAGAACGGAAGCCCTCCCCAAGCGAAGTCAAGTGACCATTCGGCCTCCGACCACTACTTCGGTGGTGTTCTTTCAACCGCATGCGGCGTCGAAGACCCGAATGAGAGGTAAGCTTCCTTCCCTTTTCAACTTTTTCTCTTTTTATTTTCATTATCAATTTCGTACTTGTAAGATAACAAAAAAACAAGCAAAATAAAATAATGCTTCGAAATAAAAAAAAAAACGAAAGCAAAGAATCCTTAAACACCTTCTGATTTTTGTATTTTGTTCTCTGATGTGTGTGTACAAAAAAATGGGGGATCCGCTTTTTTACAATTGTTTTTCGGTCTCTGTTCTAGCCAAACATGGTAGAAAAATCTGAAAATCCCCCCATTTTTTTGTTTCTTCTGATATGGCTTTATAGCCGAATACATAAAATGCTTATTTGAATTTTGCTACTGTTTCCTTGTCTTGTCTCTATTTCTGTCTTGTTTGTAGGCTTAAGGGCATGGTGGAGCTGGTGGAGAGGAGGTCAGGCCTCGGGACGAGGCGCGGGCAGCGCGCTCGAGGCACATGGGGGAGTTGCAGCGCTGGAGGAGTAGCTAGGGTTAGGGTTTTCTATTTTTGCTGATTTTTAGGGGTCATGGGCTTGGGTAGGCTAGTGGGTTTAGGTTTTGGGTCAATTTTAGATTGGGCCATTCGGGTTTTGGGTTGATAGGTGGGTTGTTGGGTCTGTAATGGGTAGTGATGGTAGTTGGGCTTGGGTTTTGCTGGTAGGTTTAGTTGGGTTTGGTTTTAGGTTATTTAGATTGGGTTGTAATATTTGTAATGGGCCTCGGGCAAAAATTGGGTATTACATATATTTCAAGAAATAAACCTAATTCATGGTGGTGTAATCATCAACGAACAATAAAAAAAAATCGACTTCCCCTAAACAGTTCAATACACATGGGTGATGGGTCCAGATAAGCATGCATGCACCCACTCAATATAACAACGATTAGCTCTCCAAAACTTTCCTACAAAAGAGAGTTCTTGCTCTGCTTACCCATCACAAATCTTTCACAAAACTCAAAAGATTCAATTTTAGATAAGCCATTATAACAATATCTTTTCGATTTAGCAACTTTAACCTATAACCCATATGCCACAATTTAGACTCATCCAAAATCATTGTCGACAATGATATGGATTTGTCTACCTTGATACTTCATAATTTTTTTTTTCGGATTCGAGGTGGAGACTTAATAAAATGTATATTATTATTTAAGTATGTAGGAATTGATGAAGTCATAATTCACTTAAACTAACTATGATCACGATAAAGGCAAGTGCACCTATCGAATAATAGTATAGTTATGGTGAGTCAAGAATATCGTATTCACGAGGACTAAAAGTACTAGTAATTACTATCTTTTTATTATCTAGCCAATAAATTGAGAACTTGATTTTAAACTAAATTTAACTAAACTAATTACTAAAAACGCAACAGAGAGACTGGGAAAATATTCGAAGATATAAATGAAAGAAATAATACCCAGGAAAGAATCCACCTAGACTTCACTTATTATTTTGAATCTGAATTAAACGATTTATTCATTTGAGCCTTGATCTATAGAAATCCCTAAATTATATTAATATCTCTTTCGGGAGTAAGAATAACTGACTCTAGATTGATTAATTGAAATCTCTTTCTAATTAAAACCTCTATTGTCACATTAACTTGTTTTATGGATTCCCTTATTAGATTTGACTCTAATCCGGTAGATTTATGTCATCCTATTTCTAGGATTGCATGCAACTCCACTCAATTACGCTAAATTTACTCTTAAACAGAGACTTTTGCTCCACCGAAATAAGCAAATTAAACATAGATTAATAACCTAAAATTATTAAAACATGAAATAAGCACACATAATTGAGAACAAGAATCAAATATTTATCATGTAATTCAGAAAATCAAATAATAAGATCTGTCATAGGTTTCATCTCCCCTAGGTATCTAGGGAATTTAGTTCATCATCTGTGGTGGAAACATCTCAAAATTAAAATAACAACAAGGCATAAGAAACCCGATAAACTTCGTGGGAAATGTGAATGGAGATCCTCAATCTTGAAGGAATTCTTCTTCTGAGTTGATTCCGACGGTGTTCTTTGAGTAATTTCTACGTTCTTCGAGTAATTTCTTTGTTCTACCCTGCGTGCTCCCTTTGATCCTCTTCTAGTGTGTTTTTATAGACTTTAAAATGCTCAGAAAGCCTAAAAATTGGGTTTTTCCATGTGTTTGAGAAACAGGGATCGAAATCGACACGAGCTGGCACATGGGCGTGTGGCCAGCCCATGTGACTCACGCGGGTGTGTGCTTAACCTGCTCAGGCCGTATGGTTCTTGAAAATAGCTCTTTTTGTCCACTTTTGGCTTATTTTTCACTTCTTTCAATTCTCTATGCTCACCTAAGTATAGAAACATAAATTTAAAGGATTAGGAGCATCAAATTCACTAATTTTCATAATAAATCATCCAAAATCATGCCAAGCATGGGATTAAAACATGTTACTTTTATGGTTTATCAGGAATCAATTCTATATTAACTCGGTCAAGAAAAATATTAAAATTTTAATTTTATGCATTTAAAAAATATATATTAGTATTTTGATATATTTATATAAAATTTATAGAATACAATTTAAACTTTAGCAAACTATATAAATAATGAGGATAAACTATTAAGTGCCTTAAATTTTTAATTTTATTATTTCAACTGTTGTTGTCTTATGTGAATTTTTATTCAAAATTTGTTTTTCACTATGTATAGATAATGTGGATGTCATTGGTCTAACTCTATATTACAGGCCAGAGAATCGTCTTTCATATTTACGCTTAACCTGACTTTTATTACCAGATTTTGATATTGTTTCGTTTATGTTTTTGCATTCCACAATTTGATGAAAGCAAATAATTGAGTGTTGCATTGAATATTTTTGTAAATCGATTCTTTTCTGACATAGTCTTGGATTGGGACCATCTTGAAAGTGATTTTTGAGTTCCTTGCTTGTTTTGTGTTGGATGAATGCCCCCACCATGTTTGCACCCAAGTTGCCAGAGTTTCTTTTGTCATTGTTACACTTATCATTTCTAGGTTCCAGGTAATTGTAGATTTTAATAAAAAATCCAGGTTGGTTTTTTCTTTTTGGTACAAATGAGGCTCCATCTTTGGGATGTGGGAGTAGATGTCCGGACTCAAATTTCAAACCTGTTGTATCGCCTTTTAAGGATCATTATAAGAACCAACTAAGATAAGTTTGGAGTTCATAGTTGATGATGATATGTTACACTTGGCGGGTATTTCAAAATCTCATATTTTCTTATTCTCTCTTTACAATTGAATCCCAACACAATAGAGAAACGAGAAAAAAATTGTGTTAGTTTGGGTATATTTGCAAAATGTCTGAGAAATACCACTTTTGTTTTTGTTAGGGTTTTGGAACAATTTATTCGGAGAAAGTATGAAGCTCAGTCAAGAACTTGAGCAACAACGTATTAAACCCGGATAAAGTATGACTAAAGTTTAAAATTCAAGTCTGGAGGTTTTTGAGCAAACGAATAGAATCTAGCTTGAATTATGAAAGAAAAAATTGAGAGAGTATTTTTCTTGAATGATTTCTGTTGAAATTCATTAATTAAAAAGATGGCATAATGCCAATACATATACCAGTCATATGCTGGTCAGTTTTAACAAGTTGCCCTGCAACTTACACAACTTGCACAATAGGATAAGCTGATCTATCAGTCTTATCAGCACCTAATTACATTAAATACATTACCTACTTAGTTCTGATCAAACTAATTTACAAAATATTACTTAAATTAACAAAATGAAACCGAAGTTGAATAGTAACATCAACTTCAGTAGCTGCATGTATTTCAACCAAAAATACTACAGCAGCTTGATCTTTATAAACTGCACGTACTTAATCTGAAATTATTACAGTATTGTCTTCTCTTTGGCTGCTTCATGTGTTGCATGCAGGCTAACTTCAACACTCCTCCTTGGCTTGCATGCTGCATACTCCCATTTTGGCTTTTAAATCTTCAAATCTTAACACACTAACGGGCTTAGTCAAAATATCAGCAAGTTGTTCTTCAGAACTACAATGAATCAGCTCTACCTCTTGAGCTTACTCCATTTCTCTTACAACATGAAGTTTAATGTTGAACTGCCTTGTCCTTCCATGAAAGACTGGATTATTTGCAATTGCAATAGCAGATTGATTGTAACACATAATCTCTGTTACTTCCCTTTGATGAAGATTCAGATCAACCAAGATTTTCCTTAGCCAAATGGTTTGGTTGACAGCTCTTGCAGCTGCTACATATTCTACCTCTGCTGTTGATTGAGCAACAATAGATTTCTTCTTTGAACTCCAGCTAAAAATGGTCGAGCCAAGTGTAAAAAGGTACCCTGAAGTACTCTTCATGTCATACATCAAGCCAACCCAGTCACTATCAATATATCTAACCAATTTCAAGCTTTCAGCCTTACTAAATAACATTCCAAAGCTCAATGTACCTTTGATGTACCTGAGCACTCTTTTAGCAGCTTGAAAATGCTTCACATTGCAGCAATGCATAAATCTTGAGAGTAAACTCACAACAAACATAATATCTAGTCTAGTGACAATCAACTACAAGCATCCAACTAGACTCCTATAGGTTGACTCACATACCTTTTCAAAAACACCTTGGCTCGACAACTTCTCTCCAACAGCAATTGGTGTGCTTGTTGCTTTACAATTTTGCATGGAGAATTTGGTCAAGATTTTTGAGGCAAAAGCCTTTTGACTTAGAAATATTCCATGCTGAGTTTGTGACACTTCCATGCCAAAGAAGTAAGTCATTTCTCCCAAATCAGACATTTCAAACATTTGCTGAATTTTGGCTTTGAAATCAGCCAAGATTGTTTGGTATCTTCCTGTCACTAGTAAATCATCCACATATAGAGACACTATAAGTTATGTTTCAGCACCTTCTTGACGTACAGAGTTGGTTCACTGTTGCTTCTTTCAAAGCTTAGGAGAGCTAGGTAGCCATCGATCCTGCTATACCAGGCCCTTGGTGCTTGTTTCAAGCCATACAAAGCTTTCTTTAGCCTGTACACCATATCTTCCTTGCCAGCCACTTTAAAACCTTGAGGTTGCTCAACATAAATTTCTTCTTCAATGAATCCATTGAGAAAGGCTGACTTTACATGAGCTAGTGGATTTTCCACTAGCAGCCTTATAGTATCAAGCTTGGCCACTGGTGCAAATGTCTCTAGGTCGTCAACACCATATTTTTGGCTGAACCCCTTCACAACCAGCCTTATTTTAAGCTTGTTCAAGCTTCCATCAGCATTGTGCTTGACTCGAAACACCCACTTTACTCCAATAACTTTTTTGTTGAGTGGTCTTTTAACTAGCTGCCAGGTCTGATTCTTCTCAATCATACTGATTTCATCAGCCATTGACTGTTTCTAGCCTTGTGAGCTTCAGCCTCTTCAAAGCTGCTTGGTTCAACAGTAGCCACTTGAGCTCTTTCATATATCTCAGCCAATGCTTTGGTGCCCTTGACTGGTTCATCATCAATGTCTATTTTAGGACTATTTTGATCAGCTTCAGCTTGATTTGTTACAAGATCTTCAAAGACTGCCTCTGGTTCATTCTTCTCCCAATTCAAGGTTGAATTCTCATTGAACACCACATTTCTGCTTACGAGCACTTTGTTTATTGAAGGATCTGAGATCCTATAACCCTTCTTGATACTGTTGTACCCTACCAGAATGCCTGCTTGAGCTTTCTTATCCAACTTGCCTCTTTTCACAGTTGGAACTTGTGCATAACGTGTGCATCTAAAGACCTTTAGGTGAGCTAATGATGGCTTGAACCTAAACTAGGCCTCAAATAGAGTTTTTTGAGCCAAAGCCTTGGTTGGAAGACTGTTTTGGATGTAGACAGTAGTGTTAACTGCCTTAGCCCACAAGGTTTTGGGCAAATTCTTCTCAAACAACAATCATCTGGCCATATCCATCAAACTTCTATTCTTCCTTTCACTTACACCATTCTGTTAAGGTGTGTAAGTGTTGGTGAGCTGATGGTTGATTCCTGCTTCATCATAAAGCTTATGTAACCTGGATGAAGTATATTCTGTCCTATTATCAGACCTCAATATCTTCAACTTGTAACCTATTTCAGTTTCTGCTGCAGCCTTAAACTTTGAGAAAACTGATGCTACCTCATACTTATTCTGGATGAAGTAAACCCAGTAATGCCTTGAGTAATCATCAATGAATAAGATGAAATACCTGCTGCCATTCAGAGATTGAGTCTTCATTGGACCATACACATCAATGTGTACAAGTTACAGTCTTTCAAAAGCTCTTCAAGCTTTGTTTGTAGGAAATGGTAGTCTAGTTTGCTTTCCTAGTTGACAAACATCACAGACCTCTTCTTTCTCAACTGAATCAACAAAATTTTCAACCATGTCCTCTTTGGTAAGTTGAGCCATTGACTTGTAGTTGGCATGACCAAGTCTCTTGTGCCACAGTTTGGATTCATCTGAAGCAGCTATATAGGCATTGTCTAAGCCTTTGCTCTAGTCCACAACAAAGTTTTTATCATCCATGGTCACTAAAATGAGCTTGGATCTATTTGGATCACTGATTAGGCACTTATTACCTTTGAACACCACAGAGTAGCTTTTTTCTAGCAATTGAGCTATACTGAGTAGGTTTCTATCTATTTCAGGCACCAAAAGCACATTTGAAACAAGTTTGGTACCTGTAGCAGTGTCAATCAGCACATCTCATTTCCCTTCTACTTTGATAAAATGTCCATTTCCAACCTTCACACTGGTTTTGAAGCTTATGTCTATTGACTTGAAGATGCCAGCATCTGGTGTCATATGGTTGGTGCAACCACTGTCTATAAGCCATCCTTTTGTAGCTTTCTATTTGGCAGCTGAGCAGGGCACTGTAAAACCTTGCTCTTCATGGTCACTACCTTCTTCAATTACTCGAGCTTCAGCCTTTGGCTGTTGTGTTTATTCTGCCTTAGTCTGCCCTTATTTTTACGAACATTTTCTACATGGCTCATCTTTTTATAGAATCTGTACTGCACATCAGGCCTAAACCAACATACTTCACTCAGATGACTTAACTTTCTACAGTGTGGGCAGGGTGGATATCTTCTTTCACCATTTGCTTTAGGCTTGTTTCTCCAGGTCTTTTTGCCTTTGTAGGCAGAGGAGCTCGAGGCTAGCTTTGTTTTAGCTTAGAAAGCACCTTCTTGATGCTCCTCTAGTCTATTGGCTCTCCTTTGCTCTTGAGCATAAAGAGCATTTATCATCTCTGTCAATGAGATGCTGGTTAGGTCTTTTGAGTCTTCAAGGGATGAGATTTTTGCCTCATACCTTTCAGGTAAGGTTGAGATCACCTTTTCCACAATTCCTGCTTCACTAAACTACTCTCCAAGGAGTCTTATGCTGTTAACTACAGCCATGATTCTGTCTGGATACTGTTTAACAGTTTCTTCCTCGTTCATCTTCAAGTTCTCAAAATCTCTTCTCAAGTTCAACAACTGTTGCTGTCTTGTTCTTTCAGTTCCTTGGAACTCCTCCTTTAGTCTATCCCAGTCTTGCTTTGGTGTCTCACAAGCCATGATCCTTGTGAAAATCACATTAGAGACACTATTCTGAATGCAAGACATAGGTTTATGCCTCTTTGTTCTTTCATCAGCATGCTGTCTGATTTGAATCACTGTTGGATTGGCTCTTAGTGGTTCTAGTTCAACATCTGAGTTGACCACCTCCCATAGGTCGAATGCCTGCAGGTAGGTTTTCATTTTGACCACCTATATGTGATAGCTTTATCCATTGAAGACTGGTGGTGCAGCTGGTGAGAAGCTTGATGAAGCCATTTGTTTTTAAGGTTGAAATATAACAGGTCCACTGAGAATACAGCTCTAGATACCAATTGTTGGGGTTTTGGAACAATTTATCTGGAGAAAGTATGAAGCTCAGTCAAGAACTTAAGCAACAACATATTAAACTCGGATAAAGTATAACTAAAGTTTGAAATTCAAGTCTGGAGGTTTTTGAGCAAAAAAAAAGAATCTGGCTTGAACTATGAAAGCAAAAATTGAGAGAGTATTTTTCTTGAATGATTTCTGTTAAAATTCATTAATTAAAAAGATGGCATAATGCCAATACATATACTAGTCATAAGCTGGTCAGTTTTAACAAGTTGCCCTGCAACTTGCACAACTTGCACATTGATACTTTCAAAGCACAACTTGCAGAATAGGATAAGCTGATCTATCAGTCTTATCAGCACCTAATTACATTAACTACATTACCTACTTAGTTCTGATCAAACTAAGTTACAAAATATTACTTAAAGTAACAAAATGAAACCAAAATTGAATAGTAACATCAACTTTAGTAGCTGCATGTATTTCATTCGAAAATACTATATCAGCTTGATCTTTATACAACTGCACGTACTTAATCTAGAATTATTATAGCATTGTCTGCTTCTTGGCTGCTTCATGTACTGCATGCAGGCCAACTTCAACAGTTTTGAAGTTGATAGTTTTGAGAGTCAATGAAATTACTAAATTTTGAATGAAAAACATATATTACGTAGAAAAACTACATAAGTGGTAATTTGACTATTAGAAAGTTTTATGTTAAATCAACTTTAAAAGATTATAAAATAGTTATTCAAATACTATAACTTTCTCTGGAACCTGATTGATCTTCCATGAAACAATGATCGCAAAGCTTCCCCTGCCTCTTCCTCTGATAACCCAAAAAGGATCCTCACACATGGAGGCTCAGTTGAGGATATTGCCATGCATTGACATCAACAACTTGAGAATCAAGGATGTTATTCACTGAGAGCCCATATTTTCTCATCATGTTGCCATACCCACAACCAGTGCCGAGACCAGGGCAGACTCTCGCTAGGAAAGCGTAAGCCTAGCTTTCGTTAGCAATTTTGTAATACATTTTGCCATTATCCTTTGCACAAATAATGGTTGCTTGGACATGGGAGACACTAGTAGGTGCCACTATAGCAACTGGTTTGGGTGTTTCAGGGGTAAAAAATCTACGGTTTCTGATAAATGCTTGAAAAGCATATTCGAAAGATGAATTACTTAGGATGCAAATTGATTCACGCCTTGGAGCAGATTTGTTAGCAAGGCATTGGAGAAAATTTTCAACTTTAGAATCAGAAGAACGATTAAAGAAGATGAAGTATATGGTTTAGTTTTAATTATTATTTAATTAATTATAAAATTACATGAAAAAAATGTGAAAAAAATAAAGGTTTTTTTTTTGAGAAAATGAAAAAAATAAAGGTTTAAAAGAATACATATCATGAAGTTAACTCGCAACTCAACACTTTGTTAGTATTTTAACGGTTAATTTTACCGAAAGTAAACGCACCACCCATCTAAAAGCACCCTAAAAAAATAAAATAATAAATTGAGTGATTATTTTGTAGTTTTTACTAAACCAAAATCTAAAAGGCAAATCTAAATCTCAACTTTTTGCATTTGAGTGAAAAAGTACTTTTTCACTATAGTTTTGACACCAAAAGTCAAAAATTCGTTTCAGGTTGTATCTGAACCAAGCTTGAATGAACGAACCTCTATTCATGTTCGTTTGTTTATTTTTAAACTTATTTTTGTTCTTAAAGAATTTCAAAATGTTTGCTCGTATTCATTTATTTAAATTTATGTGTGTTCACGTTCATTCGTTTAAGTTAAACAAAAATGTTAGTGGACATGTTCATGAATAACTAAAAACAAACAAATAATAAATAAATAGGTAAATATATAAATGGTCACCTATCTATGCTTGCATTCTTGTTTTTGTCACCCAACTTTAAAAAAAATTCAATTTAGGCACTAATATTTGAATTTGTTCATGTTTTAGTCACTGTTAAGTTAATAGTATGAAAGCCTCTTTCTAATTGGTTTACTAACACATTTAGTCCTTCATGCTTACATATTCTATCAATTTGATCCTAATTCTAAAAATTCAATAAATTCAACCATTCACATTTACGAATTCTATCAATTTGATTCTCAAACTTCCTAACCAAAGCTTTCAGCTTTTAAAATAGAAGCATTCCACATCTACTAATTGTTTTAATTATGGTTGAAATTATCCAATTTGACACATAACTTATTTTATTTATAGTTTTAAGAAGTTGGTGTTAAAAATTAACTAAACACCATTAAAATAATAGGAAATACAAGTTTTAAAAATATAATGTATAATAAAATTATATAAATCATTTAATATTTCAATAAAATAAATTTCCACTTTGAGTAGCATAATTTTTTTGAACCACTAACTAGCATAATTTTAATTTTTAATTAATTTGGTAAATGATTTGACACTAAAACAGATTATTAGTGATACATATTGCTTATTGTGAATTTAAAAATTAAAAATAAATAGAACACATAATAATCTCTTAATCAATTTATAAGATTAAAAAACTCATCACCAATGTATCAAAAGGAAATTCAATTAATGCTTTCACATTTTTTTTCTTATGTAAAATTAAATGTTCATAATTTTTTCTTATTTAATTATTGATTCAACAATTGAATTTTTCAAAGTCATATTTTTAACTTTGGATTTAATTTCCATTTCTATGTACCTTGAAGGAGATATCATCCTATCAACAATAAGAGTAAATATAGAGTGTTCTTTTAAGGATTTTCCTTTTTCTTTAGCCAAAATTTTATCAATAAAATGGTTTAAAATATTATATTTAGAAGAAAACTAATGAAAAAAAGGAAACTGAAATAAATTTTCAAAATGAACTCATTGGTATTAGGAATTGGCTTGGAAAACAGTTCGTTAGTTGAGAGAATTTTTTTTCTTTTTTGGGTTTTAAAATTTATAGATGTGAAATACCTCTATTTTAAAAGTTGAAAGCTTTGTTTAGAATGTTGAAGGATTAAATTGGTAGATTTTGTAAATGTGAAGGGTTAAACTTATTTAATTATTTAGAATTAGGATAAAATTGATAGACTATGTAAGACTGAGGAATAAACGTGTTATTATACACAGTTTAAAAATGCTTATCGTTATCAATTTAACTATGAGTGAGTAAAACAGGAACGAATTCAAATGTTAGTGTCTACTTGAATCTTTTTAAAGTTGTGTAACCAAATAGGAAGACGAGCATAGTTGGGTAACCATTTGTATAGTTTACTCTGAATAAACATATGCATATATATATATTAGATATAAAATAGTCAAATATAAATATTAACAATTATATTATAAATAAAAAAATAAACACACAAACCGTAATAATTTTATTAGTATATATACTAATTGAACAATAAACAAGTTTTAAATGATTTTTTAGACGAACATAAATGAATTGAACAAGTTTTGTTTGTATTCAATTTATTTAGTAAACAAGCCTTAAATATTATTCATGTTCGTTTATTTAACTTAATAAATGAACATAAACAAACAAAAATGAAAAAAACCAAATTGCTCATAAATTGTTCATTGAACGTACTTTTCATTTACAAACTTAAATTCATCATTGCTTTTGAGGTTGAAAAGTGCATGCTACTATCACCTCAATCACCAATTTTTTGGTGTCTCATAAGTCATAAGTAAAAGTAACAAGAGGCAATGGACCAAGATCAAATTCAAGTTGTTTAACGCAAGGAAAAACCGATTGAAGGTAGGAAAACTCTTTCCCTGGCAACAAAGAAACTTGAAATTTGTGTTTGAATGTTATACCAATTCAAGAAAACAAAAGAAGATTAAGTAATCAAGAACTGAAATTAAATGGATTAATGGAAATATTGAATCAAATGGAAGATGGATAATAGATAGTTGTCCAATTGAACCCTTTAAGATATAAACCCCAACAAATTCAATTAACAACTCTAATTAACCTTCCAAGAAATAATTCTTGGCAAATTGAAAGATGAAGAACGGATCCCCACAACTCTTTAAAGAAAATTGAGATGAAAAATTGTTTCTAAAAATTACAAGAAAGCAATATTGCACGAAAGAAATTAACTCCAAGAGTTGAAGTTTTTATTAATGAATAAATATTCTTTTTATAGACTAGCTAATTACATCCAAATAAAACTTTTAATTATAATGAAACTTTAATTAATCTAAACAATAAGTAATTTTAGCAGAACTAAACTTTCTAACCATAAAACTTCTAAACAACTTAAAATACTTGAAAATAGCCTAAAATTTTTAATAAATAAAGAAATAAATAATAATAATAATAATAATATAAAACCTAATAGATACAATATTGAGCTCATATATAATAAAAATTAACCCTAAAAATCGAACTAAATATGATTTAAACTCGAATTAGAGCTTGAAACTCATAATTTTTCGTAATAATCCCGCCTAGAAATTTTGCTCATCCAGCCTTCACTAAAATTATCATAACTTGAGCTCCCAACTCGAAATTGAGTGAAAAGTGCATTTTGAAGCTAAAAGATAGCTTTTCAAATTTGATGAAGACATCTCAACCCAAAAATACATGGATCCCATCTAAAAAATCGTCGTAAGTCAACTGATTTTTCAAACTTGAAAATTGATAACTTTGATTAATTGAATTTGATAAATTTCACCCATCCTATCAAACAGTATTTGATAAATATTTTATTAATTTTACAATTAATTAGATTAAATTAACCTATATATTATTAAAAAGATTAAATAAAACCAAAATTTATTTATTTATGCAAAACCTTAAAATCCTAAAAATCTAAAATTTGAAAAACTCTCCAAAAATTTGATTTTGTTTATAGTAGAGACTAATTTATAATATACGTGCAATAAAACAACTTGCTGCTGTTCATAAATATATATTCTCCTACAATATATTTCAATTATTATTATAAATTGAGGAATCTTTGCCTCTAAAATTATTATATTTGTTAGGATTTGGATATTGATAGTCTAAATAACCAAAAGAATTTAGACTTTTGACTCAAATAAACTCGATTTGGAAGAAGAATGTTTGTCACAGTCAGCTGAGGACTTTGTAGGAATGCAACATGGTCACAGAGATAGCTCGCATGGAAGAGCTTGCATTAGCCTCGCACCGGCAAGGTCGCAAGAGGGAGCCTCCTCGCATGAACCTTGTAGGGACGAGGTTGCGAGCTATGTCTGCGAAGAGGACCCCCTCCCTCATGACTAACAAGTACGAGATCCGTTGAGAAAGTCAGTCCCAGAGTAAAAAAGAACCTCATGCTCCATAGGCAATTGTCCAATAAGCCAGAAGAAGTTCAAAGAATATTTGCACTAAGGACATGGAATACTAATACTCTCGGTTCAAAAGTCAAGACAAAACATTAAGTCTTATTGTGAACTATAATAATAGCAGTAAGAAATATATATAGATACCCTCGTCTTTCCTTAATATATAAGTAAATATTACTCAACAATATTAATTTATATTTTATCAAAGTTTGAAATTCCATATATAAGTGTAAACTATGAGTAAAGGAGGCAAATAATCATGTAATCGGCCCATTTTGCCCGGGCCCATAGAGACCAACAGGAACCAAAATCCAATGGAAACGAAAAAAAAACAGAAAAATAAATAAATAATAAATTCAAACCAAACCAAATATAAAGTCCATCAATTTTACAGCCCAAATCAAATAACCCAAGCAGAATCTAAAACCTATTCCTAATACCTAACCCGGGGCCCAATGTTAGCGGCCTAAGTCTCTAAATCCATACAACCCAAACGGAACCCACTTCTAACCCCCGACCCGTGTGGCCTAAAACCGGGATCTGTTGGCCCGTTGCTGAACTGGCCCGAGTGATCTAGGCAGAGTTGAGGCTCAGAAACCCTAGCCCCTAACTCCAGCGGCGCCACGCGCGTCCCTTCACGCTCACCTCCTCGAGCACACCACCCTCTGAAGCCGCTACCAGAGGACAGCTACCGTCACTCAGCCCCGTCCCACCACATTAATTGGGGCTGGCACCTGCAAATCTAAAAGACGCAAGAGCAGCAAACAGAGGACAGATAGAAAAATAGGGAAACAGCATATCAACAGTGATTTCTGCCTATTTTATTATTTTTCTCTCTTTTTCCTTTCGGCTATAAAAGACCAAAAGCAAATATGTGGAAAAACCTTTTTTTTTTTTTTGCTCTAAGAAATATATACAAAAAAAAAAGAGAACAAAAATACTTTGTAACCGAAAGCCAGAATCAATCAAAAGCCAAGTATTTTGAAGGTGATCTCGTGTTTCTCCAGATCCGTTTCATTGTTTGTTTCATTTCTTTAGCCTTTATTATTCAATAAATAAAAGTAGAATAGAAGATAAGGGACATACCTCTCTGAGTGAGCCGATACAGGACCCCTTTCCCTTCGCTATTATCGGAGGTGAATGCGGGCCTTGGGGCTTAAAATGGCACGATCCCTCTGAAAGATCGCCTCGAGTAAAGCCTACCGACCTCCGTGAAAACCCCCTCGTCGATTCGAGGCATGTGGGTGAACGGACGGCCATCGGTATCGGCCTTGAGGCGTGGGCTTGCTGGTGATCTCTGCTTCGGCAGAATGAGGAGAACGGCTAGGGTCTCCTAATGTTTCTGAAGAGAGACCCGAAATTTGGGTTTAGGATTTTAAGTTAAACCGTGAATGGTAAGAAACGGCACCGTTTAGGGCCTGTTTCAGTGGCCCTAAAACGGTGCCGTATAAGCACCCTTTTACCCAGCTGTGACCTGATGATTCGACCCAGACACCGTGTGACCCGTGTGTTTTGGTGTCTGAGGGGATATTTACACCTTTGGTCCTTCAAGCTAGCAGTGGCTTCTGATTGAGCCCTTTTTATGTTTTATTTTCCTTTCGAATTCGCCCACTTAATTTAAGCCTCTGTGCAATTTGGCCCACTTCAAAACGCAGCACCTTGAGGGCTGGTCTATTTCCAGTTCAGGTCCTTGTACTGGGAGCCCGTGTTTGCCTGGGTCCTTTGACCGTTTTTCAAATTTTAAATTCGGTCCTAAATTGTTGTTTTGTTTTCAATTTGGTTCTCATTTCATCTTTTGTTATCTTGATAATTAGACTATGTGTAATCATATTATAATTATCATTAATATACATGTTATATATATTATTTTTCATACTGTATATTACGTATATATTGTATGTACATGTTTTTTTTTTATATTATAGTTAAGTATATTCTCTTATATTATTATTTTATGTATATTTTCAATACTATGGTGTATATTTTATATATTACATCTATACATATTTCATATATATTGTGCACTATACCTTTATATATATTATATGTATTTGTTCTTTCGCATTACTTTATATAGGTTTTTTAATACTATTATATTATGTGTAATACTTATTTTAGAGTTGTATTTTATATATATGTGCTATATTCTATCATATATTATAGATATGTTTTTATATATGTATATATATATATACACATATTATGTACGTTCTATATCATGTTACATTAATATGTGTATTACTTATTCTTGCTTCTAATATATATGTCATAGATGTATGTTTTTATATATTATATATATACTTTTATACACGTTATGTATATATTTTTCAAATACCATATTTCATACTTTAATAGCACTATTATTTGTTCATGTATTAAATATATTCAAATACTACATAGTGCATATACTTATAATTACACATATATTTCTTAAAACATCATATTGTATATATATTTTGTATATCTTTTAATATTTTTAAAATCTTTATTTGAATTCTAATGGTTTTAAACCTTTTTTCATAATTATTCATTCTTAAAAGTTTTTTAAACTTCACTTATTTTACTTTGCCTTTGTTTCTTTTAAATTTGTCTTAGTCTTTTAATGTTAATGTTATCATTTGTGCATGATGATGTGTGTATAGTTGTTATCATTACGTGCATCATTTTATATTTATCGGTTATCACGATTCGTTGGTATAACATATTGTTTGTGAATTGTTTCTTTGCTTTATTTGTTGTTATCTCATGTTTGTATTTTAAAAATTCGTATTCAATATCATTTTAGTAGAAAAAAAAAAACCTCCATTCAAAAATTTTCAATAACCTAACTCGTGTTTGGGAAATTTCGAGGAAATCGAGCCTTAACTTACTAGGTTTCGGTTTTTCTCATCAAACCCGAACCATCGAGTGTTAATCTCAAAACCAAAACATGTAAATTTTCAAATAAAACCTATTCTCGAAACCTCGAAATGCTACATCCTAACTTACTGAATGCGGTGTTCAGTGTCTCGAGATAGGAATTTCAAAATCAAGGTAACATTTTATGTTTTGGGACTTCGATAAATCGAGCCCTAACTTACTGGGTTTTGGTTTTTCGTTTGACCCGAAATAATTAAATATTCCTTTCTCAATTTAAATACATGAACCTTTTTGAGCAAAAAGGCGAGCTTAATTTCAAGAAATTGATACGTTGCACCCTAACTTACTGGGTACGGCATTCTTATTTCTTTGAGATAAGTGAGCTTCGATTTTTTACTCCGATATATTTAAATGTTTTAATAAAAGGGATCGTATTGAAATTCTTTCAAATTTTCAAACATTCAGTATTAAGACATCAATTAATTAACTAGGTACCAATTTTGGGCGTATCGAGGATGCTAATCCTTCCTCGTGCGTAACCGACTCCCGAACCCGATTTCTCAAAATTTCGTGGACCAAAACTATCGTTTTAATAAATCAAAGCATTTTATTAAAATGATCAACTTTTACGAGGTGATCCGATAACACCTCAAAATAAAAAATCGGTGGCGACTCCCCGTAATTTTCATTTATAAAACCAAAGTCGATTCCCCCATTTTGAAAAAAAATGGTTTCGACAAATCAAATTCAAGATTTGTTGGAAATTGTGAGCAACAGTCGAAGATTCACTCCAAAAACAATCAAAGAGAGAAACTTTATACAATCTAAAGTTACCTAGAGAACAAGAAAGACATATCTAATTTTGGGTGTAAAATAATATGAAACAGATGTCCGTTACTAGTTAAGTGTGTGGCCACTTGTCCATTCAATGGAAGAAAATTACCTTGACAAATATCAAGGCAACTGTCAACTTTCAATAGAAAAATATGATTAATATGCTTCAACTCATTGTCAAAATAAAGAAACCAACCCACCAAAAGATAGCAACTAGCCCAAACCAATTAATACAACACATTTGTCAAGATTTTAGATACACTCTCAAGGAAAGCATTTGAGCCCACGTGCCAGATTATAAAACTCCAGGACACCTTCGGATATAAATATGCATGACAATGGTCCTCAGAGAGAATATCTTTACAAAAAGAACAAAAAACCTAGGTTCTCTCGAAAAGCAATGGCATTTATTACAAAGATCCTTTTCAACAATATACTTGGTCGTTTTATCCATCATGATTTTTATGAAGCTGTCTTTTCGATGACTACAACCGATGCATTTCTCTTCCTCGTAAAATAACTCTTCCCTCCTCGTATATCATTTTTTATGTTGAGATTTAAAAACTGCTGCTTAACTGTATTTGTTTTTGGTTAACCAGATGGTTCATTGGGTGGATAAAGTGGGGAAATGGCACCGATTACCAGTTATCTTAGGTTTAATATATCTGGCTGTACGTCGCGGTCTTCACCAGCACTACAATCTCATCAGTGTCGGAAAATCTCGGTCTGGAGTTCGGGTTAGTCCAGGGGATTACAAGTATAGAACAGCTGATGGAAGTTACGGTGATCCCTTGAATGAGGGAGCTGGCAGCCAAGGAACTTTCTTTGGCAGAAACATTATGCCCGTTGATCAAACAAATAAGGTATACAACATTAGTTTTAAGCTGACAAATAACTAAAGTTGAGTGAGATGTGTGATAAAAACACAAATTTTCAAAATTCAATAACTCAACCTTTTATCAACCATACCAATACCACTATCTCGTAACATTAAAAGTAGTACTATTAAACTGAACGATTAGGTTGTGACTCAACTTTTCTATTTTTCTTGTCTAGATCACTTTTTGTTTGGTCCAGCCAGAGACATTCATTTGATAATTAAAAAAAAAGTGTTTTTTTTTTTATCTTTATCTTTATATGTTTTATGATTAATTTTAAATAAAATTTTCATTGTTAAATAATAAATAGGGAAGGCCTAGGCTGGTTGGTCCAAATTACTAAACACCTTTTCCAAAGCGTCGATTCGACCTTCCCATACATATACTAATTATTTGTTTTATCAAATATTTATAATATTTTAACTATATATCAGGTGAAATGACAAAAAATCTTTTTTAAACCAATGATTAAAAATTTTATCTCATTATAAATAGGAAATAATTTTAAAAACTTGTGATCATCGTTTATTTCTTAACCGACCTATAAAACACAAAATGATTAATAATTGAGAAAACCAAAAAATAATATTCACCATATTTTCTTTCAAAACAGAATTTGCTATACTTAATACGTATTTAATGCACATAGTGTATGTTTCTTCGTTTGGGCCGTGTGCCTACTTTCATTATTAAAAAAAAAAATACTTAGTTAATTTTGAAATCGTATATTTTAATATTTAAAATATTTTTAATTTAATCGATTGAGTCTTGGTTAGGTTAATATCAGTATTATAGATAATGTAAGAAGATGTAGGCTCGAGCATGTTAAAATCTTTAATTCAATAAGTGTCACGAGTTAACTGAATACCAAATTGATTAGGAGAATTACGAAAATATCTTTCTATAATTAAAAGAAGTCATATTATTCAAGGGTATTTTAGGCTTTTTATTTTAATAAAAATCAGTAAAACATTGTATAGAGTAAGATTTGAACTCGTGATAATTGTATTAATAAAATCTTAAATTTATCACATAACTAAATTTTCATTTTAATATAATTTATATATTTTTATTTTAATATGCATATTTTATTATCTTCGTTGCATATCTATATATACTTACTATTAATAAAATCTATGACTGAGTTGGTGACACGACTCAACCATGCACCAACTAGGTTAGGAAAATTATGAAAATACTCTTCCATAATTAAAGTAATTAGTTATATTATTGAGTGTATTTTAGTTTTTTCATTTTAACAAAAATCAATAAAAATATGCATAAAGTGATAATTGAATCTGTACTGATTGCATTAATAGAGCTTTACATTTACTGCTCAATCAAAGTTTCGTTTTAATATATTTTATACATTTTTATTTTGATATGTACAATATATTATTTTCATCAGTTGTATATCTATATAATATAAAATCCCTAGTTGAGTTGGTGTCACAAGTCAACTAGGCACCAACTCGATTAAGGAAATTATAAAAATTTTATTCCGTAATTAAAGCAAGTCATATGAGTTGAGAGTATTTTAGTCTTTTTATTTTAACAAAGATCAATAAAAATATGGATATGTGGAATTGAACCACGTCAATTACATCAGTTAAATTTTAAATTTACTACTCAATCAAAGCTTGTTTGTTTGTTGTATATTATCCACACATTTATGTTCTAAATTCATGGTTTCTAGACACATACACATGGGATAGGATTTCTAGTATAGATAATATCACAAGTCAACATAATATAATTTTTAAAAAATAGAATTTTAATATTAAATTTTCTTTTCACTAACTTGATCTCTTTTTGATGTCGTATAGGAAATTGACAATACCATAATAAATAATTGAAATGCATTTAATATTTTTAATATGATTTATTTACCTATTTTAATTTTCTTTTACTAACAAGTTAGCCTATTTTTATTTTAATTTCATATGTATTGCATATGTCTTTTATTATTATTAGTTTTAAACATTACTGTAGGGCCCAATATTTGCCCGGGGCCCATTAACAGACTAACCTACCAAGTCCAAATACTACTCGTGGCCCAACATTAACCTAGGCCCAAATACAATTAAAAAATCAACCCAAACTAAACCTACCCATAACAGTCCAATTAAACTAGCCCACTTAAGACCCAAACAACACCAAACCCAAAACAGAAACCCTAATGCTAAGGTTTCGGCCGCCGTTCCCACCAGTAGAGCCTCCAAATGCCGCACGCCGCGCTCCACCATGCCACGTCAGTGCCCACATCCATCACGCCTCTGAGATCTCTACACGGATTTGCAAACACGCAACAAATAATGTTGTAAATATGGCTATATAAAGCCATGAATAAATATTGTAAAGGGGATCTTTTTTTCCTGAATAGAGAGAATACAAAAAAGTTTTCACGAAAAACAGGTTCAAAGTACACCAAACAATCGAAAAACAGCAAGCCAGCAACTAGATCTGAACACTAAAAGTCTTTATTTTATTTTATTTTATTTTCTGTTACATTATTTTTTCCAAATCCAATATTTACGTATTTATTTTTTTTAAAAGAAAAAAACTTACTTTTTAAATTTTCGGCCTCCGTGGCTGTGGCCGGTGACGGTGGACGGCGGCGGTCGACACCGGAGGTCTGGCCGGAGTTCGGGCTGGAGGGAAAGAGTGAGAGAGAATTTTGAGAAGTTTTTTTTTGGAAGAGAAGAAAATGATTTTTTTACCAAATTTTTAACTTATATAGGGGTACCAAAACGACGTCATTTTGGCCTATGACCCCAAGCACCAAAACGGCATCGTTTTGAGTTTGACCCGAATTCGACCCGACCCAAGGCCTAGGATCCACGTGTTTTTTAATTGATGGTCTAATTGCGATCTTGGCCCTTCCGTTTTTTTATGGTTTCGCAATCAAGTTTCCATTATTTATAATTTTACCTGAATATTTCGATTTTGTCACATTTTCGTCCCGTGTTAAACGCTGCGCATTAGAAAGAGGGTAAATTTACTTTCTTGGTCCCTCTACTTCATGCGCACATTTAATATAGCCCCTGCCTCTCTTTTATTTCCAATTTTGCCCCAAAATTGCTATCTTCAATTCAATTTAACCCATTTTTTATTATTTTTTATTTTGCCATTAAATTAATTAATTTGAGTTTTATGCCTATTATTATGATTATTACTCTACTATTTACCATATTTATTATTAACTTATTATTATTCTTATTTATATAGTATTATTTTCTTGTTATTTTTAATATTATTAATATGTATATACTACTAATAAATTGTTATTTTCTATCTTATTATTATTTTTATTATTTTTATTAGCATATTATTATTAGCATATTATTTTTTTAATTATTATTTCTTTTATTTTATTTAATCTTTTCCCTCATTTTATTTCTTCTTTTTCAACCTTTCTCTTTATTTTCTTTAAATTTGTTTTGATTTTTCATTTATTTACTTATTGTCCTTGTTAATTTCTTCCATTATTTATCTGTGACTATTTTGTTCTTACTATCGTTATATATGTTTCCACGTCCATTATATTTTTATTACACATACCTCTTAAAACGATACATCTTTACTCAAATTCATAAAAATGATTTTTTTCAAAATAAGGCAATACTCGATATTTGGGAGCTTCAAGAAAATTGTGCCCTAACTTACTGGGTTCCGATTTCTCTTGTCGAATCTAAGTAACCGAGTACCCTTTTGAAATCAATACATATAAATTTCGAATAAAAGCTTATCCTCGGGAACTCGAGATGTTACCTCCTAACTCCCTGGATGTGACATTTCATTATCTCGAGATAAGAATTTAAAAAAAAATAAAGGCCATATTCTGTATTTGGGAATTTTGCGAAATTGTGCCCTAAATTACTAGGTTCCAATTTTTCCATTGTACATGCCCAAATTTGACCGGGCCTTGGTAATCAAGACCCAAATTAAACAAATCAGGCCTAGAATAAAATGGCCCAAAACTAGCCCAAATCTGGTAGGCTCGAGACCTAAACAGATTAGGCAGAAACAAAAACCCTAGGGCCTTCCTAGCGCCGCACACCCACGTGCCTCGTTGGCACATCCCCCACTCAAGACCTGCTACGTTCGTTGCCCCAATGCCCGAGGTTCGGCTACAGTTTGTCCTTAGCACCAAAATGGCCCTCTTTCGCATAGTTGACCTTCCATAACCTGCAAACATGCCCAAAAGGGAACAAAAACAACAAGAGCACGCAAGAACAAAGAGAAACAGCAGTGGATACAGCCAAGAAAAAACAAAAATAATTTTTTTTCTTTTTTCTTCTTCTCAGCTATATAAAAAGCCGAAGAAACCTCTGTAATGGTTACGATTTTTGAAATCAGAAAAAGAGAGAAAATTTTAAAAAATAAAACGGATTTAAAACGAAGGTGATTTTTATTTTTGTGTTTAAGTGTCTATTTATTTTACATTATTTTATTTTCTGTTTCTATATACAACAATAAAGAAGGGAAGACGTAAGGGCTCACCTGGTCTTCACCGTTCCGTGGTCGGAGAGCCACCCTCCGTCGTTGCAGTCGTACGGATGGGGTTGAGAGCCTCTGTCCTCCGCTTTTTTTGGGGCGTCGTGGGTTTAGCCTTCAAAAGGGCTTCAAGTGGGGTTGAAAAGCTCCTTATTTTTTCATGTCACCGGCCACCGAATACGGTGGTGGTGTAGTGGTGCAATGGCGGCAATGGAGTGGTTTGAAAACCTTAGCATGGGATGAGAGGAAATGACCTCTGTTTCAGTTTTTGTTTTAAAAATAACGGCAGAAATGGGTGTTAAAAAGAAAAAGAAACTTTAGTTTTAAAAGAGAAACAAAAACGGTGCCGTTTGGTGGGGTGGGGATTTGCCTTTTTGCTTTAAAAGATAAATTTGCGCGATTAGTCCCTCCCTTTTGCAGCGTATTTGATCAGGCCTTAATTTCTATTCTTTTTTCCTTTTCTAATTTGGCCCTCAGATTTTGTTTGGTTTTCAATTTGGTCCCTTGTGCTGACAGTTGAACATACGCAAGGAACTTAGGGAATATTTCCTATATAGCCCCCGCTGGTTCCTGCGCATTTCACTTCGATCCTTAATTGGTTTTTATTTATTTCGAATTTATACCTTAAATGTCAGTTCGTTTTTAATCTGGTCCTTAATCTGTTTGATGGGTCTTATTTATTTATTTATTTATCCTTTAAGATTGTATTATTATTTATATTTTATTTTTAATTTTATTTTCATTTTTATTATTATTATTACCTTTTTCACTATTGTTATTTTCAACATACTTTATGATTATTATCCTTTTAACATTATTATTAATTATTATATTATATTTAGTAATCCTTTTTATGTTCATGTAATATTATACTTTCATTATTTTATTTATTATTATATATCTTATATATTCACAATCATTGTTACTTACTATGTACTATTTTATATTTAAGATTATTATATCTTATTAGCTATGACACTTTATTATTACTATTACGTTATTAGTATATCATTATTTTTTTTATTATTCTCTTTTATTAAAAATATTATTGTTATCATTATTCTAATATTCTGACATTATATTTTAATATTTTTCATTAATTGTACGATTGTTGCATTATGTACTTATTTATGTATATATCATTTACTTATGTTTTTATTTTATTTTTCGTTATCTTTGATCTGTAATTAGTTCGTGTGCTTGCTAATTCTCTTATTCTTGTCTCTTATATTATCTTATATTGGTGCATTTATTTTATTTGCATATATTATCTTCGTAAATTATTTTTGCATCTTGTTACAAATTCATGTTATTTTAATTGTTTTCCGATCCAAAATAAATTCTTTTATAAAAATAATATTCTGTGTTTAGGAACCCGAGAACATCGTGCCCTAACTTACTGGGCTTCGATTTCTCTTATCTAACCTAAATAACGGAATGTCATCTTAAAATCGCAATACGAGCTTTGAAATAAAACTTATTCTCGTAGACTCAAGATGTCGTGCTCTAACTTACAGAATAGGACGTCTCATTGTCTCGAGATAAGATCTTTTGTAAATAAAGGCAATATTTGGTGTTTAAAAATACGTACAAATCGTACCCTAACTCATTGGGTTTCGATTTTCCTCGTTTAAACTAAATAACCGAATATCCTTTTTGAATTTTAAATAGAAAGCACGCTCATTCTCAAAGGTTCTAAATGTCGTATCTTAACTTACTGGACGTGACATTTTATTGCTTCGAGACGAGAATGGTTTTTTAACACTTTTTTTCAATTTATTCAAGTTGTTTTTGACAAAAAGGGATCGTATTTTAAAATCCATCCAAGTTTTCAAATATTCGATATTAAGACACTAATTAGCCAACTAGGTACCAATTTTGGGCGTATCGAGGGTGCTAATCCTTCCTCGTGCGTAACCGACTCCCGAACCTATTTTTTTATTTTATTTTTGTAGACCCAAATCACTGTTTTAATAAATTAAATTGATTATTAAAAACAACCACTTTTCGAGGTGACCCGATCACACCTCAGCAAAAAGGATTGGTGGCGACTCCCGTTTTTAACCTTTTTAAACCCGTTTTCCATTTTCATTTTCAAAATCCAAAGTCGATTTCCCATTTTCGAAAAATGGTTTCGACGTCCATAAGGCCTAAATAACTGAATACCCTTTTCAAATTTTTATGCATGAGTTTTAAAGATCAAAATACAATCTTAGTTTCGAAGATTTGAAGTGTTGTATCCTAACTCACTGGGTGTGACATTTTATTTCTTCGAGATTAGAGGGTCTTAATTTTCAATTCAATTTTTCTTTTGTATTTTAAAATCTTTTCAAATTTTCGACTCTAAGACATTATTTAATCAATAGGTACCAATTTTGGGCGTCACGAGGGTGATAATCCTTCCTCGTGCATAACCGACTCCCGAACCTTTTTTCTCGAATTTCGTAGACCCAAAATCATTATTTGAATAAATCAAATTGTTTTATTAAAATGATCAATCTCAATGTGATCCGATCACACCTCAAAAAAATATTGGTGGCGACTGCATTTTTGTTTTTAAGTCGACTCCCGTTTTTCAAAATTAAAAATAGTTTCGACAGCTTGGCGACTCCACTGGGGATATCAAGAGAGTCAAGCCGTAAATTGATTATTTTATGTCTTTCTTTTTTTTTTTTAAATTGAAAACTTGTTTTTAACATACGATCCTTTCATGGCATTTCATCTGTTTTTGTGTTATGGTTTTCATCATATTATCCATGTTTTTATATTTCAAGTTTTTGTATATTCCCTCACATTGCATTGCATGACCATTTGGTCACACCCTTTTAAGTGGGAGCGGGAAGCTACTCCTTCGTGAGGTTTTTACCTCCGTGCAGGATAGTGAACCGCTTCCGGGATATATCCGTACCTATGTCTTCGTGAGGTTTTCATCTCCGTGCAGCCATAGGGAAATGTATTCCCCTAAACTGAACTCGGTCCATATGAGCCTATAATAGGTGAGGATCAAGGAATCTGTTGGTTCAGGTACCTCAACTCTAGAACCAAACTGCATGTAGGAAACCCTAAGGGCCCACCCTAGGAAGAACTAAGCCAAACCGTAGCGATCACCCGGATAGGTGTTTGTTTATTTTTTTCTCTACTTTGAGTTGTGTTTCTAGTATATGATACTAACTTATTGTGTTTTATTTTTGCCATACATGTCATTTCATATTTAAAAGGTGTCAATTCGTGTTCGATTACTGAATTAGAAAGCTTGGCATGGGGGACGAATTCCTTGATAAAGTAGAAGATAATGCGGTTGTCCTTATATGGTTAGAGACAACGTAATTAGAGAAAGGGGATAGTTTAGCCGAAGGATACAAATCAGAGTTATGGGATTAACTCGCATCAGCGTGACCCAAAATAATTTTCAGGAATTGAAGGAGATATGGGATCAGTGGAATGATGAGGCTAAGCAGTTGTTCTATTGTAACTATAGAGATTTGCCATACTTACTCGATATCAAAGTGGACGAACACTTATTCCGAGCCCTTGCTCAGTATTGGAACCCTGCATATAATTGCTTTACATTTGGGAAGGTAGATTTGGTACCCATAGTGGAGGAGTACAGAGCCTTATTACATTGTCCGAAGGTTCAAATCAATAGGGCCTATTCGAGAGCTGCTTATGTTTCAGCGTTTTGGAAGAAACTAATGAATATTACAGGGATGAGTGAACAGTGAATTACGATAAGGATCAAACAGAAGGGGGAGTGTAAGTGCATCCCATGAAAGAATTTACGGGATTTGATCCTAACGCATCCTGATACGAAAAAGAGAGTCGACGTCTTTACTTTGAGTGTCGACGGGTTGATGCTCTTCCCTAGGGCATTAGGGTATGTAGATGAGGCAGTCTCAGATCTTTTCGACTGACTTAACAAAGGGGTCACACCGGTTCCTGCGATCTTGGCCGAGACGTTTAGGTCTTTGAATGCATATAGATGATCTGGCGAGGGCAGATTTATAGGGTGCGCGCAGTTATTGTTAGCATGGTTCCATAATCATTTCTGGAAGGTAGATAAGGTTCCTTATTGGGTTTTCCTTGAGAATTACTCCCCGCTAAAGGAGATAGCTGCTACGCCCAGGAGAGACGACATATCAGAAGAAAACTGGATTACGCTCCTTCAAAATCTCTAGAAAGAGGACGTTGAGTGGAAAGCTCATTGGTTGGTTCCTAACGAAATTCTTTTCTAATGTGGGAGTTTCGACTGGGTCCCTTTGCTTGAAATCTGAGGTGCTGTTGGATATGCTCCCTTGCTCGTGCTTAGGCAATATGGAACAAGATAGTTCATACCGGTAACCCATGGGTTTTACTCAATATGAGTTTTTATATAGGGGAGACTACAAGAAAAGGGTTAAGGAGATTTCTAATACTTGGAATCAGACTCGTCGAATGAAAAGGTTGGTCGCAGGTCTAATGACGACCCTTAAGTATAATGGATGGTTGAGTAAAAGAATTAACGACAATATCCCTAGGTCGAGTTTAGAAGGTGTTCGACCGATAGAGGAGTATTTACGAGTAATTCCTTCTGAGTTGGAAATTATAAAATAGGATTTTTAAAGGAGAAATTCAAAGTTGGGAAAGAAGATTAAGCAATTGGAAAAGGAAAAGATGCATTTAAGATTAGATGTCGATGTGCAGAAGTACGAGGCTGAGAAGTTGAGAAAGGGAAAGAGAAAAGCCAAAAAAGACTTAGATGATCTGAAGACTGAGTATAAAAAATTACATACATCGATGAGAAATGCGGGTCTGGGTAAAACTTCAGAGAAATGGCACCAAGAAATCCGAGAAGAAAAGGATAAGGCCATCAGTGAGAAAGGAGGTTCCATGATACTCGAGCACGAGAAGATGCTCTAAAAAAAGCCTTGTGTGACGGTCGAAATGAAAAGGAGATGTTAAGAGCTCGAATAGCAGAGATAGAGAAGGCACTACATCAGCATCGCAGTCGCAACTCTGTAATGGAATTAAAGGTTAGCCTAGGTAGGATTGAGGATTTGAAGGGGAAGGTAGAAGAACTCGAGACTGCACTTCAGAATCGTGAACTCCTTATTCAACTTCTTGAGTCAGATAACGAGCAATGGAAGAAGCAGTTTGATAGATCTCAAGACTAGGTCAGGGAAAGAGATTACATCATGGGCGAGGCCGTGGCTCAAATACGAGAATTGGCCGATCATCTACAGACCTTAGCTGTTCAATCATCTACAGACATTGGCTGTTCAGACTGATATGCTGAGTGTGAAATACGAGTTAGAGTCGAACTGGGGTCAGGAGCTGGCTAGGCTTCTAAAGAAAATTAAAGCTTTGAGCATAAGGGCTAGGCCGTATATGTAGTCTATTTTGTGTAAAGGATTTTATTCTTTAGTAAAGTTATTCTAAATGACATTGAATCAGAATTGACATTTTTTATTGTTGTATTCATATCATGCATTTGCATTACATCGCATCATGTGCATTAAATTTGATAAAAGAACCTTATTAACTAAGAGATCGTATTTTAGTTACCCTGGAATATCACTACTACACTTGAAGAAAAACGAAAGCAATGGATCAAAGGTTGGAAAGGTTAGAACAGATGCAGAAGGAGATGCAAAACCAATTGCAAATTCAGATGCAAGAACAGTTAACTAAGATCCAACAAAATATGAGGGATCAAATGCTGGAATCCCAGAGAAGCATGATGAGCCAGTTAACGCAGTTGTTTGCTGGAGGGCCTGATAAAAGAAAGAGCCCTATGGCCGATACCGAAAACGACAATGAGGACTCTGCTTATCCTCCAGTTTTTTCCCCTATAAATTCCCAAGTACAACCACCAAGAGTGTCTGTTAATATCAAACCCCAGTATCAGTCTAGTACCTCGGCACCAGCAAATTTCCCAACAGGCTTGAGCTCTAACCCTGGAGATAGTTTGGCAAAACCAATGGTCCCTGACTTCGATGATGCAATAGAAGGGGAAAAAGCAACAGCGGAACTTCTAAAGCAGTTCAATGATCGATGCAAATGGTTGGAGGAGAAGTTCAAGGTATTGGAGAGTACTGATTATCACTGTGGAATTGATGCCAAGGAGTTGAGCTTAGTCCCAGATCTGGTATTACCCACAAAATTCAAAATGCCGAAATTTGAAAGATATAACGGGACCAGCTGCCCTAAGGCCCATATTACAATGTTCTATCGAAGAATGATGAGATATGTCAACAACGATCAGTTGTTGATTCACTGTTTCCAGGATAGTTTAACTAGGGCTACGGCCAGATGGTATAATCAGTTGAGTCGTGCCCAAGTCAAATTATGGAAGGACTTAGCACATGCCTTTATGAAGCAATATGGCCATGTGACAGATATAGCGCCTGATAGGATCACGTTACAGAACATGGAGAAAAAGCCGGGCGAAAGTTTCAGGAAGTATGCCCAGAGATGGAGGGAAGTTGCTACACAAGTCCAACAGCCACTGCTGGAAAAAGAAACGACCATACTATTTATTAATATCTTAAAGGCACCTTTCATCAATCACATGTTGGGGAGCGCAACTAAGAGTTTCACAGACATAGTGATGTCCGGCAAAATGATAGAAAATGCGATAAGGTGAGGCAAGATAGAGATCGGGAAAGCACGAGAAGGTTAGTCTCAAAGAAAAAATAAAACGACGTAAATAATGTGAGCGTGGGCCACTCAAAATCGGTTACTGTCAATTAGCCGAGAGTGGTAACTACGAGTCAGCAAGCTTCACTAAGGCGGGAGCCCAGCACAAAGTAAAATACGGAGAGAGCACAATTTACTCCCATTCCAATAACGTAAAAGGAGTTGTACAAAAGCCTATTTGATGCACATGTTGTAGCCCTATTTTACTTAAAACCATTATAGTCCCTATACCCTAAATGGTACGATGCAAACGTTCAGTGTGAATACCATGCAGGGGCTGTTGGACACTCGATAGAAAACTGCACCTCTTTCAAAAGATTAGTCGAAAGGCTCATCAACATGGGTGTCGTAAGATTCGATGACGCGCTCGGCGTAGGAAACCCATTACCCAATCATACTAATGGTGGGGTAAACGCAATAGTCAAGAATATGATGAGGAAAATCAAGCTAAATGTGGCTGAAGTAAGAAACCTATTGAGGGAAGTTTGGAAGAAAATGCTAGAAAAAGGTTAGCCACCCAAAATGTGGGAAGCAAACCCCAGGACGTGAGGAACTACTATGAGTTCCAAATAAAGAAGACCATGAGATCCAGAGATGCTGCGAATTCAGTGCTCTAGTGCAAGGGCTAATGGATAACAAAAAGCTGGAGTTCTTTGAGTTTACTGAAGAAGATGATGTGTGCTCCTTAGAATGAGGGTCGAGTGAGAAAGTCTGTGAGGCTAGCCATCCGGTGGTGATCATCTCGTGGCCCAGAATCAGTGAAGTTGGGGCCAGAGTTACACCAAGAGTTGTAATTTAGAAACTCGTGGCTTTTCCTTATAAGGATAGTAAAAGGGTACTTTGGAATTATAACTGCAATGTGACAATTTCGGGAAAGGAGAGTGCGGTCAGCACACCAAACACAGAAGCCGAACTTGTAAAAAGGAAATCCTTTATGACCAGACAAGGAGAAGATGTGTCGGAGCCACTTGTTAATGAGTCGGTGGCTGAGAAAGTAGCCAAAGAATTTTTGAAGTTCCTAAGACATAGTGAGTATAGTGTTGTGGAACAACTACACAAACAACCGGCTTGCATATCAATATTGACCTTGCTTTTGAGCTCAGAAACGCACCGTGATGCACTGATGAAGGTATTGAACGAAACCTATGTCGCTGATGACATTTCGGTAAATAAGCTGGACCACCTTGTTAGCAACATAAGCGTCGACAACTTTATCTCTTTCAGTGATGATGAAATACCGCGGGGGGGCATGAGATCTACCAAGGCGCTGTACATCACCACCCGCTGTAAAGGGTATACGCTACCGGGAGTGCTTATTAACAATGGATCGGCACTGAATGTCTTACTTTTGTCCACGTTAAATCGATTGCCTATAGACAACTCTCATATGAAGACATGCCAAAATATAGTTAAAGTATTTGACAGCACCGAACGAAAAGTTATGGGAAGGATTGAGGTACATCTCCAGCTAGGTCCAAACACGTACGAGGTAGACTTCCTGGTAATGGATATTAAGCCTTCTTATAATTGCCTATTTGGGAGGCCTTGGATCCATTTAGCGAGGGTAGTACCATCTTCGTTACACAAGAAGCTGAAGTTAGTAACGGAGGGCCGGCTAATAACAATAAACACGGAAGAGGACATTATTGCATCCGTTACCAGCGATGCACCATACATAGAGAATGATAGTGAAGTAATTGAATGTTCTTTTCGGTCGTTAGAATTTGTGAATGCTACTTTCATTTTCGAGGGAAGCAGGATCCCAGTGCCCAAAATTTCTGAAGCAACAAAGATGGGCCTACAGCTGACAGTAGGAAAATGAGCGATGCCTGTAAGAGGACTTAGGAAATACCTCCATAAGCGGGTCGAAGTACCAGTTTTGACTAGCAAATGGGACCATTTTGGCTTGGGGTATAAGCCAGATGCCAAACAGAAGAAGAAGGTGCTGGAGAGGAAACAAGAGAGACGAAGGGCACGATTGGATGAGTCAGAGGTCAAGTGGGAGCTAATGACCTTTCCCCATATATCCAATACATTCGTGTCAGGAGGAGTTATCTATCTGAAACTAGAGAACGTAAGTGAAGGAATAGCTGAAAATATGATAAAAACTTTGAGCATCAACGCCGTATTTAAAGAAGGATTGAAAGAAGGAGACTTAGCAGGCATTCGCCCCTATGACCCTGGAAGTGTTCTGAACAACTAGACTGTAGAAGAACTTCCTGTAGTTTTTAGAGCTAATACAGAGTAATGTTCAAAACACGCTTATTATTTTCTAGGCTAGGAACAATAAGAATTTTCTGTGAAATAGGCTCATGTTCAAATTATTTTTATTTCAATAAAAAATACATTTCCATACCTCATCGAGCAGTTATTCTTTTAATTCATTTTTCATTCCATTTACAATCATACTATACAAACAAGTTATTTTTAGATTCATTGGTTCCTTGGGATTCTTTCATGCTTACGAACCCAGAGTCTCTTTTTGAGTGAGACATGTGTTTAGAAGAATCACAGAATTTTGAATATGACGAAGACTGTGGTTTATCTTTAGATTTGTTGAGGATGGTAGAGCGGGAAGAAAAATAGATTCTGCCTCACGAAGAGACAGTTGAGATTGTAACCTTGGAAATGGGAAAAAAAGTAAAAATTGGGACTTGTATAACTCAGGAAACAAGACAGGACATCATTAAACTACTGCAATAGTTCAATGATGTCTTCGCATGGTTGTATCAAGACATGCCTGGGTTAAGCACTGATATTGCGGTGCATCGGGTCCCCATAAAGGAAGAATGCAAGCCGGGTTCAACAAAAGCTCCGAAGGATGAGACCTGATGTCGCAGTGAAAATAAGGGAAGAAGTCAAGAAGCAATTTGATGTTATATTCTTACAGGTGGTTAACTACTCAGAATGGGTAGCCAGCATCGTACCCGTCCTTAAGACAGATAGGAAAGTTCGAATGTGTGTAGATTACAGAGATCTAAACAAGGCTAGCCCAAAGGACAACTTCTCATTGCCTCACATTGACACCCTAGTAGATAATACGGCAGGCTACTTACTGTTCTCTTTTATAGATGGATTTTCTGGATACAATTAGATCAAGATGCATCCTGAAGACATGGAAAAGACCACGTTCATAACCTTATGGGGAACATTTTGTTACAAGGTGATGCCATTCGGGTTAAAAAATGCCAGAGCAACATACCAAAGAGACATGGTAACCTTGTTTCACGACATGATGCACAAGGAGATCAGGTCTACATCGACGATATGATTGCAAAATCCCGAACAGAAAAGCGGCATGTACAGGTTTTGAAGAAACTGTTCTTGAGGTTGAGGAAATTTCAACTAAAGCTCAATCCAACCAAGTGTACTTTCGGGGACAGGTCAGGAAAACTGCTTGGTTTCATAGTTAGTGAAAAGTGAATTGAGGTCGACCCGGATAAAGTTAAGGCTATACAAGAATTGCCTCTGCCACGCACTCAAAAGGAAATTTGAGGTTTTCTAGGAAGACTAACTTATATCGTACGGTTCATTTCACAATTAACTGAGAAATGTGACCCCATATTTCGTCTTCTTAAGAAACACAATCCAGGCGTATGGGGTGATGAATACCAAAAGGCTTTTGACAAGATTAAACAATACTTGTCTAATACTCTGGTACTAGCACCACCTAGTCCTAATAAGCCATTGATCTTGTATCTGACAGTATTTGACAATTCAATGGGATGTGTACTCGGCCAACACGATAAAACAGGAAAAAAAAAGCGATATATTACCTCAACAAGAAATTTACAGAGTGTGAAATGAGATACTCGCCAATTGAGAGATTATGTTACGCCTTGGTCTGGACAACTCGGAGGTTGATGCAATACATGTTGTACCATACGACTTGGTTAATCTTGAAACTAAACCCTCTTAAGTACATGATGGAGTCAATCGCCTTCAATGGAAGAATGGCCTGATGGCAAATTCTGCTCTCCAAATTTGACATAGTCTATGTGAACCAAATGGCTATGAAAGGGAGTGTAATAGCAGATTTTCTAGCCAGTGAGCTCTAGAAGGCTACGAGCCCTTGAACTTTGATTTCCCCAATGAAGATCTAATGTATGTGGAAACTATCATAGAAAATACACCCGAAGATCCTTCTTGGAAACTGAATTTTGATGTAGCATTAAATGCCGTTGGTAACAGAATTAGGGTAGTCTTGATATCCCCAAGTGGAGATCATTATCCATTCACTTGCAAGTTAGATTTTGACTGCACAAATAATATGGCAGAGTACGAAGCATGTATCATGGGAATTCGAGTAGCCATAGACCGTAAAATCAAGTTACTAGAGGTATATGGAGACTCTACATTGGTGATTTATCAGCTCAAAGGTGAATGTGAGACGAGAGATCCCAAATTGATCAGTTATTGAAAGTTAGTTCTGTAGTTAATTGAAAAGTTTGATGACATCACCTTCTTTTATCTCCCGCGTGATAAAAACCAGATGGCTGATGCCTTGGCTACATTAGCATCTATGATCAGAATAAACAAATAAGAAGATATGAAGCCAATCGATGAGTATTTGTGAGGCTTCGACTCATTGTTGCAACATCGAGGAAGAGAACAAGCGAGATGATCGTCTTTGGTATCATGATACTCTACAATATGTGAAAAACCGTGAATACCCAGAACAAGCAACTGAAAATGATAAGAGAACGTTGCGAAGGTTGGCCAGTGACTATATCTTAGACGGAGAGATCCTGTATAAAAAGAGGAAGGATCAGGTACTGCTAAGATGTGTCGACGCTGTTGAAGCTAAGAAAATCCTGGAGGAAGTCCATGAAGATATCTGCAGGACGCATGCCAATGGGTTCACAATGGCCAGGCAAATCATGAGATTTGGGAGTTACTGGTCCACGATGGAAGAAAATTACATCAGTTACACCAAGAAGTGCCATAAGTGCCAAATTTATGGAGACAAGATCCATGTGCCTCCTTCACTTCTTCATGTTATGACTTCCCCATGGCCTTTCTCAATGTGAGGCATAGACATCATTGGGTCAATCTCACCAAAGGCCTCTAATGGGCATCAATTTATTTTCGTGGTCATCGATTATTTCACCAAATGGGTAGAGACTGCTTCATATGCCAATGTCACGAAGACAGCAGTTAGCAAATTTTTGAAGAGGGAGATCATATATCGCTATAGTATGCTGGAAAGGATCGTATCTGACAATGCATTGAATTTGAACAATAGCGCAATCGTGGAAGTCTGTAGTTAGTTCAAAATTAAGCACCACAACTCGTCGTCATACCGCCCGAAAATGAATGGTGCAGTTGAGGTAGCTAATAAAAATATCAAGGAAATGGTGGGAAAAATGACTGAAACCTACAAGGATTGGCATGAAAAGTTACCGTTTGCCCTCTTTGCCTATTGAACATCTGTTAGAACTTCCACCGGGACAACACCCTTCTCATTAGTTTATAGGATGGAGGCAGGTTTGCCCATTGAAGTTGAAATTCCTTTACTCCGGGTTTTATTAGAGTTAAAGTTAGACGAAGCAGAATGGATCCAATCTCGGTATGATCAGCTAAACTTGATTAAAGAGAAAAGGCTAAAAGCAATCCTTCATAGTCAAATGTACCAGAAGCGAATGATGCAAGCTTACAACAAAAAGGTTCACCCTAGAGTATTCCATGAGGGGGACTTGGTTTTGAAAAAGATCCTCCCTATGCAAAAAGATTTCAGAGGAAAATGGATGCCTAATTGGGAAGGACCTTATGTAGTAAAAAAGGCTTTTTCTGGAGGTGCATTGATATTAGCCGAGATGGATGACAAGATTCAGCTCAACCCAATTAATGCAGACTCAGTCAAGAAGTACTTCGCTTGAGGAGAAAAATGGGCCAAGACGAAAACTCGCAAAGGGCGTCTTGAGTTCAAAAAAAAAAGGAGAGGCCGAGGCGAAAACCCGCAAAGGGTGCTATGAGACCAAAGGGGCTTTGAATTGAAAATCCGTAAAGGGCAATTCAAATTTTTTATGAGAAATGGGGCATGCGCTAGTACCCGAGTTAACAATGAGGAGATATGCTACATCTTAGGGGCATCGACAAAATACTCCAGATCTCCTAGACACATGTTGAACTCAGAATCGTCTTCAAGAAGTTTGTATAGGGAAGCTCAAGCTTTGATATCCGAGGCACCAGTTCTACCCTCACTCATTTGTACCTTAGCAATATTTGCTTTCTTTGTTCAATCCATTCTTTATGGATTTGGACTTGAATAAATTTTAGTTTTATTTATCTTTATAATCTTTTTTAAGCATTTTGTATTGAAATAATGATTAATGAACTAATAATGCTTTCATAAAAGAAGTTTTGCATATTACTCTGAAGGTCTCTAAATAATACAAGAAACTGAAACAGGAAAATTATTTAGAACTCACCAAGCTTAAAAGGCTGGAAACACTTGAGAGATAAGGGTTTAAGTAATGGCTACATCTTCAGATTCTCTGCTGAAAATATCAACTGAACAAGAGGATATACGTCAGGGACATCACCTTAACAAACAACGATCAATGACAGCCCAAATGCTGAAAAATGGATCATTCTCATGACATTTTGCATCCATTCATATAACATTCATAATGCATCTAGTTAGGAACATTTGATTCATTCCGATCATGACATCCTAATCATTTGACATAAGCATAGGCCCTAGGAAATCAATTCTACAAGTAGGTTCCCCAGTGGATAGTGCAGCAAGATTGAAACTACAAATTTCGGCAAATCTTATCTTTGCTGAGTAGGAACGGAGCAGATTTAAGCCACTAGCCTTATCTTCACTGAGTAAGAGTGGAGCAAGCTAAATATAGCAGATCTTATCTACGCTGAGCAGGAGCGGAGCAGATTTAAGCCACTAGCCTTACCTCCACTGAGCAGGAGCGAAGTAGGCTAGATATAGCAGATCTTATCTTCGCTGAGCAGGAGTGGAGCAGATCAAATTTCGGCAAATCTTATCTTCACTAAGCAGGAGCGGAGCAGATTTAAGCCACTAGCCTTATCTCTACTAAGCAGGAGTGGAGCAAGCTAAATATAGCAGATCTTACCTTCGCTGAGTAGGAGCGGAGCAGATTTAAGCCACTCGCCTTACCTCCACTGAACAGGAGCGGAGCAGGCTAGATATAACAGATCTTATCTTCGCTGAGCAGGAGCAGAGCAGATCAAATTTCGGTAAATCTTGTCTTCGCTGAGCAGAAGCGGAGTAGATTTAAGCCACTAGCTTTATCTCCACTGAGCAGGAGTAGAGCAGGCTAAATATAGTAGATCTTATCTTCGCTGAGCAGGAGCGGAGCAGATCAAATTTCGGCAAATCTTATCTTCGCTAAGCAAGAGCGGAGCAGATTTAAGCCACTAGCCTTATCTCCGCTGAGCAGGAGTGGAGCAGGCTAAATACGACGAATCTTATCTTCCCGAGGTAGCAGGGGAGTAGATTTTAGCCACTAGCATTATCTTCTTATGGTAGAGAAGAAGCAGGCTAAAATTACAAGTCTTATCTCCATGTATCGGCAATGGAGCAGATTGAAGATTGTAGATATTGACTCCCTAAGCAGTAGTGGATCAGATCGAATTTGGCGAATCTTATCTCCATGTATCGGCAATGGAGCAGATTCAAGCCACCAACCTTATCTTCCTGAAGTTGCAGTGGAGGAGGTTAAAGATACAAGTCTTATCTCTATGTATCGGCAATGGAGAGACTAAATATATCAGATCTTATCTCCATAAAGTAGTAATAGAGTAGATCGAAAATGACAAATCTTATCTTCCCGTGGTAGCAATGAAGCTGAGATGTAGTGGATTGGAACGAGGTTATTGGAAGTAGACGAGCACCAAGAAGTCAAGACTCAGCCGGCCCAGGTAAATTTGGTCATTTTAAAGTCTTTGCTCCGTTCTCATTGCACGACAACGAGCAAAAAAGGGCAGCTATAGGGCCCAATATTTTCCCGAGGCCCATTAATAAACTAACCTACCAAGTCCAAATACTACCCATGGCCCAACATTAACCTAGGCCCAAACACAATTAAAAAACCAACCCAAACTAAACCTACCCATAGCAGCCCAATTAAACTAGCCCATTTAAGACCCAAACAACACCAAACCCAAAACAGAAACCTTAATGCTAAGGGTTCGGCCGCCGTTCCCACCAGCAGAGCCTCCAAATGTCGTACGTCGCGCACCACCATGCCACGTCAGTGCCCACATCCATCACGTCTCTGAAATCTCCGCACGGATTTGCAAACACGCAACAAATAACGTTGTAAATATGGCTATATAAAACCATGAATAAATTGTAAAGGGGATTCTTTTTCTCCCGAATAAAGAGAATACAAGAAAGTTTTCACAAAAAACAGGTTCAAAGTACACCAAATAATCGAAAAACAGCAAGCCAGCAACTAGATCTGAACACTAAAGGTCTTTATTTTATTTTATTTTATTTTCTCTTACATTATTTTTTTCGAATTCAATATTTACATATTTATTTTTTTAAAAAGAAAAAAAACTTACTTTTTAAATTACACGGTGGACGGCGACGGTCGGCACCGGAGGTCTGGTCGCAGTTCGGGCTGAAGGGAGAGAGTGAGAGAGAATTTTGAAAAGTTTTTTTTGGAAGAGAAGAAAATGATTTTTTACCAAATTTTTGACTTATATAGGGGTACCAAAACGACGTCGTTTTGGCCTATGACCCCAAGCACCAAAATGGCGTCGTTTTGAGTTTGACCCGAATTCGACCCGACCGAAGGCCTAGGATCCGCGTGTTTTTTAATTGATTGTCTAATTGCGATCTTGGCCCTTCCGTTTTTTATGGTTTCGCAATCAAGTTTCCGTTATTTATAATTTTACCTGAAAATTTTAATTTTGTCACATTTTCGTCCCGTTTTAAACGCTGCGCATTAGAAAAGGGGAAATTTACTTTCTTGGTCCTTCTATTTCATGCGCGTGTTTAATATAGCCCCCCGCCTCTCTTTTATTTCCAATTTTGCCCCAAAACTGCTCTCTTCAATTCAATTTAACCCCTTTTTTATTATTTTTTATTTTACCATTAAATTAATTAATTTGAGTTTTATGCCTATTATTATGATTATTACTTTACTATTTACCATATTTATTATTATTAACTTATTATTATTCTTATTTATATAGTATTATTCTCTTGTTATTTTTAATATTATTAATATGTATATACTACTAATAAATTGTTATTTTCTATCTTATTATTATTTTTATTTTTTTTACTAGCATATTATTATTATTAGCATATTATTTTTATTATCATTATTTTTTTAATTATTATTTCTTTTATTTTATTTAATCTTTTCCATCATTTTATTTCTTCTTTTTCAACCTTTCTCTTTATTTTCTTTAAATTTGTTTTGATTTTTCATTTATTTACTTATTGTCCTTGCTACTATCTTCCATTATTTATCTGCGACTATTTTGTTCTTACTATCGTTATATATGTTTCCACGTCCATTATATTTTTATTACACATATCTCTTAAAGCGTTACATCTTTACTCAAATTCATAAAAATGATTTTTTCAAAATAAGGCAATACGCGATATTTGGGAGCTTCGAGAAAATTGTGCCCTAACTTACTGGGTTCCGAGTTCTCTTATCGAATCTAAGTAACCGAGTGCTATTTGGAAATCAATACATATAAATTTCGAATAAAAGCTTATCCTCGGGAACTCGAGATGTTACCTCCTAACTCACTGGATGTGACATTTCGTTATCTCAAGATAAGGATTTTTAAAAAAATAAAGGCAATATTCTGTATTTGGGAATTTTGCGAAATTGTGCCCTAACTTACTAGGTTCCAATTTTTCCATAAGGCCCAAATAACTGAATACCCTTTTCAAATTTTTATGCAAGAGTTTTAAAGGTCAAAAGACAATCTTATTTTCGAAGATTTGAAGTGTTGTATTCTAACTCATTAGGTGTGACATTTTATTTCTTCAAGATTGGAGGGTCTTAATTTTCAATTCAAATTTTCTTTTAAATAAAAGGATCGTATTTTAAAATCTTTTCAAATTTTCGACTCTAAGACATTATTTAATCAATAAGTACCAATTTTGGGCGTCACGAGGGTGCTAATCCTTCCTCGTGCGTAACCGACTCCAGAACCTTTTTTTCTCGAATTTCGTAGACCCAAAATTATTGTTTTAATAAATCAAATTATTTTATTAAAATGATCAATCTCAAGGTGATCCGATCACACCTCGAAAAAATATTGGTGGCGACTCCATTTTTGTTTTTAAGTCGACTCCCGTTTTTCAAAATTAAAAATGGTTTCGACAATTACATTTCATTATTTATTGTATGTTATTTTTAAACACACATCTGTGTTCTAAATGGTTTCCACACACATACGATAGAATTTCTAGTATTATTTAACATTTTGATTGAGTTTATGTAACTCATCAACCAAATCTCAATTCAATTGTAAAATTATCAAATGCTCCTTCATTTATGAAGAATAAATATTATTTTGAAAGTATTTATATCTTTCTATATTTTGATAATTTAGAGAAATATATACTCACATTATGAGAATCATGGGATTTGAATACAAAATATCATAGATTTTTCTATATTAAATTTATCATTACAACCAAAGCCAAATTTGATTTTTACATAGGGGCAAAGCCAGGGGGCTGGCATGGGCCCCGGCCCCCCTAAAATATAAAATTGTTATTTTGACCCTTAAAAATTTTACATTAGTAAAGGTAAAATTACACTTTGACCCCCCTAAAATTATAAAAATTTAATTTAATCCTTTACAAATTATAAAGATATAAACTATAAAAAATTAAAATTTCATTCAACTCCCCTAAAAAATTGTTCTAGCTTCGCCCCTGTTTTTACATCACTTTTTATAGATTCGTTTTATAAAATTTTCAATCACGTCGTAGAGATGTATCCAATATATGTTATAATGTACTTGATTGTGTAAATGTGATCCATTAATTGGGTCTTAACTTAGTTGTAAGATTATTAAATTATTATTTGTTTACCCACATCATAGTTACGCTATTATCTAGTATTATTTATAAAGCTTCTGAGTGAGTTGGTTGCAACAATCAATCATTCTCAACCAGGGGTGAAGTCAAAACAATTTTGTAGGTAGGCCGGAAGAAATTTTAATTTTTTATAGTCTATATCTTTATAAATTTTAAAGGATTAAATTGAATTTTTATAATTTTAGGGGGGGCCAAAATGGAATTTTACCTTTACTAATTTAAAATTTTAAAAAAATCTTAAGGGCCTAAATAGAAATTTTACCTTTTAGGGGGGGCCGGGGCCCATGCCTGCCCCCTGGATTCGCCTCTATTCTCAACTCAATTGTAAAATTATCAAAAGTATAATCCTTTTACAAATAAACAAATATTATTTTGAGTAATTATATTTTTTAAAATAAATCTTAAAAAATACGATATTTCAATCAAATCCTTTTAAATAAAAATTTTATGCTGCGTAATTTTGTAGAAATTCTAATTTCTAATGATGGTGAAGATTAAAACAAATTGTTTGTAGTTAAAGAAACCAGATCCAATGGTCGTGGCTACGAAATTATTGACAAGAACACAATACAAGGACACAGGGAAGCAACTAAACATGATTGCAGCTTCATGGATCCAGTTTATGATTCAGGATTGGGTGGATCAGATGGAGAACACCAACCAACAGGTTAAACCTTAATCAATAAATATGATAGATTTTTTGATGTTTATCTAGGATTTATGAAAAGATGTTCATATATCAAGCAAATATAAGATATAGAATTAGAAGTAAATAATCCATATTATAGTTAGAAATTTAATGGAGATATGGTTGCAGGTTGAGTTGATTGCCCCTAAAGAAGTTGCAACCAAATGCCCTCTCACTTCTTTTAAGTTTTATCCCACAAACGAGTTTTCGACTGGTTTTGATGACGTCAAAAGTGGTGCAAAGAACATACGCACACATTGGTGGTAACAACATATCCACTCTAATTTAATTGTATAATTAAAAATCTATGTTACATTTGAACTTGAATAATATATTTACTTTATTGTATTATTAATTAATATAATTTATTATTAAATTTTAATTCTAAAAAGGAGAACCATTTTAAATAATTAAAGAAAAAATAAGTTTTCTTTTTTTAACTCAACGAAATAACCTAAAACTCAATATTTTCCGTATACTTTGACAGAAATGTTAAAGGTTAAATGCTCAAATTGAAACCCAACCTTTTTGAGGTTTCTCATATAAGGACCAAACTTTTTAAAATAGTCATATAAAGGTCTAACCTTACAAAAGTGCTTAAATAAAAATCAAATCTTTTAAATGTGCTAAAATAAGGGTTAAACATTTTCTAAAGTGCTTAAATAAAGGCTTCTAAAATGTCATATATCATGCCTGAAATTATGTTTTTATTACTTTGTTTTCTTTGTAAGTAATATTTAATTAGGTTGTTATGTGTTTTATTTTAAACACGTCAATATTCTTCTGATTTTTACTGTAAAATGATTAAAATACGTGAAAATTTTTTATTTGAGCACTTTTAAAAAAATTTAGACCCTTATATAACTTGAACAGCCCTAAAAAGTTCAACCCTAATTCAATTATATAACCATGATAAACACAAATATATTAAAAAATAAGACTTCAAATAATATATTATATGTTTTTTTTATTAAACATTATCATCATGGATGATTATGGATATAGTGGGTTTGGATATCACACAGAGTCGATCCATTTTTTAGGACTAAAATAATGTGGACTTGGATCTTCTATGCACCTAACTTGAAATAGACGTTGTTAGGAATTGACCCGATTAAGCAACGAACAAGTAAAATTAGCAGAAGAAATTGAGAAATTAAACGCACAAATTTAACGTGGAAAAACCCCTCTAAAGAGGATAAAAAACCACGGACAAAGATAATTTTACTATAATGGCAAAAGAACGAAGAGTACAAAAGATGGAGATAATAACTAAACCTCAAAAACTTGAAAACAAAGAACTCTCAAAACGTAAACACAAAAAAAAAAATTCTCTAAATGTGTTATGAGTTCTAATCTCTAATAGGTGTTCTTTCTAATGTTGCAAAAGAGTCTATTTATAGGCTAAATTCAAAGGTCAAATAATAATAAAATAATCTAAACTAATTCGTGTTTGATTGAAACAAATAAACAGAGTTTAACTAGAAAATTACTTCTCAAATTTGACTAAAAATAGGAGTCATATTTAACAGACGTAAATATTCATTTGTGCAATATATTCTTATTTAGTTCAAATTTATTTAATAATATTTAAGTGATTGGATTTTTAACTCGATTAGCATGAGTATTCTTGTAAATGTAAGAGAATGTGGGTTCGAGTGCGCTGAAGCGCATTATCCTATTATTTATAAGTTGGGAATGAGCTATGCCTAGTTTTAAGGACAATCATGTCAAAAAGAGCAAATATAATCAGAACATCATTAAAAAATAATTTTTAAATTTAGTGAAAAAAAAAAGTAATTCAAAATTTAAAGCAATTGTATAAATTTAAAATTGAATTCTAATATTAAAAAAATATCTCTCTAAAAAGTCAAGCATGATTTTCATATGGAAGGATGATTTTTGTAGGGATGGAAGTGTTATATATGGTAGTGATAAGGAACGGTTACAGAAGGTAAGAGTTTTGGTAGATGGAAAGTTAAAGATTTCAGAAGATGGGTTACTTCAACAAGATGAAGATGGGATCCCCATATCCGGCGATATTAAAAATTGCTGGGCTGGCGTCTCCACCTTACGGGCTCTATTCATTAAAGAACACAATGCTATCTGTGATGCCCTCAAGGTATTCATTTAACTTCCTTCGTTGCAAAATTGCTTTATATTACGAGAATTTTACTAAACATTAGTCTTTGAAATATAATTTTAGAAGGAATACCCAGCTTTGAACGATGAAGAGTTATACCGACATGCAAGGCTTATAGCTTCTGCTGTGATTGCAAAGATCCATACCATTGATTGGACTGTGGAGCTTTTGAAAACTGATATATTGCTCGCTGGAATGCGTATTAATTGGTAAACCATTTTGCTACTTTCCTTTTAATGTTGTCAAATTTTATAAGCTTCGATTGTTGGGATTTGAACCTTTAACCAAATGGATTAAACTCCAGATATAATTTTAATGTTGTCAACTTTGTCACAGGTATGGATTTTTGGGAAAGAAATTCAGGGACACATTTGGGCATATTGGTGGATCCACTTTGGGAGGTTTAGTTGGTCTCAAGAAGCCTATTAATCACGGTGTTCCTTACACTTTGACCGAAGAATTTACCAGTGTCTATCGGATGCACCAACTTTTACCAGATTCCATACACCTAAGGAACATTAATGTCACTCCTGGACTGAACAAATCTCCACCATTGCTTGAGGAGTAAGCCTTACAAGATATTGTTGTAAACAATAGCTCAAATGTCCCCCTTTTTTTATGATCTCAATAGTCCATGTTTATTCTTAAACTTAGTTTTTTTTTAAATGCAGAGTTCTTATGCCCGATCTAATCGGCCATAAAGGAGAAAAAACTTTGTCACAAATAGGATTCACCAGGCAATTTGTTTCAATGGGACATCAAGCTTGTGGTGCATTGGAGCTTTGCAACTATCCTTCATGGCTTTAAGACCTTGTAGCACAAGATGTTGACGGAAAAGATAGGCCTGACCATGTGGATTTGGCAGCTCTTGAAGGTAATGACTTGTCTCAAACTAGAAATTTATGATCCATGAATTCGTTAAACAAAGACGTGAAAACTGGATCTAAAATTAAGATCAATGATGCAGTTTACAGGGATAGGGAGAGGAAAGTTGCAAGGTATAATCAATTTCGTAGGAATTTTCTATTGATACCAATCTCTAAATGGGAAGATCTAACTGAGGATAAGGAAGCCATTGAAGTTCTCAAGGAAGTTTATGGTGATGATGTTGAAGAACTGGACTTAATGGTGGGTCTCATGGCAGAGAAGAAGATCAAGGGTTTTGCTATAAGTGAAACTTCTTTCATTGTCTCCCTACTAATGGCATCTAGGTATAAATCATAATTTCGTACTGTTTTGCAGAAAAAATTGAATACTATGAATTGAATAATGATAATACTGTAGGAGGCTTGAAGCTGATAGGTTGTTCACAAGCGATTTCAATGAGGAAGCATACACAAAGAAAGGATTTGAATGGGTGAATACAACTGAAAGCTTGAAAGATGTGTTGAATCGCCATTATCCAGAAATCTCAAAGAAATGGATCAACTCAACAAGTGCTTTCTCGGTTTGGGACTCGCCTCCAAATGCTCCCAATCCTATCCCTCTCTATCTTCGCTTTCCATCTCAGGATTAACTCACTTTCGATCTATGGGATCCTATCTCTGGTCATAATTTTCATCTTTGATATTTAATATTGGTTACATGTTTTAATTTACATCAAACTTGTTTGTTTGTCTTCCTTATGCTATGCATCAATAAAAGTTTCTTCTTTTTTTTTCTTTGCTCGGCCATTCAACAAGAATGCAGTGCAGAAAGACCACAAAGTGACACAAACAGAACAAAATGAAGAAACAAAGCTCCTACATCACTACCTAATAAAGTGCCACCCTGCCATTACATTTAACACCTTCATTAAAGACTTGAGGCTATTACAAGAACCTCATCTTGCAAAGAAACATGTGTTTAATTCACATGTTTTTTCAATACAATATTAGGATAAGGAGATAGGGTAACATGAATTCGAATCCGTGCCTTATAGATATCAAACAAGAACTTTAACGACTGGTTTATTCAAGCCAAGAGTATTTAATTCATATTCGTCAATTTATATACCTACACATAGAAGTATTATATTCATCAAGTGACTCGTGTTCTTTGCTTCACACAAAATTTTTTATTTTTTATATTACATGAAAATAAGTAAATTTCAATTTTAATCCCTATCCTATACTCTATAGAACTATAAATATAAAAGGAACGCCACCATTGGGGTTTTTTTTTTTTTTAAAGTTATGAAAAATAATTAAATTTCAATTTAAATATATATATTATTTTTGAATTTTACATTTAATTTTTAGTTATTTTTATAATATTTATTAATTAGTGTAAATAGTTAATATCATTAATTGAAATCCTACATGCTTATAAATAATTTAAATGCTCTAAGGATTTTAGAGATTGTTACATGGTTGTCAAATCTTTTGCATTTACCTTGTTTTCTTTTTTTTTTCTTTTAATAATCAAATTTTAGTTTTCGCCTATTCATATTGTGTTGAAACTTAAAGATTTAATCTATATATTATAATTTTTTACATAATTTAATCTCTTTATTTTTATAATTTCATTAGTTAGTCTAAAAAGTTAATATTGTAAACTATTTCAATCAAAATGTTGATGTCAATTTTTCTTAAGAACAATATTTCAATAAAATATTTATTTTATCATGACAAATTCAAATGAATGTTTTAAAAAATATATTCACATAAATATTTTCAACATTGTTTTTGTTATTATATTGCTACCAAGTAAATTTTTTTTTTAAATTTCAAAATGTCACACAAGTGATTTAATAGACAAAATTGAATGGTAGTAACAATTAAAGTTGAAGTTTTAAATATAAAAAATAGACACATTAAATTCTAAATGTACAAATTATAAAAATATATATTTTTTTTAACTTTTAAATTTTTTATTTTATAATTTAACACGAATAAATAATTAACATTAAAAAAAAACAAAAACTACACTAGTTTTTTAAAAATAAAGTTTGCATTTGATTCATTTAAAATTAAGTATAACGAAGTCTGATTTAACTTTGATTTGTTAACTTAAAAAAAATTATTTTAAAATAGTAAAAATATATATATTCATTGAAATATAATCAAACATACAATCCAATTTAATTTTACATTCTAATAAAAATATATTCCTCTTTTAAAAAGTTATTAATTTTGAACCCATGTGATGACCTGATGGTTAAGGGTGTTTATCGTTTCAAATGTGGCTTGAGTTCAAATCGCACTAGTCACGTTTATAGTTCAACCTTTGCCCTACTATATGTAGATTTACGTGTTTATTTTTTAAATAATATATTTTTATAATTTTTAAAAATATATATTTACTGATTAAATGATAATTGATCTCATGTATAACAAAAATCTATTAATTTTAAAAATTAATTAAGAGAATAAAATAGCATTTTAAAAGTAATGAAATAAAAAAAAAAAAAGGAAACTACCAATAGTAAAATATTAAGTAATAATATAAAATAAGGGTATGTTTCATTAAATGAAAATATTGAAAATTTTTATTTTTAATAAAATGAAAATTTTTAATATTTAATATTTCAAATGTGTTTGACAATTATTTTAATTTTTTACTTAATATAAAATTTTTGACAAAAAAGTGTTCAATAAATAAGTAGGCAGATAGTTACTTATCATTAATGTAGAAAATATTAAGTTGATTTTATTTTATTAAAATTTTAAAATAAATTATCTTTTTTGTTAAAATAATAGGGTATTCAAATTACAATATTTATTTTCCATCCAAAACTATAAAAAATAATATAAAATATTATGTTAATAAGATTAAATTTAAAAATAAATTATCTTTTAAAAATTAAAATTTACTTTTATCAAATAACATAATTGTATTCAATAATTATATTTACTAATTTAGTAAAACATTTTCTAATATAAATTCAACACTTGTAACTCACTCGATAATTTAATCATTTTAAAAAAACAACTCACTCGAAGTCTGCTACCCTAGCACGTCTCTGTCTGCTCTCTCTGGCAGTAATTAGGTTTTTTTTTTTGTCTTTTGTTTATTTGAGTTTTGACGGCGTGACTTGGCTTCCTTAGTCTTTACATTCTTTAATTCTAAAGCATTCAATCGAATTTTATCTGGAATTATGGAGTCAGATTTTGCTGGTTTATCAATTAATGAGGAGGAAGATAAGATTTTGCAAATACAAGTAGGGCAGAATACAGGTAGAGAGATGGGAATCTATCATCTGGTTGGCTGCTTTTTAACTGCTAGTATCATTCACTTCCCGGCGATGAAAAGCACAATGGCAAATTTGTGGCATCCTGTACGAGGAGTTCAAATTAGGGATCTTGGAGAAAAAAGGTATTTGTTCCAATTTTTTCACAACATGGCTATGGAAAGAATCTTGAAAGGCTCTCCTTAGACTTTTAACAATCATTTATTGGTGTTATACAAGTTGCAGTGGGGTGAAGACCCATTGGAAGTTCCTTTAATCCTTACCCCGTTTTAGGTACAAATTCATAACATCCCATTTGGGTTTTTTTCTGACCACTTGGCGATACAACTTGGAAACTTTATTGGGTCTTTTTTGGAGTACGATGGATCTAATTTGGGGAAAGAGAACCAGAATTTTATGCGAATCAGAGTTGAAATTGACATTCGACAGCCTTTAAAAAGAAAGAAAAAACTCATGTTCAACGGTCACTATTCATATGTCTATTTGAAGTATGAAAGATTATCTCTTTTTTGCTTTTATTGTGGCCATTTGGGTCATAATGATTCATTTTGTGAAGCAAAAATGGCACTAGGGGTGGAAATTGCTGATATGGGATGGGATTTATCATTAAGGGCTCAATCCAAAAGAGCTCTAGCTATGAAGAGCGTTTGGCTACGTGAGGAAGGAGAAGAAGTATGGAGAGAAACTAGAGTGGATCGTCTCATCCTTGAAACCGTAGTGTGGGATGCTGGAAAATTTAGAGGAAGTGGTGGGTTTATAGATCCTGTATTAGGTTTAAATTTGGAAGGAAGACTACAAAAATCCCACAAAGCCGGGGAAATTTCTCATTCAGTCTATTTGCCTACGAATATGGACCATGATCTTGAAGATAGTGTCTTGATTGGAGAAGAAGGCAAAAAGAGGGGTAGAGGAGAAGTTGAGGAAGTGCAGGGAGGCAAGGAGGTTAATCTTAAGGTGATGAGGAATAAGGGGGTACAAGAAGTTAATTATTTATCGGTGGCTGCCCACAGGCATGCCGACCAGGCGCAATAAAAATTCTAAGTTAGAATGTCCGTGGATTAGGGAGTCCACGGACAATTCGTAGACTTTGGCATTCGCTGAAGTTATATAATCCTCAAATAGTTTTCTTGATGGAGACAAAAGTTAATAGGAATCGAATAGAGAAAATACGTAGAAGATATAGATTTTTTAATGGTATTGAAGTAGAGGCTGAGGGTTTTAAGGGCGGGCTTTGCTTGGCTTGGAAAAGTGATTTTACTATCAATCTAAAGAGTTTCTCAAAAAGGTATATTGATGTGTTAATAGATGAGGGGGAGGAAGGAAGTAGATGGAGATTTACTGGTTTCTATGGATTGCCGTATCAGCAAGAGAAAGAAGCAACATGGTAAGAAGCAACATGGAGCCTCTTAAGACATTTGAAGCGGTTTGCAAATTCACCTTGGATCGTATGTGGTGATTTCAATGAAATCCTTTTTAGTTTTGAGAAAAAAAGGAGGCCTCCTTCGTGAGGAAGGGAGAATGGAAGCTTTTAGGAAGGTGCTGCAAGATTGTAATTTAGTGGATCTCAGGTTTTCTAGGAGATGGTTCACGTGGGAAATGGGTAATTTACCAGAAACGAATATTAGGGAGAGGTTGGATCGAAGTGTAGCTAATGAAGATTGGGTATCTCTTTTTCCAGACTATCAGATTCATCATTTACCCCATTCATTTTCAGATCACTGCCCACTACTTATTGCCACGAAAAGAGAAGTAAAAAGACATGCAAAAATGGGGTTCAAGTTTGAAGCATGGTGGGTTTTGAAGGAATCTTTTTTGGAAAAAGTAAAAAATATATGGAATAACTCGTATGGGGACCTACTACATAGACTAGAATGCGTTAGAAAAGGTTTGCAGGATTGGGCAGACAGGATTCGACACAGTAGAAAGGCTAAAAAGGAGGTTCTGTATTCGAAATTGAAAAAATCTGCTGGAAGATGAGAGAAGTGATGACAATCTTACGGAATTCATTGACACTAAAGTTGCACTTACTCTAGAGATTGAAAAAGACGAACGTTATTGGGAGCAAAGAGCACGGGTTAATTAGCTGAAACTAGGGGATCGAAATACTGCTTTCTTTCATAAACAAGCGACGCAGAGAAGAAGAATGAATTTCATTCAGAAATTGTAATCTGATGATGGTAGGGAAGCAGAAATGGTGGAGGAAATGGAGGAGATAGCAAGATCGTATTTTCAACAACTATTTTCAGCTAGAAGTAGAGGAGACTACCATCATATTTGAGAAGAGATTTCTTGCTGCATCAGTGAAGAAGATAACATAATGCTCAAGAAAGTTTATAAGAAGGAAGAATTATGTGAGGCTTTAAAAGAAATGGGCCCTACAAAAGCACCAGGAGAGGATGGCTTTCCAGCACTATTTTATCAAAAGTGCTGGTTGATTATTGGTGAAAACGTTTCAGCTTACGGCCTTAATGTTCTCAATGAAGGTACGAATTTGAGTTTGATTAATAAGACCAACATTGTGCTACTTCCCAAAGTCACAAACCCCAACCATATTTCTCAATTCAGGCCTATCAGTTTATGTAATGTGCTATACAAATTGATTGCCAAAGTCATTGCTAATCGACTACGAAAGGTGATTTCTAAGTGTATTGATTTAGCACAAAGCGCATTCATGCCTGAAAGGTTGATTTTTGATAATATCTTGCTGGCTTATGAACTCCTTCACACTTTAAAGCAGAAACGATTGGGGAAAAAAGGATTCATTGCAGTGAAACTGGATATGAGTAAAGTGCATGATAGGGTTGAATGGAGTTTTATAGAAGAAATAATGAAGAAAATGGGGTTTGATTCGAACTGGGTAAGCTTGTTGATGAAATGCATTACTATAGTGTCTTATTCGGTGGTCTTTAATGATTTTACTGGTCAAACCTTTAGACCCCTTTAGAGGCCTTCTACAAGGGGATCCGTTGAGTCCTTTTTTATTTCTATTCTGTGGGGAGGGATTATCAAGCCTATTAAGGTCAGCAATGAGAAGAAAGATAGTGCGAGGAGTAAAGGCAAGTAGAAGTGGTCCACAGGTTTCACATTTACTATTTGTGGATGATTGCATTTTGTTTAGTTAGGCAATGGAGGAAGGTGCAATCTCAATAAAGCAGATTCTTCATGAATATGAGTTATACTCGGGTCAGAACGTGAATTATGCGAAGTCTACTATTTTTTTTCAGCTCTAACACACAGGACGAGATGAAAAGTATGGCAACAAGATTGCTTGGAGTTCGTAGTTCAAATGATCTTGAAAGGTATCTAGGTTTGCCGAGTTTGGTAGGAAGAAGGAAGAAAGAGTCTTTTCAAAACTTGAAGGACAGATTGCGAGTTCATATTGAAAATTGAAGTATCAAACACATTTCTCAAGGGGGAAAGGAGGTTTTATTAAGGCCGTTTTGCAATCCATCCCAACTTTTGCAATGGCGTGCTTTTTACTTCCAAAGTCTTTGTGTTCAGAAATAGAGGCTTTAATGGCAAGATTCTGGTGGCAAAAAAATAGAGGCAAAAAAGGCATTATTGGTGCTCTTGGAAGGAAGTTTGTTCACTTAAAGAAGAGTGGGGTCTTGGTTTTCGTCAGCTTGACAAGTTTAATATAGTGCTTTTAGCTAAGCAAGGTTGGTGTTTAATTACTTTTCCAGATTCGTTATTAGCGAAAGTATTGAAAGCCAAATATTATCCAACATCCGATTTTTTGAATGCCCAACTTGGTAACTCACCTGGAAGAGTATCTGGTCAGCCAGAGGCTTGTTGGAAAAAGGCCTAAGCTGGAGGATTGGTACGAGAGATCATATATCCATTTGGTCTGACTGTTGGATCCCAGGTCAATCGGTGAACAAGCTACAGAGCCACAGAGGAAATTCAAATTTGGAGTTAGTATCAGAGTTGATTGACAATGAAAGTAGATTATGGAAAGTTGGTGTTCTGGCTAATACCTTTTCAGATGATATTGTGAAAAGAATTTTGCAGATCCATTTGGCTATCTCGACCCATCATGATTTCCAAGTTTGGGGAGGAGAACCATCAGGCCTTTTTTCTGTTCGAAGCGCCTATAAACTATTACAGAATTCTACTCTTTTTCCTAGTAATGAAATTATACAAACAGATAATAAACTCTTTTACAGGAAACATGGAAATTACATATCTCCTCGAAAATAAAGATAACAATATGGAGGATCTCGTGGAACTACATGCCTACTTTTGCTAATCTAAAACTGAAGAAAGTGGCTATGGAAGTCTGGTGTCCCAGATGCAAACAACATGAAGAAGACAGCATTCATGTATTTTGCCAATGTCCTACAACAGAAGAAGTGTGGAGACTCTTGAATCTATTGTGGATGCTAAATATTAATTTTCAGAATATATGGGAATGGCTTACCGGGGTGTTCAAGCAAGGGACGAATGAACAGTGCCGTCTGTTCTGTTGTGGGTTATGGCTTATCTGGTCAAACAGAAATCAATTAATATATAAAAATAAACACACAAACAGCAGCGATATTTCAAAGCAGATCATCAGATACAATGCAGAACTACATGGTCTTCAGGAGAACTTACTTATCTGCGACAAGGGCACCATTTCTAGTCAGGAAAGCCGAAAGACTCAAACGACCATCCACTTTGATGCGGCCTATTCTCAACTTCATTCCAGATCTGCTTCTGGTTTGGTGGTTCGGAGCCCAAGAGGGGATATGTTGGCAACAAATGCGGTCATTCACTCAAATGTTAGTTCACCATTTGCGGCGGAAGCACATGCAGGGATGCAAGCAATGAGATTAGGAGTAATAATAGGGCTTAATACATGTGAAATTTTTGGAGATTCAAGGACAGTTTTCAAAAAATGTCAGAGCACAGAGAAGGATAAATCGGTCATAGGAGCAATTATTTTAGATATTCAAGAAGCGAAGTTGTTTTTCCAGGAAATAAAATTTCACTGCATTTCACGAGAAGAGAACATGCTTGCGCACGTTATAGCAAGAGAAGCCTTGAAAAATGGTGAGGGATATTACCTAGAGAACGCCATTGAGGAGCAAGTTCCTCTGGAAATGGAGAGAAGAAGAATTGATGGTCCAAATAAGTGAAAGAGATATGGTTTGGAAACGTTTCAGCAGTAGATTAAAAATGGGACTTCAGCAGTAGATCAAAAAACGGGACTTCTGAAATCGTGTACCAGAAGGAAAAGATTACCTGGAGATATGATAAAACTGGTTATTGATGGCTGTGACGGTTCAAGAAAAGAGGAAAGTTTAATTGTGTTACAGCTGTTTCCGTCGACTGGTATTTAGTAGTCTTTAAATTTCAAATTTCTTTTGTTTTGTTTCCAGGCTATAGTTTGTTAGGCCTGTGTTCCCATATTTGGTTTATGTCTTATTTTGGGTTATTATTGGGACATATTTGTAGGCCCAAATACTTGTGTGTTTCTTACTTTTATAATCCAGTCGATTTATTACTCAAAAAAAAAATTCAACACTTGTAAAATTTAGTAGTAAAAGTTTAGTACTTTATTTTTCAGCACTTAAATTTTCAATTTATCAAGCATACCCTAACTTGTCATTCGAATAAATATTTGACATAATATTTCAGAACACAATAGTAAACAACATTTACAATTATTTAAATATTATTAAAATTAATTAATACTAAAACTATCTAATATCAAATAATAATAATTAAATATCTCAAATAATAATGAAAACCATACCTTTTTTGTGACGGAAACAAATGGTTTTGAATGAAAATGTCTTATTAATGCATACATTTGTAATGCTAAATATCAATTTATAACTGTAACACTAATTAAGTGATTATTAATTTAAAATAACAAGTTTAATTTAATATGAATCGAAAACATAATTAAATGAGAATAACTATTACATTGATAATGAAAACATTATTAATAATTACAACTATTTTATATTAATATTTTTTTATTAACATAATTTTATATTCAAGATTTAATAGAAATATTATTAATAAAATGATTATCATTTTTTTATATTATTTATTTTATATATTTAAAAAAATATGAAAAACATAGGTAAAATATTAATTCTTAATTAACCTTAGTTTCTCAAATAAATGTGAGTCATACTATTTGTTGATATTTACGTTGAATCAAACCGATTTAATTAAATGCAATTAATATTTATAAAAAATTTAATATTTAATTTAATTAAAATATTTATTTATTTTTTTAATTTTTGACATATAAATTAAGAATAAATAAATTTATACATTATATATTAGATTACTAGTATATTGATATTATCATCATAATACGATGTAAATGTCACACATTTAATTTTTATTAATTATAAAAATATTTTTTAACATGATTAATCATTATCATATTTATGTATAAAAAGTATATTTATTTAATTAAAAACTTGATTTTTTATTATTCTTAATTTATAAAATTACATTAAATAATTTTATAGATTTATAATTTTATTAATTAATAATATATTATGTCATTTTTTTAAGTAAAATTTTTAAAATATATGATTAAATTAATTAATTTCACATTAATATAAGTTCATAATAATAATCCTAATAAATTATTATTGTAATAATTTCAAATTCATGTTATATATATATATATATAAAAGTAAATTTATAAATTGAATTAGTACTAACCAATCCAAAATTAAGCTCCACTCAAAGACAAACTAAAATATAAGATGTATTTACTAGTGGTTATTGTAATACCCTAAAATTTTGATTTTCGGCTTTTGTGAAATTATGGCTTGGAATTTTCTGAATATGGTTTTGCATTTAATTAACGTAAATAATTGTCTGTTATAGTGGAGAAGTGATTTGGGTCTGTTTGGGGAGGTTTCAAGTTTAAGCCTTAACATGGTCTTAATTTGGGGTTTTTATTAGAAGAAGCCTTATAATTGCTTATTAGGCTTTTAAGTAAAAGTTGGTAAAAATATATTAGAATGGGCTTGTTGGTCTGGTGGATAAGTAGAGTGTTGGTGTGATGGAGGTCTTGGGTTCAAGTCTGAAAGAAGGCAATATTTTTGCTACCTTAGGCGTGTAAGAGTTTGAAAGGAAAAGGAATGCTAATAGTGGTTTAGGGTTTTGGGGAGAGTTAGTCAAGTTTAGTACTTTTTCTTTTTCCAAAAAACTTTTTCCTTTCTTTTTCTCTTTCTCTTTTCTCCCTTTTCTCTATTTGCTTCCCCTTTCTTGTCGAGTTTCACCAGGAAATTCTTTATTTTTCCTTCTTGTTGCTTATTTGTTCACTTAGTTTTCGTATCTTGCAAACATGGTTGGTAGTTGTGTAGAATCGGTAAGTTTCGTTTTACTTATTTCTTTTACGCTTTGGATTAAATGTTAACAAGGGATCTGTTTTACCCTCAAATTAGGTGTAGATCAGGAGTTTGACGATAGGCTACGGAATTCTGAACGTTAGAAAATCTACTCGATATCAGTAAGATTGATCTCTCGATTCGAGATTTGCTTAGTTTTGGTAAAATCGATTTAAGTGACTGAATTGGGGTTTGAAATTGTCAATTTTAGGTTTGGGAGTGCTCGAGGATCGTTTAGGCGTCAATCGAAACTAGGTGTGTACCCTTAACGCACTGAAATCGTGTTTCGGCTAAAGCCAAAAACGAAGCTGTCGACGCCACACGGGTGTGTGGTCTGCCCGTGTAGAGGCCGTGTGCGAGACACGATCGTGTGGTCGACGAAGTAGCCCATGCGCGCGCCACACGGGCACGATGGACACGGTGTGTGATACTGGCTATGCCGTGTGTGAGGCACGAGCTAGGCCAATTAGGCTGTATGGGCCACACGGATGAACCACACAGGCATGTGGGATTTGGACCAGGCCGTGTGATCCATACGGGCAAGGCCAAGATGGGCTGTGTGGGCCACACAAGCATGTGGGCCCACACGGCCAGGCCACATGGGCGTGTGAGCCCATTAATCCGAAATGTTCTGAAAGATTGCACGGGTCGCCCAAGTCAACTATGACCTGTTGTACAGTCGGTAAGGTTGTCTTAGACCCTGTTCTGTGATCTGATTATATGAGATAGTATGTGATATTAGCATGTGTATCGACTTTGTTCTGTATATGACTGTATGTATGATCTACTGTTCTGTACTAAAGCATGCCATGATATTTATGATGCATTGCATTGGGTTGGGCTTGATATTGGAGAGAAGGAAGACTGAAAAGCTTTTAGCCGTATGATTAACAACTCTGCTGCTTATTTATGATATGTGTCGTATTACGGAACGATTTGGTGTGTAGGGCTGGATGGGTTGATTTTATCCGCATACTTGGTGTGTAGGGCTGAGTGGGTCGATTTTATCCCCACATGGTGTGTTGGGTGGACAGAGATGGTGTGCAGGGTTGGTGGGCATGACTTGTATTTGATTTGATATAGATGTGTTTACTGAACGGGCTAAGGCCCGATTATATCTGATCTAATTCTGTACTGAGTGGGTTACGGTCTACATTATATCTATTAAGAGCTCAGGCTCGATATACGACTGATTGACTGTTATCTGTTTATATGCATGCTTACTATGGGGATGTACACACTGAGTTTGCGAAAACTCACCCTTTTAATTATTTGTCTGTCAGGTAATCCCCAACAGTAGATGGATCGATGTGGCGGCGGGCTCGAGGGTGACCACTGATGGACACTTTACTGGACTTCCTATTTTTATTATTGGTTATTTATTATTTTATTATTTTTTATTATTTTACCATTATTTAGAGAGTTTTATGTATTGTGGACCATCAAACTGTTTTGTTTTATACTTAGAATTTTCAAATTGTTTTATTGTTATTATTGATTTTTAGTAAATTGCGACACTCTAAACGCATTTTAAAACTTAATTTAAGATTTTTGTTTAATGAATGATTTATAAGCTTCCGCGATAAATGAAAGATAATAAATTGCACAAGATTTTGATATTCGAAATGGTTTCCAAAAACACTCTCATGTGACGCCATAGATTCGGTCATAACGTCTAGGCCGGGTGTGGGGTATTTAAGTTGTTCTACTATTAGTTCATGTATTATGTGAAAGTTATGAATTTAGTCCTTATAATTTAATTTGATTATTTTTACTTTGAGAATTTAAAAATTTTGGTCCTGATCAAATAGTAGCTATTAAATTTATTAAGTTAATTTCTATTATTTTAAAATTTTCATACAACAAACATATTATCTCATATGTAATATCAGGTCAGCTTGTTACTTTAACATATTACTCACGAAAAAATGAGTGAATAAATTTAATAATTGTCGTTTTATATTAAGGTCGAAATTTCACACTTCAAAAAATATTATAACTAAAAATAATCCAGTTGGAGAACATAGATTAAATCTACAACTTTACGAATAATACAAGACCAATATCATAATTTAACCAAAAATATTTAATTGCTATTGTTTGTTTAGATCTAACACTTCAAAATTCACAAAGTAAAGGGAATAAAATTAACTAATTTGAAAAGTACATGGACTAAAATCAACCAAATTAAAATAGAGAGACTAAATCCCCAACTTACACAAATACAAAATTTAATAGCAGAATTTAATAGTTTACTAGTACTAGAAAAATAAATAAAAATATAGATTATAATCAATATATATATATAAATATATAAGCACAAGATTAAAAAAACTTTTGAATTGAGAAGATATCTCTTTTTTTTTTTTATCAAATTACTAAATTCACATTTTAAAATAAAAAAGTTGTGATACTTATATATTTAAAAATAATTATAATTTAATAGAAGTTGTAATAACTATTACACATTTAAAAATATTATAATTTAATTTATAATTATTAATTAATAATGTTGTGTTAATTTTAAAATAGAGTTATTACTTAAAAAAACTCTAAGCATAAAAGGTAAGAAACAATTGGGATAATTATAATTTAAATTACAATTATTAAGTAAAAAATTCGATGTAAAAGTTATGATAATTTTATTGATGTAAAATAAAGTTATTACTTGAATAGAATTTTAAATAACTCTTAATTATCACTTATTTAAAATCTTAGAGTAATTATTTTAATAAGTATTGTTTAAATAATGTTATTTTACTTTAATCATATAAAGTAAAATTATATTATATGTTAAAATACTTTAATTATAATTTAAAACTTTTCATTAAAATATTTAAATTTATATATTTTAATTATATTTCAATAATTTAAATAATAAATATTATTTTATGTTAATTATTACAATAATAATATCATATTTTAAAAAATTAATTAAATATTAAATACTGAAGCTAGTGAAAACAAGATTTAGCTGTAACTTTTTGACCTTGACTGATATTTCCCTGATTTAAAAAGAAAAAACTTATTAAATAGTGTTTGGTTGAATTCCACTTTATAATTCGTTCATTATATTATATTTATTATAAATATATTATATTTGTTGAAAAAATAATAATTATATTTATATTTTGAGTTTATATAAATATTAAAATATTTATTTATTCAAATTGCCAAAGAAAATCAGACTCCTCTCTTATTGTCTGGTTGTTTGAGAAAACCATAAAATCCCCTTTTTTATCCTCCTCCTTTGGCCTTTAGAACACCATATCTAACCTGGGTATTTTGGTTTCCCATGTTCTTTATTTCTGGGTCACCTTCAATTCTTGTTAAAGTTCCAATTTTCATCATCTGGGTACTCTTAGATCTCCCTTTAAAAATTTGGGTTACTTTCTTTTTTATTTTTTATTACCCTCAAATTTTCAATGTCACAAGGCTTTTCAATTGAGCTTTACTTTGACCCAGCACTTGAAAACCAAGTCTTGAAAGCATGGAATGTTTTGGCTCGTCGGCAAATCAGCACTCAGTTAATTGAAATTGAGTCGAGGCCTCACATTACACTTTTCTCAAGCCCTGTCCTTGACCCTGCCAGGCTTGAATCTGTTGTAAAGTCCTTTGTTTCAAAGCAGGAGCCTTTACCTCTATCTTTTTCTTCATTTGGGACTTTCCCAAATGAAAAGAATCATCTTTTCCTTGCACCAGCTCCAACAATGGCCCTCCTACAGTTCCAGGCTCAGTTATGTGAGGCAATTAAAAAGGAAGGGATTGAAATTGGGGAAGATTTCAAAGCTGACGCTTGGATTCCCTATTGTGCTGTAGCTCAACAAGTGCCAAAAACAAGAATGGCTGAGGCATTTTGTGTGTTAAGAGAGTTGAAGTTGCCTGTTTCTGGGTATGCAATGGATATTGGATTGGTGGAGTTTTCACCTGTTCGTGAACATTTCTCATTTGGACTTGGAAATGCTGTTGAGCCGTGAGATTTCAAAGGGTCATTATGACAGAGTTAGTTCTTGCTTCTTTTTTTTGTTACAATTTCAAAATATGTTTACATATGTGTTGTTAAAGTAGGTTAATCATCAATGATGGATTCTTTATTGTCACTTGCTTTATAGGTTACTCATTTATAATGTCTTTTCGCTGGGTGTATGTTTTAGCACTAAATAATCAGATTCTCCATTGAATTGGGATAAAAGGGGATTGGCCCGACCTTGTTATAGATCTTTTATCTTTGTCTAGGTGTCTAGATAACTTGTAAAAACTGTAAAGAATATCATGAGCTTTTAGTTGTTACCGTTGACATTGATGAAATATATTTAACCATGATATGGCCAGATTCTGCATTGGATAGGGAGAAAGTATAGTTATTTCAAGCCTTTTATTGGTCTCCTATCTTGGTTTGGATGTCTGGAAACATGTAATATACATATTTAGTTCACCAAACATTATAATTCGGATTTCAGATGTTATAAAGAGCAGATTGCGAAGTTTTCATCCAAGTAGTAGCTTTTTAGTTGCTACAATTGCCAGTAATTTCATGTTTGTTAGTTTTGACATTCTCAAATAAGCAAATGGAATTTGATTGTTACTTAGTATAGTTTTGCCAGTATTTAATCAATCTTTAAAACAATCCTAAGTTCTACATGGCATATGTTATTTATTTGTACTAGGATCTTAATGAGATTTTGTTTATGGAAATCTGTCCCTGGATTCATTGGTCCTTGGATTAGATAACGTGGAAACGCTTAATTAGACAATAATTTGTCAACATGATCATTGTTATCTTTTATGTGCAATTGAATCAAAAGTCCCATCTTAATTGGCTTGGGGTGCTTAAGAGTTTCTGTTTTGATGTTTAACATTATGAATTGATGATTTGACAAAGTTGCATCAAGTGTACTGATTTTTGCGTCTTAGTTTAGAATTCTAATCTTTAGAAAATTGCCCACATCTATATATCATTTGCCATTCATACATTTTAGTAGTTCATTAGTCTATGTCATCACTGTGTCCTTTGCCAGCTATAATGTCCATACTCATAAATCCTTTTATTTGGCCAAGCAAAGAAGATAAGCCCAAACTGAAGATAAATCTTTTCTTACAAAATTTGTTGCAGGATTTGCTAGTCTTGTTCACTATTTGTTAAATTTAGTTTAGAGCCGAGTTTAACTTCTGATGTAGAGTCGTGATGGTATGTCTAGTTGGCTACATACACGTTGCGGGATCCCGAACCATGCATTTCTCACCCGATTGCTGCAGCTAACACGCTTTCAATGGAAATGCATTCAAATCATATGGAAGTGACTTACGGAGCGATACAATTTGCTATGGATAGGTTGTGTTATTCATAGATATTTGAGTTCCATTCCTTCTTGAAAGTGTTGATAGGCGAGAGAATCATCTTTCACATTTACACTTAACCTGACTTTCATTACCTGATTTTGATATTGTTTTGTTTATGTTTTTGTATTCCACGATTTGATGAAAGCCAATAATTGTGTTGCTTTTAATTATGACCCTTGAATATTTTTGCTAAATCGATTCTTTTCTGACATAATCCTGGATTGGGACCATCTTGATAGTGATTTTCAAGTTCCTTGCTTGTTTTGTGTTGTCTTTTAGTTGGATGAATGCCCCCACCATGTTTGCACCCAAGTTGCCAGAGTTTCTTTTGTCATTGTTACACTTATCATTTCCAGGTTCCAGCTAATTGCAGATTTTAACAAGAAATCCAGTTTGATTTTTCCTTTTTGGTACAAAGGAGACTCAAATTTCGGACCTGCTGTATCACGTTTTAAGGAATATTACATGAACCAACTGAGATAAGTTTGGAGTTCATAGTTGATGATGATATGTTAGACTTGGCCGGTATTTCAAAATCTCATACTTTCTTATTCTCTCTTTGCCATTGGATCCCAACACAATGGAGAAGCAGGAAAAAAAATTGTGTTAGTTTGGGTGTATTTGCAAAATGTCAAACTTGATCAAGTGGGAGAAGTGCCACTTTTGTTTGAAGTTGGATAGTTTTTGAGAGTTGAATGTTGCTTTTTGTTATAATTAAGAGACAAAATACAGTTGGCAAGGAGCAATATTTAGTATGCATTTATAATTTTCATTTTACAGCAGAGTAAACCATACACTTTATTTAAATTATTCCTTTATATATATATATATAAACTTACAAAGGTATAAACTTGGAAAAAAAAGTAAACTAAAAAAATTTAGGTACAGAGATGAGAAAAATGGCTAATTTGTGAGTGAAACCTTTATAAGGTTGAATTCAATAAATAAATAACTTAAAGTTGATTTTGGTGAATTATTTTTTAAAAGAAAAATAGAAATTGATTATTCTCCAATTAAGTCCAATATTTAGAGTCATCAAGTTTTCGAAACATAATTCATTCCAACTCTGAGCTTCACATAGATGGAGTTTGCTCCACTTGATTTCACCTAAAAATGAAAAAAACAGCTCAGTATTAATCATCGTTTTATTAGCCCGTGTAGAACAAATGATATTTGGTATCAAATTACAATGAAAATACATGGAATTAATTTCTTGTGTTAACAAGAATAAAAAAATGGAGATGAAATTATTATGATGTAAATATAATTATGTATGGTATATGATCCCTAACTAATTTGGATCTAACATCCCCCCCCCCACCCCTTCACTAAGAAACAAATGAAGCTTCTCTTCTCAGAACCGCCATCATAAAATCATTCCATACATCAACAGGACCTGGCAAGCACCAATGAACACAGTCATTATAGCCCTTCATCCATTTGTTTCCCCAGAACTCATTAGGGTGACCATCTGGTCTCATCAGCATTGCCCTCGTAATGTCCAATGCTCCGAACCTTCTCCCGACCTTGGCGCCTTTGATGTTCGCCTTTTCGATCTCTTCCATTTGCATGCTCCTCAGCTCCCATTCAGTGGTGCCCAAGTTTATCTCCGATTCTCCCAAAGGGCTTGTCCTGTTACACCTTCCCCCAGTGTTCCATGCCCCATCCTCAAAATGCGCCGGCGAGAATGTCCGGACTAAGGTGACCCTCACTTTGCAGGTCTTGCAGTTGTTGATGTGGTTCAAAGCAGATCGAAATGCCAACTTCAGGGTGAATCCAACACCGTAATCCTTCACATTCGGGGTATTGCAGTATACACATCCAACAATGCCAGTGCTATTATGGACGAAAATGGGTCGAAAGAACCAATGTGCAGCTGAGATAACGACATAGTCTAGAAGAGGAAGATCTTTGCTCCATTTTTCATCAATTTTGTGTAGGTGTAAATTAAAATTGCCTGATCCTGAACCATTCACCATTCTTTCTTCAGCAGAGACAAGGTATCTGGACCAAAGGATCATAAGAGTGAAATCATGTTTAGGAAAATACCATATCCGTTTTCTATCTTCTGAATCTTTGTACTCATCTTTGGGGGTTTCAACCTGCAAAACATTTTGACCTTCATATAATCTATAGTCTAAACATGCCAAAGTCAACCTTAATTTAGTTGGCCCTAAATTCACATCCAAGACTTCAATTAAGGGACCTTAATTAGTCTACTAGGAATGCTGAAAATCAAGAACGATGCAGAATTTGTAAAGAGAAGTTGCATGTGAAAAACAGAGTATCTTTCATTCCATAATGCAAAGCTCCAAATCAATTAAATTTCTGAATCACTCTGACTTGGTCTTTCAAAAAACACTGGTTTTTCAGGCATTTAACTAGGATGCTTCATCTTCCATAATTCAGGCTTCAAATTCTGTGGACGCCCGTCCATTTTGCCACTTCTATTGATCTCTGTCTCACCCAAATCCATAACATTTCAGGGAATTCTTGAATTCAGTAATTTATCCAAAACTAGATATCATCAAACCTATTTTCACTACACATTCGAGACAATTACTGCTACAAAAAAATCAATGTCGAATTTCAGACAAGAATATTGACAGAAACTAGGCGGGCCAACTTTTGGATATTAAACTCCATGGACAAAGATATCAAAATAAGACGATGTTTAAACAGTGCCCGAGAATTGGAAGTTGTTTAAAAATAATAATAACAATGATGATGATAGAACTAACCTTTGAGAGGAGACAAAGTAGAGATTCCATGTGATTCCTAGCAACAGAGTCACCAACGAATCCAAGTGTCTTCCCTTTAACAAAATCCAGGAATGCCTTGGGATCAAACCTTGGAAGATTACATTGGTCAGGTTTCCATCTCCAGTTCAGAAAATCTCTGTCACTTCTTCCATGGTGGAAACAATTCTTTGAATCGGGAATTGTAGTGCAACTTGAGTTGGTATATAGAGAACCACGGAGGTCCGGTATCCAATGACCCTTTGACAAATCACACTTCGAAATCCCATCATCATAACCTATTAAAACAACATCAGAGCCGTACGGAATTTTACATGATGAAAACTAAAAAAAGAGGATGGAAAAAAATTATGGGTTTACCTTGAAGGGGAGGATGAAAAATTCTGGGTTTGCCTTTACGGGGAAGATTACGAGGTGGTTTGATGACTGGAAGCCTTAGATTACGGGAAAGGGCCTGGTTGGAGATGGGAGTTAAAGGGGTTGTAGAATAAAGGATGAAGAGTATGAATATGACAGTTAAAAGAAGAAAAGACATGAAAAATGGAGGAAGCCTCCCCTTGTTTAGACATCTCTCTTTGAAAAAGTAATAATAATATGAAGATGAAGCCGAAGATGAAGATGAAGATGAAGATGAAGATGAATACTTCATTGTCTTTTCTTCCTTCATGTAAACAATCAATTTAATATAAGATACAAAGGGTTCTTTTGAAGATTTTCTGAATTGAAAGAAAATGACTTTTTTTTTTCCTTTCAAAATAACGATGAGGAAGCAACCAAGATTCTACGTTAATTTAAATTAATTCCTTTTCCTTATTAACTATTTTATCATTTTTGTAATAATGAATTGGATGCTTCTTCTTTGGCATATATTATTCAATTTCTTTTTATCTCTCCATTAAGAAATTACGAAAATATTATTTCATAATTAAAATAAATACATAATAAAATTTAAACATGAGCCCATTAAATTATTAAAATTTTAAATTTATCGTACATATTTTATATATTTTTTATAATTAATTAATTTTAACTTATACATTTCATTATTTATTATATATTATTTTTTAACATACATGTATATTTTAAATCCGTAACTCCATACATATATATATATATATATACATATGATAGGAATTCTTGTGAAATGATATTAAAAAAATAAATGAAGAATGTGTATATAGAGTTGTAAACATGTAATGTAGTGATAGGAGGGTCAAAAAGAAAATAGGTATTGACGTGATAGGAAAAGGAGAGGCATCGGAGGGAAAGCGTGTCAGCATGTGAGGAGAGTGCATGTGAATTTCGCTTTGTGGGTCTTCCATGTTAAACCTGATTTCCCGGCGCCAATCCCCTACAAGATTTTCGACCAATATTACTATATAATACGCTAATAAATTTCTATGTTTGTTTTTATAAGTTAAATGTTACATCTGTAATATTCAAATTCTACGTATCAACGTGTTTAAGATATTTAAAAGATTTTTGTATAAATCTCTTAAAGAAGTTAAAAACTTGAAGAAACCTTAATCAATACTATAGTAGTATTGCAAAAAAGTCATCTTCTGATTTAATTCAACCGTAAAGAGGGAGACAAAAGATGTTTTTGATGAAAGTCGCTGTTTGATTTAATTCCACTAAAGAAATAAGGTCCAAACTTGTTTCAAGAATAAGTCATCACAATCCTTGAAACAATTCACCTCCTCTGGAGATCAAGTCTAGATGATCCTTAGATCAAAACTAAACAAGATAGAAGAATGAAAGGAAATTTCTTTGTAAAGAAATATCTAGAGATTGTAATTTTTTTTTGGTAATTTACAATGTTATGAATTTTGATAAACTTCAAATGGTGTTAAATTTACAAACATCTATTCTTGATTTGAAAGCAAAAAGTGTCTCGTATACTCTTATAATATGATTAAGTTTATTCATAAATATAACTCATATCGCATAAAAATGCGAACATGAATATCTATTTTCTTGAAAATGCTTATAGTCCTGCTCGAAGAATGACCCTATAATTACCAAACGAAATGTGAGTTGTCATGGGATTAAGTGTAGACACGATGAGCATTAGCAGCATGTTCGTTGGCAACAAGTTTGGCATCAACATCCTTACTGAAGTCCACATTCATTAGTCTTAATAATTTCCTTCTTCATTATGACACAAATTTCGTTAATCCGGTATTATGTAGCTTTAACTACAACCATAACGAGCAAATGATGGAGGGACAACTCATTTATGCACTCGGTAAGATTGGTTGGGTTAGAAAAATCGATTGAGAAAATAGTAAATATTGTACGGCAAAAGTTTAATTTTTTTTTTAAACTGAGTTTTGTAGTATTTATAGTAATAAATTTTTAATTGAATTATTACATGTACTTTGAATGAGGTAATCTAAATTATTTCTTGATCTTTTATCAAATGATTCTTTTTATTATCTTTAATCTTGACTTACTTCGAGTATGAACTCGAATAACTAAAAACTGAACAATGCACCTAATAAAAAAACTTTAATTAAATTAAGGTGAAAAATTATCTCTGATATTAACTAATAATTTAATCTAATTTTTTCTATTTAATATCATACTTTTTATAGAAAATAAAGAATAATGGGTTTTGTCAGTTTTTCTAAGAAAGTCCAAAAGACGTTGTATCCATCATGCGCAAATCTTATTTTAGAGATATAGATACCATAAAAGATGTGACAAGTGCACTTTTTTTGTTCATAGCAAAGTGCACCTTGTTGGTAGGCTATATATTTATTTGCGATTTCCAATCGTGTGCTTTGTTTGGGGTTTAAGAAATAAAGTTAATTTTATTTTTTAAGGTATAATGATTTTTTTATGTTTGAATTTTATAAAAAAATTATTGTTTGTCATTTTTTTTTTAAGTTCTTAAGCTTATAATTTTCATTAAATCACTCCTAAATGGATAAAAAAAAAGTTAATGTTTATTAATTTTGTTGACGTGGTATACGCGTGGATTGTCACGTAAATGACGTATCAACATTAAATTAATTTTTTTAATTTTAAAAATATTTAAAATATATTTTTTATAATTTTTTAAAGATTTTTATTGATTTTTATTTTTAACAATAGTTTTTATAATTTAAAAAATTAATTAAATGTTGGCATGTCATCGACATGTATGTAACGTTAACAAATTTAAAAAATATTAAAATTTTCATTTATTTTGAGGTGATTTGAAAAAAATACAAATTTAAAGACTAAAAATGATAAAAAATTAAAGAAAAGGCTAAAATACATTTTTTTTGTAAAATTAAAGGATCAAATAAGTTACCATATTTTTGCTAATTTAAAACATTGAATGAAATATATATGATTGAACATTTTAAAATCATTTTAGAAATGAAAACAAAAATTTAAAAGAAAAAAAATTAAGAATTGTTTTCATTATTTTTGTTACAAATGTTAAAATTGAAAAAAAAAACGTTTTTACTTTTAAATATATTGACTCTAGTTCAAATTTATATAAAAGTAAAAATATTCTTCTTCCTTTTTTAAGAATGGTTCTATTCCATATAAATGTAGATTTTTTTTAATTTTAGGCATAATAATTTATTTAACCTTCTAATTTTATAAAAAAAATGTTATTTAAGACCTTCATTTAATTATTTGTTCAATTTAAACCTTTAATTTGTATTTTTTTAAATCACCACAAAATGAATAGAAAAGTTAACATTAACAAATGCTAACTTTGCTAATACGGGTATACATATGGGCTACCATGTGGATAACATATCAACAATTAATTAAATTTTTTTAAACTTGTATTTTAGAGTAAATTTCCCAAAAATGTCATTTTTTAAATAAATTATTGGATTATGCTATATTTTCTAAAAATTATGGGACTAGGCTTCTTTTTGGTACCACCTCTTGTGAAAATAAAACATACAAAATAAGTCTTTATATATACCCCAAGTCTCATTTCTCTTGTTTTCTTAAGTGATTTGGGATATGGGTCTATACAAACTCACAATCCATTTGCAGTTTGTTCCTAGACAATATAAGATTGCTTACTCTTTTAACTAACAACATAAAATTAAATGCTACACTAAATTTTTTAAAATTAAAGGCAAAACTTTGTACAATATTAAACTCTAACAAAATAAAACATTATAAACTCTTATACAAATATTATCTTCGTAAAAAAAGTCCAATAAAAAAATAAAGACAACCTTACACATATAGTAACACATAATATTTTATATATAGAGATATTAAAGTGTAAAAATTAATAAAGGTAAAAATCGCAAGTTTCATTGATACAAAAGTCTGTTTTGTAGCACGTTCAGTTTTTTCATAACATCCCGTTTTTTAGTGGTTTCAGGACCACGATTTCGGCTAGTAAGTTAATGCTTTTTTGATTATTTAATATTTATATGGAGTTTATGATGTAATATTCAAGTTTGATTAAAAATTTTAATAGTTAGTTAGGTAATTAAGTAAAAATGACTAAATAATTAAAGTTGCAAAAGTTAGTGATTATTAGTTAAAAGTAGTTTAAAGCTTAAGTACTTGAATTGTTGGCCTTATATGGTAATTAGACCATTATTAAATATGGCGTTAAATGTTTTAATATCTGCCATTGTTGAGTTTAGGAGATCTTTTGAAGTTTTGTGATGGTTTGGTAAACTTGGTAGTTAAATGATATTATTTTGTGTAATGGCTTTAATGTATTGATGGTTAGGGATTTAATAGCTAAATTATAAAAAAGCACATGAACTTTTAAGAATTTGTGAATTTTGTGGGCTGATATAAAATTATAGAAAAATTTGGTTAACTTGATTTAGCTTTAGTTATGCTAAATTTGATATTTTTGAAATAATAATTAAATTGTTTAAAAGTTAATTGTTGAGGATTAATGTGTAAAATATATTTAAAGGGTGAGTGATTTGAAGTGAAAGTATTTTTTGTGTTTGAATTAATTTATTTCGTTTAGATTAAGAGAGGAGTGGATCAATTGTTAATCATGGGAAAGAGAAGGTTGTCAAGTAATCATATTCGGTTTTGGTAAATATCATAGTTTGGTAAGTTTTTACTAATGTCTGGGTTATAATTTGATATTAATATTATTAACTATACTTATATATATATATATATATATATCGAGTTGTCACTATAGTGAATAACTTGATTTATAAGAAGTAGAAATGAATTTCTAAAAAGATTTCGATGGATCGAGTAAAAGCTTCATACGTGAAATTTCTGTTTGAATATCTGTTCTAAACCGAGCTCTTACATGTGTTGCAGCTCGGGTTAACATGAAACTCAGATTTAGCTTGATTTAGCTATTCGTTGTCATTTAATATGTTTACCTAGCTCTGGCCAAGCTAGTTTATCCATGTTGTCATTGATTTAACCCGAAATGGTAACTGGACGCAACTAATTTGTACCTGATTGGCTCTTATGAGCATTATATGTTTCTGGACTTACATATTGAATACTTTTACAAAGATCCATCGGAATAATAGAAGTGATCTAATACATAATTGTTTCAATGAAGCATAATAAGCTATGAATTCTAAGTATCCGTATGTTTAAATGTTATTGACTTTGAAACTCTGAATCACGTTGAAATAATGTTGAATTTCAATTGATTATATGCTCGTAGTTGTTTAATGAACATAGTAAATAGAGTATTGGTTTTTGTGGAAGCTTACTAAGTACTTATTATACTTACTTTGGTTATTATTTTCTTATGTAGACTTTGAACTTTTGGATCACGTTGTTTGATCGTTGGTGAGCACACACATCTTTTTTCATCATCTTACAGTAGATTTTGAAGTTATGACTTTTGGTTAAATATGGCATGTAATTAGGGTGTCGTTATACAAATGTGTGAACATGATTTAGGACCTTGTTTGTATATAATTTTAATACTAGTTTAGTGTTTATACTAACATTATAGTTGGTCTTTTGATCATTTTTAAAGTAGCTCACATTGGTTAGTTATTTAGGTGATTGGATGGATAAATTATTATCTTTTGTGGTAAAGTGACTTTTTGGCATGAATTGAATATGTTAAGATAAAATTTTTACCATTTTTGATATATGCATCGATACTTTGACATTTGGTATCGATACTTGACCAAATGAACAGTATCTAAATAAAACAGAATGCCAAAATGGTATCGATACCACAACTAATTATCGATACCATTACTTTTCAAAGAAAACAAAATTGAATTTTGGTATCGATTTTTCTAAAAGGTATCGATTAGGTATCGATACCAACTACGGAACTTTCATTTTTAGCTTTAAAACTTATTATTTTGAGATTTAATTCTTTATATGATTAAAGTTTGCAAATAGATCCTCTTAGAGTTCTAAAACTAAATTATATATATTAGTTTACATGTGATTGATGTTTTGAATTGTTTTGTAATCTTAATTTGATTAAAGCAGGTCATTCTACTAATATCATCGAAGGTAGATATCATAAATTGGTTTAATTCTTAGACATTTATAATTGGAATAGTCTTGTTATGTATCCAACTTCTAGCTTTTAAAAAGGGACAGATAGTGATAATTATTATTATTTGAAAATCTAAAAGTTCTAAATTGTACTGTAATGCCCGTAACTCAAATTTGGCAATGTAATCGTGTTAAGAAATGTTACATTTTCTCTCTATCTGCCTAGGTAGCATGTTTGGTTTTTTTTTTTTACAAGTTAAGGTTTCATGGTTTGTGAGAGTGTGAAGATTTGTCGTGTGAAAGTGAATGGAAGAGGAATTGGTGAATCTCAACATAGTTGACGAAGAGGAAGAACCGGTACAGGCTTAAAGGGATAAAGATGTGGTTAAAGAGAATTATAACCTATGTTTGGTAGGGCAAATGTTAATTGACAGTGTAGTACATTTCCCATTAGTGAAAAATGTTTTGGTAGATCTATGGCATCTGTTAGAAGGAGTGTCGACTATGAAGATTGGAGAAAAGTGAGTCTTGTTTCATTTTTATAATGAAATAGATCTAAAAAGGGTAATGGATGGAATACTATGGTTTTTTAATAGGCATCTTATTGTTTTTATAGATTGAAGAAGAAAGAGGACCCGGTACAAGTTCCTCTTATTCATGCTATTTTTTTATGCAAGTCCATAATTTTTCGTTGAGTTTCATGTCAGAAGGGATAGTACGGCAATTTAGGAACTTTATTGGACAATTTTTAGAATATGATGTTGCGTCAGTGACAAAGAGGGTAAGGAAATTCATGCTTTTAAAGGTGAAACTGGATGCCTGTCTCCCGTTGAAGAGGAAGAAGCACATTGTTTTTTAACAGAACAAGTCCTAATATCCGCTATTTCAATATGAAAAGACAACTTTATTTTGTTTCTTATGTGGTAGATTAGGTAATGGAGAAGGCTTTTGCCTGGTATAATTAACTCTAAGATCTCAAGAGATGGTGTTTGGTTGGGATATTTCGTTGAGAGTTCCACCAAAGAGGGTGGTGCCGACTACTAATAAATGGTTAAGGGATGACTCTACTGATGGAAATAGAATAGAGATGGATTTGGATAGGGGAAAGGAGGAGAGGAATTTTGAGGATATCCAAACTAGTCATCCTTATCAAATTAGAGGAAGAGGTTTGAAGGGTTATCTAAATAAGGTAGTTAGAAACGCCGATCAAATAAGTAGAGAAATGGGAAGTGAGTTAGGGCATGGGTTAAGCTCTAATGAGACACAGGCAGTGGACCCGAAGAGAGAAGATAGGCCTATTGAATTTGTAGATGGGAAGAAAAGGAAATAGGCGCTACATGTAGGTTTTTCGGCCCTGAATAGTAATCTTTCAATGGGCTCAGATTTGGTTGAAAAAATATCGGTGGTCACTATTAAGTAGGTCGACCAATCACAATGAAAACATTAAATTGGAATGTTTGTGGTTTGGGGCAGTCACGGGCTATTAAACGTCTCAAAAATATGTTGAGACAAATCCAGCCTCAGTTATTATTTCTTATTAAAACAAAAATTAGTGCTTCACATATGAAGTGGATAAAGAGGCAGTGTGGTTATGTGAATGAAATTAATGTAAATGTTGAAGGATGAATAGGGGGTTGTCGTTGGGGTGGAAGGATGGTTTAACTATTTCTTTAAGAAGTCTCTAAGCCTCACATTGACGTTGAAGTGGATGAAGGGGAATGAATGACTAATTAGTGGTTTACTAGTTTCTATGATTCCCTTGTGAAGCATTTGAAGGAGTTTGGAATGTTCTGAGTCAATTGAGAAGTAGTAGTCGGCTGTCTTGGTTGGTGTTAGAGTATTTCAATGAGGTGATGTTTTCTTTTGAAAAAAAAGACATTTTCGTGAGAAGAGACAAATGTTTGTTTTTCGGGAAAATACTAGAAGAGTGTGATCTAAGTGATTTGGGTTTTTTGGAACAGTGGTTTACATAGGAAAGGGGAAGATTACCTGATAACAATATAAGGGAGAGACAAGATAGAGGGTTATTGATTTGGCATGGTGGGATCTTTTCCCGGGGTATTCGGTGAATCATCTCCAATATAGTTTCTAATACTATTGTTCAATTTTAATTGATACGGTTGGAAGTAGGTGGGGTAGATCAATATCGAAATACTTTTAGCTTGAATTTAATGCAGATTGGGTATTAGAAGATGGATTTGAGGATCAATTAAAAAGATATTGGGAGTTGAATGGAAGTAAGCTTCTAGCAAAGCTTGGCAATTTAGAAAATGTATTGAGTAGGTGGGCCAAAATAAATTAAGGAGTTTGGAATCGCAGGAAGGTAGATCTAAGTTCTAGGTTGAGTGAGTTGAATGAGAAAGATTTAAATGAAGAGATCTTGGAGGAAATTATTAAGGTTAAACTGGCGTTGAATATGGAAGCAGATAGGGAATAATTATTTTAAGAGCAGCGACCAATAGTTAATTGGCTTCAGATGAAAGATCGTAATAATTCATTCTTTCATAATTTTGCCTCTTCTCAAAAAAAAAAAGAACATTGTTTGAAAGTTGGTGGATGAGACTGAAGAGTAGGTTAGTGGGGAAATAGAGATGGTTGGTCTTCCAACGACTTATTTTAAAAAATTGTTTATGTCATAGCCGTAAAGAGTTGTGATCGTTTAATTGCTGAAGTTTAGCCATGTATTTCAAAAAGTCTAAATGAGGAATTAATAGTTAAATTCAGAGTTGATAAAGTGGTGGAAGCGATAAAACCTATGGCTCTGCTCAATGCATTAGGTAAGGATGGTTTCCCGGTGCTCTTCTATTAAAATTTTTGGCATGTTATGGGGAATGATATTGCTAGGTACTACTTGGAGATGCTGAATAGTCAAAAGGATGTAGAGGAAGTGAATAAAATGAATATTGTACTAATTCCTAAAATGTTTACATCAAAAAATATGGGCCAGTTTAAACCTATTAGCCTTTGTAGTGTGATTTATAAAGTTATCTCAAAAGTGGTGGTTAACAGATTTCAACAGGTCCTCAACCTTTATATTGATGAAACACAAGGTACGTTTGTATCAAGTAGACAGATTACTAATAATATACTTGTGGCCTATGAAATTTTTCACTCTTTAAAAAGAAAATGAGTGTTTTTTTGGATCTTTTGCTTTAAAACTTGATATGAGTAAGGCCTATGATAGAGTTGAATGGAGTTTCCTTAAAAAGATGATATGTCGGTTAGTTTTTTGTAATGCATGAATTTCTTTAATGATGAGGTGTGCCACTAGGGTTTCTTATTTGGTGGTGTTTAATAGAGTTCAGGGAGAAAAATTTAGGCTTACACGAGGATTGAGGCAAGGGGATCCTTTAAGCTCATATTTATTCATAATTTGTGCTGAGGTGTTTTCTACTTTACTTAATATGGCTAGGCGGGAGGGGCAGATTTCTAGGGCAAAGCGGAGGAAAAGTGGGTTATTGGTAAAACATCTATTTTTTTTGCAGATGACAGTATCTTGTTTGGTGAAGCTATGGTTGAGAGAGCTAATGCTATAAAAATACTAGTGATTGAGTATGATGAGGTATCATAACAGTTAGTTAACTTTTATTTTAGTGGTAATGTGGACTATGAGGTGCGAGATTAGGTTGAAAACGTGTTGGGCAAGTAAATTTCAAAATATCTAGAAAGGTATCTTAGTTTGCCAACGATTGTGGGGCGAAGGAAGAAAAATGCTTTCATTGATATTAAAAAAAAAAAAGATGAATAGTTAGAACGTGCATAATTTGTCGATAGGTGATAAGCTGTAAAAGTAACATATTTTAATCCTATTCTTAATGCGTTTTTGGATGATTAATTTTGTAACTTAGTGAATTTGATGCTCCTAATCCTTTAAATTCATGTTTTTATACTTAAGAGAGCCTTTGGGAGCGAAAGAAACGAAAAATGAGCCAAAATCGAACAAATAAAGTTATTTCTAGGATCTACACAGCCTGGGCATTTCCACAAAGCTGGCTACATGCCCATGTGCCAACCGATTTTGATTTCGTAATCTACTTCCTAAATACACGAAAAAACTCAATTTTTAAGCTTTTCGAGCATTCTAAAGTCTATAAATACCAATTAGAAGAATAGAGAAAGGGAGCACTCAAAGAAGATCGGAGAAAAAATTCAAAGAATGTCATCAAAATCAACTCAAAAGCGGATCTCCCTCAAGATCGAATATCTCCATTTAATTTCTTTCAAAGTTTTATTGAGTTTTTTTTATGTCTTATGGATACCTTAACTTTGAGATGTTCCTATTTAGGATTATAAACTAAATTCCCTAGATACTTAGGGAGGATGAAACCTATAATGAATCTTATTATTTAATTTCTGTTTTTACGCGATAAATACTTGATTCTTGTTCTCAATTATGTATATTTATTTTGTGTTTTAATATTTTTGGGATATTAATTCATGTTTAATACGTTTATTTCAGTGGAGCAAAAGTCCCTGTTTAAAAGTAGATATACCATAATTGAGTGGAGTTGTATGCAATCTTAGAAATAGGACGATATAAATTTACTGGATTTAAGTCAAATCTAATAAGGAAATCCATAGATCGAGCTAATGTGACGATAAGGGCTTTAATTAGAAAGAGATTTCAATTAATTAACATAGAGTCAGTTGTTCTTACTTTCGAAAGAGATATTAGCATAATTTAGGGATTTCTATAGATCAAGTTGTAAGTGAATAAATCGTTTAATTCATATTCAAAATAATAGGTGAAGTCTAAGTGGATTCTTTCCTGGGTATTGTCTTTCTTACTGGTTATCTTTGATTATTTTCCTATTTCATTCTCTGTTGCATTCTTAGTTAATTTAGATTAGTAAATTTAGATTAAAAATAATCACTCTAATTTGTCGGGTAAATAATAGAAAAAGGGTAATTACTAGTACTTTTAATCCTCGTGTATATGATATTTCCTACTCACCATAGCTATTCTATTGTTCAATAGGTGCGCTTGCCTTTGTTGTATTTATAGTCAGTTTAATGACCATCAATAGGTGGAAATGAGGTGTTTATTAAGTCCATTTTGCAAGCCATTCCGATTTATGCAATGTAGTGTTTTATGTTGACTATTTCATTGTGTTAAGAATTGGAAATTTTGATGTGCATGTTTTGGTGGCGCAATACAAAAACTAATACATTGGTGTAGTTGGAGCACTATATGTATTCCAAAAGTGCAATGAGGTATAAGGTTTAGGGAGCTTTCAAAGTTTAACATGGCTCTGCTAGCAAAACATGGATGGAAATTAGTTACGAATCCCAATATTGCATCAATGATGAAGGTGAAATATTATCCTCGAGGGGATTTTATGAGTGCAATTTTAAATTCTTACCCTTCATATACTTATGGAGTATTTAGGGTGCCTAAAGGTTGCTGGAATACGCCACATGTTGAAAGATTGGAAATAATTCATTGGTGAATTTTTGGAATGATGTGTGGTTGTCGGGTCCTAGTGATGGCAGAGTGAAAATTCAAAATATTGACATAAGACATATTACTATCTCATATCTAACAGACATGGAAACGGTTACTGTAACACCCCTAACCCGTATTCATCGCCAGACTAGGGTTAAAAGGTATTATCGGACATTTCATAACATTTTATGATCATTTCACAAACATAATTCATACATCATCATCTCATAGTCATTCACAAGCATATAGTCTCTTAAGAAAGTCTACGAAAATTTTCTGAAACTTTTAAATTTTTCTAAGTAATAGAGGTCACACGCTAGTGTGAGCAAGCCGTGTGCCTCACACGGCATTAGGCACACCCATGTGCCTAGACCATGGGAAAACAAGGCATACATATTGACTTATCCACACGGCCACCAGACACGCCTGTGTGCCAGGCCGTGTGAAAATTAAGGAGCTTAATGACTTGGTCACACGGCCAGTCACACGCCTGTGTGTCCAACCCTTGTGCCTATTCGAAATGGCCTCACACGCCTGTGTCTAGACTGTGTACTCGGCCATGTCAAACTTATAGGGTATACTAACTTAGCCACACGGCCTACCATATGCCCATTTGTGAGGCCGTGTGGAGCGCCCAGGCTCAATTCCAATTGAACCTTCGAGCAACACAGCAGAGACACACGCCCGTGTCTCTGCCCATGTGGGCAAAAATAAGACATTTACAAGGCCAATATGCCACCCTTTAAGGGTCATCCCTACAAGCATCAAACCAAGCATAATTCATGACCAAATGGCAACCAAAACCACACCAATTCATGCACAAATCATTCCATGATATCAACCTATTCAATACTTATAAACTATACCAAACACACTTATTTCAGATATCAAAATCATTAGCTTAATACTTATCCACTCAAACCTTTTCTCATCCATTCATCTACTTAACTAACCTCACTATTCATTCCAATTTCACATCTCAACTTCATACCAAAACATACTTTAGCAACCTACATGATACACTTACCAAAATGTCAATTGAAAAAACTTCTTAAACTCATCATTTGGCATATTGAAACACATATCATAAACATATATACATGTTCATATCATATACTAAATTCACATTCATCATTGCCATTCTTTATAAGCCAACTCACATGGCTATATTTACATTTCAAAACATATCTAAAAGATACTATCCTATACATGTCATATACCATATATACAACTCTCAAAATGGTACCAAAATAGATGTCCGATAGTGTGATTGAGTCGCTGACGATCCCTAGATCTGAGCTAGCTTAAGTACACTGTAAAATAGAGAAGAATTCACACAGTAAGCTTTAAAACTTAGTAAGTTCGTAATATAACACATTTAACTCAACCATTAATTGTAATTGAACCAATTAACTAAGACTTAGTATAACTCATATCATTACTCATTCTTATTCAAGACTATTTCTCATTTTCATACCATTATTTAAACTTATAACAAACATTCATAATGCTACTCAATCCAACTCATTTATCAATACTCATTCTTTTATTCTTCCATCTATATTGTACATAATATCGTCAACCACATAGGTTTCGAACATATCTGTACCATCACTTATTTATCTATCACATTTACCACTACTTTGCTCGATACACCAATTCATTAGACCATCTTTAAACGTTCGATGAATTCGCACACTTAGTGCCAATAACTAGCTGAAGCTATAATAGTGTTTCACACTTAGTGCCATCATACTAAACCAAACTTATTTCGGTATCTCATACTTACTGCCAATTATTCAGCCGAAGCTATCTTAATCTCGCACAATTAGTGCTATTTACGTAGTCGTATCTATTTTATGCTCACACACTTAATGCCACTTAACCTCACTCATCATTTAACATATTTATGCTTCACATTTACATTTCCACTCATTTCTTCACATAAATGCATTGTTAAAACAAAATGTATTACACACGAACTTACCTCAGACGTAGAAACGACGAAATTGGCCAATCAATCGAGTATTTTATTCTTGCCTTGATCTAAGTCCGAGTTCCTCTTTTCTTGATCTATATAAATCAAATTCAATTCATTCAATCACATGTTCACTCAATTTCATCTAAAACACATAAAATGGCATTTTTCACATTAGCCTCTAAACTTTCACATTTTTATCAATTTAGTCCTAATTGCATAAAATCACAAATTCATAAGATTTCTTAGCAACCCATGTTTGTCGAATTTATAACATGCTACTAACAACCCATAACTTTTATTTATTTACACTTTTAACCACTCAATTTACTCATTTCACAATTTAATCCCTAATATGCATTTTTACTCAAAATCACTTAACAAAATATGTTAAACTATCAACACATACTTATTTTTCATCATCAAACATCATAAAGCTTAAGCCATCTTCAATGGTATTTCTCAAAATCTTCATCAATTCTAAAAATCAAGGTATGCGCTAGCTAGAACACAAAGCAACGATCACGAAAATATAGAAATTATCAAAATCGATCTGAAAACATACCTCAATCAAGCCTTGTAAATGCCAAATGTTTAAAGCCCTAAAACCTTCCTTTTATCTTCTAATTTTCGGCAATGGTGATGAAAGATGAACAAAGATGATGTTTTATTTTAATTTATTAACTTAATTCACCAATGACCATTTTACCCTTATTAATAAACATAGAATTCATCTAATACCCAAAATAGTCCAATAAAGCTAATAATGGTCTAATATTATATGAAGGACCTTCCATGTAGGAAACCATATCAATGAAGCACTTTTAACACATAGTATGCTACTTTTGCATTTTATGCGATTAAGTCCTTTTATCTAATTGAACACACAAACAATAAAATTATCACACGAAACTTTCACACATATCTTAACACATGCTGTAAACAATAAAAATAATATTAAAATATTTTTTCGACCTCAGATTTGTGGTCCTGAAACTACTATTCTGACTAGGATCAAAACTGGGCTATTACAGTTACCTTGCAAGCACGAAGTCACTTGGAACTTGTTTGGTGATGAGCAAGTGGAGAGGATCTTGGCAATCCCACTAGTTAATAGTGTGCAGACGGATGGAGTGATATGGAGGGGTGATAATACTGGGGTTTATACAAAAAAGAGTGGGTATAGGTGGCTTATTAAAGAGAGGAAAACTTGTTAGGAGCCAAAAATTCAATGTAATATGTGGTTCTAAATACTTTCTATACAAGATTGTGGAGCTTAAAATATTCCCAGCGAAATTCGAATAAGTTTATAGAAAATAACTAATGAATTTATGCTTACTTTGTGTACATTGAAAACACGAAAGCTTGCAATGGATGCTTTTTGTCCAGTCTATAAAGTAGAGGAGGAAACTGTGGCACATCTGTTTCGAGAATATGTCTTCATAAAGCAAGTCTTACAGGAAATAGGAGTGGTTTTCTTGACAACAAATAGGGAACAAAATTGGAAACAATGGTTAGTAATGGAATTCGAAAATAGTAGTATACTGATATGTAGAAACTTAGCTATTTAATTTTGGGCTTTATAGTACAATCGAAGTAGGGCGTATCATGAGGGGATAAAGGAACAGGTATAGGATGTTTTGTTCATTAATGTCTATAGTTTAGAAATTGAATAATTGGGAGAGTTATCTGTTTTTATACATAGGTTAAAATGCGCTAGTTGGGAACCACTAGATGGTGAAACTGTTAAGGTTAATTTTGATGCTTCTTACCAACAACATTTACATAAGTCTAGTTCGGGGATAATAGTATGAAATGAAGAGGGATTGATGATGGCAACGTGTGTTTACCTGTGGGAAAATGTTCTGAATCTGACTATGGCAAAGGTGCGAGCGTGTCTACAGGTGGTTATTTTTGCAGAAGAGCTGGGGTTTGAAGAGGTTTGTGTGGAAAGAGACACTTTAACTGTTATTAAAAAGCTAAGATCTGTAAATAAAGATAAATCGAATATAATAAATTTGATAAGATAAATTAAAAGTAGAGCATCTAATTTTCAAAGTTTAATGTTTTGGTCATACCTCGGACGACAAATGAAATGGTGCTTGTGTTGGCAGCAGAAGGTCAACAATATGGATCTCTTGTATATTGGATGGAAGAAGCCGAAAAGGAGGTGGAAAGACTTGTTAACCATGATAGGATGGGGGTTGAAGTGGGTTGGCAAGAGTTGTACTAATTGAGTTCGAATGTGAAGCGGCGATCAGGAGTTCGATGAAATCAGCGACATAGAAAGGTGTTGAGAAGCATCAAGACGACACCTGTGACTGAAGGAGGAATCTGGCTACCTTGTGGTTCACTGATGCAAGAAAAGGTTCTGGTAAATTCTTGGAGACAAATAAAAGGTTTTAGGCCTAGGGTCCATTTGTTTTTTGGTTTTAATTTTTAGTTATGTTTTTTAGTTTTTTGCGTTGTCTTTAAGATTTCTTTAATGTTGCTTTCTTTTATATTTTTCCTTAAGGCATCATTTGGTCATCCAATAGTTAGAAGTGGTTTGTAAGGCTAGGCAGTATTAGAGGGCTTTATAACCGTTTGACTTCTCCTCAAGTTTAAATAAATCAATTGGTTTGATTTAAAAAAAAAAAAAATAGAGATAGTATAGTGACACATATTTTAGTTTTATTTTTTAATATGTTAAATATAGATATTATTTTGTCAATAATTATAGATATTATTGTATTAACTCGGTATGTTTATTTTTACATTTCTCTATATTTTTAAAAGTAAAAAAGTACATTAGTCAATAAATAATTTGGTGACAAAGAATTTGTATTATTATTTAGTCTTCTATTAACACATAATTTTAGATTCAAACATGAAACCACTCTACCTCTCTTCCTATAAAAAATAAAATAAGAGAATAATATAAATTTAGTGTTGAGTTGAGACTAAATCAATCAAGAAAATTACTTAAATAATTTTACATATTTACAAATATATATATTTTATTATGAGATTATTTTTTTTTCTTATTGTAAAAAAAAGATAAAAAATTTGCAAGTGTAAATAATATTTTTAAATATAAATTAATACATTATTATAAAATGAAAAATAACATAAATACGGTACGAATATATAAAATTTTCATGATAAAAAAATGAAAGAAAATAAAATATAAAATAAATAACATGAATTATTTACTTGAATTACCCCAAGAAATAATTTAAAGATAATAAATAATTGTCTAATGTCTAACCTCCTTAAATTATAATCTAAACAATCTCAAACAAAAGGATAGCATTTAAAGATAACAAAATATAATTTTGTTAGAGTTTAATGTTGTACAAAGTTTTGTCTTTAATTTTTAAGAATTAAGTGTAGTCTTTAATTCTATGTTGTTAGTTAAAAAAGTGAGCAATCCCACACATTATTTAGAAACAAACTGCAAATTGATTATATGTCTATATGCACCCATATGCCACATCGGCTTAAAAAAAATAAGAGAAATAGGACTTAGAGTTTATGTAAAGACTTGTTTTATAAATTTTATTTTTACAAGAGGTGACACCAAAAAAAAAATTAAAAAAGAAATATTAAGATAGAAAAGCTAGAAATATATTCGTTATTTCAACCTATTCCCATAATATTTCATAACACATAATTACTCCATGTTTATATAAACTAGTATAATAATGTAACATATGCTAAATAATCTCTATATTAAAAGTAAGATACTAAAGTGACCAATGTTGATTCACCTTTTATTCTCATTTGGAAAATTCAAAAGTTGGATCACTATTTGTCAACAATGGTCCACTACTCTACAACCAAGGGAAATGGGGAAAAGAAACATTAAATTTGGAAATTTCATTTATTTGGGTCACTAATTTATTCAGTTTTAAAATAAAATTATTGGGATTTTATGGAAATGATTATTGTACTTGAGTCCACATATTTATTGTTAGGTTAAAAAGAAGAGAACAGAGATTGGGTCCCAGATGGTCAGCCATTCAACAATATTTACCGACATTCTTTTATCAACCCAAACTCAATGTTCCAAAAGCTGATTTTGCAATCTGCTTTTTTAAATAATTTTATGTGATATTCATGTGGTGGGTTAAAATACATATTAAAACAACTCTGAAATTTGAATCTGCATCCAAAATCATTTTCAACTTTTCAATTTCATTTCTCCTTTATTTAATAATTTAAGCTATTTACTTTAAAATGAAAATAGAAAATTACTAAAAATACATGAATATTTTTATATAGTTTTTATATTAAAAAATCCCTTCAGAAAATATAAAAAAATTAAGTCTCTATATTAAATTTGCATCCAATTAAGCTCTTAGCGTTAATTAAAATAATCAATTAATCCTCTTCGTTAACGGTTTTCATCATTAACCATGCTGATCATTAAAATAAATTGACGAACTAATCAGATAGTGACATGTAATAACTTCTAATTTAAACTAATATTTTCCCATAAAAATGATTAAAAATTATTAAAAAATCAGAAAATTTCTCAAAAAAATATAAATATGAATAAATGTTAAAAAATATTAAAAATGAAAACTGGTATAAACTTAAAAAATTATAAATATAAATAAAAAATATTATAAAATATAAAATTCTAATAATTCTAATAAACAATAAAAATTATAAAATTAAGAAAACATATTTAAATTGTTTAAAATTTTATAAAAACATATTAAAACTCTATAATAATCATAAAACGATAAAAAGTATTAAAACTGATATAAACTTATGAAAATTATAATAAAAAATAATAAAATTTTGAACTGGACCAAATTAATCTATTGGATCAATTAAATCGAAATCAGCAAGGGTATCGATTTGAAGAAAGTCATTAGGTTGGTTGATTTTGGAACCAATCAATTTTTTATTTATTTAAATATTTTTTTTACTTTTTAATTTTTTTATTTAATTGAATTGGACGGATCAGACGAACTAGCAAACCATTGGCCTAAACTGTTAATCACTAGTCCAATTTTGAAAACTTTGGTTAGAATAGTTCATTGTAACATATGCTAATAGTTGGATAATGAAATTATGATTTGATGAAAATATTAAAAAAATAAAAGATTGGGTCAACCATTGGTTCTTAGGTCAACTGGTCTAATGGCTTTCCCCGGATCAATACCCTTGTCGAGTTTGGGCTAACCAGTCTAGTTCAAGTTTTTATGATTTTTTAAATATTTTTTATAAGTTCATATTAATTTTAATACTTTTAATATTTTTCAATAAATTTTACAATTTCTTAATTATTTTTTAATAATTCTAATACATTTTTTAATTTTAAATATTTTAAATAAGTTTTATTAATTTTATAATTTGTTTATAATTTATTATTTAATATTTATAAGTTTTTATATTTTTAATAAGTTTATATCAATTTTAATATATATAGTTTTATTTTTATAATTTTTTATTTTTAAATAATTTTCTATGGAAAATATTAGATTGAACCAAAAGTTGCCATGTGTCACCATCTGATTGATCCATCAATTTATTTTAATGATCAATGTGATCAATGATGAAAACTGTTAATGGAGAGAATTAATTAATTATTTTAATTAACAATAGGAGCTCAATTGAATACAAATTTAATATCAAGGTTTAGTTGATTTTTTTTAATTACAATTTTAAGGTTTTTTTTTTACTTATAAATCTTATAATAAAAATTATTGTTTTTAAAATTTTACCTTTTAATATTCGGTTATCTAAAAACACTAGTTCAATTAAGCATTTTAAATTAATAAAGACATGAAGCAAGTAAACAAAAATGTGGCAGGGGAAGGAATGAACAGACTTGACTCCTTAAATCCTTAAAATGGAAAGTTATTATTTAGGTTTTTTAAAAAATTTTAAAGGTAAAATTTTATTTTATCTCTCTAAACTTATAAAAATTCGATTTAACTATAAAACATTAAAATTTTATTCCAACCCTAAAAAAATAGTACTGAATTCACCCCTAGAAATGGATAAAGGCATTCGAATTTAGAGTAATCAAATTACTAATTAAAAATAAAAATATTTATGAAAACTAAAATCCAATTTAAACTTTAAAAAAAGATTTACAGGTTTCCAGAAACAGCGATATTGGGCCATTCACTGGGCTCACCCAGAATGGAATGTACATCTGTTTAAACCTTGTGCTCCATCCAATTTTATTTATATTATTATTTTATAAATTGTGATGAGTTTTAAAACATCACCCTTCAATAATACTCTAAATGTATATTATATTTAACTCCCACGTTCAACTTCGAATAATATAAATTATTTAATATAATTCGTATTTAAAATGTTTTGATTTTAAATTATATGACATCATCCCTACATTCAATATTGTATTTAAAATTTATATTTTAGATCTTAAATCAGCACCTCTTAGGTAAAATAATAACTTACTAATTTATTGTCTAGGATTTTCACTGATTCTATCTCAGTTTTTGTGTACTTCAACGAATTTTTTATTGAGGGTTTCATATATGTTAATTTTTAATTTCTTAATTAAGGTGATATTATGAGTTAATTGGTCATTAATTTGGTTAAAAAAATTATATTAATATCTTTTTGTATTTATTTTAAGTTATATTATTCAAAGATATTGTAATTTTTTATTTTAAATAAATCTATAAAAATATGCATATAGTAGTATTTGAATCTATGCCAATTCCATTAGTAAAATTTTAAATTTATCACACAATCTGAGCTTTAGTTTAATTTTTTTATACATTTTAATTTTATTACGCACATTTTATTATCTGCATCAATTGTATTTATTGATAATGTTGCTTATTGAGTTGGTGTTACAAGCTAACTCAAGATTAATGACCACGTCATGATAAACGTTTGTAGTGCATTTAGTATTTTAATATTTTGAATTTACATGTTTAAATTTCATTTTACTCACAATTTAATCTATTTCTTTTCATTTTAATATCATACATATTTCATACATTATTATTAATTAGTTTTAAACTATATGTTTCATTATTTATTGTATGTTATTTTTAAGCAAACTTTTGTGTTTTAAATACGTGATTTTCACACACATACGTGTGATAAAATTTCTAGTATTAATAATATTGTTGATTGAGTCGGTGTCATAAGTTAATCTAATTTTCAAATCAAACACTTTGTTTTTATTGTGCCCTTTTTAAAGCATGCTTAAGGTCTTGTAGACCTTCTTAAGGGACTCTATATGTATGATTTGCTCTAATATGATGATATATGAATGATGATTAGTAAAAGTTTATGAAATGTTTAGATACGTCTAAAAATGCTCTTAACCCTAATCCAACAATGAATACGGGTTAGGGGTGTTACATGTAATGGTTGATTAAGAGTTGAATTTTCTTAGTTAGTAATTGGAAAATTTGCAGGGTAATGTGCACTAAGAATTGCATAAATAGTTTGTGACGTCGTGACATCTTTTGAACATTGTCCCGATGAGATCTGAATGCCATGGCACGGTGCAACGCCAGACCTTGGTCATTACGATCATGTTAGATAAACTTATACATGAGAATTTCAAACAATCAAGTCATGCAATAATCACTAATTATATAAAGCTAATGGTATAATCTATCATAAATTTAATTGTACGTTTAGGGTTTAAGCTTACATATCATTAAACGGAGCATTTGGTTTAAGGAATGTAATGTTACCTTTCGTAATAGAATTACGAAAATAAAAGATTATAGGTGGAACATTTGGTATGTTACATTAACTTATTTGGTTCAGTTGGCTGAAATATAATATTCAATTATTTGGTTAACGAAATATAATTTTACCTAGAAGTATATTTTACTAAATTGTCATTGTTATAAAATTTATTTTTTTAACATGTTTAGTTCCTTTAATATTTTTTTAATCTCGATTTTTATAAAATTATGATAAATTATTACAACTTCTATTTTTATTATAATTTATATATTAATAAGCAAATATATGATGTGAAAATTATAATAATTTATAAAAAAAATATAACTACATCATCAATCATAATTATGATTATCATCATAATTAATATAATAATAAATAAATCGTTAAAGTAAATAAATCAATTTTCGTGAAATAAAATCAAGAAACTTGAAGTGATGAAAATGGGAAAGAAGAGAAAACTGGGAGTTGCCCGTAGTCATATCTCCTTTACCATAATCTGGCTGAAGCAGTGACATGTTGGGTAATTATTTATCTCAATTGAGTGGGGCAACGCCCATTCCCATTTCGGATTAAATTATCCATTTATTGAAAATGTATATATAAATTTGATAGTTGAAGTTCCACTCTGCGTAGTGTGGTATTTGATCTTAAATTTAAATTCTAATATCATATTAAGCATAAATTAATGTTAAATTTTAAGATGCATGCAATGTTTATTCTATAAATATGGGGAAATGTCCATTTCTAGAAGAATTCCAACACACACCTGGATTTGGATCAAAGAGGAATATGTGCTATGAAAATCTACCTTTTATCTTTATTTCTATTTTCTGCAGAGGGATGGAATGAAACCAAATTCCAAACTCATCACATGTAATGAAATCAATAATATCACTTTTATAAAATTTTAAACTTGGCTATTTCTGGGAAACATTCAAATCCAGTTGTAAGTTTGGATTGATTTAAAACCTTTTGGAATTTTTGAAGAAATCTGGTATTTGACACTAAGCAGTTGCTTAAATTATAAGTATTTTTAACGAAAAATTAATTGATGCACAAACAATTTATTATGCATACATATACATACAATTGATGGATATAATAAATTAAGTGTGCACATTTTATTGATGGAGTCAGGTTACCTCTACACTTGAATTGGTGTGAAAAGTTTAAATTAGTTTGCTTCTTCTCTTTTATTTTACTCAGGAACGATGTTAATTTCTGACCTAGTTACCATTTATCTTTTTCTCCTTCCCATTATTATTTTAATTTTTCTCCTCATTCACTCAATATGTTTTTTCTATTTTTAGTTTGCAGATCTTTTTTATTGTCATCCTCTCTAATTTGGTGGATGCTCAGTTTTTTTTTCAATTTTTATTTACCGATTTGGATCATCTGGGGTTGATTTTATTATCATATTAAATGGTTATAATCACTTTAAATATATCGGACTTAAGTTGCGATAGAGTCAATTGTCAACGCACAATAATATTTATTTTATGATAAGGCTAAAATTTTTGTTATGTTGATAGAGCTCCTCCTTGATTTTTCCCTAAAATTGTATGATGCTGTTGAGGAAAAATAAGTAGCGAGTTGTTGAATGATACTCTACCATGCCCACTGCAGACTAGTACTAAAGTAGTTCAATATTTGCATTATTTAATTTGAAAATTTAATGAAACAACTCTGTTTATTCATGGAATAAATTAATAAATTTTATAAAAGATGATTATTATTATTATTATTATTATTATTATTATTATTATTATTAGAGTAAAACTAAGCTTAACTAACACCATGAGTGAAAGCGTGAAGTTGGCATGCAAACATTTATTGAAAAAGTAAATAACGTGGATTATCACCGCGTCAAACTCTATTTAAACCACAAGAGTGGGGTTCCTACTGATTCATCTGTGAGCATCTTCACCATGGCTTTCAGTTTCAGAGCTATGCTGTTTTTTATGGCTACTCTTCTCCTCGTTGCCGTTAGAGTACATGCCTTACCTTCCTCTCTTGTTTTTTACTCAACAACAATGGGTTTTGTTTGTTAACTATCCTCTCTCTTTTCTTTTTTGTAGATTGAATCCAGTGAGGAGGAAGAGACGATTGAGGTATTTTCTCTTTTAAATTGCATTTGCTGCTTATTTGTCTTGTAATTCTTAAAAATGGTTGTCCAAAGTTTACTTTTAACTGATTAACCGGACAATACTGCTAATTGGAGTGATTGTTTCTTTATGTAATTTAGCTTTTTTTAAGCAGCAATTCCATTCATCCCGGTTGTGCATTGCCCACCCTGTTCCTGTGTTTATGTGATTTATTTATTGTACAAAGTAGTATTTGGAATTTGAATATCAAATCTTCTTTTAAATATTGGAGTTATTCAGTGTTGATTGTTGGCTAAAAATTTTGCGAGGTAATATTCAGATAAAAAAGGCTCAAGTTCCTATACCAGCTCCAGCTCCAGCTCCAACTCCGATCCCAGTGTGGTCACCCACATCTACACCACCATACAAAGCTCCAATTCCAGCACCACCACCCAACGCTCCCACTCCCCTAAATAAGCCCCCAGGTTCTCCTGCACCACCACCAAAGGGTCCCACTCCTTCGTATAATCACCCAAGTTCTCCTGCCCCACCACCTAAGGCACCCACTCCCCCTTATAAACCCCCAGCTCCTGCACCATCCAAGGCTCCTACTCCGCCAAATAAGCCACCAAAAACTGCAGCACCACCTTACAAGGCACCCCGAACTCCCACTACACCATGGAATCCGCCAAGGCTACCATTGCCACCTGTTAAGACGATAAAGGGTAAGAACTTGGATCTTTTTTTTTTTTAACTTACCATGGTTAAGAAAAGCTAATATCAGCTTCCAATAACTCTGGAAACCTTATTTTTCTGACAACTGACGTTTGGTGGCAGATTGCATCCCTTACTGTAGAAAAAGCTGCATATTTAGTTCAGGGACTAAACTTTGCATGAGCCGATGCATGCCATGTTGTAACAGATGCAAATGTCTTCCACCGGATACATATATCAACAGAGGGTGTGGCAAATGCCCTTGAATACCCAAAGGGACAAGCCCAAGTGCCCTTGAATAACCCCAGGCTTTCTTCATCTTCTCTATTTACGATATGCTAAAAACCCTATGTAATAAGTTCCCTAAAAATGGATGGTCAATTCCACCATATGTTCTTGTTAATCCGCCTTGTTATTTTCATAATTTCATCAGAACCCAGGTTGATTTTCCATCCGTTAATTACATATGAAAAGTTAAACATATTCTTATTCTTATTCTTATTCTTATTATTTATTTGAGTTCAAATAATATATATGCCTTTTATGCAGCCATATGTAAACATTTAACATAGTTGTTATATATCCAGTTTTCATTTTTTTTTCTCAAAGAGGTCGCTTGAGTCAGGAAAAAAAATTAACATTAAAATTCTTAGTCTATTTCGGTCGACGCTAAAATGTCGAGTGGCTAGCCCAGCAACTGCCGACGACACCGGTGGTCGTAATGGAGCATTCATATTACAACTCTCAGATCACCCATGCTTTCATTTTAAATTCCTTTGATGGATTGTCACTTGTTTGGAGTCGGGTTACTGAGAGGTGATCCTTGAAACGGATTGCAAGGACGTGGATTTGATCAACTCTGGTATATACTTCCTTCACTGGCAGTGATTAAGGATATACAGAATATGTGCAAGAGGCGTTGGAACATTTCTATAAAATATATCCCAAGAGAGATAAATAAAGTGGCGGACTTTCTAGCTAAACAGGTTCTGGTTTCTATCTGTTTGAGGAACCCTGTACCGGCAATTCTACAGCTGCTGGAACTTGATGCTTGAGGGTCCATTTCTGCTGCTGCTTTGCTTAGTTAGCCAGTTTTTCTTTTAATGCCTTCCTTTTTGATAAAAACCAAAAATTACTCATAACACATTCTTTTATACAAAAAGATACGACTTTGAAGTGGATTTTCTCATGAGACTTCAAAAGTCGTTTTCCTGAGAGGACGGAATTATTGACTTATTTTAATAATTTTTTTTGTTGAAAACTTTTTTAATAATTAATCAAACATGTTTTACCAATTTTTGTTTCTTTAGTAAAATATTTACTATAAACGTGCTCTTTTTCCATAAATGCAAATTTTTATTTAATTTTAACATAAAAAAAAAAGGAACCTATAAGGTGAAGCTGATGGGAATTTATGAGACCTATGTCTAAAATCTTACCATATATGGGCCGAGCCCTCGAAGGGAAAATAATGAATGGCGACAGCTTGTAAAAGTTAGGGTCATCAGCCACAAGCTGTGTTTTAATGGTAGAATGGGAATGACCTACACTAACCTAGGAAGAACCCAAAAAAGATTAGAGTAGTTTAATTTCTGAAAATTTTGAAAACGACTAATTAAAGGTAATTAATCACGACATTAATATTTTTCGTTAACTGTACATAATTTTGATTGGTGTTACATATTTTGTCAATTTGGTCTTAATTCTAAAAAATCAACAAATTTAACATCAATATTTACACATTTACCCAATGTTGCGAGCTAGATTTCTTAAATCAAGACAAAATTGACTGAATGTGTAAACTTTAAGAGTTAAATTTGTTATTATATCAATCAAAATAATGTAAAATTAATAAAAAAATATTAATGTCGTGATTAATTATCCTCAATTACTCCTTTTCAAATTTGAAAGAAATTAATTTTGCAAATTTAAAAAAATTAATTTACTCAATATTAAGTTGACAGAGGCTAGAAATTTTTTTTTTACTTATTTTATATAATTCTTGTTACATAAATTTTTTTTGAGATTTGTGATATGTGTGATTAGGTAATAAATTGTGTAATTACACAAAGAATTATGAACACTGAAAAATGTTTGATGTCATATTTTTTAATTATAGGCTTCAACAACTCCTTTCCTTAACACAATTGTAGAGCAAGCTTGTGAAAAGCTATGTAGAGAACAGGGGCGAAGCCAGAACAATTTTGTAGGGGGGCCGGAAGAAATTTTAATTTTTTATAGTCTATATCTTTATAAATTTTAAAGGATTAAATTCAATTTTTATAATTTTAGGGGGGCCAAAGTGCAATTTTACCTTTATTAATTTAAAATTTTTAAAAAATCTTAAGGGCCTAAATAGAAATTTTACCTTTTAGGGGGGGGCCGGGGCCATACCTACCCCTGGATTCGCCTCTGGTAGAGAAGTAAAAGGCCACGAAGGTGATGTCAATAAACCGAATTGAACCAGTCAAGAAATTTGGTTTAGCGGATTAAATCGGTATAATTAGTGAGTTTCAATGGTTGTTTTTGGGTTTTGAATTTTCATATTAATTTACAAACCTTAAACCCATAAGTACATCCAACCCCAAACAATCAAGTACTATATAAGTCATATCCAATTCAAATCCCAACCCAACTCAACTTACATATAAATCTAATTACACAAATAATTAAATATTCAAATAACTCAATCTAAAAATTAAAATTACATAGTTCAATTATTTTGGTCATTCCTGCTAAAATCACATACATCAACTTGATGTGGCAATTAAAAATTCGATATAATAACAAATTTAGTGCTCAACTTTTACATATTATATCAATTTAATAATAATTTTAAAAAATTAACCCTCAAAATTTATAAATAGTCTCAATTTGATCCTAATTCTAAAATTTCAAATATATATAAATACATAAATATTTTTTTAAAATATAATAATAAATTTAATATATATAATTAAAAATATTTTTTTAAAAATATAATAATAAATTTATATTAATATTAGAAAATAAAAATCTCTCGCTCTCCCTCTCTCCCTCCGGACTTGTAGGTGTAGGGAGGTTTAGTGGGGGGATTTTTTATTTTATTTATTATTAATATAATTATATTTATTAGTAATATAAACATTGATATAAAATTTAAATTTATTATTATATTTTAATATATTTTTTAAATTTATTATTATTATTATTTTTTGAAAATATTTATGTATTTTTATATATTTCTTTGAATTTTTTAGAATTAGGATCAAATTGAGACTATTTTTAAATTTTAGGGGTTAATTTTTTATAATTATAAATAAATTGATATAATATATAAAAGTTGAGGGTTAAATTTGTTAGTATATTGATTTTTTTAATTGCCACGTTAGCTTGTCGTTTGTGATTTTAACAAGAGTGACCAAAATAACGGAATACTGTAACATAAGTATTTAAATTGTAAACTTTTTTATTTTGAGTGCCTAAAATAAAATTTTTTAATAGTTGAATAACCATATATGTAATTTACTCTTAAATTAATTAATAAATAAAATTATTTAATAGATAAAAATGATATGGTATAAAACTAAAACTTATATAAGTTATCTCTAGTAAAACTTATATAAAAATAATACTGTAGAAAGAACCATTGAAATTAAATAGGTAAAGTTATATGTTATTTTCTATAGTATTATTCTTATATAATTTCTGTTACATACTAGAAATCTTATCACACGTGTATATATGCTTGTGGACAAAGGTAAAGTTAAAATTTTTAAGAGATTTAAATGTAATTTTACCATATATTATTTTATAATTCTATTTTTTTGGAAGGGACTAAATAGATTTTTTTTCATATTTAGGGAATTTTATCATATATTAATTTATAATTTTATTATTTTAGAGGGGCTAAACTAAAATTTTTCCATTTTTAGGGGGCCAAAGCCTTACTAGTCACCTAGCAGCTTCGCCTTAGCGTGTGGAAACCACCGATTTAGAACACAAATATATGCTTAAAGATAACATACAATAAACAATGAAATGTATGGTTTGAAACTAATTAATCATAATAAAACATTAAATATTCACAATATTAAATTGAGAAAGATAAATTAAATTGTGAGTAAAACGAAATTTAAAACATAAATACGTCATATTAACAATACTAAATGTACTACAATTGTTTATAATGGTAATGTCATCAATCTTGAGTTGATTTTTGGTTAACTTATAACATCAACTTAATCAACAACATTATTAAAATTACATACAACTAAAGGAGATAATAAATTGTGGTTATTAAAATAAAATTGAATAATACATTATCAAAATGAAACTTTGATTGAATGGTTAATTTAAGGCTTTACCAATCCAATTGACACTGGTTCGATTCATTATCAAGTTGATTGGTAACACTAACGCAGTCAATGATATAATCTATATATATACGAATTTAGTTGGAGAAAATATTTTATGTTAAAAGTTATTTTTTTTTTACAAGTTTATTAAAGAATTATTAGTAATGTAGTAGTAAAGAATTTATTTATATGGAAGGGACACGAAAATAATATTAGTTCAAATTATTAGAGTGATAGATGAGAATGATGATAACTGAATTGATAGACTTGATTAATAGTAAATTATTGTCCAATGATATAATAAAAATTTCGTGGTTGGTTTTTTTTTTTAATTACTACTTAATTTAGAATCAAGAAGCAACTCAATACTAAGATTTGAAGATAGTTGATAGGCGAAGAGAGGTTTTGTTGAAACAAGGAAATAAAAGAAAGAAGTGAATGGGATTTTTGTTATTGGGGTTGGACACCACATCGGATACTGATCACAATACTTCAATTATGTTTTACAATTAAATGCGTAAACTTTATAATTTGGATGCAGATCTCTATGCTGCTAATCTAAAAGAATATCACGTGGATATGAATAGGCATCCAAGAAAAAAAAAGCCTTATAATTACTCGCGCAAACTATAAAAATAGTAATTTTTTTTTGTTTATTTTAAATTATAAAATATTATTTTCTGTTACGAAGTAATCACTCTATCGTTAAGCTCTCTTACTTTCATAATAGATGCCCCAAGTGGTAGTTTAAATGTCAAATTAAATTTCTTTAATTAAAAATCCATTTTGATCTCAGTAACTGAATATTTAAATTGACATTTAAAACTCATTTAGACTGTAGTTAAGGAGATAGTGGAGTTTAATAGTAAAAAGACTATTTCATAACAAAACAATAATATTAATAATTAAAATATAACATTTTAAATATGAATGACTAAAATATAATTTAACGCAAACAAAAATAATTATGTTTATAGTTTACCATAATTAGCAATACCATCACTCTTCCATTTATTATTACTTTTTTAGTGAGAAATCGATAAAACTTGCATTGGGGTTTTATTCTTATTTAATCATGGGAGTCCACCTAGAAAAGGGGAAACCAAAAAAAACAATAATAAAATGGGAGCTTCGAAATTCACCGAATATTAACACGCCCTTCTTATTCGCCCATTATGAATTTAACTCATATAAAAATTCAAATATTATGTTAAATGAATTTGGGTTACGCCTAAATGTTACATATTTGATGATTATTTTAAATTTGATAGTCATATCATGTTAAAATACTTTTATTTAAGTATACTTTTTTATAATATTTCATGATTGATGTTTAGAGATAGTGATTATATTAAGCATCCGAAATTAGTTTTATTTTTGGTGAATAATAAATGCAATCTCATCCAAGATAAGTTTAATTTTAATTAGCATGTGAGGGATGAAATACATTCATACGCCGCTGCTTTGCTGCCAATTTCTAATTCATCCATTTTTTATTTATTTATTTTGGATTATCAAAATAATTGTATTTCTCCTCTTTCAATCCATGATAGCTAATTATACAAAAATCCAGTTGTATGACAACCCTACATTCTCATAAATACAAGTATTTATAATTACATTAATCAATTTCCATTACACCATCATTCCAAATTCCTAGATCATTTTTAATTTTATATTTTTTTAAAATTTAACTATTATATTTCATATTACATTAATATATATTATGCATGTCGAATTTGATACAAATTAATTTTTTTCACTATTTATCTTATATACATAACTTTCGATTGTTTAATAAATATATGTATATATGATATTTTAAATTGATATGATATAAATATCAGATTGATTCAAAAGCTGACATGCTTGATAAATTCATCTGTTGTTAAAATATTAATTGTACATATATATATATATAAATACAAAAATACTTTAAATTTACACCGATATAAATACATCTATTTCAATTATTTAAAGTTTGCAAATATAAATATAATATAATCATATATAATTACAAATACATGTCGAAATAATTACATAACATAATCCAACAAATACTAAGCACAAAAAATAATTGAGAAAAAAGGGTTTGTAATAATATCTATATATATATATCAAAATAAAGACAATACGTATTACTACGAAACATGGCATTGTCAAATCATCTATACATTGGAACCGCATTCGTCGTTTGCATCACATACTTATCAACGGTTGAGATTTCATCCCATTCATAAATCTACCTGGATCTCTTCTGCCATGGCGAACATCCCGTGATTGGTGGTGACACCAACTCCCTGTTAAAATATCCCTCTTTCCATCTTTCCCAATCTAACCCCCTCCCCCATTTTTCTCACTCCTAACCTTCAAAGCTAAAAAGCCCCCGTCACTTTCTCTCCCTCAAAGCTCAGCTCAACCAATGGCGCCGCCACCGCCGTCGCTGCTTCTAGTTTTTCTCTTCTTGCTCTCCTCCACCGCATTGCTTTCGGAGTCAAGGTTAAGCTTAGATTACTACTCCAAAACCTGTCCAAGTTTCAAAAAGATCATGCAAGAAGCTATTACCGACAAGCAAATCAACAACCCCACGACAGCCGCCGGAACACTCCGTCTTTTTTTCCACGACTGCCTCCCCAATGGCTGCGACGGTTCCATCCTCATCTCTTCAACTCCATTCAACAAAGCCGAACGTGACGCCGACATCAACCTCTCCCTCCCCGGAGATCCATTCGACCTCATTGTCCGAGCCAAGACAGCCCTCGAACTATCATGTCCCAACACAGTCTCTTGTTCCGACATCCTCGCGGTGGCCACACGTGACCTTGTGACCATGCTTGGCGGCCCCTACTATAAAGTATTTTTGGGTCGGAAAGATTCGAGATCTTCTCAAGCTTCTTCAATAGAAGGGAAACTGCCAAAACCCACCATGAGCATGTCACAGATAATCAACCTTTTTGCGGCAAGCGGGTTCAATGTTCAAGAAATGGTGGCCTTAAGTGGAGCACACACAATTGGGTTTTCACATTGCAAAGAGTTCAGCTCTAATCTTGGGAACGATACCCATTACAATCCAAGGTTTGCTCAAGCATTGAAACAAGCTTGTTCAGGTTACCCAAAGAACCCGACTCTGTCTGTTTTCAACGATATAATGAGTCCCAACAAGTTTGACAACTTGTATTATCAGAATTTACCAAAGGGTTTAGGGCTATTGGAATCAGATCATGGGTTGTATAATGATCCTAGAACAAAGCCTTTTGTGGAACTGTATGCAAAGGATCAAAACAAGTTCTTTCGAGATTTTGCTAGAGCTATGCAGAAGCTTAGTGTTTATAGGATCAAAACCGGGAGAAGAGGAGAGATTAGGCGTAGGTGTGATGCTGTTAATTGAGGTGTTTGTTTGTTAAATTTGGCTTCTTTTTACTGATTTGTTTTTGGGTTTTTGAAAAGATGTATACTCGTTTTGTGTTTGCCTTGTTTCATGAAATAGATTTAAGTTAATAGTTTAACCATCACAAACTGTTTTTACCTGCTACCATCTGGATGTGGGGTTTCTCATTTTCAAAATGCACAGCTACGAATTGAAGTGCCTTAAAGCTAATCCCAAATGCATTCAGGAACAAAACCACATTGTCATATAGTTGAGAGTTTTACAAGAATAGATACAGGTATTAGTTATGTATTGTTCCTTGTATGTAGGTATCACAACTGATAGAAGTACATTTTAATAGAAAAAGGATCATCCTTGTATTCATGTCTGAAATGAGTGCCAGCTTCTAATATGTTTCTGGTTTCCATAGGAAAATTCAGTTTAAATGGATATAATTTGAAAAGTAGGAATTCTAAAATGCTAAGAGCATAACAAAAAAAAAAAAAAAAACTTACATGTATTGGGTATATAATATTCCTGTATCATATATTAGATCCTTTATCAGAGTAACATGACTCTGAACAGAATAGACGCATAAACCGGATCTTGACAGATACATATGCACTTATTTTGATACGTTTTACATTCTTTTTCATTTAATGTTTTGAATGAATTGAAGGGCATTATCTTTGTGTAAAAAAGAAAAAAATATGATTGAAGTAGTGAACTGATGTGTCACAATCTATAGCTACTTGCCACACTGCGATTATTCACCTTTTCATCTTCCCTTCTGTTTTACATTGGTCCAACTCTTCAATGATTTTGGAATATATGGGATGAAATTGTAAATCTCCAAAATTCTTTCACATCTATGGAAAAGAGAAATTAATAACTTAAATATACTTGCGAACCACAATTTAAACTCGGCTTCCAATTATATAACTTCGATTTGTTTAGCTAATTTCGTCCTACCAATATACATATAACTTTGATTGGATAAATTTACCTCTTAAAAGAATGAAATGAATCCACAGGATCAGACCCAAATTCCATAACCTTCATTATAGCAGATTCAAAAAAATTCTTAGCAAAGAGGGTCACCTTCTTTATCTCAAGTGGACCCTCTCAGTCATCAGCCCAAGTTATACATAAAAGATTTTCCCCTTCAGCTCAGCAAAATTACCGAGTGGCCGATCAATTAGAGCCCACTAAACTTGCCTTCAATTACTGAGGTTTCCCTAAAATATTTCATAATCTTATATATGAGCTGAATTACTGTTAAAATTTTGGCTTTTAAGTATGCTTTATTTTTCTGAACGAATCTTAAATTATTAAATAATAATTCATGACCTGCAGGTACAACAATTTTGATGCATTAATGTCTCTTGAATGCAACTATATTTTACTACCACACATCTAATAGAAAAAGTAAATAAAAGTTTTGATAGATTAGAGATGTAAAATAAAAATCCAAAACCATAAAAATTGACATTAAAGTAAAAAACTAGGCGTTGATCATGATTTAGATTAATCTATTATATTTGAGAAATACAAGGAATTGAAGATGCATATGGGTGACTTTGCAGATTGAATATTTCAGACTCCTCATTTATCTTAAAATAAAATATGATCCATCAAATATATACGAGGCAATACCGAAACTACACAACTTTCACCCGAAAACCTTAAATCAGAATATATAGAAATGAAGACAGTAAAGACATATATGATGTTGAATCTACTTCCCTTTTCACCTTTAATTATGGACGCCATTTTACAAAGAATATAAAGGAAGAACATACATGCATGGCCTCTCTCCACTGCTCTCTCTTCAAAACTATGATTAGCCACCCCATTATACTGCTTTAGGGATCTAACTTTCTCTTCATCTACTTTACACGCTCTTTGATGGAGAAGAGATCAAAAACATACAGGGGATAAAAATAAATCATCCTACATAATCAACTGAAACAACACTATGTATGTATGTATAGCTGAAGGAAACTAGCTCCCATAGTAGTAACTAAAGCTTACTTAAATTAAAAGAAAATCTTATTTAACAAATGAAGGGACATTTTGCCAAGTGTTTTTGTTGCCTTCCAACAAGCTCAATCAAAGTCCTAGGTTTCTACTTGGATAAGAATATATATATCTATATATATATATATAGATTATTCATCTGGATCCTCAAAAACCAAAGATGAAATAAGAAGCTAATACCAAAAGATTTCCTTATATATGTATATATTATCCAAGAGTTCCTTCTCCTATATGTGTTTTACTTTGGAGAGAAAGAAAGAAAAGGAAATATTGTTTAAAAGGAAGACTCATCTGATAGCATATTGTTTTTGTCCAATTATTATTTATAGCAAGCTCAGGAATCATGATGTTTTGTGGGAAAATTTTTGGAAGGAGACAAGCTTCAACTGTGAAAAAAACCCTAAAACAAACAAAATACTACGGTTTCATTTATGATAAACATGGTAGATCTGTTGATAAAAAGGCATACAAAAATCATACACATAAATATATGGTTGATGAAACTTTAGATCAGCTTGGAGGAATTGCAGAAAGTGTATGTGAAAGAGAAGATCATATATGGAAATAGGATCAAGAGAAGAAAGAGATCTCTTACAGAACATAGTGAACACAAACAAGTTTTGCAATAACCTAACAATAAAACCATACAAAACCAAAAAAAGCTATCAAGTACTGATTTTGCTCTGATGGAAGCAAATAGTTTCGGACCAAGATGCTTGATTCCCCCCCCCCCCCCCGCCCAAAAAAAAAGAAGACTGGGAAAATCTAGAAGAAACAGGAGAAAAAAGAAAAGACCCATTCACTCAAAACCAAGGAAGAAACAAAGCTGAAAACAAGAAAAAGTCTAGAGCTTGAAACTTGAAAGGTCCTTTCTTTTTGCTATAAATTTCTTCTCAGTCCCCCACTTGAAAACGTCACTTTCGCTCCTTCTGATTTATCCTTTCTTTCTTCTTCTTCTTCTTCTTCTTTTTGGGTTGATGAAATGATGACGATCTTTGAAGAATGTGTAGAAGGTAATGATCATAAAGGCAGGTGAGGTGGTGTGGGAACAATGATGGCGATGGAGAAGATGGAGAGAAAGCGGACTTCATCATTGCTGTTGGGTTGTAAGAAAAGCTAGATATAAAAAAAAAAAAAAGAAAATTCAAGGTTTTTTGTGCTCTTTTCTCTTTTGTCAGATGTGAGAAAAGAGAGAGACGAGATCATTATACCCCAATAGTTCCCCTCCCTACCGTATAAAATAGCCATCAAAGTTTTCAACATAGTTTTTTAGAAAATTTCTCTCTAACCCTAATCTATTATTGTGTATATTATACTAAATTAGCAATATATGTAAAAAAAAAAGTTCGTTGGTCAAATAAGATATATATATTTTAAAATTTAAGGAAATTTATCAATTCTATAAGGGCTAGGAAAGTCCCAACTAGACGTACTTTTCTTTTAAATCGTATTTATTTTATTTTTGAGTCCGATTATCTTTTTATTCCATTTGTATTTTTATTTTATATTGTTTTAAACTTTTTTATTATTTTTAATTAATATTTTTAACATATTAATTCTCTCGATTAAATAGTTAAATAATATCTTTAAATCCCAAGTTCAATTCCTCCTCTTCTAGATACATTTATAATTTTTATTTCAGCTTGTTTCAAGCTTATTTTTAAGGGAATAACTTACATACGATGATCTTAAAAATCAATAAAATTTTGTCACATCATCAAATTTTAAAGATATGAAATTATTATTATATACTCATTCATAGATAAATTATTTTACGGACCTTTCCAACTATATTATTCATGGCCCCTTCTTAATTATTTAATTACATTTCAACAATTTTTTTCATGTCATTAACACATGATTTTGATAATTTGTTACACTAAATCTCAAACCCCAAATCCTACATCTAGAATATCAAACCCTAAACCAAAAATATAGAACCTTAAACATGAACCACAAACCTATAACCCCAAACTCTTAAACCTTGAACCCGAACCCTAAATCCTAAATCCTAACTCGTAACCTTGAACCCTTGAACATTAAACTCGAACCATAAACCTCTAATCCTTAAACCCTGAACCTAAACCTGAACCTGAACCTAAACCTGAACCTGAACCTAAATCCGAACCCAAAACCTTAAATCCTAAATCCAAACCCTGAACCTCGGGGTTTGGAGTTCAGGGTTTAAGGTTCAAGATTTAAGGTTCAAGGTTTAAGGTTCGAGGTTCGAGGTTAGAGGTTCTGGATTTAGGGTAAATTAGGGACAGAAATTATGTGTAAATGACATGAAAAAAATTGCACAAAAATTATTAATTTTTTTTTAAATTAGTTGCACAAAAATAAAAATATTCACTCATGGAAAAATGATTAAAATTTGTAAAAGAAAAAAAAGAGGTTTGTTTATAATTTAAAATTTTATTATTTTAAGTAATCTAATTAAAGTTAAATTAAGTTGGAGAAGATATTAGATATAAATGAGTATATAATAATACTTTGTTATCTTTAAAATTTAATGAAGCGACACTATTTTATTGGTGTCTAAAAACTATACTTGTTAGGATGATCCTAATATAATTTAATCTTTTTTAATTAATAAATATATTGCTTTTAAATTTTTATTTTTTATTTTTAATTAATGTCTCTTTTATTCACAAAATCAAATAATTATTACAAGTATCATTATTTTTAGTAAATATAATTTTTATATGTGTAATATTTATTTTTTAATCCATATCATGAGTGTAGTAAATTTTAATATTATATATTTTTGTATGTGTATTTAAAATATTTCACATATAAAAATATTTGAAATATCATACCTACAATGTAGATGAAAAACAATGATATTTGAAATATTTTACATATAAAAATAATAAGTATATTTGAAATAATTATTTTATTTTATAATATTAGAAATCACCATACCCACAATATACGTGGAGAAAATAAATATTTGACATATAAATATTATAAAGAAAATATATTAAAAATTAACTGATGTTTATATTATATATAAATGAGTTATTAATTTCAAATATTTTTAACATAATGATATATGTAAAAACTATATTTTTATTATATAATTACATATTTATTATTTGATTTTATGAATAAAAGAGATATTAATTAAAAAGATGAAATAAAAAAATGAAAATAATATATTTATTAATTAAAAATAAAAAAAACTTGAGACAACAGGAAATAAAAATTATAAATGTGTTTAAAAGAGGAGGAATTGAACCTAGGACTTAAGAATAAAATCATTATTTTTTTTTGGTGAAAAAAAGTATTATTATTTAACCATTTAATCAAAGAAGCTAATATGTCAAAAACATTAATTAAAAAAAATAAAAAGCTTAAACCAATATGAAGTAAAAAAATACAAATGTGAGTGAGAGAGAAATCAAACCATGACTAAAGGACAAAACCTTTAATATTTAACCATCTCACTAAATATACTAATTATATTTAAAAAAGTAAAAAAAACCTATTTCCCTAATTTTTTTTTTAAAAGGACCTAGCTGGCTAATAAACTTTTTTTTTGGGCATATATGGCTCATTTAGCCCATTGTTTTTCCAAATTTATTTTTTAAATTTGGTAAACTATAACAATATTCATCCAACTATTTAATTCATTCTATTTTAGTCACTTAACTATTAATTTTTTCGTTTTAGTCAGTTAACTTTTTAAAATTAAATATTTTAGTCACTCTTCCGTTAGTTTGCTTAACGGAAGTCTATCGTAAGCTTTGTTTTATTGACCTAATAATAAATTTAGCTCACCAATGTTTACAAATTTTATCAATTTTATCCTAAATCTAAAAAAAAAAACAACAAATTTAACCTTTAACCCTTAATGTTCACAAGATTTGTCATTTTAGTCCTAATTATAAAAATTTTAAAAATTATAAAAATAAATATAAATTATAAAAAATTTAAAAATTTTCAAAAGAAATATAAAAATATTTTTTAGATTTTGTACCCAAAATGAATTTCAACTTCGTCAATTGAATGAAAGAAAGAAAAAAGTGTAAGATATCATTGAAAGTCATTTTGGGTACAAAAATTTTAAAAATATTTTTATATTTACTTAATTAATTTTTTTAAAATTTATATTTAGTTTTAAAATTTTTAAGATTTTTAAAATATTTTAATTAAGACTAAAATGAAAAATCTTGTGAACATTGAGGGTTAAATTTCTTGAATTTTATAGATTTAGAATCAAATTTGAAATAAAATTAGTTTGCAGATATGATAAATTCTACTATGCTTAGAATTTGTTGCAACGATAAATTGAATGAAAATTGAACTTGTAAAGAAATAAGAAAGAGGAAGAAGAAACGACAAAATCAATATTTGTTAATGTAGTTTAGACACAACGACCCTACGTCTACAAAGCCTTACTCAGGGCATACTCTTATTCAATCACTGATTCCAATAACCGTAACAATTCGTCTATCGGTTAAAACCCATAACCCTTTACAAGACAAGTTCATGCAACTCTAATGGAGAACCATATTTCAATCAACCACACCAAGAGTAACATTCAACTCCACTCAAGAGTGTTTACCAACAATCAACCAAATAATCGAAATGCTCAACACAAGAAAAATAAGCAAAGGTTGGTTACAAAAAGTACTTAAGAATTTGTGAAATTTCCAACTCTCCAAGTCGTGTAGCCCAAGAGAAAGTGACACCTATTTATAGTGTCAATTAGCAGCTTGATATCACAAGATAATCTTCAATAAAGTAGCAAAAAAATTTCTTGGAAATTTCCTTGAACAAATCTGATAAAAATCCCTTAATCAACCTTTCATCCAACTAAAGTGATAATTATAGGAACTTAATCCTTCTTCAGTAGACTCGTAGCTTCATTAAAAGGATCAATTGAAGAGTTAGAGAGTCTTGGTTGAAAATCACCTGTTGTTTTGTCAAACATGCCACTGCTCTGTAGGCCAAAAACGTCAAACATCCATGAGGCAGAAAACATTCCATGGCCCAAATAGAATTTTTTTTTCTAACAAAATATGGAACTAACAGTGTCCAAAACTCCAACAATCTACCCTTTGACATTTTGACAATTAAACTATGATTTCGGAAAAAAATCAATGTGTTCTTCAAAAATAAATTAGTCATTTGAATTTTTTGTGCGTTAGATGTAATTTCCATGATCCGAACGTAACTTCTAGGTCGAGTATAGGTTGGGTATGAGGTGTTACAGATAATGTGTCAGTGACTAATCTGTAATTTTTTCCTTTTCCATGATTATCCTTCGATTAATTCAATTCTCGAGCTATAATAATTTATTTCAATTTATCAATTCCAAACATCTTATAACAACCTATTATAAACATATATCAATTCAATCCCATTTTTTGGATGTCCCCTAGTATTTTGCATTTTATCTAATTTAGTCCCTAAAATCGAAATAGTCATAACTTTCAAATTTGAGCCTCGATTTCAAAACCAATCTCAATTTTATCCTTATACAACCCTATAATATCTATAATTATAGAAATTCCATATAAATTTAGAAATTTTTACACTTTAGTCCATATGTTCAAAACTAACCAATTTCACTTTACAAATTAGTCATTTTTCACTTCTAAACTTACAAACTAACAATTTAACATTAAAACTTCAAGCATTCATTAATGACATCATTTATAAACTTTAATAGTTTCAAAGATTAACACACATGTTAGCTAAATCGAGCTACAATGATATCAAAAACATAAAATTTACAAAAAAAAGAAAAAAAAAAGTAAAATTTACTCACCATGCAAAGATAAAAGCTTGGACAAAAGATGAAGCTTCCAAAAATGGCTTCCAAGATTTTGTTTTTGGTGTTTTGGGCAAGAATAAAGAAAGATAAAGATGATGATTTTGTTTTCATATTTTAAACTTATAATTTTTATTTAATTAAACAAACTATTTTAATATAAAAGCAAAGAAACATACACTAACTGTCCAAGATAAATTACAAATGGCCTATTTTCCATTTAAAACCTTGGTTAAATACCGGTTAACCATTTTAACTAATAAAAATCAAGAACTTTAATTTTTATCACTTTTACAATTTAGTCCTTGAATCTTAATTAACCATCAATTAAATAAAATTATGGGATAAAAACTCAATATACCTTTAAATTAGACTTGTAAATATTAAATAATAATACGATCTTGGACATCAGAGATGGGGTTCCGAAGCCATCATTTTCGACACCACTGACTTTCGAGTTGTTACAAAGTTGAGCGTAAACATAGACACATTTTGGATTCCATTAGGGCCCTCATTCTTTTAGCCAAATGCCCTGAAGAATTCTAGGTAGTTGCTTTAACCACTGCCTATAAAATCAATCATACACCCACTAAAGTTCTTAATGATCTATCTCCACATGAACACCTTTTTTCACAACTCTCCAGATTATTTAGTTTTCAAAACCTTTGGATGTGCTTGCTTTGTATTCCTTCAACCTCATGAACATACTAAACTTGAACCTCGTGCTCATCTTTTCTATTTTATTGGGTACGACATTGAGCATAAAGGCTACCATTATTGGGATCCAATATCCAATAAATTGTGTATCTCTCAACATGTTACCTTTTGGGAAGATGTTAAGTTTTCTTTGTTTACATTTTATTATTCCTTGTCCTCTTTTCTATTTTGTCACAGATGCTTATGTTGAGTTGTTCCCTTGTTATAATCATCTAATGAGTTTAATTCTCTTCCATTTTCCATTTCTACATCCACTGAATCTGAACCAGTTAAAGAACTTGTTCTTACTTCTGTTATTTGTCGGTTTAATTGAGTAAGAAAATCACCTCCTCACTTAAAAAATTATTATAATTTTTATGCCATTGGCACCCTCTATGAGCCTTCTATTGTAAGGCTAGTACTAATCCTTCTTGGCAGCAAGTAATGTTTGATGAACTTTAGGCATTAGAGAAAACTCATACTTGGGATCTGGTTGATCTTCATCTTGGAAAGATACTGATTGGTTGTAAATAGGTGTACAAAATCAAGACCCATTCTAATGGATCTATTGAGTGCTATAAATCTTGATTTACAACCAAATGATATATGAAGGAGTATGGTATTGACTATGACTAAACATTTTCTCTTATGGCACGTCTCACTTCTTTTCATAGCCTGTTGGCCATATTTGCAGTTAAACACTAGAAATTGCATAAGATATATGCCAAGAATTCCTTTCTTAATGATGATTAATAGGAGGAAATCTACATGCATCCCTCACCAGGGTATTTTCATTCTCCCAATCAAGTGTGTAAACTTTAACGTGCACTATATGGTTTGAAATAAGCCCTTCAAGCTTGGTTTGCTAAATTCAGCTTTATTGTATCTGCATTTAGTTTTGTATCAAGTCCTCATGATTCTGTATTATTTACTCGATGCTCTAATCAGGGTATGATCTTACTTCTCTATGTGGATGATATGATTATCACATGAGATGACACAAAGGGGATCATTGAACTACAACAGTACCTTAGTCAACATTTTGAGATGAAGTATCTTGGGTCTCTCTTTGACGATGATGGCTATTATCTTTCTCAGGAAAATTATGTTTCTGGTCTACTTTCATGCCAATATTATTGACAGTAAGACTATTCTTACTCCATTGGAACCAAATGTCGAACTTAGTCCATTAAATGACACTATTCTTTTTGACCCTACTTTGTATCGACAGCTTGTTAGCAGCCTAGTCTATCCACTGCAGGAAAACAGACTTATAGCGGCCTTTTTTACCTTTAGTGACGTTTTTAAGCGCCGCTAAAACTATTTACAGCTTTTTTACAAGCGCCGCAAAATACGTTGCTATTTTAGCGGCGTTTATTTGAAAAAATGCCGCTAAAGCTCATGACTTTTACTGGCATTTTCCCCACAAATGCTGCTAAAGGTCATGACTTGTAGTGGCGCTTTCGCTATAAACGCAGCTAAAGATTATGATCTTTAGCGGCGCTTTTGCTATAAACGCCACTAAAGATATTGACCTTTAGCGGCGCTTTTACCATAAACGCCGCTAAAAGTTATGACCTTTAGCGACACTTTTACCAAAAACGCCGCTAAATGTCATGACCTTTAGTGGCACTTTTCTCAAAAATGCCGCTAAAGGTCATAAAAATAAAAAATAAAAAAATATTATAAAAATGCCACAAATCCATTCTCATCCCTTTACCTGCTTACAAATCCTTTAAAAATTTTGTTATCAGTACATACATCACACCATTCTTTGGTTAGAGAAATGTATAATTTAATTTGAAGATGTATTAAAATGGAAATTCATGAACAAGAAATTAATATTTTTCACTATATCTCATGCAGCAAGTCAAATTGCCTTTGATTACATAAGATTCCTTTGAAATTTTTTTAAAAAAAATTCAAACTAGTTCATATCAACTTGTTCAAGTTGTATGTGTGAATTACAAGATTAACACCTTATTTGAACTTACAATTGTAGGAAAGCATAAAATGTAGTTCCATGAACATGCATTTAAAGTGGCAGCAAAAATTTACTGATTACAGTAACAGTCTAAGCTCCAAATCTAGTTCTTGCGTGTTGCTTGATTCTAAATTCTGACCGCTCAATCCTAATGAGTTGCTGCGATGTGTCTTACTCCTTGAACGTGAATCCTATAAGAATGTAAGGAACTAAAACAAGTTAAATTTTAAAACACAATCATCACAAGGTACATAAACTAAAAAAAGGAAAGGACGTGTGTGTAGCATTTAACACTTCAATTTCCAGCACTTTAACATCTCAATTAACAACATTTATACACTTTAATTACAAAACATCTCAATTTTCAGCAACTAAACATTTCAATTTGCAGCACTTAAAGACTTCAATTTACAACATTTAAACACTTCAATTTACAGCATTTAAACACTTCAATTTGCAGCACTTTATACACCTCAATTACAGCTAAAAAAAACTCAATTTCCAGTAACTAAACATTTCAATTTGCAGCACTTTATACACTTCAATTTACAACATTTAAACACTTCAATTTATAGCATTTAAACACTTCAATTTGCAGCACTTTAACACTTCAATTTACAGCATTTGAACACTTCAATTCGCAGCACTTTAACACTTCAATTTGCAACATTTAAACACTTCAATTTGCAGCACTTTAACATCTCAATTAACAACATTTATACACCTCAATTACAGCTATAAAACATCTCAATTTTCAGCAACTAAACATTTCAATTTGTAGCACTTAAACATTTTAATTTACAACATTTAAACACTTCAATTTGTAGCACTTTAACACTTCAATTTACAACATTTAAACACTTTAATTTGCAGCACTTTAACATCTTAATTAACAACATTTATACACCTCAATTACAACTATAAAACATCTCAATTTCCAGTAACTAAACATTTCAATTTGCAGCACTTAAACACTTCAATTTACAACATTTAAACACTTCAATTTACAGCATTTAAACACTTCAATTTGCAACACTTTAACACTTCAATTTACAACATTTAAACACTTCAATTTGCAGCACTTTAACACTTCAATTTACAACATTTAAACCACTACAGCAAAATAGATTATAAAGATCTTGTAGCTGGAAACCTGTTAACCAATCAGAGATTGATGCAGAATGAACTAAGTTCTTCTGGATAAATGATTGTCCATCAATACTTGAATTGAGCTCCGCTTTCGATGCAAAAACAAGAGATCCCAAGAACAGAAAAGAACGACAATAACTGCACTAGAAATCTGCGGGAATTGAAAATGTTTGAACAAGATTGATGCATATTTAATCTACTAACATAAGAACTGTGGCTGTAACTGTTAGAGGTTGCAAGATTAATAGAAATACATCTTACCCTTTCATCCTGAAATTCGAAGTATTTGATAATAGAGAAAAATTCAATTAAATCCCAGAAAAAAGTTGTTTCATAAGCAACTTCAAGCGACGGAAGCATGACCTGGGCACAAAAGAAAAAAAAATAAGACTTGTAAAGAGCATTAAAAAAATATCTACAACTTCAATTAGCAAAATATGTAAATTGCATGTTTGGTATTGAGTTAAGTTTTAACTGTTAAGTTAATAATTAAAGTTGCTTTATCATCAATGTTCCTGGACATATTCTCAACATGAATGGAGTAAGGCTAAATTTCCAAACTTCCAAAAAGTATGACCCCATAAGTACCTTAGAATCAGCCACATCCTTGAAGATTCTAATACCTGAAACCAAGCAGAAACCAAACTATTAAATGGTTATACAAAAATTGTTCTCTATTAGGACCATACCATTTAAGCACCAGTTTAAGCACATAAGGATATTTCATTATTTGTACAAAAATCGACAGCATTTAAGCACCAATTTGGACAGCAATTATACGGCAGTAACAACAATTCGGACAGCATTGATTTGCAATATTCATACATCATTAATTCACAAGTATTTGGACAGCAATAACAACATTCGAACAACATTAATTTGTACAAAAATCAACAGCATTCATAAGTTTTTACTTTTTAGAAAAACAACTTAGTAATAAAATGAATAATTTGTACAAAAATAATAGAAAAAGGACCATCAATAGTTATGACTCGATCTAAGTCCTTAGGATTTAAAGAGAAAATGGTATAAAATTATTTAGAGATATAAGCTTTTCAATTGTTAACACTGTAATTTTTTTCACCCACTGTACATTACGAGAAACAATGTACTTTAAGATTAGAATACACAATGTACACTACTATTTATGTATAAATAGTTTAAACATCATGTAAACTACAAAAGTTTTAAACAAACTTTAAACAATATACTGTAAGTTAATTCTCAAATTTAAATATATTCATAATGAGTTTGGTTTCCTCACTTTAATGTATAAGAAAACACAAAAGATCAAGCTTCCAAAGATGAGTGCTGAAAAGATGGAGAAAGAAACAACTAGTGAATGTGTAGTAATTATTTAAAAATCAAACTGTACAGCCACTACTCAAATGGCTACGAAAAGAGGCTAAACTTGGTAACATTGAGATGCTATCTTAATACGAAGATAAGAAATGCATTACAAGCAAGAAGGGAAGCCTTAAGTTCTCAACTTCAATAAACCAGTAGCTTATGCTTTACCTGCTGCTTCTGTCATCAATACAAATCTGTACAGTTAAGGGCAAATAGAACCTACAGAACTTCATAAGAAACTGTTAAACACAACACATGCTAAGAGTAAAAAGAAATAGCAAAAGCCAAGCAAGATAATAAACAAATAACCATTCAAATTCTCCAAGCAATATATATCAAATAATTTAAACATAAACAAGTAAAAGAGGCAAATAAATATAACATCACTATTGTCAGGAAGGATTGGTTGTGGTCCTATGTCAGGCTTTATCTAAGTGACACTTTTACTTAATAATTTAAACATAAACAAGATTTGAGCCTTACTTGAGACATAAAAATATAGAACAAATTAATCAAGAAAGATATGCAATTTTTTTCTTTCCAAGTATATACCAAATGTATAGCTTCAACCATATATAGTATCTTCAAAGCTTAGAAAATAACATTGTATATATCGTTTTTAATGCAAATGACCATGGGAGAGAATACCAAACATTAGATTTTCTGGTCTGATCATACTGAAATCTCTGTTATTCAAACTCTTCATTTTGCTTGAAACATTAGTGTTCGATACATGTTTGAACATTGGTTTAGAATAAGACCATTGAGATTTCTTGTAATATATGAAAAAATTAGAAAAATAATTAAACAAATCAAAGTTAGAGGTGATCCCAAATGCGACACTGAAACTTGAATAATGACTTTTTACTAGGTCTAAAAAAGAAATATAATGTATGATGAAAGACATTATATTGTGATGAGATTTATAAATAAGTAATGTATCGACACAATTTTGAATATAGGTACACGAGAAAAATTAAATAGAAGTTTAACATACCTATATTAGACATAAATCCGTATCTAACGCTTAAACCCAAATCCAAATAAAATAGTTTATGACTTTTTTATGTCCAAAAACAAGTCTACTGCACAAGGAGGGACATAATAATAATGTGATTTGTAAATGGTAAATGTTCTAAGAAATAATGATATTGTTACTGTGCATACTATATTATTAACGAACATCCAATCAAGGTTGTTTGCTTTGTTCAACTCAAGAAAAACCAAGTTAAATTGGACATTTACTCAGTAATTAGATTTGTAAACATTAGCACACCTGTAGTTGTTGATCCATATGATTTAGTTCCTTTTTTACTTCGAGCAATTTCTGCTTTGTGTCAACTTTCATTAAACAGCCTGCCTTGAACTTGGTCAGGTTTTCCTTCATATTCTCCTTTATTTTAACTATCGTAAAAATTATAATTTGATTTCAAATTCTTAAAAAAACAGAACAAACACCTAGCTGACCAAAAAGGAAAGAACCTATGGAGTGAAGTAACATTCCACACTTGAAAAATAAGACCTGTGACCCACTCCATTTTAGCTTTAGTGGTTGACTAAACTCTATACCAGCTATTACACTGCCAATGCTCAGACTGCTATTGTCATGTTGGTTACCATGCACAAGTGTCCCTGGGGTTCTTGAATTCTTTGAAAAAAAAAAAGAGAGAGCTCAATGTAGAAATCAACCTTCCAATTATTTAAAAAGTAAAAGCAAAACCCACCTGGATAATTATTGTTCTAGATGTCCTCTTATCATCTCCTTCAATCCATGGGTTTGTATAGTTAAAGGGGAATATAGAGTCGATTTGGCCCCTCTCTAAGGAAATATTAAGCTTTTAGTTTATTCCAAACAAATTTCTATGAGAATATGCAAAGCTACACATAGGACATAACAAATAAGACAAGATAAACAACATAAAACATTGCATCAACTATATATAAGACTCAAATTCCTCTCCCTTTAGTCTCAAGAATAATAGGACAGGAATCAAGCAATGCTGAAGGCTCAAAGCAACATAAACAAGTCAGTGAGATGAAACATAACATTTGCATGCACAAATCCAATGGAACCGCCAAAGGAGTAAGATGAATGACACATAAGGAATCAGCCACGAGCTAAATATATATGCTATGTTACTTTCCAATAAGTCCTGATAAAGGGCCACTTGTAATCCTACAAAATTACAGATCACTTGCATAAATATTATTTAAGATCTACCACAGATAAATAAGTATGGACTTTAGTAACTAAATTAGGTAGAACATGTAGAGTTGCAATTTAAACTAGCAAGACTTACTCGCTTGATATTCCACCACCAGCAGAAAACCACCACCTGGACGTTCAACAACATTCATTACCAAATCAACTTTACCAGCAACTAAAATGTTTATAATCAAACGATAATAGACAAATAAATGCATAGAAAAGCTCTGAAAATTTCTTTACTTGCAAACTATTACCGAAAAGAAAAAAGAAAAAAACATGTCATATAATGCCTTTAAAATCAATTAGCATCAAACCCTGTAAAGGAAAATACAAATGTATTCCATTAACAAGCAAAGGTGCATTTCATCATATTCACAATCATTTTTGTAAATCTTCACATTTGAGCCTTCATCATATCAATTTTGTAAGTATAAAATAAAAAATCCAAAACAAAAAAGGGGGAAAACTTATCAAATTTATGATATATATATCTCGAAAGATTAAACTAAAAAAGAAAATTAAATGAATAAAATGAAAAACATTAGATAGAGTAGTGGAAATTGGCTAACCTTGAAAAGCCAATTGTTTATTCTGAAATTGATACCGGGAATATACTTGAGGCACACATGAAAACCCCTGAAAAATTAAATAAAAACCATTACTTGAACTACACTTCAAATTCCTTCAGATTTTTGGAAAACAAAACCATTTTAGACTCAGCACAGACATAAGGACCAATCCTCAGGTGAACATAGATGCCTGCTTGCTTCACCAACTTAATAAATTTGACCAAATTGTAGTTGCCTTTGAAATAATACTAAAGTAACAAAATAAGAAGTAAATTTCAGAAAATTTTATGCCATTAGCTCTATAAACCAAGGGAAAAACTTCTTCTTCTTTTTTTAATATTGCTTTTTTGTCGTAATGACCAGCAGTAGTGGACTGTCCCTTCTGAAGCACCTTCGAGCTGGACTGAGTGGAGTCGAGAGAGTTAAGTTGAGACAGGGACAAGGAAGCGAAACATAGCAGAGGCACATTAACAAGGTTGTAGGTCTAGGCGGTTAGAGAGAGAGACGAACAACATATTAGGGAAGAGTGAGTGGATGTGGTAGGAGGGAGGGAGCAATTCCTGAGGGAGTGAAAGAGTTGGAAATGAGAGTGACGAGCTCTGGAGAGGGGAGAGGCTAGGGGCTAGGGTTTGGATGTATACAGTGCACTATTGAAAAAAGAACCAAAAGTTGCTATCAAAACGGAGTCATTATAGTAAAAGTTCAAAAAAATTTTGTGGCATTTTTTTTCATAGCTCCGTTAAAGATTGATCTATAGCGGCGTTTTCCAAAAAGCACCATTAATGCTCGATCTGTAGCGGCGTTTTCCAAAAAGCACCACTAATACTCGATCTATAGCGGCGTTTTTAAAAAAGTGCCACTAATGCTCGATTTATAGCGGCGTTTTTTAAAAACGCCGCTAATGCTCGATCTATAGTGGCATTTTTCAAAGAGTGCTGCTAATGCTCGATCTATAGCGGTGTTTTTGCGTTTTTTAAAAAAACGCCGCTAAAGCTCCACCTATGGCGGTGTTTTTCCAAAAGCACCGCTAATACTTGACCTTAGTTTTTAGCGGCGTTTGGACCAAAAATGCCACTATTGCTCAGTTTTTAGCGATGTTTGGACCAAAACGCCGCTATTACTCAGTTTTTAGCGTTGCTTGTACCAAAAACGCCACTATTGCTTAGTTTTTAGCGCCGTTTGTCCCCAAATCGCCGTTATTGCTCAATTTTTTACGGCGTTTTCTTGCAAACGCTGTTAATGTATAATATTTGCGGCGTTTTTTGTCCAAACGCCACTAAAAACGCCACTAAAGCCCTGTTTTGCTGTAGTGATCTTATAATGACTCGACCTAATATCGCTCATGCAATTCATATGGTTAGTCAGTTCTTGACATCTTTTAGATCATCTCATTTTTCAGCAGTTCTTCGTATTCTTCGATATTTTTTTATGGTCTTCATTTCTTTGCTCACTTTTCATTGGTTCTTGTTGGATATTCTAATGCTGACTGGGCAGGAGATCTTACAGATCGATGCTCAACCACTGGTTATTGTTTCTTTTTAGGTGATTCCCTTATTTCTTGGCAAAGTAAGAAACATGTTGTTGTTGCTTACTCTAGCATCGAATATGAATATCGTGCTCTTGTTGATACAAATTCAGAGTTATTTTGGCTAAGTCTACTACTTGAAGATATGGGACTCTTGTCTCCTACTATTACTGTTATGTATTGTGAGAATCATAGTGCAATTCAGATCGCCTATAATGATGTGTTTCATGAACGTAAAAACATATAGAGATTGATTGTCATTTTGTACGACATCATGTTACTCAGGGCACTCTACACCTTGCTTTTGTCACCTCATTTGCTCAGTTCACAAATATTTTCACAAAGACGCATCTTCCAATCAGATTTCATGACTTAGTTTCCAAACTCAAGTTTGGTCCACAACACCACCTTGAGTTTGATGGGGGATATTAATGTAAATCTGTATTTTACCATGTAAATTAGGCTATAACTTAGGATTTTAACTATGTTAATGTAAATTTGTATTTTTAGCATGCAAATTAGGCTATAACTTAGGATCTTGACTAGTTGGTTTCCATGTATTGTTCCTAAGTACTAGTATAAATTCCTAGCACTTGTACAACAATAGATATACTGAAATTCATTCCTCTTTCTTTTCCTAAGTTTAAGAATAAATTCAATGACCATTTTGTAACTTTTTAAAATTGAGAGATCAAAACGTAAACGTACTAATAGTTTAGTAATCTTGGGTGTAGTTTACCCTTATTTCAAACATATTTATTTTTATATGTGAAATATTTCAAATATCATTATTTTTTCACCTCCATTGTGGGTATGGTAAATTTTAATATTTTAAAATAATTATTTCAAATATTAAAATTTTAATATTTGAAATATTTCAAATAATTATTTCAATGGCACATACAAAAATATATCATACTAAAATTTGCCACACTCATGATATGAATGAAAAAAGTAAATATTTCAAGTATAAAAATTATAATTACTAAAAATAATGATATTTGAAATAATTATTTTTATATGTGAAATATTTTAAATAGTTATTTGATTTTATAAATATTTTAGTATTATATATTATGTATGTGTATTTGAAGTAATTATTTAAAATATTTCACATATAAAAATAGTAACATTTGAAATTATTAATTGAATTTATAATAGCCGCAATGTAGGTGGAAAAAATGATATTTGAAATATATTTTTATACATAAAATTTAATTATTTTTAAATGTGAAATATTTCAAATAATTATTTAATTTTATAATATTATAATTTATCATACCCACAAATAAATAAATTATATTTAATTATATAATTATTTTAAAGATTTGAAAAAATATTTGATATATATAAATTATATATGACGAAAAATATGACAAGAAAGTTGATGTTTTTGAAAAATAAAATATATTTAACATAACCATATATAAAAAAAATATATTTTCATTACGTATTTATTCTTTTGTTTATATAAACGAAAAGTTTATTAATTAAAAATGTGAATTAAAATAAAATTTAAAAACTAGAAAACAAATAAATAATTAATTAAAAATAAAAAGATAGGTTGAAAGCAATGTGGATTAAAAAGAAAAGCAAAGAAAATTGAGTGAGCATTCAAATCTCGGCAGCACGAAAACTTTTAATCCGACCAAGAAAAATGATGTGTCAAGGAAACGCGTTTTATACTGTTGTAGGTCGTGCTTTACAAAATTCATGTAGAATTAACACCTAACAGACTAAAACACTCATGATGACAAGATTCCTCTAAAAAATATTTTAAGAAATAATTCCAAAACAAACAATGTATTAATAAAAAAAATCCAATTTTATTCACATCCTTTAAAATATTAAAAAAAATTTATATTTTAGATAAATTTATTTTTTTTGGTAGATTAAAACAAACAAAATAATTTAATTATACAATAAATTTTTAAACATAGTTATTATTTGCTTGGACCATAGAAGAAAGTGCTAACACTTCTCTCCGAATCTTTTAAAAAATTTACTGTCTTTGATAAGTATCAAAAGTTAATTTAGTCAAATAGTTAAAAATTTTATAATATCCCACAAATCTTTATTTAGTAACAAGAAATGAATAAGTCTAATAAAGACAAAGAAAAACCTTAAATGAGTTTGATCACCTCCAAATTTGCTTGTGTATTTATGGGTGATATAATTTCTTCAATATTGTCCATCCTTGGTGATATAAATTCTTGTCCTTATCATTCAATTAAATGCAGACAAACCAAGAATAATCGTAATGTCGGATATTGTTTTGGTACAGAGTGAAAATCAAATGATCCCATCAAACATCAACTATTCCACTTTTACTTTATAACATGAATTATATTTCTCAGCTGCTACACTGCAGATAGGTGGCAATCAATGAAAATATTAATATTAATATTATTTAAAATTAAAATGAGGGGCTTAAATTCAAATATCGTTCTTGAGGGTACCTTTTTTTGTTTTTTTTTCTTTTACCATTTTTTCAATGTTCAAATAGTGTAATAATTGGATTTTTTTCACTTTAACTCCGTAAAGAGTTAATATCCAAGTTTTGGTTTGCAAAATTGTCATTTGGCCATCGGAAAACTTGAGAAAAGGTTGCAATCTTTTTATTGATACGAAATCGTTGGATTCCTTTCGTTAAACCGGTTGGAATTTAGGTTTCAAGACTAATAGTCTAAAAAGCCTATATTTCATAAATACATAAATGGCATCAGATGATTGAATAATACAATGTTATTTTTTAAAATGACGATTTAATTTAAATTATTCTTAAAAAAAAATCTTATTAATAGATCAATAATGTGATATTATTAAAATTCAACAATAATATTTAATGTTAATCAAATGAAGGATAAAAAGGCGGAAACACAATCTTGTTAGATTAAAGATACATGTGCCAGCTAATCACATGTTGATCTTGACATATCGTCAAGAACAACGATTGCACTGACAAGTAAGACTTAAACATAAAGACTCGAGTGTGTTTATCTACATGAGTTATTGTAACTATCACCATCACTATTACTCTAAAAAACACTCTTAAGTTATCATAATTTTTCTCTAATTGATTTAAGTATTGAACAACGTTTCAAAACACACATTATGAAGTTCCCATAATTTTTCCTTTTATCTTGCAAGTTCAAAGATTCTCCCTAGCCCAAAAGTAGCTTTTAACTCACCTTCCTCCTAATTAGGTTACATGATATTGTATATTTCGAGTAAAAAATTATTTCAATTTTATCCTTATAAGAAGAGTAATTTTTTCTTGTAAAACTTCAACTCTTGGCTAGTCAACATGGATGATTTTTCACTCAATACTAGATTTTAGACAAAATGTCGGTATTAATATAAAAATTGTTGGACTGAACTTTTTTTTTTTATTAAGGAAGGTAAAAGCTATTACATATCAATCAATCTAGGAAAAAATAAACTAGTAATATCCTTATGCAGCACATTCAAAGCAAAATCAAGAGGTTGGGACCAAGAGTGAAAGTCAATAACCATTTCTTCTGCAACCTTTGCTAAGCAATCAGCAATCCTATCACATTCTCGATGCACATGCCTAATACTAATAGCCAATCTCGACGCAACAGGTCTTAGATGGCATGAATGACATGAAAATTTGATTGTTGTATCATTAAACTACCCTTAATATGATGCAACACTTCCAGATAATCTGTTTCTAATAACACATCACGACAACCATGGATTATCCCGAAACATTATCAAGATTATCCAACTGACGAGTCATTGAATCAATCTATTCAGACAGCAATGACCCTAAAGATTTGGCATGACCTTGTTTTTTTCGTACTTTAAACCCACACTTGGTTATTTCATGATAGGCGTACCAACCCTCCTCATTGCATACATGGGATGTTTTTGAAGAAGAAGTAATAAAATGGCCCATGTGATAGGCCTTGTTAGAGTTGTGTGACCCGAATCCTTATTAAAATAAAATACAGTGGCAAAACTAGGGGATTTGTGTACGGACTATGTTGCACAAGTATAATCTGTATAGAACTACAATTTTTCTATTTGACATTGATTAGAATAAGGTTTTTCAACCTTTAAATAGATGTAGTTAAAACTCTTCTTGTATCATTTGGTTTTCAACATTAGTGAATTTTCTTCTCTTTTGCCTGTGGTTTTTTCCCAAAAGGGTTTCCATATAAAATCTGTTTTATTTTTCTTTCTTATTACTTTGCAATCATTCTATATTACCATTATCGACGTTCAATTTTAACAAATTGGTATCAACACTTTTCAGGATGCTTGTCTCGATCATGATAATAGCGACAATGAAGTATGATATTCCGCTGTTTGATCGCAACGCTAGATTCGCGTTGTGACAGGTAAAGATATAGATAATTTTTGCGCAGATAGATTTAGAGGAAGTTCTTCTAAGGTTAGATAAGATGCTTTCGACATTGACAGATAAAGAGAAGAAGCGTAAAGATCGAAATGTTTTAACACAATTACAACTGTATCTGTCAAATGAAATTCTATAGGACGTGTTGAATGAGAAGGCCACTATTGCATTATAGGCAAAGCTGCAGCAATTATGCATGTTGAAAACCCTAACTAGCAAGTTGCATATGAAGCAATGTCTTTATGCTTATCTTTTCGAAAAATGTGCGTCTCTGTACGAACACTTAAATGTGTTTAAAGAAATTCTCTCAGACCTAGAGGCCATGAAGGTTCAATATGATAAAGAAGATTTAGGGTTAATTCTACTTTGTTCATTGCCTCCGTTTTATTTAACTTTTAGAGATATAATTTTGTATAGTTGCGAATCTCTCATAGTTGATGAGGTCTATGCTTTCTTAGCCTTGTATGAAAAGATGAAGCATCTTGTGCCTGGATCTGACTCTCAGAGAGAGGTTCTCATTATTTGTGGGAGACAAGAACAAAATTCTGATGATAATCGTGGGAGGACACAGGAATGAAATCCTCACAATAAATCTAAAGGTAGATCGAGATCTTCAAATAGAGATAAAACTTATAACTTCTGCAAGAAGAAATGACACATTAAGTTTTAGTGCTATAAGTTAAAGAATAAAATCAAAAGGGAGGTGGCGAATCAAAAGGGAAAACAACTAGAACAATTCGGTGAAGTTGATGTTATGAAAGATTATAGTGATGGTAAACTCCTAGTTGCTTCTGCTGACAACTCTAAAGTAAGTAAGAAGTGGATCTTCAACTCTGGTTGCACCCTCCAAATAAGTCCCAATCGGGATTGGTTTACAACATATGAAATAGTTTCTAAAGGTGTTGTTTTGATGGGAAATAATGTTTCATGTATAATCGCATGTATTGACATGATCAAAATTAAGATGTTCGATAGAGTCATCAGAATATTTAGTGGCATACGACATGTACCAAAATTGAAGAGAAACTTGATTTCATTGAGTAATCTTGATTCAAAAGGGTTCAAGTACATAGCTGAAAGTGTGGTTCTAAAAATTAGCAAGGATTCCTTCGTTGTGATGAAAGGGCAGAGAAAGACTACTAGGTTATATATTTTACATGATTCAACTGTTATTAGTGATGCAGTTGTTGCTTCTTCTTCCTTGTAAGATGATGATGTTATTAGACTTTGGCATATGCATCTAGGGCATATGAGTGAGAACGACATGACAAAATTAATCAAAAGAGGACTTTTGATAGATAAGGTATTAGCAAATTGAAGTTCTATGAGCACTATATTTTTGGGAAGTAAAAGAGAGTTCGATTCACCAGAGGAATCCATAACACGAAGGGAACGTTAAATTATATTCTTTTTTTATTTTTAGGGACCATCTAAAGTGGCTTCGAGAGGTAGCGTTAATTATATGTTAACGATCATTGATAATTTTTTCAGAAAAAGTTTAGGTGTTCTTTCCGAAGCTAAAAGGTGATGTGTTTTTTACATTTAAAGACTAGAAAACTATAATCGAGAAACAAACAAGAAAATAGAAACACTTTCACACAGATAATGGTTTGGAATTCTGTTCTGATGAGTTTAATGAATTGTACAAATTAGAATAGATTGTGATGCACTTAATAGTTCGCCATACTCCATAGCAAAATGACATTGCAGAATGAATGAATAGAATAATCATGGAAATTGTTTGATGTATTATTAGGGGCGAAGCCAGAACAAATTTTTATGGGGGTCGAATGAAATTTTAATTTCTTATAATCTATATCTTTATAATTTTTAAAGGATTAAATTAAATTTTATAATTTTAGGGGGGGCCAAAATGCAATTTTACCTTTACTAATTTAAAATTTAAAAAAAAACTTAATGGGCTAAATAAAAATTTTACATTTTAGGGGGGCCGGGGCCCCTGCCTGCCCCTCCTAAATCTGCCCCTATATATTGTCGACTGTTTGTTTACCAAGGTTGTTCTAGGCTGAAGCAGCCTCTATTGCATGTTTTTTGATTAACTGGTCCCCATCTATTGCCATTAAGAAAAAGACTCCACAAGACGTATAGTCTGGTAATCATGCTGATTATTCTGATCTGAAGATTTTTGAGTGTCCTGCGTATACTCATATTGATAATGGGAAATTAGAACCTAAATCCATTAAGTGTGTTTTTCTTAGTTATAAGGCTGGTGTTAAATATTATAAGTTATGGTGTCCTAAAACGAGAAAAGTTGTAATTAGTAGAGATGTTAGTTTTGATGACATTTCTATGTTGCCTAACTTACCTCTTAAAGATTCTTCCAATAAAAATTAACAAAGTTCAAATCAGGCAGAGCTTCAGATTGATCCATGTCCTACAATAAAGTTTACTTCTCAAATTAGTATAGAAACTTAGAGTAGAGTTGGTTTTTCACCACAATATTCTATTGCCAAGAATAGACCTAGAAGAGAAATTAAACCTCTAAAGAGGTTCGCCGAGGCTGATCTAGTTACTTATTCTTTAAACTTGACTGAAGATATAGATGCAAATCAAGAGCCATCTACTTATTTTGAGGCATTTAGCTGTGAAGATTTAGGAAATTGAATGATTTCCATGCAAGAAGAGATGAAATCACTCTATAAGAATATAACATGGGACCTAGTGAAGCTTCCTAAGAGTAAAAAGGTTGTTTATTGTAAATGAGTGCTCAAGAAGAAAGAAGGGACCCTAGGAGTTGAAGAACCGATATATAAAACAATGTTGGTTGCAATAGGTTATAGTCAGATTCTAGGTGTAAACTTCATAGATGTGATTTCCCCAATAGTGAAGCATAGTTCAATTCGAACCTTGCTTGGTATTGTGGCATGTATGATTTAGAACTTAAGCAGTTAAATGTAAAAACAATGTTTTTACGTGAAGAACTTGAGGAAGATATTTATATACAACAACTAGAGGGTTTTATAGTTTCAGAAAGGAAGGACTATATTTGCTTGTTAAAAAAGTCCCTTTATGGCTTAAAACAGTCACCAATGCATTGGTACAAGAGGTTTGATTCATTTATGACTACTCATGATTTCAAAAGAAGTAGCTTTGACAGTTGTGTTTATTTTAAGAAAAATAGTAATGGTTCATTTGTATATCTACTCATTTATGTTGATGATATGTTGATAGCAACCAAAGATAAAAAAGAGATAAGAAAGGTCAAAGCCTAGCTTAGTGAAGAATTTGAGATGAAAGATTTGGAAGTAGCAAAGAAGATACTTGGGATGGAGATTTTCAGCGATAAAAACACATGTAAATTGTACCTAATTCAAAAAAGGGTACATTGATAAAGTTCTTTGTAGATTCAATATACAGAGTGCCAAGCTTGTTAGTACTCTATTAGCAGCTCACTTTAGACTTTTATCGGTTTTGTCTTTGCAATCAGATGATGAGTTTGACTACATGTCACATGTTCCATATTCTAGTGCAGTGGGATCTCTCATGTATGCTATGGTTTGCTCAAGTCCAAATTTATCATATACGATTAGTGCAGTTAGTAGATACAAGACGAATCCCAGTAAAGAATACTGAAAAGTAGTTCAATGGATTTTTAGATACTTACAAGGTACTACTGATGTTTTCTTACAGTTTGAAAAAACTAGAGATGAAGTTTTTGGGTAAGTTGTTTCTGATTTTGCTAGTGACCTTGATAAAAGAATATTTCTCATAGGGTATGTCTTTATTATTGGGGGTTGCGCAATTAGTTGGAAAGCCACTTCATAAACTACAATTGCTTTGTCCACTACTGAAGCTAAGTACATGATGATTACTAAGGCTTGTAAAGAAGTTATTTGGTTAAAGGGAGTCTTTGGTCAGCTCAGTAAAGACCTTCATATCAGTACAGTGTTTAGTGATAGTCAGAGTGCTATCTTCCTTACGAATGATCAAATGTTTCATGAGAAAACAAAACACATTAATGTTAGATATCATTTTGTACGTGATATTATTGCTTGTGGTGATATTATTGTGAGCAAAGTTAGTACTCATGATAATCCTACAAATATGATGACTAAGTCAATTTTTATAACTAAGTTTGAGCATTGCTTGGACTTGGTGTTCATTATTGAAGAATACCTCTTTAGGGGTTTCATGAAAGAGGTGGAGAACTTATTTGTTGAGAGTTAATGGTGAAGAACTTGTTCGTTGAGAATTCATGTCAAGGTGGAGATTGTTAGAGTTGTGTGACCCTAATCCTTGTTAAAATAAAATACTGTGGCAAAACTAGATGATCTGTATAGAACTACACTTCTTCTATTTGAAATTGATTAGAATAAGGTTTTTAACCTTTAAATAGATATAGTCGAACTCCTATTGTATCATTCAATTTCCAACATTAGTGAATTTTCTTATCCTCTGCTCGTGGTTTTTTCCCGAAAAGGTTTCCACATAAAATATGTGTGTTTTTTCTTTCTTATTACTATGTGATCATTTTATATTCCCATTATCGATATTTAATTTTAACAAGCTTGACCTATTAAGGTCTTGTTGTCTTTAATGATCATAGCTGTGTGACTTGATTATGGTAAGGTAATAGCACTAATCATGACTGGATTGAAACTAGGTCAGACCCGAGGCCCATTTCCCTTACTTGCTCTTACCCCACCTAGTTGGATCATTCTTTCTCAAGGGTAGATTGTGGCTCTTTCCCATTAGCCTTCGTGATTGGCCCACCATTTAATTTTCTTCCATGTGAATCTTTCACCAACTCCTCAAAATTTGATTCCTTTAAAATCTCTCGCCTTGATTATTTCCCTTTCAAATTTGCCTTATTTTTCATTTGAGAATATTCAATTTTCTTATTTTTCATTTGATAATATTTAGTTTCCTTATCAAAAACAACTTTATTCTCATCACCATTATCTTCCAAGATTTGGAAGCGTGATTTGCTCACTCCTTCAACTAGCAGTTGATCTTGTTTTCCTTTCATTGTAGACTTTCTCGAAATATTTGGTCATCGTCTACAATCGGAGCTTGCATCCAAGGTCCTTAAAGAGAAACCGAATCCTTTGCAGCACCTGTAGTTGTAGTCGTCACATTATCAATAGTCAACACCACCATTGGCTCTGTTAAGTCCATCTTTTTCTCATTCCCTTGCTATTTTGGACAACTCTTCTTAGTGTGCCTATAGTAGCCAAACTTGTAACAGATGACAAGCAAGCCCCCGTACTCCACATATTGAACATGACCATCAATACCAACACAAGAAATTAAAGGTTTTTTTAGATCAACCACCACCACCAGGTGAGCAAAGCAACCCCTATTTGCTTCTATCATGTTATAATAAACTTTTATAATCTTTCCCACCACTTTGAAGATGATTCTCAACAAACCTTTAGTATAGTATTGATATGGGAGTCAAGGATACCTTACCAGACTGCCATATTTGAAGGATAACTTTCACTTGTTGTGAAATCTCGGGTCTGTGGTTGTACCACAAGATAATGTCTATAAATCATCCATGACTCTCCCATCAGAGCATTATCATAGTCCTTTTGATTATTGAGTTTAACCAGGAAGAATTTGTTATCAAGTTCAACCACCTCGAATCTCCTAGTTAAACCCCATAATGACTGTAGATGACCTACCACAACTTTGTAACCAATTTTTTTCTTCAAAGAGATGCACTACATTTGTCTTAGCATTACAACTGACTTAGCCATGCTCTTATCAATCCATTCATGAATCTGCTTAGAAAAAGTAATCTTAGGATACTCGCCTTCAATACTAATCGTGTAGTCATCCTCCCAAATTTTAAGTTTTGACTCCACAACTACTTCATCCTCTAACCCCCTATCCTCCACATTTCCTACAAGTTTGTTTTGCCATGAAATCTTTGGGAGGCCATCTTACATTACCACATCCTCTAATTCAAGATCATCAGGAGATTTATTCTTGACATTTTTTGGGACTCTCTTGAGGCCTTCAGACATCGAGGACCTCAGAGATCGAGGACCTTAGTCATTCCAGCGAGGTAAAAGAGAAAGACTCTTGCAACTAAGGAGAACTCATTGGAATCTATTCAACTGAACTTTACTATAAACTGTTATCTACTTTAAAGATAAAAATAAATTCTCATATTAAAAAAAAAAAACGCTTTGACCATCTGCAATCCCGGCTGCTAGTCAAACTATTGAACATTTTTAAAAATGTTGTAATTGGAAACATGAATTTGTAACATGTTTACAAGCAAATTCTTTCACCAAATTCAATGAATGATTAGTTTGCCAGATAGGAACATTTTATGCACATGATTGGAGAAAAAACAAATGACAAAAGCACGCTCAATGTGAAACCCACATCATATTCAAAGCTCATCGACAACCATCTTATATAAGTAAAAACTCAATAAAGAAAATATGATACGACAAAAATAACTTTCCGAAATCTTATAAATATAAAACTTTGAACACGATTATGAGATAAAACATACCAAAACTGTGATATGAATATAAGAAGTCAAGCCGCTAATTGGCATTTGATGGATCTCAATAAGTGAATGAGTTTGAAAATAAAGAGATGAATGTTGCTTGGTATCTATTACCACAACTTGTACAATTCATAATGTTCAATCTCTATAATCGAATTGCCGCAAAAGTCAACCCAAAATGCATTCAAAAAGAGCGAAGGGGCGAAAAAAGTTCCTCTGAATGCATATGTATTTTTTATATACTGATAGGATACTTGCTGAGTTATATCTCTGTATTCATATTCAAATATGCCAGATACAATTATTTCAAAATAACGAAAGATTGAAATAACATTCACTAAGAATGGGATCGTACAAAGGGAACATTTGCTTGCCTGAATATCAAGCATCGGCTCCAACTTTACTCATGATATCCTTTTCCTTGAGGTATTCATATTATATTATTATATTGCCCACATATTTGACTATTTGTTATTGGGAAATGAAAATCCTTTGAAAAAGTTGAGCATGATTGTCTCATTATCTCGTACGGATTCCTAGTTCAGGTGACTTAGACCTTTGCTAGCCGTAAGAGCCATGACTTTTCTTTATATACATCATACAACTTCACGTTCTCCACGTTAATATCATTTTATTGCTTCAAAAAACAATTTTCTGAATCATATAAATGTAAACAACAGGAAGGATTATGTTGGATTTATTTACAGCCTTGTTCATATTCATAAACAAATATAACGAAGTACAATAATGGAGTTCAGATTTGAATTTTATTTTTTTCCGTGACGAAAAGATTTAATTTCCAAACATTAAAAATGCTTTTACGATATGAAGTAAGGCTTTTTCCTTATCACGGATGATTTTTCAGTACAAAGTGTTTACCTTTAGGAACTTTTGACATACAAATTGTGAACACAATATAGAGCTTTGATACTCACATTTTGTATTTGAGGTATTGACCAACAGTGAGAGGTTTAGGGCCGCCAAACCAGTTAATCATGAATATGTTTTCGATCTTAAGTTTGAAGATCTGGAAGTTATGACTCTTAGGCCACCCTGTTGATCAACGAATGCAACTTTGGTCGCTACACCGAGTAAACGATAGTCATTTTGGGTTTGGGTTAAGAATTACCTTTCATCTCTGGATGCTTTGTGAACAAGGCAGTTTGAGCAAATTTCGACTCTTTGGAGTTTGCATCAAGCAGTACCAACTAAAACATCAAAAACACAACCCAATTCAGTTAAAGTTTCATTACGAAAGTCCATGTGTGTGTGACTGGTATTTATAGCAAATGTACCATTCCTGTGAGTGTGATTTTTGCACAAACAGGGTTCTCTGGATCCGCATTTCCACAAGTTCCGAGCGGATACTCACTGATTGTGAGGGAGGACCGATGGTCTTTCAATGCATTTCTTGCGGTGGGATCAAGGGTTGTCAAGTAGAAATAGGGGATGCCAGTGCTTTTGTCCACTACCCCATCGCTAAATGAAACAACATTCCTGCAGTACGAGTTGATGAAGTAGGGGAAAATGAAGGACCATAACAAGAGTATCACGACATGTTCGGACATTGCAAATACCCATAATAGATCAGGTGATGGACAAGCATAATGTCTTGAAAGTAATAAAGCCGAGCTTAAACATGAGGAATATCTTCAATTCATTAACAAAGAATAAAAAGTAGGTTATGAAAACTTACCCAAATGGTGATCCTCCCAACTCCATTGATATTGTACTGCAAAATTTAAAATGAAAAATAAGCCAATCCTACACAACAATATTTTCGTATGTTACTCCACTTTGGTAGTGAAAATACAACATAGGTGTGTTTGATTTTTGTCTTTAAAGATGTTCATGCATTAATAGTTTAAACTATATATGTCTGATTCGAATGTTAAAGATAAGTTATTTTACTATTTCAAGGAAAATGAAGTGTATAAACTAAAACTTAATTCAGTAATAAAACAAGAAATTGAACTGATGGATTTATCTCAGCATTTCGAAATAAAGATTTTCGTAGAAAAATTATAACCTTAAAATCCCCCAGCTACTCTGGGAGACCAACCAACGAGCATAACCAGCAGCATTATCTCTGTCAGGTTTTGGTGAAGCTAACAACAACCTTCCCTCGCAACAATCTTGAAAACCCAGAAAAATCAAGAACAAGAAACAGTAAAAGCATTTACTTTTCATGCTCTTTGTTTCTCTATGACTTTGTAAGAAAGATGAATATGAACTGAACTCAACTGGACAGAATATCTGTAATTATGCATAAAAATTTGCTATTTTAAAGACGGGTATCGGGCAAAGGCAAGTAATTCAACGTTTCTGTTTGTGTAAGCTTTCAAGTTATCTGTCACAAATAAGATTTCACCATTGTAACCGTTTAAAAGAAGGGGTGCTTTAGTCCTCTGCTGTCAAGAACACGACATGAGACGATCATTTTTTGCTTCTTAGGATTGTACGTTTTGTCAAGCTCACCATCTTTGCTAATTATTTATAAAATTAACATGTCTGAAATAGAATCGTAGAAGATTGGCACTGAATAGAATTTGTAATTTTCTTTACGAGTAGCAGATCATTGTCCCATACACATCACTAACAAGTAATTTTTGTAATTCCAACCCATGATGTGAGTAAAGGGTGACACCTTTGACCAATGTACCTTCAAACTATTTTTATTTATAAATAATTAATCATATAAATATTAAAAATGTATATATTTATAGTTTTTTAATCTTAATGTTTACTAATATTGAACCCTAATTGAATTGGTGTCACAAATCAACAGATACCATCTCAGTTGTAAAAATTAGTAAAATGCCTTTCTATGTTTAAAATAAATTATATTATTAGGATGATACTTTTATCTTTTTATTTTTTTAATAAAACCAATTCAAATCTTATATTTGATAAACTATTAGCATTTATAAAAGATACAAAAGATAAATTTTATCATTTAAATCAAATCTTTTTTATTGTTATTTTTTTAGTATATTTTAATATTATTACACTAAAATATTTTCAATCAAATAGTTGGTAGTTATATCTATGCTTCTATACTATTATTTTAAGTGTGTGACAAAATTTATGGTACGAGTCAATGCAACATCAACTTTATCAAGAAAAATATAAAAAAATCAAATTTTAAATCATTATTAGATGTTATGTAAATGGTATTTTTGTATTTTCATCCCTTAAATAAACTTAAAAAATACAAAGAGATTTGAACTATTTTAAATTGTTAAGTTTAGCATTTTAACTAAAACCTATTTTTTTTTATTATATATGAATTTTCACATGAAATATATTTTCACCCATATTAGGAGCTATGTATTTTTCTTATTATTTAAGTATGTGATTGAATTTGTGTCACGAGTCGAATCCATAATGGAATTTGAATTCCTTTAAATTTATTTTTACTCGCAATTTAAGCTACTTGTTTTATTTTAATTTTGAATGTTATTATTATTAGTTTCAAATAATATATTTTATTATTTATATTATTTTTAAATGTACACTTATACTCTAATTGTGCAATAGTGCGTGATAAAATTACTAGTATAGATAAATATGGTTACTTTTGATTGAGTTGGTGTTGTAAATCAACTCAAGACCAACTTAATCATTGAAATTATTATAAAAATTATTTTTAAGAAAGTAATAAAAAATATTTTCACGATGGTTTTGTTTTGTTTTTTTATTAAATGTTACCTAATGTCTATTGCTAAGGGTTTTTATAAGTAAGGTTAGCGCTCTATTTATGATTTATATCAATATTTTTAACATTGAATTTTTCTTTCGTCCACGTGATAACATTTTAATCGCATGTTAAGTAAAGTTTTCTAACATTTTGACATGTTTAGTACACTTAATTTCACTATAAGTTCTTATCATATTTGTTCTTTTTGATACAATGCCTAAAACTACTCATAATCCCTTTCTCAATACTTAAATAGGAGGATAATGTACTTAAACACACTGAAACTCACGTCTTCCTATACTGACAATAATGCTGATGCCAATTGAGTTAAAACTCAATTAACTATAAAATATTATTTTTAAACCCATACTTATAATTTAAGTACATAATTATGGTGTTTAATCTTTTTCAGTTCTCCCAAACGGCAGTTATGGCTTTCGGTTTCAACATATTGTTAGAGTCACGTAAATCATCCTAAATCCACCAAGCTTCTTGCTTGTAGGTTACATTGTGTACGTCATCATATTATATGGTTATAACTGACATACAAGTAGGCAAAGAGGAGAGTTTAAAACATATTTGGTCGATTTACTTTGGATCCTATTCAAATAATAAAATGGTTGTTTATTTGAATTTATCCATAAATTCAAAAAAAATTATTTTGCTATTTTAATATGCTAAAAGTATTTATCATTAAATTCTATATAAAATTTTAATTTTAATTTTTATATTTTATATTTTTATTAATGAAATAATAATTTAAGTCGAATTAGGTGGATTCAAAATAAAACAACAATCCATGTCTGACCTATATATATTAACTTGGAATATTACTGTGTTGAGTGGTTTGATTATATTTTAAAACATTTTGTAAGAAAAAGATAGTAATTTTTAATAATTTAATTTAAATTAAGTAAGTAAAATAAACTTAGAAGAGAATTGATATATGATTTATATACAGTGAGACTAAGACTTGGGTACAAAAGATTCCAGTACCAATTTTTGTCTGCACAATGAAAGTCTTAATAGAAAATTTTAAGAATACATGAGAATATTTATCTTTCTTTATATATACCAATTCTATTTAGTTTATTTGTACGAAAAATTATAAGTTAGTGTAATTTATAATTCTTTAATTTTTATAGAAGTATTTTATAGTAAATTTTAGTAATAAATTTTTAGTGTGGTAAAAAATTATCTCTAAATTATATCTTGATTTTCAATTTAATATTTAAAGTATTTTTTTATAATAATACTTAAGTTATTAATTTTGTTTCATTTTATAAAAAAAAGTGTATGTTTAATAATAATGTGTCATATATTACGTTTTTATTGGTTGATGTTGTTTTTTAAATAAGCTAAGACAATTGATAGTTTAAATATTATTTATGATAAAAACTTTTAAAATCAATCTTTTAATCTGGATATAATTTAATGGTAAATGTACTATGAAAATTTAGCCTTCTACGATTGTTTCTAAGCTCATAAGATATTTTATACATTTACTAAAAAAAAAAGAATATTATATTTTTTATGCTTGAAAATTGGAAGTAATATTTTTTTTTTAACTAAGGTATCCTCTCAACAATGTTATTTACATGAGGCGAACTTGAGTTCTCTTCTAGAGAGTGCAATGTCTATTATCATTGCACTCAATATTATTGATAACAAAAATATTATTTATTCAAACTAAATCATTTAAAAAAAATCTTAAACTAGAATATTCCAATGATCATAAATAAAAATGTTCTTAAAATTTTCCAAATATAAAAAACCAATTATTTAAAATATCATAATATTTTTCACATATTTTTGAAAAACTAATTATTTAAAATTAAAACTTCCAAATGAAATTAAACTAATATTTGTATTAATATGTTATTCAATTGAAATTTTCCTTCTTGCTTCAATATAGTTTATTTTAAATATTTCAATTTTTTACTTTAAAAGAAAAAAATTTAATCTCAATGTTGATATTTATTTTTTACGCACTTTTAATTTCGTGGTTGAAACTGTAAATATAATTGTAAGTAGTATTGCACCCACAGTCTTTTTTTTTCACAAAGCAACCCTTTTGTTTCTACATGCCATATACTGTTAATACGTTAGATATTTGGTGGAATTGTTAAAGTTAATTATCATTTGCTTCAATTTTTCATAGAAATATTCTTTTAACATGTTACTTGATTTGGAAGTTTGAAAAAACTTAAACTAGGGGAGGAACCAATTTGTGAAGGAAATTAGTTTTTTGGCTTTTTTTGAAAGAACTTGAAAGATGAAATGTGTTGCAGATTTTTGGGTGTTGAAGAGATGAAATGTGTTACGATGAAATTAGTTTTTTGGGTTTTGTGAACCAACTTGAAATGTTTCAAACTTTAATGGGAAAGAAAATTTAAATATTTGAGAGGAAAAGTTGTTGAATTGCTGAGAAAAAAAATGGAGTTTTCTCGGGAAAATATGGGTTATTTTCTTTTATTTTTTGGGCGCTTGCTACTACTTAATGCATGGAAAACAATTTGTAAGGATAAAAGTTAACAACGAAATTGATAGAATTTTTAAAGTTAACCTCCACTGGTGGTAATCAAACCGTTAGTAATTTTTTTTAGCCAAATTTATAAAATAATGATTTAATTATTTAAATTTTTTTGGTTTTAGTCAACAGCCATTAAATTACGCATAAAAGATAACCTGGTAGTTTTTAAAATTGACATAATAACAACTTTAATCGTCAATATTTATACATTGTGTCAATTTAGTCTTGATTCTAATAAAATTAACCCTCAACATTTACACATTGTGTAATTTGGTCTTCTTTGTAGTTTTTGTTTTCTTTGTGACATTGATGGTTAATTTTAAAACAATGAGAAAAATAAAACTACGAAAAAACACTAAATTACACAATGCGTAAATGTTGAGGGTTAAAGTTATTATTATGCCAATTTTAAAAATGGTCACATCATCTTTCTGTCAGCCATTTAGCAACTAGAAACCAAAAAAGGTAAAATCGAATAGTTGAGTGACCATGTTATAACTTTTCATTATTGAGTGACCAAACAAGAAACTTACAAATAGTGGGGTCGCTACTGTAGTTTACTCTATTTTAAAATATGAATGGCTAAATTTGTTGAATTAATTAGAATTATGACCAAATTGAAAGAATGTGTAAGTGCTTGCGAATTACATGTGTTATTATACCACTTAGAAAAATGTCACTTTAGCAATTTTGTTAATAATTTAACATATTGTAACCAATAAGAAATCAAACAATAACATTAGTGATAAAATGGGAAGTTTCTATTGTTCAGTGAATAAAATAAAAATATTGTAACACCCCATACCCGACCCTATCATCAGATCTAAGAATGTGATGTCACTTTACGTTGTCGTAGCAACTCAAACTAATCCATTTCATTATCACACAATTTAAATCATACTTTAACTTTCAAACCAAATTAAACATCAATCATATTCACAATTAATCATTTGTAATGATTAAGTCTTAAATTCATAGTTATACATAGTTAGGAAAGGTCAAATGTAGAGTTAGGACTCAATCCAAACTCAAATGTCAAATTTTAAACTCATGTCTCGAGATAAGGAATTCTATGTCTTGAGACAGGTCATAACTTATTTTGAGATTTTTAGCTTCGAAGTTTGCATGTCATGTAACATGCCAAACTCGACCCTATGATAGGATTCGAGTTCGATGTGTCACTGCTCAAAATCGGACTAGCTTAAAGCAAAACAATTTGGTGGAAGCTTTATAAAATTCTTACAAAGTTATACATATAAACATATGATAGTTGTGGTTTTACTGAAGTTTGAATGAAATCATTAACATTTTGAAATAACATTCAAAACATTTGGTGTATAAGTTCAAATATAATAGCTTCATTAAACAAATTACAATAATTCAAATCTAGACATTAATACTTAATAGAAATCTTGTAAAAAATAGAGTCTTATAAAAATAGTAGTTTTTTTTTATATAGATCATTTCCAAAACACATTTTTATGCCACCCCCAAGAGTCATGTATGATACAAAACAAAATAGTCAACTCACAATAGTAGCAACATTCTGGCATAGTCCTTCTAATAAAGTTTTCCTTCAGTCAACAAGCTTGAGAAGAAAAATGTAACGGAGTAAGTTTATATGAACTTAGTGAGTTTTAAGAAGAAATCAGATATAACATTACTTACAACACAACAGAACCTTTTAATGACACTTACATACAATGAACATAGTACGCCCAATAGCGTATACAGAACATAAATAGACTGAGTATGCTGACTTACTTAACACATGGGTGTATACTATAAGCCAACTTAACATAAATTAGACAACTCATCTTCATGCTAGCCACATACCTAAAATTCAAAATCAGAAGCATATCATACATTCTAATTTTCATACATTTACCCCTTTAACACCTTATATAATTTTCATTCAGAATATCATGTTTTATCGTGATCTGCCAATCTGATTTGTAATATAGTTGCTCTACCGAAGGCTACACAAACATATCTCATCATCTCCACCATCACATATCAGATTATACCATATATATCAGAAGCAGATGGTAGTAGTTTAAACATGAAGAATGGCACTTACTTCGTATCACAAACAGACTGAACTCAGACTAATGACTTTGGATAATCATTATCCACATATACATTTTTCATCTATTACAGAGGAGGATTACTTATCTTATACGAATTATATAAACAACAAATTTACAACACATGGAAGTAAGAAGGAACTTACCATAAATTCTAACACAATATACAAAGCAGGTTCTTTGCCTTTATCACTTGGACCTTCATTAGCTTTTTGAGCTAAAAGAAAGATATTTATACATATCATATCATCAATCTATCAAATTTGAACATGCATGCAAGAATAAACAATGCTTAATCCTGAATCAGGAAGTTTCCTTCCTTACACACCATTCTAATATTTATGCATACAATACGAAAAACACGTAATTGACTTCAATGACAACTTAAAGGTTCATCAGTAATTATTAGTGAGATGGTACTAACGTATAAGTTAGCTAGATACAGTGAACCTTTAATTTAAAGAAGTTCTCTAAAGTTAGGTTTTCAGAAAGTTTCAAAAGAAATCAAGAAAGAAAAAGAAGGCGTAAAGGTGTTTAGAAAGACTACCGCTATCCTTATATACTTAATCATAGAGATAAGGATTAGTGGAAAAATCAGATAATTCCACTAACTCTTTTGATTCACGTGATTAAGTGCACTTAACAAAATTTAGGTCTTATTATCCACAATAGTCTATGTACAAGGCCCATTTTGCCTGGGCCCGTTTACAAAGATCCAATACCGGGTTTAAACCCATTACACTACCCACACCAAAACTAAACCCATTTACAACACTTAACTTTAACCCAATTACCCCTAAATTAAAACCCAAATAATACAAAACCCTAGCCCAACAATACAGCCCAAATCAGAAAACAATCCAAAAAGACAAAACCCTAAGCATGCCGCCCCTACCCTCTGCCGACCTGCTGCACCCCACCGCTTCTGTCGCGTCAATCAGCGGTCACCGCCCTCCACTTGTGCCAACTTGCTCCTGCAAAACCAAAGGAAGAGAAGACAAGCAACCAAAATAAAGTGTAATATTTTTATTTTATTTTCGGCTATATAAAGCCTTCTAAAACCGAATGTAAAGGGGGGAAGGACTTTTTTTAATACAAGAACAGTACATTCAAAAACAAAAAATCACGAGGACACCCCAAATCATTCCAGATCAGAGAATCCAAAAGCATACATCGAAGCCAGAAACGAAGATTTTATTTTTTTGAATCTGTTTCCTTCTTTCCTTCTATTTATAAGCATATATACACATAAAGCACATAAATATATATTTTCTAAAAAAAAAAAAAGAAGAAAAAAATAAGAAAGTTTACCTTTTCCGGCCACCGTGGGCGGTGGCCGGAGCCGTCGCCGGTGAACGGTCCGGTGACCGGGCCCTCCCCCTGGCACTCCCCTTCTCCTCTCCTCTCTCTTCCCTCTCCCCTCTCTTTTCCCTCTCTCTTTCTTCTTTTTTTTTCTTGTTTTCCCGTGAAAATGAATTGAAACAAAAAAAATTTGTCTTTTATACTATTTGAACCCGGGTCGGGTTGATCTGACCCGACCCAAGAGGATCCTTGTGTTTTTAAACCCAAATGGGTTTATTCCTGAATCAACCCTTCCGCTTTTGTAATGTTTCGCAATTAAGTTTCCAGATTTTTTTAATTGGCCCCGGGATTTATCGCGCGTTGCGATTTGGTCCTCCTTTCAACGACAGCGTTTTAAGAACCCGGGTAATTTTCTGTTTCAGTCCTTCTAAGTTTAACCCGTGTTCAAATAGGCCCTTGATTCCTTCTACTTTTATTCCAGATTTGCCCGAAACTCTGACTTTCAATTCGATTTCGTCCTTTCTTATTATTTTCTTTTAGTTTCAATATTATTGTTACTATTATTATTATTATAATTTCTACCATAATTATTATTATTAATTAGATTTATTTTTAATGCTATTCACGTATTATTATTAATAACATATCATTATTATCTTACCTTACTATTATATTTTTATTATTACTCCATCATCATATATTATTTATATTATTTTTATCATTATTATTATTATATTTATTTCCACTATTTTATATAATTATCATTCATCATCGATTTTTACCATAGTATATTTTCTGTTATTATATATTACTATATATACTTTTGCTGCTTATTAAGATTATTATTACTAAAATTATTATTATTTCTTACTTTATTATTATTATATCTAACATTATGTGAATATTACCTTCTTTTACTATACATTATTATTATGTACTATGTATTTTATGTTAACTAATATGTATATATTTTAATACTATATTATGTATATTTTTTATATATTACGTATATATATTTTCAATATTCTATTTCACATATCTTTTTTATATATTATAGTATTCATATATATTTTTTATTATCCTATGTGTATATTTTTCACTATATTATATATATTTTAATATCTTATTATTCATATACTTTTTATATTATCATTTTAAATATATATATCGTATATTTTTCTTTATATATTATGTATATATGTTTGTATATGTCTTTTTAATATTATATCTTTTTCTATTATGTGTATATATATATATATATATTTTTAATGCTAGCATTAGATGTTATATATAAAGTATGATTTGTTTTTCATATATTATTTTCTGTCACCTTACTTATTACTATACGTTTATATATATTCATTGTCATATTTCGTGTTTACTATTATCATCGTGTTAAATATCATATGCATTGTTTGTATTTTATAAATTGCGTAGCTTAGTGTTGATATCTTGTAATCTGCTAATATTGTATTTTGATCGCATCATTGTTCTTAAAAACATACATTTCCTTTAATCCAAAAATGTTTTAAAAAAAAACGAGGCAATGTTTTAGTGTTTAGAGATACGAGAAATAGTGCCCTAACGTGCTGGGTTGCGATTTCTCGCTCGTCTAAATACCTAAAATACCCTTCTATTTTCGTAACTCACGAGACGATTTTAGTTTCGAAGAATTTAAGAACCTCATGTCCAATCGTGCTGGATGTGATGTTCGTATTCTTCCGGAGCAAAGAGATCTCGATTTTTTTAACCCAAATTATCCCAATTTCAAAAAAAGAATTATATTTTTAAATCTTTCCCAAATTTCGACTTAAGACAGAAAATTGCTCAATTTGGTACCAATTTTGGGCGTTGCGGGGGTGCTAATCCTTCCCCGCACGTAACCGACTCCCGAACCCTATTCTCGATTTTTCGTAGACCAAAACATTTATAAGGTGATCCAATCACACCTAAAAAGGTTGGTGGCGACTCCCCATTTTCATTTTTTAAGTCGACATCCGTTTTTTCTCAAAAAATGGTTTCGACAGCTTGGCGACTCCACTGGGGACGTTAAGTGAGTCAAGCCGAAAATTGATCATTTTCTGTCTTAATGTTAGAAATTTCAATTTTTTTTTAAAATACGATCTTTTACATGTGATTGTTGCATATGTCTGTTATCTTTCCTCGCACACATTGCACTTGCATGATCGTTGTGGTCACACCCTTAAGTGGGAGTGAGAAGCTACGCTTTCGTGAGGTTTTCACCTCCGCATGGGCTAGTGGATTGCTTCCGGGATACATCCGTACCTATGTGCTTCGTGAGATTTTCATCTCCGCATGGCAGTAGGGAAATGTATCCCCCTGAATCGAACTTGGTCCATATGAGCCTATAATGGGTGAGGATCAAGGAATCTGCTGGTTCAGGTACCCTTTTCTCTAGAACCAAAAACACATATAGTGAACCTTAGGAACTCGCTTTAGGTAGAACTATGTTGACCCGTAGTGCTTACCTATGCAGGTGTTTGTCTTCCATTTTTCTTGGAATTATATCTTTTATGCATATGACATTGACCCATTTTATTTTGTCATCATTGCATATCACATAGCATTTAAAGGTATCGATTCACGGTTCGATTTCTAAGTTAGAAAGTTTTGTAATGAGGAATGAATATCTTGATAAAGTGAAGGACAACGCTAACGTCCGTGCATAGTCAGAAAAAGCCCAGTTAGAAAAGGGAGATAGTGTCGTCGAGGAGTATACATCGGAGTTGTGGGACTTTATTTGCGTCAGCTCGACATTGAATGAGCTTTAGATTGAGATCATTTAGGCCCAATGGGATAATGAAGCCTAGTAATGGTTCTACAAACAACAAGTCTAAGTTTACTGTTGTACTTTAAGATGTTGCACTCATCAGAAACAATGGAAATGTGAGCCTTGATGACTCGGATGGCCCGGATGAGCGTAAAAGAAAGCGATTAAAGAAGACCGTATCATTCAAAGACCTTTAGAGATTAGCTATGCTACGAAGATACCCGTGCAGTCAATTCAAGATGCTTTGCGTGGGTAGAAATCTAAAAATTCTCGAGAAGCACCGAGAGTGTAGGATATCATTTTAAGACGGCGTACTACGGAACAATGATGCCTACTTGTTCGCCAATCTCTCTCAAGATAATCAGAACAACTTCACAGATATTGGAGGAAGTATCCTTGGCTATAGGGATTACCACACGAATGAGGTCATAGCTCAAATTTAAAAGGTAGTTGATTATTTACGGACCCTGGCGGTATAGGCCGACACATTGAGCACTAATGTGGGCTACAGTCCAATTGTGGTCAAGAGTTTGCTTTGTTAAAGACTTTGGGCGTAAGGGCGAAAGTGTCTGTACTTCATTTTGTGTAAGGATTTTTGTTCCTTAAAACAACGTTTTCTAAATTGAAACTGAATCGGGATCGATATCTTTTGCATTCATGCATTTGCATTACATTGCATCACATGCATTTGCACCCGAATAAAGACCTTAATTAGTGGAAATTATTACAAAAAAGAAACGAATCTGGAAACTCCACATCCCTATGGTACACGCGCTAAAACCAAGAATATGGATCAGAGATTCGAACAACTACAAAAGGAGATGCAGGAGCAATTGCAAGAAAAATTGGTAAAAATACAACAGGATATGCGTGAGCAAATGATGGAAGCTCAGAGAAGTATGGTGGCTGAAATGGCCCAGCTGCTGAAAGGAGCAATGGATAAAGGAAAGGCCCCTATGGCTACCACCGGAGAAGACAATGATGATTATCCTCCAGGTTTCACCCCACCCCGTACACAAACACAGACCGAAACACCCCCGTAAAGGCCGTCTGTTACCATTAGGCCTCAACAGGGGCAAATTGATATTGGAATGCCTGTGAACTTGCAAGACGATTCGGGGACCAACCCGTTAGATAATCCTATCAATTCACTCACCCCTGATTTGGACTTAGCTGAAAAGGAGAGGGAAAGAACTGAATCCTCGAAACAACTAGAGGAGCGTTGCAGGTGGTTAGAGGAAAAGTTCAGAGCTTTAGAAAGTGCTGATGGTCGACACGGAATGGACGCCAAAGAATTTAGCTTGGTCCCAGACTTAGTCCTCCCCCATAAATTTAAAATGCCAGAATTTGAAAAATACAATGGGACTAGCTGTCCTGAAGCCCACCTCACTATGTTCTGTAGGCGAATGACAGGGTATGTAAACAATGATCAACTTTTGATTCATTGTTTCCAAGATAGTTTGATTGGGGCCGCGGCTAAGTGGTACAATCAATTAAGCCGCGACAGGATTAGCTCCTGGAGAGACTTAGCACGTGCCTTTATGCAACAATATAGCCATGTGGCTGACTTAACACCCGATCGAATCACTCTGCAGAACATGGAAAAGAAACATAATGAAAGCTTCAGACAATACGTACAGAGATGGAGGGAGGTTGCCATGCAAGTTCAACCACCGCTCTTAGAAAAGGAAACCACCATGCTATTCATAAACACCTTGAAGGCCCCATTCATTACTCATATGATTGGAAGCACCACTAAGAGCTTTGCTGACATGGTCATGGCAGGTGAGATGATTGAAAATGCCACAAGAGGTGGTAAGATAGAAGGGGAAACTACCAAAAGATCAACCTCGAAAAATAGGGACAACGAAGTGAATAATTTGAACATGCACCAAGGGCATCAGTGCTCGTTGAGACAAGAACCCAGTGCTAGACAAAAGGGGAAACTCCAGTCTACTCCAATCCCAATGTCGTATGGGGATTTATATCAGAAATTATTCAATACACATGTAGTAGCCCCATTCCATGTGAAGCCACTGCAACCTCCGTACCCTAAATGGTATGATGCAAATGCTCGACGTGAGTATCATGCGGGGATTATGGGGCATTCAATTGAAAATTGCGCCTCCTTTAAGAAGTTGGTTGAGAGCTTAATACAAATGGGTATTGTGAAGGTCGATGATCCGTTAGAGCCAAACCAAACAGTAAAATGTGATAATTAAAGGAAGGGGCAGGAGAATTGCGTTTCCTTGAAGAAATCTTCAGAAGTCTAGAAATCAAGGAATCAGAGCACCAATGGCGTATTCGAAGAGAAAACCGAGGAATAAAAGTTTTCCAAGCATCTGCCTTTATATACTTGGGAGTGTTTTAAACAATGGAACTGTGGAAGAGACCTATTTTAGAGCTTGCTTGGAGTAATATTCAAAACATGCTTGTTGCTTTCAGCCTAGAAGCAATAAGAATCCTTTTGTGAAATAGGCTTGTGTCTAAAATTTTATTTCAATGAAATGCATCCTTTTGAGCAATTATTCTTTTATTCTTTATAGATTCTTTGGTTCTTGGACTTCCATTCATATTCTTTCATTCGTCTTCATGATCATATCAATGCAAATAATCTTCTTAGAATCACTTATTCTTTGAAATTCACCTTCGTACCTACAATGGGTGCCCAGATATCAATGTCAAGAGCAACGCTGTTACTAACTCCCTTTTAAGTAAGAGATGTGTCCAGAGGGATCTCAGGACTTCGAAGATAACGAAGATTGTACCTAACTTCTGTTAAGGATGGCAGAACGAGATGAAAGACAGATCCTAACTTACGAAGGATTAGTTGACATTGCGAGCTTGAGAAAGAAATAAAGATCAAAACTTAGCTCGCCGCAAAAATAAGGCAAGACGTATATGTCTCCTTTATTTCTTCACGGACTCTCTATGTGGGGCATGAATGTTATAGTGTCAATGTCGCCGACATCAATTCATGGTTGTTAGTTACGGGGTAAAGTCGCTGTATATGCCAAAGTTACAAGGTAAACAGTTATCAAATTCAAATTCAAAACCAGAGCCAAATTCAAATCTAAATCCAAGTTCAAATTTGAAATCCAAATTCAGAATTCAAAATTCAAAATTCAAATTCAAATTCAAACCCAAAAATGGCAATTTACGATCTATTCGAAGATCATACACAATATCTGTGCAACAAAGGCAACCAAAACCATCCTAAAGGGATTTTGAAAGATGACTGAGACCTGTAATGAGTGGCATAGAGAAGTTACCATTTACCCTCTTTGCTTATCAAACGTTAGCCAGAATCTTCGCCGGGGCAACACGTTTCTCATTGGTCTGGTCTATTGAAGTTGAGATTCTTTCCTCCGAGTTTTATCAGAACTAAATAGAATGAATCTAAGTCTGATGTGATCAATCAAATTTGAAAAAGAAAAGTTAATAGTAATCTGTCACAGGCAGATAATGCGAATTTACAACGGAAAGGTTCGCCTAAGAGAATTTCATGATGGGACCTGATATTGAAGAAGATCCTTTAGATACAAAAGAAACTTTAGAGGAAAAGGGCGCCTTGAGACAAAGAAATCAAAAAATCATCAAAAAGGAAGAAAATCAATCAGAAAAAGAAAAGAAAAAGGAGAGGCCAAGGCGAAAACCCGCAAAGGGCGCTTTGAGACCAAAGGGGATTTGAGTTGAAAACCCGAAAAGGGCGGCTCAAATTTTGATTGAAAGTGGGGCATACAGTAGTCTTACTACGCCTAAATTAACACTGAAGAAGTATGCTACATCTTGGGGCATCGACAAAGTACTCCGGATCCCCTAGACACATATTGAGCTTAGAATGGTTCTCAAGAAATTGGAACAGAGAAGCTCAGGCTGCGATATCTGGGGCATCTAATTTCCATCTTACCCCTTTTGAATCTGCTATCTTTTGCGTTTTAGCACACGTACCTAATAAATTTCCTTCTTAATTGCAGTTGCTTAACTTGTTTGTTTGGAGCTATGCTCCTAATCAATTCCCTTCTTGTCCAGTGCTAAGATCTTTTTCAAGCATTTTGCATTGAAATAACGATTATTGGATTAATATTACTTTCATAAAAGGAGTTTCGCATATTACTCTAGGAGCTTCTAGATAGTACAGAAACAGGGCCGTTGTTTAAGAGCTCACCAAGTACAAAGGTTGAAAATAATTGAGCTCAAATTGAGTTTATCTCTTCTGATCTTTTATCAAGGATACTATTTGAACAGAAACACGATATCACGTCAGTGATAATCTTGACGAAAATGAGCAAAGTCATCCCAAGTGTAAAAGGGGATCACCCTTGAAAAATGATGTTCTACATCCATGTAGACATCATACGCATGCATTTGGTCAGATCACCCGAGGAGTGATCAGTTGATAGAACAAATTACAGATCCTATACCTCCAAGTTACAGTGGGACGGATGGAAGTTGATACAAAACCTATAGCCAAGGATTGTTGTAGGATGTATCTTATGTCTCTAAGTTATAATGGATAGACCCCGAAGTCACAGCGGGGCAAGCTATTTGAGCAAATGCGATTACTTCTTCGGGTTTTGGTCAAAATACCAGCCGAATAAGAGGGCAGCGTACTACGATAGAGCCTTGATGGGCAACGAGTAATGACGCCCTAGACATTAAAAAAAAAAGAAGATCATTCTCATGACATTTCTGCATTCTCATTTTTCGTAATACATTAGGTTAGGAGCATTTGATTCATTCTGATCATAACATCCTAATCATTTGTCATAAACATAAGTATATGAAATCAAGTCTACAGGACACGCCCCCAGAGGACAGTGTAGCAACATTGGCAAAAACACCAGATCTGGCCTTCCTGAGCAAAGCAGATCAAAGATTTGAGTCTGGCAATCCCTGTATTGGCAGGGAGCAGATCGAAGACAGCAAAATTGGCATCTCTGTATTGGCGGAGAGCAAGTTAAAGACAGTAGATTTGGCAATCCCTATATTGGTAGGGAGCAAATCAAAGAAAACAGATTTGGCAATCCCTGTATTGGCGGGGAGCAGATCGAAGAAGCAGATCTTATTTCCTTGTATTGGCAGAGAGCAGATCGAAGAAAGCAGATTTGGCATCTCTGTATTGGCGGAGAGCAAATCGAAGAAAGCAGATTTGGCAATCTCTGTATTGGCGGGGAGCAGATCGAAGAAGCAGGTCTTATCTCTCTGTATTGGCAGAGAGCAGATCGAAGAAAGCAGATTTGGCATCTCTGTATTGGCGGGGAGCAAATTGAAGAAGCAAATCTTATCTCTCTGTATTGGCAGAGAGCAGATCGAAGAAAAAGCAGATTTGGCAATCCCTGTATTGGCAGGAACCAGATTGAAGAAGCAGATCTTATCTTCGCTGAGCAGGAGCGGAGCAGATCACCTTCCAACAGATCTTAACTCCCTAAGCAGTAGGGTAACAGATTAAATTTTGGCGGATCTCATCTCCATACAGTAGTATTGGAGCAGATTTCAGCCACTCGCCTTAACTTCCTAAGTAGTAGGGTAACAGGCAAAACATCAGATCTTATCTTCGCTGAGCAGGAGCGGAGCAGATCACATTCCAGCAGATCTTAACTCCCTAAACAGTAGGGTAACAGATCGAATTTTGGAGGATCTCATCTCCATACAGCAGTATTGGAGCAGATTTCAGCCACTCGCCTTAACTCCCTAAGCAGTAGGGTAACAGGCAAAACATCAGATCTTATCTTCGCTGAGCAGGAGTGGAGCAGATCACATTCCGGCAGATCTTAACTCCCTAAGCAGTAGGGTAACAGATCGAATTTTGTCAGATCTTATCTCCATACGTCAACAATGGGGCAAATTTTGGCCACTCGCCTTAATTCCCTAAGTAGTAGGATGCAAGCAGATTGAAGCCACAAGACATACCCTTGAAGTTGCAGTGGATTGAGCCAAAGCTACAAGAGGCGGTGGGCTGGAGAGAGACTACCTGAACAAGAAGAGTACCAAAGAAGCCAAGACTCAGTTGGCCCAGGCAAATTGGCCCTTTTGAAGTCTTTGCTCTATTCCCGTTACACGACAATGAGCAAAGAGGGGCAGCTGTACAAGGCCCATTTTGCCCGGGCCCGTTTACAAAGATCCAATACCGGGTTTAAACCCATTACACTACCCACACCAAAACTAAACCCATTTACAACACTTAACTTTAACCCAATTACCCCTAAATTAAAACCCAAATAATACAAAACCCTAGCCCAACAATACAGCCCAAATCAGAAAACAATCCAAAAAGACAAAACCCTAAGCATGCCGCCCCTACCCTCTGCCGACCTGCTGCATCCCACCGCTTCTGTCGCGTCAATCAGCGGTCACCGCCCTCCACTTGTGCCAACTTGCTCCTGCAAAACCAAAGGAAGAGAAGACAAGCAACCAAAATAAAGTGTAATATTTTTATTTTATTTTCGGCTATATAAAGCCTTCTAAAACCGAATGTAAAGGGGGGGAAGGACTTTTTTTAATACAAGAACAGTACATTCAAAAACACAAAATCACGAGGACACCCCAAATCATTCCAGATCAGAGAATCCAAAAGCATACATCGAAGCCAGAAACGAAGGTTTTATTTTTTTGAATCTGTTTCCTTCTTTCCTTCTATTTATAAGCATATATATACATAAAGCACATAAATATATATTTTCTAAAAAAAAAAGAAGAAAAAAATAAGAAAGTTTACCTTTTCCGGCCACCGTGGGCGGTGGCCGGAGCCGTCGCCGGTGAACGGTCCGGTGACCGGGCCCTCCCCCTGGCACTCCTCTTCTCCTCTCCTCTCTCTTCCCTCTCCCCTCTCTTTTCCCTCTCTCTTTCTTCTTTTTTTTTCTTGTTTTCCCGTGAAAATGAATTGAAACAAAAAAATTTGTCTTTTATACTATTTGAACCCGGGTCGGGTTGATCCGACCCGACCCAAGAGGATCCGCGTGTTTTTAAACCCAAATGGGTTTATTCCTGAATCAACCCTTCCGCTTTTGTAATGTTTCGCAATTAAGTTTCCAGATTTTTTTAATTGGCCCCGGGATTTATCGCGCGTTGCGATTTGGTCCTCCTTTCAACGACAGCGTTTTAAGAACCCGGGTAATTTTCTGTTTCAGTCCTTCTAAGTTTAACCCGTGTTCAAATAGGCCCTTGATTCCTTCTACTTTTATTCCAGATTTGCCCGAAACTCTGACTTTCAATTCGATTTCGTCCTTTCTTATTATTTTCTTTTAGTTTCAATATTATTGTTACTATTATTATTATTATAATTTCTACCATAATTATTATTATTAATTAGATTTATTTTTAATGCTATTCACGTATTATTATTAATAACATATCATTATTATCTTACCTTACTATTATATTTTTATTATTACTCCATCATCATATATTATTTATATTATTTTTATCATTATTATTATTATATTTATTTCCACTATTTTATATAATTATCATTCATCATCGATTTTTGCCATAGTATATTTTCTGTTATTATATATTACCATATATACTTTTGCTGCTTATTAAGATTATTATTACTAAAATTATTATTATTTCTTACTTTATTATTATTATTATATCTAACATTATGTGAATATTACCTTCTTTTACTATACATTATTATTATGTACTATGTATTTTATGTTAACTAATATGTATATATTTTAATACTATATTATGTATATTTTTTATATATTACGTATATATATTTTCAATATTCTATTTCACATATCTTTTTTATATATTATAGTATTCATATATATTTTTTATTATCCCATGTGTATATTTTTCACTATATTATATATATTTTAATATCTTATTATTCATATACTTTTTATATTATCATTTTAAATATATATATCGTATATTTTTCTTTATATATTATGTATATATTTTTGTATATGTCTTTTTAATATTATATCTTTTTCTATTATGTGTATATATATATATATATATATATATATATTTAATGCTAGCATTAGATGTTATATATAAAGTATGATTTGTTTTTCATATATTATTTTCCGTCACCTTACTTATTACTATACGTTTATATATATTCATTGTCATATTTCGTGTTTACTATTATCATCGTGTTAAATATCATATGCATTGTTTGTATTTTATAAATTGTGTAGCTTAGTGTTGATATCTTGTAATATGCTAATATTGTATTTTGATCGCATCATTGTTCTTAAAAACATACATTTCCTTTAATCCAAAAATGTTTTAAAAAAAAGCGAGGCAATGTTTTAGTGTTTAGAGATACGAGAAATAGTGCCCTAACGTGCTGGGTTGCGATTTCTTGCTCGTCTAAATACCTAAAATACCCTTCTATTTTCGTAACTCACGAGACGATTTTAGTTTCGAAGAATTTAAGAACCTCATGTCCAATCGTGCTGGATGTGATGTTCGTATTCTTCCGGAGCAAAGAGATCTCGATTTTTTTTAACCCAAATTATCCCAATTTCAAAAAAAGAATTATATTTTTAAATCTTTCCCAAATTTTGACTTAAGACAGAAAATTGCTCAATTTGGTACCAATTTTGGGCGTTGCGGGGGTGCTAATCCTTCCCCGCACGTAACCGACTCCCGAACCCTATTCTCGATTTTTCGTAGACCAAAACATTTATAAGGTGATCCAATCACACCTAAAAAGGTTGGTGGCGACTCCCCATTTTCATTTTTTAAGTCGACATCCGTTTTTTCTCAAAAAATGGTTTCGACAGTCTAATTTTGGTCTAACTAGACCTCAACTTGACTAACTAAATCATCATACCAAAAAAATAAACAAATCTAAACAACTGCTGTAACACCCTTATCCTGTAACTATCGCCGGAATAGGTAAAGGGCATTACCAGACTTCTAACTCAAAGCAGAACAATGCAACATCAACCATATAACATATAACTAATCCAATAGCTTTTCAAGCTTTCATAATCAAATCATGCTATAAAAAAACTTATAAAACTCTAATCATATTAAAGGGATTAATTTGATATCATACAAAAGTTGTAAGAAAACTTAAGGAAATTTTCAAAATAGGGTCATACGGCCGTGTGCCTCACACGGGTATCAGACACGCCCATGTGTCCAGGCCGTGTGAAAATAGGGCATACATACTAACTTGGCCACATGGCTACCAGGCACACCTGTGTGTTTAGATTGTGTGTCATCCTGACTTGGCTACAAGAGTACCAGACACGCCCGTGTGCCCAGCCCGTGCGCCAACCTGATTCAACTACACAGTCACCAGACACGCTCGTGCGTCTAGCCCGTGTACTACACTAACTTAGCTATCTACAAACAGGGGTCACACGGTAGGGACACACGCCCGTGTGCGTTGGCCGTGTGGCACTAAATAGGCTTGGTTTAAGCCATTTTCACCCCACAAATGGTCAAGTACCTGTCGAAACCACTTTTTGTTTTGAAAAACAAACGAGGGTCAACTTTAAAATTCAAAAATGTGAGCCATCACCAACCCTTTTTGAGGTGCGATCGGATCACCTTAATTTATTTTAATAAAACATTTTGATTTATTAAAACAATTAGCTTGGTCTTCGAAATTTGAGAAAACAGGTTCAGGAGTCAATTACGTACGAGGAAGGGTTAGCACCCCCGTAACGCCCAAAATTGGTACCAAATTGATTAAAAATGTCCTCATGTCAAAAAGTTTTGAAATGCGATTTCTTTTAAAGCATTTGAACGGCTTAAATTGGACGGCAAGGTTCTCTCATTTCAAAGGAATACAGTATCACATCCAGCACGTTAGGACACGATCCTTTAAACCCTCGAAACCATGATCAAATCTTGTCCTAAAAAACTCATACATTTGAAAATTACAAAAAGGGTGTTCACGTATTTGGTCCAACCTAAAACCGAAACACAACACGTTAGGGCACGATTCCTCGGATTTCCGAACAGAGAACATTGCCTTATTTTTTTAACAAAATTAGAGAAGACGAGTGAAATCTAAAAGGATATTTGGTTATTTGGTCAAACGAAAAATCGCAACCTAGCACGTTAGGGCACGATTCCTCGAATTTCCAAACACGAAATATTGCCTTATTTTCCAGAAATTGTCGGATAAGCGATTAAGAAATTGGTTAGAAATGAATTTATTTGATTTGCTCGGGCTAAAAGATGCATCTAGTAAAGGCTCGAATGTGTTGGAGTTTGGATCATAAAACACTAACAAGAAACATAAGCATAGGATCAAGTATGAAATGATAATACATGGCAATGATGGCATACAAACGAACCATTCTCTAAGAAAGAGCAAATTAAGAAATATATCACATAAGCAAGTTTAAAATGAATATTTTACAATTGGAAATTTAGACAAAACATACAAAAAGTTTGGAAACAACTAAAAATAATAATAAAGTTTTAAAGCAAACGATATACATATATAACTATATTCCTAAGGAAATATACACATACATGGGTAATCTAAAATAAAATACCTACATGAAATAATATAAAAGCTAAATATTTATATTATATAAAATATCTTTATGTAAAACCTGTATATATATATATATAAATAATTATTAGGACAAATACAATTTAAAACAAAATACCTAAACGAAGATATGTGAAATTTGAAATAAATATTTGAAATGAGTATTATGCAAAAGTTTTTAAAATAAGCAATATAAAAGGTATTTAAAATATATAATATCAATAATACATATAAAGTTTAAATAAATAGAAAATAAAAGGTTTAAATAGATAAAACAAGAAAAAGGGTAATAATAATAATAATAATAATAATAATAATAATAATAATAATGAGTAAAAGGGAAAATGAGTAAATAAATAAATTAAAACAGGTCAAGGACTAAATTAAAATTAAAACCAAACTTAGAATCTAAAAACTAAACATTGAAACAACAGGGGGACCTAGGTGAAACGCGCGCAAAGAATAGGGGCTGAAACTGGAAATATACCAGCTCTCCAAAACACTGCGTTTAGATGCAGGCCAAATTGCAAAATCGCGCAAATCCCAGGGATAAATTAAAAAAAAAAGTAAAAGCGCACAAAGGACTTAATCGAATGCCTGTGTGAAGAACAGGGACTAAACGTGCAATAAGCCCTCAAAGACCAAAAGCGCGTGGGTCAAAGCCACGCTCGGGTCGGGTTATTGGGCATAGAACCGGGTCGGCCTATACAGGTGTGTCAATACAGCACCGTTTTGGAGCCACTGAATAGGCCCTAAACAATGCCATTTCGTGCGCCATTTAAAACCTAAACAAAACCCTTAAACTAAAGTTATCAGGCCACTTAAAATCAAAGCAAAAAAAAAAAAAAAAACAAAAAAAACTATTCCTATTTCTCTCTAAATCGGCCGAAACAGGGGCGCCCATTGGACTACCGTTCTGCCATTGAATCAGCAGCGGCGTCACGCGAAGGGTATGCCCGATGGTTTCACTGTTCTCATGCCTTCGAAAACCCCTTCCAGCTTCAATTACGACGAGGGGAGAGGATCCAAAGGCCACTCACACACAGGTAAGCCCTTATCCCTACTTTTCCTCTTTTATTCTCTTTTGTAAACAGGTTCAAAAAGTAAAGAAAACAGGTAAGAATCAACAAGATACGGAAAAACTTGCAGGGTTGAATTAAACCGGAAAATCACCTTAAAAAATAGGTTTTTGATTGATTTCTTTCTTCTGTTTACAAGTGTTTTTCGTTTTTCTCTATTCTCCAGAATAGAATACACTATTCTTTTGGTTCGGTTTTATAGCCGAATAACAAAGGAAATAAAATGTTACAAAAATGCTTGTTTTTGCTCTGCTTATTCGTTGTCTGCTTGCATTTGCTATGTGTTTTGCAGGTACAGAGCACGCTGGAGGCCGTATGGGGCATTGTCGTGGCCCGTACGGAGGCGAGGCTACTGGTACGGAGGCCGTGAGAGCGTGGCGACGCACGTGGAGGCACGCATTGGAGGAGAGGGGGGCGCGCGTGGAAGCACGCGCGCGGTGCTAGTCACTTCTAGAACCCCTAGGGTTGCTGTTTGCTGAAGTTATTTGGGCCATTCGGGCTCTTCGAATTGGGTCACTGGTCTTGGGTCAGTGTGTGTAATTGGGTAGGGTTTTAATTGGATTGTATTTGGGTTTTTGGTGTTTAAATCTGTAAATGAACTGGACATTGTTAATTGGATTTACTATTGGGTTTCATTATTATTATTTTTTAATTGGGCCAAAATTGGCTACTACAGCTGCCCCTCTTTGCTCATTGTCATGTAACGAGAATAGAGCAAAGACCTTAAAAGGGCCAATTTTGCCTAGTCTCGTCGAATCTTGGCTTTTTAAGTGCCTTTTCCTTCAATTGGCCTCATTCCATTCCACTGCATCTTCAGGGGTATAGGACTTGTGGCTTTAATTTACTTCACTAGACTCAAATCTTCGATCTGCTCCTACATCTTCAGGAAAACCAAATCTTCAATCTGCTCCCTGCGACCTCAGGAATGCCATACTCAACTCTTCGATCTGCTCCTGCAACTTTAGGTAAGCCAAATCTAGTATATTTAATCTGCTCCCTGCAACCTCAGAGATGCCAGACTCAAATCTTCGATCTGCTCCTGCAACTTCAGGAAAGCCAAATCTAGTATCTTCAATCTGCTCCCTGCAACCTCAGGGATGCCAGATTCAAATCTTCGATCTGATCTTGCAACTTTGGGAAAGCTAAATCTGGTGTCTTCAATCTGCTCCCTGCAACATCAGAGATGCCAGATTAAATCTTCGATCTGCTCCTGCAATTTCAGGAAAGCCAGATCTGCTAAATCACCAATGCTGCTACACCATCCTCTGGGGATATGACCTATAGAATCGGCCTCATGTATCTATGCTTATGCCAAATGGTTAGGATGTTATGATCGAAATGAATCAAATACACCTAACTAGATGTGCGTGAATGATGAATGTAGGATTTTATTTTCGAAAATAGTTCCCTTTTTAATGATTAGGGGTCTTCGCTCATCACTGATATGCTATCACGCTTTCTTACTGAGCTGGTATCTTTGATAGAAGGTTTGAAGAAGCAGCCATGGTTTGGACTACTTTGCCTCTAATGTTTTCCATTTTTGAACTTGGGTTAGTTCTAACCAGTGGTCCTGTTTTAGGTTCCTGCACTGTTTTTAAACTTTTCAGGGTAATATATAGAACTCTATCCATGCGAGCATTGTAAATCTGATAATCATTGTTTCAATGAAAAATGCATGAAAGAGGCCATGATGATAACAAGATTGGCATTCGATAGCAAAGTTTGGAATGAATAAATTAATCAGAGAAGTAAACTTTGCCAGAATATAGAATAAAAATAAATTAATCATCCAAATAGCATGTTTTGTTAAAATACAAAATAAATAAGAGGAAAATAAGTGCCCCAAACATCGCAGCATGGGCTTCTCTGCATAACCTTGTGAGGACCCTTTTCGAGCTCCACATGTGTTTAGGGGATTCAGAGAACCTGTTAATGTCCCAAGATGCAACACTCCTCTTTCTTGTTAATTCTGATAGGACGAGATTACCACATGCCTCATTTTCAAGATTTGAGCCGCCCGTTTGCGAGTTTTCAACTCAAAAACCCCTTTGGTCACAAGGCGCCCTTTGCGGGTTTTCGCATTGGCCTCTCCTTTTTTTCTTTTTTTCTTCCTTTTTTTTGAGGCAAAAGGCGCCCTTTGCGGGTTTTCACCTTGGCTTTTTCATTTTTTTAAGTGAAATACTTCTTGACAGAATCTGCATTCACGGGATTGGGCAGATTTTCACCATCCATCTCGGCTAGAATCAACGCTCCTCAGGAAAAGGCTTTCTTTACCACGTAAGGTCCTTCCTAGTTTGGTATCCATTTCCCTCTGAAATCCTTTTGTATCGGAAGGATCTTTTTCAAAACCAAATCCCCCTCATGGAATTCTTTTGGGAGAACCTGTTTGTCGTAAGCTCGCATCATTCGTTTTTGATACATCTGGCCATGACGAACAGCTCTTAGTCTTTTTCCTCAATCATGTTTAACTGATCGTATCGAAACTAGATCCATTCTGCTTCATCCAACTTCACTTCTGACAAAACTCTGAGCGAGAGAATCTCAACTTCAATGGGTAAAACCGCTTCAATTCCGTAAACCACAGAGAAAGTCGTTGCCCCAGTGGAGGTCTTGACTGACGTTCGATAAGCATAAAGGGCGAATGGTAGCTTCTCATGCCAATCTTTATAGGTTTCAGTCATCTTTCCTACAATCTTTTTGATGTTCTTTTTTGCTGCTTCTACTGCGCCATTCATTTTCGGGTGATACGGCGACGAGTTGTGGTGCTTGATTTTGAATCGACTACAGACTTCTGCTATTGTGCTATTGTTCAAATTTAGAGCATTATCTGATATGATATTGGCATATAATTTCTTTTTTCAAGAATTTGCTAACTGTCGTCTTGGTGACATTAGCATATGAAGCGGCCTTAACCCATTTGGTGAAGTAATCTATGACCACGAAGATGAATCGATGTCTGTTAGAAGCTTTTGGCGATATTGGTCCAATCATGTCCATACCCCATATAAAGAAGGGCCATAGGGAAGTCATAACGTGAAGAGGCGAAGGGGGCACATGAATCTTATCTCCGTAGATCTGGCACTTATGACATCTCTTGGCATAGTTAATATGATCCCCTTCCATGGCGGACCAGTAATAACCAAATCTCATAATTTGCCTGGCCATTGTAAAGCCATTGACGTGTGTCCCGCAGACGCCCTCATGGACTTCTTCCAGAATTTTCTTAGCTTCGATAGCATCTACGCACCTCAACAGTACTTGATCCTTCCTCCTCTTGTACAGAATCTTCCCATCCAGTACATAGTCGACAGCCAATCTTCTCAATATCTTTTTGTCATTCTTGGTCGCGTGGTCTGGGTACTCACGATTTCTCACAAATCGCAGTATATCGTGGTACCACGGGTGATCATCTTTCTCTTCTTCTGTACCAATGTTGCAGCAAAAAGCTGGATTCTCATAGATACTCATTTGAATGGGTTTCATGTCCTCTTGTTCATTCATTTTGATCATAGAGGCTAGAGTGGCTAAAGCGTCAGCCATCTGGTTTTCATCTAGTGGGAGGTAGCAGAAAGTGATGTCATCAAACTCCTCCATTAACTCCAAAACTATTTTTCGATAGTTGATCAACTTGGGGTCTCTCGTTTCCCATTCGCCTTTAAGTTGATAAATCACCAGTGCGGAATCCCTATAAACTTCTAATATTTTAATCTTGCGCTCTATGGCGGCACGGATTCCCATGATGCATGCCTTATATTCTGCCATGTTGTTGGTGCAATCGAAATTTAGTTTGCTGGTAAAGAGGTAATGATCTCCGTTTGGAGACACCAAGACTACCCCGATTCCGTTACCCACAGCATTGGAAGCTCTGTCGAAGTTTAATTTCCAAGGGAGGCTTTCTTGAGCGTCTCCTTCAGTGGCTGCAACATACATTAGGTCTTCGTTGGAAATCAAGGTTTAAAGGTTCGTAGTTTTCCAAAGCTCTACTGGCCAGAAAATCTACTATCACACTCCCCTTTACGGCTTTTTGGTTTACATAAACTATGTCAAATTCAGAAAGTAGAATTTGCCATCGAGCTATTCTTCCATTCAAAGCTATTGACTCCATCATATACTTCAGGGGATCCAATTTCGAAATGAGCCAAGTGGTGTGATACAACATGTATTGTCTTAGCCTTTGGGTTGTCCACACCAGAGCACAACATAACTTCTCTATTGGTGAGTATCTTGTCCCACATTCAGTAAACTTCTTGCTAAGGTAGTAGATAGCTCTTTCCTTCTTTCCCGACTCATCATGCTGGCCAAGTACGCAGCCCATGGAATTTTTGAATACTGCTAAGTACAGTATCAATGGCTTATCTGGGTGAGGTGGCATCAGCACTGGGGCATTGGACAAGTATTGTTTGACCTTGTCAAAAGTCTTTTGGCATTCCTCATCCCATACACCCGGGTTGTGCTTCTTAAGGAGACGAAAGACGGGGTCACATTTCTCGGTTAGTTGTGAGATGAACCGAGTGATGTAATTTAATCTTCCTAGAATGCATCGAACCTCTTTCTGGGTATGCGGCGGGGGTAGCTCTTGTATGGCTTTGATTTTGTCTGGATCAATCTCAATCCCTTTCTCACTAACCACAAATCCAAGAAGCTTTCTGGACCTAGCTCCGGAAGTACATTTTGTCGGATTGAGTTTTAGTTGAAACTTTCTCAACCTTAAGAACAGTTTTCTTAGGACTTGCAAGTGCTCCTCCTCTGTTCGGGATTTTGCAATCATATCATCAACATAGACCTCAATTTCTTTGTGCATCATATCATGGAATAAGGTGACCATAGCTCTCTGATATGTTGCCCCGGTATTTTTTAGTCCAAATGGCATTACTTTATAGCAGAAGGTCCCCCACACGGTTACGAATGTAGTTTTCTCCATGTCCTCAGAATGCATCTTTATTTGGTTGTATCCTGAGAAGCCGTCCATGAAGGAAAACAATGAATAGCCTGCCGTGTTGTCCACCTAGGTATCACTGTGAGGCAGTGGGAGATTATCTTTTGGGCTAGCTTTATTTAAGTATCTGTAGTCTATACACATTCGCACTTTTCCACCTTTTTAGGGACGGGGACAATGTTGGCCACCCAGTCTGAGTATTTCACTACTTTTAGGAATCCTGCGTCGAATTACTTTTTCACTTCTTCCTTTATCTTCAGCAAGACGTCGGGTCTCATCCTCCTAAGCCTTTGTTGGACTGGCTTACATTCTTCTTTTATGGGAAGTCGATGCACCACTATATTGATATTCAAACCAGGCATGTCCTGGTATGACCATGCGAACACATCTTTGAACTCTTGGAGTAATTCAATCAAGTCTCGCTTTGTCTTTGCAGCGATACCAGTCCCAATTTTCACCTCTTCTCCTTCTCCTAAGTTCACAATTTCTGTTGATTCTTCGTGAGATAGGATTTGTTTTTCCTCTTGTTCGACCATCTTCAATAGTTCGGGAGATAGGTTACAATCCCGGTCATCTTCAAAATCCTCAGGATCCTCTATACACATATCTCGTTCAAAAGGAGACTCCGAGTCATTGGCATGTCATTGACGTCTGGGGACCTGTTTCGGGGGTGGTGGAAGATGCAAAGAAATAACAACATCTAAGAATAATTATTTGCATGGTATGATCATGAATAAATAAGGCGGTATTTAGAAGAAAAACAAATAAAAATGGTTATGTATGAATTTGGAAAGAATGAAAGAATATTTGCTCAAAAGATGCATTTTCATTGAATTAAAGATTTTGGGATAAACTTAGTTCACAAAGGATATTCATTACTCCTATGCCTAGAGCAACAAATGTTCTAGGACATTACTCTAAAACAGTTCTAAACACTACATGAATTTCTTCTGCAGTCTAGTTGTTCAGAACGCTCCCAGGCTCAAAAGGGCGGATGCCTGACAAGCTTCTTCTTCCGGTTCCTTTCTCTGATATGGCATTGACGTGCATGTCCCTCGACATTCCTTCCATGGTTCCTTCTCCCGGGGCACTTCGTTCAGAGTTAATGATTCCTCCTGATACAAAGGTCTTGGATATGTGGAGGAAAACCATCGGCTCCCACTTGATTTCCTCCCCACTTAACCGTGCTTTTCGCCTCTCTTGCTTCTTTTCCAGCTCTTTCCTTCTCTGTCTGGCGTCCGGCCTAAACCACAAGCCGAAACGGTCACGTTTGTCCTTCAATAATGGTACCTCTACCCTACCTTGGAGGTATCTCCCGAGTCCTTTTCCCGGTAATGCTTATCTCTCAACAGTTAATTGTAGGCCCATCCTAGTAGTCTTGGATATCTTAGGCCTCGGGATCTTGCTCCCCTCACCGATAAAGGTTGCATTTACAAATTCTAGTGATCGCAAAGAACATTCGATGGCCTCATCATTTGCCTCCAAATATGGTGCGTCACTGGCCACAGCTGCGATGATGTCCTCCTCCGCGTTTATGGTTACCAGTCGGCCTTCCATCACCAATTTCAGCTTTTGGTGCAGTGTAGAGGGAACTGCCCCTGCTGAATGAATCTATGGTCTTCCCAATAGGCAGTTATGTGAGGGTTTGATATCCATTACTAGGAAATCCACCTCGTACGTGTTAGGACCAATCAAAAGGGGCACTTTAATTCTGCCCATTACCCTTCTCTGCCCTTACTGTATGCTGGCATGTCTTCATATAAGAACTATCCAGTGGCAACCTGTTTAACGTGGAAAGGGGCAAGACATTCAAAGCCGATCTGTTGTCAATCAAGACTCCTGGCAGTGTATATCCCTTGCATTCAGTGGTGATGTGCAAGGCCTTTGTAGATCCTCTTCCTCCAGGTGGTATTTCATCATCATTGAAGAAGATGGAATTATCGGCAGTGATGTTATTGATCAGGCGATCGAGCTTGTTGACGGAGATGTCATCCGGGATATAGGTTTCGTTCAGCACTTTCATTAACGCACTGCGGTGCGTCTCTGAGCTTAACAACAGGGCCAGTACCGATATGCGAGCCAGTTGTTTGTGCAGTTGCTCCACAATGCTGTACTCACTATGCTTTAAAAACTTTAAGAATTCTTTAGCCTCTTTTTCGGTCACCAGCTTATTGACAAGCGATTCAGCCTCAGTTGTGCCCTCCATTATGGATTTTCCCTTAACAGACCTGTTTGTTACGGCTAGGGTATCATAGCGCTTTCCGCTGCGCGTGTAGAACCCTGTCTCTCACACTTCTTCTGAAGCTAGGATCGTCACGTTGCAGTCATAATTCCAGGGAACCCTTTTGCTATCCTTGTAAGGAAATGCTACAGGTTTTTGAATTATGACCCGTGGTGCTATTTGCGTTTCAGCTTCATTGACCCTCAGTTTTGAGATGATCACCACCGAGCAGTTACCTTTTTAGACCTTTTTTGTTGGTCCTTCATCTGAGGCATAAACCTCTCCTTCTTCCGATCCCTCAACTTCTTCATAAAATTCCATCTCTCTGTTGTTCATCAAATTTTGCATTATGGTTCTGAACTCAGTGCACTCCTGCATTTCATGCCCCTCTTCATTATAGAATTCGCAATGGTTTCTCCTTCCTCGGATCTTTCTTTCGAGCCCGATGTGACTAGTCTCCTTTTCACCATTTCCTTCCAAACTTGTCTCAGTTGGGTCCTGACTTCTGTAATCTCGTATTTGATCTTCCTACCCCCCCTTCATTTATCTGGTTCACCCCTTGATCAGCATGATTGGGTAAGGGGTTTCTTGCTACATTCGGCATGGCTGGGTCATCAAACTTTACGACCCCCATTTTTATCAGCCTTTTGACTACTTTCTTGAATGCAGTGCAGTTTTCGATTGAATGCCCCGCGATTCCAGCATGATATTCGCATTGGATGTTTATGTCATACCACTTGGGAAACGGGGGTTGCAGTGGTTTTAAGTAGAAAGGAGACACCACATGTGCATTAAAGAGGTTTTGGTACAACTCTCTATACGTCATAGGCATAGGTGTGAACGGTGTTCTTTCGGTGTTTGTCCTTGCATTGGATTCTTGTCTCGAGGAACCCTGATTAGCAGTTACTGTCTTTGGCTGACTTACCGTGATCCCCCTTGGATGCCCCTTGTTATGCGTACTCGTGTTGTTCACTTCATTTTCCCTCCTCCTTGGGGCTGATCTCTTGATACTTTCTCCGGCTTCAATTTTCCCACATTTTATCGCATTTTCTATCATCTCCCCTGACATTACCATATCAGAAAAGCTTTTAGTTGCACTGCCTAACATATGGTTGATAAAAGGGGCCTTCAGAGTACTAGTGAAAAGCATGGTCGTCTCTTTCTCTGAGAGTGGTGGTTGGACTTGTGTGGCTACCTCTCTTCACCGCTGGGCATATTGCCTGAAGTTCTCATTTGTCTTCTTTTCCATGTTCTGAAGCGTAATTTTGTCGGGTGCTATATTAGTTACGTGGCCTTATTGTTTTATGAAAGCTTGAGCCAAGTCTCTCCATGAACCGATTTAGGCACGGGTTAACTGGTTGTACCATCTGGCCACAGACCCAATCAGACTATCTTGAAAATAGTGTATCAACAACTGGTCGTTGTGGACATATCCTGTCATTCTTCGACAGAACATTGTTATGTGAGCTTCAGGGCAACTAGTCCCATTGTACTTTTCGAAGTCCGGCATTTTAAACTTTGGCGGGAGCACCAGATCTGGGACCAAGCTTAGATCCATCGTATCGACCCCGTAATTGTAGTCAGCAGTTTCCATCGCTTTAAACTTCTCCTCCAACCACCTGCATCAGTCTTCGAATTGTTTCGGCAAATCTACTCTTGCCTTCTCCGTTTCTGCCATCTTATCAAGGTCTGAGACGGCAGGATGAGCGAAGTGATCGCCCGGATTGGAACCTGAACTCATTTGAAAGTTTATCGGTGCTGAGGTATCAGCCTGATGTTGGGGTCTAATGGTGAGGGCAACCCTTTATGGACAGACATCTGATTGGGCTGGGCCGTTTGTCAGGGCAGCTTCTGGGGAGTCGATAAGGTCCTCACGATTGTCCTCCGAATTAATAATAGGGCTTTTTCCTTATCGGTCCCTCCCAACAACAGCTGTGCTAATTGATCCATCATATTTCTCTGGGTTTCCATCATTTGATCTCTCATGTCTTGTTGCATCTTGGCCAGTTGCTCTTGCATCTGTGCTTGCAACCGATCTTGCATTTCCTTTTGTATTTGCTTTAGTTTCTCTAGCCTTTGGTCCATTGCCTTGGTTTTGTGACGGGTGTTGTAGCAATGTTCAGTTGGTGGATTTTTGTAGGTTTCTAGGGTAACTGCCATAATTTTAATTAATCAGGTTTCTTATTATGAAATTTAGCGCAGATGATGCAATGTGATGCAATGACGTAATGCGATGCATATGAATGCAAAGAAGGCGTCAATTCTGATTCAATTCCTTTTAGAAAACTTCACTAGAAAACAAAGTTCTTTGACATACAACGGATTACAGATAAGGCTTTGCCCTAATGCCTAAAGTCTTAATTTTTCTAAGCAGTGAAGCTAGTTCTTACCCCCGGGCGGATTCTTGCTCATACATCACACTTAATACATCAGCTTGTACCGCCAAAGTCTGCAGATGATCAGCTACCTCCCAAATTTGATCCACGGCTTCTCCCATAAGATAATCTCTACCTCTAACCTGGCCTTAAGAATAGTGAAGCTGTTCTTTCCAATGCTTTCCATTCCTTTCAAGGAGCTCAACCCGTATTTCACTGTTCTGCAAAGCTGTTTCCAATTCCTCTATCCTTTCTTTCATCTCCTCAATCTTGCGCAAGCTCGCCTTTAGCTCCATCGCAGAATTACGACTTCTATGCTGATGAAGGGCTTTTTCGAGTTCCGTCACTCTAGCCTGTAATTCACCCTTCTCGTTCTGGCTTTCTGACAAGTTTTTTTCTAAAATCTCGTTTTGCGCTCGAGCCTGCTGGAATCTCATTTCCCATCGATCAGCTTTGTTTCTTTCTTCTTGAATTTCTTGTTGCCACTGTTTAGACATTTTTCCCAACCCGACAGTTCGCATTGACCGACGCATCCTTTTGTAATACCTCTTCAGACCGTCCAGATCTTCCTCAGCCTTGTTCTTCCTTTTTCTCAATTTCTCGGCTTTTAGCTTCTGGATATCCATATCTAATCTTAAATTCATTTTCTCTTCTTCCAGTTGCTCAATCCTCTTTCCGAGCTCGGAACTCTTCTTTTCGAAGTCTTGCCTTATGATTTCTAGCTCCGATGGGACCACTCGCAAGCATTCTTCTAGTGATCGAGCGGCCTTTAAACTCATCCTGGGGATGTTATCATTAAAGCGTCTACTAAACCATCCACTGTATTTTGGAGTTGCAGTTGGGCTCGCGTCCACTCTCTTCATTCGGATTGTTTTCTTTCAGGCATCAGACATCTCTCGAATCTTTTTCTTGTAATTGTCCCCCTTATATGAGAACTCATATTGAGCTAGCCCGTATGTTTCCAGAATAAACTGCTTAGTGTTGTACTGCCTGCGAGTAAAGGGGTATATCTAACGGCCCCCAAATTCCTGGTAGGGGCACCCAATCAAAAGCCTCACATCGATAAAGGATCTCGTCGAGGATCATCCACGGAGCTCTCCATTCAACATCGTTCTCTTGAAGATTTTGAAGAATTTCCATCCATCATTCTTCTGACACGTCATCCCTTCTTGATGTAGCTGCTTTTTCTTTCAGCGGAGAATAATTCTTAAAGAAGACTTGGTAGAAGGGTTTGTTTACCTTCTAGAAATGGCCATGAAACCACACCATCAGTAGCTGCGCACATCTGACAAATCTGCCTTCACCTACCCTCCGACACATACTAAATGGTTTGAATATCTCTGCCAGGATCGATGGGACGAGCGTGACATGTTTATCAAGTCGATCAAACAGGTCAGTGACCGCCTCGTCGATGTGTCTTAAGGCCTTGAGGAAGATTACCAATCCATAGATGCTCAAGGTGAGGACATTAATTCTCTTCTTCATATCTACATGTGTTAGAATCAGGTCTCTCAGAGTCACCCAAGGAATACATTTGCCATCACCTTTTTGCTGAATTCTGGCCGTAACCCATTGCTCGCTCATCCCAGTAACTTTCATCAGCTTCTTTACGAAGGTTAGGGCATTAGCAACCCTAACATAAGCCTTGTCGACTTGGATATTCGGACAACGAAGCAGAGTTGTATACTCTTCTATGGTGGGCATCAAATCTACCTTCCCGAAAGTGAAACAACTGTATGCGGGATTCCAAAACTGAGTCATAGCCCGAAACAACTGCTTGTCCACTTTGATGTCGAGTAAGTAGGGTAGATCACCATAATTGTTGTAGAACAGCTGCTCAGTCTCATTGCCCCAATGAGCCCATATGTCTCTCAATTCCTGGAGCTCATTTTGTGTCACACTGATACGGGCGAAGTCCCACAACTCTGATGTGTATCCTTCGACTAGGTTGTCCCTCTTTTCTAAATATAGTTCCTCTGACCATTTACGGATTTCCGCATTGCGCTTCACTTTATCACAAAAATCGTTTTCCATGTCAAACTTTCTAATTTAGCAATCGAATTTGAATCGACACCCCTTTAAGAATGCAATGACATGCAAACATAGCCAAAACAAAATACAACCGGTTAGTAACATATAAAGATAGTAAAAGGTAAGCAGTAAAGAGTCAAACACCTATCTGGGTGACTATTGAAGTTCAAGATGGCTCTACCTAGGTTAGGCTCCTAAGGCTCACTATATGCGGTTCTGTTCTAAGGAAAGGGTACTTGAACCCGCAGATTCCTCGATCCTCACCCATTATAGGCTCATATAGATCGAGTTCAGTTCAGGGGAATACATTTCCCTATGGCCATGCAGAGGTGAAAACCTCACGAAGCACATAGGTACAGATGTATTTCGGAAGCGGTCCACTAGCCCATGCGGAGGTGAAAACCTCACGAAGGCATAGCTTTTCACTCCCACTTATAGCTGTGACCACAACGATCATACTATGCTGAAATTTTCAACGAAGCTTGAACCACAACAAATGCAACAAAGAAATAATGACCTTTTCAAAACGATTTTTCCATTTTTAATAAAAGGACAAAATTAATTTACGGCCTAACTCTCTTGGTGTCCCCAGTGGAGTCGCCAAGCTGTCGAAACCACTTTTTGTTTTGAAAAACAAATGAGGGTCGACTTTAAAATTCAAAAATGGGAGCCACCACTGACCTTTTTTCGAGGTGCGATCGGATCACCTTAATTTATTTTAATAAAACATTTTGATTTATTAAAACAATTAGCTTGGTCTTCGAAATTTGAAAAAACGGGTTCGGGAGTCGATTACGTACGAGGAAAGGTTAGCACCCTCGTAACGCCAAAATTGGTACCAAATTGATTAAAAATGTCCTTATGTCAAAAAGTTTTGAAATGCGATTTCTTTTAAAGCATTTGAACGGCTTAAATTGGACGGCAAGATTCTCTCGTTTTAAAGGAATACAGTATCACATCCAGCACGTTAGGACATGATCCTTTAAACCCTCGAAACTATGATCAAATCTTGTCCTAAAAAACTCATACATTTGAAAATTACAAAAAGGGTGTTCACGTATTCGGTCCAACCTAAAACCGAAACCTAACACGTTAGGGCATGATTCCTCGAATTTCCGAACAGAGAACATTTCCTTATTTTTTAAAAAAATTAGAGAAGAAGAGTGAAATCGAAAAGGATATTCGGTTATTTGATCAAACGAAAAATTGCAACCCAGCACGTTAGGGCACGATTCCTCGAATTTCCAAACACGAAATATTGCCTTATTTTCTAGAAATTGTCGGATAAGCGATTAAGAAATTGGTTAGAAACGAATTTATTTGATTTGCTCAGGCTAAAAGATGCATCTAGTAAAGGCTCGAATGTGTTGGAGTTTGGATCATAAAACACTAACAAGAAACATGAGCATAGGATCAAGTATGTAATGATAATACATGGCAATGATGGCATACAAACGAAGCATTCTATAAGAAAGAGCAAATTAAGAAATATACCACATAAGCAAGTTTAAAACAAATATTTTGCAATTGGAAATTTAGACAAAACATACAAAAAGTTTGGAAACAACTAAAAAAAATAATAAAGTTTTAAAGCAAGCGATATACATATATAACTATATTCCTAAGGAAATATACACATACATGGGTAATCTAAAATAAAATACCTACATGAAATAATATAAAAGCTAAATATTTATATTATATAAAATATCTTTATGTAAAACATATATATATATATATATATATATATATAAATAATTATTAGGACATATTAAAATAGGCCAAATACAATTTAAAACAAAATACCTAAACGAAGATATGTGAAATTTGAAATACATATTTGAAATGAGTATTATGCAAGAGTTTTTAAAATAAGCAATATAAAAGGTATGTAAAATATATAATATCAATAATACATATAAAGTTTAAATAAATAGAAAATAAAAGGTTTAAATAGATAAAACAAGAAAAAGGGTAAAAATAATAATAATAATAATAATAATAATAATAATAATAATAATAATAATAATAATAATAATAATGAGTAAAAGGGAAAATGAGTAAATAAATAAATTAAAACATGTCAAGGACTAAATTAAAATTAAAACCAAACTTAGAATCTAAAAACTAAACATTGAAACAACAGGGGGACCTAGGTGAAACGCGTGCAAAGAACAGGAGCTGAAACTGGAAATATACCAGCTCCCCAAAACACTGCGTTTAGACGCAGGCCAAATTGCAAAATCGCACAAATCTCGGGGATAAATTAAAAAAAATAAAAGCGCATAAAGGACTTAATCGAATGCCTGCGCGAAGAACAGGGACTAAATGCGCAATAAGCCCTCAAAGACCAAAAGCGCGCGGGTCAAAGCCACGCTCGGGTCGGGTCATTGGGCATGGAACCGGGTCGGCCTATACGGGTGTGTCAATACGGCACCATTTTGGAGCCATTGAATAGGCCCTAAACGGTGCCGTTTCGTGCGCCATTTAAAACCTAAACAAAACCCTAAAACTAAAGTTATCAGGCCACTTAAAATCAAAGCAAAAAAAAAAAAAAAACTATTCCTATTTCTCTCTAAATCGGCCAAAACAGGGGTACCCATTGGACTACCGTTCTGCCATTGAATCGGCAGCGGCGTCACGCGAAGGGTATGCCCGATGGTTTCACTATTCTCATGCCTTCGAAAACCCCTTCCAGCTTCGATTACGACGAGGGGAGAGGATCCGAAGGCCACTCACACACAGGTAAGCCCTTATCCTTTCTTTTCCTCTTTTATTCTCTTTTGCAAACAGGTTCAAAAAGTAAAGAAAACAGGTAAGAATCAATAAGATACGGAAAAACTCGAGGTTTGAATTAAATCGAAAAATCACCTTAAAAAATAGGTTTTTGATTGATTTCCTTCTTCTGTTTACAAGTGTTTTTCGTTTTTCTCTATTCTCCAGAATAGAATACACTGTTCTTTTGGTTCGGTTTTATAGCCGAATAATAAAGGAAATAAAATGTTACAAAAATTCTTATTTTTTACTCTGCTCCTTCGTTGTCTGCTTGCGTTTGCTGTGTGTTTTGCAGGTGCAGAGCACGCTGGAGGCCGTATGGGGCGTTGTCGTGGCATGTACGGAGGCGAGGCAGCTGGTACGGAGGCCATGAACGCGTGGTGGCGCGCATGGAGGCATGTGTTGGAGGAGAGGGGCGTGCGTAGAAGCACGCGCGTGGCGCTAGTCATTTCTAGAACCCTTAGTGTTTCTGTTTGCTGAAGTTATTTAGGCCATCCGGGCTCTTCGAATTGGGTCACTGGTCTTGGGCCAGTGTGTGTAATTGGGTAGGGTTTTAATTGGACTGTATTTGGGTTTTTGGTGTTTAAATCTGTAAATGGACTGGACATTGTTAATTGGATTTACTATTGGGTTTCATTATTATTATTTTTTAATTGGGCCAAAATTGGCTACTACAGTACCTATAGACATCAATTGCACAACCTTATACTAGCATAAATGAACAATCCAATCAGCCATCACAAGCCATCAAATGGACCATTTCATAATCAACCAATTCAATCCCATTTAAAACACAAACATGTACCAACTATATCATATCCATTTCATACCAAATGCATATATTTCATATCTATTTCAAACTTACCAAATCAACAAGAAAACCTATCAATTAACCACATTCAAACATCATATGTATATATCATGTACCATTCATCAATTTACCAAACATTCACTTCAAGACCAAGCCATATCGCATAGCTTGGACATATACCACACTTCATAACACATGGGTAGCCATAAACATCAACTTATACACTAGCCTATACATGTCATATTTATATCATTTACAAAGTTCCAAAAGTTCCAAAAGACTGTTCGGATAGTTTGATAGCAATCTTCGACCTTGTCTGAATCGAGCTAGCTTTCGAAATCTATAAAACATGAAAAAATACATAGAGTAAGCTTAAAGCTTAGTAAGCCCGTATAATATAGAATTTAACTTACCAAATCAATATTTAAAAGCGTAAACAACATTATCAGACCAAGTCCTATGTCCTCAATGCCTATTCAACCATCATACACAGGTTAGTCATATAACAACCATGTGTTCATCCATTCCAAAGATGAAACAGCATATAACATCCATGTAACCATAATTCATGTATCAGTTCATTCATTTATCATATACTCATATAGCATATAATCATATAACCATGCAACAATTTATCCATACATATCATATATCTTATATAACATATAAATCATGTAGTATATATCTTGTAAGCATATATTTGTAACATGTAATTCATGTAATCCATGCTATTCATGTAATTCTTGTATCCCATACTCATATACAACTTTCATTTACAAGGTTCATCTATATATACATACCATGTAACTTCTATTTATGCATGTATATACCTCTTACAGCATATAAATCATGTATACCATGTAATATGTATCATGTAAACATATACTTGTAACATATACTCCATGTAACTTGTACCTCATTTAACATATAATCTCATATGAATCATGTAACATATATCAAGTAATCATGTACTTCTTATATCTCTTATAACATGTATTTCATATATTACATATCAGTAATTTGCCCGTTGAACCTTTAAAAACATCGAGGGATACTCGGGTGATACACACATAGTGTATATATGAAAACCTATAAATCCATCAATTCATCATATATGCTCTTTCGAGCCATGTACTATATGCTCCTCCTGAGCCGGTAATGGTAAGCCTGAAGGCTAAACGGTAAGCCTGAAGTGTGACAGCCCTATTTTGGCCCTAATCGGAAAAGTGGTTTCGGAACCACTAAACCGAGTCAGAAAAATTTTAAAATATTATTTTCTATGTTTTTATTATGTGAATTTTCATATGTGAAAGTTTCGTGTTTTAATTTGGTTATTTGGATGTTAATTTATTAATTAAGGATTTGATTGCATAAAAGAAAAATTAGAAGGTTATAATGTAAGTGCCGAATTGTGGTTGAACCTTAATGTTGGAGGGTTTAAGAAGTAATTAGACCAAGAGAATTATGCATGGACATAATCGGTCATCACTTAGTGGGAAAGAAATGATATTAAAAGGGCTAGTTTGGTAAATTAATAATTAAGGCTCATGCATGTAATAGTAAAAATGGAAATAGATGCCCATTCTCCCTTGTTTTGCCGAATTCATCAAAAGAAAAAGAAATAGGGAAGGAACAAGGGTTTTCGGCTATTTTAATGTTCAATTAAGGTATGAATTCATGTGATTTCTTTTAAATTTTTGTGAATTTGAGATGGTTGTTAAGCTTTTGACATGGCCCATGTGTTAATTTTTGGGTTTGTGATAAATGATGCATTCGACCATGGTAAGATGTGTTAAATTGTTGATAGCTTGATGTTGTGTAATGAGAAATGATTATATGTGGATATAAACTAGTTAAAATTTGCTATAAGTGGCTAAAATGAGTAAATTGTATTTGATTATTATGGTGAAATGTTGGATTTGTGTTTAAAATTAGAAATTTATAATTAAATTGTTAGTATGTATATATAAGTTTGCCGAATGTGAACCAAAGTGAGTGAGCTGTTGTAACATGTGAATTCCATGCATGCTCACCGATTTTAGCTTGATATTATGAGCTGATTTGTTTGAGATTTTTGCTGACAAGCATTCAAATTGAACTATTAGGGGCTGACCTTGCATTAAATGGTATCATGTAATGAATTTGAAGTTGAATTTTTGTTAAAAAGTTTCCAAATGGTGTGGTGAGCGTTGGGCTGATTTAATGCTGGAATTTAACACTTAAAAAAAATTATTGTGATGATAAAATGCTGAAAATAATGGTGTCCTTAAGCTGAAATGGAAGAATTTTAATGGCTGAAATTTTGGTGTTTTGGTGCCGTAATTCAGGTGTGAACTGATATGAATTATGTGGTTTTAAAGCATAAGTTAAAGTGAATTCAATGTTGTGATTAAGCTGTCCAAAGATGTGAAAAGTTGCTATTGCACATTCATGATTATTACCGCATCTAAACTGTTGGAAAGTTGAATAATGGCTGTTGATTATTTAACGTTAATGTCCAAATTTTATCTTGTTGATATCGTTAATTACTACCTGTTTATGCTGTCCGAATGTTGCATGGATGCTGTCTGAACTTTTACGTTGCAATGTTGTCTATGTATCGTATTCCTGATGCTATCTGAATCAGCCTCCCAAAAGGGATAGGTTACAGCAACTAAGTTATATGATGTGAGTCCTCTTAGGCTGCCCACGACACAACCTTTAAATGCAGATGTTTTCTTGAATAAACATTCAGTCGATGAATGTGGTTGTGTTATATGAAATGTATAAGTACACGACTTTGATAAGTGCTTGCTTGTGTTGTGAGATTTATTAATGCATTTGAATGTGTAAATTTGGAATGAAAATAAAATTAATTAAATAATTAAACAAGCTGATTTGTTTAATTTTAGCTCAAGAACAAAAGGAATCAATTTCGGATAGGGGGAAGGTGAAAATAATCGAATAGCCATTTTGTAATCGTTCGACAACATCCGAGGTAAGTTTTAAGTAATTAAACATGTGTTATATTGTTTTAAAAAATTTAATGTCCCTTGTATGTATGTGTGTTTTGAATATTGGACTTTGATATATGTTTAAACTGTATGTGTGTTTTGAATTGAAAATACGATTTTGGTACGAATTATGATTAAGTGGTATGTGGTGAAATGAAATTAAATATTGGACAAGTGCTATGTACGAATGATATTAAACATTGTGAGTATGTTTGTGCTATATGGAAATTAGAAATACATGTTATGAGATAAGTGAAACTTCGAGACTCGGTTATCGCAATGTGTTATTCGGGCCTATGGCCTAGCAAGCTATAAGCTGGTGTTATTATTGGACTTCAAGCCTAGCAGGTGTATTGCCGGTGAAGGATTATCGGACTTATAAAGTCTAGCAGGTTACGTGCCAGTGATAAGTTTAGGTTTAAACCTAGCAGGCTATTTGCCGGTGAATTAATAAAAGTCTAAGATTATGAGATCTTATGCTTAATGGCAATCGGATTATTTCAATGAATTAAGTTGTCCAGGTATGTACTACTTACTTCTTAATACGTGAGAATGACCTGAATGGAATTTTGAATGTGGAATTGGGAAGTACTTGCGAGGTTGTTGTATATACATATATACACATATATTTGGCCATTTTGGAAATTAGCATGAAAGTAGATGTATTATATATGTGGTTATAAACCTAGAAAATTGAATGCGGATGTGTGTTATAATCTAGTTCGACTAGATTGAATTAAAGATAGCATTGCAAGTTTTAGATGTTTATGACTTTATGATCTCAAATGTGAATCAAATAAAATGTCAAGACGTGAACAATGTGGCTATGTTTATTTGGCCAAGTGTTAGTACATAGCTAATGCGAAACGTGGTATTGGGATATTTGGCTTATAAGTGGATTGAATTATAAGTGAAACTTGATTTGTGAACTAGTATAAAGAGTTAAAAGCATATGTGAATAATATGTATAAATAAGTTTAGTTGTTTAAATTACTTAAGACTTACTAAGCTTAATTGCTTACTGTGAATATTTGTGTTTCGTTCTATTTTATAGATCTTGGTAGAAAGCTATGAGCTCAGGGATCTACTCTGAAGTCATCCACACTATCCTCACTGTTTTAGTACTTTTAAAAGTCTATATTTTGGAAAGATGGCATGTATAGGCTTAACTTTCTTTTGAAACAAGTTATATTTTGAATTTGTATATATTCTAGCCATGCGAAAATGGCTTGCTTAATTGCTAAGTATGAATGTATGGTTTGATGAAATTCTGTGGCTGATCATTATGTAATCATTCGCTGTTGTTAACTTGGTTTTGGTTATAAGTATTAACGAATGGATTCACAAGTCTAGGATGATCTTATATTCGGCTAAGGTTTTAAGAATTTACCAAATGAATAGTATTAATTTCACATGATGCATAATCGGTCTATAGCATATTTGTTCAATCATGAGTAAGTACATAATTTATTGAGTAGACTTTATTTTGTATAGTTAAAAAAATTATAATTTTATGCATGTTTGATAATGTGTGATTAGTCTGATCTGTCTTCTGATCTGTAATGCCTCGTAACCCTAATCTGGCGATGGATATGGGTTAGGGGTGTTACACGAAGGCTGAACGTGAAAGCTCAAGGTTGAATGGTAAGCCCGAAGGCTGAACATGTAAGCTCATAAGCTGTGGTGAGTCCACAACAAATGCAGGAGCTCAACCAAACTGTAGCCCTAGTGACATGTCACTTGTATCCTACCACTTTCTACAGTTCACACGGGACTCAGTAATCAATTTATACATATAATCAATAAGCAATTCCATCTATTAATTCATTTATAAATCATTCAATAATTAGGATAATAATTTCAATTATAAAATATAACTCAATTCTAATTATACGAACTTACCTCGTCTTAGCTCGTATACCCGATATCTACTCGTATACCTTTCGTTTCCCCCGATCAAGTTCCGGTATTTGTTTATCTTGATCTATACGGATTCAAATTAAACTATTTATTCACCAACACATTCAATTTAACACATATACATGTATTTTGGCCTATTTTGCCAAATAGCCCTTGTATTTTCATAACTTAACATTTTAGTCCTTAATACATAAATATACAAAATACACTAATTTTTCATATACACAATCATAGCCGAATATTCATGCATTCAAAACAAATCCATATCTTTCATTTATTCACATTTCTAGAGACAATATTTCTATCATTTTCAATTTAATCCCTATTTCATGTTTTTGTCAAAATCACTTTGTAAAACTTGTATATCACTTAACAACCATCAATAATCTAGTATAAAATGTTAAAACACACATATATTCAAATCTGGCACATTTTAAAAACATCACCAATTTTAAAAATTGAGGTACGAGCTAGCTATACCGAGCTGCAACGAGCTCAAAAACATAGAAATCATTAAATATCGAGTAAAAATCGTACCTTAATTGATGAAATTTGCTTAGCCAAACCTTAGCCCTAAGAATGGCTTCTCTTCCTCTTTAATTTTGGCTAGATGAACCAAAATAATGGCCATTTTTCATGTTTTCTTTTATTAATAATAACATATTAGCTATATTACCATATTACCCCTTTTTATAAACATTAGAAATCATGAAATCTTTGGCCATAACTGTCCATGCCATCATATAATGGTATATTTACCATGCAAGGATTCCTTCTAATAAAACCAAAGTCATTTAAGCCATTTATTCAATAGAACTCAAATTTATCGTTTTATGCGATTTAGTCCTTTTTATAGAATTAACTAATCAAACGGCAAAATTTCTTTACAAAATTTTCGTAAGGTAATTCTATCGTGCTGTAAACCTATTTAAAATAATAAAATAAATATTTTAACTAGGTTAAGGTGGTCCCAAAACCACCCATTTTGATCAGACTTAAAATTGGGCTGTTACAACTCTCCCCATTTAGGGATTTTCGTCCTCGAAAATCTTACCGGTAAACAGGTTCGGGTACTATTTTCGCATAACTTCCTCAAGTTCTCACATAGCTTCCTCTATTCCGTGTTTACACCAGAGAACTTTTATAAGTGCTATACATTAATTTCTCAACTCTTTGATTTCTCAGGCCAGAATCCTGCTCGGTTCTTCGTTGTACGATAAATCTAATTGTATTTCGATATCTACGGGAGATATCACATGTGACGGATTGGATCGATATCAACATAGCATCAAAATATGAAAAACATCATGTATCTTTTCAAGCTCAAACGGTAATGAGAGTCGATAGGCTATAGGTACTATTCTTTCAACAATTTCATATGGCCCAATGAATCGCGGACTTAACTTTCCTTTTCGGCCAAAACGGAGTTTTCTTTCATGGTAATACTTTCCAAAATACTCGGTCTCCGACTTGAAATTCTATTTCTTTACGTTTCAAATCCGCGTATGATTTCTGTCTATCCGAAGCTACTGTTAAGCTGTCACGAATCACTATTACTTTTTCTTCAGTGTCTCTGATCAATTCAACCCCGTGAATCTTTTTCTCTCTCAATTCTGTCCAGTATAATGATGTTTGACATTTACGACCGTATAGTGTTTCGTACGGAGCTATTTTCAAACTCGTCTAGAAGCTATTTTTACACACAAATTCAATCAGAGGTAAGTGTTTCTCCCAGTTACCTTCAAATTCAAGGATACAACATCGTAACATATCCTCTAAAATCTGTATAACTTTTTCGGACTGACCGTCAGTCTGAGGATGAAAAGCTGTACTAAAATTCAATTTTGCTCCCAAAGCTTCTTGAAATTTCTTCCATAATCTTGATGTGAATCTCGAATCTTGATTAGAGATAATGGATAACTATACACCATGTAATCGTACAATCTCAGACAAGTACAGTTTAGCTAGTCTATCTAGAGAGTAATCTGTAGGTACCGGTATAAAATGAGCAGATTTCGTTAATCGATCAACGATAACCCATATTGCATCTTTCTTTTTCAGAGTCAGGGGCAATCTCGATACGAAATCCATAGTAACTCTATCCCATTTCCATTTCGGAATCATCAGTGGCTGTAATAAGCCTGACGGTACTTGATGTTCGGCCTTTAGTTGCTGACAAATCAAATATTTAGATACAAACTCTGATATATCCCGTTTCATTCCTGACTTCCAGTGCAGCTGTTTCAAATCGTTATATATTTTAGTGCTACCCGAATAAACTGAAAAGTGACTATCATGTGCTTTGCGCAAAATTTGCTGAATAAGATTAGAATCTTTCGGTAGACAAATTCTATTCCAAAACATTAAACAATCATTAGTTCCAATAGTAAATTCAGAATCAGAATTAGACTCACAATAATGTCGTTTAGCTTGCAGCTCGCTATCATTTTTCTGAGCCTCATAAATCTCGTACAAAAATACTAGTTTAGCTTTTAACTCAGCTAAAATAGATCCGTCATCACATAACATCATCTGAGTGTTCATAGCTCGCAAAGTAAACAGAGACTTCCGACTTAAGGCATCTGGTACAATATTAGCCTTTCTCGGATGATAATCAATCACAAATTCATAATCTTTCAGTAGCTCAAGCCATCTCCGTTATCGCAGATTCAAATCTCTTTGTGCAATCAAATACTTCAGGCTTTTATGATCTATGAATATTCAACATTTTTCACCGTAGAGATAGTGACCCTAAATCTTTAATACAAAGACTGTTATGGCTAACTTGAGGTCATGTCTCGGGTAATTCTTCTCGTGTGGTTTCAACTGTCAAGAAGCATAAGCTATCACTTTCCCGTCTTGTATCAATACACAACCCAGTCCATTTAACGATGCATTACTATAAATTATAAGCTATCACTTTCCCGTCTTGTATCACATCCTTTTGAAGTAATCGAGTTAACAAAATTGCAATCATCGAGAATCCTTTTACGAATCTTTGATAATAACCCACTTAACCCAGGAAACTTTTAATTTCAGACACATTCTTCTGTGGTTTTCAATCTAAAATTGTAGATATTTTGCTCGAATCAACTCTAATGCCTTCCGCTGAAACAATGTGACCCAAAAATCTGACTTCTCGAAGCCAAAATTCACATTTACTGAATATAACTGCTTATTTCTCAAAGTATATAACATAGTTCTCAAATGTTCTGAATGTTCCGTCTCATCATGTGAATAGATCAGAATGTCGTCAATGAATACAATAACAAATCTGTCTAGATACGGTCTAAATATACGATTCATCAGATCCATAAATGCTGCCGGAGCGTTAGTCAAACCAAAAGGCATAACTAGAAATTTACAATGATCGTACCGTGTTCTGAAAACAGCCTTTGGTATATCAGAATCTTTAACCCGCAACTGATAGTAACCTGATGTCAAATCTATCTTTGAAAATACTATAGCCCCTTTCAACTGATCAAACAAGTCATCGATTCACGGTAGATGATACTTATTCTTTATGGTTCCTTTATTCAATTACCGGTAATCGATACATATTCTCATCGACCCGTCTTTCTTTTTCACGAATAACACTGGAGCACCCTAAGGTGAGAAGCTTGGTCGTGTAAATCCTCAATCGGCTAATTCTTGCAACTGTGCTTTTAACTCTTTCAATTCGGTCGGTGCCATTCTGTATAGAGCTATTGATATTGGTGTAGTTCTTGGTAACAACTCAATACTAAATTCAACCTCTCTGATCGGTGGTAAACTCGATAATTCTTTTGGAAATACATCTGGAAATTCACAGACAACCGATACAGATTCAATCTTCAATTCTAATACTTTAGTATCCAGTACATATGCTAGATACATATCACAGCCCTTTTGCACACATTTTTGAGCTCTCAGAGCAGATATCACAATTGATAATTTGTTCGAATCATTTGATTCAATTCGAAGAATTTCACAATTTGGACATTTCAACTCTATACTCTTTCGTCTACAATTAACAATCGCCTCATGTATATTCAACCAATCCATGCCCAGAATCACATCAAATTCATCAAACGGTAAGAGCATCAAGTCAGCCGGAAAACAGAATCTTCAGATCATTAATGGATATTTCTTACAGATTTTATCAACTAATACTAACTTGCCTAACGGATTCGATACTTCAACTACAAATTCTGTAGACTCTACATGTAAACTCTTTTTAAATACTAGTTCTATACAGATATATGAATGAGTTGATCCAGGATCTATCAACGTAACAATATCAGTGTTAAAAAGAGAAAAAGTATCGGTAATGACATCAGGCGACGAGGCTTCCTCACGTACACGTATAGCGTAGGCTCGAGCAGGTGCGCGTGTCTTAGATCTAACATTTAAAACTCGTGTAGCACTGCGGTTTCCACTCTGATTCCCAGCATTTCGGGGCGGTCTACCTTTGGTAACAGTATTGCTAACTTTTACGAATTGCTCTCTAACAGCAGTAGATCTCTTTGACCAATCTCGGAGGTAATGATCTAGTGACCCACATCTGAAACATGCTTCACTTTTCAATCGGCATTCACCAAAGTGCTTTCTGTTACAATTCTTGCAATCAGGTCTCGAATTTCTCACACTACCCGCACTAGCAACAGATGTCATATGGGGCTTCGGATTAAATGATTTTGCATCTCTATCTTTGATCGTTACAACCGCAGAAGCAGTGAAACGGGGATGGAAGTCTTTTGATTTATTTGATTAAGACTGATGCGACTTACTCGTAAATCTCTTTCTAGACTCTCTCGATTCAAAATAAGTTTTTCGTTTCTCTTTAGCAAGTTCCTTAGCTTTATAAGTCCTATCAACCAAGACTACAAACTCTTTTAGCTCAAGAATTTTGACTAACAATCAGATATCTTCGTTCAATCCATCCTCGAACCCTTTGCACATAGTAACTTTGGTAGAGACGCACTCGCGATCATACTTACTGAGTCTCACAAACTTTTTTTCATATTCGGTTACCATCATATGGCCCTGTTTCAGATCAAGGAACTCTTTTCGTTTCTAGTCAATAAATCGCTAACTTATGTACTTCTTTCGAAACTCAATCTGAAAGAAATCCCAGTTAATTCTTTCACGCGAAACAACTGATATTAGGGTATTCCACCACTGAAATGCTGCATCACGTGATAATGAGATAACACATTTCAAACATTCTTCCGGTGTACAGGCTAATTCATCAAAAAGCTTAATCATATTTTCAAGCAAGAATTCGGCCTTCTCAGCATCATCACTAGCTGTAGCTCAAAATTCTTCAGCCCCATATTTACGTATCTTATCCACAAGAGGTCTATTCAATCTTAAAGGATCCATACCTCGTATAATTATAGGGTTTGGTTGGGGAACCGGAAGGGGTAGAGGTTGTGGAGCAGCCGGGTTTGCTCGCAGAAATTCAGAAAACCATTCAAACATCATTTGAAAGAAAGCTTGTTTACCTTCTCCCTGACTGCCCTTAACGGGACTTGATTCGGTAGGCGCAGTTTCTTGAGCGGGAGCTAGCGCATTATTTTTAACATCGCCGGCTATTACTCGATTTGGATCTTTTTACTATATAAAACAATATTCAAAAGCTTCAAGAGATTATCTCATTATCACAGTTTATATATGGCATGTATAGCTAGACTCGTATACACTACGGTAGTTCTAGAATCGACTAAACCGCAGCTCTAATACCAATAAAATGTAACACCCTTATCCTGTAACTGTCGCTGGAATAGGGAAGGGGCATTACCAGACTTGTAACTTAGATCAAAACAATGTAACATCAACCATATAACATATAACATCATAATCCAATAGCTTTTCAAGCATTCATAATCAAATCATGCTATAAACAGACTTATAAAACTCTAATCATATTATAGGGACTAATTTGATATCATATAAAAGTTGTAAGAAAACTTAAGGAAATTTTCGAAATAGGGTCACACGGCCGTGTGCCTCACACGGGCACCAAACACGCCCATATGTCCAGGCCGTGTGAAAACAAGGCATACATACTGACTTGGCCACACGGTTAATAGACACACCTGTATGTTTATATTGTGTGTCATCTTGACTCGGCTACACGGGTACCAGACACGCCCGTGTGTCCAGCCCGTGCGCCAACCTAATTCAACTATACGGTCACCAGCCACGCCCGTGTGTCCAGCTCGTGTACTACTCTAACTTAGCTATCCACAAATAGAGGTCACACGGTTGAGACACACACTCATGTGCTCTGGCCGTGTTACACAAAATAGGCTTGGTTTGAGCCATTTTCACACCATAAATGGTCAAGTACCTATAAGCATCAATTGCACAACCTTATACTAGCATAAATGAACAATCCAATCAGCCATCACAAGCCATCAAATGGACCATTTCATAATCAACCAATTCAATACCATTTGAAATACAAACATGTACCAACTATCTCATATCCATTTCATACCAAATGCATATATTTCATGTCTATTTCAAACTTACCAAATCAACAAGAAAACCTATCAATTAACCACATTCAAACATCATATGTATATATCATGTACCATTCATCAATTTACCAAATATTCACATATCGCATAGCTTGGACATATTCCACGATTCATAACACATAGTTAGCCATAAACATCAACTTATACACTAGCCTATACATGCCATATTTATATTATTTACAAAGTTCCAAATGTACCAAAAGACTATCTAGATTGTGTGATAGCAATCTCCGACCTTGTCCGAATAGAGCTAGCTTTCGAAATTTATAAAACACAGAAAAATACACAGAGTAAGCTTAAAGCTTAGTAAGCCCGTATAATATAGAATTTAACTTACCGAATCAACATCTAAAAGCGTAAACAACATTATCAAACCAAGTCATATGTCCTCAATGCCAATTCAACCATCATACACATGTTAGTCATATAACAACCATGTATTCATCCATTCCAAAGATGAAACAAACTTATAACATCCATGTAACCATAATTCATGTATCAATTCATTCATTTATCATATACTCATATAGCATATTGTAACGCCTCAAATTTTGGGCCTAGAAGAATTGGGTCTCGGGCGTGAGTGTGTTTAAAATTTTAAAGAGTAAGATAATGGCTCAGATTACATGTTTGTCACTATTAGAGTATTAATTTTAAGATGTCACAAGGATTATTTGAAGTTCTAGGGATAGGGATGATCATAGGAAAAATTTAATTTTTGCTTTAGTGGAACCCTAGTCTTTGGTAATAGGCCTCTTAAACAAATTTAGGGAAAATAAGACATAGTAGGGACTATGGCCCAGTGGTAATGTGGCATTACATTAGAGCTACAAGGTGGCGTTTCATGTAGGGAATAAGGTCCAAGGTTCGAGGCTCAAGTGTGCTAGTTTTGGGACTTTATTGTTGCTCATAGAAAAAAGGTGGTGGCGTAAAAAGGGACACTAGAGGGGAATGTTCAGGAGAGAATTTTAAGGTAGAGATAATGGAGAGAAAATAGGAGATTGAGAGAGAGAGAGTTGGTGCCGAATGGGACTGTAAGGGACGCTTGAATCGGCTTGTGCCTATTTAAAGGAATACCGAATGTGTATGAGGGTTTTTGGTTTCTTTTGCCGTATTCACTTGCTAACTAAACCTTTCTTATTTTCTTTTCTTCTCCCTTCTATTGTTACCGAAGCTTCACTCAAGATTTTCATCTTTCAAAGCCAAATACGATCCTTAAATTCTTAAAAGCCGAAAGTCACCTTTGTTTCTTTAAAAGCCGAATACCTATACCTTCTTGCCGACTTCTTCCCTTAAATCTCCTAAAAGCTAAATATTCACCTTCTCTTGTCGATTTCTTTTGTTTTCTTGCATCACAAACCTATTCGGTTACTTGCAACCCTTGATCAAGTGAATAAAAGCCGATTGTACATTCAGTAAGGATCTAGGCCGCAAGTTTGGAAATCAGTTTTGGTAAGTGCTTAGTTAATCGTTTTTAGTGTGTTTGGTAAAGCTGAAGGGGCTATCTAATCTTTTCTTTTTCTTGTCGTTAACCCTGTTTTAACAAGGGGTAGGGTTCTAGGATTCCAAGCATGGAAAAGATCTCTAGCAAGAGGTAAGTGAACTCGTTTTTAATTTCGGGTTCATTTGTGGCCGAATGTTAATATGGTTGATAGGGGTGACTCGTGTGGAATACGAGTCACTTGACGTTGATAATATATGTGTATTGGTGCAGATCTAAGGATATTCAAAAATAATAGCGAAGGAAAGGCTATTTAAATTGGTGGTACACCGTAAGGTTACGGTAAGGCTTCGGGATTTGATAAAGTTGTAGTTAAGGGATAGAATTAATTCGAAAATGGTTTTAGTTGTAGGTCGAGGCTGAGAATAGAGTAATGCGAGTCGTCAATCAGGTGTGTACATACACTACACATACAAAAATTGGCAAAAGCCGAAATCCCGAAATCCCGAATGGGCCTGACGAACTTGTGGGCCTAAAGTGGCAAATTTGTAATATGAAATTGTATAATGGATTGACATGCATAATTGTATGATCGCATGATTGGATTGTAATCGGGCCTAATGGGCTACATAAACATGTTTGAAACTTAATGGATTTAATGAATATGATTGGGCCTAGTAGGCTTATGGGACTGTAGAAATGCATGTTAGGGTTTTTATGGACTTTAGGCCTAGTTCTGATCTCTCAAATTTTACATAAGACTTAATTAAATAATTAAACATGTCCGTGGGCAAGTCGCTAGACTAAGGTGTGGCAATGGATGTGTGCATGTTTAGGATTGGATCTAGGAAGAGCTTGGTACTTAAGCGGTCCGAGTGACCCACCTCCTCTTCTCTTGAATCCTACAGGGTGCATTGTGTTCGTTCACCTTAGTCGCGAGGACTTGTTGATGGGCCAAAACCCATAATAAAAATCTGTACCTTTAGGAAATTACGAAAATACCCCTGTAGGTAAGAATTACGAAAATACCCTTGCAAGTTAGAATTACGAAAATACCCCTCTAAGATGGAATTACAAAAATACCCTCTAAGGTAGAAATACTATAATGCCCTATAGGTAGAACTGCTAAAACACCCTCATAAGGAAGAAGTACTGAAACACCCTTGTAAGGTAAAAATTACCGAAATACCCCTGGGTAGTAAAATGACTAAAATACCCCTAAATACTTAATGTGTGGAAAATCTTGTATGTGCACTCATAAAATGTTGTATGTGCATTCATAATATGTATGTTGCATTTGGTGGGGATAAATTAAATGGAGGAAGATATGAGGATCGCATAGTTGCTTGACGACCGTGGATCCACCAGTGGCTTTAAGCCCATTATATAGCAACCTCGCTACAACGTTTGAGTAGTGCCGCAACCGATGCTACCTTTAGAGTGTAGGGATGGGTGGGTTGATATTTATATCCCCACAGGAGTGTAAGGTTGGAACGTGTGGAGTGCAGGGTTGGATTTGGGGTGGGAGCATTGCATACATGTGACTCTGATATGATATGAGGTCAATGTGGGCTAAGGCCCAGACCACCGATACTGTTAGGGCTTAGGCCCAATGTGATATGTGTATATTGAAGTGATTTGATTGCCAAGGGTCGTACACACTGAGTTACGAAACTCACACACTCAAATTAAATGTTTCAGGTAACCCTCAATAGGCGGCTCGACGTGGGAGAGGACTCGGAGGTGGCCACATTGCAAGTTTTTTTTAAGATTTTAAACAAACTATTTCTCTCAATTACTTTAGTTTTGTTATTTTGTTTTCATTTGATATAATAAGGCCTAGTGTCTCCGATGTGACTGTATTTAGGGTTTATCAATATTTTGACTGCCTAGTTTTATTTTTACTTAGATAACTTTCTCAAATTTAACGTAGATTTTAAATAACATTACTATTTCGGTGTTTTTGTTTAAACATGGGCTTCCGTTTTAACTTGAATCTCTAAATCTCAAACTTTAACTTTAACCAAGTAAACTCCCTATCGAACATATTCTCAATTTCATAAAATCATTTTGGAAACAATCTTTTTTATGTGACATCGTCGGATTCGGCCATAGCGTCTCGGCCGGGTCGAGGGTGTTACACATATAATCATATAACCATGTAACAATTTATCTATACATATCATATATCTCATATATCATATAAATCATGTAGCATTTATATTGTAAGCATATATTTGTAACATGTAATTCACGTAATCCATGCTATTCATGTAATTATTATATCCCATACTCATATACAACTTTCATTTACAAGGTTCATCTATATATACATGCCATGTAACTTCCATTTATGCATGTCATATACCTCTTACAGCATATAAATCATGTATACCATGTAATATGTATCATGTAAACATATACTTGTAACATATAATCCATGTCACTTGTACCTCATTTAACATATAATCTCATATGAATCATGTAACATATATCATGTAATCATGTACTTCTTATATCTCTTATAACATGTATTTCATATATTACATATCGGTAATTTGCCCGTTGAACCTTTAAAAACATCGAGGGATACTCAGGTGAAACACACATAGTGTATATATGTAAACCTATAAATCCGTCAATTCATCATATATGCTCTTTCGAGCCATGTACTGTATGCTCCTCCTGAGCCGATAACGGTAAGCCCGAAGGTTGAACAGTGAGCTCGAAGGCTGAACGGTAAGCCCTAAGGCTGAACATGTAAGCTCGAAGGCTGAACGATAAGCCCGAAGGCTGAACATGTAAGCTCATGAGCTGTGTTGAGTTCACAGCAAATGCAAGAGCTCAACCAAACGGTAGCCCTAGTGACATGTCACTTGTATCTTACGACTTTCTACGGTTCAAACGAGACTCGATAATCAATTTATACATGTAATCAATAGGCAATTCCATCCATTAATTCATTTATACAGTCATTCAATAATCAGGATAGTAATTTCAATTATAAAATATAACTCAATTCTAATTATACGAACTTACCTCGTCTTAACTCATATACCCGATATCTACTCGTCTACCTTTCGTTTCACAAGACTAAGTTCCGGTATTTGTTTATCTTGATCTATACGGATTCAAATTCAATTATTTATTCACAAACACATTCAATTTAACACATATACGTGTATTTTGGCTTATTTTGCAAAATAACCCTTGTATTTTCATAACTTGACATTTTAGTCCTTAATAAATAAATATACAAAATATACCAATTTTTTACATACACAATCATAGCCAAATATTCATGCATTCAAAAAAACCCATATCTTTCATTTATTCACATTTCTAGCCACAATAATTCTATCATTTTCAATTTAATCCCTATTTCATATTTTTGTCAAAATCACTTTGTAAAACTTGTATATCACTTACAACCATCAATAATCTAGTATAAAATTTCAAAACACACATATATTCAACAATGGCACATTTCACAAACATCACCAATTTCAGAAATTTAGGTACGTGCTAGCTATATTGAGATGCAACGAGCTCAAAAACATAGAAATCATTAAAAACTGAGTAAAAACCGTACCTTAATTAATGAAATGTGCTTAGTCGAACCTTAGCCCTAAGAATGGCTTCTCTTCCTCTTTAATTTCTGCTAGATGAACCAAAATAATGGCTATTTTTCATGTTTTGTTTTATTAATAATAACATATTAGCTATATTACCATATTACCCCTTTTTATAAACATTATAAATCATGGAATCTTTGGCCATAACTGTCCATGCCATCATATAATGGTATATTTACCATTCAAGGATTCATTCTAATAAAACCAAAGTCATTTAAATCATTTATTCAGTAGAACTCAAATTTATTGCTTTATGCAATTTAGTCCTTTTTACCGAATTAACTAATCAAATGGTAAAACTTATTTTTGAAATTTTTGTAAGGTAATTCTATCGTTCTATAAAACTATTTAAAATAATAAAATAAATATTTTGACTAAGTTAAGTAGTCCCGAAACCACCCATTCCAATCAGACTCAAAATTGGGCTGTTACAACTGCGAACTTAACGAGTTCACCCAAAGCATCTAAGTTGGGTGGATAATTAACAAAAGAGACTATTAAACCTTAAAACTAGCCAAAATAAGATTTCACCAAATGGCATATTACACAGAATTCTATTCTTAGCTATAACAAATACTTTACTGACTCAAATCTATCCTTAATTTACCATCTATACGCCAAATAGTAACCAAATACGGAGACTTCGTCGGGCGGGCTATTACAATTCTTTCCCATTTAGAAAATTTCATCCTCGAAATTTATACCTATGAATAGTTGAGGATACTGCTCTTTCATTAAACTTTCTCTTTCACAAATAGCTTATTTTGTATTATGATTTCTCCATAATACTTTCACCAATAGAATCTTTTTATTCCTTAACTCTTTCACCTCTCTTGCCAAGATACGAATAGATTCGTTTTCATATAAAAAATTTGGTTCCACCTCTAAACATTCAATCTGCACAAGATGATCTGGATTTGATCGATATCTTTTTAACATAGACATATGAAACACATTGTGAATCTTTGATAACCCAGGAGGTAAAGCCAAATTATATGTCACTGGTCTAACTTGCTCTAAAACTTTATATGACCCAACAAATCATGGACTCAACTTTCATTTCTGCTCAAATCAAATAATTTTCTTCCAATAAGAGACTTTTAAGAACACTTTATCACCAACTTAAAAAAATCTATTTCCTCTTTAAATCAGCATAAGCTTTCTGGCAATCTTGGATAACTTTCAAATTGCTACGGATGACAAATACTTTTTATTTTGTTTCTCGTACTAACTTAGGTTCTACCAATTTTCTTTCACTAAGCTCCATCCAAAATGTGGGCGTTCTACACTTTCTTTCAAACAGAGCTTCAAATGGAGATATACCCAAACTGGTATGATGACTGTTACTATACGCAAATTCAACTAGAGAAAGTTACCTTTCCCAGTTTAGCCCAAAGTCAACCACACAACTTATTAACATGTCTTCTGAGACTTGAATAACTCTTTTAGACCGACTATCTATCTAAGGGTGAAATGCAATATTGAATTGCAAATTGGTTCCCAATGATACTTGTAGTTGTTTTCAGAATCTTGATGTAAATCTTGGATCTCTATCTAAAATTATAGAAGATGAAATTCCATGAAGGCGCACTATCTTAGAGACATATAGCTCAGCTAACTTTTCCAGTGAATAAATGGTGTGTACTAGTAGAAAATGAGTTAACTTAATGAGTCGATCTACTAGTACCCAAACTGAATTCTTCTTTAAAGGACTGAGAGGTAGTCCTAATACAAAATCAATAGTAATTCTATCACATTTCCACTCAGGTATCTCCAAAGGATACAGCTTACCAAAAGGAACTTGATCCTCTACTTTAACTCTTTGGCAAGTTAGAAAAGTTAAAACATATTCTGTAATTTCTCTCTTAATTGCAGGCCACCAGTAGAAACTTTTCAAATCTCTATACATTTTGACACCTCTTGGATGAAGTTAGAAGGGTCCATGATGAGTCTTTTTTATAAGTTCTTACTTTATGCCATTTCTAACTGGCATATACATTCTTCTTATGAATTGTAGTTCACCATCGTTGCCCAGACTGAAATTTGTTTCATTATAAAACAGTATATGCTACTTATACATATCACACTGCTTATCTTTTATCTACTCTTCCAGAATTTGAGAGAGAAAAGTTGGCCTAACAGTTAGCTTTGCCAATAATGATCCATCATCAACCATCCTTACTCTTGCTCGAAGAGATGTTAATGTTGCCATTGTTTTTCTGCTTAAAACATCAGCCACAATATTAGCTTTTCCAAAGTGATACTCTATATCCAGATTATAATATTTTAGTAGTTCTATCTAGCGTTTTTGGCGTAGATTCAAATATTTTTTGTGTCATCAAATGCTTCCGGCTCTTCTGATCAGAGCACACACGACATTTTTCCCCACACAGATAATGTATTGACACCTCACCAAAACTCAATACCAAATTGAAATTTTGGTTCTTAAACATTTTAGCCAAGTATCTATCGAGTATCGATACTTTTCATGTGGTATTGATAAAAGTTTACTAGTATCGATATTTGTGGCTCTAACGGTCATTGAATTTTGCATTAAATGCTAAAAATATCAATACTTTGTTGGCAAATATAATTGCTCATGGTTGCAGGTGAATTAAATGCATTGGTTATTTCATCCCTAATGGCTCTATTCATTTTTCTAACAACCACAATGGTTGGAAATCAATTAGGGGATATAAATACCATCTTTCAAAGACCCTACAACAAGAAGATACATTATCAAGCTTAAAGATCAATCAAAACAACATTGTGCTTTCAATTCTCAACAACTTTCTTTATACACACTTGTGAGCTTTCATTGTATTTATTCAGCTCAAGTGTTTCTTTTCGTATTTGTGCTTAATTTGCAAACACTCTAATCTTGTAAGGGTTATTTCTTAGTTTGCTTATTTGTTATTCTCTTTGAGAGGGTTAAGTCTTAAGGTTTTGGTAAAAATCTTAAGGGAGTTATAAGGTTAGACCTTATCCTCAAAGGTTGTCAAATTATTGAATTTGAGAAAATTCTTAGTTGTGAAAAGCTAAGGTAGTGGAGTAGGCAATTAGGACCGAACCATTATATATCATTGTGTTCATTGTCTCTATTTATTCTCTTTGCTTCCACAATTTTTTAAAAAGTCAATTCACCTCTTTTTAGCGATTACGAATTGATTAATCGAGCTAACAAAGACTTTTGGGAGCAAAGCATCAAGATTTTAGGGAAAGAAATGACATGCCATTATAGTGACAGAATGACTAAAGGTTTTTTTAAAACTGTAGTGATTAATTGAAAATTTCATTAGTTGAGCGACCAAAATAGAAACACAATAAAAGTTTAATGACAATGTAGGTAATTTACCCTTTTTCTACTCATGCAATGTATGAAATTATTATATTTAATAATAGTTTCTTAATATTCATAATATAGAAATGCTTTAAGATTTAATAATTAAACATTTGTAAATATTCCTTTAAATTAATGTTGATTTATTGATAGTGCATATTTTATTTAATTAATAATTATTTATTTGCTACTAATAATGATTTATACATAAAATTTAACTATCTGGTTTTATTCATTTGTTGTAGATAAGATTAATTTAAATTTGAACTTTAAAAGTAATTTATTGTTGTTTAGACAAAATTATTATTAGTATAATTATTATGATCATCATTTGTATGAATAAATGAATATTATTTATACTTATTTTATTTTACGTGTCAAAAAATTAGATATTCACGTCAACATTTAAATTTAATGGCAGACTTAGAAAACTTTTTTTGAGGGTATGAAATTAAATTGTATATTTTTATAATAATAAAAATGCAATTTCACTATTTTAATAGTCTATATCTTTATAAATTTTAAAAGATTAAATTAAATTTTTATCATTTTTGGGGCCAAAGTGCAATTTTATCATTACTAATTTAATATTTTATAAATTATAAAGGGCCTAAATGAAAATTTTTCTATTTTTGGGAGGCAGGCACTTGCCAGCCCCCCGGCTTTGCCACTGTTTAAATTAGAAATGTTTTTGAAAATTTAAAGGAATTATGTCACACTTGGTACTTGTACTTTCATAAAATGTCCAATATGAAGTTTGTATATTGAAAATGTCTAATGTGGTACTTGAACCATTAATATGTGTTTTATTATGATACATATTATCATTGTTAGTGAATTACTAAACTAACCAATAAAAATTCGACATGTAGAATTTATTTATTTTTCTAAATAATTAATTCTATGGATTATAAAACATTATGTGAAAACTAAAAAAAAGTTAAATTAAATTGTAAAGAAATTAACTAAATATATGATTAATAAAAAAAAGATAAATTTACCTAAGTAAAAATGTAAACTTCTCCATTTAAGTAAATGATGAAGTATGCATTTTAGTATTTACTTCTTTCTTTATTAACTACATGTTTATTATTTGTTTTTCATTTAGTTTTTCATATAATGTTATATCACCTATGCAAACTTGATTATTTGAGGAAAAAATTCTATGTGTCGAATTTTTATTGGTTGGTTTAGCAATTCATTAATGGGATTAACACTAAATATCATAATAAAACACATATTGATAATTTAGATACCAGATTGGATATTTTCAGAGTACAAGTATCATATTAAATGTTTTATAAAAGTATAAGTACTATATTAAAACATATATTGATAGCTTAAATACCATGCAAGTATGTACCTTGTTATTATAATATATATTGAATTAACTTTCATCAAATTAACTTTAAAACTTAAATTAAATATAAAAAATTAACTTAAATATAAAAATATTCCAATATTTATATAATATAAAATATTGAAATTGAAGTAACTAATTATATATAAATATGAAATATGATTCTACAATTATATACTTTGACTTTGATAAACAAAAATAGAGTTGCAAGCATATCACGTTCTTGACAGCATAGGACTACAACACCCCAACTTAAAAAAAAAAACAGTTCCATGGCGGCATAATCTAAGTTCAGATAGATTCGAACAAAAGGAAAAAGCTTTTAATCAGAAAGATAACCTGAAAGCTTACACAACAGCACACAACAGGAAACGGTAAATCCGTTGCCTTTGCTCCCATACCTGTATTTAAAACAGCAAATCTTTGTGTATAAATACAGATACTGTCCATTTTATCTTCACCTTCGTATTTCTTACATAGTCATAGAGAAACCAAAACACGAAAAGCGAAGGTTTTTATTGTTTTCTGGTCTTGTTTTTTTTCTGAGTTGTCAAGATTGTTGTGAGGGAAGGTGGTTGTTAGCTTCATCAAAACCTGGCGTAGATAATGTTACTGGTTATGCTCATTGGTTGGTGTCCAAGAATACTTGGGGGTTTTTAAAGTAATAATTTTTCTTCTACCTTTTTTTATTCATTATTACAAAAGAATCCCTGTTATTTAATTTTGTTTTTGAAAATGTATTTTGGATTTTGTGTTCTTTTTAACTGTTGATTTGATGACCCAGTTGAAATTATTAAAAAGAAGAGGCTTTGATTTGTTTTTTGCTCAGTGGTTAAAACATGTAGGCTTAGTGACACAAGGAGCAAATGAAGAAAACAAATGCTAGATTAGCATTATTTCTTACTTTTATCAGTATCAAGGAAGAAACTCGAAACTTAAATTTGGATCATGCTAAATTAGCATTAAATAATATACGATAGGAAAGCATTGTCCTGTGGATTTGGCTTATTTCTTTTTTCTTATTTTATTTTATTTTTGCAGTATAGTATCAATAGAGTTAGAGGGATCACCATTTGGTAAGTTTTGTTGACCTGCTTTGTTAATGAAATGAAGATGCTCCTTATGTTTAAGTTCATTTTTGTTCCTTTTAATAGCTTATGCGTATTTAAAATGTCCAACATTTGGTACTCAAAGCTAGTTGCCCAAACATGTTGTGATACTCTCTTATGGTCCTACATTTTCCCCCCATTCAACACAATGTTAAACTTGTGCCACAGGAATGTTGTTTCCTTTAGTGATGGGGTACCGGATGAAAGCACCGACATCCCCTATTTCTACTTGACGACCGTTGATCCAACAGCAAGAAATGCATTGAAAGACCATCTATCCTCGCTTACACTCAGTCAGTATCCGTTCGGAACCTGCAACACTTTGTACCCAGAGAGCCCTGTTTGTGCAAAAATCACTCTCCCAGGAAAGGTATATCGCTATAAGTTACACGTATGTGTGTGTGTGTGTTAATTTGATTCATACGATAATTCTCGAATTTGGATTTTTAACAACGTTATAGTTAATCCTGTTCATGATGCTATGTTGTTTCAATGCACCAAGAAAACTATCCTTATTGGAGAACTCCTTACCAACTTCCAATTCGCCTAAATGCAATGACGAACTTGTATGATCACACCTTTTGTGTGGTAGATCTGGAAACTCCAACACATCATCTACCGATAGATCAAGATTATGCATGTGGGCTGGAGACGAGTACGCTCTGAATCGCGAATCTTCTTCTTCTTCATCTGAACCCCCTTCAACATCTTTAGGTTCAGTTGAAACAGGCACCAGTTTAGAAAATAATGCAACTTTTACACCAACGGGGTCGAGCTCTGGAAGTGGATTCATATCGGACTCATCATCCAACTCACCATTATCTGCAACGTACGAGGTCCCCTCACTAGTAGACGTTGTAGGGAGTTCATCATCCCTTCTTGTGGACATTTCATAACGTCCTCAATCAGATGTGGATTGCCAACCACTAAAAGTTGATGTCATTCCCCAGTACGTATTTTCAGCATTGAACATCGACCCACCGAGGTACATGTCCCATCCACTGATCGAGTGTTGTGAAAGGGTTGTGTATTCCATACTGCTACCAAACACTGGCGCTTCCGTGTTCTGCCTCTCACTAATGAAGTGTCAGGCAGGAGTCACGTATTCCTCTTGAATAGTAGTAGATGTTGAAGTCACAAATGTTTCATTTGGTGGTGAAAATTGTACATATAACTCAAGATAGGGTGATCCACTAACGAGATGAGTCTACACCATCGCCGCCAAGCTACAAACACCTTTGATATCAAATAAGTCATATGTCATGGGATCAACCAAAGCACAAAATTGATACTTAATGGACAAAACTCTCATTGGCCCCGTTCCAAAAATTTTACGCTTAATTCTATTACGAAGTTCTGTCAAATCTATATTCTGGTTAAAAACTAATCACGCTGTGTTCTCCGATAAAAAAACGCCATTCTCGATGTCACAGACCTCATCATCAAAGTAAATAACAACACTAATACGTTCACTGATTTTCTATTTTTATTCTACTTAGCCTCAATTTTTCTTGCTGTAACTTATGCAACCTAAGAATGAAATTTGGCTCATTTATAGTCTAAGGTCAAACAAGAACTACTGGAAAAAAAGAGCATTCACATGAGAGCTTTTTTTAGCAATTTTGCTAACAGTGCATCTTACTTGAAGCGTTTTTGACAGCATTTGTTCAGAATAGTCTTCTTAAAATTATTTTTTTAGGAACTATTGTAAAAAAAGAGCGTCCACGTAGGAGCTTTTTTCAGTAATTTTGCTGATAGTACATCATGCTTGAAGCATTTTTTACACTATTTGTTCAGAAATGTTTTCTCAAAATTATTTTTTCAAGGACTACTGTAGAAAGAGAGCGTCCATGTGGGAGCTTTTATATTATCAATATAATTTTCCCTAAACCTTAAACACAAAATTATTTAAGAAAAAATAATCCATTATTTAATTAATTTTCTTAAAAATCCTAAACCCTAATTTAATTATTTTTTCAAAAACCCTAAACCCTAAACTTAATTTAATTGATTTTTTTTAAAAAAAAACCTAAACCCTAAACCAAAAAACCCTAAGGACTAAACATGCAAAAAGCCCTAGCCCTAAAAAAACACGAGCTAAAACGCATCCCTAAGGGAGTGATTTTACCACGTCACGTGGACGTGCTTTGCTGACGTGGCAAAATCGCTCCCCAGATACGCGTTTTGCTAAAATTTCCCCAAAAAACATGCCTACATAGACGCGTTTTACTAAAATCGACCATTTCCAGTAAATAATTAAAAAAAAGGCCCATTTCTATAAATAAAATTGGAAATGAGCCTTTAATGATAAAATGACCTACAAATTCAATTCAATATTTAATTTTAACCCGCAGAAAAAAATATATAAATAAAAATAAATTATATTTTATTTAAAAACAAAAATATGTTGGATAATCTTGAAATAATACCAAAATTATCAGATTTTATTTTGAAATTAAAAAAAAATCGATTTACTCGATTTGATAACTGCATCCTATTTTTAATACATATGGGTGAAATTTTACGCAACATAGCAATGGATTCACGATTTATATTAACTCAGGATGTTGCCTTATGCACAAAAAATACTTAAAAACATTTCATGAATACTTGTATTGCTGACATACATGATTATGATTATAAAAAGGTAATAATAAATAATAAAATAATTATAAATACCCAACAATACAACAAATGATGATAATAGTAAATTACATGCCAAATAATGTAATACCTAATAATATATTAAAATAAAAACAAGTATGAATTTAAATTAAACAAGATTCTGGCAAAAAACCCAAAATACTTAAGGACCTAAAGCTAGATATTCCTTTTTTTTTTTTCTTTTGCCGTGAAATGCATCTCCATTTCTTATTTTTTTAAAATTATTTTTAGTCTTTTTAATGTTGATTTAATCTAACATTTTTTTCCCCAAATCATAAAATCAAATAAAAAAGTTTCAAACTATTTAAACACATCAAAACAAAATCATCATGTTTTTCACATTAAAATGAACTTCCATCAAATATACAAACAAAATTAAAATAAGAACTTACAAGATAAAAGATACAATACCAGCAAAAGCTTTTCTTTTTTCCTCTCTTTTCCCTTGCCCAGCAGCTCCAACCCTCGTCAAAGTTTCTCCTTTTTTTTATTCCAAAATTTTCTGCTCTCCTTGGCCATTTAAAAGCCAAATCCCCAAATCCCCAATAATTTGGCTTTCTTTCCCATCCCATTAAATGGGTGGCGGTTGGTGGCACATTGCGGGGTCCACGTCCCATCAATCACAACATCCTTTCTTTTTTTTTTTAACACACTTTTTCCTTTAATTTTTCATAATAAAATTAGAATTATATATTATTGGGCCAACAAACCCAATTAAAATAAAAAGGCCAATGTTTAAAATGAGTAAAAAGGGATCGGAAATTACAAGACATGTTGGTTAGAAATTAACTTCGATTTTTTTGGTGACGATAAACAAAACCATTACATCAAACTAATATAGAATGAAAGCAACACTTGCGATATCAAACTTAAAGAGAGCTATGAATTCTTTAATTATTTTTTCAGATACTTGAACATCATCTTTTCTGTCAGAAGACATTTTGATTAGAGAATCTGTACTTCTATTAGCCTCCCTAAAAATATATCGTAATCTTTGATGTCCAACAAGTTGTAATACTCGAAGAATCCTTCTCACTAATGTTAAGTTCGAACTTATAGCTTGCCTGTCTTGGAGGACTTTAACCATCTCTGAGTCATCAGTTTGGATCATCACTGATAAACTGTAAAAGTAACATATTTAAATATCATTCTTAATACATTTTTGGATGATTAATTATACAAATTAGTGAATTTGATACTCATAATCCTTTAAATTCATTTTTCTATACTTAAGAGAGCATTTGGGAGCGAAAGGAGTGAAAAGCGAACCAAAGTCAGACAAATATAGCTGTTTTCAAGATCCACATGGCCTGAGCATTTCCACACGGGCTGGCTACACGCCCATGTAAGCCACACGCCCATGTGCCAACCTATGTCGATTTTGCACCTGCTTCCCAAATACGCGGAAAAACCCAGTTTTTAGGCTCTATGAGCATTCTAAAGTCTATAAATACCAATTAGAAGAAGACCTAAAAGGGACTCAGAGAAGATAAAAAAAAAAACACTCAAGGAATGTCATCAGAATCAACTCAAAAGCGAATCTCCCTCAAGATCGAAGATCTCCATTTAATCTCTTTTAAAGTTTTATTTAGTTTCTTTATGTCTTGTGGTTATCCTAAATTTGAGATGTTTCTATTCAGGATTATGAACAAAATTCCCTAGATGCCTAGGGAGGATAAAACCTATGATAAATCTTATTATTTAATTTATGTTTTTATACGATAAATACTTGATTCTTGTTTTCAATTATGTATGCTCATTTTGTGTTTTAATATTTTTGGGATATTAATTCATCTTTAATGTGCTTATTCCAGTAGAGCAAAAGTCCTTGTTTAAGAGTAGATCTAGCATAATTAAGCGAAGTTGCATGCAATCCTAGAAATAAGATGACATAAATCCATCAGATTAGAGTCAAATCTAATAGGGGAATCCATAGATCGAGTTAATGCGGCAACAGGGGTTTTAATTAGAAAGAGAATTCAATTAATCAACCTAGAGTCAGTTGTTCTTACTCTTGAAAGAGATATTAACATAATTTAGGAATTTCTATGGATCAAGACACAAGTAAATAAATCGTTTAATTCACATTCAGAATAATAGGTGGAGTCTAGGTGGATTCTTTCCTGGGTATTTATCTTTCTCATTGGTTATCTTCGATTATTTTCCTATTTAATTCTCTATTGCGTTTTTAGTTAAATTAAATTAGTAAATTTAGATTAAAAACATTCACTCCAATTTGTCGGCTAAATAATAGAAAAACAGTAATTACTAGTACTTTTAGTCCTCGTTGATACGATATTCCCTACTCACCATAACTATAGTATTGTTCGATAGGTGCGCTTGCCTTACTCGTATTTATAGTTAGTTTAGTAACCATTAAGTTTTGGCACTGTTGCCGGGGACTAAAATATTAGGAACACTTTATTTTTATTAATTTAGCCATTTTTATTTTTATTTTTGTTTTTAGTTTAATTTTTATGTTCTAATTTTTCCTTTATTTGCTTCTAGCAGGTTCTTTTAGTTTCTGACAAGAAGAAACTTGTCGGGACCATTATTATTTTATAGTGAAATTGAAAGTACAACTTGCAGAAATCTTAGAAAAGTAAGGCAGAGTCGACAGAGTATAGTAGACGAGCAAGAGGACATTATTATTATTACTGAGGAGATGGGTGATAATCAGAATAATTAGCTGCCTCCTGCAGTTGAGGCAAATCCTACAAATCAAAATCTTGTTCCTTGTACTATGTACGATTATGCCAAGTCCACTCTAACTGGGGTTGAATCGAGTATTGTAAGACCCACCATTCTACGAATAATTTCGAACTGAAGCCAAACACTATTCAGATGGTACAACAATTTGTTCAGTTCGATGGTTTGCAAGGCGAAGATACAAATACTCATTTTACTAATTTTTTGGATGTTTGTGATACTTTCAAGATAAATGGCGTTTCTAATGACACCATTCGCCTATGGTTATTCCCTTTCTTGTTGAGGAACAAAGCTAAACAGTGGTTAAATTCTTTACCATGAGGTTCTATCATTATATGGGATCAAATGACCGAGAAATTCCTACTGAAGTACTTCCCATCGGCTAAGACAACCAAGTTAAGGAATGATATCTCTTCCTTCATTCATATCGACATAGAGACCCTATATGATGCATGGGAGAGGTATAATGACTTATTGAGACGGTGCCTTTCCCATGGGTTACTTTTATGGTTACAAGTTCAAACATTCTACAACAGTTTGAATCCTTCGACTAGGCAATTGATCGATGCAGCAACTGATGGAACGTTGAACAATAAAATAGTTGAAGTGGCTTATGAATTTGTAAAGAATATGGCACTAAATAATTATCAGTGGCAAGTTATGAGGACGAAGTTGATGAAATCAGCCGGTGTTTTCAATTTAGATGCAGCCACCATGTTACCAAATTAGGTAGAATAATTAAATAAGAAAATTAATGGTTTATATATTTCTACGCAAGTACATTTGGTGATGCAATGCTATACGAATAAAGAAGCAATGAACAATCCAAAACGTTTACGCTATGGTCTTAACACAGAAAATGAACAAATCAATTATATGGGCAATAATTGTAAGCCTCAAAATAACCCTTATAGTAACACCTATAATGCAGGTGGAGGAACTATCCCAATTTCTCTTGGGGTGGTCAAGGAAATCAGAGAGCACAACCCCTTCTAAGCTTCTGATAACAACCTCACCAGTAAGAGAAAAAACTGAATCTTGAGGAGATGTTGACAAAGTTTATCTTGGTGTTTGAAATCCACTTTCAAAACACTGAAGCAACACTTAAAAATCAGCAAGCGTCAATTCCAGGACTCGAGAATCGACTGGTCAACTTGCTAAACTGATTTCGAAAAAACCACAAGGTAGTTTGCCCAGCAATACCGAAACTAACCCTAAGGAGCAACTTCATACAATTACTATGTGAGATGAAGAAAGGTTAGATGAATCTGAACCAAAATTGAAGCAAGAAATTGTTGTAACGGTAAGGTTGAGGTAAGCCAGAATGAACAAAAACCAATTTGATAAAGAATATCAACCTCGAATTCCAAATCCTAATGCGACGAAGAAAGGCCACATAAATGAACAATTTGGTAAATGTCTTAAACTTTTAAAAAAATTACATATTAACTTACCGTTTATTGAAGCTTTTTACATATGCCCAATTTTATTAAATTTTTAAAGGAGCTTTTGGCAAACAAAAGAAAGTTAGATAGTTTGTCGCATGTGGAGCTAAATGCAGTTTGCTTGGCAATGTTGCAAAATAAACTACCCAACAAATTGAAAGATCTAAGGAGTTTTACTATTCCTTGTTTAATTGGATGTTTGAATATTAATAATACTTTGGCTGATTTAGGAGCTAGTATTAATGTCATGCCCTATAAAATGTTTAAGCAATTAGGTCTTGGAAAACCCAAACAAACTAGGATGAGTATTCAATTAGCAGATAGAACCATTAGATTTCCTAGGGGTATTATTGAAGATGTTCTTGTAAAAATTGATAAATTATATTCTCAGTTGATTTTGTTATTTTAGACATGGATGAGGATAGTGATGTACCATTGATTCTAGGTCAACCCTTTTTAGCAATTGCTAAAACTATAATTGATGTTGGTACGGGTGAGTTAGTACTTCGTGTATGTGACAGCCTTGAAACGACCTTAGTCGGAATGTGGTTTCGGGACCACAAAACCGAGGCACAAAAATAATTTAATAATTATTTTGATGCCTATTGTATGTGTAAATTCATGTGTGATATCTTGGGTGCTTTAATTTAGCATTATAATTGTGAATTTCACCTAAAAGGGGCTAAATTATGAACTTTGAAAATATGCTAGACAAATGTGTGATGACTTATTAATGCATGCATGAGAAATAGTGGATTTGCATGTCAATTTACCCATTTTTATGATAGTGGATGGTAATGATGAGGTTTTGGCATTTTGTGAATTGTTGTCTAGTCATATATTAGTATAATAAAAGAAATTATTATTTAGTTATCATAAAATAAAAAGATGAATTAAATAATAGAGATTTTGGGTGAAAAGAACAATGTGTTCATCTTTTTCTCTTCTCCATAGCCGAAACTCAAGGAAAGAAAATTGAAAATTCATCCTAGTTGATTCGGTCATTACTTAGCCTAATTGGGAGGTATGTTCATGATTTTTGCTTTTGAAATTTAGTGAATCAAAGATGGATGCTAAGTCATTTACTTAGTCTTGAATAAAATTTGAGTTGGTTGTGCCATGGAGAATCGGTCATGGATGCATGTTTTCTTTGGTGATGTTTTGTTAGATTTTCTTTGTTTTGAAGATTATTGTTAAGGGAATTTGAGCTTTGTAAACATGAAATATTTGTGTGATAAACAAGATATGATATTCGGCCATATGAGCAAGGATGGGAGAATTGTGCTTTCCTTGATGCTTGTGTTAAATAATGGAATATGGGTGTTGTTTGAGCTAGTCTAAGGAGTCTTGTTTTGAAGCTATGAGCTTATTAAAGCTTGTTAATGGACTCTATGATGTTAAAATTCATAAGAATTGGAATTGTGAGCTCAAATTAGTAAGACTAGAGTTTGCCTAAGGGACCTTCGGTCCTTTGAATAATTGATTTGTTTTGCTTTTGATTGTGATTTGATCTTTAACTTGATAAATTGATTATGCAATTGGGTTGATTATAGCATTTGGCAATGAATTCAACTCGTCATTTTTGAATTAGGAGATAGGTGTTGCATATTGGAATTATTTGATAATGAGCATGGGTTAGATAAATTTAGTTATAAACGACTAATTTAAGCAAGTGATATTCACCTAGCACATTGGTATAAGGAAATTATCTAAAGCTCGGAATTTTTGTGTTTTAAGCTATAATGTGCACCTTAGAGACTAAGGAATGTGGTTAGACTCTAAAACGTTTTAATATGCAATTTGTGATACATATTTTGTAACATGAGTTAGTTGAATATTGCTCATGAGCTAATTAAGTATTCAGCTATGGGGAATTATACATGAACTTAGTACGTGCTATTTTGATTGAATTGGATAGTTGAGATTTAATATGAAGCTTAGAGAATGGTGCTAAAGGTGAACTCCGTAACAAATTGAGATTCGGCCTTCTTAAGTAATGTGATTATATTTTTGAATGAGGTGTTGGTTATGCATGAGTGTGCTTAGGTTGTCTAAAATACCTTATATGCATGTACAATTGATTCATGTGGTCTTAAGGACTTAGTACTCTTGAATTGTAGTGCTAATAAGATTTGATATTAGTTGTTTAGTAGGATAAGTTATATGAATGTGTTATGTATGAGATGGAATGCTATAAAATGTTAGTAAAAGTTTGGGAGATGGATTTGAATAAAAGTCCATGCTTGGACATATGGCCGAATGGCCTTAATATGTATGCATTTAGAAATGGTAGTTAGACTAATTGATCAATTTGTGCTTGTGGGAGCTTCTTGGTTAAAAGAATGACCTATCCGGCCATGTGCATAAATTCTTTGATTAAAATGAATATGAATTATGTATATATATATGTTAAGATCAATGACTTCTCTAAACAACGCCTTATGTAATGTTATGTTTTAATTATGTGAATAAGAACTTTAAAGAGTGAATTTTGCATAAATCTGCTTGGTACAGCAGCAGTAACGTGTTTTGGAAAAATCACCATAAATTGTGGGAGTTGAATTAGAGGCTGAATAAATTATGTAATTAAAGCCTAATGAGTCTAGTTTCTTATAAAAGAAACATTATAAGCAAAGAAATTGCCGATAAAGAGATTTTTAAAGTTGTGTGAGACAGTGTAAGAATGACTCCGAAATCCCCTGTTCTGTTTTTAGAAAATCACTATAAATTGTATAAAAATTGTTATAAGATAAAATTTATATTCTTAGACTCCTTAATGAGTCTAGTTTCAAATAAAATAGGTGAAGACATATTTTGAATTCTTTACAAGGAGAAATTCGATTCGTAGTAAAGAGTGGTCAGTTTAGTCAAATAGTGAAATAGGGGAAACTTTAAGAAAATTCTGGTCTTGATTGGCCAAACCAAAAATTCTGAAAATTTTATGGATAGAAGATATATGAGTCTATTTTCAGGAAAAATTAACGGCACTTCATTTGGAGTTTCGTAGCTCCAGTTATGAGAAATTTATTGAATGTTGCTCAGGAAATCAGCTTGTTGCGACTTGTGATATGTATGTGATTGGCCGAATGTGTGTGTGTTTGCTATGAGAAGTATATGCATTTATTATTTGACTATAAGTGAAAATGATCAATTGAGATGTTTGAATAAGGATTAATAAAAAAATTTAAATATTTTATTTAGCTCAAGAGCATAGAGGGACAAGTTCGGATAAAGGGAAGGCTAAAGTGGTCGAATAGCTAACTCATAGTTGCTCGGGAAAGTTCAAGGTAAGTTTTGAGTAATTGAATTTGGTATTTAATTTAAAATGCCATGATATACATGCGTGATAGTTGAACGATGTCCCATTGAGAGGGAAACCTTATACATATTTGCTATATAGCCGAATGGCTCATAGAGAAAGAAACTGAAATTGGGATTTGAAATGTATTGCTTATGTATGTTTGCTCATTGGGCCGAAAGTCTAGAAAAAAGAGTATACATGTATAAGTTTTGAATGATATTTACGATATAAAGTCCAGAAGCATGTTATATGTTTGTTTGCGAATGAATTGATTGAATTACAAGTGTGATCTTGCTATGTGAAATGTGGCAACATGTGAATACATATGTATGAGACTCTGTGATGTGAATCCGGGATTAAAGACCCGATGACTATATGTGGAGACTATGTTCGGGTTAAGACCCGAAGGCTATATGTGGAGATGATATCCGGGTTAAGACCCGAAGGCTATATGCGGAGATTATATCCGGGGTAAAGGCCCGATAGCTATGTATGGAGATTTTATCCGAGCTAAAGGTCTCGATGATGATGCGAGGAAAGTCTAAGACTAAAAGACCTCATGGTAACGAATGCTAATGAATGCGCTTGAAGTGTTAAGTTATACAGGTATGTACCCTAAGCTTATATGCAAGCTGGTTTTTGGACCAAATCATAAGGTCATTTTGCGATTACGTATGTGTGCATGAAATGAGACTATTAATATGGTCAAAATACAATTGGTCAATGCGAAATGTTATGTGAAATTATGCGATATGTCTATGTTTACATGAGCTCACTATAAGTGAAAGTTATCTACTTCTGTATATGATGAGAATGTGTATGTTCGGTAAGGGGTGATGTACCCAAGAGAAGAGGGAAACAAAAATACAAACAACTATGTTATAATTTGAGTTTTATCCGTTGTCATTGCTTAAAACTTACTAAGCATTGTAATGCTTACTCCGTTTACTTTGTTTCCTCTGTTTTATAGATCTCATTTTGGAAGCTACGGACTCGGGGATTGAAGCCTTAATAACCTACACTATCATCGTTATTTTGGTACATTTGATAGTTATTTTGGATCAATGGCATGTATAGCCTAATCTCCTTTTTGTTGAACCAAATTACATTTTGAGTTGTAATTATTCTAGCCATGCGAAAATGGCTTGCCTAGTCTTCTAGTTTGAATATATGTTTTGATGATACTCATATGGTTCGATGTTTGTGGCATGATCTTTAGTTAGTACCCCATATGCAATGAGTTTCGAATATAGTGTTCTGTTATTTGAAAATTTTGATTTGGCCAAATTGTTAGTAGCCACATGGTGGAAATTTGCTAGCATGCTTATAAACGATTTTAATGAGATATGATGTACTGACCGAACCTTTTTACAAGTGATATACATTCGGTTATAGAACTCAATGAATCTAAGTCTAGCGTGTAACTATGAACCTCGGTAGGTTGTATTTAGATATGTAATACCTTAATACCCTATTCCGGCGACGGACAGGGGTATAGGGTGTTATAGTGTAGGTAACGAAATAATTACTCTCTAAGCTTGTGATTCGATTAAGACATCTAGTGATCGAGATAATTTTACAATTTTTGTTAATATTAGTAACCATGTGGCTCAACCTTCTTTGCAGGAAACACCTCGGGAAAACATAATTAAGCCACGTTCCAGTCAATACGACAGAACGACTCATAAAGAACGAATATTACAAATAGATGAACTAGATGAATGACGGACACATGTCAAGAAGAAACTGAAAAAGCACGATGAAAAGCCAAAACGATGCCATGATGAGCATGTGGATGGAATGAACCAATTTAAGGTTGGGGACAAGGTATTGCTAGATAAAAAAAATCTTCAAATTGCAACTTTGGAGCTTGATGCAAACGGATCAAATCCCTTTATGGTACTGAATTCCTTCCCATACGATACAGTCAAGGTAAGTTATTCTAAATTTGGCACATTTCAGGTAAATAGTACTCAACTTAAACCTTATTTTGATAATAGAATTGATAGCGAGAAAGAGGAGTTTCGAATCTGCGAACTACCGTGACCGTGTGAATATAAGGTAAGTCGAGCTTAGACTTTAAATAAGCACTTCTCGGGAGGCAACTCTAGTGTTAACGCTGCTAATTTTCTTAATTTTATTTCATATTTTTAAAATTAATTAATTTTCAAAATAAAAAAAATGATTTTGACGGAGCGTGTCCCAGGCTGTGTGTACTATAAGGGGTTCGACAGTGAGTTACACGACCTAGACACACAGGCGTGTCTGTGGCCGTGTGGATCCTGGGACTTATTTTTTTAAAAATTTGACGGTTACAAGGCCTAAAATAGTCCACACAACTGTATGACACACACAGCCTAGACACATGGGCGTGTCCTAGGCCATATGAAACTTGGAGCTAATTTTTTTAATTTTTTTCAAAGGTAAAAAGTTACACGGGCTAGAGACACGACTGTGTGTGAGACACTACCTATCCAAACTGGCACGTAGGGTCTCACACGATTGTGGAAGAAGCGAAGGAACACACACATGGCCTGGCACATGGTTGTATATGCCACACAACTGGACACACGGGCGTGTCCAAGGCCGTGTGAAAACTGGGCTCGTTTTTAAAACTTGCACACGGGCTGAGAAGGAACCACTCAGGCATGTGACATGACTGTGTAGCCTAACACAGGCCTTACACGACTGTGTCCCCCTTAAAACCCAACTCATTTTCTTTTTCTTTATTTTGTCTTCTTCTTCAACTACCCCTACCCTTAGCCGACGCTCCCACTTTCTTCCCCTACTCCAACCGCCGTTCCTTCCCCGTCGTCTCAGCCCCAACCAAAATCCTCCCTATTTTTCTTCGTCAAGCACCCTCGCTTGAGCCACCCCACCCTTTCCCCTTTATTTCTCTCCTTCCTCCCCTCTCCATCATCGCACCTAAAGCCCCTAGTCTCAGCCTTTGACCCCTGCACCACCACACAACCACCCCTCCGCGTCCCTCTCATCTTTCCCCTTTCATCCTTGTTCCACCACCATTCCACCTCTGCACCACAAGCCTCGCCCAGCTCTTCTTCCTCGCACCTCCTATAGCATCAATCGCCGACCTACAACTCTGACCATCACCCTCTGTCGGTCCTCCCTATTTTCCCATTTTTAGTTCTTTATTTTTATTTTTATTTTATTTTATTATCATTTTTTGTTTGTTATTTTATATTTTATATTTATTATTATTTCCTTTAGTTTTTTCTTAATTTATTTTATTTTATTATTGTACTTCTTTTTGTGTTAACTATTTAGTCCATTTCGTATTTTTATTTTTATAGTTTGCTTAAGTTTTTTTCACTGCTCCATTAAATTGTTGTTATAATATTGTTTATTGCTTTTATTTCTAATATGGTCAATCTATTTAGGTTACTATATATTTTATTATTCTTTTTATTCTTCTTATTACTCTTGTTATTATTCTTACTTTAAGAATGTCATTATTTGTCTTTTAGTTCTAATTTCGTTATTTTATTTATTATTCTTTATTGTTTTCATTACTTTGATTCATAATATCTTTACTATATGGTTTTTGCATGCTTGGGTATTCGTACATACTGTTTTTGGAGTAATTTGCTATTTGGATTACTTGGATTACTTGGATTTTACCTTTTTGGCCTTTGTTTGCATATTTGGTGATGCTTTATTTATTAATAAATTCTTTTGTTTTTTTAGCCCGCCATGACAAACACTCGTAGTAAGTCTAAGGTCGCCGTCCCCATTTCAAAAAAGTGAAAGACCACTGGCACGACCTCTTCCTCGAGCGTTTCCTTCGAGGCCCGCCACCCCTATATCCAATTTTCAGTGGGTCCTCAGGAGAATTTATTTCAGCTACTTCGACTGCAACCACTCAGCTTAGGCCGATGTATTGATTGGGCCGCTTTGGAGTAGGTCCAGTTTGCTGATCATGTTCGAGCTTTTATTGCCACAGCCCCGTGGGATCAATTCTTCTTTATCATCAAGCCCATATACACGGAGGTGACTTTAGAGTTCTGCTTTACATTTACTCTTCAGGATGTGATGGCGACTCATGACGAGTTGGATGCCATCACTTTCCGACTTGGTGGTTTGGTACGCCATATGAATGTCCCTGAGTTCGGTGCTACTTTGGGACTATACACTAAGAAGATTATAAGTGCCAAGAACTTTCTTCACCTATATCGACACATTCATTAGTCGTCATCTAGTTGTTGGGTAGATTTTATGATGGGAGTCACTCGAAGGCGACTTCTCTTCCTTCGGTTTTATGGTATGTTCATGCTCTTTTAGCTCACACATTAACTGGTATGAGGGAGAGCAATGGAGTCGCCAGTACCACCGATGCATATTTTTCATGGAGCATGGCCACAGAACATATTTTTTTATTTAGCCTACTTCATCACCCTTGCCTTCCGCCATTAGATAGACCGCAACAGAAAGGACCTTATCTATTTAGGCCTTTATGTGACTCGACTAGCTTGGCATTTCGGCCTCCTTGACACACCGGAGCAATCCTCTACACTTACACTTGTTGGCCAAATGTCTCCACAGGGAATATCGAGCATGACCCATATGAGGATGATCGAGCGGCTTCATATCAACTATATCATTCTAACTCTTAGGATGAACATGAGAACTTCACTGATGACGTCCATTTTTATCACAAGGACCACCTCATCATCTACCTTCAAGTCACTGTCATGTTTCTTCTATTGCTACATTAGAGGACCTCTCAGAGCGGTTCACTCGCTTCGAACAGCACTGCTTTCAGAGTTTCGATAGTATTGACGCGACATTGCAGGAGATTTGTCAACATCTCCATATCTCCTCGTCAGCATCGACAACTCACAACACCGATACTTCTGATGACGAGGACCATTGAGTTTATCTGTTTTCCTTTTATTTTTATTTTTATGTTTATTGTTATTTTTATTTTTTTATTGTTATTTTCTTAGAATTATGTCGTTTCTTATCTTTTGAACTATATTTTTATTTTTATGGTTTTTCTAATCGAGTTAGTAACCTTTTAACCTTCTTCACTATTTGTGTTTATTTTCTTATTAGTTTGCTTGGAATAATGCACTACATTTGGATTTGTCTACAATTACGCTTTTCACATTTCTGGCAATTTTATCCAAAATTTAGGGCTATTTTAGTTTTCCCCTCTCTTATGACATTCTTTTTATATTGTGATTATATTTGTTTGTACATTGAGGATAATGTACATCTTTAGTGTGGAGAGGTTATTTATATAATTATTAAAAAAAATCCTTGAATTATGTCTTGTATTTAAGTAATTTTCTCATACTTCTATTAGAATGAATTTTTGTCAATTTGAAATTTTTATTTATGTGTTTTAGATTAATTTGTCGATAATTGTGTATTCGTTGATTTTAACTTGAAGACAAGAGAAAATCAAGCATGATAATCTATTTTTTAGAAATTAAAATTTTTAGGTTGTTTCCCTAAATTGAAGTATTACCTTGAAATTTGAGATTTGCAAGTTTGACATCAAAAACCATAAATTTTTGTGAGATTTTAAGCCTTTAGAGCATACATTTATCTTGCTCATTTTATTATTGGTTATAAGTGTGTCAATTTGATTTGTTATTCTAGAACTTGCTTCGATTATACATGTCAAGACCACACATTTGATTTGATAAACTGAGATGATAAAGACATTTAGGTTTTGATCCACTTACCCCATAAAAAGCCTACCTTTTTAATTAATCCTTAGTGAACCCCGTTGAGCCTAACACACAGTTTTGTAATTTACCCATTAACGTTAACCCATAACTCATTTTTTTATTCATTGAGATTTTTTCCTGTTTTATTGACTACCTTTTTGTTGAGATTTGATTTGGTTAGTTGCCCAACTATGCTCTTTTATTTAATTTGCTATATTATTTCTTATTATATAAAAAAAGAAAAAAATAAAAAAATACATGCATATATTGATTATTATTTTAGTTCTATGATTGAGCTTGAACAGCTAAATTCATATTTTGACAAGAAACTCGTTTTTTTATTCTTGAATAGTTCTTGATTTATACACTTGTTTTTAATTTAGTATTTGTGATTTTTCTAGTTTGGTAATTTATCAATTCGATCTTGATTTTAACCATATTTTCGGCCTTTCTCCACACTTTTAACCTAAGCCCCATTACAACCTCTTAAAGACCTTTTGATTTGTGTATCATCTCATTTTATAGTGGTGGAGATTTGATTTTCATGCAAGCCTATGGTAATGACTTTTCTTGTTTGACTATTGAGTGCTTATTCGTGAACCTTAAACACTTTGAGTGATTTGAGTGAATATTTAGTGAGGATGTCAATTCTTGTAAATCTTGAATTAAAGGTAACTACTTAAATAATGGGAGACACCTACGTTTTTGTATTTAAAAATGTTAGCTTGGATTGTTTGAGACTTTGGTGCTCTTTTGGTGAATTGTCAATGCATGACTATTTGTGAATTATTTTGAGACATTATTGATGGAAATTACAAGTTGAGAATATTAATTTTAATGGGAGTTGAGGATTTTGCTTGAAGACAAGCAAATGCTTAAGTGTGGGGGTATTTGATAAATTGTAAAAGTAACATATTTTAATCCCATTCTTAATGCATTTTTGGATATTAATTAAGCAAATTAGTGAATTTGATGCTTCTAATCCTTTAAATTCATGTTTCTATACTTAGGAGAGCATTTGGGAGCGAAAGGAGCAAAAAACGAGCCAAAACTAGACAAATAAAGTTGTTTTCAGGATCCACACGACCTGGGCATTTCTATATGGGCCGACCACATGCCCATATGCCAGCTTGTGTCTATTTTGCACCTTGCTTCCCAAATACGCGGAAAAACCCAATTTTTAAGCTTTCTGAGCATTCTAAAGTCTATAAATACCAATTAGAAGAAGACCTAATGGGGACTCAGAAAAGATCAAAGAAAACACTCGAAGAACGCCATCGGAATCAACTCGTAAGCGAATCTCTCTCAAGATCGAATATCTCCATTTAATCTCTTTTGAAGTTTTATTGAGTTTCTTTATGTCTTGTGGTTATCCTAACTTTGAGATGTTTTTATTCAGGATTATGAATTAAATTCCTTAGATACTTAGGGAGGATGAAACCTATGATAAATCTTATTATTTAATTTCTGTTTTTACACGATTAATACTTGATTATTATTTTCAATTATGTATGCTCATTTTGTGTTTTAATATTTTTAGAATATTAATTCATGTTTAATGTGCTTATTTCAGTGTAGCAAAAGTCACTGTTTAAGAGTAGGTCTAGCATAATTGAGTGGAGTTGCATGCAATCCTAAAAATAGGACGACATAAATCTACCGGATTAGTGTCAAATCTAATAAGGGAATCCCTAGATCGAGTTAATATGACAATAAGGGTTTTAATTAGAAAGAGATTTCAATTAATCAACCTAGAGTCAATTGTTCTTACTCTCGAAAGAGATATTAACATAATTTAGGGATTTCTAGGGATCAAGGCACAAGTGAATAAATCGTTTAATTCAGATTCAGAATAATAGGTGAAGTCTAGGTGGATTCTTTCCTAGGTATTGTCTTTCTCATTGGTTATCTTCGATTACTTTCCTATTTCATTCTCAGCTGCGTTCTTAGTTAAATTAGATTAGTAAATTTAGATTAAAAACAATCACTCAATTTATCGGCTAAATAATAGAAAAATGGCAATTACTAGTACTTTTAGTCCTCGTTGATACGATATTCCCTACTCACCATAACTATAGTATTGTTCGATAGGTACGCTTGCCTTAGTCATATTTATAATTAGTTTAGTGACCATCAATCACTCTATTGAGACCCCGCCTTTTAAAAAGTGTCAGACCATCCAAAATCTCCCATAGCTCAGCCTCCAACACTGAACATACCCTCAAATAATGATTGTATCCAAGGGTCCACTCTCCAATATGATTTAGAAAAACCCCTTGTCAAAAGCATGGCCTGTATTCGATTTAACCACCCATTAGTATTCAAGAGGCGCAAATTACCTATCAAGAGAAGGTTTGAATCAGTTTTTTGTTGTCCAATTGTGATCTTCATGTGCGCCAAAACATACTGCTTTGCCCAACTAATGAAGGTCTTAACTTTCTCAATAGTATTCCAAGTTACACCTTGGAAGAGGAATAAGTTTCTATTTTTCCAAATACATCAAGCAAGTATCCCAAAAAGACAAGACCAACTAATCCCCACACTAGACATCCATAAATGATCACTTAAGTTGTACTCCAACCATTCAACTAAGTTTGTGGAGAAATACCTACAATGTTGATTGATGGATACAACTTGAAACCAAACCTCTTTTGCACTTGCATAATCTCTAAGCACGTGTAAAATACCCTTTGTCTCATGTTGACGAAACAAACAAGAGCGATCCTAACAAATGACCCTCTTTACTTTTTCCTCATTAGTAATGAGTTGTTGTTTAAAGACGAGCCAAATGAATAACCGAACTCGTTGGGGTCCTTGATACTTTCAAAGGACTCTCTATTTCCTCTCTTTAGAATGCCACGAACTCTCCCGAAGAGACCAATACACACTTTTAATAGAGAAAAACCCTGTTGGAGTGTGTAGCCAAGTGATCCAATCCGACTCGATTACTAAGTGTGGAGAGAAAATGCTTACAATTATTTTAACACAATCTTCCAGTAGCCAAACACAAAACAGATCAAGATTCCACGTACTTTCTTCTATTACCATTTCATTAAGTTAGGAATAAGATACAAAACATCCAAGATAAGGTATTTGTTGAATCAATGGCCCTAAATGCAGAATCTAATAATCCTTCCAACACCAAATAGAGTTGTTGTTCCCTATAGGTGACACTAAGTTCTCACGAAGTAAAGGCCACCCTTTAGCAAGAGCCCTTCAAAAGAATGAGCACCTTCCTTGTATGATACTATCCGACACCCTCTCCTTCATACTGTACTTTTATCTAAGAATATGGACCCATAGAGCATCATCCTTTAAGGCTATAAAAAAATCGTAACTTTATAAAAGGAAGCATTCTGATCCCCCACATGAAATAAAGGCATATTTGTGAGTGCCTTTATTTGGTTTTCAAAGCGAAGCATAGTTCTTATCCTATCTCCTAGCTCCTCTTCAACTCCACTAGAGAAGAAAATATTAGTCTTACGACCATTAACTTGATGTCCCGAAAAACCATAAAAACTATCCAGAATTTCCATAAGAATCCAAGTTTGCTACAAATCTGCTTTAGAAAAAATACTAAATTATCAGTGAAAAAAAGGTGGGATAATTCTGGCATTGGTTGAGATAATCGGATAAGACACCATCTTCCACTGGAGATAGCCAACTAAATACCATGTCCCAACCATTCCATACATAGCACAAAAGGATATGAGGACAGAAGACACCCCTGACGAATCCCTTTAGCAGGCTTGAATCTTTGTGAAGAACCCCATTCCACAAGATCTGTGTAGTGTAGTTAGAGATAGTTGACAAGATTACCTTTCGTAGGTACTCCAATATACTAGCCACTTGAAGTGAAACATTAATGAAATCCCATTAAACCTTTTCATGTGTTTTTTCCAAATCAATTTTGACAGTCATCCATAGTTTCTTATTATGTTTTCCTTTCATTGAATGAATAACATCTAATGCAATAATGAAGTTATTTGAAATGTTCATTCCCAAAATAAACCTAGCTTGCTCTTGCACTATGATTTTAAGAGAAAGCATCTTAAAATGATTAACTATGATTTTCCTAATCAACTTGTATAAAACTAAACAGAGGCTTATGAGTCGAAATTGAGGAATACTTCCAGGATTAAAGACCTTAGGTATGAGGACAATAAGAGTATTGTTCAGATCCAGGTCAATGGTTCCACCATCAAACACTATTCTGACCCATTCACAAATAGTGCTTCTAAAGACCCCCACTGGTTTTGAAAAAAGAGAACGTGAAGCCCACCAATCCCTAGAGCCTTCAGAAGAGACATATCAAAAAGAGCATTCTTAATTTCCTCATCCAAAATTGTTTTACCCAAGAAATTTCGATGACTCTAATCAAGTTGAAGGAACAAGCTAGGTGGCAAGCCTTTCATCTGTGTAAGAACTTCTCTATATAAATTCTAAAAATAACTTACCACTTTAGCTTGAATATCCCCTCGGTCATAAATCCACTCCTTATCTTGATTTAGCAGAGCATTAATACAATTAAACTTCTCCTTTTTAGTGTGGGGCTATGAAAAAACCTAGTATTTCACTTACCTAAACTAAGCCAATCACATCAAGCTTTTTGTTTCTATAATAACTCTTCATAATGTAAAATTGATTCCAGCTCCTTCCTTACCTCCTATTCTTTTTGAATCAAACGGTTTGATCCTAACAGTTCCATCATCCTTTAGATTTAAGATAAATTAGAAACCAATTTTCTTTTACAAGCACCAATATGACTGTAAACAAACTTATTCCAATCTTTGATCTTTAGAGGTGGAGAGAGAGAGACTCAAACATACTCCTATTAAATTTTTAATTTTCTTTGAAAAAATCAGAAAAGCTTGGATGGTCAGTCCACCCAATAAGGAAACAGAAAGGTTGGCCCTTAGGCAAGTTAAGCTTCGACCTTAAGGAAAGACAGAGAGGCCTATGATCCGATTTTAGCCTCTAAAGATAAGTAATCAAACAATTCAGAAACATCCTCACCTAAGTATAAGTACCAAACGTTCTATTAAACCTCTCAAAGGTCCTTCCTTTGTGCCAAGTAAATGATGGCCCCCTAAACCCCAAATATTACAAATCAACTGACTCAACAAAATCACCATAAGAGGCATACCTCCTTCCATAGACACTCTATCCTTGTTTTTTGCTAGATGAAACTATTGTATTAAAGTCTCCAATTGCCATCCAAAGAACTGACTCAGAGGGTATAAAAGACTTCAAATCTTTCCAAAGTATTTTTCTTTTCGTCTTATTTGGACCGACATAAACAAAAACTATGTAGATAATTTTAGGGTAAACACCACTACAAACCCAGATCAAAATAAACTGCAAATGAATATGAACAACCTCTACCATTATCAAATCTTTCCAACCCATCCATATGCCATCAGAAAAGCCAACTGCTTCTACTTGGTGAGAGTGCTGAAAACCCATATTAGAAATAATAACATTAGCTTTAAAACCATTAACCCTCAGCTCTAATAAGCTAACAATATTAGATCTATACTCCGAATTATATTCATGAAAAATATGGGGAAATTTTTCTCTTGCACACCCCTGATAGTTCCACGAGAAGACAGACAAATTTAATTACATATATAATAAAAGGATAAGAAAAATCGACTTTTAATGATAGATAATATATTTGGCTTCCAGTTGTTTTTCAACTTCCTTTTATCCAGCTGCATTGACTCCTTCTCCAAGCTGAGAAGAGATAAGGCCCACCATTTTATTGATAGACTCTGAAATAGGTATCCGATAACTGGTTGACGTTTTGAAACGGGTCCCTTAATTCTGGATTGTCCTACTAAGTTTGGTACCATTTCTTCAAACTTCAAGTTTTCCTCCAGCAGTCTATTCTTTAGCAGTCGACTCACTACTACCCAACACTCCACTTAATCAACATTCACTACTTAGACCAGATTCAGAGGAACATTTTCCTTAAAAACAACAGTTGTGTGCTTTAATGGGTTAAGCACACCCTCTCTTAACGACACTACAACAATCATAGGACCCTTACAGTTTGAATTAAGATGAGTAGATATATTCGAGCTAATACCTACAAATGATCGAACGTCAGGAGCACCGCTAGGCTCTCCTATACCTTTTCCAAAAATGACAGAAGTTAAGGCTTCTTGGTAACCCTCAACTGGGCCATTCTAGTTTTAGCCGATGCACCTTAGCGCTCCTTAACATCAACAGGCCTAGAAGCCTTTGAAAGCCTGACCAAATTAACCATGTTTGAAAACCCTAACTCATTCTTCTGAGCTAGCTTTTTACCTCAGGCCTTCAAATTGCTTCCAGACTCACCCATAAAAAGGCTTCCTCACTCATCTTGTGATCTATCTTTGGAGCCCACTCCCCCATTTCTTCTCTCTTGAACCCCTATAACGACCTGTGATAAACGATAAATTATACATGTTTTTACCTCATGCTTAGCCTAATTTTTGGATGAATTATCATTGAATTTGTGGAAATTGGTGCTCTTAATCCTTTTATTTCATGTTTTATGCCCAGGTGAGCATAGGGAAGTAAAAAGAACGAGAAACGGGCTGAAAACAGAGAAATTAGGCCCAATTCAATAAACAACACGGCCTGGGAGTTCTCCAAACGGCCGCGCCACAAGACCGTGCCACCTTAAAAGCTCAAACACGGCCCAACCCTAACTCACACGGCCGTGTCATACCAAACAGACCCGAACACGACCTATTGTCGAAGTCACACGGCTATGGCACATGGGCGTGCCCCTATCGTGAGAAAGTGCAATTTCACTCGGAAAAGGATGCTTAGAGGCTAAGAAAGGCATTCCAAAGCTCTATATAAAGACCTTAGGTGGCAACTCCAAAGGTGTACTTTTCCTCTCCTAAAAAGAGTACTTTTCTCTCCTCAAAAAGAGTAATTTTCTTCCCTCAAGAAGAGAGTAGAAGCAAGGAATTACTCCAAGGGAAGACAATTGATTCATCTCAGAAGCTTAATTCTCCCTCAAGACTGAAGATCTCCTTTCAATTTCCTTCAGAGGTTTTTGAGTTCTTTATGTTTTGTTATCTTTATTCTTCTAAGATGTTTTCTTTTATAATTATGAACTAAATCCCCCAAATACTTGAGGGGGATGAAGCCTAAAACAGATCTTGTTATTAATTTTTATTGAATTATATGATAAATATTTGATTTGTTCTTAATTGTGTTTTTAACTCTTAAATTGATATTTCTGAGATATTGATTTAAGTCGCATTTGCTTATGTAGAGAAGCAAAAGTCCCTGCATAGGAGTAGATCCAACACAATTAAGCGGAGTTGATCGCAATCCTAGAGATAGGACGACGAAAATCTGCCAGATTAGGGTCAAACCTAATAGGGGAGTCCATAGAACGAGTTAAAGCAACACTAGGGGTTTTAATTAGAAAGAGATTTCAATTAATAGTTTAGTTTTAGAATTAGTTTAGTTTCATAAAACCCCTTTTATTTCTAGGTTAAATAATAGAAAGAAAGTTAGTACTAGTACTTTTGGTTCCTTTGTGTACGATATCTCGGTCTTGCCACTAAGCTATACTACTGTTCGATAGGTGCGCTTGCCTTAAAATTGTGATAATAGTTAGTTTTTGGTGTGATCATTTATTATAAATTTTATTACTTCATATCACGCATATCAAGTTTTTGGCGCCGTTGCCGGGGAACTAAGATATTAAGAATACTCGATTTCTATTACTTTAGCCATTACTATTTTTATTTATTTTCAACTTTATTTTTTTATTTATTTTACTTATTTGAATTTTCTTTGCTTTTCCCTTTCTAGGTATCTCTAGTTTATGACTAGAAGAAACCCAGCAGGACCATTACTTTTCGACAAAGATTTAGAAGCCACAGTTCGCAGAACTCGTAGAGAGATTAGACGAAGCCTACGTTATCCAGAATAAGGACAGGAACAAGAGACAGAACCTACTGAAGTGATGAAAACAAATTAAGATAATCTACCACCTCCCGCAATAGCAGCAGAACCGGTGAACCAAAACGATACTCCTCGTACTATGTATGATTTTGCTAAACCTAATTTGGCTGGTACTCAATCTAGTATTATTAGGTCTGCTATTGCTGCAAATAATTTTGAACTGAAACCTAACACGATTCAAATGATACAGCAATTTGTTCAGTTTGATGGTTTGCAGGATGAGGGTCCTGACTCTCACTTAGCCAGTCTTTTGGAATTTTGTGATACTTTTAAAATCAATGGTGTCTCTGATGATGCCATTTGCCTCCGATTATTTCCTTTTTCCCTAAGGAATAAAGCTAAACAATGGTTGAATTCTCTACCACGAGGCTCAATCACTACATGGGAACAAATGACTGAAAAATTTCTACTTTAGTATTTTCCTCCAGCTAAAACAGCTAAATTACGGAATGATATCTCTTCTTTTGTGCAGATGGATTTAGAGACACTTTATGATGCCTGGGAGAGATACAAAGATCTTTTGAGAGCGTGCCCTCACCATGGGTTACCTTTGTGGCTACAAGTTCAAACCTTTCATAACAGTCTGAATCATTCTACAAGGCAGATGATTGATGCAGCTACCGAAGGAACAATCAATAATAAAACACTCGAAGCAGCCTATGAATTTATAGAAGAGATGTCACTGAATAACTATCAGTGGCAAGTCATGAGGATAAAGTCGACAAAAGTTGCAGGAGTTTTTAACATTGATGCCGTCACCATGCTTTCTAATTAGGTAGAACTTTTAAATAAAAAGATTGATAATTTTGTTGGTTCTACGCAGGCACTGTAACACCCCAAACCCGGTCCAGACGTTACGGCCAAGTCCAGTGTGTCACATCACCTACAACTAACTATATTACCTAGTTACTAAGATTAGAGTGAGCTTTGTAAAACTGATATTTAAGTCTTAAGAGAAATTCTCAGTTTATTGATGAACGTCCTATTCAATACTAGTTATTAAGAGATTTATGATAAAACTTAACTTTGTTACTCGTTTGAAACGTGTGATGAGATTTTGAAAAAACTCAATTAATTTTAAGAAAAACTTGCGCAGCTATATTCAAAAGAATTAAAGTAGTGTATGATTAAGCAATTTAAAAACCCCAAATAAAAATAATTAGAGCTAAATAATTAAATACTTAACTTAATTAAACCGAAAACATCGTCCACGTGGTCACTCTGAATCCCTCCCAGCTCCAAGTCCACTAATCTAGGGCTCACCTGCATGGATGGAGGAAAAAGGGGTGAGTTTGGAAACTCAGTGTGTAAAGAAACCCATCTAGAGCCCAAATCATCTCAAGCCCATTGGGCTTAAGCCCTATCCAGTCTCAGTAATAACTAGGCCGAAGCCCTATTCAGATACAGTAAACTGGGCCTTAGCCCTTCTCAGTCAACAGTATGGCCCATAGGCCTATTTCAGTAACAGATCAGTAGATATGCATGTATGGATGCAAAGCCCAAAGCCCATCCTAAGTTCAACTGCTACACTCCACCCGTACCAGCCCTACACACCATGTGGGGAGACAACTCGACCCACCCAGCCGCTACACTCCACAGTTGCAGCATCGCTGCTCAGATAATGTGGCCACTAACAGTAATACGAGGCAAGGCCTCTTTCAGTAAACAGTATGGGCAAAGCCTTTTTCAGTAATCAGTACGAGGCAAAGCCTCTTTTAGTAATCATGGCAATGCCACTTGCACTTCCTCCATCAATAATCCCAAGTCCCATGCAACAGATAAACATGACATGGCATACAGTAAACAGAAACAGTAAATCATGCCTTCAGTCAAATTTAGCCCTAGGGGTATAACAGTCATTTTGCACCTAGGGGTAAAACTATAATTTCTCACCCTTAAGGGGTATTTCAGTAATTATTCCAGTTTTAAGGTTTTATGCACATTTTAATCCTTAATAGGTCAACTTTTATATCAGTAGCTTGTTTAGCTCATTTTAGCAGTCTTTAGCTATTGGGCCCTAAAACCCCTAATGGGCACTACAGTGTTTATAAGCAACTTAAGCCCATCTAGTCCAAATTTTACGATCGATTTACCAGTTTCAGCAGTTTTGGAACTACAGTCTATCAGAACATATATATAGCTTATTTTTACCTATATGGGCCCGTAAGCCCATTAGGCCCATTTTCAGCCCATCGAAGCCCAAATTTACCAAAGTGCTTGAAATTGCGCACCCAACCAACTTACCACTTGTGATTACAGATCCAACAAATTCCAACTGACTTATGAGCGTTTGCACGCTCACAAGCCCACGAAATGCCTGAATTTTTACATTTCGGCTTTTCGGCTTTTGTCGATTTAGACTACAGAGGGGTGTTTGATACACACCTGATTTGCGACGACTGTTAACGAGATCTCCCACGATATCCTACAATCAATTACTAGACACATCAGATCCAAAATACAATAACAATCTCCATAATTCTACTTACCATAATCAGCCATCACCACCTAAGGCCCATGAAATCTTACCTTTGCCGAAACTAGTGACTAGATCTAGATCTAGTCATTCCAAAGATCCAAGCCTCTTATGCTCCTTGCTAGATCGCCCCTTTCACAACAAATACACATAAAACCAATTAAAAGAACTGTCTTTACCTATCATCACATTCGACAGCCTCCCTAAAGAGTTTAGGGATTTCGACTTTTCTTAAATTCAAAGGTAACGAGTAGATCTGAGATGTCGAGTACTTACCATAGGTTTTCCTTAGTCAAGGTGATTCTTCTACTCAGATCTGATGCAGATCTAGCCCCTCAACACTAGCAGAATTCGAATATTAGAGATCTAAGGATTCGGCTATATATCCCTAAAAACTATGGTGTTTTCGGCTTTTTAAGTGGTGAAAAAAAATATGATTGGAGACTATGGTTGGAGGGTGTTTGTCAACAGAGCCTAAGGGTTTGGAGAGTATGAAATTTGACTACAAGTAAGGAAAAACAAAGGGGGTTCGGCTATAGGCAAATCGGCACAGGAAGTAACCTTTTGGGATTTCAGCTTTTAGTAGTTGATGAGTTTGAGAAGAAAAGAGTGACAATTTCGGTTTCTGAAGGGAAGAAAATGAAAGATGATGAGGGAGGATGAGAGGTGATTTCGGCAAGAGAGGGAAAATAAAAATAAAGAATGGAAGAGAGGAGAAGAGAAGGAAGAATTCGGCACTTAGGAGATTTAACTTTGTGTTTTCAGCTTTTTGCAACACTGAGAAGAGAATAGAATGAAAGTGATGGCTCTAGGTGGCTAACCCTAATTCGGCAAGACAAAAAGAAAATAAAGCTTGCCCTAATGGCCATTCAAACCAAAGGCCCAATCCTCCTAAGGCCCTAGCCGAATGCTACTTAAGCTCTATCACATGGCCAGCACATGCACAAAAATAAAAGTACCATCTGCTTACCTTGTGACTTGAACTCTGGCCCTTAAACTCAATCCACACGCCACTTTTTTAAGAACTTAGTGGCCCCACCTTGCCACTTTACCAAGGCCCTCTTTGTGTCTCAACTTACCAACTTTTTCTTAAAGGCCCACTTAACCAAGTCCATTTCACTTGAAAGCCAAAATTGATATTTCTGCCGGGTTTTAACTTAGGCTTGGGCCTCCTAAAGGCCCACTAACACATTTAAACACAATTTCAGTATCCAGAACACCAAAATTTCAAAATTTCACCAAGAATCACGAAAACCTGAAAAATCTCGAAAATCAGGACGTCATCTAAATTACTCAGGCTGTCTTCCATCCGAACCCAGACTCAAAGCCCAATTCTTCTAGGCCCAAATTTAGGGTGTCATAGGCACACCCAGTAATGCAGTGTGACGCGATTCAGGGAAACATGTACAATCCAAATTTCTCTTCCTATGGATACAACATGGAAACTAAGCAAGCCAATTATATGGGTAATAATTCTCGACCTCAAAATAACCCTTATAGTAACACTTACAATGCAGGTTGGCGGAACCACTCTAATTTTTCATAGGGAGGACAAGGAAATCAAAGACAACCACCCCCTCCGGGATTTCAATAGCCACCTCCACAACAGGAGAAAAAGCCGAGCCTTGAAGAGATGTTCACAAAATTTATGGCCGCATCAGAAACCCGTTTCTAGAACACCGAAACGGCACTAAAGAACCAGCAAGCATCCATTCAAGGGCTCGAGAATCAAATTGGTCAACTCGCAAAGATGATATTTGATAGACCACAAGGAAGTTTGCCGAGTAATACTGAGCCAAATCCTAGAGAACATGTAAAAATAATTACTCTACGGGATGGGAAAGTATTTGCTGAACCAGAAAAAAAGCCTGTTCAAGAATCTACAAAAGATAAGGTAGAGGAAGAGGTACCTGAAGAAAACACTTTGCCAGCACTTAAAGAATATAAACCGCCCATACCATATCCAGCAAAGTTAAAGAAAGACCGCACGGATGCTCAATTTGGTAAATTTCTTGAACTTTTTAAACAGCTACATATTAACTTACCTTTTGTTGAAGTAATTTCGCAGATGCCGAAGTATGCAAAGTTTTTAAAGGAACTTCTCACAAATAAAAGGAAGTTGGAAGAACTAGCCATAGTGGAACTCAACGAGGAATGCTCAGCTATTCTCCAAAATAAACTATAAGCCAAACTGAAAGACTCAGGGAGTTTTACTATTCCCTACTTAATTGGTAGTTTAATCATTGAAAAAGCCTTAGCTGATCTAGGTGCTAGTATTAACCTAATGCCCTACAAAATGTTCAAGCAACTAGGTCTAGGGGAACCAAAACCCACTAGGATGAGTATACAATTAGCTGATAGATCTGTTAAATATCCTAGAGGAATCATTGAAGATAGGCTAGTAAAAGTAGATAAATTTATATTCTCAGTTGATTTTGTTGTGCTTGACATGGATAAAGATATTGAGGTACCTTTAATTTTAAAATGCCCATTTTTAGCTACTGCTAGAGCTATTATTGATGTAGGGGATGGTAAATTAGTGCTTAGGGTTGGTGAAGAAGAAGTTGTCTTTAAAATTTATGATGCTATGTGATTTTCTAAGGAACAAGATGATTCTTGTTATTTTGTTGATGTTATTGATTACTTTGTTCAAGACAATTTCTAGGAAATCACTTTTGAAGACACGTTGGAACTGTGTCTCGTTCAAGGTGGGGAGGAAGATGAAGCCACCACTGAAGTAAAAGAAATGATGAAGGAGTTGAACTCTTATGAACTTATCACAAGGTATATAAGTTATGAAGGTATTAAGTTAAAAGACGAACTGAAACAAAAACCCTCGATTGATGAACCTCCTAAATTAGAGCTAAAACAATTGCCTGACCATTTAGAATATGCATTTTTGGGAGATGATTCTACATGACCAGTGATTATCGTATCAGACTTGAGCGCTGAAAAGAAAGAGGAATTACTTCAAGTATTAAGGGAACACAAATAGGCTATAGCTTGGAAGATTTCTGATATCAAAAGAATTAGCCATTCTTTTTGCACCCATAAAATTTTGATGGAAGATGAATATAAGCCATAGGTGCAAACACAGAGACGATTGAATCGCAACATGAAGGAAGTCGTAAAAGCCGAGGTAATTAAACTTCTAGATGCAGGCATTATTTATCCTATTTCTTACAGTTCTTGGGTAAGTCCTGTATAGGTCGTTCCTAAAAAGGGAGGCATGACTGTGGTGTCTAATGACAAAAAGGAGTCAATACCTACAAGAACAGTCACTGGGTGGAGAGTTTGTATTGATTATAGGAAGTTGAATGATACAACTCGAAAAGATCATTTTCCCTTACCCTTTATTGATCAGATGTTGGAAAGATTGTCAGTACACATCTATTACTGTTTCTTGGATGGCCTCTCTGGTTACTTCCAAATCCCGATAGCTCCAGAAGATCAAGAAAAGACAATATTCACATGTCCATACGGTACGTTTGCTTATCATAGAATGCCTTTTGGTTTATGTAACGCTCCTGCTACTTTTCAGAGATGCATGTTAGCTATCTTTGACGAACTCGTGGAAGACATCATGGAGGTATCTATGGATGATTTTTTTGTTTTCGGTAATTCTTTTCAACTCTGTCTTAATAATTTAAAACGTGTTCTAATAAGGTGTGAAGAGACCAATCTAGTGCTAAATTAGGAAAAATGTCACTTTATGGTTCAAGAAGGTATTGTATTAGGACATAAAATTTCTAGTAAAGGGATAGAGGTAGATAAAGCAAAAATTGAAACCATCGAAAAATTACCCCCAATTCAGTTAAGGCTATAAGAAGCTTTTTAGGACATGTTGGTTTTTATCGCAGATGTATTAAAGATTTTTCTAAAATAGCTAAGCCTTTAACAAAATTACTAGAAAAAGATGTGCTTTTCAATTTTGACCAAAAATGTTTAGAGTCTTTTAACACTCTCAAGAAAAAGTTAGTTAATGCCCCGATTATAATTTCACCTGATTGGAATCTACCTTTTGAACTAATGTGTGATGCAAGTGATTTTGCAGTAGGTGCAGTTTTGGGACAACGAAGAGACAAGCACTTTCGACCGATTTATTATGCTAGCAAAACTTTAACAGCCGTGTAAGCAAATTATACTACCACAGAAAAAGAATTGCTAGCCGTTATTTTTGCATTTGATAAATTCAGATCATATTTAATATTGTCGAAAGTCATCGTTTATACTGATCATTCCGCTCTTCGTTATCTTTTAACTAAAATTGATGTAAAACCTCGATTAATAAGATGGATTCTATTGTTACAGGAATTCGACTTAGAAATAAAAGACAAGAAAGGAGCTGAAAATTTGGCAGCAGATCATCTTTTAAGATTGGAAAATCCACACCCCGGGGACTTCGATAAAATAAATGACTTGTTTCCTGAAGAACAACTCCTAGCCATAGAAGACGCTGTCATACCTTGGTTTACTGATTTTGCAAATTATTTAGTAGCTAACATAACCCCAAAAGGGTTGAACCATCAGCAAAAGAAGTGATTCTTCGCTGATGTGAAAAATTACTTTTGGGAAGATCCTTTCCTTTTTCGTATTTGTACAGATCGAGTCATTCGAAGATGCGTTACTGAAACAGAAGCATATAAAATTTTTGACCACTACCATTCGAGACCAATAGGAGGACACCACAGTAGAGCTAGTAGAGCTAGAACTGCTCACAAAGTACTCGAATCAGGTTTTTACTGGCCCACCCTTTTTAAAGATGCCAACAGGTATGTGACCTCTCGTGATAAATACCAGAGAACAGGTAATATCTCTCAGCATAATGAAATGCCTCAAAACTATATACTTTCATGTGAAATATTTGATGTATGGGGTATTGATTTCATGGGTCCATTCCCTACTTCGTTTGGGAATAAGTACATACTAGTAGCAGTAGATTACATGTCAAAATGGGTGGAAGCCCAAGCCTTACCTACTAATGATGCTAGAATGGTAGTACGTTTTCTAAAAAAACTTTTCTCTCGATTTGGAACGCCTAGGATAATCATCGTGATAGGGGTACTCATTTTTGTAATACCCAATTTGATAAAGTTTTAAAAAGATATGGAGTGCACCATTGAATAGCTAACCCCTATTACCCACAAACCAGTGGTCAAGTTAAAGTGACAAATAGAGAATTAGAACGCATTCTAGAAAAAACGGAAGAATCAAATAGGAGAGATTGGTCAAGGAAAGTAGATGATGTTTTATGGGCTTATAGAACTGCATTTAAAACTCCCATAGGAACATCTCCTTATAGACTTGTTTACGGAAAAAGTTGTCATCTGCCATTTGAACTCGAACATAAAGCATTTTGGGCTATTAAATTTTTAAATCTTGATTTTAAGCTTGCAGGTGAGAAACGTCTAATGCAACTAAATGAGCTGGATGAATGGCGCTGCAATGCCTACGAAAACTCACAATTATATAAGGAAGCCACAAAGCGACGCCATGACAATTGTTTGAGACAACCTAAGCAGTTCAAAACCAGCGATCTCGTCTTATTATACAACTCAAGGCTTAAACTATTCCCTGGAAAACTTAAATCAAGATGGTCAGGCCCGTTCACTGTTCGAACTGTCTTTTCATACGGCACAGTCGAGGTAACTCATCCAAACCACGGCACTTTCAAGGTAACCAGCCATCGGCTTAAACATTATAGAGGTGAGAATTTCAAGGATAATAGGGAGGAGCTTCAGCTACACGAACTCTCGTCGTGATACATACAAGCAGAGTCAAGCTTAGACTCTAAATAAGCGTTTCTCTGGAGGCAACCCGAGCACTAACTTAGTAAATCCTTTTATTTCAAATTTCTAATACATGGACTAACCCTTTTGAATGTAGGATTTTCGGACCACACGGCCATGCCCACGGGCGTGCCTAAGGTCGTGTGGACAATACGAGTAGAGACACGATCGTGCAATTCGGCCTTGTACAAGCAGGGTAAAAATTCATCTAACACACGGCCTTCAACAAATTGCCACGACCGTGCGATGTGGCCGTGGCCAACACTGTCAATTCCAACACGAGCGTGCGACATGCCCGTGCTTCAAAGCCGTGGTCGATACTGTCAATTCAGACACGGGCGTGTGACCTATTACAAGGTCGTGGGAGAAGCGAACATCAAAGGACACGGCCGTGTGCCTCAACACGCCCTAGATACACGGGCATGTGCCTCAAACTAGGCACGCTAAAATCCCTGATTTTCGAACCACACGGGCAAAACCTGAGCCACACGGGCGTGTGACATGCCCGTGTGACCTAAAAACTTATATAAATAGGCCACTATTCATATTCTTCTCCATTGAAACCCTAAAATCCTCCCTCCCATAACCCACATCAAGCCTTCCTAGCACCGCTACCAGCTCCAAAGCTCCTCTAAGACCATGCCGTCGTACCATGACCGTATTCCACCCCATTAGTCACCTATTCGGTTCCTTTTTCTTATTTTCTTCTTTAATTTCTAATGTTTTTATCTACTTTTATGTTAATAACATGTTTTATTTAGTTTTTACATTATTTTAGAGAATGAAATTCATTGATTTAGCATGAACAATCTAGAATACTATAGAGAATTTCATAATGTCGTTTAGACTCTCATTTGCTTGCCACTTTTTCTTATCTAGAGTAGTATTCAATGATACCCATACCCCCATAATTTGTTGTCATGTTTAGGATAAGTAGAATATCTTACTTAGGTTAGTGAATCAACATTGCAATACTAATCTTAATATGTTTTGTTTTGTTTAAACATAAGAACTTAATAGTATTCATATTATCTATTTAATTTTAGTTCAATCAATGCTTATCCTTTTATTTTTTAAGAACCATGTCATCATCACGTGGTAAGAAATCTGCCATCCTACTTTAAAGAAACGGAATGGGCCCAGTGGTTCCTCATCGAGACCTATAGCCGAAGCCCGCCATTCGTTTATCCAATTCCCGCAGAACTCCCAAGAGGAGTTATTCCAGATTCTGCGAGCCCAACCTCTAGGAACGGGGAGATGCATCGACTGGATCATTTTAGAGCAGGTCCACCTAGCAGACGAGGTCCAGGCCTTGCTGATGACAGACCTATGGGAGCAGTTCTTCCAGATCATGGAGCCCACATATTTTGAACTCACTCTCGAGTTCTGCTCCACGTTCCATCTACAGATGGTGATGAGCCCTCACGACGATCCAGAGACGATCCAGTTCCGTTTAGGAGGCCTCGTACGTCAGCTTAGTGTACCAAAGTTTGGTACAGCTCTTGGCCTCTACACGGAATAGTTCATGGAAGAAGAAGACCTTTCTACGCTCCACCACCATATCCACGTCTCTCCAGTCAACTGCTAGTGAGCCATCGTCCTTGAGCAGCCCACATAGGACCCTAGTCGCTCTGTAGCGACCAACCTCGCCCTATCTCTGAGGTGCATTCATGCCCTCCTCGCACACACCTTAAAGGGTAGACGTGAGAGCACAGGCGTCGTCAACACACACGGTGCCTACTTCTTATGGAGCATGGCGAACGCACATACCATCGACCTGGTCTACTTCATCACTCATGCTATCCAATATCAGACTGAGAGGCATCGAAGTGGTGTGATATCTATGGGTCCGTACATCACACGATTGGCCCGCTACTTCGGCCTGCTCAACACCGCGGCCCAGACATCCTCCTATACTTTGATCGGCCAGATGTCCCCTTAGGGCATCCAGACTACGCTACACATGAGGATGATCCAGCGCCGACATGGAACTAATCCTTCACAATACCACTTACTTCGAGACGCCGAGTAGGAGGATCCCGAGGACATTACCGATGATGTCTCACCACCACCGGAGGAGGCATCTACTGAGCCACCACCCCTCACCGCCTAGTTCATGCGGCAGCTTCACACGCTGACATATTTGTGCACCTTACACGATTCGAGCAGTAGTGTTTCCAACGTTTCAATCATGTAGATGCTACTCTTCAGCAGATATGCCAGCACCTTCACATCTCTTCACCGCCCCCACCTCGCGACCCATCTAAGGATTAGAACTTCCTAATCCTCTTTTCTTCTCTTTTATTTTTCTTTTTATTTTTCCTTTTATTTTATTTCATCTTATCTTTTTCATTATTTGAATTTTAGTATTTTTAGAACTTAATTTATTTTATTCCTTTATTTTTATTATTTCATATCGGCTATCCCCTAACAAACATATTCTATTAATCCAAATTCCCTAAAACTGATAAGTGCTTTCGCAGTTTCAAAGGAGCTCTACAGCTCAAATAAAAAATCTAATGGGAACCTTACTTCAACCTCACCTAGTTGACACCGCGAAAGCCTACACTCACAATATGAAAGCTGTGGACAAGCAAACGCTACTACCACTGGAGTATCTACCTCTGCACCTTCCTTTGTCCTAGCCACTCTATAGGCACCACCACCTCACAAATTCATCCAATCTAGGGAGTTTCATGCCTTTTCCCTATCTTATGATCTTATACTTCTATTGCTACTAATGTATCTTTATACATTGAGGGCAATGTACATCTTAAGTGTGGGGGGGGAACTTACTTTCAGTCATTGCATTTTCTTTGAAACCCCTGAAAATTTTTAAGACTAACTTTTTGCATTGTTCTCAAATTTTCAAATTCTCACTTTCACTCTCTGCATTATCTTCAATCTCCTATTAGGAATTAATTCTGATTGATTTATGATTTTTATTGATATGTTGAGAGTTAAGACATAGGTGTTTATGCTTTGATTATTCAAACTTTAAAACACTAGGGAATCAAGCATAATAAGTTGAAATTTTTGAGAATTTAAATTTTTTTATGTTGTTTCCCCTAATTTTAAGTATTATCTTGAGATTTGAAATTCGCAGGATTGACATCAAAAAGCCATAATTCTGGTGAGATTTTTTAGCCTTTTGAGCATACATTCTTTCGTGCTCACTTTTATTGTTGCTTTGAGTGAGTCAATACTGATTTGTTATTCTAGAACTTGCTTCGATTATACATGTCGAGACCACATCATTGATTTGATACACTGAGATGATAAAGGCATATAGGATTTAACCCACTTACTCCATGAAAGCCTACCTCCACAAATTAACCCCTAGTGAACCCCATTGAGCCTAACAACCCATTCTTTGACTTACCTCTAATATCAACCTATAACCTGTTTTTGTTGAATTCCATTCAATTATTTTGATCCTTATTTTTGTTGAGATTTGAGCTGAATTATTATCTAGCTTTATTCTCTTTTCCAGTTTGTAAAGTTTGTAAATATTCAAAGTATTGTACTTGATTTGTTCTTAAAAAAATGAATATACAGTTAATTCAGTTGTAATTCATATCTTAAGTTATAGTTTAATATTTTTGCATATTTCTATTATAAGCCATCAAATCCAGAACGATGTCATCATAAGGCTTAGCTCGAGGAATATGTTCTAGTGATAGAGATTTTTCTAGCTAGTCGATTCTAACCCTCTCTTTTTCAGCTTGTGACAACACCCCTAACCAAAGCCCCATTACAACCATTGAAAGACCTTTTGATCGATGTGTCATATCAATCTATAGTGGTGGAGATTTGATTTTCTTGCAAGCCTATAGTAATAACTTTTCAAGTTGACTAAAGAGTGCTTAATTCTTGAATCTTAAACACTTTAAGTGGATAGAGTGAATCTTTAGTGAGGATGTCAAATCTTGTTAATTTTGATTGAGAGGTAAATACTTAGGAGAAGGGAGAAAACCTATGTTTCTGTGATAAAATTCTCAACTTAGAGTGATTGAATCTTTAATGTTCTTTTGATTGAATTTTCATTGTATGATTACTTGTGGATTAGTTTGAAACATTATTTATAAGGGTTGTAAGTTAAGAAGAATGATTCTTAATTGTGAGTTGAGATTTTGCTTGAGGACAAGCAAAGGCTTAAGTATGGGGGTATTTGATAAACGATAAATTATACATGTTTTTACCTCATGCTTAGCCTAATTTCTGGATGAATTATCATTAAATTTGTGGAAATTGGTGCTCTTAATCCTTCTATTTCATGTTTTCTGCCCATGTGAGCATAGATAAGTGAAAAGAACGAGAAATGGGCCGAAAACAGAGAAATTAAGCCCAATTCAATAAACAACACGGCCTGAGAGTTCACCACACGGCCGTGCCACCTTAAAAGCTCAAACACGGCCCAACCCCGACTCACACGGTCGTGCCACACTAAACAAACCCGAACACGGCCCATTATCGAAGTCACACAGCCGTGGCACACGGGCGTGCCCCTGTCATGAGGAAGTGCAATTTCACTTGGAAAAGGATGCTTAGAGGCTAAGAAAGGTATTATAAAGACCCTAGGAGGCAACTCCAAGGGTGTACTTTTCCTCTCCTAAAAAGAGTACTTTTCTCTCCTCAAAAAAAAGTGATTTTCTCCCCTCAAAAAGAGAGTCGAAGCAAGGAATTACTCCAAGGGAAGCCGATTGATTCATCTCAGAAGCTGAATTCTCCCTCAAGACTGAAGATCTCCTTTCAATTTCCTTCAGAGGTTTTTGGGTTCTTTATGTTTTGTTATCTTTATTCTTCTGAGATGTTTTCTTTTATAATTATGAACTAAATCCCCCAAATACTTGAGGGGGATGAAGCCTAAGACAGATCTTGTTATTAATTTCTATTGAACTATATGCTAAATATTTGATTTGTTCTTAATTGTGTTTTTAACTCTTAAATTGATATTTCCGGGATATTGATTTAAGTCGCATGTGCTTATGTAGAGGAGCAAAAGTCTCTGCATAGGAGTAGATCCAACACAATTAAGCAGAGTTGATCGCAATCCTAAAGATAGGACGACGAAAATCTATCGGATTAGGGTCAAACCTAATAAAGGAGTTCATAGAACGAGTTAAAGCAAAACTAGGGGTTTTAATTAGAAAGAGATTTCAATTAATCAACCTAGGGTTAGTTGTTTTTTGTCTCGAGAGAGATATAAACATAAGTTAGGGATTTCTACGGATCAATTCAAGTGAATAAATCGTCTAGTTCAAGAGTTGATAACAAGTGAAGTCTAGGTGGATTCTCCCTTGAGTATTGTCCAAATCAATCAATTTTTCCTAAGAGTTTTTCCTAAATTTACTTTTTGTGCATTCATAGTTTAGTTTTAGAATTAGTTTAGTTTCATAAAACCCCTTTTATTTCTAGGTTAAATAATAGAAAGAAGTTAGTACTAGTGCTTTTGGTTCCCTTGGGTATGATATCTAGGTCTTGCCAATGAGCTATACTATTGTTTGATAGGTGCGCTTGCCTTAAAATCGTGATAATATTTAGTTTTTTGTGTGATCATTTATTATAAATTTTATTACTTCATATCACGCACATCAACCTGCCCAGACTTCGACCTCAGCTAAAAACTTAATCACCACAACTAACCCTAGCCCCATTCATAACCATCATTCCTTTATTATTAACCTCCGGTAATTCCTCACTTACCGCTTCATTTACATCCTCATTTTTATTGACAGCATACAACATATTAAATCAAGAATCAAGAATCACCAATCAAATCCCCAAATTTGTATTAACATTTCTTGGGGAATCCTTAGAATTACGCATTATATTTCTCTTAGCTAGCATCTATGGTCCATAAATGCCTACTTCCTCTGTCCTATCATCTTCCATTATTACTGGATCAACTGCCATAGAATCTCTACTATCCAAAGTCACTATTTCACCTATCCTTGAACACGACACCATTTTAGGAAAAAATTCATTTACATGACCATACTGACAATACAAGAAGTAGATTGTTAGCAGATATTCATATTCAACTTGTTGAAGTACTCTATTTATCCAAACTTGAGAAACCAACGATTTATCCATATTAACATAGATTACCATACACACAAACTAGCCCATGCTCCGTTGGTAGTATTAAAATCCAGTTTTGCTACCTTTCCCACCCTTACTCTGATCTCCCATAAAATCTTCTGATTATACATGTTACCTAGAAGCCTAGGAAGGCAGATCCATGACATTACAACACTTGAAATGGATGTGCAGGATTAAAATTGACGGGCCAATATAACTCCTCAGGCCAAGCCTAGATGCTATGACCCAATCTGAGTAATTACATGGGCCATGAAGATGGCCAAAACATTTTTAAAAGAAAAACTCACTTGTCTTGAAAATATGTCATTTCTAAGACATCATGTTCCTTTCAATAAAAATTTATTTGTTCCTTTTTAATTCAAAATATTCATAATATAACTTAGTTATTAAATCACAAATTTGTAACGACTAATAATCACTAAAACATTTATTGATCGTTTAAAAATCATATAAAAGTAATTCATGTAATATTATCCTAAAATATCAAAATAGTAATCCCATTCCACAGTTCATAATTTAAAAATAAAGTCCAAAAAAAGTAATAAGACAAACCCAAATTAAATTCGATTATAAAAAATCCAAAATGAACTCATATAGTTCTTAAAAGTCTCACATTATTTAAAAGAAAATCCATGAACAAGAGACCATTAATCCAAGAGCCCCTCCGAAGATCCAAATCTGAGCCTCAATTACAAGAATTACTTGTGACACACACATAACATGGGTGAGCTTTAAAATGTTTAGTGTGAGGTTGTAACAAATATATATTTCAACATATAGCATAACACATCCAAATTATCATAGATATAACTTTCACAGAATTCACATATCATCAGATTTAATGAACATAACAAGTTATACTTATGTAATAATGCACATTTCAGAGGATTTCCTACCCATCTTAGCTATACACCAATTTCGAGTTCCCTAGAACTCGTCCATTCGATAACACACCATTTGCGGACAAGCCACGACATAGATGTCGATAAACGGCCACATAACACATCTTAGACAACCCACCACATAATTGTCGATAATGGCTACATAGCACATCGTGGATAAGCCTCTACATAATTGTCGATAATGGCTATATAGCACATCGTGGACAAGCCACCACATAATTGCTGATAACGGCCACATAATTACAGTTAAACTGCCACATAACTTCCTCCTTTCATAATCCTACCCCATGCATGTGATACGGTCATTTTAACACATATGTTTCACTTTTCACATTTTTATATATTCATGCTTATAACTCATATTTCTCGGTTTTTACACATATGCATGTATCATGCTCACACTTTTACATATCACGTAGTTTTCACTTTAGTATGCTTTAATATACATATTTATATTAAAACATAGATCTTAACATACACATACATATATCACATGTTTAGGTCATCACATATCAATCTATCTATAAATCACATAAGATAGAGTTGAGATCAACATTACATACATCACATATCACAAATCATGGATTTTCACAACACTCAATAGTTTAAGACACTTACTTGGATTCCTCTTTGATTGAGTTTTTTTAACTCCACTCGAGTCCTTAACATGCTCACAAATTAATTAATTAAATAAAATTTATTTAAAGTAAATAACATTATATTTCACTTCAAATGAGAGTTAAATCCCATACTTTAAACCATAAATCCAATTGCCACAATCCTAATAAAGGAGATTTCACTTGGATCTAAGCTGGTAGATGAATCTATCGCATCAAACACGTATTTTAGTTAGATCTATCAAATTTTATTTTTAATACCTAAAGTTTTAATCATTCGCAATAGTTCTCACCAGCACTTAGCCTTAAATCGAGACTTGGATTTGTTGTCTTCGTTATCACACTAAGGATCTTTTTGATTGGTGTCATTTGGTCCTTCAAGTTGATATGAAATCACATTAGTACTTATGATAAAAAATTAATAAAATAACTTGATGATATTTTCACCTTATACCATTCGACCAAACCATGGTATTTCTAAAATGAAAAATTTACGAATCGAAAAACCTTACTTACACTTGATTTAATACGAGATGGTCGAAGGATCAAGAATGGAATGAGATCGATGTTGAGTGATCTAAAAATAATCGAATAAGTGAAAGAAAAATATGAGTTGTAGTAACTAATAAATCAACAAAAGAAAGAGGATGCAAAAAGGGAAATTTTGGTCATTGGCGATGGCGACAACTGTGGTCCGACGGTCGCGGCGGTTCATGGTGACGGTCACAACAACTCATGGTGATACACGACAGTGGAAGGGAGGAAGAGTGGAAAGAGGCGACGTTTATGGTGGTTAGGAGGTCTTTGACAGTGGTGGAAGGCTCAGTTGTGGTGGTTGGAAAACAAAAGTTAAAAACAGGTGGTGGTTCTATTTTGATTTGAGAGAAAAGGAATATGAAGGAAATTAAAACAAATGGAGATGAGGGTGCAAATGAGGGTGGTGGACCGTATAAGAGGTGTGTAGCTTGGTCAACCATGACTAAGTTCATTGTATCACAATCTTATGACAAGAGAGGAGGTTTTGGCAAGGGAGTGAAACAATGAATGAAAAGGTAGATGTGTTTCACAACTTAAGACAAGTTTAACTTGCTATAGGAGGAAAGGAATCCTCCATATATGGCAACTAAGGGGTGGACGGCAAAGCTTGGATGCACATGCCAATTGTGTGCAAAAATTTAATTTAAAAAAAATAAGGAGATGGAGATTTGAACTAAGGACTTTTAGGATAATTAATGAACTTATTTCCACTAAGCCACAACACTTCCTTATGTTCATTTTTGCACAATTAATTTAATACATAGGAGATGGCAGTTTCACTATTTTACAATTAATAGAAAATGGAAAAATGGATGTGACAGGCCACGGTTGCATTGTCAAGTATTGACCATAATGACCCAAGGGCCCTGAGAGAGCACCTTTTCAAAATCATCACCATCTAAAACTTGGCTAATAAATACCCATTCTCAATGTCTATAAGTTAGAATGGTATCAATGGTCTCCAAAGAATTGAGACTCTGTTCTGTAGGGCTGCAAAACCAATATTACAGCCGAAGAGTTTGATCACTATTGTATTAGCCATATGTTCAAGAAAAAAAATTGAAGAAATACCATTTACTATTAATCTCGTGATGTCTCCTTCGATTAAATCAAAGTCATCCTCCACTTCCACCCCTATTACTATGATCCCCCTCCTTCAGCTAACAAGATCTTTCCCTACTAACATCTCGTTCTAGGATAAAGGAGGGCCAAGGGTCGAATCAACAGCCATCACAACGTTAGCACCAACGCTTTGTTCCTTAAGACGTACTTTTTTAGTAGACTGATCCTCATTCAAATGAACCTCATCCTTGTCACCCTTTCAGAGAGAAATTGTTTCCACCATAAATTTTGTTAATAAAAAGAATTCAATTTTGATTTTAGATCCGGATGAAATTCAATGCCTACAGTTTATAAATAATATTTAAAAGGGAAGAACAAAAAATTGATTTTAAATAAAAATGTTTAATGATGAAAAATTAATCAATAACGGAGCATTAACGACAAAAAGCTATAAGCATTAATAATGAAGCAACTATGTTAAGTCATTATAATTCTAGAGTAAATTTTTCAATGGCTTTGCTCATTTTCAATATTGAGAATGTAGCAAACATATTCTCTAGTTTTATAACGACTCGGTTTTCCAGTGTTGTCAAAACTTATGATTCTGAAATGTCATTTTTGTAAATCGTATTTATAAATATTAATATTTAATATTTACGGGGCTAGTATAGAAATATATTAAAATTTGGTCTAGTAATTTTTTTAATTGATATTAATTAAGGTACAAGTGCAATGATGCTAAAGTCAGTAGTTTTGGAAACTGACATATCAAGAACCCATTTTCATAAATTGAGCTCATAAATGAGTTATTGTATAAGTGAACTAGATTTTGGATTAGAAATTTTATCAATTTAGTGATTAATTAAGGTAAAAGGATTAAATCGTAAAAATTGATTTCTATTGATTTTATTTGATAATGGAGTTAAATAATATTTAACCAAGGCCTAAAATGGAAAATTACCATTTCTTTATGTTAGTGTATGGTAGAAACATGAAATCATGTGAAAATAAAGTTAAAATTTTATATAATTATAATAAAGAAATGAATAAAACATAAAAAATGTCCTATCTTCCACGTTCTTTATTTTGTCTCCACTGTTTGGAAAGAAAAGGGGAATGGAGTTTTAGTTTTCTTCCTTATTTTTTTTACTAGAAAATTGATTGGACGAAGGCTTGGGGTTCCATGCATGGTGGAAAAACTATGATTTTAGCTAGTTAGGTAGTTGAAATTTCAAGTAACTCGGTAACCCACTTAAGCTTTTCCCTGATCATAACTCTTATTTGTTTTGTTTTTTGGAAAGAAAATGAATATGGGAGGAGAGTAGAATTAGTTATTAAGATAATAAAACCGAAAGCTTGAAGAGGGAAGAAAATCATCTTCTTATTATGCAGTTGCATAGAATGTTAATGCATGAATATTTTAAATGTTGTGTTGTGAATTTGTTGTTAGTACTATTATAATTAAAAAAAGATTGATTTTGCTAGTCGAGGAAGAAGAATAGGGTTGCAACAAAAAGAAAAATGGAGACGGTAGAAGCTAAGAGCAGCGAGAAAATGTTGGTAAGCTTGTTGGTTAGTTAAATTTTTCTTTACGATATTAACCGTTAAAATTTTCAGGTTTGATTTGTTGTGGTTTTATTTAAGACTACTATTTTCCAAATTAGGATGCTTGATATTGATCGAATTGATGAGGATTAAATCCGTTCTTTGATGTCTGAATGTTAAATAATGCATGTTGTCCAAATTGAAATTATGGTTTCATTCGATTGCTGGAAGGTTGAACATTTGTTGTTGTTCAAATGGAATTTAAGGTTTTCCTTTATGTTATCCGAATATTGTGTATTAATGCTATCTATTTCGAAGTATCTTATTGCTGTCCATATTGAGATCTTAGTCCAATATGACTATGTGGGCTTCTAATATCGTTTGAAATTACGAAATGTTCCTTGCATCGACTATATTACTTTCAAATTATTTACTGCAAATTGCCGATTGAATTGTTCCCAAAATAGTTGCTACCCACTACTTATACAAGCTGCCATTTAATCCAATTTCAATCACCAATTAGCCTCCATACAGCTGATTAAACAACCTTCAATGTGTTTTAAATAAGTTGCTTCATTGACCTACATGATTGCTTTCCAATTCATTGTTGATCGAACAAGTATTTGTTGCCCACTACATCGACCATTGCTTCAAAAATGCTGTTGGTTAGCAAAATTTCCTCCACCGACCAGCCTTGATATAGTGGCTACTAATTACCATTCCTTCTTAACCGATTTCTCAATTATTTGTTGCTATTATCTACTTCAAATTGATGTCGTAATTTCATCGAATTTGTTGCCACAAATGCTTGAATTTGTTTTTGGATATTAATTTTATTGGGAATAGATGAAAATTTTTTTGTAGATTAAAACGCATCAATTGTCATGAAAATGATAACTTAAATTTAATTTTAATAAATTCATTTGTTTTCTTTATATTGAAGCGAATGTATATAACAAATAGTTGAAACTAAAGTTCATTGTGAATTGATGGGTTTTAAGCAATGAATGTTTAGAATTACGGTTTGTAATCGCTAATTTCTTATTTATCTTATACTTTTGCTATATAACTTGCTTAGGTGATTGAAATACGTCGTTGATTATTGATTTATGTTGTATCGATTATTAATGATTTGCTATGTATGAAAGATTTATTGATTTGCTAGAAATATGTTAAATGAATATATATTATTTAAAATATTTTTTTTGTATTTTTAAATAAACAAATAAATTGTTTATGGGATTTGGTAGGCTAATTCGTGCTTTGCACGCATTAGAGTACCGTTAAATATTCTATCGCATCAACATGCTTTGCACAGTCATGGGTTTCGAATGGGTATTCATATAGTCGACGTGATTTTCCTTATAAGGTTACTTAGGCTCAATTGTTTAAAAGTTTTGGAGACTAATGGATTGAAGAATAATAGTCTAAAATGATTCTCGTGATGAAAGACTAAATTGTATAAAATGGAAAATAGTGTATTTTGATGCAAGTATGAAATTGACTTTGTATTAGATTAAAAAATGTTATGTTATAAGATGACTTGTTGAATTGAGTTATGAATTTTAACTTTTGGAATATAATTGAAATTCTATGGAAAATTTGTTACTTAGAAAATGTTCAAGTAATGCTTCGGTTTATCCGATGAGGCATTAGGTGTCAATTATATTCTTCGATTTACCCAATGAGGCACTGGGTGCCAATTAAATTGACAAGCGCTGAGCGTCAGGTGTAAATTATTCACTTCAAAAAACTAGTATGAAATTTGGAGTATGGTATGTTATTACGTTATAAATAATACATTTGGTATAATGTTATGTTTTAATAAAACCTTGAAAGTTCTCTTAAGATATTTTTGTATTGATATTACTTATAGTGATATGTTTATATGGATTACTCAACATTCAGTTGTTTCTGTTTACAGGTTAGATTAAGTACGTGACCCTATATATCGATTGTCGAAACCATTTTTAATTTTGAAAAACGTGGATCGACTTTATTTTTAATTTTGAAAAACGTGGATCGACTTTAAAAGCATGGATGGAGTCGCCACCAATCCTTTTTGAGGTGTAATTGGGCCACCTTATAAAGCATTTTGGTCTACGAATTTTAAGAAAAATAGGTTCGGGAGTCGATTACGTACAAGGAAGGATTAACACCCTCGTAACGCCCAAAATTGGTACCAAATTGATTAACAAATGTCCTTATTGTCGAAAATTTGAAGAGATTTTAAAATATGATTCTTTTAGAAAATATTTGAATGGTTCGTTTTGGGACATTAGGGCTTATTTGTTCCAAAAGGACAAAATGTCACACCCAGCACGTTAGGATGCAATATTTCAACCCCCAAAACTAAAATCGCACCTTGATTTCCCAAAACCTGAAATTAGAAGGATATTTGGACATTTGAACGACCAAAAGAAACCACACCCAGCACGTTAGGACACAATTCTTTCGGTCTTCCAAACACGAAACATTGCCTCATTTTGAAAGTGAAATTTTATGGGTCCATTGGGGGTCAATGCGGTTAAAACCTCAGTGCTAAGATGCATATCAAAATAATAGTGAATGCAATAATATAGATAGCAATTGTGCGGGTGAAAATAAAAATGATAAAATAAATAATAAAATGAACCATGCAAGCCACACGTGAAAAATGATAAATAGACAAACAAACAAAAACAAATTAGGAATATAATATTGAACAAACAAAGAATAAAATTGGGTGAAAAAAATAACAATGGTAATAGCAATAAAAATATGAAAATAATTATAATATATAAAACAATTAAAGAAGTGATTATATAAAATAATAGGAATATCATGCTAATTTTAAAATAAAGGGGATGTATAAAAGAAAATTTAAAATAAAGTAAATATATGACAAAATCATTAAAATATATACATTGATTAAAGAGAAACCATTTGTTTAAACATTAATAATAGTAATAATAATAAATAAAAGTACTAAATATCATAATAGTAAAATATAATAAATGAAAATATCAAAAACAGTAAAAAATGTCTAATCGTAATGTGTAAAAACAAAATGATCAAATTTTGATGAAATATATGTAATTAAGAAAAAATAGTAATTTAAAATAGGTTATGCAAAAATATTAGTAAAACAAAATGATATATACATAATCTAAATAATAAATAATAAAAAACGGTACTGGAAATAAATAATAGAATATAATAAAAATAATGTAATAAGAAATAATAATGTTGTATATGGAAATAATTGATTTATGATAAAAATGTCTAAAATAATTAAAATAAGGCTTAATTGCATTAAAAAACGGAATTCCGGGGCAAAATTGAAATTAAGCAGGGAAGGAAGGACCAAATTGGACGCGCGCGCAAAACAAAAGGGACTCACTGGGCAAAAAACCCTATTCCCAAAACGCACCGCATGAGCATGGGTCGAAATGTAATTAAATTTAAACCACGGGGCTAATTTAAAAAGAATTAAAACTTAATTTAAACAAGGTGAAAAAGCGGAGGGGCTAAAAGTGCAATTAGCCCCTCCAACAGAAACACGCGGATCCTTCCCCTAGGTCGGGTCACCGCGCGGGGCAGAGGCTCAAAACGACGTCATTTTGGCCTCTGAACCCTTTTAGCAAAACGGCGCCGTTTTATAATGGTATAAAAGGTAAAAAATCTGAAAAAAACCCTCATTTTCTTTCTTCCCTTCAAAAACACCCCTTCCCCCCTTTGTTTTTCTCTCTGCAGATCCCAGGTGCGCCGGTGAGAGCTCCGGTCGGCCACCGCCGCCGTCATCGCCACGCGTCGCCGCGGTGGCCGGAAAACCCAAAATGTAAGGTTTTTTTTAAAGAAATATGTTTTAAAATACATACACATATAAGTAAAAAAAAAAAAAAAAGAAACAAAATTTTAAGTAGAAAACCTTTGAAATTCGGTCTTGGTTTGCTACCTTCGAATATATGGTGAGATTTGAACAGGTTGTGATATTAAAAAATCTATGTTGTTGTATTTCGAATCCTCTCTCTAAAAAAAAACCTCTCCTTTTACATTGTTTTTGAAGGCTTTATATAGCCTCTGTTCACAACTGTTTCTCACTATTTTCAGATGCGAACGTGATGGAATGGGGCTCTTCACAGAGGCGTGATGGACGTGGGCACTTGAAGTGGCGTGGGAGATCGGCGCATGAGGCGGGGGAGCCAAAACGTGCGCGGTTGGGGTTTGGGTGGTTGCGGCTGCTGTTTAGGGTTCCTTAGGTCTAAGTTTAGGTTAGCTAATTTGGGCTTTAAGGGTATTGGGCTAGGTCTTCTAATTTGAGGTTTGGGTTTGTAATTGTTAAATGGGCCCCGGGCTAAATTTAAGCCCTACATCGATTTTAGCATCCAGTGAAGATCCCGGACTCAATAATGATGGTAAACTTTCTTGTTAGTTAATTGGCATGTACCTAGGGGTTGTCATTTTGTATATTATATATGTTTTATTTTGGTTGATCACAAGCTTATATGATGTTTGACTTTGAATGTCTATAAAGCGTGTATATAAGTGTGAATGATGACATTATGGTAATCTATGATTGAAGCATTTGGACGGCCAATTTTGAATATGGATAATGGAATTAAGGTGATTGGGAATGGCATAGATGTTTTGATATGAAAATGTGATGTTAATACATGTTATAGTATATGCTTGAATGACTTATAATGGTATATGTTACTTTGTTGTGTATTGGTGCGAATGAGACATATTTGTTAGATGTTTAGGGTGATGAATTATAATATGTTTGGCATGGTTTGAGAATGCTTGGAATAGGTTTAAAGATGATTAAATGTATATGTATGATCTAATTGTAAAGTTGATTTGAAAACTTGTACAAAAAGGCACATGTAGGATCTACATGGGCACAGTGAGGTACACGGCCTGAACACACCGTCGTGTAACCCCTGTTTGCAAATTTTTTCTTCTTTTTGAAAAATTTCTATTTCTAGTTTGATCCTTATTTGTTCTCGGGTCAACTTAAGAGCTTTCGTAAACTCATTTGAGACTCGACTTAATTTATAAATCATATTTTGCATTGTCTATGAAGTATTTTATTATTTAATCGAAATTTTGAGCCTAACTTGAATATGATCTATTTTGGTAATTGTATTAACATTCCATAGCTCAGGTTCAGTGACCTAATCGGGTAATGGGTGTTACAAGTTTAATAGTATATTGATGATGTATCAAACATTTTTATGTTATCAGTCTAATGTATAAAACTAAATAGTGCTTGTACATCAATAAAATTATATTTTTTATTTGGATTTTAAAATAATGATTTTAGGTACATTGGCTTGATTAATGTATTTGTCAAAAATATGAACTGCAAAATGATGCCTGGTTTAAAATGAAAGAGGAATTCTATAGCAGTAAACCAAGGGTAAAAATCACATGTAAGTCGTCCATAAACAAAAATGTAGATGAAAATAATTTTAATTATTTTTAATTAAGTTTAAATTTATTTACTATATTTATTTATATGTCTTTAACTATATGATATTTTCTCATTAACGAAGTGGAATATTAGATAATGGTTAGAAAGAAAATGTTCCAACGAATATTCCTACGGTTGATTCTGGTTCTAGATGTGCTGTTGGGGATGCTATTGTTGAAGATGATGACACTGCTAATCTTACTAGTAGCCATCAAGGTAAATTTTTCTTGTTTGTACATTTTTATAAATGCCTTATTTTAGAATTACCAAGGGGCGGCAAGCCCTAAAATCAATTGAGTTTTAAAAATGTTTGTTTCTAAGCATAAGTCGTCTGTTGCTGCACTATTGGAGATTTGAGTGCATGGAGTTAAAGTTGATGGCGTTATGCATAGGATTGGGTGTGAGTCTTTATTTCGAGTTAAGACGCATGGCTTTTTTTGTGGGATCTGGTTGTTGTGGAGGCTAAGTATGCAACTTAATGTTTTGCCTATGTCAAACCAATATGTTCATGCAAAGTATGTTGACGTTGGCACGTGATTCATTTTTATTTTAATAGTGGTTTATGGTAGCCTTAAGCCTATGAGAAGGAATGGCCTTTAGAGTTAATTAGCCTTGCTTGCCCCGTCATCGAATACTCCATGGGTGTTAAGTGGGGATTTCAATGCTATTGTGTCTACTATTGAGCGACATGGGGGATCGACTATGATGTATTCTATTAATTAATGTTTCATCAATTTCTTATTCGATCTGGACTTGCTTGATTTCAAGTTCTCTAGTCCGTCTTTCACGTAGTCTTGAGGGAATTTGCAATAAAGACTAGATAGATGTATTGGCAATGAGTAGTGGGTGTTGGAATTTTCAAACTCTTATGTACAACACTTGGAACATGTTATATCTGATCATGGGTCGATTTTATCATCAACTAGGCAAGATCTAAGACCGCATGGTCAACGACCTAGTTTGGTTTATAGCTGCATGGGAACAATGGTTTGTCTTGATTTGATATGTCAAATTAGGCTCTCTTGAGTATGTAATGAACTTGTTTTCAAGTAGTTTATCGATTCTTAGCTTTTCGTGTTAATGATAACTTTTCATATATTTTACTTCTTTTGAGACCCAAATTAGAAAAAAAAAAAATGTCATTGGGGAGTCTAATGATTGATTTAAGCTTGTGTAAAGAGATAATTGAGGCCAAACATCAAGGAGGACCTTAACTGTTATGGTGGTTGCGACACCAGTGCATGTGTGTTGTGACACTAACCCTCCATCACTTCAAGCAAGTGAACTTCAACAAAAACTCAACTTTAAGAAACTTGTCGTTTAAGTCGCGACATTAGGCATGTGGTTTCACAACATCGAGCCTCAAAGTTATAACTACAAACCTTCAAGGTCGCAACTCCAAGCAAATTGTTGATGTGAAGAAACGCAGTGGCCACTATCGTTGAGGTTACGACATCATCAAGGCCATGTTGTGACACCAAGTGCACCCAAGTCAAGCTCGTTCCCATTTCCAAGGATGTCATGGCATCAAAGCCTAGGTGTCGTGAAACTGAAGTTTGATGGGTGAAAAATTACAGGGGTAATTTTATGTCCAAATAAGCTTAAGTCACTTTTCATTTAAATGGCATAATTATCAATGTTAGGTCAAATATTTTTTTTCCTATATATATCATCTTATATAAACTATTTGGATGGCAAGGCTAGTGTAGAAAATTAGGCTAGACATTACATAAGTTTTACTCTTTTTTTCTTAGTTTAGGTTTTCATTTTGCTTTTTCTTTTCTTTTCTTTTCTTCTTATTGTAGTATTTTTTTTTTCATTTTTGCTAGAACCTTTTGAATGGAGATGGATTAAACTCCTGCGCTTCATCGGATTTTTATATATTAATGAGCTTTTTCTCAACTCTTATATTTTATTTTTATATTTTATGTCTACCATGTGTTTGTTAAAATGCTTTTGTGGAATTTAAGTTTAATCATGTGCTAAGTCATTTTATTGGTTGATTGGTGAGTAAGTTACTTAACTAAGTTAATCTATTCCTTGATTAGTTGTTTGTTCAAGTATATTAAATTGCATATTACACTAGAATTGACGCCTTTAGTGGAAGATTTAGATAGATAAGACCAAGAAAAGACTCCATCATGTAGGACTTTGATACGTTTGTGTTGAATGGTAAGGCTGTGAGGAGATCTATATGCTTAATTGAGACCAAGAGGAGAGCTTAGCTGGTATCTTTTAGTTTAGGATGAGACCAATAGGAGATTCCTAGTTAAGAGTAGAAAACGATATAATCATCATAGGTTTATTAGCTTAGTTAGTAATTCATGAATCATTTGATCATCATTTCAATCTATTTGCATTGTTTCTAATAAAACAGACGAAAGTTAGCTTAGTATTTTTATTTGTTAATTTAGATATAGCTTAAATCTTATTTTATTTGGTTGCACAAATAATTTTTGACTCAACTAGATTAGTAATTGCTTAACTCATAATTAATTTGATAAACACATTTACCAATTTGGCAATCCTTGGGTTCAATCTTTGAAGTACTCCAAAGTGTTCCATTATAACATTATAAATATTACAACTGACCTGTCACACTTGCAGTTAAGCAGCCTTAATTCTTGATATTTTGTGTTAATTCTCTGCTTGACATTTGTATGCCGTGGTACGGTCAAACAACACTTGGAGTTTGGGGATTTTCTCAAACAAACTTGGAGTAATTCTAAGGACGTCGTGCAAAATGTCAAAGTTTTCACCCGGAAGGTTCGAAAATAGAACCATGATGTTTTTGGGCATAGTGGAACAAAGAAAGAAAGTTGATGGCAAGGATTCGTGGTATTGAAAGTAAGTTGGATCATTCTCCATCTAGCTTCCTTTTAGGTTTAGAGCATCAATTGAAGATGGAGTTAGATTATATGCTTGCCTAAAAAGAGAGCCTCGGGTTCCAAAAGTCTCGCCATAAATGGATAATTAATGGTGATCGGAATACTTATTTTTTTTTCCATATTAGCACTGTTAATCGTTAAGGGACTATTACTATTAAGTCGTTGAACCTTGCTGATGGATCATGGTGTGGGGATCAGGAGATTTTACAGTAGGAAGCTACTTTATTTTACTCTAATTTGTTTACGAGGGATCAGTGCATCGTGAGCAATTACCAAGTTCGAAATACGTTTTGTTGGTTAGACCAATATGAGATGGATAATTTGCATTCCATGGTATCCGATGAGGAAGTAACACATGTTGTGTTTGAAATGGAACCATTAAAGGCTCCTGGAATTGATGGTTTGCATGCTCTTTTTTGTCAACAGAATTGGAACATGGTTGGGGAAAGTGCATGTGAGTTTGTTAGGTGTATGATGGAGGGAGGGCAACTGGACGAGCAGGTTAACAAGACCCTTATAATGCTTATTTCGAAGAAGAAGATTCTTGAAACAATTCAATAGTTTCGTTCGATACGCTTGTGTACGGTATTGTATAAAATTGTATCAAAAGTAATTGTCAATAGGCTGAAACCATTTATGCTCAATTGGGTGCTCCCGAACCTGTTGAGTTTTGTCTCTGGGTGGTGCAGAACAGATGATATCATTATTGCTCAGGAAATTATACATTCTATGCGTAAAACGGATGGTAAAGTTGGATGGATGGTCATTAAAATTGATTTGGAGAAAACCTATGACAAATTAGATTGAGATTTCATCAATGATTCTTTGGTAGAGGTTAGGATCCCACATCAACTTTAGAATGTAATTATGCACTGTATTCGGTCCACATAAATGCAAATTGTCTGGGATGGTGTGTTGTGGAATAAGTTTAAGCCTTAACAGTGAATCCATCAAGAGGATCCCCTTTCACCAAATTTGTTTATGCTTTGCATTAGAGGTTGGCCCAAGCTATCGTTAATGAGGTGAGCCGGTGACGATGGAAGCTAGTTAAACTTTTAAGTGATGGTCCAAACATCTCCCATCTTTTCTTTGCTAATGACCTTATTTTGTTTACTGAGGCATCAATGGATCAAATGAGAGTAATTCGATCGGTAGTTGAGGAATTTTGCATTCATTCTGGTCATAACATCAATGTGAAAAAAACACAGGTTTATTTTTCGAAGAATGTTTCATTACAATTGAGGGGGGTTATCTCTATAGGGTTAGGTTTTTCTTCTATTAAGGACTTTCTGCATCGTAGGGTTACAAAATCTACTTTTGATTACAATATTGCCAACATTCGACAAAAGCTTTTTGGCTGAAAGGCTAAGATTCTCTCTTTAGCAGGACGGATTACTCTTGCGAACTCAGTTCGGGCAACTATCCCGGTGTATTCTATGAAATCGACTATTGTCCCAAAAAGAGTATGCATTGAAATGGAGAAGATTACTCGCAACTTTTTTTTTTTTTTTTGTTGATGGGGGCACACTGAGAACAAACTAGGTTTGTTTCTTGTAAGCTGGAAGGATATATGCAAGCCAATGCGAGCAAGGGGTCTTGGGTTCAAGGATCTAGGGAAACAGGATGAAGCTTTCTTAATGAAGTTGGGATTCAATCTGATTCTTTGACCTGATCAACTTTGGGTTCAAGTTTTCCAGGCCAAGTATAAATTAGATGGTGTTATCCCAAGTTCCTTTCATGCTACAAATTGTTCTTGGCTATGGAAGGATGTTAGTAACATTCGGGATGAGGTACGGAACGAGATTGTCTGGAATGTTGGTAATGGATTAATGGTGGGTTTTTGAAGGGATTGTTGGAATCTGAAATGTGGCCCGCTATTTCAATTTTTCTCCCGTTCGAATCTTATTCCACTGTCACTAGTTCCTATTGCCACATTGACTAATAGTAGTGGGGATTGGGATTGTTTTCGGTGTCTTCTATCAAAAGTTGTTCATCGTATAACTACTAAGAAGCCTTTGCGTGGATGGGATGTTAATGATTTTCCTGGGTGGCGTTGGTATCAACAAATTTACTACGAAATCGGCTTGTAAGCATTTAACCTCTTCTAAGGACTAGGTCCCCAATAAAAGATGGCAGCGGAGTGGCCGCTGCCGTGCCCTCAACAAATTAAGGTATTTCTTTGGCTACCTTTCCAGAATAAATTGTTAGCGAATAGGATTCGGGTTCACAGACATACTGCAATGGATGCTCGGTTTGTTGCATGTGGGGATCCAATTGAATCTATTGATCATATTCTGTGTTTTTTGCTACCCGGCTATGTCAAATTGGATGTTTCTTATACGCCTTGATGAGGTTCATGAATTTCTGAACTCGCCATTTGCTGAGCGGTTGGATGTGAACATTACTGATCCCTCTCGGTTCCCTTTTGACTCGAATAATTGGGACTGCTTTTTTGCTGCACTTTGCTGGTGCATTTGGAAGCAACAAAATAGAGGTAGTTTCGATGTTGATTCTGTTGTGGGAGGCTGTCTCAGACACCAAACGCGCTGACTTTGGGCTAATAGCAGGTATGCACAACTTGAGCAGTCAACTACGATTGGACGGGGATGCACGAGGGCTCTTACAATTGTTCATTGGATTAAGCTAAACGTCGGCTGGTTGAAAGTAAATACGGATGGGGCTAGGAATGAACAGTCTGAACGTGCGGTTGTTGGGAGTATTGTGCAGAATCATGATGGTGTTTAAATAGCTGGTTGTGCTCGTAATGTTGGTGCATGCTCGGTTCTTGAAATATCAAAGGACCAAATTTTGACGAATTAAAATAGAAAGATTAGTTTCTTAATGTTCACAAAGTAAAGAGATGGAATACAAAATTAGACAGAAAAAATTACCTACTTTGAAAAACTACCATGGTTAAAAAATTACCTCTTTCAAAAAGGTAAAATGTGAATGAAAGAAAAAATAATATAAAAATATATTTATAAAAAGTATTCTTTCATTAAACCACAATTACTACCCTTAAAAATTTTTAAAAGGGGTTTTTAATTTTTTCCCCTAATTAACACTTGGTTAATTAGTAATATCAACTTAATAATGGTTTTATAATAGAATAGATACGTAGATATTTAAGATTTTCTTGTTAAATTACTTCAGATATGCTTATATTGTAGGGATTAGTTAAATTAGTCAATTTATTATTAAATGGATTAATTTTATTTTATAAAAATCATAAAAATTTTTAAAATATTAATTTTATTAAAAGGTAAAGTATATTTTTTAAACAAAAACATTAAATCTATTTTAATGTCACATTATTTAATTTTTTTCATAGAGATTAAATTTATCCAATAACTAATTTAATAAAAAATTAAAAATAACTAATTTAATAAAAAATTAAAGTTGTTTTTCACAAAATGAGTGTCATAAAAATAAATTCTTATTTAAATCCACAATTAATAACCCGAAAGGAGCACAAAAGGCACAATTCAAAGGCTCAAAACTTTCAACTTAATCCACGAAGAGTTGGACTTTTCTTAAACACTGAACGAGTCCCGGGTCGGGTTATACAAGATCCACAATACAGGAGTTTCTAAGAATCGAAAATTTTCGGTTAAATTCTGCTATTAGCCTTTGTACTTTATAAAAGTTATGGATTTAGTCTATATACTTTAATTTGATCAATTTTAGTCCCTTTACTTTCAAATTTTGCAATTTTAGTCTTGGCCTAAACAGTAACTTGTAAACCTGCTTGTTTAAATTCAATTACTAGTCTTTTATTATATGTACAGATGTAGATTTAATCCATATTTTTCAATTGGACCATTCTAATTTGTGATTTTTGAAATTTCAGACTTACACAAATGATAATAATTAATTCATTAATTGAACTTTAATGAGTAACATGCGGAAATAATAAGTCGACATGATGTTACACATATGATAATATGTTTGGCGTGTCAAATTTTAGAACTAACAAAATTTAACTTATTGAATTTAATAATTATCATTTAGTGATGATTGAATTTTTAAAATTTAAAAACTACAAGGACTAAAAATAATCAAATTACAGTACAAGGACTAATAGCAGAATTTAACAAAAAGAAATTAAAGATAAATGGCATAATGAAAACTTTAGCCCTTAATGTTCATACTTTTCACTAATTTGGCCTTAAATATTTTAAAAAGACATAAATATGACCATCAACCTTTCAAAAAAAGTTGAATTGTTATTTTATTAATAGAAATAGTAACTAAAACATTAAATTTTTAAACATAATAGCCCGCATAACAATCTATATGTACTTTATTTTTTTTAAATTTTTATAATTTTTATAATTTTGAATTTTTTATAAATTTTAATTTGTTTATTGATGTTACATATAATACAAATAGTGCAATGTTAGCATCGAGTACTAGTGAACAGATCACGCGAGTTGTCTCACCAACATTATTAAAAAAATTCATGATTTAGTCAATATTTTCATTAAAAAAGAAGCAATTTGATTCCTTTTGAAAGGTTAATGATCAAATTTAACTAAAAAAATAATGAAAAAATGAAAAAAAATGTAAATGTTGTTATCATTACGACTAAAAAAACATAATAATAAATTAGTTCTTAAAGTTTATTTTTTGTCATTTTGGTATAGATTTTTTTTTATTTTGGCCCTCAACATTTAAATTTAGTTAAATCATTTATTTATTTTTAAATAAAAAAGTTTACTTAATCATTAAAATTTAATGATACTAACATTTCAATTCCTTTGATGGTCAACAAGTACTTCATCAAAATTAAAAACAATTTAACAAAAGAAAAAATCATTTAAAAAATATTTGCATCAATAATAAACTACACTTAAAATACTGTTAAAGTTTTAATAGTTTAGTCAGCTTTTCTAATTAAAAAAATTGTAATTTTTTAGGAAAAAATGATAAAATGAATAAATATCAGGTACTAGATTTATCATTATACCTAAAAAAACCGAAATAGGAAAAGTCAAGAGGACCAGAAATCGGATTGGGACATCAAACAATCGGCAGCAACGAATGACTGTTTGTCTTGTTTCCAGTATTCTAGACTCTGATTTTCCAAAGAAAAGCAGACCAAAGAAAAAGGAAAAAGAAAATAAAAGAGAGTCGCCTCAAAGATCTTGAATTCTTCAAAGAGAAAGCAAAAAAAGAAAAATTGTCACAGATTCAAAGAGAGAAAAAAGAAAACCCAAAAAAGAGTTGAAAGCCTTTCAAGCTTCAACATTTTACTACAACAACAACAAAAAGATGGGATTTTTCAATTACGGCGTTGCCGGCGTTGGTTTCATCTTGATCGGGTTCTGGGAATTCATCAACTCCTTAAACCCAACCCTAAACCCGAATCGAACTCCATCTTCTTCTTCACTTTCAACCCAGATCAAATCTGCCTCCATTTCTAAAACTAAAAAGAACCCTTTTTCTTCATCAGCATCTTTCATCTTTGTATCAATCTTTTCCCTTTTGATTTTCTTGAATTCTGTGGTTTCAATCTTTGATGCTTTCAGTTCAAAGGATCGGGTGGGGACGGTGCTCCAGTTACAAGTGCTCTCACTTGGTCTGCTCTTCTTGCTTTACTCTGCTTTGGGTCTTTTAAATAATAAGAAAGGTTCATACTTTTGGCCTGATTCTGTTCTTGAATTAGTTCTGCTTTTAGCTTTTGTTGAAGAATTTTTGTTGTATTACTTGCAAAGAAAGGATACAAGTGGGATTGAGAATCGATATTTTGATCTTTTATGTGTTCCCATAGCAATTTGTGTGGTTTCAACAATGTTACAATTGAGACCTAACAGGTCCATTTACTCGAAATCGGTACGAGGTATTGGGTTGATTTTACACGGATCATGGTTTGTGCAAATGGGATTTTCATTTTACACTAATTTGATGGTTCATGGATGTAGCTTACATGAAAAAAGTAGAGGGAATTATACTATTAAATGCAGAAGTCACCCTGATTATCATAGAGCAAGGTCTATTGCCACATTGCAATTCAATTGCCATCTTGCTTTGCTTGTGGTTCTGGTTGTTGGGATGTTATCGCTTATTGGCAAAAGAAATGGTGTTGCTGTTGGTGCTTCAGGGGATGGTTTGCGGTATAAGCCATTAGGGGCTGAAATACAGCTAATGGATAGTAACGGGGGAAATTTCACTTTGGATTCTGATGACGATCTCGACAATGGGATTAAAGAAGAAGATGATTTGGTGAAAGAGAAGTCAGCTGTTGTGGAATTGGGTGTTAATGGCCATGCTTCACATGTCTGAGGTAAACATTTAGTTGTTTCTTCTAGATAGCTGGGTGAAAAGCATTGTAATTTTATTCTTTTGTAATGATATTAGTGAATAAGTGATGATTGACTTTGCATAAACTAAAATATACCCCTTTGTTTGTTGTTTTGTTCAATGAGATTTGAGTTCTATTCCGTGTTCTATCTGATTCTGATTCTCGTATGTTAATGCAGTTTTCGAGTTTAAAAATTGCATTGAGTGGTTGCCTATATCATAGTATTTGACATGATTGTAATTCCTTTGGATAGTTGAACCTTTTCCAATATCTAGTCATACTTTGGGTAGTTAAATGGCATTCGGCACTTGTATATATTTGGTGACGGCACTTGTATATATTTGGAGAGTCATACTTCATAGTTGATACCCATATTTGAATAAATATCGAACACAAGCATTGAGTATGAAGATTTTAGGGGGAAAGTAGCATACATGGTTAACTAGCTGTAATCTAGTCTGCATTACTTTTTGTTAATGTAGAATATCCAAATCATATGAGGTAAAAGAAAACCCAATTAAGTGTCAAACGGAAAAGAGCCAAATCGATATTCTGTTGAAGGGTTAAATCTATATGATCCGTTTGATTGCATAAAGCCTGTGGTAGCAACGGAACCAAAGGAAGCATACAGAAAAAGGAGCTCTTTTCTTATTATATCAACAGAAAGCATTGCACAAAACTTTATTAAACAGATCAAACTAGAAAAGAGCTTATTTACAGTTTCCATTTTCGAGTTCACTTCTTGTTGTATAGAACTTGCAGAAAATTGCATAGAACAGTAAACTCAAAGTACTTGCTAAGGCTAAAAGCCAGTAGTATTTGTCGAGTCCGTCTTCCCTCATGTCATCAGAGAACCAGCTTTGTCTTCCTCCTGAACTTGTAAAGGCTTCGATGACTGAAATCATCAAGGCACTCAGGAAACTTCCGAGCCCGAAAACACTTGTGTACAGTGCAAACCCCATCGTTCGCATCCTAACAGGTACTTCATTGTAGAAAAACTCTTGCATCCCTACAACCGTGAAAATGTCTGAAATTCCTAGAAGAACATATTGAGGAAGCAACCAAAAGATGCTTAGTTCTACTGTTTCTGATTCTAGGGAACTCATCTTCCTGCTGATCTCAAGCCTCTTTGTTTCAACAACTGCAGCTATGATCATAGCAATGATGGATAGAAACATGCCGACTCCCATCCTCTGCATTACAGTAATACCTTTTTGATTGCGGGTAACAATTTGGGTGATTGGGATCAAAACTTTGTCATATAATGGCATCATTAGTATTATAGATAACGTAATTGCACTTTGTAGTGTTGCTGGTGGGATCTTGAAGTTCCTACCGATGTTCCTCTTCATTGTCATGCCTTGTTTCGTAAAAAAGGTTGCAGGTTGTTGGAAAATTATAGCAAACATCAGAAGCATTGCCCATATTGGCAAAAGCCTGAGTACTATTTTTGCGTTTTCAAGCAGGTAAGTTTTGTTTCTGGGATTCCCATCGAAACCACCATTGCTGCCAAACTTTTGGTCACAAAGAGGTTTCTCCTGAAGCCTATAAAACAAGCGAGAATGATATCAGAAACTCATGGGAAATCACAAAATCTGAAGCTTCCTCGATATCCCAACATGAAAACTTACTCAAGCTCCCCTACGTCAGACTTGTCATCTGGTAAGTTGATTCTGATTCTGCCATTGACAAGCTTTGATGCAGTCACTTTGATTACTTGAAGTATGTTCTGAAAGGGCTTACTGTCAATGCTTTTATCTGGTTTGTATGCATAGATTCGGTTACCACATGTGAAAATTGCAACTGATGTAATCATTGCAAACATGGGGATGGCAAATCCAAGTACCCAACCAAAGGTGTCTTGGATGTAGGACAAAAGTATGACACCTAAGAGACTGCCACTACAAACACCAAAATACCACCATTGGAAGAATAAACTCTTTCCGTTAGAGCTTTTGTCATCCTTGCTAGAGGGCAATTCTTCATCATGATCCAGTTGGTCAGCTCCAAAGGCTTGCAAAGATGGATTATATGCACCTTGGCCTAGTGAAATCAAACACAGAGACCAAAACAGGAATGCTGGGGAGCTTTTGTTGCTTGGTGGTGACCATGTCCATATCGTTGCTGTTGATGCCACTGCTCCAAGTCCCTTCAATTAAAAAAAAAAAAAAACGATGTAAAATACTATACCACACGAAAAACTAACATGAATACAGTATAAATATACAGATATGTCAACCTTATAACATAAATTACTAATATGGATGCCATGTCTCTTTCAAGTAGGCCTAATATGATACCAGATCATTTTGAGGGAAAAGTGTCCATTTCTGGTTAGTGGAAACAGGTTCAACGACTTTCCAAAAAAGGTTCAAATATATCTCTTTAAAATATTAAAATGTTATAGGCTAAATACCCACTGAGAAAGGTTAACTCTTTGCAGAGGTTAGGTAAGCCATGAATCTTGAAAGAGGTTCGAGATAAAAGCCAAAAAGGAGGTTGGTGCTATCCATGGCAGCAAATTCCCATCAAAATAACAAAGGATGCATGATTTGACCATTTTGATTAAATCGAAAATGAATGCCAACAACAAAAAAAAACTGGAAAATAACAATTGTTACGATATTAAAGTCACAAAGATTTATATAACAATAATAAAAAAATATTTTGCAATTAAAAGAATGAAAAGTTGGGATGGGTCAGGGTCCAACATCTTTAGTGCTAAGATGTTGGTACTCCTTTTTCCCATTTTGATGATAATAAACAAATATGGCTCTGAAATGAAGTGGTTCGAAGGATCAAAAACTCAAATTTCCATGACATGCAAGCCCTAAAATGAAGAACAAAGAAGCGTGGACTCACCAAAACATAGACGAAAGATGAGGTCAAAATGGTTGAATACCTATCCCAAAAAGAGTCAGCCAAGGGTGCCACCAACAGTGGCAACATTGAAGTGAATCCACACCAACTGTTAACTGTTTTGGCTGCTGAAGAATTGCTCATTTGCACTACATCTGTGAGATATGTAACCAAATTCGATGCCACCCCTTTGAATGAAAACCTCTCCATGCCAGCAATCACTATCAAATAAAAGAAACCCGAATCTTAAATATTTACTTAAATTTATGATAATCTAAACATTTAAAAGAATGAACATATACTCGTATTAGAAACAAATTTATATCTATTATGCACACCTAAATCGGAATCATATAACCCTAAACCGATTAAAAGAACAGGTTGTTTCATGCAGAAATGCATGCTAGTAACCAGCAACCTCAAGTTAACTTATATAATGAATATATATATGAAACGATGATAGTTACCTATAAGAAGAATACATGACCTGGAAAGTCCCTGAACTCTTCCACCACCAGACATATTGAAAGAGAAAGCAATCTGCTAAACGAATTGAAATGGGTTTGAGATTATATACACATAAGACCAATACAACTGATTCAAAACAAAACACGACAGGCTGCTGTCTTGTCAGAGAATCAGGAGCTGCTATACACCAGTCAGAGAGACTGCTGCTTCCTCCCACTTTTAATTCCAATCTGTTCCAAAACGGGTTTTATTGCACAGAACTAGAAAATAACATTTTATTTTTGTTGAGTAATCACAGTCACAGTATAATATATAGTCTCTAAAGCAAGCCGCACAAACAGCATTGCTTATATTTGAAATATTATATATTTTATTTGATAGAAAAATAGATTTATAGAATTCCAGCATTATCCATTAATTCAAATATGTAGTGAATTAAAATTGAGTAGAAAAAAAAAACTTATTTTAATTGGTTAGAGAATTTTTTAAAGTGTTCGGAATCTTTCCATTTTGAAGACCGACATGAGTTGAGGAGTGTTATACGACTTTAGCAGATAGTTACACGTGTCACCCTTGAGCTAATCCCCAACATGAAGCCACCCTTGAGCAAACCTTACACTAAGCAACTCTCCAACGTGGACTACCATTGTCAAGATTACATGGAGCCTTACATCTATTGATTACCAAACAACCCTATGGCATCACCAATCTATAAGATCACATTGACACCTTTACAAAGTGACAAGGTATGACATTGCCACTGGTGAGGCCTCAACAAGTAGAACTTCCTTTGTTCTATGTATATAAGCCTTCTCACTCCTCTAATTGAGCCATTCTAAAAATAACATCTAGACCAAAATTAACATTTCACTTTTCTAAGACTTCGCCCCTTCAACCTCTCCAACTATCCTCACCATCAAGATATGACGACTCTTCACCCCTCAAGGGTGAATCATTGCTTTTCCTGCCATTCTACTAATCTTGATGATTTCCACCATTAGCAATTAGTGTAGTGAGCATGGGTCGACTATGATCGATCCAGATACAACGTCCCACCAATTACAGAGCAAAACCCTCGTCCTAATTGCCAAACACCCTAAGAAACATCATTCATGACCAAACTCAAACAAGTACTAGACAGGCAAATCAAGAAACCTAGTATGCACATTTCAACCCTTATCAATAGTATTACTAGTACTCGACACCTTGGTATGATGACTAGATCCTTAGAGTCATACCAGTGCCCCCCTCAATTAACCAGAATTCCTAAAACCCTTAGTTAGATTCACAACTATTAGAATTAAGTGACCCAAATCTTTATTAAAATAAAATACGGTGGTAAAATAAAATAAAAGTAAAATCCATATAGAACTACACTTCTTTTATTTTATTTTAGAATAAGGTTTTTAAACCTTATTAAACTCCATCTATTTGATATTGATTAAAATAAGGTGTTTCAATTTAACTACACTCCTATTAGAATATAGTTTTACAAGCCTATCATTCGAATTCGACATAGTAAATTTTCTTTTCCTCTACCTGTGGTTTTTTCCAGAAAGGGTTTCTACGTAAAAATCTGTGTGTTCTTTATTTTTCATTCTCTTTTCTTTACGATATATTGTCGGTTCTATTTTCTTAAAGTGGTATCAGAGCTTCCGGGTTGTTCATCTCAATCACGGTAATAGCATCTTTGAAGTATGAAATTTTGCTATTAGATCGCAACACCAGATTCGTGTTGTGACAGATAAAGATGCAAGTAGTTCTTGCACAAATGGACTTAGAAGAAGCCCTGCTAGGGGTAGATAAAATGCCTTTGACATTGATGGTGGAAGAGAAAAAGTGTAAGGACCGAAAGACGTTAGCATAGTTACATCTGCATTTGTCTAACAAAAATTTGCAAGATGTGATGAAGGAGAAGACCGCTGCTGGATTATGGAAGAGGCTGGAACAAATATGTATGTTGAAAAATCTAACTAGCAAGCTGCATATGAAACAACGTCTTTATGCTCATCGTTGGAGGAAAATGAGTCTATGCACGAACACTTAACAGTGTTTAAAGAAATTCTCTCAAACTTAGAAGCCATGAAGGTTTAGTATGATAAGGAAGATCTAGGGTTGATTCTACTTTGTTTATTGCCCTCATGTTATTCAACCTTTAGAGACACGATTTTATATAGTCGCGAGTCTCTCACAGTTGATGAGGTTTATAATTCTTTAACCTCGTATGATAAGATGAAGCATCTTATCGTTAAAACTGACTCTCAGGGAGAGGGTCTCATTGTTCATAGGAGACAAGATAGGAATGCTGATGATGATCGTGGAAGGATACAAGAATGGAATCCTCGCGGTAAATCTAAGGGTAGATCGAAGTCTTCAAACAGAGGTAAAACTTGTAACTTCTGCAAGAAGAAATGGCATATTAAATTTGAGTGCTATAAGCTATAGAACAAGATCAAAAGGGAGGCAGTGAATCAAAAGGTAAAACAACCAGAAAATTCTCGTGAAGCTGATGTTGTAGAAGACTACAGTGATGGTGAACTTCTAGTTGCTTCTGTCAATAATTCTAAAGTGGGTGAGGAGTGGATCCTTGATTTAGGTTGCACCTTCCACATGAGTCCCAATCGAGATTGGTTTACAACTTATGAAATAGCGTCTTAAGGTATTTTTTTAATAGAAAATAATACTTCATGTAAAATCTCAGGAACAATTAAAGTTAAGATGTTTGATGGAGTTGTCAAAACACTTAGTGACGTACGAAATGTTCTAGAATTGAAGAGAAATTTAATTACGTTGAGTACTCTTGATTCAAAAGGGTGCTGATACATAGCTGAAAGTGGGGTTTTGTGTAACACCCCAAACCCGACCTAGACGTTATGGCCAAATCCGGCGGTGTCACATCAAAGGGTGACTCGTATAAATCGTAAACTTGGAAGACTTTGAAAACATTCGTCTGTCCGTGGTTCAAATAAGGGTTTATTTTCAAAACAGTTTTGTTAGGAAAATAACTTAGTTTAAAACGTGTTCATTAGAAGGTTCGCTTAATCAAAAGTTTAGGTGAGTTTGAGTAAAAGCTTTGAGTTTATAAGTTGAAAACCCAAGTGTACATATCTTGTTAAATTACAGTGAAAGCTCATGTTTTAAGAAAATGTTCAGATACTTATGTTGATTTAGAAAACGTGTTTAATTTTAGAAATTCCATTTGAGTTTGAAACTTTAGTAGTTATAGTAATAATAAAATACGAATATAAAATCATATTGGAGATAAAAAGCCTTATTACAACCCAATAAAATAATGTAAAATAAGGAAAGTAAATAAAACTAGTAATCCTCAAAGTAAATAGCAGTGTAGTGTGGCCACCTCCGAGTTCTCTCCTATGTCGAGTCGCCTACTGAGGGTCACCTAAAAAAAATTAAAAAGAGGGAGTGAGTTTTGAAACGCAGTGTGTACGACACTCGTCAAACAAGTAATCATGCAACTGTAACACCCCAAGACCCGTACAAGTCACCGGAGGGTCAAGAGGCATTACCTGACATTCACATAAATTAACAGGGCATCACTCGTACAAACATGATATAAACACTTATGGATAAAAGCTATTCATGCAAATCAAAGACTCAAAACTGAATCTACTCATGCCTTTAAGTTCATGTTACCAATTCACATTAAGCTACTTACGAATCAGCTCCAATCCACTCATATATATATATATATACATAAATAAGTATACTGAATGATAACATTTAATCCTAAAGTTTCAGCGTTTAGATTTTCATATTCCCATTCAAGCAATGCATATATCTCATAACCATCTTTCCCAAAATACATATCATGTAAATCATAAGTAACCATCATCATTCTTAAGGCCACATGTAGGTAAAAAGGATATCGAGAAGCCATTTTCGCATGGCTATGCTTAATTACAACATCTAAATGAAAGTTTCTCATTTAACAACCACAAAATGAAACCTATACATGCCATTCACAAAGTTACCTATTTAAATACCAAAAAGGGGCTTTGATAGTAGAGATGACTTCGAGTGCAAGATTCCCGAGACCGTAGCTAACGAACAAGATCTATAAAATAGAAGGTTAAGAGCAATAGAGTAAGCATTTATGTGCTTAGTAAGCTTAAGTAATAAAATTCAATCAAATAACTAGAGTAAAGTAAATTCTAATGCTTATTTAATTAACCCTTTAGCCGAATGTAACTAAGACTAGATTTGCCACCATTATACAGATATGCTAAACATCAACTTAATCCATTCCCACATAAATCATAAATTCACGTATAGAAAAGAAGCCACAGGCCTTTATACATCTCTAAACCATCGTTAGAACCGATATTACTCATTGGTAAGCATAATTCAACAGAAACTAGTTTACAATTTGTGTACAGCACGTACTTGACTAGCTTATAGTAGTAGGCTCATTAGTTGAAATTGTTAAGACCGAATTTTAACTCTAGCCCTAAGGCTCTTCGGGATTTGGCCCGGCTTTTAACGCTAGCCCTAAGGCTCTTCGGGATTTGGCCCGGCTTTTAATGCTAGCCCTAAGGCTCTTCGGGATTTGGCCCGGCTTTTAACGCTGGCATGAAGGCCCTTTAAGACTCAACCTGGATGAAACTCTGGCACATATGCCCTTTGGGATTCCACCCGGATCATAGCACAGATACATATATATTTGAATTCACCACATGAACTTATCACAAAGTTAGTCACAAATTATCATTCATTCGTTCATTTCACACATTAACACATAGCATGGCACTTTCATTACATATTCGGTCAATAGGCATTTAAATAAGTTACATATCAATTTGTTTTCTAAAGGCTTCATAGGTCTAAAGGACTTTCGGCTATATTACTTTTCTCTTCCTCATTACGCAGGTCATAGGTCACTTGTTTAAACGAATCATCCTCATGAGTAACTAAACGTATACACCATGTTAAATTAACTCACATGATAGGATTTTAATACTTAAAACTTACCTCGATGGTCGATAATTATTTACGAACCGACTATTCCACCACCTTTGCCTTTCCTTTGTTTGAGTGTGGCTCTCTTAGCTCTTGGGCTAAAATAAACAAGTTTACTGTTCAAAATCTATTACTAAAATCACATAGTTATTATTTACTAAATCTATGCATATCCGAATACCTATATATATACAACTCATTCACAAGCATCTCAAAATTACAAATCAATTTCACATTTCATTTTCTCATGTGGTTATTCGGCAAATCATAAAACATAGGTTAATACTTAAGCATTATAATGACCCATATTAACCGAATGGAAACACCCACTTATGCCATAAAAATCCAAGGCTACTAAGCTCAAACCCATTCACAATCAATTCTCAATATAAAACGCCAAAAATACTATCAATGAACACAAGTATCCATGGCCAAATATTTATCTTAGCTCCACACTCAAATTTCATTAAACACTTATCCTCTTTACTTGACCAAGGCAAGGGATACAAATATAATCTCTTTACCACACATATATACACACTCAGATGCATACATACATATTCGGTCCCATGAATATTCATCTTACATCACAACTAAATCTTTGACTAGCTAAATATGCAATATCACAATTGAAGCTATTCGGCACTCACACATGCATTAGATATGCATTTATATCTAGTTCACAAGCATAATTACTAATTCCCCAAAAATCGAATGTGTCCCTTCAAATTTGCACAAGTACCATGTTTGATCACAAGGTAAATGCACTTATCAAAAGCACCTCTTCCCGTATTAAATTTCTAAATCCCATTCGGCCACAACTAAAATACCAATAATAACATTATTACAAAATTCAATGCCATACTTTACAAGATATACACACATATAATTTCTAAATTTAAGTACAATATGCACCATTACCTCAATATTCGAATGTACTTCATTTTCCAAATTTACTTCTATTTCATAAACCATTATTTCCCCAAAACATTATCTAAACAATGCTATTTAACAATCCCTTATAAAAATATAAACCAAGACCGAATGCTTATTTACAAAACATCCAAAATTCCATTTGGCTAACTTATAACCCCAACATCAATTTGTTCTTCTTCTCAATCAAACAAAGAAATCTTACCCCTAAAACATCAAAACATCATTAAAACATCACAACCTCTATTGCTGAATGCCCTCTTTTTAATTTAAAAACCATTCAAAGCAAAATTGGTATAATTTAAGCATGCCTTCATGAATTCTTGCAAATTTAACTTCAAAACATCTCCTAAGACTCCATAATACACTACATATACCATAGAACTCAAAAGCAACAAAGTTCCCTATGATTCTTCCATGACCGAATGAAGCATTCACATCCAATTTAAAAATCAATACATGGGTTGTGCCATAATCTTAACGATTGACTTGAATTCATAAAATCTAAGCAAACTAACATGATTTTTACCTTAAAATTGAAGCAAGTAAAGTGACTGAATGGTGGCTTATTTCTCCCCTCTTTTCTCTTCAAGTTACGGCAAAGAAGAACAATGAATCCACTTTGTTCTTTTCACCATTTCTTTTGTTATTTTATTCACTTTATTATCCTATTAGGCATGATTTCACATAATTTAATCATAACATAAAAAATAATATAATTTATTTTGCCTAATCATCATGCATGGCCGGCCACTAAATGTCAAATGGTTAATTTGACATGCAAGTCCCTTAATTTTAAACCTTAAACAACTTCTTTCATGAATTTAGCCACACACATCATAGTTCTTATCACATAAGTCATTTAGTTTAGTAATCACATTCAATATGTCAAATTCAAACATTTCTAAATCACACATACGCTTATCACTTACATAAGACATAGGATATCGTATTCAATTATTTCTATGACTCGGTTTAGCGGTCCCGAAACCACTTTCCGACTAGGGTCGAAATAGGGCTGTCACAACTCTCCCCCCTTTAGGGATTTTCGTCCCCGAAAATCTTACCAGAAATAGGTTTGGGTATCATTCTCTCATGGCATTCTCGGATTCCCAAGTCGCTTCGTCGATCCCGTGCTTGAGCTACAGCACTTTTACTAACGGAACCTTTTTATTTTGTAATTCATTCATCTCGCGGGCTAAAATACGGATCGGTTCCTCTTCATAACTCAAATCAGGCTGAATTTCAATATCAGAAGGACTAATCACATGGGAAGGGTCGGATCTATAACGTTGAAGCATCGAAACGTGAAAAACGTTGTAAATCTTTTCCAATTTAGGGGGCAGAATTAGTCGATAAGCAACCGACCCAATTCATTCTGAAATTTCATATGGTCCAATGAATCTCGGGCTCAGCTTGCCTTTACGGCCAAAACGGAGTATCTTTTTCCACGGTGAGACCTTTAGAAACACTTTATCGCTAACCCGATACTCGATATTTTTACGTTTCAGATCTGCATACGATTTCTGACGATCGGATGCTGCTTTCAAACTGTTACGAATCGTTTCCACCTTCTATTTAGCCTCTTTGATTAAATCAACCGCAAGAATCTTATTCTCACTAAGCTCGGTCCAAAATAGAGGTGTACAACATCTTCGACCGTAAAGAGCTTCGTAGGGTGCCATTTGAATACTCGATTGAAAACTGTTGTTATACGCGAATTCAATCAGAGGCAAGTATTTTTCCCACGAACTGCTAAACTCGAGAATGCAGCATCTCAACATATCCTCGAGTATCTGAATAACCCGTTCGGATTGACCGTCAGTCTGCAGATGGAATGTGGTGCTAAAATGGAGTTTAGAACCCTATGCCTCATGTAATTTCTTCCAAAATCGCGATGTAAAGCGAGGATCTCGATCTGAAACAATAGAAGTCGGCACTCCATGCAATCGTACAATCTGAGAAACGTATAATTCCGCTAACTTATCGAGTGAAAAGTCTGTATGAACTGGGATGAAATGAGCTGATTTGGTTAGTCTATCCACAATAACCCAAACGGAGTCTTTCTTGCTCAGCGATAACGGTAAACCAGATACAAAGTCCATTGTAACATGATCCCATTTCCACTCAGGTATTAGGATCGGCTGAAGTAATCCCGAAGGTACCTGATGTTCCGCTTTTAATTGCTGACACACCAAACACTTAGATACGAATTCGGAGATGTCCCGTTTCATACTGTGCCACCAATATTGTTGTTTCAAGTCATTATACATTTTCGTGCTACCCGAATGAACTGACATTCGGCTATTATGGGCCTCGTTCAGAATTGTCGAAATAAGCTCTGAACTCCTCGGAATACACATACGATCCCTAAACCTCAAATAATTATTACCGTCGACCTGAAACTCTGAATTTACACTTGAATCACACTGAACTCGTTTAGCAACTAAATCGTCGTCAGCTTTCTGAGCTTCACAAATCTGTCGAAGTAACATGGGTCTTGCTTTTAATTCGGCAATCAACACATCATCTGCCGACATCGTTAATTTCATATTCATAGCTCACAAGGAAAATAGGGATTTTCGGCTAAGAGCATCAGCAACTACATTAGCTTTCCTCGGGTGATAATTAATAGCAAGCTCATAGTCTTTTAGCAATTCTAGCCACCTCCTTTGTCTCAAATTTAAATCTCTTTGAGACATCAGATACTTGAGACTTTTGTGATCGGAAAAGATGTGACGTTTCTCTCCGAACAGGTAATGTCGCCAGATCTTCAGGGTGAAAACGATAGCAGCTAATTCAAGATCATGAGTCGGATAATTTCGTTCGTGAGGCTTCAACTGTCTCGAAGCATAGGCGACAACCCGACCTTCTTGCATCAAAACACAGCTTAAACCATTCAGAGATGCATCACTATAAACTACAAACTCTTTACCGGATTCTGGCTGAACTAACACGGGAGCTTCCGTCAAAAGGGTTTCAGCTGGTCGAAACTTTGCTGACATTTATCAGACCACTCAAACTTGACATCTTTTTGTAGCAGTCTCGTCAATGGTACCGCGATCATCGAGAAACCTTTGATGAACCGTCGGTAATAACCGGCAAGTCTTAAGAAGCTTCAAACTTCAGAAACATTTCTAGGGGGTTTCCAGTCGAGAATAGCTGAAATTTTGTTTGGATCAACTCGAATACCCGAAGCAGATACTATATGTCCCAAGAAGTCGACCTCATGCAACCAGAACTCGCACTTGCTAAATTTTGCATACAATTGATTTTCATGTAAAGTCTGAAGTACAAGTCTCAAATGCTCAGCATGCTTGATCTCATCGTGAGAGTAAATCAAAATATCATCGATGAACACTACTACAAAACAGTCCAAAAATGGCCTAAACACCCGGTTCATCAAATCCATGAAAACCGCAGGGGCATTAGTGAGCCCAAACGGCATCACTAAGAATTCGTAGTGTCCGTATCTCGTTCTGAATGCGTTCTTTGGCACGTCGGAATCTCTAACCCTTAACTGGTAATAACCAGATCGTAAATCAATCTTCGAAAACACTGAAGCTCCTTTCAACTGATCAAACAAGTCGTCAATTCAGGGCAATGGATACTTATTCTTTACAGTGGCTTTATTCAGCTGTCGATAGTCGATGCACATTCTCATAGTCCCGTCTTTCTTTTTCACAAACAAAACTGGTGCACCCCAGGGTGAGAAACTCGGTCGCGCGAAACCTCTGTCTGTCAACTCTTGCAGCTAAGATTTCAATTCTTTCAACTCGGTAGGTGCCATACGGTAAGGGGTAATCGAAATTGGAGTCGTACTCGGAACCAACTCTATACCAAACTCGACCTCTCTTGCTGGCGGCAATCCCGGCAATTCTTCGGGAAACACATCCGAAAACTCACAAACTACAGGCACAGTCCTAAGTTCTCGTTTGGAAACTTTGTTGTCTAGCACATAGGCTAGATATGCTTCATAACCCTTTTTCACGTATTTCTGGGCTGACATGGAAGTGATTACAGCAAGTAGCCCATTTAATTCAGCGGATTCAATTCGGATTATTTCATTATTCAAACATCGCAAATCAATAGTCTTTCGCTGGCAATTCACTATCACGTCGTGTACGGTCAACCAATCCTTTCCGAGAATAATGTCAAATTCATCGAAGGGTAAAGGCATCAAATTGGCTGAAAAACAGAAATCTCGAACCATAATGGGACATTTCTTGCATACTTTATCAACCAGAACACAACGACCTAAAGGATTTGACACTTAAATTACGAACTCAGTAGACTCAACAGGAAGAGTCTTACTGAAGGCTAAAGTCTCACACACATATGAATGGGTTGAACCGGGATCAATAAGAGTGATAACATTAGTGTCAAAGAGAGTGAAAGTACCGGTAATGACATCCGGAGAAGAAGCCTCCTCACGGGGACGAATAGCATATGCTCTGGCAGGTGCTCGAGCCTCGGATCTGACTGCAGTATCTCTAGTCTCTCTCCGACTACCACTAGTATTTCCTCCACGCCACGGTGGTCTACCCCGAGCAGCCGCACCACTAGATCTCTGACTCGGATCAGGAGTGCGTTCATCAACTTTCAGACAGTCTTTGATAAAATGATCGGCAGATCCGCATCTGAAGCAGGAACGGTCATGATGCCTATAGCTCCCCAGGTGCCATTTACCACAATATTTACAATCAGATCTATCTCGTCGTTCATTGCCAACACTGGCAACGGAAGTGGCTCGCGAACTCATACGAGGTCGATGATGATCACGTCTAGAAAAACCCGAAGTATACCTGGATCGGCCCGAGTCATCTCTAATCTTTTTGCATGATTGCTGAACAGATTTTCCTGCAGATCTCTTACGGAATTCTCTAGCTCCTTCCTCGGCTTTTCTTTTCTCATTACCGAGCTCTTCGACTTTGCAAGCTCACTCGACTAGCACGACAAATTCTTTAATTTCCAGAATTTCCACTAGCAGTCTGATATCTTTGTTCAACCCCTCCTCGAAACGTTTACACATAATAGCCTCAGAGGATACACACTCGCGGGCATAACGGCTGAGCCGCACGAACTCTCTCTCGTATTCAATTACCGACATCTGACCTTGTTTAAGCTCAAGAAATTCCTTCCTTTTCTGGTCGATGAATCTCTGACTGATGTATTTCTTTCGGAACTCGTTTTGGAAAAATTCCCAGGTGACTCTTTCTTTCGGAACAACAGAAACCAGAGTATTCCACCAGTAATATGCGGAGTTGCATAATAGAGATACCGCACATTTTAAGCACTCCTCGGGCGTATAGGATAACTCGTCGAAAACTCGAATAGTATTATCGAGCCAAAACTCGGCCCATTTGGTATCATCACTGGGGGTAGCCTGGAAATCTTCAGCCCCATATTTCCTAATTTTGTCAACTGGGGGCCTACTCGATCTCACCGGGTTGGTTATAGGAGGGACCACATAAGTCGGAAGTGAAGTATTCGGGGGCGGCGATTGCGGAACAGCCAGATTTGATCTAAGGAATTGAGCGAACCAGTCGTTCATCATCGTATAAAAGGCTTGTCTCGTGTCATCGTCTCGATGACTGATATTCGGCTGAGAGTCATTTGGCACTATCCCTTGAGCAGGAGTAGGCGCCACGCTCTCAACATCGTCTATTACGGCTCGATCGGGTTCGAGATCCATTTCTATACAAAAATCACGTTTCAGATGTCAGAAGTCATCCCACTATCGCAATAACAGGAAATGGCATGTATAGCTAGACTCATACTTACTACGGTAGTCCGAGAATCAACTAAATTGTAGCTCTGATACTAATAAAATGTAACACCCCAAGACCCGTAGACGTCACCGGAGGGTCAAGAGGCATTACCCGACATTCACATAAATTAACAGGGCATCACTCGTACAAACATGATATAAACACTTATGGATAAAAGCTATTCATGCAAATCAAAGACTCAAAACTAAATTTACTCATGCCTTTAAGTTCATGTTACCAATTCACATCAAGCTGCTTACGAATCAGCTCCAATCCACTCATATATATATATACATAAATAAGTATACTGAATGATAACATTTAATCCTAATGTTTCAGCGTTTAGATTTTCATATTCCCATTCAAGCAATGCATATATCTTATAACCATCTTTCCCAAAATACATATCATGTAAATCATAAGTAACCATCATCATCCTTAAGACCACATGTAGGTAAAAAGCATATCTCGAAGCCATTTTCGCATGGCTATGCTTAATTACAACACCTAAATGAAAGTTTCTTAGTTAACAACCACAAAATGAAACCTATACATGCCATTCACAAAGTTAGCTATTTAAATACCAAAAAGGGGCTTTGATAGTAGAGATGACTTCGAGTGCAAGATTCCCGAGACCGTAGCTAATGAACAAGATCTAATAAACAGAAGGTTAAGAGCAATAGGGTAAGCATTTATGTGCTTAGTAAGCTTAAGTAATAAAATTCAATCAAATAACTAGAGTAAAGTAAATTCTAATGCTTATTTAATTAACCCTTTAGCCGAATGTAACTAAGACTAGATTTGCCACCATTATACAGATATGCTAAACATCAACTTAATCCATTCCCACATAAATTATAAATTCACGTATAGAAAAGAAGCCACAGGCCTTTATACATCTCTAAACCATCGTTAGAACCAATATTACTCATTGGTAAGCATAATTCAACAGAAACTAGTTTACAATTTGTGTACAGCACGTACCTGACTAGCTTATAGTAGTAGGCTCATTAGTTGAAATTGTTAAGACCGAATTTTAACTCTAGCCTTAAGGCTCTTCGGGATTTGGCCCGGCTTTTAATACTAGCCCTAAGGCTCTTCGGGATTTGGCCCGGCTTTTAACGCTAGCCCTAAGGCTCTTCGGGATTTGGCCCGGCTTTTAACGCTGGCACGAAGGCCCTTCAGGACTCAACCTGGATGAAACTCTGGCACATATGCCCTTCGGGATTCCACCCGGATCATAGCACAGATACACATATATTTGAATTCACTACATGAACTTATCACAAAGTTAGTCACAAATTATCATTCATTCGTTCATTTCACACATTAACACATAGCATGGCACTTTCATTACATATTCGGTCAATAGGCATTTTAATAAGTTACATATCAATTTGTTTTCTAAAGGCTTCATAGGTCTAAAGGACTTTCGGCTATATTACTCTTCTCTTCCTCATTACGCAGGTCACAGGTCACTTGTTTAAACGAATCATCCTCATGAGTAACTAAACGTATACACCATGTTAAATTAACTCACATGATAGGATTTTAATACTTAAAACTTACCTCGATGGTCGATAATTATTTACGAACCGACTATTCCACCACTTTTGCCTTTCCTTTGTCCGAGTGTGGCTCTCTTAGCTTTTGAGCTAAAATAAACAAGTTTACTGTTCAAAATCTATTACTAAAATCACATAGTTATTATTTACTAAATCTATGCATATCCGAATACCTATATATATACAACTCATTCACAAGCATCTCAAAATTACAAATCAATTTCACATTTCATTTTCTCATGTGGTTATTCGGCAAATCATAAAACATAGGTTAATACTTAAGCATTATAATGACCCACATTAACTGAATGGAAACACCCACTTATGCCATAAAAATCCAAGGCTACTAAGCTCAAACCCATTCACAATCAATTCTCAATATAAAACGCCAAAAATACTATCAATGAACACAAGTATCCATGGCCAAATATCTATCTGAGCTCCACACTCATATTTCATTAAACACTCATCCTCTTTACTTGACCAAGGCAAGGGATACAAATATAATCTCTTTACCACACATATATACACACTCAGATGCATACATACATATTCGGTCCCATGAATATTCATCTTACATCACAACTAAATCTTTGACTAGCTAAATATGCAATATCACAATTGAAGCTATTCGGCACTCATACATGCATTAGATATGCATTTATATCTAGTTCACAAGCATAATTACTAATTCCCTAAAAATCGAATGTGTCCCTTCAAATTTGCACAAGTACCATGTTTGATCACAAGGTAAATGCACTTATCAAAAGCACCTCTTCCCGTATTAAATTTCTAAATCCCATTCGGCCACAACTAAAATACCTATAATAACATTATTACAAAATTCAATGCCATACTTTACAAGATATACACACATATAATTTCTAAATTTAAGTACAATATGCACCATTACCTCAATGTCCGAATGTACTTCATTTTCCAAATTTACTTCTATTTCATAAACCATTATTTCCCAAAAACATTATCTAAACAATGCCATTTAACAATCCCTTATAAAAATATAAACCAAGACCGAATGCTTATTTACAAAACATCCAAAATTCCATTCGGCTAACTTATAACCCCAACATCAATTTGTTCTTCTTCTCAATCAAACAAAGAAATCTTACCCCCAAAACATCAAAACATCATTAAAACATCACAACCTCCATTGCCGAATTCCCTCTTTTTAATTTAAAAACCATTCAAAGCAAAATTGGTATAATTTAAGCATGCCTTCATGAATTCTTGCAAATTTAACTTCAAAACATCTCCTAAGACTCCATAATACACTACATATGCCATAGAACTCAAAAGCAACAAAGTTCCCTATGATTCTTCCATGACCGAATGAAGCATTCACATCCAATTCAAAAATCAATACATGGGTTGTGCCATAATCTTTACTATTGACTTGAATTCATAAAATCTAAGCAAACTAACATGATTTTTACCTTAAAATTGAAGCAAGTAAAGTGACCGAATGGTGGCTTATTTCTCCCCTCTTTTCTCTTCAAGTTACGGTAAAGAAGAACAATGAATCCACTTTTTTCTTTTCACCATTTCTTTTGTTATTTTATTCACTTTATTATCCTATTAGGCATGATTTCACATAATTTAATCATAACATAAAAAATAATATAATTTATTTTATCTAATCATCATGCATGGCTGGCCACTAAATGTCAAATGGTTAATTTGACATGCAAGTCCCTTAATTTGAAACCTTATACAACTTCTTTCATGAATTTAGCCACACACATCATAGTTCTTGTCACATAAGTCTTTTAGTTTAGTAATCACATTCAATATGTCAAATTCAAACATTTCTAAATCGTACATACACTTATCACATACATTAGACATAGGATATCGTATTCAATTATTTCTATGACTCTGTTTAGCGGTCCCGAAACCACTTCCCGACTAGGGTCAAAATAGGGCTGTCACAGCAACAATCAGATTTGGCCTAAGCCCTATTCAATATCGGTGGCCTTTGGGCCTTAGCCCATAGTGGCCTCTGTTGAGCCTGAGCCCATATCACAATATACAGTGGCCTTTGGGCCTAAGCCTATACTGGCCTTTGTTAGGCCCGAGCCTATATCTCAGATATCAATATACCTATGCAATGCACAATTATCCATAACCAACCCTGTACACCCCCTTCAAACCTTACACTCCTGTGGGGAGATACTCGACCCACCCATCCTTATACACCCATTGTGACACCGATTGCGACACCACTTATCGTTGCAGCAGAACTGCTCGTGGTTTAAAAGCCTTCGTTGTAGTACCGATTGCGGCACTACTCATCATTGCAGCAGAGCTACTCATGGCTTAAAAGCCTTTGTTGGATCCATAGTTGTCAAGTGATCGTGCAATCCTTATATACACTTCTTCCAATCATAATCCCGACCCATACGCAATATAATAATACATGAATGCAACAGAAAACATATAGCATACATAAGTCTTACTCATAACACATAAGGGTATTTCAGTAATTCTGCCCTACAAGGGTATTTTAGTAATTCTACCCTACAGGGTTATTTTGGTCATTTCTTAACATTATGGGTCTTAATTACGAAATTTGGCCAGTCAACAAGTCCTCGTTGGCTAAGGTGAATGGACACATACACTAGGTATGATTTTAGAGAAGAGGAGGTGGGTCATTAAGACCACTTAAGTACCAAGCTCTCCTTAGATCCAATCCTAGACATGCATTTACCAATTGCCACACTCTAACCTTATGACTTGTCCATAGACGCACTTGATAAATTAATTAAGTTTTATGCCGCTTAAGGATTCATTAGGAACTAGGCCTAAAAGTCCATTATAAAACCCTAGCAAGTCTACATGCTTTCATACATTTATATAGCCCATCAGGCCCAATCACATTTATATGGCCCATTAGGCCCAATCACAATTATACGGCCCATCAGGTCCAAATCTATTCCAAGCCATACAACCAACTTAATCAACTCATCACTTATTACCAATCTACCAATTTTCGCTTATCTAGGCCCACGAGCTTGTCGGGCCCATTTGGCCCATTCTGGCCCAGTTGGCCAAAACGTGACCCAAGTTCATGAGATCGCTCATGGGGTCTCTGATAACGCATAGATTACCCTCATACGAGTGTTCGCGCACCCGTACGACTACCGTAGCCAAACTTTCGACTTTTCAGCATTTCGACATTTCGGGATTTTGGCATTTCGAGATTTGCCGATTTATTGTGTGTGTGTAGTGTATTACACACCTGCTAACAAAATGCGCTGCGAAACCCTTAGCCACGAAACCACAATCGATGCCACTCAATAGTTAATCATATGCTTAACCACAATCTTTACCAAGAACCAAAATCTTACCATAGCCTTACCTTGCGCAACAAGTCCTAATAACTTTTTCTTTAATCACTAACCGCAATTACTCCTAGATTTGCACCAACTTAACCATTAGAGCCTAAGTAATCGGTGACTTGCATCCAAAACGAGTCACCCTTATAACATATATGACCATTCGGCCAACCTCTAAAACCAAAGCGATAAACACTTACCTAAAACCCCAAAACGCTTAATGAGCAATTCGGCAGAGATCTGGAATTCGAGATTCGATACTAATCCCCCACCAAAACTGATTTAGAAAGAGTGAGAGAGAGAGATGGAATCAGTACTAGAAAGACCAACTAAAAGAAAGTAAAGTACTTACACAAGAATCAATCGACCAATGTTGAAGACAAAGTGGTGGCACTACAGAATTTTGGCCAAAAGATATTCAACTTTAGGGAAGGTCAACTAGGAGTAAGAAAGAAAAAGGTTTGATGAGAAAAGAAGGGAAGAAATCGGTACAAAATAAAAGAGAAAGAATAAGGGATTTCGACTTTTAGATATTTGGAGAGAAAAGTGTTTTTGGGAAAATAGAAAGGAAGAATTTGGCATTAGTCTAGAATCCCCAAAAATGGCACTTATATATACTATAACCAAATTTACCTATCCCCAAATTCCCAATTCGGCTCCACTTCTCTACTCCTCAATCTCTTCCTAAGTTTTCTCTATTATCACTTCCTTGAATTTCTCTTCTGATCACTTCCTTCAGAGTTCAACTCCAATGCCACTACTAGCCATCCATAGTGTAAAAATAAATCCAAAATATTACCATGCTAGCACTCGAACCAAGGATCCCCTTGCCAGCTATTGACGCCACCTCCTTGCTCCCTAAGTGGAGCCACTTAGCCACTACACCACAACCTCACTTGTGTCCTATTTCTTCACCATTTATTTAAAAGCCATGGCACTCGCAAACAGGGTTCTTTTAACATTTGACAGAAATTTCTCCACTTCAAAGCTTGAACTCAGAACTTAATAAATGGCCCTTTAACATTTTAATAACACTCAACTAAAATATCAAACACACCATACTCATCTTAACCACAAAAGAAAGTTTGAGATTTTTGGGGCGTTACATTTTGAATATTTCCAAAGGTTCCCTCGTTGTGATGAAAGGGCAGAGAAAGATTGTCAAGTTATATATTTTGCAAGGTCCTACTATTACTGGTGATGCAGCTGTCACATCCTCTTCCTTGTCAGATGATGATATTACTAAACTTTGGCATATGTGCCTAGGGCATATAAGTGAGAATGACATGGAAGAATTGAGTAAAAGAGGACTTCTTGATGGGGAAGGAATTTGCAAACTGAAGTTCTGTGAGCACTGCATTTTTGGGAAGCAAAAGAGAGTTTGATTCACTAGAGGAATCCATAACAAGCAGGGAATATTGGAGTATATTCATTCTAATCTGTGGGGGCCATCAGGAATGCTTTCGATAGGTGGAGCTAATTATATGCTAACTTTTATTGATGATTTTTCCAGAAAAGTTTGGGCGTTCTTCTTAAAGCATAAAAGTAATATGTTTTTCGTATTTAAGTCTTGGAAAACTATATTAAAAAATAAAAGGGAAAACAAATAAAGTACCTCCGCACAGATAATGGCTTAGAGTTCTATTTTGATGAGTTTAATAAACTGTGCAAGTCAAAAGGGATCATGAGACAGTTGATAGTTCGTTATACTCTACAGTAAAACAGCATTGTAGAATGAATAAACAGAACGATCATTGAGAAGGTTCGATGTATGTTGTCAAATTCCAACTTACTAAAGTCGTTTTGGGCCAAAGCAACATCTACTACATGTTTTTTGATCAGTAGATCTCCATCTGTTGCCATTGAGAAAAAGACTCCACAAGAGGTATGGTTTGGTAATCCTGTTGACTATTTTGATTTCAAGATCTTTGGGTGTTTTGCATATGCTTATGTTGATAATGGAAAATTAGAATCGAGATCCATTAAATGTGTTTTTCTTGGTTATAAAGCTGGTGTAAAAGGGTATAAGTTGGTGTCTTGAAAATAGAAAAGTTGTGATTAACAGAGATGTTGTTTTTGATGAAACTAGTATGCTACCTAAGTTATCTCTTTAAGACTATTCCAATAAAGAAAATCAAAAGTAGGTTGAGCATCAGATTAATCCTAAATCTACAATAGAGTCGACTCCTAAAGCTAGTACAAAAATTCAGAATAAAGTTACTTTTTCACCACAATACTCTATCGCCAAAAATAGAACTAAAAGAGAAATTAAACCTCTAAAAAAGTATGCCGAGGCTGATCTAGTTGCTTATGCTTTAAATGTGGCTAAAGATATAGACGCAAACAAAGAGCCATCTAATTATTCTAGGGTGGTTAGCTATGAAGACTCAGAAAAGTGGATGTTTGCTATGCAAGAGGAGATGAAATCACTCCACAAATACAGAACATGGGATCTTGTGAAACTTCCTAAAGGTAAAAAGGTTGTTCATTGTAAATGGGTGTTTAAAAAAAAGAAGGGACCCTAGGAGTTGAAGAACCCAGATATAAAGCAAGGCTTGTTGCAAAGGGCTACAATTAAATTCCAGGAGTGGACTTCACAGATGTGTTCTCCCCAGTTGTGAAGCATAGTTTGATTCGAGCTTTGCTTGGTATTGTGGCCATGCATGATTTGGAGCTTGAGCAGTTAGATGTAAAAACTACATTTTTGCATGGAGAACTTGAAGAGGATATTTACATGCAACCACCAGAGGGTTTTACAGTCTTAGAAAAAGAGGACTATGTTTGCTTATTGATAGAGTCCCTTTACGGTTTGAAATAGTCACCAAGACAGTAGTACAAAAAGTTTGATTCCTTTATGACTTCTCATGATTTCAAAAGAAGTAGCTTTGACAGTTGTGTTTACTTTAAGGAAAACATTGATGGTTTTTTTGTGTATCTACTTCTTTATGCTAATGACATGTTGATAGCAGCAAAAGATAAATGAGACATAAGAAAGGTCAAAGCCCAACTAAGTGAAGAATTTGAGATGAAATATTTGAGACTAGCAAAGAAGATACTTGGTATGAAAATTCTCAGAGATAGAAAAGCAAATAAATTGTACCTAAGTCAGAAGGGGTACATTGAGAAAGTTCTTTGCAGTTTTAATATGTAGAGTGCTAAGCCTGTTAGTACTCCTTTAGTAGCCCATTTCATACTTTCATCGGGTTTGTCTCTACAATCAGGTGATGAGATTGAGTGCATGTCACATGTTCCATACTCTAGTGCAGTGGGATCTCTCATGTATGCTATGGTTTGTTCATGTCTAGATTTATCATATGCAGCCAGTGTAGTTAGTAGATATATGGCGAATCCCGGTAAAGAATATTGGAAAGTAGTTCAAATGGATTTTAAGATACTTACGAGGTACTACTGATGTTTACTTACAGTTTGGAAGAACTAGAGATGGAGTCATTAGATATATTGATGCTGATTTTGCTGGAGACCTTGATAGAAGAATATTCCTCACAGGTTATGTCTTTACAATCGGACGTTGTGCAATCAGTTGGAAAGCCACTTTGCAAACTATAGTTGCTTTGTCTACCACTGAAGCTGAGTGCATGGCAATTACTGAGGCTTATAAAGAAGCCATTTGGTTGAAGGGACTCTTTAGTGAACTTAATGAAGACCTTCAAATCAGTACAGTATTTTTGTGACACGTCAGAGTGTCGTCTTCCTTACAAAAGATCAAATGTTTCATGATAAAACAAAACACATTGATGTTCGATATCATTTTGTTCGTGATATTATTGCTCGTGGTGATATTGTTGTCAGCAAAATTAGTACTTATGAAAATCCTATAGATATGATGACTAAGTCACTTCCTATAACCAAGTTTGAGCATTGCTTAGACTTAGTTGGTGTTTATTATTGAAGTTAAACCCTTAAGGGTTTTATGGAAGAGGTGGAGAACTTGTTCGTTAAGAGTTCACGATGAAAAACTTGTTCATTGAGAATTTATGTCAAGGTGGAGATTGTTAGAATTAAGTGACCCGAATCCTTATTTAAAGAAAATACAATGGTAAAATAAAATAAAATTAAAATCCATATAAAACTACACTTCTTTTATTTTATTTTAGAATAAGGTTTTTAAACCTTATTAAACTCCATCTATTTGATATTGATTAGAATAAGGTGTTTCAATCTTACTACACTCCTATTAGAATATAGTTTTACAAGCCTATACATAGACATAGTCTAATCCTCTTGTAATCATTCGAATTTGACATAGTGATTTTTCTTCTCCTCTGCCCGTGGTTTTTCCCAAAAAGGGTTTCCACGTAAAAAATTGTATGTTCTTTATTTTTCTTTCTCTTTTCTTTGCGATATATTGTCATTACCGACATTCTATTTTCTCAACAACAATTCACAGAGATACAAGAAAGATGAAGGCACCTGAAGAACAACTGTCCTCTTAGCAGAGGTTTTACCAGGAACAACAGAGATTTCTTCAAGAATAGTTAGAGAGACAACAATAGATGGATAAGAGAAATGAGAGAAATGAGAATATTATAGAAAAATTAAGAGTGGTAAGAAATGCTCAAAGGAAAAATCTTTAGGAGTGGGAGGATGAAACAACCCAATCCACACATAAACAATAACACAACTCTCAATGTGGAGATGGCCCTGCAAACCATAAAAGAGGGCAACATTAGCAAATTGATGAATATTTCTTTGAAGAAATAATGCAAGAGTTAATAAAAGAGATGTGGTACTTTTAATAGCCAAAGTCAACGGGCTTGTTTTGAAGTACACCAACGAACCTTTGGCATTGGAGATACTTCTGCACCATTTCCCCCAAACATTTAAATTTCCCAAAATGTTCTATGATGGTCGTGGTGATCCACAAGACCACTTGGCATGTTATAATAACCACATGAACAAAATTGGAGCCTCTAACAAATGTCAGACATTTTTGATGACTTTGAAGGATTTTTCTCAAGCTTAGTATTTAGTACTTTAGAAGCATTCTATCTCTACCTTCAACCAATTTATTAACCTGTTCATGAATAGATTTTTGGCTAACAAGACCTTGTAGCATTTCGTGACATACCTCATGTCTACTAAACAACAAAAAAAAGATGAATCTCTTTGAGAATTCATTAAAAGGTTCAATGCCACAACTATAATAACCAAAGACGGGTTAGATGATTTTACGATTTAAACATTTTTATTAGGTACAAGCCACCAATTTTTGAAGTATAACTTGGTCAATAAGCCCTCTCAAAGATGTCTTATCTTTATGAGATGCCCTAGAGGTTTGCTGAGAATGATGAAATTAAAAAAGTTAACATTAATGCTGACCGCTTATAAATGTGTTATCGTTTATAGTAAAAATATCACATAAAAATATATAGAATTAGAATGGCGGTGTCTGCAAGCATACGAGTCAAATTGTAATATAGTAAAGTTTACAACGAAACACTGGTAAGTATTCCGAGGATCGTACCCAAGGGATTGCAAATTGGAGAAACTATTATTAAATTAATCACAGAAAATAATTACTAATTTAATCAAGTCATGAATTAGTAGTGTTAGTCCAAATTAATAGATTTATTAAACTAATTAAATTATTAAACCTAACCTAATGAAATTTCCTATTCCTAGTGTCAATAATGTGAACCTTTAGCCTATGATCTATTAAATCCCTAATTAATAAATAGAAGATTAACTAATTTTAGAATTTGAGTTTTCATATGAATTAGCTATTAATTAATTAGTATTATCTCTCGATCTCTACTAATTAATTAATCAATTGGTTGATATTCACTTATCTACCGACCTCACTTTCTCAACCAGGATAAACTACGATTTACTCGACTAAATGTATCTCCCAATCTCGTTTAACCTATGACATTTTAGGGTTGTCAAGCTTAAGGTTTAAGAACGCGTCATCTATACCAACTAATCCTATTATGAATCCTTATTTTTTTGTTAATTAATCAACTTGATGAATTAATCAATTCAATAAATGAATCAAGCAAGATCTGAGTAAAGCATAATATATTATTTTGATATTCATACAAATATTAATTGATCAAGTTAACAAAATATGAATAAATGAATAAAAGAGAAGAGTAGAGAGAATGCTCATTGATATTATATTGAAACGTGAATACAGAGCAATCTCTACTCATAATTGTCTTCACATTGGAATAGAAAAGTTCTGACTAAACGAAAATAAAAAGAAAATACAAAGAAATCTGAATAGGAAAATTTATGCCTTTAAGTCTACTCACCAATTCTGGTGACCCTAAGGTTGCTTATATAGGCAACGACCTACTTGGTGACCACTCAATCCAATATACATTTAGATACCAATTAATGCAATATTTTGATAAATACTAGGGTTCAAATATGGAAGTATCCCAAGAGTATCGTCCAAGAATTCAACTCTATTTTGGCCTGCCAGTGTCACATCATTGTGACATGGGAAGACTCATCGTCACAACGTTGCCACAGTGAAATCCTTCTAATCTTTATCGCGTCGTCATGACGAGAGGAAACTCATTGTCATGATGTCGAGTGCCTTTCAAGCCTTAGTAGCTTCGTTGTTCTATCGGGCTCCCTTGTCTCATGACTAGATCATCATCCCTTGTATTCTTGGACCCGAATTGACATTCTACACACTTAACGAGGCCCGAATTGACCTTAAGGGTCATCAAAATAGCCAAAAATGCATGAAAATGCTCATTTTATTAACTTTTAGTTCCTAACCTACTAATACAAAAAATACGATAATTAATTATAAAATGCCTAGAAAACAAGATCATTAAGTGTAGAAATGACCTAAAATAACTACTACATGATGGTAGGTCACATGCTCACCGTGAACCTTAGCATCTATAGGAAACTTCAATAGCTCTCAGTCATGGAAGACCACCACTTAGTGATAGACCGAGAAGAGACTTTCCAAACCAATCATACTCAAGAGGGTGCAAAAATCTAATGATTAAGATAATCCCTGATGACACCTGAGGTCCACTAGAGACGACATATCACATTAACAACACTAAATGAAACAAAACAAAGTCTCATATAACAAGTTTTTTTTCTTATCATGACTTAAATACTTCACCAGCTCAAATCCTTAGTCAAATATAGCATCCAAAAATTCTAGTGTCTCCACCACCTATTAGGCCTAACATGTCCATTTGAAGGATGCCATTAAGTTCTTAGTGTATAGTAGTGTGTAAGGGTCAACTTAAGTAGTTTGTAGCTCATCTTGAGAAACCTAATGTTATATGATTTGTAATGATATGGGAGCATGTTTTTCTAACAATTATAAAGATGATAAAGGAAAGGGTAAGAAAGCAACCAGAGGGGTTATTAACATTATTATTGGTTCTAATAAGGAGTAGGAAAGGTCTAACAACAATAGAAAAGCTTACCTTTAAAGTGTAATATCAATGGAAACTCCATAAAAAAAGTCTCTTCATTCGATAGCGTGGTAGATAGGGTTCAATGAGCATGGTGAATAAGAGTTGATTGATGTTGAAGGTAATGATCTGTTGATTGTATCAACTATGACAACAGGTTTTCAAATGAAGAGTATATTAATTGACATAGGTAGTGCGATGGAAGTCTTAAGTTGACAAGCATTCTAGCAGATGGAATTGAAAAGCTCAACATTGAAACAAGCCAAGCCCATTTATGATTGTAGCAATCAACCACTCAATTTTAAGGGTTCAGTGGTACTTTCAGTTGTGTTAGGCGATGGCTAACACATAGTAACTGAAATGGTGGAGTTTTTAGTTGTTGATCATCTGACAACTTATAATTTCATTCCCGGTTATCCTATGATGTAAATGGAAAAGATGGTTATGGTGACCTTTTGATAGAAGGTTAAATTTCAAACTCCAATTGGCAAAAGATATATGAATTTTGATTAGTAAGCAGAAAAACAGTGTCATGTACTTTTGTTGCAGTTGACATAAAAAGAAAGAAAGAGGATATTCCCACACCTCCTCTAGAAAAAGTTGCTCTAAGGCGAAGATTAGGGTAAATGTAATTAACAAAGCTATGTTAAATCTTAGGAGCTTGGATGTCACAAACATTTAAGTGAAACTCACACTATGTGAACCTCCGATGCGGATTACCTCTTCAGGAGTACATGAAGCCTCACACCCATTGATTACGAAACAACCCTATGGTGTCACATCATTGATCTATAGGTGATTTGCCACAATTCGATGTGGAAAATTAGGGTCTTTCCAAAACTTGACGAGCTTGTTTTCTAGTGTTTTTATATGGTTTTATTACTTTTTTTTATTTTTATTACTTTATGTTTAATTTGTGCAAAAATAAACATTTTTACTCAATTTTGAGTTATGTCACGACCTAATAGGCCACCACGTGCCTAGGGATGATTTAACGGCTCTATTTAGTGTGTAGGACATTGTTTTAGGTTAAGAAGATGAATAATGACTGCAGCCTCGTGACACCGAGGAGTGTTGTTGCAACAACGACCTACAAAGTCAAAATATCCACAAAATGAAGGTAATGTTGTGACACCAGTCCCGTGGTGTCGCGACACTGAGCGATGATTAGGAAAATTAATCATGGGTTTTATAATTCACACAATGACTTATAATCAGATTTTTAGACTGTTTAAAAACTCTAATTAAGTTAGATCATAATCTCTTTAAATAGACATGTTTAGCCTCACTTTTGGAGGCTTGGCCAAGTGAGCCACTTAGTTAGTTTTAGGGTTTTATTTATTTTATTTTAATTTAGTCATTTGAATAGTTTTTGTTCGTGTTTAACTTGGATTTGATTTTGATCCAAAGCCTTCAATTTAATAGTTTTTCTTTATTTCTTTTTGGATTCAAATTGCAATCAGAGTGATCTTTACAACCGTTAAAGGAAATTCCGCTTCTGCGCACAAATCGATACGAAAAAGAATTTATTTTCTTATTCCCTTCTTTTATTTAATTTATTATTTTGTATGTTAAATATGAGTTTAGCGATTATTGCATCTAGATCCATAAGTAACTAATTTCCTTAGGGAGATTAGCGAATGAATGTGTAACTAATTAACAAATGAATTAGGGTTTAAATCTGAGTTAGTTAGCTTAAATTATGTGTGATTAAATCCTAGGAAGTGATGCCCCTAAGAAGTAACTTAGGATAAACGAGATCAAAAGATAATTTTACTGAGTAAATCATAATTTATCCCGGTCAAGAAAGTGAGGAAGAGAGGTAGTGTGTATTGGTCGATTAGTTAATTGTTAGAGGCCGAGAGGTAATAGCTGATTATTTAATAGTTAACTTGATAAAACCCGAGTTTTGAAGTTAATTTGGAGCATTGAAGTGAGTTAATCTCCTGCTTGTTTTATTGGAATTTGTTACGAATGTCAATTGGTTGATTTTTTTAGATAATTTTATGTTAATTTTGTTAATCCTTTTTAATTTGATTTTTCGTAATGTAATTTTAAATCAATACTATTTAGCCTTGTTAGTGTAGAAAGTTAATTTAAGTTTAATTCAACCTCCCTTGGGTATCCTTAGAATGCTTCCCGGAGCGTTTCGTTGTAACATTCTTTACTATATTACAATTTGGCCTTATTGTGACAGCACGAATTAAGGCCTAAAAGGAATAGTGGTTTCGAAACCACAATTTTGAAGTAGAAAATTTTATTCCGATTAATTTTTATAATTTATCGGGTGATTAGATGCATGTGTTAGAATATCGATAGAAAATTTCATGAATTGCATGTCTAATTTGCCAATTAGGACTTAATTGCAAAAATTGATAAATATGAGTTCTAGATGTTAAAGGATTTAATTGAAGATCATAATTGAAGTAGAGGTCCTTAAATGGTAATTATACCATTAGGTTTTCATAGACAAAAATGGACATACATAGGTAGGAATAACCAAAGTTTTTAATGAAGGGTATTTTAGTCATTTGGTAATTAAAAGATTAAAAAAGGGAAAAAAATGGCAAAATATGTCCATCTTCTTCATTAGGATGAAATTTCAAGGGTTCTCCATAGCTAGGGTTTGTTTCAAGTTTCCAAGCTCCATAGTAAGTGATTCCAAGCCCCGTTTTTAATGTTCTTTATGTTTTTGGAGTCTCGGTAACTTGATTTAGCTTATTCTAGCAATAATTTAACCTAGGGTTCATATTTGGAAAAATACCCATAGATGAAAAGTGTTTATTTTGATGTTTTATGATAGAATATGAAGTTTTAAATTATGTCAAACAACTTGTGCTACTCGGTTTTAAGTAAAAATGAGTAAAACGGCATAATCGGTAAAAATACCTGATGTTCATAAGTATATGTTAGAGTGGGAGTTTGATGTTGCAGTTAGTAAATAAATGGTCAGCGTGTCCTAAAACATAAGAGTTAGGGAAAAAGTTTAATTTCCGAGCTTTGGGGCAAAAGTGTAAATATGCAAAAGTTTAGGAGTAAAATTATAATTTTTCCAAAGTTAGAGCTAAGGACTGTTTTGATAAATGTGAGTATTAAACAAGCTAAATGTGTTATTTTAGATCAAGAAAGATGTGGAATCAACCTTGATTGGGGAAAGGAAAAGATTATGGACTAAATTGTAAAATTTCTATATTTTGCACCGATGTAAGTTTGTATGTAAATAATATATTGTTTTTACTTATGTTATAATATTTTGTTATTATATGAGTCGTGGTTGCATATTGAATGCTCATTTGAGGTAAATTATGAATTGAAATTGAGTATAGATGAATTGGTAAAATGTTGAAAAGTAAAGAATTTCCCGGTTGAACTTTCGGAATAGAAAAGATATGAATAATCCGTTGTGAGAACACATGTGTAGTACTATGTGCAGGCTACTATGTGTTCAAGATGGTTTAGGTCACGTGTGTAGTACCAAGTGCAGGCTACTACATGTACCAAATGGTTGGGTCGCATGTGTAGTACTATGTGCAGGCTACTGTGCGTACTCGATTTTTTCGATCACATGTGTGGTACTAAGTGCAGGCCACTATGTGTAAGAAATTTTTTTGGTCACATGTGTAGTACTAAGTGTAGGCTACTATGTGCACCAATTAGCTTCGGCTACAAGGGTGGTACTATGTGTAGGTCACCGAATATCTGTTACTATCCGATGTGTTCAACGGGAAAACCTATTAATTGCAAATTCATATGAAAATATGGTGTTAAGTATAGGGATATGAATATATGTATTGTGAGCAATGTGCTCGATAAGTAATCGAACTTTGGTAAGTTTGATATAGTTAAGTGTTACTATGAAAAATTGATACAAGGAAATTTATGAAAAAGTGAAACTTGAAATATAACAGTTTTGGGCAGTAGCAGTTAGGTAAATTTGAAAAATCACCTAAAATGGTAGAAATTGAATTAGAGGTTTAATGAGATATGGAATTAAATATTATTTAGTCTATTTTTATATAAAAGAAATAGAGAAAGCAAATGAATTCTTTATTTTGAGATATTTATATTTTTGTAAGACTGGTTCAGATTGATTTCGTGATCCCCTATTTTGATTTGTAAAAATCATTAAAAATTGTAAAAAAATATTTATGAAACATAATTTATATGGGTGGATTCTTTATTGAGTCTATTTTTAGTAGAAACAAATGTGAACATCTTTTGGATTCTGTATAAAGAGAAATTGAAATTTTAGTAAAGAGTGGTCAGGATTGTGGAGTAGCAAAACAGGAGAAAATTTAATGAATAAAATGTATTAATTGGCCCAACCAAAAATTCTGAAATTTTTATGGTTAGAAGAAATATGAGTCTAGTTTCTAGGAAAATTATCGAATCTTAATCTACAGCTCTGTAGCTCCAGATAAAAATAATTTAGTGATTAGGACTCGAATGGACAGCTTGTACTAAACTTAAGTAAATGATAAATGCATGTGAGAATAAGGTTGTGTAATTGTGGATACATATTTTGGGATCTATAAATGCCATTATCAGTTTGTTATTTTTATTATTATTTACATATTACTTACTAAGCTATAAGCTTACTTTGCTTCCTCTTTCTTTCTTGTCTTATTTTATAGTGTAAACGAGTTTGTTCGTGATTTGAGGAAAAATTGTCGGAGGCTCACCAACATTATCCATCCTTCCTTTTGGTATTTTGTAAACATATTTTGGGTATATGGCATGTATAGAGGACTTGAGTATTTCATGGTAAATTTTAGTAATATCACTTGAAAAGTTGATTTCTAATATTGGATATATCACTTGCATTATGATATCGATGTAATCTAATATTAGTTAAATTGCAAATTTTAATATAGATGAGAATTTAATATTAAAAATATGAGTAAATAATTAATGGGTTTTAATTTAGATAATCATTTTATGTTTTGATTTGATATGATTGCACGTATGTTATTCTGGTAATACTCGTATCCTGTTTCGGTATTGAGCACGGGTATAGGGTGTTACACTTATACTTGCAGACACTGCTGTTTAATTATATATTTATTTGCTGCATTATTTTCAGTCTATATGTTCGCACGTCTAGCAGCGGTTAAGTTGTTGGCACTATTGCCGGGGGAGGTTTCGACATTAAAATGAAGTTAATTTTTTTTTTCATTTTGATAAGATAAATAGAAATATTTAAAATTATATATAAGAATTTTATTTTCAGTTATTTTATTTTATTTTTCAATTATAAATTTTATTTCAAATTTTCTTTGATTTTCGTGTATGGCTCGAACTGGAACCATTCCAATTGAGCCAGATCCTGAACTAGAAAGAATCTTAAGGCAAGCCCGTCAATAAATGCAAAATAATCCACTCCTAGTAGTTGACTTACCCCGGGAGAATCTTTTGTTTGACAAACCACCAAAACTATCAGCATAGTTCTAAAAATAGCCATTGATGGCTCGACTAGAGCGAACCTTGCGCGAATATGTACTACCTACTTTAGATGCTGCTCTAGGTAGTATCGAGAGTCTAATAATTAATGAAAAAAAATTGAAATTAAGAGGCCCACCATCTAAATGATACAAAACAATTTGCAATTTTGGGGCAATATGATGGAAGACCAGAACAAATACTTAAAGAGATTCCTACAGCTATGTGACACATTCAAATATAATAGAGTGATTGATGACGCAATCCGTCTCTGGTTGTTCCATTCTCGTTTTGCAACAATGCCTGTGAATGGCTTGATTCCCAAGAGTCAGGTTCCATCATGACATGGAATGACTTGGTAGGGAAGTTCTTACACAAAATTTTCCCCATTAGTTGAACCATCCAATTAAGGTGTCATATTGCTAATTTTAAGCAATTTGAAGACTAGACTCCATACAAAGCATGGGAATGCTTCAAGTTGCTACTTAGGAAATGCCCGCACCACAGTATGCAAGGCTGGCTACAATTGCAATTTTTTTTATAATGGACTGGGTGAGAGCTTAAGAACTGGTTTAGATAGTGCACCGGTTGGAGCCTTCATGAACAATATCTACGAGCAAGCTTGTCAATTTATGAAAATTTGGCAATGAACTCATGCATGTGGCCTAACAAGTGCTTTTCATATATCTAAAAGCCATCAGCGGTTAAGGTGGTTAAGGAATACAACTAATATCAATAAATTTTGAAGAAATTACATTATCTAGAGAGTACTGTTAAGCCATCGATGAATGATGTCACTCAAAGCTACATGTTGTACTCTGAAACCCAATCCAAGGAAGTGAACTATTTGGGCAATAGGGTGGAAATCCCTATTCAAACACTTATAACCACAGTTGGAAGGATCATCTGAACCTAAAGTGGAGAGGTAATCAAGGTAGTGGAAACCCAACTCCAAATCAACAAAACGCTCCATATCAACCCCTGCATATGCAAAGATCTCATGAGAGATCCATGGGTAATGACTATGTTGGTTGTGGTCAATGCTTGGACCAGATTGAAAACAAGATGCAACTAATGAGGTATGGTATTCAACACGTAAAGACTGAATGCACACAAACTTGTACTGATGTTGTCAAATTAAAGGAAGAGATGCATAATATCGTGAGCATGTTGAATAAGATGCGGAGGAAAATGGGCATGAGTGTTTTGAGTAATACTGAAAATAACCCCTAGAGGGACAGAAAAGAGCATGTAAATGCAATTACATTCCACTTAGTTTAAACTTTAGTAAACTTGAAAAACCCCGTTAATAAGGAAAATGATGATGTCAAGATGAAAAGCTAAAACCTTGATGAGCCTGGAACGGAAGTCCACACTAAAGAAAAATCTGAACCGATAGCTAAGCTAAAAATTACCCCACACTCGGAACTAGTTCCAAGGAACGTACCCTTTCCATCGAGGTTGGAGGACAAGAAACGAAAGGATGAGGGGGAATTCATAAGTTTTCTAAATCTATTCAAATCCATTAATGTAAATTTCCACTACTAGAGCTAATAAACAAGATATCAAAATATGCCAAATACCTAAAAGAAATAATGTCTAGGTATAAGAAATTAAAGAAAGGTGAGAAAATTAAAATTGACGCCTCTTGTAGTGCCATAATTGCCCAAAAATACCCCAAAACTAAAAGATTTGGGAAATTGAACAATTCCCATGGAAATAGGGAGCAAACATTTTAGTAAAGCCCTTTGTGACTAAATAGCTAGCATAAATTTGATTCCTTTATCCACATATTTAAAACTTAGATTGGGGGAACTAAAAAATACGGTATTTACACTACAATTAGCCGATAGGTCTATTGTACACCCCAAAAGTGTACTGAAGATGTATTGGTTAAGGTTAGGGGTTTTAGAGTCCCTGTTGATTTTTTTCATTCTAGACTTTGAGGAGGGCCAAGATATTCCAATTCTGTTGGGTCGACCATTTTTGGCTATGTCTAGATTGACCATTGATCTTGAAAAAAAATGAGTTAATAATGAAGACTGATGGCAAGATAGAAGTATTCAAATGTGGCCATGATTCCCAAAATACGGAATATGAAAATAAAATAGGGGATAATCGTTATGTAATTTCTTTTAGCATCCTTAACAACATTGGTCAAAGCTACAATTCAAGCTTAATGTGTGTGGGAAGACATGGATCGAGGTAACGCGACAAGTGGAAAGACCTTAGATGGAAGTGCACATGTTGGACAGGCTAAGGCGATAGTTAAAGAAGCAAAATGACAATGCATGGAATGGATCTGATAGCCATACTTAATGTTGTCAAGAAATTTTGAATAATTGTTGTAAAATATTGTTCATTTGAACTTTTGAATTTTTATTTTGGATTTTAATTAGGTTAGAAACTTTTAATTAGAGTATGATTAAGAACTTATCCAGCTAAAGGGAGCCACTGAGGGACCTGTTTAGAATTAAGAGTGAAATGAAGGGACCGACACACCTTAAAACTAAAAAACAAAGAACATAAAGGTAGTGTCAGGAAGCCGAACCTTTCTGTTGCGACACTAAACTTAAAAGCTCCTAGGATTTTTAAAATTAGCACAGGCATTTCGAACAAAAAATAATTTTAAAGTTTAGGCCCATGTCGCGACACTATGTGTCAATGTTGTGATGCGAAACTTCAAATGAAAAACATGGAGAATTCGAAGTACAATGTTGCTACACTGATGTTGGGTCTGCAATTTTGACCTGTTTTTTGCATGGCCTATACAACCCTTGATAAACGCTAAATTATACAAATTTTTACTTCATGTTTAGCCTATATTTTGGATGGATTCTTATCAATTTTGTGAGAATTGGTGCTCTTAATCCTTCATTTTTATATCTTATAGTCAGGAGAGCATAGGAAGAAGAAAGAACGGAAAACAGGCCAAAAACGATGAAAAATGGGCCAAAATGTGCAAACAACACGGGTAAAGAAATGCCACACGGCCGTGCTACATGAAGATCACACGGTCAAGCCCCCGACAAGCATGGCTAGGTCACACGGCCGTGCCTCCACCGATAAAAGCACACGGCCTCTGTCGAAGTCACACGAGCGTGGCACACGGGCGTGTTCTAGTCGTGAGGAAGGGGAATTTCACTCGAATTGGGATGCTTAAAGGCTAAGAAAGGCTCCCCACAAGCTCTCTATATAAAGACCTCATGAGGCAGAAGCAAACACACATGTTTTTAGATATTTTTCCTCTCGTTTTTTCTGCCACACTGAGGGTAGAAGCAAGGGATTACTCCAAGGGAGAAAGCCGATTAATTCATCTCAGAAGCCAGAATTCTGCAGTAACATAGAGGATCTCCCTAAATTCCTTCAGGGGTTTTTGGTTTCTTTTATGTTTTGTTATTTTATATCTTCTAAGATGTTTTCCTTCTTTATTATGAACTAAACCCCTCAAATACTTGAGGGGGATGAAACCTAAAACAGATCTTGTTATTTATTCTTGATTTATTTGATAAATACTTGAATTGTTCTTAATTATGCGTTCTTCATTCTTGATTTAATAATCCTAGGTATTAATTCAAGAATTAGATGTGCTTAGAGTAAAGGAGCAAAAGTCCCTGTGATAAGAGTAGATCTACCATAATTAAGCGGAGTTGCATGCAACCCTAGACATAGGGCGACATAAATCTGCCGGATTAGGGTCAAACCTAATATTGGGAGCCATAGATCGAATTAATGCAACCTAGGGAGTTAATTAATAAGGGAACTTTAATTAACAACTTAGGCCTAGTTGCTCTACGCCTCGACGGAGTGTTTAGCATAAGTTAGGGATCTCTACGGATCAAGTCAAGTAAAGAAATCATATAGTTCAAGAAAATAATAACAAGTGAAGTCTAGGTGGATTCTCCCTTGAGTATTGTCCATATAAATAAGCTTTTCCTTAAAAGTTTTCCCAATTTACTTTTTACGCTTTCTTAGTTAGTTTTAAAATTAGTTTAAACACTCCTCTTTTATTTTTTAGGCTAGATAATAGAAAGAAGTAAGTACTAGTACTTTTGGTTCCCTTGGGTACGATAACTCGGTCTTGCCATTAAACTATACTACTGTTCGATAGGTGCGCTTGCCTCAATGTCGTGATATTAGTTGGTTTTGGTGTGATCAAGTTCTTTATAAATTTTATTACTTCATATCATGCATATCAAGTTTTTGGCGCCGTTGCCGGGGAACTAAAATATTATGAAAGCTCGATTTTTATTACTTTAGCCATTACTATATATATATATATATTTTCTTTTATTTTTGTTTTCAGTTTTTATTTATTTTTATTTTTCTTTTAAATTATTTTTGAGTTTTCTTTCCTTTTTCTTTTTAGGTCTTTTTAGTTTATGACTAGAAACAACCCAACAGGACGACTACTTTTTGACGACGATCTAGAAGCAACAGTTCGCAGAAATAGCAGAGAAATTAGACGCAGTTTACATTATCCAGAACAAGAACCTGAGCAAGAGCCAAAACCTACAGACGAGATGGAAGCAAATCAAAACGTTCCACTACCTCCAGCACTACCAGCAGAACTAATAAACTAAGAAGAAGCTCCTCGCACTATGTATGATTATGCTAAACCTAGTTTGGCTGGTACCCAAACTAGCATTCTTAGACCTACTATTGCTGCTAATAATTTTGAGTTAAAGCCTAACACTATTCAGACGATACAACAATTGGTGCAGTTTGATGGTTTACAGGACGAAGATCCAAACTCACACATAGCCAATTTCTTGGAACTATGTGGTACCTTTAAAATAAATGGCGTTCCTGATGATGCCATTCGATTGAGGCTATTTCCATTCTCTTTGAGTAATAAAGCCAAATAGTGGTTAAATTCTTTACCACGAGGCTCAATTACCACATGGGAGCAAATGACCGAAAAATTTTTACTCAAATATTTTCCTCCAGCTAAAACAGCCAAATTACGAAACGATATTTCTTCTTTTGTGCAGATGGATTTAGAAACACTATACGATGCATGGGAGAGATACAAAGATCTTTTGAGAAGGTGCCCTCATCATGGTCTACCTTTGTGGCTACAAGTTCAAACCTTCCACAACGGTTTAAACCCGTCAACTAGACAAATGATTGATGCAGCCGCAGGAGGGACGATCAATAATAAAACACCTGAAGCAGCTTATGAATTTATTGAAGAGATGTCATTGAATAATTATCAGTGGCAAGTTATGAGGACAAAGCCAACAAAAGCCGCAGGAGTTTATAATATTGGTGCTGTCGCCATGCTTACTAACCAAGTAGAACTTTTAAATAAAAAGATTGATAATTTTGTTAGTTCTACATAGGCACAACCAGTGATGCAATGCGACGCGACTCAAGGAAACACGTTTAATCTAGATTTCACATCTTATGGATGCAGCATGGAAACTGAACAAACCAACTATATGTGTAACAATTCTAGATCTCAAAATAACCCTTATAGTAATACTTATAATGCAGGTTGGAGAAATCACCCAAATTTTTCATGGGGAGGACAAGGAAATCAAAGACAACAACCTCCTCCAGGATTTCATCAACCACCACCGCAACATGAGAAGAAGTCGAATCTTGAAGAGATGTTGACCAAATTTATGGCCGTATCAGAAACCCATTTTCAAAGCACTGAAACGGCACTAAAAAATCAGTAAGCATCAATTCAAGGGCTTGAAAACCAAATTGGTCAACTTGCAAAATTAATTTCAGAAAGACCACAAGGAGGATTACCAAGTAACACTAAGCCAAATCCCAGAGAACATGTCAAAGTGATTACTTTAAGAGATGGAAAGGTCCTAGCCGAACCAGAAAAGAAGACTATCCCAGAACTTTCAGAAGAAAAGGCAGCGGAACTTAAGGATAACACTCCACCGCCACTCAAGGAATACAAACCGCGCATCCCATATCTAGCAAAATTGAAGAAAGACCATACAGACGCTCAATTCGGTAAGTTCCTTAAAATTTTTAAACAATTACACATTAACTTACCTTTTGTTGAAGCAATTTCACAGATGCCGAAGTATGCGAAGTTCCTTAAAGAACTTCTGACAAATAAAAGGAAGTTGGAAGAATTGGCCACAGTAGAACTCAACGAGGAATGCTCAGCTATTCTCCAAAATAAACTGCCAGCAAAACTAAAAGATCCAGGGAGTTTTACTATCCCTTGTCTGATTGGTAGTTTACTTATTAATAAAGCTTTAGCTGATTTAGGTGCTAGCATTAATCTCATGCCTTACAAAATGTTCAAACAACTAGGTTTCGGGGAACCCAAGCCCACTAGGATGAGTATTCAATTAGCCGATAGATCTGTTAAATATCCTAGGGGAATAATTGAAGATGTGCTAGTGAAGGTAGATAAATTTATATTCCCTGTTGATTTTGTTGTGCTCGACATGGATGAGGATATTGAAGTACCTTTAATTTTGGGACGACCATTTTTAGCCACTACTAGAGCTGTTATTGATGTAGGGGATGGCAAATTAGTACTTAGAGTTGGCGAGGAATAAGTTGTCTTTAAAATTTATGATGCCATGAGATTCTCTAAAGACCAAGATGATTCATGTTATTTTGTTGATATTATTGACTATTTTGTTCAAGATAATCTCCAGGAACTTGCTCTCACAGACACGTTGGAACTGTGTCTTGTTCAAGGTGGGGGGAAAGATGAAACCACCCCCGAAATTAATGAAGTAAGGAAAGAGTTGGATTCTAATGAAATCATCACTAGGCACATAAGTTATGAAAATTTAAAGATGAGTGATGAATTGAGACAGAAACCTTCAATTACTGAACCCCCTAAATTAGAACTAAAATAACTGCCAGATCATTTAGAATATGCCTTTTTAGGGGAAGAATCAACTTTACCAGTCATTATCGCATCTGATTTAAGCCTTGCAGAGAAAGAGGAACTACTCCATGTTTAAGAGAACACAGACGTGCTATAGCTTAGAAAATTTTAGATATCAAGGGAATTAATCCTTCTTTCTGCACCCATAAAATTTTAATGGAGGACGAATACAAACCATCAGTGCAAGCCCAGAGACGATTGAATCCCAACATGAAAGAAGTTGTAAAAGCTGAGGTAATTAAACTTCTAGATGCAGGTATTATCTATCCTATTTCTGACAGTTCTTGGGTAAGCCCTGTGCAGGTTGTTCCTAAGAAAGGTGGATTGACCGTGGTGTCTAATGACAAGGAAGAGTTAATACCTACAAGAACAGTGATAGGATGGAGAGTTTGCATTGATTATAGGAAGCTGAATGACGCCACTCGGAAAGATCATTTCCCATTGCCTTTTATTGATCAGATGTTGGAAAGATTATCAGGTCATATGTATTATTGTTTCCTAGATGGCCTCTCTGGTTACTTTCAGATCCCGATAGCTCCAGAAGATAAGGAGAAAACAACATTCACATGCCCATACGGTACGTTTGCTTATCGTAGAATGCCTTTTGGTCTATGTAACGCTCCTGCTACTTTTCAGCGATGTATGCTAGCTATCTTCAATGAATTCGTGGAAGACATCATGGAGGTATTTATGGATGATTTCTCAGTTTTTGGTAATTCTTTCCAACTTTGTCTTAATAATCTAGAACGTGTTTTGATCAGATGTGAAGAGACAAATTTAGTGTTAAACTAGGAAAAATGCCACTTTATGGTTCAAGAGGGTATTGTTTTAGGAGATAAAATTTCTAGTAAAGGGATAGAGGTAGATAAAGCGAAAATTGAAACTATTGAAAAACTACCTCCTCCTAATTCAATTAAGGCTATAAGATGCTTTTTCGGACGTGCCGGTTTTTATCGAAGATTCATTAAAGATTTTTCTAAAATAGCTAAGCCTTTAACTAAATTACTAGAAAAAGACGTACTCTTCAACTTTGACCAAGAATGTCTGGAATCTTTCAATAACCTTAAGGAAAAGTTAGTTAACGCCCCGATTAAGATTTCACCTGATTGGAATCTACCTTTTGAACTAATGTGCGATGCAAGTGATTTTGCAGTAGGTGCAGTTTTAGGACAGCGAAGGGACAAGCACTTCCAGCCGATCTATTATGCTAGCAGAACTTTGACAGCTGCTCAAGCAAATTACACTACCACAGAGAAAGAATTGCTAGCTGTTATTTTTGCATTTGACAAATTTAGACCTTATTTAATTTTGTCAAAAGTCATTGTTTATACTGATCATTCAGCTCTTCGCTACCTCTTAACTAAAACTGATGCAAAACCTCGATTGATAAGATGGATTCTATTGTTACAGGAATTCGACTTGGAAATAAAGGACAAGAAAGGAGCCAAAAACTTGGCAGCAGATCACCTCTCAAGGCTAGAGAACGCACAGCCCAAATATCTCGACAAGATGAACAGTTTGTTCCCTGAGGAACAACTCTTAGCCTTAGTAGATACGACACTTCCTTGGTTTGCTAATTTTGCGAATTATTTAGCAGCTAACATAACCCCAAAAGGGCTAAACCATCAGCAAAAGAAGCGATTCTTTGCTGATGTGAAAAACTACTTTTGGGAAGATCCTTTCCTTTTCTGAATTTGTGTAGATCAGGTTATATGAAGATGCGTTGATGACACAGAAGCATATCAAATTTTGAATCACTGCTATTCAGGACCCACAGGAGGATATCACAGTGGAACTAGAACTGCTCATAAGGTACTCGAATCAGGCTTTTACTGGCCTACACTTTTCAGAGATGCCAACAGGTATGTGACCTCTTGTGATAAATGCCAACGAACAGGTAATATCTCTCAGCATAATGAAATGCCTTAGAACTATATACTTTCATGTGAAATATTTGATGTATGGGGTATTGATTTCATGGGTCCGTTCCCTAATTCATTTGGGAATAAATACATACTAGTAGCAGTAGATTACATGTCAAAATGGGTAGAAGCCCAAGCTCTACCTACAAATGATGCTAGGGTGGTAGTACGCTTCTTGAAAAGACTTTTTTCTCGATTGGAACACCTAGGATAATCATTAGTGATAGGGGTACACATTTTTGCAATACCCAATTTGAAAAAATCTTGAAAAGGTATGGAGTACACCATAGAACAGCCACCCTTTATCACCCACAAACCAGTGGCCAAGTCGAAATAACAAATAGGGAACTAAAACGTATCTTAGAGAAAACAATAGAAACAAATAGGAAAGATTGGTCAAGAAAGGTAGACGATGCATTATGGGCTTATAGAACTACTTTTAAAACACCCATAGGAACATCTCCCTATAAACTTGTTTATGGAAAAAACTGTCATCTACCATATGAACTTGAACATAAAGCATTATGGGCTATAAAATTTTTAAACCTTGATTTTAAAAGTGCAGGAGAGAAGAGATTAATGCAGTTGAATGAGCTAGATGAATGGCGTTTCAATGCTTACGAGAACTCGCGACTATATAAGGAAGCCATGAAGGGACGTCATGACAAAAGGCTGAAACAACCCAAGCAGTTCAAAACAGGTGATCTCGTCTTACTTTACAACTCAAGGCTGAAACTATTCCCTGGCAAACTCAAGTCAAGGTGGTCAGGTCCATTCACTGTTGTAAATGTCTTTCCATACGGCACCATTGAGGTAACTCACCCTAACCACGATACGTTCAAGGTAAATGGCCATCGGCTTAAACATTATAGAGGTGAGAATTTTGCGGAAAATAAGGAGGAGCTTCGGCTCCACCACACCCCTTCTTGACACATCCAGGTAGAGTCGAGCTTAGACTCTAAATAAGTGCTTCTCGGGAGGCAACCCGAGCACTAACTGAGTAACTTTCTTTTCTTTAAAATTTTTAGTATTTTTTCACATATAAACTAACTCTTTGAATGCAGAAATTTAGGACCACACGGCCAGGCACACGGGCGTGCCTTAGCCCGTGTGCACACTTAAAAACAGGGGCACGGTCATGCACCCAGACCGTGTACAAATAGAGTAAAATTTTCCCACAACACGGGCCATCGATAAATTCCCATGGCCGTGCGATATGGCTATTGGGACCTTACGAATTCTACACGGGCTATCAACACAACCCCACGGCCATACGACATGGCCGTGGCAACCCTGCAGTATCAACACGGGCCTTGCACAAATCTCCACGCCCATGTCCTTAGCCCGTGGAAGACACTGTCAAAATTCACACGCCAACGGCACAGAACACAAGACCGTGTGCAACACGAACACGATCGCAAATGGCCGTGTATACCATCACACGACCGTGTGAGTAATGAAGACCTGATCTCCCACGGACGTGTGAACCAACCACATGGGCATGCTCATCGGAACATGGCGCGCTAAAACCTCCAATTTTCGAAAAACAAGGGCCAAATACGACTCACACGGGCGTGCGACATGCCCGTGTGACCCAAAATGTATAAATAGGGGCCATTTTTTAACCTTCCTTTTCACCTAAAACCCTAAAATCTCAAATCCAAAACCTCCCCAACCTCCGTGAGCACCTCTACCACCCTCAAAACCACCATAATACTAAAAAATAAACTCTCCATGCCCGTGTAACAGCCCCCCATGACCGTGCAAACTCATAATTGGTTCTATTTTCTCATTTTTCTCATTTATTTTTGTTTTATTTCATTTATTTAATTTTTATTTCATTTTACTGTTGTCTAAATTGTTGATACAAGCATGGAACTAGGAAATATAGGATGAATAATCTAGACTAATATAGAATAAATTAGGATTACATGCCACTTAATTTTATTTTTGCTTGCCATTTAGATTTCATTTTATTTTGCCACTTGGACACATATTTGCATGCCATTTTTCTCATAAGTTAATATATACATGCCTATAGTTCTTAGTTTTTGTTATAAGTTTTTAATATGATTAGATTTTACTATTCAGGTTACTCCTCAGTTGTTATTTTAGGAAAAATATTAATTTACATCTTAAATCATTTTTAATCTCAATATTTAGGACTAATACTTTTGTTTTTTTTTTTCAGATACCATGTCATCATCGCGCACCAGAAAGACTGCTGTCCCCGTCTCTAAGAAACGAAAGGGGCCAGGAAGTTCCTTAGCAAGACCCACCTTTGAGACACGCCACCCGTTCCTCACATTTCCGCAAGACTCCCAGGAGGAATGCTACCAGTTACTCCGAGCACGCACTATCTCGATGGGCCGATGCATTGACTGGGAGGCCCTCGCGCAAGTAAACCTGGTGGACGATGTCCGAGCCCTGCTAGCTACCGACCCATGGGACCAGTTCTTTAGGATTGTGGAGCCCACCTACCTAGAACTCACTCTCGAGTTCTGCTCCACATTCCACCTCCAGACCGTCATGAACAGATTCGACGATCCCGGCACGGTCCAATTTCGATTAGGAGGTCTTATACGACAGCTGAGTGTCCCAAAGTTCAGCACGGCTCTCGGTCTCTATACCGAGCAGTTCATGGCAGAAGAAGACTTCCCTACTCTTTCCAGGCGCATCCACATCCGACCCCTTGACTGCTGGAATGAGATTGCTCCAGGGCGACAGATCTATAATCCCAGCGTCAACAAGGCATCCGCCCTCCCTCCTTCTCTCAGGTATATTCACGCCCTCCTTGCTCACACCTTGACAGGTAGGCGGGAGAGTACAGGCATCGTCAACACTCACGACGTCTATTTCCTCTGGTGCATGGCCAATGGCCACCCCATCGACCTTGCCTACTTTATAGCGTTGGCTATGTAGCACCAGACTGAGAGGCACCGCAAGGGAGTCACATCCATGGGCCCGTACATCACACGACTAGGCCGCTACTTCAGCCTACTCAACATCCCAGCCCAGACATCCTCGTACACCCTACTTGGCCAGATGTCCTCCCAGGGCATCCAGAGCATGCTCTCCATGAGGATGGTAGAGCGACGGCCAGGTGGCAGCCACTTTCACTTCTGCCTTATCCAGGAAGGCGAGGACCCAGAGGACATTACTGATGATGTCCCACCGCTACCACCTGAGGAGGATGCACCCGCCGAGCCATCACGCCCCAGAAGACCTACTCAGATAGCAGTCCCACACGCTGACATACACGAGCGCCTAGACCGATTTGAGTAGCGACTCAAGTACATCGACGCCACCTTAGCGCACATATGTTAGCACCTTGGCATCACCCCACCGCCACGAGACCCATCAGAGGATTAGATCCTCTTTTATCTTTTATTTTTGTTTTATTTTTTATTTTTATTTTTATCATTTATCTTTTATTTTTACTTTATCCTAACTCTTAAACACTGATCCTTATTTTCACCTTTTTCTAACTTTATTTTCCTTTTTAGGTTTATTTTTAATTTTTTTCAGTTTAGCTTTTTCTTTATTTGAATTTTTATTTTTTTATATATATTCTGTTTATCTTATTTTATTTTCTTCGGCCATCTCCTAATGAAGTAACCCCTCTTCATTTTAATATCCAATGGCTAATAAATTCCTTCGCAGTTTCAAAGGAGCTCTACAGATCAAATCCCTACGGAAAAGGGAACACCATGCCACAACTTCCTCTCACAAATCCATCCACATTTCAGGGAGTTTCATACCTCTTCCTATCTTATGATATTATGCTTCTATTGCTACTAATGCTATCTTTGTACATTGAGGGCAATGTACATCTTAAGTGTGGGGGGGAATGTACTTTAAATTTTATTTCATTCTCTTTGAAATCCTTGAAATTGTTCTAACTAATTGCACTATCCTCAATAGCATGATCTTCAGTCTACTAATAGGAATTAATTCTGATTGATTTATAATTTTTATTGATATGTTGAGAATTAAAGAAATAGGTGATTGTACTTTAAATATCCAAACTTAAAAACATTAAGGAATCAAGCATGATAAGTTGAAATTTTTGAGAACTCCAATTTTTGCATAAGTTATCTTCCCTAATTTTAAGTACTATCTTGAGATTTGAAATTCGCAGGATTGACATCAAAAGCCATAATTTTGGTGAGATCTTGAGCCTTTTTGAGCAAACATTCTTTCGTGCTCACTTTTATTATTGCTTTGAGTGAGTCAACACTAAATTGTTATTCTAGAACTTGCTTTGATTATACATGTCAAGACCACATCATTGATTTGATATACCGAGATGACAAAGGCACCTAGGATTTAACCCACTTACTCCACAAAAGCCTACCTCCATAATCTAACCCTTAGTGAACCCCATTGAGCCTAACAACCTTTTCCTTGACTCACCCTCTGAATTATTAACCAATAACCCGTTTTTGTTGAATTTTCCATTCAATTACTTTTGATCCCTATTTTTGTCGAGATTTGAGTTGAATTTACTATCTAAGCTTTATTCTCTTTTTCAGTATGTAAATCTTTACTCAATTTATTGTATTACTTGAATTGTTCTTAAAAAAAAACATGTGTACATACAGTCAAATTCAGTTGTAATATGTAATAGTTCAAATTAAGTTTTTGCATATTTCCCTCTTAAGGCTACCAAAATGATGTTATTAAGCTTTGAAAATATGTTCCAGTGATAGAGATTTTTCTAGCTAGATAATTTTTTTAGTTCAATCTCGATTCTAACCCTCTTTTTGCAGCCTGTGACAATACCCCTAACCAAGCCCCGTTACTACCATGAAAAGACCTCTTGATCGATATATCATATCAAACTATAGTGGTGGAGATTTGATTTTCGTGCAAGCTTATGGTAATAACTTTTTAGGTTGACTAAAGAGTGCTTAAAATTTTGAACCCTAAATGCTTCGAGTGAATAGAGTGAACCTCTAGTGAGGATGTCAACTCCTGTTAATTAAGATGGAGAGATAACTACTTAGAAGGAAGGAAGACTTATGTTTTCAATGATAAAATTCTCAACTTAGAGTAATTGAATCTTTAATGTTCTTCTAATTGAATTTTTCATTGTATGATTACCTGTGGATTAGTTTGAAACATTGTTGATAAAGATTATAGGTTGAGAAGAATGATTTTTTTTAGGGATTGAGATTTTGCTTGAGGACAAGCAAAGGCTTAAGTGTGGGGGTATTTGATAAACGCTAAATTATACATATTTTTACCTCATGTTTAGCCTATATTTTGGATGGATTCTTATCAATTTTGTGAGAATTGGTGCTCTTAATCCTTCATTTTTATATCTTATACTCAGGAGAGCATAGAGAAGAAGAAAGAATGGAAAACGGGCCAAAAACGATGAAAAATGGGCCAAAATGTGCGAACAACATAGGCAAAGAAATGCCACACGGCCGTGCCACACGATCGTGCCACATGAAGATCACACGGTCAAGCCCTCGACAAGCACGGCCAGGTCACACGGGCGTGGCACACGAGCGTGTTCTAGTCGTGAGGAAGGGGAATTTCACTCGAATTGGGATGCTTAAAGGCTAAGAAAGGCTCCCACAAGCTCTCTATATAAAAACCTCATGAGGCAGAAGCAAACACACATGTTTTTAGATATTTTTCCTCTCGTTTTTTCTGCCACAATGAGGGTAGAAGCAAGGGATTACTCCAAGGGAGAAAGCCGATTAATTCATCTCTGAAGCTGGAATTCTGCAGTAACATAGAGGATCTCCCTAAATTCCTTCAGGGTTTTTGGTTTCTTTTATGTTTTGTTATTTTATATCTTCTGAGATGTTTTCCTTCTTTATTATGAACTAAACCTCTCAAATACTTGAGAGGGTTGAAACTTAAAATAGATCTTGTTATTTATTCTTGATTTATTTGATAAATACTTGAATTGTTCTTAATTATGCGTTCTTCATTCTTGATTTAATAATCCTAGGTATTAATTTAAGAATTAGATGTGCTTAGAGTAGAGGAGCAAAAGTCCCTGTGATAGGAGTAGATCTACCATAATTAAGTGGAGTTGCATGCAACCCTAGACATAGGGTGACATAAATCTACCGGATTAGGGTCAAACCTAATATGGGGAGCCATAGATCGAATTAATGCAACCTAGGGAGTTAATTAATAAGGGAACTTTAATTAACAACTTAGGCCTAGTTGCTCTACGCCTCGCCGGAGGGTTTAGCATAAGTTAGGGATCTCTACGGATCAAGTCAAGTAAAGAAATCATATAGTTCAAGAAAATAATAACAAGTGAAGTCTAGGTGGATTCTCCCTTGAGTATTGTCCATATAAATAAGCTTTTCCGTAAAAGTTTTCCCAATTTACTCTTTACGCTTTCTTAGTTAGTTTTAAAATTAGTTTAAACAATCCTCTTTTATTTTTTTTAGGCTAGATAATAGAAAAGAAGTAAGTACTAGTACTTTTGGTTCCCTTGGGTACGATAACTCGGTCTTGCCACTAAACTATACTACTGTTCGATAGGTGCACTTGCCTCAACGTCGTGATATTAGTTGGTTTTGGTGTGATCAAGTTCTTTATAAATTTTATTACTTCATATCACGCATATCAGCCCTATAAATACCGAAACCCGTTCTAGACCTAATTTTTTTCACTCTAAACACATTATAAACATCCTTTAAACCCTTTTAGCGGCAACTGGACCCTTCCCGCTCTTCTCTACATTGGATTTTTACCGTTCCTCATGAATTCTATTCTCTTCTATCATGCCATTGCTGCCACTACTTTGCTACTCTCCTCCGTTGATAGTCACCGTGTCATCCAGTAATCCTAGTGAAACATTCTTCATTTTCTTGATTTATTTATTTTTATTTCATTATATTAGTTGTTCCTGGAATTATATTTATATATATTGCATTCAAATGGCCCCGAAAAAAGTTCATTGCACTATGCAACTAGGTGAATCGAGGGAATTCTATTCTACCCAATTCTAGAGCCAAGAAGTCAAAAATATACTTCTTGGAACTCAAAGGTAAAACTTTTATTCAAGAATGCTGGTTCGGCCCATCATTCGACTTGAATGAAAACAATTTGGGATTTGATTCGGGCTAACCATTGGACCGACTTTTTTCTTATACCAAAAGAGTCAGTGATTCACTCGGTGGCGTACAAGTTTTTTGTGTAACACCCTAAACCCTGCCCAGACGTTATGGCCAGATCTGGAATGTCACATGGACGATTGATTCATTTACGATCATCTTTTAACAAAACGTTATGTTGTTCGTTAGAAAACCATGTTCAATAGCTTGTAATTAATGAGCATTATCAGATTTAGAAATTATTTTAACTACCAAGTAAAGTTTACATGAAAATCTCAATGTTTTGTTATCATTATTGAGTTATCCAGTCATTACGTAAGGTATGTTTAAAAAACGTTTGTGATTAAGTTTGGAAAACCCGCATAATCTAGTTTACCGTTTTAGAACAAATAATAAAGAAACCCAAAACCATATACCCGAGTGGCTTTATTACAATATAAATCTGAAATTAAAAATAGAATAGAAATGAAATAAAATTTAACCAGAAGTATGATCCACGTGGCCACCCCGAGTCCCTTGCAGCTCCAAGTTCACTATGGTTGGGGGTTACCTGCAATGATGGAAATAATAAGGTGAGTTTGTGAAAACTCAGTGTGTAATTTAACCCAAATAGTATTAGAGATCAGTCAAGCAGCTCAGTCTGGGCCAAAGCACTATTCAGATACATGTCAAACTGGGCCTTGGCCCTATTCAGAAAGAGAGCAGGCCTTAGGCCCATTACAGATACAGAACAAAATATATATGTATGTATGTATGCAAAGCCCAATCCCAGTCCAGCCCAACACACCACCTTTACCAGCCTATCACACCATATGGGGAATAACTCAGCCCACCTAGCCTTACACACCACAGTCACAGCAGAGCTGCTAATACAGAAATCGTGGTAGAGCCACCAAAATAGAAATATAAGGCGGAGCCTCTAAGCAGATTACGTGGTAGTGCCACTTTACAGAACTTCCTCCATATCCATAACCCAAACCCATGCAACCTAGAGTACTACATGACATAAGCATACAGATTATCAGATTCAGATCAATGCAAATCAGTCAACTATCTCTAGGGGTAAAACAATCTTTTGGAATCTAGGGGCAAAATGGTAATTTTTACCCTCCAGGGGTATTTTGGTCATTTAGCTACGTTTCAAGGTTTCATGCTTAACACAAACTTCTAGTAGGTCTAACATCGCTCCGAGCGACTCAAAAAGTCCATACAATCACATAGTGAAATCAGCCTCAAAACCCCTAATGGGCCCAAGGGAGCCCACCTGCTTATATTGCCCGCTCAGTCTAATTTTACGCATATTATCTCAGATTTAATATCTAATTTACCAGAAATTACTATGGGCCCGTAAGCCCATTGGGCCCAATTTCTACCCATCAAGGCCCAGAACAGCCTAAGTGCACGAAAACGCGCACAGCAGCCCTTACAGTCCAATATTCCAGATTCATGATTTCAGATTGATCCACGAGCGTTCGCATGCTTAGAAGTCCTCAAAATGCCGACATTTCAGCATTTCAGCTTTTCAGCTTTTGCCGACCTATGCTATTAGAGGGTGTCGTTACACACTTGTTTGCGAACTACGTTGAGATCTCGCAAACGATTAACCTACAACAGTTTAACCACAACGTCAAACTACAATTCGATTGAAAACTTCCCTTACCTAACCCTTCATGTATTCGACCATTATCAAAAACCCTATCAATCACTTACCTTGCCAAAATCTAGCCACTAGATCTAGTTTGCCTTGATAATGCTATCCACCCTAGCCTCCACGAGATCCACCTTACGAAAGGCCATGAAACCCAGTCAGTTAACAAAAGAGTCCAAAATATGTTCCCAAAGAAAGGATCTAAACCGATTTCCAAAAGAAAGTCAGTGGGTGGTTTTGGCTTTTCATGAAATACTTAAAAGAAGAGTAAAACGAATTGAGTCCTTACCCAAAAGTCCGCTTGATTGAATCTACACCACCAAAAGTTGTTACCACTACTCTAAGCCCAAATCTACGCTCGATCTACCTAAAGCACAAGGGAAGAAGATGAATAGATGAAAGGGTTGGAAGAACAACAGAGAAAAGAAGATGGGATTCGGTTTTTGAGAAGAGAACACTAGAGAGGGTTCAGACAAGTAGTGTTTAAGGAAGAGGGTAATAAGGTTCGGCTTCGTGAACAAATCGACACAAAGGGAGGCTAAGTACTCGGGATTTCAGCTTTTAGAGAAATCGGCCAGAAGGAGTTTTAGGGACATCAATTTCAAACAATGGAGAAAAGAAGAAAAAAGAGAAGAAGAAGAAAGTAGGTTCGGCTCTTGAGTTAATTGGCTAAGAGGAGATTGAGAGTTTAGGGACTTTCGGCTTTTGGAGAAAGAAAAGAGGAGAGAAAAGAAAGAAAAGGAATGAATTACCTATTCGGCACTAAACAAAAATGCAAATCCCGAAACCCCAAAGGAAGAAATCGGCACCTACCTATGAAAAATGCCGAAACTCAAAGGATGAAGATCCTAAAAGTGCCCAAGAAGAATTTGGCATACACACATACACCCTAATTGCTGAAATGCACTACCCCTTACTGCCCTAGCCGAAATTGCCCTCTAAACAATCCCACAATTGGCCAACTCTTGCACCTCCTTCCAATCCCTAAATTTTCTCCTTGATAACCTCCCCATATCACTCCATAATCCAATCCCATGAGCAGCTCAAACACCTTCCCTCAGAATTTAACTTAAAGTCCACCTCATACCATGCTCATGTAGCAAAATTAAAGGATTTTGCCGTCAAGGAGATTCGAACCTTAGCTCCTTCACAAGCTACACATGCCACCTCCCTGTGCTTTAAGTGGCGCTACCTTGTCACTTTACCACAGGCTTCCTTGTGCCACAAACCCATCACATTAATTTAAAAGCCCACTCTACCAAAGTTTATCCTTACATTGGGCAAAAACTAAAATTTTGCCAGGCCTTAAACTTAAACCTAGGCCTTCTAAAGGTCTACAATCACACTCAAATCATTACTACAACACATCAGGCCATGTAAAAATAAATTCAAGCAAAAAATTCAAAAACCCTAAAATTTGTGGCGTTACAACTCTACCCCCTTAAAGAAATTTTGGCCTCAAAATTTTACCTTGTCAAAATAGGTGAGGGTATTGTTGACGTATCGCCTCCTCTAGCTCCCACGTAGCTTCTTCTCTGCCGTGATTACGCCAAAGCACTTTTACCAAAGGGACTGATTTCTTCCTTAACATCTTGACATCACGGTCCAGAATCTACACAAGTTCTTCCTCGAAAGTCAGATCAGATTTAACTTCAATATCCTCAACTGGTACAATGTGGGAATGATCAGACTGGTATCATCTCAACATGGAGACATGAAAGATGTCATGAATCTGGTCCAACTTCGAAGGTAGTTCCAGCTGATATGCTACTGGACCCACCCGTTTAAGAACTCGGTAGGTCCTGATGAACTGCGGACTTAACTTGCCCCTCTTTTCGAACCTTAAGATTTTCTTCCAAGGTGAGACCTTCAAGAAAACCAAATCTCCCATAGAGTACTCAATTTCCTTACGCTTCAAGTTGGCATAAGATTTTTGCCTATCAGATGCCTTCTTTAATCGATCCCTAATCAGCTTGACCTTATTTTCTGTATCCGCTACTATTTCTAGCCCAAGGACCTAACATTCTCCCAATTTAGTCCAACAGGTAAGCGTACAACACCTACGACCATACAGTGCCTCATATGGTGCCATTCGAATACTCGCCTGGTGATTATTGTTATATGCAAACTCCGCTAACAGCAAGTAATCTTCCCACCTACCCCAGAAATCAATAATACACCCTCTCAACATATCTTCCAGAACCTGAATCACCCTCTCTGATTGTCTATCCGTTTGAGGGTGAAAAGTAGTGCTGGAAGTCTAGCCATGTACCTAATGCTTCATGCAACTTCTGCCAGAATCGAGATATAAACCTAGGGTCCCGATGAGAAATAATCGAAACTGGCACCCCATAAAGTCGTACTATCTCTGCTATATACAACTTTGCCAATTTTTGAAGTGAAAAGTTGATTCGGATGGGTATAAAATGAGCAGATTTGGTCAGCCTATCCACAATCACCCAAACTGAGTCTTTCTTGGTAGGCGTCAAGGGTAACCCACTCACAAAGTCCATGGTTACCTTTTTCCACTTCCAAAGTGGAATCTTAACCGACTGCAGAAGTCCGGAAGGCAGTTGATGCTTATCTTTCACTTGCTGGCTAATAAATGATAATTTATACATATTTTTACCTCATGTTTAGCCTATATTTTGGATGGATTATTATCAATTTAGTGAGAATTGGTGCTCTTAATCTTTCTTTTCATATCTTACACTCAAGAGAGCATAGGGAAGAGAAAAGAATGGAAAATGGACCAAAAACCGGAGAAAATGAGCCAAAATGTGAAAACGCATGGCCCAAGAAGTCACCACACTGCCGTGGCACACGGCCGTGCCAAACGAAGACCATACGGTCTAGCCCCGACAAGCACGGCCAGGCCATACGGCCGTGCCCTAATCAATAGAATCTCACATGGCCTCTTGTCGAAGTACACGGGCGTGGCACACGGGCGTGTTCTAGTTGTGAGGAAGAGGAATTTCACTCGGATTTGGATGCTTAGGGGCTAAGAAAGCCATTCTAAACTCTATAATGAGGCAACTCTAAAGATATATACTCTTTTCTCTCGAGAAAAGAGCGCTATAGTTCTACCAACACAAGGAGTGAAAGCAAGAATTACTCCAAAGGAAGCTGATTGATTCATCTCAGAAGCTAGAATTCTACATCAAGACAGAGGATCTCCCTAAATTCCTTTAGGGGTTTTTGGGTTCTTTATGTTTTGTTATCTTAATACTTCTGAGATGTTTTCTTTCTTTATTATGAACTAAACCCTTCAAATACTTGAAGGGGATGAAACCTAAGACGAATCTTGTTATTATTTATTCTTGAGTTATATGATAAATACTTGAGTTGTTCTTAATTATGTGTTCTTCATTCTTGATTTAATAATCCTAGGTATTACTTCAAGAACTTGATGTGCTTAGGCAGAGGAGCAAAAGTCCCTGTTTTAAGAGTAGATCTACCATAATTAAGCAAAGTTACATGCAACCCTAGACATAGGGTGACATAAATATGCCAGATTAGGGTCAAACCTAATATGGGGAACCATGGATTGAATTAATGCAACCTAGGGTGTTAATTAATAAAGGAACTTTAGTTAACAACCTAGGCCTAGTTGCTCTTCGCCTCGACAGAGGGTTTAGCATAAATTAGGGATCTCTACGGATCAAGTCAAGTGAATAAATCGTCTAACTCAAGAACCAATAACAAGTGAAGTTTAGGTGGATTCTCCCTTAAGTATTGCCCATATCAATTAGCTTTTCCCTAAAGTTTTTCCCCAATTTACTTTTTGTGCACTTTTAATTAGTTTTAGAATTAGTTTCAACCAAACCTCTTTTAACTTCAGGCTAGATAATAGAAATGAAGTAAGTATTAGCACTTTTGGTTTCCTTGGGTACGATAACTCGGTCTTACCGCTAAACTATACTACTGTTCGATAGGTGCGCTTGCCTTTAATATCGTGATATTAGTTAGTTTTGGTGTGATCAGTTTTTATAAATTTTATTACTTAATATCGCGAGCATATCAAGTTTTTGGTGCCGTTGCCGGGGAACTGAAATATTAAGAAAACTCGATTTCTATTACTTTAGCCATTACTATATTTATCTATTTTTAGTTTTTATTTTATTTTATTATTTTTCTTTTCTTTTATTTTATTTTATTTTTCTTTATTTTTATTCTTCTAGGTATTTCTAGTTTATGACTAGAAACAACCCAACAGGACCATTACTTTTTGACGAAGATTTAGAGGCAACAGTTCACAGAAATCGCAGAGAGATCAGACAAAGCCTACAATATCTAGAACAAGACCAAGAATAAAGGCCAAAACCTACAGCAGAGATGGAAGCAAATCAAAACATTCCACCACCTCCCACAATAGTCGCGCCACCAGCAAATCAAGAAGAAGCTCCTCGTACTATGTATGATTATGCTAAACCTAGTTTGACTGGTACCCAAACTTGAATTCTTCGACCTACAATTGCTGCTAATAATTTTGAATTAAAGCCTAACACTATTCAGATGATACAGTAATTGGTGCAGTTTGATGGTTTACAGGATGAAGATCCAAATTCCCATATAGCCAATTTTTTGGAACTTTGTGATACCTTCAAAATTAATGGCGTTTCTGATAATGCCATTCGTCTAAGGCTATTTCCATTCTCTTTGATAAACAAAGCCAAACAGTGGTTAAACTCTTTACCACGAGGCTCAATCACCACATGGGAACAGATGACTGAAAATTTTTTACTTAAATATTTTCCTCTAGCTAAAACAGCTAAATTATGAAATGATATCTCTTCTTTTGTGCAGATGGATTTAGAGACACTCTACGATGCCTGGGAGAGATACAAAGATCTTTTGAGAAGATGCCCTCATCATGGCCTACCTCTATGGCTCCAAGTTCAAACCTTTCACAATGGTTTGAATCTATCAACAAGGCAAATGATCGATGTCACCGCAGGAGGAACAATCAATAACAAAACACCCGAAGTGGCTTAAGAATTCATTGAAGAGATGTCAGTGAATAATTATCAGTGGCAAGTCATAAGGACAAAGCCGACGAAAGCTGCAAGAGTTTATAATATTGATGTTTTCACTATGCTTTCTAACCAAGTAGTACTTTTAAATAAAAGGTTTGATCATTTTGTTGGTTCTATGTAGGCACAAGTAGTAATGTAGTGTGACACAACTCAGGAAAATATGTTCACTCCAGACTACTCATCTTCTGCCTATGGCATAGAAACCGAGTAGGCCAATTATATGGGTAACAATTTTAGATCTCAAAATAATCCATATAGTAACACATATAATGCAGGTTGGCGAAACCATCCCAATTTTTCTTGGGGAGGTCAAGGGAATCAAAGACAACAACCCCCTCAGGGATTTTAGCAGCCACCGCCGCAATAGGAGAAAAAGCCCAATCTTGAAGAGATGTTTACCAAATTCATGGCCATGTTAGAAACCTGCTTTCAGAACACTGAAACAGCATTAAAAAACCAGCAAGCATCAATTCAAGGGCTTGAGAATCAAATAGGTTAGCTCGTAAAATTAATTTCAGAAAGACCACAAGGTGGACTACCAAGTAATACTGAGCCAAATCCCAGAGAACATGTCAAAGCAAATACTCTAAGACATGGGAATGTCCTAGCCGAACAAGAAAAGAAGTTTACTCTAGAATCATCAAGAGGCAAGACAGAGGAACCCAAGGAAAACACTCCACCAACACTCAAGGAATACCAACCGCCCATTCCATATCCGGCAAAGTTGAAGAAAGACCGTACAGATGCCCGATTCAGTAAATTTTTTGAACTTTTTAAACAATTACACATTAACTTACCTTTTATTGAAGCAGTTTCGCAGATGCTGAAGTACGCGAAGTTCCTTAAAGAACTTCTGACAAATAAAAGGAAGTTGGAAGAATTAGCCACAGTGGAACTCAACGAGGAATGCTAAGCTATTCTCCAAAATAAATTACCGGCCAAATTGAAAGATCCAGGGAGTTTTACTATTCCTTGTTTAATTGGTAGTTTACTCATTGATAAAGCCTTAGCTGATCTAGGTGCTAGTATTAATCTCATGCCTTATAAAATATTCAAGCAACTAGGTCTAGGGGAACCAAAGCCCACTAGGATGAGTATTCAACTAGCTGATAGATCTGTTAAATATCCCAGGGGAATCATAGAAGACGTGCTAGTAAAGGTAGATAAATTCATATTCCCTGTTGATTTTGTTGTGCTTGATATGGATGAGGATATTGAGGTACCTTTAATTTTAGGACGTCCATTCTTAGCCACTGCTAGAGCTGTTGTTGATGTAGGAGATGGTAAATTAGTACTTAGAGTTGGTGAGGAAGAAGTCGTTTTTAAAATCTATGATGCTATGAAATTTTTTAAAGAACAAGATGATTCCTGTTATTTTGTTGATATTATTGATTCCTTTGTTCAAGATAAGTTTCAGAACTTTCTATGGCAGACACGTTGGAACTGTGTTTTGTTCAAGGTGGGGGAGAAGATGAAGTCACCACTAAAATTGAGGAAGTAAGAAAGGAGTTAGATTCTAATGAAATCATCACAAGACACATAAGTTATGAAAGTATAAAAATGAATGATGAGTTAAGACAGAAACCTTCCATTGATGAACCCCCTAAATTAGAGTTGAAGCAACTACCAGATCACTTAGAATATGCCTTTTTAGGGGAAGATTTAACTTTACTAGTCATTATCGCATCAGATTTGAGCATTGCAGAAAAAGAGGAACTACTCCATGTGTTAAGGGAACACAAGCATGCTATAGCTTGGAAAATTTCAGATATTAAGGGAATTAATCCATCCTTTTGCACTCACAAAATTTTAATGGAAGATGAATACAAACCATTGGTGCAAGCTCAGAGACGATTGAATCCCAACATGAAGGAAGTCGTAAAAACCGAGGTAATTAAACTCCTAAATGCAGGCATTATTTATCCTATTTCTAACAGTTCTTGGGTAAGTCCTGTGCAGGTTGTTCCTAAAAAGGGAGGCATGACTGTGGTATCTAATGACAAAGAAGAGGCAATACCTATAAGAACAGTCACCGGATGGAGAGTTTGCATTAATTATAGGAAGCTGGATGATGCCACTCAAAAAGATCATTTTCCCTTACCTTTTATTGATCAGATGTTGGAAAGATTATCAGGTCAAATGTATTATTGTTTCCTAGATGGCCTCTCTGGTTACTTCCAAATCCTGATAGTTCCAGAAGATCAGGAGAAAACGACATTTACTTGCCCATACGGTACGTTTGCTTATCGTAGAATACCTTTTGGTTTATGTAACGCTTCTGCTACTTTTCAGCGATGCATGCTAGCTATCTTCAATGAATTTGTGGAAGATATCATAGAGCTATTTATGGATGATTTTTTAATTTCGGTAATTCTTTCCAACTTTGTCTTAATAATCTAAAACGTGTTTTAATAAGATGTGAAGAGACAAATTTAGTGCTAAATTGGGAAAAATGCCACTTTATCGTTCAAGAGGGTATTGTCTTAGGACATAAAATTTCTAGTAAAGGGATAGAGGTAGATAAAGTAAAAATTGAAACCATTGAAAAATTACCTCCCCCTAATTCAGTTAAGGCTATAAGAAGCTTTTTAGGACATGCCGGTTTTTATCGCAGATTTATTAAAGATTTTTCTAAAATAGCTAAGCCTTTAACAAAGTTGCTAGAAAAATCCGTGCTTTTGAACTTTGACTAAGAATGTTTAGACTCTTTTAACACTCTTAAAGAAAAGCTAGTCAATGCCCCGATTACGATTTCACCTGATTGGAATCTACCTTTTGAACTAATGTGTGATGCAAGTGATTTTGCAGTAGGAATAGTTTTGGGACAACGAAGAGACAAGCACTTTCAACCGATCTATTATGCTAGCAGAACTTTGACAGCCGCTCAAGCAAATTATACTACCATAGAAAAAGAATTGCTAGCTGTTATTTTTGCATTTGATAAATTCAGATCTTATTTGATTTTGTCGAAAGTCATTGTTTATATTGACCATTCTGCTCTTCGCTACCTCTTAACTAAAACTGATGCAAAACCTCGATTAATAAGATGGATTCTATTGTTACAGGAGTTTGATTTAGAAATAAAGGACAAGAAAGGAGCTGAAAATTTGGCAGTAGATCACCTTTCGAGATTGGAACACACGCAACCCAAGTACCTCGACAAAATAAACGACTTATTTCCTAAAGAACAACTCTTCTCCTTAGTAGATGCAAAGGTTCCTTGGTTTGCTAATCTTGCAAATTATTTAGCAGCTAACATAACCCCAAAAGGGCTAACCTATCAGCAAAAGAAGCGATTCTTCGCTGATGTGGAAAACTACTTTTGGGAGGATCCTTTTCTTTTTCGAATTTGTGCAGATCAGGTTATTCGAAGATGCGTTACTGAAATGGAAGCATACCAGATTTTAAATCACTGCCATTTAGGACCCACAGGAGACATCACAGTGGAGCTAGAACTGCTCATAAGGTACTTGAATCAGGCTTTTACTGGCCCACACTTTGCAAGGATGCAAACAGGTATGTGACCTCTTGTGATAAATGTCAGCGAACAGGTAATATTTCTCAACATAATGAAATGCCTCAGAACTATATACTTTCATGTGAAATATTTGATGTATAGGGTATTGATTTCATGGGTCCATTCCCTACTTCATTTGGGAATAAGTACATCCTAGTAGCAGTAGATTATATGTCAAAATGGGTGGAAGCCCAAGCCTTACCTCCCAATGATGCTAGAGTGGTAGTACGATTTTTGAAGAAACTTTTCTCTTGATTTGGAACACCTAGGATAATTATCAGTGACAGAGGCACACATTTTTGCAATGCCCAGTTTGAAAAAGTCTTGAAAAGGTATGGAGTACACCATAGAACAGCTACCCCTTATCACCCACAAACCAGTGGCCAAGTCAAACTGACAAATAGGGAATTAAAATGCATCCTAGAGAAAACAATAGAAACAAATAGAAAGGTTTGGTCAAGGAAAATAGACGATGCTTTATGACCTTATAGACTGCTTTTAAAACATCCATAGGTACATCTCCTTATAAGCTTGTCTATAGAAAAAGTTGTCATTTGCCATTTGAACTTGAACATAAAGCATTATGCGCTATCAAATTTTTAAACATTGATTTTAAGCTTGCAGGTGAGAAGTGATTAATGTAATTAAATAAACTTGATGAATGGCGTTGCAATGCCTACAAGAGCTCAAGACTATATAAGGAAGCCATGAAGCTACGTCATGACAAAAGACTGAAACAACCTAAACAGTTCAAAATAGGTGATCTTGTCTTACTCTACAACTCGAGGATGAAACTATTTCCTGGAAAACTCAAGTCAAGGTGGTCAGGTCCATTCACTGTTCAAACTGTCTTTCCATATGGCACGATTGAGGTGACTCACCCAACCCACGGTACTTTCAAGGTAAACGGTCATAGGCTTAAACACTAAAAATATGAGAATTCTATAGACTACAGGGAGGAGGTTCAGCTCCACGAAATCCCTTCGTGATACATCCAGGTAGAGTCGAGCTTAGACTCTAAATAAGTGCTTCTCGGGAGGCAACCTGAGCACTAACTTAGTAATTTTTTATCTATCTTATTTTTATTATTTTTCATGCATCACAATAACCCTTTTTAATGCAGAGATTTAGGACCACACGGCCAGTCCCACAGGCGTGTCCCAGGCCGTGTGAACCCTTTAAACAGAGACTCGGTCGTGTACGCAGGCCATGTATAAACAAAGCATAATTTTTCCCAAAACACGAGCCACCGATAAATTGCCACGGCCTTGCTACATGGCCGTGGCGGCCTTTCGACTTCAACACGGGCTACCAATAATTTTCCACGGCCGTGCGACATGGCTGTGGCAACCCTGCAGTATCAACACGAGCTTACACAAATCCCCATGCCTGTCTTCCTAGACCGTGGAAGACACTATCAAATTTCACACAGCCGTGGAACCTATCACACGACCGTGTGAAGCACGAACATGATCGCACACGGTCGTGTATACCATCACATGACCGTGTGAGTGACAAAGAACCGATCTTCCATGGCCGTGTAAAACATTTCCACGGGCGTGTACTTTGAACCAGGCGCACCAAAACCCCCAGATTTCGAAAAACACGGGCAAAACATGACTCACACAGGTGTGTGACATGCCCGTATGACCCAAAAACTATAAATAGGGGCCACTATTCATTTCCTTCTTCACTCAAAACCCCAAAATTTTCTCATCCAAACTCTCCCTAACCACCATAAGCGCCGCCATAGCCCTCAAACCACCACCATACCCGAAATCTGCTGCCCCACGCCTGTGTAAACCCACCCCACGACCAACCCGCGACCGTGCAACATCAAATTTGATTCTATTCTCTTATTTTTCTCTTTTATTTATTTTTATTTCATTTTTATTCTCTAACTATGTAATTTTACTTTATTTTTAGATGTTTAATCAAGCATGGAATTAGGAAAATTAGGATGAATAATCTAGATAGAACACATTAGGATTGCATGCCACTTAATTTCATTTTTTGCTTGCCACTTAGAATTCATTTTCATTGCCATTTAAACTCATATTTGCATGCCATTTTTGTCAATAATTTACTATATTTACATACCCATAATTCTTAGTTTTGTTACAAGTTTCAACATGATTAATTTCTACTATTCAGGTTAATCCTTAGTTTATGTTTTCTTAAGACCATTATATTCTATATTTTAATTATCTATTAAGTTTAATTTCAATCTTTAGGACTAATGCTTTTGTTATTTTATTTTCAGATACTATGTCATTATCACGCGCTAGAAAGGCTGCTGTCCCGGCCTCAAAGAAACGAAAAGGGCCAGGGAGTTCATCATCAAGGCCCACCTTCGAGGTTTGACACCCATTCATCACGTTCGCCTAAGCCTCACAAGAGGAGCATTATCAACTACTCATAGCCCGCTCTATATCCATGGGTCATTGCATAGATTGGGGCGACCTTAAGTAAATAAATTTAGTAGATGACGTCCGAGCCTTACTGATGACCGAGCCATGGAAGCAGTTCTTCCAAATTATCGAGCCTACATACTTGGAACTCACTTTAGAGTTCTGCTCCACATTCCACCTACAGACGGTGATGACTAGATTTGATGATCCAGGGACGGTCCAATTCTAGTTGGGAGGCCTCGTGCAACGTCTCAGCGTACCAGAATTCGGCATAGCACTTGGGCTCTACACCGAGCAGTTCGAGGCGGACAAGGACTTCCCCACCCTTTTTCGTCGCATCCACATTCGGCCCGTCGATTGCTGGAATAAGATCGCTCTAGGACGTCAAACCTAAAACCCCAGCATCAGCAAGGTGACCACCCTCATACCATCTCTGAGGTACATTCATGCTCTTCTTGCTCACACTCTTACAGGTAGACGAGAGAGCACCGGTGTCGTCAACACTCACGACGTCTACTTCCTGTGGTACATGGCGAACGGACATGTCATTGACCTCGCATACTTCATTGCACACGCCATGCAGCACTAGACAGAGAAGCACCGCAGAGGCGTTCTATCCATGGGCCCTACATCACGCGTCTGGCTCGTCACTTCGGGCTCCTCAACACCACAACCTAGACATCCTCCTACACTTTGATCGGTCAGATGTCTCCCTAAGGCATCGCGACGATGTTACACATGAGGATGATTGAGCGGCCTCTTGTCAAAGTACACGGGCATGGCACACAGGCATGTTCTAGTCGTGAGGAAGAGGAATTTCACTTGGATTTGGATGCTTAGGGGCTAAGAAAGCCATTCTAAACTCTATAAAAAGGCCCCAGGAGGCAACTCTAAACATATATACTCTTTTCTCTTGAGAAAAGAGCGCCATAGTTCTGCCAACACAAGGAGTGAAAGCAAGGAATTACTCTAAGGGAAGCCGATTGATTCATCCCAGAAGCCAGAATTCTATATCAAGACAGAGGATCTCCCTAAATTCCTTCAGGGGTTTTTGGGTTCTTTATGTTTTGTTATCTTAATACTTCTAAGATGTTTTCTTTCTTTATTATGAACTAAACCCCTCAAATACTTGAGGGGGATGAAACATAAGACGAATCTTGTTATTATTTATTCTTGAGTTATATGATAAATACTTGAGTTGTTCTTAATTATGTGTTCTTCATTCTTGATTTAATAATCCTAGGTTTTACTTCAAGAACTTGATGTGCTTAGGCAGAGGAGCAAAAGTCCCTGTTTTAAGAGTAGATTTACCATAATTAAGCGGAGTTGCATGCAACCCTAGACATAGGGCAACATAAATCTGCCGGATTAGGGTCAAACCTAATATGGTGAACCATGGATCGAATTAATGCAACCTAGGGTGTTAATTAATAAAGGAACTTTAGTTAACAACCTAGGCCTAGTTGCTCTTCGCCTCAACAGAGGGTTTAGCATAAATTAGGGATCTCTATAGATCAAGTCAAGTGAATAAATCGTCTAACTCAAGAACCAATAACAAGTGAAGTCTAGGTGGATTCTCCATTAAGTATTGCCCATATCAATCGACACATGGCTATACACAGTAAAATCCTTACCAGACTCCGACTGGATTAACGCAGGTGCCTCAGTCAAAACTTTCTTCAACTTCTCGAAACTCTCTTATTATTTTTTAGTCCATATAAATGGTACTCCTTTTCTCAAAAGTTTCATCAACGGTGCCGCAATTAAGGAAAATCCTTCCACAAATCTTCTATAATACCCTACCAAACATAGAAAACTCCGAATTTCTAACATAGATCTAGGTGACTTCCACTCCAGAACCACCTTGATTTTCCAAATATCCACCCTAATCCCCTCAGCAGAGACAACATGACCCAAAAATGTCACCTCATACAACCAAAATTCACACTTTCTGAATTTTGCATATAGCTGCTTCTCCCTCAGCACTTGCAGAACAATTCGGAGATGCTCATCATGATTCTCCTCAGTTTTCAAATACATCAGAATATCGTCTATAAAGATGACAACAAACTGGTCTAAATAGGGTTGAAATACCCGATTCATCAGATCCATGAAGGCTGCTGGTGCATTTGTCAACCCAAATGGCATCACCAGAAACTCGTAATGACCATATCGAGTCCTGAACACCGTCTTATGAATATCCTCCTCTTTGACCCTTAGTTGATGATACCCAAATTGAAGGTCGATCTTGGAAAATACCGAAGCTCCTCTTAGTTGGTCAAATAGGTCGTCGATCCTCAGCAGAGGGTACTTGTTCTTAATAGTCAGTTTGTTCAACTGACGATAATCAATGCACATGCGCATCGTCCCATCCTCTTTCTTAATGAACAAGACCGGTGCTCTCCACGAAGACACACTTGGTCTAATAAAACCTCGATTCAGAAGTTCTTGGATTTACGCTTTCGACTCCACCAACTCTTTCGGTGCCATCCTATAAGGAGCGATAGACACTGGAGTCGTTCTAAGCAACAAGTCAATTCCAAATTTGATTTCATGGTTTGGAGGCAACCCAGGAAGCTCATCCGAACAAACATCCTAAAACTCCTTGACGGTTTTAACTTCCCCTATGGACCCTTAGAATCTGACTTACTCACATACGCCAAAAACGCCTCGCAACCTTTGCGAATCAGCTTTTTAGCTCTTAAAGCCGAGATAACATTGGACAAGTAATCTCTTCACTCTATTATTATAGTTACCTAATCATCCTCCGTGGTCCTTAACACCATCCGCTTGGCAGCACAATCCAAAGTCGCCCGATGTTTTGCAAGCCAATCCATACCCAAGATGAGATCAAACTCTCCAAATGGTAACTCTATTAAGTCCGTAGAGAAAATTCTAGCTTGTGTCTCTAAGGGTACATCCCTAAAAAGTTTGTCTACCCTAACCGAGTGACCCAGTGAACTTATCAAAGATGCCCCACTCACAGTATTCCCAGATTGCACACCTAATGCCCCAGACACATCACAAGTAACATACGAATGTGTAGATCCAATTTCAATCAAAGCAGTGTATGGCGTGCTATAAATTAAAAATGTACCGATTATGACGTCAGGTGCGTCACCCTCCTCTCGGTGATGAGTAGCATAAACCAATGCTGGTTGTAGTGCCTCAGCATTTCCAACACCCCTACTCGATGCTCCACGTCCACGTCCATTTCCATTGCCACCCCTAGCCTGACTACGGCCTCCCGGTGGTTGTTGACCACCTCTCACTAGCTGAGCAACCCTTGGTTTAGCAGCTTGCATCTGCGCCGGCCTCTAAGGGCAATCTTTGACTCGATGATCTTTGGACCCACACCAGAAACATGCTCCAGAACTTCTCCAACATTCGCCCAGATGTACCTTTCCACAGTCCGCACAAGCTTGCAGTCTAACCACATTCATCGGAACTACTCGAATCAGCTTGTCCACTCTAGCTCTTTTAACAGACCTACCCGCAGCACCCGAGGGCCCTAAATCCCTCCTGAATCGGTTTCTGTCTTTGTCACTGTTCTGGCGCTCTGAGCGCTTCACCTCCTCAGCAATCTTGGCTTTCTCCACTAGAGCAGCAAAATCACGCTCCCTCTGTGGAGCAATCAATACTCTTAGCTCATCTCTGAGGCCATCCTCGAATGGCACACTGCGTTCATATTTCATAGCGACTATTCCACCAGCATACTGGCTTAACCTTAAAAATGCAGCTTCATATTCTACTATAGTTTTAGTACCCTGAGCTAGATTCAGGAATTTCTTCCTTCGGGCGTCCACATAGCTTGCCCCGGCATACTTCCCTTTAAAGGCCATCTTAAATAACTCCCAAGTCACTCGCTCAGCTGGTGTACCATCTCTCACAGTGATCCACCATTGGTAGGCCTCGTCACGCAGCAAAGATACTGCTCCTTTCAGCTTCTGCTCCATCGAGCAGTCCAGGTCGTCCATTATTCGCTCCGTGACCTCCAACCAATACTCGGCCACATTTGGGGCTACACCAAATACACCCTTGAAAATCTCTGCTCCATTAGCTCGAAGCCATTTAGAAATCGATCCCCGATTTGCCGTTCTAGTACTCGCTCCAGCAACCCTTTCTAAAACACGGAGCATTACTGGGATAAAGCATCATCCCCTGCAGCCCGATCATAAGACCCCATCTCAGTTGCTCGTGGCGCTCGTGCCTCCCCAGCTGGCAAATGTCCCAAGGATGAAGATCCAGCCTAAGTACTTCTTCGGCCACGACCACAGCCTCTTCCATGTGCTGCCCTCGTACTCATATCATATTATCTGATTTACGAATTTTATGAATTAGTTTAAAATTTTAGTATTTATTATAGATATTTTATGCAGAGATAGCATTTCAGAGCTTTGTTTTCATAGAATTGTAGTCTAGCTACAGTTTCAGTCTTCTAGAGTTTTCAGTTTCCTAGTCTTCTATAGTCTTAGTGTTACCCTAACTACGGAATTTCAGTAGAATATTGGTACAATCTACAGTAGTATCACAGTATTACAATTAAATACAGTAAAGCAGAAGATACTTACGGACTTGGTGCTAGAGACTCGGTGTGCCACTCTTTGGCAACCAAATTCAGAGAAACCCAAGTTTTGTCGATGATAAATAATTTTAATAAACTTTGTTGGGAACTTCTCAAAAACCCTAGACTTTTGGAAAATAAAAATATTTTTGGAAAGAAAATCAATTTTAAAAGACTTTTCTTAAGGAAGTTTTTCAAAATCGAATTCCAAAAACAAGTTAGGGCTTAAATTTTAAGAAAACATTTAAACTCGTTCCACAGCTGAGTTGTTGCAACCTGGCTTTGATACCACTAAATGTAACACCCTAAACCCGGTCCAAATGTTATTGCTAGATCTAGAATGTCACATGGACGATTGATTCATTTATGATCATCTTTTAACAAAATGTTATGTTGTTCATTGGAAAACCATGTTCAATAGCTTGTAATTAATGAGCATTATCAGATTTAGAAACTGTTTTAACTACCAAGTAAAGTTTATATCAAAATCTCATTGTTGTGTTATGAAGTCTAGCCCAACACACCACCCATACCAGCACATCACACCATTTGGGGAATAACTCAACCCACCCAACGCTACACACCACAGTTGCAACAGAACTGCTAATATAGAACTCGTAGCAGAGCCACCAGAACAGAAATACGAGGCGAAGCCTCTAAGCAGATTATGTGGCGGTGCCACTTTACAGAACTTCCTCCATATCCATAATCCAACCCCATGCAACCTAGAGTACTACATGACATAGGCATATAGATTATCAGATTCAGATATATGCAAATCAGTCAGCTATCTCTAGGGGTAAAATAGTCATTTGGCATCTAGGGGCAAAATGGTAATTTTTACCCTCTAGGGGCATTTTGGTCATTTAGCTACATTTCGAGGTTTCATGCTTAATACAAACTTCTGGTAGGTCTAACATCACTCCAAGTGACTCAGAAAGTCCATACAATCACATAGTTTAATCGGCCCCAAAACCCCTAATGGGCCCAAGGGAGCCCACATGCTTATGTGGCCCGCTCAGTCTAATTTTATGCATATTATCTCAGATTTAATATCTAATTTACTAGAAATTACTTATCGCATACTTTACCCATATGGGCCTGTAAGCCCATTGGGCCCATCGGGGCCCAGAACAGCCTAAGTGCACGAAAACGCGCACAGCAGCCCTTACAGTCCAATATTCCAGATTCATGATTTTAGATTGACCCACGAGTGTTCGCACGCTTACAAGTCCTCGAAATGCTGGCATTTTGGCATTTTGGCTTTTTGGCTTTTCGACTTTTGCCGACCTATGCTACTAGAGAGTGTCGTTACACACTTGTTTGTAAACTATGTCGAGATCCCGCGAACGATTAACCTACAACAGTTTAACCATAACGTCAAACTACAATCCGATTGAAAACTTCCCTTACCTAACCCTTCATGCATTCAGCCATTATCAAAAACCCCATCAATCACTTACCTTGCCGAAATCTAGCCATTAGATCTAGTCTGCCTTGATAATGCTAACCACCCTAGCCTCTACGAGATCCACCTTACGAAAGGCCACGAAACTCAGTCAGTTAACAAAAGAGTCCAAAATATGTTCTCAAAGAAGGGATCTAAACTGATTTCCAAAAAAAAGTCAGTGGGTGGCTTTGACTTTTCATGAAATACTTAAAAGAAGAGTAAAACGAATTGAGTCCTTACCCAAAAGTCTGCTTGACTGAATCGACACCACCAAAATTCGTTACCACTACTCTAAGCCCAGATCTACGCTCAATCTACCCAAAACACAAGGGAAGAAGATGAATAGATGCAAGGGTTGGAAGAACAACAGAGAAAAGAAGATGGGATTCAATTTTTAAGAAGACAACACTAGAGAGGGTTCGGCCAATGAGTGTTTAAGGAAGAGCGTAATAAGGTTCGGCTTCCTGAACAAATCGGTACAAAAGGAGGCTAAGTATTTCGGGATTTCGGCTTTTAGAGAAATCGACCAGAAGGAGTTTTAGGGAGATCAATTTCAAACAATACAGAAAAAAGAAGAAGGAGAAGGAGAAGAAAGTAAGTTTGGCTCTTGAGTCAATCGACCAAGAGGAGATTGAGAGTTTAGGGACTTTCGGCTTTTGGAGAAAGAAAAGAGGAGAGAAAAGAAAGAAAAGGAATGAATTACCTATTTGGCACTAAACAAAAATGCAAATCTTGAAACCCCAAAGGAAGAAATCGGCACCTACTTACCAAAAATGCCGAAACTCAAAGGACTAAGATCCCAAAAGTGCCTAATAAGAATTCGACATACACACATACACCCTAATCGCCGAAATGCACTACCCCTTACTGCCCTAGCCAAAATTGTCCTCCAAACAATCCCACAATTGGCCAACTCTTGCACCTCCCTCCAATCCCTAAATTTTCTCCTTGATAACCTCCTCTTATCACTCCATAATCCAATCCCATGAGGAACTCAAACATCTTCCCTCAGAATTTAACTTAAAGTCCACCTCTTACCATGCTCATGTAGCAAAATTAAAGGATTTTGCCATCAGAGAGATTCGAACCTTAGCTCCTTCACAAGTTACCACACACCACCTCCCTGTAATTTAAGTGGCGCTACCTTGCCACTTTACCACGGGCTTCCTTTTGCCACAAACCCATCACATTAATTTAAAAGCCCACTTTGCCAAAGTCCATCCTTACATTAGGTAAAAACTAAAATTTTGCCAGGCTTCAAACTTAAACCTAGGCCTTCTAAAGATCCACAATCACACTCAAATCATTACTACAATACATCAGGCCATGCAAAAATAAATTAAAGTAAAAAATTTAAAAACCCTAAAATTTGGGGCGTTACATTTTGCATTGCTAAAAGAGTTTGGAAAGAATAAATCCAAACACAACATGCACACTCATGTGACTGTTCTAAGAAAAGAGGTCCTCTGTACTGCCCAAGAGATTTGTAACTTTTACAATGTGCCCTACTATGTTTCTGATGCTTTCGACGTCTGAGATATTGATTATTTCAGATATATAGATATGGACAAAATTATTACTTACTTAACCGAGGAGAGAGGCATTTGGAAATGCCAACTGAGAACCAACATCCCATTATTCTTCAATCAGGCAATCATGTTCCCAGTTACCAAATGTGGATGTAGTTTATCTATACTCAAATCTTACCAGCCTTGAATGTATCTAATGTTAATGCATTTTTGAGCTGTTATGCATTATTGTATCTTGTAACATTGACATGTGTGCAAGAAGTAATTTGTTTACAAAGTAGTTTTTACTTGCATTAGTGGCAAGAAGTTTTTACTTGCATTAGTGGCAAGAAGGTCGAGATATTTTTCCCACACCTAGTGAATGCCTTGTGGAAGAAAAAAAAAGTCCCAATGTTTACAAAGTAGCAATTTGTTAAGCCAAAAAAGAGCATTATTAGGAACTCCATCTACACTTAGTATGTCGAGCTTAAAAATGAAGCACATCCACAATTGGTACGTATTCCAGAAGCAATCAATGAAACTATTGGGCATTAACTACGCTCAAAGGTTTGGTATCCTAGTGCTTGAGCCGGCCACCAAATTGATACTTGTGTATGCAATTTTTTAAAGTAAGCCAATAATGGGGAATAAGAGGAGGAAGAAAAATGCGATGACAAGGAAGAAGAAGAAGAGTTGAATCATGGCGAGGACTTCGACAATGTGATCCAACTGAAACAACCATCCGTTGGAGGAGTCAAGATTCACACTTCAAGCCATACTACCCCAACTAATTCTACAGGTGCAAGGGTCACAACATTAGACATGGGTGAAGGAAAGGACCCGATGATTAAGGAGAATTGGTTACTATAACCTCCCAAACCCAGCTTAGACGTTATGGCTAGATTGAGAAGGCTACATTAGCCACCGAAATGGCTAAGCTAACTTACATTACTTTTTAAGACTTTAAATAAACTCATTTTAGAGAAAGCCGTGGTTGTACTTTGAGTTAGCTTAAAAACATTCATTCATTAGTTCGTGTATGCTTAGTATTTATTTTTATTATTGACAGTGTTGTTTTAGAAAACCGTTTGCTTGTCACTCTTCTTTTAAAAAAGCTCGAAGTTAAACTAATGCAACAAAAAAACCATTTTTCAAGTCATTTTGGAAAATTAGTTTCCTTATCGATTTGTTTTTCAAAAACAGTTCCTTTGCAATGTAGTGGAAACCAAGGAACAATATCAAATTTTACTTAAGCCCAATATCATGCATTATCCTGTTATTATGCTTGAGCAATTCATGCATGCAAAAATCCCCAAAAGAAAAGTTACCAAGCCACAAACCAGAAATAATTATAAATTACAAGCCAAAACCAATAAAGACTTAATAATGCTTAATTAAAAAAATAATAATCTAAAGTCCAAGGTGATTCTCCGAATGTCGAGTCCAGTTCTAACTTTGAGGTTTACCTGAAAAGTTAAACACTATTAGGGGTGAGCTTATAAAAATCTCAGTGTGAGCTAATAATTATTTAAATGGGCAAAAACATCAAATACAGTGAAACATATTAGCATTAACAGAAGAAAACAAAACCATCATAGGAATTTCATGTTATTACATAGCTATTATCAAATTGATGTCAAACGATGTATGAGCATAGGTCATCACTCATTCGAGTAACAATCATTAATTTTGATACCATTCAATACAACAAAAGATAATGCATAGCATAAATCAATAACATTCAAATATGTCATGCACATGATACAATGGAAAAAGGTTCCTACCCATACCATTTGCTACACACCACGAGTTCCCCAAAACCCATCTGCCAAACTCTAAAACATTATGAGCATAGCTCGATGTGGTAAAACCATCGAATAATCAATAATGTAGAAAATTTGCCAGACATCAAATAGTGCGATACAATCGCCAATAATATATAATATGCAACAAAATGGCCAATCCCCTTGGTGCTCTAGGTGCAGTGCACTGACTACAAATAATGTAGACTTAATATGCCTTCGGTACTCCACGAAACTCCTCCGTCAACCACAAAATCCCAACCCAATGCATATGTAATATGTCACAAAATCTCATACATAATCATATCTCAATACCTTTCACATTCATTTGATATGCTCAGCATATCCTCAATAATAACATACTTTCAATAAATGGAAACAATGTTGCAATCTTTTAGATTACCATTGTGGTTGTATCAATCAATACCTTCAATTTTACATACTCTATGGATTTTCATTGTGAATAAATAGCACTATTTTCAGTACACAATATAATAAATATCTCATGTGTTTAAATCATACATAAGCTTAATATCTCATCACATTATATCATTCAGTCAAACATTCTCATATCTCATAACTCAAATATGCAATTACAAACTCAATCAAACATCCATACAATCAAACTAGCAATTTTACCAATGTGTTAATCTTTTAAGGCTCAAAACATACCTGGTTCGACCACTCACAAAATCAATAATTTGGCTATTAAGCCAATCCAAACAGTAAGCTACTTTATCAAATATGACTTGATATTTAACAATTTCAAACAATTTTATGAGTTTAGGACCCACACCTTATTTTTCGTTTCCTCGCAACATATTAGCGAATGTTCCAATTTTCCTTAATAATTCCTTAAACGAACCTAAACTAAAATTCAGTATGAATTCAATCAAGTTACTACTAAAACAGCCCCCAAAAACTCTCTTATGAGTTCAAACCAATCATTGAAATTATAACCATTTTATGAATCCAAACTAGTTAGATTCCTTACACTATATCGATGCAAACTGTACGTACAATTGTTCTTTGCCTTTACGGATGGTTTGGGCCATTTGGGTCAGCACTTAATTCAATAATATACTGGAAAATCAATTGCTAATTAATGATTAAATTCCTTCATTTAATCAGTTCATAACCTTTACCCAACAACTATTTCAAAATAGCAAACTAGTTACCCTTAATTGCACTTATGCTTCATGATTTGTGGGATCCAAATGACCAATTGATCAAGAAAGTTTTTCCCTAATTGAAATAGGTTTAAAAAGCTTATTAAGAGGGTTCAAGAACTCAAATTAATTCTGGAAAAATATAGGCAAGAACCAAGAAACAAAACAACCCCTTTTCTTGCCCATAGGTGCACGCACCACCGCTCGCAGTGGCCAAAATTGGGCTGAATTTTAAAATGGTTTGAGATCTCATTAAATTCTAGAAAAATACCTTTGAAATCATTTAAAATCCCAAATATTCTAGATCTGGAAATTTAGGTTTTTAATTGACAAGATTAATTAAGAAATTGAAGAGAGAAGAGACCTTATCCAAGCTAGTTAAGAGAAATGGCAATGGCACTTTCTTGGTAATGTTCAGGATCAATCTTGGAGTTCAAGATTTTAGATTTGGGGATGATTTTAATGAGGAAAAATGACAGAAATATGGTGAAGAATATGTTAACAAATCTTGTGGCAAAAAGAAAAAGAAAAAGAAAAAGAAAAAGATGGTAAAACCAGGTGTAGGCGACGACAACAATAGGAGAAATAAAGAAAATTGAAGAGAAAAGAGAAGAGGAAGAGGGTGAATGGCTTGGGTAGGTAAAATTTGAATTAAAAGCTGAAAAATACAATAATAAGTTATATTTATATTTAGGGTTCAAGGGTATGGATGGCACACACATTAAAAAAAACAAGAGATTTTGCAAAATTTAATTATTTTGCAATTGAAGAGATTTGAACTTGGGACCTCATTTAATTTCTATGCTTTCTCATATTTCTTTTAACTATTAGGCTTTTTCCTCATTCTTGAAGTAATTTTTCAATATTTATTTTAAAAACAAGGCATGTCGCATACTAGGGTTTAAGGCGAAATTTGCAAAATAATAAAAATGGTGAGAGAGAAGGGATTTCAACTTGGGTTTCAAGGAATGTTTCACTAACACTTAACCAACAAACCAATACCTCATTTATTTCTTAAAAATGCATAGATAATCTTAAAAATTAAGGCATGACCATACACTCTCTCAATTCCTAAACCTGATTCTACTAACCCTCGATTTTTGGGATGTTATAGCCACAATCCGATTCTAATTAAAAGCTTTTGAACTGTTATTTAATTTTGTTTATTTTTATTTGAGACTTTTATTTTTATTTTAAGATGAGTTTTATTTTGTTTTTAACTTTATTTATTTTTGTTTTAGTTTTCTGTTAGCTAATTTTTGTGTAGGAACCCTATACGATATGAGGCACTACAAATTGGAGCAAAATCGACTTGAGGAGGACAACCCAACGACATTCAAGGAACATCAATGCTCAAACCGGGTAGTCTATTCTTTTATCTATTAGTTGCACATTATGGAAAATATGCCAAATAAAGTTGGGGGTAATATAGAAATTTTTCAAATTTTTATGTTTTTATTAATTGTTTTCAGTAATTTTTATTTTGTTGTTTATTTGTGCTCAAGCTTGTAGTAATACAGTGATTGGTTATGAGCATGTAAATAGGATTCTAGTTTGAACTATAAATTTAACTCGATAACGATTATTTCTAGGTTGTTTAATATTACACTAATTAGTTCATTTTGTTACATTGTGAATAGGTGATAGTGTGTTAGGTATACCAAATGATGAATAGGTACATAAAAAAATATATGTTTGTTTGAATAATAAGTTGTTAGAGTGTTATTTTTTAGTTAATTGTGATCCATGAATTGAGACACTTAAGGATGACCTAATGGATTGTTTGGTAGATAATTGCGAGCCAAAAAGCCAACCTTAGTTTAAAATCCCTTGTACCCTAATTTTTAAGCCTAAATCCCTATTTCTTGATGAATCACAATGGAAGCCATAACCCTAAAATATAATCTCTCGATCCAATTTTCTTGGTCTTCACACAAACTTAGACATCAGGCCATTGATATTGAGAGTTAGGTAGATACAACATGGAGGTTTCCAAAATAAAAGAAATAAGAGTGAACATAATGGATAGTATAGTATGATGAATATAAGAGTCTTGCAAAATTGTAGGTAATTGGAAAAATTGAAAATTTTATCGAAAGAAAAAGTTTGAAAAGGTTAAAATAGCCAAGTGAGAAGTTCTTAAGAAAATAGAAAAGCAAAGTGAGCGAAAAAGAAAAGAAAACGAAAAGAAAAGATAAAGGTCCTCATTCTTGTACAATTATCTCACTAAGACGATTGTATTCCTTAATACTGTACTATAACTTAGGAATTGGAGAGAAAATGTAGGTAAGTCATGGGGATATAAGGTGTGAGCTAAAGGGTTTGATCGGGGAAGTATCAAGATATAATGTGTCAAACTATTTTTGCGCTAAAACCACTTTATTGTACTTGTTCTTTAATCTCGAGCCAACCTAAGCCACATGACATTACAAGTTGAAAAGACCTATATGACCTAGGTGATACTATTCGTGGATGAAAATTAACAAAATTTTGACATTTCTAATTACTTATATTCTTCGAGCATAAATGTAAATTTTGTGTACCTGTTTCGATGGATCAATGTGCTTAACATTCTTGAATTTGTTTACTTTGTAATTTTATGAGCTAATGTGTAAGACATTGAAGGTTGAGAGTTAATTGTATATTGTGTTAGAGCTATTTATTTATTCACATTGTTTTGTGTACATAGCTCCTAACTAATTTTTCTATGTGGCATGATCAAGCACTGTTTAGTTGATTTATTTTCTTGTTTTTGTGTGTGTTTGTATTTTGTTGCTTGAGGACAAGTAACGGCTTAAGTGTGAGGGAGTTTGATTTGCCACAATTCGTTGTGACATTCTGGCACTTAACGAGCTTATTTTCTAGTATTTTTATATGTTTTTATTACATCTTCGGGTTTTAGTACTTTATGTTTAATTTATGAAAAATAAGCTTTTTTACACATTTTGAGTTATGCTATGACCTAATGAGCCACTATGGGCCTAGGGATGATTTAAAGACTCTATTGAGTGTGTAGGACACTATTTTTTAGCTAAGAAGACGAAGGACGACTGCAGCATCGTGACAATGAGGAGTTGTGTTACAACACCAAACTTCAAAGTGAAAATATCCAAAAAATGAAGTTAGTGTCGCAACACTGGTCCTGTAGTGTTGCGACACTAGGGGATGATTAGGAAATTTAATTATTGATATTTTAGTCCACACAATGACTTGTAATAAGATTTTTGGGCTATTTAGCAACCCTAATTAGGTCAGATCATAAACTCTATAAAATAGGCATGTTTAGCCTCATTTTAGGAGGCTTGGCCAAGTGAGCCACTTAGTTAGTTTTATGATTTTATTTTAGTTTTTATTTTATTTCAATTTAGTCATTTAAACAATTTTTGTTCTTGTTTAAATTGGATTCGATTTTGACCCAAGCTTTTAATTTAATAGTTTTTCTTTTTTTTTTTTGGATTCCAATTGCAATCAGAGTTATCTTCACAACTGTTAAATGAAATTTTACTTTTGCACACAAATAGATATTGAAATAAATTTATTTTCTTAGTCCCTTACACTATAAGAAAATAGACTTTTAGTAGCGTTTTTAGCGGCGTTTGAATAGAAAACATCACTAAAAATCGAATAGATCGAGTATTAGCAGCGTTTTTAAAAAAACGCCGCAATAGATCGAGTTTTAGCAGCGTTTTTGAAAAAGCGCCGTAAAGGTCGACCTATAGCGGCTTTTTTATAAAAACGCCACTAAAAGATTAAACAGATCGAAGTCGTTTGTTTTGAGCTTTAGTGGCATTAGCGGCGCTTTCTCAAAAACGCCGCAATAGATCAAGCATTAGCGGTGTTTTTGAAAAAGCGCCGCTATAGGTCGACCTATAGCGGCATTTTTATAAAAGATTAAGCAGAACCACATCGTTTTACTTTGAGCTTCAGTAGCATTAGCGGCGCTTTGTGGCAAACCCCACAATAGATTGAGTATTAGCAGCGCTTTTTGAAAAATGCCGCTAAAGATCTAAACTATTTTAAAGTTTATGGATTATAGGTTTAGGGGTTATTGGTTTAAAGGTTATGGTTTAGGGTTGATGGTTTATGTTTTATGATTTAGGGTTTTAGAGATTGTAGTTAAGGATTTAGGGTTTAGATTTATTAGTATTTTTTAATTTATATGTTAAATAATCTCTTATATAGTTGTAAAAGAAATAATTTTAATTGTAATATATTAAAAATAGAACAAATTATTTATTGAAAAATAAATAAAAAAGTAACAGATTGATATGGATAGGTAACTATCTATTTTGGATAGGATCAAATTATAACAAATTAAATAAGGTCTTATTTTTATTTTGATCATATCTGAAACCGACTTTATAAACAATATAAATTAACTACACCATTCACTTAGCTATGGGAAAGTTAATTTCATTTTAGTTACTTAATTATTAAAAGTTACAATTTGATAATTTAAGTTACCAAGCTGTTAAAATCAATGTTATGGCTTTCTCTAAACCCTAACCCACTAAACCATTAAATCACTAAACCTTTAAACCGTAAGTCTCAAACCATAAACCCTTAAAACTCTAAACACTAGACCCTAACCTATTACCCCTAACTCTTAACCCGTAACCCCTAAATCTATAAACTAGACCCTAAATCCCAAACCTTGAACTACAAACTCTAAACCTTAAACCCTAAATCATAATCCCTAAAATCTTAAAAATAAATTTTAATATAGTATTAATGTGTATATAGATATTAATATAAAAGTAAAAAACAAAATACAAACAATAAAAGAGGAAAAAAAAGTGTTATGGCAAAATGATGCATTTGGCAAATAGTCTTAAGACTATTAATATATCAAAATATCAATCCAACACATGTTTGAAGATTATGTTTAGGTTTATGAAAATTATTTTTTAAAAATTCATAATTATCTCACTTAAATTATGGTTAGCAAAAAGTTGAATAATAGTGACGTTCTTGGTTCAAACGCTGCGAATATGTATTGAAAGATTGAAAAATGTTTTTAAGCTTCATTTTTAGTGGCGTTTTGATTAAAACGCCACAAAAGGATAGCCTTTAGTGGCGTTTTTACAAAAAACGCCGCAAATATGTTTTAAAAGTGAGCAAAACACAGTCGTTTGGTCTGACTATTAGTGGCGTTTTTTAGAAAACGCCGCAATAAGAAGCAGTTATTGGCGTTTTCTCGTTAAATGCTACAAAAAATGTTTTAAGAGTGTGCAATACGCTATCCTTTCTGTCTGCCTCTTTAGTGGTGTTTTCTCACAAAATGCTGCAAAAATGTTTTACGACCGTGCAAAACGTTGTCGTTTCTATTTGTTTTTAGTGGCATTTTCTTGAAGCGCCGCGAAAATCATTGGCAGTTTACAAAACATAGCCGTTTTGTCTTCGTTGGTGGCGCTTGTTCTAAATGCCGCAAGGTTCAATTTAATCAACTAAAACGGCATCGTTTGTTTAGGCCTGAAGTTCCCTTGTTTTCCCTCAAATCGGATTCCCCGATTCTATTCCCCCAATTTCCCAATTTCTTCTCTATTTTTCCCTCACTGCGTCTTCCCCAACTTAAACACAATTTCATTCCCCCCATTTACTGAATTTCTTTTCTCTCATTTTCCCTAAGTGCGTCTTTCCCAAATTATTTTCCATATTTTCCCAACTTCCCAATCCCCAAGTGGTCGAAATCCCCAGTCGAAATCCCCAATTTCTAAAAACCCTTTTCTCTTTGCCGCATCCTCTTTGCTCTGTCACAGTCTCTTCTCTCCGCCGCTGCCGCTAGAATTTCGAGTCCTATAGGTATTGTTACTACACTTATATGCACCCTTTATTTAGTTTTACTCTCTTTGAAGATGGATAATGCATGTCATCTGTTGATGTTGGGTTTTGATATATTTGACTTTGTGTTTATATTGACTTTTGTTAGGTTGTATTTTATTAGTTTATAAGCTTCGATTTTTTTTTTTTTATTTACTTGGGTTTTCCAGTTTGTTCATGTTATATTAGTCTATCATCTTGTTCGATTAAATTTTCATAATCTATGTGGCATGCTAATAATAGAATTTTTTAACATATGCCATCCTACAGCTAAAAAAAAATTAGGGCAGTAAAATATTTGTTAAAATATAAAATTGTTAATTCAAATATACTTGAAAATTATTTGCATATCATTTTATTTATTTCTTTTGTTTATTGTAGATCATATTCATGTTTCAATTAGATAACATGAAGTTTGCTTCTAGACATTTTTTTCTCTTATATCTAAATCACTAAGCCCTTATCAAATTGTTAGAGTAGGTGACTTGATAATTCATTTTATCTATACTGATATACTGAAATTATCTTTTGTATGTAAAGGTTTTGCTGTAGTATACGGTGATAGTGTGGGAATATTTGCAGGTGTGAAGCCGCCGATTGCGATATTAGGAGCTGAGCTTGACCATTTGGCTTCCCCAGCAGTTTTAAAATAGTTTGATGACATCTTAAGTGCGGTAAGAAGGCCCCATGCCTTGTATCATACTGTCTGTTTGTAACCTTTATTGAATGAGCTTAAGAATTTAGTAACGAAATTGCATTCTCTGTGATCTAATTGGATTTTCTGTCGATTACAATAGTATTCTTGTTTAAATAACTCTATTGTTGAATGGATTTTAATGCTTTTCATTTAAATTAAAGGTTGACCAAATATTGCTCATCGTGGTGTGAAATCGTCGAGCACTTGAAATTGTCTACTGGCTGTGTTTTGGCTGATCTATTGTTTGGGTAGGTACATGTTTAATTAGGTACATATTAATAATTGGTATTAAAAAAGTGACCAAAAACTTCTCTACTTACTCTGATAAGTCTTTAACAGATAATACCTGAGAAGTGCTGATATGTACTATTTTCTCAACCAAAGTTGAGATTAGAGTAGCAAAAGCTGAAGCCATTCATTAGACATCTCTTGCTGGTAAGTTCATTTTGAAACCAAATTTTATCATTGCCAAATTTTATCATTGCTAAGTTGAAGCCGATAGGTTTTTCTTCTCAAGTTTGAGAACATTATTTTGGAATATAAGTTATAATGTTTTTATCATTACCAAATTTTTAGCTTGTAACTAACGTTTATGCTGCTTCTCATCAGTCATCTTGTTTTCTTTTCATCATTGCCAATAATTTTTCTGTTATCTCCAGATTTGGCTGAGCTATTGCTTGGGCAGGTACATGTTATCTCCAAATTTTTAGCTTGTAATATTTTTAAAGGTTTTTGAATAAAAAAAATATTCAAAGTATATAGGCTGAAAACCTGATGGGTTGCCTTATATCTCACTATAGGATATAATGGATCCTCCCTAGGTGTAACAACGCCATGTATGATGAATCTTAAAAAATTTAAAAAGACTTGAAAATAGTTCTATCGAGCTCATTTACTATTGAATATTTATATAACCTTAATTTATTTCCAATTTACTTATAAAAATTAAACTACGATTCTTTTTTGATATTATTATATTCAAATTACTATTTTTTATATTAATAATGTTTGATTTTAATATTTAATATTTTTAAAGGTTTTTGTATAAAAAAAGATTCAAAGTATATAGGCTGGAAACCTGATGGGTTGCCTTATATCTCACTGTAAGATATAATGGATCCTCCCTAGGTGTAACAACACCATGTATGATGGATCTTAAAAAATTTAAAAAGACTTGAAAAAGTTCTATCGAGCTTAAAATAGTAATAATATTGATCATTACTTAAATAAATTTCATAACTGTAGGTACTCACATAACTTACATAATTTACAAAACTCACATAACATACATAACTTAACAACTTATATAACTCACATAACTTACATAATTTACATAACTCACATAACATACATAACTTAACAACTTACATAACTCACATAACTTACATAATTTACATAAATCACATAACATATATAACAACTTGCATAACTCACATAACTTACATAACTTAACTAATACATGTAGTTTAATCTAATAATTTCCTTAAAAGCATATAGTTTATAGTTCAAATTTCATAACTTACATAATCTACATAACTTACATAAAACATAAATATATATCATATCAAAACTTACATAATAAACAACTTACCCGTGTAACTTATTGCCAACTTTAGACTTCAACAACTACGAAATGGATAGGACTTGGATGAATTTGTCAAGGGCAAGCAACGGGTATCGAAATGGAATGCAAACTTTTCTAGATTTTGCATTTCAAAAAGCAAGCCAAGAGAATATGATTCTTTGCCTGTGTAAGAAGTGTGGCAATATCAATTGGCATTTTTGTGAAGTTGTCTACAAACATCTAATTGTTGATGGCTTCATTCGGGGGTATAAAAAATGGATTTTCCATGGAGAGTGTACACCTAGTGGAGCCTCTTCGGTGATTAATCCGGGTTATCCTTATAGTGGTTACCATCAGTATGCTAGAGAAGATGACATGGAAGGTATACTGCAGGATGCATTTAATATGCAGAGTGAAGGTTTCCAAACATTTCCACCTAACTTGGTTGCATCTGATGAGTATAATATCGGTGGAAATACTTTCATAGAAACGGGAAGAAGTGTACTAGATGAACAACTGAATGAAGAAGTGGCGAAGTTCTACACGTTACTTGGTGAAATGAATGAAGAACTTTATGAGGGATCAAAATTTTCAAAAATGTCCTTCTGTATTCACCTTTTTTACTCAAAATGTTTGGGAGGGTGGACCGAAAAATCTTTGACAGTGCTGTTAGAGTTTATGAGAAAAATGTTCCCGTTTCCAAAAATCCCTCAATCATGCAAAGACATGAAGAAAGTGATAAAAGATTTGGGCCTTGGGTACAACAAAATTCATAGTTGCCCAAATGACTGCATGTTGTATTGGGGTGATCGGAAGAATCAACAGTCTTGCCATGTTTGCGGTAAATCTCGTTGGATGAATAGAGATGTAGAAGATGTTAATGAGGATGAATATGAGACACAGTCAAGAAGGAAGCCGAACAAGATTTTGTGATATTTCCCGCTAATCCCAAGGCTTCAAAGGCTATTCATATCGTCAAAGACAACTGAGTTTATGATGTGGCATCATGATCAACGAACGAATGATGGATTATTAAGGCATCCTGTAGATTCTTTAGCATGGAAATCGTTTGACAATAAATTTCCAAGCTTTGCAAGTGATCCTTGAAGTGTGAGGCTTGGTGTAGCATCTGATGGATTTAATCCTTTTAAAATCATGAGCACATCGTACAGTACTTGGCCTATAGTGCTTTTTCTTTATAATTTGCCTCCATGGCTCTACATGAAGCAATCTTCTTTGATCTTATCTATGATTATCCCTGGAGAGAAAGGTCTCAGAAATGATATTGACATTTATCTGCAGCCACTTATTGATGAGATAAAACAATTATGGGCGGGTGTTGAGATGTATGATGTATTGAGAAAGGAGAACTTTTACCTACGTGCTACTTTGTTGTGGACAATTAATGATTTCTCGGCATATACGAATTTATCTGGTTGGAGTATCAGAGGACGTTATGCTTGTCCTTGTTGTGCTGCGCAAACGTGTTTACAGTGGTTATATAATGGAAAGAAGTTCTGTTATATGGGGCATCGTCGGTGGTTAGATGGAAATCATAGATTTAGATTTCAGAGGGCTTTATTTGACGGTACTGAAGAGTTCAAAGAAGCTCCTGAGTACACCATTGGATCTGAAATCTTGTTCATGTTAAAAGATATGGATTTCAGTTCTGGGAAGCTGAATCAACCATCCAACAGGCAAACAAATAGACAATCGAGGGATGAATCTGATGATGAATCTGATTTGGAGGATGACCCTAATGAGGCGGACTTGTGGAAGAAAAGAAGTATTGTTTTTGAGTTGCCTTATTGGGAGCATCACATATTACGCCACAATATTGATGTGATGCATATTGAGAAGAATGTCTGCGAGAACATCATCGGGACAATTTTGATCGTCGATGGTAAATCGAAAGATAATCTTCAGAGTCGACTTGATTTAGTTGACATGGGAATTCAACGTGAGCTTCATCCCCAAGTACTTTCGAATGGAAAATATCGGTTGCCGCCTCCAATTTTTGTAATGTTGAAGGAAGAGAAAGAAATGTTCTGCACGGTGTTGAAGGATATAAAGGTCCCAGATGCATATGCATCAAATATATCTCGACGTGTAAGTCTTAAAGATCGAAGACTATAATCATTAAAATCATATAACTATCACATCTTGATGCAAGATCTACTTCCAGTTGCTTTACGGTGTTTTATGTCAAAGAAGGTAACGTCTTGTATAATTGAACTGTCCAATATAATGAAAGCAATTTGTGGCAAAGTTCTGAATGTTGAAGAACTTGAAAAATTAAAAGATCCAGCCGCTTTGACATTATGCAATTTGGAGAAGATCTTTCCACCTTCCTTCTTCACTATTATGGTGCAACTGGTAGTTCATCTCCTTCGTGAAGCAATAATTGGTGGACCGGTTTTCTATCGTTGGATGTATCCTATAGAAAGGTGCTAATTTATTTCAAAGGTATTCATTCATTCACCTCTATACCTGTAGTTACAATTTTTGATAGTGTTGTATGTCGTAATAAGCGTTATCTGGAAGGATCAATTGCTGAAGGTTACTTGGCAAAGGAATGTATGACATTCTATTCTAGATATTTAGAAGATGTTGAAACAAGATTGAATAGACCAAGTAGAAATGCTGGGAATAATCCTAACTTGGCCGAAACTTATTTATTTCAAAGTTATGGAGAACCAATCGGCAAAGTTGAAATTACAGAATTAGATGACCGATCTTGGATACAAGCACATAGATATGTTCTTTTCCACCACGATGCAATTGAACCATTACGCAAGTAAGTTCTAGAATATGATAAATATTCATCTTTTTGATTGGTTCATTTTCTAATGAATTAAACCTGTTTTTAACATAGTGAGTACAAACAAATCTTGAGATCTCGTTCACGTTCACGAAGATTACAATATCGAGAGATTAATAGATTATTCACAGAATTTTTTCATGAATGGTTAAGCCAAACGGTATGCAACTCAACCTTTTATTGACAAATAATAATGTTTTCTCATAACATTTACAACTACTCAATTTACTTTCAATTCAATAGGTTTGGAGTGGGAACGACGTTAATGACGAAGTTAAATGGCTTTCCCAAGGTCCGAATCGAGTAGTAAAAAGATATAGTGGCTTCATCATGAATGGATTCAGATTTCATACCAAATATCACGAGAGATTGAGGAGAACTCAAAATTGTGGAGTAGTTGTTAATTCTTTAATTACAAGTTATGCTAGTGCTAGGGACAGTAATCCTGTTGAGGGAAATGTAGAGTATTACGGACTTCTGACTAACAATATTGAGTTAGATTACTATGGAAAATGGAAAGTTGTCTTATTTCGATGTGATTGGGCTGATGTTAATACTGCTCGCGGAATTAAAAACGATCAGTTTGGTTTTACAATGGTGAATTTCTCTCGATTGATTCCCACTAGAGAACAATTGATAGATGAGCCGTATGTATTTTCTTCTCAAGTTAAACTAGTTTTTTACTCGAAAGATCCAAGTGATGAGGGTTGTACGTTGTACTCCAAAACACCCCTAGAGACTTGTTTGACATGGGGAATGGAAGTAGAGATGCCATCATTGAAAGATCAGAAACTTTGCCTTTTCTAGAACAAAACTTAAATGAAAATATCCATAGTACTAGTACACAGTTTCAATGGGTTCGTCAGGATGTGGACGAAGATATTTACGAATTATGATGTAGTAAGATTTTACGATTTTTTATGTATATGTAATTTTATAATTTTAACCTTGGTCATGTTATATAATTTAACTGTTTTATATGTACTATTATTGTTGTTATTTGTTACTAAAATTTCAACTATTTTATGTGTATTGCAGGAAAAATGCCTAGAAGAAGATTAAGAGATTTTAGTATTGTACAGAATACTACAAATTCAGAAGAATTAAATAGTGAACAGCAGACATTTATTGGATCTTCTAGTATGCCGGAGACACTTGACAAGTCTACGAAATTTCAAAGTAATGTTATGTTTATTTTACAAATTGTATTAAATTTTATTACTGATTTATTTTTCAATTTCAATATAGTAATAATATATTATTTTTTAGCTGAAAGTGGTGGGACGCGTAGAGGTCGAGGATGTACGCTCCTAAAACATTTATATGACTTAAATCCCGTCGAGCGTGTCAAAGTAAGTAGAAACTACCATGGTCAGCCTGTTGGACCAAAAGCTCGACTTTTAGCAGGCTATTTGGGCATTATAGCACGAAATGCCAATATGTTGCCCATCAACTATGAATCATGGCATAACATGCCTGATAGCAAAAAAAATCAAGTTCTTGATAATATTAAGGTAACAAAACGTGAATGTAAGTTATAATACTTTGGTTTAAGTTTCATTTATATTTACTTTCTAAACTTGTGTTTTTTAGGAGAGATTTGCTTTAGAGGTCTCCGATGCCTTTATCAAGAAGGCATTGGGTAAAAAATGGAGAGACCATAAAAGCATTTTAAAAAAGGATTATTTTAAAAAACCCATAAGCCTCGAAGAAAAATTGCAAAATGTCCCACCGGGAATGCTGAGGTACCAATGGGAAGGTGCAGCTCGATTTTGGAATTCAAAGAAAGGAGAGGTATTATGTACTTGCAAACTATTATAAATTTTCAGTTTATAGTATTTACTATATACTTAATAATAATTTCATTATGTAGGACCGTGAGCGAGTTGGAACAAGTAGCAGGCAAAAACAAAAATTCACGCACACGGTAGGATCGAGAAGTTTTGCTTGTGTAGTTGAGGCCGAGGTATTATGAATTTATTATTTTTGTCAAATATTAATGACTTTCTACTATTACATAATATTTTTAGTACTATATTGTAGGGAGCCTCGTCTGGTCAAAAAGTTAGACGCCTTCAGCTTTTTGACATTACGCATAGGAAGAAAGATGGATCTCCGATGACATCCGAAGCTGGAGAAATTATGGTATATTTACTTAATAAAATTTGATTCATTATAAATATTTATAATGTTTAATTATAATGGTTTAATTCATCATTTTTACTAGTTTTAAATAATGTTATGTTGCATTCCTTTTTATTATATATTTCGTTTCTAACTTTTTGATTGATATTGTCGAAACCATTTTTTGAAAAAAAGAAAAAACGGATGTCGACTTAAAAAAATGAAAATAGGGAGTCGCCACCAACCTTTTTAGGTGTGATTGGGTCACCGTATAAATGTTTTGGTCTACGAAAAATTAGAGAAAATGGATTCGGGAGTCGGTTACGCGCGAGGAAGGATTAGCACCCCCGCGACGCCCAAAATTGGTACCAAATTGAGCAATTTTCTATCTTAAGTCGAAATTTGGAAAGATTTGAAAATACAATTCTTTTTTGAGACTGGAATGGTTTAGGTTGAGAAGATCGGGATTCCTTTCACTTCGGTAGAATACGAACATCACATCTAGCACGATTGGACACGAGATTCGTGAATTCCTCGAAACCAGAGATGTCCCGTAAGTTGCAAAATTTAGGAGGGTATTTTAGGTAATTAGGCGAACGAGAAATCGCAACCCAGCACGTTAGGGACTATTTCCCGAATCTCCAAATACAAAAACATTGCCTCGTTTTTTTTAGAATATTTTGAATACAATTTTGAGATAATCTGGGTTGAAAAGCCGAGATTCTTTCGCTTCGGAGGAATACGAACATCACATCCAGCACGATTGGACATGAAGTTCTTAAGTTCCTCGAAACTAAAGATATCCCGCGAGTTGCAAAATTTAGGAGGGTATTTTAGATATTTAGACGAATGAGAAATCGCAACCCAGCACGTTAGGGCACTATTTCCCGGACCTCGAAATACGAAGATATCGCCTCGCTTTTAAACATTTTAGGTCGAATGAGATATATATTTTGAAAATGATGTAGAAATGTTTGAACATAACATGGGAATATTGTGATGATAATTGTAATGATTTTAGTAAAAGGATGATATAGAAGGGTGTTTTTTAGAAGAGCGTATACGTAGTAAGATATATGTATATGATAAATTGCATGATGCGGTTAGGACGAAGTACATTCACGAGACCGAAAGGAGTACGAATACTATGACATTAAAGATATGCATGAAGGTATATAAAATGTACGCAGGATACAATATTTTGGATTTTATATGATATAATATAAAAAAAATATAAGGCTAATAAAGTATAAAATACGTGTTTATAAAAGTACGATATATGATATATAGATGTGATGTATGTATAGATATGGTATTGGGGCTAAATGTATATATATAATATGCAAAGACATATGTGTGAATAAGATGGCACGAAACAATATGGAATAATACGTATAATATGCGCACGAAGGATAAGATATTTGAAAGTACAAGTGTATAATATAATATAAGGTGGTAAAAATACGAACGACGATTTATACGTGATACATATATATATTTTTTAAAAAATTACGTACGTAATGTACAAAGAATACGCGATATGTATATAAAGGATGTATGGTTTAAAAGGTGTTATATTCGTGAGAACACATAAATAATAATAATATTAAGATATGATAAAAGATAATATTAATAAATATATGGAAAAGGGGCATGCATGATATTAAAATGTATATACAGATGTTAATACCGTATACGCGTAATATATATTGAAAACTATGGATACGAGTTCTAAATGTATATGTATGATGATTTAAAAGATGCAATGTAATGTTGGTAATAGATATACAATAGTTAAAATATGCGTATAGTATATAAAAACATTTGTGTAGCAAATATGTATGTATATGTATATAATATATACGGTACGTAATATACGAAAACATTGAATATATATATATAGCTAAAATATACGTATAATATATAAAAGAAAAATTTGAGTAATCAAATATATATATATATGTATAAGTATAGTATATGCATAATATATATTTTTAAAGTATATCATGATATATATATATAGTACAATCTCATAAACAATAATATTATAGATATATACATGCTAATATATTGCATAATATAATAATAATATGCTAAAGCATTAGAATACACACATATATATATAAATACACCATATACATAATATATATATATATATTTTTTAAAATACAGCAGTGTAAAAATATATAATACATATACAGTATTTAAAATTAGAGAAAAATAATACAAATTGGATGAAATTGCAATAAAAGGAAGAATTTTGGGGCGAATTCGAAAGAAAAACAAAGAAAAGGGGCTATCTGGGCACGGGCAGAACATTTGAGGACCAGGAAAGCAATTCTCTCGCGCTTTCAAAACGATGTCGTGGCATCAGGGACCAAATCACAAAACCAGGGTAAATTGTAGGGCTGATTTAAGAGTTAAAAAAAACCTAATTGCATAAGTCCGAGAAAGCGGAAGGGCTCATTGCGCAAATAGCCCTTCCGTTTTAAAAACACGCGGACCTTATGCGGGTAGGGTCGGGTCGATCCGACCCAAGGCAGAACGACGTCGTTTTGGGGTGCTATAAATAGGCTTAGTTTGCCAAAAAAATTTCATTTTCACGGGTGAGGAGGAAAAAGAAAGGAGAGAGGGGAGAGCAGGGGTGCCCGGAGAAATGAAAGAAGAGAGGAGAATATGAGAGAAAAAAAAGGGATTCGAAGCAAAAAAGAGAAAATCGATTACCTTAGAGTTCTGATTTTGGTCTTTGATGTTTGTGTTCACTGATTTGGTACTATTCTTGCGTTTTTGATGTTATTCCAACACTGCTTTTGGTGTTTTAAAAGTCTATTGTTTGTATTGATTTTTCTCCAAAAATCTCCTCCTTTTAACAATCGTTTACAAATGGCTTTTATAGCCGATTCATCTTTCTTTCTATATTATTTCTGTCTCGTCTCTTTTAATGTCTTTGCAGGTACAAAAGAGCTGCTGAGAGGAGCCAGAGGCGGTGCTGGACGGTGGATGGGACTGCTGGCAGAGGGCAGGTGCAAGTGGCTGCGCAAGTGGGGGTATCCAGGTTAGGTTTAGGGAATTAGGGTTTCGGCTGGTGTTGGGTTAGGTTTGGGTTTTAGGTAGTGGGTCTGCTTCTGTAACGGGTTTGGGTTAGGGTTTGTAAACGGGTCTGGGTAGTTAGCTGGTAATGGGTATGGGTATTGTACCCGGGCCAAAATTGGCCTGTACAGATATAATAGGAGAAACTGAAAGAGAAGAAGGCGGAGTATGAAGCGTCGACTGATAGTTCTGCTAATTTTGGGGACATTGATGACAAAATTATTAATGAAGTTGTGGGTCGTAAAAGGTATGGTCGGGTTTGATTTTAACGATCTGGTGTTAAACCGACCCAATATTTTAGATCCAACTCATAGAATACATGCCTTCCGGGAGGCAGTCTCAAGCTGAAGTTCAGAGGTTAAGAGACTAGATAGCTCAGATGCAAGCTAGCACAGTTGAGCAAATTTCTCAACTTAAAGCGGAGGCAGAAGCGAGGGAGGCTCAGATGCAAGCTAGCATAGTTGAACAAATTTCTCGACTTAAAGCGGAGGCAAAAGCGAGGGAGGCAGAGCAGGACAAAAAGTACAATGAACTCCAGCTACAGCTTCAGACTATGATGACGATGTTCTAGCAGTCGCAAAAGTCGTCATCTTAGACATTTGTTTTCTTGTAACTTTTTACATTATTTGTAAGAATATTTTGAATTATAATTCATTTATAATTTATATCATATCTTTTTTTGAATAATTTTTTATCATTTTGAATTTGCATTTTTTGGTTGGATTTCATGTTATATTTGCTGTTTTTGGTTCGATTTTATGTAAGAAGTGTAGGATATTGGAGCAAAACTATAAATTGCAATCTGCCTAAGTTAGCGGCATTTGTAAAAAAAAGGCCACTAAAGGTCAAACTTTTAGCGGCGTTTTTCTTAGAAGCATCGCTAAAGTCCATGATATTTAGTGGCATTTTCTCTACAAATGCCAAGAGCAGGACTTTTAGCGGCGTTTACTCTAAAAGCGCCGTTGAAGACCAGAATTAATAGCGACATTTTCACAAAAAATGCCGCTAAAGACCAAGACTTTTAGTGGCGTTTTCTCCAAAAGCGCTGCTGAAGGCCAGTACTTTTAGTGGCATTTTCAATAAAAGCGCCGCTATAGACCAAGACTTTTAGAGGCGTTTTCTCCAAAAGTGCCGCTAAAGACTAGGACTTCTTACGGCATTTCTCCAAAAATGCTGCTAAAGACCAGGACTTTTAACGGCGTTTGCTTGAGAAGTGCCGCTAATGACTAGTACTTTTAGCGGCGTTTTTTGCGGCGTTTGTAAAAGGTCGCACATACTATTAGTTGCGCTTAAAAACGCCGCTAAAGGCAAAAAAAGCCGCTAAAAGTCTATTTTCCTGTAGTGTTATTTTATTTAATTTACTATTTTGTATGTTAAATATGAGTTTAAGGATTATTGTATTTAGATCTATGAGTAGCTAATTTCCTTAGCGAGATTAACGAATGGACACGTGGCTAATTAACGGATGAATTCGGGTTTAAATCTACGTTAGTTGGATTAAGTTGTGTGCGATTAAGCCCTAGGAAGTGACATTGCTAGGAAGTAATTTAGGATAAACAAGATCGAGAGATAGGTTTACCGAGTAAATCATAATTTATAAAAGTGAGACTGAGAGGTAAGTGTGTATTTATCGATCTGTTAATTAGTTAGAGGCCGAGAGGTAATAACTGGTTAATTAATAGCTAACTCAATAAAACTCGAGTTTTGAAGTTAATTAGGAGCACTAGAGTGAGTTAATCTCCTACTTGTTTTATTAGAATATTGTTAATTGGTTAATTTTTTATTTTATATACTTTTAGGTTAATTTTATTAATCCTTTTAAATTTGATTTTTCATAATGTAATTTTAAATTAGTATTATTTAGCCTTGTTAGTGTAGAAAGTTAATTTAAGTCTGTCGCACCCCTATCCCGTAACCATCACTGGAATAGGTAAGGGGAATTACTGGACTTATAACTTAGTTCAAAACAGTAATTCATTAAAAATTTATCAAATATCATCTAATTTCAGTAAATATCATTCATTCACTCTCATAACATGCTTAATTCAAGCATACAATGTACATTACATGTATTCAAGACTAATTTGATAACATTTGAAAACTTTAAAATAACTTAGAAAATTTTTTCATATAAGGGTCACATGCCCATGTGAATAGGCCGTGTGCCTCACATAGTCACCAGACACTCCCATGTGTCCAAGTCATACGAAAATAGGGCATACAAACTGACTTGGCCACATGGTAGAATACACGCCCGTGCACCAGCACGTGTGCCAAACACACGGCCAATAAACAGACCCGTGTGTCTATGACGGTTAACTCACTGACTTGTGTAACCAAGGTGCAGGGGTCACATGGTCGAGACACACGCCCGTGTGCTCAGACCGTGTGGCATGAAAATAGGCTTTGTCTAAGCCACTTTTCACACCTAATTTGTCATGTACCTACAAGCCTCAAAATGCACAAAAATCACATTCAATTAAGCAACCATTTCAGCCAAAACAAAGCACAATTTAACCATTTCATAACCAACCAATTCATATATTAATTTCATACCATTATAACAAACTTCTACCATACCTTGACACACTCATAAAACCAATACTACATCATTCAAACCAACCTTACCAATTCTCAATCATCATCCATGCCAAAACATCATTCATCAAATCTACCTCAAGATAGATATATCATATGGAACTTACATACCAAACCAACCATTTCCAAACTAAGCCATATCACATAGCTTGAACATGTGCCAAAATCATTAACATAAGTTGACATACATTTCAACATATAATCTTGCCTATACATATACTTAGCCGAATACTCATGTATTCCATATAAACCCATATCTTTCATTTGTTTCATATTTTAACCCCTCAATTTTTCATTTTCACAATTTAGACCAATATCCTCAAATTTATCAAAAATCCAAATACAAAACATATTAATCTAACATATATCTTTTATTTTCTATTATCAAACTTCATAAAACTCATATTATCCGTATTGTGGTAAGCAACATCACGGTGAGTGCTGGGTGATTAGCTGAGCTTGTTTCAAGTGTGGTTCTCAAGAACATTATATTAAGGACTGTCCAAAAAGTGTTGAAGAAGAAAAATTTCCGAGTGTCAGATAGACTAGCACTGATAATAGTGGTAGACCTCGGAGAAATACTAGAAGTGAAGCTAGCAGTAAAAGTGTGATGAAGGATTTAACTGGGAGATCAGAAACTGGAGCACCTGTTAGAGTTTATCCCATACGGGCTCGTGAGGAGGCATCATCTCCCGATGTGATTACTGGTACATTTTCTCTTTATGATACTACTTTTATTACATTAATTAATCCTGGTTCTACTCCTTCCTATGTTTGTGTGAATTTAGTATCAAGTAAGAGTTTACCTGTAGAGCTTACTGAATTTGTGATTAAAGTGTCAAAACCCTTAGGCAAATATGTGTTAGTAGATAAGGTTTGCAAGAATTGTCCTTTGATGATTCAAGGTCACTGTTTTCCGGCTAATCTGATGTTATTACCATTTGATGAGTTTGATGTTATTCTGGGTATAGATTGGTAGACATTACATGATGCCAAGGTAAATTGTAGATAGAAAACCCTTGAGTTGAAATGTGAAAATGGTGAGATTCTTTTGGTTGAAACAGATGAATCAAATAAATTACCTATGGTGATTTTGCACATGTCTGCTCAGAGATACATGAGAAAAGGGTGTGAAGCTTATCTTGCAGATGTATTGAACACCGAGACGCCTGAGTCAAAGCTTGAATCAGTGTCGGTAGTTTATGAATTCCTAGATGTATTTCCAAAAGAATTACCTGGGTTGCCTCCGATCAGAGAGATAGAGTTTGCCATTGATTTGTTGCCTAGGACTGCAGTGATCTCGATTGCTCCATATAGAATGGCTCCGACTGAATTCAAAGAATTAAAGGCTCAGCTGTGAGAGTTAACAGATAAGGGGTTTATAAGACCGAGTTTCTCTCTCTGGGTGCTCCCATATTGTTTGTAAAGAAAAAGGATGGATCTATGAGACTTTATATTGACTATCGATAGCTCAACAAGGTGACTATAAAGAACAAGTATCCATTGCTGAGAATTGATGATTTGTTCGACCAGTTGAAAGTGGCGACAACGTTTTCAAAGATCGATTTGAGATCCAGTTACTATCAGTTGTTAAAGAGTCAAATGTGCCAAAACTACTTTCAGAACGAGGTATGGACACTATAAATTTCTTGTGATGCCCTTCAGTTTAACTAATGCTCCAGCTATTTTTATGGATTTGATGAACTGAATCTTTCGGTAATATTTGGATAAGTTTGTGGTTGTGTTCATAGATGACATTTTGATTTATTCTCGAGATAAGTCCGAGTATGCCAAACACTTGAGAACGGTATTATAGATTTTGAGAGAAAAGAAATTGTTTGCCAAATTCAGTAAAAGTGAATTTTGGCTTCATAAAGTCAGATTTTTGGGGTATATAGTTTTAGGTGATGGTATTCGGGTTGATCCGAGCAAAGTTTCAGCGATTGTTGATTGGAAACTGCCAAAGAATGTATCTGAGGTTAGAAGCTTTTTGGGCTTAGCCAGATATTATAGACACTTTGTTGAGGGATTCTCGATGATTGCCTCTCCTATGACTAAGTTGTTGCAAAAGAGTGTTAAGTTCAATTGGACTGAAAAGTGTCAGCAAAGTTTTGAGAAGTTGAAAACGTGATTGACAGAAGCACCAGTGTTAGTATTTGTCATTAACTGGACTTAGTTGTGTGTTGATGCTGGAAGGTAAAGTGGTAGCTTATGCCTCGAGACAGTTAAAACCGCATGAGAAGAATTACCCGACGCATGATTTGAAATTGGCCGCTATTGTTTTTGCTTTGAAGATTTGGTGTCATTATTTGTATGGTGAGAAATGTCGAATCTTTACTGATCACAAAAGTTTGAAGTATCTAATGAATCAAAAGGATTTGAATTTGCGACAACAGAGATGGCTTGAATTATTGAAAGATTATGAGCTAATGATTGACTATCATCTGGGGAAAGCGAATGTAGTCGTAGATGCCTTGAGCAGAAAATCCTTAGTTGCTATGAGAGCTATGAGTACAAGTTTGGCTATGTCTGATGATGGTTTGATTTTGGCCGAGTTGAGTGCTAGGCCATTATTTCTTCAGCAAATTTGTGAAGCTCAAAAGAATGATAGTGAATTGCAAGCCAAGCGAGCTCAGTGTGAATCGGGTTGTAGTTCAGATTTTCGAATTGGACCAAATGATTGCTTAATGTTCCTTGATCGAGTATGTGTACTGAAAGATGTTGAGTTGATTTAGAAGATTTTACATGAGGGACACAGTGGTTGTTTGTCAGTTCATCAGGGTAGTACAAAAATGTATAATGATTTGAAGAAATTATAGTGGTGGCTGGGAATGAAAAGAGACATTTCTGAGTTTGTATCAAAGTGTTTGATTTGCCAATAGGTGAAAGCCAAACATCAGGTGCCTTCGTGTTTACTTCAGCTAGTGATGGTTCCCGAGTGGAAATGGGACAAAATAACAATGGATTTTTTATCGTGATTTCGATGATGTAATAATAATGATCGTACCTGGAAACTAACTATTATCACGATAAAAGTCAAGCGCACATATCAAATAGTAGTATAGTTAGTGGCAAGACCGGAATATCGAATCCAAGGAACTAAAAGTTCAAGTAATAACTTTCTTCCTATTATCTAGCCTAAAAATAAAGGAGGATTTGGTTGTAAACTAACTAATCAAAATTGAACTAAAGACACGACAAAGAGTAAATTGGAAAATTACTTTGGGAGAACTGAATGATAAAGACAATACCCAAGGAAGAATCCACCTAGACTTCACTTGTTATCTAACTCTAAACTAGACGATTTCTTTATTCGACTTGATCCGTAGAGATCCCTAAATTATGTTAATGTCTCCATTGAGAATAAGAACAACTAATCCTAGGTTGATTAATTGAAATCTCTTTCTAATTAAGACCCCTAGTCTTGCATTAACTCGATCTATGGATCCTCATATTAGATTTGACTCTAATCTAATAGATTTTCGTCATCCTATGTCTAGGATTATGATCAACTCTGCTTAATTGTGTTGGATCTACTCTTACACAGGGATTTTTGCTCCTTTGCATAAGCACATTCAACTTAAATTAATATCCCAAAAATATCAATTCAAGAATTAAAAGCACAATTAAGAACAAATCGAATATTTATCATATAGTTTAGATAACAATAACAAGATTCGTCTTAGGTTTCATCCCCCTTAGGTATTTGGGGGTTTAGTTCATGTTCACAAAAGAAAACATCTCAAAATAAAGAAAATAACAAAACATAAAGAAAACCCAAAACTCCTAAAAGGATTGAAGGGAGATCTTCAGTCTTGATGTAGATCCTGGCTTCTGAGATGGATCAATCGGCTTCTTTCGAGTAATTCCCTGTCTTCTACTCTTAGTCTTGGTGGGGACACTGTACACCCTTGTAGTTGCCTCTTAGGGTATTTATATAGAGTTTGGAATGTCTTTCTTAACCCTTAAGTAGCTTTTTTCGTGTGAAATTGAAACTTGTTACAACAGGGACATGCCCGTGTGACACGCCCGTGTGAATCGAGCGTAGGCCGTCCTCGAGCCTATTAATGTGGCATGGCCGTGTGGGTTACCTGTGTGACAAACTCCAGGCTATGTTGTTTCCTTGCTTTTGTCCATTTTCTCCGTTCTTGGCCCGTTTCTCGTTCTTTTCACTCTCCTATGCTCTCCTAAGTATAAAACATGAAATTAAAGGATTAGAAACATCAAATTCCACAAATTCAATGATAATTCATCCATAAGTGTGCTAAATGTGGGATAGAAATATGTATAATTTACAATTTATCAAATACCCCCACACTTAAGCCTTTACTTGTCCTCAAGCAAAATCTCAGCTCACAATTAAAAATCGCTTTTCTCAACTTATAACCCTTATCAATAATGTTTCGAACTAATCCACAAGTAATAATACATTGAGAATTCAACTGAGAGAAAATTAAAGTCTCAAACAATCTAAGTTGAGAATTTTATCACAGAAACATAGGTTTTCTCCCATATTCTAAGTAATTACCTTTAATTCAAAATCAACAAGAGTTGACACCCTCACTAAAGATTCACTCTATTCACTCGAAGTGTTTAGGGTTCAGAAATTAAGCACTCATTAGTCAACATGAAAAGTTATTACCATATGCTTGCATGAAAATCAATTTTCCACCAATATGTATTGACATGATACATCAATCAAAAGGTCTTTTAGAAGGTTGTAACGGGGCTTTGGTTAGGGGTGTGGTCACAAGCTGAAAAAGAAGGTTAAAATCGAGATTGAACTGAAAAATCATCTAACTAGAAAAATCTCTATCACTGAAACAGATTCATACATTTTAGTTGTTTCCTCATGACTAACATCGTTTAAGATCTATAGTACATAATTACAAAATAAAATGCTAAACATTTAAGTTACCGCTAATTTTTTTAGAACAAATCGAATACTTAGCAAACTTTAACTACTGAAAGGGAGAACATAACTAGATAATTATTCAATTCAATTCTCAACAAAAATAGGGATCAAAGTAATTAAGGGGATTTCATCAAAAATGGGTTATTGGTTAATATTGAGGGTAAGTCAATGAATGGCTTGTTAGGCTTAAGGGGGTTTACTAGAGGTTAATTTATGAAGGTAGGCTTTTATGGAGTAAGTGGTTTAAAACCTAGGTGCCTTTATCATCTCGGTATATCAAATCAATGGTGTGTTCTTGACATGTATAATCGAAGCAAGTTCTAGAATAATATATCAATATTGACTCACTCAAAGCAATAATAAAGTTGAGCACAAAAGGATGTATACTCAAAAGGCTTAAAAATCTCACTAGAGTTATGACTTTTGATGTCAATCTTGTGAATTTCAAATCTCAAGATAACACTTAAAATTGGGGAAAAACAACCTAGAAAAATATTAAATTCTCAAAAATTTCAACTTATCATGCTTGATTCTCTAATGTCTTAAAGTTTGAATAATCAAAGCATAAATACCTGTATTTTAATCCTAAACATATCAATAAAAATCATAAATCAATTGGAATTCATTCTAATTGTTAAGGCTAAGATTCAAGGATTTGAGAATAATGCAAAAAGTGAAAGTGAGTAAATTTCAGGGATTTTCTGATTAAACTTAATAATCCCCCTACACTTAAGATGTACATTGCCCTCAATGTACAAAATTAAATTTACTAACAATATAAGCATAAATCTTAAAATAGGGAGAGAAGTGAAACTCCTTGAATATTGGATGCATTCCTTGAGTAGTGAAAGCTGAATTGGAGAAAGAACTACTTGAAGTTCATGATTCTGGGTGATTAAAGAGAATAAGCACAACTGTGTGGAGAATTCAAGTATTACTCGATAAGAAATGAAGTGCAAAATAAAATGAGAAGGAAAAATATAAAGTAAAGAAAATTAAAACTAAAAATAAAGTAATAGGGGATTGGGCACACGGCCGTGGCACACGCCCGTGTGCCCTGGGTCTAGCCCGTGTGTTTCTTGGGCTTATGGTGTGACCATGGGTGATAGGCACGGGCGTGTGACACGCCCATGCTAATCTTTCAGTTTCAACCATGGCTTATAGGTACGGGCATGTTCCACACACGTGTTGATTTGGAAGGTTCGCCCACGGCCATGTCGCACGGTCGTAGTGATTTGTCCAAACCCGTGTTTTGGGAAAAATTTTTGCTTTGTTTTCACACAGTAGTGTTGCATGGCCGTGTCTCCACCCATGGTGTGACCACGGCCTTAGGCACGCCAATGTGCCTGGCTGTGTGGCTCTAAAAAATCTATGTTTTAAGGACTTAATTAGTTATTTAGATGTTATAAACTGAATTTAAAAAAATCAACAATGTTAGTGCTCGGGTTGCCCCCCGAGAAGTGCTTATTTAGAGTTTAAGCTCGACTTCTCTCAAGCTTGCTCAGTCACGGTGGTTTGAGGAGTTCAAACTCCTCTCTCCTGCTATCAAATAAGGTTTAAGTCTAGTATATTTTACCTTGAAAGTGCCAAATGTCTTATGTGTTATCTTGACTGTACCATAGGGGAAAAATTTTCATTACCGTGAAGGGAGGTGTGTCACCTGTATGAAATTTTGAATTCGAAATTTAAGGATCCTCCTCCTCTAATAAGACCTTATCCCTTACCTTAAATTGATTCGTCTTTACATTAGGGTCATCATGGTGATGCTTTGGGTTGGTGTGGCATATCTTAGGTTTCTCTTGGCGGTAGTTCAGCTACTCGTCTAGTTCTTCAATCTGTAGCATTCGTTCTTCATGAATTGTTCCCTTGTTACCGTATGAATTCGAATGTGGCTCAATTGCGCTTCCATGAGGAGTACCCTGCAGAGAAGGTTGGGCAGTGAGATCATTCTTATTACAAGGAATCGTAATAAAATATTTATCATTCACAGTCTTGTTAGAATTACGAGCTTGCAAAGTAATTGTATCATCACCTACACGAAGTGTGAGTTCTCCTGTGCCTACATCAATTATAGTACTTACAGTTGCTAAGAAGGGTCGCCCTAGAATTAATGGTACATTGCTATCCTCATCTATGTCTAAAATAATAAAGTCCACTAGGAATATGAATTTGTCAATTTTAACTAGCACATCTTCAATTATACCCCTAGGAAATCTAATGGTTTTATCAGCCAATTGAATGCTCATCCTAGTTTTTTTAGGTTTTAGCCAAGGCGTTTTTAACATCTAAGCTACCAAGTAAACAAGGAATCGTAAAACTCTCTTGATCTTTTAGTTTATTAGTTAGCTTGTTCTACAAAATGGCTAAGAAAACTGCATTCAGCTCCACATGAGATGACTCATCCAGCTTTCTTTTGTTTGTTAGTAGTTCTTTTAAGAACTTAATCGCATTCGGCGTCTGCGAAAGAGCTTCAATAAACTGTAAGTTAATGTGTAATTTCTTTAAAAGTTTAAGGAATTTACCGAATTGTTCATCTGTTCGGTCTTTCCTCATCGCATTAGGATATGGGACACGAGGCTTATACTCTTTGACAACTGGTTCTTTGTGACTTACCTCACCCTTGCCTTTATTTACCATAGTGTCCTAACTTGGCTCTGATTTGGTTTTAACTAGCCCTCCTTCATTAATCGTGTCGATAGCGTGGAGTTGCTCTTTAGGGTTAGTCTCGGTGTTGCTCGGTAAACCACCTTGTGGTCTTTGAGAGATTAGTTTAGTGAGTTAGCCTATTTGAGTTTTGAGTCATTGAATGGATGCTTGCTAGTTTTTAAGTGCCATCTCGGTGTTCTGGAAATGGGTTTCTGATACGGAGATAAATTTCGTGAGCATCTCCTCAAGGTTCAGCTTTTTCTCTTGCTGGTAAGGTGGTTGCTGAAATCCCGGAGGAGGTGATGGTCTTTGATTTCCTTGTCCTCCCCATGAAAAATTGGGGTGGTTCCTCCAATCTGTATTGTAAGTATTACTATAAGGGTTATTTTGATATATAGAATTACTACCTATATAGTTGGCTTGTTCGTTTTCCATGCCATATCCATAGGTGGGGTACTCAGAATTACTCATGTTTCCTTGAATTGAGTCACATTGCATTATTGGGTGTACCTGCGTAGAACCAACTAAACCGTCAACCTTTTTATTTAAGAGTTCTACTTGATTTGACAGCATAGTGACCGCATTAATATTAAAAACTTCAGCCGCTTTTTACGGCTTTGTTCTCATGACTTGCCACTGATAGTTATTCAGTGACATCTCCTCTATAAACTCGCAAGCTACCTCTGGTGTTTTGTTATTGATTGTTCCACCGGCGGCTGCATCAATCATCTGTCTCGTTGATGGGTTCAAACTGTTGTGAAAAGTTTGAACTTGTAACCATAGAGGTAACCCATGGTGAGGGCACCTTCTCAATAAATCCTTGTATCTCTTCCAAGCATTGTAGAGTGTTTCTAAATTCATCTGCACAAAAGAAGAGATATCATTCCTTAATTTTTCTGTTTTAGCCGACGAAAAATATTTAAGTAAAAAATTTTCAGTCATTTGTTCCCAAGTAGTGATAGACCCTCGTGGTAAAGAGTTTAACCACTGTTTGGCTTTATTCCCCAAGGAAAAAAGGAATAACCGAAGACGAATGGCATCATAAGAAATGCCATTTATTTTGAATGTGTCACAGAATTCCAAAAAATTTGCTAAATGTGAGTTAGGATCCTCATCTTGCAAACCATCAAACTGAACAAACTGTTGTATCATTTGAATAGTGTTAGGTTTCAGTTCAAAATTATTTACAGCAATAGTAGGCCTAATAATACTAGATTCAGTACCAGCCAAATTAGGTTTAGCATAATCATACATAGTACGCGGAACAGGATTTTGCTCAACAGGATTTGCGGCTACTGTAGGAGGTAGCTGATTATCTTGATTTGCCTCTATCTCTTCACTAAATTCGGGTTCTTTTTCTTGTCCCTGTTCTGGGTACTGTAGGCTTCTTCTTATCTCTCTGCGATTTTTATGAACTATGGCTTCTAAATCGCTGTCAAACAATAATGGTCCTGCCAAGTTTTTTCTAGTCATAAACTAGAGATACCTATCAGAGAAAAAAAACAAAAAGAAAATTTTAGTAAATAAGATCTAAAATAAAAAATAGAAAACAAATTACTTATAAAAGTAAAGATGGCTAAAGTAATAGAAATCAAGTGTTCATAATATTTTAGCTTCCCGGCAATGGTGCCAAAAACTTGATCCTGATTTCGATGAAGTAATAATAATAACCGTACCTGGAAACTAACTATTATCACGATAAAAGGCAAGCTGATATCGCGTGATATAAAGTAATAAAATTTATAAAGAACTTGTTCACACCAAAACCAACTAATATCACGACATTGAGGCAAGTGCACCTGTTGAACAGTAGTATAGCTTAGTGGCAAGACCGAGTTATCGTACCCAAGGGAACCAAAAGTACTAGTACTCACTTCTTTCCTACTATCTAGCCTAAAAATAAAAGAGGATTGTTTAAACTAATTTAAAACTAACTAAGAAAGTGTAAAAGTAAATTGGAAAAACTTTTAGGGAAAAGCTGATTTATATGGACAATACTCAAGGGGGAATCCACCTAGACTTCACTTGTTACTATTTTCTTGAACTATATGATTTCTTTACTTGACTTGATCCGTAGAGATCCCTAATTTATGCTAAACCGTCCGTCGAGGTGTAGAGCAACTAGGCCTAAGTTGTTAATTAAAGTTCCTTTATTAATTAACTCCCTAGGTTGCATTAATTCGATCTATGGTTCCCCATATTAGGTTTGACCCTAATCCGGCAGATTTATGTTGCCCTATGTCTAGGGTTGCATGCAACTCCGCTTAATTATGGTAGATCTACTCTTATCACAGGGACTTTTGCTCCTCTGCTCTAAGCACATCTAATTCTTGAAATAATACCTAGGATTATTAAATCAAGAATAAAGAACGCATAATTAAGAACAATTCAAGTATTAATCAAATAAATCAAGAATAAATAACAAGATCTGTCTTAGGTTTCATCCCCCTCAAGTATTTGAGGGGTTTAGTTCATAACAAAAAAAGAAAACATCTCAGAAGATATAAAATAACAAAACATAAAAGAAACCAAAAACCCCTGAAGGAATTTAGGGAGATCCTCTATGTTGCTACAGAATTCCGGCTTCTGAGATGAATTAATCGGCTTTCTCCCTTAGAGTAATCCCTTGCTTCTACCCTCAGTGTGGCAGAAAAATGAGAAGAAAGATATCTAAAAACATATGGTGCTTCTGCCTCATGAGGTCTTTATATAGAGAGCTTATGGGGAGCCTTTCTTAGCCTCTAAGCATCCCAATTCGAGTGAAATTCCCCTTCCTCACAACTAGAACACGCCCGTGTGCCACGCCCGTGTGACTTCGACAGAGGCCATGCGCTTTTATCGGTGGAGGCACGACCGTGTGACCTGGCCGTGCTTGTCGGGGGCTTAACCGTGTGATCTTCATGTGGCACGGCCGTGTGGTGTTTCTTTGCCCGTGTTGTTCGCACATTTTGGCCCATTTTTCATCGTTTTTGGCCCGTTTTTCGTTCTTTCTTCTTCCCTATGCTCTCCTGAGTATAAGATATAAAAAGGAAGGATTAAGAGCACCAATTCTCACAAAATTGATAAGAATCTATCCAAAATATAGGCTAAACATAAGGTAAAAATATGTATAATTTAGCGTTTATCAAATACCCCCATACTTAAACCTTTGCTTGTCCTCAAGCAAAATCTCAATCCCTAAAAAGAATTATTCTTCTCAACCTATAATCTTTATCAATAATGTTTCAAACTAATCCACAGGTAATCCTACAATGAAAAGTTCAATCAGAAGAACATTAAAGATTCAATCAATTTAAGTTGAGAATTTTGTCATTAAAAACATAAGTCTCTTCCTTCTTTCTAAGTAGTTATCTCTCCATATTAATTAATAGGAGTTGACATCCTCACTAGAGGTTCACTCTATTCACTCGAAGTGTTTAGGGTTCAAAATTTTAAGCACTCTTTAGTCAACCTGAAAAGTTATTACCATAAGCTTGCACTAAAATCAAATCTCCACCACTATAGTTTGATATGATATATCGATCAAGAGGTCTTTTCATGGTTGTAACGGGGCTTGGTTAGGGGTATTGTCATAGGCTGCAAAAAGAGGGTTAGAATCGAGATTGAACTGAAAAAATTATCTAGCTAAAAAAATCTTTATCACTGGAACATATTTTCAAAGCTTAATAACATCAATTTGGTAGCCTTAAGAGAGAAATATGCAAAAACTTAATTTGAACTATTACATATTACAACTGAATTTGATTATATGTACACATTTTTTTTTGAAGAAAAATTCAAGAAGTACAATGAATTGAGTAAAGATTTACTTACTGGAAAAGAGAATAAAGCTTAGATAATAAATTCAACTCAAATCTCGACAAAAATAGGGATCAAAAAGTAATTGAATGGAAAATTCAACAAAAATGGGTTATTGGTTAATAATTAGAGGGTGAGTCAAGGAAAAGGTTGTTAGGCTCAATGGGGTTCACTAGGGGTTAGATTATGGAGGTAGGCTTTTGTGGAGTGAGTGGGTTAAGTCCTAGGTGCCTTTATCATCTCGGTATATCAAATCAATGATGTGGTCTTGACATATATAATCAAAGCAAGTTCTAGAATAACAATTTAGTGTTGACTCACTCAAAGCAATAATAACAGTGAGCACAAAAGAATGTATGCTAAAAAAGGCTCAAGATCTCACCAGAATTATGGCTTTTGATGTCAATCCTACGAATTTCAAATCTCAAGATAGTACTTAAAATTAGGTAAGATAACTTATGCAAAAATTGGAGTTCTCAAAAATTTCAACTTATCATGCTTGATTCCTTAATGTTTTAAAGTTTGAATAATCAAAGTACAAGCACCTATATCTTAATTCTCAACATATCAATAAAAATTATAAATCAATCAGAATTAATTCCTAATAGTAGACTGAAGATCATGCTATTGAGGACAGTGCAATTAGTTAGAACAATTTCAGGGATTTCAAAGAGAATAAAATAAAATTTAAGGTACGTTCCCCCCCACACTTAAGATGTACATTGCCCTCAATGTACAAGGATAATATTAGCAATAAAAGCATAATATCATAAGAGAGGGAGAGATATGAAACTCCCTGAAATGTGGATGGCTTTGTGAGACAGATATGGGAAGAGTTGGCATATGTGGCACGGTGTTTCCATTTCTGTAGAGATTTGAGCTGTAAGGCTCCTTTGAAACTGCGAATGGATTTATTAGTCGTGGGAGGCTAAGATGAAGAGGGGTTACTTCATTAGGAGATGGCCGAAGAAAATAAAATAAACAGAATAAATAAAAAATGAAAACTCAAATAAAGAAAAAAATGAAAAATAAACCTAAAAAGGAAAATAAAGTTAGAAGAAAAGGTGAAAATAAGGATCAGTGTTTAAGAGTTAGAATAAAGTAATAATAAAAGATAAAAGATAAAATAAAAGAAAACAAAATAAAGATAAAAATAAATATAAAAGAGGATCTAGTCCTCTGATGGATCTCGTGGTGGTGGGGAAATGCCGAGGTGCTGACATATGTGCGCTAAAGTGGCGTTGATGTAATCGAGGTGCTGCTCAAATCGATCCAGGCGCTCGTGTATGTCAGCATGTGGGGCTGCTGTTTGGGTCAGTTGTCTGAGGCGTGATGGCTCGGTGGGTGCATCCTCCTCAGGTGGTGGCGGTGGGACATCATCAGCAACGTCCTCTGGGTCCTCGCCTTCCTGGACAAGGCGGAAGTGAAAATGGCCGCCACCTGGCCGTCGCTCTACCATCCTCATGGAGAGCATGCTCTGGATGCCTTGGGAAGACATCTGGACAAGTAGGGTGTACGAGGATGTCTAGGCTGCGGTGTTGAGTAGGTCGAAGTAGCGGCCTAGTCGTGTGATGAACGGACCCATGGATACGACTCCCTTGCGGTGCCTCTCAGTCTGGTGCTGCATGGCCAACACTATGAAGTAGGCAAGGTCGATGGGGTCGCCATTGGCCATGCACCAGAGGAAATAGACGTCGTGAGTGTTGACGACACCTATACTCTCCTGTCTACCTGTCAAGGTGTGAACAAGGAGGGCATGAATATACTTGAGAGAAGGAGGGAGGGCGGATGCCTTGCTGACGTTGGGATTATAGATCTGTCGCCCTGGAGCAATCTCGTTCCAGCAGTCGAGGGGTCGGATGTGGATGCGCTTGGAAAGAGTAGGGAAGTCTTCTTCTGCCATGAACTGCTCGGTATAGAGACCGAGAGCCATGCCAAACTCTGGGACACTCAGCTGTCGCATAAGACCCCCTAATCGAAATTGGACCGTGCCGGGATCGTCGAATCTGTTCATGACGGTCTGGAGGTGGAATGTGGAGCAGAACTCGAGAGTGAGTTCTAGGTAAGTGGGCTCCACAATCCTAAATAACTGGTCCCATGGGTCGGTAGCTAGCAGGGCTCAGACGTCGTCCACCAGGTTTACTTGCGCAAGGGCCTCCCAGTCAATGCATCGGCCCATCGAGATAGTGCGTGCTCGGAGTAACTGGTAGTGTTCCTCCTGGGAGTCCTGCAGAAATGTGAGGAACGGGTGGCGTGTCTCAGAGGTGGGCCTCGATGAAGAACTTCCCGATCCCTTTCATTTCTTGGAGGCGGGGACAGCAGCTTTTCTGGCGCGCGATGATGACATGGTATCTGAAAAAAAAGTATTAGTCCTAAATATTGAGATTAAAAATGATTTAAAATGTAAATTGATATTTTTCCTAAAATAACAAACGAGGAGTAACCTGAATAGTAAAATCTAATCATATTAAAAACTTATAACAAAAACTAAGAACTATAGGCATGTATATATTAACTTATGAGAAAAATGGCATGCAAATATGTGTCCAAGTGGCAAGCAAAAATAAAATTAAGTGGCATGTAATCCTAATTGATTCTATATTAGTCTAGATTATTCATCCTATATTTCCTAGTTCCATGCTTGTATCAACAATTAGACCAAAATAAATAAAATGAAATAAATGAAATAAAACAAAAAATAAATGAGAAAATAGAACCAATTATGAGTTTGCACGGTCGTGGGGGCTGTTACACGGGTATGGGAAGGATGAAATCGTATATGGTGGTGTTTGGAGGGCTGTGGCAGCGTTTGTGGTGGCTTAGGGGGAAGTTTGGGTGAGAAATGTTAGGGTTTGAGTGAAAAGGGAAAGTGAAAAATGCCTCCTATTTATACATTTTGGGTCACACGGGCATGTCACACGCCCGTGTGAGTCGTGTTTAGCCCGTGCTATTCGAAAATCAGTCTTTATAGCGCATCTGGTTCCGATGAGCACGCCCGTGTGGTTGGTGAGCACGCCCGTGGGAGATCAGGTCTTCGTTACTCACACGGTCGTGTGATGGTATACACGGCCGTGTGCGATCGTGTTCGTGTATCACACGGTCATGTGATATGTGCCACGGGCGTGTGAAATTTGACAGTGTCTTCCATGGGCTACGGACACGGGCATGGGTATTTGTGCAAGCCCGTGTTGATACTGCAGGGTTGCCACGGCCATGCAGCACGGCCGTGGGGCGGTGTTGATAGCCCGTGTGGAATTCGTAAGGTCGCCACGGCCAAATTACACGGCCGTGGGCATTTATCGATGGCCCGTGTTTTGGGAAAATTTTTACTCTGTTTGTGCACGGTCTGGGTGCACGACCGTGTCGCTGTTTTAAGTGTCCGCACGGCCTGAGACACGCCCGTGTGCCTGGCCGTGTGGTCCTAAATTTCTGCATTCAAAGAGTTAGTTTATGCATGAAAAAATACTAAAATTTTTAAAGAAAAGAAAGCTACTAAGTTAGTGCTCGGGTTGCCTCCTGAGAAGCACTTATTTAGAGTTTAAGCTCGACTCTACCTGGATGTGTCAAGAGTGGGTGTGGTGGAGCCGAAGCTCTTCTCTATTTTTCGCAAAATTCTCACCTCTATAATGTTTATGCCTATGGCTATTTACCTTGAATATACTGTGGTTAGGGTGAGTTACCTCAATGGTGCCGTATGGAAAGACATTTAGAACAGTGAATGAACCTGACCACCTTGACTTGAGTTTTCCAGGGAATACTTTCAGCCTTGAGTTGTAAAGTAAGACGAGATCACCTGTTTTGAACTGCTTGGGTTGTTTCAGTCTTTTGTATTGTTTCATGGCTTCCTTATATAGTCGCGAGTTCTCGTAAGCATTGAAGCGCCATTCATCAAGTTCATTCAACTGCATTAATCTCTTCTCTCCTGCAATTTTAAAATCAAGGTTTTAAAATTTTATAGCCCAGAATGCTTTATGTTCAAGTTCAAACGGTAGATGGTAGTTTTTTCCATAAATGAGTTTATAGGGAGATGTTCTTATGGGTGTTTTAAAAGCAGTTCTATAAGCCCATAATGCATCATCTACCTTTCTTAACCAGTCTTTCCTATTTATTTCTACTGTTTTCTCTAAGATGCGTTTTAGTTCCCTATTTGTTACTTCGACTTGGCCACTGGTTTGTGGGTGATAAGGGGTGGCTGTTCTATGGTGTACTCCATACCTTTTCAAGATTTTTTCAAATTGGGTGTTGTAAAAATCTGTACACCTATCACTAATGATTATCCTGCACAGGGATTACCCAAGAACTGTCAGAAATAGGATAGATAATACCTGCATCTAGAAGTTTAATTACCTCGGCTTTTACAACTTCTTTCATGTTGGGATTCAATCGTCTCTAGGCTTGCACTGATGGTTTGAATTCGTCCTCCATTAAAATTTTGTGGGTACAGAAAGAAGGATTAATTCCCTTGATATCTGAAATTTTCCAAGCTATAGCACGTTTGTGTTCTCTTAACACATGGAGTAGTTCCTCTTTCTCTGCAAGGCTTAAATCAGATGCGATAATGACTGGTAAAGTTGATTCTTCCCCTAAAAAGGCATATTCTAAATGATCTGGCTGTTTTTTTAGTTCTAATTTAGGGGGTTCAGTAATGGAAGGTTTCTGTCTAAATTCATCACTCATCTTTAAATTTTCATAACTTATGTGCCTAGTGATGATTTCATTAGAATCCAACTCTTTCCTTACTTCGTTAATTTCAGGGGTAGTTTCATCTTTCCCCCCACCTTGAACAAGACACAGTTCCAACGTGTCTGTGAGAGAAAGCTCCTGGAGATTATCTTGAACAAAATAGTCAATAATATCAACAAAATAACACGAATCATCTTGTTCTTTAGAAAATCTCATGGCATCATAAATTTTAAAGACAACTTCTTCATCGCCAACTCTAAGTACTAATTTGCCATTCCCTACATCAATAACAGCTCTAGCAGTGGCTAAAAATGGTCGTCCCAAAATTAAAGGTACTTCAATATCCTCATCCATGTCAAGCACAACAAAATCAACAGGGAATATAAATTTATCTACCTTTACTAGCACATCTTCAATGATTCCCCTAGGATATTTAACAGATCTATCGTCTAATTGAATACTCATCCTAGTGGGTTTGGGTTCCCCGAGACCTAGTTGTTTGAACATTTTGTAAGGCATGAGATTAATGCTAGCACCTAAATCAGCTAAAGCTTTATTAATAAGTAAACTACCAATCAGACAAGGGATAGTAAAACTCCTTGGATCTTTCAATTTTGCTGGCAGTTTATTTTGGAGAATAGCTGAGCATTCCTCGTTGAGTTCTACTGTGGCTAATTCTTCCAACTTCCTTTTATTTGTCAGAAGTTCTTTAAGGAACTTCGCATACTTTGGCATCTGTGAAATTACTTCAACAAAAGGTAAGTTAATGTGTAATTGTTTAAAAAGTTCAAGGAACTTACCAGATTGAGCGTCTGTATGGTCTTTCTTCAATTTTGCCGGACATGGGATGCGCGATTTGTATTCCTTGAGTGTTAGTGGAGTGTTATCCTCGGGTTCCGCTGCCTTTTCTTCTAAAAGTTCTGGGATAGTCTTCTTTTCTAGTTCAGCTAGGACCTTTCCATCTCTTAAAGTAATCGCTTTGACATGTTCTCTGGGATTTGGCTCAGTGTTACTCGGTAATCCTCCTTGTGGTCTTTCTGAGATTAATTTTGCAAGTTGACCAATTTGGTTTTCAAGCCCTTGAATTGATGCTTGCTGATTTTTCAGTGCCATTTCAGTGCTTTGAAAACGGGTTTCCGATGCGGCTATGAATTTGGTAAACATCTCTTCAAGATTCGGCTTTTTCTCACATTGCGGTGGTGGTTGTTGAAATCCTGGAGGAGGTTGTTATCTTTGATTTCCTTGTCCTCCCCATGAAAAATTTGGGTGATTTCTCCAACCTGCATTATAAGTATTACTATAGGGGTTATTTTGAGGTCTAGAATTGTTACCCATATAGTTGGCTTGTTCAGTTTCCATGCTGTAAGATGCGAAATCTGGATTAAACGTGTTTCCTTGAGTCGTATCACATTGCATCACTGGTTGTGCCTGCTAGAACTAACTAAATTATCAAACTTTTTATTTAAAAGTTCTACTTGGTTAGTAAGCATGGCGACAGCATCAATATTATAAACTCCTACAGCTTTTGTTGGCCTTGTCCTCATGACTTGCCCCTGATAATTATTCAATGACATCTCTTCAAGAAATTCATAAGCTGCTTCAGGTGTTTTATTATTGATCATCCCTTCTGCGGCTGCATCAATCATTTGTCTAGTTGACGGGTTTAAACCGTTGTGGAAGGTTTGAACTTGTAGCCACAAAGGTAGACCATGATGGGGGCACCTTCTCAGAAGATCTTTGTATCTCTCCCATGCATCGTATAGTATTTCTAAATCCATCTGCACAAAAGAAGAAATATCGTTTCGTAATTTGGCTGTTTTAGCTGGAGAAAAATATTTGAGTAAAAATTTTTCGGTCATCTGCTCCCATATGGTAATTGAGCCTCGTGGTAAAGAATTTAACCACTGTTTGGCTTTATTTCTCAAAGAGAATGGAAATAGCCTCAATTGAATGGCATCATCAGAAACGCCATTTATTTTGAAGGTATCACAAAGTTCCAAAAAATTGGCTATGTGTGAGTTTGGATCTTCGTCCTGTAAACCATTAAACTGAACCAATTGCTGTATCATCTGAATAGTGTTAGGCTTTAACTCAAAATTATTAGCAAGAATAGTAGGTCTAAGAATGCTAGTTTGGGTACCAGCCAAACTAGGTTTAGCATAATCATACATAGTGCGAGGAGCTTCTTCTTGATTTGCTTGTGGCGCGACTATTGCGGGAGGTGGTGGACCGTTTTGATTTGCTTCCATCTCTTCTGTAGGTTCTAGCTCTTGCTTAGGTTCTTGTTCTGGATAATGTAAACTGCGTCTAATTTCTTTGCAATTTCTGTGAACTGTTGCTTCTAGATCGTCGTCAAAAAGTAGTGGTCTTGTTGGGTTGTTTCTAGTCATAAACTAAAAATACCTAAAAAGAGAAAGCAAAGAAAACTCAAAAATTTTAAAGAAAAAAATAAAAATAAAATAAAATAAAAATAAAAATAAAAATAAATAAAAACTGAAAATAAAAATAAAAGAAAAATAAATAAATAAATATATGTATATATATTGATGGCTAAAGTAATAGAAATCGAGCTTTCGTAATATTTTAGTTCCCCGGCAACGGCGCCAAAAACTTGATATCGCGTGATATGAAGTAATAAAATTTATAAAGAACTTGTTCACACCAAAACCAACTAATATCACGACGTTGAGGCAAGCACACCTGTCAAACAGTAGTATAGCTTAATGGCAAGACCGAGTTATCGTACCCAAGGGAACCAAAAGTACTAGTACTCACTTCTTTTCTATTATCTAGCCTAAAAATAAAATAGGATTGTTTAAACTAATTTAAAACTAACTAAGAAAGTGTAAAAGTAAATTGGAAAAACTTTTAGGGAAAAGCTGATTTATATGGACAATACTCAAGGGGGAATCCACCTAGACTTCACTTGTTACTATTTTCTTGAACTATATGATTTCTTTACTTGACTTGATCCATAGAGATCCCTAATTTATGCTAAACCCTCCGTCGAGGCGTAGAGCAACTAGGCGTAAGTTGTTAATTAAAGTTCCTTTATTAATTAACTCCCTAGGTTGCATTAATTCGATCTATGGTTCCCCATATTAGGTTTGACCCTAATCCGGTAGATTTATGTCGCCCTATGTCTAGGGTTGCATGCAACTCCGCTTAATTATGGTAGATCTACTCTTATCACAGGGACTTTTGCTCCTCTGCTCTAAGCACATCTAATTCTTGAAATAATACCTAGGATTATTAAATCAAGAATAAAGAACGCATAATTAAGAACAATTCAAGTATTAATCAAATAAATCAAGAATAAATAACAAGATCTGTCTTAGGTTTCATCCTCCTCAAGTATTTGAGGGGTTTAGTTCATAATAAAAAAAGAAAACATCTCAAAAGATATAAAATAACAAAACATAAAAGAAACCAAAAACCCCTGAAGGAATTTAGGGAGATCCTCTATGTTGCTGTAGAATTCTGGCTTCTAAGATGAATTAATCAGCTTTCTCCCTTAGAGTAATCCCTTGCTTCTACCCTTAATGTGGCAGAAAAACGAGAAGAAAGATATCTAAAAACATATGGTGCTTCTGCCTCATGAGGTCTTTATATAGAGAGCTTATGGAGAGCCTTTCTTAGCCTCTAAGCATCCTAATTCGAGTGAAATTCCCCTTCCTCATGACTAGAACACGCCCGTGTGCCACGCCCGTGTGACTTCGACAGAGGCCGTGTGCTTTTATTGGTGGAGGCACGGCCGTGTGACCTAGCCATGCTTGTCAGGGGCTTGACCATGTGATCTTCATTTGGCACGGCCGTGTGGCACGGCCATGTGGCATTTATTTACCCGTGTTGTTCGCACATTTTGGCCCATTTTTCATCGTTTTTGGCCCGTTTTCTGTTTTTTCTTCTTCCCTATGCTCTCCTGAGTATAAGATATAAAAAGGAAGGATTAAGAGCACCAATTCTCACAAAATTGATAAGAATCTATCCAAAATATAGGCTAAACATGAGGTAAAAATATGTATAATTTAGCATTTATCACAAGCGCACCTATCGAATAGTAGTATACTTAGTGGCAAGACCAGAATATCGAATCCAATGAACCAAAAGTACTAGTAATGACTTTCTTCCTATTGTCTAGCCTAAAAATAAAGGAGGATTTGGTTGTAAACTAACTAATATAAATTGAACTAAAGACACGACAAAAAGTAAATTGGGAAATTACTTTGACAATACCTAATGAAGAATCCACCTAGACTTCACTTGTTATCTAACTCTGAACTAGACGATTTCTTCATTCGACTTGATCCGTAGAGATTCCTAAATTATGTTAATATCTTCATCGTGAATAAGAACAACTAATCCTAGGTTGATTAATTGAAATCTCTTTCTAATTAAAACCCCTAGTCTTGCATTAACTCGATTTATGGATCCCCGTATTAGATTTGACTCTAATCCGATAGATTTTTGTCGTCCTATGTCTAGGATTGTGATCAACTTTGCTTAATTGTGTTGGATCTACTCTTACACAGGGACTTTTGCTCCTCTGCATAAGCACATTCGACTGAAATTAATATCTTAGAAATATCAATTCAAGAATTAAAAATACTATTAAGAACAAATCAAATATTTATCATATAGTTCAGATAACAATAACAAGATTCATCTTAGGTTTCATCCCCCTTAGGTATTTGGGGGTTTAGTTCATGTTCATAAGAGAAAACATCTCAGAATAAAGAAAATAACAAAATATAAAGAAAACCCAAAACTCTTGAAAGGATTGAAGGGAGATCATCAGTCTTGATGTATATCTTGGCTTCTAAGATGGATCAATCGGCTTCCTTCAAGTAATTCCCTGTCTTCTACTCTTAGTCTTGGCGGGGACACTGTACACCCTTGTAGTTGCCTCCTAGGGTCTTTATATAGAGTTTGGAATGTCTTTCTTAGCCCTTTAGTAGCTTTTTCCGCGTGAAATTAAAACTTGTTACAATAGGGACACGCCCGTGTGAATCGAGCTTAGGTCATGCTCGAGCCTCTTAATGTGGCACGGTCGTATGGGTTACCCGTGTGACGAACTCCAAGCCATGTTGTTTCCTTGCTTTAGCCCATTTTCTCCGTTCTTGACTCGTTTTCGTTCTTTTCACTCTCCTATGCTCTTCTAAGTATAAAACATGAAATTAAAGGATTAGGAGCATCAAATTCCACAAATTCAGTGATAATTCATCCGTAAATGTGCTAAATGTGGGATAAAAATATGTATAATTTACAGTTTATCAATTTTGTGACAAGTTTGCCTCTGACTCCGAAAAAGAAAGATCCATTTGGGTTGTGGTTGATAGATTGACGAAATCGGCTCACTTTATACCGGTACTACCGACTACTCACTTGATATGTTGGCTGAGTTGTATATTGCTGAAATTGTGAGATGGCATGGGGTGCCTATGTCTATTATTTCGATAAAGATCCGAGGTTCACTTTGAGGTTTTGAAAAAAAGTTGTAAGAAGCTTTAGGTACAAAATTGAAGTTTAGCACTGCGTTTCATCCGCAAATGGCGATCAATCTGAAAGAGTAATTGAAGTTCTTGAAGACATGCTCCGATGTTGAGTTTTAGAATTCGAAGGTAGTTGGGAGAAATACATACCTTTGGTAGAATTTACCTACAACAACAATTATCAGTTGAGTATACAGATGGCATCGTACGTAGCATTGTATGGTCGAAAGTGTCGAACTCCTTTGTATTGGACTAAGCTTAGTGAGAAACAGATTCACGGGGTTGATTTAGTTAGAGAAACTGAGGAAAAAGTGAAAGTAATCCATGATTGTCTAAAAGCTACTTCAAATCGACAAAAGTCAAACGTGGATTTAAAAAAAAAAAAGAAATTGAATTTTAGGTGGGTGATAAATTGTTTTTGAAAGTATCCCCGTGGAAGAAAATTTTGAGATTTGGCTAAAAAGGCAAGTTGAGCCCGCGTTTCATTGGGCTGTATGAGGTTATCGAAAGGATTGGAACAGTGGCGTATCAGTTAGCTTTACTGGCAGAGTTAGAAAGATTTCATAATGTGTTTCATGTGTCAATGTTGCGACGCTATCGTTCTGATCCTTCACATGTGATTTCTTCGACAAAGATTGAGGTTTGATCAGATATGACTTATGATGAATAACCGATTAAGATTTAGGCTCGGGAAGTACAGTTGAAAAATAAAAGTATAGCCTTAGTGAAAGTGTTGTGGAAAAGACATGGAGTGGAAGAGGCTACGTGGGAACTAGAGGAAGCCATGAGAAAACAGTACCCAAAACTCTTTACCGGTAAGATTTTGTGGGACAAAAATCCCTAATGGGGTGAGAATTGTAATAGCCCGATTTAGGGCCTAAACAGAATAGTAGTTTTGAAACCATAAATCTAAAGTAGAAAAATTTATTGCGATTAAGTTTTAATGTTTACTGTGATTGAATGACTGTGTGAAATTTTTGTTGCGAAATTTTATTGTTTGGTGTTCAATTTGATAATTAGGACTAAATTGCGATAGGTGAAAAATGTGTGTTCTAGTTCATAAAGGTACTTTTTTGTAATGGGTTTTTAAAGTGGAGGTCCTTAGATAGTAATTAGACAATTATACTTTAGTTTGGACAAAAATACCCAAGGAGGAATAAAATACCAAAGGTTTTTAATGAATGGCATTTTGGTCATTTGGTTAATAAAAGAATAAAATGGGAAAAATAAGCCAAAATTGTGTTAATCTTTTTTCAATCTTGGCCGAACCTTTGGGAGAACACCATAGCTAGGGTTTTTCATCTTTCAAGCTCAATAGTAAGTACATCCTAGCCCCGTTTTTAATGTTCTTTACATTTTTGAGATCCTTATAGCTCGGTTTACCTATTTCTACCAATATTTTGAGCTAGGGTTTATATTTAAAAATTTACCCATGGATGACATGCATGTATTTTGATGTTTTATGGATGAATATGAATGTTTGGAGTGTGATAAAAAACTTTTACTAAGTGATTTTTGATGAAATTGCATAAAAGGACTAGTTTTTAAAAAGTTGTAAAATGTGTGTAAGTGTGTGGTTTAGTGCAAATTGTGGACTACTATAGTTATGAAAATGGTTCGGTTGGGCTTAAAATGCAAGGAAATTGAATAAAAATTATTTTTCGAGCCAAGGGGCAAAATCGTAATTTTGTGAAACTTTAGGGGCAAAATTGTAATTTTTGGCATAGGATTTTTTGGGCTGATTTGAATAATGTGAGACTGAATAAGTTAAATGTGTTATTATAGATTAAGAAGGACGTGGAATCGACCTTGATCGGGGAAAGGAAAAGATTGTAGACTAAATTGCAAAACTACTATATTTTGCACCAAGGTAAGTTTGTATGTAAATAATATATCATTTTTGCTTATGTTATAATATTTTGTTATTATATGAGATATGGTTGCATATTGAATGCTCACTTGAGGTAAATTATGAATTGAAATTGAGTACGGATGAATTGGTAAAATGTTGAAAAGTGAATAATTTCCCGGTTGGACCTTCGGAATAGAAAAGATACGAATGATCCGGTGTGAGAACACATGTGTAGTACTATGTGTAGGCTACTGTGTGCTTAAGATGGTTTTAGGTTACGTGTGAAATACTAAGTGCAAGCTACTACGTGTACCAGATGGTTAGGTCGCATGTGTAATACTAAGTGCAGCCTACTATGTGTACCTGATAGCTTCGATCACATGTGTGGTATTAAGTGTAGGCCATTATGTGTAAGAGATGGTTTTGGTCACAGATGTAGTACTAAGTGCAGGCTACTATGTGCACCAGATAGTTTCGGCTATAAGAGTAGTACTATGTGCACCAGATAGTTTCCGCTATAAGGGTGGTACTATGTGCAGGCCACCGTGTATCTGTTATTATTTCGATGAGTTCAATGAGAAATTGACTAAGTGAAAACACATGTGATCATGTAATGACTAGTGTAATTGAATATGAATATGTAATGAATAAGTGCAGGTATATGTGTGTGAAAACTTATGAGCAATGCGCTCAATAGTTAATCGAACTTTCAGTAAGATGAAATGAAGTAAGTGAAATTATGTAAGAATGAAATTTGTAATAAAACAGTTTTAGACAATAGTAGTTGTGTGACTTTGAAAAATCACCAAAAATGGTGGAAATGTAATTAGAGGTTTAATAAGATATGAAATTAAATCTTATTGAGTCTATTTTCACATAAATGAAATAGAGTAAGCAAAAGAATTTCATTTTATGAGATATTTGAGTTTTAGTGAGATAGGGTCAGAATGATTTTGGAATCCCCTATTTTGAGTTTGGTAAATCATTAAAAATTTTTAAAAAATAATTATGGGTTATAATTTAATTCTTAAAATCCTTAATGAGTCTATTTTCAAAATAAATAAATAAAAACATTATCCAAATCTTGTACGAAGAGATAATTAATTTTTAGTACAAAGGGGTTGGAATTGTCAAATAGTGAAATAAAGGAGACTTTAAAGAATAAAATGTTCTTATTGGCTAAACCTAAAATTCTGAAAAATTTATAAAATGAAGAAATGTGAGTCTAGTTTTAGGGAAAATTAGCGGATCTTAATTTGGATTTCTGCATCTCTAGGTATAAATAATTTAGTGATTATGACTCAAATAAACAGCTTGTTTTGAACTTGAGTAAATGGTGGATCTATGTATAGTTATGATTGTACTGTTTTGAAATATATTTTGAGGTTTTATAAAAGCATGTTAATAATTTTTTTTATTATTTACATACTTACTTACTAAGCTATATGCTTACTTCTTTCTCTTTTCTTTCCCTTGTTTTATAGTGTCACCAAGCTAGCTCGGGATTCGGAGATCATCGGAGATCTGTCCACACTATCAACACTCTTTTGGTATTTTGAAAACAATATTTCAGGATTATTTTAACCCCCTTACCTGAGTCCATCGTCGAGACGGGTTACGAGGCATTATCGTGCTTAAACATGCTTGAATATGTAAACTCGGGCTATAAAAATTCATTCCATTTCAAAACTTCTCACACAATCTCATGCTACCCTTATTATGGGTCTACAAGGCCTTAAAACATACATCGGGTGTGTTCCAGAAACAGTCTGAGAACTTTCGGGCACTTAGAAAAATTTTGCCTAAAACAAGGCCACACGCCCGTCTAAGATGGGACACGCCCGTGTGGGCAGGCTGTGTGGTCTCACACGCCCATGTCCCTAGCCCATGTCGAATTTATTTTTATTTTCAACCTACAGGGGTTTTGACACTACTTGGGCACACGCCCGTGTCTATAACCCGTGTCCCTCACACGGCGTAGACATGCCCGTGCCAATAACCTGTGGAATATCCTAACTTTGATCACTATAACTTTCAGATGTGCACATGGCCACGGCACATGCCCGTGTGCTTAATCTATGTCCTATACTGACTTAACTAAATTGGATGTAGGGGGCACACGGCCTATTAACACGTTTTTTAGGCTGTCCGTGTGTCGCCATGGCCTAGGCACACGTCTATGTGCCCAATCATGTGGACAACAATAGGCTACTTTCCAAGCTTTTTTCCATCCTAAAACTGGACCATAATGATACCAATTCATACCAACTTTGAACTTACAAATCAGGACAAAACATACATTAAAAACATTCATCAATGAGGCACTTACATGCCACCATGCATATCATGCATATCATCCTCATTGCATAAAATATAACTTAAACAATATTAGCCAATTTCAAAAGGCCATTACAACTTGACTCAAGTGATGGCAACAACCAACACATTTGGCTTCTCAAAATAACACATATCAAAGCAACTAAACTTCCTATACATGCCATACAACAAAAAGACTAACTTCACTATACCAAAATGAATTCTTTGATAGTGCGACTTCAAGCTCTGACTTCGAGTGATCCCTGAGCTAAATCAACAAATCTACATGGAAAGGGAAAATAAAAGAGTAAGCATAAAAATGCTTAGTAAGTTGCATGAAATAAAATATCAATAAATGTCATAGAAGTTATTCATACATGGCATCATAAGGCTTAAATAACTTCTACTCTTTCTCATATCATACTCATTCTTATAACATGCTCATTCAAGACCTACTTACTCTTGTGACTTAATCTTTCCCATGGCTTACTCATTCACATGCTTTGCTCATTCTCATGCGTTACATTCCATAATTTCTCATGACTTACTCAAATGTACCTTTATCATTCATCATGAAAATTTAAACTCTCTTGTTAGCTAAAAAACTTAGATACATTCTCTATTAACACGCTTAGAATACTGAAGGATACTTGTAGTCTCATTCTCATAGTAAGGTGCCAAAACCATATGCCGGATATGGTCTTACATGAGACCACAACTGATGCCGAATCCATATCCCAGATATGGTCTTACATGGGATCTCATATCGATGTCGATGCCATGTCCCAGACATGGTCTTATACGAGATCTATCTCTTAGATACCGAAGTTATGTCCCAGATATGGTCTTACAGGGGATTTATGTCTTATCTAGGTGCCGACACCATGTCCTAGACATGGTCTTATACGAGACCTCATATAGATGCCAATACCATGTCCCAAACATGGTTTTACATGGGATCCCTATTCGGTGCCGATGCCATGTCCCTGACATGGTCTTATATGGGACCTACAATGCTCATGACATGATTACGGTATCCTTTGTATCTTTGACACTTATGTGTAACCCTTCTTTCATGCTTCTCTCAATTCTTGATAACAATACATATCAATAGATTTCATGAAATTTTACTTTCTCATACATTGGCTTAGCAATAAGCCTCATAAAACTTCATGGATTCCTAGAAAAACATCACATTAAATATTCATAAAATATAATGTAACACCCCAAACCTAGCCCAGACGTTATGGCCAAATCTGAAGTTTCACATGGATGATTGATTCATTTACGATCTTCTTTTAACCAAACGTTATGTTGTTTGTTGTAAAACCATTTTGTAATTAATGAGCATTATCAGATTTAGAAACCGTACTAATTACCAAGTAAAGTTTACATATAAAAACTCATTGTCGTGTTATCCAGTCATTACATAATGAATGTTTAAAACGATTGATTAAGTTTGAAAAGCCCGCATAGACTAGTCTACCGTTGTAAAAGAAGTAATAAAAAAAACCCAAAAGAAAATACCTGAGTGGCCTTATTACAACATAAATCCGAAATTTGAAAATGGAATATAAATAAAATAAATTTAAGAAAAGCTAAACCAGAAGCATGAACCACGTGGCGACCCCGAATCCCTCGTAGCTCCAAGTCCTCTATGGTTGGGGGTTACCTGCATAGATGGAAATAATAGTGTGAGTTTGTGAAAACTCAGTGTGTAATGTAACCCAACCAGTGTCAAAGATCAGTCCAAGCTCAGTCTGGGTTGAAGCCCTATTCAGATACCGATCAACTGGGCCTTGGCCCTATTCAGAAACAGAGTGGGCCTTGGGCTCATTACAGATACAGAACAAAATATATATATGTATGTATGTATGCAAAGCCTAAGCCCAGTCCAGCCCAACACACCACCCGTAGCAGCCCAACACACCATGTCGGGAATAACTCAACCCACCCAGCCCTACACACCACAAACGCAGCAGAGTTGCAATACAGAAATCTTGAAGCCACCAGAACAGAAATACGATAAGGAGCCTCTAAGCAGATTATGTGGCAGTGCCACTTTACAGAACTTCCTCCATATCCATAACCCAACCCCATGCAACCTAAAGTACTACATGACATAAGCATACAGATTATTAGATGCAGATACATGCAAATCAATCAACTATTTCTAGGGGTAAAACAGTTTTTAGGCATCTAGGGGTAAAATGGTAATTTTTACCCTACAGGGGTACTTTGGTTATTTAGCTATGTTTCTAGGTTTCATGCTTAATACAACCTTCTAGTGGGTCTAACATCACTCTGAGTGACTCAGAAAGTCCGTCCAACCATATAGTGGAAACGGGCCCAAAAACCCCTAATGGGCCCGAGCGAGCCCACATGCTTATCTGGCCCGTTCAGTCTAATCTTGCGCATATTATCTCAAATTTAATGTCTAATATACCGAAACTTACTTACCGCGTACTTTTACCCATGTGGGCCCGTAAGCCTACTGGGCCCAATTTCGGCCCATCGAGGCCCAGAATAGCCTAAGTGCACAAAAATTCGCATAGCAGCCCTTACAGTGCAATATTCCAGATTCATGATTTCGGATCGACCCACGAGTGCTCGCATGCTTGCAAGTCCTCGAAATGCCATCATTTTGGCATTTTGGCTTTTCGGCTTTTACCGATCTATGCTACTAGAGGGTGTCGTTACACACCTGTTTGCGAACTACGTCGAGATCCCTCGAATGATCAACCTACAACAGTTTAATTGCTATGTTAATCCATAATCCAATTGAAACCACCATCATCTTACCCCACACATATTCGGCTATTATTAACAAATCACCCATCCATTACCTTTGTCGAAATCTAGCCCCAAACACTAGATTGCTTCTCTTTGTCCAACAACCAACCTTCCTTTACCAGATCCGTCACCACGAATAGCTGAAAACACCCTTGACCACAAGAAAAAAAGGGGTTTAAATCGACTTACTAGACCAAGACCTAAAATCGATTAGCACATAGGGAGATAGGTCCTTCGGCTTTTTCTTATTCACAAGAACATGAAGAAAAAGAATCGAGTACTTACCATAGGGGTTTGCTAGCCTGATTTGATACCGCCAGAGATTATTTCCACTACACTAGGCCCAGATCTACACTTGATCTAATCGAAGCACAAAGGGATAAGATGAATAGATGAAAGGGTTGGAAGAATCAACAAAGAAAAGACGATAGGATTCGGTTTTTGAGAAGAGCACACTAAAGAGAGTTTGAGGTTTCGATTTTGAAAGAAAAGGTGAAAGAAGAAGAAGAAGTTATGAAAAGGAAGGAGATGGCGACAGAGAGATAGATGACTTGATGGTTTTGACTTTTGAAGCAATCGGCCAAAAGAAGGCTAAGTATTTTAGGATTTTAGCTTTTGGAGAAATCAGCCAGAAGGAGTTTTAGGGAGATCAATTTCAAACAATGGAGAAAAGAAGAAGAAGAAGAAGAAGAAGAAGAAGAAGATAGGTTCGGCTCTTGTGTTAATCAGCTAAGAGGAGATTGAGAGTGTAGGGACTTTCGGCTTTTGGAGAAAGAAAAGAGGAGAGAAAAGAAAGAAAAGGTATGAAAAGTACACTTCAACCTTACCTATTTGGCACTAAAGAATAACCAAAAATGCAAATCCCGAAAGAATGCCAAAAAGAAATTGGCACACACCCTACCACAAATGCCAAAAATGGTAAACCTTACCTCCCTTAGCCGAATTGCACTTCAAACAGCCCCATAATCGACTAACACTTCCTTCTCATCTCATCCCTAAGTTTTCTCCTTGAAAATATCCCCTTATCACTCCTTAGTCCAATCCCATGAGCAACTCAAACACCTTCCCTCAGAATTTAACTTGGAGTCCACCTCTTACCATGCCCATGCATTAAAATAAAATAAATATACCTTACTCACAAAGGGATTCGAACCTCAGTTCCTTCACAAGCTACCACACGCCACTTCCCTGTGTTTTAAGTGGCGCTACCTTGCTTCCTTGTGCCTTAAAACCCCAATATTTATTTAAAAGTCTGCCAAAGTCCATTCTTACATAAGGCTAAATTAAAATTCTGCCAGGCTTTAGACTTAAACTTAGGCCTTCTAAAGGTCCACTAAACACACTCAAATCATTATTAGAACACATCAGGCCATGTAAAAATAAATTCAAGCAAAAATTTAAAAACCCTAAAAATTGGGACGCTACAACTCTACCCCCTTAAAGAAATTTTGACCTCAAAATTTTACTTAGTCAAAACAGGTGAGGGTATTGTTGATGTATCGCCTCCTCTGGCTCCCACGTAGCTTCTTCTCTGCCTTGATTACGCCAAAGCACTTTTACCAAAGGGACTGATTTCTTCCTTAACATCTTGACATCACGGTCCAGAATTTGCAAGTGCTCTTCCTCAAAAGTCAGATCAGATTTAACTTCAATTTCCTTAACTGGCACAATATGGGAAGGATCAGACCGATATCGTCTCAACATGGAGACATGAAAGACGTCGTGAATCTGGTCCAACTCCGGAGGTAGTTCCAACTGATATGCCACCGGACCCACCCATTTAAGAACTCGATAGGGCCCGATAAATCGTGGACTTAACTTACCCTTCTTTTCGAATCTTAAGATTTTCTTCCAATGCGAGACCTTCAAGAAAACCAAATCTTCCATAGAGTACTCAATTTCCTTACGCTTCAAGTCGGTATAAGATTTTTTCCTATCAGATGCCTCCTTTAACCGATCCCTGATCAACTTGACCTTATTTCTTGTATCCGGTACTAATTCTGGCCCAAGAACCTGACGTTCTCCTAATTTTGTCCAACAGGTAGGCATACGACACCTACGACCACACAACGCCATATATGGTGCCATTCGAATACTCGCCTGGTAACTATTGTTATATGCAAACTCTGTTAACGGCAAGTATAATCTTCCTAGCTACCTCGAAAATCGATAATACACCCTCTCAACATATCTTCCAGAACCTGAATCACCCTCTCCGACTATCCATCCGTCTAACGGTGAAAAGAAGTGCTGAAGTCTAGCCATGTACCCAACGCCTCATGCAACTTCTGCCAGAATCGAGATGTAAACCTAGGGTCCCAATCAGAAATAATCAAAACTGGCACCCCATAAAGTTGTACCATCTCAGCTACATACAGCTTTGCCAATTTCTGAAGTGAATAGTCAGTTTGGACAGATATAAAATGAGCAGATTTGGTCAGCCTATCCACAATCACCAGAGTCTTTCTTGGTAGGTGTCAAGGGTAGCCCACTCACAAAGTCCATGGTTAACCTTTCCCACTTCTAAAGTGGAATCTTAACCGGCTGCAGAAGTCTAGAAGATAGTTGATGCTCAGCTTTCACTTGCTGGCATGTCAGACACTTACCTACAAACTCCGTTACTTCTCACTTAAGTCCAAGCCACCAATACAGTTCTCGTAAATCCCGATACAACTTATTCCCACCAGGATGCATGGCACAAAGACTGCCATGAGCCTCTTGCAGTATAGACTGCCTTAAACCAGAGTCTTTTGGGACACATACTCTCCCACGGAAACACAAAATCCCTTTATTATTTAAACCAAAATCAGAAGTTCCACCCTCTTCAACCTATCGAAACTGAGGAACCAAAGATTCATCCAGTAATTGCTTCTCTTTAATTTGCTCCATCCAGGTCGGTCTTACTTGTAATTTAGCTAACAAGCTACCATCATCATACAGACAAAGACGAGCAAACATTGCTCTCAGATCAGATACAGCTCTCTGACTTAGTGCATCAGCTACCACATTAGCTTTGCCGGGGTGATACTTAATAGAACAATCGTAATCCTTAAGCAACTTTATCCATCTTCGTTGCCTAAGGTTCAAGTCCTTCTAAGTCAAAAGATACTTGAGGCTCTTATGGTCCATGTATATGATACACTTTTCTCCATACAAGTAGTGCCTCCAGATCTTTCGTGAAAAAATCACAGCTGCCAACTCCAGATCATGTGTAGGGTAATTCGCCTTATGGGGCTTAAGTTGTCGCAATGCATATGCAACCACTTTACCCTCTTGCATCAACACATAGCCCAATCCAACGTGCAACACATCGCTATACACAGTAAAAGCCTTTCCAGACTCCGGCTGAATTAACACAAGTGCCTCAGTCAAAACTTTCTTCAACTTCTCGAAACTCTCTTGTTGCTTTTTAGTCTAGATAAACTGTACTCCTTTTCTAAAAAGTTTTGTCAACGGTGCCGCAATTAAGGAAAATCCTTCCACAAATCTTCTATAATACCCTGCCAAACCCAGAAAACTCTAAATTTTTGACACAGATCTCGGTGGTTCCACTCCAGAACTGCCTCAATTTTTCAAGGATCTACCCTAATCCCCTCAGCAGAAACAACGTGACCCAAGAATGTCACTTCTCGCAACAAAAATTCACACTTGCTGAATTTTGTGTACAACTGCGTCTCCCTCAGCACTTGCAGAATAATTCGGAGATGCTCATCATGATTCTTCTCAGTTTTCAAATATACCAAAATATTGTCTATAAAGACGACCACAAATTGATTTAAGTAGGGTTGGAATACCAGATTCATAAGATCCATGAAGCCCGCCGGTGCATTCGTTAACCCAAATGGCATCACTAGAAACTAGTAATGACCATATCGAGTCTTGAATGCCGTCTTACAAATATCCTCCTTTTTGACCCTTAGTTTATGATACTCGGATCAAAGGTCGATCTTGGAAATACCGAAGCTCCTCTTAGTTGGTCAAATAGGCCGTCAATCTTTAGTAGAGGGTACTTGTTCTTAATAGTCAGTTTGTTCAACTAACGATAATCAATGCACATGCGCATAATCCCATCCTACTTCTTAATGAACAAGACCGGTGCTCCCCACGGAGACACACTTGGTCTGATAAAACCTCGAGCTAGAAGTTCTTTGATTTGCACTTTTAACTCCACCAACTCTTTTGGTGCCATCCTATAAGGAGCGATGGACACCGGAGCTGTTCCAGGCAACAAGTTGATTCCAAATTTGACTTCATGGTTCGGAGGTAACCCAGGAAGCTCATCTGGAAAAACATCCTGAAACTCCTTGACGGTTCTAACTTCCCCTACAGACAAACCCTCAGAATCTGACTTACTCACGTACGCCAAAAATGCCTCGCAACCTTTGTGAATCAGCTTTTCAGCTCTCAAAGCTGAGATAACATTGGAAAAGTAATCTCTTCGCTTCCCTATTACAGTTACCTCCTCATCCTCCATGGTCTTTAACACCATCTGCTTGGCAGCGCAATCCAAAGTCACCCAATACTTTGCAAGCCAATCCATACCCAAGATGAGATCAAACTCTCCAAATGGTAACTCCATCAAGTCCGTAGAGAAAATTCTACCTTGTGTCTCTAAGGGTACATCCCTAAAAAGTTTGTCTACCCTAACCGAGTGTCCTAGTGGACTTATCACAGATACCCCAATCACAGTAATCTCAGATTGCACACCCAACATCCCAAACACATCACAAGCAACATACGAATGTGTAGATCCAATGTCAATCAAAGTAGTGTATGGCGTGCTAAACATTAAAAACTTACCGACTAGAATGTCAAGTGCGTCACCCTCCTCTTGGCGACGAGCAGCATAAACCAATGTCAGCTGTCGTGCCTCAACATTTCCAGCACTCCTGCCCGGTGCTTCACGTCCACGTCCACCTCCATTGCCGCCCCTAGCCTGACCACAGCCTCTCAGGGGTTGTTAACCACCTCTCACTCGCTGAGCAACCCTCAATTCAGTAGCTTGCATCTGCACTGGCCTCTAAGGGCAATCTTTGACTTGATGATCTTTGGACCCACATCGGAAACATGCTCTAGAACGTCTCCAACATTAGCCCAGATGTACCTTTCCACAGTCCGCACAAGCTTGCGGTCTAACCACATTCATTAGAACTGCTCGAACCAGCTCGTCCACTCTAGCTCTTTTAACAGACCTACTCGCAGCACCCGAGGGCCTTGATTCCCTCCTGAATCAGCTTCGATCTTTTTCACGGTTCTGGCGCTCCGAACGTTTCACCTCCTCAGTAATCTTGGCTTTCTCCACTAGAGCAGCAAAATCTCGCTCCCTCTGTGGAACCATTAGTACTCTTAGCTCATCTCTGAGGCCATCCTCGAATCACACACTGCGTTCATATTCTGTAGCGACTATTCCACCGACATACTGGCTTAACCTTAAAAATTTAGCTTCATATTCCACTACAATCTTGTTACCCTGAGTTAGATTCAGAAATTCCTTCCTTTGGGCGTCCACATAGCTTTCCCCGACGTACTTCCCTTTGAAGGTCATCTTAAACAACTCCTAACTCACTCGCTCAGCTGGTGTACCATCTCTCACAGTGATCCACCACTGGTAGGCCTCGTCACGTAGCAAAAATACTGCTCCCTTCAGCTTTTGCTCCACCGAGCAATCCAAGTCGTCCATTATCTGTTCTGTGGCCTCTAACCAATACTCGGCCACATTCGGGGCTACTCCAGATACTCCCCTAAAAATCTCCGCTCTATTAGCTCGAAGCCATTCAGAAATCAATCCTCGATTCACCGTTCTAGTACTCACTCCAGCAACCCTTTCTAGAACACGGAGCATTGCCTGGGATAAAGCATCATCCCCTGCAGCCGGATTATAAGGCCCCGTTTCAGTTTCTAGTGGCGCTCGTGCCTCCCCAGCTGGCATATGTCCCAAGGATGAAGATCCCGCCTGAGTACTTCTTCGGCCACGACCACGACCTCTTCCATGTGCTGCCTTTGTACTCATATCGTATTATCTGATTTATGAATTTTATGAATTAGTTTAAATTTTTAGTATTTATTACAGATGTTTTATGCAGAGATAGTATTTCAGAGCTTTGTTTTCATAGAATCGCAGTCTAGCTGCAGTTTCAGTCTTCTAGAGTTTTTAGTTTCCTACTGTCTCGGTCTTCTACAGTTTCAGTGTTACCCTAACTACGAAATTTTAGTAGGGTTTTAGCACTATCTACAATAGTATCATAGTATTACAGTATCATAATTAAATACAGTAAAGCAGAAGATACTTACGGACTTGGTGCCGGAGACTCGGTGTGCCACTCTTTAGAAACCAAATTTAGAAAAACCCAAGTTTTGTCGATGATAAATATTTTTAATAAACTTTGTTGGGAACTTTTTAAAAATCCTAGACTTTTGAAAAAATATTTTTGGAAAGAAAATCAATTTTAAAAGACTTTTCTTAAGGAAGTTTTTCAAAACCGAATTTCAAAATACAAGTTAGGGCTTTAATTTGAATTTTAAGAAAACATTTGAACCTGTTCCACAGCCGAGTTGTTGCAACCGGACTCTGATACTATTAAATGTAACACCCCAAACCCGGCCCAGACGTTATGGCCAAATCTGGAGTGTCACATGGACGATTAATTCATTTACGATCTTCTTTTAATAAAACATTATGTTGTTTGTTGTAAAACCATCTTGTAATTAATGAGCATTATCAGATTTAGAAACCGTATTAATTACCAAGTAAAGTTTATATATAAAAACTCATTGTTGTGTTATCCAGTCATTACATAATGAATGTTTAAAACGATTAATTAAGTTTGAAAAGCCCACATAAACTAGTCTATCGTTGTAAAAGAAGTAATAAAAAAAAACCTAAAACAAAATACCCGAGTGGCCTTATTACAACATAAATCCGAAATTTAAAAATGGAATATAAATAAATTAAATTTTAAGAAAAGCTAAACCGGAAGCATGAACCACGTGGCCACCCTAAATCCCTTGCAGCTCCAAGTCCTCTATGGTTGGGGGTTACCTGCATGGATGAAAATAATAGGGTGAGTTTGTGAAAACTCGGTGTGTAATGTAACCCAACCAATGTCAAAGATCAATCAAAGCTCAGTCTGGGCTGAAGCCCTATTCAGATATAGATAAAACTGGGCCTTGGCCCTATTCAGAAATAGAGTGGGCCTTGGGCCCATTACAAATACAGAACAGAATATATATATGTATGTATGTATGCAAAGCCCAAGCCCAGTCCAGCCCAACACACCACCCGTAGCAGCCCAACACACCATGTGGGAAATAACTTAACCCACCCAACCCTACACTGTGAATACAAAAATCGTGACAGAGCCACCAGAACAGAAATACGAGGCGGAGCCTCTAAGCAGATTACGTGGCAGTGCCACTTTACAAAACTTCCTCCATATCCATAACCCAATCCCATGCAACCTAAAGTACTACATATCATAAGTATACAGATTATCAGATGCAGATACATGCAAATCAATCAACTATTTCTAGGGTAAAACAGTTTTTAGGCATCTAGCGGTAAAATGGTGATTTTTACCCTATAGGGGTACTTTGGTCATTTAGCTACGTTTCTAGGTTTCATGCTTAATATTACCTTCTAGTAGGTCTAACATCACTCTGAGCAACTCAAAAAGTCCATCCAACCATAAAGTGGAAACGGGCCCAAAAACTCCTAATGGGCCCGAGCGAGCCCACATGCTTATCTAGCCCGCTCAGTCTAATCTTACGCATATTATCTCAGATTTAATGTCTAATATACCAGAACTTACTTACCGCATACTTTTACCCATGTGGGCCCGCAAGCCTATTGAGCCCAATATCGGCCCATCGAGGCTTAGAACAGCCTAAGAGCATAAAAACACGGACAGCAACCTTAGAACAGCCTAAGAGCATAAAAACACGGACAGCAACCCTTACAGTGCAATATTCCAGATTCATGATTTCGGATCGACCCACGAGCGCTTGCACGCTCACAAGTGCTCGAAATGCAGGCAATTCGACATTTTGGCTTTTCGGCTTTTGCCGATCTATGCTACTAGAAGGTGTCGTTACACACCTTTTTACGAACTACGTCGAGATCCCTCGAATGATCAACCTACAAAAATTTAATCGCTATGTTAATCTATAATCCAATTGAAACCACCATCATCTTACCCCACACATATTCGGCTATTATTAACAAATCACTCATCCCTTACCTTTGTCGAAATCTAGCCCCAAACACTAGACTGCTTCTCTTTGTCCAACAACCAACCTTCCTTTATCAGATCCGTCACCACAAACAGCTGAAAACACCCTTGACCACAAGAAAAAGGGGTTTAAATCGGCTTACTAGACCAAGACCTAAAATCGATTAGCACATAGAGAGATAGGACTTTCGGCTTTTCCTTATTCTCAAGAACATGAAGAAAAATAATCGAGTACTTACTACAGGGGTTTGCTAGCCTGATTTGATACCACCAGAGATTATTTCCACTACACTAGGCCCAGATCTACACTTGATCTAATCGAAGCACAAAGGGAGAAAATAAATAGATGAAAGGGTTGGAAGAATCAACAAAAAGAAGATGATGGGATTCAATTTTTGAGAAGGGATTCAGTTTTGGAGAAGAGCACACGATGGGATTTTGTTTTTGAGAAGAGTACACTAAAAAGAGTTTGAGGTTTCAGTTTTGAAAGGAAAGGTGAAATAACAAGAAGTTATGAAAAGGGAGGAGATGGCGACAGAGAGATAGATGACTTGATGGTTTCGACTTTTGAAGCAATCGGCCAAAAGAAGGCTAAGTATTTCGAGATTTCAACTTTTGGAGAAATCAGCTAGAAGGAGTTTTAGGGAGATAAATTTCAAACAATGGAGAAAAGAAGAAGAAGAAGAAAATAGGTTCGGCTCTTGTGTCAATCGGCCAAGAGGAGATTGAGAGTTTAGGGACTTTCAACTTTTGGAGAAAGAAAAGAGGAGAGAAAAGAAAGAAAAGGTATGAAAAACACACTTCAACCTTACCTATTTGGCACTAAAGAATAACCAAAAATGCAAATCCCGAAAGAATGCCAAAAAGAAATTGGCACAAACCCTACCACAAATGCCGAAAATGTTAAACCTTACCCTCTAGCTGAATTGCACTTCAAACATCCCCATAATCGGCCAACACTTCCTTCTCATCTCATCCCTAAGTTTTCTCCTTGAAAATATCCCCTTATCACTCCTTAGTCCAATCCCATGAGCAACTCAAACACCTTCCCTCAAAATTTAACTTGGAGTCCACCTCTTACCATGCCCATGCAGTAAAATAAAATAAATATACCTTACTCACAAAGGGATTCGAACCTCAGCTCCTTTACAAGCTACCACACGCCACTTCCCTGTGTTTTTAGTGGCGCTACCCTGCCACTTTACCACAGGCTTCCTTGTGCCTTAAAACCCCAACATTTATTTAAAAGCCCACTCTACCAAAGTCCATTCTCACATAAGGCTAAATTAAAATTCTGCCAGGCTTTAGACTTAAACCTAGGCCTTCTAAAGGTCCACTAAACACACTCAAATAATTATTACAATAAATTCAAGCAAAAATTCAAAAACCCTAAAAATTGGGGTGTTACATATAAGCTAGATTATTACACACAACTTACCTCGATTCCAAAATGTGGGCGAGTGCTTGATTCAATCTGCTACCTTACTTTTCCCTTGGTTTCAGTCCGGGCTTTGTGTTTCTTGATCTAAATTGAAAATTTTAACTTATTTAGTACTCACATTGGCTAACTAGCCCAAAATTCATACTTTGGCAAAATTTATAATTTTGCCCCTAAACTTTTACATATTTACAAAATAATCCCTAGGCTCGTATAATGAAATGTATTTATTCTTTTGGCTAACCAAGCCTAGCCAACACTTACTAGTGTCCATAAAAGTCCTCATTGCTCATAAATTCACACTTTTACTGAACATTTTAACACTTTTACAATTTAGTCCCTATTAAGGACTTTCATGAAAATTCACCTAGAAAAAGGTGTTTACCACACTTTAAACTCTTATATTTTAGCACTAGACATCATAATACTTGCATGTCATGCATGGGTATATTTTTTAGCATAAACCCTAGCTCAAATTAATGGTAGAAATAGCTAAATTAAGCTACGAGGATTTCAAAAATACGAATAGCATGAAAAATGAGACTTGGAGTCACTTACTTGGAGCTTGAAAATGAAAAAAACCTTAGCTATGGAGGGCTTGTGATTTTTGGCACTTGCATGGAGAACATAAGCCTATTTTTGGCTTATTTTTCCTTTTTATTACTTAACTTTATCAAATGACCAAAATGCCCTTATGGCCTTTCTTTAAATTTTACCCTTCCATGGGCATTTTTGTACATAGTGCCAAAATTTGGTCTAATTGCCAAATAAGGACTCCTACTAATTTTTCTAGTGCTATTTCATACTTAAACCTTCTAGAAACTCAATTTTGCGACTTTTACAATTTAGTCCTAAAGGATAAATTAATCACTAATTCATAAAATTTCCTTCATGGAATTTCCTCACTATCATGCAAGCATGTGATACACTTAATAATGATATCATGCAAGCATGCCATAAACTTAATAATGATCATGAAATATACTTTTCTACTTTGGATTTGTGGTCTTGAAACCACTATTCCGACTAGGTCCTAACTCGGGCTATTACAATTATGGCATGTATAGAGGACTTGGTTATTTTGTTATGTGTCATAATTAATTTGGCCTAAAATGTTGGCCTATGTTATTTGATAGTTCATTTTGTATAAGATCATTGATGTTGACTATTATTGATCAAGCTATATGTTTATGATGATGCAATTTATGAGATGCATGACTAGGTTGAATGAGTTTGTGATGAAGAGTGAAAAGTTTTAAATTTGGATGTAAATTTTATGTCTCGGTTTAGTCAGACTATATGTGTTTTGTTCTGGTAATGCCTTGTACCCTGTTCCGGTGTTGAACACGGGTAAGGGGTATTATAAGTATGATGGCTCTCTACCTCCCAAGGGTGAACCAACACCTTTCTTTCCATCCTTCTCCCTTCGCTGATTTCCACCATGAACAATAAGAAAAACATATTTAATATTTTTTTAGATTAGATAATTAGGCTCATATAATTGATATGTGAGTCCATTAAATAAAAAATATATTAATGATCTCCCACTTGGACCACATGTTTCTAAATGTACATAGCTAGAACTTTAGTGTGTACAAACTTTTGTTATCATAATTGAAATATCTCAAAGCAATCTAGTAAATCAATTTTATTAATATAAGATCAAAACGACTTTCATGATACATATTCATAACTAAATCCTTCAATGGCCACAATATTAGAAAAAATAATGATATATATCAAGTATGGATGTGTAGCATGAAAATTACATATACAATAATCTTAACCATGCTTATTTTCAATTGATCTTACTTTATGACTCAAACAAACAAAAAAAGGCTTTTTAATACTTTACATGAAACTAGCGTAGAAGTCAATATATTTATTTTCAAAGTATTATACATGAAATTCATTAATTTTATAACACCTTAGTTTATACAAAAAAAATAAATGTAAACTTGTCAAAAGCATAAATAATGACTAGGGAAGATGATGAATTGTTTTTACCTTAATTATTAATTTACTAAACTATCCTTTAATAAAACATATATAAATCATTTAAACCATGTCCCCTACTGTCCACCCATGCTAATCAAGGTCTAATTTCAACCTAAGTACCTCCATTTTTTAATTGCATAGCAATTTGATACTTTTAACTAATAGAACTCTAGTTTTACGCTTTATGCGATTTAGTCCTTTTTACCGAATTAGGCATTTAAATATTAAAATTTCTTAAAGAAATTTTCACACAATACTTCTATCATGCTGCAAAACTTAATAAAATAATAAAATAAATATTTTGACTTCAGATTTATAGTTTTGAAACCACTATTCTGATTTGACCGAAAATGAGCTGTTACAGTATGACTATGCTAAGCTCACTCTAATTGGGGCTAGATCGAGTATCGGCAGACCGACAGTTACTGCGAAAAAATTAAGATTAAGACAAACACAATTTAAATGGTGCAATACTATGTTCAGTTTGATGGATTGCACGATGAATATCTGAATACTCATTTAGCTAACTTTCTAAAGATCTACAACACATTCAAGATCAATGGCATTACTGATGATGCCATACATTTATGGTTGTTCCCATTCTTTTTGAGGAGCAAGGCAAAACAATGGTTGAATTCACTTCTACGGGCTTCCATCACTACTTGGGCTCAAATGATTGAGACGTTTTTGTTGAAATATTTTCCTCCAGCTAAAATAACTAAGTTGAGGAATAACATCTCTTTTTTTGCTCAACTCGAGCTTGAGACATTGTATGATGCATGGGAGAGATTTAAGGATCTTTTGAGAAGGTGCCCTCATCATGGGTCACTTTTGTGGCTTCAAGTCCGAACATTTTACAATGGTTTGTATCCTTCGACTAGACAAATAATTGATGCAGCAGCTGGTGGAACATTGAATAAAAAGAAACCTAAGGCAGCCCAAGAATTTATTGAGGAGATAACACTAAATAACTATCAGTGGCAAGTTATGAGAACAAAGTCTAGTAAGGCAGTTGATGTTGTAACGCCCCAATCCCGACCTAGACGCTATGGCCGAATCTGGCGATGTCACATGATAGGGTGTTTGAAAACTACGTTGTCGCATTTAAACCGTTTTTGTTTAATTACTATTTTTTATCTCTATTTAGTTCCAAAATTAGTTTTACTTATTAAATCATATGGTTTAAAACTTATCTCGTTGCGAAAGCTTTAGAAACAGTCTGAGTAATCGTGAGTTTAGAAAATATTTTAGCTTTTGAAAACTGAATTTTCCTACGACTAGCGGTTATAAATCCATAAAAAATAAATAAACCAAATTTAAGTAAAAGTCCCAAAGAGTCCTCAATTTACATCCCAATGTACCAATAATAATAAAACCATAAATCGTATATTAAAAATTGTAAAAGTCCAAAAACTGTGGTCACCGTCAAGTCCTTTGCCGCACGATCCGTCTAAGTCTGGGGATTACCTGTACAAAAAATAGAAGGGGTGAGTTTACGTAAACTCAATGGGTAATCCCCACAGAAAGCAAAGAAATAGTAATAGTCATACACAGCCTAGGCCTAAGCCCTTATCAGTATCAATGGTAGTATGGGCCTTAGCCTAGCTCAGTCTCAGTATTAGTCATGCTTATGGCCTTAGCCCATTACAGTAACAGTATCAGATATACAATATACAGTAAATCAAATCCTACCCATCCAGCCTCTATACACCATCTCCATCTATCCCTGCACTTCATGTGGGGTTTAAAACACCCACCCATCCCTACACTCCAAAATAGTACTGAATGCAACACATAATTAGTAGAACGCAGCTAAGCTGCCAGATATTAGGCTTAAGAGCCTTTCAATACACTTCCTCCAAATAATATCATCCCAACCCCATGCAATACAACATGCAATAAAATAACATGTTATCATAGTACCACCTGTGTAACACACCTTACCCGGGTTTGACGTCGGAACTGAGTACAAGGCATTACCGAATGATAACACGACCAATCATACAAAATCAAGCTATAAAATTTATTCCAAATGAAAACTTTTTCATAATATATCATACAGTCCTTAAAATGGGCTTACGGGGCCCAAAACATAATATGGGATTGGTTCGGGACCAAACGAAGAACTTAAAAAAATTTTTGAAATTTAGGTCAAAAACAGGGCACACGCCCGTGTGAGACAAGGACATGCCCGTGTGGGCAAGCCATGTGGTCACACACGTCCATGTCCCCTACCCGTGTTGAATTTTTGAAAAATTAATTTTCGTTTCGAACCTACAGGGGTTTTCACATGGCCGAGCACACGCTCGTGTCCTTGGCCCCTGTCCTTTACACAGCCTCAACACGTATGTGCTCTCTCTCCATGTGAAAAATTGGGGTATTCTATTTATGACGTCAGCATGGAATTTTGGTCACATGACCACGGACACGCCCGTGTGACTGGGACGTGTTATGTCCTTATTCTCTAAAAATTTCATGCAAAGTTCACACGCCCTACACACATGGCCGTGGTGGCCAACCGTGTGGCTCTAAGTTAGGCTATTTTCCAAGCCATCTTTTGCCCCAAAACACATACAATCTTTACCAATTTTAAAACCACATACCATACTCATTTGTAGGCATCTAAATGACCTCATTTAACCATCCATCATCCATTTCAACTTAACCACACACAAAGACACCGAGCATTCCATGAATTACCTCATAAGGATATATAAATAAACCATTATCAATATTGGCCAAGTCACATGGCCTTAATTATGAAATGACTTATCAAAAGACACTTGCCACAATATAGCCAAACCAACATGACACTTACAACACCGCTAAGTCCCTATACATGCCATAGTCCAAAAGAGTACATATTACAATACCAAAAGAACGTTGTGGATAGTGTGGGTGATCCTCCGACGCTTCCCGATCTCTGAGCTGGCTTGACTAATCTATAAAACAAGGGAAAAGAGAAAGAAGTAAGCCTTAAGAAGCTTAGTAAGTCTATATGCAAATAATTAACATCATACAAACTCTTAGTAAGTTTATATGCAAATAATTAACATCATACCAACTCTCTAAATCACCAAAATCATATCATTACATATCAACTTACCACATAACCTTACCAATATCAGATACATACCAAACATATCATTTACATAAACCTAAGTTCACATGCACCCATATACACTCGCCCACATTTTCACTGGCTTATAAATACACCTACACTTACACACCACATAACCACACAAATTTGTTTTAGTAAGCTTTTCCTGTTGAACCCTTCAGAATAACATTTGATACTCGGTGGTTTCAGCACATAGCTCCACCAACACATAATCTGGCTCTCGTGTACACATGGTGAACTCTCAATATCACCCATGTAACCTAGCCATTAGATCCCATAGCTCTCGTGTCTACATAGTGTCCAACACTCGAAACCACCCATGCGACCTAGCTACTTAGTCCTGTAGCTCTCGTGTCCACATGGTGTCCAACACTCAGAACCACACACGCGACCTAGCTACATATAACATAGCTCTCGTGTCTACATGATGTACCCTCGGTACCATGCATGTGACCTAGCTATCTTTAATCCTTAGCTCTCGTGTACATATGTGACCTAGCTACATATGAAATTATCACCTCGTAGCTCTCTTATACACATGGTATACACACAGTATTACACATGTGACCTAGCTACCACATAGTATCTCATAGCTCTCTTGTACACATGGTGTCCTACCCTCGGAAACATACATGTGGCCTAGCTACACATTACTCGTATCTTTAGTTTTTCCGAAGGTTCAATTGGGAACACTGAGTTTCCATAATTCACCAAATCATAGAATTTATCCAACATTATCCGTAACATACAATAAATTATATTCATGGAATTAAAATAGATGTATCACTTACATATAAACTTACCTCGATAACAAAATGCAATAATTTGCAATTTAGTCCGAAACCTTGCCTTTGCCTCGATCGAGGTCGATTCATTGATCTTCTCAATAATCAAGCTTGGAATTGAAAGAAACCCTAGCTATAACTTCTTGCTAGGTTCGGGCAAGGGAAGAAGAGTATGGACACATTTTTGGCCTTATTTTCCCTTTTTATTTCTTTTATTAACTAATAACCAAAATGCCCTTCATTAAAAACCTTTAGTATTCCACCCTTCCTTGGGTATTTTTGTCCAAACAAGGTTAAAATGGTTTAATTACCATATAAGGACCTCTAATTTAAAATCTCAATTCAATCAAGTACCTTTATGGATTAAAACCCATATTTTCACCTATTGCAATTTAGTCCAACCTATCAAATTGGACATGCAAATAATAAAATTCATGCACCAAAACTTCACATAATTATTCAAACACCCAATAAACATCAAAACTCAATTGGAAGATTCATGGTTTCAAAGCCACTATTCTGTTTAGCCCCTAATTCGGGTTGTTACAACCCATTACACATGCAATTCAAAATACATGCACACACACACACACATATATATATCAATAAACAATCATACATTTTATCATGCTCAGTCCAGTTATCATTTATTCAGTTCACATAATTAAGGGTCTAAGTAGTGCTTACAGACCCTACAGTAGGTCACAGTCGACTTGGGAGACCCGTGCAACCTTAGATTCGATTCAGTAAAAATGTGCTCACATGCTCATGTGGCCTACCCGTATGGGCCCACACGTCCGTGTGGTCAACATAACCCAAATTGGCCTTGGTCGTGTGGACCACACAGCCTAGCCCAAAATCCCACACGCCCGTGTGGGCCCACATGCCCATGTGGCCCACATGGCCTAAACAATATAGCTCGTGTCTTGCACACGACCTTCCTGGCCATTACACGGCCGTGTCCTTCGCGCACAGCCTAGCCTCGTCAATCACACGCCCATGTTAGGGCACATGACCTACCACACGGGTGACCACACGCCAGTGTGGCATCGATAGTGGGGTTTTTGACTTTCAGCAAAACCCTATTTTTTATGTTTTTGGGTACACACCTGGTGTCGGCCGAAGCTAAAACAGACCCCGAGCCTTCTAGAACCTATGTTTGACCAAAATACTACTCAGTTAATCACTTAATCAATGAATTAAAACCAACCCAAATGGATTACTCAACTATGGAGCTATTGAAACTTACCCCAATGCTTCAAAATTGGTTCTCTGACGTAGCAGTGCGAGAAGAGTCTCTATCCTAGTGATATGATGCTGCCAAAACATCAGAATAACCCCTAATCAAAACTTAACATTCACAACTACAAACCACATAATTCACTTACCGAAGTTGTCCACGAAATGCCCAAAATAAGGACCAAAAGTGCAATTATAGTCGTGAAGGGAGTAAAATCGAAAGAAAAGAGGAAGAGAAAGATAGTTTTCGGTAAAAAAGGAGAGGAAATCCAAATGGAAAAATCGGCAGAGTTTTGGAGAAGACAAAACGTCAAAAAGATTAGTTATTTTTGAATAATTAACAAAAATAAAACTGTTTTAGATTTTCCCAACTCCCCCACTACAACTCAATCTCAACTGCTTTGGTATTTTAATACATATCAAACACCTATATGGCATCAGTAGCATAAAATAATTCCCTCGCCTATGCAGGGATTCAAATACAGGACCTCCATCACCCTAACACTCAACCTAACCACTAGATGAGTAGGCCCATCCTGTTATAAACTTACCAACAATTAAACATAAACCCTTTAAGCAAGGTTAAGGCTTTATTCAAAAAAATTCAAAATTTTAATCCAAGTAAGGCTTGAACTTGGGACCTCCCACACACACCCAGAACACTTAACCACTAAAGTATACAGATATTTGTCACACATAGACAAAAACAGAAATTAAATTTTTTGGGCGTTACAACTCTACCCCCTAAAAGAAAATTTCGTCCTCGAAATTTTACCTGATAAAAATAGATGAGGATACTGCTGATGCATCGCATCCTTAGGCTCCCAGATGGCCCCCTCAGTGCTATGATTCAGCCATAGCACCTTCACTAGTAGAATAGACTTTCTCCTTAAAACCTTTATGTCACAGTCTAGAATCTAACCTGGCTCCTTATCAAAGGTCAAGTCTGGCCTAACCTCAGTCTCCTCAACAGGGACAATATGAGTAGGATCAGAGTGGTAGTGCCTCAACATAAAGATGTGGAACAAGTTATGAATACGGTCCAACTCTGGAAGTAGCTACAACTGATAAGCAGCCTATCCCACTCACTTCAGAATACGATAAGGTCCGATAAACCTAGGGCTCAACTTGCCCTTATGACCAAACCTTAGAACTTTCTTCTATGGCGAGACCTTGAGAAATACGAAGTCCCCCATAGAATACTTAATCTCGCATCTCTTCAGATCTGCATAAGATTTCTGCTTGTCAAAAGTCACTTTCAGTCGATCCTGAACCAATCTGACCTTATCCTCAGTTTCAGAAACTAACCCAAGACCCAGAACACGTTGCTCACCCAACTCAGTCTAACATAAACGAGTGCGACACTTAGGACCGTACAAAGCTTTGTAAGGTGCCATCTAGATACTAGATTGGAAACTGTTATTATAGGCAAACTCCGCTAATGACAAATACTCCTCCCAACTGCCTCAAAAATGAATAGCGTAGCTCCTCAACATATCCTCCAGTATCTAAATTACCCTCTCAGATTGACCATCAGTTTGAGGAAGAAGCGCAGCACTAAAGTCCAACCTTGAACCCAGAGCCTCATGTAACTTCCTCCAAAACTGAGATGTGAAGTAAGGATCCCGGTCAGAGATGATCGAAACCGACACCTCATGCAGTCTCACTATCTCAAAAATACAAAGTTTTGCCAGCTTTTACAGAAAATAATCAATACAAACCGGTATAAAGTGGGAGGATTTGGTCAATTGATCCATGATGCCCCATACTAAATCCTTCTTAGTGGGTGTTAGAGGCAACCCACTAACAAAGTCCATAGTCACTCGCTCCTATTGCGATAGAGGAATCTTAATCAACTGCAGCAAACCCAAAGGTAACTGATGCTCAGCCTTAACCTGCTGGCAAGTCAGACATCTCGCCACAAAATCTATAACCTCTTATTTTAATCTTGGCCACCAATGTAACTCACGGAGGTCTCGGTACATCTTATTTCTGCCAAGATGCATAGCATAAAGACTACTATGCGCCTCTCTCAGTATAGACTGTCTCAAATTAGTGACATTCGGCACAATATTCATCCATGGAAACACAACACACCCTCAGAGTTTAACCCAAAATCTGTAGTTCTACCACTCTCAATCTGTCTAAATCGAAGATGCAAATACTCATCCTCCAACTGTTTATCCCTAATTTGCTCGATCCAAGTCGGTTTAACCTGAAGCTAGACTGACAAACTACCATCATTAAAAAAGCTAGGGCGAGCAAACATCGCCCTCAGATCAGCCATAGCCTTACGGCTCAATGCATCGGTCACCATATTGGCTTTGCTAGGGTGGTACTCAATAGTACAGTCATAATCCTTAAGAAGCTCAATCCATCTACACTACCTAAGATTTAGCTCCTTTTGAGTGAGGAGATACTTGAGGCTCTTTTGATTAGTGTAGATGATACACTTCTCACCATACAAATAATGTCTCCATATTTTTAGTGCAAATACTAGGGCGGCCAACTCCAAGTCATACGTCAGATAATTCGCCTCATGAGTCTTAAGCCTATCCTGCATCAACACACATCCCAAACTGACATGTGACGCATCACTATAATCTGTGAACTCCTTCTCAGGTTCTGGCTGTATCAAAACAGGAGCCTCAGTCAGTACAGTCTTGAGCTTCTCAAAGCTCTCTTGCTGCGCATTAGTCCAGTCAAATGGTACACCCTTACGTAGCAGCTTAGTTAAGTGTGCTGTGATCAATGGGAATCCTTCCACAAACTGCCGATAATAACCCGCTAGTCCTAGAGCATTATGGATCTCGGACACATTCCTTGGCTGCTTCCACTCCAACATAGCCTCAATCTTTCGCAGATCAAATTAAATCCCTTCAGCAAAAACCACATATCCTAAAATGTCACCTTATATAACCAGGAATCACACTTGATAAACTTAGCATAGAGCTGCTTTTCTCTCAAAGTCTGAAGAACAACTCTAAAGCGCTCATCATGCTCATCCTCAGTCCTCGAGTAAACTGGTATGTTATCGATGAACACTACTACAAACCGATCTAGATAAGGCTGAAATACTCAATTCATTAAATCCATGAAAGCTGTTGGTGTATTAGTTAGTCCAAATGGCATTACTAGGAACTTGTAATGACCAAAATGAGTCTTAAACGCCATCTTATGTATGTTAGCCTCCTTAACCCTCAACTGATGGTGTACCCAGATCGAAGGTCAATATTACAGAATATCGAAGCTCCTCGAAACTAGTCAAACAAGTCATCAATCCTCAATAGTGGGCTACTTGTTTTTAATGGTCAACTTGTTCAATTACCAGTAGTCGATACACATCCGTATGGATCCATCCTTCTTTACAAATAGTACCGGTGCTTCCCACGGAGACACACTAAGGCGGATGAGCCATGATCCAATAACTCCTGAATCTGAGCCTTAAGCTCTACAAGCTCCTTCGGCACCATTCGATAGGAAGTGCTAGACATTGGAGCTGTACCTGAAAGTTGCTCAATCCCAAACTCCAATTCACGATTCGGAGGCAAACCCTATAGCTTCTTAGGAAAGACATCTGGAAAATCCTTTACCATTCTGATGTCCTTAATAGTAGAGTCCTTAGAATCAGAAACACTTACGTAGGCCAAGAATGTCTCACATCTCTTACGAATTAACTTCCCTGCCACCAGTGCAAAGATCACATTAGATAAATAATTCCGGCACTCTCCAATCATGACTACCTCGTTATCCTCCTCAATCCTCAATATGACCCTCTTAGTCACACAGTCCAAGCTGACATAGAGCTTGACCAACCAGTCCATCCCCAAAATTAGATCGAACTCCCCAAATGGGAGCTCCACTAGATCAGCCAGAAAGAATGTCCCTTGAACCTCTAAAGGGACGTCTCTAAACAACTTGTTAACCCTTTATTGATTAACCTAACGGGCTCAGTACAATAACCTCACTCGTAGTGCTCTCAACCAAAATCCCTAAGTTTTTAAACATAATGCAGGCTATATAAGAGTGAGTGGATACTATATCTATTAATGCAATGTAAGGTACATCATAAATAAGAAACGTTCCCGTCATGACGTTAGGAGCATCCCTATCCTCTCGGTGATGTGTAGCATAAACAAGAGTAGGTTGCCTCGCCTCAGTCTGTCCAGCATCTCTACCCAACGTTCTCTGTCCACGGCCCATACCATTACCACCCTAGCCTGACCACAGCCTCTTGGTGGCTGCTTGCTACTCTCTATGGCTGTGCAGTACCAGTATCCTGAGCTTGCATCTGATTAGCCCTCAGCGGATACTCCCTAATACTGTGATCCAATGATCCACACCTCAAACATGCCCTAGTCCTCCTCTAACACTCACCCTGATGGCGTCTACCATAGTCTACATATGGCTGTAGTCTAGTAGAAGTAACAGGTGGCCCAGCTCTAATCGGCCCATCAGCTCTGGCATTTTTCTTAGGCCTCTGTACAGAACACGAGGGCTCTAAATCCCTCTTGTTCTTACCTCTCTCTATCTCAGTTTTGGTGCTCAATGCGCTTAACCTCCTTGGCGATCTTTGCCTTCTCGACCAGGGTAGAAAAATCTCGCTCCCTCTGTAGAGCTATCAGAACCCTCAAGTTATCTCTGAGGCCATCTTCAAAGCGGACACACTGCTCATACTCCGATACTACCATACCCCATGCATAGCGGCTCAATCTCAAGAACTCAACCTCATACTCGGTCACTAATCAATCCTTCTGGGTAAGATTCAGAAACTCCCTCCGATGAGCATCCACATAACTAGCTCCCACATATTTCCCCTAGAAAGTGGTCTTAAAGAACTCCTAGGTCAGACGTTAGGGCTGAGTGCCCTACTTAACAGTCAGCCATCATTCATAAGCCTCATTAAGTAGGAGTGAGACTTCTCCCTTTAATTTCTGCTCAGGGGTGCAATCTAGATCATCTATGATCCTCTCCCTGGCCTCAATCCAGTGCTCGGCCACATTAGGGGTGACCCTAGTAACACCCCTAGAGAGCTCAGCTCCATTGGACCAAAGTCGTCCTCTAACCAACCCTTGGCCCCTAGATCCAGTATTGGGCCCAGCGACCCTCTCTAGTAGTCGATGACCTCCGTGTCTGACTAGTGTTTAGATTCAGCATGCCCCTAGAAAAAGAAGACTCGGCATGAGCCCTTCTACGGCCTCTCCTCAGCCTCTAGTACCCAATCCGTAGATACCTCGTGCGCTCATATCTAATCGGATTTATATGTTATTATGAATTTTTTGAATCTGTTACAATTTCTGTATTTATTAACAGATATTTAATGTAAACAGTTTTAGTAATTCACAGTTCATTCTCGTATATCACAGTCTCTATTAGTTTACTACAGTTTCAGTTTGACTATAGGTTTTAGTATATACTAACTAGAGTATTTTCACAGTATACTACCTATAGTAGTTTCAGAATATTATAGCATTTTCAATTTAAACATATATCAGTTTCAGAATACTTACAAGATCAATGCCAGAGACTTGGTGTACCACATACTCAATAACAACATTTCAAATCATTAAAAATCAGTTCTTTAATAACCAAGTTTTAAAACCCATAATTCATAGCTAAGTTTTGTAACCTAGCTCTGATACCACTAAATGTAACACCCCAAACTTGGCCTAGATGCTATGCTTGAATCTAGCAATGTCACATGATAGGGTGTTTAAAAACTATGTTGTCGCATTTAAACTGTTTTTATTTAATTGCTATTCTTTATCTCTATTAAGTTCCAAAATTAGTTTTACTCATTAAATCATATGGTTTAAAACTTATCTCATTGCGAAAGCTTTAAAAACAGACTGAGTAATCGTGAGTTTAAAAAATACTTTAGCTTTTGAAAACTGAATTTTCCTACGATTAGTAGTTATAAATCCATAAAAAATAAATAAACCAACTTTAAGCAAAAGTCTCAAAGAGTCCTCAATTTACATCCCAATGTACCAATAATAATAAAACCATAAATCATATATTAAAAATTGTAAAAGTCTAAAAACTGTGGTCACCGTTGAGTCTTCCGCCACATCGATCCGTCTAAGTCTGGGAATTACCTATACAGATAAAAATAAAAGGGGTGAGTTTATGAAAACTCAGTGTGTAATCCGCACAGAAAGCAAACAAACAGTAATAGTCATACACAGTTTGGGCCTAAGCCCCAATCAGTATCAGTGGAAGTATGGGCTTTAGCCCAGTTCAGTCTCAGTATTAGTCATGCATAAGGGCTTAGCCCATTACAGTAATAGTATCAGATATACAGTATAGAGTAAATCAAATCCTACCCATCTAGCCTTTATACACTATGTCTGTCCATCCCTACACTCCATGTGGGGTTTAAAACACCCACCCATCCCTACACTCTAAAATAATATCGAATGCGACACATAATCAGTAGAACACAACTGAGCTGCCAGATATTAGGCTTAACAGCCTTTCAGTACACTTCCTCCAAATAATATCATCCCAACCTCATGCAATGCAATATACAATGAAATGACATGCTATCACAATACCACCCATTACATATACAATTCAGTATACATGCATACACACACACATACACACATATATATATATATCAGTAAACAGTCATACATTTTATCATGCTCAGTCCAGTCATCATTTATTCAGTTCACATAATTAAGGGTCTAAGTAGTGCTTACCGACCCTATAGTAGGTTCATAGTCGACTTGGGCGACCCGCGCAACCTTAGAATTCGATTCAGTAAAAATGGGCTCACATGCCCATGTGGGCTACGCATGTAGACCCACACGCCCGTGTGGCCCACACGACCCAAATTAGCCTTGGTCGTGTGGATCACAGACCTAGCCCAAAATCCTACACACCCGTGTGGACTACCCGTGTGGGCCCATGTAATGTTCTAAACTTTGGGCCTAGAAGTATTGGGCTTTGAGTTTTGGATCGGTTAAAAAGGCAGCTTAAATAATTCAAATATGTGATTCTAGAGTGTTTGGATAGTACTATGAAGTCCCGGGTTCAAGTTAGGCCATAGGAAAATTTTTGATTTTTAGCCTTAATGGAACCCAGATCTCAAGTGGTATGACTCATAAATAAATCAGGGTAAAATAAGGCACAAAAAGGAGTGCAGTGTAGTGGCAAAGTGGCGCCACTTAGGGGACAAGGAAGTGACGCCATAAAGGAAGCAAGGGGTCTAAGGTTCAAGTCTTGGCTCTTGCAATTTATTTTGGTTTTTCTTTTAAATAAATTTGGAAGTGAGTAGGTGGGCTTTAAAGTTAAATGTGTTGGACTTATGACACAAAGGAGCTTGTGTCCTAGTGGTGGTGGCATGACATAGCTATTGGGAGGACTTTGGTTCGAACCTCTTGGCACGCAAAGGTTGATTATTTTGCTAATGCTTTAGTTTTGGGGGATTGATGGAGAATCCCACATCGGGAAGCTATCATGAGAGTAGGTGAGGAGCTGGCTTTAAATAGAGCAAACCATGAGGAGAGTAGGCATACTTTCTTGGCTTATCCCTTTCGCTTTGTGGCATGATCGTTGGGTTAGGCGTTGGATCATTCGTTGATCTGTATACCGTTGGGTCACGGTGATGGTGACCGAAGTTGATCAACACACTCCTTAGGAGTCAAGGGTGCGATTAGTGTAGGCTTCTGGGCATAGCAGTGTTCGGAGTGCAGATAAACTTTAGATTCCTATTAGGTGTGTACTTCTAACCCTTGTTTGATAGGCCGAAATGGGCCAAATGGGCCCGACGGGCTCGTGGGCCCAGATAAGTAAAAATTGGTAGATTGGTAATAAATGACGAGCTGATTAAGTGGGTTGTATGGCCTGGAATAGATTTGGGCCTGATGGGCCATATAAATGTGATTGGGCCTGATGGGCTATATGAATGTATGTGGACTCGTTAGGGTTTTGTAGTGGACTTTTAGGCTAGTATCTAATAATTGTTTAAACAGACATAAAACTCAATTAATCAATTAAGTATGATTGTGGACAAGTCATAGGATTGAAGTGTTGCAATGGGTATATGCATGTCTAGGATTGGATCTAGGGAGAGCTTGGTACTTAAGCGGTCGTAATGACTCACCTCCTCTTCTCTGGAATCCTACCTGGTGCATAGTATTTGTTCACTTTAGCCAACGAGGAGTTCTTGACGGGCCAAGGTGTGTAATTAGACCCATAGTGTTAAGAAATTACAAAAATACCCTTGATTTGCAAAATTACCAAGATACCCCTTGATTTAAAAAATTACAGAAATATCCCCGATTTATAAAATTATTGAATTACCCTTTATTTGTAAAAGTACAAAAATACCCCTAATTTGTAAAATTACAAAAATACCCCCGATTTATAAAATTATAGAAATACCTCTGATTTGGAAAATTACTAAATTATTGTCGATTTGTAAAATTACAGAAATACCATCGATTTACAAAATTACAGAAATACCCCTAATTTATAAAAGTAATGTTTTACCCCTAATTTGTAAAATTACTGTTTTGCCCTTAATTTGTAAAATTACCATTTTACCCGGGGTTTGTGAAATTATCGAAATACCCTTGGTTTACAAAATTACCGAAATACCCCCAGATTGTGAAATTATTGAAATACCCTTGTAGTGTAAGATTACCAAAATACCCCTGTAGGGTAGAATTACTGAAATACCCCTGTAGGGTGGAATTACCAAAATACCCCTATAGGTTAGAATTAAGATTATGCCCTTAAGGTTAAGTAACTATTTTGAAACTGTTTTAAGCTATGAATGTGACTGTCTCTCATAAGCATGCTATGTGATATACATATTAATGTATAGGCCATCTTGGACTTTGTAACGGGCATTTAAGCCCAGTAAAATCGTAACTTTCATAAGAGTAACTTAAAATGCATCGGATAATTATGAATTGTTAATGGGCCAGAGTGTGTACCTGGGCCCACGATAAGATATAATTGTAATGCTTTAAGGGCAAAATGATTGTAATGCCCCTGAGGGGCAAAATGACTGAAATGTCACTATATGTTACGTGACTGATTTTGTATGCCATGTTATGTTATGTTTGCATTCATGTATCATTATATTGCATATGGGCCGGGATTATGATTGGAGGAAGTGTATATGAGGGTCACACGGTCACTTGATGACTGTGGATCCAACGAAGGCTTTTTAGCCACCGAAGGCTTTATATCCATCGTAGGCTTTTTAGCCACCAAGCAGCTATGCTGCACTGATAATGTTACTGAGGGTTGTATGCCGTAATTATGGGCTTTGTACCAATACCGGATGCTTTGTGCTGATATCATAGGCTTTGTGCCAGTTATATTACACTAATTGATGGCTATGTGCCAATCTTATTACAGTTACATATGGCTTTGTGTCAATTACAATACTGCTACTGAAGGCTTTTTAAGCCATGAGCAGCTCTGCTGCAACGATGAGTAGTGCTATAACCGATGCTACAATGAAGGCTTTTAAGCCACCGAGCAACTCTATTGCAACGATTAATTAGTGCCGCAACCAGTGCTAACACTGTAAGTGTAGGGATGGCGCGAGTGATTTATTCCTCATAGATAGTGCAGGGTTGGAAGGAAAAGTGCTAGGTTGGATGGGATGGGAAAGCATATATCTTGGATTATGCATATGATTCTACTATATTTGTGATATGGGCTCAGGCCCAACTGAGGCCACTATGGGCTAAGGCCCAAAGGCCACTGATATTGCATAGGGCTTAAGCCCATCTAATTCTGTTAAAGGGCTCCAGCCCAGATTGACTCTATTTCTATTTTTGTTTACTGACTGTTACTCTAATAAGGGGATTACACACTAAGTTATCGCAAACTCATACCGTTTATTAACTTTTCAGGCAATTCCTAGCCTTAGACGGATCGGGGCTATGAGGGATTTGGAGAAGGCTGCACACTGCTTATGATTTCTGGTTTGGACTATTTACTCTCAAGTACTTTATTTTGAGTTTGGTTTATAATAAAGCCTTTTATAATTTCTGGATTTTAAAGTTAGGTTTTGTTTATTGAGTTTATTATCTGCACTAAGTAGAACTCGATTTTCTCAAAAACGTTAATTGTTTTCAAATCAACACGTTTCTGTAAACTACGAAATTTTATAAAGCTTCCGTAAACTTACTTTGTTTTCACTTATGACAGCAATTAAGGTTTTAAAAGTAAATTACTTTTCAATGAACCATCTTTTGGAAGTAACGAATGCAAATCAAGACTTAAGTATTTAAATAATAAGAAGAGTTTTCAATGAAAACTTGGTTTTCGAAAAACACTTAAATATGACACGCCGGTTTCAAGCCTAACTTCTAGGCCGGGTTTGGGGTGTTACAGCCCATACGCCCGTGTGGCCCACACAGTGTAACGCCTCAAAAGTCCTGAGCTTTTATTTTTGTGTGTTGTGGATTTGTATGGATGTTTGCACTGTTGGGATATTGATTTTGAAGTGTTAGACAGTCTTTAGGAAGTTCTGAGTTTGAGCTTTGGTATAGGTAAAATCTTGGTTTGAGCCTTAAGGGAACTTTGACTTCAGGTGGTATGACTTTTAAACAAATGTGACTAAAATAAGACACAAAAAGCCTAGTGGTCTAGTGGCAAAGTGGCACCACATGAGAGGCAAAGAGGTGGCATCACAGGGCTGCAAGGAGGTCCAAGGTTCGAGTGTTGGCATAGTTCACTGAGGGGAAATTATTTTGCATCTCTGAGCAGCCAGTGGTGGAGTTGAAGTTGAACTCTGAAGGGGAGAGTTTGAATTGGTCATATGAGAAATTTAAGGAGGGGATGAGGGAGAAAATCTTGGAGAAAATTAAGGAGATTGGGTGTGTTGAAGAGTTGGAACCCATTTGGAAATTAGAGGAAGGCAAAATTTGGCTTAGGTAGGTTATGGGTGCCGTTCTTTGTCAATTTGGGGGTAGTACGAAATTCTCACTTTTATTTCAGCATTTTTTTATACAGTTTCAGCTTTCTTTTAGGCAACTAGATATTTTTTTCCTCTGCTAAATCGTGACTCTTTTTCCTTCTTACTCAAAAGCTGAATGCATCATTAGCTCTTAAGGTTGTGGCAATTTTTCCTTTGTGCCGAACTTTCTCTTCTGAACACTAGTCTCTAAAAGTCGAAGATCTCTACCCTTTCTTTACCGATTCCTTTTTGTGCCGTCAATATCTCTTCAGTTCTTAAATTACCTAAATCGAATTCTCCTTCTCCCTATTAGTTTTTCTTCATTTTCTATCTCCAATCTTAACTTGCTCTTCCAAATCTCTTCTTTGTTTCTCATCTGTATAAAAGCCGAATACACTATTCTTGTTGGCCGAATATCTTAGTTGTCTATTGAGGAGCTTTAGTCAACTGCTATACCTTCCTTTTCCCTATTCTTTTTCCTCTTCATCATCTACTATTTTCTTAAACGCAAATCTTTGATTGTTTGGCTAGAACGCTTAATTTGGGAATCCCTTCTCTTTTTGACGATTGTGACAGTAAGTGATGGTGGTAGCTTTTTAATGGTCTTCAGTATTGGTAATACTCTTTTCTCTACCAAAATCCCTTTTCTCATCTTCACTAGTGTTTGGGTGGTACTTAGGTTCGCTCGAAGTGTAAGTAAAGGGCAAGTGGCTAGTATTGGTGGACTACCTACTCCAAGTTTCGATCAGGGTAAGTGATATTGCCTTATTTTTCGTTAAGGGCCGAATAACTTTGATGGTTTTAGGAATTAATAAGTGTGGGTTAACCACGTGTTTTACAATCTCATTAATTATATATATTTACACAGATCTAGTCAAGGGAGAGGTGATCGATTCTTAATCAAACAACTTAGAGGGTATAGCCGATTCAGACAAGGTAGATATTATTTGTAAGTTAAATTTCGATATTAGAAAGGCTTGTTAAATCTTATGGGGTAACTAACCATGTACCTTAATCAATTATAGGTTCCACGCTAGAAGACTAATGTGTTTCTCTCCATCAAGGTGTGTACACACACTGCACACACGATAGATCGGCAAAAGCTGAAATCCCAAAATCCCAAAAAGCCGAAATGCTGAAAAGCCGAAAAGCTGAAAGTTTGGCTACGGTAACCACACGAGTGTGCGAACACTCATGTGGGGAGATCGATACAATGACAAAGGCCCCATGAGCGATTTCATGGACTTGGGCCACTTTTTGGCCGAATAGGCCAAACTAGGCTATATTGGCCCGAAAGGCTCGTGGGCCCAACACGAGCGAAATTCATGGATGGTTACAAAATAATGAACCGGTCATGTTGTCCACATGGCCAAGGGTAGATCTAGGCTCAGTGGGCCACACGAGGGTGAGGGCCCCACTTGGGCCACATATTGGGCTTTTGGGTCTCAATGTTTTAATAATTGCTAAAAGTGACATAAGTCGCGCTGATTGATTGTGGACTTAGTAATGGGCCGAATTATGTACTTAGGCCCACGATGAGAAATGACCGATATGCCCCTGAAGGGCAAAATGACTAAAATGCCCTTACGTGTATTACGACTGAATTTGTATGTCATATTTGATACGTTATGTTGCATTCATGTGTATTTATGTTGCATAAGGGATGGGTTTATGTCAGGGGGAAGATTATGATATGTGAGGGTTGCATGGTTGCTGGACGACCGTGGATCCATCGATAGCTTTTAAAGCCTTATATGTGATTGACACCTCTACTGTATTATTAAATAGTGCCGCAACCGGTGCTACAATGGTAGTGCAGGGATGGGTGGGTCGATTAAATCCCCATAAGAGTGTAGGGTAGGAAGGGAAACGGAGTGCAGGGCTGAATAGGGAAATTGTGCATTACATATCTGATGTTGATTGTGCTATGGGCTCAGGCCCAACTGAGGCTATTATGGGCCGAGGCCTAAGGGCCACCGTTTTTGTAATGGACTTAGGCCCAGATTGATTGATGCATATTATATGATTGACGAGGGCTGTACACACTAAGTTTTCACAAACTCACCCCCTCTTATTAATTTTGCAAGTGGTCCTCAATAGGCGGTTCGACATATGAGAGGATTTGGAGATGGCCACACTGCGAGCTGTTTGATATTTTAGTATTTACTTTTACACTACTTTTAATTGCTTTCTTTTGAGGTGGATGTAATAAGGCCTTTTCTCCGGTTTTGATTTGGTTTGGATTTTATTATCGTATTTGCTTAACTTTAAGTTTGAACCTGTTTCCTAAAAAAGAAACAAAAATAACATTTTACAAACCAAATTAAACATGCCAATGTTTTTCAAAGATGAGCTTCCGCTATAACTAAAATACGAGAAACAACATTAAATACGAAAACTAAGGATTTCAAAAGACAACTCAAGGTTTTACTCCAATCTTATAGACATACAAGCTTCCACCAGTTTCGTTTTAATTGCTGGTTTAAATTGCGAACAACCTAACGTTTTCGAGATTTTCCAACAACATTGGAATTTGTGATTCAACCTTCAATGTGACGCCGCCAGATTCGGCCATAACGTTCGAGTCGGGTTTGGGGTGTTATACACAGCCCAAACAGTCTAGCCCGTGTCTCACACATGGCCTGCCTGACCATTACACGCCTTGTCCTTCATGCACAGCCTGGCCTTGTCGATCACACGCTCGTGTTAGGGCACATGGCCGACCACACGCCTGTGTGGCGTCAACAGTGGGGTTTTCAGCTTTTGTCGAAACCCTATTTTCTACATTTTTGGGTACACATCTGGTTTCGATTGAAGCTAAGACGAACCTTAAGCCTTCCAGAACCTATATTTGACCAAAATACTACTTAGTTAATCACTTAATTGAAGAATTAAAACCAACCTGAATGGATTACTCAATTATGGAACAATTGAAACTTACCCCCAATGCTTCAAAATCGGTTCACTTATGAAGTAGCACGAGAAGAGTCTCGATCCTAGCGATATGATGCTGCCAAAATATTAGAATAACCCCTAGTCAAAACTTAACATTCACAACTACAAACCACATAAATTCACTTACCGAAGTTGTCCACGAAATGCCCAAAATAAGGACCAAAAGTGTAATTGCAATCATGAAGGGAGCAAAATCGAAAGAAAAAAGGAAGAGAAAGATATTTTTTGAAAAAAAGGGAGAGGAAATCCCAATGGAAAAATCAGCAGAGTTTTGGAGAAGACAAAAAGTCAAAACGATGTGTTATTTTTAAATAATTAACAAAAATAAAACTCTTTCAGATTTTCCCAACTCCCCTACTACTACTCAATCTCAATTGCTTCGGTATTTTAATACATCTTAGGCACCTGCACGACATCAGTAGCAAAAAATAATTCCCTCGCCTATGCAGGGATTTGAACATAAGACCTTCATCACCCCAACACTCAACCTAACCACCAGGCCAGCAGGCTCATCATGTTATAAACTTACCAACAATTAAACTTAAACCCTTTAAGCAAGGTTAGGCTTTATTCAAAAAATTCCAAAATTTAACCCAAGTAAGGCTTGAACTTGGAACCTCCCACACACACCCAGAACACTTAACCACTAAAGCAGACAAATATTTGTCACACATACACAAAAACAAAAATTAAAATTTTGGGGCATTACAGATGTTTTTAATATAGATGCAGTTGCTATGTTGGTAAGTCAGGTGGAAGCTTTAAGTAAGAAAGTTGATGGTTTGAGTATGGCTAATCAGATGAATTCAGTAATGCAATGTGATACGACTGGAGTGGGAATGATTAATTCAGAATGTTCACCCTTTAGTTCTAACATGGAGCATGAGCAAGTTGAATTTATGCATAACAGTTCTAGACCTCAGAATAACCCCTATAGTAATAGTTATAATGTAGGATGGAGGAATTATCTGAATTTCTTTTGGGGTGGTCAAGGAAATCAAAGGTCACAACCCCTCCGAGTTTTCAACAACCTTATCAACAAGAAAAGAAGCCAAATCTAGAATAGATGTTAATGAAATTTATTTCAATGTTAGAAACTAGATTCTTAAACACTGAAACAACTTTGAGGAGTCAACAGACATCTATTTAGGGACTTGAGAATCAGATTAGTCATTTGTAAAATTTGTTTCAGAGAGACAACAAGGCAGTTTACCTAGTAACACTAAAACTAGCCTAAAAGAAAAATCCATGCAATCTCTGTATGAAGTGGAAAGGTGATAGTCGAGCCTGAAAAGAAGTTAAATTGAGAAGCTGTTGAGAAAAATGATGAGGTTGAGGAATGCAAGAAATAGAATAAGCCAATGATAAGAGAATATAAACCACCAATTTCATATCTGGCAAAGTTGAAACAATTTAATATTAGGGGTAAAATCGTTATAATTTTATCAAGGGTAAAATTGGGTTAAGAAAAGTATGTAATTATATATTAAAGTTTATTTTTGGGAAATAGAAAAACAAATATTGGGTTGGATCAAATTATAAAGTATTGGGTTAAAAGACCGAAAAGTACTTGTAATTGGACCTGATATGGAAAAGGCCTAAAAGCCCTGTATGTAATAAAGAGGGACAAAAAACCTTAATATATTTAACTAGGGTTGCCCTCCTACATCCTAGATGAACAATGACTTCTTTTTTCTAGTTGAAATAAACTTCTACAATTCAACAAGGGTTTTACCTTCTCTCCCCATAAATAGATGACACTGGTAAGGTTATTTACTCAACTTTTAGATATCATTATTCTTCCAGAAAATAGAGAGACTTTTATTCTCTAAGAATTAAATATATGTTACAGAAAAATGATTCTACCGATTTTTATTTGAGAAGAGAATTTTTATTTTCATCATAAAATAGAAGAAAACTATTTTTAGTTTCTGTGTTTGATTCAATTTGATCAAGTCCACACTTGAGGAAATTCTTGGTACGAGAATAGAGAGAAGATTTTTTGGTTGAAAGCCAAGAAAGACAATGATCCGTATATCTGAAAACACAAGTACGATTTCGGTCTAAGTTTATTGTTATAAATATCACAAACTGGGTCAATTTTCAAAATTTTTATTTTTCTTTGTGCAAGAAAACCATTTTCAAATCAAAATTTTTTCCAGCACAAGCATGAAGTTATTACTCCCACCCTTCAAGGTCATGATACCACTACTGATAGTTGAACTAAAGAAGCCTAGGCAAATGTCGAAGTTGTCACTATTAGAGAAAATCTGGTTTGAAAACGATTTTCTTGCACAACGAAAAAAATAAAATTTTGAAATTTGAGTCGGTTTGTGATATTTATAGCAATAATCTTTTTTCTAAAATCACACCTGTGTTTTGGGCTAGATGAATCCTTATCGTTCTTAGATTTCAAGCAAACGACCTTCTCCATTATTCATGCACCACGAACTACTTCAAGTATGATATCAAAAAAATCGAATCAAACACAAGACCATAAATATTACTTTCAGTAGGAATGTAAATTTCTCACTTAATAGAACCCGGTAGAATTGTTATTCCTAAAAAATATAATTTATACTTAGAAATAAATTCTCACTATAAATTCTCACTATTTTTGGGCAGAATAAAATATGTCAAATTTGTGTGTAACTTGTATTTTTAGCCCTTTTGGTGTCATCTATTTATAGGGAGAGAAAGTGAAACTCTAGTTAAATTAGTAGAATGCATTTAATGTCTATTTAATAGAAAAAACCAATCCCCTAGCTAAACTAAGAGAGAGGGGTGACTAATTGGATATGTCTCCCATCATATGTTTTATGATAGGGATTCAAGTATCTACTGTATTAAGTCCAATTATATGTGCTCTCTAGACTTTTATAAACATTACATGTTTTTCTATTTTCTCAAAATATAAATTGTTTATTAAATAAATTAATTTTACCATTAAATAATTTTCACAACCCAATTCTAATTCTATTAAAATCATGATAATTTTACCGTAAAAGAATATATGAGAAAATATATTTAATTTTTACATTTAGCGGATTTCGTAATGACCAATTAATTTAATTCCATTTTTTAAATTAAGTTATTTAATTAAATAATAAATCAAAAAATTAAATTAATTCCCAGGTCATTTCTATACTAAGTGAAAAACCACATTCATTTTCAAATGTAACCCATTTATCTAACTTTATCATTTTTATCCATTTCTATTCATTTGATTCATCATGCAATTCATTTATAGTTTCAAAGAGCTAGCGGAGGGACCAAGTGGACATATGTAATTAGGGCTCAAATCATTTATAATTAAGCTCTAGCTTTTTTCCTATAAATGATAAACTCACTTAGTCATGAAGCCATTCTATCATAGTATTGTGACTGAGCTCTCCTTAACGGCATACCATTATGAAAGCTACTCGATCAGTACTCATCCAATGACATTGTCATAAGTGTGTTACCCTCATAGGATATCTTTAATCTCTTAGGGATAAATCTGTTCTCCTAATATGATTCTATTTTATCTCATGGTATCCATTACATCTTCCTTTATAAAAAGTCAATTATTATCATATAATAATTAAGTCATTCATCACAAAGACAAACAACTTGTGGCCACCTTTTCTTTTCATCTATCATGTAATGCCAATGAGAATATATCATTTACCCATGTCTTGGAGTATGAATTCCACTATTGTGAATTATGCTACATATTGTATGTAACAACCCGATTTTCAGTAGTGTGGGAAATGACGATTTCATAACCCCATTTTTGTAGTCTGAGTTTGTAAATATTAATATTTAATATTTACGAGGCTAGTATATAAATATATTAAAGTTTGGTCCAGTAATTTTTCTTAATTGATAGTTAATTAGGGTATAGGGACTAAATTGTAAAAGTCTTTATCATTATAGATTTTTAAATTGCAATGGGATCAATATGGTAATTAAACCAATTGGCTTCATTATATAGTGAAAAATGATGTAAAATCCCACTAAGTTTAGTTAATTATGATTAAAGATTTGTTAGTTATAGTTTAATTAAATTAATTATGATTTATTAAGTTTAAACATAGTATTTAAGTCAAATTAAAAGGAAAAAATAAAGCCATTTTTCTTATCATATTTTTCCTCACCATAGCAAAAGGAAAGAAATAAGGTTTGAAGCTTCCAAACTTTCAGCAAAAAATAGGTAGGTTCAATAAATCATTTTCTTGTAATTTTTATGTTTTTGAGGTCATGAGAGCTTGATTTAGCTAGCCTATGTATCAATTTTTAAAACTGTTAAAGTTTTTGAAAGTTTCCATTGTTGATTTCTTAAAGAAATTGGTGTTAAATTGATAAATTTTAAGCTAAGATATGAAAAAGGACTAGATTGTAAAGTTTAAATATTAGTTTTATTCAAAAGGAACAAAGTGTATAAATTGTATAATTGTTGTAAATTTTCTATAATAATAGATAATAGAGGGCCTAGAAGGATGTGACTGATTTCGATCTCAAAACCGAAACTCAAAATTGAAAGATATTGTTATTTCAATTTTAGAGACTAGAATGCAAAAATTTAGGGGCATTCAAAAAATGAAATTAAACTGGTTCATGCATATAATGAGGTGATATAAAAATGAAACACCTAGTATTGGCGGGTCCTGAGTTTAGGTGAGTAACTCGAAGGAATCTGAATGGTATGGTCTTGTCTACCTAATTAATGCTTCCGTTGTATACGGAAGTTGCATAGCTAATGTTAGAGTATAAGGTAAGGATTGTTCTCTAAAGTGTGTTAATATGTATCGAATAAGATATTGGCAAGTGTGTTAAGGGTTCTTGGGCAACGAGGGCATCGCCAAAGGTAAGGTACGACTAGTTTCTCTAGTTATGGTGGAAGTTACGTTTTAACAAGATGGTCAAGAATGAATAAATCAAGGTTATGTAAAGAATTTAGATCCTTGTATATGTTTTTCTATAGCTATAAGCCACTAATAAAGGCATTTCTAAAAGTTGGTGGCATGTGTTAAGTTTCACTATTAGAACATGGGTTTTACATATTTATTGATGTAAACTTTATAAGAAACAATGAGTTATCTTCTTGCTTTTATTTGAAAACACCATTGCTAAATTACTTTAAAGCTTATAAGGATCCTTCTTGCTAAGTTGAAACTTAGGATCAAAGCTTATGTAGAAGGTTGTTTCATATCCTAGGTAAGTATTCTGGACTTGCATGTTGACTTCTGAAAGAGTAAGTTTGTTTTATGTGTGTAAATAGTAGGATGAGGAAGTAAGGAGTTGGATGGAGGTTATCTGGGTTTTAAATGATAATAAAAGTTAGATGAATGAGTTTTCATGGCATCCTTATGTCTTATAAGCAGTGAATTGCTAAGATTTTGTAATGGACATTTGGATCTAGAGATCAAGTTGTCTCTAAGCTGACTCTTGCATGTATTTTGTGCATTTGATGTGCATTTGTAAAAAGTGATCAAATATGGATTTGAAACTAGGAAAGTATGGTATGATGATTATACTATTTCATGAAAGTTTGATGGGCTTTGCATGTGTAGTTTGTATGAAATTTGACGAGTTTAAGTAAGTGATAAGAATCCAAAAGTTAATGTATGGTTGTATGGGCATGTTTGGAAATAGTTTGGGTGTATGAATCAAGTTTTGAGTAATGAATGATGCCAATGTATGAAGAGTCTGTCAAGTGAGAGTATGTCTGTTCACCATGGTAGAGTCTATATAACCCCTCAAATCCGACCTAGACGTTAGGGCAGAATCTGATGTGTCACATTGAAGTGTTTTTCAAAAACCATGTTTTCATTGAAAACCCCTCTTATTATTTAAAAGATCTTGTCATTTGAAACTTGTAAAAACCCCAGTTTTTGTTAGTTATTTTCAAACGCGGTTCATTGAAAAGTTAATCCCTTAATAAAAAGGTTGTTGTCTTTGAAAACCAAAGTTGCGAAACCGTGGTATTTTGAAAACAGTTATCATTTTTGGAAAACCGTGTTCTACTTCTAACAGATACAATTCAAAACAAACCATAAATCCAAATTTAAAAAGTCTAGAAATTAAGAGAGGCCTTATTACAACCCAAATAAAAAATTCAAACTGCTAAAAAGTAACCAAACATAATTGGAAGCAAAAGTAGTTGTGTGGCCTTTTAAGAGTCCCTCGCAGCACCGATCCACCTAACGTTGGGGATTACTTGGAAGGTTAAAAATGGGGTGAGTTTATGAAAACTCAGTGTGTAATCCTTTACAAAAGTAACAGTCAATGAACAGAATCAGAGACAGACTGGGCCTGAGCCCGATAATGGAACAGTACAGTATAGATCAGAGTATAGGTGGCCAAAGCCCAATACAAATCATTTGGGTCTCAGCCCATAACAGAACCAATTGGGCCTAGCCCATATTAGTAACAGCAACAAAATCAAATCACATATGGCCCTACGCCCAATAGTATAACAGAATCAGGATACAATATGTATGATGTATGAATGATGCATGTAAACCCATCCAACCCTGCACTTGCCTCCGTCCAACCCTGCACTTACTGAGGGGATAAAATCAACCCATCCATCCAACACACCAAGCTTAGCACCGATTACGGCACTAAGTTAATAGAATGGCATGGAGCTATAATCAGAATGGTTATAAACCATCAATAGGTTGGCACAGAGCCATAAATACAGCACAAAGCCTTTAGCAATGGGCACGATCTTTCGACAATAAGAACGGAGAGGAAGAAAACACTTACCAAAAGTTGAGAGCAACAAGTAAAGCAATAGCTTGACAGCATTTAGGTGAGAGTGATGCTTAGGAGAGGAAGAGAGCCACTGTGAGAAGCAAGCAAGAAGTAGTTGCCGATAACAACTGCTTCAACCAGTATCTCTTCTTATTGTGTACTAGCGTGGATAATCCCCTTCGGCATTTCATCTTTTTTTTTTTCTCTTATTCATTACCATGTTGAAGAACATGATTGCAACTTATCTTTGTGTTTTTAATTTAATGATTATGACTTAATTTTATTTTTGCTAGAATAATTATGAATCTTTGACCAGTGATTCTTGATTCTATGTTAAGAATGCTTTGTACAAATGTTTATTACTTCATTCAAGTATAATTAATGTTAGCACTTATAAATGCATGATCAATATTGGTAAGTAACCGAGTTAACTGTTTAATTTGAGAAGATGTAATAGTTAATAGACAAAAGACTTGAATGGTGCATGTCATGTCGGTATTGAGAGATGATTGCTGTATGTATAAACCGATGTGGTGCTTGAGAGGGTGATATTAAGGTTAGCATGACAGAGATATATGCAAGGTAGCTAAGAGACATAAGTAGGACTTTGAGAGGAGCCTATGATTTAAAGAGTTGGTTTAGTGAGTTTTCATATTGCCACGATTTATCATAACATTCTATAACATAAATATTAGTGATCAATAGTTAAAGAGAAGTAATTGTTCTAGAATATTCATGTCATTATTGTTAAATCATGTGTTAGAGTTTTCTATTGTTGTTATCTTTTGTATTGTGTTTAGTTTACTTTCTTTACATACTTAGTATAACTAGTTACATCATTATCTCACATCAACAATTTCTTTTGTCACATACCATGTTACTAATAATTAATTTTGCAAATAATCCATATATACAGTCCTTGTGAAGATGATAACTCATATACTTACTACTTATTACTTGTCACAACTATGTAAACTTGCACAATATTTGTAACACCCTATACCCGACCCAATCATTGGGTCAAGGCTATAGTGTGTTATATTCATAGCATCCTCGGGTTCCCATGTAGCTTCTTCAATCCTGTGCCGATGCCACAAGATTTTTGCTAATGATATTCTTTTATTTCTTAATTCTTTGATTTCATGAGCCAAAATTTTGATCGGTTCTTCATTGTATGTCATATCTGGCTTAATCTCAACTTCAATCAGAGAAATAATATGCGAAGGGTTTGATCGGTATCATCGTAACATCAATACATGGAACACATTATGAATCTTTTCTAACTCAGATGGTAATGCTAATCGATATGCCACTGGCCCAGTTCGCTCAATAATCTCGTACAGTCTGATGAATCGTGGACTCAATTTCCCTTTTCAGCCAAATTGAAGTATATTTTTCCACAGTGACACTTTCAAGAATACTTTATCTCCAATTTGAAATTCAATGTCTTTACGTTTCAAATCCGCATACGACTTTTGTCAATCTGAAGCTACTTTCTGACTGTCGTGAATTACTTTCACTTTCTCTTCAGTCTATCTAATTAAATCAACCCTGTGAATCTTTTTCTCGCTAAGCTCAGTCCAATACAGTGGTGTTCGACATTTACGACTGTATAGAGCGTCATACTGTGCCATTTTAATACTCGATTGAACACTGTTGTTATAAGCAAATTCAATCAACGGTAAGTATTTCTCTCAACTACCTTCGGATTCTAAAATGCAACAACGCAACATGTCTTTGAGAATCTGAATAACTCTCTCAGATTGGTAGTCAATCTGGGGATGAAATGCGATACTAAAATGCAACTTTGTTCCCAAATCTTCCTGCAATTTCTTCCAAAATCGCGATGTGAAACTCGGATCACTATCTGAAATAATAGAAATAGGCACCCCATGCAACCTAACAATCTCAGATATATACAACTCAGCAAGTCTATCCTGTGAAAAGTCTGTACGTATTGGTATGAAATGCACAGATTTCATCAATCTCTCAACTATAACCCAAATCACATCTTTCTTTTTCAGAGATAGAGGCAAACCCGATACGAAATCCATAGTCACTCTATCCCATTTTCACTCAGGTATCATTACAAGCTGTAGTAATCTCGACAGAACTAGATGTTCAGCTTTGACTTGCTAACAAATCAAACATTTCAATACAAACTCTGAGATATCACGTTTCATCCCATGCTACCAATACAACTGTTTCAAATTGTTATACATTTTTCTGCTTCCCGGATGTACGGATAAATAACCACTATGTGCTTCATTTAGAATCTTTCGAATGAGCTTAGGATTTCTTGGTACACAAATTCTACTTCTGAACCTCAAATAATCGTCGGATCCAATTTGAAACTTTGAATCAGTAGTTGACTCGCATTGAACTCTTTTGGCTTGCAATTCACTATCACATTTCTAGGCTTCATAGATTTACTAAAGAAATAACGGTCTAGCTCTCAACTTAGCTACAATCAAGCCATCATTAGACAAAGCTAACTAGGTATTCATCGCTCTCAAAGCAAATAGAGACTTTTTGCTCAAAGCGTTAGCAACTATGTTCGTTTTCCCCAGATGATAGTCAATTACTAATTCATAGACTTTTAGTAATTTGAACCATTTTCCCTGTCGCAAATGCAAGTCTTTTTGAGTCATTAAGTACTTTAGACTTTTGTGATTTGTATAGATGTGGCATTTGTCACCAAATAAGTAATGACACCATATTTTCAACGCGAACACAACTGTGGCCAACTCTAAATCATGCGTCAAATAATTCTTTTCATGTAGCTTTAACTGTCTTGAGGCATAAGCTATTACTTTTCCTTCCTGCATTAAAACACAACCTAGACCATTTAAAGATACATATCTAAAAATTATGAATTCCTTACCTGACTCAGGCTAAACTAAAACTGGTGCCTTAGTCAATAGTGCTTACAACTGTTTGAAACTCTGCTGACATTTATCAGACCATTCAAACTTTACATCTTTTTAAAGTAATCATGTCATTAATGTTTCAATCATCAAGAATCCTTTCACAAAACATCAATAATAACCCACAAATCCCAAAAAACTACGGACTTCAAATACATTTCTCAGTGGTTTCCAATCTATAATTGCAGAAATCTTGCTCAACTCAGATACCTTCGGCTGAAACTATGTTCCCCAGAAATCCAACCTATCGAAGCCAAAACTCACATTTGATGAACTTTGCAAACAATTGCTTATCTCTCAAGGTTTGTAACACGATTCTCAAATGCTCGGCATGTTCGGAGTCATCGGGGGATATAATTCATATATTGTCAATAAACACAACAACGAATATGTCTAAGTACGATCTGAAAATCTGGTTCATCAAATCCATAAAGACTGCATCGGCGTTTGTTAATCTGAATGGCATAATAAGAAATTCATAGTGTCCGTATCTCGTTCTGAATGCAGTTTTCGGCACATCTGAATCTTTCACTCGCAACTGATAATAACCCGATCTCAAATCAATCTTTGAAAATACTGTTGCTCCTTTCAACTGATCAAATAAATCATCAATTCAAGGCAGTGGGTATTTATTCTTGATCATCATTTTATTGAGCTATCGATAGTCTATACACATTCTTATAGTGCCATCTTTCTTCTTTACAAACAACACTGGTGCACCCAAGGGCGAGAAACTTGGTCGTGCAAATCCTTTATCTATTAACTCTTATAATTGTGCTTTCAACTCTTTCAACTCTGTCGGAGCCATTCCGTATGGAGCTATCGATATCGGTAAAGTTTTTAGCACTAAATCAATAGCAAATTCAACCTCTCTAATCAGTGGCAAACCCATTAATTCTTCAGGAAACACATCTGGATACTCACAAACAATTATTACTGATTCAATCTTTGATTCAAACACTTTAGTATCAAGTACATATGCAGGATAAGCATCGCATTCCTTTCTCACATATCTCTGAGTTGACATCAATGAAATCTCAACTAGAAAACTACTCAAATCATCTGATTCAATTTAGAGGGTCTGATTATTCTGACATTTCAACTCAATTATCTTTTGTCTACAATTCACTACCGCATCATGTAACATTAACCAGTCCATTCCCAAAATTACATCGTATTCATCAAACGATAACAACATCAAATCCGTCAGAAAACAGTAACCCTAAGTCATTAGAGAGCAGTTCTTGTAAACTTTGTCAACTAGGACATATTTGCCTAAGGGGTTTGATACTTTTATCACAAACTTAGTAGACTCAACAGACAAACTCCTACTAGACACTAAATTTACACAGAAATATGAATAAGTTGATCTGGGGTCTATCAATGCAACTACTTCAGTGTCGTAAAAAGAGAATGTACCGATCATAACATCTGGAGATAACGCTTCTTCGCGAGCGTGAATAGCGTAGGCTCTACCAGGTCCTCTAGCCTCAGATCTCACAGCAGAGTCATTTGTCGCTCCTCTACTACCACTCACATTTCTAGCATTTCTAGGTGGTCTTCCTCTAGTTGACGTGTTGCTCGGTCTTGTATTCTGAGGTCTATCTTTCTCAACTATCTCGGGACAGTCTTTGATAAAATGATCTAATGAACCACATTTGAAACAAGAACAATCATTCATTTTGCATTCACCGAGATATCATCTCATTCTGCATTCACCGAGATATTATCTCCCATACTATTTACATTCAAGTTTATTTGATCTTTCACCACCAACACTTGCTATCGATGTGGCTTGAGCTTTAGAACTTGAATGTTACTTTTCACGATCTCTACTAGAATACCCCACTGATGCATTCTGACGGCTAAATGAGTCTCGCAATTTCTTTGATGAAGAATGATATGGTTTACTCGTCGATCTCTTTGTCAAGTCTATAGTTTCAGAACCAACTTTTCTCTTTTCTTTACTCAATTCTTCTGCCTTGTAAGCACGACCAACAAGTACCACGAATTCTTTCAACTCTAGAATCTCAACTAGCAATCTGATATCTTCATTCAATCCATCTTCAAATCTTTTACACATAATACCCTCTATTAAAACACATTCCCGAGCGTATTTAAAGAGTTTCACAAACTCTTGCTCATATTCTGTCACAGACATATGACCTTATTTCAATTCAAGAAAATAAACCTCTAACTGATGTATTTCTTTCTAAATTTAGATTGGAAGAATTCCCATGTAACTTGTTCTTTTGGTACTATTGATGTAAAAGTATTCCACCATTGATACGCGAAATCTCTCAAAAGCAATACAGCACATTTAATACATTCTTTGGGTGTACACGATAATTCATCGAATACTCGAATGGTATTTTCAAGCTAGAATTCAACTTTCTTAGGATCATCGTCACTTGTAGCCCTGAACTCTTCATCCCCATATTTACAAATTTTATCAACTGGCAGCTTAGGCAATCGTATTGGTTTTGTAACTTGAGGAGCTACGGGGATTGGTTGAGGAATTGGTGGGGGTGGAGGTTGTTGAGCAGCCGGATCGTTCAAACGAACTCTGTAAACCACTCATTCATCATTTGGAAGAAGGCTTATTTAGCCTCTCCTCGCTGACTACTCGTTACGAGCCTCAACTAAGATTGTGTGGCTCCGTAAATGGAGGTTGGCGCATTACTTTCAACATCGTCAGCTACAGCTCAATCAGGATCCATTTACAATACGAAAACACATTTTAAACTGTCAAGAGACATCACACTATCGTAGATTATATATGGCATGTATAGCTAGACTCTTACACACGCTACATTAGTCTAACAATCAACTAAACCTGTAACACCCCAAACCCAGCCTAGACATGATGACCGAATCTAGCGATATCACATGGAATGGGGTTTGAAATTGAGATTGACAAGTAAAAACCGTTCCAGTTGATTAGCTTTTGTTTAATTCGAAAAAAACGTGAACTAGCTGATCTACCTTAAAACATGTCTTTTAAGCAAAAGCTTTTAAAACCAATTATTTTACAAAACCAAAAATCTTAGTTTTTAGAAAAAATGTGTTTTATTGAGTTGTAGTTTTAAAAAAATCCATAAAAACAGTATAAAACCCCAAATTTAAACTAAACAGTCCAAAGTCCTAACATTACAATAATAAATACCCAAAAATAATATAAAATCAAAAGCTGTAATAAAGCAGTTCAGTAGTGGTGGTCACCGTCAAGCCCTCCGCTGCACCGATCCACTTAAGTTTGGGAATTACCTGTACAGATTAAATAGAAAAAGTGGTGAGTTTTCGCAAACTCAGTGTGTAATCCCCATAGAAAACATACATACAGATACACATTAGAAAATAATCAATTATAGTTTGGGGCCTGAGCCCATTACAGATTCAGTTTGGGCCTTAGCCCATTCGGATACAATCTCAGATGTAATTTAGGGCCCTGGCCCATCTCAGATACAATATGCAATAGCAGAAAATTAGAATCCTACCCACCAGCCTCTACACACTATCTACGTCCATCCCTACGCACCATGTGGGGATTAAATCAAACCACCTATCCTTACACACCATGCTGTACCGAAATGCGGCACATAATCAGAAATTTGCAGCAGAGATGCCAAATAACAGGCTTAATAGCCATTCACAGACTTCTTCCAGATAACAATAACCCACCCCGATGCAACGGAACATACAAAAGATGTCATGCTATTATGCAATTACAGTACATAAATTCAGATATCATAATTCATGCTTGGTACAAAAATCAGGCAGACAGATAACACATATAGGGGTCTAAGTAGGGCTTACCGACCCTTTAGTAGGTTCACAGTCAACTTAGGCGACCCGTGAAACCTTAGACAACTTTTTAGAGAAATGGGCTCACACGCCTATGTGGCCCACTCGGCCCAAATTAGCCTTGGCCGCATGATCCATTTTTAATGTAACCCATGCTAGCTAAATATTCATATATGTTTCCACTATTTACTTATATGGTCATTCAAAGCTATCTACTTGCGTCATTGTTACTAAATTATTTATATCTTGAGATACAGAATTCTAAATTAAGATCCGCTTGATGTTTTTGAAACTAGACTCAAATACCTTTCTACCATAAAATTTTCAAATTTATAGTTGATCAAATAAGTACAGTAAAATCTTCAAACTTATCTCTATTCTGCTGTTTGACAGCTTCAACCTTTCCTTACTAAAAATTATTTATCTCTTAATACAAAATTTGGATGATGTTTTCATTTGTTTCTCTTGAAAATAATCTCATTACGGATTTAAACATATAAATGTAAGCCTCTAATTATTATTTTACAATTTTTGATCATTTTCTAAAGTCAAAATAGGGGAACCCAAAACCATTCTGACCTTGTCTCACAAAATTCATTATATCTCATAATTTACAATTCCATTGCTTACAATGTTTCTTCCATGAAAAACTAGACTAAACAAAATTTAATTTCATATTTTATTCAACCTCTAACTCAATTTCCACTATTTTTTTATGATTTTTCAAAATTAAACTACTGCTGCTGTCCAAAACTATTTTAGTGCAAAATGTTTATTTCCAAGTTTATAACACCCTTATTTCCTTTCTCTAAAATATTTTCAATCATTTTCTCTTATTTCTCTTATTTCTCGATAGTAAGCAATTTGGGCTTTTCATCGAATCCTATTTTTTGCGTTTCAGGTACACACCTGTATTGTTTCTGACGCTTAAGCACTCTCAAGCATTCCAAAGCCTAAAAATCATTATACACAACCTCGGTTTAGCCATTTAAGAAGAAAACTAACAAATTCGTCGTTAAGGAATTACCCAAAACTTGACTTACCGCTGACAGAGAACCGTTGTAACCACTTCTCAATCCTAGAATAAATTTACTACTCAGAAACCTTCGCCTAAACCATCAATTCTAGAAAATGATTTAGATTCCCTTACAAATGATACACAAATATGAGAGAAGGGAATGAATTACCTACCGAAACTGTACCAATGTAATTCTTGACGCAAGAAGGGGACGATAATAAAAAAATAGAAAAAATAAAAGGAAAAAAAAGAGGATTCAGGGAGATTTTCAGCAAGAGTGAATGAAAAAGAAAAACAAAAATGAAGAGAGAGAACAAAGAATTTTGGCATCGGCTAAACTGGAGGAAAAGGAAAGAAAGTTCAAGGGGACACTACTCTTATGCACATCCGTTATTTTTCTCTCCACTAACCCACACAACTCAACTACCTCAGAGTTTAACTCCATCAAAACACCATTAGTTCGCATAGGAAAAATTAAACCCCCGCTTACGCAGAAACTCGAACACTGGACCTCCTACACTCCAACGCTTCGCTTATCCGCTAGACCAGTAGGGCCACTCTGATATGTAATTACCAGCTATTAAACTTAAGCCCTTTAGGCTAGGTTAAGACTTTATTTATAAAAATACTAAAGTTTCCCCAAGTCATGGCTTGAACTTGGGACCTCCCACACACACCTAGAGCACTTAACCGTTGAAGCAGACAAGTACTTATGTCACATATACACAAAAACAAGAATTAAAAATGTTAGGGCGTTACAATTCTACCCCCTAAGAGAAAATTTCACTCTCAAAATTTACCTGATCAGAACAGATGAGAATACTACTAACGTATCGCGTCCTTAGGCTCCCACGTCGCCTCCTCAGTGCTATGATTACTCTACAGAACTTTCACCAGAGAGATAGAACTCCTCCTCAGAACCTTTACGTCTCAATCTAAAATCTGAACTAGCTCCTCCTCAAAGGTCAAATATGGCCTAACCTCAATCTCCTCCACTGGAACAACATGTGTAAAATCAGAGTGATAGCGCCTCAACATAGAGACATAAACACGTCACGAATCCGATCCAACTCTAAAGGTAGCTCCAACTAATAAGCAACTGGTCTCACTCGTTTTAGAATCTTGTACAGTCTAACAAACCTAGTGCTTAACTTGTCCTTAGATCTTTTTCCAATAAACCTCGAAATCTTTTTCCATGGCAAGACCTTGAGGAACTTGAAGTCTCCCACAAAATGCTCAATCTTTCGATGCTTTAGATCCACATAGGATTTCTATCTGTCAGATGCCGCTTTCAGATAATTTGAATCAGTCTAACCTTATCCTCAGTCTCTGATAATAACTCAGGACCTAGAACACGTTGCTCGCCCAACTCAGTCCAACATAAAATAGTGCGACACTTACAACCCTACAGTGCCTCGTAAGGTGCCATCAGGATGCTAGACTGGAAACTGTTATTATAGGTGACCTCCGCTAGCGGCAGATAATCCTCCCAACTGCCTCGAAAATCAATAGCACAACTTCTGAATCTAAACCTTAAGCTCTACAAGCTCTTTTGATGACTTTCGATAGGGAGCGATAGACACCAGAGTTGTACCTGGAAGTAGCTCAATCTCAAATTCCAACTCGCTATTAAAGGGTAACCCCGGTAGCTCCTCAAGAAAGATATCTAGAAAATACTTTACCATTCTGATATCCTTAACTGTAGAATCCCCAAAATCCAAAACACTTACGTAGGCCAAGAATGCCTCGCATCCCTTACGATTGGTATAAACGTACTTGTTTTTGGCTGAATTGGTTGCTCAATTGGTATAGGAAATGTTGTAAAGTATTGCTTGTAGGTACATGAGTATTTAAGGTATGGAAATGGCTTGTTCCAAGCCTATTTCGTACCACACTGTTCGAGCACACGGGCATGTGACTCAACCGTGTGACTCCTGTAATGTAGTTGAATTGGTCAGGATGCCACACGGGCTAGACACGCAGACATGTCTGGTACCTATGGGCTCAAGTCAGTAGCTTCATGAATTTCACACGGCCTAGACACACGGACGTGTCTTGCGGCTGTGTGCACAAGTCAGTATGTATGCCCTATTTTGCCATAGCTTGGACACATAGGCGTGTCTGGCAGCCGTGTCAGGTACACAACCTGGGCACACGACCGTGTGACTCTATTTCAAAAATTTTCTTAAGTTTTCTCATATCTTTTATATGAAATCAATTTAGTCCCTGATGAATGAATGAAGCTTTATATGACTATTTTAAACATGCTTTGATGGATTATTATATGAATTGTGATGATGCTTGATAAGTTTAAAGTATTACTGCTCTGGTCTGAGTTACAAGTCCGGTAATGCCCCTTACCTATTCCAGCGACGGTTACGGGATAGGGGTGTTACATCAATATATTTAAATTTAAACAAAAAAAATCACTTGTTGGTGTCACGATATGAGATTGGATATGGCGTCATCCTAAACTAAGACAAACAAAATTTTGCATTATAATGTCTCAACAACATGTCATGGAGTTGAGACATCCTAAGATCAATAAATCACCCTTGTACTATAGTGTCATGACTGTGTGTTTTGGACTGCGACTTTGCAAGAGCCCATCCTAATGTTTAAAGCCTTTTTTAAAAAATTGAAAAAAAGAGTAAAAATACTAGAGAAAATATAAAGATTTTCATATTCAAATTTGGCTAAAAAATCAAAAGTAGTAAATTTTGAATGTCAAATTCATAATATAACATCTTTAATCATTCAACAACTAGAATTAAAATTAAAAGTTCATGAAAGAGAAATACATTGTAACACTCCTAACCCGTATCCGTCGTCGGAATATGTTAAGAGGCATTATAGGACTTATAACTCAGATCAGAACATTTATTTAACAACAATCATCATATTACAATTAAAATTATCTATTTTTGTTCATAGCATACTTTAAACGAGCATGATAAAATTTAAACATACATTTGGGACTAAATCATTAACATTCAGAAACTTTGGGAACTTAGAAAATTTTTGCTTGAAATAGAGATCACACGCTCGTGTGACCAGGCCATGTGTCTATTCGAAGTGGCCACACACACCCATGTGCCACACATGGCCAATAGACATGCCCGTGTGTCTAGGTCGTGTAACTCATTGACTTGATTTTTAAAGCATCATCGGGGGACACACGGCCATGCACGAAGGCCATATGTCACACACGGTCGGGCCACACGCCCGTGTGCTCTACTCAGGTGGACAAAAATAGGCTAGTTACAAGCCACCTTTCTCACCCAAAATAAACATACTTACAACAACTCAAATGGTACCATTTCTATGTATATATAAGCAACCAACCAATCTCATTCAAGGTACATTTTATACCATTTCACAATTATTTTTATAAATTCTGAAACATCATTATTTATACATCCAAATATATCACTAACTTGACATGCTTTATGAGCAAATAAACACATATATATAACAAGTCTATAGCTCAACCTTACAATCATTCATAATACCATACTTAACAAAACATTTTCAATCCAGATATAACCATCACATGTTCAAACCATTTGCATATCTTCATTCCATCAACTACATGCCAAAAATTTAGTACACATATACACAACCAAATATTTAGCCAAGTTAAGCTAAATCGCATGGCTTAAACACATCAATACATATAAGCTTCAATGGCAAAAATAACCTATACATCTCATATCATCCTATAAATGCCATAGTACCACATTTCAAAGAGCTTTAAAAAAAATACCCAACTCTGGGATAGTATGATGAAATCTCTAACAACTTCCAACTCGAGCGAGTTTCCAATTCACTGTAAAATATGAAAAATAAATAGAGTAAGCTATAAAGCTTAGTAAGCTCATATGACTAGTATGTACTATATACGATTTACCAATTAATTCATAATTAGAGAAGCATGAGTACATATAAATCAGCTCCATCCGATTCAACGCGTATTACAATAACAACCTAAAAATTCATATATGTATTCATCAGTTTTCACTTACGTCTCATATGAATTATCAAAATCACTTACTTGTCGAGCGTATCACGTATACCTGAATTGATTTATATCATCATTTCCTGTGACAGCCCTAATTCGACCCTGGTCGGGAAGTGGTTTCGTAACCATTAAACCGAAATATTATATTAATTAAATGCTAATTTCCATATCATTTCTATGTGAAATTATTTGTGTATGAAATTGATTTATATTTTGGTGCCGTTGAATGTGTGATATTTGCTATGGACTTATGTGCAAATTAGTAAAAAGTTGGGTGATAATTTAATAGGAGGCCGAAATGGGTGCAATGCTTAAATGTGTGGTCTTGCATGTCAATTTCCCCATAATTATTTTAGTGGCAGACCAAGGTGACTTATTTTCATAATTATATGTTCATTATATTAGAAAATAAGAATAATTGGTTAATGACTTGTAAAATGGATTAAAATAATATTAAGGTAGGAAAAAGAAAAGAGAAATCTCTTCATTGTTCTTCTTTGCTGTGAATTGAGTGAAATAAGGGAGGAAGAAGGAAGTTAATATTCGGCCATGGTAGCATCAAATTGAGGTGAGTTTGTACATCATTTTGCTTAATAAATTATGAAATTTAGTTGATAGATAGGCATGGGACATAGCCCATGTATTGATTTTTTAGTTTTGTTATATATATATATATATATATATCCCATTCGGCCATAGATGAAAAAAATTAGAAACTTTGAAGCTTTTAAGCTTTTGAATGATGAATTGCTTTATAGAGCCCTTCAGAGTTGTCCTAAGGTTAATCTTACATGAATTCATGAAAACATGCTCAACTTATGCAAATATTGTTTTGTGCGGTTCTTTGGGTAAGAAAGGAGCATTCGGCTAAGTTCACTTTGGCATGAAAGAGTTTTGGTTTGTGAGTGAAGTTTTGAATTAAGGATTGAAATTGTGAATGAGCTTGAAATTTTGAATCATATTTAGCTTTGAGGTACTTGTCGAATTAGTCGAATAGTAAGTTGATGAAAACTTGATTAATGGCATTTTAGTTGTATATTCTAATTTCTAATGATGATAGACTTTATGTTAAAAATAATGAATGGTTCTTATTGTTAAAGAAGATATATATATATAGCTATGTAGTAAGGCATTTCATGGTGGAGGTTAGCATATTGAACTATCATACGTGAATGGTAAGTAAGCATAAAAATAGTCAAATAGTAAATTCGTGCTCAAGGATGCCGAATATACTCCTAATATTTGTGACTTGGACCAATTGAGGTGTTTTGAAGTGAAGTAGAACTAATTAGCTTATAGATCTGAGAAATCATTAAAAAAGGGGAAATTGGCCAATTTGGTTGGGTGTGTATATCTAGTTGCCGTTTTGAAAAGAAACAAATTGATAAATAAAATGTGATTAGTAGATAGGTAGTATTGAAGGAAAGGTTGTGAAGAGTGTAATTGCTAAATGAGTAAAGGTATGCCTTGGTAGAATACAAATTATATTCGGTTATAATCTCGTGAAATAATTCTTTTTGTAAATAGCATAATACTTAGGTAATGGTAGCATCCATGCGTCCGGATTGATGTATGTGATTGTTTTGAATCATGTGCTAGTAGGAATATTAGTTCATGTTACATTCTGTAACATCCTAATTTTTGGGGCTTAGTAATTTTGTGTGATGTTTTGTAAAATTTTAAAATGTTGAGATGTGGTTGTGGAATTCATGTTTAGAGTGTATAAGTGGGCCTATGGAAGGCCCATGAGTTGGCCAAAACCCGGTAGAATTTTTGAATTTTGGACTTAAAGAATTAGGGGCTCTGGTTAGAAGGCCTTATTAAAATATGTGGATAAAATGTATCACAAACGGAGCATTGGTAAAGTGGCTAAGTAACGCCACTAGTCTCCTAAAAAGGTGGCGTGAAAATGAGGAGAGAAAGCCAAGGTTCGAATCATGGGGTAGGTACCAGTGGCGTTTATTTTTTTTTTATGTCTTGTGTATGCAAGAGTTTGAAGTTGAACGGAACTCTGTTGGCTAAGGTTTGAATTGGTCATGAGCTAGAATCAAGGAATGATAAGGGGGAGGATAATGGGGAGAGATTTTAGGAGAATTTGAAAGTAGAGAAGTGGTGGCCGGCCAAGGGGGGTGTGTAGTGCTAAATCGGCATTAGAATTGAGTTTTTCATTTTTTTTCCATTCATTTCCCTTATGCCGTTTGATACACATCAGAAATTCCTCTCATTTTCTTTCTCTCTTCTCTTCTATACTTTCTATTCTCTTGTTTTTCCCTTTAACATCTAGAAAAGCCGAACCATATTCACCTCCCTCATTCTCTTGGTAGCCGAACACTAAATAAGCCAAATCCCGAAAAAGTACTTTGTGCCGATTTCTTGTAAGCTAAACTCTTCACGATCTCTTCATCTCTTGTAGTCGAATCTTTCAACCTCTGAGCCTTCAACCCATACCGATTAAATCATCATAAAAGTTCCATCCCAAAACAACTTCTTCTCTCTTAGATTAAAAGCCGAAAGCGCAGCACTTGTGGAGTCTTGGTGGCCGAATCTTAGGATCTTTTTGGGGCGACTTCTACTGGTGTTTAGGAGCTTGGAGTTGTGTCGAATCTGAGTCAATACAGGATTGAACCATTGGTGTAAGTGAACCCTCGGTAAGAGTTCGAAACCTTAGTTATATTTTGATGCTATGGATGCTTATAAAAGCCGAAACCCTCCCTAAAGTTTAGGGAGATTGCCGATTTCTAGCCTAGGCTTTATTAGGCCTTCTTCAATCGTTTTATGGCCTCCTGTAGGAAAGCAACAAATCGCGAAGGAATAGTAGGTTGGGTGAAGTGGTGTTGGAGAAGTCTGGACCATTAATCGGTCGTGCGAAGGTAAGTTATCTACGGTTTTAGGCATGGCCGAATGGTATTAATAAGACTATAGTGATTATTCTTTTAGATTTGGATCTAATACATCAATTAAATGAATATAGGACGAGTGCGTGGAGGACTTGGAAAAATCGGTCGTCTTTTAACAGGTGTGTAACATACCCTGTAATAGCCTAGGTTCATATTGCATAAAAGCCGAAACATCGGATTATGTTGTTGATGTAACCTGTAAATACGAGATGATGTGTGGATGAGTTCAATTGCGATGAACACAATAAACAAGAGTGATGGAACAGGTAAGAGCACGGTTTCGTGCAGTTTGGTACGTTGGGCCTCGATGGGCTAAAATAGGGCCCAATGGGCTTGTGGGCCCATTTGGGTAAAAAAATTGGTAAAAATGGAATCTGATTGAATTGCATGTTAAATTTTTAGTACCGTTGCGTAACTTAGGCTAAAAAGGACCTAAATGACTAAATCGGCTACGAAGGGCCCATTAGGGGTTTTGGGCCCAATAACTTGAATGCGCTATAATAGGCTAAAAACTGCTGTTTAAACACTTGAATTGATGAATAAGCATGGAAAACTCTAATAATGGATAAAATTACGTAATTACCCCTTAAAACATGAAAATGACTATTTTACCCCTAGGTAAAAATGACTATTATACCCCTACGGTTGTAATATGTTTATGATGACTTTGATACTGTTGTTTTACATGCTATGACATGATATGCACATGATATGCTATGACATGAACATGATATGCACTATTTGATTCATTATATGCATGGGTTGGGTTTTATATGATGGAGGAAGTGATAAAGGGCTTTGCCCCAGTTTACCGAAAAGGGCTTTTGCCCCAGTTATTAAAAGAGGCTTGGCCTCCAGTTATATGATTAAGCAGCTATGCTGCCAGTGGAGAGTTTGGTTGGGTGGGTTGAGTTATTCCCCACATGGAGAGTTTGGCTGGTACGGGTGGAGAGTAGCGGATGGAGGGTTGAGTAGTCTCCCCAAATGGGTTTTTGCATACATGTATGGTTTGAGTTATGTAATATTGAAATGGGCCTATGGGCCATATCGTTTACAGAAAGGCTTTGGCCTAGCGATATGAGTAATATAAAGGCTTCGGCCTAGTAACAGTTAACCGAAAGGCTTCGGCCCAGTGCATGTTGAAAATTGAGCTTGTACATGTATGGATTTGGGCTCTGAAAGGGCTTGTTATACACTGAGTTCCAAACTCACCCCCCTTCTTCAACCTTGCAGGTGAACCTTAATGTGGAGACTTGGAGCTGGTGGGAATTCAGAGTGGCCATGATGTTCAGTTGGACATTCTTTTAAAAGTTTTATTTAAATATTATTATCTATTTTTGGGTTGTAATAAGGCCATTTTAACTAATTTCTTTCTGGATTTGGTTGGTTTTGAACTTTGAAATCTGCGTTATTATTTATATCTTAAAATGGGCTAGATCTAGGTTACGTTTTTAAACAACTCTCGGTTTTCAAATCATACAGAGATAAATACAACATTTTAACTAAGACATCACCTTGAACAAACTCCATCTCGAGATATTTTCAAAAGTATCAATAACCTAAAGTGTGGCAATGGTTGTGGGCATGTCAAGGATTGGATCCAATCAAGAGCTTGGTACTTAAGCAGCCTTCATGGCTCACCTCCTCTGTTTCGGATACCTACCTGGTGCACAGCTTCCATTCACTTTAGTTTCTTAAAAATTATCATTGAATTCTTTAAGGAAGGTTTAAGATCAGAACTTGTGTTTTTGTTTCAATGTGACACGTCAAATTTGGCCATAACGTTTGGGCCAGGTTTGGGGTGTTACACATTCGGTTAAGAGAATGAGTATTCAAGTTTTGATAAGTTGTTGACTGTTTTTGTAAGCTCAAAAGCAAGGGGGATCCAATTCGAATAGAGGGAAAGAGAAGGTAGTTGAGTAGCCGAGTTACAACCGTTCGAATATATTGAGGTAAGTTTTGAGCATATCAACCTAGTACGTACATGAATATGATATGAATTATGATGATATAAATAGGTAACCGTATGTCTTTGTGAAATTGAAATAATAATGTGTCTAGCATGTACATATGGAATTTACGTGGTTACTTCCATTAAACCGAACGGGTATAGAAGGGTAAATTAAATGTGGTTGGCAAATGCAGTATGTGAAAATGTGATAATGTACGGGTTTTGCCTATGTTGAAATTTAACTAATGAATTTTCGATAAATGAAATGTCGTGTGTAACATAGTAGAAAGTGAGTGAACAATGTACGAGATTTAATGATAATATGTTCAGGCCCTCGTGCCTAGCAGGCTCTAAGCTGGTGATGTGATATATTCAGGCCCTCGTGCCTAACAGGCTCTAAGCCGGTGATAAGATACATTCGGGCCCTCGTGCCTAGCAGGCTATAACCTGGTGCCACTAGCGTGTGATAAGATTACGGGAAAATTTTTAATACGATTTCAATAAAGTATGATCATCCCATTAAGAAGGCCAGGTATGTACCACAAATTCATATGTGATATTAAGTTTAGTTAATATTAAGTATTAAGCTTGTTTGGAATTATGAAAGTGAATTCTATCTATGCTCACCAAAGTGCATAAGTTTGCCTTGAACGATACTTATACGAAAGATTGTGAAGTAGTCATGAAAAAGGATCAATGAGTTGAGTAAAAGCAAATGTTAAAACTTTCCCATTGTATGAATGTGTATTCGGCCAAGTGGAGATGCCTTTTATGATTGGGTTTTATGTTACTGAATATTGTCGATACATTAAGGTATGAATTGTTTTGATTACTTGAAACTTACTAAGCTCAGAAAGCTTATTTCGCTGTTATGTTTCTTCTGTTTTGTAGACCTCGTTGAAGCTACAATTTGAGGGATTTCAAGTCCAAGCCACTCACACTATCGTCTTTAAATTTTAGTATTTTCGAAGGTTTAAATTCCTTTTTGCTACAATGGCATGTATAGGCTAAAAATCTTGTTTTGAAATCGAACTTCATTTTGATTTGTAAATATGGAAAGCCATGCGAAAATGGCTTGCTTAATTACTTATGTTCACATATATATATATATATATATATTATGCATGCTATTGGTTGAGTGTGGATGAACATGAAAGAAATGCGCCTATTGTGTTAATACCATATGTGTTATACTTATCTAGAATGATAGATTGAAAGTATATGCTAATAATATGAGATTGAGATGACATCTAGTATTACTTATGAAAATGTTTAAGTACCTTTGCTTGAAACCGTTAAATGGCTATATTCGGTAGGTGCTAAGATAGGACTTTGGTTAAATTGTATAAAAATTTTACTATATGAACAGTAAACATTATTTTAAGTGTATTACAAGTTCAATTGATAATTGGTATGTATGTATATATATATTCGGATTAAGAGTGCTTGAAACATTTTGCGATTTCTCTTTGGGTTTTTAAGTGTTTGTTCCTTAATGCCTCTTAACCCTCCGTCGCCGGGTATGGGTTAGGGGTGTTACATTTAATTGGTATCAGAGCTACGGTTTAGTCAGTTCTCAGACTGGCATAGCGTGTGTGAATATAGCTATACATGCTATTGTGAATTAATACGATAGTGTGGTGACTTCTGACTTTCGAAATTGTGATTTTTCTATAGAAATGAATCCCGATCCTAAACGAGTTGTAGCGGATGACGTGGAGAGTGTAGTGCCGGCTCCTGCGCAAGGGACTACGCCTAATGACTCTCAACCGAATGCCAGTCATCAAAATGATGATACTAGACAAGCTTTTTATGCAATGATGAGTGATTGGTTCACTCAGTTTATTCGAACAAATCCGGCTGCTCCACAACCCCCGCCCCTAAATACTCCTCTCCCGACATACGTAGCTCCTCCTGTGACTGACCCATTGAGATCGAGTAGGCCTCCGGTTGACAAATTAGAAAATACGGGGCTAAAGAGTTCCAGACTACAGTCAGTGATGATGCTAAGCGGGCCAAGTTTTGGCTTGATAATATGATCCGAGTTTTTGATGAATTATCGTGTTCGCCTGAGGAATGTCTGAAGTGTGCTGTATCTCTATTATGTGATTCAGCTTACTATTGGTGGAATACATTGGTCTCTGTTATACCGAAGGAACGGATCACTTGGGAGTTCTTCCAAACTGAATTTCAGAAAAAGTATATCAGTCAGAGATTCATTGATCAGAAACGGAAAGAGTTTCTTAAGCTTAAGCAGGGTCAGATGTCTGTAACCGAATATGAGAGAAAGTTCGTACGGCTCAGTCGATATGCTCGTGAGTGTGTGTCATCTGAGGCTATCATGTGTAAACGATTCAAGGATGGGTTAAACGAAGATATCAAGTTGTTAGTCGGTATTTTAGAAATCAAAGAGTTCGTAGTACTTGTCGAGCGAGCTTGTAAAGCCGAAGAGCTCAGTATTGAAAAGAAAAAGGCCGAGGACGGAGTCAGAGAATTTCACAAAAGATCGTCGGGAAAATCTTTTCAGCAATCTTCGAAGAAATTTCGAGATGAGTCGAGCAGATCTAAGGCAAATTCGGGATATTCCAAACGAGATTGTGACCGACCTCCAGTGAGTACGCGAGCCACTTCCGTTGCTAGTGTGGGAAATGACCGTGGGGATAGGACAGTTTGCAAGCATTGTGAGAAATGGCATCCGGGGAGCTACAGATTGCATGACCGCTCCTGTTTTAAATGTGGAGCTGTTGATCACTTCATAAAAGATTGTCCGAGGCAGGTTGAACGTAATGCTAATCCTAGTGAGAGGCCTGGTAGTACAACAGTACGTGGACGACCACTGAGACGGGGAGGAAATTGTAGTGGCAGTCAGAGAGGGACTAGAGACACAGCAGTCAGATCGGAGGCTCGTGCTCCTCCCAGGGCTTATGCCATCCGTGCCCGTGAGGAGGCTTCTTGCCTTGATGTTATTACTGGTATTTTCATTCTCTTTGACACAGATATTATAGCTCTGATTGATCCTAGTTCAACCCATTCGTATGTGTGTGAAGCTTTAGCATCCAGTAAGACTCTACCTGTTGAGTCTACTGAGTTCGTAATTTGAGTATCAAACCCTCTAGGTCGATGTGTGTTGTTGATAAAGTGTGCAAGAAATGCCCCTTGAGGATTCGAGACTCTTGTTTTCCTGCTGATTTGATGCTATTACCGGTCGATGAATTTGATGTTATTCTCGGGATGGATTGGTTGACTGCGCATGACGCAGTAGTGAATTGTAAGCGAGAGATTATTGAAATCGAACTTCATTTTGAGTTGTAAATATGGAAAGCCATACGAAAATGGCTTGCTTAATTACTTATGTTCACACACATATATATATATATATATATTATGCATGCTATTGGTTGAGTGTGGATGAACATGAAAGAAATGCGCCTATTGTGTTAATATCGTATGTGTTATACTTATCTAGAATGATAGATTGAAAGTATATGCTAATAATATGAGATTGAGATGACATCTAGTATTACTTATGAAAATGTTTAAGTACCTTTGCTTGAAACTGTTAAATAGCTATATTCGGTAGGTGCTAAGATAGGACTTTGGTTAAATTGTATAAAAATTTTACTATATGAACGGTAAACATTATTTTAAGTGTATTACAAGTTCAATTGATAATTGGTATGTACGTATATATATATATTCGGATTAAGAGTCCTTGAAACATTTTGCGATTTCTCTTTGGGTTTTTAAGTGTTTGTTCCTTAATGCACAGGTATGGGTTAGGGGTGTTACATTTCCATTCTCATATCATCATCTTTTCCGATGAACCATTGGGAAAAAATCGAATACTCAGTATCTTGCACACTAAACATCATATATGTGGTTAAACCACCTATATCTCATATCACACACACACACACATATATATATCATTTATTCATCCATCAATATAACATATAATACCATTTCAATACAATCCAACTAAATTGCTCATTGCCTAAGCATATAAAAACATCAATAAATTAGTATTATTATATTGATGTAATCATCAAGTCACCATAGGTGAAAACAATAAACATTCAATCTCAAGTACATATAACTTCATTTCCATATTTTTATTTCAATAAATAAAATCAGTACCATGTAATTCACATAACGCTATGGCAATTCATTTCTATTTGTATAAACTGTAATTTATTCATATAATCAGTATTTATCCATAAAACCAGAAATTCATCTGTATAACCAGTAATTTATTCATATAATCAGTAGTTCATCCATATAACCAGAAATTCATCTGTATAACCAGTAATTTATTCATATAATCAGTAGTTCATCCATATAACCCGAAATTCATCTGTATAACCAGTAATTTATTCATATACCTCGTAGTTCATTCATATAACCAGAAATTCATCTATATAATCAGTAATTTATTCATATGACCAGTAACAGTAATTATGCCCATTGAACTCTTAAAATATCGAGGGATACTCAGGTGATACACTCTAAGTGTATTAATTAGAAATTTGTCAATTCATTATCATTTTCACTCTTTTGAGCCATGGTCGATATGTAACACCCCAAATTTTCCTTTTTCATTTTTTTATGAATTTATAGCATGAAAATTTTTTGAATGTGCTTCTGCAATCATTTGATATAAATAACTTCTTGCCTTAGTGGTTATATGCTCTGAGTGTGTTGGGGAGGTCCCAAGTTCAAGACAAGACTTGGGTTAAATTTTGGGGTTTTATTCAATAAAGTCTAACTCTTGGTAATTAAGCTTTTGAGTAAAAGTTGGGTAAAATATATCAGAATGGGCCTGTTGGTCTGACAGTTAAGTGAGTGTCAAAATGTGGGAGGTCTTGTGTTCGAGATGCTGCACGAGTATTATTTTTGTTATTATGGCCGTGTAGGAATTTGAAGTATAGTGAAATGAGAGTTAGGGCTTTGTGGGAAGTGAGAGAGAAAAACATGAGAATTGGATGGTTATCGGCATATTCAGTTTTCCCCTTCCCAATCTTTTTCTTTTTTGAAATTTTGATCAAATTCCTCCCTTTCCTGTGCCGATTTCTTCATTTTTTTCCCACCTACTACCGAAATTTCTTTATTTCCCTTCGTTCCGATATTTCCCCTTCGATCGCTTTAGTGATACTCGTCGAGATGCACATTCTGTAAGTGATCTTTTACTCTTGGTGTTATCAAAGTTGAATAGAAGTTTAATGGAGGTTTGATTACTGTTTAGGTGACGATCAGGAGACTGAAATCAATGTTTCATTGAATTGAAACGATCTGGTAGACGTTTGAGTGGCGATAAGAGATTCTTTCATTTTAAGATTTATCGTTTCGTAACAATTCAATATGAGTGACTCATTTTTGAACTCGGGTTTGTTGAATATAGGTTCTAGGGTGCTCGAGAGTGATTACGCGTCAAGAACGAACCAGGTGTGTACCCCAATTGCGCTGAAATCGCATTTCGGTGAAAGCCAAAAATGAAGCTATCGACGCCACACAAGCGTGTGGACTGCCAGTGTGGAGGCTGTATGGCGATACACGACCGTGTGATTGACGAGCTAGACCATGAGTGTGCCACACGAGCACAACTAACACGAGCATGTGATGGCTGGCTAGGCCGTGTACGAGGCATGGGCTAGGCCAATTGGGCCATGTAGGCCACACGGGCCAATTGGGCCATGTAGGCCACACGGGCGTGTGCGATTTTAGACTCGGCCGTGTGATCCACACGGGCGTGTGGGCCCACAGGGCAGACCACATGGGTGTGTGAGCCTATTTTTCTGAAATGTTCTATAAGGTTGCATGGGTTGTCCAAGTCCACTGTGACCTGTTGTAGGGTCGGTAAGCGTTACTTAGACCCCTGTACTGTGATATGTTTTGAGATGTATGCTAGCATGTTGTACTTAGCATATGTTTTAATTCTGTTCTAGACATGATTATATGATCTGTATTTGCATTATAGCAAGCCACGATATTATGATGCATTGCATTGGGTTGGGTTTATTGTGGAAGTGAAGGAAGTCTAAAAGGTTATTAGCCTATTGTCTAGCAGCTTTGCTGCATATTTATGATATGTGCTGTGATATGGTACGATTCGATGTGTAGGGTTGGATGGGTTGATTTTATCCCCATACTTGGTGTGTAGGGCTGAGTGGGTCGATTTTCATTGTGTGTAGGGTTGGACAAAGATGGTGTGTAGGGTTGGTGGTCATGTTCTATGTCTAATCTGCTATGCATTTTGTATCTTTATGGGTTAAGGCCTGATTATATCTGATTCTGATTTGAGTGGGCCAAGGCCCACATAGTTTCTATGAAGGGCTTAGGCCCAATCTATGATTGTGATCTATATCTATTATCTGTTTAGTTGCATAATTTACTGTGAGGGTTTACACACTAAGTTTGTGAAACTCACCCCTTCTTTTGTTTATCTGTCAAGTAATCCCCAATAGTAGACGGATCGGTGTAGCGGTGGGCTCGATGGTGACCATTGCGTTATTTGTTTAGTTTAAGACTTTATTATCCCTACTATTTTATTTATTATTTTGGGACTACGTATTGTAATTTGGACTTGGGCTTTGACTTTGACTTGTTGTTTTGGTTTTATAATCAGCAACACCACGAAACATTGTTTTTCCAAAGTTAACTAAGTTTTTCCATATCTAAGCGAATTTATAAAGTATTTGGTTAATGAAGCTTCCGCGATAAAGAATGGTTTTAAGCAATTGGAATAATTCTCGTTTTATTGACTTAAGTAGATGATAATAATCTAAACAAGTTTTTTGGTATTCGAATCAGTTTTCAAAAACACTCTCATGTGACGTCGCCAGATTCGACCACAACATCTAGGCCGGGTTTGGGGTGTTACATGGTAAGCTCCTCCTGAGCTGATGGATAATAAAGTCTAACGAGCTAAAAATAATATGCTCTTACGAGCTGATATATCAATAAGCTCATACGAGCTGTGGTGAGTCCACAACACATGCAGGATCTTAACCAAAATAGTAACCCTAGTGACATGTCACTTGTATCCTACAAATTCTTACGGTTCAAATGGGGCTCGGTATTCAATATACTTATAACAACCTAGTCTAGACCCTAGTCAGAATAGTGGTTTCGAGACCATAAATTTGAGTCAGAAAAATATTTAAATATTATTTTCCATATTTATAATATGTGAATTGATATGTGTGAAATTTTCATGATTTAACTTTTTCATTTGTATGTTTAATTTGCAAAAAAGACTAAATCGCAAAACATGCAAAATTGTCCTTCTATTTGAATAATAGCCGAATTGACATGGTTTATTAAATTTTAGGTCCTTAAGATGTAAATAGACCATTGAATTTATGAAATGACAAGTTGAACAAAGGTTAGTGGAGTTTTAATGAAACCATTAAGGTTAAAAATGGTATTTAATTAAATGATGAAATAATAAAACAAAGCATGAATTAGTTGTCATTCATGTTCATCTTTACCAAAAATTAGAAAAAAAAAAAAAGAGAAGAACAAAAGAGTTTTAGGGTTCGGCCATTTTTAAGCATAATTAAGGTATGTGTTTTGATCCATTTTTTTATAATTTCTATGTTTTTGTGATTGTTGCTTAGTAATCTATCAAGCCCATGTCTCCATTTATGGAATTGATGATGATTTTGAGTTATGCCATGGATGAAATTGTGAGCTTTGTGATGTTAATTGATGGAAAATGAAATATATATGTTGGGTTAACATGTTTTGTCTTTAGATTTTTGATGAATTTGAGTATATTGGGCTAAACTATGAAAATGAAATTTTAAGGGACTAAAATGTTAAATAAATAAAATATATGGGCTTATATGAGCTAAGTAAATATTCGGCCAAGCTATGGTGTAATGAAATTATGCATATTTTGTGATTTTGTGAATTAGGGACTTAAATGTCAAAATGTGAAAATGTGACGGCTAATTAGTAAAATGCCCTAAATATGAGTATATGGATTGAATTGAATGATTTGTTGAATAAAAGAGTTGAATTTGAATCTGTATAGATCAAGAACCAAAGAGAACGAAATTAGATTAGGGGAAAACGAAAATAGTTGGATAGCTATTTATTTCCATATGAATCCGAACGAGGTAAGTCTATATACAAATAAATGCATGGTATTGGTTTGTTTATGATTATGTGATAATGAAATGTGATAAATGTCTATTTGAGCTGAATATGAGAAATTCGAGAAAATTTCGATGATGAAATGACATCCGAAAATCCCCATACAAACCTTAGGAATAGCTAAGATACATATGTCATGACATAAGATTCTGATATGTGATTTCGTGTACGACCACATCTAGGACGTTGGCATCAATTTGAGATTTACGTGTAAGACCATATTTGGGATATCAGCATCGTATTTGATTTCGTGTAAGACCCTGTCTAGGACAGTGGCATCGATATTTGATTACATGTAAGACCACGTCTGGGACGTTGGTATTGTACGAGCTTTCTGAGCTATTTGAATATCCTATTTAATTCCAAACGGTTCAACGGGCATTCTAAGTAATGAATGATGATATGAATGTGTAATCCGATTCAGGTACTTTGAAATGTGTTCAACATTTTTGAATGAGAAAGTAAGTATATATGCAAGTGATGTTATGTGATATAAGTATGGAAAAATATGCCAAACCTGCAATGAATTGGAAATAGGTGAAATGTATATGTATTATGAGCTTGGTGATAGTATTCGGCTATGGAGTTTATGAATAATATGATGCATCTTTGATTTAAATGATGAGTTTATTTGTATATGGCTTACTAAGCTCTTTTAAGCTTACTGTGTGTGTTTGTTTCTTGTTTTATAGATTTTAGAAAGCTAGTTACGAGCTCGAGGATCGTCAAGGAAGTCTGTCACACTATCGATCGTTATTTTAGTATTTTAAAAGCTTGAATTATGAACTTATGGCATGTCTAGTCTAGTATTTGTTTTGGTTGGTTTTGAAATGTATATATCTATAAGCTAGTATTAATATGTTTGAGCTCGAATTTGTATATATATCAATAGCCATGTGAAAATGGCTTGATTATAATATTATGGCTTGTGTGTATTCGATCATGGTCTAAGATTATTGTGGAAGTGTGTTTTATGCTATAAACTGTGTAGTGGATGGATATTTGTTTCGGCAATGTGAAGTATTACGTATGATTTTATAATGTGCATTGGCATGAGTTGATATGATGAGTATGTATTGAATGTGAATTGGCTGTCTAGGTTTGATTGTTAAATGACAATCGAGGAAAGTGTTTCACGTTAATTTTGCTAGCCGAATTGATAAGAAGCAAGTTGGTCTTGTGTGATATTTTTGTACAAAGCATAATATGTGTAATAAACATGATTTGATTCGGCATTTGTACTTATGAATTAGGATGAATTGGTTTGATTTCATGATTATATTATAAACTTGTTGTATTGGTTATATGATTAGTTAATAAGTGAATTAAATGCATGTTTATATTCTGCTAGTAATAGGTTTAATTAATAATTTATGCCTATGAAGTTATTGATTGTGAAATAATCAACTTTGTTATGATTAGGAAATGGCATATTTTAGCTTATGATTGAATGGCATAATTTGTACTATCTATGTGGTTAACCTTGATAGCCGAATAAGCAAGGAATGAATTTGCTAAGTGTGTATAAATTTTGACATGATGATTAGCCTATAATGTTATTATGGATAATTCTGCATTGGAGTTTATTACAACTATGGTTTTTATGGTGACTAGCACATATTTCAATAAAGCTAAATGTACATAGAATTATGTTATAATGTTAGTTAAGGTTTTATAAGTTAATGATTATATAACCATGTGATACGAATTGGTATGGTTATTTATGTGCTTAGTTTATAAAATGAAACAAACATAGTTTTAATTTAAGTGTTCGAATATCATGGATTTAATGGCCATATTGTTTTAAAAAAAATGTTTGCTTGATTCATTGTTTGGATTGGTTCATGTTTTAGGTATACAATATTTGTGATTCATGATTAGTATTGAATTATTGATCCGGTACATATATTTAGATATGGCTTTGATGTTAGGAAATACGTGCATGGTATAATGGTAATTAAAGCATGTTTAGTCATGTTTATATATCACCAATGCTGCATAAATGAATGAAAAATTTAGTAGTGAAATATGGTTAGTTTGATGTTTAATTTGTAGATGTGCAAAAGCTTTATAATAATAGGTTTGATATTCAACTAATGGAATAGTTGTTTTGTTATACTTTTTGTATACGATATGTTTTGATATATGTTAGAATATATTTTTATTAAGCAATGTTGTGATTGTTATGATTTTAAGACTCGATATTTGATTAAGTTACAAGCATTGATGTGATTGAATTTCGAGTTGTGAATTGAAATGATTATTTGTTTGAACTGTGATATGACCAGTAATACCTCGTAACCCTAATCTGGCGGTGGATACGAGTTAGGGGTGTTACAATACTTAATTAAATAAGCATTCGATATCCAAGTAACTCAATTACTCAATTTACATATATAAATTTCAAATAAATACATGTATTTAAAAGTTCGATTCTAGTTATACGAACTTACTTGGCTAAATTGTAGAAATTTCAAAGTTTAGGGGCATTTTGGTAATTTCTATTTTCCTCGATTTCCTCCCGATCTTGATCTAATTAATCAAATTTAGCTATTTCAATCCATATTCTAGTCAATTCAATCTAATTTCATATATTGGTAAAATTACTATTTTACCCCTAATATTTCAACATTTTTACAATTTGGTCCGTAGCTCAGAAAATACGAAATTAATGAAATTCAACCTGAACCCAAGCTAGCCAAAATTCAATTGAGTCCCTAGAAGCCCAAAATTATTATTTATTTCACATTTCTACCACAACGTTTTCATATTTCACAATTTAATCCAAAATTGACATTTTTACTAAAATTCACTTAACAAAACTCATTAATCTAACATCAAAGATTTATTTTCTATCATCAAACATCAAGATACTCAAACATTCATCAATGGCAAAACTCACAAACTTTAACAATTCAAAAATTGGGGTACGGACTAGCTAGATTAAGTTGCAACGATATAAAAAACTTAGAAATTATTAAAAATCGAGCAAAAACCACTCACCAATTAATCTTCAAAGCTTGGCCGAATGTAGCTTCATCCATGGTTTGTTTTCTTCATGCATTTTCGGTGGAGAAATGGTGAAAAGATGATGGCATTTTGTTTTTATTTAATTAACTTATCATTTCTTTACTTAATTACCTAATTAACTTTTAAAAACATTAGTAATTACACCAAATTTCACTCAACTATCATCAACTATCTCATAAATGGGTTATTTATCATATAAGGACCTTCACTTTAAAGTTTTATAGCTATTAAACACCTTTAGTTTATAGAACACAACTTTTACACTTTACGCAATTTAGTCCCTTTTACTGAATTAAGCACTCAAATGATAAAATTTCTTCACGAAATATTTACACAATCATAATATCATACTGTAGATATTAAAATAATAATAAAATAAATTTTTCAATATTAGATTTGTGGTCCCGAAATCACTGTTCCGATTTGACTAAAAACGGGCTATTATATATATTAATTCCAAATCCCTCAAAACTAAAAAAACCATAAAAAAATATTGTAAAGTTTTTTGCTAAAAGTAAATCATAGATTCATTTCAATATTAGAAATAAACTATCCAAAACACAATTAATGATATAATAAAATTTGGCTGTAATACTACTTAATAGAAAACCAAGATTTGTAGAATTCTAGCATTATTATTCTAGAAATCTGTTAACCCAAATTTAGTAATAAATCAATAGACAATGATGAAAAAGCTTACTTTAAGACATTGGAGAATCTAGTGAAGAAAATACGATCTTTTAATTCTTGATATATCTATTAGTTTCTTCTTTAAAATAAGCTAGAGAAGAACAACATATGTAATTGTAACACTCCTAACCCATATCCGTCGCCGAATTAAGGTTATGAGGCATTACCGATCAAAAACGCATTTCCAATCATTAATAAATTTCCACCCAAGTCAAAACCCATTTATAACAAAAATATACTTAACTTACATTTTAGAACATATATTATTTTGTACAATGTAAACAAATATCATATCAAATTCCAACCTAATATTTACTGCATATAATACATATATATTTAGCATTAATTAGTAACAACATGGTCAAACATTTTATTAAGCCACTTATGAAGTTATGCATAACCACCAAATATCACAAGCATATTCATATAATTTAATAAGCCATAATACACATAAATAAAATTTCTTACATATGCAACTTAGGTCAAGATCAATTTTGAACTTGCATGCTTTGTACTTATGTACAAATTGATACAACCATTCGGCACCAACCATACATTACCATATACTTCTTTTAAAATATTAATCACAAAGACTATACATATTTATTCTAGGTCATTAAATCATGCACATTTGGCTTTAGTAAATTTAATCATTTTATAAAATACACATCACTCAAAAAGTACTCTTATTACCTAGACTAACTAATATGTCTAAGATCATATACTCAATAACCAAATAACATTTAACATTCGGACAACTTAAGCTTGGATTTACTTATTGACATTTGAGACCCAACTTTAATAACATATCCGTGAAAACCAAATTTAAGCATGCAACCACAATTTACTAAGTTAGCCCGAATTTACATATCAACTAAAGGAGATTATATCTATCATTACAAGGCACAAATCACATATAAACATGCTCAAAACATAAACCTTGCATATGACTTGCTCTTTACCTAATGATTTCATAATTTACCTTAACTATCATAATGAACCATGTCGAATACATAACATCATCACAAACATCATGTATTTTGATTACACTCTCAAAATAGGCTCAATACAATACCAAACATATTTATATAGCCTAATCAATAATTTTGATATATTCAAGCCTCATCCAAAATCAACAACTAACCACAAAATGCAAACACATAGCATAAGTTAAAATCAACCATGACATATTATATAATGATCAAAAAGAACTTAAGTCATAGTCTAACAAAACCAAAATTAAACATAGAATTTAAGCCATTTTTGCATAGCCTTTCTACAAAACCAAAGTTCATCATTTCAAAACGTAATCTATCCTATACATGCCATAGTTCCAAAATGCAACTTATAAAGTACCAAAGATGGTCGATAGTGTGATAGACTTTGCTGACGATCCCCCGAGCTTGTAACCTGAATCCAAAATCTATAAAACAAAAACACACATACAAACACAGAGTAAGCTTTTTAGAGCTTAGTAAGTCATAAGCAAATGAACATTCCATTGATATTATCAACTTAATTAAACCAAACAAAATTATAATATCATAACACATTAGATCCAAACGTATGAAATTCATATTATATATATACTTATATATACATTCATTCCCAAATAATCACCTTGGCAAATGCTCATGTAGCCAAATTATCATTATTATCATTTAATTTCCACAGCGAAATAGTCATTGTAACCTAGTTCACGTACTCATAAACATATAAGCTTATGTGTTATAGCATAGTTTCATATTCATATATTAAATACGAAACTGAATACGTATAATCATGCATGCATATAATTAAGTTTCATTTCAATAATAATCTCAAGGCCGAATACACTTACCTTATTTTAAGTAAACAACAAGCCAATTCGTACCTAACATTGAGATCATCATACACATTCGGACACAACTTATCTTTGCCCAATGAACCATTCGGAATTGGATAGGACACTCAGATAATCACACATATCGTACAATGCCAACGTCCCAGACATTGTCTTACATGTAATCACGAATCGATGCCACTATCCCAGACAGGGACTTACTCACACACATATATCGAAATCACATATCAATGCCATGGTCTTACTCACACACATAAATCGGACTCCTATGTCATGACATATGTATCCCAACTATTCCTAAGGCTCATACGGGGCTTTCGGATGTCGTAACTCGGTCGAAACGAATTCGAAAACATGGTAATCAAACTTATTCACATTCAGCTATAACATATAATAATTCATAAATATTAGTTCAGCATATACACTTTGCATTTATTTAAAATTGAGTACGACTATTTGCTTAAAAACTTACCTCGGATAATGTAAAACGGAACGGGACAACTAGTCGACCACTTTCGTTTTCCCCTGATCCAAATCCGATTTCTTTGGTTCTTGATCTAAAAATATTCAAATTAAGCTCATTCAAACATATTTTTATTCAATTTAGTCCAAAAACACATAAATGGGCAAATTACCATTTTACCCCTAACATTTATAATTTTTACAATTTAGTCCCTATTGCACAAAACACAAAATAGGCAAAATTTGACAACACCCATTTTAGGCTGAATGCTCCTAGTATCCATACAAGTCCATAAATTTCATTTATTTCACATTTTAGTCCCTCAAATTTTAATTTTTTGCAATTTAGTCCTAATTACCCAAAATCATCGAAAATTCCTATACAAAACATGTTAATCTATCACATATCTTTTATTTTCTACCATCAAATAACAAAAATCACAAGCTTTCAACAATGACATAATTCAAAATATTCACTAAAATAAAAATTTCAAGCTTGGGTCTTGTAGATAATTTAGCAACGATCTCAAAAACGTAAAAATTATCAAAAATCGAGCTAAACTCATACCTTGATTGAGCTTGAAAGTAACTGAACCCTAGTTTCTTTTTCTTTTATTTGGTTTCGGAAAGAAAAATAATATAAACACTTATGCTAACTTTATTTTATGTTTTATGATATATATATTATAACATATTATAACTTAAAGTTTAATTTACATATATAACCTTAATGAATTAATATAAAAACTTTATAATATAAGACTAATACCGTCCAACTAATATGTAAGTGGGCTATTTACAACTTAAAGGCTCCCATTAATAAAGCCAATAGCAATTAGGCCCCTTTTAAAAATAACTACCAAATTTACCTTTTACGCGATTAAGTCCTTTATCTAATCGGACACTCAAGCGATAAAATTAAATCATGAAAATTTCACAAATATAAATTCACACAAAATAAACACAAAAAATAATTTTAAAATATTTTTCTGACTCGACTTCGTGGTCCCGAAACCACCGTTCTGATTAGGGTCTAAATCGAGCTGTTACAATAATCAACTTAGGGATTAGAAACCCAGTATAATTAGGTTAGCACTCCAATTTGGGGGCCATCATCATAGCGAAAGTAAAAGTTTATAAATTTGATTTGTAGTTGATGCTTCCGGAAGGGCTATTGAATTAGATTTATAATCTACTGTTATTTTATGTTTTATTATGAGGTGTTGTGATTTGATTTTTTTTTTTTTTTTTTGGAATCTTGATTTCTTTCATACAATGCTTGAGCTTGTATTTTGGTGTCTTTCAAGTTATTGGGTATCTATTTTAGCCGATCAAAAAAATTTACCACAAATATAAAACTCACACCAAGCTAAATGATATTTTTACAAACTCATATAGTTTAATTTATTTTTAGGAAAAAATAAAATTATTGATCTTTTATATGGTAAACTTTTTGGTGCAGAACATTTGAAATTTTGGTGATGTAATTCTTAAACACATGAATGGAACAAATACTTGAATAAAAAAAACTAAACAATAAGACAAGGCTCTGAGGCACGTATAAAGACACAATATTTAAGATTCTATTTTCTCTCACTTATATTTGGCGTGCAAAAGAGTTTTAAGAAAATGAACCTCAAAGATACGATGAAACCTAATGACTATTTGCATTTTACACTGAAAAGAATAGTCCACTAGGCATTGAGCAAAGTATAACAAGAACATCAATTTCTATAAAGATTTTGTGTAATAATTTTAAAGATTGTGTCTTTATACATGCCTTAGAGCATTTTATATATTATAGCATTATATATATTATGAAAACGTTCGAAAAATCTCACCCCATTTTCATAGTATTCTGATTTCAAAAATCTTGTAAATCAATAATATAAATCAAGAGTTTCTTATTACTAAACCTTCATTTAGTGATAACATGTTAGAGTTAATCAAAATCACATGGTAGACTATGCTTTAAACTAACTATTCAATTTAATTAACTAAACATATCTCACACAATAATTTCAACATAGGTTAATGCATAGTATCCAAGGACACTATTATGATCATATGTTTATGTCCTCTTTTTATGAGTGTTGTTAGAACCCAGCCCTTCATCTCCTAGTAGTGTCTACACGTCATGCTCACATAGGTAGATCACTTAAAGAATGTTCACATAATTGTCTCTCTCTAACATATTTATGTTATACTACATTTTGAGTCAATTTTCCATCATGGGTGACTCTGTTAATGGGCCTGATGTTTACTTCATCTCTATCAAGACTTTTTGTCAAAGGATCTGACCGCCTCCAAACGTACAAACGTCCAGAGTAAAAAATCTTGCACAAAAGATATGAGAAAACGATATCCGCAAGTATATGAGTCAGGTTGTAATATAGTTTATAAAGAAGTAAGTGAGTACTCCGAGGATCGTACCAAAAGGAGGCGAGCACTAAATTAATTCTAATTTAAACATAAAAGATCTAATCAATACTTTAATCAAATTATAGTATGAAAGATAAAAAAGAGAAAAGTTTTAATAAACTATAATAAATAAAAACATAAAGAGAATAAAGTAATGAAAAGCAAGAAATCAAATAGGAAAATATATATCAAATCTAAGCCTCGGTAATTAGCTCGCTTTGGTAATTTTAATCAACTTCAAGTTTTTTTTTGTTCACTCAACTACTCAATCTCTCAGTAGGATCTTTTGATACGTCTACTGAAATACTGAGTCGGCAGGGACTACTTATCTTCTGACCTCACAGTCCAAATTGGTTCAAGGTTAAAGTGTTCACGAATAGGCCATAATAATTTTGGGTTAATTCAATCCCTACAAAATGGTTAATTATACACACCTCCACTCACTAATCCCCCATAGAAGGATTAGTTCCTCATGGATCTAATAAACAATATTAACTTAAATAAAAGAATAAACATAAAAAACAATATTAAGATTAGAGTTTATAAGAAGCCTGGTTGCATTGAATTAAAGCGCACAATCCTCAAAGAGTTTGAGAATAGTTTCAGAATCTGATTTCTTCCCAAAAATAAATGACAAGAATGGAAATAAAGTCTAAACCCTAGAAGAAAAGAAAAACTAAAATCTAACACGTGTTAGTTTCCTGTAACAGATGTTCATAACATGTGTTAGCTGAGCCTATTTATAGACTTAGGATGGCCGTCATCCTTAACCCTAGGTCAGCTAACGTTCCCGAGCTTAAAGTTAGATTGTGCAAACCATAAGACCCTTGGCTTGTATTAATTTCCTGTACAGAGGCGATGCCGCAACACACTAGTTCCTATGTCACAACATCGAGGGTAATATGCTCAGCTTCAGGGCATCTTCAGGGGTATGTCGCGACATCCTCGAGCTGTGTCACAACATCGAAAGTAATATTGGACTTCTTCCATTTTGCTCCCTATGTTGCAACATCTAATGCTTAGTGTTGCAACCTAGCAACCAATATTGAGTTCTGATCCCTTCTAATGGTCTCTTGCACGCTCACAAAGTGTATTAGCTCACCCTTAGGCATCTTTCAGCCTCTAAGTCAATAAAAGACTCGAATAACACATTTTATTACACTTAACTAAACTTGCTGAAAAATAATTAAAACATTACTAAAATGATTATGTTCAAGCTCTTAAAGTGTGAAAACTAGTTTAATCTACTACACCAAATTATGGCAGATTAGGATCCACCAATTTCTCACTTATCTCACAAAATTAATAGTAATCACTTCATCAAAGATTAATTTTCAAACATAACCTTTTTTTAATCCAATGTGTCTAGACTTTCTCTTATATACTTGGTTGTATGCCTTTACGAAAATAGCCTTAATATAAAAAATATATAGAAATATGTGAAATTGGTTTAAGCCATAAAGGAACATCATAAAACAAACTTGTTAACTATTCAACTTCTTTAGACGCAATAACTAATGCAATGAATTCAAATGCCATTGTGGAATTAGTAGTACATGTTTCTTTCTTTGAACCTTAAGATATGGCACCTCCACCAAGAATAAAGATCCAACCACTTGTAAAAGTATGGTCTTATAAACTTATAATCCAACTAGCATCTGAATACCCTTCTAAAATTAGAAGATATCCACTATAGCACGGTCTATAGTTAATAGTTTTCTTTAAGTACCTAAGTATTTGACCACCTTCAAACCTGTGAACATTTAAAGTAAAAATCGTGCAAATAAAATATATATAGTAAAGTTTAGTATCTACAAGCAAACAGGTCAAATTGTAATATAGTTAGTTTACAACGAAACCTTTGTTAAGTATTCCAAGGATTGTACCCAAGGATTGTAGACTGGAGAATTTTATTATTAAATTAATTATAAAAAATAATTACTAATCTAATAGATTTATGAATTAGTAGTGTTGATTTAGAATTAAAATATCAATTAAACTAATCAATTTAATTAACCTAAAATAACCTAATGGAATTTCCATTTCCTAGTGTCAACGATGAGAGTTCCTAATGACTGATTAAATCCCTAATTATCAATTAAGCCATTAATTACCCTTCATTGAGTTATTTACCATCCTTAGCTTGGAATACCCTCTCGGTCTCATATTCACTAAAAATGACCACCTAACATACACTCTCGATCTCACCTAGGCATACAGATACCCTCTCAGTCTCATTTTGTCTAGATATTCTACCAGGGTCATCACTTCCTAGTATACTATGTAACACCTGAATTTGGGCCTAGAAGTATTGGGCTTGTGTAACGCCCTGAATTTCGAGATTTTTCGGGATTTTTGTGATTTTGGTGAAAACTTGAAATTTTCGTATTTTGGTTACTGAAATTATGTTTAAGTGTGTTAGTGGGCCTTTAGAAAGCCCAAGCCTAAGTTAAAACCGGGTAGAAAAATCAACTTGGATTTTAAGTGAAAGGGACTTGGTTAAGTGGGCCTTTAAGAAAAAGTTAGTAAGTTGAGATACAAAGAGGGCATTGGTAAAGTGGCAAGGTGGTGCCACTAAGTTCCTAAAAAAAGTGGCATGTGGACTGAGTTTAAGGGCCAGAGTTCAAGTTGCAAGGTAAGCAGATGGTACTTTTATTTTTGTGCATGTGCCGGGCATGTGATAGAGCTTAAGTAGCATTCGGCTAGGGCCTTAAAGAGATTGGGCCGTTGGTTTGAATGGCCATTAGGGCAAGTTTTATTTTCTTTTTGTCTTGCCGAATTAGGGTTAGCCACCTAGAGCCTTCACTTTCATTCTATTCTCTTCTCAGTGTTGCAAAAAGCTAAAAACGCAAAGTTAGATCTCCTAAGTGCCGAATTCTTCCTTCTCTTCTCCTCTCTTCCATTCTTTCTTTTTCTTTTCCTCTCTAGTTGAAATCACCTCTCCTCCTCCCTCATCTTTCATTTTCTTCCCTTCAAAAACTGAAATTGTTACTCTTTTCTTCTCAAACTCATCAACTACTAAAAGCCAAAATCCTAAAAGGTTACTTCCTGTGCCGATTTACCTATAGCCGAACCCCCTTTGTTTTTCCTCACTTGGAGCCAAATTTTATACTCTCCAAACCCTTAGGCTCTGTCGACAAACACCCCTCCAACCATAGTCTCAAATCATATTTTCTTTCACCACTTAAAAAGTCAAAAACACCATAGTTTTTAGGGATATATAGCCGAATCCTTAGATCTCTAAGATTCAAATTCTGCTAGTGTTTAGGGGCTAGATCTACATCAGATCTGAGTAGAAGAATCGCATTGATTAAGGAAAACCTGTGGTAAGTACTCGACATCTCAGATCTACTCGTTACATTTGAATTTAAGAAAAGCCGAAATCCCTAAACTCTTTAGGGTGGCTGTCGAATGTGATGATAGGTAAAGACAGTTCTTTTAATTGGTTTTATGTGTACTTGTTGTGGAAGGGGCGATCTAGCAAGGAGCATAAGAGGTTTGGACCTTTGGAATGACTAGATCTAGATCTAGTCACTAGTTTCGGCAAAGGTAAGATCTTAAGGGCCTTAGGTGGTGATGGCCGTTTATGGTAAGTAGAATTATGGAAATTGTCATTGTATTTTGGATCTGATGTGTCTAGTAATCGATTGTAGGATATCGTGGGAGATCTCATTAGCAATCGTCGCAAATCAGGTGTGTATCGAACACCCTCTTGTAGTTCAATTCGGCAAAAGTCGAAATGTTGAAATTCCAACATTTCGTAGGCTTGTGAGCATGCAAACTCTCATAAGTCATTTGGGAATCATTGGATCCGTAATCTTGAGTGGTAAGTTAGTTGAATGTGCAATTTCGTGCACTTCGGTAAATTGGGCCTTGATGGGCTGAAACTGGACCCAACGGGCTTACAGGCCCATATGGGTAAAAATAGGCAATAAATGCGTACTGGTAGACCGTAGGTCTAAAACTGCTAAAACTGGTAAATTGATCGTAAAATTTCAACTAGATGGGCTAAATTAGTTAATTGGCACTGTAGGGCCCATTAGGGGTTTTAGGGCCCAATGTTTGTAATATGCTAAAATGGGCTAAATAAGCTACCGAGGTAAAAGTTAGTCTATTACTGATTAAAATGTGCATGAAAACCCTAAAAACTGGTATAATTACAGAAATATCCTTGTAGGTGCGAAATGACTATTTTACCCCTAGGTGCTAAATGACCGTTATACCCCTAGGGCTAAATTTGACTGAAATGCATGATTTACTGTTTCTGTTTACTATATGTCATATCATGAATATCTGTTGCATGGGGCTGCGTTATTGATGGAGGAAGTTCTGAAAATGGCTTGACCACGTACTGGAGGCTTTGCCTCATCTTTCTGTTATCTGAGTAGCTATGCTGCAACTGTGGAGTGTAGGGCTGGGTGGGTTGAGTTATTCCCCACATGGAGTGTAGGGCTGGTACGGTTGGAGTGTAGTGGTTGGGTGGGTGGGTTGAGTAGTCTCCCCACATGTAATGGGCTTGTATTCATAATTAATATCTGTTCTGCTACTGAAATGGGCCTACGGGCCGTACTGTTATCTGAAAGGGCTAAGGCCCAGTAATTACTGAGACTGGATAGGGCTTAGGCTCAGTGGGTTTGAGCTGATTTGGGCTCTGGATGGGCTTTCCTTACACACTGAGTTTCCAAACTCACCCCTTTTTTCCCATCCATGTAGGTGAGCCCTAAATCGGTGGACTTAGATCTGGGAGGGATTTAGAGTGGCCACATGGACTGCAGTTATTTAATTAAGTTCTATTTTAACTCATTTTATTTCCGTATTTATTTTTAAATTATGTTTATTATGGTTTTGGGTTTGTAATAAGGCCGCTCTAATTATTTTTATTTTGGGTTTTTAAATTACTTAATCATACACTACTTTAATTCTTTTGAATATAGCTGCGTAAGTTTTTCTTAAAATTAATCGAGTGTTTTCATCACACGTTTCAAACGAGTAACAAAGTTAAGTTTTATCATAAATCTCTTAATAACTAGTATTGAATAGGACGTTCATCAATAAACCGAGAATTTCTCTTAAGACTTAAATATCAGTTTTGCAAAGCTCATTCTAATCTTAGTAACAAGGTAATATGGTTAGTTGTAGGTGATGTGACACACCGGACTTGGCCGTAACGTCTGGGCTAGGTTTGGGGTGTTACATACTAAATACTGTTGAATAAATACCCAATTTTACATAATCAATTATGCAATCGATTAATCAATTAAACAACCAAATCATGCAAGATATAAATAAAGCCCAAAAGTTTTTCCCAAGATATATAATCAATTAGTTGAATAGGCTAATGAAAGATAGATAAAAGAATAAAGGAAAGAGAATGTTCATTAATAAATAATAGAAGCGCAGTTCCGGAACAAACTTTGCTCACAATCGTCTTCACATAGGAAGAACTCTGACTACAGAAACATAAAACTAAACTAAAACTAAAAACTAAAAACTAAAGAAAATATATAAATAAAATTGTTTAGCTAGACTCCCCCCTTCTAATAAGGTTATAAGGTTGTTTATATAGGAAAAAACTAGATAAAAATCCAAAAGACTAAAGTGCCCCTTCAATTATAATGTTAATTAGGGTTTTAAGTTGAAAAAAGACCCTTAATTGTCCAAAAAATTGTAGCCATCATGCAGAGGAATTTTTTGGACGTGTAGAAGCCTGTGTCATGACACAGGGGTCCTATGTTGCAACAAAGGGTTTTGTTTCGTGACACGTACACCCTGTTTCATCCTAAGATTTCATTTTTGGCTTTGAAGTTCTATGTCGCGACACTACATGCCTATGTTGCAACATGACAGTCATACTCTGTATTTTTTGGCCTAAAATGGCACTCTACACACTCAAAAAGCCCATTAGTCATTGTTGATGCCCGAGTTAGCCTAATAGATAGTTGAAACATGAAAAATTGTGTAAAAATGCTTATTTTGCTAATATTTAGATCTAAGCTACTAATATTGAAAATGTAATAAATAAACATAAAATGATATAAAAACAAGCTCGTTAAGTGTCAAAACGAACCTAAACTACCTCTACAATTTATGGCAGGTTAGTATTCTATTCACAACATTATAATGTTTGATGATGATGACCTGAGTTAGCTTACTGGAATATTGCTTTCGAGGATCAAAGGTAGCTTTAGTCTTGGGGGGTTTTTTTTTAATGGAGCTGAGATCATAGATGACATGCTTAGGGTCTTAATGCTATCCCAAGTGTTAACCTTGGATAAGATGAAGTACTTCCACATGTTTAGTTGTGTTTAATAGGTTTTTTCCTGTGTGTTGGCAATAACTTAGTGAATAACGAAATGTATACTTTCTCTTCTAATTTACCATTTAAAAATGTATTCTTAACATTGATTTGGTGAATAACGACATGCGTCTTGGCACATGAAGTGCATCTTAGCACGTAAGCGCATAAACTTGTACACAATCCAATCCAATCCTATGAAATGCCAACTCTATCCGACTTAGCCCGACTAATTAATAGGATACTAGTGTTTTATTTCATAAACAATTCAATACAAATACCATTTTCAATCATAATCTTATTAAAATTAAAATCTTAATTTATGTACATGTTTTTCAAATATATATATTTCTACTCGATTTCCATTCCACAAATCAAAATTCAAATATTACATGTAACTTTCTATTTTATTCATTTTAGTCCCCTATTTCGATATTCCATATCAAATTCAATCAAAACATTTCATATTTTCATCAGAGAGACTCACCTCAATTATTCAATAATCAATAAGCATGCATACAATCAAATATTTCTATCCCAAATCATAAAAGTAAAAACCATGGTTTCACGCATCATTCATTGACGATTTTCACTATTCCTTTCCATCTCGACTGTTTGGTGTTGTCGTTAGTTACTAATAATCACAAAAATACAATCAATTTCCAGCAAATCCAAAATCAAATACTAAATTACACAAATTTAAAAATTTATTTAATTTAGGCCCCAAAATCGGGACAATCATAACTTTCAATTTGGGGCCTCGAATTATAATCTGATTTCACCATGGCTCATTAGGGACCTTCTATTTCCTATCCCTACCAAAATTTCATAATAGTTTTGCATTTGATTCAATTTGGTGCATAATGAACAAAACTAATAATTAAGCTTTACAATTTAGTCCTTTTCCTATAGCAAGCTTTATTTTTAAAAATTTCAGACCAATTTGATTTATTTCTCAACAATGGAAACTTCTACAAACTTTAGCAATTTTACGGATTGGTACATGGGCTACCTAAACCAAGCTCTCATGGTTCATTTTCCATAAAAATCAAAGAAAAAATGCTAGGGACTTACTTGAATTAAAGACCAAAAGCTTAAAACATTAGCAATGGCCTCAAACTCTCTTCTTTTATCTTATGGTCAGTTGGAAAAGATAGTGTTTTATCTCTCCATCAACTGAATTTTACTTATATAGTAAGATTATAGTTTAATTAGTATTAATTAATCATATGTTATGTTAATTAACTATACTTTTCTAAATTAATCATTTAACATCATTACCATCCAATATAATATGTTTAAAGACAGTTCATTAACCATTTTAGCCCCTTGGATAATTGTAATTTAAGTCCCCCAAGTCATTTGTTACACCCCAAACTCAGCCTAGACGTTATGGCCGAATCTAGCGATTCACATTGGAGTGTTTTTTGAAAAATTTGTTCTTGCTGATAAAAACCCGTTTAATGTTTAAAACCTTGATTTTCTCCCCAATCTCCCTAATCTGGCAGCACCATACTCTTTCCAATTCAAATTCCTTGATTTTCTCCCCAATCTCCTCATAAAAATCCTCCTTTATCTCCTCCATGATTTTCTCCATAACCCATTCCTTGACCAGTTGAAACTTCCCTCAACAGAGTTTCAATCAACCTCTGCTTCTCACATGGCAAGAGAGCAAAATAAATACTCTTCTTACCTCACTATAACTTGAACCTTAGACCTCAAGAGAACTCTACACGCCACCTACCACTACACCATAAGCTCTTTTGTGTCACATTTTATCCTCAATTAATTATAAGGTTTACTTTCAAGCACCAATGGTTTTATTCACTTAAAACAAAAATTTTGCTAAAGCCTAGGCTTGAACCTAGGACTTCTCAAACACTTCTCAAGACCCTTAACCACTGAAGCAAGCCTTCATTTATGTCACTTCTTACACAAAAAATATTTAGGTGTCGTCTTCCAATCGCTCACCATGCTCAAGGCCCATTTCTTCTAAGTCCAAAATTTGGGGTGTTACATCATTCCCTAATTAAAAATCTATAGCGATTGGACTTTAAAACTTAGTCCGTAAACCTTAATTAATCATAATTTTGGCTAAATTACTTATCCAAATTTCAATTCATCTATAAAATAACTCTATAAATATCCTTATTTAATATTTATGAGCTCGATTTACAAAAACGGTGTCCTAAAACCACATTTTTTTATACCACTGGAAAGTAAGTAATAACAATTCTCCCCTCTTAAGAAATTTTGTCCTCAAAATTTACCTGGAAGAAGGTGGGGATATTGGGATCTCATTGCTTCTTCCGATTCCCGCGTTGCTTACCCTATATTATGGCTGTGCCATAAATCTTTCACCAATGACACTCATTTATTCCTTAGCTCATTCACTTCTCGAGCTAAGATTTCGATCAGTTCTTCATCGTAAAATGAATCAAGCTAAACTTCAATTTATTCTACCATAATAACAGGAGGAGAGTTAGATTGATATTATCGGAGCATGGATACATGGAATACATCATGAATCTTTTACAATTCCACCGGTAGAGCTAGGCGACACGCAACCTGTCCAACTCCCTTGATGATTTCATATGGCCCGAAAGATTTGGGACTCAATTTCCCTTTGCAACCAAAGCACATCTTCTTTTTCCATGGAGATACAATCAAGAATACCTTATCACCCATGGTATATTCGATATCTCTTTACTTTAGATAAACATACAACTTCCGCCTATTAGGTGTTGCTTTCATTAAACCCCTGATAAGCTTTACCATATCTTCCACTTCTCGAATCAATTCCGATCCGACGACCTTTCTCTCACTCAATTTTGACCAACTGGTAGGTTTTATGCCCCTATGACCATATAAAGCTTTATACGGAACCATTTGGATACTTAACTAGAATTTTTTATTATACACAAATTTAGCTAAAGGTAAATAACATTCCTAGCCAGATTTGAATTCAATAATACATGGTCACAACATATCTTCTAGAACTTAATAACTCTCTCAGATTGGCCATTAGACTGAGGATGGAATGTTGTGCTAAAATTTAACCTCATTCCTAACAAATTATGCAACTATTTCAAGAACCTTGAGGTAAAGTGAGGATCTCAATTAGAGATAATAGACACATGCACACCATAAAGTCTAACTATTAGGGTGGCATAAATTTCGGGTAAAACTGAATTAATTTGGCCAACCGACTGAATTTGGTTAATCGGTCGGTTAACCGAATTAATTCGATCGGGGGTCGATTAATAATTTTTTGAAAGTTCAGTTAACGGTTAATTCGGTTCGAAATCAGTCGATTAATTGAATTAACCGAATTTAATAAATACTACTATACTATATAAGTATTCGGTCGGTTCGATTAATTTTTGGAAATATAAATTAACTAGTCGGTTAATTTTTGATATGTTTTATATTTATTTTAACCAAAAATAAAAAAATATATAAATTTCAGTTAATTCAGTTAACCAACCGAATTAACCGAAAAAGTTCGGTTCGGTTAATTTTTTTTTTGAAAAAATATTGGTTCGGTTAACAATTAAGGATTTAAAAGGGTCAGTTAATCGGTTAATGTTAGTTCAGGTCAGTTAACTGATTGAACACCCTTACTAACTATATTTCGAATATAAACTTCAACCAACTCAGAAGTGACCAATCAATTCTTATCACTAGGAAATGAGCATATTTTGTCAATCGATCCACTACCACCCAAATCACATTTCTTTTTCTCGGAGATAATGGTAGACCAACTACAAAATCCATCAAAAATCTATTCCCATTTTCATTCTAGAATTGAAATGGGTTGAAGCAACCCAATGGGAACTTGGTGCTTGGCCTTTACCTGCTGAAAGATCAAGCATTTAACAACATACTCCACAATTTCTCTTTTCATTTCAGGCTGTTAGTATGATTCTCGCAAGTCACAATACATTTTTACACTACCGAGGTGCATAGCAAAAGGACTGTTGTGAGCCTCATACAAAATAATTCTTTCCAAATCAACATTATCAGGAATACAGATTCAATTGTGAAATCAAAGGCAATCATTTGTATAAATGCTGAAACTTTCAATAACACCTTGTTGAGCAACATTCATTTTCTACATTAACTTAGCATCGACAAACTGTGCCTCCTTAATTTGGTGAAGAAACACTGGCCTAACTTTCAACTTAGCTAAAAGGCTTCCATCATCGATTATGCAATCATAATCTTTTAATAATTTGATCCAATGACGTTGTATTAGGTTCAACTCCTTTTAGGAGAGAAGATATTTGAGACTTTTTTATCTTTATAAATATTACATTTTTCACCACACAAGTAGTGCCTCTAGATCTTTAGAGCAAATACATTACCAACAAGCTCTAAATCCTATGACTGGTATTTGCGTTTATGCACTTTTAGTTGTCGGGATACATACGTGATTACTTTACCATATTGCATCAAAATACAACTCAATTCATTCAACGAAGCATCACTGTAAACAAAAAATTCTTTCCCCGATTCGGGCAAAGTTAGCATCGACACTTTAGTCAAGAAAACTTTCAACTTCTCGAAATTGTCTTGACATTGGTTATCCCACACGAATGGCACATTTTTATATAGGAGTTTTGTCAGTGGAAAAGTTATTCTAGAAAACCTATTCACAAATCTCTTGTAATAACCGGCCAAGCCAAGGAAGGTTCAAATTTTAGACATATTTTTCGGTGCCTTCTACTAAAGGATAGCTTTGATCTTTTTAAGGTCAACTTGAATTCCCTCGACTGAGATAACATGCTCTAGAAATACCACTTTATATAACCAGAACTCACATTTACTGAGTTTTCCTAAATAGTTGCTTCTCACACAATACTTGTAGTATAATTCTCAAATACTTGTCATGCTCAGCCTTCGATCTAGAGTATATCAAGATACCATCGATAAACACCATCATGAACTAGTCTAGGTAGGGTTACGAAATGTGGTTCATAAGACCCACGGACACTGCAAGTGCATTCATTAGCCCAAATGGCATCACAAGAAATTTATAGTGATACTACTGCATAGGAAATGTTGTTTTTCTTAAGTCACTATCTTTCACCTTTAACTGATAATATCTCGATCACAAATCAAATTTGAAGAAGAATGATACACCTTTCAACTGATCAAATAAATCATTGATATGCAACAACAAATATCAGTTCTAAAGTGTCAGTTTATTCAATTATCAATAATCAATACAAAGCAGCATCAACCTATCTTTCTTCTTAACAAACAGTACTAAGCTCCCCAAGGTGATATACTAAGACGTACAAATTCGTAATCCAAAAGATCTTGCAATTTAATTTTCAATTCTTTTAACTTTGTTCACATCATTCGGTACAAAGTAATTGACACGGGATGTAACGCCCTGATCTTGGGCCTAGAAGTATTAGGCCAGCAGGGGAATGGTTAGGAAACTGTGCATAAAAGTTTATGTGAGCTAGGAAATGACACAATTAAATGTCTGCTCAAGTGGTTAAGGGTCCTGAGAGGTGTTGGAAAAGTCCTAGGTTCAAACTTGGGCTTTAGCAAAATTTTTGGTTTTAAGTGAATTAAACTCTAGATGCGTGGAAGTAGGCCTTTTAAATTATTGTGTTAAAGAAATGACACAAGGAAGCATGTGGTCTAGTGGTTGTGGCGCCATTAAGGTTGCAAGGGAGCAAGGGTTCAAGTCTTGGCTTTTGTAATTTATTTTGTTTTTCTTTTAAGGGAACCTGGACTTTGGTCTATAGATTTTATAAGTGATTGTGGACAAAATAGGTCACAAAGAGAGCTTATGGCTTGGCGGCAAAGTGGCGTGTGGGACATGTGAGAAGGCAAGGGTTCGAATCCCACTGTAGGCAATGGACTTCTATTTTGCTACATGGGGTGGCAAGTGGTTGTGTTGGATTCAAATTCTATGGACTTGTTGTGGACTTGGTAAAAGGAGGAGTGTATCATGGGATAAGATGTGGTTGTTGGGAAGTTGGAGAAGGAAGAGGTGGAGTAAATCAGGGAATTTGAACTAGAGGTGTTGGTAGCCCAAATTAGGTGTTTGACACGTCCTAGGTTTTCGTATAAAGCTAATTGTACGGACAAAAATAGCCTTGATATTCTTGGGCATCACATTGACCTATTTTGTTAGATAGCCCTTGCATAGTGCGACACAGTAAGCAAATTATGCCTTCTTGGTTCTGTTTCATGCTTTGACGGCTCGGAAAACTTGTGCATCACTTGTCCCTTGCTTCCACGTCAATTCGGTCTATAAGTCGTCATCCTACAAACTCAATTTAACATATTAGCAGTACCTAAGGTCCGTGTCGGCTTGATAGGTCACCACACTCACAAAATGTCTTAAAAAAACTTTTTTTACTAATATGTAATCCTAAGTACTAAATATTGGAAACATAATATAAAATACTAAATTGCTTAGAAAGCAAGATCCTTAAATGCAAAAATGACCCTAATTAACTAATACATTTGATAGCAGGTCAGTTGTCACTATCAAATCAATTAAGCTTGACAATGTTGGAAGCTAATTCCTTTAGTGTTCTACTTTTATGTATAGCAGTAGCCATCATAAAATGAACAGATACTTCAATAGGAAAAACAATAAGATAAGACTCCAATGTGTGCATCAAGCTTTTATCTTTAAGGTTCTATTTGACCCCTTATATTTGGTGTATAAAAGAATTTCTAGCAAATGAGCTTCAAGGATACAATGAAGCCCAATGAGTATTCACGTTTTGCACAAATGAATATAGTTTAATAAACACTAAGTAGAGTATAACAAGAATATTAATATTCTATAAAGTATAGAAATTTTTATAAAAACATAACTGTAACAGCTCGATTTAGGGCCTAGTCAGAATAGTGGTTGCGAGACCATAAATCCAAAGTAGAAATATATGTTTTATGGTTTTTATGAGGTCTATGGCATAATTGCAGGTTGTGTGAAAATTTCATGAAGAAATTTTATGATTAAGTGATCAATTTGTCTTTTATGACTAAATTGCAAAATTTGAAAAAAATATAAGATTCTAGTAGTTTTAAGTATGAAATAGCATTAGAAAATTTATAAGAGGTCCTTATTTAGTAATTAGACCATTACATCTCATAATGGACAAAAATAGACATGAAAGGGAAAAATCTCAAAGAAAGGGTCTTAAGGGCATTTTCGTCATTTAGTTAATAAATTAACAAAAAGGGAAAAAGAAGTCACAATTGGTGTCAATCTTCTCCCCTAAGTGCTGAAAATTGAAGAGAAGCCATAGCTAGGGTTTTGTTCAATTTCAAGCTCAAAGTAAGTGCATCCTAGCCTCGTTTTTAATGTTCTTTACATTTTTGATATCCTTGTAGCTCGATTTAGCTATGTCTAGCCATATTTTAAGCTAGGGTACATGTTCAAAAACTTACCCATGTATGACATGCATGTATTTTGATATTTGATGGAGGAATATGAAAGTTTGATGTGTGATGAATATCTTTTTCTAGGTGATTTTTCATGAAAACACCTAAAAAGGACCTAATTGTAAAAGTGATAAAATGTGTAGTAAAAATCTAATTTGAAGGAAAATGTAAGCTACCACAAGCTTAAGATAGGTTCGGCTAGGCTTAGGTAACCAAGAAAATTAGTAAATTCTATCATTCGAGCCTAGGGACTATTTTACAAATATGTGAAAGTATGAGGGCAAAATTATAATTTTTCCAAAGAATGATTCATGGACTGCTTTAGTCAATGTGATAATTAAATAAGTGAAATTTGTTATTATAGATCAAGAAACATGAAGTCCAAACCTAAACCGAAGCAAGAACAAGGTGATGGACTAAATTGAACAACTATCTATATTTTGGTGCTGAGGTAAGTTTGTGTGTAATAAATCAACATTATGTGATTAAGTTTAAAATGCTTGATATTGCATGAAATGTAAATTCCTTTTATGAAATTGGTTAATGAGGTCTCGATGAAGAAATGATGAAGTTATACTATATCAAAGTCCCAATTGAACCTTAGGAATAGAAAGGATACATTGTCACGACATTAGATACATAAGGTCCCATATAAGATCATATATGGGATATGGCATCAGCACCGAATTGAGATCCCGTGTAAGACCATATCTGGGATATAACATCTGCATCGAATCATAATTCCGTGTAAGACCACATTTGGAACCTGGCTTCGGTATGAAATCGAGTAAGACCATGTCTAGGACATGGCATCGATATACGATCTTGTGTCAGACCATATCTGGGATATGGCGTCGAAATCGATGTGAGATCTCGTATAAGGCCATATTTGGGATATGGCATCGGTATCGATAAGTGATCCCATGTAAGACCATGTCTGGGTTATAACATTGGCATCTTACCACGTGTATGACACTTTTCGAGTATCCTTCGATATTCCAAGTGGTTCAACAGGGAAAAGAATTAAAGTTTATGTTAAAGATGAAAAAGGGCTAAAGTTATGTGATGGAGTGATACAGGTACATAAGCAAAACTCACGAGAAATGAGTCCAGTATGTGATATGCGGTCGGTAAGAATGAGCATGAGTAAGCCATGTCAATGTTTGCTTGAGATTTTTGTGTTAATTCATAATGTAATATGTGGATATTATTATAAGAATTTATATTGTTATCTATTACATGTAAACTTACTAAGCTTTATGCTTAATCCCTCTCTTTTCCCCTTTCATGTAGTATCGCCAAGCTATGTAACAGCCCGATTTGGACCCTAGTCAGAATAGTGGTTTCGGGACCACATATTCGAGTCTGAAAAATATTTTAATATTATTTTCTGTGTCTGTGATATATGATTTAGCATCTTTGAAATTTCTGTTATTTAATTTGTCTGTCTTTGTGCTTAATTGTGAAAAAGGATTAAAATGCATACGTGATAAAATTAGCATGTCACATTTGCATATGTGCTTTTGGAATGGCTTTTAATGATTATGGCCTTCTGTGGAAATTAAACCATTGAAGGTTTAAATGGTCATAAACGACCTTAAAACATATGTTTTATTATGGTTTTAATAAGGGATAAATTGGTAAATGTATTATTATTATTATGTGTTAATAAACAAAACAAAAGAAACATGGTCATTTTCACTTGGTTTTGCCGAAAATCAAAGGAAAAGAGAAGAAAATAAGCTTCCTAGGTTTTGGCTAGCTTAATCCTTGATTAAGGTATGAGATTTCGTCCGTTTTTGATAATTTTTATGTTTCTGTGATCGTTGCTTCGAAATCTTCCATGCCCATGTCTCAATTTCTATTTTTGATGAAGTTTATGAAAAATGCCATTGATGCTATTTGAAGCTTTGTGATGAAATTGAATGAATAATGATGGATAGGTGTTGAATAAACATGTTCTGGCATGAGTTTTTGATGAAATTGAACTATGTGGGATAATTTGAGAAAATGAGACTTTGGGAGGACTAAATTGTGAAATAAATGTGTTATATGGGCTTTTATGAAAGCCATAAATATTTGGCCAAGCTTGTATTTAGATGAATTTTGTAAATTTGATGTCTTTGTGTATTAGGGATTAATTTGTTAAAGTATGAAACTGTGAGGGCTAAAATGAAAAATGCCTTAAATGAATGTTTATGGATTGGATTGAATGAAATGGAATATTGAATGGCTGAATTGGCTTTATTTAGATCCAGAACCAAGGAAATCAGACTTAGTCGAGGAAAGTCCAAAATTGTTGAATAGTCAGCTTAAATCCGTTAAATCCGTACGAGATAAGTCCATATACAAGTATGCATTATATTGATATATGTATAGATGCTTGAATCATAAACTGTATTAGACGGCCATGAGAGCCTGATATATAATTCCGATTATTGAATAATGAAATGATATCATGTAAGACCTCGTCCGGGGCGTAGGCATTAATTTGAGAGTTTTCGTGTAAGACCAAGTCTGGGACATTGGCATCGATATCTTTTTTCATGTAAGACCGTGTCTGGGACACTGGCATCGCATGAGTTTTGTGTAAGACCCTGTCCGGGACAGAGGCATCGGTATTGAACGACATGTCAGACCACGTCAAGGACGTCGGCATTGTTTGAGACTTCCATGTTCTGTAATATCCCCGAATGAATTGAAGTGAAATTTTGAAATACGAATGAATACATATTATTGATGTCTGATACATGCATGTCTGTTCTGTACTGAATTTCTGAGAATGGAAAATACAATGTTGTGAACTAGGGGTATGAATGAGAAATGAGTATGTCTGACACATAACTGTATATATATTTGTATAAAATGGTTATCAATTGGTGCTTATGAATTGCATATTCTTGTATTTGGCTTACTAAGCTCATTGTAGCTTACTCTGTTTTTTTCAACTATTTTACAAATATCGTAGCTACTGAGGGCTCGGGGATAGTCAAGGATCATCACGACACTATCGAGCTTGATTTTGGTACCCTTTGAATGTACAAAGTTTATGTATGGCATGTATAGGCTAGAAGGTCTATGTGTTAAGTTTAGATTTGTTTATATGTAATGCCATGAGAGTTGGCTAGTAAATGGTATGTTTGTGCTTGGTTTTGGTATATGGTTTGTGGTGCTAAATTGTGTAAGTTTATAATGGTTATTTAGCCTTGTATGATTTGGTTATCTTGAAACACCTCAATGTGATGAATGGTAAGAATTGGATATGGTATGAATGAGTTAGGTGCAATGTGTTTAGTCATGAACCTTGTTTGTTATATAGATATGTTTGGTGTGAAAATTGAATATGATTGCATGTGAATGGTTTGATCATATTGAGGTATGTTTTTAGGCATTGAATGTAGTTGGAATTGTGGTATCTTTGTGGCATGAATTTGGCTTGTAGGCTTGACCCTTAGTGGGTGGAAAGTAAGACTTAAACCAAGTCTGCTTAGTGCCACACGGCTACGGCACACGGGCCTACCTTATGACCGTGTTGATTTTCCAGTATTGACACAAAGATTCACACGGCCAAGACCCACGGGCATGTCTTATGGCCGTGGCGAAAAGTCAGTATGTCTACTCTATTTTGGCACAGCTTGAGCGCATGGGCATGCCTGAGTCTCGTGTGGGGCACACGGCCTGGTCACACGGGAGTGTGACCTCCAAAATTTGGAAAATTTTACATGTATTCTGAAATTTGTGAATGTTCAGTTTAGTCCCGACCCTATCTAAATGCATTTTTGAGGTCTTATAGATCTCCAATAGGGACTTATTGTCTGAATCTTGTAAACTGTGAATATTTTGTTTTGATCTGTTTTAAAACTCTGGTAACACCCTTACCTATTCCTGTGACAGTCACAGGATAGGGGTGTTACAAGCTAGCTTGGGGATCAAAGGATGTCGGAGCTCAATTCACACTATCAAGCTATTTTTTTGGGTATAGTAAAGTCTGATTATTTTGGGTATGGTATGTATAGTAATTTGGTTATTTTGTTATATGTCATATTGGTTAGCCAATATGTTGGCTATTGATATTACTTGTTTCATTTTGTAACTGGCCATTGGAATTGGCCAATACTAATTAAGTTATATTTATTTAATGATGATGAAATTCATGAAGTGCAAATTTGCACAATTGAATGAGAAATGTGTGAAGTTTATGCATGATGAACGTAGTATGAAATTGAGGTGTGAATGTCTTGATTGTGTATATTGGAGGTGTATTATTGCCATGCTATGTGTTGTTGGATATGGTATAAGTGTGGTTGCTTTTTCAGGGTGGCAAATGGCTTGGTAAATAGCCTTATATTTGTCCACATGAGTAGACACATGGGCGTGTGTTTAAGCCGTGTGTGACACACGGTCAGCCCCATAAGTGTGTCGATAGGGCATGTGTCCCCTGCATCCAAATTTAACAAAACAGAATGCTAGTAGTAAACACACGGGCAAAGGCATAACCATGTGTCTCAGCTGTGTGAAGGACACGGCCTCAGGACATGGGCGTGTGCTTAGGCCGTGTGAAGTCTACACATAAATTGCGAGAATTAAATTTGCCACACGGCCTAGCACATGGGCGTGTGACTTGGCTGTGTGACCCTAAATGTTTGCTGACGTCATAAACAAAATGTCAAGGTTTTCACACACGGGCTAAGACACAGGTGTGTCTATAAGGGTGTGCCATGGCCGTGTGAGGGACACGGGCCATAGACACAGGCGTGTGCCAGGCCGTGTGAAAACCCCTGTGGTTCGAAATGAAAAATAAAATCCATACGGACTAGGGACATGGGCGTGTGTGACCACACGGCCTGCGCACACGGGCTTGTTCCTTTCCACACGGGCATGTGGCCCTGTTTTAAGCAAAAATTTTCTAAGTGTTCGAAAGCTTCTGGTTCAGTCCCGAACTATTCTATATGTATATTTTGGGTCTCGTAGGCCCATAATAGGGACGTTATGAATTTGAATGAAAAGTTCTAAGTTGGAATGAAAATTTATGGTTCAATTTTGTATGATTAAGTATGTTAAATCCGTTAATGTCTTGTACCCCGTTCCGGCGTCGAATACAGGTAAGGAGTGTTACAATAACTATCCAATAAGCATCTTTTTGGATAGACACACCTTAAACAAACATAATTATTCAATAAATATTATTTGAATAGTTATAATTTTTTATTAGAAATCAAGTGACCTAACTTTTGGTATTTAAAATACATAATTATCAAAGTAAATAATAAGAATTCTTGATTAATAACCAGAAGTTATAACTTTTTACCATTTACACTTTTTCATTTGTAAATACTAAAATATTAATATTTTTTTTAAAAAAATTCAAGTACAATTATATTAATATAAAAAACATTAAATAAAAAATTATACTGTATATATGATTGTATTAAGATAATATGAGGTCGATTGAGTCTTAATTCGATTGGCTTCGTATTGTTGCCAATATAGGAAGATGTAGGTTCGAGTACACTGAAACACACTATCCTCTTATTTAAAGATTAGAGAGGAATTATAAGTAATTTTAGGTATTATATAAAAAATAAATATTTATAAAAGCTTATAACGAAATTAATGAAATTAATGCTAAAAAAATTAATATGGGGTCTAATAATATCTGCTATCCTTAAAAAAAAACCACGTTAAAGTTAATTATTATAACAAGAAAGACAAAAATGTCGACATTCATAGAACTGCCTTGATCAGTTTAATTCAATGTGCTATACACGTCTGCATCTTTGACGCATTGTTTATAAGCAAGGTGTAAAAATGAAAATAAAAATAAAAACAAAAACGAGTAAATTATTGTGATAACTGTGAAACTGACAAGCTAGAAACTAACCAAAAGCAAAACAATTATATTAAAATAGTGTAAAAATAAAAAATGACTGACGACCACTTGACGTGAATATTCCAGTTTTTTTAATCAGTTTTTGTTTTCTAAATATAATATCGAAATATACGTCGGATTCCAAATTCAGTTGATAGAATTGGAAAATTTTATTAACAGATAATAATCTTTAATGTTACGTCGTTTTCATTGATATGTGTTGATAAATAATTATTAATTAATTTGTATGTGTTAATATTGATCTATATTGGTTTATACAAAATTTTAGTTTCTCTTTGTAAAATTTTTAATTTTTTTGTCTTATTATTTTATAATAACATTTGAAAATAAAGAAAATAAATTAAAATACATTTCAACCATGGAAGGATTTTTGCCATTAACATTGATGGACGTATATCATGTCCAATGAGAAATTTTGTCGTTCAATTTCAATAAGAGTTTAAGTGTTTAAAATAACAACGAATTTATAAAATAAAACCTTTTCGTTAAATGCTTGAGCAGACCAACCATCACAATTCATACCCTAAAGTAAACATATTATCACTTGAATACTGAATGCTCACTTGAATACTTAATGCTCTAAAACTTACAAAATTAACTAACCACATCTCACATGCTTCTCCTAATAAATTTGGCCTTTCGCCAACAGTTACAAACACAAATGAGAAACCAATATATTATATAGATAACTTTGTTTATTTTGTAAATATTTAAAAGAAAAAAATCAGAAGTAGAAAAGTGACGGCACTCAAATATGGAACATCGCATTCATGACATATTTATGACAAACCATACATAAAAGAATATAAAAACGAATTTTTATCTATAATTTGTCGAGAATTTCTTTATCATATAAGAGCTAAAACCCAAGTTTGGCACATGCATACGAACGTACCCCACACGAAAACAACACTCAAACATTAACCAAGACACACACATACACACACACCATCTTTATGAAGAAATGGGTGCCATCTTACGACATTCTCCACCCCAACCAGAAACAAATTGATCATCCTTATTTTCCAATCTCAACCTTTTAACAATTGGGGTTTAAATTAAGTTCTATCATACAAATATATACGTAATTTAATTTATTAAAATTCGAATTTTGACATACAGTTTTTTTAATATTCTAAGGATGAATTCAACTAGCCTAAAAGTTTGATATATTATTTAAAATTTTTGTTATTTGTTTGTTTGCTTAATATACAAATTATAATGGAATTGCTAGACTACATTGATTACTATGGCTTGACATTGTGAAAATGGTGTAAACAAAACACAAAGAACACTAAGGTTTGTTTACGCAATATGTTTTTTTTTTTATGATTGCAAAGCCTAACTCAATGAGTAATTTCACTATCTTTAATCCACAATACAACAAGTGTTTCACACTCTATCACTCCCTAAGCATAGAGATCTCACCACCTAAAGATTAGAACACTCACTCCAAATCCTCCTCGTGAGAACTTGGGCAGTACACACTCAACAATGTTTACAATTCAATTTGCACACTCTCACAAAAATAGTTCCTCAAAGAACAAATTAAAGTACTCTCAATAAGTTCACATATAATGTAACGCCCCGAAATTGGGCTTGGAAAAATGGGCCATGTGGGCCCAATGGGCTTGTGGGCCCAATGGGCTTGTGGGCCCACAGGGGTAATTTTCTTTGGACTTACGGGAATTAGTGGACCGGCTGTGTCGTACACGTGGCTATGGGCAAATCTGGCTTAGCGGGCCATGCGAGCATGTGGGCCCCACTTGGGTTGTGTAATGGGCCCCGGGCCCATATTCACTGAATGGCGTGTTGGTGTGATGGCTAAAAGGTTTGGAGTGTTGGAGAAGTCCTGGATTCAAACCTGAGCCTTAGTAAAAATTTATGTTTTTCTCTTATGGGAGCCTTGACGTTAGTGGTTAGGCTTTAAGAATATTTTTGGTGAAAGCATGACACAAAAGGAGATGTGGTCTAGTGGCAAGGAAGTGATGCCATAAAGGAAGCAAGGGGTCTAAGGTTCAAGTCTTGGCTCTTGCAATTTATTTTGGTTTCCCTTTTAAATAAATCTGGAAGCTAGTATGCGGGCTTTAAAGTTAAATGTGTAGGACTTATGACAAAAGGAGCTTGTGTCTTAGTGGTGGTGGTGTGATATGGTTATTGAGAGGACTATGGTTCAAATCCCTTTGTACGCAAAGGTTGATTATTTTGCTAATGCTTTAGTTTTGGGGGATTGATGGAGAATCCCACATTGGGAAGCTAACATGAGAATAGGTGAAGAGCTAGCTTTAAATAGAGCAAAACCATGAAGAGAGTAGGCATGCCTTTCTTGGCATATCCCTTTCGCTTTGTGGCGTGTTCGTTGGGTTAGGCGTTAGATCATTCGTCGATCTGTATGCCGTTGGGTCACGGTGGTGGTGACCGAAGTTGATCAACACACCCCTTGGGAGTCAAAGGTGCGATTAGTGTAGGCTTCTGGGCATAGCAGTGTTCGGAGCGCGGATAAACTTCAGATTCCTATCAAGTGTGTACTTCTAACCCTTGTTTGATAGGCCGGAATGGGCCAAATGGGCCCGATGGGCCCGTGGCCCTAAATAAGTAAAAAATTGGTAGATTGGTAATAAATGATGAGATGATTAAGTGGGTTGTATGGCTTCGAATAGATTTGGGCCTGAGGGGCTGTATAAATATGAATGGGCCGATGGGCCATATAAATGTGATTGGGCCTGATGGGCTATATGAATGTATGTGGACTCGTTAGGGTTTTGTAATGGACTTTTGGGCTAATATCTAATAAATGTTTAAGCAAACATAAAACTTAATTAATCAATTAAGTGCAACTATGGACAAGTCATAGGGTTGAAGTGTGGCAATGGGTATATGCATGTCTAGGATTGGATCTAGGGAGAGCTTGGTACTTAAGCGATCTTAATGACTCACCTCCTCTTCTCTAGAATCCTACCTGATGCATAGTATTTGTTTACTTTAGCCAACGAGGACTTGTTGACGGGCCAAGGTGCGTAATTAGACCCATATTGTTAAGAAATTACAGAAATACTCCCGCTTTATGAAATTACTGAAATACCCCTAATTTGCAAAATTACCGAATTACCCTCGATTTGTAAAATTACAGAAATACCCCCGATTTGTAAAATTACAGAAATACGCCCAATTTATAAAATTACCGTTTTACCCCTGATTTGTAAAATTACCGTTTTACCCCTGATTTGTAAAATTACCGTTTTACCCCTAATTTGTAAAATTAATGTTTTACCCTTAATTTATAAAATTACCGTTTTACCCCTAGTTTATAAAATTACAGAACTACCCCTGATTTGCGAAATTATTGAAATACCCTCGAATTGTGAAATTACTAAAATACCCCTGGATTGCAAAATTACTGAATACCCTCGATTTGTGGCAAATTACCGAAATACCCCTGGATTGCAAAATTACTAAAATACCCTTGTAGTGTAAGATCACCAAAATACCCCTGTAGGGTAGAATTACCGAAATACTCCTGTAGGGTAGAATTATCGAAATACCCCTGTAGGGTAGAATTACAGAAATACCCTTGTAGGTTAGAATTACTATTATGCCCTTGAGGGTAGGTAACTGTTTTGAAACTTTTTTAAGCTATGAATGTGACTGTCTTTCGTAAGCATGTTATGTGATATACATATTAATGTATGTGCCCACCTTGGGCTATGTAACGGGCTTTTAGGCCCAGTAAATTTGTAACTTTCATAATAGTAACTTAAATACTCTGGATAAATATGAAATTATTAATGGGTTAAAATGTGTACCTGGGCCCACGATGAAATGATGACCGATATGCCTAAGGGCAAAATGACTAAAATGCCTTATGTGATATATGTACGATTTGTATGTCATATGTGTATTATGATGTATTCATGAGATTATATGTTGCATATGGGTTGGGTTATGATTGGAGGAAGTGTATATGAGGGTCGCACAGTCGCTTGACGACTGTGGATCCAACGAAGGCTTTTAAGCCACGAGCAGCTCTACTACAACGATGAGTAGTGCCGCAACCGGTGCTACAATGAAGGCTTTTAAGCCACGAGCAGCTCTGCTACAATGATGAGTAGTGCCGCAACCGGTGCTACAACGAAGGCTTTTAAGCCACGAGCAGCTCTACTGCAACGATGAGTGGTGCCGCAACCGGTGTCACAACGGGTGTATAAGGATGGGTGGGTCGAGTATCTCCCCACAGGAGTGTAGGGTTGGAAGGGGTTGTATAGGGTTGGTTATGGGTAATTGCACATTGCATAATCATATTGACTTTGTGATATGGGCGCGGGCCCAACTGAGGCCACTATAGGCTTAGGCCCAAAGGCCACTGTGTTTTGTGATATGGGCTCAGGCCCAACTGAGGCCACTATGGGCTAAGGCCCAAAGGCTACCGATATTGAATAGGGCTTAGGCCCACCTGATTCTGTTAAAGGGCTCCAGCCCAGATTGATTCTATTTTTGTTTCTGTTTACTGAGTGTTACTCTAATAAAGGGATTACACACTGAGTTTTCGAAAACTCACCCCGTTTATTAACCTTTCAGGTAATTCCCAACCTTAGACGGATCGGAGCTGCGAGGGACTCGGAGAAGGCTACACACTGCTTATGATTTCTGTTTTGGATTATTTACTCTCAAGTACTTTATTTTGGGTTTGGTTTGTAATAAAACCTTTTATAATTTCAGGATTACAAATTTGGGATTTTACCTGTGGCTTTATAATTGTTGAGGTGGAAACGGGTTTTTCCAAAATAATAACTGATTTAAATTAAGCTTCCGCTATGATTAAGATTTTATAGGTAATAACGTCTTAAAAATGAAATAATCTTTTAAATAAACCACGTTTGGAATTGATCAAATGCAAACTGAGGTTTTACACAAATTATTAAACAAGAAGGGTTTTCAATGAAAACACGATTTTCGAAAAATACTTCAATGTGACACGCCAGATTCGGCCATAACGTTTGGGCCGAGTTTGGGGTGTTACATACAAAACCTAGACACACCTCAAAGCATATATCAGTTTCAACTTGCTAACATGGAATCTAATTGAAAATAGCTATTAGATCATTAACAATAAAAGAATAATCAATCAAACATATGATTCTTCAAATTCAACAATGTAATTTTGATCAAATCTCCACATTCCAATGGTTGAAATGATTTACTCGTGTCAAATCCAATCTTCAAAAATTAAGGATTGGTTTCCATAAATGGACCATAATACTTCAATATAGCAGCACAATAACATGTTCAAATATTTTTTTCATTAAATTGCCAAATCAAATAAGACAAGTAATAAACCGCCTCAGTGGTAGCTTGCAATGGGCACTGTCAAGTGTCTTTCAACTCCAATTCTCACATCTTGCCTCAACAAAAATAATATTAGATTTTTTTTTTAAATATTTGCTAGATTTTTTTAATAAAAAATATTAAAAATAATAGATAGATAAAAGCTACTTATCACATAATGCAGAATAAGTTAATTTATTTTATTTATTTATTTTAAAAACTATACCATTGTATCATCATTTAAATTAATTACTTTGTTTAAGATATTGAACTCGAATTCCACATTGTTCTTAATTTAATATTTTTTTTTAGATTTATAATATTTATACTTATTAAGAATATACTTTATTTCAAAATTTTAATACGTACAAAATAATATTTAAGATTTGAACTTTGCTTAAAATAATATTAAATGTTTAAAATGTAAGGATATAAATAAAAAATAAAATTCTCATAATTTAAATTTTAAATTTATCAAATAGTCTAATTATATTTAATGCTTAATTTTAAGTATCATATTAAACATATTTCATAATTCAAATTCAACACTTAATTTTTCAGCGAATTTCATAAATCAAATTAAAACTTAAATTTTCAATATTTAATTTTAGTTTACTAAACAACACGTAAATTTAAATAAAAATATTTTTACATATGAATCAGCTCCATCTAAATCTTTGTCTATAATTAGGAAGGCAGGAAATAAAAATGAAAGGAGACCAAAATGAAATATTAAATTATTAAGTGTTAAAACATAATTTGATCATTTTATTACCTTAGAGTTTTATAAATTTTAAGAACACTTCAACATAATTTACCTTTTGCAGGTCAAAGATGTTTACCTATCCTCTTTATATTTTCCCTTGTCTATAGTTTTATTAGACAAATGCGTCGAATCAGATGACTAGGTTGATTATCTTTAGACATGCATGTTTATTTACATGATTCGTTGCTTTTTCTTTTATTATTTTACAAGTTTTTTGAAGACTAGGATGGATCACTTCATTTTTTTTGAAAAAAAAAATCAGTGGTTTAATGAGATGGATATCACTTAGTTTTATGATTCGTACCACCACAACTTGAAAAAAAGAAAATTAAAAAAAAAAAAAAACCCCCTTTAATCTCCCCACTTTCTGCTACATGCTTTTGAATTATAAAATTTGATAATTTAATAAAATTACGATAAAAAAATAGTGTGTTTAATAAGTAAACATAACCCTTACGTTTAAAACACTAAGAATATAATAAGTTTTTGCAAATTTTATCATGCTATTTATGTTAGTTTCTGTTGAAACACTGTTATATTTATGTCTACATAATTAACATACAGCACGTTATATATTATTGTATATAACTTTTCATTTGGAAAGTGAGATGTAGCTGTCAAACAGACAGCACTTTGTAAGCACAATTTCGGATTGAATTAAACACTTGGAAACCATATAAACAAGTTTCAATAAATAAGTAAAGATAGTAGTTGTGCTCAACCATGTTTTAGCAAAAATATTTTAGTATAAGTCTGTTAAACACTCAGATGATATGAATACCAGGTATGAAAGTTGTGATGTTTCTCAAGACTAACAAGCTATAAACAATAAAAATAACATAATAGTATTATTGAATATTACATAGGTACATATTTTTTTCATCAGAGAAAGTTGTAAGAGGCTCATTTTGCCTGGGGCCTAACAAGTAAAAACCAACACAATAAAACCAAATCAACAAAAAAATAAAAACCAAATAATTGAATAGTCTAAATTCAGTTACAGCCCAAATTTCTAATATGGCCCAAAATTAAAACCCTAACTCAAATACAGAGAAGGTTTATTGGCCCAAAACCTAAACAAAAAAAATCAAACTTAGACACCCTAAGCCTCCCATGTGCGCCGCACCCTCCCTCATGACTCCGCAGCGCACACGCTGCCCAAGGTGTCCCGTCCCAAGGCCTGGCACACCCCCTCTACCCTTGTTACACCAAAGTGGCAAGAAACCACCTTTCTCGCCTCCGTTGACCTGCAAAAGAAAACAAAAAGAAGAACAAAAGCAGAAACAGAGGCAGCATAACAGAAGCATTCGAAACAGTGAAAAATCGAAAAAGAAAAACAAAAACAAATGTATGAATAGGCTATAAAAGTCATTCCTAAACGAAGTGTAATTTACACAGAGGATTTTCAATTTGAATACAAAAAAAAGGCATTCAGAAGCAAAAATCGAAAGGTGCTTTTTTTTTTTTCGAAATAGAAATCAATAATAATAATAAAAATCTTACCGTTGGTCATTCCCCGTCGCGATTGAGAACCCTCCGGCAACCCAAACGTCACAAAACCCACTCAGGTTCCGACGAGGGCTGGAGGCGCGACGAAGACGGAAGCTTTTTCCCTCATGATTTACCTCTTTCTTTTTTGCTTTTTTTTTTTACTTTCTATCCTAGATCTTAAGTTATTTTTTTAAAAAATAAAAAAAATGATTTAAAAAAAAGATTTAAATAGCCTTCATGAAACAGCGCCGTTTCACTCAGGCTTTTTAAGCGCGAAATGACGTCATTTCGAAGCAAGGTCCACGGGTCGACCCGACTCGAACCAAGGGATCTGCGTGTTTTTTACTATTGGTCTAATTTTGCGACAGGCCCTTCTGCTTTTGATGCTTCATTCGATCGGGTTCCATCTCTTTTTTTTTTGAAATTTTGCCATACATTTTTTTTGTTCTGATTTGGTCCTTAGACCATTTGAAGAAACGGTGCCGTTTTCGATAACCCGAAACCAGGCTAGGTTTCCAGAAGGGATCCGCATGTTTAATTGCCATCATGGTCCTTCTGATTTTAAATGGTTTACAATCTGGTCCCGTTTCTTGTTTCTTTTACTTTTATCCCACGATTTTAGTTTTGTTACTTTTTAATCCTTAGTAGTTTATTTTTATTATTCGTAATTTATATCCTTAGTTCCGTTTAAGTTATAATTAAGCCCTTTTTTACTTTGATTCTTTTATTTATTCATTTATTTACTAGATTATTTATTCATTATTTCTTGCATTTTAATCATTTATTTGTTTGTTTACTTATTTATTTATTCACACAACATCCACTTATTTATTTAGCTTTTGTTTTATCTTGAAGTTCATTTATTATTCCTTCGTTCTTTAATTTTAAATTTTCTCTCATTAGTTACTTATTTTATTTGTGCCTTTAATAATAATAATAATAATAATAATAATAATAATAATAATAATAATAATTATTATTATTATTATTATTATTATTATTATTATTATTATTATTATTATTACTTATGCATGTTAATATCACGATTCGCTAGTATCAATGCTATACATATTAAATTTTATTATACATATTAGGTCACTGTTACTCTAAATTTATGTTGCATTATCATTTGCCGAGTATGACCTCTTTCATGTTTTAACCGATTTGTAACATAATCAAATAAACAACATGTATATCGTTTTTAATGTTTCATTGATTTTTACCCAAATTCGTAAAAAAGGGATATTTTTAGGCAATGTTCCATAATTGGAAATTCGAGAGATCATGCCCAACTTACTAGATTTCGATTTTTTCTCATTTAACCTAAATATTGGAATATCCTTTTAAAATAAAATACATGAGTTTTAAATAAAAAGGCTTATTCTCGAGAATTCGAGGTGTTGTGTCTTAACTTATTGGATGTGACATTTTGTTACCTCAAGGTAAGGATTTCTAAAACGTATAGGCGATATTCCGTATTTGGAAATTCGAGAAATCGTGCCCTAACTTACTGGGTTTCGATTTTTTTTCGTTTGATCTAAATAACTAAATGTCCTTTTAAAATTAGAATACATGAGTTTTGAAAATTAAAGGACGAACTTATTCTCGGGGGTTTAAAATGTCATGTCCTAATTTAATGGATGTGACATTTATTTACTTCGAGACGAGGAAGTCTTTAACATCCATTTTGATTTATCCAAGCATTTTTTAGTAAAATTAACATCAATACAAAGTGAGATCGTATTTTAAACTATTTCCAAGTTTTCAGGTTTCAACACTAAGACATTAACTAATTAACTATGTACCGATTTTGGGCGTTATGAGGGTATTAATCCTTCCTCGTACATAACCGACTCCCGAACCTATTTTCTAGATTTTCGTAAACTAAAATCGTTATTTTGATAAATTAAACCATTTATTAAAAACAACCGTTTTACGAGGTGACCCGATCACACCTCATTAAAAAGGATTGGTGGTAATTCCCATTTTAATTTTTATTTTCAAACAAAGGCGACCCTTTTTCAAAAAAAAAAAAGATTTTGACAAAAGTATCACTCAATACATAATTTAAGGTACAAGTTACGTTTTCTTAATAACATAATAACTTTCTTAAAAATCTACGCTTCTTCCTTTCGAAACTTTTCTGAAAAGTTATGTTATTTGAATAAATTAATTCAAATACAAATAAAAGTTATAATTATTTCAATAATAAAAAATAATTTACACCACCAAATTCAAGCTCAAATATTGCTCATCTTTTGATCATATATATACATAAAGTCTAATAGCCCGAGTTGAAGCATCCAATTCAATTACTCAAGTCACAAAGAAATATTTATTTAAATTCTTTATACTATTAATCTACCAAAAAGACACTTTTATACTATATATTTGTTAATAATGTATTATTACTAAGATTGCAAACTACTAATAAAATTAGCATATACTTCTTTTATTTATATATATATATATATATATATATATTTAATTTTTAAGTCTAAAAATTTTACTAATACAAAATAATTATTTTTCATTTTAAAAACTTAATATATTTGTGTTAGATACATATTACTTTTAAATAACTTAGCATTTAGATACTAAATTATTTATATAAGTTTTTTGTCCAACAATTAAGTTACTATTGCGTCACTAATCAAAACATAAATAAAAGTCATATTGAACACAAATCAAAGTATCAAAAACATATATGTGTGTTTAAAAACATATGTTTTCGATAATTAAATTTGTGTTCAATGTAACTTTTATTTAAGTTTTCTTTTTCGAAATTTCGTAGATGAAATACATGGAAACAAACACACTCAAAAAGGCAGGACAAGTAGGACGAAACCTGAATCAACCAACAAGAATAACAAGACTTTAGGCCAGACACTACAAAGAACAAGGCTCCCAACCTATACAACTGTGAAGGTCAGAGAGGGAACAACACCTCATATAGCTCCAGCCATTAACAAAAGAAAGCTCGAAAATGTATATGAACCCTTTTACCAAGTTCTCAAGCCACCAACCGGAAGGAATTAAACAATTTGACAACAAAAACATGGGGACACAATAACGTAGAAAACAAAAGGCTTAGGCTTTACTCGCGAAGGTGTTGTGTTGTGCTCTGGGCATTGGGACATTCTCTTTGAGGGCTTGGCAGGATTCATCACATTATCTCTTACTTGTCTCCCTTACTTTGGGTTTGGATTTTCCTAGGCAATTCAAGGTGGAGGCTCAACCGAATGTCTGCCTAGCCTCTTGGTCCTTCATTTTTCTTGGGGCATTTGTGGCGACATGGCCTCTCTAGAAAACATGAATCCAGAAATATTTTTGAGGTGGGGAATTAAATTACAAATTTTTAAAAGCTTAAAAGACAATTTTATCATTATATTTACTTATAATTTTATAGTTTCTAAAATGTATGCATGGTTTGGGTTGTTGATTGAGATGTAGGCACGCAAGCTTTTGGATGTTCCTGGTTTCTAATATTGAATGTACTTTTAGACTTGGATTTAAGGCCTCCACATATCTTTTCTAGATAAATTATGTCATTAGTTTCTGTATTTTTTTTTTAATTTAAATTTTAGTCTTTTTATTTTATTTTTAAAAATTTAGTTTCTCTACTTTTCATATGTTAAAATTCAAGTCTAATTGTTAATATTGTTAAGTTTATTTTGTTAAATTCAAGTTCATTACAGATATCAGTTTTTTAGTTACATTACTGCCAAATGAATTTTTTTTAATTTCAAAATGTCATACTAATAAATTTAACAGTATTAACAATAAGTCCTAAATTTTAATATCTAAAAAACTAAAAAAAATAAATTCCTAAAATTAAATAAATATACAAACAATTATAGCATACTTCAACCATCTTTTCCACCCTTCATTTCTTGCCTCAATGAAAGATTTTTATTAAGAGAGAGATTTATTGGAAGATACATTATGGGGAAAAAGTTAAGCAAAACCCCACAAACCGTCTATGTTATTTTTGTTTTACCGTTCCCAAATTTATTGCCTTTGTCAAGTGCCATGGTAATGATTGTTATTGTTGATTAACTTTGAATTTTTTTAATTCTCCAAAAACTCCTTTTCCCCAATGATATGAAGCATTTAGATGCTGTATAGTTGAAGTTTGATTTGCCCATTGATAATGATTCTACTCATTTTATTTCTTCATATCCATGCAATTGGCTTCAAATAGCAAAATCTCTTAAAAATGAGCCCTTTTTTTAATTAAAAGGTCAAATCAAATACTCCAAACTTTTTAAAAGATCATACAGATATTGCGGTAACTGAGGTTTTTTTTTTAATTTCATATATGAATTAAAAATTAATTACATATCTTTTTCTTCTTCATTTTTTAATATACTTATAGCGACGTAAAAATTTTGCTTGGTTGCTAATTGAGACTATTTATTGAGAATTTGAAAAACCGAATTTCGATTTTATTAAAAGGGGAGTCGCCACTGATCTTTTTTCTAGGTGTGATCGGATACCTAATAAAACCTCTTTTTAATAGAAAAAGTTTATTTTTGAGTAAAAAGAAGGCCGGGTTTAGGTCTACGCTAAAATTCAGAGAAAAATAGGGTTCGGGAGTCAGTTACGCACGAGGAAGGTATTGGCACCCTCGCGACGCCCAAAATTGGTATCTTATTAAACACGTGCTGTCTTAAATTTCAAAAATACGAGTTCACTGTAACATTTAATCGTGAACCGATCAAAACACGAGAATTTCAAGTTTTTGGTTTTTTTATTTTGAAGGATGTCCCGTTTTTAACACGAGCCAACGTGATTCACCCAGCATAGCGATGAAATCACAGACTTAATGTTGAAATCGGTAAATTGCTTTATTTTTGAAATTAATTAAAACATGAGAAAAAATATTTCTAAAGTAAGAATTTAAAAATAAATAAATGATGCAAACAATGATATCATTAATGAAAATAAATGATGCAAACAATGGTATCATTAATGAAAAATATTAACATGGAATATTAGAATAACAATAACAATGATATTTAAAAAAAAAAGAAAATAAAAACAAATCATGTACTAATAATAAAATAAGAAAAATAATATATTTGGTAATAATAGTATAAAATAATAATATGTACATAAAAAAAATATATATATATATATATATATATATATATATATGCATATAATAAAAGTATGTACTAATACATTTAGAACAGCTCGTAACGTAATTGTAACAATAATAAAATGACGGTGCCTATAAACGATGTGATGATATATCAAAAACAATAAATAAGTAATAGCAACAACTACTATAATCTAATATTAGTTAAATAAAAGAAATAAATAACATATGAAACTATAAACATCTTAATATAAATAATAAATAGAATCTTAACATAAATAATACTAAAACCGTTTAAAACAAATAATGTAAAAAATTTGAATAATGTAAAAATTTAAAATGAGCGGCATATATAAAATAAAAAATGAAAATAAACAAGGTATAAAAAAAATGTCTCAAAATAAACCGTATAAATGAAATTTGAAAATAAATAATGGAAAAAAGAAAAAAAAAAAACAAAAGATTTAAGATTAAACAGCACACATAATAATTTAAAATAACAAAACAATTCAACAATAATATATAGAAAGAAGTTTAAAATAATAATACGTAAAAGAAGTTCAAAACAAGTAAAATATAAAAATATAAAACAGTTTAAAATGCATAAGAGGAAAAACTTAAAATAAATACTCATAAAGCAGTTTTTTAACAAAGATAAAAATGAAAAGAATAAGTTAAACAAATCCAGGACCGATTTAAAGTTGAAATAAAATTAGAGGGTCAAATCCAGAGAAAATAAAAGAATCGGGGAGCCGAATGAAAAGCGCGCAAAGAAGGGGACTGAAGCAGCAATATGCCCATTTGGGCCTGCTATGTTATTATAAAAGCCTGAATTTTTTTAAAAAAAAAGAGTCTGCTGCTGCATTAAAAAAAAAAAAACAAAGCCTTTCATCTTTTTCTTTTATCCCTCTCTCTGTTCCTCTTCTCTTCCGGCCAAGAAGGGTCACTTAGGGGTCCACCGCGCCGCCTTCGTGGGCCAACGGCTAGAGTTACGCGAAAGGGACCCCTCCGATGACGAGGAGACCGATGGGGGTGAGTATTCGCTTCCTTTTTTATTTTTTGTTTTTTTGCATATAAATGTAAATAAAAAATAAAAAGGCTTAAAGAAAAATATAAACAGAAATAAACCTTAGAAATATTCAAACTTTACCTTTCTTTTTATTCAAAAATCGGAAGAGGTAGCCCCCCGGTTTTACAACCTGATTTCTTGTGGCTTTATAGCCATTTTGAATACAATATTTACTATTTATTTGCTCTATTATTGCTCTGCTGTTGCGTGTTGCCATTTGCTCTATTTCTGCTTCGATTTTGCTTCTTGCACTATTTTGGCTTGTTTGCAGGTTTAGGCGAGGTCGACGGGGACGGGTTTTTGCTGTTTTAGTGCAAAGGGACAACGCAAAGCCAGTCTTCGAGTGCCGAATGCGCTGTTGAAACACGTGGGTGGCCAGTGCGTGGAAGGAAACGGCGCTTAGGGTTGATTAGGGTTTCAGCAAATCTGAAACTAGTTTAGGTAGTGGGCTTATCGGCCCTAATTTGTTTGGGCTACTTGGGCATTTGTAATTTGGGCTTTTACATTTTGTAAATGGACCTTTTAGCTTTGGTATTTTTATTTGGTCTATCTGTTGTTTAGTGGTTTGGGCCCGGGCAAATTTAGGCCCGTACAGCTACCCCTCTTTGCTCATTGTCGTGTAACGAGAATAGAACAAAGACTTCAAAAGGGCCAAATTTGCATGGTCTTGTAGGATCCCAACATCTTGGTATTCTATTCTTCAAGTAACTTCCATATGCTCCACTGTAACTTCAGGGATATGAGACTCAATGTCTTTGATCTGCTCCACTGCAACTTCAGGGAGGCAAGATCTGGTGTCTTTGATCAGCTCCAATCTTTATCCTCAGTGTGTGACCTGATACTCAACTCACCTCTCGCAATATGAATTGACTTCTTGAAACAACAAAATTTTAAAATACCTCAACATGTGACCTGAGGCTCAACTCACCTCTCGCACTATGAGTTGATTTTTGAAACAAACGAAAATTAAAATAGAATTTAAAAATATCTTGGCATGTGACTCGGGGCTCAACTCAGCTTTCGCAATATTAGTTGACCCTCTTTGGAAAACACAAATTGAAAATATCTTGGCGTGTGACTCAAGATTCAACTTACCTCTCGCAATATGAGTTGATTTTTGAAACACAGAAATTAAAGACAGAATTTGAAGAACATGATTTGAAACTACCTTGGCGTGTGAGTCGAGATTTAACTCACCTCTCACAATATGAGTTGATTTTTGAAACACAGAAATTAAAGACAGAATTTGAAACTACCTTGGCATGTGAGCTAAGGCTCAACTCACCTCTTGCAATATGAGTTGATTTTTTTGAAAAAATAGAATTTTAAAAATATCTCAGCGTGACCCGAGGCTCGACTCACCTCTCGCAATATGAGTTGATTTTGATGAAAAATAGAATTTGAAAATACCTCAGTTTGTACCCTGAGGCTCAACTCACCTCTCGCAATATGAGTTGATTTTTGAAGCATAAATTGAAAAACAGAAAATGAAAGTACCTCAGCGTGTGACCTAAGGCTCAACTCACTTCTCGCAATACGAGTTGACTTTTGAAGCATAAATTGAAAAACAGAAATTGAAAGTACCTCATCGTGTGACCTGAGGTTCAACTCGCTTCTCATAATACGAGTTGATTTTTGAACAGAAATTGTAAATACCTCAGCGTGTCTTGAGGCTCAACTCGCTTCTCGCAATACGAGTTGATTTTTGAAAAACATAAATTGAAAATACCTCAGCGTGTGACCTGAGGCTCAACTCACTTCTCGCAGTATGAGTTAATTTTTGAAACAGAAATTGAAAATACCTCAGTGCGTCCCGAGGTTTAACTCACCTCTCGCAATATGAGTTGATTTTTTTGAAACATAAATAAAAGCATTAGAAACAAAACCTGTCATCTGGTGGAACTCAGGTGTCTTTTCCTTGATTCAGTACAGCTATCACCAAAACCTTTTGCTCTGCTGGGATACCTGTATATGCCATGCATGATGTTATCATGATATGCATATGTTTGTCTTAAATGCCTGTATGCTTATACTATGCACTTTGGGTTTGTTTGTTATATCCCTTTGGTTACGACTTTTGTGATGATCTGTATTCATTGCTTCAATTCTTGACTTTCTTTTGGGCTTTATACTCGTCTTCTAGTTTTACGAAAAATCTGCATTTCTCAGATATCACTCTTTTGTCCTCTGTTGAACTTTGCCCTTGCTTTGAGGCTCTTGTACTTATCCAATTCTCATCTAGGTAATGCTCACATTTATTTTGGCTAGAGTATTTCAAAATGCTCTAGATATTCAACGCATGAACTTGTCCACGTTTCTCAATTAAGAATCTTTTCGAAAATGGCTTCTTGCATAGGAAATTTCGAGCTTCTGGAAATGCTTCAAATACTGTAGTCTTGCTGTTTGACTTACTTCTTGAATCGTCTTACTCTTTGGGCCCAAATCTGCTTCATTAGGACGCCCTTTCGGGTTTTCATCCTAATTTTTTGTTTATCAAGATGCCCTTTTCAGGTTTTCATCTTGATCTTCTTCTTCTTCTTTTTTCTTTCTTTTTTTTTTTACTTAAGGCGTCATCACTCATTGCCCATCAGGGCTCTATCACTGACGTAATATGCTGCCCTATTGCTCGGCTGGTATTTCGACCCAACACCCAAGGAAATAATCACGTTTTGCTCAACCAGCTTGCCCCACTGTAACTTCGGGGTCCATTCCACTTTAATTTGGGGCCACAAGGTTGGTACTATCTTTAAACCATTCCACTGCAATTCCCGGCTATATGATCTGTATCAACTTCCATCCATCCCACTGTAACTCAAAGGTATAGGATCTGTAACTTGTTCCATCAACTGACCACTCCCCGAGCGACTTGACCAGATGTTTATGCGTGATATTTACATGGATGCAGAATATCATTTTTTTCTCGAGAATGATCCCCGTTTTACGCTTAGGTTGACATTGCTTGTTTTCGTCGAGATTATATCACTGATGCGGTATCTTGTTTCTGTTCAGCTAATATCTTTAACAGAAAATCTTGAAGAGATAAATTTAATTTAAGCTCAAATATTTCCAACTCTTACACTTGGTGAGCTCTTAAACAACAGTCCTATTTCAGGTTCCTGTACTATTTAGAAGCTTTCAGAGTAATGTGCGAAACTCCTTTTATAAAAGTATGATTGGCCCATTAATCATTATTTCAATGTGAAATGCTTGAAAAGGATCGTATTAATGGACAAGAAGAAAATTGATTAGGAGCATGCCTCGAAACAAATAAGTTGAACAATGAGAGCAAATGCAAGTTTATTGGAAGCGCATTTTGAAAAGAATAAGATAATCAAAGATAAATTTAAAAATGGATAAAATGGGAAACTAAGTGCCCTAGATATCGCAGCCTGAGCTTCTCTGTACAAACTCATTTGAGACCATTTTGAGCTCAACATGTGTTTATGGGATTCGAAGTACTTTATCGATGCCCCAAGACGTAGCATACTTCTTCATTGTTAATTCAAGTATAGCAAGACTACCATATGTCTTGTTTTATCAAAATTTGAGCAGCCCCTTTTCGGTTTTTCAACTCAAAACCCCTTTGGTCTCAAGGCGCCCTTTGCGGGTTTTCACCTTAGCCTCTTTATTTTTCTTTTCTTTCTTTTTTTCTTTTTATTTTTTTTGAATGAATAAAGGTCTCAAAGCGCCCTTTGCGGGTTTTCACCTTGGCCTCTCCTTTTTAGGTATCTCTGAACTAAATCTGAATTTAGGATTGGATCAGTGCTCTTCCGGGGAAAGCCTCATTTACCTTATAAAGTTCTTAAGCATTTATTTTCCTTTGAAATCCTTTTGTATAGAAAGGATCTTCTGCAATACCAGGTTCCCATCATGAAATTCCTTTAGGTGAACCTTTTTCGTCATAACTCAACATCATCCATTTCTCGCACATTTGACTATGATGAATACTTTCAAACCTTTTCTGCAGTCAAGTTTACTAAAGATGTTTTACTTCATCCAATTCTTGATTCAATCGAAGCTTGGAGAAAAAGAATCTTAATTTCCATGGGCAGAACCACCTCTAATGCCCTAGCGAAGGTCCTCGTCAACTTTAATAAGCACAAAGAGTAAAAGGTAGCTTCTTATGCCCATATTTACAAGTCTCGGTCACCTTTCATAACTTTTTTGTATTTTTTCTTTTGGCAGCATTTGTTGTATTGTGATATGGCACCTAATCTTTGAACGAACTGTAATCTTTTGACATGGTACAGTCGCGCACTATAAAACATGATTCTTTTTTGGCATTTGATCCTTTTTTTTTATGACTGTCGACTTTACAATATTGGTGTATGAAGCAACTTTCATTTTCTTAGCGAAGCAATTGATGACCACGACGATGATGTCAACTAGAAGCTTTTGACGAAATCGTCCCCAGAACATCTATGCCCCATGTATTGAAAAGTTTATGAAGAAATAACTAATGTCATTCCCTTCTCTTGACGGACCAACAATATCCGATTCTCCTGGCTATTGTAGAACCATTGTCATGTGTTTTTTAGACAACCTTATAGACCTCTTTTAAGATGTTCCTAAGTGCGTCTTGATCGTGCGAAAACATCCTTGAATTCTTGGAAATAACTCAATAGTCTTGCCTTATTTCTACGGTGAGCTAGGTTTCGATCTTCATCTCTTTCCAAAGCTCGCAATGTCAACTGACCCTTTATAAGTTAGGATTTATCTTTCATCTTATTCTGCCATCTTTAACGAATCAGAAGATAGGTACAATCTCTGTCATCTTCGAAGTCTTGAGATCCTTCTAGACACATATCTCACTCCAAAGGGAGTCAGTAACAGCATCGCTCATGACAGTGATATTTGGGGACCTATTGTGGGCACGAAGGCATATTCTAAAGAATAAATGATTCTTAAGATAATTATTTGCATAGTATGATCATGAATGAAGAGTGAAAAAATATTTGAATAAAAGTTCAAAGAATAAAGGAGTAAAAGAATATCTGCTCAAATAGATGCATTTTATTGAAATAAAAATCTTGGACCCTATCCTATTTCATAAAAGGAAACTTATCGCCTCTAGGCTTAAGGCCATAAGTATGTTTTGACTATTACTTTAGGTTAGCTTTAAAAGTACACGGATCTCTTCCACAGTCCCATTGTTCAAAACACTCCCAAGTATGTGAAGTTTGGAGGTGGGTGATATCAAGGTCGTGGTTGAATTGGGTACGAATTAGAAGTACAGTGGCTTCCTGTTCCCACCATATAGGTTTCTGGCTCTTTTTTCTTCATGGGCGTTGCCCTCCTTTTTCTTAACTCTCAGGAACTTCCATCCTTCCACTTTTGATGGCATTCTCAATAAGTTCCCCAGATACCACGATATCTGCAAAGTCCTTCGTGGCACTCCCTACCAACTTGTCATAAAATGGCACTTTCAATGTGTTGATGAAAAGAACCGCTATTTCAGTTTTGGTTAAAGGTGGTTCTACTTGTGCCGAGATATCCCTCCATCTCTGCGCGTACTGCCTAAAAGTTTTCATCGGTTTCTTTTCCATCATCTACAGAGTCAACCGATCAGGCACCATGTCAGACACATGCTTGTACTGTTCGCAAAATACTGATGCTAAGTCTTTCCATGATCGAATCCTTTCTCTACTAAGTTGATTATACCATCGAAGAGCCGATCCGACTAAGCTGTCTTGGAAACAGTGTATTAGCAATTTATCCTCATTCACATAACCAGTCATCTTCCGACAAAACATGATAAGATGCACCTTTGGACAACTCGTTCCATCATATTTTTCAAAGTCTGGCACTTTAAACTTCAGAGGCAGAACCAGATCGGGTACCAAACTGAGCTCTTTGGCACTCAATGCAGAGAAGACTTTAGTGCCTTAAGACTTCAGTGCCTTCTATCACCTTGAGCCTTTCTTCCAAGCTCCTATACTTCTCTTGAACCCCGTGATCATCCACTTTTAACCTGGCTATTTCTACCGGATCATCCAAATTTGGAACATTGGGATGAGTAAGATTAGCTCCGAGGATTGATAAAAATATACCCTGCCTTGAATGAGCAGGTGGTACAGGTCGTTGTTGCAGGTCTGCAGGTTCCCTTTGAGGATATCCCCTTTGTGTTACATGAGAGTGAGGTGGGGTGAACCCTGGGGGATAGAGCGGATCCTGATCCTGATTAACTCTCGACTGAGGTTCCATAACGTCAAGGCTCTGCATAGGTCTCTTCCCTTTAACCAAAGCTGACATCATTTCCATCATCTTGGCCATTTGGTCCTTTTGTTCGAGTGATTCCTCTTGAGATCTCACCATCAGATCTCTTGTTTCCTGCTATGACTTAGCCAACTGTTCTTGTAATTCCCTTTGGGTCCTTTCCATCCTTTCGAGTTTTTCATTAAATTCAGCCTCCATTACTCTAGCTTGTCGGCGAGTCTTGTGGCGTGATTCCGGACTTGTAGTGTCACTACTGCGTATTATATGATTTTAACCTCAGTGAACGATTATGCGATATGAACATGCACTGAATGGATGAATGAACAAATGAAAAATGAATGTTAGTCATGAATGAATATGCAAGAATTTGGTGTTGATTTCAAGATAGCCCCATACTTAGGCATTTCATTTATCAAAAAAGTCTATTACAAAACGTTTTGGTCACTTGTGTAATTGACTCCTTCATCAGAAACCCATTTTTTGGCAACCAGTCTCTAATCAACACCTTCCTAACAAGATGCCTATGATGCATGATGACAAATAAAAATAAATACAAACAATCTTGGTTAGTAATCACAATAAATATGAATAGAGAAAAACTACAAAAAACCTACCAAATTAAGCTTCTCGGTCCCACAGGCCTGATTCTTTTGCATACAAGTGTAACTGTAAAAGAAATAAAAGGTAAGGGGTGCTTCTCCTATGTACTTACTTCGGTGACTATTAAACGGGCGAAGGTTCAACATGGCTCTAATTAGGTGGCTCGTACGGTTTACTATATGTGGTTTCAGTTCTAGATGGGTACTCAAATCGTCCGTACTGTCATCTACTAAGATTAGTACAGAGCCTTGGTCATTGCCTATTACAGGCTCACGAGTTCAATTCGAGGGATTACATTTACTTATGCCTATGCGGAGGGACAAGTTAACTCACGAAAGCATAAGTCATATGTAACCCGAAAGTATTCACTAGCCTGTGCGGAGGGCGAGTTAACTCATGAAGGCATAGCGTTTATTTTCACTTAAATGGACAGAGCCCGGGTATAGAACTCATGTTATGTAAAAATGCACATGAACGGTGTGTGGGGAGAAACTCACAAACTTTTCGTTTTATTTTGAAAACTAAACTAAGGAAACTAAAACCATAGAAATTTAGAGCTTCAAAACAAGAAGATAAAACAAGTTAGAAAATATTTACAGCACGATGCAAATGCATGATTTTCAAAAATAAAATTTCGAGATCACGAATAAGTATCAACTTGAATAAAGAATTTCAAAACATTTTGACAACACACGTTTAATTCCCGAATCGATTCTCAAAAAGGTTCCCCAGTGGAGTCGCCAGCTGTAGCGACGTAAAAATTTTGCTTGGTCGCTAATTGAGACGATTTATTGAGAATTTAAAAAACCGAATTTCAATTTTATTAAAAGTGGAGTCGCCACCGATCTTTTTTCTAGGTGTGATCGGACACCTAATAAAACCTCTTTTTAACAGAAAAAGTTTATTTTAGGGTAAAAAGAAGGCCGGGTTTAGGTCTACATTAAAATTCAGAGAAAAATAGGGTTCGGGAGTCGGTTACGCACGAGGAAGGTATTGGCACCCTCGTGACACCCAAAATTGGTATCTTATTAAACACGCGCTGTCTTAAATTTCAAAAATACAAGTTCACTGTAACATTTAATCGTGAACCAATCAAAACACGAGAATTTCAAGTTTTTGGTTTTTTTTTATTTTGAAGGATGTCCAGTTTTTAACACGAGCCAACGTGATTCACCCAGCATAGCGATGAAATCACGGACTTAATGTTGAAATCGGTACATTGCCTTATTTTTGAAATTAATTAAAACATGAGAAAAAATATTTCTAAAGTAAGAATTTAAAAATAAATAAATGATGCAAACAATGATATCATTAATGAAAATAAATGATGCAAACAATGGTATCATTAATGAAAAATATTAACATGGAATATTAGAATAACAATAACAATGATTTTAAAAAAAAAAGAAAATAAAAACAAATCATGTACTAATAATAAAATAAGAAAAATAATATATTTGGTAATAATAGTATAAAATAATAATATGTACATAAAAATATATATATGCATATAATAAAAGTATGTACTAATACATTTAGAACAGCTCGTAACGTAATTGTAACAATAATAAAATGACGGTGCCTATAAACGATGTGATGATATATCAAAAACAATAAATAAGTAATAGCAACAACTACTATAATCTGATATTAGTTAAGTAAAAGAAATAAATAACATATGAAACTATAAACAACTTAATATAAATAATAAATAGAATCTTAACATAAATAATACTAAAACCGTTTAAAACAAATAATGTAAAAAATTTGAATAATGTAAAAATTTAAAATGAGCGGCATATATAAAATAAAAAATGAAAATAAACAAGGTATAAAAAAATGTCTCAAAATAAACCGTATAAATGAAATTTGAAAATAAATAATGGAGAAAAGAAAAAAAAACAAAAGATTTAAGATTAAACAACACACATAATAATTTAAAATAACAAAACAATTCAACAATAATATATAGAAAGAAGTTTAAAATAATAATACGTAAAAGAAGTTCAAAACAAGTAAAATATAAAAATATAAAATAGTTTAAAATGCATAAGAGGAAAAACTTAAAATAAATACTCATAAAGCAGTTTTTTAAAGAAGATAAAATTGAAAAGAATAAGTTAAACAAATCCAGGACCGATTTGAAGTTGAAATAAAATTAGAGGGTCAAATCCAGAGAAAATAAAAGAATCGGGGAGCCGAATGAAAAGCGCGCAAAGAAGGGGACTGAAGCAGCAATATGCCCATTCGGGCCTACTATGTTATTATAAAAGCCTGAATTTTTTTTTAAAAAGAGTCTGCTGCTGCATTAAAAAAAAAAAACAAAGCCTTTCCTCTTTTTCTTTCATCCCTCTCTCCGTTCCTCTTCTCTTCCGGCCAAGAAGGGTCACTTAGGGGTCCACCGCGCTGCCTTCTTGGGCCGGCGGCCGGCGTTGCGCGAAAGGGACCCCTCCGATGACGAGGAGACCGACGGGGGTGAGTATTCGCGTCCTTTTGTATTTTTTGTTTTTTTGCATATAAATGTAAATAAAAAATAAAAAGGCTTAAAGAAAAATATAAACAGAAATAAACCTTAGAAATATTCAAACTTTCCCTTGCTTTTTATTCAAAAATCGAAAGAGGGAGCCCCCTCCCGTTTTTACAATCTGATTTCTTGTGGCTTTATAGCCATTTTGAATACAATATTTACTGTTTATTTGCTCTATTATTGCTCTGCTGTTGCGTGTTGCCATTTGCTCTATTTCTGCTTTGATTTTGCTTCTTGCACTATTTTGGCTTGTTTGCAGGTCTAGGCGAGGTTGACAGGGACGGGTTTTTGCTGTTTTAGTGCAACGGGACAAGGCAGAGCCATTCCTCGAGCGCCGAATGCGCTGTTGAAACACGTGGGTGGCCAGTGCGTGGAAGGAAACGGTGATTAGGGTTTCAACAAAGCTGAAACTAGTTTAGGTAGTGGGCTTATCGGGCCTAATTTGTTTGGGCTACTTGGGCATTTGTAAATTGGGCTTTTACATTTTGTAAATGGGCCTTTTAGCTTTGGTTTTTTTATTTGGTCTATCTGTTGTTTAGTGGTTTGGGCCCGGACAAATTTAGGCCCGTATAGTACTCTAATGATATGCCAAATTCAAAGGAACTAATTTTCATTTCTGATATTGGTAATGATAATCTAATTTTAACATTTTCAAACCTAATTTCCATTATTAACTTTCAAACCTAGGTGCTCAGAACCGCGTCTGTCTTTACCGAGTCAAAGTCTTATTGGCTATTGATACAATACTTGAATGCATGTTGAAAAATCGAAATAGATCAGACTGACTGTGTTACTCTAAACAAGCTTTAGCTTAGTATATGTTTGTTTAGTTATGAATAAGGGTAATTATTCTACCTATATTCAATAGAGTAAAAAAATTCTTCAAGTGGGTCTAGAATGATGTTAAATGTCTTTTTCTTTTTAATTATTTAACTATTATTTTATTACACCATAGAAATAAAAGGCATCAACTAAGATTTGTTTGTGCAATTTTTTTTACTATAGGACAAAAATCCTATAAATATACCTAAAATCAAAGTTTTAGCATCCATACTATTATTTTAGCTCGGGTTAGTATCACAAATGAATTGTGCACTTACTCAATTAAGGAAATTAAGAAAGTATATTTTCGTAATTAGAATAAGTTATAAGTTCCATGAGTCAATTGTGCACCAACCCATGCTATTTACATTAATAAAATATTAAATTTACCACTGAACCAAAATTTTGTTTTAATATGATATTTACATTTTAATCAATGTTGTTGACTAAATTGCTATCACAAGTAAACTCGACACTAATTTAAGATTAATGATAATATCATGATAAACAGTTGTAGTGCATTTAATTTTCTTAATATAATGCATTTATGTGTTTAAATTTCATTTTACTCACAATTTAATCTATTTTTTAATTTTAATACAGTACATATTTCATGTATTACTAATTAATTTCAAACTATACGTTTCATTATTTATTGTATGTTTCTCTCTTAAACTAACATTTGTGTTTTAATTACATAGTTTCCACGTGTATAGGCGTGTGATAAAATCTCTAGTATAAATAAAATCAATTGAATTGATAATTAAAATTTGATAAAATCATATAAAAACAAGTGAAAATTTAATATATATAGCCAATGTTTATTTGGAGCAATGATTAAACTTCTTGTTTCACATTTAGATGACACATATTCAAACTCTGTCATCTCATTCCTTCTCTTCTAATGATCCAAAAAAATCTGATATATATTTATTATATTTATTTAATTTTGTAATGATGAAATTTAAATTTAAATTTTAAATTTTATATATTAAAAATTATACTATTAAATTAAAAGGTAAGTATTGGTATAATGGCAGTTTATTTTTTATTTCACAAACAACTTTAAAAGATTAACATGTGTTTTTTTATATTTTTTAATATTTTACTATATCTTTATAAGACACTTGTCAACCCCTAACTTTACTTGTAAAGTCTAAAAACTCCATTAGCATGTACTAACTAATTTTCCACGAGTTAAATTCATATTTTTATTAAATATTTATTATATTTAATAGTTCTTAACAAGTTTTGGTTTCTAATTTACTTTCTAAAACATCATCTTTATAAGAAATGTATTTTTAATATAACTCTATATGCAGTAATTGTGGTGATAAAAGAATTTTACTATTAATCATTATATTGTTATTAATTTTAGTACTTATATTTTTCGAATTAAAATTTTAGCTTTGGCCCAAACAATAACAATTAAATATTTTTGATTAAATTGTGCTATTAGTCTTGCATTATGTGCAAAGTTGTAAATTTAGTACATATATCCAATTTGAAAATTTTTAGTCTCTATACTTTTAGAATTTTGAAATTTTAGTCTTGCACTATGATTGACATTAAATATGTTAAGTGGTCTTTTTTTTTTTTTTTGTAATATGTGGAAATAGAAAGCTGACGTGGAATTGCACATGTGATAATATATTTTGTCACATAAGATTTTAGAAATAGCTTAATTGAACTTATTAAATTTAATAGCTATGGGTCAAAACTAGAATTTTAAAATTCAAAAAGTAAAAAAGAATAAAAATAACCAAATCAGAGTATAGGGGTTAAATACATAATTTACACATAGTATAGGGACTAATAGAAATTAAAAAAAAAAGATTGAATTCTATTTAGGCTTAACTACAAAATTGGCTGTCAAACTATATCTCTTTTCTCACTTGAGCACCTAACATTTTTTTTTATCAAAAGTGATACTTAAACTATCAGTTGTATCTCATTTTGTCCCAAAACACAATACCAACCAGTAAGAACATGTGATGTTCTTATTACACTTTGTACACTTTTTTGGATATAATGAGATAAAATTGATAGTTTAAATAACACTTTTGGAAAAATAAAAACTTTAAGAACCTAAGTGAGAAAGTGGTATAATTTGAAAACTAATTTTACATTTAAGCCTTCTATTAAGAATTAACTACGCTAATTATCCTTAGCTATACTATCTTTACCTTTTAAAGACATCTTTAGTTTTAATAGAAATAAATTGACCCCTTCAATTCTTTCATGATATTCATAGCCTGATCAAGGAAAAAAATTAAGGTGCCATGTCTTCCACCGAAAACCAAACCAATAGCCAAACTGTTAACAACCATCCTTCCACGATTGTTGCGACTACTTCAGTGCTGCTTTTCCAATTTCACTTAATCAATTAATGGTCAAAGTTATCTCTATGTTTATGGTTATCTTTATAGTATGGTATTGATGGAATAAAGGTGTTCGAAACGTGAGGAAGAGAAAACCATCATACCACCGTATGCCTCCATTCTCATAATTATCCTTCAATCAGTGAAGCTATGGGCATGGGAGTGGGAGTGGGAGTGGGAGTGGGAGTGGGAGAGTAGGATGTGTCGTGGTCGAAGTAATTATCAGTCCTCTTTCCCTTCTTAAAATTGTGGGTATCAACAGTCGAATGGTTCATAGTCTCAATATACGCCTTAGGATACGTCTACAATTGTGTGTCACAATTATAATGGTAATGGTCATATAGCACAAATATTTTACCTTGGCAATATCACCTTCAATGCTAGCAATTCAAAAATATTGCTCCACCCATTATAAGAAGTTGTCCACATTCTTCATAAATCTGGATCTCTTTTAATTCCTTCAGTTTCGTCAAGTTTGACCGCTCTATTTTCCATTTCTAATAGAATATCCATCGAATGATTAGTTTTTTTAGCCCTCACACAAATTTTTGGTGAGATATCTTAAATTTCTACTTAAAACACCATTTCAAACTCGAAATGTTAATCAAAACACGAGGTTTGATACCAATTGTCATAACTTAGACTTTTAACCAAACAAACCTCACGACCTTAGGAGGAGAATAAGCTTTTAAATTGCTTAAGTCAAGCTAAACACTAAGATAATATCAATTGTCATGGCGTAGACTAACTAAAGAATTCTTGAAGACAGTAAAGATATTTTTTATTGTTTCTCAAATGTGTTGTATGATCATTTGATCTGTTTTGTTTATGATAATTCAAGTTTGATTTAGATTCATGGTTTCTAAACTGAAGATCTTGATGAAATTAACCCATTTTCGAATTTTAGATTCTAGGATGTTTTGATTTGAATCCTTTATGCCGTAAAATTAATTGGGTTATTTCTTGAAAGATGATTTCTCGGATTTATTTTGTGTGATTTTTGTACTGTCCCCTGCCAAATTTTAGAAAATTTATTTCTTCTCCCTTTTTGGGGATTATGATATAATTCCTTTAAAGATGAGTATCATTTGTTGCATCTTCAACTTCAAATACTTGAAAAATATTGGTTGTTTCTGCATCCAAATGCGCTTTTATGTTGAAACTAAATGCAAGAAACAAAAGAATAACCAGAGTCTTATCAATTTCTAATTTGGTAGAACTGCTCACAATGTATATGCTGTTGCATATAAAACAAAATGGTTGAGAGTTACTGTAAAAGATTTGGGTGTTTGAATATGGTCTGTTTTGATTGTCAAATTTTGAAGATATAAGGAGCTGCATATTGGAGTTCCAAAGATGCCTGCACAAAATATTGAGACTGGCCATGAGGACACCGTCCATGATGTTGCCATTGTTGGCTACTGCTTCATCCGATACTACCATTAAGATCATTGGTATTACCACTTCGGTTCGCAGTGGCCATAAAGGACCTGTTTGGGAGGTTTGGCACATTTGAAGTTCGGATCAGTCCTTGCATCTTGTTATTACGACGATCAAGTGATAATCTAGAAGGAATAATCTGAATGAATGGCTGCAGGCTCATATTTTTAATGAACATAAGTCATCCATGAACTTGGCCTCTGCTTGGTCTGTGGATCTTCCAATAGGAATATCTGGGTCTTCACCGCTACCACTAATGGTGGCTGGGATACCTCCACGAAAGACCAAGCTCTCCCTGTTGGAGTGACTAGTTTCATGAGCACCATCAATAGCACCAGGGGAATTAGTTGGATCCGGTGTAGAAGCTGGCTTCTGGCAGGTGTGACATTACTTTCAAGGTAAAGGAACAGTTTTTAAGAGTAGAAATAGATCAAAATTTTACCAGAAGAATTAATTTATCTATTTTTCAGTAGAAGAGATAAAATAGAATCTAACTCTTAGTACAATACTACTATAGTACTTTTACCTATTATGCACTTATATATTTGTTGACTTGGATATGAATTTCCTACTATATATTCATAACTAAGGTACATAGGATAATCTAGGAGGGCTGCCCGGTCTAGCCACTTAAAATGAAAAATTGTTATGTAAATCTTTCAATTTTCTTTTAAAATTTTAAATTACTAAAAGTAAAATTGCACTGACTCTTTTAAAATTATAAAAATTTGATTTAATTCTTTAAAAAGTATAAAAATATAGACTATAAAAAACTAAAATTTTATTTGACTCTTAAAAAATTGTTTTGGCTTCGCCCTTGCTGACATACATTCAAGTCCAGATAACATAGGTCGTGATATTGATTTTGCCACCTTGTTTTCTACATTAATTTTCTCTACTAATTGGATTAAGGCGTTAGTGTTGAATGCAACTTTTTTTTTTCAAGTTTTTCATGTATTTCGAGAGTTCTTCGAAGGCCATATCCTCGTAATCTAATGTTCACAATTGCAAGTCATTGTTTCTTAGTTTGTCCCAACCTGGCTGAAACAAAGATTCCTTATCTGGTTTAACGTCAACCAATTGCAGGGCAGCGGAACTTGAATCAAGGTTCGTTTTCAAGCCTTTACGATCATACATATATAATTGACATAATAGTAGAATTTTTAAATTTATTGCAGATATTATTGTGGCAAAGTTGCAGCTTTAGTAAAATCACTTGGTTTTGTGGCTCTAATCCGAACCTTTGATGAGCCTGAGAAACCATGTAAGCCGCATGCACTTCCCCCCACTTGTTTATTGTCCTGTATTTTATAAGAAATTTGAGTTGTGAAAAACAATGGGCCTATCATAGATTACCGATTTTCTTCCGTCAGTTTCTTTTCTTATTTTGGCTCTTTGTTTTTATATGATGGAATGATTCCTTGGTAAACCTTTCTAGTATGAGGTTCTTGATGTTGATGGTGACTAGTTATCTTTATAACTACATCAATAGTCAATTATAAAAAAATTTCAAGTGGGTTACTAATATTTTTGAATTTTATTTTTATTTTTTAAACTCTACCATTATATCAATAATGGAAGTTAAACATGACTATCTTTTATTGGCATAACAATAAATTTAGGTTTTTAATATCTATATATTTTATTAATTTGATTCTAATTTTAAAAAAAATTATTTGGGTAAACTACACCATAGGTCACCCAACTATGGACCTATTTCTTTTTAGATTGCTCAACTATAAATTTTTTTTTTTAAATTGGTCACCCAACTAATCGAGATTGTTTTTTTTTTAATATTTGTTAAGTGTTATTAAGTGTCTGATTGGAGGGTGATGTGACAGTTAAAAATTGATATAATAACAAATTTAATCCTCAAAATTTATATATTTTATTGATTTAGTCATAATTTAAAAAAATAGTCCTCGAAATTTATAAATAGTCTCAATTTGATCCTAATTCTAAAAAATTTTAAATAAATATTTAAAACTAAATATTTTTAAAAATGTATAATAAATTCACCAACAAATTCTTTCAGAGCAGCCATTTTCTTCTCTTTTTTTTTCCTTCTCTACAACACCGACTTCTCACCCTCTTCAATATGACATGATCGTCAACACCCCAACTTAGCCTCAACCTACCCCAACTCTCCAACTCATTAAACTAGACTCGCCCAATTCACTTGAGGAAGAGGACCCAAAAAAAGAATTAGATTTTAATTCAGAGGTAGGAAAGAAATTGACTTCAGATAAGAAATTGACTTCAGATGTAACAACCCGCTCGATGTAGACCATATCAATATGTTGTTTGGTGTATAGTTTAATAAGGCAGGGTAGAAAAAGGGTGAGAATTGTGAACTATCTGTTATAAGTCTAGCTGGCATATTGCATGGATTCGACAGCACACCATTTTGCGGAACGCCTTGCTGGAATTTGCTATTTGGCGAATGTAACACCCTTTAACCGTGTTCGACACCGGAACAGGGCACGAGGCATTACAGGACTTAAACATAAACATTCAAACGAAACTGAGCCATAAAATTTCATTCATATTGAAACTATTCATTCATATGCATATCGTCCCTTACATGGGCCTACGGGGCCCAAAACATATATTGAGAGTAGTTTGGGACTAAACCAGAAACTTTGGAACACTTAGAAAATTTTCATATTTTGGAGAGTCACATGCCCATGTGGGTAGGCCGTGTGGTCACACACGCCCGTGTGGCTTAGGACATACCCATGTCCTCAACCCGTGTAACTCTTTGTTTATGACATCATCAGCAAAATAGAGTCACACGGCCAAGTCACACGCCCGTGTGCTAGGCCGTGTGGCGAATTGAATTTTCGCATTTAAGGTGCAGACATCACACGGCCTGGGCACACGCCGATTGTAACAGCCCGGTGTAGACTCTAGTCGGAACAATGGTTTCGAAACCACAAATTCGAGGTCAAAAAAATATTTTAATATTATTTTTGATGTTTATGGCATGTGATAAAGTACGTGTGAAATTTCTATGTGATGATTTTATTATTTGAGTGTCGAATCAAGAAAAAGGACTAAATTTTAGAAAATGTAAAAGTTGTTAATGTGCTTAATTGATGTGGTTTATTAAGCCAAATGTCCTTAAGATGATATTATACCTTTAATAGGATTAATAGACATAAATGGGCTAGTATTAAATGGTTTTCATATTATATCATTAAGGGTATTAAAGTAAATTGTGAATTAAGTTAATAAAATAAAATAAAACATTAAATTGTTCATTTTTTTTTACCACCATTGCCGAAAATTAGAAGAGAAAAGGGAGGCTTTTAGGGCTTTAAGCATTCGACACTTACAAAGCTTAATTAAGGTATGTTCTTTGATCGATTTTTGATAATTTTTACATTTTTGTGATCATTGTCAATTATTCTAGCAAGCCCATGTTTTAATTTATGGAATTGGTGATGATTTTGAGTAATGCCATTGTTGAATATGTGAGTTTTGAGTTGTTATATGGTGAAATATGAAAGCTTGGTGATTGATAAACATATTTTGTATTGAGATATTTGATGAATTTGCTTATTATGGACTAATTTGTGAAATTGAGAAATTGAGGGGTTGAAATGTGAAATAAATGAAATATATAGGCTGCTAGGGACTCAATAGATATTCAGCCAAGCTTATGTGTAATGGGATTTTGTGAATTTGATATATTTGTGAATTAGGGACTAAAGTGTCAAAATGTGGGAATATGAGGGCTAATTTGTAAAATACCATAAATATATGTCTTTGGATTGAATCGAATGAAATGTGAGATTGAATGGTTGAATTTAAATGTATATAGATTAAAAGAGTAGAAATTTGGATTTAGATCGAGGCAAGAACAAAGTGCTTGATTGATCGACCAAAATCGTCGATACTATATCCGAGGTAAGTTCGTGTATAATACGTACTGCTTAATGATATTTGTATGTGATGTAATGAATAGAAATGTGATAGTGATGTTGAATATGTGAGCATGTGAATTGAAAATACGAGGCACCAAGTGTGCGAATATTGAATGGCTACGGCTACCGAATATAGCGCTGAGTGTGCGAATGTGAAACAATGTTGGCCGAATTGAGCACTAAGTGTGTGATACCAAGATAAGTTCCATTTAATATAATGGCACTAAGTGTGTGATATTAGTATAGCATTGGCTAGATATTTGGCACTAAGTGTACGAGCTCAGCGATTGCTTTAGAAATGATTGAATGAGTTAATATGTCGAGCATTGAGGTGGTAAATGTAATAGCTAAGTACGAGATTGTACAAGTATGTACGGAACTTATGCGGTTGATGATGTTGTGTATGATATAGATGAACCTATGTGGTTGATTATATTGTATATGAAATAAATGAATCTATGTGATTGATGGATTGAGTAAGAGATAGATGAATGAACATGTTTGAATGAATATGATTATATTGTATATGAAATAAATGAATCTATGTGATTGATGGATTGAGTAAGAGATAGATGAATGAACATGTTTGAATGAGATGATTTGAGTTGAAATGTATATGATGGTTTAAGAATAATAGTAAAGTCATGAAAATGAGAAAGAGATGTGGATGAGATTGCTTAGTGAGTTGGATTAAGCTATGTGCTAGTTTAATTGCTTGATCGCATTAAATTATTTAATTAAATGTATTATATTACGAGCTTACTAAGCGTAAAGCTTACTATATGAATATCTCTCTGTTTTACAGTGTTATAAAACTAGCTCGAATTCAGGGATTGTCAGTGAAACAATCACACTATCGGACGTCTATTTTGGTATCTTTTTGAAAATGTTTATACTTAAGTATGGCATGTATAGGCTAGTAGTAATATGGTATGTTGGATAAATGTAATCTTGCCATGTGATATGGCATGATAATGAATGGCATTTTGGCTTGTGTTGGCTTATACTTTGTATTGATATCTAGTACTTTATAATGTGTATATAAGGCTTTGTATAAAATAGTCAAGTTGAGAAGCTTGGTAAGAAATTTGGTTGTGGTTTTGGTATGATTATAAGATGAGTTTTGGATGTGAGATTGAGATGATGTTTATAAATGAATGAATGGTTGTGGCATGTAGATTTGGTAAGTTTTGGTATGGTCAATAAGCATGAAATTGGTTAAATAAGAAATGGTTATAATGGTGGATGTGTTGTGAATGAGTTTTGGCTGTAATTGAGGTATAAATGTTGCTTATGTGATGCTTGTAGGTACAAAAGAAATGGGGAGTGAAATGTGGCTTAAACCAAGTGTAATTTAATGCTACACGTGTAACAGCCCGAATTAGGGGCTAAACGGGATAGTGGTTTCGAAACCATGAATTCGAGGTCTAAAATATTTTTCCCGATTGAGACTTGATATTAATTGGGTGATTGAATGTTTGTGTGAAATGTTGGTAGATAAATTTTATTGTTTGCATGTCCAATTTAATAGGTTAGACTAAATTGCAATAAGTGAAAAGTATGTGTTTTAATTCATAAAAGTACTCGATTGAAATGGGGTTTTAAATCTAAGGTCCTTATGCAGTAAGTAGACCATTTTATTTGAGTTTGGACAAAAATACCCATAGAAGGGAAAAATTTTAAAGAAAGGCATGAGGGGCATTTTGGTCATTTAGATAATTAAAGAAATAAAAAGGGAAAATAAGTCAAAATTGGTGTCTATCTTCTTCCTCTTGGTCGATATTTGTAAAGGCACCATAGCTAGGGTTTTGTCATCTTTTCAAGCTCCAAGTAAGTGACTCTTAGCGCCATTTTTAATGCTCTTCGTATTTTTGAAATCTTCGTAACTTGCTCTAGCTATTTCTACCACTAATTTGAGCTAGGGTTCATTTTTAAAATTTTACCCATGGATGACCTAAATGCATTTTGATGTCTAGTGCTAGAATATGAAAGTTTAAAGAGTGGTGAACAACTTTTACTAGGTGATTTTGGTGAACAAATTGTAAAAAGGATTTATTTGTAAAAAGTGAAATATTGTGTGCATAAATCGTGAAATGATGGAAATTGTGGGCTGCTATAAGAGAAAAAATGGTTCAGCCAGGCTTAAAATACAAGAAAATGGGATGAAAATCATTTATCGAGCCTAGGGACTAAATTATAAAATTTAGAAAGTTAGGGGTCAAATTATAAAATTTGCTATAGGAAGATTTTGGACTGATTTGAGTAATGTGAATATTGAATGGGTTAAATGTGTCATTATAGATTGAGAAGAACGTGGAATCGACCTTGACCGAGGTAAAGGCAAGGTTTTAGACTAAATCACAAATTTGACATATTTCATATCGAGGTAAGTTTATATGTAAGTAATGCATTGAATTTATTAATGTCATTATATACGGTTGTATATTGTAAAGAATGCTTGAGTAATATTGTTATTAGAAAGTTGTGAGAATGTGAAATTTCCGGTTGAACCTTCGAAAACCGAGAGATATGGATGAAATGTAGCTAGGTCACATGTGTGGCTCCGAGGGTAGGACACCATGTAGACACGAGAGCTACGAGATGTTATATGGTAGCTAGGTCACATGTGTATATACCATGTGTACATGAGAGCTACGGGTTAAAATAGCTAGGTTACATGAATGTTACTGAGAGTACATCATGTTGACACGAGAGCTATACGGTAAGTAGCTAGGTCACATGAGTGGTTCCAAGTGTAGGACATCATGTTGACATGAGAGCTATGATATGAGACTATGTGGGCTAGGTCACATGTATGGTCCTAAAAGTACATTATGTGCACACGGGAGCCGGATTATATGGAAGGTGGGGCTTTATGCGGAAACCACTGAATATCGATGGATATTCCAAAAGGTTCAACGGGGAAAATTTACTAAATGATGTTTGGTGTGAATAAGTAATGTATAAGTGCAGGGATGTGAGCAAGTGCATATGAGCAAGGGTGAATGTGAGTATGTGCATGGATAGACAAATTGTATGTGGTGTATGTGAATCTAGGTAAGGTTAAAGCGAGTTAGTGAAGTCAGATGAGCATTGAAATTGTGTTATGTTAAATTTTGAGCTTAAATTTGAGTATGTTATTATAATGCTAATTATTTGCATATAGACTTACTAAGCTTAAAGCTTACCCCTCTTCTGTTTCTCTTGTCTTATAGTGTTGCCAAACCAGCTCGGAATTCAGGAAGCGTCGAGGATCATCCATACTATCAATACCCATTTTGGTATATTGAAATGTATTTTTGAATTATGGCATGTATAGGGACTTGGTTGTTTTATAAGTGTCAAAGTAGTTTGGCTATCATGTGGGTTCATGTCTCTTGATAAGTCATTTTATATTAAGGCCATGTGATATGGCTAATGATGCTATTAATTTGTGTGCTTATATGAGGTAATTTATGAAATGGTTGGGTTGCTTGTGTGTGGATGACTTGATATGTGATGATTAAATGTTAAATATGGCTATAATGATTGTCTAAAAGAGTTTTTGGTGTGTTGTGATGAAATGGTATAAACATATCTGTGTTTGGGGTGTGGAATGGCTTGGAAAATAACCTAACTTAGGGCCACATGGTCAGCCACCACAGCCATGCGAGTAGGGCATGTGAAATTGCATGAATTTTTCAGAGAATAAGTACGCCACATGGTTTGCCCACACGGGTGTGTTCCGTGGCCGTGTGACCAAATTTGCATGCTGACGTCATAAACAGAATACCCAAGTTTTTACACACGGGGTAAGAACACGGGCGTGTCGAGGCCGTGTGAGGGACACAGGCTAAGGACACGGGCGTGTGCTCGGTCTTATGAAAACCCTTGTAGGTTTGAAATGAAAAATAAATTCGCAATAATTCCACACGGGTTGGGGACATGGGCGTGTGCGACCACATGGCTTGCCTACACGAGCGTGCCCTTGTCTCACACGGACATGTGCCCTGTTTTTAGCCAAATTTTCCAAAATTTTTCTAAGTTCTCGGTTTGGTCCCAGACCACTCCCAAATCATGTTTTGGGCCTCGCAGGCCTACTTTAAGAATTTTATGACATATTATGAACAAGTTTTAATTTGAAATGAAATTTTATGGTTCGACTTTGAGTGGTTGGTTGTGCTATTGTCCTGTAATACCTCGTATCCGGTTCCGGCATCGAACTCGGGTAAGGGGTGTTACATTTAGTGGTATCAAAGCTATGGTTTAGTCGATTCTTGGACTACTGTAGCATGTGTACGAGTCTAGCTATACATGCCATAAAATTATTGTGATAGTATGGTGACTCTTGACATTTCTAAACTGTGTTTTGTTTTATATAGTAATAGAACTCGACTGAGCAGTAGCTGATGATGCTGCTAATGACGCGCAGGCTCCGGCGCAAGGGACTGATCCAGTAGAAAGTAGACCTGAAACATTGAGTCAAGGAGACGAGGCTCAGGATGCCTTTCTCTGGATGATGAATGATTGGTACATTGATTTTGTTAGAGCAAATCTTAATACTCAACCCCCTTCCTCCCACACCTGTGCCACAATCGGTCCCTGTAGCTCCATAGAGTATTAATATGATAAGATTGACAAAACCTCTGGTGGATAAGATACGTAAACAAGGGGCCGAAGAGTTTAGAGCTAGTGTCGATGATGATTTAGAGAGAGTAGAATTCTAGCTCGAGAATTCCATACAGGTATTTGATGAATTATCTTGTACACCTGAGGAGTGTTTAAAATGTGTTGTCCTTGTTGAAAGACTTGGCTTATCATTGGTGGAAGACCTTGATATCTGTAGTCCGAAGGAAAGAGTAACATGGGATTTCTTCTTGGAAGAGTACCGAAAGAAATATATCAGTCAATGATTTGTCGATAAAAAACGGAAGGAGTTCCTTGAGTTGAAGCAAGGTAAGATAATTGTAGCTGAGTATGAACGTGAGTTTGTTAGACTTAGTAAATATACACAAGAGTGTGTTTCTACCAAGGCAATGATATGTAGAAGGTTTGAGGATGGGCTTAATGATGACATCAAGGTGCTAGTGGGAATTTTAGAATTAAAAGAATTCATGGTATTGGTTGACAGAGCTTGTAAAGCTGAGGAGCTAAATAAAGAAAAGAGGAAAGCTACTATTGAGGCTAGAGATGCTAGAAAAAGACCGATGAGTAAGTCGTTTTGAATCTCAATTGAAGAGATCCAAAGAGATGAAGCCTTGAAAGACAGCTTCAACTGAGTATTCCCATCGAGATAGAAGGAAATTGTATTCAGGTTCTAAGGTCCAAGCTACCTCAGTGGCGAGTGTAGGCAATGTGAGATCTAATAAGCTCGAGTGCTAGAATTGTGGTAGGCAGCATTTTGGCAAGTGTTGGGGAACTACCCGGGCTTGTTTTAACTGTGGTTCTCTAAATCACTTTGTTAAAGATTGCCCTGAGAAAGTGGGAGATGAGAAATTTCATACTACTAGACAGAGTAATGCCCTTAGCAAGGGTAGACCCTCGCGAAATGTCGGAGGTAGGACTAGCAATAAGGGTACGATGAAAGATGTAGTTGCAAGGTCAGAGGCGAGAACCCCTGCCAGAGCATATGCTATACGAGCTCAGGAAGAGGCATTATCTCCTGATGTGATCACTAGTACATTCTCACTCTATGATACTAATGTCATTGTATTGATTGACCCTGGGTCCACTCATTCTTATATTTGTTTAAAATTGGCGTATAGTAAGAATTTGCCTGTTGAATTGACTGAATTTATGATTAAAGTGTCCAACCCTTTAGGCAAGTATGTGCTAGTAGATAAGGTTTGCAAGAATTGCCCTTTGATACTTTGAGGTTACTATTTTTCGGCCAATCTGATGTTGTTGCCATTTGATGAATTTGATGTTATTTTGGGCATGGATTGGTTGACATTATATGATGCCAAGATAAATTATAGGCAGAAAACTCTTGAGTTGAAATGTGAAAATAGTGAAATTCTTTGGGTTGAAACAGATGAGTCAAATAAAATGCCGGTTGTGATTTCGTACATGTCTCTTCAAAGGTGCATGAGAAAAGGGTGTGATGCTTACCTTGCATATGTGTTGAATACCGAGATAAGTGAGTTGAAGTTTGAATCAGTGCCAGTAGTTTGTGAATTTCCAGATGTGTTTCCAGAAGAATTACCCGGGTTGCCTCCTGTTAGAGAAATTGAGTTTGCCATTAATTTATTACATGAGACTGCACCTATTTCCATTGCTCCGTATAGAATGGTTCCGACTGAATATCTATCGGTTAACAATGTCTAGTACTAGCGTTAGTCATCTACTAACCCAACGAAACACATACCCAAACAAAGATCTAACATTCGGCCTTACCTAAGGTTCCCTTGACTGAACACCTACCTTTAATCGAATGATGAGCGAAAGGTTTCAACCACCCCCAGCCTTGATAACACCGCACCTATCAGAGAAGAAAGGGAATCGGCAACAAGCTAGAGATAAGATGCCTTCAGTTTTTTAATAATACTAGAATAAGGTGCCTTGAAAAAGATTAGAAAAACTAAAAACAAATCAACCCACTTACCGCTTAACAGAGATCACTTATTAAACCCAAAAATAGATTCAAGAGGCACAAAAGGAGAAGGATAAGTAGAGATGTAATCAACTAATGAAAACAAAATAGCCAAGGTATGTTATTCGGCCAAGTTTTGAAATAGAAGCAAAGAATATTAAAAAAGACAAAGGGTTTCTATCGGCTTGAGAAAGAATGGTATTCGGTCAATACCTAAAAGTGATGAAAAGATTCATTTGTGGGTGACAAGAAGGGTGCATTCGACTTTGGAGAGAAAGAAGAGAAGCAAGAAAACATGGATGTCGATTAGAGATCCTTAATAGTCAAAGAGACAGTATTCGGCTTTACGCAAAAAGAGAAGCATTAACGAGATTTGGGTGTAACGCCCTGATTTTTAGGATTTTTGGGATTTTGTGATTTTTGGTGAATTCTAAAATTTTGGTGTTCTGGATACTGAAATGGTGTTTAAATATGTTAGTGGGCCTTTAGAAGGCCCAAGCCTAAGTTAGAACCCGGTAAAATATCAAGTTTGGATTTTAAGTGAAAGGGGACTTGGTTAAGTGGGCTTTTAAGAAAAACTTTGTAAATTATGACACAAATAGGGCCTTGGTAAAGTGGCAAGGTGGCGCCACTAAACTCCTAAAAAAGTGGCGTGTGGATGAAGGTTGAGAGCCTGAGTTCAAGCCACAAGGTAAGCAAATGATACTTTTATTTTTGGGCATGTGCCGGGCATGTGACAGAACTTAAGTGGAAATTCGGCTAGGGCCTTGGGGAGGTTGGGCCGATTGCTTTAGTGGTGATTAGGGTTAGTTTCTTTTCTTTTTCTGTCTTGGAGAATTAGGGTTAGCCACCTAGAATGTTCATCTTTTTCTTTCATTCACCTCTTAGTGTAGCAAAAAGCTGAAAACGCAAGAAGTCTTTCCCTTGTGCCGATTTCTTTTTCTTCTTCCCCTCTCCTTCATTCTTTTCTTTTCCTTTTTGTTTCTTCTCTAGCCGAACATCTCTACCACTCAACTCATCTCTTTGTCGATTCCATTCTTTTTCAAGCCACCATAGCCGATTGCCATAAAAGTCGAAATCCCGAAAACATTGCTTCTTGTGCCGATTTCTCCAAGCCAAAATTCCTCTATTCTCTTCATCCCTTTTTACCAATTTTCACCTTCTCTAAACCCTTAACTCCTGTCGGCAACACTACTCCAAAACTACTACCCCAAATTATCTTCTTCTTCACCAGTCAAAAGCCAAAAACGCCATATTCTTAGGAGCTTACAGCTGAAACTTTAGATCTCCTAGATTCGAGTTCTACTAGCGTTTAGGGGTTAGATCTGTATCAGATCTGAGTAGAAACAAAAAGGGAATTAGTGGTAAATGCTCATCACCCTAGATCTATACGTTATTTTGTTATTTAGAAAAAAATTAAAGTCCCTAAAGTCTAGGGAGGCTGTCGATTGGGGCTTAGGGCTGTAAAGGTCATTAACTAATGATTTCTTTTGGTGCTAGCGTGTTCTAGAGGCGATTGATCGAGAGCTTGGACAAGTGGAACGGCTAGATCTGGATTTAGTCACTAGTTTCGGCAAAGGTAAGATCTCAAGGGCTTAGGTGTTGATGGCCGAATATGGTAAGTGAATATTAGGATTGGTTATTGAAGATTTGTAATCTAAGAGATGTGGTAATCAATTGTAGGATATCGTAGGAGATCTTGTTAGCAGTCGTCACGAATCAGGTGTGTATCGAACACCCTTCTTTAGTTCAAATCGACAAAAGCCGAAATGCCGAAGTTCTGGCATTTTGTGGGCTTGTGAGTGTGCGAATGCTCATAAGATGGTTGGAAATTGTTGGATCTGAAATCACAAGTGGTGAGATAGTTGTACGTGTAATTTTGTGTTTTTCGGTAATTGGGCCTCGATGGGCTAAAAGTAGGCCCAATGGGCTTACGAGCCCACATAGGTGAAAATGAGTAATTAATGTGCACTGTTAGACTGTAGGTTCAAAACTGGTTAAACTGATAAATTGACCATAAAATCTGGACTAAATGGGCTTAAGTTGCTTATAGACACTGTAGGGCCCATTAGAGGTTTTAGGGCCCAATAGCTTAAAATTGTTAAAGCGAGTTAAATAACTACTGAGACGAAAGTTAGGTTATTAGAGACTGAAATATGCATAAAAACCCTAAAAACTGATAAAATTACTGAAATATCCTTAGGGACGCGAAATTACGATTTTACCCCTAGGTGTAGAATTACTGTTATACCCCTAGGGTTTGATCTGACTGAACTGCATGTGTTACTGTTTTCTGTTCATTACATGATTATCTATTGCACGGGACTGGAATTTGGTGGAGGAAGTACTGAAAGTGGCTTGACCACATACTGGAGGCTTTGCCTCAACTTACTGAAATCTGAGCAGCTATGCTGCAACTGTGGAGTGTAGGGCTGGGTGGGTTGAGTTATTCCCCACATGGTGTGTAGGGCTGGTACGGGTGGAGTGTAGCGGTTGGATTTAGGTTGGGTTTGGGCTTGCATCCATGTTAATATCTGTTCTATTCTAAAATGGGCCTATGGGCCGCACTATCATCTAAAAAGGGCTGAGGCCCAATATATTGTATCTGGAAAGGGCTTTGGCCCAGTTAAAACTGAGACTGGATCGGGCTTAGGCCCAATGGGCTTGAGCTGACTTGGGCTCGGGATGGGCTTTCTATACACACTGAGTTTCCAAACTCACCCTCCTTTTTCCATTTATGCAAGTGAGCCTTAGTTGGTGGGCTTGGAGCTGGGAGGGATTCAGAGTGGCCACGAAGATTAAAATTTTGGTTTTTAATTAAGTTTTATCTTTAATTCATTTAATTACCATATTTATTTTAGATTATTTTATTATGGTTTTGGGTTGTAATAAGGCCGCTCTATTATTTTCATTTCGGGTTTTTAACTCTTTACTTATTTAGTTTGTTGTTAACTTAAGATTAATAGTGTTTAATGTTGTTTATGAAATCCAATAGCTCTAAGGCGCGTTTTTATAAAAGTTACCTGTTTTCAAAATAACACGATAAACGAACATTTTCAAAACCAAACGCAAATTCCAAAAGTGTAACAAAAGTCACGTTTTTAAATAAACCTTTAATGATCGGTAGTAAATAGGATATTCATTAAGTAAATCGGAAATTTCCTTTAAAACATCAATAACGGTTTTTGCAAAGCTCACCCAAATCTTAGTAACTAGGTTAGTCGTAGGTGATGTGGCACACCGGATTTGGGCATAACGTCTGGGCCGGGTTTAGGGTGTTACATTGGGCGAGTAAGAAGAAGGGTTCGGTTTGAAGACGAAATGGTAAGAAAAGAAAAGAAAAGGAATTAAGAAGAGAATGAGTGAAGACAACATTATTTGACACAAGAGACACAGTATTTTAATTACATAAAACCCGAAACAACACCACGAATGCACCAAAAATAAAAAGTAAAAACCTATTCGACAATACCCCAAATGACAAAATTCAGCATTCACCTTCACAAACATTCAAAAACCAAATTTCCTGAGTGCTTTACAATTCAAAAACGTCACACCCCCTACCTCACCTCAACCTCCCTTGATTTTCTCCCCTTATCACTCCATAATCCACTCCTTAATTTCCTCCATGATCCACTCCTTGATTTCCTCACATGACCAATTCAAATTCCTTCCTCCAGAGTTCAATTCCAACTCAACAACTAGCTTTCCAAAGATGCAAAATAAATACCAATCATTATACTATGCCAACCCTTGAACCTTGGACCTCCTTGCCACCCCTATGATGCTACCTTTTTGCCTCATTTGTGGCGCCACCTTGCCACTAGACCACATGCCTACTTATGTCAAGTTTTATCCTTAATTAAGTATAAGGCCTACTTCCAAGCTCCAAGGGTTTTATTCACTTGAAACCAAAACTTTTGCTAAAGCCTAGTGATATGCGTGATATGAAGTAATAAAATTTATAATAATGATCGCGCCAAAAACTAACTATTATTAAGACTTTAAGGCAAGCGCACCTATCGAATAGTAGTATAGCTTAGTGGCAAGACCGAGATATCGTACCCAAGGGAACCAAAAGTACTAGTACTTACCTCCTTTCTATTATCTAACCTAGAAATAAAAGGGGTTTTTTATGAAACTAAACTAGTTCTAAAACTAAATATGAATGCATAAAAAGTAAATTAGGGAAAAATCTCTTTAGGAAAAACTGATTGATTTGGGCAATACTCAAGGGAGAATCCACCTAGACTTCACTTGTTATCAATTCTTAAGCTAGACGATTTATTCACTTGACTTGATCCGTAGAGATCCCTAACTTATGATAATACCTCCGTCGAGGATAAGAACAACTAATCCTAGGTTGATTAACTGAAATCTCTTTCTAGTTAAAATCCCTAGTCTTGCATTAACTCGATCTATGGATCCCCTTATTAGGTTTGACCCTAATCCGGCAGATTTATGTCGCCCTATGTCTAGGGTTGCATGCAACTCCGCTTAATTATGCTAGATCTACTCTTAAACAGGGACTTTTGCTCCTCTGAATAAGTACATCAATACTTGAATTAATACCTAGGATTATTAAAACAAGAATTAAGAACACATAATTAAGAACAATTCAAGTATTTATCATATAACTCAAGATAAAATAATAACAAGATCTGTCTTAGGTTTCATCCCCCTCAAGTATTTGGGGGATTTAGTTCATAGTTAATAAAGAAAACATCTTAGAAGAAAAAAATAACAAAACATAAAGAACCCAAAAAACCCATGAAGGATTGAAGGGAGATCCTTTGTCTTGATGTAGAGTTTGGCTTCTAGGATGAATCAATCGGCTTCCCTTGGAGTAATTCCTTGCTTTTACTCTCTGTGTTGGCAGAAATACGACACTCTCTTGTGGGAGAGAAGGTACACCCTTAGAGTTACCTCTTAGGGCCTTTATATAGAGCTTTGGAATGCCTTTCTTAGCCTCTAAGTATCCAAATCCGAGTGAAATTGCACTTATTCACGACAGGGACACGCCCGTGTGCCACGCCCGTGTGGATCGACAGGAGGCCGTGTGTGAGACTGTTGATGGAGGCACGACTGTGTGGTCAGGTCGTACTTGTCGGGGTTGGGCCGTGTTGGACCTTATGTGGTACGGTCGTGTGGTGAATCCTTGGGCCGTGTCGTTTTCACACTTTGGCCCATTTTCTTCGTTTTCGGCCCGTTTTTGTTCTTTTCTCTTCCCTGTGCTCTCCTGAGTATAAAACATAAAATAGAAGGGTTACGAGCACCAATTCTCACAAATTTAATGATAATTTATCCAAAATATAGGTTAAGTATGAGGTAAAAACATGTATAAATTAGTGTTTATCAAATACCCCCACACTTAAGTCTTTGCTTGTCCTCAAGCAAAATCTCAATCCACAATTAAAAATCATTCTTCTCAACTTAGAATCTTTATCAATAATGTTTCAAACTAATTTACAAGTATTCATACAATGAAGATTCAATCAGAAGAACATTAAAGATTCAATCATTCTAAGTTGAGAATTTTATCATTGAAACATAAGTTTTCTCCCTTCTCCTAAGTGATTATCTCTCAATCAAAAATCAACAAGAATTGACATCCTCACTAAGATTTACTCTATCCACTCAAAGTGTTTATGGTTCAAAAATTAAGCACTCTCTAGTCAATCGAAAATGTTATTACCATAAGCTTGCAAGAAAATCAAATCTCCACCACTATAGATTGATATGATACATCGATCAAAAGGTCTTTCAACGGTTGTAATGGGGCTTTCGTTAGGGGTGTTGTCATAAGCTGAAAAAGAAAGGGTTAGAATCAAGATTGAATTGAAAAATTATCTAGCTAGAAAAATCTCTATCACTGGAACATATTCCTCGAGCTAAGCCTTATGATGACATCATTCTAGCCTTGATAGCCTTAAAATAGAAACATGCAAAAATGTTAACTATGAATTACAACTGAATTAACTATATGTATACTTTTTTTAGAACAATTCAAATATAGTACTTTGAATATTTACAAACTTTACGAAATGGGAAAGAAAGAATAAAGCTAGATAATAATTTCAACTCAGATCTTGATAAAAATAGGGATCAATATAATTGAATGGGATTCAACAAAAAACGGGTTACAGGTTGAGGTAAGTCAAATAATGGGTTGTTAGGCTCAATGGGGTTCACTAGGGGTTAATTTATGGAGGTAGGCTTTTATGGAGTAAGTGGGTTAAATCCTATGTGCCTTTATCATTTTGGTATATCAAATCAATGGTGTGGTCTCGAAATGTATAATCAAAGCAAGTTCTAGAATAACAAATCAGTATTGACTCACTCAAAGCAATAATAAAAGTGAGCACGAAAGAATGTATGCTCAAAAGGCTCAAAATCTCACCAGAATTATGGGTTTTGATGTCAATCCTGTGAATTTCAAATCTCAAGATAACACTTAAAATTAGGGAAAATAACTTATGAAAAAAATTTATATTAAAAAATTTCAACTTATCATGCTTGATTCCCTAGTGTTTTAAAGTTTGAATAATCAAAGTACAAGCGCCTATGTCTTAATTCTCAACATATCAATAAAAATCATAAATCAATAAGAATTAATTCCTAACAGGAGATTGAAGATAATGCAAAGAGTGAAAGTGAGAATTCAAAATTTTTGAGAACAATGCAAATAAAAATTTTCAGGGATTTCAAAGAAAATGTAATGACTGAAAGTAAGTTCCCCCCCACACTTAAGATGTACATTACCCTTAATGTACAAAGATGACATTAGTAGCAATAGAAGCACAAGATCATAAGATAGGGTAAGACATGAAACTCCTTGAATTTTGGATGAATGTGTGAGATGGTGGTGCCTATAGAGTGTCTGGGATAAAGGAAGGTGCGGAGGTAGATACTCTGATGGTAGTGGCATTTGTTTGTCCACAGCTTTCATGTTGTGAGTATAGGCTTTGGCGGTGTCAACTGGGTGAGGTTGAAGCAAGGTTCCCATTAGGTTTTTGTTTTGAGCTATAGAGCTCCTTTGAAACTGCGAAAGCACTTATCATTTTTAGGGAATTTCAGGACTTAGAAAAATTACTCGTTAGGAGATAGCCGATAGGAAACAAATAAAATAAACTAAATCTAAAAATACTAATATTTAAACAATGAAAAAGATAAAATGAAAGAAAATGAAAGAAAATAAAAGAAAAAAATAAAAAGGAAATTAAAAGATAAGAAAAGGGGAGTAGGAAGGCCTAATCCTTAGATGGGCCGCGCGGTGGTGGTGGTGCGGTGATGTAAAGGTGCTGACAAATCTGCTGAAGTGTGGCATTGATATGATCGAAGCGCTGGAAGCATTGCTGCTCGAATCGTGAGAGACACGTAGATAAATCAGCGTAAGAAGCTGCCGTATGAGCTGGTCGGCAAGGTGGTGGCGGCTTGGTGGGTGCATCCTCCTGCGGTGGTGGGACATCATCAGGAATGTCCTCAGGGTCCTCCTATTGGGCATCTCTAAGTAGCTGGTACTGTGTAGGATTTGTCCCATGTCTGCGCTGGATCATCCTCATATGTAGCATGGTCTGGATGCCCTGAGGGGACATCTGGCCGATCAGTGTGTATGAGGATGTCTGGGCTACAGTGTTGAATAGGCCGAAGTAGCAGGCTAGGCGAGTCACGTACGGGCCTATGCTGATTACCCCCTTTCTATGCCTCTCTGTCTAATGTTGGATGGCAAGAGCGATGAAGTAAGCCAGGTTTATAGGTTTTGAACAGTGCATCAGTATAAACCTAGCTAAAGTATAAACCTATAAGAACACTATAGAGTTTCAGCCTTATAGGTTTTGAACAGTGTAGCTGTCAGAGTTCTGCTAGCATAATAGATCGGTTGAAAATGCTTGTCTCTTCGCTGTCCTAAAACTGCACCTACTGCAAAATCACTCGCATCGCACATTAATTCAAAAGGTAGATTCCAATCAGGTGAAATCATAATCGAGGCATTGACTAACTTTTCCTTAAGAATGTTAAAAGATTCTAAACATTCTTGGTCAAAGTTGAAAAGCACATTTTTTTTCTAGTAATTTTGTCAAAGGCTTAGCTATTTTAGAAAAATCTTTAATAAATCTGCGATAAAAACCAGCATGTCCTAAAAAGCTTCTTATATCCTTAATCGAATTAGGGGGAGGTAATTTTTCAATAATCTCAATTTTTTCTTTGTCTACCTCTATCCCTTTACTAGAAATTTTATGTCCTAGGACAATACCTTCTTGAACCATAAAGTGGCATTTTTCCCAATTAAGCACTAAATTTGTCTCTTCACATCTTATCAGAACGCGTTTTAAATTATTAAGACAAAGTTGGAATGAATTACCGAAAATCAAAAAATCATCCATAAATACCTCCATGATGTCTTCCACGAATTCGTTAAAGATAGCTATCATGTATCGCTGAAAAGTAGTAGGAGCATTACATAATCCAAAAGGCATTCTACGATAAGCAAACGTACTGTATGGGCATGTGAATGTCGTCTTCTTCTGGTCTTCTGGAGCTATCGGGATTTGGAAGTAACCAGAGAGGCCATCTAGGAAACAATAATACTTATGACTTGATAATCTTTCCAACATCTGATCGATAAAAGGTAAGGGAAAATGATCTTTTCGAGTTGCGTCATTCAGCTTTCTATAATCAATGCACACTCTCCATCCAGTGACTATTCTTGTAGGTATTGACTCCTTTTTATCATTGGATACCACGGTCATGCCTCCCTTTTTAGGAACAACCTGGACAGGACTTACCCAAGAACTGTCAGAAATAGGATAAATAATGCCTGCATCTAGAAGTTTAATTACCTCGACTTTTACGACTTCCTTCATGTTGGGATCCAATCGTCTCTGAGCTTGCATCGATGGTTTATATTCATCTTCCATTAGAATTTTGTGGGTGCAAAAAGAAGGGCCAATTCCTTTAATGTCAGAAATCTTCCAAGCTATAGCCTTCTTGTGTTCTTTTAATACTTGAAATAATTCCTTTTTCTTTTTAGTACTTAAGTTTGATGCGATAATTACTGGTAATATCTAATCATCTCCTAAAAATGCATATTCTAAATGGTCAGGCAACTGTTTTAATTCCAATTTAGGAGGTTCATCTGTAACACTCTTAACCCGTATCCGTTGCCGGAATAAGGTTATGAGGTATTATTTGAATGAACAAAACTTCTAGAAGGTCAAAGATACTTGTCAGACATAAATTATCAACAATGCAAACATGTCTTATTGATTTTCCATAAGAGCTCTTATAAATTTCCAAAATGACTCACTATCAAAGCATAACCGAATATCTAATAACAAATTAACTACTATCAAGTTATAACTAAAGCATTTCACCACATTAGTTCAATTATAAGACTTTACTAAACAAAATGAGCAAGCCATCTTCGCATGGCTATAATATATACAAAGTCGAAATATCATTCTACCTATAGTCTATTCTAACATGCCTTAAACCATGATGATATACAATCTTCTCAACTCACATAATGACTCGATAGTGTGATGATATCTCCAGCCCTTCCAACTCTAGCTAAAGTATAAACCTATAAGAAATGGAAAAGAGAACACGGAGTAAGCTTCAATGCTTAGTAAGTTTTAAGCAATGCAAACAATTAATTTACTTATAGGTCGATTATTCAAATTTTCAAGAAATCATTCCTAGATAATTGCCATTTTGGCCAAGTATCCATGAACATAATGCATATTTAGCAAATTCACCTCACTTGAATCTGAACTCAATTAAAACCAAATATTGAAATCACAAATAAGATCATAAGAAATCGAAAAGCATCTCATTAACAAGTTTTAACAATGTTTGCAACAAAATCACAAATTCACTACAAGCTGTCTTCCTAAGCAATAGTCACTAAATTATTTATAACTGGAGCTAAGAAACTCCAAATCAAGTTCCGTTAATTTTTCCTGAAAATAGACTCATATATCTTCCATCTATCAAATTTTCATAATTTTTGGTTTGACCAATAAATACTAGATTTTTATTGAAGTTTCCTCTGTTTCACTGTTTGACTATTCTGACCACTCTTCACTACGAATCAAATTTCTCATTATACAGAATTCAAAATATGTTATCGTTTATTTCATTTGAAACTAGACTCATTAAAGAGTCTAAGCATATAAATTTTATCTTATAACCATTTTTGTACAATTTATAATGATTTTCTAAAAACAGAATAGGGGACCTCGTAGTCATTTTGACTCTGTCCCACGCCACTTCAAATATCTCATTATTGGCAATTCTTTTGCTTACACGGTTTCTTTTATAAGAAACTAGACTCGTTAAGATTTCATGACATAATTTATTCAGCCTCTAACTCAACTCCCACAATTTATGGTGATTTTCTGAAATCACATTACTGTTGCTGTCCCAAGCAGATTTATTACCCATTCTTTGCATTCATATTATTTAACATGTATATCACCAAATCAATCTCATATAACCTTTCACCATAACCGAATACACACATACACTTATGAGATTTTCACATATACTTCTCATTTCGCATTCATGATTCAATTCTGATCAATCTAACATATAAAAGTATAGAATACATACCTGACCAACTTAATGTATTGAACATATTCAATGGTAGTTTACTACGAACATTCGAAATCATAATCTTACTCCAATCATCGGCATTAAGTCTGCTAGGTTTAAAACCCGAATCCAATCACCAGCACAAAGCCTGCGGGACTTTAAGCCCGGATATAATACTAGCACATAGCCTGCGGGACTTTAGCCCGGATACATAACCAGTATGAAGCCTGCGGACCTTAAGTCTGGATACATAACCAGCACGAAGCCTACGGACCTTAAGTCCGGATACATAACCAGCATGAAGCCTACGAGCCTTAAGTCCGGATACATAACCAGCATGAAGCCTGTGGACCTTTAAGTCCGGATACATAACCAGCATGAAGCCTGCGGACCTTAAGTCCGGATACATAACCAGCACGAAGCCTGCGGGACTTTAAACTCAGATGCACATCGAGTGTCATGCATATTTATTCACATATTAACACATCTCACATAACATATCAAATTAGTAACTCAATTGCTTCATTCGAATACAATCACAACATGAACACCATCCATTTAACTTTCAGTTCAATAGTCACACACAAAGAACACATATCCATTTCCCTATCCAAGCTTAACTTCTAATGACCATTCGGCTATAAGGCATATACACAAATTATTTAACACACAACCTTATTCAAGTAGAAACAATAGGTCACAATTCATCTTTTATACATATATCAAGACATCATCAATTATATACTAAATGTGACTACTCAAAACTTACCTTGACTATCGTCGAATGACTACGGATATGCTATTCGGTTAGTTTAGCTTTTTCCCTTATCCGAATTAGGCTCCTTAAGCTCTTGAGCTAGATTAAACAAATTCACTTGTCACTAATTCATTAATCATGCCTTTTATTCGGTTATATTATAATTCGCTCATAACAAGAATTTCAACTATTACTTAAAAATGCATTCGGCAGCACATACATTTCAAAACCAATATAATTCTTTCATTCATGAACACATTCAGCAATGTCAAAATAAAATTTTAACAATTTAAGCATCCTCTTCTATCAACTAATATGAGATTTCGTACATTAACATTTCACTCAATTGACATATTAAATATTTTAACCCTCCTTCACTACATGATAACAAAACCTCAACTATTTAACATATAACAACAATTTTCCTAAATTCATCTCCTAAGTTCACATTCGGCTCTTACACAACAAATAAATAATTAACTTTTAATTTCAATATTTAGCAAACTCAAACATTATCTTTCATCCATTACTAATTCAAAACATTAAAATATTCAAGATCCAACACATAGTAGCCAAAGCCGAATATCATAAGCTAATGACTTCACCTTAAACTAACTTATTAAGCCTTTAAATCAACTTCTAACCATCTCACATTTAAAATTATCCATCATCTAAACTTCATGCTTACATGCCATAACCGTATGGTTCTTATCACACTTGGACCACAAAATGCATAAATTTCAAAAATTCTAATTACTACCATAAGCTCAATTTCAGCTAACACTCAATTAAATACTTACAATTTAGCACTAATTTAGCATTTCAACATAGCCGATTGTCATTAAACAATTAAGCCACAAATATTAAATTTTATCAAACTCAACCAATTCAAGAATTAACAAGCTCAAACCTTATCCTTCTACCATATCTATTTCAAAATATTAACACACTATCCATGAAGTACAAAACTTCCATGGCTGAATATACATGACAACACCAAACTTAAAATTTACACATGGGCTAAGTAAAAGATTTAGCAACTATCTCAAATTCACTAAAATTTTAAAAGTAAACTCATTAAACATACCTTAATTCAAGATATCTAAAGGATTGAATGCTTAACTTCAACCTTTCTTTCACTTACGGCAATGGAAGAAGGAATATGGAAAACATTTTTTTTGTCACCCTTTTTCCTTTTATTTAATTTTGTTTTCATGTTTTAAATTCATTTCATTTAATAATGTATATATATAAAATACATATATTTAACTCAAGCAATCAACATGGTTGGCCACTAATTTGGAAATGGCAAAATTGACATGCAAATCCTCATCTATTAAATCATATAATGTTTGGCCATTTAAAAATTAACCAAGCACATTTTCTAAGTTTCCAACTTAAGTCCTATTTAATGATTTCACATTCAAATGATAAAAATCATAGCATCAATTTTTTTCACACATGCATTATCTCATATAATAGACATGAAATTTAACATTTAATTATTTTCATGACTCGATTTTGTGGTCCCGAAACCACTTCCCGACTAGGGTCAAATTAAGGCTGTTACATCATCAATTGAAGGTTTTTGTCTCAGTTCATCATTCATTTTAATACTTTCATAACTTATGTGCCTCGTGACAAGTTCATTAGAGTTTAACTCCTTCATTACATCTCTAACTTCAGTGGTGGCTTCATCTTCCCCCCCACCTTGAACAAGACACAGTTCCAACGTGTCTGCGAGAGAAATTTCCTGAAATTTATCTTGAAAAAAAAATCAATAACATTAATAAAATAACAGGAGTCATCCTATTCTCTAGAAAATCTCATAGCATCATAGATTTTAAAAACGACTTCTTCTTCATCAACTCTAAGCACTAATTTACCATCCCCTACATCGATAACAGCTTTAGCAGTAGCTAAAAATGGGCGTCCTAAAATTAAAGGCACCTTAATATCCTCATCCATATCGAGCACAATAAAATCAATCAGGAATATAAATTTCTCTACCTTTACCAGCACATCTTCAGTGATTCCCCTAGGGTATTTAACAGATCTATCAGCTAATTGAATACTCATCCTAGTGGGTTTTGGTTCCCCTAGACCTAGTTGCTTGAACATTTTGTAGGGCATTAGATTAATACTAGCGCCTAAATCAGCTAAAGCTTTATCAATGATTAAACTACCAATTAAGCAAGGAATAATAAAACTCCCTGGATCTTTTAGTTTGGCCGGCAGTTTATTTTGGAGAATAGCTGAGCATTCCTCATTGAGTTCCACTGTGGCTAATTCTTCCAACTTCCTTTTATTTATGTGTAGTTCTTTAAGAAACTTTGCATACTTCGGCATCTGCGAAATTGCTTCAACAAAAGGCAAGTTAATATGTAACTGTTTAAAAAGTTCAAGAAATTTACTGAATTGAGCATCTGTGCGGTCTTTCTTCAACTTTGCCGGATATGGTATGGGTGGTTGATACTCCTTAAGTGTTGGTAGAGTACTTTCCTTGGGTTCCTTTTCTGTTACTTTGTCTTTTGTGGATTCTTGAACAGGCTTCTTTTCTGATTCAGCTAGTACTTTCCCATCTCTTAGAGTAATTGCTTTGACATGTTCTTTGGGATTTGGCTCAGTGTTGCTCGGTAGTCCACCTTGTGGTCTTTCGAATATTAATTTGGCAAGTTGACCAATTTGATTTTTGAGCCCTTGAATGGATGCTTGTTGATTCTTTAGTGCTGTTTCAGTATTTTGAAAACGGGTTTTTGATGTGGCCATAAATTTGGTGAACATCTCTTCAAGGTTCGGCTTTTTCTCCTGTTGTGGTGGTGGCTGTTCAAATCCCGGAGGAGGTGGTTGTCTTTGATTTCTTTGTCCTCCCCATGAAAAATTGGGGTGGTTCCGCCAACCTGCATTGTAGGTGTTACTATAAGGGTTATTGTGAGGTTTGGAATTGTTACCCATATAGTTGGCTTGTTCGATTTCCATGCCATGTCCATAAGAGGAGTAGTCTGGATTGAACATATTTCCCTAGGTTGCGTCACACTGCATCACTGGTTGTGCCTGCGTAGAACCAACAAAATTATCAAACTTTTTATTTAAAAGTTCTACTTGATTAGTAAGCATGGTGACATCATCAATATTATAAACTCCTATAGCTTTTGTCGGTTTTATCCTCATGACTTGCCACTAATAATTATTCAGTGACATCTCTTCTATAAAGTCATAAGCTGCTTCGGGTGTTTTGTTGTTGATTGTTCCTCCCGTGGCTGCATCGATCATTTGCCTCATTGATGGATTCAAACCTTTGTGAAAGGTTTGAACTTGTAACCATAAAGTTAACCCGTGGTGAGGGCACCTTCTCAACAGATCTTTGTATCTCTCTCAGGCTTCATAAAGTGTCTCTAGATCCATCTGCACAAAAGAAGAGATATCGTTTTGTAATTTAGCTATTTTAGCTAGAGGAAAATATTTAAGTAAGAACTTTTCGGTCATCTATTCCCATGTAGTGATTGATCCTCGTGGTAAGAATTTAACCACTATTTGGCTTTATTCCTTAAGGAAAAAGGAAATAATCGGAGGCGAATGGCATCATCAAAAACACCATTGATTTTAAAAGTATCACAAAGTTCCAAAAAGTTGGCTATGTGTGAATTTGGATCTTCATCTTGTAAACCATCAAACTGCACAAATTACTGAATCATCTGAATAGAGTTAGGTTTTAATTCAAAATTATTTGCAGCAATAGTAGGTCTAATAATACTAGATTGAGCACCAGCCAAACTAGGTTTAGCATAATCATACATAGTACGAGGAGCATCATCTTGTTTTACTGGTTGTGTGGCTATTGCGTGAGGTGGTAAATTGTCCTGATTTGCTTCCATCTATTCCGTAGGTTCTGGCTCTTGTTCTTGTCCTTGTTTTGGATAATGTAGGCTTCTTCTGATCTCTCTACGAGTTTTGCAAACTGTCGCTTCCAAGTCTTCGTCGAATAGTAGTGGTCCTTCTAGTCATAAACTAGAGGTACCTAGAGGAAAATAAAATTTCAGTAAAATAAAAATAAAAATAAAAATAAGCTGAAAATAAATAAAAATAAATATGGCTAAAGTAATAGAAATCGAGCATTCTTAATATTTCAGTTCCCTGGCAACAGCGCCAAAAACTTGATATGCGTGATATGAAGTAATAAAATTTATAATAATGATCGCGCCAAAAACTAACTATTATCACGACTTTAAGGCAAGTGCACCTATCGAGTAGTAGTATAGCTTAGTGGCAAGACTGAGACATCGTACCCAAGGGAACCAAAAGTACTAGTACTTACCTCATTTCTATTATCTAACCTAGAAATAAAAAGGGTCTTTTATGAAACTAAACTAGTTCTAAAACTAAATATGAATGCACAAAAAGTAAATTGGGGAAAAATCATTTTAGGAAAAACTGATTGATTTGGGCAATACTCAAGGGAGAATCCACCTAGACTTCACTTGTTATCAATTCTTGAGCTAGACGATTTATTCACTTGACTTGATCCGTAGAGATCCCTAACTTATGTTAATACCTTCGTCGAGGATAAAACAACTAATCCTAGGTTGATTAACTGAAATTTCTTTCTAGTTAAAATCCCTAGTCTTGCAGTAACTCGATCTATGGATCCCCTTATTAGGTTTGACCCTAATTCGGTAGATTTATGTCGTCCTACTCGATCTATGGATCCCCTTATTAGGTTTGACCCTAATTCGGTAGATTTATGTCGTCCTATGTCTAGGGTTGCATGCAACTCCGCTTAATTATGCTAGATCTGCTCTTAAACAGGGACTTTTGCTCCTCTGAATAAGTACATCAATACTTGAATTAATACCTAGGATTATTAAAACAAGAATTAAGAACACATAATTAAGAACAATTCAAGTATTTATCATATAACTCAAGACAAAATAATAACAAGATCTGTCTTAGGTTTCATCCCCCTCAAGTATTTAGAGGATTTAGTTCATAGTTAATAAAGAAAACATCTTAGAAGAAAAAAATAACAAAACATAAAGAACCCAAAAAACCCCTGAAGGATTGAAGGGAGATCCTTTGTCTTGATGTAGAGTTCGGCTTCTAGGATGAATCAATCGGCTTCCCTTGGAGTAATTCCTTGCTTTCACTCTCTGTGTTGGCAGAAATACGACACTCTCTTGTGGGAGAGAAGACACACCCTTAGAGTTACCTCCTAGGGCCTTTATATAGAGCTTTGGAATGCCTTTATTAGCCTCTAAGTATCCAAATCTGAGTGAAATTGCACTTCCTCACGACAGGGACATGCCCGTGTGCCACGCCCGTGTGGATCGATAGGAGGCCGTGTGCAAGACTATTGATGGAGGCATGACCATGTGGTCAGGCCGTGCTTGTCGGGGTTAGGCCGTGTTGGACCTTATGTGGCACGACCGTGTGCCACAGCCGTGTAGTGAATCCTTGGGCCGTGTCGTTTTCACACTTTGGCCCATTTTCTTCGTTTTCAACCCGTTTTTCATTCTTTTCTCTTCCCTGTGCTCTCCTGAGTATAAAACATGAAATAGAAGGGTTACGAGCACCAATTCTCACAAATTTAATGATAATTCATCCAAAATATAGGCTAAGCATGAGGTGAAAACATGTATAAATTAGTGTTTATCACCTAGGTTTGAACCCAAGACTTCTTCAACACTTCTCAAGGCCCTTAACCATTGAAGTAGACTTTCATTTATGTCACTTCTTGCACGGAAAAAATTAATGTGCTGATCTCCAAACGATCTCCAAGCTCAAGGCCCATTTCTTCTAGGCCCAAAATTCGGGGCGTTACAAAAAGTAAGAGACAAAGTAAGAAGGCAAGTATATGCATTAAGTTAGATGTTTAAATTGGCACAAAAACATTGTTGAATTGATTGGTTGGTATTGGTATAGCTTTATGCAGGTTTTGGATGAAAAAGAGTGACGAAATAGGCTTGGGAAATAGCCTTATTTTGTCCACATGAGCGTGTATCTAGGCTGTGTGTGACAACGATCTTGAATATGGGCGTATGCCCCCTACATCCTAAAATGAAAAAAAAAATGCCCAAAATTGAGCACACAAGTAGAGACACGGGTGTGTGTCTCAACTGTGTGAGGTACACGACTTGGAAGCATGGGCGTGTGATATAACCGTGTGAAACCTGCAGCTATTTTTCGAAAATTCAAATTAACCACATAGCCTGGCACACTAGCGTGTGACTTGGCTGTGTGATTCTAATTTCTACATGGGTTGTAAGTTAGAGAGTTACACAGGTTAGGGACACGGGCGTGTAAATCCACATGGCCTAACCACACGAGTGTGTCCCTTACCACACGGGCGTATGACTCTTACAAATGAGAAAAAAATTGTAACTTCACGAAAATTTTCCTGAGATCCCAAATTAGTCCCTAATCGATTCTAATGCATGTTTTGGGCCTCGAGAGCCCATTCAAGGGATGTTATGAATAAATTCAAAAAGTGAATAGTAATTGACTCGGTTTATCTAAAAATGTTCTATAGTCTCTGGTAATGCCTTAAAACCCTATTCTGACAATGGATACAGGTTAGGGGTGTTACAAACAAGGTGAGCTTTAACATGTAATCAAAACGTATAACATCTCAATCATTTATCATACCAATTCATGTTATTTTATACAACAATTTTACAATCTCATTCAATCAAGAGATAATCTAATCACATATATGTTTATGACATTAATCCAATACAACATTCAAGTTTAATTCAACATTTCCATATATAAACATCATGATCATTATATCTCAATTCAATTTTTTATTTTATCTGAATTACATCACTCAATGAACATAGTAAATAGATTTGGATACACAAGTATGTTCGTTACACCAGTTACTCATCCGAGCTAAATATATTTTTGTTAGGTTACCCATCTAGGCTAAACCTTTAAAACAACATTAGGTTACTCGTTCAAGCTAAACTTGTGTCATATGTATCTTCGAGTCTGCAACAAATATGGGATGTCGATAACATCTGTAACCAATACCAGTGTGCACAAAACCCTATTGGCATGCCAGTCATATCCTAACATTTACTAATTTCAAATAGGCATCTATTACTCAAATTAACATTTCTTTACAATTTAGTTCAAATCTGACCTTTTTAACCAATTCACAACCAATCATATAAATAATTACCATATGAACTTACCTATCAAAACACCAAAGAAGTTGAATTTTCAGGGGCTAATCGATAATTTTGGCTTTTCTTTGATCATCTTTGGTTTGATCTAATTCTCAATCTTAGAAATTAAGGTTGAATGCCTAGGAAGCTTTCTTAGGTTTTTTCTTCACTTTAGACAGTGAAAGGAAGAGGTTGAAGATGATGAATGTAAATTTTCTCATTAAAATAACTTATATAGGTAAATTAGGACTTAATTAAGTAGGTTTAATTAGTTTAAATATTACTTGATCAACTTAGTCTACCATTAACAATATTAGTTGTAACACCCCAAACCCAACCTAGACGCTATGGCTGAATTTGGTGGTGTCACATTGAAGCGCTTTTTGAAAACATTATCTCATTAATAGTAACCCGTTTGAAAGTTAAAGTCTCTTTGTTAATTCTCAAATAAACTTGTCAAACCGTTAGCCATATTAGATTGCCATTATTATAGTAAAACTAGGTTTGTTGCGGAAGCTTTTGAAAACTTGTAGTGTCAATGTGGTGTCTTTGAAAAATAGTTATTATTTTGAAAACTCGTCTTTTTCCCAAACTAGCAAATTATATGAAGTAGGTAGAAAACCCAATTAAAAATTTAAAACCATAAAAAGGCCTTATTACATAAATAATAACCCAAATCAAATTTTTAATAATAAATAAAGTCAAGCATAAATCTTGTGGCCACGTCCAAGTCCCTCACAACACCAATCCATCTATGGCTAGAGATTACCTGTACAGATAAACAGAAAGGTGAGTTTATGAAAACTCAGTGTGTAATCCCTTATCAGTCACTCAGTTATACGGTATGCAGTAACAGTCTGGGCCTAATCCCATTACAGTAATAGTAACAATGTGGCTTTAGCCCAATACAGCAATAGAATAAAATGTAGGCCTAAGCCCAATACAATATCAGTAGCAGTGTAGTAATGCAAACAGAAATCCCACCTAATCCAACCAGACACACCACTCCGTCCCGCCAGTCACCCCATGTGGGGATAAAATCGAGGCACCCAGCCAGAGACACCAAGGTTAGCACTAGTTACGGCACTAATCAGTTTCGCAGCAAAGCTGCCAGTAAACAGTATCGCAGCAAAGCTACCAATAATATGAGTAGCTTAAAGCCATCAGTACAGTACACTTTCGCTGACAATAACAACCCAACCCCATGCAGTATGTCGTGTCATAAAAGCATACGTGTATGGAACATGTCATGCTCAACTACAGCCTTACATATTATAAAGCAAATCAGTCATTTTACCGCTAGGGGTATAACGGTCATTTTTACCCTATAGGGGTAAAATAGTCATTTCTATAAAAATAGGGTCTAAACACACTTATCGACCTATTAGATGGTCCACAGTCATCTTGGCGACTCATGTAACATTAGCAATCAGAACAGTGTAAATGGGCCCAAGGCCCATTATGCAGCCCATGTGGGCCCATATGCCTGTGTGGCCCATTAACCCAGAAATGACCTTAGCCATGTGTGCGACACAGCCGGGTCCAATAATTTTCATATGTCTGTGAGATTTACCCGTGTGGCGCGTACGAGCCACTAGGCCCACACGGCCCATTTGGCCCAACGTGGCCCAAAACGGCCTAAACCCATGAGATCGCTCATGGCGGCCTTTATAGCCAAACGCCCATGTTTCATGGGCTTGAATTACCATACAAGCGATAGCATGCCCATGTGGTCTCAAACGTCGTATGTTTCGGCTTTTCGGCTTATGCCAGTTTACAGTTAAGACAGTGTAAATACACATTTGTTTGCAAACACGTGTGGAAAGCCTTCAAGCACCAACCTACATTTAATCAAAGCATTCTATTAGCCAATTATCAATAGGGTTAACACCCTTTCTCTTAATACTTAACCCAAAAATTATCACCAACACTTACCTTGATCGAACCACCGACTATTCACACCTACATTGTTGATTTAAGAGTGATAAACCGCTCCCTGGTTAATATCTACCAACCAATCAAAACCCTTATCTATCAACATAAAATCAAGTAACTAACTGATCTCTAATGGAAAACACACTTATCGAAGGTGCAAAATTGAGAAAAGGAAAAGGAAGCAATTGATCTCCTATCCCCAAAAGTTCACTCATTACATCAGAAATAGAGCAGGCGTAATCACAACCCTAGCAATCGTTGGCAGCAAAAGAAGATATTAAAAGGAATTATCATTCAACAGAAAAGAAATAGAAGAGAGTAAGGCCAAACAACAAAGTTTACCACAATAGTCGGTAGAGGGGAGAAGAGAATCAACTAAAAACAAAATGATTTGAATGAAAAGAAGAGAAGAGGATATTCAGCTAACACCAGATAAAGAGGGAAAGAATTGGATGAGAAGGAGAAGTAGGGAAGAAAAGAGGAGTGTATTTGGCTAACAATAAGGTACTCAGAAAAACAAACGATTACTCAAGAAAAAGAGAAAACTGAGAGAAAGCAACCAGTAAAGCTCTGTAATGAGGTATAAAACTGAAATAACCAAAAGGTATCCAAATCATCCCTAGTAGAATTCGGCACAAAAAGAAAGAGAGGAAAAAGAGTAGAAAAGCCAAAAACGGTCACCGAAAAGAAAATGGGAAAAGAAAAGGGAAAAAATGCCTTCCAAAACCGATTTCTAGGATGCTTAGAATCCTTATACGGCACGAACACTCTCCCACACTCCCACTTCCCTTAATTTCCTCTTAAAATCCCTCAACCACATCACAATCCCACTATTCTCTCCATGAATCCCTCTTAACATCACTCCCCTATTCAAATTCAATAGCATTTCAGTCAAACTCCACCACCTCACAGCACACGTGGTAAAAATAAAGACTCTACAATGCAGTACAGGACTCAAACCTCAGACTTCAAGAATACTCTACACGCTACCTACCACTGGACCACAGGCTCCTTTTGTGTCACATTTTAACCATAATTATTTTTAAAGCCTACATGCTAGAGTCAAGGTTCATTAGGAGAAAAAATAAAAAAATTTTGCATGAGCCAAGGCTTGAACCTAGGGTTTCTCAAAGACTCCCAAACACTCCTAAATTACTTAACCATTAAAGCAAACATGCACTTGTGTCACAACATGAAAAATAAATATTGAAGATTTTTAGGGCGTTACATTAGTGGCATCTTCCATCACAATCCACTAAGTATAATATAAAACAATTTAATTATCATTTCAAACCTTAGGCTAATTGCAATCTAAGTCCCTTAATCTTTGGCCAATTAAAAACTTATAACGATAAGACTTTTACAATTTAGTCCATGTACCTTAATTAAGCAATTAATAGGCAAAATTGAAGGACTAAACTTTAATATTCTTTTATATCAACCCCATAAATAGTTATAGGTAAATATTTATATTTAATATTTGTAGACCTAGTTTATGAAAATGGGGTTCTGAAACTGCCTTTTTCTAACACCACTAAAAATTGGGTTATTATAAATCTCCTCCTTAATAAATTTCTTCCTCAAAATTTACCTGAGAAGAAATGATGATATTGAGATTTCATAGTTTCTTCCAACTCCTACGTAGCTTCTTCTGTACCGTGACGGTGCAACATCACTTTTACTAATTGATCTGCCATGAATTACACTATTATTTTACCCTTTTTACACATAACACAGCTTGTTTGATAGTTAAATCAAAGCATCTTAGTATATTAGGTTTCCATGCTTAAAATAGTAATTTATGTTTTTTATTAGTTTTTATTACATTTGATATATCAAAATAAGGTTACATGGTCTTGTAAGACAAATCAGGAGCTAAAGATGCATATTGGGTCCAAAACTGATGCTTATGTCGCGACACCAAGATACTAATGTCTCAACATCAAAGACAGAAGCTAAAAATAAGTTCTGGAGTGAAACTGACCTCGATGTCATGACACCGCCCTTCGATGTCGTGAAATCGGACTCTAATGTTGCAACACTACGGGCTTGTGTTGCAACATCACCCCTGTGTAGCCCAAAAAGTCCCTGCACATGATACTTACCTTTTTTTAGGGAAATTAGGAGTATCTATCTTAATTGAATTCTAAGGACTTCAAGAATATTTTAGGCACTTTAATATTCCAATTAAACCTATATAAAGGCAATTGTAATCAGTTTAAACACATAATTTTAAGGTTTGATTCTTAGGTTTTTGTTTCATTCCTTATTTTCACTTAGGGTATTTTAAGTTCTTGTAATCGAAAGATCCTATTTCAAAGTGAGACTTCCGTAAAGAGAGATTATTCTGAAATCACGCTTTCATCGATAAATCCATGAACATCTCTTTTCCTTATTCTCTTCTTTATATTTCTTTCTTAAATATTTTTAGACGAATGTTTATGTAAAGATTAGACTCAATTTACACTTTCTACATATTTTCTAATTGCTTTAACTTAATCAATTGATAGAATGATAGAGTCTCTTAGTGGATCAGTAGTTTGGGAAAGGAATAACTTAAATCCTAGGCTTGACAACCCAAGAAAGCCATTTATGTGAGAATTAGCCAAAAATTGGTATGGCATATCCATGAACACCTTAACCCTAAACCAAACTGAACTGTGAGGTTAGAAGATAAGTAGTTCTTGCTGACTCATTATTCTAGAGGAAGATTGAAAAATCCTGCTAAGGTATCGACTAGTTGATTAATTAGAACCCTACATCAATTATTAATTAGGTAAAACAATTGGATCTAGGCTAAAAGGAACTCAAATAGTCAAAATAAGGAATAGGAAAAGTCAATCCTTGAATCTAGGAGTTATAACAGCCTGATTTAGACCCTAATCAGAACAGTGGTTTCGGGACCACAAATTTGAGTCAGAAAAATATTTTAATATTATTTTTTGTGTTTACAACATGTTAATTTATATGTGTGAAAATTTCGTGTGAAAATTTTATCGTTTATGTGCTCGATTTAATTAAAAGGACTTAATCGTGTAAAATGCAAAAGTTGCATGCTATTTGTTAAAGTGCTATATTGCTATGTTCTTTTAATGTAGAGGCCTTAAAATGAAATTAGGACATTAAATAATGTGATGGACGATTATGGACAACCATTATAAAACTTTTATCTTATTTCATTAAGGTTATTATGGTAATTTGGTAATAAATGTTAATAAAATATAAAACAACATGCATTTGTCCATCTTTTTCTTTCATTGTCGAATTTTAAAGGTAAAAGACACCATTTTTAAGCAAGTTAAGTTCGGCCTTTGTGTTCTTTGATTAAGGTATGTGTTTTGCTTTGTTTTTGATAATTTTTACGTTTTTGAGATCGTTGCTTTGAATACTAGCTAGCCCATGCTTGAATTTTTGGATTGGTTGTGTATTTTGTGATTTTTCATTGATGAGAAATTGTTGTTTTTTGTTGTTTGATGATGGAAAATAAAAATATGTTATTAGATTAATATGTTTAATTAAGTGATTTTTAGTCAAAATGCCTATTTGGGATTAAATTGTAAATTTTGTAAATTGAGGGGTCAAAATGTGAAATAAATGAAATAATTGAGTTGCTGTGAACCTTAGTAAAATTCAGCTATACTATAGTTTAATGAAATTATTTGTATTTTGTGTTTTGTGAAATAAGGACTAAATTGTAAAAAATGTGAAATGTTAGGGGCTAAAGTGAAAATTGCCCTTTTATGTGTTTTTGGGTGAATTTGAGTACATATGTGATTAAATAAGTTTAATTTATATTAATTTAGATCAAGAAAATAGGAAATCGGAATTGGATCGGGGGAAATCTAAAGTTGTTGAATAGTCATCCTGATTCATTCGTCTTCATCCGAGGTAAGTTCATAAGTAAATAAAAGTCGTTAAATTCGATTGTATATATTTGAATAGTGCCGAATTGAATTAAGCATGGAAACATTATTTACGAGCTTGAATCGATCGAATTACGACGTTCAAAAGCCCTGTACGAACCTTAGAAATAGTTAGGATACATATGTCATGACATAGGATTCCGATATGTGATTTTGTGTAAGACCACGTTTGGGACGTTGGCATCGATTTGTGATTTACGTGTAAGACCATGTATGGGATATTGGCATCGTATATGATTTCGTGTAAGACCCTGTCTGGGACAGTGACATCGATATGTGGTTACATGTAAGACCAAGTCTGGGATGTTGGCATTGTATGAGCTTTTCAACTATCTGAGTATCCTTATTAATTCTGGATGGTTCAACGGTCAATATCGAGTTAAGATAGAATGTGAAATCGGGCTAAAAGGTTCAGGTATGTGCTAAGTTAAGTGATTATGAAAGTAAGGTAAGTACATAAACTTGAGATGACTATATGAACTATGCATGATTAAAGAGCAAATTTTATATTTTTATGAGCATGTATGTTTTCGGCTAAGTTAATTATATAATACAAATGTTCTTTGGTTGATTTATTTGCTTATGACTTACTAAGCTATTCAAGCTTACTGTGTGTGTTCATTCTTTGCTTTGTAGATTTTGGAAACTAGTTACGAGCTCGGGGATCGTCATGGAAATCCATCGCACTATCGATCGCTATTTCGGTATTTTAAAAGCTTGAATTATGAGCCTATGGCATGTATAGGCTAGCATTTGTTTTGGTTGGTTTTGAAAGTATAAATATGTATAGTCTAGCTTGATATATGTGGTCTTGAAATGTATATATATTTAGCCAAGCGAAAATGGCTTCATCTTGATATTAATGTTTATGTGCATCCGGTCTTAGCATAAGTTTATTATGGAAGTATATTTCATGGTGTGTATATATGTATGGTATTTGGTTACATATGGTTAAGTTTGATTAAAGAGTTAGTTGATGGTTGTGTAATTTTGGTCATGGTATATGCACATTTTGGCAAGTATGTTTACATGGATTATATGCTTGAAAAGTTTGGTCTTATAATTCAACATTGAGTAATAAAAAGTATGATGAGTATTTGGACATGAATTTAGTTCATTTGAAAATATGTTTATGCTATAAATTGTGTAATAGATGGATGTGTCTTTGAATTATGGTGTATGTACTTATAATTTATGCAATGACTTTATTATAAATTGTGAAATTGGTATCTGGTGTGGCTTATTATTGACTTGTTTTAGATGTATAAATTGTCTAGTGAATCGGCATGAAAGTGGAAAATGATGTGTATGCATTTTCGGTCTTGTAGATAGGATATTTTGGAAGTAAGATATGTGGTTATTTTTGTATGTTGTATGATGTTATAATTCGGCATGAATAAATAAGTAAAAAAAAAAAAGATAGAAAGATGAGTTTATCATTGATTGTGTATTGGTTATTTGGATATAATTTGAAATAGTAATTAATGTTCATGTTTTAAAATGGTTTGGTTTGATCATTTGAGGCTAATTTAATGATTGAATATAAGGATAATTTATTATTGTGTTTATGTGTTTTAGGGCTTGATAATTAGTATACGAATTGGTGTACTTAAAATTGTTGTTTATGTTCAAAAATTTTTTTTAACGTGGCTATGGTGTAATGCACATAGGTTAATAATGTTTGCAAATATATTTGGTTGTACAACAAAGCTTGCTTATGTTTTATATTTGTATGCCTAATAAGGTGTGTGAAAAGCTTAACCTAACTAAACGTGCGCCTATGCAAAACACATGAATTGCTATTTTATAGATAATGAATTGGGTTAGCCATGATTTGATATTTGTATTGAGAAATAGATTTTGTTTTATAATGTAATGCGCATGTATATATATTATAAAATGATATATTTGATATTTAGTTAAAGATAAGGATTGATATGACTTTAATGCATACGTGCATGGTTTATAAAATAACATAGTTAGAATTTTGCTAATGAAATTAATATATGCGATGAATCATTTGACATAAGTTTAGTTTTATGATGCAATATTATAAGCTTGAAAATATTATAAATATTCGAATGGCATAAATATGATAGTAAATTGGTTTGAAATATTTGAATGAGGCAAGGATATTAATGTGATTGAAACATTAAAGCATAGTTTGTTTATGAATGATTATACTTTCGGTCATGTGTTTCATATGTGCATGAAAAATGATAAATGACTATGCGGAATTGTGTTATGTCCGGTAATGCCTCATAACCCTAATCTGGCAACGGATACGAGTTAGGAGTGTTACAGGAGTAGAGTTAGGTTTATTTAAATTTATTTAGTTTATCATTATCATCTTGCTTCTTGATTAACACTACTAATTTGAGACTCGAGTAAATTAGTAATTATTTCCTGTAATTGGTTTGATAATGGTTTTTCCCAAACTGTAATCCCTTGGGCATAATCCTCAGAATACTTACCAAGTATTTCGTTGTAAACAAACTTTATTACAATCTTACCTATATACTTGCGGACACTGCTTCAAATCTCTATATTTAGTTGCAGCATTCACACTCTGGATGTTGGTACGTTCGGACGCAATCACTAATTCCACATGTTTGTTTCTTAACTCTTTTACCTCCCGAGCCAAAATTTTAACTAGTTCTTTACCATACATCAAATCAGGCTATAACTCGACTTCATCCGGAGTTAACATATGAGAGGGATCAGATCTATATCTCTGAAACATATTGTTACTTTGCTCGAAAATACTGAGATGGCATCGGTAGGACTAAATATACAACTTTAATATATTGTTACTCTGCCCGAAGCTAGTGAGAGTTTTTTTCTCTAAGTATTAAATCTATTTTTTTGAATAACAATTCTATCGGTTTCTATTGACGGGAGATTTTGCTTTCACATTGAAAACAAAGAAAATTATTTATAGTTCTATGTTTTATTTGAATCGTTTGAGCCCACACTCAAAGTAGTTCGTGGTACGAGAATAGTGAAGATCATTTGGTTGAAAACTAGGAATGACAAGGATCTGTTTAGCCAAAAACACATGTGCAATTTCAGTAAAGAGTTTATTGCTATAAATATTACAAATCAGCTTAGTTTTTAAAAATTTTATTTTCCATTGTGCAAGAAAATTGTTTTCGAACCAGATTTTTTCTGACATAATAACCCCTAAAAGTGCAAACATAGTAATAAATAAAATAATAATAAGACTTCTCAAGATAACCCTTCTGTAACACCCCAAACCCGGCTTGGACGTTATGGCTGAATCTGGCGATGTCACATGAAATGGAGTTCGAAATCAAATTTGACGGGTTAAAATCATTCTGGTTATTTAGCTCGTATTTAGCTCGAAAAATCTGCATACTAGTTGATTTGCTTTAAAAACTTTTCTTTTACGTGAAAGCTTTTGAAACCAAATAATTTTTTAAACCATTTTTATTTACAAAAAATCTTAGTTTATTTTAGGAAAACCGATTGTTTTTAGGGAAAACTAGTGTTTAGCTCTTGCTTATCAGTAATAAATCATCAACAAAATGAAAACCGACATAAACCCAGAAAGTCCAAAGTCCAAAAAATTACATCAAAACTTCCCAAGAATAACAACTAAGACAGTAAAAGTATAAAAACCATTAAACTGATGCATATGTGGCAGTGGTCACCATTGAGTCCTCCACTGCACCGATCTGTCAACTGGTAGGGATTACCTAAAAAATTAAACAGGAAAGAATGAGTTTTTGCAAACCCAGTGTGTAACCCCAACAGAAATCACACGTACAGAATACACATCAGATGTCATAAATATACAGTCTAGGCTGAAGCCCATTAAAAATCATAATCAGATATAAATAAGGGCCTGGGCCCAATCAAATATAGAATCAGATATATATATTAGGGCCTTAGTGTAACACCCCAAACCCAGCCTAGATGTTATGGCTGAATCTGTCGAGGTCACGTTGAAGTGCTTTTCAAAAAGTAAATTGTCATTAAAAACTCTCTTTTCTTTTTAGCCTCTTTATATCACCTTAAAAAGATTCTAAGATGTGATGTTCACTTTCAAAACGTGCCTTATTACCTAAACCCATTTACTTTTAAGAACGTTTTGCATTTTCAAAATATCAGTCTATCGTGGAAGCTTATTAAAACGGTTGCATACTTGAGCGTATTTTGATAAAACGTTCGATTCATTTTGAAATCCTCGATTACCTCTACCACTAGCAGCTATATGTCAAATAATAAAACCCCAAATTAAAAACTAAAATTTAAAAGGCCATTATTATAGCAAAATACGCCAATAACAAAATTATAGATAAAATACTAAGTCAAATTAAACAGGCAGTGTGGCCACTGCTAAGTCCTCTGTTGCACCGATCCGCCTAAGTCTAGAGACTATCTGTACAGTTCAAACAGAAGGGTAAGTTTACGAAAACTTAGTGTATAATCCCATATAAATAACAGACAGAAACAAACACAATCTGGGCCTAATCCCTTTCAATATCAGTGTCAATATCAGTCTGGGCTTTAGCCTAACTCAGTATAAAATAGCCATGTGCTTGGGCCTTGGCCCATTACAGTATCATTAATTTGTAACGGCCCAAATTTTAGGGTTTTTGGAATTTTTGCTTAAGTTGATATTCGCATGTTTGGATGTGCTAAATTGATGTTTTGAGTGTACTTAGGGGGCCTTTGGAAGGCCTGGGTTCAAGCTTAACTCCTGGCAAAATTTTAATTTTTGCCTTAAGTAAATCTGGACGTTGGTAGGTAGGGCTTATAAATAAATGATGTGGTTCCATGTCACAAGGAACATAGTGGTGGAGTGGCATATGGCATCACATGTGGAGCTTGGAGGTGGCATCATTGGCAAAGGGGTTAAGGGTTCAAATCCCCTTGCAGGCATGATGCGTTTATTTTGCTAGTTGGTGTTGGCAAGTGGTGGACTTGGATGCAAATCCTGAAATTGGTGAAAGATTTGGTAAGGATAAAGATGACTTGGTCTTGGAATGTTTAAATTAAAATTCAAATTCAAAATGGAGTAAATCAAGGAGAAAATGGGGGAATTTTTCAAGGAGTTGGATGATGGGGAGGTTATGGTCGAATTTGGGAGAGGTTGAGTAGGCAAAATCGGCTAGGGCTTTTTTCATTTGGCATTTTTGGCATTTATGGTAAAAAGAGTTAGGGGTGCCGATTCTAGTAAGGTCTTTCAAAAAGCATTTTGTGTCACTTTTAGGGTTCTTGGTCAAAACTTCTAACATCGTTTCCTTTGCTTTCTAGTCACATCTTGCTCTCTACCATCCTATGTTTATTTCTTATTATTGAGCCGAAGAGTGGCCATTCTTCTCTCCTCCTTGGTCTTACAATTTCCGAAATCAAACTTACCTTTCACACTCTCCACAATAACTGAATTGTTTCCCTTTTGGTGTTAGCAAAATTTCACATCTCTTCTCCTTCTGTTCTCCTTCATTTTGATCACAAATCGATTCCTCCTATCTACTTCTACCGAATCTCTTCTTTCGACTTCTTGTTCAAACCGATTACACTAGCCTTCAATCCATTATTTGTGCTCAGCTGAATCCTGTTGTCTCTCCCTTCTCTCACACATTTCTTTTTCTTCATTCCTCATTTTGTCTCTGCCAAAATTATTCCATCTTCTCGGATTCTTGTCAAAGCTGATTACTCCTTTCCATTTGCTTACTTCTTTTGTACTGTGTACTTAGCCGAATACTTAGTTTCCCTTTCTCCATTGTTATTCGATTGAACCTGCAAGAGTACTGGGCTGAACTAGCATACGACTGCTTCTTTTTCCTGTCGATTCGGTCAAACAAATTCGTGGGTAAGTGTTTCTTGTTTAGTTTTGGCTTTCGACTTGTGTATTCGGGTGTAACGTCCTAATTTTTGGGATTTTTGAGATTTTACGTGAATTTAATTTTTGCTTGTCTGGATGTGCTAAATTATGCTTTGGGTGTGTTAATGGGCCTTTAGAAGGCCTAAGCTTTTCTTCTTTAGCTGAACCAAGCATCTATCTTCTCTCTTCACTCTCTCCTCGTCTTTTTTCACTCTCTTCTTCATCTTCTTTACCCCACCGATTAAAGTAACCTCTTTTCTCAAGCCTTGTTAGCCAAATACTCTCAAAAGCCAAAACTGATTTGCCTTGTTAGCCGAATCTTCTTCTTGGCTGAATCTTCCATACCCTTCAACCCAATTCTTTCAAAAGCCAAAACTCAAAACTCTCTCATCCCTCTGTTGATCATCTCCTCTCTATTCCATAAGCTTCTATTCTCCTTCTTGTTTCTGCAAAAGCCGAAACCGCCATACTCTATAGTGATTCGGGAACTGAATCATTAAATCACTTAGATCTATTTTTCTTTTCAAGTTTTGGATTAGATCTATACTAGATCTGGATTAGGCTGGATTGGGGACTCTTCTTTGGCAAAATAAAGCATTGGTAAGTACTCGAAACCCCTTTTTTCATAATTGGTGATTCAAGAAAAGCCGAAAACCCTTAACTCTTAAGGGTGGCTGTCTTTTTGACTAAGGGTGATATTAGCCTCTTTCTTTCGATTCTTTTATGTTTTAGTGTGGATAAGAGACGATCTAAGAAGGAGCATTGGAGACTAGGATCGTGGGGAGCATCGGTACTGTTCGTGAAATAAAAGGATAGGACGATGCGTATATGCATCGATTATCTTTAGCTGAACAAATTGACGATTAAGAACAAGTACCCTCTACCAAGGATTGATGATTTGTTTGACCAGCTAAGAGAAGCTTTGGTATTTTCCAAGATCGATCTTCGATCTGGATATCACCAATTAAAAGTCAATGAGGTGGATATTCATAAGACAACATTCAGAACTCGGTATGGTCATTAAGAGTTTTTGGTAATGCCATTTGGATTGACGAATGCACCTGCGGCTTCCATGGATCTGATGAATCAGGTATTCCAACCTTACTTGGATCAATTTGTGGTCATCTTCATAGACGATATTCTAGTGTATTTGAAAACTGAGGAGCAGCATGATGAGCATCTCCGTATCGTTCTGCAAGTGTTGAAGGAGAAGCAACTCTATGCAAAATTTAGCAACTGTGAGTTTTGGCTACGAGAGGTGATGTTTCTAGGTCACGTTGTTTCGGCTGAGGGGATTAGGGTGGATCTTCAGAAAATTAAAGCAGTTTTGGAATGGAAGCCACTGAGATCTGTATCGAAAATTCGGAGTTTTTTGGGTTTGGCAGGGTACTATAAAAGGTTTGTGGAAGGGTTCTTTTTTATTGCTGCGCCATTAACAAAACTTTTGAGGGAAGGAGTACTGTTTGTGTGGACTGAAAAATAGCAAGAGGATTTCAAGAAGTTGAAAAAGGTTCTGACTGAGGTGCCAGTATTGATTCAGCCGGAGTCTGGGAAGGATTTCACTGTGTATAGTGATGCATCGCATGTTGGTTTAGGCTGTGTACTGATGCAAGAGGGTAAGGTAGTCACTTATGCATCGCGACAGCTTAAAACTCATGAAGCGAACTACCCTACGCATGATCTGGAGTTGGCAGTAGTGATCTTTGTGCTAAAGATTTGGAGACACTACTTGTATAGAGAAAAGTGTATTATATACACGGATCGTAAGAGTCTCAAGTATTTGTTGATTTAGAAGGAGTTGAACCTTAGGCAACGAAGATGGATAGAGTTGCTTAAGGATTACGACTATTCCATTGGGTATCACCCAGGCAAGGCGAATGTGGTAGCTGATGCACTGAGTCGAAGAGTTGTAACTGAGTTGAGAGCAATGTTTGCTCGTTTGAGTCTATATGACGATGGTAGCTTGTTAACGGAATTACAAGTGAGACCAACCTGGATAGAACATATTAAGGAAAAGCAGTTAGAGGATGAGTCACTAGTTCCTCGATTCCAACAAGTTGATAATGGTGAGACTTCTGATTTTAGATTGAACAGTGAAGGGGTTTTATGCTTTCGAGGAAGGGTTTGTATTCCGAAGGACTCTGATTTGAGGCAGTCAATTCTGAGAGAGGCTCATGGCGGACCTTGTGCCATGCATCCTGGAGGAAATAAGTTGTATCAAGATTTACGGGAGTTGTACTGGTGGCCTAGACTTAAGCGTGAAGTAACAGAATTTGTGGGGAAGTGTCTGATATGCCAGCAGGTGAAAGTTGAGCATCAACTGCCTTCTGGACTTCTACAACCGGTGAAGATTCCACTTTGGAAGTGGGAAAAGGTAACCATAGACTTTGTGAGTAGGCTACCCTTGACGCCTACCAAGAAAGACTGTGTTTGGGTGATTGTAGATAGGTTAACCAAATTTGCTCATTTCATACCTGTCTGAACTGACTACTCACTTCAAAGGTTAGCCAAGTTGTATGTGGCAGAGATAGTGCGACTTCATGGAGTGCCAGTTTCAATTATTTCTGATCGGGATCCTAGGTTTACATCTCGATTCTGGCAGAAGTTGCATGAGGCGTTGTGTAACGGTTGGATTTCAGCACTGCTTTTCACCCTAAGATAGATGGATAATCGGAAAAGGTAATTCAAGTTCTGGAGGACATGTTGAGGGGATGTGTTATCGAATTTCGAGGTAGCTAGGAGTATTACTTGTAGTTAGTGGAGTTTACTTACAACAATAGCTATCAGGCGAGTATTCGAATGGCTCCTTATGAGGCACTGTATGGACGAAGGTGTCGTACGCCTACCTGTTGGACGGAGTTGGGAGAACGTCAGGTTCTTGGGCCAGAGTTGGTGGCAGATACTGAAGTCAAGGTTAAGCTAATCAGGGATTGATTAAAGGAAGCATCAGATAGGCAGAAATCTTATGCTGACTTAAAGCTTAAGGAAATTGAGTACTTAGTGGGAGATATGGTATTCTTGAAGGTCTCGCATTGGAAGAAAATACTAAGGTTTGCTAAGAAGGGCAAGTTGAGTTCGCGGTTTATCGGGCCTTATCAAGTTCTCAAATGGGTAGGTCCGGTAGCTTATCAACTGGAACTACCTTTGGAGTTGGACCGAATTCATGACGTTTTTCATGTCTCCATGCTAAGGCGGTATCGATCTGATCCTTCTCATGTTTTGCTGGTAGAAGAAATTGAGGTGAAAGCTGACTTGACTTTTGAGGAAGAACCTGTGCAAATTCTGGACCGTGATGTCAAGGTATTAAGAAAGAAGTCAATTCCTTTGGTGAGAGTGCTTTGGCATAATCATGGCGGGGAAGAAGCTACGTGGGAGCCAAAAGAGGTGATTCGGCAACAATACCCTCACTTGTTTGGACCAGGTAAATTTCGAGGCTGAAATTTCTTTAAGGGGGTAGAGTTGTAACGACCTAATTTTTAGGATTTTTGAGATTTTGCGTGAATTTAATTTTTTCTTATCTGGATGTGCTAAATTATGCTTTGGGTGTGTTAGTGGGCCTTTAGAAGGCCTAAGCTTAAGTTAAAACCAGGTAGAATTTTTTTAAATTTTAGACTTAAAAGAGAAGGGGCTTTGACTAAGTGGGCTTTTAAAAAAATGTTGGTAAATTAAGACACAAGTAAGCTTGTGTTAAAGTGGCAAGGCGGCACCACTTAAGACACAAGGGGTGGCGTGTGGAAGCTATGCAATAGCTATGGTTCAAATCTCATGGTTCAAATCTCATACAAGAGCTATGCATGTGCAAGGCATATGGTGGACTCCAAGTGGAGCTCTGTTGGGAGGAGATTGAAGTGCTCATGGGATTAAGTCAAGGAGGGATAAAGAGGAGAAAATCTAGGAATTTTGAAAGGGAAGCTAGAGTTGGCTGAATGAGGGAGTGTTAGAGAGCATATTCGGCAATAGGGGGCTTAGGTAACATTTTCGGCATTTGTTGTTTGTGTGCTGATTCCTCTTGGATAATTTGGCCATTTTCTTGGTGGCCGATTGGGGTTGTTCTTTTGAGGGGGATCCTAGTTCTTTCTTTTCTTCTCTTCTCAGTATTCTAAAAAGCTGAAATCCCGAACGTGTTAGCTTTCCTTCTGTCGATTTACCCCAAACCAAACCCTCTCATCTCTTTTCTTCTTTAGCCGAACCAAGCATCTATCTTCTCTCTTCACTCTCTCCTCTTCTTTCTCCACTCTCTTCTTCATCTTCTTTACACCACCGATTAAAGTAACCTCTTTTCTCAAGCCTTGTTAGCCGAATACTCTCAAAAGCCGAAATCAATTTGCCTTGTTAGCCGAATCTTCTTCTTGGCCGAATCTTCCATACCCTTCAACCCAATTCTTCCAAAAGCTGAAACTCACAACTCTCTCACCCCTCTGTCGATCATCTCCTCTCTATTCCATAAGCTTCTATTCTCCTCCTTGTTTTTGCAAAAGCCGAAACCGCCATACTCTTTAGTGATTCGGGAACTGAATCTTTAGATCACTTAGATCTATTTTTCTTTTCACATTTTGGATTAGATCTATACTAGATCTGGATTAGGCTAGATTGGGGACTCTTCTTTGGCAAAATAAAGTATTGGAAAGTACTCGAAAACCCTTCATTCATAATTTGGTGATTCAAGAAAAGCCGAAAACCCCTAACTCTTAAGGGTGGCTATCGTTTTTGACTAAGGGTAATATTAGCCTCTTTCTTTCAGTTCTTTTGTGTTTTAGTATGGATAAGAGACAATCTGAAAAGGAGCATTAGAGGCTAGGACCGTGGGGTAATCTAGATTTATATCTAGTGGTGGATTTCGGCAAAGGCAAGTGATTAAGGGTTGGATGGTGTTGGACGAATATAGTAGGTTGTCAATTTCATTGATTTAATTGGATTTTTAGTTAACAGTGCGATTTAAACGATTTTAGGTTAATTCAGAGTGGATCTCGACATAGTACACAAACATGTGTGTAATCGACACCCTCTAGTAGACTAGATAGGCAAAAGCCGAAAAGCCGAAATGCCAAAATTCTGACATTTCGAGGGCTTGCGGGCGTACGAGCACTCGTGAGTCAATTTGAATCGGCAAAATCTGTAATCACAAATGGTAAGAATGATGTGTGCGCATTTTCGTGCACATTGATGGTTTTGGGCCTTGAAGGGCCGAATTTGGGCCCAATGGGCTTACGGGCCCATATGGGTGAAACTGGAGGTAAGCATATTCTGGTATTCTGACTATTAAATCTGCTAAAATAGATGTAAATTTGGGCTTAGTGGGCCGTAGGAGCTAGTGGACACCATTGGGCCTATTAGGGGTTTTAGGGCTTGATGACTCTGTATTACTTAAACGGGCTAAATAAGTTATTTAGATGACGTTAGGACTATTAACAAACTGTAATGAGTATGAAACCCTAAAAACTAGTTAATTTACTGAAATACCCCTTAAGGGTGGAAATTACTGTTTTACCTTTAGGTGCTAAAAGACCATTTTACCCCTAGGGTTAAGTTGACTGATTTGCATGCTAAAATGTATCTGCTCTATGTATGCCATGTCATAATATACACTGTTGCATGGGATTGGGTTTTGATGGAGGAAGTGCTAAGTGGCAATGCCACGTATACTGTTAGAGGCTCTGCCTTGTATTACTGTTTTAGTGGCTTGGCCACGTTATCTAATTAAGCAGCTAAGCTACGACTGTGGTGTGTAGGGCTGGGTGGGTTTAGTTATTCCCCATATGGTGTGTAGGGCTGGTAAGGGTGGTGTGTAGGGCTGGATTGGGCTTGGGCTTTGCATACATGTATAACTTTCTGATCTGTTACTGTAATGGGCCTAAGGCCCACACTGTTTACTGAATAGGGGTAAGGCCCTGTAATCACTATTTTCTGAATAGGGCTAAAGCCCAGCTATCACTGTATCTGGATAGGGCTCCGGCCCAATTGAGCTTGAACTGGTCTTGCCTCTGGTTAGGTTTAGCTTACACACTGAGTTTCACAAATTCACCCCTTCATTTTCATCCATGCAGGTGAACCCCAACCTTAGAGGACTTGGAGCTGGAGGGATTCGAAGTGGCCACGTGGACTGCTTCTGGTTTTAATATTTCTTTTGAGTTACTTATTTTATTACTCAGTAGTTTTTTGGTTTTTAATATGTAATAAGGCCGCTCTATAATTATTTTATTTGGTTTTAAGTATTTAATTATTATTTGTTAAAAATTGGTAGACTAAGGCTGCACGGATTTTTATTTCAAAATTAACAAATGTTTTCAAAACCTTCTCTACGTGACAAATGGATAATTTAATAATGACTCTCAAACAAGATTTTCTAAAAGTAAACCGTCAACTGATAGTGGATAGGATTTTTGTAAATTAAATAACCCACTTTTTCTCAAAACTCTTAGAATGGTTTTGCTAAGTCACACTAAACCTAATTATAAAGGAATTGTAACACCCGTAACCCGTACCCGTCGACGGAGGGTTAAGAGGCATTATCGAACAAACACATCGTAGCACCAAAATAAAGTCATATAGTGTTTCTAGAATTCTAAGACTGAATACATATGCATACTTACCAAATATCAACTTTAACTTGAAACGCACTTTAATTAACATATACCATTCACATAGCAAAAATTTTTCATGCAAGAAACATTAACCAGAGCATCACTTATGTACGAATATAGAGTGATTTGATAAGCCATTTTCGCATGGCTATTCATATTTACAATTCAAAATAGAAGTTTGATTTCAAAACATAGGTTTTAGCCTATACATGCCATTGTTCGAAAAAGAAGTAACCTTCAAGAGTACCAAAAATCTGACGGCGATAGTGTGATGAACTACGACTTGAATCCCTCGAACCGAGGCTTCGATTAAGGTCTATAAAACAAAAAGAAACATAAAAACGGAGTAAGCTTCAATGAGCTTAGTAAGCTTTTAGTAATCTAAACAATTCATGCTTCATAACATCTACTATGTCACATACCAAAACTCAATTTCAAAAGCCTATCTACTTGGCCGAATACACATTCACATACATGAGGAAAATTCAACATTTATTTGCAGTTGATTCCTTACCATCTATTATCACCAAATTCCCATTATCATATATGCATCATTCATAGCCGAATATATATATACCTTAGCAAAAATATAGGTAGAGCATACCATCATGTTTCATATTCAGACTTTACCAAAGCAAAGTCAATCATTAAAAAAAACATTGAACTTAAATATTTCATATCGTACTCGGGTACATATCAATTTAATCTATTACATAGGTACAAAGTACATACCTGACATTCTTAATACGATATTCATAATTTACCACAGTTATATCGTAATTCCTCATAGTCTCACACATACTAGAATCATCGGCATGAAGCCTGCTAGGCACGAAGGCCTGAAAGTATCACCGACTCAAAGCCTGCTAGGCATGAAGGCCTGAAAGTATCACCGGCTCAAAGCATGCTAGGCACGAAGGCCTGAAAGTATCATCGGCACAAAGCCTGCTAGGCACGAAGGCCTAAAAGTATCACCATCGAACCCCGGGCAATAATTCATTCACATTTTAATGCATTATACAGAACTTACCATAGTCGAAACTCATGTTTACTTTCATCACGAGCATCACATACAAATACACATTATAACATTCTCTATAAACTCAAATTGCTGAATACTATTCATTTTCTATTTCATTTCCATTCGGTTTGATAGAGATTACCATGAAATCTCACATGTATAAACTAGTCATATCTTTCCTTTAATTTCAATATGGACACGGCTACCTTACTCATGCCATCATGTTTATAATTGAATTTTTTTATCAAAGTGAGATCATTTAATTACAAGGCATGTAACCTAAATGTTTCATACCATAATCATGTAAATGCAAAGATGATACACTCAAAACTTACCTTGATATATTCGAACAGTTGTTGACCGGCTACTCTACCACCTTTTTTTTCCTTTATCCGAGTGTGGCTCTCTTAGCTCTTGAGCTAGATTAAACAAGTTTACCGTTCAATAATCTATTACTAAAATCACATAGTTATCATTCACTTAATCTATGCATAACCGAATACATATATAAACATATAATTTTATTCACAAGTATCTCATTATACAATTACTAAGTGTATTCACTCACAAGATCGGAAATTTTCATATAGGCTGAAAACACATTTGCCATATAACCCTTAAATTTAAACATCCCATCTAACTTATCACAATACATGCTTTCAACGCATTAATCAATTTACCTACGTAACACATGTTCACTATATGCTCAAAATACAATTGCCTTTATGGCCGAATTCACAAGACAAATTTTTTTTTAACTATGAATATACTTTACAAAACAAGATTACAATAGCTCAAGGTAAACTTAATCAACCATTTTAAAGTAACTGTAAGCTCAAGACTTTAACATTATAAGACATAACGCATACATAGGGCACCTAAACTCCACTCATTTACAAGTTTAAAATCGGTAATTATTCATTTAAATGCATAATTTAGCACTTAACTAAAATTCCAAAGTTTTCCATGGCCGATTGTCATAATAAGGGTATTAAACATTTTACTCATCAACATTCAGCTATTACTCCAATTCTTCACATGGCCGAACATTCAAAGCATATACAACAACTTAGAATTTAGTTACGACCAACTAGACAATGCTTTAACCAAGCCAAACTCGCAAGATCACAAGATAAAAAAAAACACATACATATCATATTATAACCTATTACCGTAACCAATGTTCTAATCTACTACCTATTCATTCAAGTGAACCATTCCTTGGACAACTACCTCATTCGGCTATGATATAGACTAATTTTAACAAATAAACATATTTTCTCATCAATTTAACCCAATATCCGAATTTAAGCACTCATATAAGCCACAAAAACCAAATTCTACTAGCTCAAACCAACTTGCAACCATTTCAAATGCAATACATCAAAACATCTATAACTCCAATGGCTTCCTTCATGACCGAATGCACATAACACCATAAATTTCAAAATTTAAACCATGGGTAAAGTAGGCCATGTAACAACCCTCCCAATTGCATACATAATTAGCAAAAATTCATTCAAACATACCTCAATTTAAAAGGAAGCCATGGCCGAATGACTTGAGCTTTTTCTTTTCCTACTTCTCTTTTTTTTTTTCTTTATTTTCAGCCAAAACAAGAAGAACATTCAAGCTCATTTTTCTATTATTTTCATAACATGCATGATCATAATTATTAGATTACCTAATTGCCCCTTTTAATATTCAAGCTCTTCCACTAAGCCATGGACGGTAATGTCCATGCAAATTTTGCATGGTTTATTAGCAATTTAAGTCATCTCTACCTTATAAGACATTGGATTCGGCACTTACACATATGCCCAACTAAATTATCTTTCATGCAATTTAGTCATAGTTTCAAATTTTAACTCAAAATCAACCAAAAATCAAAAATTAAGGCACCACATATTTTCACACATATAATTTACATAACAATTCAAACTTAGATCATATTTCTGACTCGGTTCAATGGTTACAAAACCACTTCCTGACCAGGGTCGAAATAGGGCTGTCACAGGAATGAGGCATAATTCACTGTTCATGTCACACACCAGATCAGGCCATAACGTCTGGGCCAGATTTGGGGTGTTAAATTTTGTGGTATCAAATCCCGGTTGCAGCAACTCGGCTGTGGATTGGGTCCAAAAAGTTTTCTTAAAATTATTGTTTGTAGATACTTTGATCTATCGATGTTTAATCAATTATTGGTGGTAGCACATTGGTCACGTGAGATAGTAGGCAAGCGAGCAGTGGTATGTAATCGTGGAACAACCACTGTGTGTGGTCCTTTCAATACGAGGTATTAATTAATATCATTGTGATGATAGGTTGAGCGCACGTCAACGGTTGGAATAGCAAATCAGGTGTGTAACTACACCCACTAATAGTGTAGATTAGCAAAATCGAAAGGCCAAAATGCCGAAAATCTGACATTTCAAGGCCTTCCGAGCGTGCAAACTCTTGTGGGCAGATCTGAACCCATAAATTATGGGCAATAGACTGTGAAGGCTGTTGTGCGCATTCTCATGCACTTGGGTCGTTTTGTGCCTCGATGGGCCAAAATGGGCTCAACGGGCCTACAGGCCCATTGGGTAAATTATGCGGTAAGTGATAGTTTTGCGATACTGCATGGGAAATTGGATTGATTGGGCCACACGAGCATGTGGGCCTCTAGGGCCCAATAGAGGATTTGGGCCCGTATACACTGTTTGACTTTATAAACTTTTTGAGTCACCCGGAGCGATGTTAGACTTGCTAGAAGGTCGTATTAGGTGTTGAGACACCGAGACTTAGTAAAATGACCGAAATACCCCTAAAGGGAAAAATTACCATTTTACCCCTAACGGCCCAAAAGATTGTTATACCCTTAAAAATAGGTTGTTTGATATATGTATGATTGTATCTATATCTGTTAATCTGTATGCATGTTATATGTACTTCTGTTAGTCTGCATGGGGTTGGGTTTAAAATCAAAGGAAGTTTTGTATAGTGACACTGCCACGTAATCTATTTAGTGGCTGCGCCAAGTGTTCTGTATCTAGTAGCTCTGCCACAATATCTATTATTAGCAGCTTGATTGCGCATTGGTGTGTGGTTTGGGTGGGTTGAGTTATTCCCCACATGGTGTGATGGGCTGGTACGAGTGGTGTGATGGATGGATTGGGTTGGGTTTTTCATACTGTTTTGCTCTGTATCTGTAATGGGTTGGGCCGACTCTTGGGCCCATTCTATTTCTGAATAGGGCTTTGGCCCAGTCTGATTTGTTGGTTTCATCTATGATGTTGGTTGGGAAAGTTGTACACTAAGTTTTCACAAACTCACCATTTTATTTTTACATATGCAGGTAACCCCCAACCATAGAGGATTTGGAGCTGCGAAGGAATCGGGGTGGCCACATGACCTCTACTTCTGGAACTCGATTTTATTTTTATTTTTCTTTTTATTTCTGTGAGGGACTTGGGGTGGTTCACGTCTCGATTCTGGTAGAAGTTTCATGAGGTATTGGGTATGCGGTTAGATTTTAGCACTACTTTTCATCCTCAGACAGATGGACAGTTAGAAAAGGTGATCCAAGTTCTGAAAGATATGTTAAGAGGGTGTATTATTGATTTTCGAGGTAGTTGGGAGGATTACTTGCCATTAGTGGTTGCATATAACAACAGTTACTGGGCTAGTATTCAGATGGCACCATATGAGGCGTTGTATGGTCGTAGGTGTCGTATACCTACTTGTTAGACAGAATTGGGTGAACATCAAGTGTTGGGGCCAGAGTTAGTGGCAGATACTGAGAATAAGGTTAAGTTGATAAGGGATTGATTAAAGGAAGCTTCCGATAAGCAGACGTCGTATGTCAATTTAAAGCGTAAGGAGATCGAGTATGCAGTGGGAGATTTGGTATTTTTGAAGGTCTTATCTTAGAAGAAGATCCTAAGATTTGGACGGGAGGGTAAATTGAGTCCTTGATATTTGCATGTTTGGATGTGCTAAATTGATGTTTTGAGTGTGCTTAGGGGGCCTTTGGAAGGCCCGAGTTCAAGCTTAACTCCTAGCAAAATTTTAATTTTTGCCTGAAGTAAATCTGGATGTTGGTAGGTAGGGCTTATAAATAAATGATGTGGTTCTATGTCACAAGAAACATAGTGGTGGAGTGGCATATGGCGTCATATGTGGGGCTTAGAGGTGGCGTCATTGGCAAGGGGGTTAAGGCTTCAAATCCCCTTGCAGGCGTGATGCGTTTACTTTGCTAGTTAGAGTTGGCAAGTGGTGGACTTGGATGAGGGGGAGGTTGTGGCCGAATTTGGGAGAGGTTGAGCAGGCAAAATCGGCTAGGGCCTTTTTCATTTGGCATTTTTGGCATTTATGGTAAAAAGAGTTAGGGGTGCCGATTCTGGTAAGGTCTTTCAAAGAGCATTTTGGGTCACTTTTAGGGTTCTTGGTTGAAACTTCTAACATCATTTCCTTTGCTCTCTAGTCACATCTTACTCTCTACCATCCTATGTTTATTTCTTATTATTAAGCCGAAGAGTGGTCATTCTTCTCTCTGCCTTGGTCTTACAATTGCTGAAATCAAACTTACCTTTCATACTCTTCACCATAACTGAATTCTTTCCCTTTTGGTGTTAGCCAAATCTCACATCTCTTCTCATTCTCTTCTCCTTCATTTTGGTCACAAATCGATTCCTCTTATCTACTTCTACTGAATCTCTTCTTTCCACTTCTTATTCAAACCGATTACACTAAGCCTTCAATCTATTATCTGTGCTCAGCTGAATCCTGTTGTCTCACCCTTCTCTCACACATTTCTTTTTCTTCATTCCTAATTGTGTCTCTATCGAAATTTTTCCATCTTCTCAGATTCTTGTCAAAGCCGATTACTCCTTTCCATTTGCTTACTTCTTTTGTACTGTCTACTTAGCCGAATACTTAGTTTCCCTTCCTTTATTGTTATCTGATTGAACCTACAAGAGTACTGGGTTGGACAAGCGTGCGACTGCTTCTTTTTCCTGCCGATTCAGTCAAACAAATTCGTGGGTAAGTGTTTCTTATTTAGTTTTGGCTTTCAATTTGTGTATTTGGGTTTCCCTTCTAACGTGATTTAGGGTTTCATTTTGGGGAGTAATCCTCCTTTGACCCTTTTCTTTTGGTTGGATTAATCGTTGTTTGTAGATACTTAGATCTATCAGCATTTAATCAATTGTTGGTGGTAGCATATTGGTTACGTGAGATAGTAGGCAAGCGAGCAGTGGTAATTAATTGTGGAACAATCACTGTGTACGGTCCTTTCAATACAATAGTCAAGGTATTAATTAATATCGTTGTGATGATAGGTTGAGCATGCGTCAACGGTTGGAATTGCAAATCAGGTTTGTAACTACACCTACTAATAGCTTAGATCGGTAATAGCCAAAAAGCTGAAATGCCGAAATGCCAGCATGTTGAGGCCTTACAGGCGTGCGAACACTTTTGGGCTAATCTAAACCCACAAACTATGGGCGATAGGCTGTGAAGGCCGTTCTGCGCGTTCTCGTGCACTTGGGTCGTTATAGGCCTCGATGGGCCGAAATAGGCCCAACGGGCCTATGGGCGCATATGGGTAAATTATGTGGTAAGTGATAGTTGGTATGTTAGATGTTAAGTTTCACGATACTGCATGGGAAATTGGACTGATTGGGCCACACGAGCGTGTGGGCCCACCAGGGCCCAATAGGGAATTTGGGCCTGTATAACTGTTTGACCTTATAGACTTTCTGAGTCACTTTGAGTGATGTTAGACCTGCTAGAAGGTCATATTAGGTGCTGAGACATGGAGACTTAGTAAAATGACCGAAATACCCCTAAAGGGAAAAATTACCATTTTACCCATAACTGCCCAAAAGACTGTTATACCCTTAAAAATAAGTTTTTTGATATATGTATGATTGTATCTGTATCTATTAAGTTGTATGCATGTTATATGTAGTTCTGTTAGTCTGCATGGGGTTGGGTTTAAAATCGGAGGAAGTTCTGTATAGTGACACTGCCACATAATCTGTTTAGTGGCTTTGCCACGTGTTCTGTATCTAGTGGCTCTGCCACGATATCTGTTATTAGTAGCTTGGCTGCGCATTGGTGTGTAGGCTGGGTGGGTTGAGTTATTCCCCACATGGTGTGATGGGCCGGTATGGGTGGTGTGATGGATGGACTGGGTTGGGTTTTTCATACTGTTCTATTTTGTATCTATAATGGGTTGGCCGACTCTTAGGCCCACTCTGTTTCTGAATAGGGCTTCAACCCTGTCTGATTTGTTGGTCTGATCTATGATATTGGTTGAGGAAGTTGTACACTGATTTTTCATAAACTCACCTTTTTATTTTTACATATGTAGGTAACCATCAACCATAGAGGATTTGGAGATTTAAGGGACTCGAGGTGGCCACATGACTTCTGCTTGTGGAACTCGATTTTATTTTTATTTCTATTTCTATTTTTGTTTGGGTATTATTTTTTTGTAATAAGGCCATTTTGAGTGTTTTTATGTTGTTGCATTGTTAACTTGCTTTAAACCGGTAGATTAGGATACTCGAGTTTTCAAAATTAATAACGAATGTTTTCAAATAGATCTCGTGTAATGTTTTCAGATAATAAGGTAACTTCAAATAATGGAATACAACAAATACGGCTAATAAAATTTTATTTTAATTTGATTTCGCTCAAAACATCCAACTTTCTAAACAAGGCTTTTAAAATAGAAGATACTATTTATCAAAGTGTTTGATTTCGAATGAATCGTCCATGTGACACACCAGATCTGGCCATAATGTTTCGTCCGGGTTTGGGGTGTTACATAATCAATGCAGTAAAAGATAAAAGAGTATACAGATCCTACCTATCCAGCCTCTACACTCCATGTTTGTCTAACCCTACACTCCATGTGGGGATATAATCAACCCACCCATCCCTACACTCTAGAGAGTACCATATGCAGCACTTTACAGTAGTTCGCAACAGGGCTACTAGTAATTTATGCTTGAAGCCTTTTAGTACACTTCCTCCGATCAATATAATCCCACCCCCATGCAATGCATCATGCTATCATTTCATATCATAGAAGAATATCATACATGTATTCAGTATAGTCATATTAGCTAGCTAAGTATAGTCATACATGCACATACATATATATGTCACACAGGGGCATAATAGTCAATCAGTCCATTTGGGGTCTAGGTAAGCTTACCAACCCAACAGTAGGTCTACAGTCGTCTCAGGCAACCCGTGCAACCTTAACAGTCAAACAGTGAAAATGGGCCCACAACCCATATTGTAGGCCCATGTCGGCGCACACGCCCGTGTGGCCCACACGGCTTAAAATAACCTGGGCCGTACAGACTACACGGCCTGGCCCAATAATTTCCACACGCACGTGTGGTTTATCCGTGTGGGGTCCACATAACTGTGGAACCCACACGGCCCAACTCGGCCCAATTCAGCCTAGTCCATGCAATCACTCATGGCCGGCCTTGTTGATCATACGCCCATGATTAGTCACGTGGCCTACCTACATGGGTGCAGGCATGCTCGTGTGGCGTTAACGGTCACTTATTCTAGTTTTTACCGATTTCTATAATCAAATTCGTGTTTATACACACACCTGAATTCATTAGAGCCAATGTCCCAAGAACACCTACACCTAATATTCCTAGTAAAACACTAATTAAGACCCAAAACGAGTAATATCATTACTCTCTCTTCAATTCTAAAACTCTTACCTTAGTCAATTAGATGCACCCCCTAACACCTAACACGTCGAGAAACTTGGTGTTTAAAAAGATTCACCTATACCAACTAGAGAACTAACAGTCATTTCTACAACTGAGTGATTACAATTGAACTTAAACAGCCGTAGAAGATAACACGAAACAACATTAACCTACAATGGTACTTACGAACCCGTGATATCATATTAATAAAAAAAATCCATAATGAATTCACATCAAGGTTAATCCAAAGGCGACTAACCTTACACCTTCAATATATGAATAGAATCTCACTCCTAATATAAGTCTCTGATTGATGCCCATGTGTGCTTGAAAACTTCTCCATAAAGTCATGTACGAAACACATCAAAGGGGAGTCATCAAAAGAAACGAACTACTTACAAAGGCTTACCAAAAACTTGAGGATCGAAAATGGAAGACTTGCTTTCGGCAAAACTTTAAGCAATGGAACGAAGAGGAGAAAAGAAAAAAGACAGAAAAAGAAAAAGGGAAAGAACTCAGTTCAACTTCGACAAGAGAAAGTAGCAAAATGATGAATAGCAGAGTAGGAGGTAGAAGAACTATCGTCAAATTTTTTTTTGGAAGTAAGAGGAGTCGAATTTTTTTGAAAAGAGATAATAAAAAATAAAATAAAATCCCTCTAAATCCTCCTAAAAATTGGTAACTTCATCCCCCACACTTCTCAGCCATTCCGACCACCCACTAGCATTAGAATTTCACTAACACACAACCACTTACACGGCCACAAGTAAAAATAAATCATTTGTTTGCGTAGAGACTCGAACTCTTGACCCCTTGCAACATCAACACTTAACCACTAGACCAGTAGGCCTATTCTAACATATCTTTATCCATATTTATTTATAAGACTACTGATTAGAGTTAGGAGCTTATTCAATTAAAAACAAAATTTTGTCCAAGCTAAGGCTTGAACTTGGGACTTCTCAGACACTTCTCTGAACACTTAACCACTGATGTAGACATATATTTGTGTTACAACATACGAAAATAAAAATAAAAATAAATTTAAAGAATTATCGGGGCGTTACAACTCTACCCCATTAATGAAAATTTCGACCTCGAAATTTACCTGATCAGAATAGATGAGGATACTGCTTTTGCATCGCATCCTTAGGCTCTTACGTGGCCTCCTTCGAACTATAGTTACGCTACAGACCTTTAACTAGTGGAATCGTCTTTCTCCTCAAAACTTTTAGATCACGATCCAATATCTGTACTGGCTCTTCCTCGAAGGTTAAACCTAGCCTAACCTTGATCTCCTTAACTGGAACAATATGTGTAGGATCAAAGCAGTAGTGCCTTAGCATCGATACATGAAAAACATCGTGAATCCTCTCCAACTCTAGAGGTAGCTCTAACTGGTAGGCAACAGGTCCCACTCGTCTCAACACTCAATAAGGCCCAATGAATCTAGGGCTTAGCTTGCCCTTACGACTAAATCTCAGTATTTTCTTCCATGGGGAACCTTAAGAAACACGAAGTACCCTACTTTATCTCTCGATGCTTCCAATCTGCATACGACTTTTGCCTATCAGATGCATCTTTCAGTCAATCTTGAATCAACCTGAGCTTATCCTTGGTATCAGAAACCAGTTCAGGACCCAGAACACGACGCTCGCCTAATTCAGTCTAACACAAAGGAGTGCATCACCTATGCCCATATAGTGCCTCATAAGGTGCCATCTATATGCAAGACTGGTAACTGTTGTTGTAAGCGAACTCCGCCAATGGAAAATAGTCATCCCAACTACTCAGAAGTCTATTACACAACCCCTCAACATACGCTCCAGTATCTAAATCACCCTCTCAGATTGACCATCAGTTTGAGGATGGAACGCAGTACTGAAGTCTAACCTTGTACCCAAAGCTTCATGTAGCTTCCCCCAAAATCGAGACGTGAAACGAGGATCTTTATTAGATATTATCAAAATCGGGACCCCATGCAGTCTCACTATTTCAGACACATACAATTTAGCTAGCTTCTGCAGTGAATAATTGGTATGAATAGGTATGAAGTGAGCCGACTTGGTCAATCGATCCGCGATGACCCACACTGAATCCTTCTTAATAGGCGTTAAGGGAAAAACATTAACGAAGTCCATGGTCACACTCTCCCACTTCTAGAGCGGAATCTTAACTGGCTGCAGTAAACCCGAGAGTAGCTGATGCTCAGCTTTCACCTGCTAGCATGTCAAACATTTACTCATAAAATCGGTAACCTCTCGCTTAAGACCTGGCCACTTGTAAAACTCACAAAGGTCTCAATACATCTTATTTCCGCTAGGATACATAGCATAAGGACTACTATGTGCTTCTCACAGAGTAGACTGCCTCAATTCCATATCCTTTAGAACACAGATTCTTCTACGGAAACAGAGTACCCCTTCGCTATTTAGTCCAAAATCTGATGTATTACCACCCTTAATCTGTCGGAATCGAAGACCTAGTGACTCATCCTCCAACTGTTTACTCTTAATCTGCTAAATCTACAACGGTTTAACCTGGAGTTCTACCAACAGACTACTATCATCAAATAAACTTAGGCGAGCAAACATCACCCTTAGATTAGTCAAAGCCCTACGGCTCAGCGCATTGGCCACCACATTGGCCTTGCCAGGATGGTATTCAATCATATAGTCCTAATCCTTTAGTAGCTCGATCCATTTATGTTGCCTAAGGTTCAACACTTTCTGAGTAAGGAGATATATGAGACTCTTGTGATCAGTATAAAAAGATACACTTCTTACCATACAAGTAGTGTGTCTAGATTTTAGTGCAAATACCACTGCGGCCAACTCCAAGTCATGCGTTGGATAATTTGCATCATGAGTCTTAAGCTGTCGAGATGCATAGGCAACTACCTTACCCTCTTGTTTCAGTACACATCCCAAGCTGATATGTGATGCATCACTGTAAACTGTAAATTCCTTTCCAGGCTATGGCTGTATCAGAATAGGGGCCTCAGTCAGTACGATCTTGAGCTTCTCAAAGCTTTTTTGCTGCACATCGGTCCAGATAAATGACACACCCTTACGTAGTAGCTCATTCAAGGGTGCTGTAATTACAGAAAAACCCTCTACAAATCGTCGATAGTACCCAGCCAGTACAAAAAAACTGCGAGTTTGTAATACAGTCTTAGGCTGCTTTCAATCTAAGACAGCCTCAATCTTTCAAGGATTGACCCTAATCCCCTCAAAAAATACCACATGGCCCAAAAATGTTACTTCTTGTAACCAAAACTCACACTTACTGAACTTGGCATATAGTTGTTTCTCCCTCAGAATCTGTAGAACCACTCGGATATGTTCATCATGTTCATCCTCAGTCTTTGAATACACCAAAATGTCATCAATAAACACTACTACAAACTGGTCCAAATAGGGCTGGAACACTCGGTTCATCAGATCCATAAAAGCTGCTAGTGCATTTGTTAGTCCAAATGACATCACTAAGAACTCATAATGACTATAGTGAGTCCTAAACGCTGTCTTATACACATCGGCCTCCTTAACCCTTAATTGGTGATACCCAGATCGAAGATCAATCTTGTAGAAAACTAATGCTCCTTAGAACTGATCAAATAAATCGTCTATCCCTGGTAGGGGTACTTATTCTTAATGGACAGTTTGTTCAATTGCCGATAGTCAATCCACATACGCATGGATCCATCCTTCTTTTTCACGAATAAAACTGGTGCCCCCCACGGAGACACACTAGGGCGGATGAACCCACAATCTGGGTCTTAAGCTCCACAAGCTCTTTCGGTGCCATTCTATAAAGAGCAATGGACACCGGAGCTATACCAGGAAGGAGCTTAATCCCAAACTCAACTTCATAGTTTAGAGGTAACCTAGATAGCTTTTCAAGAAACACATCCAGAAAATCCTTTACTGTTGTGATATCCTTAACCAAAGAATCCCTAAAATCTAAAATACTAATGTAGGCTAGATACGCCTTACATCCCTTACAAACTATATTTTCCATCCTCAGTGTAGATATCACATTACTCAAGTAGTTCTGACGTTCCCCAATTACAACTACCTCATTGTCCTCCTCGGTTCTCAGTACAACCCGTTTAGTGGCACATTCTAAGCTCACTCGGTGCTTGACCAGCCAATCCACTCCCAGTATCAAGTCGAACTCCCCAAATGGAAGCTCCATAAGATTAGCCAAGAAGATTACCCCTTGTACCACTAAAGGGACGTCTCTAAACAATTTATTAACCTAAACGAAATGCCCTAATGGACTCAATATAGTAATTCCACTTGAAGTATTCTCAGCTGGAATCCCCAAGTTTTTAGTTACAGTGCAGGCAATATAGGAATGAGTAGATCCTAATCTATCAATGTAGTATAAGGTACATTGAAAATTAAGAATGTACCAGTGATGACGTTCGGAGCATCTCCCTCCTCTTGGCAATGTGCAGCATATACTAGGGCCAGCTGCCTTGCCTTAGTTTGATTAGCATCTCTGCCCAGTGCTCTCTGACCACGACCCTGACCATTACCACCCCTGGCCTGACCACAGCCACTCGGTGGTAACTGAACTACTCTTAGTGGTGTAATACCCATAACAGAAACTTGAAACTGATCAGCCCTTCACGGGCAATCTCTAACATGGTGCTTTGAAAACACGCACCTCAAACATGCCCCAGTTCTTTTCCAGCACTCGCCTTGATGGTGTCTACCATAGTCATGACACGACGCCTGTTTAGTAGCAGCAATAGGGGCCCCCAACTCTAATCGGCCCATCAACCCTGGCCTTTTTCTTAGGCCTCTGAATGGAACTCGAGGGCTCTGAATCCCTCTTGTTCCTACCTTTTCTCTCTGTTTTGGCGCTAAGTGCACTTCACTCCCTCGATGATCTTCACCTTATCAACCAAAGTCGCAAAGTCTCGCTTCCTCTGTGGAGCTATCAGAACCCTTAGGCTGTCTCTAAGGCCATTCTCGAAGTGAACACATTGCTCGTACTCAATAGCCACCATACCTCTCGCATAACGGTTTAGTCTTAAGAACTCGACCTCATACTCGGCCACTAATCTATCCCCCTGGGTTAAATTCAGGAACTCTCTCCTCTGGGCATCCACTTAGCTGGCACCCACTTACTTCCCTTGAAAGGCTATTTTAAAGAACTCCCAGGTCAATCGGTCTGGCGGAGTGCCCTCCTAAATAATGAGCCACCACTGCTAGGCCTCATCTCGTAACAGCGAAACGGTACCCATTAATTTTTACTCGGGGGTGTAGTCCAGGTCATCCATGATTCTCTCTGTGGCATCTATCTAGTACTTAGCCACATTAGGGGAAACTTCAGCAATACCCCTAAAAATCTCAGCTCTATTGGACCAGAGTCGTTCTGTAACCGACCCACAGCCTCAACTCCAATATCGACCTCAATGACCCTTTCCAAAATCCTTAACATAGCTTGGGACAGTACATTGTCCCCACCTGCTCGATCAAGCGACCCAGTCTCAGTCACAGGTGAGGCCGATGTCTCACTAGTATCCAAATTAGGTATATTACCAGACGACGAGGACCAGCTCGAGCACTTCTACGGCCTCAACCATGGCCTCTTGTACCCCATCCGCGAGTATCTTTTGTACTCATTATCTATTTGTGTTTATCTGTATTATCAGTTTTATGCATCAGTTTATAGTTCCATCAATTATTAGTAGATGTTTTATGGAAAACAGTAATTTAGAGTTTGTTTTCGTAGATTTTAGTCTTACTACAATTTTCAGTTTCCTACAGTTTCCAGTTTACTCTAACTAGAGTGTTTCAGTACAGTCTACTACCTATAGTAGTCTCAATATTTTCAATTTATAGCATTTCAGTTAAAAACAAACAACAGTTTCAGAAGACTTATAGAATCGGCATCGGAGACTCGATATACCATAATTCGATAAAGCATTTCAAAACATTTCAAATCCTTTAAAAGTATTCCTTTAAATATCTCAACTTTAAAAACCCAACCCACAACCGAGTTTTGCAACCTAACTTTGATACCATTAAAAGTAACACCCCAAACCTAGCCTAAACGCCATGGCTGAATCTATCGATGTCACATTGAACTGCTTTTCAAAAAGTAAGTTGTCGTTAAAAACTCTCTTTTCTATTTAGCCTCTTTATATTACCTTAAAAAGATTCTAAGATGTGACGTTCACTTTCAAAACGTGCCTTATTACCTAAAGCCATTTACTTTTAAAAATGTTATACATTTTCAAAATATCAGTCTATTGTAAAAGCTTATTAAAACGGTTGCATACTTGAGTGTATTTTGATAAAAGGTTCGATTCGTTTTGAAATCCTCGATTACCTCTACCACTAGTAGTTTTATGTCAAATAATAAAACCCCAAATTAAAAACTAAAATTTAAAAGGCCATTATTACAGCAAAATACCCCAAAAATAAAATCATAATCATAAAATACTAAGTTATATTAAAAAGGCAGTGTGGCCACCGCTGAGTCCTCTGTTGCACCGATCCGCCTAAGTCTGGAGACTACCTGTACAGTTAAAACAGAAGGGTGAGTTTATGAAAACTTAGTGTGTAATCCCATATAAGTAATAGATAGAAACAAACATAATCTGGGCCTAGCCCCTTTTCAGTATCAGTGTCAATATCAATTTGGGCTTTAGCCCATCTCAGTACAGAACAATCATATGCTTGGGCTTTGGCCTATTACAGTATCATTAATCAGTGCAGTAACAGATAAAATAATATACATATCCTACCCATCCAGCCTCTACACTCCATCTCTATCCAACCCTACACTCCATGTGTAGATATAATCAACCCACCCATCCCTACACTCCAAAGAGTACCGAGTGTAGCACTGTACAGTAGTATGCAGCGGGGCTACAGTAATTTAAGCTTAAAGCCTATCAGTGCACTTCCTCTGATCCATATAAACCCACCCCCATTCAATGCAATCATGCAATCATGTCATGTCATATCAGAATATCATACATGTATTCAGTATGGTAAAAAAAGCTAGCTAAATATAGTCATTCATGTACATACATATATATGTCACATAGGGGCATAATAGTCAATCAGTCCATTAGGGGTCTAAGTAAACTTACCGACCTAACAGTAGGTCCAAAGTCATCTCAGGCGACTCGTGCAACCTTAACAATCAAACAGTGAAATGGGCCCACACACTCGAATGGCCCACACAGCCCAAAATGACCTTGGCCGTGTGGACTACACGACCTGGCCCAATAATTTCCACATGCCCGTGTGGTTCAACCATGTAGGGCCCACATGCCCATGGGGACCACATGGCCCAGCTCGGCCCAATTCGACCTAATACAACCTCGTCCATGAAATTGCTCACAGCCGGCCTCGTTGATCATACGCCCATATTTAGTCACGTGGCCTACCTACAGAGGCGCAGGCATGCCCGTGTGGCATCAACGTTCACTTATTCTGGCTTTTGCTGATTTCTAAAATCGAACTCCTGTTTATACACAAACCTGAATTTGTTAGAGCCAACATAGTCCTAAGAACACCTGCCACTAATATTCCGAGTAAAACACTAGTGAAGACTTAAAATGGGTAATATCACTACTCTCTCTTCAATTTTAAAATGCTTACCTTAGTCGATTCGGTGCACCCCCAACACCTAACACATCGAGAAATTGGGTGTTTGAAAAGATTCACCTTTACCAATAAGAAAACTAACAATCATTTCTACAACTGAGTGATTACAATCGAACTTAAACAGCTGAAGAAGATAACATGAAACAACATCAACCTACAATGGTACTTACGGACCCGTGATATCATATTAATAAAAATAATCCATAATGAATTTTCATCAAGGTCAACCCAAAGCCGACTAACCTTCAATATATGAACAGAATCTTGCACCCAATATAATTCTCTGATTGATGCCCACGAGTGCTTGAAAACCTCTCCTTAAAGTCATGTGCGAAACACATCAAAGGGGAGTCATCAAAAGAAACAAACTACTTACAAAGACTTACCAAAAACTTGAGGATCAGAAATGGAAGACTTGCTTTCGGCAAAACTTTAAGCAATGGAATGAAGCAGAGAAAAGAACAAAGACAAAAAAGAAAAGGGAAAGAACTCAGTGCAACTTCGGCAAGAGAAAGTAGCAAAATGATGAACAGCAGAGTGGGAGGCAGAAAAACTATTGTCAATTTTTTTTTAGAAGTAAGAGGAGCCGAATTTCTTTGAAAAGAGATAACAATAGAATAAAATAAAATCCCTCTAAATCCTCCTACAAATCGGCAACTTCATCCCCCACACTTCTCAACCATTCCAACCACCGACTAGCATTAGAATTTCACTAACACACAACCACTTACACGGCCACAAGTAAAAATAAATCGTTCACTCGCGTAGAGACTTGAACTCTTGACCCCTTGCAACATCAACACTCCACTTAACCACTAGACCAGCAGGCCCATTCTGACATATCTTTATCCATATTTATTTATAAGCCTACTGATTAGAGTTAGGGGTTTATTCAGTTAAAAACAAAATTTTGCCCAAGCTAAGGCTTGAACTTGGGACTTCTCAGACACTTCTCTGAACATTTAACCACTAAAACAAACATATATTTGTGTCACAACATACAAAAATAAAAATAAAAATAAATTTAAAGAATTATTTGGGCGTTACACTTAGCTCAACCAGATACAGAATACAGAGTAGAACAAATTAACAATGTCCCACCCACTAGCCCTGCACACCAACTCTGTCTAACCCAACACACCCTGTGGGGATAAAATTGACCCACTCATCCCTGCACACCAAATAGGGTATATAACACCCATCCATCCCTACACATCATATAGTACCGAAATGCAGCAAATATCAGAAATATGCAGCTTAGCTGCCAGATAATAGGCTTTAAAAGCCTTTCAGATACTTCCTTCATTTTCATCAACCCAACCCTGATGCAATGCAACATACAAATATGACATGCTATAATGCATTTTATCAGATTAAACAATTAGATCGGATATATATGCAAAGTGTAACATGCTTAAACCATACATCACATAATTAGATCAAGAAATCAGAGGTCTCAGTAATGCTTACTGACCCTACGACAGATCACAGTCGACTTGGGTGACCCGTGCAACCTTACAGATCATTTCAGAAAAATGGGCTCACACGCCTATGTGGCCTGCCCGTGTAGGCCCACACGCCCGTGTGACCCACACGGCCCAAATTGGCCTTGGCCATGTGATTCATTTTTAATGTAACTCATACTAGCTAAATATTCATATATGTTTTCACTATTTACTTATATGTTTATTAGAAGCTGTCTACTTGAGTCATTGTCGCTTAATCATTTATAACTTAAGCTATAGAGTTCAAAATTAAGATCTGTTTGCTTTGTCCGAAACTAGATTCACATATTTTCTTGCCATAAAATTTTCAAAAGTTATGGTTTAGCCAATAAGTACAATTAATTCTTTAAAGTCATCCCTATTCTACTGTTTGATAATTTCAGCTCTTTTTCACTCAAAATGTATTTTCTCTTAGTACGGGATTCGGATGATCTTCCCATTTATTTCTATTAAAAATAGACTCATTAAGAATTTTAAGCACATAAATTATAACCCATAATTATTTTTTTACAATTTTTGATGATTTTTTAAATTCAAAATAGGGGAACCCAAAATCATTCTAACCTTGTCTCACAAAAATTATCATATCTCATAATTTACTATTCCATTGCCTACACTATTTCTTCCATGAAAAACTAGGCTCAATAAAATTTAATTTCATACTTTATTCAACCTCTAACTCAATTTCCATTTTTTTTTATGATTTTTCAAAGTAGGCTACTACTGTTGTCCAAAACTATTTTCTCTTATCTCTCAACAGTAAGCAATTTCAGCTTTTCGACGAATCTCGTTTTTTGTGTTTAGGGTACACACCTGAATTCAATTTGCTAGAAAAATCGTTATGAGTACTCCTGGGCCTACAAATGAGATATCCCATATCAGTTTAACAGATTTATCAGCAAACTCGAATAACCACGAATGAGTAGAAATCTGACTTACCCCCAAAACAATTCCTCAATAGTGATATCAAACTCTGTAGTTCACAATCTTACTGGTAATAGCCTCCTCCTCGAAGCCTCAACAAAGAGGACTAAAATTCCGCAGAAGAGGAACACAGTTCCAAACGATTCCTTACTATCAAGCAAAAGATGTAAACCTCCAATCAATAACTTAAAATCGAAACTATAATGCACTTAAACTACTCACCAACTAACAACGGAATAGCACAATGAATTTCGAAAGACCCCAATCGGGTGAACAGAGTAAGGAGAACAATAATTGAAAATGAAAAAGAAAAGGGGAGGAAAGGGGAAAAAGTCAGAATGGTGGAGAGGAGAGGAAACTGAATTTTGGCAAAAAGAAATCAAAAGAGTCTGAAACCAAAAAGGTACGAGAAAGAAAATCAAAAATAAAAGATATTCAGATTTTTTTCTTATCAGAAAATCCCTCAATATTCTCCCTACTATCTCTTTAATCTCAACTACTACAGTAGTTCAGTCTCACGTAATCTCTTACTAATGCCAGAAGGAAAAAAATTAATCCTTTACGCCCACGTAGGGATTCAAACACAGGACCTCCAGCATTTTAACACACCACTTAACGACCAGACCTGCAAGCTCATTCTGATATGTTTTTACAAATAATCAAATAAAAACCTATTGACCAAGGATAAGGCTTTATTCATAAAAATACCAAAATTTGCCCAAGTCATGGCTTGAACTTGGGACCTCCCACACACACCCAGAACACATAACCACTAAAGTAGATAGACAGTTGTCACTTTCTTGCACAACTAAACAATTATCTGCAGCCTCCTAACTTTCCCATGCTCAAGGCCCAATACTTCTAGGCATAAAATTCAGGGCGTTACACCTTCAAAGGCTAGAGCCTAAAGTCGAGTCTATGATACCTTAAAAATAGTTTAGAAACAATTATGGACCAATTAGAAACAAATCAGAAGGTTTAGGTAAAATATGAAAATTTTCAAAACAAGGGTCACACGACCGTATATACAGGCCGTGTGACAGAGCCCAGACTATGTGGCTCAAGACATGGCCGTGTGGCTACTTCACCTGCCCATGTATGCTGATCGTGTATCTAACTGCGCCCGTGTTGTAACATCTTGGTTTTGGGCCTAGTCGAAATAGTGGTTTTGAGACCACAAATTCGAAGTAGAAATATTTATTTTATGACTTTTTTAGGTCTATGACATGTCTGTATGATTGTGTGAAGGCTTCATGAAGAAATTTTGTGAATAACTGTCTAATTTGACTTTTAGGACTAAATTGTATAAGTTGCAGAAATAGGAAATTCTAGAAGATTTAGGTATGAAATTGCACTGGAATCTTAATTATATGTCCTTAAATAGCAACTTACCCAATTTCTATATTTTTGGACAAAAATGGACATAGAAGGGTAAAATTTCAAAGAAATGCTAGACGAGCATTTTGGTCATTTGGTTAATAAAAGAATAAAAAGGGAAAATGAAGTCAAAATTTGTTCATCTTTCTTATGTGGGTGCCAAAATTATAAGGAGCCATAGCTAGGGTTTCTTCAACTTTTAAGCTTGACTGTAAGTGCATCCTAACCCCATTTTTAATGCTCTTTACATTTTTGAAGTCCTCATAACCCAATTTACCTATTTGTACCATTTATTTAAGCTAGAGTTCATGTTCAAAAATTTACCCATGTGTGACATGCATGTGTTTTGATGTTTCATGGTAGATTAAAGTTTGATGTGTAATAAATGACTTTTACTAAGTGATTTTTTGTGAAAACATCCAAAAGGACCTATTTGTAAAAGTTGTAAAATAAGTGGTAAAAATCTAATTCAAAAGAAAATTTGGGCTGTTATAAGCATGAGATTGGTTTGGCTAGGCTTGGGTAACAAAGAAAATGAGTACATTTCGTTCTACAAGCCTATGGACTAATTTGTAAATATGTGAAAGTTTAGGGGCAAAACTATAATTTTGCCAAAGTATGGTTTTTGGACTGTTTTGAACAATGTGATAATTAAATAAGTGAAATTTACTATTATAGATCAAGGAAAATAGAGTCCGGACCTAAACCGAGGAAAGAACAAAGTTGTGGACTAAATCAAATAGTTAGCCATATTCTGGTACCAAGGTAAGTTTGTATGTAAATAATGCAACATTATATTATTATGTATCTAATGCTTTAATATTGCATGAATTGTATAATTTTTTTTGTGAATTTGATTAATGATGACTCGATGATGATTCGACTAAGATTCGATACCTTGAAATCCCGATTGAACCTTAGGAATAGATAGGATACAAATGTCATGACATTAGGGTTATTGAGATCCTGTATAAAGACCATATCTGGGATATGGCACTGGCATGTAATTTCGTGTAAGACCACGTCTGGGACATGGCTTCAAAATGAGACTCCGTATAAGACCATATCTGTGATATGGCATCGATGTGAGACTTCGTGTAAGACCATAGCTGGGCTATTGGCATCGATGTGAGCTTCCATGTAAGACCATGTCTGGGATATGGCTTTGGTAAGGTACTATCTGTATGGGATTCCCGAGTATCCTTTAGTATTCTAAACGGCTCAATAGGTAACTGGAACGACAAAAATGTGCAAGTCTACACAATTGCAACAAGTAATACAGTGACAAGTAAATGTCAAGTTATTGTACCCATAGGGACTGTAAAAGAATTATTTATGAATGTAATTAAAACACTTTGGTGAGGTAAAAATAATTTGGTTTTGGAAGATGAATTAAAACTAATTAAGAACTAAGTAAAATAATTAAAGAAAATAAAATTCCAATGCACGATTTCAGTTAATATTTAATCAAGATGATATAATTGTGTTGGGGTAATTACATCTTTTTAACTTAGAATTATTAAATTCATGCTTATGTTGTTACGAATAAATTCATGGCAACTCGGGAAAATTGCTAACTATTGCTCATACATACTTATTAAATTCAACTACTCTCTTGCATGTTCCCATGTCAATTCAAACAATTAACTCAATTTAATAAACATATAAAAGATTATGTGAAGTAATAAGGTAGCCATGCCTTGAAACAATTTAATCACAACAATCTTGCAGTTATGCAAGGCATATGTATTGCCAAATACAATGCTAATTCAAGCTTCAGCTACCTTAGAAGAATGAACATGTACTGATTAAGTACTGATCCTATTAATTATAATTTCAATATGTTTAATAATTAATTCATTAGTTATCTAACAAATATAACGCAAGAATAACTTAGGCATGATTTTACTTAATCAAGCATTTTTACCGAGGCCTATAACAGCATAAACACAACCTTAATAAGTCAAGCAGGAAAAATATAATCAACCCAACACGAATTAAATTCAAGCTAAATTGATTAAAATAACCATTTCAACAATAATAATATTCATAGATATGTTCATCGTAAAAACAATAGAAATTAAAAAGATAGGGAACAAGAAGGAAAATCCGGTGTTTCTCCGGGGCTTGACTGATTGCTCTGTTCTTTGTCTTCGTTGTCTTCATCGAGCAAGGCTTCTATGAATCCTTGATTGCTGCCCAAGATGGCTGAAGAACACCTCTTTTTCAAGAGAGGAAATCGGCACAAGAGGAAGGGGGAATGAAATGGAAAAAGAAAAGAGAGAATAGTTGAGAGAAATGAAGAAAGAATGAGAGAATGTAGTGGAAATGAGGGATAAATAAAATGATCAGCAAGGGGTGGCTTTTTTAGCTTATTTTGGCTACTAAAAATAGAAATTCAACTTTGCTATTTTAAGCATGGGGCAAATCTACAAAGCCACAATTTAAAGTGGGGTTTGAATGCAATTTGGAGGTCTTTCAAGGGCCTTTTTGCAAGCATATTTAATCAGCTAAAATGCTGATTTGGGTCAGCCTATGTTCGATTCTGGTCAGCCCAATTAGTGGCTGGTTCGGTTCACTCCATACGGTTCGACCAGTGCGATTCAACTGGACCATTTCTCCATAATTAATTAAAAATAATTTATTTAGCCCAAATTAAATGGAGAATAAATTAAAATTAATTAAATTATGAATAAAAACACATTTCTGGACCATTTTAGGCTGGAAATTAATTGGCCTCGATACTTCAAATTGCTTCTCGATTTTTTCTTCTTGCAGTGTCCGCCGGGCCATTTTTCGCTCTTTATGCAATTCTCTCAAAAATAACCAAATTTAATTAAAATTAACTATAAAATTAATTAAAATTCATAATGTTAATATTTTTAACACAATTTAATTATTTTATTATATTTAATTATTTTTCGACAAGAATTTAATCGGAATAGCATGATTTTAAGTCAAAAAGGGCATGAAAAAGTATATAAATTTTTGTGTTTCCAGTAACCCAAAGATAATGTCAAAGAAATGACAAGGTATAACCATGTTGAAAGGGTACAGGTATTACATAACGCTCATAAGTATTCAGATTATGAGTTGATGAGACCTCAGTAAGAAGTGAATGAATGAATGAATTATGATCATGAGTTTTATCTTATATTTTGTAAATGGCATGACTTTAAATGTATCTATTATACTTGATGATATTGCGATAAATTATATTACATTATGGGTATAATAATGCATGGTTAATGTTGTTAATTATTTACATGCAAACTTACTAAGCATTATGCTTACTCCCCTCTCTTTTCCCTTTTCTTATAGTATCGCCATGTTACCTCGAGGATCAAAGGACGTCAGACACTTGATCACACTATCATTTGGAACATTTGGGTATAGCTAGTCTCAACATTTTGAGTATGGCATGTATAGGAACTTGGTTATTTTGTATATGTGTCATATTTGATTTGGCCAAATATGTTGGCTTATTTTGATGAATGTTCCTTTTGTATAAGACTATTAAAAATTGGCTAACATTGGTCATATTGGTAAGCATATGTTTATGTCTTGCATGAATGTGACAAATAACATGATTTGAAATGGTTAAGTATGTGATGTTGTGCATGATGGTTGTGATATGTGAATGTTAAGTTATGTCTTAGATGAGGATGTTTGGTTGCTAAATCATGTCAATCTATGTGTTGTTGAAATTGTATAAGTGTGATTGTGTTTCAGGGTGGCAAATGGCTTCGAAAATAGCCTATATATTGTCCACACGGGTAGACACACGGGCGTGTGTCTAGGCCTCATGTGAAACACGGTCAGCCCTATGGGCATGTGAATAGGCCCTATGTCCTCTGCAACTTAATTTTGAGAAATAGAAGGACCAGTATAGAGCACACGGGTAGAGACATGGGCGTGTCTCATAGCCGTGTGGACGGCACAGCCTGGAACACGGGCGTCTGCCCAGGGCGTGTGAAGTCTACACCTTAAATGCAAAAATTAAATTCGCCACACGGCCTAGCACATGAGCGTGTGACTTGGCCATGTGACTTTACTTTGTTGTCGACGTCACAAACAGAGAGTTACACGAGTTGAGGACACGGGCGTGTCCTGAGCCACACGGACGTGTGTGACCACACGGCCTACTCACATGGGCGTGTGACTCTCTAAAACATGAAAAAAAATTATGTGTTCTAAGGTTTCCGGTTTAGTCTTGAGCCAACCCCGATGTATGTTTTGGGTCTCGTAGGCCCGTATAAGGGACGATATGCATGTGTATGAATGATTTTGAATTGAATGAAATTTTATGGCTTAGTTTTGTACGATTGGTTATGTTTAAGTCTGGTAATGCCTCGTACCTTGTCCCAGCATTAGACTCGGGTAAGGGGTGCTACACGTGTAATATAATGGCATACGGTCATGTAGCCAGACCGTGTAACTCACTGACTGTGTAGCACAAGGTCACACGGTCATGTCACCAGGTTATGTAACTATCTATGATAGTGTCGACCAACCTACACTGAAAAAATAAAGCACACAGCTGTGTGAGTAAGCCATGTGTAACACACGATCGTCTAAGTAGGACGTGAGTGACACACAACCGTGTGATAGCTCGTGTCTCAAGCCGTGTGTGGAACACCCCTAACCCATATCTGTCACTGGACTAGGGTTAAAAGGCATTACCGGGCATATCAAAACATTTCATAATTATTTCATAAACATAAATTATACATCAACAAATCATCATCATTCACAATCACATTGTCCCTTTAGAAGGTCTACAAGTCCTTAAACATGCTTAAGGAAGGGGTCGGGACTAAACCGAAGACATACAAAATTTTTCTAAAACTTAACATTTTTCAAAGCTACAGAGGTCACATTCCTTTGTGGTCAGGCCGTGTACCTCACACAATCTTACACAAGCCTGTGTGTCTAGGCCATGGCGAAATAGAGCATACATACTGACTTATCCACATGACCACAAGACACGTTTGTGAGCCAGGCCGTGTGAAAATTAGAGAGGCTACTAACTTTCTCACACGGCCAGTCACACACCCGTGTACCCAGCCCGTGTGGCTATTTGAAATGGCCTCACAGACCCGTGTCTAGGCCATGTGCTCAGCCGTGTCAATCCTGTAGTGTATACTGACTTGGCCACATGCTCGTGTGTGAGACCGTATAGTCTGCCTAGGCTCAATTCGAACTAGCCTTCGAGTAACACGGCAGAGACACACGCCCATGTCCCTGCTCGTGTGGGCAAAACTAGGCCATTTACAAGGCCATATTGCCACCCATTTTGTAACACCCTAACCTGTATCCATCGTCAAACTAGGGTTACAAGGTATTACCAAACATTCAAAACAATTCACAAACATTTCACAAGCATATAAATCATCAATATCAAATCACATTCATACATCATTACTAGGTCCCTTCAGAAGGTCTATGAGACCTTAACCATGCATTAGAAAGGGGTCGGGACTAAATTGATAACATTTGAAAACCTTACAAATCATATAAAAATTTTGCCATTTGGAACAGGGCACACGCTTGTGTGGCTGGGCCATGTACTTTGCACGACCGTCCCTTGCATTTCACCTTAGTCCATGTGTAAAACTGACTAGAGTCACAAGGTCAATGGACACGCCTGTGTGTCCAGCCCGTTTGTCACCCTGAGTTAGCCACATGGTCACCAGACACGCCCATGTGTCTAGCCTGTATGTTATACTGACCTCTATGACTATAAAACAGGGACCACACAGTCACTAGACACGGCCGTGTGTCTAGCCCGTGTGCCAAACTAACCAAAATACCCAGAAAATAGGGGTAACATAGTAAAGTCACACGCCCGTGTGCTCTAGCCGTATGGCACGAAATAGGCTTGGTTTAAGCCACTTTCTCACCCCTCAATGCTTAATACCTACAAGCACAATTTATGTAATAATTTTAACTCAAAATCAACAAATTTCATGCTCTAAAACATACATCAACATGACCAAATCATCCTCAACCAATTCATGCACAAAATCACCTCAATTCATACCAATTATCAAGGCATAAACATAGCCAAACAGTTGCTACATAATCCATTCATGTATCAATTCAAATCATAATCAAAACTTACCAAAATTCACCATTTGCTCAATAACAAAATGACCATTAGCAACTAGGCCATATATGCATTATAGGGCATACCAAATATCATACGAAAAATAAACCTTTACATATACTTTACTAGCCAAATCACTTGGCTTAGCATATTCACAACCCAAAATATATAATCAAACTGCCTAACTTATACATGCCATACTTAGCTATATATACAACTATAAAAGGTACCAATAGAGCTTGGATAGTACGATGAAGATCTTCGATAATTCTTGAGCCTTCAGTAGCTTCGATGATTTATAAAATAGAAATGAACACACCAAGTAAGATTTAAAAGCTTAGTAAGTCATAAGCAAATAATTCAATAAAAATCTCCAATAGTAATTCAACCATTTACCAAATCAAATCATACATAATATATCTCCAACCTTTATTCATGCCTTACCACATGGCTTATTCAATTACATGGACTTTCCTCCATTGATTCAAGAAAGTTCATCTCATACTCATTCATGAATAATAATCGTGATCTCGAGTGATGATGATAAAGTAATAAGTAATAAATTGATCGTAGCTAAAAGACTAACTATTATCACGATAAAAGACAAGCGCACCTATTGAGTAGTAGTATAGCTAGTGGCAAGACCAGAATATCGAATCCAAGGAACTAAAAGTACTAGTAATGACTTTCTCCCTATTATCAAGCCTAAGAATAAAAAGGGGGTTTGGTTGTAAACTATCTAAATTAACTAAAGAAACGACAAAGAGTAAATTGAGAAAATTACTTTTGGGAAAATTGATTGATAAGGACAATACCTAAGGAAGAATCCACCTAGACTTCACTTGTTATCTAACTCTGAACCAGACAATTTCTTCATTTGACTTGATCCGTAGAAATCCCTAAATTATGTTAATACCTCCGTCGAGGACAAGAACAACTAATCCTAGGTTGATTAATTGAAATCTCTTTCTAATTAAAACCCCTAGTCTTGCATTAACTCGATCTATGGATCCCCATATTAGATTTGACTCTAATCCGGTAGATTTTCATCATCCTATGTCTAGGATTGCGGTCAACTCTGCTTAATTGTGTTGGATCTACTCATAAATAGGGACTTTTGCTCCTCTTCCTAAGCACATTTAACTTAAACTAATATCCCAGAAATATCAATTGAAGAATTAAAAACACAATTAAGAACAAGTCAAATATTTATCATATAATTCAGATAACAATAACAAGATTTGTCTTAGGTTTCATCCCCTTTAGATATTTGGGGTTTTAGTTCATAATTATAAAAAGAAACATCTCAGAGTAGATAAAATAAAAAAACATAAGAAAACCCAAAACTCCTGAAAGGAATGAAGGGACATCCTCTATCTTAACGTAAAGCCTAGCTTCTGAGATGAATCAATCGGCTTTCTTTCGAGTAATTCCCTGCTTTTAGCTCTCCGTCTTGGCGAGAAGACTATACCCTTGGCGGGAATAATGCACACCTTGTAGTTGCTTACTAGGGTCTTTACATAGAGTTTGGAGAGTCTTTCTTAGCCCCTAAGTAGCCTTTTCCGAGTGAAATTGAACTTTCTCACGATAGGGACATGCTTGTATGCCACGCCCATGTGAGTCGATGCTAGGCCATGTTCAAGCCTATTTATATGGTACGATCGTGTGACACGCCCGTGTGGTGAACTCTAGGCCGTGTTGATTTCTTGCTTTGGCCCATTTTCTCTATTTTTGGCCTGTTTCTTGTTCTTTTCACTCCTCTAAGCTCACCTAAGTATAAAACATGAAATTAAAGGTTTAGGAGCATCAATTTCCACAAATCAAGGAATAATTCATCCATAAATGTGCTAAGCATGAGGTAAAAATATGTATAATTTACGGTTTATCAAATACCCCCACACTTAAGCCTTTGCTTATCCTCAAGCAAAATCTCAATTCACAATTAAAAATCATTCCTCTTAACTTATAATCCTTATCAATAAAGTTTCAAACTAACCCACAAGTAATCATACATTGAGAATTCAACTAAAAGAAAATTAAAGTCTCAATTATTCCAAATTGAGAATTTTATCACAAAAACATAGGTTTCCTCCCTTCTTTTAGGTAATTACCTTGAATTCAAAATCAACAAAAGTTGACATCCTCACTAAAGATTCACTCTATCCACTCGAAGTGTTGAGGGTTTAAAAATTAAGCACTCATTAGTCAACCTAAAAAGTTATTACCACAAGCTTGCAGGAAAATCAAATCTCCACCACTATGTATTGACATGATACATCGATCAAAAGGTCTTTCAAGGGTTATAACGTGGCCTTGGTTAGGGGTGTGGTTACAAGCTGAAAAAGATGGTTAGAATCGAGATTGAATTGAAAAATCATCTAACTAGAAAAATCTCTATCTTTGAAACATATTTCTAGAATAAAGCCTTTTGGATGACATTATTTAAAAACAAAAGCTCAAAAATTACATGGAAATATTCAAAATATTGAATTACAACTAAAATATACACATTTTTTTAAATATATCAAGAACAAATTGAATATTTATAGACTTTACAACTGAAAAGGAGAACAAAGCTAGATAATTCTTTAACTCAAATCTCGACAAAAATAAGGATCAAAATAATTGAAGGGAATTCAACAAAAATGTGTTATAGGTTAATATTGAAGGTAAGTTAATGAATGGTTTGTTAGGCTCAATGGGGTTCAGTAGGGGTTAATTTATGAAGGTAGGCTTTTATGGAGTAAGTGGGTTAAATCTTAAGTGCCTTTATCATTTCGATATATTAAATCAATGATGTGGTCTCAACATGTATAATCGAAGCAAGTTCTAGAATAATAGATCAGTATTGACTCACTTAAAGCAATAATAAGAGTGAGCATGAAAGGATGTATGCTCAAAAGGCTCAAAAATCTCACCAGAATTATGGCTTTTGATGTCAATCCTACGAATTTCAAATTTTAAGATAACACTTAAAATTGGGGAAAACAATCTAGAAAAATTTAAGTTCTCAAAAACTTCAACTTATCATACTTGATTCTCTAATATCTTAAAGTTTGAACAATCAAAGCATAAGTACCTATGTCTTAATTCTCAACTTATCAATAAAACTCATAAATTAATTAGAATTCATTTTAATAGGGGATTGAGAATAATGTAAAGAGTGAAAGTGAGAATTCGAGATTTGAGAACAATGCAACAAGTTAGTGGCAAAAATTTTCAAGGGTTCATGTGAATACAAAGAATGAAAGTGAATTCCCCCACACTTAAGATGTATATTGCCCTCAATGTACGAAGATATCATTAGTAGCAATAGAAGCATAAAATCATAAGATAGGGAGAGAAGTACAACTCCCTGACTATTGGATGAATTCCTTGAGCTGGGTGTGAATATTTATAGGGAAGGGTGTTTATCCATAATTTCCATGCCAAAAGGATATGATGATCGGGGTCGTGGTGGCTATGGTAGTAGTGGTCATGTAGGAACCAGCAGTCCTGGTAGGATTTTCCCATTAGATATGGATTTGAGCTGTAAACCTCTTTTGAAACTGCGATAACATTTATCAATTTTAGGGAATTTGGATTAGCACAATGTACTCATTAGGAAATAGCCAATATTAAACATTTGAAATAAAATAAACTAAGTTCTTAAAATACGAAAATTCAAATAATGAAAAAGATAAAATAAAAGAAAAAGGAAAAATAAAATTGAAAATAAAGGAGAAGATAAGAGGACTCGTGAGTCCTAATCTTCAGATGGTTCGTGAGGTGGGGACGGTGGTGCGAGACAAAGGTGCTGACAAATCTAAGATAGAGTAGCATTAATGTGATCAAAGTGCTAAAAACATTGTTGCTGGAATTGTGCAAACTGCTCAGAAGTGACATAGTCTGAAGCTTCCGCATGAACTGGGCGGCGAGTAGGTGGTGGCTCCTCGTGGGGTTGGGGGACATGATCAGTAATATCCTCTAGTCCTCCTGCTCAGTGGATTGATCTAGCTGGTACTGTGGAGGATCGCTCCCACGTCGGTGTTGAATCATCCTTATATGAAGCATGCTTTGGATGCCCTGCGGGGATATCTGGCCGATGAGGGTGTAAGAGGATGTCTGGGCCTCTATGTTGAGGAGGCTGAAGTAACAGGCCAGGCGGGTCACGTACGGGCCCATCGATATTACACCTCTTTGATGCCGCTCGGTTTGGTGCTGAATGGCATGGTCGATGAAGTAGGCGAGGTCGAGTATGTGTACGTGCACCATGCTCCACAAAAAGTAGGCGTCGTGGGTGTTGACGACGCTGGTGCTCTCACGTCTACCCGTTAGTGTGTGCGCGAGTAGGGCATAGAGGTATCTCAGTAAAGTGGCAAGAGCTATCGCCTTAGAGCGACTGGGATCGTAAGTGGCCGAAACAGGGACCAGGGCTTGCCAACACTTAGATGGAGAAAAATAGATGTCGCGGTAAAGCTCTGAGAGGTTTTCTTCCTCCATAAACTATTCAGTATATAAACCCAGTGTTGTACCAAACTTTAGTACACTAAGCTATCGAACAATACCCCCTAGATGGAATTGGACTGTCCCTAGATCGTCGTATCGAGACATTACCGTCTGAAGATGAAAAGTGGAGCAGAGCTCTAGGGTGAGCTCGAGGTAAGTGGGCTCGATGATTTGGAAGAATTGGTCCCACGGGTCCATCGTCAATAAAGCTCATACTACGTCTGCTATTTGGACCCGTTCTAATGCGGCCCAGTCGATGCACCTTCCTACTCTGAGTGGTCTCGCCCTTAAGATTTGAAACAGTTCCTCTTGGGAACTTTGCAGAAATTGGAAGAAAGGTGTCTGATCTCGGTTGTGGCTTTGGAGGAGGAGCCACCGGGCCCCTTTTGCTTTTTAGAAGCGGGGATGGTAGCTTTCTTTCCTCGCGAAGACGACATAGTTCCTGAAACAAAACAAAAAGAAAACAATAAAGATGGGTATGTATTATTCATAACTGAGTGATAACTAACGATAATCAAGACTAAATTATTTGATCAAGTACTAATACCTATTTCAATGCAAAAGTTAATATTAAGAAAGAAAGTTGTTATTCGATTTATCTAAGCATGGAATTGAACAAAATGTGAGTGTTAAATAGCAAAATGCACAAAGAGTTAATTGTCTATGATAAATAAAAATGGCAGCAAGAGAATGATTTAAAATGGCATGATATTAATCAAAGTCAAGGATCATCAGAAATGCATGGGTATAAAATAGTTATTGAAAATAATCAAACATGAATGAAAACAATAAAGATAAAACTAATTAAAAAGAAAAGTAGAGATTAAGAGAAAAGGGAGGAAAGGGAACCGAATGGCAGCTGTAGGGCTAGAGCACGGTCATGGCAAGGGTTGCACGGGCGTGGTGACGTGGCTTAGGTCGGCGGCGGCGATAGAGAGGGTTGGTATGGATTGTGGGTGAAGAAGTTTTTAAGGTTTTAGTGAATAAGAAGGTGAATAGTAAGGGGTTTTATATAGGATTTAGGGCACACGGGCATGTCACACGCCCGTGTGAATCATTTTTAGGCTGTGTGGTTCGAATTTTAAGGGTTTTGGCATGCCTGAGTCGTGGCACACACCCGTGTTCCTCAGGCGTGTTGGGGCACATGGCCGTGTCACACGGTCGTGTCCTTCGATGTTTGCTTCTCCCACGCCCGTATAGGGGGTCACACGCTCGTGTATGGATTGGCAAGTTCGACCACGGGGTTTGGACACAGGCGTGTTGAATGCCCATGTTAAACTAACAGGATCGACCACGGCCTTGGGACACGGGCATGCAAAACGCCCGTGTCAATTTATCAGGATTGGCAACGGCCACCCCGCATGGCCGTGGTGAATTATTGCAGCCTGTGTTGGGAAAATTTTTGCCCTGTGTGCGCACGGCCATATCGCATAGCCGTGGCTTTGCCCATGGTATCCACACGGCCTTAGGCACTCCTGTGTTCGTGGTCGTGTGGCACAAAAAACCTACATTTGGAAGGTTAGTTGATGAATTAAAGAGCTTAAACAAAAGTACTTTACTATGTCAGTGCTCGGGTTGCCTCTCGAGAAGCGCTTGTTTATAGTCTAAGCTTAACTTTCTTTAAGCTTGCATGGTCACGGTGGTTTGAGGAGTTCGAACTCCTCTCTCTTGCTACTAGATTCACTAACAAAATAAGGTTTAAGTCGAGTATAATTTACCTTGAAAGTACCAAATGTCTTATGTGTTATCTCGACTGTACCATAAGGGAAAATTTTCATTATTGTGAAAAAAGGAGTATCACCTGTATGAACTTTTGAATTTGAAATTCGAGGATCTTCCTCATTTAGGTAGACCTTATCCCCTACCTTAAATTGATTCGTTTTTACCTTAGGGTCATCATGGTGATGCTCTAGTGTGATGTAGCATATTTTGGGTTTCTTTTGTCAGCACTTCAGCCACTCCTCAACTCTTCGAGCTGTAGCATTCATTTTTGATGGTTGTTCTCGTTGGAAGAACTCGTCTGTTGTTTGAGCTTTCCTATGTGAAGAGTATCCTACAAAGAAGGTTGGGTGGTGAGATCGCTTTTATTATTAGGACTTGTAATAACGTCTTTATCATCAACAGTCTTATTAGAGTTACGAGCCTGCAAAGTAATTTTGTCATCACCTACACGAAGTGTGAGCTCGCCTGTGCCTACATCAATTATGGTTCTGGCAGTTGCTAAAAATGGTTACCTTAGAATTAGGGGTATATTGCTATCCTCATCTATGTCTAAAACAACGAAGTCGACTGGGAATATAAATTTATCAATTTTGATAAGGACATCTTCAATTATGCCCTTAGGAAATCTAATGGTTTTATCAGCCAATTGGATGTTCATCTTAGTTTGTTTAGGTTTCCCAAGACCTAGTTGCTTAAACAATTTGTATGGCATTACATTAATACTGGCTCCTAGATCTACTAAAGTATTTTTAACATCTAAACTACCAAGTAAACAAGGGATTGTAAAACTCTTTGGATCTTTTAGTTTGTTGGGTAGCTTATTCTGCACAATTGCTGAGCACACCTCATTCAATTCCACGTGAGATGTTTCATCTAGCTTTCGTTTGTTTGTCAGGAGCTCTCTTAAAAACTTAACAGTGTTTGGCATCTGCGACAGAGCTTCAATAAACGATAAGTTAATGTTTAATTTCTTTAAGAGTTTAAGGAATTTACCGAATTGCTCGTTTGTACGGTCTTTCCTTAGTACGTTGGGGTATAGGACACGAGGCTTATATTCTTTAACAATCGGTTCTCTATGACTCACCTCGTCCTTACCTCTACTTACCATTTTCTCTTTACTTGGCTCTGGGTTGGTTTTAGCTAACCTTTCTTCATTAAACGTATTGATGGCATGGAGTTGCTCCTTAGGGTTGGTCTCGGTGTTGCTTGGCAACCCTCCTTGTGGTCTTTCAGAGATTAGCTTTGCGAACTGGCCTATTTGAGTTTCGAGTCCTTAAATGGATGCTTGCTGGTTCTTAAGTGACGTCTCGGTGTTTTGGAAGCGAGTTTCTGACACAATGATGAATTCCATGAGCATCTTCTCAAGGTTTGGCTTTTTCGCTTGTTGGTACAGTGGTTGCTGAAATCCCGTAGGAGGTGGTGGTCTCTGGTTTCCTTGATTACCTCCCCATGAGAAATTGGGGTGATTCCTCCAACCTGCATTGTAAGTATTACTATAAGGGTTATTTTGAGATCTAGAATTATTACCCATATAGTTGGCTTGCTCGTTTTCTATGCCATATCCATAAGTAGGGTACTCAGAATTGCTCATGTTTCCTTGAATTGAGTCATATTGCATCACTAGGTGTACCTGCGTAGAACCAACTAAACCATCAATCTTTTTATTTAAAAGTTCTGCCTGATTAGAAAGCATGGTGACCGCATTGACATTAAAAACCTCTACAGCTTTTTGTGGCTTTGTTCTCATGACCTGCCACTGATAATTGTTCAGCCATAAGGGTAACCCATGGTGAGGGCACCTTCTCAATAAATCCTTTTATCTCTCCCAAGCATCGTAAAGTGTTTCTAAATTCATCTGCACAAAAGAAGAGATATCATTCCTTAATTTAGCCGTTTTAGCCGGCAGAAAATATTTAAGTAAAAATTTTTCAGTCATTTGTTCCCATGTAGTGATAGACCCTCGTGGTAAAGAATTTAACTACTGTTTAGCTTTATTCCTTAAAGAGAATAGGAATAGCTGAAGACGAATGGCATCATCAGAAACGCCATTTATTTTAAACGTGTTTTATACCTCTAAAAAGTTCGCTAAATGAGCGTTAGGATCTTCATCCTGCAAACCATCAAACTCTACAAACTATTGTATCATCTGAATAGTGTTGGGTTTCAGTTCAAAATTATTTGCAGCAATAGTAGGCCTAACAATACTAGATTCAGTACTAGCCAAATTAGGTTTAGCATAATCGTACATAGTGGAGGAACAGGATTTTGCTCAACAGGATTTGCAACTACCATAGGAGGTAGCTGATTATCTTGATTTGCCTCCATCTCTTCAGTAGGTTTAGGTTCTTCTTCTTGACCTTGTTCTGGATATCGCAATCTTCTTCTTATCTCTCTGTGAGTTCTACGAACTGTGGCTTCTAAATCTTCGTCTAACAACAATGGTCCTCTTGGGTTTCTTCTAGTCATAAACTAGAGACACCTAAGGAAGAGAAAAATAAAAAGAAAATTTTAGTAAATAAAAACCTAGAATAAAAATAGAAACTAAATTGCAATAAAAGTAAAGATGACTAAAGTAATAGGAATCGAGTGTTCCTAATATCTCAGTTCCCGGCAACGGTGCCAAAAACTTGGTCGTGATCTCGAGTGATGATGATAAAGTAATAAATTGATCGTACCTAAAAGACTAACTATTATCACGATAAAAGGCAAGCGCACCTATCTAGTAGTAGTATAGCTAGTGGCAAGACCGGAATATCGAATCCAAGGAACTAAAAGTCCTAGTAATGACTTTCTCCCTATTATCAAGCTTAAGAATAAAAAGGGGGTTTGGTTGTAAACTATCTAAATTAACTAAAGAAACGACAAAGAGTAAATTGAGAAAATTACTTTTGGGAAAATTGATTGATAAGGACAATACCTAAGGAAGAATCCACCTAGACTTCACTTGTTATCAACTCTGAACCAGACAATTTCTTCATTTGACTTGATTTGTAGAGATCCCTAAATTATGTTAATACCTGCGTCAAGGACAAGAACAACTAATCCTAGGTTGATTAAGTGAAATCTCTTTCTAATTAAAACCCCTAGTCTTGCATTAACTCGATCTATGGATCCCCATATTAGATTTGACTCTAATCCGGTAGATTTTCGTCATCGTCTTAAGTAGCCTTTTTTGAGTGAACTTGAACTTTCTCATGACAAGGACACGCCCGTGTGCCACGCCCATGTGAGTCGATGCTAGGCCATGTTCAAGCCTATTTATATGGCACGGTGATAATACTCTAGAATAACGAATTTCTATGTATTAATTGTGTATTTATTCTCAGTATAATCCTGCTAATTTGAGCTATTTATGATATTTTATCTTATAGGGACTAAATTGGAGGCAAAAGTGAAATTAAGGGACAAAAGCGTGAAATTAAAGATAAAATGGGCCAATGTGTGACAAAGGGAAAAGTTGGTGCCAAAAGTGCAAGCATGGAGCACACAGGGGTTGAAATGCAAAAGAAGAGATTTTATTCTATCAAGACTCTATTTTGATTATATTAGGATAATTAATATTAAGATAATTATTAGGGATTATTTGATTTTAGTATTTTATCTTTATTGATTTTCAATTAAATGTATTTATCTTTTGGGAGTTTAAGTAGGATTAGACTATTTCCCCTAGCACTATAAATATAGGGTGAGGTGACTCAAAATTTATGCTTTTTTTTTCTGTAAACACTCTCTTCCCCATAAATTCAGTCTTTTTGTTCGTTCTATATTTCTATAAAAATTTTCTTTTCCATTAATTTAATTTGTTTTTCCCCAAAAATCATGAGCCACTAAATCTAATCTAGCTGAAGGTTGTCGAAAATCCCCAAAAAGGGTTCATAAGGTTTAGAATCTGTACTTAGCCTTCTCAACAGGGTATTCATCGTTTCTCCGCATTACAGGGCTGACGCTTCCGTCTATGTCCCTTAAAAAGTGATCTTTTCAACTTGTGCAAGGAATGGACGCTTTGTATATTTTGAAAAGGTTGCACAGTCAGTTCGTTAGCTTACTGCATCAGAGTTTGGTGGGCACAAGAGACAAAATAGCATAGGATTCGCCATTGAGAAATGTTGATCTAGCATAAGACGATACCACAGGAGTGATTGTTGGCTAGAGTCAGGTTCCACTAAATCGTAAGTCTAAATCCTTGGAGCTGGTGGTCGTAGGTGTCCTCTTCCACTATAACTGGCTTATTCAATTTGAGAAGGATCATCCAAAAGCTGAAGATTGAACCCAAGACGGATCGAGACTACTGGAGGCTAGAATTTTCCCATGAGAATTTCTTTATCTCAACTCTATCTCTTATTTTTAATTTTTGCAATTTCAATTTGGCTTCTTAATTCTGTTTTTATTTTTTTCGTTTCCAGATCAAAACTTTTAATTCTGTTATTTTTATTTTTCCAGGAACGCAGGTTTTCTTGGGCATGATTCTACCCATGATTTTGAGAACAAGCATTCGTACAATCCGGTCCCTAAGGATTCATCCCTACTTCCCCTTTACTGTTCTTTTTATTATTTTTTAGGGAATATGATATTTTTGGTGCCTTCAACGATCGCATCAAATTTTGGAGTCGTTGCCGGGGACTGGCAACATACTAATCTTATTTTTTGTTTTCTATGACCAGATCTGGTCCAGGCACTCTTGCGTTTGACTTAGAGATCAAAAGGACTGTGAAAGCTAATCGAAAGTTAACAAAGCTAAGGAAAAATCAATCAGCGGTGGTTGGAACTCAAAGCAATCCACCGCCAGAAATCAAAATCGACGACGAAGTAGAGTCTAGGGTTAACGAAAACCCTACTCGAACATTTGAAAGTAAAGAAGAAGAAGTTGATTCACCTGAAGAGGTTCTTGACGACAGGGTTCAAGAAAACCCAAATTTGGCACAATAACAAATGGCTCAAACAATTCGGCAACTAGCCAAAGCTCCGATAGAGCAACCACCATTATGCATTGTGTATCCTAATATGGATACTACTTTCAAATTAAAGTCAGCGTTAATTTAGATGCTGCCAACTTTCCGAGGGTTACAAAATGAAAACCCCCATAAACATTTGAAGGAGTTTCATATGGTTTGTCTGAGTATGAAACCTCAAGGCGTAACTGAGGATCAAATTAAATTACGCGCTTTCCCTTTTTTCGTAACAGATTCAGCTAGGGAATGGTTATTTTATTTACCCCTGGATCTATTACTACTTGGGCTAATTTTTCTCGTTTATTTCTCAACAGGTTTTTTCCAGTATCTATAGCAGCTGAGCTAAGAAGAGAGATCGTAAGAATAAGGCAAAAAGAAGCAGAGACTCTTTACGATTATTAGGAGCGGCTTAAGAAGTTGTGTGCGAGCTGTCCATAACATGGTATAATACAGCAATCTCTCCTCTAGTACTTTTATGAAGGTTTGAAACCAATGGAGATGAATATGGTAGACGCCGCTAGTGGAGGAGCGTTGATCAATATGACCCCTCAACAAGCAAGAGACCTAATCTCCACAATGGCTGCAAATTCTCCGCAGTTCTGAGCTAATCCTAAACCCTCCAGAAGGGTTCACCAGCTAAGTAATTCTTCCATAAAAGATAGACTTGATAGACTTACTAATATTGTAAGCTCTCTTGTTGCAGAAAAAGCTAAACCAGCTCGGTTATGTGGGATATGTGCTACACCGGAGCACACAACTGATGCATGTCCCAGCTTATATGATGACTCTATGGCTTATTTAGATGCAGTGGGAAATTTCCCTGGTCCACCATAGAGGCGATATGATCCCTACGCTAATACCTACAACCCAGGGTAGAGGGACCATCCTAACTTGAGTTATGGAGCTATCCACGGTATATTCAGACATAACAAAATCGACCTCTACAACAGCCGTAAAATTTAGGTAACTCTCTGGAAGCTATTGTCAATAAATTAGTAGCTAATGTTCTTGATTTTCAATAGAAAACCGAGGCATCCATAAAGGAGTTGACCACATCAATTGAGAAAATAAGTTCTCAAGGGAAGCTGCCGTCACAAACAGAATCGAACCCAAGGCAAAACGCGAATGCAGTGACGCTGTGAAGCGGGAAGGTGCTGGAACCTACTCCTGATAGGAATCTTGACCAAGAAATCACCCAGGAAAAACTCGAAAAAGGCGAACAGGTTCGACCAAAACCTTAACTACCTAAAATCCAACCTCCCTTTCCAGAACGATTCAAATAGAGTCGAAAAGGTAAAGAGGATAAGGAGATCCTCGAAACATTTAGGAATGTCAAGATCAACATTCCGATGTTGGACGCCATCAAGCAAATTCCGCGGTATGCTAAATTTCTTAAAGAGCTTTCCACCAACAAGCAGAAATTAATAGGTAATGAAAGGGTAAATGTTGGTGAAAATGTGTCTGCAGTGCTACAGCAGAAAATGCCGGCAAAATGTAAGGATAGGGGCATGTTTGCAATACCATGCAAAGTAGGTCATTTGGGAATTAAAAAGGCTATGTATGAACTAGGAGCCTCCATAAATGTAATGCCATATTCTATTTATGAATCACTTAACGCAGGTTTTTTGACAAAAACAGGTGCTATCATTCAATTGGCAAACAGGTCTGTTGTGCATCCTAAAGGAGTCCTTGAGGACGTGTTGGTAAAAGTTAATGAACTTATTTTCCTTATAGATTTTTATGTGATAAAAATGGAGGAGGATAGTACTCCCAGATCTTCAGATCTCTTGTTGGGATGACCTTTCCTTAGTATGGCTAGTACTAAAATCGACGTTCGAAGTGCAACTCTCACGATGGAGTTTGATGGGGAGATCATGAAGTTTAATGTGTACGACGCCATTAACCATCCCAGCAAAATCTTGAGCGTTAATCGTGTCGACATAATTGACTCTTTAGTTGAAGAAAATTGTGAGTTAATTTATGATGATAAATCTGAGCTTGATGAATTTGAATTTGTTAATGAGTTATTATCTCCAAGTACTACACTTTTACCTTCTGTTATATAGGCACCAGAGTTGGAAAATTGTGAGTCAATTTATGATGATAAATCTGAGCTTGATGAATTTGAATTTGTTAATGAGTTATTATCTCCAAGTACTACACTTTTACCTTCTGTTATATAGGCACCAGAGTTGGAGTTGGAACCGCTTCCTAAGCATCTGAAATATGCATTTTTGGGGAAGAATAATACCCTACCAGTCATAGTCTCCAATAAACTCTCCACGCATGAAAAAAAAGTTTGGTCCGAATATTAAAAAGTCATAAGGATGCGATTGGTTGGAAAATTGCCGACTTAAAAGGGATAAGCCCTTCGACATGCACATACAGGATCTACTTGGAGGAAAACACAAAATCGAGGCGGGAAGCACAAAGACGACTAAATCTGAATATGATGGAGGTGGTAAAGAAAGAGATAATCAAACTGTTGGATGCTGATGTAATCTACCATATTTTGGATAGCAGATGGGTAAGTCCGGTGCAAGTCGTGCCCAAGAAAATGGGCGTGACAGTAAAGAAAAATGCTGAAGGTGACTTGGTGCCATGTCTGCATTGATTACAGGAAGTTGAATTCTTACACTAGAAAAGATCATTTCCCTCTTCCCTTTATTAATCAAATGCTTTAAAGATTAGCTAGAAAAACTCACTTTTCCTGTCTTGATGGATACTCAGGTTTTTTTCAAATTCCGGTCGCGCGAGAGGACCACAAGAAGACCACTTTTACAATCCCATTTGGTACATTTACGCATAGGAGGATACCATTTGGTTTTTGCAATACGCTGGCTACTTTCCAGACATGCATGATGAGTATATTTTCTAAATATGTGGAAAAAATTATTGAAGTTTTTATGGATGATTTTACTGTATATGGAAATTATTTTAATGAATGCCTTAAAAACCTAACGATAATTTTGAGCAGGTGCATAGAATTCAATCTTGTCTTAAATTATGAAAAGTGTCATTTTATGGTAGACAAGAGTTTAATTCTAGGTCACATAGTTTCTTCTAGGGGAATTGAGGTCGATAAGGCCAAAATTGACATTATAAATTCTTTACATTATCCCTCCACTGTGAGGGAAATTCGTTCTTTTCTTGGCCATGCAGGGTTCTACAGGCGCTTTATAAAGAATTTCTCGAAAGTAGTAGAACCACTGTGTGAGTTGTTGTAGAAAGACAAGAAGTTTGAGTTTGGCCAAAAGTGTAAGGAGGCTTTTGATACACTCAAGCAGAAGTTGGTCTCCGCTCCTATAGTGCAACCGCCAAATTGGAAGTACCCATTTGAAATTATGTGCGATGCAAGCGAATGCAGTATAGGGGCTGTATTAGGGCAAAGGATAGACAAGGAACCCCAAGTCATTTACTATGCTTCAAAAACCTTAGACGCTGCACAGAGTAACTACACCACTACGGAAAAAGAACTCTTAGCCATTGTATTTGCTTTAGATAAATTTCGACCTTATTTATTAGGTTCTAAAGTAATTATTTTTTCTTATCATGCATCCCTTAGGTACTTGATCGCAAAGAAGGAGGCAAAATCGAGGCTCATTAGGTGGATTTTGTTGTTCTAAGAGTTTGACATTGAGATTCAAGACAAAAGAGGATGCAAGAATTTAGTGGCTAACCACTTGAGCAGAATAAAAGTGCCTTTTGACGACATCCCTATTAAAGAAGAATTCCCTGATGAAAGCCTATTTTCAATTGAGGCACGTCTCCCATGGTATGCAGATATGGTAAACTTTCTAGCCACAAGATCGTTACCTACTGAGTTAACATGTTCGGTAAGAGATAAGCTCAAACGCGACGTTCGATATTACATTTGGGATGACCCATACTTGTGGAAACACTGTTCAGACCAGATAATATGACATGTGTTCCAAAAATCCAGGTAACTTCTATTCTTAATTTTTGTCATGCTGAAGCTTGCGGAGGTCATTTCGGGCCTAAGCAGACTACTCACAAGGTGTTAGAATTTGGGCTATATTGGCCCATAATTTTTTAAGACGTATATAACTTCTGTAAGTCTTGCGATGGGTGCCAACATACAGGTAACATCACTAAACGAAATAAAATGCCCCTATCCCCGATTCATGTATGTGAAATCTTTGATGTTAGGGGCATCGATTTCATGAGCCCGTTTATTTCTTCATTTAGCAATGTATATATAATTCTCGCGGTGGACTATGTTTCTAAATGGATAGAAGCAAAGCCTACTCACAATGATAATGCCAAAACTGTTGTGGAGTTTCTAAAACGAACTACTTTTTTCCAGGTTTGGCACACCTCAAGCCCTAATCAGTGATCGTGGCACCCACTTTTGCAATAAAGTCATAGAGGCACTATTGTCGAAATATGTAGTTCATCACCGTATAGCTACAGCATACCATCCCCAAACAAATGGACAAGCCGAAGTCTTAAATAGGGAGATAAAAACTATTTTGGAGAAAACAGTTTGGCCCAACCGAAAATATCAGAGTCTTCGGCTCAATGACGCACTTTGGGCCTATCAGACGGCATATAAAGGACCAATTGGAATGACCCCGTATCGACTTGTTTTTGGCAAAGCCTGCCATCTTCCGATAGAATTAGAGCATAAAGCCTATTGGGCGGTTTGACAATGTAACATGGAGTTAGACTCTGCAGGAAGGGCGAGGAAGTTAGATATCCAAGAGTTGGAAGAAATCCGCAAATAAAAGGGAGCGAAAATACGAAGAAAAAAAAGACAAAAAGGGTGCACTAAAACAGCCCTATCCATGGTACCAAACAACCACTATTCCATATTCTATTCCAGCCCAGAATGTCATATCCCTACGCCAAACAGTCCTATTCCAGCCCTATAATCCGTAAAACTTGCAGCCAAACACCCCTTTTCAGCAAATAAAACCCCCAAACCTTACATTTTTTTCCAAATCTCCTCTCTTTCTCCATAGCCGCTACCTCCTCTCTTCTTCTACCACCCTCAATCATTTTACCGCTGGCCATGATCTGTACCGAAGCTGCGCCGCCGCCGAGCCTCCCTTCACCATCAACTCGAGCCATCGCCGCCTCTCCGCCCCTCCAACAATTGATTTGGTCGACGCATCCTCTCCCTCTCCATCATCGTCGCACCATTCGGCCTCCCCCTCCTCCTCTTCTTCCACGACCACGCCACAAGCCACCGTGCCCTCCACATCGTCACCTTCACGTGCAAGCCCTCTGACCACCGTGCTGACGGATGCACCACTCACATCCATGCCATCCCCTTTACGCCGTTCACCTTCTGCTCCACACGTTGCCCGAGACTTATCGTCCCTCACCCCTTCACGTGCTAACCGGGTGCTATTCCTTCCCCCACCGCCACCGACGAAATAGGCCCCAACGTCGCCACGCCATACAACACCCGAACCGTCGCATCGGCCTCGTCGTTGTCCCCCACGCTGTGCGTCCTGAACAGTAGAAGCGACCACGGACTCCTCCTCTAACACGACAGCTGATTCACATGTCAAATCCTCCAACACCACTGACGAGAATCGGCTCATGCCCTCTCGTGGCCGTACCTACCGTTCTCGCTTCAATATCTTACCCGCGGAGGCCCATTTGCACAGTAACCTTACTTTTACTTCCGAAACTGATCGGAACAAACTTACATGTTGCTTGTCAGGCCGATCCTTTAGATGCTCGATGCCTCGACTTGATGGGACTACTTCTTGGCACTCCGTCATCCTTCCGCTTTGTCCCTCCTGGTGTTCGTTCCACACTATCCGAACGAGTCTTTCAACAGCGAAATCAAAATGACGCACCAGCACCCACTCAAGCCCAACCTCCTTCGACTGTTGAGGAACGCTTAGAGCGTATTGAGGCCCGACTTGACACTTTTGGCCAGCAACTAACTGAGCTCATTGCACTCCTCCGCAATCGACAGTAGCTACATGGGGAGTTACTCTAAACTTTTCTACCTATTTATTTCTTTTGCGTCCACATTGAGGACAATGTGTTTTAAGTAGGGGGAGGTACTCTTTGTATTACTGTCATCTTCTAATGTGATTTTGGTTATTATTGTTGTTGTTGTGTTTATTTGTGTTTGCTGTTTGGGGCTCCATTTTTTGAAGAATATCCATCTTCTTTTCATGCCCAAGATTTTTACTAGGAATTGCCTATTGTTTGACCTACAAGCATGATTCTTGCCTTCTGGGAAATTATGATTTTTTTCCATAATTGATGTCATCTCCACTGTTTTATTTTTATTAGGCTAAAAGTAATTATGATTAATAAAGTTAACTTTATCTTGCTTTTCGTAAATTGATCAAGTTTAATGCAAAGTGGACACTTAATACAATTGCATGCTTAAATTGTGTTCATGACTATTAGTTGGTTACTAAAACTTATTTTTGACACTTTATTATTATTCCTAGGTCCTCCAAAATAAAAATTTCGTTTAAATTTCGTTTAATGATAATAAGTATTTCCATGGTTATGAGTGCAGCTTAGAACGTGACTGACTGAGTAACCAGGGTAGGGTGATTGGGTTGTCATTCTACTTCGCGTCAAAAGGTTGTGTGACGTGATAGGTAAAACTCCGCTAACCAAGGTTATGAGTGCGGCTCAGAACGTGACTGCCTGAGTAATCGGGGTAGGATACTTAGGTTGTCATTCTACTTCGCGTCAAAAGGTTGTGTGACGTGATGGGTAAAACTCCGCTAACAGGAAATAAATAATTTTAGGAGTATGTTGGGCTGAGTAACCGGGGTGGGGTGCTTGGGTTGTCATCTCTCTTCGCGTCAAAAGGTTCAATATATTCCTAAGAAAATAAATAACAATAAAAAATATTTAATTAAAAAAAGAGAAAAATAAGTACTAATTAAATTGCAGTTGGGGACTAAAGGAGGAAATAATTAGGGTGTCTTGGTAGGTTTAGTAATTTACCTAAATAGCATGAAATAATTGAAGTCGATCTTAATTTTTGTGTTATTAATTGGATTACTTTTTCTGTTTCACTTAAAGCAAGCTTAGAGCTCTCTTTATTTTTCATATGCATTTTTAACTAATTTTTATGAAACTTTGGAGTGGTATTTTTTTTATGGTAGAATCTAACCTTCACAGTAGATAGGAACCATACTTGAGGGCAAGCATGGGCTAAGTAGGGGGAATTTGATAATACTCTAAAATAACGAATTTTTATGTATTAATTGTGTATTTATTCTAAGTATGATCATGCTAATTTGAGCTATTTATGATATTTTATCTTATAGGGACTAAATTGGAGGCAAAAGCGAAATTAAGGGACAAAAGCATGAAATTAAAGATAAAATGGGCCAATGTGCGACAAAGGGAAAAATTGGTGCCAAAAGTGCAAGCATGGAGCACACAGGGGTTGAAATGCAAAAGAAAATATTTTATTCTATCAAGACTCTATTTTGATTATATTAGGATAATTAATATTAAGATAATTATTAGGGATTATTTAATTTTAGGATTTTATCTTTATTTATTTTCAATTAAATGTATTTATCTTTTGGGATTTTAAGTAGGATTAGACTATCTCCCCTAGCACTATAAATAGGGGGTGAGATGACTCAAAATTCATGCTTCTTTTTCTGTAAACACTCTCTTCCCTATAAATTCAGTCTTTTTGTTCTTTCCATATTTCTATAAAAATTTCCTTTTCCATTAATTTTATTTATTTTTCCCCAAAAATCATGAGCTACTAAATCTAATCTAGCCGAAGGTTGTCGAAAATCCCCAAAAAGAGTTCTTGAGGTTTAGAATCTGTACTTAGCCTTCTCAACAGGGTATTCATCGTTTCTCCACATTACGGGGCTGACGCTTCCATCCATGTCCCTTAAAAAGTGATCTTTTCAACGTGTGCAAGGAACGGCCGCTTTGTATATTTTGAGAAGGTTGCACAGTCAGTTCGTTAGCTTACTGCGTTAGAGGTCGGCGGTCCCAAGAGACAAAATAGCATGGGATTCGCCATTGAGAAACATTGATCTAGCATAAGACGATCCCACAGGAGCGATTGTTGGCTAGAGTTAGGTTCCACTAAATCGTAAGTTTGAATCCTTGTAGCTGGTGGTCGTAGGCGTCCTCTTCCACTATAACTGGCTTATTCAGTTTGAGAAGGATCAGCCAAAAGCCGAGGATTGAACCCAAGGTGGGTCGAGACAACTGGATGCTAGAATTTTCCCATAAGAATTTCTTTATCTCAACTCTATTTCCTATTTTTAATTTTTGAAATTTCAATCCAGCTTCTTAATTCTGTTTTTATTTTATTTTCGTTTCTAGATCAAAACTTTTAATTCTGTTTTTTTATTTTTCCAGGAACGTAGGTTTTCTTGGGCACGATTCTGCCAAGGATTTTGAGAACAAGCATTCGTATAATCTGGTCCCTAAGGATTCGACCCTACTTGCCCTTTACTATTCTTTTTATTATATTTTAGGGAATAGGCTATTTTTGGTGCCTTCAACGACAGCATCACACGGCCGTGTGACACGCCCATGTGGTGAACTCCAGGCCATGTTGATTTCTTGCTTTGGCCCATTTTCTCTGTTTTCGGCCCGTTTCTTGTTCTTTTCACTCCCCTAAGCTCACCTGAGTATAAAACATGAAATTAAATGTTTAGGAGCATCAATTTCCACAAATCAAGGAATAATTCATCCATAAATGTGCTAAGCATGAGGTAAAAATATGTATAATTTACGGTTTATCAAATAAACATGTAAATCTTGCCTACCTATCCATTCTATAAAATTACATATTCATATCCGTAAATCATTCATTGAACCATCCGAATTAAAAGTCGATTATAAGAACATTTCATTCGATATGTACTTATACCATGGCCCGGAGCCAAATCAAGGTAACTTATCCCGGAGCACCTATACCATGGCACGTAGCCAAATTAAGGTCGCTCCCTCGTAATACCTATACCATGGCCCAAAGCCAAATCAAGGTATTATTCGCACCCAAAGTGCTGATATCATGGCCCGAAGCCAAATCAAATCCTAGTGACATTTCACTACATTCCAAAACTAATCCTAAGGTTCAACCGAGCTTTCTCTATATCAATTTCTTTAGTAAAACATCCGTAACATCAATTTCAATATCTCTACCTCCTCCGATGTTTCTTTCATCACAACTCAGATCATATTTATGCAATTTACAGCATTTATAACTAAATTACTACTTATGAACTTACCTCAAGTGTGCTTCGTCGAAATAAGTCGATTACTCGTCGACTTTCAATTTCCCGCGATCCAAGTCTGGATTTTGCTTTTCTTGATCTATACGTATTAAAAATAACTCATTCAATAACACACTCAATTAATTCAATCCAAGGGCACACAATTAGGGCATTTTACAAATTAGCCCTCATATTTTCACATTTTGACATTTAAGTCCCTATTTCATAAAATTATCAAATATACCAAATTTCAATTTAATCATGCATAGCTAAATTTTTCCCTAATCCATTCAAGCCCAAATATTTCATAAATTTTACATTTTAATCCCTCAAAAATTCCATTTTCACAATTTAGCCCAATTTAGCCAAATTCATCAAAAATTCAAGAACAAAATATGTTTATCAAACACATATCTATAAATTTTCACCATCAATCATCACAAAGCTCACCATTTCATCAATGGAACATTTCATAAACATCATCAATTTCTCAAATTACAACATGGGCCTGATAGAGAACTAAGCAACAATCTCAAAAACATAAAAATCATCAAAAACTGAAACAAAACATACATTTAATTATGCTTCAATGTGGCTGAATACTCAAAAGCTTATGAACCCTCACTTTTTCTCTCATTTTTGGCAAAACAAGGCTAAAAATAATGGCCATTTCATGTTTGTTTTAGTTTAACAAATGATAAAAATCTCAATTACTGAATTAGCCTTTTTATTTTTATTCAAAAAGCACTAACCATGTCCATTAACGTCTATTTAATCTAGTTATGGTTTAATACCCTTTTAAGCACTTCAACTCATTCAAATCATGGCAATAAAGCACATCTACTTTTAGCAAGCTACTTTTATCAACTAAGCAATTTAGTCCTTTCTCATAATTAACCACATAAACGGCCAAATTTTCATACGAAGTTTTCACACATGCTAATTTGCGTAATATAAACACGAAAAATAATAATAATTTATTTTTCTGACTTGGATATGTGGTCCCAAAACCACTACTGTGACTATGGTCTAAACCGGGTTGTTACAACTCTCCCCCTTTAGGGATTTTCGTCCCTGAAAATCTTACCGTTAAATATATTCAGATACTGTCGTCTGATGACATCTTCAGGCTCCCACGTAGCTTCTTCAACCCCGTGTTTGTGCCACAACACATTTACTAAAGTAATTTTCTTATTTCTCAATTCTTTAATCTAACGAGCTAAAATCTGAATCGGTACTTCACTATACGACAAATCAGGTTGAATCTCTACCTCCATAAGAGAAATAACATGCGAAGGGTTTGATCGGTATCTTCGTAACATAGAAACATGAAATACATTATGAATCCTCTCTAACTCAAATGGTAACAATAGTCTATAAGCAACTGGCCCAATACGCTCTATTATCTCATACGGTCCAATGAACCTCGTACTCAATTTGCCTTTTCGGCCAAACCATAACACTTTCTTCCACGACGACACTTTCAAAAACACTTTATCACCAATCTCAAACTCAATATCTTTCTGTTTCAAATCCGCATACGATTTCTAACGGTCTGACGCTGCTTTCAAACTTTCTTGAATAACTTTCACTTTCTGCTCTATTTCTCGAATCAAATCGACCCCGTATATCTTATTCTCACTCAGCTCTGTCTAATGCAAAGGTGTTCTACATTTACGACCGTAAAGAGCCTCGTACGGTGCCATTTTTAAACTCAATTAAAAACTATAATTTTATGCAAATTCAACCAATGGCAGGTATCGTTCCCACGTAGCTTTAAACTCAAGAACGCAACATCTCAACATATCTTCAAGAATCTGAATAATCCGCTCGGACTGGCCATCTTTTTGCTGATGAAAAGCAGTACTAAAATGAAGTTTTGTACCTAAAACATTCTACAGTTTCTTCCAAAATCGCGATGTAAACCTTGGATCTCTATCTAATACAATAGAAATAGGTACCCCGTGCAATCTCTCAATCTGAGAAATGTACAACTTCGTAAGTTTATCGAGTGAGTAATCTATGCGAATCGGAATAAAATGAGTTGATTTTATAACACCCTAAATTTTAGGGTTTTTGAATTTTGCTTGAATTTATTTTTGCATGTCTTGATGTGTTGAGTTATGTTTTGAGTGTGTTTAGTGGACCTTTAGGAGGCCTAGGTTTAAGTCTAAGGCCTGGCAGAATTTTCAATTTTGGCCTTAGGTGAGAATGGACTTTGGCTAAGTGGGCTTTTAAATAAATGTTGGCGTTTTAAAGCATAAGAAAACCTGTAATAAAGTGGCTAGGTAGCGCCACTTAAAACATAAGGGGGTGGCATGTGGTAGCTTGTGAAGGGAGCTAAGGTTCGAATCCCCTTGTGTGCAAGGTAGTCATTTTATTTTACTACATGAGCATGGTAAGAGGTGGACTCCAAGTTGAACTCTGAAGTAAGGTGTTTGAGTTGCTCATGGGATTAGATTCAGGGGTGATAAGGGGAGATTATCAAGGAGAGAATTTAGGAGTTTGAGTGTGAGGCTAGCATTGGCTGAATGAGGGACTGTAGGTGGTGCAAATTCAGCTAAGGGGTTATGGTTTAGCATTTTCGGCATTTGTGGTAGGCTGTGTGCCGATTTCTTTTAGCATTCATCCAGGATTTTGCAATTGTGGTCATTTTCTTCTTAGTGCCGATTAGGTAGGTTAAAAAGTGCCTTTTTGTTCTTTTCTTGTCTTCCACTTTTTCTCCCTTTTTTGTTCAAAAAGCTCAAACCCGACCACTTGATTTTCTTCTAGCCGAATTCTTCTTTGACCAATCCCTTTCTTATCTCTACTCTGAAAAAGCCGAAACCTCTTCACAACCTCTTCTCTTCTTCTTTCACCTTTTCTTCTAAAACTGAAACCTCAACTCTCTCTAGTGATCTCTTCTCAAAACTGAAACCTTCTCATTTCTCTGTTGTTCTTCCAACCCCTTGGGATCCATTCTTCTTCTTCCCTTGTGATTTGATTAGATCGAGTGTAGATCTGGGCTTAGAGTGGTGGAAATAACTACTATCGATATCAAAATCAATCTAGCAAATTCTTGTGGTAAGTACTCAAATCTCTTTTTTCATATTCTTGTGAATTAAGAAAAGCCGAAAACCCCTATCTCCTCATGGTTGCTATTGGTTTTGACCCATTTTCTTGAACATCCATTTTAGCCTCTTTTCTTTTGGTTCTTGTGTGTATTAGTGTGGTAAAGGGGTGACCTAGCGAGGAGCAATTAGAGGATAGGGGCATTGATAAACGATAAATTATACATATTTTTACCTCATGTTTAACCTATATTTTGGATGAATTATCATTAGATTTGTGAGAATTGGTGCTCTTAATCCTTCTATTTCATGTCTTATACTCAGGAGAGCATAAGGAAGAGAAAAGAACGAGAAACGGGCCAAAAATGGAGAAAATGGGCGAAAATGAGAAAACGACACTGCCTAGGGATTCACCACACGGCCGTGGCACACAGTCGTGCCACACAAGGTCCAACACGGCTCAGCCCCGACAAGCACGGCCAGGCTACACAATCGTGCCACCCTCAATAGGCCCACACGGCCTCTTGTCGAAACCACACGGGCGTGTCACACAGGCGTGTCCCTATCGTAAGCAAGTTTAATTCTACTCGAAAAAGGATACTTAGGGGCTAAGAAAGCCATTATAAACTCCATATAAAGACCCTAGGCGGTAACTTTAAGGGGGTGTTTATTTCCCTCTAAGGGAATACTCTTTTCTCTCAAGAAAGAACGCTATAATTCTGTCAACACAAGGAGTGAAAGCAAGGAATTACTCCAAGGGAAGCCGATTGATTCATCCCAGAAGCCAGAATTCTACATCAAGACAGAGGATCTCCCTAAATTCCTTCAGGGGTTTTTGGGTTCTTTATGTTTTGTTATCTTATTTCTTCTGAGATGTTTTCTTTCTTTATTATGAACTAAACCCCTCAAATACTTGAGGGGGATGAAACCTAAAACAGATCTTGTTATTATTTATTCTTGAATTATTTGATAAATACTTGAATTGTTCTTAATTATGGGTTCTTCATTCTTGATTTAATAATCCTAGGTATTACTTCAAGAACTTGATGTGCTTAGGCAGAAGAGCAAAAGTCCCTATTTTAAGAGTAGATCTACCATAATTAAGCGGAGTTGCATGCAACCCTAGACATAGGGCGACATAAATCTACCAGATTAGGGTCAAACCTAATAGGGGGATCCATAGATCGAATTAATGCAACCTAGGGGTGTTAATTAATAAGAAAACTTTAATTAACCACCTAGGATTAGTTGTTCTTATCCTCAAAAGGGTATTAACATAAGTTAGGGATCTCTACGGATCAAGTCAAGTAAAGACATCATCTAGTTCAAGAAGTTAATAACAAGTGAAGTCTAGGTGGATTCTCCCTTAAGTATTGCTCATATCAATCAGCTTTTCCCTAAAGTTTTCCCCAATTTACTTTTTGTGCACTTTTAGTTAGTTTTAGAATTAGTTTCAATCAATCCTCTTTTATTTTTAGGCTAGATAATAGAAAGGAAGTAAGTATTAGTACTTTTGGTTCCCTTGGGTACGATAACTCGGTCTTACCGCTAAACTATACTACTGTTCGATAGTACGCTTGCCTTTAATATCGTGATATTAGTTAGTTTTGGTGTGATCAGTTTTTATAAATTTTATTACTTAATATCGCGAGCATATCAAGTTTTTGGCGCCATTACTTTTCGACGAAGATTTAGAAGCAACAATTCGCAGAACTCGCAGAGAGATCAGACGAAGCCTACAGTATCCAGAACAAGATCAAGAACAAAGGCCAGAACCTACAGAAGAGATGGAAGCAAATTAAAACATTCCACCACCTCCCGCAATAGTCGCGCCACCCGCAAATCAAGAACAAGCTCCTCACACTATGTATGATTATGCTAAGCCTAATTTGGTTGGTACCCAAACTAGCATTTTTAGACCTACTATTGCTGCCAATAATTTTGAATTAAAGCCTAACACTATTCAGATGATACAGCAATTGGTCCAGTTTGATGGTTTGCAGGATAAAGATCCAAATTCACACATAGCCAATTTTTTGGAACTTTGTGATACTTTTAAAATTAATGGCGTTTCTGATGATGCCATTCGTTTAAGGCTATTTCCATTCTCTTTGAGAAACAAAGCCAAACAGTGGTTAAACTCTTTACCATGAGGCTCAATCACCACATGGGAACAGATGACCGAAAAATTTTTACTTAAATATTTTCCTCCAGCTAAAACAGCTAAATTGCAAAACGATATCTCTTCTTTTGTATAGATGGATCTAAAGACACTTTATGATACCTAAGAGAGATACAAAGATCTTTTGAGAAGGTGCCCTCACCATGGGTTGCCTTTGTGGTTACAAGCTCAAACCTTTCACAGCGGTTTGAATCCATCAACAAGGCAGATGATCGATGCGGCCACCGGAGGAACAATCAACAATAAAACACCAGAAGCAGCTTATGAGTTTATAGAAGAGATGTCACTGAATAACTATCAGTGGCAAGTCATGAGGACAAAACCGACAAAAGCTGCAGGAGTTTATAATATTGATGTTGTCACCATGCTTACTAACCAAGTAGAACTTTTAAATAAAAAGTTTGATAATTTTGTTGGTTCTACGCAGGCACATCCAGTAATGCAGTGTGACGCAAACCAGGGAAATATGTTCAATCCAGATTACTCCTCTTATGGACATAGCATGGAAATTGAGCAAGCCAACTATATGGGTAACAATTCCAGACCTCAAAATAACCCTTATAGTAATACTTATAATGTAGGTTGGCGGAGTCACCCCAATTTTTCATGGGAAGGACAGGGAAATCAAAGACAACCGCCTCCTCTAGGATTTCAGCAGCCACCACCACAACAGGAGAAAAAGCCAAACCTGGAAGAGATGTTCACCAAATTTATGGCCAAGTCAGAAACCCGTTTTCAAAATACCAAAACGGCATTAAGGAACTAGCAAGCATCTATTCAAGTACTTGAAACTCAAATAGGCCAGCTTGCCAAGCTAATCTCTGAAAGACCTCAAGGTGGGTTATCAAGTAATACTGAGACTAACCCCAAAGAGCAACTTAATACCATTGATACGATAGATAATGAGGGGTTAACCAAAACCAACCCAGAGCCATGCAAGGAGCCTATGGTAAGTAAAGGAAAGAATGAGGTAAGTTACAAAGATGAAATTACCAAAGAATTTAAACCTCGTATCCCATACCCAACCACGCTAAAGAAGGACCGCACAGATGAGCAATTCGGTAAGTTTCTTAAACTCTTAAAGAAATTACATGTCAACTTACCATTTGTTCAAGCAATTTTGCAGATACCGAAGTACACAAAATTTTTAGAGGAACTTCTCACAATTAAAAGGAAGTTGGAAGAACTGTCCATAGTGGAACTCAACGAGGAATGCTCAGCTATTCTCCAAAATAAACTGCCAACCAAACTGAAAGATCCAGGGAGTTTTACTATTCCTTATTTATTTGGTAGCCTAGGCACCAAAACTGCTTTAGCTGATTTAGGGCTAGTATAAATGTCATGCCTTATAAACTGTTTAAACAACTAGGTCTTGGAAAACCTAAGCAAACTAAGATAAGCATTCAACTTGTTGATAAAACTATTAGGTCTCCTAAGGGAATAATATGCTTGTCAAAATTGATAAATTTATATTCCCAGTTGACTTTGTTGTTTTAGACATTGATGAGGATAGCAATGTACCCTTAATTCTAGGGCAACCCTTTTTAGCAACTGCCAGAACAATAATTAATTTAGGAACAGGTGAACTTACACTACGTATAGGTGATGACAAAGTTACTTTACAAGCTCGAAACTTGATTAAGACTGTTGATAATAATATAGTCACGAGTCCTTGTAAAAACACTGAACTCACCACCCAACCTTCTGTGCGGGATACACTCTACATAAAGGCAACCTAATCACAGACAAGTCCATCCAAGGGAGATGTACCTGAAAGATGAATGCTTCAGATCGAGGAATTAGATGAATGGCTGAACTATCATGAAAAACCCAAAGTATGCTAAACCAACCCAGAGCATCACCAAGACGACCCTCAGGTAAAAACGTACCAAATCAAGGTAGGGGATAAGGTAATCTTAGGGGAAGACGACCCTCAAATCTTGAATTCGAAAGAACATGCAAGTGACATACCCTACTTCATGGTAATGAAAATCTTCCTCTATGGTACAGTAAAGGTAAAACATCTGTCACTCGGCACTTTCAAAGTAAACCACACTCGACTTAAATTTTACATTGATAATAAAATTTTAAACAGGATATAAGAGTATCAACTCTTCAAGCCACTGTGACAGAACAAACTTGAGAAAGGTCGAGCTTAGACTATAAACAAGCACTTCTCGGGAGGCAACCCGAGCACTGACTTAGTAAATTATTTTATTTCAGCTTTCTAAATACATCAAATTTTTTGAGCCACACGGCTATGCCCACGGGCGTGCCTCAGGCCGTGTGTACACTTTGAGCAGAGACACGGTCATGCAACTTGGCCATGTACAAGCAGGGTAAAATTTTCCCTAAGGCACGGGCTACGATAAATAGCCACGGCCGTGCGATATAGCCGTGGCCAACACTGTCAATTCCAACATGGGCGTGTGACCCCATACACGATTGTAGGAGAAGCAAACATCGAAGGACACGGCCGTGCAACACGGTCGTGTGCCTCAACACGCCCTCGCAACACGGGCGTGTGTCTCGAGCCAGGCGCACCAAAATCCCTGAGATTTTTGTTTTTCCATTTTATTTTATTTTATCTTTTCCTTTATTTGAATTTTAGTATTCTCAGAACTAGTTTATGTTGTTTCAATTATTTTATCTCGGTTATTTCCTAACGAGTAATTGTTCTAATCCTGAAATACCTAAAATCCCTTAAGTGCTATCGCAGTTTCAAAACCATGAACTTCAAGTATTCCTTCCTCCAAGACAACTTTCACAATTCAAAGGTTCCATCCAATATTCAGGGAGTTTTACTTCTCTCCCTAACTTATGATCTTGTGCTTCTATTGCTATTAATGTTATCTTTGTACATTGAGGGCAATGTACATCTTAAGTGTGGGGGGAAGCTCACTTTCATTCTTTATATTACCTTTGAAATCCCTAAAAATTGCTCTCAAATTTCAAATTCTCTGCATTATCTTCAAATCTCTTGTTAGGAATTAATTCTGATTGATTTATAATTTTTATTGATGTGTTGAGAATTAAGACATAGGTGCTTATGCTTTAATTATTCAAACTTTAAAACACTAGGGAATCAAACATGATAAGTTGAAATTTTTGAGAATTTAAATTTTTTCTAGGTTATTTTCCCTAATTTTAAGTATTATCTTGAGATTTGAAATTCACAGGATTGACATCAAAAGCCATAATTCTGGTGAGATTTTTAAGCCTTTTGAGCATAAATTCTTTCGTGCTCACTTTTATTATTGCTTTGAGTGAGTCAATACTGATTTGTATTTCTAGAACTTGCTTCGATTATACATGTCAAGACCAAACCATTGAATTGATACACTGAAATGATAAAGGCACTTAGGTTTAACCCACTTACTCCATAAAAAGCCTACCTCCATAAATTAACCCCTAGTAAACTCCATTGAGCCTAACAACCCATTTTTTGACTTACCTCTAATATTAACCCATAACCCATTTTTGTTGAATTCCATTCAATTATTTTGATCCCTATTTTTTGTCGAGATTTGAGTTAAAATTATTATCTAGCTTTTTCTCTTTTTTAGTTGTAAAGTTTGTCAATATTCAAAGTATTGTACTTGAATTGTTCTAAAAAAAAGTGTATATACAGTTAATTCAGTTGTAATCTGTAATAGTTCAATAGTTTTTGCATATTTCTATAAGCTTCCAAATCCAGAACGATATCATCATAAGGCTTAGCTCTAGGAATATGTTCCAGTGATAGAGATTTCTCTAGCTACATGATTTTTCAATTCAATCTCGATTCTAACCCTCTTTTTTAGCTTGTGACAACACCCCTAACCAATGCCCCATTACAACCATTGAAAGACCTTTTGATCGACGTGTCGTATCAATCTATAGTGGTGGAGATTTGATTTTCTTGCAAGCCTATGGTAATAACTTTTCAGATTGACTAGAGAGTGCTTAATTCTTGAACCCTAAACACTTTGAATGGATAGAGTGAACCCTTAGTGAGGATGTCAAAACCTGTTGATTTCAATTGAGAGATGATTACTTAGAATAAGGGAAGAAACTTATGTTTCAATGATAAACTTCTCAACTTAGAGTGATTGAATCTTTAATGTTCTTCTGATTGAATTTTCATTGTATGACTACTTGTGAATTAGTTTCAAACATTATTGATAAAGATTGTAAATTGAGAGGAATGATTATTAATTAGGGATTGAGATTTTGCTTGAGGACAAGCAAAGGTTTAAGTGTGGGGGTAATTGATAAACAATAAATTATACATATTTTTACCTCATGTTTAGCCTATATTTTGGATGAATTATCATTAGATTTGTGAGAATTGGTGCTCTTAATCCTTCTATTTCATGTCTTACACTCAAGAGAGCATAAGGAAGAGAAAAGAACAAGAAACGGGCCAAAAACGGAGAAAATGGGCTAAAATGAGAAAACGACACGGCCTAGGGATTCACCACACGGCCGTGGCACACGACCGTGCCACACAAGGTCCAACGCAGCCCAGCCCCGATAAGCACGGCCAGGCTACACGGCCGTGCCACCCTCAACAGGCCCACACGGCCTATTGTCGAAACCACACGGGCGTGGCACATGGGCGTGTCCCTATCATGAGCAAGTTCAATTCTACTCGAAAAAGGATACTTAGGGGCTAAGAAAGCCATTATAAACTCTATATAAAGACCCTAGGAGGCAACTTCAAGGGGGTGCTTATTTCCCGCTAAGGGAATACTCTTTTCTCTCAAGAAAGAACACCATAATTTTGCCAACACAAAGAGTGAAAGCAAGGAATTACTCCAAGGGAAGCCGATTGATTCATCCCAGAAGCCAGAATTCTACATCAAGGCAGATGATCTCCCTAAATTCCTACAGGGGTTTTTGGGTTCTGTATGTTTTGTTATCTTATTTCTTCTGAGATGTTTTCTTTCTTTATTATGAACTAAACCCCTCAAATACTTGAGGGGGATGAAACCTAAGATAGATCTTGTTATTATTTATTCTTGAATTATTTGATAAATACTTGAATTGTTCTTAATTATGGGTTCTTCATTCTTGATTTAATAATCCTATGTATTACTTCAAGAACTTGATGTGCTTAGGCAGAGGAGCAAAAGTCCCTGTTTTAAGAGTAGATCTATCATAATTAAGCGGAGTTGCATGCAACCCTAGACATAGGGCGACATAAATCTGCCGGATTAGGGTCAAACCTAATAAGGGGATCCATAGATCGAATTAATGCAACCTAAGGGTGTTAATTAATAAGAAAAATTTAATTAACCACCTAGGATTAGTTGTTCTTATCCTCAAAAGAGGTATTAACATAAGTTAAGGATCTCTACGGATCAAATCAAGTAAAGACATCATCTAGTTTAAGAAGTTAATAACAAGTGAAGTCTAAGTGGATTCTCCCTTAAGTATTGCTCATATCAATCAGCTTTTCCCTAAAGTTTTCCCCAATTTACTTTTTGTGCACTTTTAGTTAGTTTTAGAATTAGTTTCAATCAATCCTCTTTTATTTTTAGGCTAGATAATAGAAAGGAAGTAAGTATTAGTACTTTTGGTTCCCTTGGGTATGATAACTCGGTCTTGCCGCTAAACTATACTACTGTTCGATAGGTGCGCTTGCCTTTAATATTGTGATATTTATAAATTTTATTACTTAATATTGCAAGCATATCAGGCATCGAAGCAATCTAGATCTAGATTTATTTGTAGATCTCGACTAAGGTAAGTGGTTATTAGGTTATTTGAGTATGGCCGAATACTTCAAAGGTAGGTGTTGATAGATGTAAATTGAATTATGGATTAACGTAGTGGGTAAACTGTTTTAGGTTGATCGCTCGCGGGATCTCAACGTAGTTCGCAAATAGGTGTGTAACATGTCACCCTCTAGTAGCTTAGATTGGTAAAAACCAAAAAGTCGAGATGCTGAAATGCCTGCATTTCGTGGATTTGCGAGCGTGCAAACGCTCGTGGGTCGATCCAAAATTGTAAATCTGGATTAATGGATGGTAAGGGATGCGGTACACGTTTTCGTGCACTTAGACTGTTTTGGGCCACGATGGGCCGAAATTAGGCCCAATGGGCTTACTAGCCCAAATGGGTAAAAGTATACAGTAAGTGATTTCTGATAAACTGAATCTAAATCTACGATAATATGTGTAAGAATTAGACTTAGCGGGCCACAGTAGCTTGTAGGCTCCCTCGGGCCCATTAGGGGTTTTAGGGCCCGATGGCAATGTATGAATAAATGGGCTATTTGAGTCGCTCGAAGTGACATTAGACCTACTAGAAGGTCGTAGCAAGCATAAAACCTAAAAACATAGCTAAATGACCAAAGTAACCCTAAAAGGTGAAAATTACCATTATACCCCTAGATGCTAAATGACTATTTTACCCCTAGAAATAGCTGACTAATTTGCATGTTACTGTATCTTATATTCTGTATACCATGTCATGTAATACTCTGATTTGCATGGGGTTGGGTTATGGATACAGAGGAAGTGCTAAAAGTGGCAATGCCAGGTAATCTGCTTAGAGGCACTCATCGTATTACTGTTCTGGTGGCTTTGCCACGATTTCTGTATTAGCAGCTCTCCTGCGACTATGGTGTGTAGGGCTGGGTGGGTTGAATTATTCCCCAAATGGTGTGTAGGGCTAGTACGGGTGGTGTGTAGGGCTGGACTGGGCTTGGGCTTTGCATACATGCATATATATATATATATATGTACTCTGATCTGTTTCTGTAATGGGTCTGTTTCTGAAAAGGGCCAAGGCCCAGTTTAATATGTATCTGAATAGGGCTTCGGCCCAGACTAAGTTTGCCTGATCTTTGATACTGGTTGGGTTACTTTACACAATGAGTTTTCACAAACTCACCCTCTCATTCCCATCCATGCAGGTAACCCCTAACCGTAGAGGACTTGGAGCTGTGAGGGATTCGGGATGGCTACGTGAATCATGCTTCAGGTTTTAAATGTTTTCATAAATTTAATTTTATTTTTTCTTTTCGGTTTTAAGTTGTAATAAGGCCGCTCGAGTATTTTGCTTTGGATTTTCTTTATTACTTATTTCTACAACAGTAGACTAGTTTATGCAGGTTTTTCAAACTTAATCAAACGTTTTTAAACATGCAATACATAATGAATGGATATCTTAACAACGATAACATAACTATAAGATCTTTTAAAAAGTGAACCATACTTGGTAATAGATACGGTTTTTAAAACTAATAATGTTTATTAATTACAAGCTATTAAGTACAGTTTTTGTTACAATCAACATAACGTTTTATTAAAAGAAGATAAAAGCTTTGTCAATTGTCCATGTGACATACCAGATTTGGCCATAATGTCTAGGCCAGGTTTGGGGTGTTACAGATTTAGTCAATCTATCCACACTAACCCATATTGCATCTTTATTGATCGGTGTCACTGGTAAACCCATTACAAAATCCATTGTACAGCTGTCCCATTTCCCCTCGAGAATCAAAATCAGCTGAAGTAACCCAGATGGAACCTGATGCTCAGCTTTAACTTGCTGACATAATAGGCATTTCGAAAAAAATTTTGATATATCTCATTTTATACCTTGCCACCAATAAAGTTGCTTCAAATCAGTATACATTTTCGTGCTACTTGGAAGAACAGATAACCGGCTATTATGAGCTTCACTCAAAATCATTTGAATTAACTCTAGATTTTTTAGAATACAAATTTGATTTCTGAACCTTAGACAACCCTCGGTATTAACTCGAAACTCCGAATCATTACTCAAATCACATTGAGTCCATTTTGCTATCAATTCATTATCAGTTCTCCAAGTCTCACAAATTTGTTAAATGAATAACGACCTCACTTCCAACTCAGCCACAATCATGCCATCAGACATAGATATTTTTGCATTCATCGCACGTAGAACAAACAATGATTTTCGAATTAAAGCATCGGCAACCACATTAGCCTTTCTTGGATGGTAATCAATCATGAGTTCGTAATCTTTTAATAACTCTAATATCATCTCTGTCTCAAATTTAGGTCTTTCTGACTCATCAAATATTTTAAACTCTTATGATTAGAATACACGTGACATTTTGATCTCTCGTGATTGTAATGAAGTAATAAAATTTGATCGTACCTGGAAACTAACTAATATCACGATAAAAAGGCAAGTGCACCTATCAAATAGCAGTATAGCTTGTGGCAAGACCGGAATATTGAATCCAAGGAACTATGAGTTCTAGTAATGACTTTCTTCCTATTATCTAGCCTAAAAATAAAAGGGGGTTTTGTTTCTAAATTAACTAATCTAAACTAAACTGAAAAGAAAAGGCAAGGAGTAAAGAGAGAGATTGATTTTGGGAAAACGGATTCATTAAGGTAATACCTAAGGAAGAATCCACCTAGACTTCACTTGTTATCTAACTCTAAACCAGATGATTTCTTCATTTGATTTGATCTGTAGAGATCCCTAAATTATGTTAATACCTCCGTCGAGGATAAGAACAACTAATCCTAGGTTGATTAATTGAAATCTCTTTCTAGTTAAAACCCCTAGTCTTGCATTAACTCGATCTATGGCTCCCCATATTAGATTTGACTCTAATCCAGTAGATTTTTATCGTCCTATGTCTGGGATTGCGATCAACTCCGTTTAATTGTGTTGGATCTAATCCTATGCAAGGACTTTTGCTCCTCTACATAAGCACATTCGACTTAAATCAATATCCCAGAAATATCAATTTAAGAGTTAAAAACACAATTAAGAACAAATCAAATATTTATCACACAGCTCAGATAACAATAACAAGATCTGTCTTAGGCTTCATCCCCCTTAGATATTTGGGGTTTTAGCTCATAATTATAAAAGAAAACATCTCAGAAGAAATAAAATAACAAAACATAAGAAAACCCAAAATTCTTGAAAGGATTGAAGGGAGATCCTCTGTCTTGATGTAGATCTTGGCTTCTGAGATGGATTAATCAGCTTCCCTTCGAGTAATTTCCTGCCTTTAACTCCCCGTCTTAACGAGAATAAAGCACACCCATGTAGTTGCCTCCTAGGGTCTTTATATAGAGTTTTGGAATGCCTTTCTTAGCCCCCTAAATAGCCTTTTTCGAGTGAAATTAAACTTCTTCACGATAGGGACACGCCCGTGTGCCACACCTGTGTGGATCAACTACCAGGCCGTGCTCGAGCTTGTTAAAGTGGCACGGCCATGTGGCAAACCTCCAGGCCGTGTTGATTATTGAACTGGGCCTAATTTGCCTTTTTTGGCCCATTCCTTGCTCTTTTCTTCACCTTATTCTCGCCTAAGTATAAAACATGAAATAAAAGGATTAAGAGCACTAAATTCCACAAATTCAATTATAATTTATTCAGAAATTAGGCTAAGCATAAGGTGAAAATATGTATAATTTACGGTTTATCAAATACCCCCACACTTAAGCCTTTGCTTATCCTCAAGCAAAATCTCAACTCACAATTAAAAATCATTTTTCTCAACTTGTAATCCTTATCAATAATGTTTCAAACTAATCCACAAGTAATCATACAATTAAAATTCAACCAGAAGAACATTAAAGTCTCAAACACTCTAAGTTGAGAATTTTATCACAGAAACATAGGTTTTCTCCCTTTTCCTAAGTAATTGCCTTTCAATTCAAAATCAACAAGAGTTGACATCCTCACTAAAGATTCACTCTATGCACTCGAAGTGTTTAGGGTTCAAAAATTAAGCACTGATTAGTCAACCTGAAAAGTTATTACCATAAGCTTACAGGAAAATCAAATCTCCACCACTATAGATTGATATGACACATCGATCAAAAGGTCTTTCAATGGTTGTAATAGGGCTTTGGTTAGAGGTGTTGTCAGAAGCTGAAAAAGAGGGTTAGAATCGAGATTGAACTGAAAAATCGTCTAGCTAGAAAAATCTCTATCACTGAAGCATATTCCTAGAGCTAAGCCCCTTTTTTTCGATGAAATCGTTCTAGTTTCGGAAGCTTATAATAGAAATATGCAAAAATATTGAATTATAACTAAAATATGAATTACAACTAAATTGATTGTATATACACTTTTTTTAAGAACAAATCAAATACAAATAAATTGAATATTTATGAACTTTACAGACTAAAAAAAAAGAAAAAAGCTAGATAATTATTCAACTCAAATCTCGACAAAAATAGGGATCAAAATAATTAAAGGTAATTCAACAAAAAATGGGTTATAAGTTAATTTTAAAGGTAACTCAAAGAATGGGTTGTTAGGCTCAATGGGGTTTACTAGGGGTTAATTTATAGAGGTAGGCTTTTATGGAGTAAGTGGGTTGAAGTTAGGTGCCTTTATCATTTCGGTATATCAAATCAATGATGTGGTCTCGACATGTATAATTGAAGCAAGTTCTAGAATAACAAATCAGTATTGACTCACTCAAAGTAACAATAAAAGTGAGCATGAAAGGATGTATGCTCAAAAGGCTCAAAAATCTCACCAGAATTATGGCTTTTGATGTCAATCCTACGAATTCCAAATCTCAAGATAACACTTAAAATTAGGGAAAATAACCTAGAAAAAATTTAAATTCTCAAAAATTTCAACTTATCATGCTTGATTCCCTAATATCTTAAAGTTTGAATAATCAAAGCATAAGTACCTATGTCTTGATTCTCAGCATATCAATAAAAATCATAAATCAATCAGAATTCATCTTAATAGGGGATTGAGACTAATGCAGAGAATTCGAAATTTGAGAACAATGCAAAAAGTTAGTAGTAAAATTTTCAAGGGTTTCAAAGATAATACAAAGAATGAAAGTGAGTCCCCCTACACACTTAAGATGTACATTGCCCTCAATGTAAAAAGATACATTAGTAGCAATAGAAGAATAAAATCGTAATATAGGGAGAGAAGTGAAACTCCCTAAATTTTGGATGAATTTGTAGAGACAAGTATTGGAATTGTAAGAGCTGGCAGTTGTGGCAGGGTTTTCCCATTACAGATGAATTTGGAGAATAGTCGATATGAAAATAAATTGAAATCTAAACTAAAATATTCAATAAACATAAAGATCGAAATAAAGATAAAGAAAAATCTAAGGATTCTAAAGAGACATAAAGTTCAAGAGAAGGTAAAAATAAAGATCAAGAAAGCAAATAAAAAAGAAGATAAGAGGAATAGAAAGTTCTAATCCTCAAATGGTCCGCGAGGTGGGGATGGTGGTGTAAGGTGAAGATGCTGACAAATTTGAGCTAAGGTTGCATCAGTGTGATCAAATCGCTGAAAACATTGTTGCTGAAATTAGGCAAACTGCTCAAAAGTGACATAGCCTAAAGCTGCCGCATGAACTGGGCGGCAAGTGGGTGATGGCTCGATCGGTGGCTCCTCCGGTGGTGGGACATCATCAGTAATGTCCTCGGGATCCTCCTACTCGGTAGATTGGGCTAACTAGTACTGAGGAGGGTTGCTCCCACGTCGACGCTGAATCATCCTCATGTGCAACATAGTTTGGATGCCTTGTGGGGACATCTGGCCGATCAAGGTGTAAGAGGATGTCTGGGCCGTGGTGTTAAGTAAGCTGAAATAGCGAGCCAATCACGTGATGTATGGGCCCATTAAGATTACGCCCCTACGATGCCTCTCAGTTTGATGCTGGATGGCATGAGCGATGAAATAGGTGAGGTTGATCACGTGTGCATATGCCATGCTCCATAAAAAGTAGGTGTCGTGGGTGTTGACGATGTTGGTGCTCTCGCGTCTGCTCGTCAATGTGTGCGCGAGTAGGGCGTGAATGTACCTCAGCGAAGGGGCGAGAGCTGTCACTTTGGAGCGACTGGGGTCGTATGTGGGCTGGTTAGGGACTAAGTCGCGCCAACAATTGACTGGAGAGATATGTATGTGGCGATGGAGTTCTAAGAGGTCTTTTTCCTCCACAAACTACTTAGTGTACAAGCCTAGTGCTGTACCGAACTTTGGTACACTGAGTTGATGAACGAGGCCTCCTAGGCGGAATTGAATCATTCCTGGATCGTCGTGTTAGTTCATCACTGTCTGGAGATGGAATATGGAGCACAACTTGAGGGTGAGCTTGAGGTATGTGGGCTCTACTATTTGGAAAAACTGGTCCCATGGGTCTGTCTACAATAAGGCTCGAATCTCGTCTGCTAGTTGGACCTGCTCCAGTGCAGCCCAATCAATGCATCTCCCTACTCTGAGGGGTCTCGCCCATAGTATTTGAAATAGTTCCTCTTGGGAGTTCTGTGGGAATTGGAGAAAGGGGTGTCAAATTTCAACGAAGGGTCTGGAAGAGGAACCACCGGGTCTCTTTCGCTTTTTTGAAGTAGGGACAACATCTTTCTTTACGTGTGACGATGACATGATTCCTAGAGAGAAAAAAGAACGGAAAATAGCATGCATTAGTCCTAAAAATATTCATAAGTTCTTTAAACAAAATGCCAAGTTCATGCTAATTAAAACTTACTAAACGGGGATCAGTTTTACTAATCTAAATACCATAATTGATTCATCCTAAGCATAGAACTTCTAGCAAGAAAATAATGGCTTGTTTTTGTGGATTTTTATAATCAACGTATACCTAAAGCCTATTGCATGTGATAGGTAAAAATGGTAGCCAAAGAATGATTCAAAGTGGCATAATAAATTTTCTAGATTAATCATGCTAAATGAATGAAAATCATATCAATAATAATGCAAATAACGGAATAAATGAAATTATTAACATAAAAATAGATAAAAGACATTAGAAACTAAGAGAAAGGGTAAGAAAGGGGAACCGAATGAATGGTTATAGGTACAAAGCATGGTCATGGCGTGAGCTACACAGGCGTGGAGGCCTGGTTGAGGCCGGTGACGGCGCTAGAGGGGGTTGATATGGGATTTGGGTTGAGGGGTTTTTAGGGTTTTGGTGAAGAAGAAGGTGAATAGTGGGATGTTTTTATAGGATTTTGGCACACGGGTATGACACACGCCCACGTGACTCAGGGTTAGCCCGTGTGGTTTAAATTTGGGGATGCTGGCATGCCAAATTTATGCCACAAGCCCGTGTTAGTAAGGCGTGTTGGGGCACACGGCCGTGTCCTTCGATGTTTGCTTCTCCCACTGCTGTGTAGGGGGTCACACACCCGTGTATAAAATGATAGGTTTGACCACGATCTTGAGGCATGGGCGTGTCACACGCCGTATTGAATTAACAGGTTTGGCCACGGCCACATTGCACGACCGTGGCAAGTTGTCGAAGCCTGTGTGTTAAGGAGATCTTACCCTGCTCATACACGGCCATATCACACGGTCGTGTTTTTGCTCATGGTGTCTACACGACCTTAGGCACGCCCGTGGGCATGGCCGTGTGGCTCAAAAAACCTGTATTCAAAGGGTTAGTTGATGTATTAGAGAGCCTAAATAAAAGAATTTACTATGTCAGTGCTCGGGTTGCCTCTCGAGAAGCGCTTGTTTATAGTCTAAGCTCGACTTTTCTTAAGCTTGTTCGGTCATGGTGGTTTGAAGAGTTGAAACTCTTCTATCCTGCTTTCAATTTCATCAACAACATAAGATTTGAGTCGAGTATGATTTACCTTGAAAGTGCCGAGTGAGTCATGTTTTATCTCGATTGTACCATAGGGGAAAATTTTCATTACCGTGAAGTAAGGTGTGTCACTTGTATGTTCTTTTGAATTTAAGATTCGAGGATCATCTTCCCCTTAAATTACCTTATTCCCTATCTTGATTTGATTCATTTTTACCTGAGGGTCGTCTTGGTGATGCTCTGGGTTGGTGTGGCATATTTTGGGCTTTTCTTGATAGTTCAGCCACTCATCTAATTCCTCAATCTAAAGCATTCATTTTTCATGTACGTCTCCCTTAGATGGACTTGTCAGTGGTTGGGTCGCTTTTATGTGGAGTGTATCCTGCACAGAAGCTTGGGTGGTGAGATCAGTATTTTTACAAGGAGTCGTAACTATATTCTTATCATCAACATTTTTAATCAAGTTTCGAGCTTGTAAAGTAACTTTTTCATCACCTACACTTAGTGTAAGCTCACCTGTTCCTACATCAATTAGGTTTTGGTAGTTGCTAAAAAGGGTCACCTTAGAATTAAGGGTACATTGCTATCCTCATCAATGTCTAAAACAACAAAGTCAACTGGGAATATAAATTTATCAATTATGACAAGCACATCTTCAATTATTCCCTTTGGAAATCTAATGGTTTTATCAGCCAATTGGATGTTCATCTTAGCTTGTTTAGGTTTTCCAAGACCTAGTTGTTTAAACAGTTTATATGACATTACATTAATACTAGCCCCTAAATCAGCTAAAGCATTTTTAACATCTAAACTACCAAGTAAACAAGGAATTGTAAAACTCCCTAGATCTTTCAGTTTGTTGGGCAGCTTATTCTGTAAAATAGCTGAGCACACTGCATTCAGTTCCACATGAGATGTCTCATCTAGCTTTCGTTTATTCGTCAGTAGCTCTTTTAAGAATTTCACAGCATTTGGCATCTGTGACAGAGCTTCAATAAACGGTAAATTAATGTGTAATTTCTTTAAAATTTTAAGGAATTTATCGAATTATTCATCTGTGCGGTCTTTCCTTAGTGCATTTGGGTATGGGATACGAGGCTTATATTCTTTGACAATTGCTTCTTTGGAACTTACCTCATTATTACCTTTACTTACCACAGTCTCCTTACATGGCTTTGGGTTGGTTTTGCCTAACCCTTCCTTATCTATTGTATCCACGGTATTAAGTTGTTCCTTAAGGTTAGTCTCAGTGTGGCTTGGTAACCCACCTTATGGTCTTTTAATTAGTTAAGCGAGCTGGCCTATTTGAGTTTCGAGTCCTTGGATGGATGCTTGTTGGTTCTTCAGTGCCGTTTCAGTGTTATGGAAACGGGTTTCTGACACGGTGATAAATTTTGTGAGCATCTCTTCAAGGTTAGACTTTTTCCCTTGTTGGAACGGTGGTTGTTGAAATCCTGGAGGAGGTGGTTGCCTTTGATTTGCTTGTCCTCCCCATGAGAAATACGGATGATTTCTCCAAACTGCATTGTAAGTGTTATTATAAGGGTTACTTTGAGATCTAGAATTATTACCCATATAGTTGGCTTGCTCGTTTTCCATGCCATATCCATAGGCGGGGTACTCAGCGTTGTTCATGGTCGTTTCACACTACATCACTGGGTGTACCTGCGTAGAACCAACAAAATTATCAATCTTTTTATTTAAAAGTTCTACCTGATTAGAAAGCATCGTGACTGCATCAATATTAAAAACTCCTGCAGCTTTCTGTGGTTTTGTTCTCTGACTTGCCACTGATAATTATGTAGTGACATTTCTTCTATAAACTCGTAAGCTGCTTCTGGTGTTTTATTGTTGATTGTTCCATTGGCGGCTACGTTGATCATTTGTCTTGTTGAAAGATTCAAACCGTTATGAAAGGTTTGAACTTGTAACCACAGCGGTAACCCATGGTGAGGGCACCTTCTCAGTAAGTCCTTGTATCTTTCCCATGCATCGTAAAGTGTCTCTAAATCCATCTGCACAAAAGAAGAGATATCATTCTGTAATTTAGCTGTTTTAGCTGGCAAAAAATATTTCAGCAACAATTTCTCAGTCATTTGTTCCCATGTAGTGATAGACCCTCGTGGTAGAGAGTTCAACCATTGTTTGGCTTTGTTTCTCAAGGAGAATGGGAATAGCCTAAGGCGAATGGCATCATCAGAAACGCCATTTATTTTGAATGTGTTGCATAATTCCAAAAAGTTGGCTAGATGCGAGTTAGGATCCTCATCCTACAAACCATCAAACTAAACAAACTACTGTATCATCTGAATAGTGTTAGGTTTTAGTTCAAAATTATTTGCAGGAATAGTAGGCCTAACAATGCTAGATCCAGTGCCTGCTAAATTAGGTTTAGCATAATCATACATAGTACAAGGAACAGGATTTTGCTCGATAGGATTTGTGGCTACTACAGGGGGCAGCTAATTATCCTGATTTACTTCCATCTCTGGAATAGGTTCAGGCTCTTCTTCTTGTCCTTGTTCTAGATACTGTAGACTTCTTCTTATCTCTCGGCGATTTCTATGAACTGTAGCTTCTAAATCGTTGTCAAAAAGCAGTGGTCCTTCTCGGTTTCTTCTAGTCATAAACTAGAGATACCTGGAAGGAAAGAAAATTTTAGTGAATAAAAATAAAAATAAAGGTTGGAAATAAATAAAAGTAGTAACGGCTAAAGTAATAGAAATCGAGTGTTCCTAATATCTTAGTTCCCCTACAACGGTGCCAAAAACTTGATCTCTTGTGATTGTGATGAAGTAATAAAATCTGATCGTACCTAAAAACTAACAATATCACAATAAAAAGGCAAGTGCACCTATCGAATAGTAGTATAGTCAGTGGCAAGACCGGAATATCGAATCCAAGGAACTATGAGTACTTGTAATAACTTTCTTCCTATTATCTAGCCTAAAAATAAAAGGGGGGTTTGTTTCTAAATTAACTAATCTAAACTAAACTGAAAAGAAACGGCAAGGAGTAAAGAGACAGATTGCTTTTGGGAAAACTGATTGTTTAAGGCAATACCTAAGGAAGAATCCACCTGAACTTCACTTGTTATCTAACTCTGAACCAGATGATTTCTTCATTTGATTTGATCCGTAGAGATCCCTAAATTATGTTAATACCTCCATCGAGGATAAGAACAACTAATCCTAGGTTGATTAACTGAAATCTCTTTCTAGTTAAAACCCCTAGTCTTGCATTAACTCGATCTATGGCTCCCTATATTAGATTTGACTCTAATCCAACAGATTTTTGTCGTCCTATGTCTAGGATTGCGATAAACTCCGCTTAATTGTGTTGGATCTACTCCTATGCAAGGACTTTTGCTCCTCTATATAAGCACATTCGACTTAAATCAATATCCCAAAAATATCAATTTAAGAGTTAAAAACACAATTAAGAACAAATCAAATATTTATCACATAGCTCAGATAATAATAACAAGATCTGTCTTAGGTTTCGTCCGCTTTAGATATTTGGGCTTTTAGTTCATAATTATAAAAGAAAACATCTCAGAAGAAATAAAATAACAAAACATAAGAAAACCCAAAACTCCTGAAAGGATTGAAGGGAGATCCTTGGTCTTGATGTAGATCCTGGCTTCTGAGATGGATAATCGGCTTCCCTTCAAGTAATTCCCTGCCTTTAACTCCTCGTCTTAATGGGAATAAAGCACACCCTTGTAGTTGCCTCCTAGGGCCTTTATATAGAGTTTTGGGATGCTTGGGATGCTTTTCTTAGCCCCTAAGTAGCCTTTTCTGAGTGAAATTGAACTTCCTCATGACAGGGACACGCCCGTGTGCCACACCCGTGTGGATCGACTACCAGGCCGTGCTCGAGCCTGTTAAAGTGGCACGGCCGTATGGCGAACCTCCAGGCCGTGTTGATTATTGAACTGGGCCTAATTTGCCTGTTTTTGGCCCATTCCTTGCTCTTTTCTCTTCATTATGCTCGCCTAAGTATAAAACATGAAATAAAAGGATTAAGAGTACCAAATTCCACAAATTCAATAATAATTCATTCATAAATTAGGCTAAGCATGAGGTAAAAATATGTATAATTTACGGTTTATCACCCGCACTGCCGACACTCGGGTTTATTATCCCGAATACTACCAACAGTAAAGTAGGTCGAGTTTTAGAACTAGAATGTTACTTTGAACGATCTCTTCCCGTCGAAGCATTCGAACGAGCATAAGAATTTCTGAATTTCTTTGAGGAAGATTGGTGCTGTTTACTCATCGATCTCTTTTTCGACTCATTAGCCTCAGAATCAGCTTTCTTATTTTCTTTACTAAGATCATCAGCTTTATAAGCCCTCTCGACTAACACAACGAATTCTTTTAGCTCAAGAATTCCAACCAGAAGCTTTATATCCTCGTTCAAACCCTTGATGAATCATTTACACATAATCTCCTCGGTAGCAACATATTCCCGAACATATTTGCTTAATCACACGAATTCTCGTTGATCTCGTGATAATGAAGTAATAAAATCTGATCGCACCTATAAACTAACTAATATCACGATAAAAGGCAAGCGCACCTATCGAATAGTAGTATAGCTAGTGGCAAGACCGGAATATCTAATCCAAGGAACTAAGAGTACTAGTAATGACTTCCTTCCTATTATCTAGCCTAAGAAATAAAAGGGGTTTGGTTGTAACTATTTTAAACTAAACTAAAGAAACGACAAAGAGTAAATTGGGAAATTGCTTTTGGGAAAACTAACTGATGAGGGCAATACCTAAAGAAGAATCCACCTAGACTTCACTTGTTATCTAACTCTAAACTAGACGATTTCTTCATTTGACTTGATCCATAAAGATCCCTAAATTATGTTAATACCTCCGTCGAGGATAAGAACAACTAATCTTATGTTGATTAATTGAAATCTCTTTCTAATTCAAACCCCTAGTCTTGCATTAACTCGATCTATGGCTCCCCATATTAGATTTGACTCTAATCTGGCATATTTTCGTCGTGCTATGTCTAGGATTGCAATCAACCCCGCTTAATTGTGTTGGATCTACTTCTATACAGGGACTTTTGCTCCTCTGTATAAGCACATTCGACTTAATTAATATCCCGAAAATATCAATTCAAGAGTTAAAACCACAATTAAGAACAAATCAAATATTTATCATATAGTTCAGGTAACAATAACAAGATTCGTCTTAGGTTTCATCCCCTTTAGATATTTGGGGTTTTAGTTCATAATTATAAAAAGAAACATATCATAATAAATAAAATAACAAAACATAAGTAAACCCAAAATTCCTGAAAGGATAGAAGGGAGATCCTCTGTCTTGATGTAGATCCTAGCTTCTGAGATGGTTCAATCAGCTTTCCTTCGAGTAATTCCCTGCCTTTAACTCTTCGTCTTGGCGGGAATAATGTACGCCCTTGTAGTTGTCTCTTAGGGTCTTTATATAGAGTTTAGAATGTCTTTCTTAGCCCCTAAATAGCCTTTTTCAAGTGAAATTGAACTTCATCACGGCAGGGACACGCCCGTGTGAGTCGATGTGGAGGCTGTGCTGGGGCCTGTTAAAGTGGCACGGCCGTGTGACGATCTTCCAGGCCGTGTTGATTATTGATTTGGGCCTAATTTGCCCCTTTTTGGCCCGTTCCTTGCTCTTTTCTCCTCCTTATGCTCACCTAAGTATAAAACATGAAATAAAAGGATTAGGAGCACCAAATTACACAAATTCAACGATAATTCATCTAGAAATTAGGCTAAGCATGAGGTAAAAAATATGTATAATTTACGGTTTATCAAATACCCCACACTTAAGCCTTTGCTTGTCTTCAAGCAAAATCTCAATTCATAATTAAAAATCATCCCTCTAAACTGTTAATCTTTATCAATACTGTTTCAAACTAATCCACAAGTAATCATACATTAAAAATTCAACTGAAAAAAAATTAAAGTTTCAAACACTTTAAGTTGAGAATCTTATCATAGAAACATAGGTTTTCTCCCCTCTCCTAAGTAATTACCTTGAACTCAAAATCAACAAGAGTTGACATCCTCACTAAAGATTCACTCTATCCACTCGAAGTGTTTATGGTTTAAAAATTAAGCACTCATTAGTCAACCTGAAAAGTTATTACCATAAGCTTGCAAGAAAATCAAATCTCCACCACTATAGATTGATATGACACATCGATCAAAAGGTCTTTCAATGGTTGTAATGTGGCTTTGGTTAGAAGTGTTTTCAGAAGCTGAAAAAGAGGGTTAGAATCAAGATTGAACTGAAAAATCATCTAACTAGAAAAATCTCTATCATTGATACATATCCCTAGAGCTAAGCATCTTCTTTCATTGTTTTGGATTCGGAAGCTTGTAATAGAAGTATGCAAAAATATTGAATTAAAACTGAAATATGAATTACAACTAAATTAACTATATATGCACTTTTTTAAAGAACAAATCAAATAACAACAAATTGAATATTTATAAACTTTACAAACTGAAAAGGAGAACAAAGCTAGATAATTATTCAACTCAAATCTCGAAAAAAATAGGGATCAAAATAATTGAAGGGAATTCAACAAAAACTAGATTAAAGGTTAATATTGAGGGTAAGTCAAGGAATAGTTTGTTAGGCTCAATGGGGTTCACTAGGGATTAATTTATGGAGGTAGGCTTTTATGGAGTAAGTGGGTTAAATCCTAAGTGCCTTTATCATTTTGGTATATCAAATCAATGATGTGGTCTTGACATGTAGAAGCGAAGCAAGTTCTAGAATAACAAATCAGTATTGACTCACTCAAAGCAACAATAAAAGTGAGCACAAAAGGATGTATGCTCAAAAGGCTCAAAAATCTCACGAGAATTATGGCTTTTTGATGTCAATCCTGCGAATTTCAAATTTCAAGATAACTCTTAAAATTGAGGAAAACAACCTAAAAAATTTTAAATTCTCAAAAATTTCAACTTATCATGCTTGATTCTCTAATATCTTAAAGTTTGAATAATCAAAGCATAAGTACCTATGTCTTAATTCTCAACTTATCAATAAAAATCATAAATCAATCAAAATTCATTTTAATAGGGGATCGAGACTAATGCAAAGAGTGAAAGTGAGAATTCAAAATTTGAGAACAATGCAACAAGTTAGTGGTGAAAATTTTTAGGGGTTCAAAGATAATACAAAGAATGAAGGTGAATTCCCCCCAACACTTAAGATGTACATTGCCCTCAATGTATAAAGACAAAGCTAGAAACAATTAAATCATAGGATAGGGAGAGAAGCGAAACTCCCTGAATATTGAATGAATTCCTTGGGTATTCTGGGTGACTGAAGAGAATAGCACAACTGTGTGTAAAATTCAGGTATTACTTGATAAAAATTGGAGTGCAAAAATAAAAGGAAAAAGGGAGGAATATAAAATAAAGAAAATGAAAATGAAAATTAATTAATAGAGATTTAGTCCCACAGCCATGGCACACGCCCATGTGCCCTTGGGTTGGCCGTGTGTTTCATGAATTTTTTTTGTGTGACCACGGTTGGTCAGTACGGGCTGTCCTACGCCCATGTTGATTTCTCAATTTTGTCTACAGCTTATTAGCACGGGCGTGCTGGGATACACGGCCATATAACACGATCGTGTCTGGGCTCACACGCTCGTGTATGAGTTCAAGAGTTGAAACTCTTCTATCCTGCTTTCAATTTCAGTATCAACATAAGGTTTGAGTCGAGTATGATTTACCTTGAAAGTGTCGAGTGTTTTGTGTGTTATCTCGACTGTACCATAAGGAAAGATTTTCATTACCATGAAGGGAGGTATTCACCTGTATAAAGTTTTGCATTCGAAATTCGAAGAACTTCCTCCTCTAAGAATGCCTTATCCTCTACCTTAAATTGATTCATTTTTACCTTAGGGTCGTCTTGGTGATACTCTGGGTTGGTATGGCATATTTTGGGCTTTTCTTGTTGATAGTTCAACCACTCATCTAGTTCCTCAATCTGGAGCATTCATTTTTCATGAACGTTTCCCTTGGATGGACTCGTCTGTGGTTGGGTCGCCCTTATGTGAAGTGTATCCTGCAAAGAAGGTTGAACGGTGAGATCATTCTTATTACAGGGACTTGTAACAATATTTTTAACATCAACAATCTTATTCGAGTTTTGGGCTTGTAAAGTAACTTTGTCATCATCTACACGTAGTGTAAGCTCGCCTGTGCCTACATCAATTATGGTTCTAACAGTTGCTAAAAAGGGTCTTCCTAGAATTATGGGTACATTGTTATACTCATCAATGTCTAGAACAACAAAGTTGACTGGGAATATAAATTTATCAATTTTGGCAAGCACATCTTCAATTATGCCCTTAGGAAATCTAATGGTTTTATCGGCCAATTGGATGCTCATCTTAGTTTGTTTAGGTTTCCCAAGGCCTAGTTGTTTAAACATATTATAAGGCATTACATTAATACTAGCCCCTAAATCAGCTAAATCATTTTTGACGTCTAAACTACCAAGTAAACAAGGAATTGTAAAACTCCCTGGATCTTTTAGTTTGTTGGGCAGCTTATTCTATAAAATAGCTGAGCACACTACCTTCAGTTCCACATGAGATGTCTCACCTAGCTTTCGTTTATTTGTCAGTAGCTCTCTTAAAAACTTAACGGCATTTGGCATCTGCGAAAGAGCTTCAATAAACGGTAAGTTAATATGTAATTTCTTTAAAAGTTTAAGGAATTTACCGATTTTTTCATCTGTGCAGTCTTTCCTTAGCGCTTTTGGGTATGGGATACGAGGCTTATACTCTTTGACAATTGCTTCTTTGGAACTTACCTCATCCTTACCTTTACTTACCATAGTCTCCTTACATGGCCCTGGGTTGGTTTTGGTTAACCCTTCCTCGTCTATTGTATCCACGGCATTAAGTTGCTCCTTAGGGTTAGTCTCAGTATTGCTTGGTAACCCACCTTATGGTCTTTTAGAAATTAGCTTAACGAGCTGGCCTATTTGAGTTTCAAGCCCTTGAATAGATGTTTGCTGGTTTTTAAGTGCCATTTCGGTGTTCTGGAAACGGGTTTCTAACACGGCGATAAATTTTGTAAGTATCTCCTCAAGGTTCGGCTTTTTCTCTTGTTGGAACGGGGGTTGTTGAAATCCCGGAGGAGGTGGTTGCCTTTGATTTCTTTGTCCTCCCCATGAGAAATTTGGGTGGTTCCTCCAACCTGCATTGTAAGTATTACTATAATGGTTATTTTGAGCTCTAGGATTGTTACCCATATAATTGGCTTACTCAGTTTCCATGCCATGTGCATAGGAGGAGTAATCGGGATTGTACATGTTTCCTTGAATTGAGTCACACTACATCACTGGATGTACCTGCGTGAAACCAACAAAATTATCAATCTTTTTATTTAGAAGTTCTACATGATTAGAAAGCATGGTGACTGAATCAATATTAAAAACCCCGGTAGCTTTCTGTAACTTTGTTCTCATGACTTGCCACTGATAGTTATTCATTGACATCTCTTCTATGAACTCGTAAGCTACTTCTGATGTTTTATTGTTGATTGTTCCACCGGCGGTGGCATCGATCATTTGCCTCGTCGAAGGGCATAATCATACATAGTACGAGGAATAGGATTCTACTCAACAGGATTTGCGGCTACTACAAGCGGTAGCTGATTATCGTGATTTGCCTCCATCTCTTCAGCAGGTTCAGGTTCTTCTTCTTGACTTTGTTCTGGATATTGCAAGCTTCTTCTTATCTCTCTACGAGTTCGATAAACTGTAGCTTCTAAATCGTCGTCAAACAATAATGGTCCTCCTGGGTTTCTTCTAGTCATAAACTAGAGATACCTAGAAGGGAAAGGTAAAAAGAAAATTAAAAACATAAAATAAAATAAAAAATAGAAAATAATTTGCAATAAAAGTAAAAATAGCTAAAGTAATAGGAATTGAGTGTTCTTTACAACTTAGTTCCCCGGCAACGACGCCAAAAACTTGATCTCGTAATGATAAAGTAATAAAATCTGATCGCACCTATAAACTAACTAATATCATCATAAAAGGCAAGTGCACCTATCGAATAGTAGTATAGCTAGTGGCAAGACCGGAATATCGAATCCAAGAAACTAAAAGTACTAGTAATGACTTTCTTCCTATTATCTAGCCTAAGAAATAAAAGGGGTTTGGTTGTAAACTATTTTAAACTAAACTAAAGAAACGACAAAGAGTAAATTGGGAAATTGCTTTTGGGAAAACTGATTGATAAGGGCAATACCTAAGGAAGAATCCACCTAGACTTCACTTGTTATCTAACTCTGAACTAGACAATTTCTTCATTTGACTTGATCTGTAGAGATCCCTAAATTATGTTAATACCTCCGCCGAGGATAAGAACAACTAATCCTAGGTTCATTAATTGAAATATCTTTCTAATTAAAACCCCTAGTCTTGCATTCACTCGATCTATGGCTCCCCATATTAGATTTGACTCTAATCCGGCAGATTTTCGTCGTCCTATGTCTAGGATTGCGATTAACTCCATTTAATTGTGTTTGATCTACTCCTATACAGAGACTTTTGCTCCTTTGTATAAGCACATTCAACTTAAATTAATATCCCAGAAATATCAATTCAAGATTTAAAAACACAATTAAGAACAAATCAAATATTTATCATATAGTTCAGATAACAATAACAAGATTTGTCTTAGGTTTCATCCCCCTTAGATATTTGGGGTTTTAGTTCATCTTTATAAAAAGAAATGTCTCAGAATAAATAAAATAACAAAACATAAGAAAACCCAAAATTCCTGAAAGGATAGAAGGGAGATCCTTTGTCTTAATGTAGATCCTGGCTTCTGAGATGGATCAATCAGCTTTCCTTCGAGTAATTCCCTACCTTTAACTCCTCGTCTTGGCGGGAATAATGTACACCCTTGTAGTTGCCTCCTAGGGTCTTTATATAGAGTTTAAAATGTCTTTCTTAGCCCGTAAGTAGCCTTTTCCGAGTGAAATTGAACTTTATCACCGCAGGGACACGCCCGTGTAAGTTGATGTGGAGGCCGTGTTCGGGCCTGTTAAAGTGGCACGGCCGTGTGGCACACCCGTGTGATGATCTTCCAAGCCGTGTTGATTATTGATTTAGGCCTAATTTGCCCGTTTTTGGCCCCGTTCCTTGCTATTTTCTCTTCCTTATGCTCACCTAAGTACAAAACATGAAATAAAAGGATTAGGAGCACTAAATTCCACAAATTTAATGATAATTCATCCAGAAATTAGGCTAAGCATGAGCTAAAAATATGTATAATTTATGGTTTATCACTCGTTCATATTCAATCACCTTTATCCGACCCTGTTTAAGCTCCAAAAATTCTTTATGTTTCTAATCAAGAAACTGCTGGCTGATATACTTTTTCCAAAATTCTGTTTGAAAGAATTCCCAGGTGACTCGTTCCCTCGAAACCAAAGATATCAAGGTTTTCCACCAATGGTACGCATTATCCCGAAGCAAACATACCATACATTTGATACATTCATCCGGTGTGCAAGAAAATTCTTCGAACACTCTCATTGTATTTTCGACCCAAAACTCAGCTCTCTCTACATCATCATCGACAGTGGCCCTATAACACCCTGAATTTGGGCCTAGAAGTTTTGGGCCTTGAGCATGGGAGTGGTTGAAAGTAGCTTATAATATTTTGTTGTGCATGTAAATTCCGTTAATGAAGGCTTCTTTCAGTGGTTAAGTGTGCTGAGAAGTGTTGGAGAAGTCCTGGGTTCAAACCTAGACTCTAGCAAAAATTTTGGTTTAAGGTGAATTAAACCCTGGGTGTAGTAGGTAGGCCTTAAGAATATTGTTGGAGAAATTGTGCCACAAAAAGCCTTGTGGTCTAGTGGCAAAGTAGCACCACATAAGAGGCAGGAAGGTGGCGTCATAGAGTTGGCAAGGAGGTCCAAGGTTCGAAACTCATGGCAATTAAAGAGCTTTTTTTTTTTTTGAAAGAAAAAGACCCGAGGGTCAACATCAATTTATTGCATCATTTAAGATAATATCATGGATTTCCACCGGGTAATCCATATCAAAATCCTTATTACAATTATTAACCAAAGCCCATTTACAAAGGCCATTCGCAACCTTATTACAACTACGTGGGGCCCAAAAAAACTAACGATGCAATCCCATTGCACCAAATTAAAAATTTCCTTTATGCGGAACCCAATAGTTGAAAAGTCAACACTTTTCCCATTAATCCTGTTCACCAAGCTCACACAATCGGTCTCAATTTCCAGCTTTGGCCACCGCTTGGTCTGCGCGAACTTCATGCATTCTTCCAGCGTGTACAGTTCCGCCCATTCAGCCTGAACTTTCTTCTCCAGCACGCCCGCCCGACCGCCCAATACAAAACCGTCATGGTCCCTTGCCACAATACCAAAACTCATTTTCCTTTCGCTCGTAGCTGCATCAATGTTAATCTTCACCGATCCATGGCCTGGCTTTTTCCAGACTTTTACCACTGTCGGTTTCGGAAGCATAGGAGTCTCCAGCAAGTTAAAAATCCGAAACTCATGGCTCAAAACAGCAGCCCTTTCCCAGGTCACTCTAGCTTCTTCTTCCTCATTTCTAAAAACCTTATTGTTTCTACTGTTCCATATGTTCCACAGAACCGTAACGAAGTCGGATAGAGCCTTCTTGTCCAGTACCCTAGCCGCGTCCTCAATCCAGTCCACACATCGACCGTAATCACCCTCGAGTAATTTATTATCGAGATGCTAATAAGGGGCTGCAATAGTTGGTGTTGAATTTAAACTCTAATGATGGGGGATCCCACATCGGGAAGCTAGCATAAGAGTGGATGCGAAGCTGCTTTAAATAGAGAGAACCATGAGGAGAGTAAAGGTACCTTTTCTTGGCTGATCCCTTTCGCTTTATGGCGGGCTCGTTTGGGTTGGGCTTCGGCTAAAAGTGCTCGGAGCGCACTCCAGTCTCCTCTTAGGTGTGTATTTCTCACTACTCTAGCGGTAGGACGGCTACTCCGGGCCGCGATGGGCCGAAAAGGGCCATGTGGGCCCAATGGGCCTACAGGCCCAATTGGATAAGTTGTTTGATTGTGTAGTAAATATTGGACTAGACTAGGTGAATCTCATCTCTATGGCTAGATTTGGGCTAAAAGGGCCACATGAGCGTGTGGGCCTATTTGGGCCGAGAATGGGCCTTAGGCCCATTTGCATTGTTATCTCTGTTTAGAATGCTTTAGTTTACCAAATTACTAAAATACCCTCAACTTGTAAAATTACCAAAGTACCCCCGATTTATAAAATTACTGAAATACCCTTAATTTACAAAATTACTGAAATACCCTTGATTTACAAAATTACTGAAATACCCTTGATTTACAAAATTACTAAAATACCCTTATAGGGTAGAACTACTGTAATACCCCTGGTTTGTAAAATTATCATTTTACCCTTGGTTTGTAAAATTACCATTTTACCCCTGATTTGTAAAATTACTGTTTTACCCTTGATTTGTAAAATTACCATTTTACCCCTTATTTGTAAAATTATCATTTTACCCTTGATTTGTAAAATTACCGTTTTATCCCTAATTTGTAAAATTATCGTTTTACCCTTGATTTGCGAAATTACCAAAATACCCCTTTAGGGTAGAATTATTGAAATACCCCTGTAGGGTAGAATTATCGAAATACCCCTGTAGGGTAGAATTACCGAAATACACCTGTACGGTAGAATTATCGAGATACCCCTGTAGGGTAAAATTACCATTTTGCCCCTAGGGTGTTAAATGACTATTTTGCCCTTGTGGCAAGTGACTGACTTAGACTGTGTGTTTGACGGATTTGATTGTGAATATATGTTGGTGATATGAATGACTTGACTGTGATTGTTTGATTCAATTATGGGCATGACATTCTGTATACATGACATGTTGCATGGGTTGGGATTTTGTATGGAGGAAGATCTGATCTGTTAGGATCGCATGGTTGCTTGACGACTGTGGATCCACCGAAGGCTTAAGAGCCATATATTCATACTGATTTGATAAGGTTGCACGGGTCACCTGAGACGACTGTAGACCGATCGATAGCTGAGTGCCGATCATGTTACTGAAGGATGTGTGCCGTTATTGTGGGCTTCGTATCGATATTGTGGGCTTCATGCCGTTATTGTGGGCTTGTGCCATTACTGAAGGCTGTGTGCCATTACTGAAGGCTGCGTGCCATTATTGTGGGCTTCGTATCGATATTGTGGGCTTCGTGTCGTTATTATGGGCTTTGTACCATTACCGAAGGCTTTGTGCCAACATCACAGGCTTTGTGCTGATTATAGACACGTTACTGATGGCTTTGTGCCACGTATTCTGTTAAGTGGCTTTGCCACGTTATCTGATTCTGGTGGCTCTGCCACAATATTCTGTTATTGGCAGCTTTGCTGCCCATTGGTGTGTGGGCTGGGTGGGTTGAGTTATTCTCCACATGGTGTGTTGGTTGGTACAGATGGTGTGATGGCTGGACTGGGTTGGGATTGCATTCACATTATGATTCTGATTCTAATTCTGTTAATTGATACTGATTTTGATTCTGATCCTGATTCCAATTCTGATTCTGATACTGATACTGACTCTGATTCTGATTTTGATTCTGATTCTGATTCTCATTTTGATTCTAGTTCTGATAATGTTTCTGATTTTGTAATGGGCTAAGGCCCATTTGGTGCAGTTATTATAGTGGGCTAAGACCCAATTGATACTGGAATTGTGGTAGGGCAAACTTTTTAATTCTTTTACATGACTGACTATTCGTATTTGTAGTAGGGGATTACACACTAAGTTTTCGTAAACTCACCCTGTTTATTAACCTTCCAGGTAATTTCTAGCCTTTGACGGATCAGAGCTACGAGGGACTCAGAGGTGGCCACACTACTACTCCTGTTTTCTTTTATTTGGCTTTTATTTACCATTTAATTTCATTCTTGGATTTTATTTTTGTAATAAGGCCTTTTATAATTTCTGAATTTTAAGTTTGGTTTTTATCTGCTCTAAGTAGAACTCGATTTCCCAAAAACGTTAACAGTTTTCAAATCAACACGTCCCCACAAACTACTAATTTTTTAAGCTTTCGTAAACTTACTTGGTACTCACTTATGACAGTAATTAAGGTTTTAAAAGTAAATTATTTTTCAATGAACCATGTTTTGGAAGTAGCAAACGCAAACTAAGATTTAAGTTTTTAAATAATAAGAAGGGTTTTCAATAAAATAAGGTTTTCGGAAAACACGTCAATGTGACATACCAGATTCGGGCCTAACTTCTAGGCCGGGTTTGGGGTGTTACAGGCCCAGAACTCTTCAGCCCTAAATTTTTGAATTTTATCAACTGGTGGTTTATCCAATCTCAACAGATCAATAACTTGTGGGATCAGAGGAATTTGTTGAGTAGTAAGTGGGGGTGGAGGTTTTTGTATAGCCGGATTCGTACGAACGAATTCCGTAAACCACTCATTCATCATCTGGAAGAAGGCTTGCTTAGCCTCTCCCTTGTGGCTATTCGTAACAACTCTAGATTCAGGTGGCACTGCCCTTTAAGTAGGAGCCGGTGCGATACTTTGAACATCATCAGCTACGGCTCTTTTGGGATCCATTTACTATATGAAAGCACATTTCAATTGTCAGGATTCATCACACTATCCAAATTCATAAATATGGCATGTATAGCTAGACCCGAACACGCTACGTTAGTCCTAGAATCGACTAAATCGTAGCTCTGATACTGACCAAATGTAACACTCTAACCCGTATCCATCGCTGGACTAGGGTGACGAGGTATTACCAAACATTTGAAACAATTCACAAACATTTCACAAGCTTATAAATCATCAATATCAAATCACATTCATACATCATTATTAGGTCCCTTTAGAAGGTCTACGAGACCTTAACCATGTATTAGAAAGGGTCAGAACTAAATTGATAACATTTGAAAACCTTACAAATCATATAAAAATTTTACCTTTTGGAACAGAGCACACGCCCGTGTGGCTAGGCCATGTTCTTTGCACGGACATGCCTTGCATTTCACCTTAGTTCATCTATAAAACTGACTAGAGTCACACGGTCTATGGACACGCCCGTGTGTCCAGCCCATTTGTCATCCTGAGTTAACCACACGGTCACCAGACACGCCCATGTGTCTAGCCCGTATGTTATACTGACATCTATGACTATAAAACAGGGACCACACAGTCGCTAGACACGGCTGTGTGTATAGCCCGTGTGCCAAACTAACCAAAATACCCAGAAAACAGGGGTCACACATAGAGTCACATGCCCGTGTGCTCTGGTCGTGTGGTAAGAAATAGGCTTGGTTTAAGCCACTTTCTCACCCCTCAATGCTTAATACCTACAAGCACAATTTATGCAACAATTTCAACTCAAAATCAACCAATTTCATGCTCTAAAACATACATCAACATGACCAAATCATCCTTAACCAATTCATGCACAAAATCATCTCAATTCATACCAATTATCAAGGCATAAACATAGCCAAACACTTGCTACATAATCCATTCATGTATCAATTCAAATCATAATCAAAACTTACCAAAATTCACCATTTGTTCAATTACAAAATGACCATTAGCAACTAGGCCATATATGCATTATAGGGCATACCAAATATACACCATAAACATACCAAAAACAAACCTTTACACATACTTCACTAGCCAAATCACTTGGCTTAGCATATTCAAAACCCAAAATATATAATCAAACTCCTTAGCTTATACATGCCATACTTAGCTATATATACAACCATAAAAGGTACCAATAGAGCTTGGATAGTACGATGAAAATCCTCAACAATTCCCGAGCCTTCAGTAGCTTCGATGATCTATAAAATAGGAATGAACACACCAAGTAAGATTTAAAAGCTTAGTAAGTCATAAGCAAATAATTCAATAAACAACTTCAATAGTAATTCAACTATTTACCAAATCAAATCATACACAATATATCACAAACCTTTATTCATGCCTTACCACACGGCTTCTTCAATTACATGGACTTCCCTCCATTAATTCAAGTAATTTTATCTCATACTCATTCATGAATAAACATGTAAATCTTACGTACATGTCCATTCCATACAATTTCTTCCATATTCATATCCGTAACTTATTTGTTGAACCATCTGCATTAAATTCGATTATAAGAACATTTCATTCGATAAGTACCTATAACATGGCCTAGAGCCAAATCAAGGTAACTTATCCCGGAGCACCTATACCATGGCTCGTAGCCAAATTAAGGTCGCTCCCTCGTAATACCTATACCATGGCCTGAAGCCAAATCAAGGTATTATTCGCACTCGAAGTGCCGATATCATGGCCTGAAGCCAAATCAAATCCTAGTGACATGTCACTACATTCCAAAACTAATCCTAAGGTTTAACCGAGCTTTCTCTATATCGATTTCTTTAGTAAAACATCCGTAACATCAATTTCAATATCTCTACCTCCTTTGAGGTTTCTTTCATCACAACTCAGATCATATTTATGCAATTAACTCAATTACTACTTATGAACTTACCTCGAGTGTGCTTCGTCAAAACAAGTCGATTACTCGTCGACTTTCGATTTCCCACGATCCAAGTCTGGATTTCACTTTTCTTGATCTATACGTATTAAAAATAACTCATTCAATCACACACTCAATCAATTCAATCCAAGGACACACAATTAGGGCATTTTACAAATTAGCCCTCACATTTTCACATTTTGACATTTAAGTCCCTATTTCATAAAATTATCAAATATACCAAATTTCAATTTAATCATGCATAGCCGAATTTTTCCCTAGTCCATTCAAGCCCACATATTTCATAAATTTCACATTTTAATCCCTCAAAAATGCCATTTTCACAATTTAGCCCAATTTAGCCAAATTCATCAAAAATTCAAGAACAAAATATTTTTATCAAACACATATCTATAAATTTTCACCATCAATCATCACAAAGCTCACCATTTCATAAACATCATCAATTTCTCAAATTACAACATGGGCTTGATAGAGAACTAAGCAACAATCTCAACAATATAAAAATCATCAAAAATCGAAACAAAACAGACATTTAATTATGCTTCAATGTGGCCAAATACTCAAAAGCTTATGAACCCTAGCTTTTTCTCTCAATTTCGACAAAACAAGTCAAAAAATAATGGACATTTCATGTTTGTTTTATTTTAACAAATGATAAAAATCTCAATTACCAAATTAGCCTTTGTATTTTCATTCAAAAAGCACTAACCATGTCCATTAATGTCTATTTAATCTAATTATGGTTTAATACCCTTTTAAGCACTTCAAATCATTCAAATCATGGCAATAAAGCACATCTACTTTTAGCAAGCTACTTTTATCAACTAAGCAATTTAGTCCTTTCTCATAATTAACCACATAAACGGCCAAATTTTCATACGAAGTTTTCACACATGCTAACTCGCGTAATATAAACATGGGAAATAATACTAATTTATTTTTCTGACTCGGATATATGGTCCAAAAACCACTATTCTGACTAGGGTCAAAACCGGGCTGTTACACATTTTGGGTCCTCCCTACAAGCACAAAATGCCATATAATTTTCAATCATAATGCATCCAAAATATTATCAATTCAAACACCATTCAAACCATATTATCATCAACCAATTTCATGCTCAATTACCAAACCAAAACATACCAAATTCACATGCCAATTCCATTCATTCAAACATGTTCAACATCCCAATTTCCATATAAAAAATTCAAGCCAAAATGCATATCAAATCCACAACTAGATCACATAACAACCTTACCAAATTGACCATTTTCACTAGGCCATTCATGAACACATCAAACATACCATTTTTGCATCACATATCATATACCAAATTCTAACCATAGTTTTACCAAAATCAAGCCATATCACATGGAAGATTTATACATCTCAAAACATATCATATTATCTCTAGCTTATACATGCCATACTTTAGTATATACATTTTCAAAAGGTACCAAAATATAATTTGATAGTGTGGTGATGATCCTCAATGATCCTCGAGCTTCCGGTAGATTCATAATCTATAAAACAATGAAAACACACACAATGTAAGCTTTCAAAAGCTTAGTAAGCCATATACAAATAAACTTAGCACATAAACAATTATAGACCAATTTATTCATGTAACTCATGGTAAAACACAATTACAAGTTCATATTTCTCATATAGCTCATTTGATCATAGTTCCCTTGCATATAACATATTTAATTCTCATGTAACTTATACATCAATATTCATATTCAAGCTCATCTTTCATTGCCAAATTTCATATACATGTCATACGTACCTGAATCAGATACACATTCACATAGTCATTCATTTCTCAATATTGCCCGTTGAACCGTTCGGAATCAATTAGGATACTCAGATAGCTCAGAAAGCTTATACAACACCATATCCCAAATATGGTCTTACATGTTATCAAATATCGATACCACTATCCCAGACAAGGTCTTACACGAAATCATATACGATGTCGATGTATCAGACATGGTCTTACACATAATCTCTAGTCGATGCCAATGTCCCTGACATGGTCTTACACGATAACACATCTAGGAATCCTATGTCATGACATATGTATCCTATACTATTCCTATGGTTCGTATGGGGATTCCGGGCATCGTTACATTGTCCATACTTTCTCAGTTTTATATTTTCATCTTCCATAGCCATACATCACATTATAATATCATATAAAACATAGATAAATCAATTCAAACACATTTATTTGCATATGGACTTACCTCGTACGGATACAAATAGATGGAATCGACTACTCGACCACTTTTGACTTCCCCCGATCCAATTCTGTTTTCTTTTGTTCTTGATCTATATAAATTCAAATTTTGCTATTCAATAACACATTGTAACACCTCTAACCCGTATCCGTCGTCGGACTAGGGTTAGCAGCATTACCGGACAAATCAGAACTTTACCGGCAATTCACATTCATTAACATCATAACATATTCATACATCATCAAAGAGTCCCTTATGAAGGTTTTCGAGACCTTAAACATGCATTAGAAAAAGATCGGGACTAAACTCAACACTTAGAAATTTTTTCCTAAACTTGAACATTTTCAAAGCTATATAGGTCACACGCCCGTGTGGTTAGGCCGTGTGCCTCACACAGCCACCAGACACACCCATGTGTCCAAGCCATGGCAAAACAGGGCATATATACTGACTTGTTCACACGACTACGAGACACGCCCGTGTGCTCAACTGTGTGAAAATTAGGGAGGCTACTAACTTACACCCACAGCCACTAGACACGCCCGTGTGCCTAGGCCATGTCACTCCTGTAGGGTATACTAGCTTAATCCAATAGGTACCCTAGGGGACACACGGTCGTATACTATAACCGTGTGTCACACACGGCTGAGACACATGCCTGTGTCTCTGCCCGTGTGGACAAAATTAGGTCATTCAAAAAGCCAATTTGCCACCCCAAATTAAGTCCTCCCTACAAGCCAAAATACACTAAAATTCACAACCAAAACATGCCCAAAATATCTATCAGCAATACCAAGAATATCACCAATCAATTCATGTACATTAACCAACTAATCATTCACAATTCAAGCCAAAACCATAACATATCAATTGTTATCATACCACATCATGAATCCTATCAATTCATAACCAAAACCTACCAAAATTCCTCATTTACTCATACCAAAATAATCATATTGAGTTAGGCCATTTATGCATTATAAAGCATACCAAAGTTATATCACCTATCACATACCCAAACAACCATAATCACAACTTAGCTAGCCAAATCACATGGCTTAGCCTATTTACAAGTCAAAATATACATCTAACCCTCCCTAGCTTATACATGCCAAACTTAGCAATTCAAAAACACAATAATTTCTAAAATGAGTTCGGATAGTACGATGAAAATCCTCGATGAGTCTCGAGCCTCCAGTAGCTTTGATGATCTATAAAATAGAAATAACAACCAAGTAAGCTTTTAAAGCTTAGTAAGTCATAAGCAAGTAATTTAACATATAATTGTAAAATAAAACTACCATTCCATCAATTTGAACCATGAACAAGCATTACAACCTTTATCCATGTCTTACCACATGGTTACTCATTTAATTAAAATACATACCTCTTTGATTCAATTCATATCATCTCACTTATGTACTTTGTCTCCACAACTAACACATCGAACATACATGTTCTAATTCATACTATTGCTTCTATAAGCAGTTCCCATTCACTTGTTGAACCATCTGGCTTAAGATTCGAACAATCAAACATAACATTCAATAAGTACCTATACCATGGCCTGTAGCCAACTCAAGGTAACTTATCTCGAAACACCTATACCATGGCCCGTAGCCAAATCAAGGTTACTCCCGAAACATCAATAGCATGGCCCAAAGCCAAATCAAGATGTTTCTCGCACCCGAAGTGCTAATATCATGGCCTAAAGCCAAACACTTTATACTAGTAACATGTTACTACCTTTCGAAACTAATCTTACGGTTTAATTGAGCTTTCTCAATCTCGCTTTCTATTACTAACTTATCCATAATAACGATATCACTAATTCAACCTCTTTCAAGGTTCCATTCATTCTAACTCATTCAATATCAATGCAATTAACAGCATTATAATGAAATTACCTCGAGTGTGTTTTGTCAGTTTAGTCGATTATTCGATAACTTTTTATTTTCCGCTATCCAAGTTCGAATTTTACTTTTCTTGCTCTATACGTATTAATAATAACTCATTCAATCACGCACTCAATCAATCAATACAAGGACACACAATTAGGGAATTTTACAAAATAGCCCTCACATTTTCACATTTTGACATTTAAGTCCCTATTTCATAAAATCATCAAATACTCAATTTCTTTAAATAAGGCCTAGCTAAATTTTCTATTTAGTCCATTCAAGCCCACATATTTCATAAATTTCCCATTTTAGTTCCTCTATATAATCCTTTTCACAAATTAGCCCAAATTAGCTTATTTCATTAAAATTTTAATACAAATATATCAACTCAATTCATATCTTTCATTTAACACCAAAAATCATCACAAAGCTCACCATTTCATCAATGGCTCATCTCAAAATCATAATCAAATTCTAAAATTAAGGCATGGGCTTGAGAAACACGAAGCAACGATCATAAAAATATAAAAATCATCAAAAATCGAAGTAAAAACATACCTTAATTAGCCATTACAAGTGTCGAACCCTACTTTGCGCAAGAACTCTCTTTTCTTTTGTTAATTTCGACAAAATGGATGATAAATGGCCACTATGTCATATTTTTGTTTTAATTAATGAACATAAATCACTAGTTTACCATTTTGCCCTTGCATTAAAACATTAATAACCCATGATTTCATGTCCAAACTTGACCATTAATGAAATCAATGGTCCATTAAAATTTTAAGGACCTTATAATTCATAAAGCACTACAATTCGGCAGACATAACATATAATACATAACTTTTTTATTTTCTGCGATTTAGTCCTTTTTCATAATTAAGCACACAAACGACCAAATTTTTATACAAGACTTTCCCACATGCTAATTCACATATAATAAGCACAAAAAATAATGATAAAATATTTTTCTAACTCAGATATGTGGTCTCGAAACCACTATTTCGACTAGGGTCTAAACCGGCTGTTACACACATTTCATTCAATTCAATCCATAAGCATATATTTAGGGCCTTTTGCACTCTAGCCCCTATAATTTGACATTTTTGACATTTTAGTCCCTATTTAATAAAATCATAAAATATACATAATTTCTTTATACACATGTTTGGCCAAATATTCCCTTAGTTCATTTAAGCCCATATCTTTCATTTATTTTACATTTTAACTATTCAATTTCTCATTTTCAAATTTAATCCACAATAGTCAATTTCATTAAAAATCCCAATACAAAACATATTTATCTATCATCCAACACTTATTTTCTATCATCAAACCTCACAAAGCTCACATTATCAATAATAGCATAACTCAAAATCATCATCAATTTCATGAATTTAAGCATGGGCTTGATAGAACACAAAGCAGCGATAACAAAAACGTAGAAATTTTCAAAAACCAAAGTAAAACATACCTTAATCAAGCTAAAATCATAGTCGAAACCCTAAGAACTCTTTTTCTTTCTTTTTTTTTTTTTTGATATAATCAGCTAAAAAAGATAATAATGGCCAAATTTTATGTTTTTTTTATTTTAATTCCTATTAATGCATTAATTACCATTTTAACCTTACTTAATTAACATATAAAACACATTATGGTTGTCCACAAATGTCCAGTTATACTTTCAATGTAACGCCCCAAAATTACGGCTTTTGTGATTTGTTGTGCATGAAAATTTCTGAAATTGTTTTGTGATTATTTGGCACAAATAATTGTCCGCTTTAATAGTTAGGTACTTTGGGTGTGTTGGGGAAGGTCCCAAGTTCAAGGAAAGGCTTGGGCTAAATTTTGGTTTTTATTTAAGTGAAGCTTGATTATTAGACTAAAGGTATAGAAGAATTTAGTTGTAAAGGAATTACAGAATGGGACTGCTGGTCTGGTGGTTAAGTGGAGTGGGGATATGTTAGAGGTCTTGTGTTCAAATCACAATGTGGGCATTAATTTTTACTACTTTTGGCGTAAGAGAGTTTAAATTTTAGTATGATTTCGAGTAGTGGAGGAAAACAAGGGATTATCTGAATAGTTGTTCAGTTTACGCAAAATCCTACTCTCCCTCTTTCCAAAAAAAGACAAAGCTCTGTTGATTTTTTTCTCTCTTTTTGCTCTTTGTGCTACCAATTTTTATTTTTGTAATCCCTCTCTTTTATTTCTTTTTCCCTCGTTTATTTGGGTGGTTTTGGCATATCTCCTGTGGTTTCATTGGTCGGTAAGTGATCTCTTTCGCTCTTAGTGTTATCTTAGTCAAATAAGATAGTAATGAAGGTTCGATTCTACTCTTTAAGGGTTAGTTAAGAGGCTAGAAGTGGGCGATTCAACTATTAGAATAGAAGAAGTGCTTAGTTTGGCGGTGGTAAGTCATTTGCGCAATTTTAGGGATTTATTCGTTCCTAATAATTTGAATCAAGTGACTGAAATTGGGTCTTGAAATTAACGATTGTAGGTTTGGCAGGGCTCAAGAGTGCTTAGGAATCGAAAACGAACCAGGTGTGTACTCTGAATGCACTAAAAACGTGATTCGATAAAAGCCGAAAACGAAGCTGTCAATGCCACACAGGCGTGTGGAGGCCGTGTGATTTGATGAGCCAGGCCATGCGTATGCCACACAGGCACGATAGACACAGGCGTATGAGGCTGGCTAGGCCATGTGTGAGGCACAGGTTAGGCCAATTGGGCCGTGTGGGCCACACGGGTGAAACTACATGAGTGTGTAGGGTTTTGGGCCAGGCCGTGTGATCCACACGGGCAGGCCACAATGGCGTGTGAGCCCATTTATATGAATGGTTCTAAAAGGTTGCACGGATTGCCCTAGTCGACTGTGACCTATTAAAGGGTCGGTAAGTGTTACTTAGGCCCTACCCTGTAATATGATTCTGAGATGTATAGTAGCATGTTATACTTGGCTTGTATATTAATACCGTTCTGATCTGTTTTGAGTATGATACGTATGATCTGTTTTCTGCGTTTAAGCATGCCATAATATTATGACTGCATTGCATTGGGTTGGGATGATTATTGAAGAAAAGGAATACTATAAAGCTCTTAGCCGTTTGACTGGCAGCTGTACTGCCTTTATTTGTTATGTGCCATTTTACAGTACCTCATGATGTGTAGGGTTGGATGGGTTGGTGTTATCCCCATACTTGGTGTGTAAGGCTGGGTGGGTTGAATTTTATCCCCACATGGTGTGTAGGGTGGACGGAAATGGTGTGCAGGGTTGGTAGGCATATACTGTACTGATTGATATGCATGTGTATCTGTATGGGCTAAGGCCCGAATGTATCTGATACTACTTTGAATGGGCTAAGGCCTACACTGATTTTGCTAAGAGCTCAGGCTCTGACTGATTGATTGATATCTGTTTACATGCATGCTTTACTGTGGGGATGTACACACTGAGTTAACTTACCCCTTTATTTTATTTGTCTGATAGGTAATCCCCAATAGTAGATGGATTGGTGCTGCGGAGGGCTCAAGGGTGACCACTTTTAGAGACTTTATTGGAATTCATGTTTTTATTATTGGTGATTTACTATTTTTACTGTGCTTTATTATTTTGGGAGTTTTATGTATTGTGCACCTTTGGACTGTTTTGTTTTATACTTGGGATTTCAAATTTTTATTTTATTGATTCATAAATTATGACATCACAAACGCGTTTTAAAACTTAATTATAGTTTTTTTGTATTAATAAATGATTTTTAAAACTTTCGCATTAAAGATAATAATGATCTGAACACATTTTGATTGAGTAGGTTTTCCAAAAACGCTCTCATGTGACGCCACCAGATTCGGCCATAACATCTAGGCCGGGTTTGAAGTGTTACATTTAGTAGTATCAGAGCCCGGTTACAAAACTCGGTTGTGGTTTTTGGGTTTTAAAGTATGGTTTTGAGAAAATAATTTTGGAATGTTTTTGTTACTGGGTAAGTGGTACACCGAGCCTCCGAAGCCGATCCAAGTAAGTTACTAAAACTGTGATTAAATTGATTGAAAGCATGTTAGATATTCTAAATACTATTTGATTTGTTGAAACACACTGTCTGTATGTGATGAGACTACTTAAGTAGGACTCTATTGAGACACTCTAGATAGAGTAGACTGAAACTATACTGAGACGACTTTCTCGCGATAACCGACACTGAATACTCTGATAACTGTACTACATAAAATATTTGTTAAATACTATATTGAAACTGTAAATTGATTTGCATAAAAATTTTACTATAGATTAATTCGATAGATACGTTGAGCACATGTGGTACATGTAGATAGGGTATTAGAGGTAGTGGTAGAGGCCGTAGAGGGGTTTGAGCTAAGTCCCTTACTTCTGATACTATGCAGGTGGTAGATGCTAGTGAGACACCGACGTCACCAACGACTGATACTGGAACAGGACCCTATGATCGTACGACTGGGTACGACGCACTGTCCCAAGCCATGTTTCGTATTCTGGAGAGGGTCGCTAGACCCAACACTAGATCTAGGGGTTGTGGGTCGGTTACAAAACAACTCCGGTCCAATGAGGCTAAAGTATTTAGGGGCATCACTGGAGTTGCTCCGAGTGTGGCTGAGTACTGGATGGAGGCTAAGATAGCCAATGAGGTGCAGCACACTGAGTGCTAGAACCATGATAGGGGAAAGCTAAGGGGGGTCCAGAGCCTTCTAATTCTACTGTAAGGCCCAAGAAAAAGGCCAGGACTAGTGAGAGTTGGGCCTGCTGTGGTTGTTCCTGCTAGGGTGGCTATTTGCCAACACTGTAATAAGAGCCATCCAGGTAAGTGTTGGAGAGTCACTGGAGCATGTTTGAGGTGCGGGTCTATTGAGCACCGAGTTAAGGATTGCCCACTGAGGGGTAACCAGAAGCAAGCATCGGTTGTTGAGACTGCACAGCAACTGAGAGGGGTACTGTAGCCACCTAAGGGCCGAGGATAGGCTAGCGGTGGTAATGGTATGGGTTGAGGTTAGAGAGCATCGGGTAGAGGTGCTGGCTGACTAAAGAGAGGCAGCCTGCACTGGTCTAGGCTGCACGTCATCGTGAGGAGGAAGATGCTCCAGATCTCATCTTTAATGTACCTTATGTTGCACTAATAGACATAGGTTCTACACATTCCTATGTTGCATATTCTGTGTCTGAGACCTTAGGGATACCGTATGAGAGTACTTCTAGCGAGATATCAGTGGTGAGTCCGTTAGGGCAGTCTGTTAGAGTTAGTAAACTATTTAGGGTTGTACCGTTAGAGGTCCAAAGGATTGTTTTTTGGCTGACTTGATGGAGCTTCCGTTTGGGGAGTTCAACTTGATACTGGGCATGGACTAGTTGGTGAAGCATCATGTGAGTCTGGATTGTGATAAAAAGAGGATTGTTCTGAGGACCGAGGGGGATAATGAGATATTTGTGATTGGGGAACGACGGAATTATCTGAGTAATGTGATCTCTGTGTTAGTAGCAGAAAAGTTAGTACGGAAAGGATGTGAGGCATTCTTAGCCTACATCAGTGTTTTAAACTCTATAGAGTCTTCAATTAAGGACATCCGCGCTGTAAAGGACTTTCTAGACGTGTTTCTAAAGGAACTACTGGGTTTACCTCTGAGTCGTGAGGTGGAGTTTGGGATTAATTTGATCCCTGGTACAGCTCCGGTGTCTATCGCCCTTTATCGAATGGTGCCAAAAGAGCTTACAGAACTTAAGGCTCAGATTCAAGAGTTGTTGGATCATGGGTTTATTCGTCCCAGTGTGTCTCTATGGGGAGCACCAGTTCTGTTCGTAAAGAAGAAAGACAGTAGATGAGAATGTATATCGACTACCGTTAGTTGAATAAGTTGACGATAAAGAATAAGTACCCACTTCTGAGGATTGATGATCTTTTCGACCAATTCATAGAGGCTTTAGTGTTCTCAAAGATTGACTGACGATTGGGTTATCATCAGTTGAGGGTAAAGGAGGTAATGTGCATAAGACGGCATTTAGGACTTGGTATGGACTTTACGAGTTCCTAGTTATGCCCTTCAGTTTGACTAATGCACCAGCATCAATGAATCTGATGAATCAAGTATTCTAACCCTACTTGGACCGGTTCGTGGTAGTGTTCATCGATGATATTCTGGTATATTTTAAGACAGAGGATGAGCATGATGAGCATCTCAGGGTTGTTCTGCAGACTCTTCGAAAGAAACAGTTGTATGCGAAGTTCTCCAAGTGTGAGTTCTGGCTTCAAAAGGTTACTTTCTTAGGGCATGTGGTATCCGCTGAGGGGATTCGTGTGGATCCTCGTAAGATTGAAGTTGTGTTGTATTGGAAACAGCCAAAGAATGTGTCAGAAATTCGTAGCTTTTTAGGTCTAGCAAGATATTATAGACGATTCGTAGAGGGATTTTCTTTGATTGTAGCTCCATTGACTAAGCTGCTACGTAAGGGAGTTCCTTTGTTTGGACCGATGCTCAGCAAGAGAGTTTTGAGAAGCTTAAGTCTGTTTTAACTCAGGCACCAGTTCTGATATAGCCTGAGCCTGGGAAGGACTTCGCCGTCTACAGTGATGCGTCACACATGGGTTTGGGTTGTGTTCTGATACAAGACGATAAGTTTGTTGCTTATGCATCTTGACAGCTCAAGACTCACAAAGTTAGCTATCCAACGCACGACTTGAAGTTAGTTGCCGTGGTTTTTGCTCTTAAGATTTGGAGGCATTACCTGTACAGTGAGAAGTGTACCATCTACATTGATCACAAGAGCCTTAAGTATCTCCTTACTCAGAACGAGTTAAATCTTAGGCAGCATCAATGGGTTGAGCTACTTAAGGATTATGATTACAGCATTGAGTATCATCTTGGTAAGGCCAACGTGGTGGCTGACGCGTTGAGTCATAGAGCAGTGGCTGATCTAAGAGCGTTGTTCGCTCGACTGAGTCTCTCTGATGATGGGAGTTTGTTGGCTAAGCTCCAGGTGAAACCGACGTGGATTAGGCAAATTAACGATAAGCAGATGGGAGATAAGTCTCTAGAGTTACGGTTCCGTCAGGTTGAGACTGGGGTTACTTCAAATTTTGGACTTAATGGTGATGTGATTTTGTGCTTCAAAGGTCACATTTGTGTGTCAAATGATGAGAACTTGAGACAGTCGATTTTGAGGGAAGCGCATAGTAGCCCTTATGCTATGCATCCCGATGAGAGCAAGATATACAAGGATCTCCAAGAGTTACACTGGTGGCCGGGGTTAAAGCGTGAGGTGACCGATTTCGTGGCTCGCTGTTTGACTTGTCAGCAAGTTATGGCTGAGATTCAGTTGCCTTCGAGATAGCTACAGCCAGTTTAAACACCAATGTAGAAATGAGAGCGAGTGACAATGGACTTCGTTAGTGGGTTGCCTCTAACACCCACTAAGAAGGATTCTGTATGGGTCATCGTGGATCAAATGACCAAGATTGCTCACTTCATTCCAGTCAGGACAAACTACTTCCTTTAGAAACTGGCTAAGTTATACATCTCTAAAATATTGAGGCTACATGGGGTTCCTGTTTCGATCATCTCCGATACGGATCCTTAATTTCCATCTCGATTCTAGCAGAAGCTTCATGAGTCTTTAGGTTCTCGGTTAGACTTCAGTACTACTTTTCATCCTCAAAAAGATAGGCAGTCGGAGAGGGTGATTCAAATATTGGAGGACATGCTGAGAGGATGCATCATCAATTTCTGAGGTAGTTGGGAGGAGTTCTTGCAGCTAGCAGAGTTTGCCTACAGTAACGTTACCAGTTTAGTATTCAAATGACACCTTATGATGCACTGTATGGTCGTAAATGTCGCTCTCCCTTGTGCTGGGATGAGTTGGGTGAGTGACTTGTACTGGGTCCAGAGTTGGTATCAGAGACTGAGGACAAGGTCTGTCTGATTTGGGAGCATCTGAAAGCGGCTTCTGATAGACAGAAGTCCTATACTGATCTGAAAAGAAAGGACATTGAGTATTCTGTGAGGGACATAGTTTTTCTTCAGGTTTCGCCATGAAAGAAGGTTCTGTGGTTCGGTCGCAAGGGCAAGTTGAGTCCTCTGTTTATTGGGCTGTACCGGATCTTGAGATGAGTAAGGCCAGTTGCGTATTAGTTGGAGCTACCTCTAGAGTTAGATCATATTCATGATGTATTTCATGTCTCGATGCTGAGACATTACCGCTCTGATCCCACGCACATTGTGCCTGTGGAGGATATTGAGATTAGATCAGATCTAACGTTTGAGGAAGAGCCAGTTCAAATTTTAGATCGTGATGTGAAGTCCTACGGAGTAAGTCTATTCCTTTAGTGAAGGTGCTATAGTAGAATCATAGCACTGAGGAGGCTACATGGGAGTGAGAGGATTCTATACGACAGCAGTATCCTCACCTCTTCTGATCAGGTAAAATTTCGAGGACGAAATTTTTTTAAGGGGGTAGAGTTGTAACGCCCCAAAATTTCGGCTTTTGTGATTTGTTGTGCATGAAAATTTTTGAAATTGTTTTGTGATTATTTGGCACAAATAATTGTCTACTTTGATGGTTAGGTGCTTTGGGTGTGTTGGGAAGGTCCCATGTTCAAGGAAAGGCTTGGGCTAAATTTTGGTTTTTATTTAAGTGAAGCTTAATTATTGGACTAAATGCTTAGAAGAATTTAGTTGTAAAGGAATTACAGAATAGGCCTACTAGTTTGGTGGTTAAGTGGAGTGGCAAAATGTTAGAGGTCCTGTGTTCGAATCGCAGTGTCGACATTAATTTTTACTGCTTTTAGCGTAAGAGAGTTTGAGTTTTAGTATGATTTCGAGTAGTGGATGGAAACAAGGGATTATATGAATAATTGTTCAATTTACCCAAAATCCTACTCTCCCTCTTTCCAAAAAACAAAGCTCTGCCTATTTTTTTCTTTCGTTTCACTCTTTGTGCTGCAGATTTTTATTTCTATAATCACTCTCATTCATTTGTTTTTCTCTCGTTCGTTTGGGTGGTTTTGGCATATCACTTGTGGTTTCGTTGTTTCAGTAAGTGATCTCTTTCGCTCTTAGTGTTATCTTAGTCAAATAAGATAGTAATGAAAGCTCAATTACTGCTATTTAGGAGTTAGTTAAGAGGCTGGAAGTGGGAGATTCAATGACTGGAATTGGGGAAGTACTCGGTTTGGTAGTGGTAAGTCATTTGCGCGATTTTAGGGATTTATTCGTTCTTAATAATTCAAATCAAGTGACTGAAATTGGGCCTTGAAATTGATGATTGTAGGTTTGGAAGGGCTCAGGAGTGCTTAGGAATCGAAAACGAACCAGGTGTGTACTCTGAACACACTAAAAACGTGATTCGATAAAAGCTGAAAATGAAGCTGTCGACGCTACATGGGCATGTGGACTGCCCGTATGGAGGCCGTGTGACGAGACACGGTCGTGTTATCAAAGAGCCAGGCCATGTGCATGCCACACAAGCACAACAGACACGGGCGTGTGAGGCTGACTAGGCCGTGTGCGAGGCACAGGCTAGGCTAATTGGGTCGTGTGGGCCACACAGGCATGCGGGCCAACACGTGTGAAACCACACGAGCGTGTGGGGTTTTGGGCCAGGCCCTATGATCCACATGGGCAGGCCACATGGGCGTGTGAGCCCATTAATCTGAATGGTTCTGAAACATTACACGGGTCGCCTTAGTCGACTCTGACCTGTTAAAAGGTCGGTAAACATTACTTAGGCCCTGTTTTGTGCTATAATTCTGAGATGTATACTAGCATGTTATACTTAACAGGTGTATTAGTATCGTTCTAATCTGTTCTGATTATGATACGTATGATTTGTTTTTAGCAATTAAGCATGCCAGAATATTATGATAGCATTGCATTGGGTTGGGATGATTATTAACGAGAATGAAAACTGTAAGGCTCTTAACTGTTTGGCTGGTAGCTGTACTGCGTTTATTTGTTATGTGTCATTTTACGGTACCTCATGGTGTGTAGGGTTAGATGGGTTGATGTTATCCCTATAATTGGTGTGTAGGGCTGGGTGGGTTGAATTTTATCCCCACATGGTGTGTAGGGCGGACGGAGATGGTGTGCAGGGTTTGTAGGCATATACTGTACTGATTGATATGCATGCTGATCGTGATTTTGATGAAGTAATAATATTTTTTGTGATCGTACCTAGAAACTAACTATTATCACGATAAAAGGCAAGCGCACATATCGAATAGTAGTATAGTTAGTGGCAAGACCGGAATGTCGAATCCAAGGAACTAAAAGTACTAGTAATAACTTTCTTCCTATTATCTAGCCTAGAAATAAAGGGAGGTTGTTTGTAAACTAAAATTTTAACTAAACTAAAGACGCGACAAAGAATAAATTGGGGAATTACTTTGGGAAAACTGAATGATAAAGGCAATACCCAAGGAAGAATCCACATAAATTTCACTTGTTATTTAACTCTGAACTACACGATTTATTCATTTGACTTGATCCGTAGAGATCCCTAAATTATGTTAATATCTCCATTGAGAATAAAAACAACTAATCCTAGGTTGATTAATTGAAATCTCTTTCTAATTAAAACCCCTAGTTTTGCATTAACTCGATCTATGGATCCCCCTATTAGATTTGACTCTAATCCAGTAGATTTTTGTCGTCCTATGTCTAAGATTGCGATCAACACCACTTTACTGTGTTGGATCTACTCTTAAACATGGACTTTTGCTCCTCTGTATAAGCACATTCAACTTGAATTAATATCCTGAAATATCAACTCAAGAATTAAAAAACACAATTAAGAACAAATAGAATATTTATCATATAATTCAGATAACAATAACAAGATTAGTCTTAGGTTTCATCCCCCTCAGGTATTTGGGGATTTAGTTCATGTTTATAAAAGAATACATCTCAAAGTAAAGAAAACAACAAAACATAAAGAAAGCCCAAAACTCCTGAAAGGATTGAAGGGAGATCTTCAGTCTTGATGTAGATCCTGGCTTCTGAGATGGATCAATCGGTTTTTTTTCGAGTAATACCTTACTTCTACTCTCTATGTTGGGCCTCTCGCCCTCAAGTCTGATCCTTGGGTGTTTATATAGACTCTGGAATACCTTTCTTACCCCCTAAGTAGCTTTTTTCGCGTGAAATTGAAATTCATCACGACAGGGACATGCCCGTGTGAATCGAGCCTAGGCCGTGTTCAAGCCTACTAATTTGGCACGGGCATGTGGTTTACCCATGTGATGAACTCCAGGCCATGTTGATTTCTTACTTTGGCCTATTTTCTCCATTTTTGACTCGTTTCTCGTTCTTTTCACTCTCTTATGCTCACCTAAGTATAAAACATGAATTTAAAGGATTAGGAGCATCAAATTCCACAATTTAAGGGATAATTCATCCAAAATTATGTTAAGCATGGGGTAAAAGTATGTATAAATTACGGTTTATCAAATACCCCCACACTTAAGCCTTTGCTTGTCCTCAAGCAAAATCCTCAACTCACAATTAAAAATCATTCTTCTCGACTTATAAACCTTATCAATAGTGTTTTGAATCAATCCATGAGTAATCGTACATCGAGAATTTAACTAAAAAAAATCAAAGTCTCAAATAATCTAAGTTGAGAATTTTATCACAAAAACAAAGGTATTCTCCCCTCTTCTAAGTAATTACCTTGAATTCAAAATCAACAAAAGTTGACATCTAAAGATTCATTCTATTCATTCGAAGTGTTTAGGGTTCAAAAATTAAGCACTCATTAGTCAACATGAAAAGTCATTACCATAAGCTTGCATGAAAATCAAATCTCCACCACTATAGACTGAGATGATACATCGATCAAACGGTCTTTAGAGGGTTGTAACGGGGCTTTGAATAGGGGTGTGGTCACAAGCTAAAAGAGAGGGTTAGAATCGAGATTGAGTCTAACTAAAAAAATCTCTATCACTAAAATATATTCCTAAATTTGAGCTTTTTCCTCATGAATAACATCATTTAAGATCCATAGTAAATAATTACATAATAATATGCTAAACATTACAACTGGGTTTTTTTTAAGAGTCGAATATTTTATGAACTTTCAAACTGAAAAGGAGAACATAGCTAGATAATTAGTCAATTCAAATCTCGACAAAAATAGGGATCAAATAGAAGTGAGGGAAATTCTCAAAGAATCAAAAACATGTTTATAGGTTAATATTAAGGGTAAATCAATAAATGGTTTCTTAGGCTCAAGGGGGTTCACTAATGGTTAATTGTGAGGGTAGGCTTTTATGGAGTAAGTGGGTTAAACGTAAGTGCATTTATCATCTCGCTATATCAAAACAATGGTGTGGACTTGACATGCATAATCGAAGCAAGTTCTAGAATAATAAATCAGTATCGAATCACTCAAAGCAACAATAAAAGTGAGCATCAAAGGATGTATGCTCAAAAGGCTCAAAAATCTTACCAGAATTATGGCTTTTGATGTCAATCCTATGAATTTCAAATTTCAAGATAATACCTAAATTTGGGGAAACAACCTAAAAAATTTTAAATTCTCAAAAATTTCAACTTATCATGCTTGATTCTCTAATGACTTAAAGTTTGAATAATCAAAGTATAGTACCTATGTCTTAATCCTAAACATGTCAATAAAAATCATAAATCAATCAGAATTCATTCTAATAGTGATATGAGAAAGTGACTTGAGAGATAAGACAAAATTTAGGGATTTGAGAATAATGCAAAAAGTGAAGGATAGAAGTGAGACTCCCTGAATTTTCTTGATGAATTCCTTAGAATAGTGAAAGCTGAATTGGAGAAAGGACTACTTGAAGTTTATGATTCTGGGCTACTGAGGAGAATAAACACAACTGTGGGAAGAATTAAAGTATTACTCGATAAAGTGCAGAATATAAGTATTTACAAGGAAAAATATAAAGTAAAGAAAATTAAGAAGGCAGGTGACTTAAAAATAAAAATAAAAGTAAAAATAAAAGAAACTGGACTCAAATGTCCTTATCGGCAAATGAATCGTGAGGTGGTGGCGGTGGTGGTGGTGAAGAATAGTGAGTGATTTAAGATGGGAGATTGGGCACACGGCCGTGGCACACGCCCGTGTGTCCTGGGTCTAGCCCGTGTGTTTCATGGACTTATGGTTTGGCATGGGTGTTAGGCACGGGCATGTCACACGCCCGTGCTAATTTCGCAGTTTCAACCAACACACCTGTGCTGAATTGGTAGGTTCGCCCACGGCCCTATCGCACGGCCATGGTGATTTGTCGAAGCCCGTGTCTTGGGAAAAACTTCCCTCTGTTTTCACACGGCCATGTCGCGTGGCCGTGTTTCCATTCATGGTGTGGCCACGGCCTCAGGCATGCCCGTGTCCCTAGACGTTTGGCTTTGAGAAATCTACATTTTAAGGACTGAATTTAAAGAAATCAACAATGTTAGTGCTCAGGTTGCCTCTCGAGATGTGCTTATTTAGAGCCTACGCTCGACTTATCTTGCTTTCTCCTTTACGAGGGTTCATGGAGACTAAGCTCCTCCCTATCATTCTTAAAATCGTCACCATTATATATTTTGAGTCGATGACCATTTACCTTGAAAGTGCCATGAGTTGGATATGTTACCTCAACTGTGCTGTAAGGAAAAACACTTTGAACTATGAATGGGCCTGACCATCTCGATTTTATCTTTCTAGGGAATAATCTAAGCCTTGAGTTGTAAAGCAAGAGAAGATCGCCTGTTTCAAACTGTTTGGGTTGTTTTAGACGAGCATCAGGGTGCCGCTTTGTGGCTTCCTTGTATAAGTGTGAGTTTTCATATACATTACTACGCCATTCATCCAACTCGTTTAACTGCATGAGTCTCTTTTCACCTGTAAGATTAGGATTGAGATTTAGAAATTTGATAGCCCAAAACGCCTTATGTTCTAGTTCAAAGGGTAAATGACAACTTTTTCTATAAACGAGTCTATAGGGAGATGTTCCTATGGGAGTTTTGAATGCAGTTCTATAAGCCCATAAAGCATAATATACTTTTATCACCTAATCTTTCCTATTTGACTCTACTGTCTTCTCTAAGATGCGTTTCAGCTCTCTATTAGCTACTTTGAATTGTCCACTGGTTTGGGGGTGATAAGGGGTATGATACTCGCAATATTAAGTAATAAAATTTATAAAAACTGATCACACCAAAAACTAACTAATACCACGATTTTAAAGGCAAGCGCACTTATCGAACAGTAGTATAGTTTAGCAGTAAGACCGAGTTATCGTACCCAAGGGAACCAAAAGTACTAATACTTACTTCCTTTCTATTATCTAGCCTAAAAATAAAAGAAGGTTGTTTGAAACTAATTCTAAAACTAACTAAAAGTGCACAAAAAGTAAATTGGGGAAAACTTTCGGGAAAAGTCGATTGATATGAGCAATACTCAAGGGAGAATCCACCTACACTTCACTTGTTATTGGCTTCTTGAACTAGACGATTTCTTCACTTGACTTGATCTGTAGAGATCCCTAACCTATGTTAATACCTCCGTCGAGGATAAGAATAACTAATGCTAGGTGGTTAACTAAAGTTTCTTTATTAATTAACACCCCTAGGTTGCATTAATTCGATCTATAGATCCCCCTATTAGGTTTGACCCTAATCCGGCAGATTTATGTCGCCCTATGTCTAGGGTTGCATGCAACTCTGCTTAATTATGGTAGATTTACTCTTAAAACAGGGACTTTTGCTCCTCTGCCTAAGCACATCAATTTCTTGACTTAATACCTAGGATTATTAATTCAATAATGAAGAACACATAATTAAGAACAATTCAAGTATTTATCATATAATTCAAGAATAAATAATAACAAGGTCTGTCTTAGGTTTCATCCCCCTCAAGTATTTGAGAGGTTTAGTTCATAATTAATAAAGAAAACATCTCAGAAGAAATAAGATAACAAAACATAAAAAACCCAAAAACCCCTGAAGGAATTTAGGGAGATCCTTTGTCTTGATGTAGAATTCTGGCTTCTGGGATGAATCAATCGGCTTCCCTTGGAGTAATTCCTTGCTTTCACTCCTTGTGTTGGCAGAAATATGGCGCTCCTTCTTGGAAGAAAAGAGTACTCCCTTAGCGGGAAATAAGCACACCCTTGAAGTTGCCTCCTAGTGTCTTTATATAGAGTTTAGAATAGCTTTCTTAGCCCCTAAGTATCCTTTTTTGAGTAGAATTGAACTTCTTCATGACAGGGACACGCCCATGTGCCACGCCCGTGTGGTTTCGACAAGAGGCCGTATGGGCTTGTTGAGGGTGGCACGACCGTATAGCCTGGCTGTGCTTGTCGGGGCTGGGCCGTGTTGGACCTTGTGTGGCACGGCCGTGTGCCACGGCCGTGTGGTGACTCCTTGGGCCGTGTCGTTTTCACACTTTAGCCCATTTTCTTCTTTTCTGGTCCGTTTTTCATTCTTTTCTCTTCCCTATGCTCTCCTGAGTATATAACATGAAATAGAAGGGTTAAGAGCACCAATTCTCACAAAATTAATAATAATTCATCCAGAAATTAGGTTAAACATGAGGTAAAAATATGTATAATTTATCGTTTATCAGGGTAGCTATTCTGTAGTGCACTCCATATTTCTTTAGGACTTTTTCAAACTGAGCATTACAGAAATGAGTTCCTCTATCACTAATAATTGCTCTAGGTGTTCCAAATCGAGAGAAGAGTCTTTTAAGGAATCTCACTACCATTCTAGCATCATTAGTAGGTAACGCTTGGGCTTCTACCCATTTAGACATGTAATCAACTACTACTAAGATGTATTTATTTCTAAAAGAACTAGGGAATGGACTCATGAAATCGATGCCCCATACATTGAATATTTCACATTCAAGCATATATGTTTGAGGCATTTCATCATGTTCAGAAATATTACCTGTTTGTTGACATTTGTCACACGAAGTAACATACCTGTTGGCGTCCTTAAATAATGTGGACCAATAAAAACCTAATTCGAGTATTTTATAGGCGGTCTTAGTCCCACTGTAATGTCCTCATGTTGGTCTTGAATGGCAGTGTGCTAGGATTTTCTTTGCTTCTATTGTTGTAACACATCTTCGAATGACTTGATCTGCACATGTACGAAAAAAGAAAAGGATCTTCCCAAAAGTAGTTTTTCACATTAGTAAAGAATCGCTTCTTTTGTTGATGTGTCAACCCTTTTGGTGTTATATTAGCAGCTAAGTAATTTGCAATGTCAGTAAACCAAGGTACCTCAGGATCAGATACGACTAAGAGTTGTTCTTCAGGAAACGAGTCATTTATCACGACCTCATCAAGTTCTTTGAGATGTGGATTCTCAAGCCTGGAAAGGTGATCAACTGCCAAGTTTTCAGCTCCTTTTTTATCTTGTATTTCCAAATCGAATTCTTGCAACAATAAAATCCATCTTATTAATCGGGGTTTCGCATCAGACTTAATTAAAAGATAACGAATAGCAGAGTGATTAGTATAAACGATGACTTTAGACAATATTAGATATGGTCTAAATTTGTCAAACACAAAAACCACAGCTAGCAACTCTTTTTTTGTGGTAGTATAGTTCTCTTGTGCGGCTGTTAGAGTTTTGCTAGCATAGTAGATTGGCTGAAAGTGCTTGTCTCTTCACTATCCAAGAACTGCGCCTACTGCAAAATCACTTGTATCATATATTAGCTCAAAAGGCAAATTCCAATCAGGTGCAATTATAATCGGAGCATTAGTAAGTTTCTCTTTAAGAGTGTTAAATGCTTCTAAACATTCCTGATTAAAATTGAAGGATACATCTTTTTCTAGTAATTTCATTAAAGGCTTAGCTAGTTTAGAAAAATCTTTAATGAATCTTCTATAGAAACCAGCATGTCCTAAAAAGCTTCTAATTACCTTAACTGAACTAGGGGGAGGTAGTTTTTCAATGGTCTCAACTTCCACTTTATCAACTTCTATCCTCTTACTAGAAATCTTGTGTCCTAACACAATACCTTCTTGAACAATAAAATGGCATTTTTCCCAATTAAGAACAAGATTTGTTTCCTCACACCTTATTAAAACTTGTTCTAAATTCTTAAGGCAAAGATGGATAGAGTTACCGAATACCAAGAAGTCATCCATAAATACCTCCATGATGTCCTCCACGAGCTCGTCAAAGATGGCTAGCATGCAACACTGAAAAGTAGCAAGAGCATTACATAATCCAAAGGGCATTCTACGATAAGCAAATGTACCGTATAGACAAGTGAATGTCATTTTCTCTTGATCTTTAGGAGCTATCGGGATTTGGAAAGAACCAGAAAGTCCATCCAAGAAGCAATAGTACATATGTCCTAACAATCTTTCCAACATCTGATCAATGAAAGGCAATGGGAAGTGATTTTTTCTAGTGGCATCGTTCAATTTCCTGTAGTCAATGCAAACTCTCCAACCTGTTACCGTTCTTGTAGGAATTAATTTGTTCTTTTCATTGGCAACAACAATTATGCCACCTTTCTTAGGAATAACCTGCACAGGACTTACCCAAGCACTGTCAGAAATAAGATAAATAATTCCAGCATCAAGAAGTTTAATTACCTCAGCCTTGACTACTTCTTTCATGTTGGGGTTCAATCTCCTTTGAGCTTGCACACATGGTCTATATTCATCCTCCATCAAGATTTTGTAGGTGCAAAAAGAAGGGTTGCTTCCTTTAATGTCAGAGATTTTCCAAGCTATGGCTCTTTTATGTTCTCTTAACACTTGGATTAATTCCGCCTTTTCCTTGGGTTGCAAGTTTGAAGCAATAATTACTGGTAATGTAGAATTGTCTCTCAAAAATGCATATTCTAAGTGTTTGGGTAATTGCTTCAATTCCAGTTGGGGAGGTTCGTCAACAGAGGGCTTTTGTCTTAATTCCTCATTAATCTTAATACCTTCATAATTGGTTTGTCTAGAGGAGGGATCTTTAGAGTTTAAATCGATTATTACCTTTTCCATCTCAGTGGTAAATTCATCCTCTCCCCCACTTTGAACGAGACACAGTTCCAGCGTGTCTTTAAGAGTGATTTCCTGAAAAAAGTCTTGAACAGAATAATCAATGGAATCAATAAAATAACAGGAATCATCTTGTTTCCTAGAGAATCGCATGGCATCATAAATTTTAAACATAATTTCTTCATCACCTACCCTAAGCACTAGTTTACCATCCCCTACATCGAAAATAGCTCGAGCAGTAGCTAAAAATGGATGCCCTAAGATTAAGGGTACCTCAACATCCTCATCCATGTCAAGCACAACAAAATCAACAGGGAATATAAATTTATCAACCTTAACTAATACATCTTCAATGATATCCCTAGGATATTTAATAGATCTATCAACTAATTGAATACTCATCCTAGTAGGTTTTGGTTCCCCTAGACCTAGCTGCTTGAACATTTTATAGGGCATTAAGTTAATACTGGTGCCTAAATCTGCTAATGCCTTTTCAATATTCAGACTTCCAATTAAACAGGGAATAGTAAAACTTCCTGGATCTTTCAATTTAGTTGGTAGTTTGTTTTGAAGGATCGCTGAACATTCCTCGTTAAGTTCCGCTGTGGATAGTTCTTTAAACTTCCTTTTGTTTGTTAGAAGCTCCTTCAAAAACTTTGTATACATGGGCATCTATAAAATAGCTTCAACAAAAGGTAAGTTAATATATAGCTATTTAAAAAGTTTAAGAAATTTACCGAATTGAGCATCCATGTGATCTTTCTTCAACTTTGCCGGGTATGGAATGGGTGGCTTATATTCCTTAAGTATCAGTGGGGCTTTTTTCTTTGGGCTCTGTCTCCTCGATATTATCTTTGTCAGGTTCTTATGGTATCTTCTTTTTAGGTTCAGTTAGCATCTTCCCATTCCTTAACGTGACTGCCTAAACATGTTCCCTAGGATTCGATTCAGTATTACTTGGCAGACTACCTTGTGGTCTATCAGATATCATCTTGGTAAGTTGACCAAATTTGATTTTCAAGTCCTTGAATGGAAGCTTGTTATTTTTTAAGTGTCGTCTCGGTATTCTAAAAATGGGTTTCTGATACTGAGATAAATTTCGTGAGCATCTCCTCAAGGTTTGGCTTTTTCTCTTACTGGTAAGGTGGTTGCTGAAATCCTAAAAGTGGCGGTGGTCTCTGGATTTCTTGACCACCCCATGAGAAATTAGGGTGGTTTCTCCAACTTACATTATAAGTTTTACTATAAGGGTTATTTTGAGATCTAGAATTGTTACCCATATAGTTGGCTTGTTCATTTTCTGTGCTAGGATCGTGAGATGAATAATCTGTATTGTACATTCCTCCACCATTTGAATCGTACCTCATCACTGGATGTACCTGCGTGAACCAACTAAACCGTCAATCTTTTTATTTAAGAGTTCTACCTGATTTGACAGCATTGTGACTACATCAACATTAAAAACCCCAGCAGCTTTTTGTGGCTTTATCCTCATGACTTGCCACTGATAATTATTTAGTGACATCTCTTCTATAAACTCATAAGCCTCCTCAGGTGTTTTGTTATTGATGGTTCCACCGGCAGCTGTGTTAATCATCTGCCTTGCTGAGGGATTTAAATCGTTGTGGAAAGTTTGCACTTGTAGCCACAAAGGTAACCCATGGTGAGGGCACCTTCTCAACAAATCCTTGTATCTCTCCCAAGCATCCTAGAGTGTCTCTAAATCCATCTGCACAAAAGAAGAGATATCATCCCTCAACTTTACTGTTTTAGTCGACGAAGAATATTTAAGTAAAAACTTTTCAGTCATTTGTTCCCAAGTAGTCATAGACCCTCGTGGTAGAGAGTTCAACCACTGTTTAGCTTTATTACTCAAAGGAAAGGGAAATAACCGAAGGCGAATGGCATCATCAGCAACGCCATTGATTTTAAATGTGTCGCAGAATTTCAAAAAGTTAGCTAAATGTGCATTAGGATCCTCATCCTACAAACCATGAAACTAAACAAACTGTTGAATCATTTGAATAGTGTTAGGTTTCAATTCAAAATACTTTGTAGCAATAGTAGGCCTAACAATACTAGATTCAGTACCAGCTAAATTAGGCTTAGCATAATCATACATAGTGCGCGGAATAGGATTTTGATTCACAGGATTTGCGGCTACAACAGGAGGTAGCTTATTATTTTGATTTGCTTCCATCTCTTCAGTAGATTCGGGTTCATTCTCTTGTCCTTGTTCTGTGTACTGTAGGCTTCGCCTTATGTCTCTTCGGTTTCTGCGAATTGTGGCTTCTAAATTGCTATCAAACAATAGTAGTCCTGATGGGTTTCTTCTAGTCATAAACTAGAGATACCTATTAGAGAAGAACCAAAAGAATTTTAGTAAAACCTAAAAACAAAAATAGAAAATAAATTGCAATAAAAATAAAGGTAGCTAACGTAATAGAAATCGAGTATTCCTAATATCTTAGTTCCCCGGCAACGGCGCCAAAAACTTGATTGTGATTTTGATGAAGTAATAATATTTTTATGATCGTACCTAGAAACTAACTATTATCACGATAAAAGGTAAGCACACCTATCGAATAGTAGTAGAGTTAGTGGCAAGACCGGAATGTCAAATCCAAAGAACTAAAAGTACTAGTAATAACTTTCTTCCTATTATCTAGCCTAGAAATAAAGAGAGGTTGTTTGTAAACTAAAATTTTAACTAAACTAAAGATGCGACAAAGAATAAATTGGGGAATTACTTTGGGAAAACTGAATGATAAAGGTAATACCCAAGGAAGAATCCACCTAGATTTCACTTGTTATTTAACTCTGAACTAGACGATTTATTCATTCGACTTGATCCGTAGAGATCCCTAAATTATGTTAATATCTTCATCGAGAATAAAAACAACTAATCGTAGGTTGATTAATTGAAATCTCTTTCTAATTAAAACCCCTAGATTTGCATTAACTCGATCTATGGATCCCCCTATTAGATTTGACTCTAATCCGGCAGATTTTTGTCACCCTATGTCTAGGATTGTGATCAACTCTGCTTAATTGTGTTGGATCTACTCTTAAACAGGGACTTTTGCTCCTCTGAATAAGCACATTCGACTTGAATTAATATCCTGAAATATCAACTCATGAATTAAAAAACACAATTAAGAACAAATAGAATATTTATCATATAATTCAGATAACAATAACAAGATTAGTCTTAGGTTTCATCCCCCTCAGGTATTTGAGGATTTAGTTCATGTTTATAAAAGAATACATCTCAAAGTAAAGAAAACAACAAAACATAAAGAAAACCCAAAACTCCTGAAAGGATTGAAGGGAGATCTTCAGTCTTGATGTAGATCTTGGCTTTAGAAATGGATCAATTGACTTTCTTCGAGTAATTCCTTACCTTCTACTCTCTGTGTCGGGTCTCTCCCCCCCTCAAGTCTACTCCTAGGGTGTTTATATAGACTCCTAAATACCTTTCTTACCCCTTAAGTAGCTTTTTTCGTATGAAATTGAAATTCGTCACGATAGGGACACGCCCGTGTGAACGAGCCCAGGCCGTGTTCAAGCCTGCTAATTTGGCACGGGCGTGTGGTTTATCCGTGTGATGAACTCGAGACCGTGTTAATTTCTTACTTTGGCCTATTTTCTCCATTTTCGGCCCGTTCCTCTTTCTTTTTACTCTCCTATGCTCACCTAAGTATAAAACATGAATGTAAAGAATTAGGAGCATCAAATTCCACAATTTAAGGGATAATTCATCCAAAATTATGTTAAGCATGGGGTAAAAATATGTATAAATTACGGTTTATCACATATGTATCTGTATGGGCTAAGGCCCAAATGTATCTGATACTGCTTTGAGTGGGCTAAGGCCTACACTGATTCTTCTAAGAGCTCAGGCTCGATTATGATTGATTGATTGATAGCTATTTACATGCATGCTTTACTGTGGGGATGTACACATTGAGTTTCTGAAAACTCACCCCTTTATTTTATTTGTCTGACAGGTAATCCCCAACGGTAGATGAATTGGTGCTGCGGAAGGCTCGAGGGTGACCACTGTTAGACACTTTACTAGACTTCATGTTTTTATTACTAGTTATTTACTATTTTTACTATGCTTTATTATTTTAGGAGTTTTATGTTTTGTGGACCTTTAGACTGTTTTGTTTTATACTTGGGATTTCAAATTGTTATTTTATTGATTCATAAACTGTGACATCACAAACGTGTTTTAAAACATAATTATAGCTTTTCATATTAATGAACGGTTTTCAAGACTTCTACGTTAAAGATAATAATGATCTGAACACCTTTTTGACAATCGAGTAGGTTTTCCAAAAACACTCTCATGTGATGCCACCAGATTCGGCCATAACGTCTAGGCGGGGTGTGGGGTGTTAACAATAGGACCTTTCATTTAATAAGACACAACAATTTGGTACTTAATCAAAAAGAACACATCTTTTGCATTTTCTGCGATTAGGTCCTTCTATCAAATTGAGCACACAAACGGTAAAATTTTCATACGAAACTTTCACACATATCATATATCATGCCAAAAACACGAAAAATAATATTAAAATATTTTTGGACCTCGAATTGGTGGTTCCGAAACCACTGTTCTAACTAGGGTCTAAACCGGGCTATTACCCTCCTTAGGGATTTTCGTCCCCGAAAATCCTACTAGCAAATAAGTTCAGATATTGCTCTCTTATAGTATCTTCGGGTTCCCATGTCGCTTCTTCGACACCGTGTCGATGCCATAACACTTTCACTAATAGAATTTTCTTATTTCTCAATTCTTTAACCTCGCGAACTAAGATACGAATCAGTTCTTCTTCATAAGTCATATCAGACTGAATCTCTAACTCAGACAAAGAAATAACATGCGAGGGGTCGAATTTGTATCGTTGAAGCATCAATACATGAAACACATTATGAATCTTTTCTAGCTTAGATGGAAATAACAATCTATATGCAACTGGCCTGATACACTCGATAATTTCATACGGCCCGATGAACCTTGGACTCAATTTGCCTTTTCTACTGAATCGATGTATTTTCTTCCACGGAGATACTTTCAAAAGCACTTTGTCATCGATCTTGAATTCAATATCTTTTTGTTTCAAGTCTGCATATGATTTATGTCGATCGGAAGCTGCTTTCAAACTATCATGAATTACTTTCACTTTTTGCTCGATCTCTTTTATCAAATCAATCCCGTGAATCTTATGTTCACTACGTTCTGTCCAATATAACAGTGTTCGGCATTGTAACACCTCTTACCCATGTTCAATGTCGGAACAGGGTACGAGGCATTACTTAATTTTTTACACTTACAAATACATAAAACCGGCTATAAAATTTCTTTCAATTTAGAATCTAATCACATTCTTATCATATATACATTAATTCATTTACTAACATGCAAGCATACTCGTTCATGTATTGTATCATTATGACTCATAACATAGCTACTTTTAGTCATATCACATGGTCTTATACAACAATAAAATTTCCATTAATTTAGGCCAACATTCTAGTCCAACTCAGTAACATATATACATATATTCAAGTCATTATACATGCCATAAAATTATAAATATTTCGCAATCTTTTAATACTAACCTCAGCCTGATAGTGTGATTGTATTTCCGGCGACCTCCAACTCGAGCTAGCATCTGAAACTCTATAAGAAAACGGAAGGGAAAGGAGTAAGCATTATAGCCTAGTAAGTAAATATGTAAATAATAATCAATTTATTACAAGCTTTTATAAAACTTCATAACATGTTCTCATAATAATATAATTACAAATACACATAGTCCCACCATTTACTTAAGCCCTTTTCAAGCTGTTTACTCAAGTAATAGTCACTAAATTATTTTTATCTAGAGCTACGGAACTCCAAATTAAGATCTGTCAATTTTCCCAAAAACTAGACTCATATATCTTCTGACCATAAAAATTTAGAATTTTTGGTTGGGAAAATTAATACGGTTTATTCATTGAATCTTCCCTTATTTCGCTACTCGATAATCCTGATCACTTTTCACTAATATTTTGATTTCTCTTTATACAGAATTCAAAAGATGTTCTCGTTTATTTCTTCTAAAAATAGACTCAATAAGGAATCTAACATATAAATTATGTTTCATAACTATTTTTTTACAATTTTTAATAATTTTTCCAAATCAGAATAGCGGATCATGAAATCAATCTAAACTAGTCGTACAAAAATATAAAATCTCAAAATACAAAATTCCTTTGCTCTCTCTGTTTATTTTATATGAAAATTGACTAAATAAGCTTTAATTCAATATCTCATTCAACCTCTAATTCAATTTCTACCATTTTTTGTGATTTTCAAATTTAACTAACTACTGCTGCCCAAAACTGTTATATTTCAAGTTTCACTTTTTCCTAAATTTCCTTGTATCAATTTTTCATAATAACACTTAACTATATCAAACTTGCCAAAGTTACATTACTTATCGAGCACATTGCTCACAACACATATATTCATATCTCTATACTTAACACCATATTTTCATATGAATTTGCAATTAATAGGTTTTCCCATTGAACACATCGGAATAGTATCAGATATTCGATGGCCTGCACATAGTACCACCCTTATAGCTGAAGCTAATAGGTGCACATAGTAGCCTGCACTTAGTACTACACATGTGATCAAAACCATTTCTCACACATAGTGACCTGCCCTTAGTACCACACATGTGAACGAAATAATCAAGTACACATAGTAGCCTACACATAGTACTACACATGCGACCCAACCATTTGGTACACGTAGTAGCTTGCACTTAGTACTATACACGTGACCTAAACCATCTTGAACACATAGTAGCCTGCACATAGTACTACACATGTGTTCTCACAACGGATCATTCATATATTTTCTATTTCGAAGGTTCAACCAGGAAATTCTTCACTTTTCAACATTTTACCAATTTATCCATACTGAATTTCACTTCATAGTTTACTTCAAGTGAGCATTCAATATGCAACCACGACTCATATAATAACAAAATATTATAACATAAGTAAAAATAATATTTTATTTACATACAAACTTACCTCGGTGCAAAATATAGAAATTTTGTAATTTAGTCCATAATCTTTTCCTTTCCCCGATCAAGGTCGATTCCATATCTTTCTTGATTTAAAATAACACATTTCTCTTATTTAATACTCACATTTATCAAAATAGTCCTTAACTCTAACTTTGGAAAAATTATAATTTTGCCCCTAAATTTTTACATATTTATACTTTTGCCCCAAAGCTCGGAAATTAAACTTTATCCCTAATTCTTATGTTTTAGAACATGCTAATCATTTATTTACCAACGACAATATCAAATTCCCACTCTAACATATACTTAGGAACATTAGGTAATTTTTATCGAATATGTCGTTTTACTTATTTTTACCTAAAACCGAGTAGCACAAGTTTTTAGCATAATTTAAAACCTCATATTCTATCATAAAACATCAAAATAAACACATTTCACCTATGGGTATTTTTCCAAATATGAACCCTAGGTTAAATTATTGCTAGAATAAGCTAAATCAAGTTACTGGGATTCTAAAAATGTAAAAAAAAAAAAAACATTAAAAACAGGGCTAGAACGGACTTACAATCAAGCATGGAAGCTTAAAAAACCTAGACATGGTTCCTCCATGCTATATTCGGCCTTAAGGAAGAAGATGAGCAAAAATTGGCTTTTAATTTGATTTTTAATTCATTTAATCACTAAATAACCAAAATGCCCCTAACTTAAAAATATTATTTTTCACCCATTTCATGTCCATTTTTGTCCAATAAATTAACCAATAGTCTAATTACCATTTAAGGACCTCAAATTTAAAATTTCATAACAATTGGACACCTCTAACATGTAGAACTCAACTTTTGCACTTTTTACAAGTTAGTCCTTTTGACTAATTTGAGTGCCCAAACGTCAATATTTTCGTACGAAATTTTTACAGAATAATTTCATAAAAATGTAAACCATGAAAATATAAACAAAACACATATCAATTAAACATCTTTACCTTCTAGAATGCACATTTTACTACTTTTGCAATTTAGTCCAATTTTTCAAATTGGACACACAAACAATAAAATTTTGTAACGAAAATTTCACAAAATATTGAAAACACAAAATAAGTTTTAAAACTCAATCAGAATAAATATTTTGACCTCAAATTTGTGGTTTCGTAACCAGTATTCCATTTAGGCCCTGTATCGAGCTATTATAGGCATTTTCTACCGTATAAGGCCTCATATGATGCCATCTTAATGCTCGATTGAAAGCTATTATTATACACGAATTCAATAAATGGAAAATATTGTTCCCACATACCTTCAAACTCAAGAATGCAATATCTTAACATATCCTCGAGTATCTGAATGATCCACTCGGATTGACCATCCGTCTACAAGTGAAAAGCAGTACTGAAGTGTAGTTTCGTACCTAACACATCTTGCAATTTCTTCCCAAATCGCGAAGTGAACCTCGGATCTCTATCTGACACAATAGATAGTGGCACCCCGTGCAATCTCACAATATCAGAGATGTATAACTCAGCTAACTTATCAAGCGAATAATTCGTTCTTACCAGAATAATATGAGCTGATTTCGTCAATCTGTCAACCACAACCCAGATCGCATCTTTCTTTCTCAGAGTTAGGGGCAAACCCAAAACAAAATCTATTGTCACTCTATCCTATTTCCACTCGAGAATCAAAATAGGCTGTAAAAAACCGGATGGCACCTGATGTTCAGCTTTAACTTGCTGATAGATCAAACATTTTGAAACAAATTTGGAGATATCTCTTTTCATTCTAGGCCACCAGTAAAGCTGTTTCAAATTATTATACATTTTTGTACTTCCTGGATGAACAGATAAATGACTATTATGAGCTTCGTTCAAAATCATTTGGATCAACTCTGGATTTCTTGGAACATAAATCTGATCTCGGAATCTTAGACAATCCTCATCATCAACTCGAAATTTTGAATCAAAGTTCAAATCACACTGAGCTCGTTTCGCTAGCATTTAATTGTCAACTTTTTGGGCATCATAAATCTACTGTAAGAACAACGGTCTTGCTTTCAATTCAGCTAAAAATGAACCATCATCAAACAGAACTAAATGAGCATTCATCGCACGTAAGGCAAACAATGATTTCTGACTCAAAGCATCAGCAACAATATTTGCTTTTCCCGGATGATAATCAATCACAAGCTCGTAGTCTTTTAGCAGTTCTAACCATCTTCTCTATCGCGAATTCAAATCTTCCTGAGTCATCAGATATTTCAAACTTTTATGATCTAAAAACACATGACATTTCTCACAGAAAAGATAGTGGCGCCAAATTTTCAAAGCAAACACAATAGCTGCTAACTCAAGGTCATGTGTCGAATAATTCTTTTCATGCGGCTTTAACTGTCTTGAAGCATAAGCCATAACTTTACCTTCCTGCATCAAAACGCAGCCCAGACCATTCAACAAGGCATCATAATAAATCACGAACTCTTTACCCGATTCTAGCTGTACTAGAACTGGAGCTTCAGTCAAAAGAGCTTTCAATTGATCAAAGCTTTTCTGGCACATTTCGAACCATTCGAACTTAACGTCTTCTTGAAGTAATTTCGTCAACGGAGTTGCAATCATCGAAAAGCCTTTTATGAACCATCAGTAATAACCAGCAAGTCCTAGAAAACTATAGACTTCAGACACATTTCTCGGAGGCTTCCAATCTAAAATAGCAAAAATTTTGCTTGGATCAACTCGTATACTGGATGCTGACATAATATGCCCTAGAAAACCAACTTCGCGTAATCAGAATTCACATTTACTAAATTTAGCAAATAACTGCTTATCACGCAGAGCCTGTAACACAATTCTCAAATGTTTGGCATGCTCAGTTTCATCTCGCGAATAAATCAAGATGTCATCGATGAATACGACAACAAATCGATCTAAGTACAGTTTGAAAATTCTGTTCATCAAGTCCATAAAAATACCAAGAGCATTTGTTAATCCAAAAAGCATAACTAAAAACTCATAGTGCTCATACCTCGTTCTAAAAGTAGTTTCAGAATGTCTAAATCTTTTACTCACAACTGGTAGTAGCTCGATCCCAAATCTATCTTTGAAAACATAGTAGCCCCTTTCAACTGATCAAACAAATCATCAATTCCGGGCAAAAGATATTTGTTCTTGATGGTCACTTTATTCAGCTGTCGGTAGTCAATACACATTCTCATCGTGCCATCTTTCTTTTTCACAAATAGAACAGGAGCACCCCAAGGTGAGAAACTTGGTCGTGCAAATCCTCTATCAGTCAACTCTTGCAACTAAAATTTCAATTCTTTCAACTCTATCGGAGCCATTTTATACGGAGCTATTGATATCGGAGTTGTTCCTAGCACTAACTTAATGCCAAACTCAACCTCTCGGATCGGTGGTAATCCCGGTAATTCGTCAAGAAACACATCTGGGCACTCACAAACAACAGGTACTGATTCAATTTTCTTTTCTGTCACTTTCGTATCAATCACATATGCAAAATAAGCTTCACACCCCTTTTTCACATAATTCAAAGCTTTCATCAAAAATATCATAGCTGGTAACTTATTCAATTCACTAGACTCAATTCTGATTATCTCATCATTCTGGCATCTCAAATTAATAGTCTTCCATTTGCAATTCACAACCGCATCATGCAATGTTAACCAATCCATACCCAAAATTATATCAAACTCATCAAAGGGTAATAACATCAGATCAGTTGGAAAACAGATATCTCGAAACATCAACGGACAATTCTTGCACACTTTGTCAACCAAAGCACACTTGACTAAAGGGTTTGATAGTCTAATTACAAATTCAGTAGACTCTATAGGCAAAGTCTTACTGGATACTAAGTTCATGCATATATACGAATGAGTAGACCCTGGATCTATCAATGCAATCACAGAAGTATCATAAGGAGTAAAAGTATCGGTAATGACATCTGAAGACGAAGCTTCCTCACGGGCTCTAATAGCATAGGCTCTGGCAGGTGCTCTCGCCTCAGATCGCACAACTGTATCTTTAGTCGCTTTTTGACTACCACTTACATTTCCCATATTTCTGGGAGGTCTACCCCTAGTTGAAGTGTTATTCAACTTTAGATTCTGCACAATCTCTTGTTTAACAAACTCGGGACAGTCTCAGATAAAGTAATCTAAGGATCCACATTTAAAGTAAGCTCGATCATTCAATCTATAATTGCCCAGGATGTCTTTTACCACAATGCCTACACCCGGGTTGATCAGATCTGACATTTCCAACACTAGTAATCGAAGTAGCTAGAGCTCAGAAGCTCGAATGTGATCTTACACGATCTCTAGTCGAATGTCCCACATTAGCCTTTGAACGGCTATAATCATCTCTAAATTTCTTTGATGCTAACTGAAATGACTTACTTGCTGATCTTTTTCTTACCTCTCTAGCTTCTGAATAAGCTTTTCTTTTCTCTTTCCCAAGTTCTTCAGCTTTGTAGGCTCGGTCAACAAGCACAACGAATTCTTTGATTTCTAGAATCCTAACTAACAGACGAATATCTTCATTTAAGCCATCTTCAAATATTTTACATAATATTGCTTCCGTTGAGACACATTCTTGTGCATATCAACTCAGTTTCACAAATTCTCGCTCGTATTCTGTAACAGACATACGGTCCTATTTAGCTCCAGAAACTCTTTACGTTTCTAATCTATGAATCTCCAACTGATATATTTCTTCTGGAATTCAATTTGAAAGAAATTCTAGGTTATTCGTTCTTTCAGAACAATAGAGGTCAGAGTTTTCCACCATCGATAAGCTGCATCCCTCAGTAATGAAATAGCATATTTTACACATTCTTCCGGAGTACAAGATAATTCATCAAGCACTCTGATTGTATTCTCGAGCCAATATACAGCTCTCTTAGCATCATCATCATTAGTAGCTCGAAACTCTTCAGCCTCATATTTTCTGATTTTATCAACCGGAAGCTTACTCAATGAAATTGAATTTACCATTTGTGGCACAACAGGGACTTGTGCAGGGTTAAGCGGGGGTGGAGGTTGTTGAGCAGCCGGATTCGTTCGAACAAATTCCATGAACCACTTGTTCATCATTTGGAAGAAGGCTTGCTTTGGCTCTCCCTCATGATCACTAGAAATTGGCCGAGAATCAGCTGGCACTGCCCCTTGAGCGGAAGCGGGTGCATTGCTCTTAACATCATCAGCTACAGCTCGTTCGGGATCCATTACTATACAAAAACACATTTTAGCTGTCAGGACTCATTACACTATCGTAATTCATATATATGGCATGTATAGCTAGACTCTAATATACTACGTTAGTCCTAGAAGCGACTAAATCGTAGCTTTAATACCAACCAAATGTAACACCCCTAACCTATATCTGTCACTGGACTAGGGTTAAGAGGCATTACTAGACATATCGGAACATTTCACAATTATTTCATAAACATAAATTATACATCAACAAATCATCATCATTCACAATCACATTGTCCCTTTAAAAGGTCTACGAGTCCTTAAACATTCTTTAGGAAGGGTTTGAGACTAAACCAAACACATACAAATTTTTTTTGAAACTTAACATTTTTCAAAGCTACAGAGGTCACACGCCAGTGTGGTCAGGTCGTGTGCCTCACACGGTCTTATTCACGCCCGTGTGTCTAGGCCATGGCAAAACAAAGTATACATACTAACTTATCCACACGACTACAAGACACGCCCGTGTTCCAGGCTGTGTGAAAATTAAGAAGGCTACTGACTTGCTCACACGGCCAGTCACACGCCCGTGTGTCCAGCCTGTGTGGCTATTTGAAATGGCATCCACGCCCGTGTGTAAAACTGTGTGGTCTGCCCAAGCTCAATTGAATTGGCCTTGGAGTAACACGGCAAAGACACACGCCCGTGTCTCTGCCCATATGGGCAAAACTAGGCCATTTACAAGGCCATATTGCCACCCATTTTGGGTCCTCCCTACAAGCACAAAATGGCATATAATTTTCAACCATAATGGATCCAAAACATTATCAATTCAAACACCATTCAAACCATATTATCATCAACCAATTTCATGCTCATTTACCAAACCAAAACATACCAAATTCACATGCCAATTCCATTCATTCAAATATGTTCAACATCCCAATTTCCATATCAAAAATTCATGCCAAATTTCATATCAAATCCACAACTAGCTCACATAACAAACTTACCAAATTGACCATTTTCACTAGGCCATTCATGAACACATCAAACATACCATTTTGGCATCACATATCATATACCAAATTCAAACCATAGTTGCACCAAAACAAGCCATATCACATGGAAAGATTTATACATCTCAAAACATATCATATTATCTCTAGCTTATACATGCCATACTTTAGTATATGCATTTTCAAAAGGTACCAAAATATAATTTGATAGTGTGGTAATGATCCCTCAATGATCCCTCAAAAGGTACCAGAAAAGTATATGTATAAAAGTCACTTATGAAGATCTCAAACCGGTGATTCAAAATACAAAATGTTCCCAAATCATACCAAATCACAAAAACGATGTCCCAACCATATGTAATAGTCGGAAAACGTCATAACACATTAACCATATTGTCAAAAACCAACATTCACACAAACATATGTATATTCAAATGTAAAATGAATGCAATAAGTCAAAGATCCCACCCCACCAACCTTACACCACTTCGTCCACCTTGCACACCACATAGAACGAAAATAGGCTCATCCTCCCTACACACTACATTGTGAAACTAAGACACTCGAATAATAATACGCAGCTGAGCTGACATATGTATAAATTATTGCGGTAAACCGTTGTACAGAAATATTGCAGTTGAATTGCCGAATCAACCTTCCTTCTCTTCGCAACCAAAAACCCCAATTTTATGCAAATGTATGAATGCATACCAAAAACTAATAGTCTCATGGATACAGAAACTCATATTCAGTTGGTCACTTTCAGAATCAGTTTTACTTGCATTACAATTAATATGTAACGATAACAAAAATACCTCAAATTCATTTATCACATCAACTAAACACATGAACAAACAGTTAACTTAAATCCTATAATTGTAAATAGACAATCAAATCTAAGTTGAAAACAGAGTCCCAACACATTTACAGAGGCCTCAACAAACGTTAGACTATACAGGAATTGAAAGAGGTCAATTTCTAACATAGAACACAAAGTCTACAAAATAGGACCACACGGTCGTGTGCACTAGCCATGTGGAAGTCTAGGCCATGTGAAGAACAACATAGCCGTGCGAAAGAGGCACATGCCCATGTGTCCAAGTTACATGGTCGTGTGAGTAGCTCGTGTAACTCACAGTCTAAAAGTACCAAATTAAGGAGCAAAGTAGACAAGGTCATGTGTCCAAGGCACACGCATGTGTGAAAATCGAAAAAAAATCCCCAAATAGTAGCCACACGACCTTGTGGCACTAAAAAACTGCAAAACCCTAATTTCAAAGCCTCACACGGTAGTGTGAACCACAAGTGCGGCACAACCCGTGTGGTCATGAAACCACACTGAAACAGGTTGAAAGTCGTGCTTTTGGCAACAAAACAACCCCCAACCTTTGGTAATTCAAAAATATACCAAAATATACAAAATTTCATGCAATTCAATAGAAGTACAATACTTCAATTAATTAATTTTAGAAACACACCTTAGAACGCGATATCAAGCACCAAGAACCGATCGATTCGCTCTCACCAAACTATTTGGAAACTTTAATTTCACATACAAATTGAAACATAAAAGATATCGAAGCAATTATTTCATTAATCCAAAAGAAAAACTTACCTGATTTAAAATGCAATTAGACGGAACAAACAAAGACAATTAACTCTTAACCAACGGCAAGTAACATATATGTAGAAATAAAAAGAATCAGGAAAGAATTGAAAAACAGAAGAAATCCAATAAAATTCTGAAAATTTGGGGAAACAAAAGGAAATAGAAAGAGAAGAACGTGAAGAGAGTAATGGAAAGAACGTGATATTTTTTTTATGTGAGATATTCCTATTTTTTAAAAAAATAAAACAAAAATAAAATAACACACATTCAACCATCGAACCAACAGGTTCATTTTGACACTAAATCGCTAAAATAAACTCAATTGCTCAACTTATTCATAGACCCTAACTACAAACCTCAAAACTTCTAACCCCAAATTTTAGGATGTTAAAAATTCATTTTATGTAAAAAAAGAAAAAAAAAACTTTCAACTCGTAAGTATATATTACACCATTAAAAGTCTTACAATTTAAGTTCTTTAGTGAATTTTACAATCATTTACCATTACTTTTCTCCGTTTTTAAGTTTAAGCTCTTTATTCAATTCAAATCACCAATCTATTAGCCCTTGTAAACATTAATACAAACTCTTTTACTTCACTTCAAATTCAAGTAATCCACTTACTATCCAAATCACTTCCTAATTTAATTTAAGCAAACATTTTACTTCTTTATAACCAATAGTTACTTCTATATTCATTTCATATTTCCATTACCAATTTTAATGCTAATTACTATTCCTACCTTCTCCAATTGGAATTATAAGTCTTTATACTTGTGTAATTCCCCAAACCTGGCCTAGATGTTTTGGCCGAATCTGACGATGTCACATGATAAGGTGTTTGAAAACTAAGTCGTTACGATATAACCATTTCCATTTAATTACTCTCCTTAATCTCTTATTTAATTAATTGGTAGTTTGAAAACATAGTTCATTGCAGAAGCTTTAAAAATAGTTTCAGTAATCATGAGGCTAGAAAAGAATTTTAGCTTTTTGAAAACCAAGTTTTTCCTACGACTAATAGGTATAAATCTGTAAAAATAAATAAAATCCAAGTTCAAGAAAAAGCCCCAAAAAGTCCTCAAATTACGTCCAAATGAAACCAATAATAATAAAATCATAAATCATAAATAGTAAACCATAAAAGTCCCAAAACTGTGGTCACCGTCGAGTCCTCCGCTGCACCGATCCATCTAAGTCTGGGGATTATTGTTCACATTAAACAAAAAGGGGGTGAGTTTACGTAAACTCAGTGTGTAATCCCACAGAAAACAAGCAATAGTAATCACAATGCACACTTAAAAGCCGTCTTGGGCCTAAACCCTTTTCAGTATCAGTGGCAGTTTGGGCTTTAGCCCAATTCAGTATCAGTAACAGTCAAGTGTTAGGGCCTTAGCCCATCACAGTAATAGTAACAGCTAAGTAGTATACAGTAAGCCAATCCTACCCAACTAGCCCCTACACACCATCTTCATCCCTCCCTACACTCTATGCGGGGTTTAAAACACCCACCCATCCCTATACTCTGAATAGTATCAAATGCGACACATAATTAGTAAAGTGCAGCGGAGCTGCCAAATATTAGGCTTAATAGCCTTTCAGTAAACTTCCTCCAAATAATATCATCCCAACCTAATGCAATGCAACATACAATAAATGACGTGCTATTATGCGATTATCAGTACATACATTCAGTCCAGTATACATGCAAAATATTAACATGCTTAGTACGGATATCATACAATCAGTTTTATACATTTAGGGCTCTAAGTAGTGCTTACCGACCCTACAGTAGGTTCACAGTCGACTTGGGAGACCCGTGCAACCTTAGGAAACATTTCAGAATTATGGGCTCACACACCCATATGGCTTGCCCGTATGGGCCCACACAGCCCAAAATAGTCTAGCCCGTGTGTCGCACACGGCCTACCTAGCCATCACTAAGTCGTGTCCTTCGTGCACGGCCTAGCTTCATTGTTCACACGCCCGTGTTAGGGCACACGGCCTACCATACGGGCGACCACACGCCCGTGTTGCGTCGATAGTTGGGTTTTCTACTTTCATTGAAACCATATTTTTTACGTTTTCGGGTATATACCTATATCGTTTTTTATGCCTAACCACTCCCGAGCACTCCAGTACCTATAATTGACCAATATTTCACTCAATTAATCACTTAAACAATCAAATTAAAGTAAACCCGAAACGGGATATTCATCTTTCAAGTGAAAAATCCTTAGCCTCAATCGAATAACAGAAATTCCACACCCTTAAAATGCTGATGAACGATCTTCAGCCCTTTGATTAACCCCTAAACACAAAACGAAACCCTTTTTAACACTTGACCAAAACAAAGTTAAAGTTTCACCACAAACTAAACTTACCGAATGCGTATAGTCCACGATGTACAATGGAATCAAAAGGAAAAGAAACGAAAGAAGAAAAGGATGAAGGAAAAATTAAAAGAAAATTTGACAGCAAGAAGGGAGAACCAACATCAAAAAGAAAAGAAAGAATGGAGTTTTTTGGGAAAAATGAAAGTGACCAAAAATCTATCATACTACTTCTAACTACCCACCACTACTCAATCTCAACTACTTCAATATTTTAATTCCTCTCAAACACCTACACAGCACTAGTAGTAAAAAAATGATTCCCTCACTTATGCAGGAATTCAAACCCTAGACCTTCAGCATATTAACACTCCACTTAACCACCAGACCAGCAGACCCATTCTAATGTGAATTTACCAACAATTAATTAAAAGTCTACTAACCAAAGATAAGGCTTTATTCATAAAAATACCAAAATTTGACCCAAGTAAGGCTTGAACTTGGAACCACCCAAACACAACCAGAGCACTTATCACCTAAAGCAGACAGATATTTTGTGTCACACATTCACAAAAACAAAAATAAAAAATTTGGGGCATTACAACTTGAGCATAGTATTCATCTTGACTTTAATTTATCTCTTCTCAATTACTCTTGATATGGTACATTTATGATATCATTTCTGTGTCATCTATTATACAAGAATGTCCACCTTCGTAATGCAATATTTTACCATTAATCTATTTATAAACACCCAATTTCTAGTGGTGTCAGAAAATACAGTTTTGAAATCTCATTTCCGTAGACCAAGTCCGTAAGGATAAAATATAAAAATTAAAAAAGTTAGTGTGAAAATATATTAAAGTTCAGTTAAGTAATTTAACTGAGAAAATAACTAATTAAAGCTCAAGGACTAAATTGTAAAAGTCCAATCATTAATGAGTTTTAATTTAGAAAATGCTTGAGGACTTACATAATAAATATCCAAAAAACCAAAATAGTTATTAAACCATTGCTCTTTTAAAGTTAGTGGGAAGTGATGATGAAAACCATTAATTAAATTAATTATGATTAATATATATTATTTAAGTTAACAATTAATTAAGATTAACTAAATTAATTAAACTTTAAATTAAATATATACTAAGTTTAGTGGAAAGAAAGATGAAACTATTCTTATCTTTCTCCACTATTTTTCATTAAAGAAAGAAAAAAAGAAAATCCCAAGCATTCAACTAAGCCTTCTGATCGTGATGAGATGAATTAATAAAATCGATCGTACCTGAAAACTAACTATTATCACGATAAAAAGGCAAGCGCACCTATCGAATAGTAGTATAGCTAGTGGCAAGACCAGAATATCAAATCCAAGGAACTAAAAGTACCAGTAATGACTTCCTTCCTATTATCTAGCCTAAGAAACATTTGGGGTTTAGTTGGGGTTTAGTTCATGTTTATAAAAAGAAACATCTCAGAATAAAGAAAATAGCAAAACATAAGAAAACCCAAAACTCCTGAAAGGATAGAAGGGAGATCCTCTATCTTGATGTAGATCCTAGCTTTTAAGATGGATCAATCGGCTTTCCTTCGAGTAATCTCCTACTTTTAACTTCCCGTCTTGGCGGGAATAATGTCCCTTCTACTGTACTCCCTTGTAGTTGCCTCCTAGGGTCTTTATATAGAGTTTAGAATGTCTTTCTTAGCCCCTAAGTAGCCTTTTCCAAGTGAAATTGAACTCCATCATGACAGGGACACGACCGTGTACCACGCCCGTGTGAGTCGACTTCCAGGCCGTGTTCGAGCCTGTTAATGTGGCACGGCCGTGTGCCACGCCCGTTTGACGAACTTCCAGGCTATGTTGATTATTGATTTGGGCCTAATTTGCCCGTTTTTTGACACGTTCCTTGCTATTCTCTTCGTTATGCTCACCTAAGTATAAAACATGAAATTAAAGGTTTAGGAGCATCAAATTCCACAAATTCAATGATAATTCATCCAGAAATTAGGCTAAGCATGAGGTAAAAATATGTATAATTTACGGTTTATCAAATACCCCCACACTTAAGCCTTTACTTGTCCTCAAGAAAAATCTAAATTCACAATTAAAAATCATTCTTCTCAACTTATAATCCTTATCAATAAAGTTTCAAACTAATTCACAAGTAATCATACAATGAAAATTCAACAACAAGAAAATCAAAGTCTCAAACAATCTAAGTTGAGAATTTTATCATAGAAACATAGGTTTTCTCCCTTCTCCTAAGTAATTACCTTGAACTCAAAATCAACAAGAGTTGAAATCCTCACTAAAGATTCACTCTATCCACTCGAAGTGTTTAGGGTTCAAAAATTAAACACTCATTAGTCAACCTGAAAAGTTATTACCATTAGCTTGCAGGAAAATCAAATCTCCACCACTATAGATTGATATGACACATCGATCAAAAGGTCTTTCAATGGTTGTAATAGGGCTTTGGTTAGGGGTGTTGTCACAAGCTGAAAAAGAGGTGTAGAATCAAGATTGAACTGAAAAATCATCTAGCTAGAAAAATCTCTATTAATGAACATATTCCTAAAAATAAAGCCTTTTTGATGACATCATTCTGGATTCGGAAGCTTATAATAGAAACATGCAAAAACATTGAATTACAACTGAAATATGAATTACAACTGAATTAACTGTATATACACTTTTTTTAAGAACAAATCAAATAATAATAAATTAAATATTTATAAACTTTACAAACTGAAAAAGAGAACAAAGCTAGACAATAATTCAACTCAAATCTCGACAAAAATAAAGATCAAAATAATTGAAGGGAATTCAACAAAAAAAATGGGTTATAGGTTAATTTAAAAGGTAAGTCAATGAATGGGTTGTTAGGCTCAATGGGGTTCACTAGGGGTTAATTTATGAATGTAGGCTTTTGTGGAGTAAGTGGCTTAAACCTAGGTGCCTTTATCATTTCGGTATATGAAATCAATGATGTGGTCTCGACATGTATAATCGAAGCAAGTTCTAGAATAACAAATCAGTATTGACTCACTCAAAGCAACAATAAAAGTGAGCACAAAAGGATGTATGCTCAAAAGGCTCAAAAATCTAACCAGAATTATGGCTTTTAATGTCAATCCTGCGAATTTCAAATTTCAAGATAATACTTAAAATTGGAAAAAACAACCTAGAAAATTTGTAAATTCTCAAAAATTTCAACTTATCATGCTTGATTCCCTGATGTCTTAAAGTTTGAATAATCAAAGCATAAATACCTATGTCTTAATTCTCAACATATCAATAAAAATCATAAATCAATCAGAATTCATCTTAATAGGGGAATGAGAATAATTCAGGGAATTAAGAATGATATAAAGAGTGAAAGTGAGTTCCCCCCACACTTAAGATGTACATTGCCCTTAATGTACAAAGATAAATTGACAACATAAATATAAATCTCAAGTTAGGGATAGAATTTAAAACTCCCTAAATATTGGATGGAACCCTTGAATTGGAGGTGTGGAAACTTGTAGGAAGGGATGTCGATCCACAGACTCTGGGTCAGAAAAATTATTTTTGTCGTGGTGGTTATGGTGCTAGTGGTGGAGGTTAGGATGACTATGGTCACATGGGACCTAACAGTCATGGCAGAGTTTCCCATTAGAGTTGGATTTAAGCTATAAAGTTCCTTTGAAACTGTGATAGCATAAATAAGAATTTAGGGATTTAAGTTAAGCACAATTTTCTCGTTAGGGAATAGCCGATATGAAATATTTAAAACAAAAATAAGGTCTTAAAGTACTAAAATTCAAATAATGAAATAGATGAGATTCAAATGAAATAAAAGGAAAAATAAAAATAAAAATAAAGAAGAAGATAAGAGGACTCGTGAGTCCTAATCTTCGGATGGCTCGTGAGGTAGGGATGGTGGCGCAAGATGAAGATGTTGACAAATGTGAACTAAGGTTACATCAATGAAATCAAATTATTGAAAATGTTGTTGCTAGAATTAAGCAAACTGCTTAGAAGTGAGGTAGCCTAAAGCTGCCGCATGAACTGGGCGGCGAGTAGGTGGTGGCTCAGTCAGTGCCTCCTCCTGTGGTGGGACATCATCAGGAATGTCCGCTGGGTCCTCCTATTTGGCACCCTGGGATAGTCGGTATTGTGGAGGGTTGGTCCCATGTCAGTGTTAAATCATCCTCATATGCAGTATACTCTAGATGCCTTGCGGAGCCATCTGGCCGACGATAGTGTAGGAGGATGTCTGGGCCGCGGTATTGAGTACGCTGAAGTAGCGGGCCAATCACATGATGTATGGGCCCATCGAGATTACGACCCTACGGTGTCACTCTGTCTGGTGCTGGATGGCATGGACGATGAAATAGGCGAGGTCGATCACGTGTGCGTGTGCTATGCTCCACAAAAAGTAGGTGTCGTGGGTGTTGACGACGCTGGTGCTTTCTCGCCTGCCTGTCAATGTATGCATGAGTAAGGTGTGAATGTACCTCAGTGAAGGGGCGAGAGCTGTCGCTTTGGAATGACTGGGGCCGCATGTGGGCTAGCTAGGGACCAAGGCGCGTCAACATTTGACTGGAGAAAAGTGAATGTGGCGGTGGAGCTCAGACAGGTCCTCCTCTTCTAAAAATTTTTCGGTGTATAGGCCTACTGTTGTACCGAACCCCGATACACTGAGTTGTCGAACCAGGCCTCCTAGGCGGAATTAAATCATCCCTGGATCGTCGTGCCGGGTCATGACTGTTTGGAGGTGGAACATTGAAAAAAACTCTAGGGTGAGCTCGAGGTAGGTAGGCTCAACTATTTGGAAGAACTAGTCTCATGGGTCTGTTGTCAACAAGGCTCGAACTTCATCTGCTAGTTGGACCTACTCTAAAGTAGCCCAATCGATGCATCTCCCTACTCCGAGGGGCCTCGCTCTTAATATCTGAAACAGTTCCTCTTGGGAACTTTGCGGGAACTGGAGGAGAGGATGGCGAACTTCAGTGGTGGGTCTAGACGAGGAACCACCGGGTCTTTTTTTTCTTTTTAGAAGTGGGTACGGTAGCTTTCTTACCTCTCGAAGATGACATGATTCCTAAAAAATAGAATGAATAAATTAGACTCAAAAAGAATAAGTCAGGAGGGTTCATAAGTCCTTAAAATGACAAGTTAAGCTAATCAAAACTTACTAAGCAAAGGTCAATTTTACTAATTTGAATACCATATTCGATTCATCCTAAGCATAGAACTTCTAGCAAAAAAAATGATGCAGGCAATGGCTTGTTCTAGTGAGTTTTTATCATCAATGGCAGTCCAAAACCAATTGCATGAGATAGTTAAAGATGGCAACAAGAGAATGATCAAAATGGCATTATTCTAAATCAATAGATCATGGTTATTGCATGGATATCAAGTGAATAATTGAAAAAATAAATTGAACGAGTAAAAATGAATAAAAATATAACTAATTGAAAATAAAAACAAAGATTAAGAGAAAAGGGAAAGGAGAACTGAATGGGTAGTTGTAGGGGCGAAGCAGAGTCATAGGGACATTTGCACGGGCGTGGTAGTGTTGGCTAGGTCAGCGGCGGCGCTAGGAGAGGCTGGTATGAGCAGTGGTTGGGAGAAAATTTTAGGGTTTTAGTAGAGAAGAAGATGAATAGTAGGATGTTTTTATAGCAATTAGGGCACACGGGCATGTGACACGCCCATATGACTCAGGTTTAGCCCGTGTGGTTCGAAATTTGAGGATTTTGGCACGCCTGATTCGTGACACACGCCTATGTTCCTAGGGCGTGTTAGGGCACACGGCCATGTCGCACGACCGTGTCCTTCGATGTTCGCTTCTCCCATGGCCGTGTAGGGGGTCACACGGCCGTGTATGAAATGGCAGGTTCGACCACGGCCTTAGGGCACTGGCGTGCCGCATGCCCGTGTTGAATTAACAGGATTAGCCACGGTCTTGGGGCACGGGCGTGCGATTTGTCAGGATTGGCCACGGCAACCTCACACGGCCGTGGCTAGTTGTCGTTGCCCGTGTGTTAGGGAAATCTTACCCTGCTCATACACGGCCATATTGCACGGTCGTGTCTTTCCTCATGGTGTCCACACGGCCTTAGGCACGCCCGTGGGAATGGCCGTGTGGTTTGAAAAATCTACATTCGAAGGGTTAGTTGATGGATTAGAGAGTTTAAATAAAAGAATTTTACTACGTCAGTGCTCGGGTTGCCTCCCGAGAAGCGCTTGTTTATAATCTAAGCTTAACTTTTCTCAAACTTATTCGGTCACGGTGGTTTAAAGAGTTGAAACTCTTCTATCCTGCTTTCAATTTTATTCTCAACATAAGGTTTGAGTCGAGTATGATTTACCTTGAAAGTGCCTAGTGTCTTATGTGTTATCTCGACTGTACCATAGGGAAAGATTTTCATTACCGTAAAGGGAGGTGTGTCACTTGTATGAAGTTTTGCATTCAAAATTCAAGGATCTTCCTCTTGTAAGAGTACATTATCCCCTACCTTAAATTGATTTGTTTTTACGTTAGGGTCGTCTTGGTGATGCTTTGGGTTGGTGTGGCATATTTTGGGCTTTTCTTGTTGATAGTTCAGCCACTCATCTAGTTCCTCAATTTGGAGCATTCATTTTTCATGTATATTTTCCTTGGATGGACTCGTCTGTGGTTGGGTCGCCCTTATATGAAGTGTATCCTGCAAATACGGTTGGATGGTGAGATCATTCTTATTACAAGGACTCATAACAATATTTTTATCATCAACAATCTTATTCGAGTTTCTGGCTTGTAAAGTAACTTTGTCATCACCTACACGAAGTGTAAGCTCGCTTGTGCCTACATCAATTATGGTTCTAGCAGTTGCTAAAAAGGGTCGCCCTAGAATTAAGGGTACATTGCTATCCTCATCAATGTTTAGAACAACAAAGTCGACTGGGAATATAAATTTATCAATTTTTACAAGTACATCTTCAATTATGCCCTTTGGAAATCTAATAGTTTTATCAGCCAATTGGATGCCCATCTTAGTTTGTTTAGGATTCCTAAAACCTAGTTGTTTAAATAATTTATACGGTATTACATTAATACTACCCTCTAAATCAGCTAAAGCATTTTTGACGTCTAAACTACCAAGTAAACAAGGAATTGTAAAACTCCCTGGATCATTTAGTTTGTTGGGCAGCTTATTCTGTAAAATAGCTGAGCACACTGCATTCAGTTCCACATGAGATGTCTCATCTAGCTTTCGTTTATTCGTCAGTAGCTCTCTTAAAAATTTAACGGTGTTTGGCATCTGCGAAAGAGCTTCAATAAACGGTAAGTTAATATGTAATTTCTTTAAAAGTTTAAGGAATTTACCGAATTGTTCATCTATGCAGTCTTTCCTTAGCGTATTTGGGTATGGGATACGAGGCTTATACTCTTTGACAATTGCTTCTTTGGAACTTACCTCATCCTTACTTTTACTTACCACAGTCTCCTTACATGGCTCTGGGTTGGTTTTGGTTAACCCTTCCTCCTCTATTGTATCCACGGCATTAAGTTGCTCCTTAGGGTTAGTCTCTATGTTGCTTGGTAACCCACCTTGTGGTCTTTGAGAAATTAGCTTAGCGAGCTGGCCTATTTGAGTTTCGAGTCCTTGAATGGATGCTTGCTGGTTCTTCAGTGCCATTTCGGTGTTTTGAAAATGAGTTTCTGACACGATGATAAATTTTGTAAGCATCTCCTCAAGGTTCAGCTTTTTCTCTTGTTGGAACGGGGGCTGTTGAAATCCCGGTGGAGGTGGTTGCCTTTGATTTCCTTGCACTCCCCATGAGAAATTTGGGTGGTTCCTCCAACCTGCATTGTAAGTATTACTATAAGGGTTATTTTGGGATCTAGAATTATTACCCATATAGTTGGCTTGCTCAGTTTCTATGCCATGTCCATAGGAGGAGTAACCAGAATTGCTCATGCTTCCTTGGATTGAGTCACATTGCATTGCTGGGTGTATCTGCGTAGAACCAACAAAATTATCAATCTTTTTATTAAGTAGTCCTACCTGATTAGAAAGCATGGTGACTGCATCAATATTAAAACTCTGGCAGCTTTCTGTGGCTTTGTTCTCATGACTTGCCACTGGTAGTTATTCAGTGGCATCTCTTCTATGAACTCGTAAGCTGCTTCTGGTGTTTTGTTGTTGATTGTTCCACCGGCGGCTGCATCGATCATTTGTCTCGTCGACGGATTGAAACCGTTGTGAAAGGTTTAAACTTGTAACCATAGAGGTAACCCATGGTGAGGGCACCTTCTCAATAAGTCCTTGTATCTCTCCCAAGCATCGTAAAGTATTTCTAAATCCATCTGTACAAAAGAAGAGATATCATTCCTTAATTTAGCCGTTTTAGCCAGCGAAAAATATTTGAGCAAAAATTTTTCAGTCATTTGTTCCCATGTAGTGATAGACCCTCATGGTAAAAAATTTAACCACTGTTTAACTTTATTTTTCAAGGAGAATGGGAATAACCGAAGACGAATGGAATCATCAGAAATGTCATTTATTTTAACTGTGTCGCAGAATTCCAAGAAATTGGCTAAATGAGCATTAGGATCCTCATCCTGCAAACCATCAAACTGAACAAATTGTTATATCATTTGAATAGTGTTAGGTTTCAGTTCAAAATTATTTGCAGCAATAGTAGGCCTAATAAAACTAGATTCAGTACCAACCAAATTAGGTTTAGCATAATCATACATAGTACGCGGAGCAAGATTTTGCTCGACAATATTCGCGGCTACTACAGGAGGTAGCTGATTATCGTGATTTGCCTCCATCTCTTCAGCAAGTTCAGGTTCTTTTTCTTGACTTTGTTCTGGATATTGCAAGCTTCTTCTTATATCTCTGCGAGTTCGAAGGACTGTAGCTTCTAAATCATCGTCAAACAATAATGGTCCTCTTGGGTTTCTTCTAGTCATAAACAAGAGGCACCTAGAAGGGAAAAAGAAAAAGAAAATTTTAGTAAATAAAACCTAAATTAAAAATAGGAAATAAATTACAATAAAATAAAAAATGGCTAAAGTAATAGGAATCGAGTGTTTCTCATATTTCAGCTCCCCAACAACGGCGCCAAAAACTTGATCGTGATGAGATGAAGTAATAAAATTGATTGTACCTGGAAACTAACTATTATCACGATAAAAAGGCAAACGTATCTATCAAATAGTAGTATAGCTAGTGGCAAGACCAGAATATCGAATCCAAGGAACTAAAAGTACTAGTAATGACTTCCTTCCTATTATCTAGCCTAAGAAATAAAAGGGGTTTGGTTGTAAACTATTCTAAACTAAACTAAAGAAACCACAAAGAGTAAATTGGGAGATTGCTTTTGGGGAAAAACTAATTGATGAGGGTAATACCTAAGGAAGAATCCACCTAAACTTCACTTGTTATCTAACTCTGAACCAGATGATTTCTTTATTTGATTTGATCCATAGAGATCCCTAAATTATGTTAATACCTCCGTCGAGGATAAGAACAACTAATCCTAGGTTGATTAATTGAAATCTCTTTCTAATTAAAACCCCTAGTCTTGCATTAACTCGATCTACGGCTCCCCATATTAGATTTGGCTCTAATTCGGCAGATTTTCGTCGTCCTATGTCTAGAATTGCGATCAACTCCGCTTAATTGTTTTGGATCTACTCCTATGCAGGGACTTTTGCTCCTCTACATAAGTACATTCGACTTACATCAATATCTCGGAAATATCAATTTAAGAATTAAAAACACAATTAAGAACAAATCAAATATTTATCACATAGTTCAGATAACAATAACAAGATCTGTCTTAGGTTTCATCCCCCTTAGAAAGAAACATCACAGAATAAAGAAAATAGCAAAACATAAGAAAACCCAAAACTCCTGAAAGGATAGAAGGGGGATCTTCTGTCTTGATGTAGATTCTGGCTTCTGAGATGGATCAATCGACTTTCCTTTGAGTAATCTCCTACTTTTAACTCCCCGTCTTGGCGGGAATAATGTCTCTTCTACTGTACTCCCTTGTAGTTGCCTCCTAGGGTCTTTATATAGAGTTTAGAATGTCTTTCTTAGCCCCTAAGTAGCCTTTTCTGAATGACATTGAACTTCATCACGATAGGGACACGCCCGTGTGCCACGCCTGTGTGAGTCGACTTCCAAGCCGTGTTTGAGCCTGCTAATGTGGCATGGCCGTGTGCCACGCCTGTGTGACGAACTTCCAGACCGTGTTGATTATTGATTTAGGCCTAATTTGCCCCTTTTTGGCCCGTTTTTGCTCTTTTCTCTTCCTTATGCTCACTTAAGTATAAAACATTAAATTAAAGGTTTAGGAGCATCAAATTCCACAAATTCAATGATAATTCATCCAAAAATTAGGCTAAGCATGAGGTAAAAATATGTTAATTTATGGTTTATCACTTTCGGTTATTCATTTCTTAAAGTAATCAAATTATTTCTTTGAAATTTTATAGATTTATGATCATGAGAGCTTGATTTAGCTAGCTCATTTATCAATTTGTTCAATTGCTTAGTTTTTAGCAACTTTTCATTAGAGAGAAACTGATTATTTAGGGCTTATTTTGAAGAAATTGATAGTTAATAAGCTTACATTGTAAACATGACTAGATTAGAAATTGAATTAAGCTTGTTAGATAACTTTGTAACATTAGGGATTAAATTGAATAAATTGAAAACCTATCATGAGATTATGTTATGAATAGAAATTATAGGGTCATTAATTAAAAAATGTGAAATAGGATTTTGATCCGATGTTAGAAATAAAAAAAAATATGCATATCTCGAGCTTAGGGACTAAATTGAATAAAATACAAAATATGTTCAGCTATATGTTTGAATGTTAATTAGATGTAAACTAATGTTGTTTCTATTAATTGAATTATCGAACATAGCTAAAGACAGTGTTGAGTCGTCATAGAGAAGGGAAAGACGAGAGTCGTAGACAAGTGTCAAATGTTTCGATTTGTACTTTTATGATTCAAGATCATTCTATTCATATACATACATATACATGTTTTTTTCATATTAACTATTAAGGTAAGACTATTACTTGTCTTGAATTGAATATGTGACAGTATTAAATGTCGAGATTGTGAATTGGTCTGAGCATAATAGAAATAAGTATGACATGAATTGCTAAATGGCATGTGATATGTGATATGAATTGTTGATGAAAATGGTATGAGATCATGATATGTGAATTGGTTTATAATATGAATTGAAACATTGGTTACCTTATTAGTTGTTCGGGTAAAGTTGGATATAGTTGGCATGTCATAGGATCAGCTTTAATGATTAGAAACCTTCATTGTCGAACAACAAAGGGTGGTAGAATATACATATTTTGGTAGTCATCATTGTTGAACAACCCAAGATGACAGAGTAAAAGATTTTGAAAGTCATTGTTGCCAAGCAACCTAGGACGGCAGTATGTACATGTTTTAGTAGTCATTGTTTTCGGGTTGTAACAGCCCGGTTTAGACCCTAATCGAAATAGTGGTTTCGGGACCACATATTCGAGTCAGAAGAATATTTTATTATTATTTTTTGTACTTATAATATGTGAATTAGCATGTGTGAAAGTCTCGTATAAAAATTTAGTCATTTGTGTGCTTAATTATGAAAAATGATTAAATTACAGAAGATGAAAAATGGCATTCTCAATGTTGATGTGTTATATTGTTATGATTTAATTTGTTTGAAAATCCTTAAAAGGCTATTAAGCCATTATTAAGTTATTGGACAATTATGTCCATGGTTTATATGGTTTTATTTCATGTTTCATTAAGGATAATAATGGAAATTGTTTATTAAATTGTTTTATAATAAAATAAATAGAAAAATAAGGCCATTATCATGTTTCTCCACCAATTTTAGAAAGAAAGAAAGGGTTTTGGTGTTTTGTTACATTCGGCTATCTATTAAGCTTGGATTAAGGTATGTTTTACTTTGGTTTTTGATGATTTCTACGTTTTTGTGATCGTTGCTTCGTGTTCTCTTAAGCCAATACCTTAATTTTAGGATTTGAGTATGATTTTAAAATGTGCCACTGGTGAAATGGTGAGCTTTGTGATGATAGTTGGTGATAAATGAAAAATATGTGTTAGATTAATATGCTTTGTCCTTGGATTTTTTATGAATTTAGCTAATTTGGGCTAAATTGAGAAAAATGAAATAGAGAGGGACAAAAATGTAAAATTGATGAATTATGTGGGCTTGATTGAACTAGAGGAAAATTCGGCTAGGCCTTGTATAAAAGAAATTATGTGTATTTGATGATGTTGTGAAATAGGGACTAAAATGTTAAAATGTGAAAATATGAGGGCTAATTTGCAAAATGCCCTAATTATGTGTTTTTGTATTGAATTGATTGAGTGTCAGATTGAATGTGTAAATTTTAATACGTATCGATCAAGAAAAGCAACATCCAGATTTGGATCGTGGGAAATCGAAAGTTGATGAATAATCGACTCTTTTAGACGTATCACACTCGAGGTAAGTTCATAAGTTATAATTTCACTATAAATATTGTTAATTGCATTGATATTGTATAAATATTGATGATTGGAACCTTGGAGAAGGTTGAGATAGTGAAATTGATGTTATAAATGGGGATAGTGATTAAAACGAAGTGTGAGAAAGCTCATTTGAACCTTAGGACTAGATCGGAATGCTAGTGACATGTCATTAGGTTATGATTTGGCTTCGGGCCATGATATTAACACTACGGGTGCGAATAATACCTTGATTTAGCTACGGGCCATGGTATAGGTATTATGTAGGAGTGACCTTGAGTTGGCTACAGGCCATGGTATAGGTGCTCCAGGATAAGTTACCTTGATTTGGCTATGGGCCATGGTATAGGTACTTATTGATGAAAATGATCATGTACCCGATTCCTACTTTGAATGGTTCAAAGAGTCAACAAATATGGTAAATGAGTTAATGAGATTAATACAAATTGTATAGGTACGTACGATGTTTATATGAGAATTATTGAGATGAGCAAAGGTGTTGCATTGTGAAAAACTATTTAAGTTGTATAAACCATGTTTTGAGACATCGATAAAGGTTTGTGGCATTATACTTGGGTTGGAATTGTATAAATGAATGATTTACAATTGAATTTGTAAATTGAATTACTTACTTATGACTTACTAAGCTATATGCTTACTTGGTGTGTTTACTCCTATTTTATAGATTATTGAAGCTACTGAATTCTCGGGAAGCGTCAAGGATCTTCATCGCACTATCCAAACATATTTTGGTATCTTTTGTGCTTGTAAATAGCTAAGTATGGCATGTATAGGCTAGGGGTATTTTGAATACATTTTGAGTTGTATATATATTATGCCAAGTGAGTTGGCTAACTAATGAATGAGATTATGCTTGTTATTAGTATGTGACTTGTGTTGCAAATTGAGATGCTATATGGCACAAATATGGCCTATTATGAAATGGTTATTTTGGCATGAATGGTGTTGAGATTTTGGTAACATTTGGATATGAAATGAAATGGTTTATGATGATTTACCAAGCATGTATCTTGATGTGAATGTGACTTGTGAATAGGTATGTCTTGGCATGCAAATTGAGCTTAGAATTGGTTGGGTATATTATGAATAGAATGATGTATGTTTTGGATTGGAATTTGGCTAAATTGGTTGCCTATTTATGCCTTTTATGCTGTGCAAATTGATGTTTGTAGGTACATAGCTATTTGGGTCTGAAATATGGCTTAAACCAAACTTATTTAGTGCCACACGACCTGAACACACGGACATGTGTCTCGACCGTGTGACCCCTGTTTTGTAGTCAATAAAGTCAGTATAGCACACAGGCTAGACATACGGGCGTGTTAGGTGACCATGTGGCTAAGTCAAGATGACTTACAAGTTGGACACACCGGTGTGTCTGGTGACTGTGTGACCTAGTCAGTGTTGCACACGGGCTAAGGTGAAATTTAAGGCATGGTCGTATGGAGCACGCGGTCTAGCCACACGGGCGTGTGCCCTTTTAAAAGGGTAAATTTTTATAATTTTGTAAAAGTTTCAAATGTTATCGGTTTAGTCTCGACTCTTTCCTTAAGCATGTTTAAGGTCTCGTAGACCTTCTAAAGGGACTATATGCTTGTGTATGACAACTATGTAATGATGAATGATATGTGTTTATGATGTGATTGTGTAATGACGTGTATTGATTGATAATGCCTCGTAACCCTAGTCTGGCGATGGATACGGGTTAAGGGTGTTACACGGGTAACTTAGGATGACAGAATAATAGATCTGTGTATCTGTCTTAAGTTCGTGTTGGGTTAATAGGGTTTATAAAACATGAATTGGTTATAAGATAATTAAAATGAAATGAGACTGAATTTGGTATAGTTTGTACATATGTGAAATGTTTAAACCATAGAATGTGAAATATCATGCAAACTGGTTTATACAAGCTCAGAGGACTAACATAGAAACAAAACGAATCAATAGATTTGACACAGAAATGAGATATTGATATAGTCAAATGTTATGAACTGAAATGGAAATGTATGCATTATTGAAGGTAGAATGCTAACATGATATGTTTATTTAGATTTGCTAATTGTGACAATGTATGAATTTAAGCATATGACATGAATAGGTGGAAACGAAATGGTTATGACTAATCATATATTGACTTGTTTTAGTTTATATTAATGTTAATGTTATTGACTTGAAACATGAAAGTACCACTGAGCTTTATCGCTTAGTGTATGATTTGTTTACTCTGTGTGCAAGTATTAGCAAATCTCAAAGACTCGAGAAGTGATCCAGCATCCAAACCGCGACACTCAACTTAACAATGTTTGTATAGTTCTTTTGTTTTCGATAAATGGCATGTACTTATGTTTTGAGCTGATTTTGTATTGTAAATGATCTTTTTGGAAGTTTTGGTAATTAATGTAAACTTAAATCAAGTTTATGGTTTGTTTAGTATGCTTGGAATTGGTATTTCTTTTGCAATAGATAAAATAAACAATTATTCACTTGTTTTAGGTGTCTTGAATTGATACCATATGGTTCTTGTGAAACAATCAGTTATGTTTCAACGTTAAGTCCTTAATGTCGCGACAAGAAATCGACACTGAGTTGCATCACAACCTGGAACCCCCGAAGTTACGACGTCAACCTAATATTTTGAAATCTTTACATTTTATTCCTTATTTGATTTCGGGTTATCAAAAGAGTTTTCGTAAGCTCATATAAAGCCTAGATATGATTGTACAACATGTCATGAATGCATAATGATTTTAGTAGCATGTATGAATTGTTAAATTGAATTGTAATTGTTTGTAGTTGCACTGGCAACATGTAACACCCCAAACTTGGCCTGGACGTTATGGCCGAATCTAGCGATATCACTTGATAGTGTTTTAGAAATCGCATTAATTGATATATTCCAATTGTTTCGGTTATTATCTTTATTTAGTTCGAAAAACGAGTACTAATAGAATTGTTTAAAAACATTTCTTTTACACAGAAGCTTTCGAAACCAGATATATATTTTTTTCTCCTTTTTGAAAATTGTTTTTACTTATGAAAATTTAGTTTAATTTAGGAAAACCGCACTTTTGTTGCGTTGCAATTTGTAAATCCATAATAAATAGTTTAAATCCCAAATTAAAACCAAAACAGTCCAAAGTCCAAAAATTTACATAACCAAACCCAAATTAAATGATGTAAAAGTGAAAACCGTAAATAAATAGTTCAGAAGTGGTGGTCACCGTCGAGCCCTCTGCTGCACCGACCCGTCTACTGTTGGGGATTACATGAACAGTTTAAAAAGAAAAGAGTGAGTTTTCACAAACTCAGTGTGTAATCCTTCACAGAAAGCATGCAAACAATCAAATAATAGAGTACAGTCATAATTTACTCATATTTCGAGCTTGAGCCTTTTTCAGAATCGGTGTGGACCTTAGCCCACTCCAAAATAGAGTCAAATACAGACTTAGGGCCTTAGCCCATCATAGATATAGCATGCATAACAGGTCAGAATAATAGTAACATGCCCACCAACCGTGCACACCAGCTCCGTCCAACTCAACACACCATGTGGGGATAAAATCGACCCACCCATCCCAACAGACCAAATAGGGGATAAAATTAACACTTCCATCCCTACACATAATATAGTACCGAAATGCGACAAAAATCAGAAATATGCAACTTAGCTGCCAGATAACATGCTTTAGAAGCCTTTCAGATACTTTCTTCAACTTTATCAAACCCACCCCAATGCAATGCATCATACAAGAATGGCATGCTATAGTGCATATTAATAGACATATATACATATTCAAAGCAGATCAGATATACATGCTAAGTGCATACATCACAATAACAGATCATAAGAATAAAGGTCTAAGATATCCTTACCAACCCTTCGATAGGTCACAGTCGACTTGGGCGACTCGTGCAACCTTACAGTACATTTTAGAAAAATGGGCTCACATACCCATGTGGCCCGCCCGTGTAGCCCACACGGCCCAAATTGGTCTTGGCCGTGTGAAATCTCAAACAACCGTGTGGTTTACCCGTGTGGGCCTACACACCCGTGTGGCCCACACGGCCTAATTGGCCAAGCCCATGTCTCGCACACAGCCTCGCGGGCCATAATATGACCGTGTCATGTGCTCGTTCACTCACGCACAGCCTGGTTCGTCGATCACACGGTCGTGTATCGCCACACGGCCTACCATACGAGCAATCCACACGTCCGTGTGGCGCCGACAGATTACTTTTCGGCTTTCATTGAATCTCGTTTTCTATGCAATCGAAGCACACACCTGATACGATTTTGACGTGCAAATACTCCTAAGCACCCTGGTACCTAAAATCGACAATTCCGAGTCCAAAGTCAGTCAATTAAACTGAGTTACTAAGAACAGGCAAATCCCGAAAGTTAACGACCACCTTACCTCATTAAAAACGAAACAAAGCGTACTACTATACTTACCGAACACCGAAAAAACGAGACACTAATCAACACTTGACAGAAGAGAAACAAACAAAAAAAAGAACAAAAGGGAAAATGACAGTAGGAAATGGTAGAAATTTTGGCAGTGAGGGAGAGAATTTTGGGGAGAAGACACCAGAGAGTTTCTTGGAGGAAAAACCAAAAAAAAAAAAAACTGATAACTCCCATTTCCCCCAACTTCCCTTATTTTTCTCCATCCACTACCCGCTACTTAGTCTTTTGGTTAAACACCACCTCTAACCGAGATTCTATAGCAAAAAAAAAAATACCCTTGCCACAGCTGAGATTCAAACACAAGACCTCTCCCATATTGGTAATCCACTTAATCACCAGACCAACAGGCCCATTCTAACATACTCATACAAATAAATACTTATAAGCCTATTAACCAAAGGTAAGACTTTATTCAATAAAAACCGAAAATTTGCCCAAACTAAGGCTTGAACTTGGGACCTCTCACACACATCCAGAACACTTAACTACTAAAGCAAACAAATATTTGTGTCAAATAACTTCAGAAACAAATTCATAAATTTTGGGGCGTTACAAAACAAATGTGGTATCTCGTAGCTCGGACCCGGCGATCAGATTGAGTATAGGGTGTTACACTATTAGCGTAATATGTTATCAATCTAGTTATTACACAACTTGTAATACATGATGGAGGAATGCTAATTTAGATATATGAAAAAATTTATCTATCGCACCATTGTCACATAAGTCCCCAATCATCACACCGATAGCATACAGTGTTTAAATATAACCCTCCATCACACCAGTAGCATATATAAAATATATCAAATAGCCTCTATCGCACCAGATGCACATAGTGCAATAATGAATTATATAAACATTAATTGTGTACTCTCTAATACCTCGTACACTATAATAGCCAATACTATTAAAATTTCCTTGACATGCCAATTATATCTAAATCTATTCTTGCTAGTTTACTAGGATATTTCCAATTATTAGTTGCATATATGTAAGTGTAACACAACTGCCAATTACATAGCTCAAGCATCATAATTCCTTGATTCCATTTGAGTTGCATATAATATAAATGGACTTAAATTACAACTAACCATTTGTTAAGTCTCAATATAATTTCATGCCTCATAGTTTTGAAAACTATTCCATTCTATGCAACGATTCATTTCATTAATTTATCAGTTCAATTTCATAAGTTCAATATACACATTATAAACCATTCCTCACTTTCACTAACAACATAATTACCTATGTTCAAGGAAGCATATTTAGCATGTTAATCAAACTTACCATTTCCACTTACTTTTATAGACAATATTACTATTATTTCTTGGATGTCAATATCATATTTCTTATAATTAACTTGGTTATAACATTTGTAGTCTTAAGCTCATATTTTTGACATGGTTAAACATACATACAAAAAAATTAGAATTTAGTGAGCACGTACCAATTAAGAGCACCACAAGCTTTAATCTGCTATCTTTTCCTTGCCTTTGCTAGTGCGAACAACTTCGTTATCTTGTTCACCTTCAAAGAAACATATCCAAAGAATAATTCAATTTCAATTCTTTAATTGCTCAAACTAGCATATTTACCAAATATTAACAATGACAATTTTACGTGCTTTGCAATTTTCCAACACTCCTAACCCCTCCTTCCCACGTGGCTAACTCCACCATTAACCAAACCTCAATTTCCTTTCACCAATACACACACATAATCGCACTTGATCACCATTTCTAACATATGGTATTACATTAGTAACAATTTATGCTTACTTAACAAATTTCCTTACCTCTCTCCCTTAATGCTTTAGCTAATAGAACTTAGTTTCACCGTCATCAGTCTTTCACTTCTAATCACCTCGTTAAAGGTAAGGATACTAGGCGAACTTGGAAATGATGGTTATACTCAAACGTAAAGTAGAAAATATTAGAATTGTGATGGGGAAGTCACGGTTTGGTGACTTGTTCTTCCTCTCTATTCTTTTTGTATTGGCCGATTGTTTTTGGTAAGGTTACCTCTCAAACTTTGCTCTCTCTTTTTTTTCCTTTATTTTTGCCAAAGTGTAGCAAAATGTCTCAATATCCTTTTTCCCACTCATCCAACCGTATAATGGCATGCAAGAGCGGGAAATTTGTCTTCCTATCTCATTACCACCCAACAAGGTAAACACCACTGAATGTTGTTACTTTCACACCTAGCAAACAAGGTGTATTTAAATAAAAAAAAAGTGGAAAGCTAAAAATAAATAAATAAATACTTATTATTTTGTTTGTATTGTTAAAATTAGTAAAGGAAAGGAAAGTTAAATAATTTTAATTTCATTTTTATTTGGATGAACAGGAGAAAAATATAATTATAATAATTTTTTACAATTATAACTCTTTAATAAAATTATTTATAAAAGAAATTACATCTTAAAATTTTGTTTTCATTTTCTTTCCTTTAACCCCCCCCCCTTTCCAAATTGAGCTAATAAAAATTTTAACTTTTTAAAGAAAATAATGATATTCAACTTTTACTTTCTCCAACCTAACTTACAAATTACATCCAATCAAAGAAAAAAAAAAAAGTTTTGCGTTTCTTGCCTTTCCTCTCCCTACTTCTAATCCAAGAGATAGGCTAAGTTAATAAAAATCATCACTAGTTAACCATACAGTTTAATTGCCGTTCCTCAACCCCAATAGTTTAATGGTAAATTTCCACTTTAAGTCCTCAGAATATCTCACCTTTTGTATCCTCGCTTGACTTAATTAACTAGGATTAATTCTTCACCTAACCCTTCAATTGTTAAACCAATTTCAATATAGTCCTTACCCGAAATTGCAATTTATAATTTATCACTTTTAATGTCGTAACCCCATCAAAATTTTCAAGTTCGAAATCGAACTTGTTATTTTATATACGACCATAGAATAGATATTACCATAAAATAATTTTGAAAAATAAGTTGGATAATGTATGGGACATAAATTTTTAAAATTGTTTTCTTTTTTCCGAAAAAGAGGAAAATCCTTAACAAATTAAAGTGTCATTCATTCAGTCAACTTCCCGATTTCCCGTGGGCAAAACAAAAATAGTTTTAAAAAAAGAAATTTAAGAATAAAAAATTAGGTTAGCTGCCCGAAATTACGGGTAAGAAACGGAGAACACAAAAAATCTTGAAGCCCTCACCTCTGAGATGGCATCGACGACAGCCACCGCTCGAGCCGTCGTCTTCTCCCGCATCACCACCTTGTCCGCGAAACCTTTCCCACCTTCTCTATCTCGCTTCTTCCGTAACCGTCACAACCGCCCATTTTCCGCCCTAACTGTTAGCTGCTTAAACAGTGGCGGAGTCTGCGACGATGACTACTTCGTATCAACGCAGAAATCGAATTTAGATCGTGGATTGTTAGTAATTGCTAATATGTTGAAGAACATCGAACCTCTTGACAATTCCGTTGTTTCCAAGGGGGTTTCTGATTCCGCCAAGGAATCCATGAAGCGGACTATCTCCACTATGCTAGGGATTCTTCCATCTGATCACTTCTCCGTTTCGGTTTCCGTCTCCACCCCTCCTCTTCACCGTCTTCTATTCTCTTCTATCATCACTGGGTAACTTATTTTATTTTCGACCTCATAAAAACTGTTATACTTCATAATTTATTGCAATTTCTTTTAAAAGAAAAACCATTTTTTCTCTTTAGGTATACGTTGTGGAACGCGGAGTATAGGGTTTCACTGATGAGGAATCTGGAAAGAGCAGCGCCCGGCGAGGAGGTAGCGGGGGAGACAGAGGAAGCTATTAGGCAGCTGCCGGGAGAGGTGTTTGAGGAGAAAAGGGAGGAGAGAGCGAGTCAAAGTGATGGCTTTCAAGAATTCGAGAAGATTAGGCGGAGGGTTTCTGGGGAATTGTCGCCAGAGGCTTTGAAGTATATTGAAAAACTGCAAGCGGAGTTATCCGATGCGGTGGAGGTAAGGATTTTAGATTTTATATCAGTGAAATGAGGCTTGATATAATTATATGAAGTATTCTTAGGTAATGGTATCTTTGAGAAAATTAGTTTTAGATTTTTTTGCTTCTAAAAATACTATTGGGTATTTGGATTCTGGTTTCTTCATTGAGTAGTGATTGAATTCCTTCATCCTGACTGTATCTCTGGTTTTTAGAGGGCTACAGCTACATTTAGACCTAGCAATTCTTATATTTGTGCCATTTCTTGTTTATTTTATTGGTTACTTTTGCCTTGTGTTTGTATTTAGTTTGATATTGCCAAGTCTAGCCACAATCATGTTTTCACAATCGATTTTATACTGCCATTTTCTTTCCTTGTTGTGTGCTAATAAGAATGTTTATATTGATGACTGTTGTGCCGGTTTTCCGAAGTTTACATTGGCTAGCAGATATTTTAGGGTGATCACTGTCGTGCTTGTCAATAGTTTGGCATTTAAGTATACATACATTTTTGTTTGTAGATAATGTGATTTTCGTATATTCCCTCTGTATAAGCTAATTGTTTTATTTTGTTTCAGGAACTGAATGTGGAGAAGGAGAATGTGCAAATAGAATGTGAAAAGGAAAACAGGAATGATTTGTTGGAGTATTTAAGATCCTTGGATGCCGACATGGTAATGACCAAATCATGTTTTTTATTAGATTATCTTGTTCTGAAAATGAATTATCTTATTTTGATCCTACATGGAACTCAAAAATCTTCTCATTATGTAAAATTTTTGTTGCCAGGTCACTGAGTTATCCCAACCATCATCAGTACAAGTTGAGGAAACAATCCACCAGCTTGTTCAAAACATATTGCAAAGGCCCTTTAAGAATGAGCTTAAGAGGGACTCAGGGATAGTGAAGAAAGGAAATAATCATCAAGATGTTGCCGATGAAACTTCTGGCACAGTTGGCACTTCCCGGGATTATCTAGCGAAGCTGCTTTTCTGGTACATTTTTTTAAAAGTTAATTAGTTCTTAAATTTTGGTGCATTAGGCTTTTCTTGCACTCAAGACGTTGCTGAATGCATTAGGCTTTTCTTGTTTTCTTTTTGCTTTCTCCATCCATATTTGCCTTATGAAGTGTAACATAGAGATCCATAAAACACTCCTCCTTTATAATATGTAATATTATTTGTTTATTCTTTCCATTTTTATTTCTTTGTGTTTCCTCCGTCAATGTTTGCCTTACAAATTGTTTTATTCTGACAGGTGTATGCTATTAGGTCATCATTTGAGAGGCTTGGAGAACCGATTGCAACTAAGTTGTGTCGTCGGATTATTATAGAGTAAGGTTTGTGAAATTGTATAGCCTTTCTTTTTCTTGCCTTTCTTGTGTTATTTTTGGTTTATCAGGTAATGTACATTCTTCTTCATGAAGCTATTAGTGAACTTATATTGTTCCAACTCTATTTTTTAAGTATCCGTATATAACATATATTCATGTTATGAATATGAGAATATGATACTCAAAAAATTAGGGTTAGAGAAAATTTGCTTGTTTTATTTGGCTCTTTGCCTATACAGAACACAAGGTGAATGGGTGAGTCCGTTGAATTCCTAGTTGCAATATAACAATTCCCTTCAATACCTTTACCAAAAAGGAAGGTAGAAGTAATACTGGATACTATTGAATAGCCATTGAACTTGTGTAGGTTATATTTCCAGGACTGTTAGAAGTTGAGTGCAACATTCAGAACCAGGCAAGAACAGAGGTAGTAAATTATATCTATAAGCCTGTGGAATTGTAGACCTTTGTTGCTCCAATTGTTTAATTTTGTTTAACCCATTTTGACACTTGTGCTTGAAGTATAGTCGGATATGGATGCGGATATATGAACCCATCCTTCATCCAACGACTCCAAATGCATCAAAAACATATGAACCTTCATCCAAGGGCTCCAAATTCACTGGTCTTTAAACAATTGAATATAACCCCATACCCCAATGTGGGACACTTATAGAATGTGCCCCATATGGGACACTTGTATGTTCACCCACCGGTTAATTGAATTCACAGTTTTGAGTTTTTCTAAATTCACGGTTTACTCAAAAATAGGCAAAATGGTTTACACACAAAACATAACTCTCTCGTTACAATAAGCATTGCAAGCTGAAAAAAAAATTCCGCAGCTTCTTTGGTGTCTATTTACACAAAATAATAATAATAATAATAAAAAGAATACAAAGTGACTGAAAAGAGGTGAAAGATGAAGAAACAAAATAAATCACAAAGAATCAAATCTAAATCCATCCGATTGTCGATGCTGAGAATATGCATGAAATTTATACAAATCATAGGGCGCCCACAAAAAATCAACTGAACAAGGTCTCTTTGCATCTATTCTAACCCATGGTTTCCCTTTCCCACTCCAATGAAGCAAACTTACTGGACCAGGGTGCAATGGTCTGCAACTGTTAACCAAATTATCCCCACCAAGACCATGTTGATTCCACCTATGATCTATGGCTTCAATATCTCCACCAAAAACCAACAAAAATGGTGGCAGAGAACCCAGTTCATAAATCCTTTTATCTTTCTGAACCCTCATCCATTTCTCAATCTCCCTTGTGTAATCACCTTGTCTCCATCTCACCAAATCCATAACCATCACACCTGTGTTGAAATAACAAGCTCTTTTGCCTTCAAATACCTTTGAAAATCCTGGGTTTGACCAGAAATCACTTGTGAAATACTTGTCAAAGTTTGCATTGCAGTACTCGGGTGCCCCAATTGTTCTGGAACCAGTCAGATTTATGTTCCATAGCTTTTGAATGTCATCTACAACAATGGTGTCTGAATCTAAATAGATCACTTTTTGGATGCAGGCTTCAAGTAAGTCAGCTAAATATATCCTTGCATAATTCAAAGGGTTGTCAAGAGCTTGACGGATTGAAGATGAAACAAGATCCCTTACAAGCTTGTTCTGGAAAACATAAACCTTGAAACTCAAAGATGGGAATACAGACTTCACGATCCGAATTAGTTGGGTGGGTACAACCGAGCTGGAATCGGAGGCAATGAAGTGGAAGAACACGTTTTGTGGACATGAACCATGTTTCACAACCGAATGGATGGCTGCAATGGTGCCTCTCAAGTATTCAGGATCAATGGTCATTGCAATATGAACAATGGAAGAGTCACATATCAAAGTATCTTTTCCCAAAACCGGGCAGTGAGGTCCATTTTGATACACTGGTGCCTCCATGAACAAATCTGATTCATCCTCAGCTTTAAACAACCTGATTGAATTTGCAGGGAAAAGAAGCAGTGAAGAAAGGAAAATAAACCCAAGAACAGATCCTGATAGGAACATCATATTGATTGTTGAAATCCAAAAAAAAAAAAAAAAAGAAAAAAATTGTTTGTTTGATAAAGTTCCTTAAGAAGAAAGTATTGGAGAACAATGGCTCCAATCCAAATGAAACTGAAAGGAAAAGTGCAATATACATATATATATATATATGAATAAATGAAGATGGAAAGAGTCCAATCAAGATTTAAACCAAAGTCCAAAAACGTCTGCTTTTTCAAAGAGGGGACGCGGAGAAGGTTCAATGGTCTGATTGACTCTTTTAATCTTCTTTTTTTAATTTGTTTGTTAATTGTTGGTTTCCTGGAAACTGCTTGGTAGCCTTTATGTCGGTTCGTTCACCATTGGAAAAACAAGGGACCATGTGCTTTGAATTAATCATTCTTTTTTTTTTTTGGGGGGGGGGGGGGGGGGGGGGTGAGTGCAGTGCGGTTGACGAAAGACCACATACTATGAACCAATTCAATTTACTTTTCAGTGATTCATGGTTAACCCCTTCAGTTTGTTTTGCAATTTTACCTATAGGTTTGAGTGGTGCCTTATGCTTAATTTCTACAAAATTTTCTCATTAATTTCAGTTATTTTTCTGTATCCACTAACAACCCATCGATCCTTTTTTCAGAAAAAAGAAAAAGAAATCAATTTATTTATGTTACCTTTCAAAAATAATTTGACAAATCAAACAAATTAAATAAGAATAAAATATGTAATTTTTATCCAATAAAAACACGGTTTAGGGCACAATATACCTAATTTACAATAAACCTTTTTATGGGTTGAATTACCCGTCAAAGTATAAAGGTTCGTACAAAATTTGAAAATGTTTGAACAAAAATATTATATTAAAAAAATGAGCTCGAATAAAAAATTAAACCCGTTTAAACTAAGGATCAACTCAACCTTGAACATTCAAAATCCAAGCCTAACCCGACTTGTTTTTAAGTTTATAATATTTTATATTTTATTATTTTTAAATATTATATAATTTATACCACCAAAAATAAATCTATACTAAATATACAATGATATTCTAATGTAAACATTAAAATAATATTAACATAACTATATAAAAATTCAATAAATAAAAGAATATATTTATTAAATATTAAATTAAAAATAAAAAAATTAAAAAATTAAGAATAATGAGTAGATTTAAAATAAACTTGAATTAATGTTTTACAAATATGAATAAATTTAAATAAAATTTTAAATCTAAATTTCAGACTAGAGCAAACTTAAACAAATATAATACCATACTTAAACTCAACTTACCCAGCCATAAACACCACTAATTTACAACTAATCTATGTTTTTGATACCTTTTCTTTTCCACGAGAATTTTTTCAATGTTTAAACAGTCACGTGGACAGCTATAAATGGCTGCAGGCTTTTATGTGTGCTTTCTATTTTTCCTTGTTGGCGTGTTCTATTTTGAGATTTTCTTTGACATCACAATAAAAATCACATTGACCAAAGATATGAATTTTTCTATTTATTTTAATTTGATTATTCTAAACTCTCCACCAACCTCAATCCTTCTGGAATCTTTCATTCAGCCGTTGAGGTGACCACCTCCAATATTATATCAGTTCTACATTTAATTTTTTATTTAATTTGTGTCAAATCAGACATAATTTCGTACAATATTACAAAACCCCTATATTATACCTTAAATTACATTTAATCTATTTAATGAAAAAATAAAGAACGAATTTATCTCTATACCATTCTGTAGATTAACATAACCTACCGTCGGAAGAGTCCAGAAAACATCGCTGTCAACGAATAATCGGTAATGATACTGTAAATTTAAAAAAAAAAAAAGAGGTATACCCATATTGAACATACATTTGTATTGATCAGAGTAACATAAGCTGCACTGCAACAAGCCAAAGATGTAAGTTTTACAGGACCGGCTTTGAAAAAAGTAAAACAATGGAGAAGGAAATTTTGGCTTATGGGTCCAAAACACGCACATGAATATTAAATATGATGCTGTGAATAATAAAAATGAAAAGAAAAAATTATACCTGTACTTGACTTCTAAATCTGAATAGCATAATAAGCAGACAAGAAGAGGAGTACAAAGAGAAGGCCAGTTCAAATTTAATGCATTTATTGTTGTTGTTCCCCCGTATTTTTGCCACAAAACACAGTTGTATCATCTGCAAGAGCAAGGGCCATGAATGACTCAGGATTCAATGGTTTTACAGGCGTCCTCAATCCCCCCCCCCAAAATACCTTGGGTTTGTTTCCTACTCCTTGCTGTCATTGGTGAAGGTGTTGACCGTGATCCTTGGGTCATCACGCTTTTGTTCTGGGGTTTGGCTGTTTGGTCTTTGGTCTCAGTTGGCTTTCTTGTCAGCTGTCTTGACTTTGTTTTCGACTGGCTTTCGTGCCGTCAGTTGTGCTTTAGTGATCTATGATTGCTGTCATGCACTCTCTGTTACAGCTGGACTGTATTGTTATTATGTCTGCTGCAATGCTCTCTTGTTTAATGAAGGTTTCTTACAAAAAAATTAATGCATTGGCTCCATTTGTGCAACTAGTAATGAATATACGCCTTCCAAGTAATACAAGCCAAAAAAGGAATTTTTGCAGGAAAGACTTTAATAGACTCTTAAGATTTGAGTTTACACACCCTAAAGCTGGATTTCAATGAGTAAAAGAAAGAAGATGGCTATCTTTATGAACATTATCACCTAAAGACTTGACTCATCGGTGTTATTTAGGCTTTGTTTAGCATTGATGTTAGCACAATAATACTAACCTAGCTTTTAGAAGTTTAAACGATCCAGCGTGTCACCCAATGTGATAATCAACTGAACAGTTTGGATTTGAGGCTTTCAGCCGGTGTGTCTAGCCTAATACCAAACTCACTTATGACGTTATTGTGGATGCATGTCTTAAGAACTACTAGGCCTTTATTTGTACCTCTCTTCTTTAAAAAAAAAAAGCAAGTAAAGACAAGCCAGAACTCATAATCAATTATTCAAGATTCAACTTTAGCTTGTATCAGTTTCATGTAAGTAGTCAATGCAGGTAACAAAGGAGAAGGAGAAAGGTAAAAAGAGGAATGTGATGAAATATCTAAGAATCCTCTCAACAGTGAGTAAAAGGAGAAACTGATTTCATGAATAGAATTTGCAGAAACCAACCTGATAGCAAGAGATTAGACAGCAAAGGCCAAAGCCAGGTAGGTTCTCTTCCCTGGCTCCATTTTCCAGCCTCACCACAATTTTCTGGCAACAGAAAAGAAAGAAACTTCAAATGGAAGGGAGAAAACTTGAAATGGTGAGAGATGTTACCTTTCATCATTGATCACCAAGCCATTTAAAAGGTGCAACTGCAAGCACAGTTCAGTCCGCTAATATGATGTCTTAACCTGCAAAGTTCTCAAAACCGTATCCACAAAATGCATGTGTATATGCAAAACAAATGCCAAAATGCTAGATTTGCGAAGGCTAGGCTGCAATACAAATTAACTAAGTAGCACTATGGAAGATGCATGTGGTCACTCCATTTCAGGCAAAAAGAATCTAGGAAACAGTATATAACTGTGCATGATAACTCAAAAAGGAGAGAAAAAAACACCAGAAGCATACTTTATAAGAAAGAGAGAAGCAGGTTGAAAACCAAGCAACAAAGAATAAGTGGATAAATTGCCAAAGTCCCTTTTGACATTACACTATGACTTTCCTGCCAAGAATCCGATATTCATATGAAATGCTTTAAAAAGATTTAATAAGAACATGCAAAAGAAAAACAATACATATAGTTTGGACCAGAACGAGAGCAATAGCAAGCAGTGAAAGCAAAAGTTACCACTAAATTAAAATCACCAATGACAGTACTTGGATTCAGATATTGACATCTATTCCTTAGAGTAAAGCGTGTAAAACATTATGCAAATAAATGAAACTAACCCTTGGCTTAATTCAGCACTTCAGCAAACTGTTTCTAGACATTATTAATATACGGAGAGATATAAGACATGCATTTTATTAGGAGGAAAAACAAAGAAACTTTCCTCCTATGCTCTAGGACTCATTCTACAAGAACAAGCTAGTTGAAAAGCACAGCTCATCTATTGAAACATATATTTCTAATAATGATATCATAATGTTTCCTACATCCAGGACACCGCCCATCCACTTCAAGAATCCTTTTGTGACAGAAAAGGCAAAGCAGAAATCCGCATGAACAAGGGAGAAAACTAGAATCTGTGGCATCCAAGTCCTCATAGCAGATGGGGCATGAAGGAGGGTGATACATAGTGCTCCTGTGTTTCCAGGTGATAGCCCCATGGCCACTATACCAATCCGAATTCAAAGAAATGTCATGCTGTTTAGAAAGGCTTGGCAGACTTCGAGGACGCAAAACATCATCAGGTCTCCATGCTCGGCAATTCGTGTGGGAACCATAAACTGTTTGCCTACTCTCTGAATTCGACTGATCTATTCCTTGGTCCTTGAACTGTTGGTCAGCACCAGCATATTCAACCATTGTTTCGAATTTAGCAGGAGAACTCATGGGTGAGTTATGTTGACTGTCATCTGCACTCAAGGCATCTGCAACATCCTCCCAATTGTCTAGGCATCCATCCTTCTCTTCCTCACTGACACTTCCAGAACAAGAACCACTGCTACTGCCACTGCAGCTATGTGCACTAATAGCTTCTTTTGTGTCATTATTTCCCAGATTGCTTTGAATGGGGCAGTTCATCAAGGACTCCAAATCACTTTCATGAATGCTCAGTGCATCTTCACTTTCCTCTTCCCTCAAATTTGTTTCCAAATTGCGCAATGATTTGTTCTGTTCATCAGCTCTCTTTGTGGAAAATGAAGGAGACCCAGCACACCCATTCAAATCCACTTTGCAGTCCTTGTTCTTTACTGCATTTGCAATCCGACTCCATTATGAGCACAACCAATTGAATTTACTAAAAATGTAGTAACTTGGTAATTTTTGCCAATCCAAACCCAAAAGCCATCTTAATCATTCACCTCATAAATAAGATAAAAATTGCTTCTTTCATATTAGTTCCTAGATCCCACCAGTAAATTTAGCTTGGGTCAAAAGCTTTTTGCTTTTATCACAACTCTCTCCCTATAGTTCTTCTATGTATTTGATACTCAGAATGTGCATCCACCAACTTTCAATACTATAAAAATATTAAAAATAGTCAAAAGAAAAAAAAAAAAAGAAGTAACTCAACAAAACCATGTCGATAAAAATATGTAAGGCATCATTTGGCTTAATAAAACGAAAAGAAAAACCCTAACGATAAGTACTCGAAATTCCCAATTTATTTTCCTATCACACGTCCAAAACCGCAACGTCCAATATAAGCGATTCATTCCTAACAATTAATTCTTTTTGTTCAAACAAATGCCCTTTCAATAATGCTTCATTCAGTTCTTTAAAAAAAAATCAATCTTTCTAGTTTCTATTGAAAGAATCACATTCAAAATAAAAATGATATAATAATTTTTAAAAAAAAAGAAGATTACCGTGAGACAGCCATTGTTCACGCCTAACATCGAGCTTATACTGCTTCAATTTCGCCAATCTATTTGTCTAGATCACCAAAAAGAAAGAAAAAAAAAAAAAGCTCTCAAAATATGAAACTAATCTTAATCTACATTTCCTCATGAAATAAACACAAATTATTTTTTTTAAAAATTACTCACTCTCTTCTTCTTAGAAGGGCAAGGCAGAGAAACATTGGAGGCGAAATCAGAAACCATGGTGAGAAACTGATACAATAAAAATTCTTTTGGGTTTTTGGCGAAGAGGAAAACAGTGTACGATGAAGAAGGAGATTAACGCCGGAGGAGAGAAATAACGGATTACCGGATAGAATGACGATCAAACGGCTAAAAATGGATAGAATGAGATACACACAAACTCTGCATAGGCGTAGCCCTCCTTAGAATTGGTTTCTTTTTATTTATATAAAAGTCTACTTACTATAATGCCCTTGTCATTTGAATTTTTTACCAAAATGTTTTTATGTTTTAAATAAAGAATTCCTTATTATTTACTCTACTTTAAATAATGGCAAACTATTTTTTTAATGAAATTTTATATTTCACTACTTTGGCATCAGCTGGAAAATTAAATGAGAAAATTTTTTTCTTATTATATTATTAAATAAAATTTTTTAAAATATATAATTAATATCTATTCATGTAAAATCTCTTTTTTTTAATGAATATTTTCACTGAAAGCATTTCTTTTTTTTAAAAACAATTCGCTTCTTTTTCACTCATAAATTGTGTGTGACAAGTCCAATTTTCTTGAATATTAAGTCTCTTTCTTTCTTTATCTTAAAATTTATTTTTAATTTAAAATCTGGCAAAATTCCTAAAAGAATAAATAAATGAGAGAACTTATAGAATAACAAAAACTTTCAAAATATATTTGAAAATATAAAAAAATTACAGGCCAAATTTTTAGGCTATTAATCTCTCATGTGAAAGTAAAAATTAAAGAATTTTCTTTTCTTTTTCTCGAAATGGGATGGTAGCAATAAGGTCTTTTGAATATAATTGGCGATTAAGGAACACCAAAAACAAAGTCAAATTTTTAATATGAAAAGGTTGAGTAAGAAATTTTATTAAGTTAGGAGGGTATTTTAGGAAAATAATAAGATTATTAATTGTTTGAATTTGGTTGAATTGGCGTAAGAAAATAAGCATGTTCTTAGAAAAGGCCACGTGGATAGTCCAGATTCGACAAATCTGTTAGCGCTATATCATCATATGGGCCTATTTTCCAAATATCTTATCACAGTTTATCTTTGGGCCAGACTACCAGAGTAGGAGCAAAACTAGCTGTCTTGTCCTACTATTTTTTTAACCATTATTTCTTTTTATAAAAATAGAAATTCTATTAATGGTTGATAATTGCATATTAGCCCCCAACTATCAAACTAGGTCCATAATTAGCTTCAGTCAACCATGATGACAACGTTAACATGTTTGGTTCAATGTAATGGTATAGCCATTATAATCCTATTTCGTGGATTCACTCTAAACACCTGTTTAGTTTAATGGAATATCCTATTATAAGCTAATTTTATTACGGCTCTATGCAATAAAATTATTTGATTTTTATTCTATTTCCTCATTATCGATTACTGATCCCGTTCCTTCCATATTCCTCTCTTCTAATTTTTCTGCCCTCTTTTTCTGCTTTCTCTTTCTCTCTCAATAGAGTTTTTCTTTTCCTCTCTTCCATTTCTTTTTCTTCATCTATCAAATTTCATCTATTGTTGGAAAGAGCAAGAGGGTTCTTAGAGAGGGAATTGAAATCTAAATCAAAAACCGAAAATGTTGAAAGTAAACCGAGTGATAAACCGGGCACGAGCATCGATTTCAAATTATCAATATCTCCTATCATGACCCAAAGATTTCCCCTTCACCTCCTCAACATTTCGCTTCAAAATCATCCATTCGCTTCTTCGATATTTACAAGGCAATTCCTCCATCTCCCCTTTTTTAACTCTAAAATATTTGATTCGATATTTACAAGGCAATTCTTCCATCTCTCCCTTTTTAACTCTAAAATATTTGATTTTTTAAGTTATAGTTCTTTTTAAGTTTTTGTCTTGTGTGTGCAACTTGGAAGCAAGGAAAATTTGAGAAAGAACGAGCGAGGCTGTAAGTTTAAGCTTTATTTGTTCATTGAAATTTTGTTATAGGTCTCCACTTTTCTGCATTAGTCTTCATGGAAATGAAAACTAAAAGTAATAACAACTAAGAAAAAAAATAACAGAGACAGAGTGAATTACACGAGAAACAAGTATGAAGAGTAGTAGGGAAAGTAATTAAGGAAGAGATGTTTGGGATATTCGCAAGGTGTTCATTTATGTATTGCATGAATGACTCCTTTGCCATCAAAGGTGTACACAGTGGAAGAATGTCCTTGGCAGGAAGTGAATAAATTAAGGACGGGCATCTTACCATTTCCGTTTTTTACAACCATAATGGCAAAGTATAGCATTCGCGGCTATTTCATAACTCCACTCTTCCTAACTCATGCATTTCCCATATCAAGATTAGTCTGAACTCTATGACCCATTACATCCAATCCAATAAGTTTTTAGTATTTCTTTTTTTAAACAATAAAAAAAAAATTTAAATCAACTCACCATAAACAACTCTATATTGAAGTTGGTAAATCCCAGATTAAATTAGTTTCTATTATTAAATAAATCAATATCATTTACCTTTAACAAGGTGGATGTGAAAATTTGACACACATTCCGTTAAGATTACCAGCCCTAACACTTTATGCATTCTTGTATATCGTGTTTAACAATTCAAATTTCTTTTTGATAAAATACGAGACATTAAAACCCCTGTTTTCTTTTTTCTTTTTTTGTTATTACAGAATATCATGCAAAACCCTATTTACACAGTAATGGCTCAAGAACTTTGAGCATATGATCTTACAGATATGCTACATTTTTCTAACAATTTCTTCCTTCTTCAGTACTACTAGTATGGCTAACTTGCATCTAGTCTCCGCTTTCGGTTCGCTTGCACCAATGGCATTTCTACAGGAAGAAATGCACAAATGGTATAAAGCTTGCAATGTTGTACGTGCCGGATATTATTGGGAAGCCGATAAAAATTTATGGAACCGTTGTACTCTTGCCTGAGTATTATATGATCTGCATTTTGGTGGCGAATTTCTTCTCCTACGACAGAAGAAATCTTCGGTGTCCAACACATAAGAAATCTGAACATAAAACATAGATAATACTTTAAAAAAAATTTAATTTTTTTTAAAATAATACATGCATATGCGGTTTATTTTTAGTAAAGAAAGATTACCTTGTATGAATTGCTAGCTATCTTGTTCTCTAAGCCATTAACCAGTTCAACGCCTTCCATAGCCATGGAAATGGCAGCAAATTCATCTAGGTTTGCATATTTTTTCTTGTTTCTGCAAAAATCTCAGCAGAGAAAAAGCCATATTAAGGGCTGGTTATTGTATGGGAGTGTTCCAAATCTTTGCTACAATAAACTATAACAACACGAGGGGCTGACAGAACCTAGGTTTACAGGCTACATTTTCATTTTAACAGCAGAAAAAATTTAATTGCAAGACTACAAAATGAATCCTAATGTTGTTGGTTATTACCTCTTTAGCGTAACACCATGTGGTTCCTTTTTCCCAGGAAAGACTGATAGAAAATCATTGTGCAAAAAAGCTGAAAAATTAGGTTCCATTGAAACAGCAAAAGCCTCGGGTTTTTCAATCGCATTGTCCATCAGCTGAATAGATAATCGAGATGGAGAAGATGACTGTAACAAGGGAAACAAAATAAAACAATTATACATGCAAACATACACAAACGCAATATAGCATTTCATGTGCCTTAGTTTGTATTTCGGTTCGATTCTTTTTTCAAAAAAGTGGTCGTAGTAGAGGGGCATGCAAACTTACGCATTTCAATCGATAAATATTCTCCTCATGAAGAAGGACACGCGCATTTTCATAATACACTGAATCCATTGTCCTTGCATGTTTCCGGGATTTTTCATACTCAAACAGTTGAAGAAGCTTATTATCCATCTCATCTGTTGCAACAGCTTGAAGCTACAACGAAACTATCATTCAGTACAGTAGAAAAAAAAAAAGAAATAAAGAGGAAGGCATGAATGATCATCAAAGAAAGCAAACCTGCTTAACCAATTTATATATTAACTTGTCCAATGTGAATAATACGTATGACTGGTTTCCTATTATTGCTCGACATTCATCTTCAAACTTCATATTGTCAGAAGATCCATCAAGTAGACTGTACAGTGCACTCATAAATCTGTGTAGCAAAGAAATGAAGCTTTTGAATTAGAATAAACCAGGCAATACTGTTTGGCAATACTATTGATTTGTAAGTCACCTGGCATATAAATCTGAAGAACACGATTCTTCTGAGCTTTTCCGCTTTAACTCAACACCTGTTGAGTTTGTTTTTGCAGACAGTATTCTTTCATATAGGATCTAAACAAAAAATCCAAAGATTGAAGAATACTTGTTAAAATGTAGGAAGAAAAATTAGAATAAATAACTAAATGACTCAGGATGCTTACGCACTTGATGAAATCTGAAAAGAACATAGAAATCATCATTTGCATAAAAAACCCGAGAACTGTTTTGATCTTCTTCAGGAAAAACTGCAGGTACGTGTTTTGCAAGAGGCTTCACCGTAAAAAGAAACCGTTCGGAAGTTGACAAGGACATGCCATCTCCTCCTGCATGCATATCATTCGTCCCTTCCGCTTCACCTTCACTCTCAGCCTTACCATCAACTTCATCACGCTCAACCTCTCCCTGTTCGTGCTCTCCACGGGAGCATTCATCACCTGCAGACTCACTGCCTGATGCATCATCACCAGCCTCAGAGGCATTTTCACTATCCTCATCATCAGCATCTGCATCATTTTCAACTCCAGCATCCTTACAATGTGACCCTTTTCCAGACTGATACTGTCCACTTTCAACACTATGCTTCGCCACTGGAACAGCCTTTAGGCCATTATCACCATAAGCAACGAAATTATCCTCCTCAAAATCACCATTAGGTGATAATTCACCTTCTTCTTTCTCAATTTTCAAGGGACCAGCAGGTTCTTCGAGATATCTACTAGCATTAGTGTCATCTGTAGGCACTCCATTAACTAATAGAGCATGTTTTGTTACATCACCACCCTAAAATACCAAGAAAATTCACACAAGCATTTTACGACTAAAATATTCAAAGCAATAAAAGGATGTCAATTATTACTATATTTTACAAAAGGAATTTATAATATCAGCTTCAGCCATGCTAAGTAGAATACAACAGTCGACAAAGCATAAACTCATACCTCTGATGTGTGCAGAAGATCTGCATTAGCTTCAGGTTCATGATCCTCACCAGGTGCAACGCTACTAGGTCTAGATGCTGCTGCATGACATCATTGAAATTCTAAATCGCAGTATTATAAAAAAATTTTGGAGAGCAGGGAATAATAAGATGAAATTAATAGTAAAAACTAGTTCAATGAACAACAAAATCAGGGAAAAGAGTTGTCACAGATTCTTTCAGACATACACACCTGAAGCCCCTTCAGTATTGCTTTTGCTGTGATTATTTTCGGCTTCAAATGCAAGGGCTCCAATTGCCAGCATGTTTATTCCAGGTTGAGTCTTCTTCTTTAAATCATCTCTAGATAAATGACTTGAGTGTTCTTCTTTGGCTGAAGTTTCCCCATTTGCCAAACCATTTCTGCAGGAATTAGTTAATTCAGGTGAACCATTCTCATCTCTGTCAGTGGCAGCCTTTTGCTCTGTGGAATTAACAGTAGTATCAGCTCTGGGACTTCCACCACTTTCAGCAATGCTTGACGTAACGCAGTTTACAGCAGGATTCTGAGCTTTACCAGCATCATCAGTACCCTTTCTGCCATTAGGTCGAGGAGGAATGCCCGACATTGGCTCCAAGAAAGTGGTCCAGAGCCTCATTACTTTACTTATCTGTTCTTTAGTCGAGCACATCTCTTCACATGAATATTCTATAAGTTTATATAGGTCTTCATGAATTTCAACATCCAAATATTCATAGTTGAGGTGTGGAGCTAAGGGTTGTCTGTGACCAGCAACACTAGCCACAAGAACATCATCCTCTTTCTGGTTCTTCTCTTTCAACTCCTTGATTTCAGCCACTAAAGCTGTAATTGGAAATAAGGATCAATATGATGGGATTAGATAAGCAAAGTAATAAGAATATAGAAGATAGAAACACCCTCAAGAGACCACAGAATAGCATGCAACAATACTTTTAAAATCTATCAAACTTGCGCCTTTGGTAGAAATGAAAATTTTCCCTCAACCCTTCAGCAGGATATCACAACATTTGAAATCACATTATTAAAGACATAATTAATGGTTTCATCAATGGTAAATTTTGCAACATAGGAAAATGCAGCATTTTGCATTGTTGATATGGAAAGTCCTCTTACATTTTACACTCAAGTTCTTTGACTCCTGCTGCTTGAAATAGAAGCTGCGATGATCAAGCGATTTATAATGGTTTTTTGAATAAATTTCAGCCCAAACTTTGTTAAAGTCGGAACGGCACTTTGTCCACTCTTCTTGCTTCTGCTTCAGGCGAGTTAAAATGACAGGCAATGCAAGAGCAGGGTTTTTATGTAATATTTCCATTACATCAAGACCATGGTCACCATATAAACGCTCAATGCACCTCAAATTTAGAACTGCGGTGATTCAGAAGGGGTCAAAAGTAAAAAAGATGAACGTCCAACTAGCAGATAGTAGGGTATAATTCAATGATCAAGTAATAAATACAAACCAGTAAAGTATTCTTCTACATGAATTGGAGAATCAATATTGATTTTATTTTCATTAATGCTGTTCAGAAGGTCCTCGGCACGCTTGGCAGTTGAACTCACAGATTCTAGCAACATATCCAGTTCAAATCTACAAGCAGTAGACAAGAAATCTATTATGTCTAGAAGGATCCAGTACATTAAGTTGTGATCGGAATAACATAAGGACCAAATAACAAAGAGAAACAAAAACAATTACTATATGTGTTGCATACATGGTACTGGGACATATAGAGGGCAGTCGGCATTTTACCTATCATCCTCACATCTGAATAAGCTCTCTTCATACTGATTTCGGCGCATGTGCTTAAAAGAATAATCCTCACTTCCTAAAGTCACAGATACCCAGTGATCATTCAGCACTTGAGCGCCAAGCCCTGATCTTTGACTTGCCGAAGGTATTGGATACTGAAAGACAAACACCAAAAAACATCAAAATCAGAATATCAAATCAAGCATAATTCGCATTTGAAAAAAATAACCAAAATTTTATACATCATCAGGCAGAAGCCGATAGCTTGGGGTACAACGCTGGCAGCTGGAAAGGTCAAGTTCCTGTATCGATTTTGCCAGATACTCCCTGTATCTCTCCTTTTCCTTAGGCCCCTCCATTTCACGCCTTTGTTCTCTATCTTTTTCCTCTATCTTCACTGGCCAGGACGTATGTCCATTTCCACTAAGTGATTCTGCAATCAAAGGGGTAAACATCATTGCAACTAATATGCATGCAACTATAAGTTCTCAATAGAAACTATTTTCACTTATCAACCAAAAACAGGGACCTAATAAGCACAAAGCTATTACACAATCAAAGCCTTTTTCATCTCCTGTGAACAAATGTGAAAGATAACCTTTGATACACGCCACTAGCTGTTTAACTACTTTACCGAAAACAGTCAAATCACACAATTCATTGGCTTCTCCTCTAAGGAAGTAAAAAAACCCCACATGCTCTTTCTCATATCACCTATACGAATCCGAAGCTAACCCCTGCACCTGATTCATCCCCTTGAATAACGGGTTTGCCGGAGAAACTTCCTTTGAATTGGTCTTGGAGAGATGGGAAATATGAAAACAATATATGTGACATACCAAATAAGGCTTGTTGCCAAGACCCCATCCTCTTGCAATATAAATATACACACATAAGATTTTATTTGCATCTTATAACATTAAACTATGCAAATAAGAGAATAAGACAAATAAGACAATGGTTGAGAAAAGTAAGAACATGTATAACAAAATGATACAAAGGGAAGACATCAATTACATACTTTTACTAATAACACCAGCAAGAAGCCCATCTGCAGAAGACATTTGCGTTAGAAACAGCCGTGAGGATAATCAAAATAAAACTTAAAAATGATACTTCAGCAGTTACCAGTATTCTCACAACACTCCAAGAACTGATTGAACTCATTCATAAGATCTGGATGCTTGCCAAGTAAATCAGTCACCTGAAATAGGCAGAACCAGCAAAGGTAGAAAGTGAACATGTGCCTCTTGATAATTTTACAAAAATAAGTGGATTGAATGAAAAGTCAAATATAACATACCAAATTTTGCAAATCATTTCTTTTTATTATTCCATAGCTATAAATATTAAGGCACTTTAAGAATGCCTGGTGGTCATCAGAACTGCATAGCCTCTCCTTAACTTTCTCACAGAATATGAACCCTTGGTTGCACATGCCTGAGATTTGAATAGGAAAAACCTAAAACTCATAAGGTTGATATATCAAGGACAAGAAGAATGTGATTAGCCCCAATCACATTACACAAGCACAGCAAAATATTTGAAAACTTCGAAGGAAAGGCTGAAAAAGGTCATTAACAGTCGTGTGAGAATACAAAATTCAAAGGAATTTCCCTTGGGTTAAAAACTTGATAGTATTTCCCTACATTATGATAACACCTGATGCAACTTCACCCTTGAAGAGTTATCTATTTTTCCTATCATTTCCCCGAGTCTATCAACACCCCGGAAATATTAAGAGCTGAGTTTGCTAAAACATCAAGATGGACTACCTAACCTGTTAGTACTTTTCCCAGCCATAGATCGCTTCGAAATCACAGGAAACAAAGATAACATGCTTATACAGCTTCCTTCCAGTCAAAAGTCAAAATATCATTGAAAATTGCAACTAACCTGATTTAACCATATCTCACATCTTCATCTAGGCAAAAATAAAACTACAAGCCCATTCTCACCAGTAAATCACATAAATGATTGATGGAGAGAAGCACCTTGAAGAATATATAATGACTACTTTATTAGCAATAGATGACAAAAGAACAACAAAACAGTCACCCTAATACATTAAAGAAAACTATATAACTATAGTATTTGAAAACAAAAACAAAAATGATAGCTTGCATATTGTAAACCAATACAAGCTGTCAAAAAAGTAGCTAGACTCACTTTTAAAAGTATCTCTCTCATCATTGGAAGCAAATCCTTCAATCTTCCTTCCCAATCTCTTTTTGTCAGGAAATCGATGCAAGTTAAAATCCCTGTTGTTGTCATGCTCAGGATCATCACATTCACGAGTTCTCCGATCCCTACTGTCCTTTTCCACACGCTTTCTCTGGTCCTTTTGCATTTTCAGGATATCTTTATCATCATCCAGTTCAGGACGATCAACACTGAGATCTCTGTCAGCATGGGATGTCATAATCCAATCCCTCCGACGTTGCTGTAAAAAAGATTCCATATCACAAATGCCTCAAAGTAGCAAGTACCAAAAATTGTATATTAAAAACAGTGACAGTTGCCTTGTCCATTTGTATATGCCGCAAGGTGGGTGGAGCAGAGCTTTGCTCATTATAACGCTGAGTTGAAGTTCGACCATATGGAACTTGTTGAGTCAAAGGCGCTGCTGAAGAATCTGGTAAAAATCTTGTGAACTCATCCAGCAGATCAGGATGGTCCTCAAAAAGAGAAGCAACCTAAAGAAAACAGAAAAAGCATCAAGTAACATGTTCTGGCAATAAAAGTTCAAAGAGATTAATATTCAGAAAGCACCAAAGAGCCAATGAACACTGGTACAAACCAAAATAAGATATATTACCTCATTATAGACCTCATTTATGCCCTTGTGCTCCTTCCTGTACATATTCAAGATATCCAGGAACGATTTATAAACATACTCATCGTTTTGGAATCGTTTCTGCAAAATAAAATGTATAATTTAGATGGCTAAACAAGGAGTTGATAAGGAGAACGATTATTGAACAATGGTTTCACCTTTATCTTGTTAACAAAACTGATTGCTTCTTCAAATTCAACGGTCTTTTTCGGAGGAGCCTCATCCTCATGAAGGGTTATTTCATATCCCTTAGGTAGGAAGGTATTAAACCCATAAATCAAGTTGTTGTGCCCTTTGAATAATTCCTTAACTCGGGCAATGACACCAACTGTATCAGTCCTGCAGACGGTGACAGATGCGTTGAACATTTAGCAGTTTAAAGCAAGTAACACATTTATTTCATTGACTAAACTCAACATTTCAAAAGTGGATACCTCTGAGCCTTGAAATCCTTCATGACTTCAAGGAACATGTCGTATTTCTCTTTTTGATCCTGAAACATCTCCTTCACTTCCTTTAGATACGTTAAGGCATCATTTGTAGTCAGTTTCTGTGACAAGCCTCCTCCTACCGTTGCTCCACCTTCCCCTCCTCCGGCTGCTCCTCCCCTTCCCACTCCCCCTCCACCCAGCATTTGGTTTTGCCCATAGCTTCATAGGTAAATAATCATCACAAAATTCAGAACCACAACCATTTGACTTACACAGATCAAGAACTTCAAAAGTTTTTCTTGCTTAATCTAATAAGCTTTTAAAAGATAAAGTTTCCAATAAATTAGAAGTAAATTTACTACTTACTACAAAACCAAGTGAAAAAATCCTACTAAGAGTAACGATCTCAGAATCACAAAAACCAACCTGCTTTTCAAGCAAAACATGACAAGACAAGCCAAAAGCATAAACATAACTCGATTCAGGTGGTCAACAGAACAAACCCATAAGCAAAAAGTTCAACAACATTCCCTGTCTAACCTCATTAAACAAAGCAATTAAAGCTCACAACAATATCCAACTAGTCATCAAACCAAAAACAACCCAGATTACCAATGAAACCAAACTTTCATATAAAAGCAAAACGAATGATACAAACCCTCGAAACAGAAAAGCAAGCTAGTTTAAACAGATTAAAGAAAATACAGCCAGCTAAAGAAGAAAAGAAAACAACTTACGATTCAGCCCTCGAAGAACCAAATGGGCGTTTAAATTGAGAACCGGAATATATATCCTCTCTTATTCGCTTCATCCCTGTAAACCAAAATAAGGAAGAAGAAAAAAAAATCAAACATGAGTAATTTTCGAAGAAGTTGAAGAATTGGGTTAAAGAAATTTTGCTTACCTCTGTAACAGATCTTACAGAAGGAAAAGACACAGAAACCAAACCGTTCTGATCCTTGGTTCTGGTTGGGTTGTGTAAAGAGGTAAAAGAATTGAACAAACACAATATATGTTATATTTATATAAGCAAAAGAAGAGGTACAAGAGAGAAGCTTAGTACGTAGGGAAAGTCCAAATCCAAAAATCAAAAGATAATTTCTTTTATATTCAGAACACTGGTGAAGGTAAAAGAGAGAGATGGCTTATGTGTTCCTAAATTTGGAAAACGCACTTTTCCGTGCTATGTATTGTTCTTCGTTTATGTATTGTGGTTTCCTATTTTCTTATTTTCTTTGGGTTAATTTCCAATTCGATTTTATTTTATTTTATTTTATTTTTTTAATTTCCTCCTAATACCAATTCCAATTAAAAATTTGGCATATCCAAATGTCTTGCTTCTGGACTTATATATATTGGGATTGATTTTGGTGAATTAGGGTTGAGGGGGTTTTTTTTTTTTTTTTTTTTTATGAAAATTTGAATATCATGAACATGTATTTCCCTTTTAGATCTATTTTTTCCTTGTTTATCCAATAATTATTTTTGAAATTGACAATTTTGTACTTAAGTATAATCACTCCAATACATCTAATCGTTATAAATACTGCACAGTATAACTAACTATAACTAATCAAAAGAACTTACACACTGTACCTAGCATAACCCTCCAACCTATACCTCTATTTATGTAATTCATAGTGCACCATTAAGCTATAAATAATTTCACTCTAAATGAAATTTGTATTTGTGCTCCCTTGTTTAAATTAAATAAATTTACTCACAGACATTATAAGAATTCTAGTGGAAATTATGTATTTAAAAATAAAATATAATAAATAATAAAATATATGTATGATATTAAAATGAAATTTTAAATTAATATGTGAGTAAAACGAGTTTTAAATATGTAAAAGCATCATTTTAAAAATATTAAATGCACTATAATTGTTTATTATGGTGTTGTCATCTATCTTAAGTTGATGTCGAGTTAACTTGTGACACCAACTCAATCAATAACATTATCAATATATACAATTGATGAAGGTAATAAAGTGTATGTAATAAAATTAAAATGTATAAAACATATTAAATTAAAGTTTTGATTGAATGGTAATGTTAAAAATGTCATCAACTTAAGAAAGAAAAAGAGAGAGACTAACATATCTTATAATAATATAATTTATTTTAAATACAGAAAAATATTTTTATAATTTCTTTAACCAAGTTAGTGATCCAGTTGACTCGTAACATCAACTCAGTAATAGTTTAGATAATAATATACTACGGTATAGTATAAGATACAATCAAATATGTTCAATTAAAAACATGTTAAAGTACTTAAGAGGTTCCTGTATTATAGGATATAAATCCAATTAGTCCCTCTATTATTAAAAAGAATTGAATAAGTTCAAATTGTAACAAAATTAACATTTACTTTGTAAAAAATGCCTTGAAAACTATTATATTTTATTGCAATTCAATTTCAAACAAAAATTTTCACTTACAGATATTTTTTAAACAATTTAAGGAAATTGATCCACATAATAGTAAAGAAACTAATATGATCATAACCCTATAATAGAATAACCTTTAAAATACATTCACTATTAAAAATCCCGTTCATAAACAACAAATAAACATTTTCTTAGACTAAAATTCTAGAAAATGCCATTTAAAAAAATACAGAAATAGATCGAATTTTTGAAATTTTATAATAACGGTTTTTTTTAACTTTCTCCTGAAAAAGCTTATAGCTGAAAGTACTTTTTGTCACATTAACATTAAAAATGGCAGCACCTATATATATATATATATATATATATATATGTCAATTGTTAATGTAGAAATAAATTTATAAAACAAACCTTTAAATAAACCCAAAGTCTAATTTTCCATATTTTCTTAAATAATGTGAGATATGATATATGTGTATATATAAACTCATGAATAGATTTATAAATTATTTTATTAAATTGTGATATATATATATAAACAATGTGTATATATAAACTGATGAGTAGGTTTAATTATAAAAATTAAATTTAAATAATTATTTAATATAAATTGTGATTTTTTTTAAATATATAAATTATGAAATTTAAATTGCGAGGAGTTGATTTTTTCTAATATATTTCTTAAAAATTATAATTCTTTTCCAAATAAATTATAAACTTTCAAATAAATCGTAACCCAACTATTTTAAATATACATTTAAAAAAATTAAATTTATTTTTTGAGTAGGTCGAATATAGATTTTAACTAGCATTGAAAGTGGAAAATAATAATTTCAGGGCTATATCTGCCGCTGCTGTTGTCGGTTTTAAAAGCCATCTCTTTCACCATTTTTCTTCTTGGCTTCTTTGTTCCCTTCTGATTTGTAATACTTCTCTATTTTGCAGGTTTCGGTTGGCTTCTCTCAACAGGGAGCAATTCTCTCTTCTTTGTTTCGGTTTTTTTGTTTTCTGGGTTTTGAATGGATAGGTTAGCAGGGACTTGAGGGGGTGTTAATGTTTTTGTGGTGAGGGGACGATAGGATTCGGTTTAGGATGATTTTGGGGGTTGCTGGTGGTTAGGAAGTGGTGAAATGTGGTGGATGGGGGAGATGATGGCACTGTGAGGAAGTTTGGTGTTTCAGGATTGATGGTAAGAGGAGATTTGAGGGTGCTTGTGAGGGATGGTGATGAGAGAGGGAGCGTTAATGATGGTGAATGGGGGTCACTGGTGTTGGGTGTGGGTCCCACTATGTGGGGAACCCCACATTAGTCAACCCAATAAAATAAAAAGGGTTGTTTATTTTACTTTCATAGTTTTGGTTACAAAAAAAAAAGAGAAGCTTTTTGCCACATTTATTACCATCCTTTTTTGGATTTGACACAAAGCCATTCCTTTGGCTTTTACGGGTGGTGTGGGCAGCAAAGAAAATGAGAGAGCCAAAAATCAAGTTTCAAAAGAGAGAGTTGAAGTTAAAAATCTGTTTTTTCAAGTTTGGTGCAGCAGTGATCAACTCTTCGATCGGAGGTCCATCCGTGGTCCGATTGAGCTGATTTTTGGACAGCAGCTAGGCGATAAGGTGTTCTTGACTTTGTACGGTCGGATTTTTCATCCGAGTCCTGTAGCGTCAAATATACCCGTTTTTCAGCAGCTGCAATTTGGTGATGTTCTCCCATTTTTCTCTCTTTTTGCTAAAGATTACATATTGTTAGCCTTGTTGGAGTTGAATGCTTGTTGTAGGCTTGATATTGTGATCTTGTAGTTGAACATTTGATGATAGTGGAGCTTTTGATCGGACTATAAAGTCCCGTGGTTTTTACCCTTGATTTAAAGGGGTTTTCCACGTAAAAATATCGGTGTCTCTATTTATTTATTTTTGTGGTTGCATTGGTTGATTTGTGGTTGATTAAGGTTGCTAGAGAACATATATTTGTGCTATTGTGCTTTCCATAATTTTTGACAGGAGTTATAGGGAGAGAAAGAACACCGGTTGTGCTTCGTTTTGTTTCGGTTGTTCGGTTTCTTCCCAATAAACTGGTATCAGAGCTCGGTTATTGTGTCAAATAATTATGGAAATCAATACGAGCAAGATGATTATGTTGAATGGCACAAATTATCAACTTTGGCGGAATAAAATGAAGGACTTGTTATTTGTGAAGGCTTTGCATCTTCCGGTCTTTGCTACTCAAAAACCCGATTCGAAAAGTGATGAAGAATGGGAATTTGAGCATCAACAAGTGTGTGGCTTTATTCGGCAATTTGTTGAAGAAAATGTTTACAACCACATTGATCAGGAGACACATGCTCGACCATTGTGGGAGAAGCTTGAAAGCTTGTATGCTTCAAGGTCGGGCAATAACAAGTTGTTTTTGTTGAAGAAAATGATGGCTCTGAAATACAAAGAAGGAACGTCTATAGCTGACCATGTTAGTGAATTTCAGAGTGTGATGAATCAGTTGCTTGGTATGGGTGTCAAATTTGATGACGAGATTTTAGGGCTTTGGTTGCTTGCTACTCTACCAGACTCTTGGGAGACTTTTCGGGTCTCGCTCATTAATTCTGCCCCACATGGTATTATTACTTTGGATTTGGCTAAGAGTGGCGTGTTGAATGAAGAGGTTAGAAGAAAATCTCAAGGTCCTACATCACAGCCCGAGGTGTTGGTTATCGAGAATAGGGGGAGGAACAGAGACAAAAATGGAAAGGGTAGAGACAAAAGCCGAAGCAAGTCAAGATCGAGATATAAGAATCTTGAGTGTCATCATTGTGGTAAGAAAGGCCATATCAAGAAATATTGCTTCAAGTGGAAGAAAGAGAACAAAGGTGGTGGTGACAAACACGATCGGAATGATGATGAAAAATCTGAGCGTGTTGCTACTGTTACTCATGAAGATCTGTTGGTCATTTGTGATGAGAATTTGGTCAACCTAGCATGTGACGAGACTAGTTGGGTGATTGATACTGGTGCATCACTTCATGTCACGTCGAGGAAGGATTTCTTCACATCTTATACTCCTGGTGATTTTGGGGTATTGAAGATGGGTAATGACGGTTTGGTTTCAGTTATTGGTATGGGAGATGTTAGCTTGGTGAGTAACAATGGAACAAAGTTAACTCTCAAGGATGTCAGACATGCACCGGATATCCGTTTGAATTTGATTTCTGCAGGAAAGCTTGATGATGAGGGATTTTGTAACACCTTCAGTGAGGGGCAGTGGAAGCTGACTAAAGGCTCCTTAGTTGTGGCTCGAGGAAAGAAGAGCTCAAATTTATACTTGATGCAAGCTTTGACTTCTCAAGAGACGGTGAATGTGACGGTGAATGACAGCTCAACTGAGTTGTGGCATAAACGACTTAGTCACATGAGTGAGAAGGGGCTTAACTGTTTAGCGAGGAAGAATCAACTTTCGGGTTTGAAGAATGCTACACTGAAGAATTGTGCTCATTGTCTAGCAGGAAAGCATAGAAGAGTTTCATTTAGAAGCCATCCTCCTCATAGAAGATCAGAGTTGCTAGAGTTGGTCCATTCAGATGTTTGTAGTCCGATAAAAGTAAGGTCACATGGCGGTGCACTTTATTTTGTGACTTTCATTGATGACTGTTCAAGAAAGCTGTGGGTTTACACTTTGAAGTCTAAAAATCAAGTCTTTGAGGTATTTAAACAGTTTCAAGCATCAGTTGAAAGAGAAACAGGGAAGAAGTTGAAGTGCATTCGTACTGATAATGGTGGCGAGTACATAGGGCCGTTTCATGAGTATTGTCTACGACAGGGAATCAGACATCAGAGAACACCACCAAAGACACCACAGTTAAATGGGTTAGCTGAAAGAATGAACCGAACATTGATTGAGAGAGTCAGATGTTTGTTGTCAGATGCAAAGTTGCCAAGATCATTTTGGGCTGAAGCTTTGAATACAGTGACACATGTGATAAATTTGTCTCCTAGTGTTCCTTTGCGAGGTGATGTACCAGATAGAGTTTGGTTTGGTAAAGACGTGTCATATGATCATTTACGTGTGTTCGGTTGTAAAGCATTTGTTCATGTTCCAAAGGATGAAAGATCCAAGTTGGATGCCAAGACTCGACAATGCATTTTTATTGGTTATGGTCTAGATGGTGAGTTTGGTTATAGACTCTATGATCCAATTCAGAAGAAACTCGTAAGAAGCAGAGATGTTGTCTTCATTGAGGATCAAACCATTGATGACATTGATAAGACGGAGAAAGTGAATTCACAAGATAGTGGTGATTTGATCGATGTGAATCCGGTTCCCCTAGACTCTTCACCAGGTCCTATCCAGGATGATGTGCATGGTGATGTTAGTGATGACCATCAGGATATAGGTGACTTTGATATTCCCATGAATGATGTTGTGAATGATCAACAACAAGCACCTATAGCTCCACCAGCAGTTCCACTTCGAAGGTCTTCCAGAGATCGACGATCTTCTGTCAAGTATTCTTCTGATGAATATGTTCTTTTGACTGACGGGGGAGAACCTGAATGTTATGAAGAGGCTATGGAGAGTGAATGCAAAGATCAGTGGGTTGAAGCGATGAAAGATGAACTTCAATCCTTGCATGAGAACCATACCTTTGAGTTGGTAAAACTGCCCAAGAGCAAAAGAGCTTTGAAGAATCGGTGGGTTTACAGGTTGAAGCAAGAAGAGAAGTCTTCATCTCCACGATACAAGGCTAGATTGGTCGTCAAGGGTTATACTCAGAAAAAGGGGGTTGATTTTGAAGAAATATTTTCTCCGGTTGTGAAGATGTCCTCTATCAGAACTATACTGAGTTTGGCAGCTTGTTATGACTTAGAGGTTGAACAAATGGATGTGAAAACTGCTTTTCTTCATGGTGATTTGGAAGAAGAGCTTTACATGGAGCAGCCAGAGGGGTTTGTTGCACAAGGGAAAGAGGACTATGTGTGCAGATTGAAGAAGAGCTTGTACGGTTTGAAGCAAGCTCCAAGGCAATGGTACAAGAAGTTTGAGTCTGTTATGGGGGAGCAAGGCTACAAGAAGACTACTTCTGATCATTGTGTGTTTGTAAAGAGATTCTCTGGTGATGATTTTATAATTCTTTTGCTCTATGTTGATGACATGCTTATTGTTGGTCAGAATGCTTTTAGAATTGAGAAGTTGAAGCAAGAGTTGAGTAAATCCTTTTCAATGAAGGATTTAGGGCCAGCAAAGCAAATTCTTGGCATAAGATTGACACGTGATAGAAAGGCCAAGAAATTGTGGTTATCACAAGAGAGGTACATTGAGAAAGTACTTCAAAGGTTTAACATGGACAAAGCTAAAGCGGTGAACACTCCCTTTACTATGCACTTTAGATTGAGTGTTAAGCATAGTCATTCCACAGAAAAGGAGAAGGAAGAGATGCAAAAAGTTCCTTACTCTTCAGTCGTGGGTAGTTTGATGTATGCAATGGTTTGTACGAGACCAGACTTGGCTTATGCCGTTGGTACAGTTAGTCGTTTTCTTTCTAATCCAGGCAGAGAGCATTGGAATGCAGTGAAGTGGATTATGAAATATCTTCGTGGCACTTCCAACATGAAACTTTGTTTCGGCAATGAGAAACCTGTTCTTGTTGGGTATACAGATTCAGACATGGCCGGAGACATTGACTCGAGGAGATCTACTTCAGGTTACTTGATCACTTATGCAGGGGGAGCCGTGGCATGGCAATCAAGATTGCAAAAGTGTGTTGCATTGTCCACTACCGAATCAGAGTTCATTGCAGCAACCGAAGCGTGCAAGGAGATGCTTTGGATGAAGAAGTTTGTGCATGAGCTTGGTTTTACTCAAGAAAAGTATGTCCTGTATTGTGATAGCCAGAGTGCTATTCATCTTGGTAAGAACCCAACGTTTCATGCTAGATCTAAGCATATTGATGTAAGGTACCATTGGATACGAGATGTTCTTGAAGCTAAGCTATTAGAGCTTGAGAAGATACACACTGATGATAATGGTGCTGATATGTTGACGAAGGCCTTACCAAGAGGAAAGTTTGAAGCATGTTGTTTGACCTCCGGCATGGAGGCATTCCCCACATAGTCGGAGGGGGAGATTTGTTGGGTGTGGGTCCCACTATGTGGGGAACCCCACATTAGTCAACCCAATAAAATAAAAAGGGTTGTTTATTTTACTTTCATAGTTTTGGTTACAAAAAAAAAGAGAAGCTTTTTGCCACATTTATTACCATCCTTTTTTGGATTTGACACAAAGCCATTCCTTTGGCTTTTACGGGTGGTGTGGGCAGCAAAGAAAATGAGAGAGCCAAAAATCAAGTTTCAAAAGAGAGAGTTGAAGTTAAAAATCTGTTTTTTCAAGTTTGGTGCAGCAGTGATCAACTCTTCGATCGGAGGTCCATCCGTGGTCCGATTGAGCTGATTTTTGGAAAGCAGCTAGGCGATAAGGTGTTCTTGACTTTGTACGGTCGGATTTTTCATCCGAGTCCTGTAGCGTCAAATATACCCGTTTTTCAGCAGCTGCAATTTGGTGATGTTCTCCTATTTTTCTCTCTTTTTGCTAAAGATTACATATTGTTAGCCTTGTTGGAGTTGAATGCTTGTTGTAGGCTTGATATTGTGATCTTGTAGTTGAACATTTGATGATAGTGGAGCTTTTGATCGGACTATAAAGTCCCGTGGTTTTTACCCTTGATTTAAAGGGGTTTTCCACGTAAAAATATCGGTGTCTCTATTTATTTATTTTTGTGGTTGCATTGGTTGATTTGTGGTTGATTAAGGTTGCTAGAGAACATATATTTGTGCTATTGTGCTTTCCATAATTTTTGACAGGAGTTATAGGGAGAGAAAGAACACCGGTTGTGCTTCGTTTTGTTTCGGTTGTTCGGTTTCTTCCCAATAACTGGTTGTGGAGGTTAGTGACAATGATTGAAAGGGTGAGAATGTGGCGGCAGAATCGTGAGGTGCTGGAGATGGTGGACGGTGGAGGTTTGAGAAAGGGCCGAGAGCGATAAAAAAAACTCTCAAGAGCTCTACCCTTTCACTTTTCTTGTTGTTTTTATGGGGAGGGACGATAAAAATTGATGGAGATGACATAGGATGGCTTCTGGGTGGCTGGTGGCACGGCAAGGTGGCCCATGGCAGTGGTAGAGGATGGGCTACACTGACTTGACCGACAACCAAATTGTAAAATTTGCATAACTTGAGGGGCATTTTGTAAAATTTCTTCTTCCTTTTTTTCCTAACTATGAATAGTTAAAAAATTACTATTTAAAAAAATTAACTTTCAACTAATTTTATTTTAATTTTTAAAGTTTTAAAAAAATATAAAATACATAAATAATTTTTTAAAAATAAATTTAAATTTTGTGGCTACTTAAATTGCAAGCTTTTTATTTTGAATCCCTAAAATAATTTTTTTTTATAATTTGGTGTTTACCTTTAAAATTTTGTAATATTTGAAAAGGTAAAAAATAAAAATATCACTAAACTATTGACTTGATTTTATTTTGGTCATTTAATTATTAATTTTTAATAAATATTTTTGTACTGTATTTTATTTCTATTTTAATAGAATGTAATAAAAGATAGTAAAAATATATATTTATATATAATTATATGACCCAAAATGGATGTGTCAAAGTTCAGCAAAAGAAAATTATCGAATACAAAGATTAATATTAATAAGCCGAGATGAATTTCGGCCTTAATCCAAACCCATCTCAAGAAAGTCTCAAAATAATGTTGATTGAGTTGGTGACCCTGTGGATCGTACCTTTTCGCATACTTGCACATCACTCCTATCTCTTGGTCTTCAAAAATTCAAAGGGCAATTTCTCATTCCTCTACTGAAGTCTAATATCGAACCATTGCTGCTGCAGCTCTTAAAAACCAATTGGCTTGCCAATCTTCTCCGTGAACTTCGCTTTCCTCTTACAAAGCCACCTAAGCACTTACCTTTGTGAGAGTCTTATGTTTCATAGCAAAATGAAACATGTTAGCTATCGATTTTCACTTTGTTTGTGATCAAGTACTCTTTAAACAACTTTAGGTACTTCAACTCCGTTTCGCCATCAATTAGTTGATTTACTTACAAAATTTATGTCTTGAGGAATTTTTGATCGGCTATTTCCCAAATTATCAGTTGTTGATACTTAATGGAACGTCACAAAAAATATATTGATAGTACCTTAGAAGGACTATTAGTTTTATTTGTTTATTATTATTTAGTTGTTTAATTCCAAAGTTATTTGCCTTTTACAATATTTCTTCATTAGTTATTTTGTTGATACTTTTGTAGATATAATAGATGTGTCTTTCTTTATAGATCACTATCATTTTACATGACCAATGGTTCCAAATTTCATATTTTGAAACATATTCTATATAAATATATATATTAAGCGTACCTATATATTTGGCACCCACCACAAGAACTATAGGTTTTCTTGAGGGTCACATGTTGTATGAAAGTTAAAAATTGAGTTGGATATAAATTTGTATTCTTCTTCTTTTAAAAAAGACTATATAATGAGACTGAAATATTGAATTACTTATCTTCATTGATTTTAATTTATATTTGGTTATCTTGCATCAATCATCATATACAAAATACAAAATTAACAAGGGAATGAATGTTTATAGATACAACTTACCTTTGTGGATGGTATTGCCTTGTACATTTTTACACATAAAAAAGTAAGAATTTATTATCAGATTTGAAAAATCAAAAGCTCATATTACAGGAACTGCCATCTCCCTTTCAACATCTCTACTGAAGGTGGACACTAAAAAGGAAGAAAAAAAAAAGTTGGAAGAGAATATATTTTGTGAATTAAGCTAGGCCTTTCACCATCGAAATTTGGATGGCAACTATAATAAAAAGCCTAATCTAACCTTCAAATAGTTTCAGTTGATCGTTTGAGTTGTACTGTGGGGTCTCCTTTGGAGGCTAACCAAAGAGAAGTAGGCTCCAGTGGGACCTTTAGCCAACAAAGAATGATGGGTCCCTTTCTCCACTACCTTCCCTTTATCCAACACAGCAATTTGGTCACAATTTTGAATGGTTCTTAGCCTATGAGCCACTACCACACTGGTTCTCCCAATCATAACCCTTTCAAGTGCATCTTGTACTGCTTTCTCTGATTGACTATCAAGTGCACTGGTGGCCTCATCTAAGAGCAAAATTGCAGGGTTTTTCAGTATGGCCCTTGCTATTGCAATGCGTTGCTTTTGCCCCCCAGAGAGCTGTATTCCCCTATCACCACACCATGTATTGTAACCATCTTTTAACCCTGAAATGAATTCATGAGCATTGGCTGCCATGGCAGCCTCTATGATCTGTGATTCATCCATCGTATCAGATTCTCCATATGCAATGTTTTCTCTTATGGTGCCTGCAAATAATGTAGGCTCTTGGCTAACTAGTGCTATGTGTTTCCTTAGTGACCTAAGCTGGTATGACCTTATATCTCTACCATCAATTTCCACTACACCCTCAAGTGGATCGTAAAATCTCTCGATTAATCCAATGATTGTTGATTTACCCGACCCACTTTGTCCAACCAGTGCATTTGATTTACCTGCATCTATGTTGAGCGAGAAGGCTCTGAAGATCATAATGTTGGGCCGAGCCGGGTATGCAAAGTCTATGTCATGAAGTTCCACATGGCCTGTTATCGTTTCGGGATTGTGTCCGTCGGGATCTTCAGGCTCAATCGTTGTGACTCGGTCCAATATAGCAAAGACTGATCCAATTGCATCTGAGCCCTTGACAAGGTCAGAAGTCATGCTTCCAGCATCGGCTATCACCCGGCCGGTGCTTACCAAGATCATGAAGGTCTCAAACAAAGCTTTTGCAGTGATGTAGCCTTGAGAGATGAGTTTACCACCATACCAAAAGTCTAAGGCCCAAGTGCAAGTTGTTAGGCTTTGAGACATGCCGAGTCCAATACCAGCAAACCACGATTGACGGATGCTCTCTCTTCGAGGACCTTCTTGAGCCTGTTCGAGCATTTTCAAGATTCTGTCTTGGGATGAGAAGGCGGTGATGGTTCGGAGGTTGGAAACTGCCTCAGCAGCCAGCTTGCTGCTTTCACCTTGGGCTTTAATAGCCTTCTGTGACATGCTTTTAAGCAAGACACGTCTGGTGTAGAAACAAATGATGATGATGGGTTGAACCGCAATCATAACAATTGCAAGCCGCCAAGCAATGACCATGCCCATGGTGCAAGCTATAGTTACTGCTGACATTGTTTGCACAATCAATGCCATCCTGTCACCTACCAATGATCTCAGCTGCCAGAACGAAGATAACAATTAGAACCAAAATATGATTATAGGTATATGATAATCATAAAATATTTGCACAATTTGGAAAACTCAACCTACTCAATGTTTAGCAGATATAACAATGCCAATTTCTGACACTAAAAGATTTATTGGATATGCAAGAGTATATGATGCAGGATAAGAAACTGTATACCGCATTTGCATCCTTGGCAAGTCTAGAGCAGACAGCACCACTTGAATTCTCATCTTGATCGAACCAGCCTATTTCAAATGTGAGTATCTTTGAGAGCATCCTCTCTCGAATCCTCTTTGTCAAGTACTCTCCCATGTATGCGAAATTATAATGCTGACCAACATTAATCAGCAATGTAAACACCGATAACCCGAGAAAGCATAAGGCGTAGATCTTAGTCTTCTCCTTGATCTCATTGTGATCAGTTAGAAAATACACTGATACCATAGATCCTAGTGAGAATGCATAAAAAGGTTGAACTGCACCAAATAGGATAGCACTTAAACACCCCATAATTGCTTGTCTCCATTCTGGTAAGTTCAGTGCCAACAATCTTCTAAAAGATGGCACTGGCAATTTTTTCTCTTTCACTATGGACTCTCCAGCCAATAAAGTATGGTTCTGAGTAAATGAATTGGCGGAACTGGAACGACTAACAAAAGAAAGTATATGACTACTTGTGCTGTAAATGTCTATATTTGATATTGAAGATGATGCACACGTAGATAAATTTGAGTTAGCTTCATCAAGAGTCTTTTCTTTCTCTATTTGCTGAAGGTGGACTAATAAAGCATAGTGACCGATATCATTTTCCATCAACTGATCATGCGATCCTATTTCTATAACCTGGCCATTTTGGACAACTGCTATGAGGTCAGCATTGCGAATGGTGGAAAGGCGGTGGGCGATTATTATGGAGCTGCGGCCAACGGCAGCTTGGTCTATTGCTTGTTGCACAAGTCGTTCGGATTCTGAGTCTAGTGCACTTGTTGCTTCATCTAGAAGAAGGATTCGAGGTGCTTTTATTATTGCTCTTGCTATAGCAATCCTTTGCTTTTGTCCACCAGACATTTGAACCCCTCTTTCACCAACCTGTTGAAAAGATATTTTACTTTTTCAGTTTCATTCAGAACAAGGATTTAAAGATTTGATCACAAACAAAAATCTGTTTATTTCTTTAATGAATGTAATCCTCAGCTTCAACTAGTTTCTCAAAAGTGATATGAAGTATGTAAACAAAGATACATAAATGAGAAATGTTTATCATGTTCCTGAAGTATGGTCTGCAACAAATGCAAAGAATTCATTGGCAAATTATATTTTAAAGAATAAAGTAACATGGGTGCTCATTTTGAAGGAGTGGGTGTTAAAAGGAATTGTTAGGGGACCAGTTTACTATTAACTAAAATGAAAATGAAGAATATGGTTATATATATAAGATGACAAAACTCAGGTCAAGAAACAATGACCTGGTTAGACACTTCCCCATATGATTACTTGGGAAGAAATTGCACCTTTTCACTATAATTTTGTGTTTTTGTGGATGTTAAAAGGGCTAACCTGAGTTTCATAACCTTGAGGCAATTGAGATATGAAATTGTGGGCATTTGAGGCTTTGGCCGCATCAATAACCTCATCCATGCTAGCATCTTCCTTGCCAAAAAGTATGTTCTCCTTAATGGTTGTAGCAAAAAGTGCTGGCTCTTGACTCACCAAACCCATTTGTGATCTTAACCACTTGACCTGCAGCTTATCTATGGAAATTCCGTCAAGCAGTATCTCTCCCTCAAGTGGGTCATAAAACCTTTGTAATAGTGCTATGACTGTGGATTTCCCTGAGCCACTACCACCCACTAAAGCCATAGTCTTTCCAGCTGGAATGTTGAGGCATAAATCTTTGAAAACCATGGTGTCAGGCCTTGATGGATATGCAAAGTCGACATGCCTAAATTCAACTGCTCCTGTAACTTTTTCCAAAATTTCTCCTTCCAAATTGTCAGAATCAATATTGGGGACTCTTTTCATCACTTCCATAATCCGTTCCCCAGCTGCACATGCTTCAGAGAAATACTTGAGGTTTGATAGACTGGCTCCTAAAGATCTGATCATCACCAAAAACCAAAAAAAATTACGTGTTTGAATTTTTTATTTCTTTTGTTATATTTATATATACATATAAAGCAAATATACATTAGATACATGTACACATTCAATGTGGAAAAGTTTGAAGGAAATTACAGGCCCCCCATGGCAATGGCGGCAGCAACAATGAAAACAGTCCCTCCTGGAGCGTCATGGTACATAACCATCCTACTGCCATAATACGACATGAAAGACCAAGTGGCAAAAACAATCCCATTGCTTCCAATTGCAAGACCTTTAGCCAAGCCTTGTCTTAATCCCAACTTCACGGACACTTGTAAAGCTGCTGAGAATTCTGCAATGGTTTTACTCTCACCAACAAAGGAATAAACTGTTCTTATAGAAGATATTGCCTGTTCTGCTATAGTTCCAGCCTTATTGTATTCCTCACTTATCTTTCTAGCTATTCCTATCAACCCTCTTCCATACATTAAGCCAGGAATCACCAAAACAACAGCAAAAGGAAACCCCACTATTGCTAGTCTCCATAGCATTATGAATGCTACCATGTAACACCCAACAAATATTGCAACATTCATCAGAAAATTTGGCACCTGCATGACATGATCACCCATTAGTAGTAATTAAATTACTCGTTTTTAGTCAAGAGATTACATCCGATTTGCAAAAAGGAACCTTTTCACTGAGAACATCTTGGATTACTAGACTATCATTTGAAACACTGGTGATAACTTCAGCTGTGCTTGTAACGTGCAAATCAAAGTATCCCACATCTTGTCTTAAGATAGCTTTCAAATACCCGGCTCTCATTCTTGTCGCTTGTCTCTCACCTGTTCTTGACCAACAAAATCCTTCTGAAATATGACAAAAGAAAAGCACATATAAAAAAAATCATTAACCATGCCTCCATTAACCATTCCTTCAAGCCATTGAATGCTATGAATTTAAACTTACCTAGAAAACAAGCAACCCAAGACCCGCAAGCCAAATACAATAAAGCCATTGAATTCTGTCACCGATAAAACCAAATCATGTTAGGTAGAAACATAGGCGAAGTCAAATATTTTGTTTACGGAGGGCGGAATTAAAAACAATTGTACAACTATTATATATATACACATTATCCATTATATCTAAATTTAAATCAAAACTTAAGTTTTTATGTAATATTATTTGCCTAATTTGATGGCTCAAGTTTAATAAATTTTTTTTAAAATTTTAGATTTATTTTTTAATTCAAAAATCTCTTTTATTTTTTAATTAAAATTTTTTGACATCATCACAACTATATTAATTAAAAAAAATCTTTCACTATCTACATATGTTCTATAGCTCGTTTTAAATATGTTCTAGCTCATTTTATAGAAAGCACTAAGGATGAAGCTAGAAATTTGTTGTTAGGAGGTCAAAATAAAGTTGTAATAGTTTAGGGGCGAAGATAAAAAAGATTGATTTAAAAAGGCTTCAATTTAATATTTTATAAATGAAAGGAACTAAAATAGCATTATACCAATTATCTAGGGGCCAAGGCTGCTTCCACCATATTTAAATATTATATTGTATTTCAATTACTAATATTACATAAAATCTTAGAATAAATTTTTTCGATTTTCAAATATTATAAATTATGTTTCTCGTTACTATCTAAATTTTTTTTATAACTATTGAAGTCTCAACATTTAAGAAATTATAATAAAATTATTCAATATTATGATATAAAAACATGAAATGATATTAATTTAGAAGAAGTGAAATAAGTAATCTTCAATTTATATTAAGAATAAACATAATTTAAGTTTATTATTTTTCATTATGAGCATAGGATGAAAAATATTACTAACAAAATAACAAAAGTAAATATATATTAATTTGATTAATAAAAATGTAAAAAAATTAAACTAAAAAAAGTAATAAGGGATATATAGTAAAAGTGTTATGAAAATGAAATTTTAGTAGGATTAAATGGAAAAGGGGTAAAATATAAATTATAATTTTGAGGGACGAAAACTAATTTTAGATGATCTAAGAATAATTTAATGTTGCAGTTTTACCCTTGTTTATCTTAAATAGCCTAAACAATAAGAATTGTCTTAAAATTTTGAGGGGGGTTGGGGCCCATGCCTGGCTACGCCCCTTCTTTTTACTGATTTGCATGTATGTGCGTATGCATGTGCCTGTTTTGGAAAAAAACCAAGAAAAAAAAAAACGAAGAAAGACCTTGTTGATGTTATGAATGAACATGTCTGCAGTGAAAGCTGAAGAATCACCAAGATTGTTCATCAACTTGCTAGTAACAAGCAATACAAGAGGTGTACAAAAACCATCACCAACGGCTCCGATGAAGCCAAGAGTCATCAACCACATATCTACATCATCCGCATGCATGAAAATTGACCTTATGGATCCGTTTATCTTCTTCAGTTTCTCCTTCTCATTACCCATTTTGAGAAGAAAATAAAAACAGCACCCAAAGAATCTCTAAACAACTTAGGATAGTACCGGGTGTTTCTGTGTTTTTGTTTGTTGTTGATTTCTTTGCTTGCCTCCAAAAATAGTTGTCTTTCAAGACAAGTGAGAAGAGAAACAAGTGACAGGGTGATGCTTTTGGCTAAGTATTAAGAAACAAACATGAGAAATGTCTTGTATATATAGCTATTCTTCGTGTTGTGTGGCTTAGAGTTGGTAGTGAAGAGTAAACCACCGAAAGGAAAAATAATAAAAAAAAAAGGGTATATTTATATGGTAACTAAAATAGTAAAAAAAGAAAGTAAATAGACCATGGATGTTGAAACAGCAAACCGTCCACCGATTTTTACATAATTGGACCAGATTAACTTGGATCGGACCAAAAAAGCCCACTTTTAAAAATTCTAACCTAGCCCAGCCCAAATTAGTTAAAGCAAATGAAACAAAAAAGCCCTAGTCTACCAACACTCAACCCTCTGTTCGCCTCTCCCCCTGCTCGCCCTCGCCTACTTCAGATCAGTGGTTCATGGCTTGCCCCTGCCATCGTCCACTGTCATTGTTTTCTAAACCTTTGACCTTTAAAACAAAGGGAAACTGAACACTAAACAGAATATGGAGAATTGAAGAACCCAGGAAATGTGAAAAGGGAAACTATTAGTAGTATAAAGGTGTTGCATTTATGGGGGCACCTGAAAATGGGAGGAAATAATAAAGTTAAAAACTCGGTGGAAGATAGCTGTCAACTATTTAACCACTATCTATTTTTAAAATAAAAATATTATTTAATCAATTTTAAATAATAGTATAATAATTTATTAGACTCTCCAATTTTATGAAAAAAATTATTTTATTATTCATTTAAATTTTTCTTTCCCTTAATCTATCAATTATTTTTTTGTCAAAACACTCTTAAATAAATAGAAAAATTAACATACATCAACTATATTAACTTGAAATTTACGTAGCAGTTTACATGCATGTCATGTCAGTAATTATTTAAAAAAATAAAATTTTAAAAAATATTAAAAACTATTTAAAATTCAAGAAAAGAATAGAAAGTTATTAAATTTATTTTGAGAATTCAAAAAAATGTTAAAAATACTAAAAGAATAAAAAATTTATTTAAAATTTATGGCAAATTATAAAATTATAAAATTTATTTAAAAAACAAGGTGAAAAAAATCCAAAACATATGAGAATAAGATGTTTCTGATGACATTTTGTAAGCTTTCAAATAATTTAATAATTATTTTGTAATTTTTTAAAATTGAGTGATTAATATATAAATTTATTAATTTTAATAACCTTAAGTGCAATTTATCAGATTTAATTTCTGAAATTATTATTATTAAATTTTTATAAATTGTTTATTTAAATTATAATCGAAGTTTAAGAGAATTATGAATGGCGGATATCCAAATCCGCAGCTATCCGAATCCCTTATGGTCGCATCAAAACCATAATCTAAAACCTCTTTCCTTGTAACACTTCAGAGGACCAAATCGGTGGCAGGAAGTTGAATAGGGATGACATTTGTTGCAGTTGAGGTTTTGAGACCCTTGTGCCAACATCGCAGAAGAGTTGAAAGAGTTGCATGACATTGTATTTAAGGATATTCAAACGGTAGGTTTTATTAATATTCGAATCAAATTATTATAAATTAAATTATTTGAAATATAAAAAATTTTAACTGTTAATTTCGAACCGAAACTTTTTAAAATATATTAACTAAATTAAAATATTTCGATTAATTCGGTTGGTTAATTAAATTAACCAAAATTTATATGTTTTTGTCTTTTGATTAAAATAAGTATAAAACATTTAAAAAAAATACATTGCTAAATGTTTATTTTTTTATTTAATTGTTCAAAAGACTTTAAATAGATGTGAAAACAACAAATAAAACTTTAAAAACACTTCATAAGTCTTGAAATTTGGTTAATAATCCGTTAAAAATGAAAAATAAAACATTAGAAACAACTTTAAAGAATATATATTATTTATTTTGATTAATTCAGTTAATTACTCGGTTTTGAACCGAATTAATCGATAATTGAAATTTCAAAAAATTATTAATCAACTTCCAACAGAATTAAATTCGACCACCAACCGATTAACTAAATTAGACCAATTAATTCAATTTTACCAAATTGGGAACACCCCTAATTGTATCTGTGGCGGAGAACAAGCGTTTAACGAGGTTTCCACCCAACACCAAAAGCAATAACAATGGTAATCATTAGCTTTTGCTTTATCAAATTGATGTAACAAAAGCTTTCACCAGCCAAAAGTGATTAACAAAGTTTAGTTTAAAATTTAAGTATTTAGTATTACTAACAAAAAGTAGTTTTGAAAAGTTAAAATGATTATTTTAAAAAAGATGTAAATTAGAAAAAAAATATGTATTTAAATGATATTTAAATTTATTAATATTATGATATATGAAATGTATCAGGTTAACTTATAAAAAAATATATTGCAGTACATTATTAATATTTTTTATATGTAAAATATGGATTTGAAATACTTTTAAGCAAATAATATGATTTTTTCTGTAAAATTTAATTTAAATATAAACTATATTTCAAATTTTAAAATCACATATAAGTATAATTATTACCAATTCAAATATATTATGATATATATTTGAAATATATTTCGCAACGAAAATAATTTATATCTAATATAATTATTACAATAAATTACAATAAATGATAAATGATAAATGAAAGTATTATATATTATATATTATATATTATATTATATATATTTAATCTTTCTAATTTTTTAAAGGCGAGTAAATATTTCAACAAAATTCTTCAAAAAAATATTTAATAATAAAACATATTTTTTTTATAACATATTATAATATTTTTTTCTTTTTAATATATATATATATATATATATATATATATAAAATGGTAATTTAATATAGTGAGCAGAACAAACAATTATCATAATCACTCTATACTAGAGGAGTGCATGGGCCGGGCAGCCTGGTCCGGCCAAAGGCCCGCCCGAAATGTGGGAGGGTTTGGGCAAAAATATAGGCCCGAAAATGGGCTTGGACAAAAAATAAGGCCCGTTTAAAAAATGGGCCGGTCCTCGGGTAAGGTATTTTTGGCTCGGGCCCGACCCGAATTCACTAAATGACAAAAAAATTCTTTTTTTTGTTTTTGAATGTTATTTTCTTATCGTTTTCTCTCTATTTTACTACCATATTGCTATTATGTTGCTACTATTTTGTTGTTATTATTTGGATATTGTATAAAACTTATTTTATTGTTAATTTTGTTATTATTTTAAAGGCATTTGTTAATTTTATTATTATTTTAGAGGTATTTTCTTGTTAAGTTGCATCTATCTTAATGTTATTTAAGTCTACATTTTTTTTAAATTTATTTTCAATTTGTTGGAAAATATTTATTTTGATTTTTTTAGTATTTTTGATGTATTATATATATTTAAAAATTATATAAAATAATATAAAAAATTAATACGGGCAAGCTGGGCCGGGCCCGGGTTTTAGCATTTTTATATGGGTCGGGCTTGGGCAAAATTTTAGGCCCATTTTTTGAGCCGGCCCGACCTGAGCCTGATGAATGGGCCTAAATTTTAGTTGAGCTTGGCCCGGCCCATGCACACCTCTTCTCTATACTCATAATAGAAAAAAAAAAATCTACCCCACCCTATTTTCACCTTTCAAAAAATAAAATCATTCATCATTCGGAGCGATTTTGATGGATTCTCATGCCCACTATTACAAAAAAAATTCACCCTACCCTATATTCACTTTTCAAAAAATAAAACATTTCAATATTCACTTTTCAAAAAATAAAACATTTCATCATTCGAAGCAAATTGGTTTGAAATCTATCAGGTAGTTTAGATTTTGTCATTGCTAATTTTAAAAAAATATTAGTAAAAATAAGAAATTGTTAGTATTAATTAGTTAAAAGTTTCTAGAAAAGAAATAAGTATTAAAGTAATGATTTTTTGAAAAGGAAATATCAGATCTTATTTGAATGACACTAACACCAAAAAAAAAAAAAAAAAAAAAGATGAAAAGATAAATTTAAATGATGATGAAGTAATATAATATTATAATTTTTTAATTTTTTTAAGTTGATTATATTTTGTGAATCCTTCTTGTTTGAAAGAAAGTTTGGATTTCACCAATAAATTGTTTTAATATAAGTAAATGTGTTTTATTAATTTAATATAAACGTCTTTTGTTATTTTTAAGTTATTATAATCGAAAAATTCACCCTTAATGTTTTGAATTTTTTTGACTTCAGCCCGTAATATTTTTTTTTTTGTTTCAATCTCATCTCAATATTGCAAAAAATTTCAAATAAAACCAAAATTAATAAAAATAATTAATCAATTAACTGCCAATAATTTTATTCAACATCATGTGCAATTGATGACATTATTGATGTGGCATATACAATAATAGTTGATCATGTAAATATTTGTTTTAATAATTTATACAAAGCATGAAGACCCCTTGAAGATTTCAAGTTATCGATCTTAAACATCATAAATGGGCATTCGTATAATTTTATTTTTACAAGATTTCTCACTTATTAAACAATATTTTAATTTTGATTAAAATTATATCAATTAATTTTTTATGGCAAAAACATTTTAAAAATAAAACATCATTTTTACAATTATTAATTATAAAATTATTGTATTTATTTACAAAAACTGCATTGAATATTACCAAAACGATCAAATATGAAGCTAAAGATTTGAAATACCATTAAAATGAATTAGTACACAATTCATTATCTGAATTATTGACTAATTATTTGACAAATATAAATTTTGATTTTGTAAAATTTTATACATAAAATTTTGATTTAATTTAATTTTTATAAATTATTAACAAAAGTATCGAGTTAGCACTATTTTAAGTTGATATATTGCATACACAAACAATTATATTAAATCCAATATAAAAATAAATGCATGTATTCATTTATTTGAATGTGTATAATTGAATCAAAATCAAAATTTTGTGTATATATATGAACCACAATTCAAATTTCAAGTGTATAATTATACTAAATCAAAATCTATATATTAAATTGTATATTAAACTAAAATTCATGTATAAATTTAATATTTATCCCTATTTATTATAAAGCACTTACTTTATTTTGTTTTATTTTCTCAATCACAATATTTTACCACCTTACTAATTTGTAACAAATAAATATAATATTTTCTAATATATACAATCAAATCCGTGCATTATATAAACATCCAAATTAGTTAATTAATATATTTTTTCAATACGATATTTTTTTTGTTAAAACTCAACACGTTAATTTGATAATAAAAATGTTAAATTGATTTTCTTTTAATAATGAATTAACTAAAAAATATTAAATTATTATTATAAGTAATTAATTATATTATTTAAAGTAAAAAGATATTACATATTAACAATGTTAACTATTAAAAAACTCAAACGTTTATATAATTAATAAAATACTATTAAAAATTAAATACTATTAATTATATAATAATTTTATAAATAATTTTGCTTTCCATAAAAACTCTATTCATTCCTTAAAAAAAAAATCACTATTCATATTTTATGTATAATTTTACTTTCTAAAACCATTCTATTCCTGTTTCGGAAAAAAAAAAAAGCAATTAAAATAGTATACACCTAGAGGTGTGCATGGGCCGGGTCGGGCCGGGTTCAACTAAAAATTTAGGCCCGCTTGTCGGGCTCGGGCCGGGCCGGGCCCAAAAAATGGGCCTAAAATTTTGCCCAAGCCCGACCCGAATAAAAATGTTAAAACCCGGGCTCGGCCCGGCCCGCCCATATTAATTTTTATATAATTTTAAAATATATATAAACTATCAAAAATACTAAAAACATCAAAATAAATATTTCTCAATAAATAAAAATAAATTTTAAAAAATATGTATATTTAAATAACAATAAAATAGATGCAACTTAACAAGCAAATGCCTCTAAAATAATAACAAAATTAACAAATGTCTTTAAAATAATAACAAAATTAACAATAAAATAAATTTTATACAATATCTAAACAATAACAACAAAATAGTAGCAACATAATAGTAAAATGGTAGCAAAATAGGGAGAAAATAATAAGAGAATAATATTAAAAAATAGATTTTCTTTTTTGTCTTTAGTGAATTCGGGCCGGGCCGGGTCGGGCACGGGCCAAAAATGCCTTACCCGAGCCCGGCCCATTTTTTAAACAGGCCTTATTTTTTTATCCAAGCCCATATTTCGGGCCTATATTTTTGTCCAAACCCTTCCACATTTCAGGCGGACCTTCGGGCCGGGCCGGGCCGCCCGGCCCATGCACACCTCTATATACACCTAAATTTATGTTAATTAGCTTTAGGTTAATTAGCACTAAATAACAATTATTTAGGTTCTTAATTATTTTTAGGATAAATTATATTGGTAGTTACCTAACTATTAGTATTTTTTTTTTTTACTACTCAACTATAAAAAGTTACAAAATAGTCATCCAACTATTCGACTTTGTCGTTTTTTTATCACCAACCATTAAATAGCTAATAGAAAGATATTATGACAACTTTTAAAATTGGATAATAACAAATTTATTCATCAATATTTAAGCATTGTTTCAATTTAATCTTAACCAATTGAGAATAATTAAAATATTGACATGTTTTGAGATTATTTTAAGTTTGATTTTGTCTCCCTTACACCTAAGTTCCAATACAAGTTGGATATGTAATGATACAACTCAAACTGATTGCAAAAATAAACAACATTAATGTAGTGGTACCGATACACTTGCCCTGTTTTGTCTAATTCATGTAATTTTTACACCAGAAGGACCCCGAATGACTTTTGATTGCAATTGGATCATAAAATAAGCTTAGAAATGGTTTAGGAAGTCTTAAATGACCTCAAATAAGTCTAAAGGATGAATGGAACATGAGTGATTGTCTGGTTTTAAATGTTGAATTCCTTGCTCAAGTCTAGATTTGGATTTGGGTAAGGGATGTTACACTTAAATTATTCTCTATTATCCAAATTGGCCTATTGTGTTTAAAAAAAAAATTAACATGTTGCGCTATTAGAATGCATCAGGTCAGTTTTCTTTTATTTTTTAAATATTATGTATATTCTATTGATTAAAAATGTAAAAAAAAAAAATCATATATGATATATAAATAATTCAAAATTAAAAAAAAATCACAACATCATTTTAAAAAAATTAAAATTCTAAAATATATAAATTTAAATTTTAAAAAGTGAAATAATATATAAAAATCTATAAAAAATGAAAAAAAAGTATTTAAATTCTAGAAATTGCAAAAAAAAACTTAAAACTTTTAAAAATATATATTTAGAAATTTTATAATAAATTTTATTTTATTTTTCAAAATACTAAATTCAAAAAATCAAAAAATGAATAAAACATTCAAAAAAATAGAAAAAAAAGTTTAACTAAAAAAAATAAAGTCTAAAAATTAAAAAATTGGAAACTTTTAACTTCAATTTTTAAAAAATTAGAAAAATATAAAATATAAAATTTCAATTCTAATAATTTTCAAAAATTGCAAAGAAATATATATTTAAAAAAATAATAAAAATTTGAAAATATTTAAAATTAAAAAAGAGCCAATTAACAGTAGTTAATGGTTGCTCAACACTGGTCAACCATCTATCAAAGTTAAAGGTATATTTTAAAAATATTTAATTTCTTAACATCTTCTATTTTATTTTTTAAAATTTTTTTAATAAATCTGAATGTCATGTGATATATTATAATTGGTTGGATGTGCCACATGGCACGTTCTGATTAACGTCACATTTCAACTGATTTTGAAAACGTTGTTACAAAAATTAGATAGAAATAAATAATCAAATGATATCTTGAGCACGAAAATGAGATGAAAAAAAAGTTTAAACACCAAAATAATTAAAAAATGGTGAAAGCATTAAACTTTTAACTTTGTTTTTTCTTAGTAGAAATTTTTTCTTAGTAGAAATTAACACATGTATTTATATTTACAAACATGTATTTCTCTCTATAAATATTTGTGGGGTGTATCTCGCATTTGTTTGTAGGCACTTAATAAAGATAGAGGCAAAATAGGCACAACGTGAACGACACTGACGTCGTGACGAGGGGCGATGTCACGACGACAGACGTCGTGTAACGCCCCGAATTTTGGGTTTAGATGAATTGGGCATTGGGCTTTGGGTTTCATAAATTTTTAGTAAGCAAGAAAATGATAAATGACATGTTGGCTTTAAGGGTTTAATAAATTTGGAATTGGAGAAGTTCTAGGTTCGAACTTTGAGGTGAAGGAATTTTTAATTAATTATTAAAGGAACCAGGGCGGTGAGTAGTTGGGCTTTTAAATAAAAATAGGGAAGACTGGCATCAAAGAGCCTTGTGGTGGAGTGGCTAAGTGACGCCACTTAGGGTATAGGAAGGTGGCGTTATGGGATAGCAAGGAGATCCTAGGTTCGAATCCTAGCTTAGTATTTTTTTAAGAGTTTAATTTTGGTCTTCTAGAAGGTTGGAAGTGGTGTGATGATGGACTCTAAGGAGAGTGATCAGAAGAGAAAAATTAGGAAAAGGATTGGGGGTTATCAGAAAGAAAAACGAAGAGATGAGATGGGGAAGAGTTGGAGCCGATTGGGACTTTGGGGGCAGGTAGAGTTTCGGTTTTGTGTATAAATAAGGGGTGCCGAATTCCCTCTGTGCTATTTCGGCAATTGGAATTCCCTTTGTGCTATTTCAGTAACTATAGTATTCTACCGAATTCTCCTTCACTTTTTCTGTTCTAAACCTCGCCTCTTCCTTTTGTGTTTTCGTTTCTTCTCTCGTAAAGCCTTAAATCGAATATCATTCTCTTCTTTGTCCATTGCTTGTGCCGTCTCACCTTCATCTTAATTGTTGGGGACCGAATATTCGTGACTTCAAAAGCCTAAAACCCTTGCTCTTGGAGCCGATTTCTTCATCATCCCAAAACCTTGTGTCGAATACTCTAGTGACCGAATCTCTATCGGGCTGTCATCATTCCTTCGATTTTGGTAGATCAGATCTTGGAGAGTTGGAATCAAGCTTGGATCTCTAGATCTCTGCCAAAAAGCTATCCATACGTTTCAGATTTTGGGTAAGTGTTCCTTATTTTGGGTTAAGTTGGCCGAATGGTCTATGGAGAGGAAAAGGGTGACTTGAGTTGGATACAAGTCACCTATTATTTTGTTTTTAACGATTAAGATTGATGCAGATCGAGGGAATATTCGTGATTAGTAGCTAAGGAAGGGCTATTAGGACCTGGGGCACACGGTAAGGTTATGGTAAGGCTTCGGTTTTTGGTAAATATTGTGGATAAGTGTGTGATTAATTGAAGGTTGGTATTGATTGTAGGTTCAAGGCTAAGGATAGTGTAACACGTCTCATTTACCAGGTGTGTACATACACTACACACACAGTAGATCGGCAAAAGCCGAAAAGCTGAAAAGCCGAAATGCTGAAATGCCGAAAAGCCGAAAGTTTGGCTACGGCAGTCTCGCAAGTGCACGAACACTCGAACGAGGGTAATCGATACGTTAGCAAAGGCCCCATGAGCGACCTCATGGACTTAGGTCGTGTATTGGCCAACTGGGCCAGAATGGGCTAAATGGGCCTAATGGGCCATAGGGCCCATAATAGGCAAAATTGACAATTTAATACTAACTGATGGAATAAGCATATGATTGCATGAATATGAATGTGATTGGGCTTGATGGGCCATATAAGTGTGATTGAGCCTAACGAGCCGTATAAATGTGATAGGGCCTGATGGGCCATATGAATGTATGAAAGCCTATAGACTTGCTAGGGTTTTGTAATGGACTTGTAGGCCTAGTTTCTAATGAATTCTCTAACACATAAAACTTAATTAATTTATCAAGCACGTCTGTGGACAAGTCGTAAGGTTAGAGTGTGGCAATGGGCATATGCATGTCTAGGATTGGATCTAGGGAGAGCTTGGTACTTAAGCGGTCTTAATGACCCACCTCCTCTTCTCTGGAATCCTACCTGGTGCATTGTGTCTGTTCACTCTAGCCAAGGAAGACTTGTTGACGGGCCAAAGTTCGTAATTAAGACCCATACGTTAGTAAATTACCGAAATACCCCTGTAGGGTAGAATTACTGAATTATCCTTTTGTGTTATAAGTATGACTATATGCTATATGTTGCACTCATGTGTTATAATGTTGCATGTGGGTGGGAATTATGTTGGAGGAAGTGTTATATGAGGATCGCATAGTCACTTGACGACCGTGGATCCAACGAAGGCTTTTAAGCCCAATATATGATCAGCAGCTTTGCTGCAACGTTAGGTAGTACCGCAACCAGCGCTACCCTTGATGTGTATCGGATGGGTGGGTCGATGTAGTCATCCCCACAGAATGTGATTTGGTTGGACGGAGATGTTGTGTATCGGTTGGATGGGGTGGGAATTGCATAATTGCATTATTGCATACATGATTGCTCTAAATGTTGTTATTGTATTGGGCTTAGGCCCAAGATGATTTGTGTTGCATGATATATATATTGTTACTGAGGGTTGTACACACTGAGTTTCGAAACTCACTCCCTCTTTTAATATTTTCAGGTGACCCTCAGTAGGCGGTTCGACGAATGGTGGGAGTTAGAGGTGGCCAGCTAGCAACATATTATTATTTGGACTTTCTTTAGAATTCCTAGTATTTTGAAATTATTTTAGTTCGGATTGTAATAAGGCCTTATCTTTGGGTTTTATTTCATTATTATTATTAAGTTTTATATTTAAAAACAAAACATGGATTTAGTTGCTTCATCCACTTTTCAAGATTATCTAAAATTTATTGTTGTTTTTTTAAATTAAGCTTCCGCAGTAAATATTTTCCAAGTAATTAGTAATTTATAACAAGAAATAGCTTTTAAATACACCTCGTTTTGAAAAGAAATACAAATAATGATTTTACTTAACTTTTTCTTAAGAAGGGTTTTCAATGAAAACAAGGTTTTCGCAAAAACACTTCAATGTGGCACGTTGGATTCCGCCATAGCGTCTGGGCCGGGTTTGGGGTGTTACACGTCGGGACGTCATGACAACGCGACGAGTTCTCCAATTGACAGAGAGGGCTACATCGAGACGAGCATGCATGAGATGTCATGACGATGCAACGTATTCATCAAATAATACAGTCGCATTTTGACAACTAAGTAAGACTTCTTCTCCCAGTAGAACTTTGATTACTTCAGGCATATTTTAGTCATTTTAGCCCTTTAAACTTAGCATATTTAAAAGGGCCTTATATCCATGTTTTGATAAGGCAAAAAATGATGTAGTGCTACAAGGCTTTTTTGGGGGCGACAAGATGTAGTCACAGATGAGTTTTGGTGAGAGTTTTCGTGGTAACTATGAAGAGAATTTTGTACCCCTTTTGAAATAACTCTATGAGAGTTAGGGCTTTATTTTCGGGGTTTGAGTTTATACGTTTAGTACATTTAAGTTTATTTTCTCCATATTGTAATATTATTTGTTTACTCATTTAGTGAAAAGTCGAAGCCTCCTTTATCGTAATTTTTATCCTCTTCGGAAGAGTTTTCACATAAAATTTGTGTTCGATTTTTTCTACTTTTTCTATTTTGTTATTTATACGGGTCTATCCCAACAATATTCTTATATCTCAATAGCTTCACTATGGTTTTTCTTAGTAGAAATTTTCTAATTTTCTTTTTTTATTTTTTGCCACCTTTTCTTTCTTAACCCTTACTTCTCTCTTTATCTGTTTTGAGTTTAGCCCTTAGAAAATCTGTGTCTTTTTCTTCATTAACCTTTATGGAGAAGAACAGGAAGAGAGAGCTGTAAATGAGATTTGTTTATGGAATTTAGTTGTATTGACAATTATAGGATTTGAATTTCAACATATTTCTTTTGTAATTTTATGTATTTTTTTTATTTTGTAAAGCTATAGATTTTTCTTTAAATTTATCTTATATAGTTAAATTAAATTAAATATTTAATTTCGTATTTATAATGATTAAGTGTAATAGAATAATTATAACTTCAATTTTTGAAAACAAATTAGAAAATGAATGTAATTTCAATAAATAGTAGAAGAAAATTAAAAAAATGGATGAACATGAAAAGTGACGCAGAAGATATTATTATGTTTGACTTTAATTGATTCACCTAATACTATATCGTCATTAATGACGATAACTATAGGAAGGGAATCCACCTTTTATTTCTCAATTAGCATTAGTAATAATTATTTATAAAAATTTTGATTATAAAATTGATATTTTAGGGTTTTGATAACTTTATTGTTTCGTGAATCTAACCTAAATTTTATAATTAATTTATATTTATTGTATTTAATTTCTCTTAATACAAATGGGATTTATGATATTCAGTAAGAAAAAAAAGGAATATATGTTCTTTTGTGAAGTTACATAATCATATTATAAGAATATTTTATCTTTCAATAATTTTATATTTTTAAATTAAATAGTTTAAACTATAATTAAAAAAAATCTTAAAATAGACGAGTGATTAAATTGAAAATTTTAAAATTTTTTTGGGTGTGGGTTAATCCTTAGTGTTGATTTTACATATTTTTTAAATAATATTTTTCTTCAATTGTAATGTGGGTTCCCATAATCTAGTTTTGTTATACGCCTATCCTAGTAGTGATATGTGGTAGTATGAAGGATGGCTTGTCAAGAACCTAAGTAAGCATTTCCCGCTAAGTGTGACCCATAGGTGGCCCTCTATTTCGTACCATTTATGGTGGCCCTTCATTCAAATTCATTCATGATTAACCATTCATGAATCTCACTTAAGCCACCTGAGAGGCTATTCACTATGGCTCCTTAGTAATGATCACTAATGTGCAACAACCTTAAACAACCTCACTAAGAAGAATTTCAAAGTAGGACCACATAGTATTATACATGGCGGCAACTGACATGCAACAGACCTGTCACCTAGCAGACCGCATAGACAGGATTACCATCTATATTGTTGATGACATGGCACTACAAAACAAGGATACCCCTTATATATATCTTGGAGCATGAACGGCAAAAGATCCTTTCTTCTTCTCCAAGAAAACCCTAGTGTTCCATAGTCTTCTCCCTCATTTCTCTCTTCCTCACTCAATTTTCTATACCGATTCTCCATCTATCACAATGAACAGACACTCCAGTTACTATCACCATTACCTCTTGTTGTATTTAATATATATTTTATTAGGGTTTAGAGTTTATTATATACTATATATATTATATAAAATATTTTTCAAATAAAATATATATTACTAAAGTTTTATATTATTTATAATATTTATATAACAATCATATATACATATGCATATACAGTATGTATATATCATGAAAAAAGAAAGAAATTTTGTAATATAAAATTAAAGAGATGTCTATATTTCAAAGGACACAACTATTCATAAATTTTTCTAAAGGAAATGTTGTATCCTTTTAAAGAGGTATATAGGTATTTTTTGGTACTCTATATATAGATATCTATAATTAGAATTGAGAATTTAATTTTTAAGTTCATCAATTCTAAGTGAAAATCATTATTACAAATATTCTCTTTTTTAAGCGTTTCTCTAGGTTCATTTTAGTTTAAAACAATTTGTAGTGTAGCACGGATTTTTCCATTCGAGTAAATGCTATCATAGGAATAGTATTTCTTGATCATTCTGTATATGGAGGGAAAATAATTATTCTTAAGATAATTTCTTAAAAATATCTTGTCTTTACAAAATATCGGTTTTTGATCCAACCAATATTTTTATACAACACCTCATTCTAATCTCCTCATTTTTTATTTTTTGTATCAACAAGTTTATATAAACCTCTTGACCGAGTTTGGTGCCATTATGTCAAGTAATACCAATTAAGTTAAGAGTTTACTCAGTAAAAATATACTTAAAAGTACATTTTGTACAATAACCTTTCCTATATGACAAAAAAGGATCTCATGATCCTAAACTCATCTTAGTTGGGATAGCAAATCTCAAATTTGTCTATGGAGAACAATTCTAATTATGTCAATATTTATAACTACTTTTTGTGATAAAAAGGATCATGTGATCTTAAACTGGTCTTACTTAAGATCTCAAATCTGGTGTTCTAGTGTTTATAATTAATTTCTTCTAGATACTAATTGATAAGACCTTGTTGGTAAGCTTAGCAATATCTTATGTAGTAGAACTAATAGCTATAGATCAAATCCATTAGTATAAAACATTTTCTTAGAATTTTCTAAGTGAAATCTCTTAATATATGAAAAGTGTATAAGCCCAAATTTGCCCGGGCCATTTTAAACCGAATAAACCAAAACAAACCAAAAAAAGAAACCAAAATCAAAAAGTCCAAATTAAAAAATAAATTACAAAATAGTCCATTTACAAATTAAAACCCATAACCCAAATAACAGAAACCCATAAACCAAAAATGACCCAATTTCAAACCCAAATCCCTTAACCCAATTTAACCCAAATATAATCCCCATTTGACCTAAACCCGGAGCCCAACTAAATACCTAGCCCAAATTTTAGGCCCAAGACCTAATGGCTTAGGCTGAAGAATCAGGAAGCCCTAGGGTTTCCTCCTCCCATGTGCGCCGCACTCGCCTTGGGCATGGAGCCCGCGCCTCGTCCCGAGATCCCTCGCCTCGAGACCCATCTCTCTGGCACACAAGCACCGAAACGGCAAGGTCTTGCCTCCGTTGACTTTCCGCAAACCTGCAAACAAATGAAAACAGAGGCAAAGAAGCAGCAAATAGAGCCAAGAAATAACAGTAGCAAACAGAAAGCAATAGCAAACACAGAAATAAAAATAGGAAAAGTTGTATTATCATTTAATTTTTATTTTTCATTAGAATCGGCTATAAAAGAGAAGCCGAGAACCCTTGTAAAGGTTACGCATGTTTTTCGAATAGAAAACAGAAACAAAAGGTATATTTCTAAGGGATCTCTAACCTATTTCTTTGTTTTTCATCTACTACATACATAAATTAGTAATAAAGTTCGAAATTTTTACCTTCGGTAAAGATTTGAGCCCCTGAATCCGAAGTTTCTTGGGTTGTCCGTCGATTTCGTTTGAGATTTCGGTAGTTCAGGGTCCAGATCTGGTTTTAAAAAAGATCTTAGGGTTCGAAATCAGAGTTTTTAAGTGTCCGACTGCCGTATACAGCGGCGGACACGACGGTCCGATGATCGGAGTACGACGGCCCCTCGGTCGGTGCTCGGAGGACCGAAACCTCTTTTGAGAGAATTCTCTTAGGTTTTTTTTTTTAAAAGGGTTGTAAAATGAAAGTTTTTTGGGATTTTTATTTTATTTTATAACCTTATAGAACGGCGACATTTTAGCATAGCATAACAATGCCCAAAACGGCATCGTTTAGAGTTTGGATCCGCGTGAGTGACCCGACCCGGAGAGGATCCGCGCGTTTTGACTTTCGGTATATTTGCAGGCCAGGTCCTTCCGCTTTTCTGGTGTTATGCAATACAGTCTTGCACTCCCTTCCTGATTTGGCCCGTTTATTTTGTTATTGCTTCAATTTAGTCCGTGCGCTGGTGACTGGCCAATATGCGAACGGCGTCGTTTTGAACGGGTGGGGATATTTACCCTTTTAATCCCTGTTCTTCACACGCGTGTTCAAATAAGCCCTTATTTTTTATTTTTATTTTAAATCGGCCCCAGAACTCTGGCTTTTATTCATTTTTAGCCCTTTTGATTTATTTCTTTGTTATTAAGATTATTATTTTTAATATATTTTAATATTATCACATTTATTGTTATTTATACTGTTACTATTATTATTATTATTAATATTAGTATATATTTTATTATCATTAGTATATCCTTATTGTGTATATATATACATATAGGTGCTATATGGTTTTGTTAATAACCGTTTTTATATTATTCCCATTCATAAATATATTACGTATATGTTTAAATACCATATTATATATATGTTTTGAATGCTATGTCTTTTTAAATACGTGTATATTTTTAATATCTTGCTACATATGTATTTCAAATACCATATATTAGGTATATATGTATATATGTTTAAATGTCATTTTCATATTATCTTATATATATACATCTTTCTAATAACTATTATATAGGTATTTTTAACACCATGTTATGTATATATTCTTGATACTATTATATACTTTTATATATTATTGTTATATATTTTTAACCTATAAGTGTATATTTATGCAATATATATTAATAGTTTTTTTAAATGTTACTTTTTTTATACATATATATAGATTATGTACATATATTCAAACACTTTACTATGTATGTGTGTTTTCTTCTTTTTCATATATTATACATGTATTTTTTACCTCTATTAAGTATATACAATCCTTTTAACATTATATCTTTTTATATCTTGTACATATTTTCAATATTATTATATACGTACTTTTTAATGATATCACTATGCATATATCTCTATACGTATACGCATGCATAAAAGGAACATTATTTGAGCTCTTTTTTGTGTTTTTGTCATTTTTTGTTCTATTAGTCTATGTTCATATATGTATATGTGTACATTCATAGTTTTTATTTCATGTTTAATTCCAATTACGTATAATATCGCCTACATCATTATTGTTTTTTAATAATTGTTGTTATGATCATTATTTGTTTCAATGTGTTTCTAACCTTTTATTTATTTTTACTTCATATCAATTTGTTCTTCGTTATCTCAAAACCTCATTCTTGTTTTTTTAATTAGTTTCAATATACGAGGCAACATCCCGATTTAAAACTAAGTCGACGATTTCATCGCTATGTTGGGTGAATTGCGTCGGTTCGTGTTGAAACCGGGACGTCCTTCTAAAGAATCAAAAATTTGAAAATTCTTGTCTTTAAATCGGATCATGATTAAATGTTACATTGAACTCGTATTTTTGAAAATCAAGACAACGCGTATTTAATAAGATAACAATTTTAGGCGTCACTAGGGTGCTAATACCTTCCTCGTGCGTAACTGACTCCCGAGCCCTATTTTTCTCTGAATTTTAACGTAGACCTAAACGCGGCCTTCCCGTTATTTAAAAATAAATTTTTTTGTTAAAAAGAGGATTTATTAGGTGTCCGATCACACCTAGAAAAAAAGATCGGTGGCGACTCCCCTTTTCTTTAAAATCGAAATTCGGTTTTCAAATTTTCAAATAACCACCTTAATTAGCGACCTAAGCCAAGCTAAATTTTTTTACGTCGCTACAGCTGGCGACTCCACTAGGGACTACTTTTTGTAAGTCGAGTCGAATTAAACGTGTGTTGTCGAAATTTTCAAAATTCAAGAAAACATTTAGTCGTGATTCTCAAATTTTGTTTTCGAAAAATCATGCATTCGCATTATGTTGTAAATATTTTCTAATTTGTTTTATCTTTCGTTTTTCAGCTCTAAGTTTATGATTTTAGTTTTGTAGTTTTCAAATAAAACGAAAGGTTTGTGAGTTTCTCCCCATACATCGTGCACGTGCATTCTTGCATAACATGAGCTCTGTATCCGAGCTCCGCCTGTTTAAGTGAAAGTAAACGCTATGCCTTCGTGAATTAACTCGTCCCTCCGCACAGGCTAGTGAATAGTTTTAGGTTATATACGACTTATGCTTTCGTGAGTTAACTTGTCCCTCCACATAGGCATAAGTAAATGTAATCCCTCGAATTGGACTTGTAAGCCTATGATGGGCCATGACCGAGGCTCTGTACTGATCTTAGTAGATGATAGTACAGACAATTCGAGTACCTATCTAGAACCGAAACCGCATATAGTGAACCGTACGAGCCACCTAACTAGAGCCATACCGAACCTCCATCTATTTAGTAGTCACCGAAATAAGTACACGGGAGAAACGCCTCCAACCTTTTGCATTTTCACTTTTTATGCAAAGGGATCGGGTCTGTTTAATAAACTAGATCGGGTAGCTTAATTTGTTAAATTTTTCGTGTTTTCTACCTATATTTGATTAGTAACCAATGGTTGTTTGTCATTATTTTATTTTTCATCATGCATTATAGGCATCATATTAGGAAGCTGTTGACTAGAGATCGGTTGCCAAAAAATGAGTTTCTGATAGAAGAGTCGATTATACAAACAACTGAGAAAAATACGGTGGTCCGGGATTGGTCTCTGAAAACTCGAAAAAAGAAAGGGGACAGTCTAGTGGAAGGATGCGTTTCCAATCTTCCTGAGCACGTAACTGTGAATGTTCATCAAAATAATCTTGAAGATTTGACTCAGATTTGGAAATAGTGGGACTCGGACACTAGGGGCATATTCATTAAAAGGTACGGAGATATAGCCAACCTGATCACTATCAATGTCGACGAGCGATTGATTCAAGCCTTGATCAGATTCTGGGATTCGGCTTACCAATGTTTTACTTTCAATCAGGAAAACATGACTCCGACTGTAGAAGAGTACGCTGCTTTGCTTCGTGTCGAAAATGTACAATTCTATAAGATATATGTGAAGGAGCCCAAGCCGATGACTTTTAAGAAAAAACTAGTAAAATTGACAGACATGACCGACATATAGGCCGAAAAACAGATAAAGAAGAAGAATGAAGTCATTTGTATCCCGTGGTTTTCCCTACGAGATTTGGTTCTAAACCATCCCGATATGTTGAAGAGAGTGAATCTGTTCGCTTTGGCCATATATGGATTAATTATCTTCCCAAAAGTTTTCGGACATATAGAAGTTGCAGTAGTAGACTTCTTCGAAAGGTTAAAGCAAGGAATCAACCCTGTCCCAACTATCTTGGCCGAAACCTTCAGATCCCTAAGCAGTTGTAGGAGGAAAGGGGAAGGACGTTTTATCAGATGCGCACAGTTACTCAATGTTTGGATTTTGAGCCACTTCTGGAAAGTAGAGCGCATACCGTTCCATATGTTTTCAAAAAAATTTTCCCCGTTGGAAGCTTATCTTGAGAAAGAATGGCCAAAGGAGGTCACCGAACAACATTGGGCTTCAGTTTTTCAGAACCTTCGCGCTGAGGATGTAACTTGGAGAGCACCGTGGATACGCCCGTCGGTTCTACTATACAAAGTTGGAAACCAAGATTGGGTGCCATTACTCGGGTTATGGGGAGGAGTTGGATATGCCCCATTAATGGTCCAAAGGCAATTTTCTTCACGATAATTCATACCTGTCACTGGAGGATTAGCACAGTCCGAGTTTGCTTTCGCGGGTGAGGGTTATATGAAGAGGGTCTAAGACACTGCAAAATCTTAGAAGAAAATTCATCTGATGGAGTTGGCTCTATACACTGATACTCTCACCCCAGATTACGACATATGGAGAAAGCAACGGGTGAATAGTCAGCAAGTCTCGTCGACGAATTACACCTTCTAGAATCCTTTCTCGGAAGAAATGCCATCTGAGCTTGAAATGGCAAGACAGGAATTTGAACGCGAAAAGACCAAGATGTTACGGGACCTTAGTACTCTTCAAGAAGAAAACTACCAGCTGAAGATCGACATTCAAATTGAAAGATCTAGAACCGAGAAAGTGCAAAAAGAAGCTGAAGTCGTAAGAAATGACTTAAGAGATCTTCATCTGGAAAATAAAACGTTAAGGGGCACTATAAAGAATAGCGGATTGGGCAAGTCGTCAGCGGAATGGAAAGAAGAATTAAGCAACATCAAAGGTGGGATGGAATTTTGGAAAGGGAAAGCAAAGAAAGAAGAGGAAAAGGCTGTGCGAGCTATAATAGAATTAAGGAAGAAGAACACCGAATATGAAACTGTGTCTACCGAATTAATGAATAGTCGATCTGAACTTCACGAGCTAAGAGAGAAAATACGAGATTTAGAAAATACGCTCCGAGCTCGTCAACAATAGCTAGATACTCTCCTAGAGGTCTTGGAAGAAAAGAATGGTCAGTATGACAGAGATACTCGTGCTTACGAAAGAGCCCTCTATGAAAAAGACGAGAATCTTAGCTATTTGATCAATGAGATTCGTAAAGCAGCCATGCACGTGGTACAACTATCAGATGAAATAGAAGATCTCAGTTGCCAATTTAGTCCGAGCCAAAGATCAAGCATATCAAAATTCTTAGAACGAGTAAAGAAATATAGTGATATAGCTAGGAAGTTTGTGCAATGGCTGAATCAAAAATGGCAAAACATTTTGTAATGAACTCTTTTGATAAATGAAATGCCTAAATAGGGGCTATCTTGAAATCAACACAAATTTCTTGCACATTCATTCATGACTAACATTCATTTCACATTTATTCATACATTCATCCATTGCATATCCCACAACTATTCACTAAGGTTAAAATCATACAATTCGCAGTTGTGATAATACAAGGCTGAAATCACACCATTCGTATAGGACGCACCGACAAGTCAGAGTAATGGAGGCTGAATTTAATAAAAGAATCGAAAGGATGGAAAGAGCCCAAAGGGAATTACAAGAGCAATTGGCTAAGTCACAGTAAGAAACGAGGAATCTAATGGTGAGATCTCGAGAGGAATCACTTGAACAAAAGGATCAAATGGCTAAGATGATGGAAATGATGTCGACTTTGGTCAAGGGAAAAGGACCCATGCAGAGCCCCGACGTTATTGAACCTCAATCAAGGGTTAATCACGATCAGGATCTACTCTATCCCCCAGGATTCACTCCACCGCATGCCCACGCAACACAAAGAGGGTACACTCAAGGGGAACCTACAGGCTTGGAGCAACGACCTGTGCCTCATGTTCATCTAGGGCAAGGGATATTTATATCAAACCCTGGAGTTAATCCTACCAATCCAATCGTTCTAGATTTGGATGATCCAGCAGAAATAGCCAGGTTGAAAATAGATGACCACGAGGCTCAAAAGAAGTATAAGAGCTTGGAAGAAAGGCTCAAGGCGATATAAGGTACTGAAGTCTTCTTTGCATTAAGTGCTAAAGAGCTTAGCTTGGTGCCCGATCTGGTTCTACCCCCAAAATTTAAGGTGTCAGATTTTGAAAAGTACGATTGGACGAGGTGCCCAAAAGCACATCTTGTCATGTTTTACCGGAAGATGATCAATTATGTGAATGAAGATAAGCTACTCATACACTATTTTCAAGATAGCCTGGTCGAATCAGCTCTTCGATGGTATAATCAGCTTAGTAGAGAAAGGATCCGATCATGGAAGGACTTAGCATCGGCATTTTGTGAACAGTACAAGCATGTATCTGACATGGTGCCTGATCGAATGACTCTACAGATGATGGAGAAAAAGCTAGCGGAAACTTTTAGACAGTGTGCGTAGAGATGGAGGGATATCTCGGCCAAAGTAGAACCCCCACTGACTAAGACTGAGATAACGGTCTTTTTCATCAACACTCTGAAAGTGCCATTTTATGACAAGTTAGTAGGAAGTGCCACGAAGGACTTTGCGGATATTTTGATGTCCGGAGAACTTATTGAGAATGCCATCAAGAGTGGAAGGATGGAAAGTCACGAAAGCTCAAAAAGGGCAGCACCCATGAAGAAGAAAGAGCTAGAAACCCATATGGTGGGGACAAGAAGCCGTTATACTCCTAATCAGTATCCAAACCAACCCCGACCTCGATATCACCCACCTCCAAACTTCTATTATCCTCCCCAAAACCCTTACTACCAAACACTACCTTCTTACCCTTCTTACCCCATTTACGCCACAAATAACCAAAGACCAGTTGCCACGTTCCCACAAAATACCATGCCAGCCCAAGGCCAACCCAAAAACGAATAAAGGCCAGCAAGGCCCAATTCTGAGAGGCCACAATTTACTCCTATTCTTATGCCATATGGGGAACTGTACCCAAAACTCTTGGAGAAACAATTGATATCCCCACATTATATGGCACCGCTGAAGCCTCCGTACCTGAAATGGTACGATCCAAACGCTAGTTGCATGTACCATGCTGGAAATCAGGGGCATTCCACGGAAAACTACCCTGCCTTTAAAGGGAAGGTTGAAGGACTCATTGATGCAGGTGTTCTGCGATTTGATGGTGCTAGCAATACGGCTGGGAACCCATTCCCTAACCACAGTGAAGGGAATATGAGCGTGGTGACGAAGGAGAGCAACTGGCAAACCAAAAGCTGTGTTTCGGAAGTAAGGACGCTTCTGCAGAAAGTCTGGGAGGTACTGGTTGAGAAGGGATTGCTCAGTCGCCCTGACAGAATTCTCGAAGTAGGAGGTCAAGTTTTTTGCGAATTCTATGGTATTGAAGGGCACGACATTCAGTCCTGTGGGGAATTCAGGAGATTAGTTCAAAACATGATGGATAATAAGGAGATTGGGATCTTTATCAAAGGTGAAGAGGCCGGTAAAATAAAAATATGCGCCTCTAGCAATCAATCGTCAGGTTTCCCGTATAGCGCCGACTGACCATTGATAATTTATTACGACGTGAAGAAGGAACCGGTGAAACCAAAAGTGATAATTGAAGTACCATCCTCTTTCCCTTACAAGGACGACAAGACAGTACCGTGGAAATACAATATCAACATCGTCACACCTGAGGGTGAAAAGTCCGAAGCCGCGACTGGAAGTGTTGGAGAAGTAGGTCACTTCACCCGCAGTGGGAGGTGTTATTCTAAAGAGGTTGAGCCGACAAAGAAGAATATTGAATTGAAACAGAAAGGAAAAGCATTGATGCATGAGGCCGAAGTCGAGCATGAAACTCTACCCGAACAAGAAGCTAAAAAGCCTGTGGGCAAGGAGGAAGCACAGGAATTCTTAAAGTTTATCAAGCACAGTGAATATAATGTGGTGGAACAATTGAGCAAGCAGCCAGTACGAATCTCAGTATTGTCTCTACTATTGAATTCAGAGCCACACCGAAATACTTTGTTGAAGGTGTTAAATCAAGCTTACGTGGCAAACAATAATCCCAAATGGTAGGGGCTCCGTGAAAGCATTGCATATCACAACCCACTATAAGGGTTACATAATACCGAACGTGCTCATCGATAACGAGTCGGCACTCAACGTTATGCCTTTGGCCATGCTATCTAGGATTCTAATGGATCTGTCTTATCTAAGGCCTTGTCATTCCACAGTAAGGGCATTTGATGGGACAAGATGAGAAGTCATGGGAAAGATTGAGATCCCTTTAGAAGTAGGTCCCTACATATATGATGTCGAGTTCCAGGTCATGGACATTACACCCTCATATAACTGCCTTTTGGGAAGACCCTGGATCCATTCTGCTAGAGCAGTTCCATCATCTCTCCATCAAAAGGTGAAGTTTATCATGGACGACTGTTTGGTCACTGTCGAGGGCGAAGAAGACATTGTCGCATCTATCTCTGCTGATGTGCCTTACCTTGAAGTAAACAAAGATGCAGTTGAATGCTCCTTTAGATCCCTCAAATTTGTCAATGCCACATTTGTTGTTGAGGGAAACAGAATTCCCATGCCTAAGCTGTCGAGAAATAGCAGGATGGGAATGAAGCTGACTGTAGGAAGGGGAGCCCGAGCGAGGAAAGGATTGGGAAGACATTAGCAAATGATAGTCAGGGCTCTAAATCTAGTACACCATAAGGCTCGATTCGGTCTAGGGTTCCAGCCAGACGTACGTCAGAGAAGAAAACAGTGGAAGAAAGACCAAGAAAGAAGGACAGTAAGAACTTTGGCCGAGAACCGGAATGGGAGCCCATAAAGTACCCTCCTTTGTCAAGAACATTTAGGTCTGCAGGAATGATATACCCGGGGCAGGATAATTCATGGAGCACACTATTATTAATCGAAAAGGGTTTTTAGAATATCAATAAAAATGTCATTGACGAAGGAGCTGACACGATTAAGGATGTTTCAATGATAAGCCATTGTCCTCCTGGTTTCGTGTTGAACAATTAGACTGCTGAGGACCTTCTTGTAGTTTCTAAGTCTTCTTAAGAGTAATGCTTGATGTTAACTTTCCTTTGTGTCCCTAATATGAGGGGATTCTTTTGTAAGAGCTTGCGTTCGCTCTTTATCTTTTAAAATGAATATTAATGAAGATGCATTTTGTCATGACCTTTCGCATTCTCATTAACTTCATAATTATTCTCTCATTTCATAACCTATCCCTACATTTACCTCATACCATGCCATAACATTTTGCTTGTTGTTTCCAATACTTTGATACCCCTCTATAGTTTCCTTTTCCATTTAACTTTTAGGTGCTCAGATATCAACGATATGAACAAACCCGTTACGAGTCTTGAAATTGATTTTGAGAAAGTTGTTTGTTTAGGAGAATTCGAAGCCGAGGAAAATGCTGAAGACTATGTCTTATCTCCTAACTTGCTAAGAATTGTGGAATAAGAGGATAAATAGATTTTACCTCATCAAGAATCTATTGAAACGATAAACTTGAGAACTGGAGAAAAGAGGCAGGAAGTGAAGATTGAGACCTCCATTTCAGGGGACACCAAGCATAATTTGATCGCTTTACTCCGTGAGTACAAAGATGTATTCGCATGGTCGTATCAGGACATGCCAAGATTGGATGAGGATATAGTGGTCCATAAACTCCCACTGAAACCAGAATACAAACCCATCCAACAAAAGCTAAGACGGATGAGACTTGAAATGCTGCTAAAGATAAAAGAAGAAGTCAAGAAGCAATTTGATGCAGGCTTCCTACAAGCCTCCAAGTATCCAGAATAGGTGGCTAACATAGTCCCAGTATCGAAGAAAGATGGCAAAGTACGAATGTGTATGGATTATCGCGACCTGAACCGAGCGAGTCCTAAAGATAATTTTCCCTTACCGTACATTGATACATTGGTACACAACACAGCAAAACATTCATTATTTTCCTTCATGGATAGATTCTCGGGGTATAATCAGATCAAGATGGCTCCTGAGGATATGGAGAAAACTACCTTCGTAACAATGTAGGGGACGCTCTGCTACAAGGTGATGCCGTTCGGATTAAAGAATGCTGGGGCAACATATCAGAGGGCCATGGTGACGTTGTTCCATGACATGATGCATAAAAAAATAGAAGTCTACATCGATGATATGATTGCTAAATCCCGAGGGGAAAAAGAGCATGTTGTGAACCTCAGGAAGTTGTTCGAAAGATTGAGAAAGTTTCAACTGAAGCTTAATCCAGCCAAATGTACATTTGGGGCTACCTCGAGAAAGTTGCTAGGCTTCATTGTCAGCGAAAGAGGTATCGAGGTTGATCCAGATAAGATAAAAGCTATACAAAAATTACCACCTCCGCGCACGCAGAAAGAAGTCAGAGGATTTTTGGGAAGGTTAAACTACATCGCCCGATTCATTGCTCAACTTACCAACTAGTGCGACTCAATTTTTCGACTCCTTCGAAAACACAACCCAGGAGAATGGAATGAGGAATGCCAGGTGGCTTTTGACAAGATAAAACAGTACTTGTCTAGTCCTCCGGTGCTAGTACCGCCAACTCCAGGAAGACCATTAATATTATATCTGACCGTGTTTGAAAATTCAATGGGTTACATACTGGAGCAACATGACGAGTCAGGAAAGAAAGAGAAGGCAATTTACTACCTCAGCAAAAAGTTCACAGAATATGAGACAAAGTATTCTTCAATTGAAAAATTCTGTTGCGCTTTGGTTTGGGTAGTTCGGAGGCTCAGGCAATATATGTTGTATCGTATGACATGTTTAATTTCGAAGCTAGACCCAATAAAGTACATGATGGAATCACCGGCACTTTCAGGAAGAATGACACGATGGTAGATTCTACTATCGGAATACGACATCGCCTATGTGAGTTAAAAGTCGATAAAAAGGAGCGCAATAGCTGACTTCTTAGCAACTTGGACAATAGAGGAATATGAGCCCTTGAGATTTGATTTCCCAGATGAAGACTTAATGTGCATCACGGAAAAACAATCTGGATCATCAAAAGAGAAGCCATGGAAGATGAGTTTTGATGGTGCATCGAATGCCTTGGGGTATGGAATCGGAGCAATCCTAGTATCACCAGAGGGAAATCATTTTCCGTTCACTACCAGACTGAACTTCTTCTGCACCAATAATATAGCGGAATATGAGGCTTGTATCATGGGACTTCGCGCAGCCATTGAACGAAATATCAAAACTCTAGAGGTGTACAGAGACTCAGCCCTAGTGATTAAAAAATCCGTGGAGAGTGGGAAGTGAGGGATCCAAAATTGATTAAGTACAGTAATCTAGTGGCTGAATTAATTAAAGAATTCAAAGAAGTAACTTTTAATTACTTCCCACGAGAAGAAAACCAACTGGCGGATGCCTTGGCCACTTTGGGTTTAATGTTCAAAGCAAGTAGAGAAACAGAAATAATACCTCTCAAAATAAGCATATACGAGGTCCCTGCACACTGTTGTGGCATTGAGAAAGAGATAGACGGATGGCCATGGTTCCACAATATCTTAGAATATGTCAAGAATCAAAAGTATCCCGAACAAGCAAATGAAAACGACAAAAGAATAATCAGAAGAATGTCAGTGGGATTTGTTCTTGATGGGGACATCTTGTATAAAAGAGGAAAGGATCAAGTGCTTCTAAGATGCGTGGATGCTATTGAAGCCAAGAAAATACTCGAAGATGTCCATGAAGGAATCTGTGCAATGCATGCCAGTGGTTTCACTATGGTCAAGAAGATTATGAGACTCGGTTACTACTAGTCGACGATGGAAAGCGATTGCATTAGTTATGCAAGAAAGTGCCACAAATGTCAAATTTACAGCGATAAGATTCATGTAGCCCCTTCGCCCCTTCATGTCATGACTTTCTCGTGGCTTTTTTCTATGTGGGGCATGGATATTATAGGGCCAATTTCCCCAAAAGCTTCTAATGGACACCGATTCATTTTTATGGTTATAGACTACTTCACGAAATAGATAGAAGCCGCTTCATTTGCTAAAGTGACGAAGACTGTAGTCTGCAGGTTCTTGAAAAAGGAAATCATTTGTCGATATAGTTTACCTGAAAGAATCATTTCTGATGACGTTTTAAATTTGAACAATAAGATGATGAAAGAAGTATGTGAGCAATTTCAAATAAAGCATCATAATTCCTCGCCCTATCGCTCAAAAATGAACGGGGCTGTTGAAGCGGCCAACAAAAACATTAAAAAGATTATTGGAAAAATGACAGAGACATATAAAGACTGGCATGAGAAGTTACCATTCGCTTTGTATGCATACCGCACATCTGTACGGACATCTACGGGAGCAACTCCTTTCTCACTGGTCTATGGAATGGAAGCTGTCCTGCCTATCGAAGTTGAGATCTCTTCTCTACGAGTCTTAATGGAGTCAAAACTAGAGGAAGCAGAATGGGTTCAAGCTCGATATGACCAGCTAAATCTTATCGAAGAGAAACACTTGAAGGCAATCTGCCATGGATAGATGTACTAGAAAAGAATGATCGTAGCCCACGATAAGAAGATACGGCTAAGAGAATTCCACGAAGGAGAAATCGTGCTCAGGAAGATTCTCCTAATACAAAAAAGACTTACGAGGAAAATGGGCACCAAATTGGGAAGGACCATACGTCGTAAAGAAAGCCTTCTTGGGTGGAGCTTTGATTCTCACTGAGATGGATGGGAAGGAGTTATCGAATCTAATAAACTCTGATGCTGTGAAGAAGTACTATGTCTAAAAAAAAAGAGGATCAGGATGAAAACCCGAAAAGGGTGTCTTGGTAAAACAAAATATTAGGATGAAAATCCGAAAGGGCATCCTAATAAAGTGGATTCGGGGCCCAAGGGACAAGATTATTCGAATAGTGAGTTAGACAGCGAGACTACAGTATTTGAAGCATTTCTGAAAACTCGAAATCCTTTACGCAAAAAGCCATCCTCGAAAAGATTCTTGATTAAGAAACGTGGAAGAGTTCATGCGTTGAATATCTAGAACCTTTATACCCACTAAAAGCAATTCTTTTTCTTGCTTTATGACACTTTTAATCTTTTTGGTCAACTTTCTTTGTTTATTACTTTTGAAATAAATATAAGTGTGGGGCATCCTTTTTGTACCTATTTTGACCATTTTCATGCATCTCTTTATATGGTTTACTTGAATGATAAATAGTGAAGTGATACACTCCAAACAAAGGTAATGTTGAGTATTACCCGAATGAGAATTTGGTAAGTACAAGTCTCCAAAGCGAGGACAAAGTTCAACGGTGGTATCTGAGAAACGCAGGTCACTCGTAAAGCTTAAAGATGGGTACAAAACATGAAAAGAGAGTCAAGGATAGAAACAAAGAATGCAGATCATCACAAAAATCATGACGAATAAGTTAAAGGTGCATAGCATAGTCATATAGGCATAAAGACATTTAAGACAAACATATGCACATCATGATAACATCATGCATAACATATACAGGTACTCTAATAGAGCTAGAGGATGCGTTATTAGTTGTATTAAATCAAGGAAGAAAACACTTGAATTCTACCAGATGATAAGTTTTGGTATTTGTTTTCAATTTATGTTTTCAAAAATCAGCTCATATTGCGAGAAGTGAGTCAAACCTCAGGTCACACACTGAGGTATTTTTTAGTTTATGTTTCAAAAGTCAACTCGCATTGCGAGAAGCGAGTTGAGCCTCAGGTCACACGCTGAGGTATTTTTAGTTCATATTTCAAAATCAGCTCATATTGCGAGGAGTGAGTTGAACCTCAAGTCATACACTGATGTATTTTCAATTTATGTTTTTCAAAAATCAGCTCATATTGCGAGAAGTAAGTTGAACTCGAGGTCACACACTGAACTCATTTTGCGAGAGGCAAGATGAGCCTCAAGTCACACGCCGAGTGAAGCATATTAAAGACAATAAATTTCATATCCTTAAAGATGCGAGGAAGTTGAGGCTACAATGTGGTAGACTGGAAAGAGGCTAGCTGAGCAAAAAGAGCTTTTAAGAGGTCAAGACTTAGCAAGCCCAGGCAAAATTGGTCTTTCTTGGAGGTTTTTGCTCTATTCTCGTCACACGACAATGAGTAAAGAGGGGCAGCTGTATAAGCCCAAATTTGCCCGGGCCATTTTAAACCGAATAAACCAAAACAAACCAAAAAAAGAAACCAAAATCAAAAAGTCCAAATTAAAAAATAAATTACAAAATAGTCCATTTACAAATTAAAACCCATAACCCAAATAATAGAAACCCATAAACCAAAAATGACCCAATTTCAAACCCAAATCCCTTAACCCAATTTAACCCAAATCTAATCCCCATTTGACCCAAACCCGGAGCCCAACTAAATACCTAGCCTAAATTTTAGGCCCAAGACCTAATGGCTTAGGCAGAGGAATCAGGAAACCCTAGGGTTTCCTCCTCCCATGTGCGCCGCACTCGCCTTGGGCACGAAGCCCGTGCCTCGTCCCGAGATCCCTCACCCCGAGGCCCATTTCTCTGGCACACAAGCACCGAAATGGCAAGGTCTTGGCTCCATTGACCCTCCGCAAACCTGCAAACAGATGAAAACAGAGGCAAAGAAGCAGCAAACAGAGCCAAGAAATAACAGTAGCATACAGAAAGCAATAGCAAAAACAGAAATAAAAATAGGAAAAGTTGTATTATCATTTGATTTTTATTTTTCATTAGAATCGGCTATAAAAGAGAAGCCGAGAACCCTTGTAAAGGTTACGCATGTTTTTCGAATAGAAAACAGAAACAAAAGGTATATTTCTAAGGGATCTCTAACCTATTTCTTTTTTTTTTCATCTACTACATACATAAATTAGTAATAAAGTTCGAAACTTTTACCTTCGGCGAAGATTTGAGCCCCTGAATCCGAAGTTTCTTGGGTTGTCCATCGATTTCGGTTGAGATTTCGGTAGTTCAGGGTTCAGATTTGGTTTTAAAAAAGATCTTAGGGTTCGAAATTGGAGTTTTTAAGGGTCCGACTGTCGTATACGGCGGCGGACACGACGGTCCGATGACTGGAGTACGACGGCCCCTCGGTCGGTGCTCGGATGATCGAAACCTCTGTTGAGAGAAATCTCTTAGGTTTTTTTTTGAAAAAGGGTTGTAAAATGAAAGTTTTTTTGGGTTTTTTTTAATTTTATAACCTTATAGAACGTCGACGTAATGCCCAAAACGGCATCGTTTAGAGATTGGATCCGCGTGAGTGACCCGACCCGGGGGGATCCGCGCGTTTTTGACTTTCGGTATATTTGCAGGCCAGGTCCTTCCGCTTTTCTGGTGTTATGCAATACAGTCTTGCACTCCCTTCCTGATTTGGCCCGTTTATTTCGTTATTGCTTCAATTTAGTCCGTGCGCTGGTGACTGGCCAATATGCGAACGACGTCGTTTTGAACGGGTGGGGATGTTTACCCTTTTAATCCCTGTTCTTCGCACGCGTGTTCAAATAGGCCCTTATTTTCTGTTTTTATTTTAAATCGGCCCCAGAACTCTGGCTTTTATTCATTTTTAGCCCTTTTGATTTATTTCTTTGTTATTAAGATTATTATTTTTAATATATTTTAATATGATCACATTTACTGTTTTTTATACTGTTACTATTATTGTTATTATTATTATTATTATTATTATTATTATTAGTATATATTTTATTATCATTAGTATATCCTTATTGTGTATATATATACATATAGGTGTTATATAGTTTTGTTAATAACCGTTTTTATATTATTCCCATTCATAAATATATTACGTATATATTTAAATACCATATTATATATATGTTTTGAATGCTATGTTTTTTTTTAAATACATGTATATTTTTAATATCTTACTACATATGTATTTCAAATACCATATATTAGGTATATATGTATATATGTTTAAATGTCATTTTCATATTATCTTATATATATACATCTTTCTAATAACTATTATATAGGTATTTTTAACACTATGTTATGTATATATTCTTGATACTATTATATACTTTTATATATTATTGTTATATATTTTTAACCTATAAGCGTATATTTATGCAATATATATTAATAGTTTTTTTCAATGTTACTTTTTTAATACATATATATAGATTATGTACATATATTCAAACACTTTACTATGTATGTGTGTTTTCTTCTTTTTCATATATTATACATGTATTTTTTACCTCTATTAAGTATATACAATCCTTTTAACATTATATCTTTTTATATCTTGTACATATTTTCAATATTATTATATACGTACTTTTTAATGATATCACTATGCATATATCTCTATACGTATACGCATGCATAAAGGGAACATTATTTGAGCTCTTTTTTGTGTTTTTGTCATTTTTTGTTCTATTAGTCTACGTTCATATATGTATATGTGTACATTCATAGTTTTTATGTCATGTTTAATTCCAATTACGTATAATATCGCCTACATCATTATTGTTTTTTAATAATTGTTGTTATGATCATTATTTGTTTCAATGTGTTTCTAACCTTTTATTTATTTTTACTTCATATCAATTTGTTCTTTGTTATCTCAAAACCTCATTCTTGTTTTTTTAATTAGTTTCAATATACGAGGCAACGTCCTGATTTAAAACTAAGTCGACGATTTCATCGCTATGTTGGGTGAATTGCGTCGGAGCGTGTTGAAACCGGGATGTTCTTCTAAAGAATCAAAAATTTGAAAATTCTTGTCTTTAAATCGGATCATGATTAAATGTTACATTGAACTCGTATTTTTGAAAATCAAGACAGCGCATATTTAATAAGATACCAATTTCGGGCGTCACGAGGGTGCTAATACCTTCCTCGTGCGTAACCGACTCCCGAGCCCTATTTTTCTTTGAATTTTGATGTAGACCTAAACGCGGCCTTCCCGTTATTTAAAAATAAATTTTTTTGTTAAAAAGAGGATTTATTAGGTGTCCGATCACACCTAGAAAAAAAGATCGGTGGCGACTCCCCTTTTCTTTAAAATCGAAATTCGGTTTTCAAATTTGCAAATAACCACCTTAATTAGCGACCTAAGCCAAGCTAAATTTTTTTTACGTCAATCTCTCGATTTTCCAAATACTAAACATTGCCTCGTTTTTAAAAGGTTTGAATAATAGCGATCCAAATCGATGTATACTTATTTTGTTTGAAATTGAATGAAGTGATCTAGGTAGGATAAATATGTTGGGGCTTAATTTGCGATACAATGATATGAAATATAGTAATGGGTATGGCAATGAATACAATACTATACAGGTGAATGACAATATTATGAAAGTAAGAATAAACATATTAACATACATATAATGACAATTATCACGCAATATGCACTATTCAAATTCCAACATCAATAAAGCAAGACCAATGAAATAAAAAAATATAACAGCTACAAAATAAACGAATCATGAAGCAAATTAAAATAAATAAAGAGTAAAAAAAAAAAATGCTTGCGTTGTTATGAAATAAGAAGCTTTCGTATTTTAATATATGCGTGTAATTTATTTGAAGTTATTAGAGTAGGAGCCACTTTTGAAGGAAAAATAAATTTAGTGTCATTAAGTCAGATGACATTAACTCAGCTAAAAATTTATTTAGGAATAAAAATTTATTTAGGAAAAAGGTATATACCGGTGAAATTTAAAAACTTTATAATATTAAGAAAGTAACACGTGCAATTAAAAAAAATGCATTAATAATGTATCAAATATCCAAAAGCTAACATTTTACTCAAAACCACAGCAGGTGGAAAATTTTAAGTCTGCTGCATGTTCTATTATTTATTTTTTTAACAATTTAACTACACGTATAAAATTTTCCACTTCAGTGATGGTTAAGTCGTTCATTCAAATGTGCACCAACTCTAAAAATACTACTTCCATTAAAAACTATGAATCCCCTTGCTCCGCTTCAGGAGAAAAAGTAATTATCTAAAATTTCTATATATTTAAAACAAATAAAAAAGAAATTGAAAGAAGTTTTAGGGTGAGTTTGGATGGGCGGTGTGTTTATCTGTAGTTAGTGTAAAAATAACAGTAGAGTGAGATTAAATACTGTAGCAACACTGTAGCGTGAGACAAAAAGTAGGCTAAACGCACCGCGCCGCACTCAATCGTCCACACAAACCCACCCTTAGCCATTATCATAATTGTTCTCCACTACAGGGTAAATATTTTAAGGAATTTAGATTTGGTTATTACCATCGTTAAAATTCTTTAATTAAATTTAATGATGTGATATTTTAAAATTAAAAGAATTTGTTTACTCGTGATGTAATAAAAAATTAATTTGAAAATGTTTATGTAATTTTTTTTAAAAACACCTATTCGAACTTGTTATGATAGAATAATTTATTATATTAGAATAGTGTTATTAAAAAAATGGCTACAATATTGTAATTGAAGCAGATAACAATATTAACTATTTAGACTAGTTAATAACATTATAAAAGTAGAACGACCAAATTATGTCAAAAACTAAAATATATGGATTTAGTCCAAGTTTTAGCCTAATAGGGGCCAAAATTGAAATTTGATTATAGTCCTATAACATAAAAAAGAAAAAGAAAAAAGAAAAGTAAGACAAATCCAAAAGATGTGATCGTCTCACTTTTATAGTACTCAAATTATATATAATCATGTAATATTTTAATAAAAAATTTAACTATATTAACTATTTGGACTAACTAATAGCATTATGAAAACATAAAAATTTAAGTATAATAGAAGGACTAAAATTAAAATTACAGGTGGGTGTCCACGTGTCAATAGGACCTTCTTTTTATATATAGTTTTATATAATAGAAGGACTAAAATTGAAATTAAACCATTTTAATAAAAAAAAGAAAGAAAGAAAAAGAAATCGTATTAGTGAATATCCTAGTGTAAATAGGAGGAAGATCCTTTGTACATTCCTTTTATATACATAGGTATATAGATTACTCTCTTAAAAATAACTACCCTTATTTTTCTGAAAAAAATAAATATACTTTCTAGTTTTTTTCTTTCCTTGACTTTGTGAGTGATATAAATTAGTTTATTATAAGTAAATGCTACAAATTACAATAAAATATTAATTTTTATATTGCATTAAAAAAATTAATTCAATTAAATATTGGTTAAAATCCATTTTTTTATTAGCAATGACATTTCTAAAATTCAAGACTTAAATTAAGATTAACATTTGGTACATTTCTAGTAAAAACAATTGATTCTACGAGTGAAGTTGATTTTCTTAAAATATTTTATTTCTTTATTATTTTATTACACCAAATTAGTTTCTTTAACTTATTTTATTTATAGCATATTTGTTAAGTCGATTAAATTAAAATAACACAAAAACGTTACAATTTTCTAAATTTAGTTATTTCAAAACTAAAGTTAATTATTTTACAACTCCTTATGCCTAACTTATCTAAAGAATGTGAAATTCATTATTCACATATATATGTAATTCATAATTCATTTAAAGAATATCGACATAAAGACTAATAATATTAGCGTATAGAAATGTTCAAATATTTGGTTTTTCTTATTATGTAGATATATCCGTACAAATCAAATTTTAATGGCGCTTTTAGTTGGTTAAATATTTTTGGACAAGATAGGTTAACGAATAAATATAAATATAAATAAATATTTATATAAAATAAAATAAAATAAATAATTTATATTTAAAATATCAGATACGAAAAACTAATAAATAAGATTATGAAAATCAGAAATTGAATAAAAGAATTGAGTTTTACTAGATGCTGAGACCTGTTTTACATAGTTTCTTTAAAACAGATTCGACCGCTCCTATGGTACTTGGAGAAACATTGGTCGACTGTCTCCCAGGAAACAACAATAAGTTGATTGAAGCAATAGCACCTCTGCAAGGATCAACGAACAAATGTTGCCTTCTTCTATCACCAAAACATTGGAAAATATGGAAAGGAAAAAGAGAAAATTTTGGAGAGCAAAATAAACTCAGTGTGAGAGAGTGTTAAAAAATTTTGAAGAATTCTTTAGGCTTTTATAGGCATTCAATATGGAGGAATTTTGGAAATATTCATGAATAAAGATACAAAATCTGCATTAAATGAGCAATTAAATCAATTTGATTAAAATCAAATCAAATTGAGTGGAATCAAATAAGATCAAGATAAATGTTCTTTTAAAAACAGATTATGTATGTTTGCTGAGGAAAAAATAGCTTTCGTGTTAGGCTAAAATATCCGTAGGCCCATTTTGAGCCCGACTGGTCCTATTAAAGAATGCATTGTTTCCATCCAATAAAGCAAATGTCAGTAAAGTTCATGACAACCAAAGCTATTAGTATCTTGAAAGAAATATCTTTGTAATTCGAAAGAAGGTTTTAGTAAAACTAACACATTCTTCTTAATTAAAACCCTTACCTGCCTTGCCTTAAACCATTCTACACTACCATAAACATTTTCTTAATTTTGTAAACCCATTTGCAGGTAATGGGTTGCTTACTAGGTAGAAATGGTACAATAGACCAAGTACGTTAAGCTTCTAAAGCCTAGATCTCTGCATCCATTGCTCTCTCCAAACAGGCTATTCATAGTTTGATTAAAAAAACCTGGATCTTTATGAGAATTAACATTAGAGAGCTGATTGTAGAAAATAGGAAACAACTTCTTGGAAACGTGTTATTGAATAAAATATTTGAAAGTAAAGTTCGTATTATAATGTTAGTTTTGTAAAATATGAAATTTGTTGTGCCAATAGGATAAAAAAGATTAAATTATTGTACTAGAAAGTCATACTAGGTTTAATTCCCAAGAAAGATTGGAGGGGTCACAAATGGTCCCATTTAAAATCCAACCTCCTAGATAGAATCTCCTTGCAATTTAACTTAATGGAACAATATATAACTACAATTATAACATACAAAATACTGGAAGATAAATAAAAAGTGATAAAGAACACTGAAAATTTAATGAGGTTTGACAAATTACACCTACATCTTCGAACACTACCAAATATATTTCACTGTAAAAGATACAAACGAAATATTACAAATAAGGAGAGGGAAAAAGTTAACTTATGAAGAATATGGAAAGTTTGGGATGATTCAAAGATGAAGAAACAACCCGTATTTATAGTAGTACAAAATCTCCACAACTTTTTATTTTTAGATGTGGGATTATGCTAGTTCAATAAACCTTCACCTTAGCAAATTTCCACAATTTTAATTTCCTTGTAAAACAACATTGATAGTGTTTTCAAATTTTAACCTTCAAGTTTTAACATTGATCAAGTCCAAACATAGTTGGAACTTGATCGCAGTCACAACCTTAATCATTATAATGGTAGGATTCTCAATGGTTGAAATTTTCTGAATCTTTACTCCACATTCTTTTATAATCTCTCGTACAAAATGATAACGAACATCATTGTGCTTCGTCCTTGCATGATAAACTTGATTGTTTACTAATAGAATAGCATTATGACTATTGCAATGTACCTTGACATATTTTTGCTTAATTTCGAGTTCACCAAGCAACCCTTGAAGCCAAATTACCTCTTTTACAGCCTCTGTGATTACCATATACTCTACTTCTATAGTAGATAAAACAATTGTTGATTGTAAAGTAGACTTCCAATTAACTGGTGCCTTTGCTAGAGTAAACACATAACCAGTAGTTGGTCATTGTTTCCCCAAATCACCAGTATAGTTTGAATCATAATATCCAACTACACCTTGATTATCTTTTATAACCCAAAAGAGCAAACTGTTATAGTGTCAACTCATGCTACTTTCCTTGAAGAAAGTTACATGAATGACTTCAAACCTCAGAGTAAAGAGGTACTTAAGGAGCTTTCGGGAAATATTAAAAACCTTATGGAAACGTTCCAAAACCAATTTCTAATAGTAGACCTGCAAATGATCAATAGTATAGGGTCTTTTGTTGGCCTGAGTTCTTCCAATCTGACAGAAGTGCTTTAACACTGAGTCTACCAAATAGGAAGATGATGACCTACTCATATATGATAAAGCGATGCTGAGTGCTGATTCTAAGCTCTAGGAAATAACTATGAAAGCTGAGATGGACTTTATGTATTTCAACTCAGTATGAGAACTTGTAGATTTGCCAGAAGGGATAAAACTCATAGGATGTAAGTGGATCTACAAAAGGAAAAGAAATTCAAATGGAAAAGTGGAAACTTATAAGGCCAGACTTATAGTAAAATGTTATATTTAGAAAGAAGGTATCGATTATGAAGAAAATTTTTCTCCGGTTGCCATGCTCAAGTCAATCCGTTTATTACTATCCATTTTGATGGTTTTCGATTATGAGATATGAAAAATGGATGTCAAGATATCATTTTTGAACGAGTATATTAAAAAGAGCATCTACATGATGCAACCCATCGGATATATAACTAAAGGAAACGAGTATAAAGTTTGCAAACTGCTTAGATCCAGTTATGGACTAAAGCAAGCATCCTGCTCGTAGAGTCAAAGATTTGATCAAGCAATTAAGACTTTTGGATTTAAGAAAAACGTAGATGACCTGGTGTTTACAAATTTTTAGGGGATGAAAATGTGGTCTTTCTCGTTCTATATGTTGATGACATTCTACTCATTGGAAATGATGTAGGAATATTGTCATAGGTTAAACTATGGTTAACCTAACAGTTTAGTGTGAAAGACTTAAGAGAAGCTAATTTTGTTCTAGGTATTCGAATCCTAAGAGATTGAAAGAACAAAGTGATAACATTATCTCAAGCTTCATACATAGACAAGATATTGAAGCATTATGCAATGACCGATTTGAAGAAGGGAAATCAACCCTCCGTATTAGGATTTCATCTCTCTTTAGAGAACTGTCTTAAGACAGTAGAAGAAAGAGAGAACATGAGAAAGGTTCCTTATGTTTTGGCAATATGTAGTCTCAAGTATGCTATGTTATGCACACGCCTAAATATTTATTTTACAGTGGGGTTGGTAAGTCTATATCAGGTGAATCTAGGACCAAGGCATTGACAAGCAGTTAAGCATATACTTAAGTATTTACGGAGAACGAGGGATTATATGCTTGTCTACTTCAAAGGAGATCTTACTCTTATCAGATATACTAATTTTGACTTCCAAATGCGTTGAGATTTAAGGAAATCAATAGTAGACTATGCTTTTATCCTAAACAGTGGGTCCATGGTGTGAATAAGTGTTAACCAGGGTTACGTTGCTAACTTTAATATGGATGGTCGAATAAGAGGTACAAAAAAGCTATGACACTATAATAGTGTGGATATAACTAAACCTAAAAGAAACCACAGAAGGACATAACACATTAAGAGAGATAGTAGTGTTTGACGAAGTAGTGGATGTAGTCAAAGAATGTATCTGAGGACATACCCTGGGATTTGTTTTACTAAGACTCTACTAGCTAGAGAGTTTTCTAGGGAACATGTGGAGGGGTATAGGAATGCGAAATATGACTCACCTACTTCACTTAGGCAAGTGGGAAACTGTTGGATCTAGTGCCCTGAGTGTAGTATTTTCGTTTAAGTACACTTGTAGATTTTTTTGAACAGAATGGTTAATAAAATTATTCATGAATAACATTAATAATTTGTATATTCTCCTCACATGGTTTTTGCATGAAAAGAAAAATGGAAGCAAATGTTGCTCATTGGTTGTTTAATGGTTAACTAATACTAAGCGGTATTATGTGGTCAGTTCGTAGTACGGAAAGACAACTTGTATTAGTAGAAAAACCTAAACATGTCCTTATTCTAATAAAAAATGAGAAGATAAGTTGAAAGACTAATATGTTGTCCATCAAATCCAATTCGGAAGATGCCTTGTCTTGGGCATCGAAGTGGATGACTCCCAGAAGATAAAGACATAGATGTAATTGACTAGACTGACAGTACATTGGAATGACCCAAGCAGAATAGGTTTTAAATTCATTTGTGGATTTATTCACTTGTGATGTTCATAGTGTGACATACCTAAATCCTTAGTGGATGGTAGACTATGTATGCGTAACTTGTACACTTTGATATAAGTAAAAACCTGAGTTCAAATAGATAAAGAACTAAAAACTAGTGCGTTGGGTGTATGACTTCTGTAGTATTTAGTGTCATTTAAAACAATAGAATTCATATACCAACATATGGGTAAATGATATCTTCTAATTGGCATTACATAGTTGATGAAAAATAAACATAGTCATAGGTCGTCTGTCTTTGTGATGGATGACTTGATCACTATTAGATAGTGATTAACTTTTCATGAAAGAAGATGTAATGATCACTATTAGATAAAATAGGATTACATTGGGAGAACGAATATTATCCCAAAGAGATCAAATATATCCTATGAGGGTAATACACTTATGACTAGGTCATTAGATAAGCATTGAGTAGTTGCTTTCGTAATGGTATGTTGTTGAGGAGAGCTTAGTCACGATACTATAGTGGAATGGCTATTGAAAGGTTATCTCAAGAAAGTTTTGAGAGATTCTTGCACAATTGAAACACATGAGGACCATTGCACTATTGAAGCCGTTCTTCTTGATCTTTCCATAAAGGAGGCCAAATCATGATAAAGAAGGCCATATTATTAGATATGATCCATGCAGAAAGAATGTAGCAGCCATTACATAGCCTAGACATTAAGACCGAATCTAGAAAGCTACATCACATTATTTCAGAAAAACCTACTTTTTAACTATTTAAAGTTTGACAATTGTAATCATATATAATTAAGTCAATATAGAGTCCAATTTATAATCTAAAATCCAAAGCACATATAATAGTATAAATCCAGATAAAACATTAAATAAGAAGTAAAGAGATGACCAAACTCCCGCCACACCGACCTGCCTAAGTTTGTGAGTTACTTGAAATCCATACAACACTATGTGAGTTTGCAACTCGGTATGTGTAACTTACATTTAATAATGATCAGTAAACTATAATTATAATTTCAGTTCCTATAAATTATCCGGTACTTAGAATCAGATACAGAATAGAATAAAGTAAGTCAATTCAGTTACATTATATGTCAGATACAGATGCATGACATATCAGATTCAAATGTAGAATAAATTAGTTTTAGATACAGATTCCTAACCCTATCTGTTACACACCATCTGAACTCATCCCAACACATGATATAGGGTATTAAGTACCCATCCATCCTTACACACCTCGTAGTGACTGTATGTCATGTTTCAAAATACTTGCAACATAGCTGCTAGATCAGAATGCGATAAATTGCTACTAGATTCAATAAATAATTAATTTGTTACACTTCTTTCTTTATAAAGTCCCAAACTCGCTGTCTACAATATTGTTGTTATGCACAAAATAATAGTTTATACAGAAGTAGATTATTAGCTAGTGGATTTATAACCCAAGTAGGACCACACGGGCCTTACGGTAGGCCTACGTTCATTAGAAACGACATTTATGGCCCTAACAAAAAATTCAGAATATTGGTTTGTACACCTGTGTGGTTTCATACGACTTGAATAACGGGTCTATATGGTTCCACACGGCTTACACATGACTGCGTGATCGCCTGTGTACCTAACACGGCCTGACAAACGCACGTGTCACTTGCCTGTATGGTCCTAATATACGAACAGTATGTCACATGGCCTGGACACACGTCTATGACTTTGGCCTATGTAATCCATAGGGGCAAACAGTGAGTCACATAGCATGGGCACAAGCTCGTGTCCTTGGCTCGTATGGTCCATAAGGGCAAATAGTGAGTCACAAGGCTTGAACACATGTCGGTGTAACGCATATGGCCTACCATACGGCTTGGCATAAGACCGTGCAGTGTCAATAGTTATGGTTTTCGACATTCAAAGGTCACAGGAAATTAGATTTTTGGTATGCACCTAAAATAGTTTTGACGTAGAAACAATACAGTAGAATCCCAAAGCCTGTTTTAACCAACCTAATTCACACAATTTAACCTTTACCGAACTATGTTGAAAACCTCAACATAAACTTCAAACGAAACTAACACGTACCAGTAAATCAACAGTGACCACTTGAATAACCTATCAGGAAACGTTGCCTCCGATGCCTATGCTTAAAATAAAGAAGCTAAAAGACATTTAATCACAAGAATTTGACTCAACAAAAACGAAGTTATATCAATAGAACAACCTGACACTTTTAAGAAATTCATAATGAGATTTACACAATTAACTTTCAATCAACAATACGACGAACGTAATTACCTGAATATACTACAAATGATTTAATGACAACCAACAAGAAGGAACGAACTAAGAAAATTTTAAGAACAGGAAAAGAGAATGGAAATCAAAATAAAAAAAAGAAGAAAGAAAGAAAAAGAAAAGAAAAGAAAAGAAAAGAAAAGAAAAGGAAAAAAAGTTAATATTTTAATAGTTAAAACCACCAATAAAAAATCTAACAAGAAGCAAAAATATTTCCTAACGCACATGCTGAAATTCGAACATAGAACTAAGAGAATACAAAAGCTTGACCAACAAACTCATTCTTGTCATGGTTTTGCACATAATTAAACTTAAATTAACTATTCAGGGGAAAAGGTTATACTTATATAAATAACAAAACTTTCTATAAGTATGACTTGAATTATTGACCTCAAACACATCCGCAAAACACATAGCCACAGTTACAAAGACTTAATTCTGCCAATATTTCTTAGTCAAACATTCAAATTTTGGGGTGTTACCAAGAATATCAACAAATGGGTGAAGGAGAGGTCCACCAATGAATCTATTTTTATTTTTGGTAGAGAGAGATATCAACATCGATCATTTCTAGATATTGTAATTATCTTAGAAAAGGGTTGAGTTATTGGACTGATGAAGATATATAGAATACTACTATGAGCCAATTGATCGAAGAGATTGTCATTATTATGTGAGGGGTTTGTCATGATGATCGATTAAGAGAAGAAGGAAAAAAGAAAAGAAGAAACTATTAAGATGATGAGAAAATTACAAGAAAGGCAAATAAAAAAATGTTAAAGCTCATTTACCATATTAGAGATTAAGATTGAGAATATTTTTTATAATTCTTTTATGGATAAATTATACCAATAATCACTCAACTTTGATGCAGCTGACAAAATAGTCACTCTAGTTTCAATTCAATTACTCAACTTTTAAAAAATAACAAAACAATCCTTTTAACAACTTTTCATTACAGACGTAATGTAACATCCCTAACCCGTAACTGTCGTTGGATTAGGGTTAGGAGCATTACCAGACAATTTAGAACTTTTTTAGAACATTTCGTAGTCATCAACATCAAATCATAATCATACATAATCATTGAGTCCTTTACAAAGGTTTACGAGACCTAAATCATGCGTTAGAAGATCGGGATTAAATCTAACATTTAGAAAATTTTCAAAATTTAAACATTTTTCAAAGTTGCAGAGGTCACACGCCCGTGTGGTCAGGCTGTGTGCCTCACACGGCTACCAGACATGCCCATGTGTCCAGGCCGTGGCAAAACAGGGCATACATACTGACTTGTTCACATGGCCACAAGACACGCCCGTGTGCTCGGCCGTGTGAAAATTAAGGGAGCTACTGACTTGTGCACACGGCCAGTCACACGCCCATGTGACTAGCCCTTGTGTCACCCACGACCATTAGACACGCCCGTATGTCTAGGCTGTGTCAATCCTGTAGGGTATACTGACTTAATTCAAAAGGGTGCCCTAGGGGACACACGGTTGTGCACTATAATCATGTGTCACGCATGGTCGAGACACACGCCCGTGTCTCTACCCGTGTGGACAAAAATAGGCCATTCGAAAAGCCATCTTTGCCACACATTTTGGGTCATCCCTACCAGCCAAAACCAATATATTTTGTACCATAAATTCTCAGCCAAAACGCAAACAAAATACATACAATTCATGCCATTTATTCTTCATTTAAAAATCATAATCAATTTCATTATAAATTCATACCAAAATATAAGCCAAACTCATACCAAATCTTATGAAACATAACTTATTTATATCACATTCCATCTCATATCAAAAACTTACCAAATTCACAACACTTTCACACCAAAAGGACCATTTCTCATTAGGCCATATTTGTAAAATAAACATACCATATTTGCTTCACAAATCACATACCAAAATCAAACATATACACATCCATTAGTTAGCCATATCACATGGCATAACTCATATACATATCAAAATCATAATTCAAAGACTTCTAGCCTATACATGCCATAACTTAACATTTACACTTTCAAAATATACCAAAACAAGGTTTGATAGTGTGGTGAAGATCCTCGACGATCCCTGAGCTCCCGGTAGCAACGATATCTATAAAGTAGTTGAAAATACACATAGTAAGCTATAAATAGCTTAGTAAGCCAATTACAAACAATTTCAACTTATAAATCACATATAATCCAATTCAATAACATAAAATTTTAACTATCCCTCATAGGCAATTCATGAACCATACCATACCCACTTGATCAAATATATCATAATTTCTCAATTCCTTACATATATAGCATTATTCCATTTCCATAAACTTTTACATGTCACATGACTATAGTTTCGCATATACATATCTTTCGTTCTTACAGATTAAGTATGACTCAAACGTACCTGAATTGAATTCATATTTCATATATTCATTCATTTACTAAAGTGCTCGATGAACCGTTTAGAAATAGATAAGACATGCTGAAAACTCAGAAAGCTCATACAAAGCCAACATCCCAGACGTGGTCTTACATGTAATCAATATCGATGCCACTGTCCCGATAGGGTTTTACACGAAATCAGATACAATGCCGATGTCCCAGACATGATCTTACTCGTAAATCTCTAATCGAGGCTTGTGTCTCAAACATGGTCTTGCATGATATCTCAGATCGATGCCAACGTCCCAGATGTGGTCTTATTCAAAATCACATCTCAGAGTTTTTTTCACAGATTCTCACATTATTGAAGTTATTTCAGATTACATTCATTGGCTCTCATGGCCTTTCAATAGCAAATAAATGAACACATAGGTATAATTCAATCAACAATACACTTATTTGTATATTGACTTACCTCGTACGGATTCGGATGGTAGTAATCGACTATTCAACTACTTTCGACTTTCCCCGATCTAATTTCGTTTTCTTTGTTTCTTGATCTAAACACATTCAAAATTTAACTCATTCAATTTCAATTTCATTCAAAACAATCTGAATACACTTATTTAGGGAAATTTACAAATTATCCCCCACATTTTCACATTTGGACAATATAGTCCCTAATTTAGAAACCACAAAATACACAAAATTTCACTTCAACATAGCTCGACTGAATATTCATGGTGTTCATATAAGCCCATATATTTCATTCTTTTCACATTTTAGTCCTTCAAATATCATTTTCCACAATTTATCCCAAATACTCAATTTCATTAAAAATTCAAAGACTAAATATATTAACCTAACATATATCTTTCATATATCATCCATTAACACTTCAAAGCTCACAAAACCAACAATGACACATTTCATAATCTTCAACAAAATTAGAAATTTAGGCATATGCTTTGAAGAACACATAGCAATGATCTCAAAAATGTAAAAATCATCAAAAACTAATCAAAATACACACCTTAATCAAGATCGTCAATGGCCGAATGCTTCAAAGATTCAAACCCTTTTCTTTCTTTTCAATTTCGGCAAACATCATCAAAATAATAGCGTATTTTATGTTTGTTTTATTATAACATATATTAATAACCAATTTACCATATTATCCATCATTTATAAATTCATAAAACTCATATATTAAGGTCATTTATGACCACTCAAACATTCAATGGTAAAATTACCTCATAAGACCATAATACTTAAAAGCCAACTCAAATAAACACATTAATCATATAACATGCTAATTTTACTTTTTATGCAATTTAATACTTTTTGTAAATTAAGCATTCAAACAGACAAATTAAATCACAAAATTTCACGGATATCAATTCACATGCTATAAACACTGAAAATAATATTTAATTATTTTTCTGACTCGAATATGTGGTTCCAAAACCACTATTCCAACTAGGGTCTAAACTGGACTATTACACGTAACGGGAAGGTGACATGACATTTAACAAAGCCCTTGTTGTCATTAATTAGCTAGCTGGACGATTAACACCAATTTAAATAGCCCATTTTAGCACTAGTTTAAGGTTTAGGTAGTAGAAGAAGAAGAAGAGAAGAAGAAGAAGAATAGAAGGAGAAGAAATGGAGATGTCAACGTCGTGACCCGATTCAAATCCCTTTTTAAGGACTGGACTTACCTCACCTCAACCCCAATATTCATTATCGACCATCTCCGCTGCTCTTCTTCTAATCTATCTCTCATCCTCCTTTACTACAATACTTAGTTTGATTTCAACTTTGGGATCTTGCTAATCACTGACCCAACCCAGAATTTCACTTGTCAGCATTTGGTTGCCCCTTTGGAGGAACCACTTCCTTTGTTCCCAAAAATCGCGGGTTCAATCGATTGTTTGTTTGTCTAGATGTTCCCCTTGTTTTGCTTCTGATTTTGTTTTATGTAACTTGATAATATTGGTAATGGAGTTTCTCCTCTTTTGTTTTTCTTCTTCTGATTTTGTTTTGCTTCTAATTTTGTCTAGATATTCCCCTTTTGTTTATATCATATCCCAGACATGGTAATGTTGCTTTGGAGAACTTTCCCTTCACTGGTTTGGTTATGGCTACTAATAGTTTGACCCCAAATTGTCCCTAATCCCATTTCGATATTTTTTTTAAAGAGTTAATGACTTTGGGAAGTAGAAAAAGACAGTCAAATCCCAACCGTGGTGGCTCTTCTATTGAGATTGAAAATGAAAAAGAAAAGATAGAGTGGTGGTTTGGAGGTCAATGATGGTGATGGCAAAGATGGTTATGGTGGAGGAATCGACGACAAGATTCTTGGGATGAAGAAGAAGAAGCATAAACATATTGGGCCATTTACGCACAAAGGAAAAAATATTGGGCCATTTATTAAAAACGAAAAAGGAAGGATGAAAAAAAGTTACGCAACTTTGCCCCGTCCAACGTGGCCAGTCGTGGCAAGTTAACTGGCCACATCAACTAGTTAATTGGACACACCAACTAGTTAACTAGCCACGTCACTTGCTCTGTTAGGTCTGTAACGAAAATGTTAATGGGTGACTGATTTGTCACTTTTCGATAACGTTAGTGACCTTTTTGTTATTTTTTGAAAATTGAGTGACTGAATTGAAACCATAGTGACTATTTTGTTAGCTGCATCAAAGTTGAGTGATTGTTGGTGTAATTTACCCTTCTTTTATTTCATGTAATATGCTAGATATAGAAAGTTAATATATATAGTGTTAAGATTTGGTATGCTAACAATGTATTTTTTTTATCCTACAAGTAACTTTAAAAAATTACTTGGTGTCTATTTTTTTAAAGTATTTTTTTAATATTTTACTATATTTCTATAAGATATTTGTCAATGATTCGACCTAAAGTCTTAAAACTTTACTAACAGTACACCAAATATTTTTCCATAAACAAGTAACAAATTAATTTATAGGTGTAACAAACTTATCGGTTTAAGTTAATTAACTAAAGTAACCAATTGCATTTTTATTATATGTCTAAGATTAAAATGTTATTATTGTATAGAATAATTTCTTAAACTTAAATTATTAAAATGTTATCATTTGGTCGAACATAAATTATTATTTCATTATAAAAAATATAAATATTAAATAAAAATTATATTTTATTATTTATAAAATATATAAATAACTTGTTATTTTCATAAATAGAAGGGTAGTTATAAAAGATGTGACTTGGTATGCCAATGATGTTAATCAAAGAATTATTGAAAACAATGACAGCTGCTAGAAGCCATGATATGATATTTATTTTTAAAAAATTGATTGTTTTTGAAGCTTATAAGCAAATAATGTGACTATGCAGACTAATTAATAAATAATAATTTATTAATCTAATTATATATTTTTGTTGCAACTCATCAATCTAATTGTTTTTACACTTTATTAATCAAGTGGCAACTCATAAGATTCAATATCTTTGATGAAAGATGTGCACACTTTTATTGACTAAATGAGCATTTCTATGCAGCTTGAGGGCTACTAAAAGTGGAAAGAGAGTGGGGTTTTTCAAGCCTTTTATCGATTTGTCTCGGGTAAAGTTGAAACAATCAATCAACTCTTCAATATACTAAAAATCTTGATCAGTGAACTTAGATGATTATAGCTCAACTTTTATGCCACTTTGGAGATCAATAAGGACATGTGTCCCAACTTCTATTGAAAAGAAATAAAAAATCATTAAGACTGACTAAATCTATTGAAAAGTTGACTTATTTATTTGAAATGATATTTGAACAAGTATTTTGTGATTTGAGCTAGTCCAGCGGAAATTATCCCGACCCATGATAAATCTATGCAAGATCAGCTTCTACCACAGTACTACAGATCCTCAGTTTTGTGAACTTAATGAAGCTTGTTGCTTTTATGACACAATCAGCACTTAAAAAAGAAAAGGGAATGCTTGAGGTCTTTGCATTGATGATATCAAATGTAGATTTTATATCATATTATATTTATATTATATTATATTATATTCATGTAATTTTGTAGAAATCCCAGTGACATTTTTGAAAAGTTTCAATCAAATATATTACAGATCCTTATGGAATATAGTTGTTTTCATGTTATATTTGTTTAAGCTCAACTGGTTGAAATGGGATTTTTTGTTCCCTTTATGTAGATAAGTATTTTGTGATAGTAAACGATAGGGTTATTTGTTTAACTTCAAAAGGTTTCTTTTTTTCATGATATTTTGAAAGATTTATATAATAATATTAGACTAAAAAAATAAGTTTCAATTAAAAACTAACTCACGATTAAAAATGGGTTTGTCCTTTTACTTACATGCATAAAAACAAAATTATCTAATAAATATATTTATAAAATATTGATATAAAAATAAGGAATAATATTTAGTACATCGCTTATGGAGTTTAACATATTTTTTAAAACTCCACAAATAGAGTTAGGGGTTAACAAGTATCCTATTGGGGTATAATAAAATAGACATGCCAATCTTTTAAGACTTCTTATGGAATAAAAAAAAATGCATTGTTAGTATACCAAATACTCATCCTAAAAACAAATGTAGCTATAGTTCAAATGATAAGATAGAGGTGATAAAACTTAATGCCTTGTTTGGTTATCTAACCTAATAATAGAAGGAAAAGCTTAATTATTACATACGTATTAAAAAGTTTGTCATAACATAAAGAATAATTAGTGTAAATCTAAACTTGAAATTAGAAGGAAGTGTAGAACTCTAGTAGAGAAAAAGACCTCTTCAAAATAAGTAAAAAAAAAATCCTTCTAAAAACAAGTCATGTGAATAGCTAAAAATTACCAAACTAAGCTAGTTTATTATTAACTCGTGTACTTAAACATGATGTAAAATAATATTCATACTAAATGTAACATTAGTGTCTCAAATGGAAACCCTATTATGTGTGTATTTTTCTATTTTTTTATATAAAACATATAAAGAGACAAAAATGCTCTCAAAATAACATAATTTACTTTGTAAACCAATGATATTTTAGTTATTACCTAACTGAATTGATGCTCAGTTGATTTGTGACACAAACTCAATGAAGGACTTAATATATAATGTAGATATTATGTTATATTTAATTTACATAATATATATAATATTACAATATAACCATTAAAAAAAAGCATTTAAGTTATTCATGTTTAAAATTTTAAATATAAAAGTAATAGATTATATAGAAATAATATAAGCATTTTTAAAAAAGATAAAAATAATATGGAAGCTTTGGAATGGGTATTCAATTATCCATTTAAAAATATAGGAAAATCTAGATAAAATTTTAGACTCATATTTAGATTTGAGTTAAGTTAGGTAAGAGCGTGTGTTTATATGTGTATATTGAAAGTGTTGAGTTGCTTGGTAGTTTTTAGTCAAGTTACAACTAAATGAATAATTGAAAGAATAAAAGTGCAATGGACACAAGAATTGGTTAAGCAGTTCAAAAAATTTTCTTATGTCTACAAAGCCTTGCTAGAGAGTAATCCACTATCAATATAATACAAGATGTGGTTTAAGTTCAACTCACCCACCAAGTTGCAACCTTACTTCTATACATTCACTGAGAATTTTCCTACGAATACTTTCCCATTGAAAGCTTAGTTACAAACTAAAAATGAAACAATTTGTTTACAATGTATTGGATTGAAAATATGTTTAAAATAACTACATTTGGGCCTCTTCAACTTGTTCAATATCAAGTAAACAAGCCTTCTTTAAATAGGCATTATAAGCTTGTAAATATTTAGTTAACATGAACAACATATTTCGTAGAATTGTGCTTTAATTAGATTCTATATGGCATTAAACATGTAGTGATCTTCAAGGATTGGACTCTTATAGAAATTGGATCTCATCATATAAGGTAACTTGATCACATGTAGTGTCTTCAAATAAAGTCCTTGCTTACTAATTTTTTAACAAGATCAATTCATGTAATTGCTTCTCAAAATCCTCAATGAGATATAGAATGATATTCGTGTGGTTTGTGTCAAAATATGTCAACCATATACACAATCGTCTAGTTGCAAAGTGAGTTGCAACTCATAGTGCAATAGGCACTTGTAACACCCCGATACCTGACCTAATCACCGTGTCCAAGTTACAAGGTGTCACATTCGATGCCGAATGAACTACAATCGATAACATCCAATTCAATGTTAATATACATTTAAATACAAGTAATACATACTAATTAAACAATGTATTGTCAATTTTAACCTTATATGAGCTTACGAAGCTATTCTATTAACCCGAATTCACGACGTGACTGTTCGTCATAACCTCAAGGTTAGTTGTCACAATGTGAGCCTTGTATTGGTTCTCGTGTGACGTTATAGGTACGAGTAACACCCGATTAATTTTTAATTTACTCGAAATTTAAGAAAGCTAGGATTAAATTGAAAGGATTAGTGAAATGTTAGGCTCCAACGGGAATTTCAAAATTTTGATGGCTAAATTATGATTAGTTGGATCCCAATTCTGGTTTAGCTAGATTGGAACCGACTTATTTTATAATGGGATACAAAATGATTAAGGATGAATAGTTGTGATGATCGGTGAAGATCGTTCCATAAGAGTATATATATAGGTGTGTGTAAAAATGAAATATCTTAATTCTATTTACACATTTTCTCTCTATAACATCATCTTCTTCATTTACTCTGGAAATGAAGAGGATGTAGCTGAAGGGATGTAACGCACTAAATTTTGGGCCTAGAAGTTTTGGGTCTTGATCATAAGGACAGTGTGAAGGGTGCACACCTAAGTGAAGTTGTGCGTTTAAGTGATAGAATGGGCTTGGTGGTCTAGTGGTTAAGTGGAGAGTTAGTTGGCGGAAGGTCTTGTGTTTGAGTCCTAGTGTGGACTTTTTATTTATGTCATTTAGTTATTATTTTATTATAAAAACTATTGATATTTTGTTGTGTTAAAATTATTATTCTTACTTTATTTTTATTTTTGTTCTTCTATTTTAGGACACTTCTTCTCCCTCTCCTCTCCGTTCTTCTTGTTTTGCTATTTCCTATTTCTAAAACATTTTAATTGCGGTTTCAAGATTGTCGCTTCTCCACCGTCCTCTTCATCATCAAATCAGGTGTGGGATTCGAATCTTATTACTACATTCTATTTTTTTAATCAATTGTTGTCTTGTTTTGCGAATCCCTTCTTGTAGCTTTTCGTAGCTATGCAGTACCCCTTCATTTTTGAGTTTTTAGACGATAGAAGTGAAGGGAAATCGTTATTTTCTGATATAGGTTGATAGGGTAAAGGTTAGGGATTGTGATGGTGGCCAAAATGGCATTTTTGGGGCTGAATTGGGGTGGTTTCGTAACCTCCTCCGCACACACCCGTGTGGATTTGGGAAATGGGTTTTTGGGCTAAATTGGGTGCCACACGGCCTGGCCACACGGGCGTGTTGTCGATTTGGGGATTTTTTCAGAATCCACACGGCCGTGTCCCTTAGGTACACAGGTGTGTGAGGTTGGGAATTAGGGATTTGAAGTCACACGGCCTTGCCACAGGCCGTGTGATAGATTTAGAAAAGTAGGGCTTCAACACGGGCGTGTGCTTAGGGACACACGACCATGTGACTGAGTTGGGGCCTAGGGATTCCGCACGGGCATGTGTTATGGGACGCACAACCGTGTCTGATGGCCACATGGGCGTGTGACACCTTCACACGGTCGTGTCTACTGTGCACCTTAAATTAGTGAAATTGGACAATGAGTTACATGGCCTGTTTACACGGCCGTGCCCCTGAACCACACGAGTGTGTGCCTCTATTACACGGCTATGTGCTACCCTTTACATGGGCGTTTGGATCCCCACATGGCCTAGACTGCTCTACACGACTGAAGCACACGGGCGTGTGGCCCTAACTCGCCAAATTTTAAATCTAGGGCAGGACATGCTATTATGAGCCTATATGTTCCAAACCCCTCGACTAAGTTCACTAAGGGTGAACACGACCTTGTTCTAACCTCGAAGTATGTATTTCTTGTAATTGAATGTGTAATTGAATGCTATTATAAGCCTATATGTTCCAAACCCCTCGAATAAGTTCACTGAGGGTGAACTAGAGTGGCAAACTCAATTTGAGTCATGGAGTGAGTCAGGAGAATCAGCGAGAAGCTCCCTTTCGGAATTGACTGGTTACTTACATCGTTTATGGCGGACTAGCCTATTAACATTGCTCTCTTTGGTACTTCGAGAGCCCCCTCAAATTCTTAGCCTTTTACGATTGCTACCACTCACTTGCACCCTTGCATTAGCAGTATCAATAGTATTCTTTGCCCTCTGTATAATGGTATCCACGTTCATGCTGCTTAAAGTCTGAGATGAAGTGGATGATTGAGCAAAACTTGAAAAATAAAAGTTAGGATCAGCCATACAATAAACAAAATCTCTATTTAAGAGACTCATCAGCAACCACTGTAATAGACAAGTGACGCATGTGTTGTCTATAATAATTGTAAAAGAAGTTTAGATGTTCTTCTTTCCTCCCAACTAAAGTAACGATTAAGCCATAAGAAGCATTGTAGGGTCACACCGTGTCGAAGGGGTGTGCAACCTGAGAAATAGCCTTAGTAGTAGTATCCAAGGGCCTATAACCATTTGGGTTATGATTCTCTAGACAGAAATGAAAGACAATACTGATAGTAATAAAACTCTCCAATATGAGAGATCCCAACTTTAAGGGATCAAATTTATCCTTCATGACTTTATTGTCTAAAGGTTGCCTATGGGTGCAAATAGGTTCGGGAGGAATAGACCATTAGGTTGGGAACCCGAATCCACCCCTCAAATTGCACCTCACTTGAATGAATTTATATTTGTAAAGGTAAATGTGGGAAACTTAGTTTATGATAATTGGCTCACATTATTGACATGTACTGAAATGGGCCAACACAACAGAGGTCCCTCGAGATGTTCACTTTTAATTTAAAAATTTGATAGAAAACACCAAGGATGGATAGCTCGCCCTTCAGGCTACAATCGATAATGTAGGCCACTAAAGTCTACCAAGATAAGTTGACAATGCTAATATTTAAGTTTGGTTTGTGTTGATGATAATATTTAAGTTTTTTTTAAGACTTCAGCTGAAGAGAATAAGGCAATGAAAATTGGAAACCTCATCAAGTGAAATTATCAAACTGAAAAAATAAAAGTTTCTTTTTCTTGACAACCATAGAACAAAAAGCAAAATACTAGTTTTGGTAAGGAAAAGTATTCTAGATCTTCAATAGACTCTTATTTTGCAAGAGCTCCAATTGCCCTTATAGCAAAAAAGGTATCCCTCACAGTGATGAATGGCTTTCCAAAGATGTGCTTATTGTTGGATCTAATACCCTAAGTGTAGTATATTTGTCATGTATACTTGTATTTTTCAAACAAATTGGTTTAGAAAATATCCATTGATTACATTAATATTTTTCATAATTGTCCTCAATGGTTTTTGCATGCAAAGAAAAATAGAAGTAAATATTAGCTCAGTAATTATTTAACATTTAACTAATACTAAGCAATGTTACATGGTCAGATTGTAATACGGAAAGACGACTTGTATTAGTAAATGATCTAAACATGTCCGTTGTCTAATTGGAAATGAGCAAACCAATTAAACGACTAATATGTTGTATATCAAATCCAATTAGGGAGATGCTTTGCCTTGAGCATCGGAGCAGATGACTCTCAGAAGATAGAGACATAGATGTGACTGACTAGACTGATAGTACATCAGACATGATCCAAGTAGAATAGATCCTAAAACCATTTAGGGATTTTTTCACTTGTGATGTTCATAGTGTGACATATGTTAATCTTGAGTGGATAACGGATGATGTATGTGTGACTCGTATACTTTGATGTAAGTAAAAGCCTAAGTTTCAAATATGTAAGGAACTGAAAGTTGGTGCGTTAGGTATACGACTTTTATAGTATGTAGCATCATTTACAATAGTGAAATTCATAACCCAAGAAATGGGTAAATGATATCCTCTTATTGGCATTACATGATAGATGAAAAGTAAACGTGGTCATGGGAGATTTGTCTTTGTGATAAATGATTTGATTACTATTTGATTGTAATTAACTTTTCATAAAGGAAGATGTAATGATTACCATGAGATAAAAATGATCATTGTAACAAGCTGATTTTGGGCTTAGTCAGAACAGTGGTTTCAGAACCACAAATTCGAGGTCAAAAAATTATTTTTAATATTATTTTTTGTGTTATAGCATGATTATATGAGTGTATGAAAATTTTGCTGAATTAATTTTAGCGATTGCATGCTTAATTGCTAAAAAGGACTAAATCACATAAAGGGAAAGAAGTTTTGTTTTACTAGAAAATGGTGTCAAATAGCTATGGAATATAACGTAGAGGTCTTTAATGGGAAAATAAGCCTAATTTATAAAGGTGGCCAGCCATAGAGACAAAGAAAATTAAAAAGTCAAAATTAGGTGAAGTTTGGTAACTTATTTTGACTAGAAATAAAATAAAGGCTGCATCTTTTTACCTTTTTCTTCTTCACCAAAAATATCAGCCAAGGGGAGGATTTTGGAAGCTTCAAAACTTAGCCATTAAGTTCTCTCATAAGTAGGTGATTTTGATGACTTTTCTTGATAATTTTTTGTACTTTTGAGACCCTTGTAGCATAAGCTACTAATGGGGGGACTATTTTGCAAAATGGTTGAGAGTCTAGGGTTTTGCCATTAGTGCATAAATCTTATTACTGGACTTTTTGAAAGGAAATGAAATTTGGTTGTCAAATAAATAACCTTTGTGAAGTAGTTTTCATGAAAACCCTAAATAAGGACCATTTTGTATAAGTTATAAATTATGTGGTAAATGTGTGAAATAATTGGAATTGTGGGCTGCTTCAAGTATAAAAAGAATTTGACTAGGCTTGGTTAATGAGGAAATTTGATGAAAATCGATTTACGAGCCTAGGGGTAAAATCGTCATTTTGTGAAAGTCTAGGGGCAACATAGTCATTTTGCCAAAATAGAAATTATGGAATGTGTAGCAACCCGAATTTGAGCTTAGTCAGAATAGTGATTTCAGAATCACTAACCCAAGGTCGGAGAAATTATTTCTAATATTATCTTATGTGTTATAGTATTTTTTATAAGGGTGCATGAAAATTTTGGTGAATAAATTTACGTGATTGAGGGCTTAATTTTGAAAAAGGACTAAATCGCATAAAGGCCAAAAGTTTTGTTTTATTAGAAAAAGGTGTTTAAAGCTAAATAACCAAAATTGAGGGTTTTTAAAGAGCAAATAGACCCCTAATAAGAAGCATGGCCGGCCATAGGAGAGAAAAGAAATTGAAAAGTCAAAATAAGTGGTGTTAAGTGACTTATTAGGTAATAAAATAAAACAAAAGAAGAAAGTTGTCATCTTTTCATTCTTCTTCTTCAAACCACAGAAATTTTCAGCAAAGTGGGGGTTTTTGAAGCTTAAAAATCTCAGCCATTTGGTCCTCAAACAAGTAAGTGATTTTGATGGTTTTCTTGAGAAATTTTTGTACTTTTGGGACTCCATTTGGTCCTAAATTCTTGAGAAATGGGGCTATTTTGTAAAATGGTTAAGAGTTTAAAATTTTGCCATGAGAAAACTTGTGTGGTTTGTTGGAATTTTATGAAGGAAAATGAATGTAGGTTGTTAAATAAATAACTTTTGTGAAAGGGTATTCGTGGAAAACACCTAAAATGAACCTAGTTGTAAAGTTGGTAAATTGTGTAGAAATTGTATGAAATAATGGAAATTGTGGGCTACCATAAGAGTGAAAAAGATTCGGTTAGACTTGGTTATTAAGGAAATTTGATAAAAATCAATTTCCGAGCCTAGGGGTAAAATGGTCATTTTGTAAAAGTATAGGGAAAAATGGTCATTTTGCCAAATTATGAATTTTGGATTGTTTTAGTTGATATAATGATTAAATTGGTGAATTTTTATTCATTTTAGATCAAGAAGTGCGAAACCCGAACCTTGACCGGGAGAAAGCTAAGCTACTGGATTGAACCAAATTATCCGTTTACATTTTGTATACCGAGGTAAGTAGGTCAATAATACAACTTTACTATAATTATGCATGAAATCATTGATTTGGCATAAAATGATAAATTGAGAATATGAGTTATGCATGAGAATATTTATTGAGTAAGAATTGATAAATTATGATTTTTAGAAATGAAATGATGAGAACCTATGTGATAGAACCCGGTTGAACCTTAAGAATAGACTGGATATTCATACCGTGATACTAGGGTCGATACAAGTGCTAATGTAAGACCATGTTTGGGACATGGCATCGGCCTCGTTATGTGTCAGTGTAAAACCATGTCTGGGACATGACATTGACACCGATATGTGCTAGCCAAGACCATGTCTGGGACATGGCATCGACACGGATATGAGCTAGCTAGTGTAAGCCCAGGTTTGGGACATGGCATCGGCGTTGATACGAGTGCTAGTGTAAGACCATGTTTGGGAAATGGCATCAGCCTCGACATGCAAGCTAGTTTAAGACCATGTCTGGGACATGGCATTGGTTTGGAGATGTGTCTGTATAAGACCATGTCTGGGACATGGTGTCGGCCTCGATACACCAGAGTCAGTGTAAGACCATGTCTAGGACATGGCATCGACTTGACATGTAAGCTAGTGTAAGACCATGCCTGGGACATGGCATCGGCATGATACCCTTTTTATGAGGCTTACTGAATATCCCTTTGTATTCTAAATGGTTCAACAAGGAATTTAAAGTTTGTATCAAGATCGAGAGCTATTATGATGACCTTGTGAGTGGTGCAGGTACCTATATGAAATGTGAGTTCGAAATTATGTTGTATGATTAGTAAAAGATGAAAATGAGTAAGTTATGCTCGTAGCCATTCCTTTATAGCATGCACAAATTGTGATGTATTAAGAGCATGTTATAGCATGGTAAATTGTTGTCTTTTATTTACTTGCAACTTACTAAGCTTTGTGCTTATTCTCTCTCCTTTCCATTTTCTTATAGTATCGCCTAACTAGCTCGTGGATCAAAAGATGTCGGAGGCAACGATCACACTATCAAAAAAAGCCCTTGGTATAGTTAGTTTTAATGTTTTGAGTATGGCATGTGTAGGGACTTATTCTTTTTGTCAAGTGCCATATTGTTTTGGTGCCACATGTGTTGGCTTGACATTGAATTTAATTCATTTTGTGTAAGGCCATGGATGATGGCTAATACTTACTGTTGATATATGGAAATGTTTATGTTTTCCTAATTGTGTACTTGCTTGGTTGAGGATATGATATGTCAATGTGAGAATGTCTAATTATGGTTGTTTGGTTGAGTATTTATGCCATGTTATGTATTAGTGGCATTGGTATATGAAAACCCTATAGGTTTGATGTTAGAAAATAAATCCTCATGGACGAGGGGCACAGGCATGTCCCTAAATGCTTAGGCCGTGTGCACCACACTCAGCATGGCCATGTATAGAGGCCACACGGGTATGTTGCCCATCCACACAGGTGTGTGCCTTGTTTGCAGTGGATTTTTTTTTAGATTGTTTGAGCACTTGGAATGGATCCTAATAGTTTTTAAATCATGTTTTGGGCCTTGTAGGTCCATAATAAGGGTCGTAAGTCAAGATTTTGAAAAGGTTTAAATTTGGAACGAAGTTTTATGAATTGGAAATGTGAGTTTGTATGTGTTTTAGTAAGGTAATGCCTCGTACCCTGTTCCGACGTCAGATATAGGTAAGGGGTGTTACAGAATGTCCTAATTTATGTGATGATTAAATTAGTGAATTTTATTCATTTTAGACAAGAAATACGAAATCTGAACCTAGACCGGGGGAAAGCTAAGCTAATGGACTAAATCGATTAGTTGCCCACATTTTGTATACCGAGGTAAGTTGTGCGTAAATAATACAACTTAATTGCTGTTATGCATTAAATAATTGACATTGTATAGAATGTTGAATGTGAATGTGAATATAGATATGATGTGAATAGAGGTGGTAAATTCCCAGTTGAACCGTATGAATAGATCGGATATTCATGCCATAATACTAGGGTTATTCGTGAGCTAGTGTAATACCATGTCTGGGACATGGCATCGACTTTGACATGTGAGCCAGTGTAAGACCATGTTTGGGACATGGCATTGGTATTGATGTAAGTGCTAGTGTAAAACCATGTCTGGAACATGGCATTAGCTTTGATATGTGTCAGTGTAAGACCATGTCTGGGACATGGCATCGGTACTGATATACGAGAGCTAGTGTAAGACCATGTTTGGGACGTGACATCGGTCTTGAGAGATGAGAGTTAGTGTAAGACCATGTCTGGGACATGGCATCGACACTCTATCCTGTGTTTAAGGCTTATCGAATATCCTTTAATATTCCAATAGTTCAATACGAAACACACATAGTTTATGTTACATAAGGTGGTTATGACCATGTTGTGAGTGGTACAGGTACCTATATGAAATTCATGAGATGTGAGCTCAATTTATGTTGTGTGATTAGTAAGGGATGAAAATGAGTAAGTTGTGCTTATAACCATTTATGTATTATGTGCAAATTATGATATGTTGTGAGCATGTTATTGTATGGTAAATCTGTTGTTAATTATTTACATGCAACTTACTAAGCTTGATGCTTACCCCCTTTTGTCTTCATTTTCTTATAATGCTGCCTAATTAGCTTGTGGATCAACAAACGTCGGAGGCATCGATCACACTATCAATAAAAGCACTTGGTATGGCTAGTTTTATCATTTAAGTAATGGCATGTAAAGAGACTTAGTCTTTTTGTGTTTTGTGTCATTGTTAAATTTAGCCAAATGTGTTGGCTTAATATGAAACTAGTCATTTTGTATAAGGCCATGAATGATGGCTAATATTGAATATTTATATATGCATATGAAAATGCCTTTCATGAATGTGCAATTTTGTTATGGTGAGAGATGTGGTGTGCTAATGGATGAATGGATAAGTGCATGATTGGGTTGTTTAAGTATGTGATTAGTGTTGCTTGTGCATGAAGTGCAATGGCCTTGATGTGTGGCTGAATTGGTCATGTGATTGTATGTGAATTGGTTTTGCTAGGTGAGGTTTAGGTTGGTGCAAGTAAGGGTGGCAATAAGGCTTGGTAAATAGCCTTATATTGTCCACACGGTAGACACACGGGCGTGTGTCTAGGCCGTGTGTGACACACGGTCTGCCCTATGGGCGTGTGGTCAGGCCGTGTGTCCCATATATATTAAATTGGCCAAGTCAGAATGCCAGTAGTAACCAGACGGGCTGAGACACGACCGTGTGTCTCAACCGTGTGGAAGACACGGCCATAGGACCTGGACATGTGCCCAGGCCGTGTGAAGTCTGCACCTTGCATGTGGAATTTAAAATCACCATATGGCCTAGCACACGGACGTGTGCCATGGCTGTGTGACCTTAAATTGTTGCTGACGCCAGAAACAGAATGTTAATGTTTTTACACACGGGCTAAGACATGGGCGTGTCACGGCCGTGTGGGGGATACGGGCCATGGACACAAGCGTGTGCCAGGCCATGTGAAAACCCCTACAAGTTCGATGTTAGAAATAAATCCACATGGGCATGGGGTACGGGCATGTCCCTAAATGCCTAGGCTGTGTGAGCTACACAGGACTTCAACATGGCTATGTTAAGATATCACACGAGCGTGTCGCCCTTCCATACGGGCGTGTGCCTTGTTTTCAATAGAAATTTCTACTGTTCACTAAAGTACTCGATCTAGTTCCAAACCATTTCCAAAGTGTGTTTTGGGCCTCGAAGGCCCTTATTGGGGACATTAAGAGGAAGTTTGAAAGTTTTAAATCTGAACGAACTTTTATGACCTAGAAATGTGTATTTGTATGTGTTTAGGTAAGGTAATGTTTTGTACCCTGTTCCAGCGTTGAACTCGGGTAAGGGGTGTTACAATCATATTAGGAGAATAGATTTATCCCAAAGAGATTAAGGATATCCTATGAGGGTAACACACTGATGAAAAGATCATTGGACAAGCATTTATGAAGTAGTTTTCGTAATTGTATACAATTAACGAGAGCTTAATAACGATACTTTAGTGGAATGACTTCGTGACTAAATAAGTTTATAATTAATAGGTGAAAAGTTAAAACTTAATTATAAATTGTTTGAGTCCTCATTATATACGTCCAATCAATCCTTCTACTAGCTCATTGAAACTAGAAATGAATAATTGTATGCAGAACAAAATGGATAGAAATATATGGAAAAGATGAAACAAAATGGGATGCATTTGCAAATAAATGTGTTTTCTCACCAAGAAAAAAATTAACTTGAGAATTAATGTAAGGTTTTTTGAATTAATATTTAATTAATTATAATTAAATAATTGAAGTTTAAAAAATGGAATTAAACTTAATTAGACATATTATTGAATAAGGAAATTACACATATTTCTTAGTAGATTCTTTTATGGTAAAGTTGTTATTATTTTAATGGAATTAAAATTGGATTGGAAAAATTTTTTAATTGAGAATTAATTTACTTTAATTAATTAATCAAATTAATTGAATAAATAATATTTATTCTGGGAAATAGAATATAAGAATTGGGTTGGAACAAATTATAAAGTGTTGGGTCAAATGTCTAATAAACACATATAATTGGACCCAATACATGAGAAACTCAATTCCTCTTATTCAAAAAGTGAAGGGTAGCAGCCCTAGTAATATTTAATAGGGTGTGTCGCCCACTTCCTACTCTAGTTAGAGTAGGAGTGTGTTTTCTATTAAATAAATATTATTTATCAAGGACTTGTTCAACCAGGGTTCTTGTACCTCTCCATATAAATAGATAACACCGATTAACCTAACCTAATATACGCACTTCATAATTATTGAGTTATCATTATTCTACTACAAAAGTAGTGGTAATTTATTTGTTTAAATGGATTCTATTTTCTGGGAATTATGATATTTGTTGGTTTCTACAAAGAGATTACTTTCCTACTGAAAGTGATAAATTCATTTCTTCTATGATTTGGTTCATGTTGCTCGAGCCCCACATTCGACACAATTTGTGGTACAAGGATAATGAGAAGGTTGTTTAGTTAAAATCTAGGATCAACTTGATTTTGCCTCACACAAATTACAAGTACTATTCAGTTAGGGTTTATTACTATAAATATCATAAAATTTTAAACCTTTCACTGTAACTATGGAATTGTTTTCTTAATCAGTTTTTTCCAGCATTTACCACTTTGACTCTAGTGATGTGCTTGACACTGTGTCCTCAAGAGTGTGACTACTTTACCACCAATATTGCCTCTTACACAACAATAAGAAAAAGTTTAACTATTAATTAGCTTCTAAGGGAAATCTTGCAATGTGATATCCCTCTTATAGAACTAGGAGAGAAAGGCAAAAAAATAAAGGAACTTAGTCATGTAAAAAAATTGGAAGTCCTTAGGGGTGATATTTTATTGGCAAGATACTTTTGTTATCAGGAGGTTCTGTTATATGTTGAGCAAGGTTTATAAGATGATAACAAACCCCATGTATAAGAATATTTTAGAGCCTCTACCCATCCTTACAAAATTGTCTTTAAAAACATTGCTTGTAGAGGCCTTAAATTCCTCAATGGCTGGTAGCCAACATATGATGTTCAATTGCCTAAAATAGAGACAAAGGGTTAGCGCAAGAAATCAGATGATTCTTAAAAGTAGTTATTTGATTCCATGTATCTTACATCCATCAAGGTAGGGAACTTTTCTTTCATGTAAAAGGTTACCAAAGTAAGTTTTTCCTTCGCCTTTAATAGCCAACCAAATATAATATCGTATATTAACGGTTGATTAACAAGTAAGAGTTCTTCTATAACCTTGGTAGTGTATCTCTAATCATTTACAATAATAATGAGATTAATTAAGCTTTTCACTTTAATAGGTTGATTAGAGAAGCGAAAACTAGGGTTCGCCCTCTTTAGTTCTCGATTTGGTAAACCTATCATTTGGAAGGCTTTCCAGTGTAGAACCCCTATTGCATTACCACTATCAAGCAAAATTCTTTTCACCTTATTGTTACTAATAGTTATATTGGCCACTAGAGGATCATAACTATCATCATCAACAATCGTTCCTTCATCATTCTGGTCTAAATCCACTAGCCATATTTCTTTTACATAAAAGTTCTTCACCGATAAGTTTATTGACATGACAGGATTTTTTAATTTAGGCTTAGTGGTGACCCTCTATTTTGTTCATATTCCTTTTTACTAGCATTTTTCCTAGTGTTTTATTTTGCTTATTTTGTCCTTAAGGTTTTGCTTCATTCTATCCTTGTTGGCGAGTTGGTTGTTTGGTGAATTGTGTAAGATGTGTTCTTCTGAAAACTATTTCAATAGTGTTTAAAGATAAATGTAATATTCCATTTTGTGCCTCACATTTCCATAAATTTGGAATCTTTTTTAAGATCGCCTTATGTGCAAAGTTTAAGATGGATTCTATCGTTTTCAACTTCATTTGAGATGTAAGTCTTTCAACTTCACTCAAGATGTAAGCTGTAAAGTGTTCAAAGGGGTGTAACTATTAAACTTGTTTTAAGAAGTCCTTGTAAATCTAATTTCAAAAAAAGAAAAAAAGAAAAAAATATTTGCAATGGAATTTAAATTTTTTTTTCAATAAATAGGATTTGATTGTGATATTTATAACAGTAGATCAAGTACTTGTGCATGATATTGTCCAACTCCACGGATAGGTGCCGATTTGTGTAGAGAACCTTTGCGGAGGTCTTTGAGATTTCCAATCAATTTCATTTGATCTCCAATTGATCCAAACTTTCTACTACATAATCTTTTTAAGTATTCTCGAACTCATGAATTCTTAAAGACTAGGTTCCAAATTGGAATAACGAGTATATGATCCTCAAAAGATTGAAAATATAGAATTTTTATCTTCTCTATTTGTTATAGTAAACCACCATCGTTTATTTCAATCTCGGATAATAATTTATTCTATTTGAAAAAATGAGTTAATATATATTTTGCCCCATGAACTTTTCATTTGTACCAAGTTGGTACCTAACCCCCTTTTTTGGACTTAGCACCTAAACCTATATTCTGTCAATCAAGTTGGTACTTTCACACTAACACTGTTAATTTGTGATGATGAGGCGTTGGTAGACAATTCAGTGGTGCCATGTAGCAGCCTCTAAGTATGCCACATGGAAAACATATAAAAAAATTAAAAAAATTTTTAAAACTATATAAATTAATAAAAAATTATAAAAAATTTTATCATAAAAAATGAATGATTGTCCAGGTACATCTTTAGAAAACTATTTATCTAGATTCAATCTAGACATGTTTTTTAAATAATTTTATATATTTTTATAAAATATCGGGTTAGTTATATTGTTGTTGTTGCTATTTTGAAATTAAAAATATATATAATTTTTAAAAAATTTAAAATATATAAAGTAAGAAAAGAATATATAAAATTACATCAAGAGTGAACCTAGGCAGATGGTTGTCTAGATTCATTCTAGATGTGCTTTCTAGTTCTTTTATATATTTTTATAAATTTATAAATCTATAAATTTTTATTTATTATATATCTTTTTATATATTTATAAATTTTCAATTTTTGTAAATGTATATATATTTTATATTTTTATATTTTTTCAAAACATTATAGCCTTTTATATATTTTTATTGTATATATATTTTCAAAAAAAGTAATTGTTTTAATTTATGTTTGACACATGACATGCTAAAAAGTTGGCATGTGGCAGCATTAAATTGGCTACAACTGTCATATCAACACAAACTAATAGTGTTAGTACAAATGTACCAACCTAATTGATGAAATATAAATTTAGGTACCAACTAGGTATAAATGAAAAAATTCATGAGAAAAAATAGATATTAACCCAAAAATAGTATAATCTCTATTGAGTCTAAATCTAAACCCAAGAAATTTCCCAATTTATTTTATGTACAAGAATTTACATAAAATAAATTTATCTAAATTTCGACAAAGTTTTTCTAAGGTGAAAAGTATATTAAAGTGTGTGGATATCATTTATATTATAGGGGAGCATATAAAAGAATTTAGAGTTAGTTCAGAGTCTCAAAACAATAAAAAATACAAGAGTCTCATGCACTTGGTACTCTAGCCAATAGCTTGGGAGCAAGTAACTCCCTTGGCTAGCTACCCATGGCCAAATTGTCTTCATATGGCAACGACGTTGGGATTTAATACCTTAGGCTATTCTCTCTTGAATTGGATTAAAAAAAGTTGAAGCACTAATTAGAAACCCAAATAAAATTAGTAATTAAATTAAACTTATATCCATAATTAAATATATTATCAATCTTTTTGAGGTGTTGGAAGGGGACATTCAAAAATCCATTATCAATGGTATCCTTTAATCAATTTCTCTGATAGGATTCAACATATTCTTATACAGGATATGGAAAACACTATGATCTTGAAGCTCCTGGGGCGTAATATTGGTTTCTCGATTCTACAAAATAGAATTTATAGCTTATGGAAGCCATTGTCGACAGTTCATCTGATGGATATCGAGAATGGTTTCTTCTTGGCCAAATTTGTGAACAAAATTGACTATGAAAATGTCCTCTTGGAAGGTCCTTGGATTATTTTTGGTCAATATCTAACAGTGCAACCTTGGACTGTGTCTTTTGATCCAACACAAACGTTTCTGAATGTGGTGATGTCATGGATTAGTTTTTTGGGGTTGCCAGGTTACATGTACAAGCGCAAGATATTAGTCGAAATAGGGGGATTGGTGGGCAAGGTCACAAAGTTTGATATGAATACGAATAATAGAGTGAGAGGTAGATTTGCACGTATAGCTGTATATGTTACTTTGAACAGACCACTAGTGTCCCAAGTGTTAATCAATGGTAAAATACAGAGAGCCAAGCATGAATTTTTACTGAAGGTCTGTTTCTACCATGGAAGGTACGACTGTAACACCCCTTACCCAAGTCCGTCGCCGGAGTCGAGCACGAGGTGCTACCGGACTTTACTTACTCAAACGGGCATAAAAATTTGCTTTTTAAAATTAATTTATTTTTATTCGTTCAATACGTCCCTAAAAAGGGGTCATCGAAACCCTAAATCATGGTATTGAAAGAGTTCGGGACCAAACCGGGATCAATCAAATATTATCGGTTACTTCAACGAGCCAAAATGAATTATTTCTCTATTCCTTATAAAACTGTCCAACTGTAAAATGGTTACAAAAAAAATTATATCTCGAGTTACAAAACTTGAAATCAAGATCCATAAATTTTCCCTGAATCTAAACTCATGTATCTATTTACTAATTTTTTTCTAGAATTTTTGGTTTAGCCAATTAGTACAGTTTATTAGTTAAATTCTCCCCTATTGCACAGTTTGACTACTCTGACCTCTGTTCACTACAAATAAATTTTTTCTCTGTACAAAACTCAAATAGGCATGCCATTTGTTTCATTACAAATTAGACTCAATAAGAAATCTAGGAATATAAATTATAGCACCTAATTATTTATGTACAATTTATGGTAAATTTTTAAAGTCAGAATAGGGGATCACAGAGTCAGTCTACAGTAGTCTCACTCAAGTGCAAATAACTCATAATATACTATTCTTTTGCTTACTCTGTTTCTTCTATATGAAAATAGACTCATTAAACTTTAGTTTCATGCCTCATTCACCTTTTAATTCCATTTCTACTATTTTTAGTGATTTTTAAAACTCACGTCATTGCTGCTATTTGAATCTGTTTTTAAATTACTTTCACCTTTTTCATAGTTTCCTTGTAATAGTTACCATTCAAGCATACATACTATTAAACATGTGTATGATTAGCCATTCCATTAGCTATTCAATAACAAGTATTTACACACCATTCATTGAACTTATCATATCAAAAGAAGCCAAGTCCCTATACATGCCATACACGAAATGAAACATCTAACTGTACCAAAATGATTCCTTCAATAGTGTGACCGGATCTCTGACGTTCCTTTCGATTCCCGAGTGAGCTTGGCAATAACTATAAAAAGAAAGAAAATAAAGAAAGTAAGCACTAGGCTTAGTAAGTTTACAAGCAGATAAATTACAACATTCATCATAAACGATAATTATTCAATATATCACCTAGCATCATAAGCTTTCTTTACACCTCATTTCCTACTTTCTTCCTTATTCACTTGTCTTCTTTCTTACCTGATCTTTTTAGTACTCATGAATATAACTTGCCTTTCCCTTGCTGATAAATTTTACATAATTTAACTTGTACAATAGCCCGTTGAACCGCTCAAAATACTAGGGATATTCGGGTTTTCCTGTCTGATAATAATCTGCCAATGCCATGTCCTTGACATAGACTTACATGAAATGTTCCTGTCTTTCCAAAGCCATATATTTGATATGGACTTACATGGATTATTCCTGTCTCCAAAGCCATATATCTGATATGGGCTTACATGGCTCATTCCTGTCCTGTCCTGTCAACCCCAAATTTCATGATATTTGTATCCCTATATTTCTAATGTTCAACAGGACCTTTCGATACTCTTTCCTTGTCATCTCGTCTATGATTCGACTTTGAATATTTTCGTAAAATAAATGTATAAATGCTGGAAATCAACAGCATTAATGTAAAATAATGAAATATTGCATTTATTTACCGTAAACTTACCTCAATACAAAATATGACTAAACTTAACAATTTAGTCCTTTACTTTCTCTTTTCCCCGATCTACTCCCGAATTTCGTTCTTCTTGATCTATAATAGCAAATTTAGCTTATTTAATACTCACATTTATCAAAACAGTCCCTGACTCCAACTTTGGAAAAATTACATTTTTGCCCCTAGACTTTTACGTATTTACACTTTTGCCCCGAGGCTCGGAAATCAAACTTTATCACAAATTCTTATGTTTTAAGACATGCTGATCATTTATTTACCAACAACAACCTCAAATTCCTGCTATAACTTGTACTTATGAACAATAGGTATTTTTACCGATTAAGCCCTTTTACTCGTTTTTACCTAAAACCGAGTAGCATAAGTTGTCTAGCATAATTTAAAACCTCATATTCTATCATAAAAGATCAAAATAAACACTTTTCACCTATGGGTATTTTTCGAAATATGAACCCTAGCTTAAATTATAGCTAGCATAAGCTTTATCGAGCTACCGGGATTCCAAAAACGTAAAGAACATTAAAACCGAGGCTTGGAATCACTTATTATGGAGCTTGGAAGCTTGAAACAAACCCTAGCTATGGAGACACCTTGAAATTTCGTGCTAATGAAGAAGACGGACATATTTTGTCATCTTTTTCCCTTTTTTAATCTTTTAATTACCAAATGACTAAAATACCCTTCATGCCTTTCTTTGAAAATTTTTTATGTACAAGCCCATTTTGTCCAAAATTTTAGAAATTCGTCAAATTACTATTTAAGACCTCCTAATTAATATTCCAAAGCAATTTCATACTATAAGCTTCTAGAATGCAAGTTTTGCAACTTATTCAATTTAGTCCCTAATTTCAAATTAAGCATTTTATGCATAGAATTTCTTCACGAAATCTTCACACCATCATGAAATCATATCATAAACATCAAAATAATTATAAAATAATTATTTCTATCTCGGATTTGTGGTCACGAAACCACTGTTCCGTTTAGGCCCTATTTCAGGATGTTACATTTCTCCCTCTTTAGGGATTTTCGTCCCCGAAAATCTTACCTGTGAAGAGATTTGGGTACTGTTTTCGCATGACCTCTTCGGGCTCCCATGTAGCCTCATCAACCCCATGTCTATTCCATAAGACTTTCACAAGAGCAATACTTTTATTCCTTAATTGCTTTACCTCTCGAGCTAGAATTTTTACCGGTTCTTCACCATAAGTCATATCTGGCTGAGTCTCAACCTCTGTCGGAGAAATCACATGTGACGGATCTGATCGATAACATCGTAACATCGACACATGAAACACATCATGAATCTTTTCTAACTTAGTCGGTAAGGCTAATCGATATGCTAATGGCCTAACTCTCTCAATCACTTCAAACGGTCCAATAAAACGTGGACTTAGCTTACCTTTCCTGCCAAATTTGAGAACCTTTTTCCACGGGGATACTTTCAAAAATACCTTGTCGCCAACTTGATACTCGATCTCTTTTCTTTTAAATCTGCATATAACTTCCGTCTGTCTGAAGCTGCTTTCAAACAATCTCTGATAACTTTCACTTTTTCTTCTGTTTCTTTAATAGATCAACTCCATAAATCTGGTTTTCCTTAAGCTCTGTCCAATATAAAGGTGTACGACATTTGCGTCCATACAAAGCTTCATAAGGTGCCATCTTCAAACTCGACTGGTAACTATTATTATAGGCGAACTCTACCAATGATAAATACTTTTCCCAACTGCCTTGAAATTTCAATACACAACATCTAAGCATATCTTCAAGTACCTGAATAATTCTCTCTGACTGACCGTCGGTCTAAGGATGAAAAGCCGTACTAAAACTCAACTTTGTACCCAAAGCTTCTTGTAACCTTTTCCAGAACCATGAAGTAAATCTCGGATCTCTGTCTGAAATGATCGATAATGGTACTCTATGTAGTCTAACTATCTTTGAAATGTACAACTCGGCCAACTTGTCAAGTGAATAATCCATACGAACTGGGATAAAATGAGCCGACTTAGTTAGCTTATCAATCACAACCCATACAGCATCTTTCTTTTTCGGTGTCAACGGCAACCCTGTCACAAAATCCATAGTAACTCTATCCCATTTCCACTCCAGAACTAGCACAGGCTGCAATAAACCAGATGGTACCTGGTGTTCAGCCTTTACTTGTTGATAGATCAAGCATCTAGAAACAAACTCTGAAATATCTCTTTTCATTCCTACCCACCAGTACAATTTCCTCAAATCATTATACATCTTTGTACTACCTGGATGAATAGACAAAAAACTGCTATGTGCTTCCTGTAAGATCTTCCGAATAAGCTCATCATTCTTTGGTACACATACTCTGTCTCTAAACATCAAACAACCATCAGAACCAATCTGAAAATCTGATTCTATACCTGACTCACATTGAGCTCTTTTAGCTTGTAACTCACTATCATCTTTCTGAGCTTCGCAAATTTCTTCAAGAAATACTGGTTTAGCTCTCAACTCAGCTAAAATAGAACCATCATCTGATATGCCCAAATTGGTATTCAAAGCTCTCAATGCAAATAAAGTTTTTCTACTTAAAACGTCAGCAACTACATTGGCCTTAACCGGGTGATAATCAATCACTAACTCATAGTCTTTAATCAGCTCTAACCATCTTCTTTGCCTCAAGTTCAAATCTTTTTGACTCATCAAGTATTTCAAGCTTTTATGATCAGTGAATATCCGGCACCTTTCGCCATACATGTGATGTCTCCAAATCTTCAACGCAAATGCAATAGCAGCTAATTCCAAATCATGCGTCGGATAATTTTTCTCATGTGGCTTCAATTGTCTAGAGGCATAAGCAATTACCTTTCCTTCCTGCATGAGTACACAACCGAGCCCATTCAAGGATGCATCACTATAAATCACAAATTCCTTACCCGGTTCTGGCTGTACTAAGATAGGAGCTTCAGTCAACAACGCCTTTAACTTGTTAAAACTCTGCTGGCACTTCTCAGTCCATTCAAACTTAACACCTTTCCGTAGCAATCTCGTCAACGGGGTAGCTATCATAGAAAATCCCTCTACAAATCGTCTATAATAACCGGCTAAGCCAAGAAAGCTTCTAACCTCTGAAACATTCCTGGGAGGCTTCTAATCGACAATGGCTGAAATTTTGTTCGGATCAACTTTAATTCCTTCACCAAAAACAATAGGTCCAAGGAATCCAACTTCTCGGAGCCAAAACTCACTTTTGTTGAACTTAGCATACAACTAATTATCTCTCAGAATCTGTAAAACTGTTCTCAAATGCTCTGCATGTTCAGTCTCATCATGAGAATAAATCAAGATGTCATCAATGAACACAATTACAAACTCATCCAAATATAACCTAAATATCCAGTTCATTAAGTCTATAAAAACGGCAGGAGCATTAGTTAAGCCAAACGGCATCACAAGGAACTCATAATGACCATACCTAGTTCAGAATGCAGTCTTCGAAAGATCTGACTCTCTAACTGGCAGCTGATAATATCCAGATCTCAAATCTATCTTGGAAAACACAGTGGCTCCCTTCAATTGATCAAACAAATCATCAATTCTAGGCAATGGATATTTGTTCTTGATAGTTACCTTGTTAAGCTGGCGATAATCTATGCACAATCTCATTGAACCATCTTTCTTTTTCACAAATAGCACTGGTGCACCTCATGGCGAACTACTGGGTCTTGTAAAGCCTTTATCGGTTAATTCCTATAGCTGAGCTTTCAATTCTTTCAATTCCAATGGGGCCATTCTATAAGGAGCAATAGAAATAGGTGTGGTACCTGGAATTAACTCAATACCAAACTCAACTTCTCTAACAGGAGGCAAACTTGGTAATTCTTCCGAGAATACATCTGGATACTCACACATCACGGGCACTAATTCAATTTTTAGTTCTGGATCTTTAGTATTCAATACAAAGGCAAGATAAGCCTCATACCCCTTTCTCAAACATTTTTGAGCTGTCATAACAAAAATCATGGCAAATGGACCATCTGACTCATCTGAATTAACATGAAGAATTTCACCATTTTCACGTTTCAACTCAATGAATTTCCTTCCATAATTTACTACCACATCATGTGCAGTCAGCCAATCCATACCCAGAATAACATCAAACTCATCAAACGGTAATAACATGAGGTCGGCTGGAAAACAGTGACCTCTAATTATTAAGGGGCAATTTCTACATACTTTATCTACCAATACATACTTGCCTAGTAGATTCGATACTTTAATCACAAATTCTGTAGATTCTATAGGCATGCTCATACTAGGCATTAATTTCATACAAACATAGAAATGGGTCGAACCCGGATCAATTAAAGCAATGACATTAATATCATGTAAAGAAAATGTACCCGTAATTACATCGGAGGAGGATGCCTCTTTGCGAGCACGAATAGCATAAGTCCTTGCAGGTGTTCTAGCATCTGGTCTCACTGCCGAGTCTCTAGAGGTGCCTCTGTTACTCACTCCTACTCCCGGGTTCCTCGGTGATCTGCCTCTAATAGGAGCATTTCCGGATCTCACACTCTGTATTACCTCTCGTTTAACCACCTGTGGACATTGTCGCACAAAATGATATGGAGCACCACACTTAAAATAAATATTCTCATCTGCTCGACAAGAACCGTAATGAAGTCTACCACACCGTGGACACCCTGATTTACCCGGCCTGACATTACTTACACTTACAGTCGAGGTGGTCTGAGCCTTCGAGTCCTTAAATCTGCTACCTCTATTTTGACTAGAATACCCAGCCGAAAAGCTAGATCTGGTAGAAAACTCTTTGGGCCTTTTGGATGTAGCCTGAAATAACCTGCTCATCTGTCTTTTCTTTGTATCTTGTGTCTCAGTTTCAACTTTGCCTTTTCTCTTTAACAGCTCCTTTGCCTTACAGGCTCTCTCAACTAGAACAATGAACTCTTTTATTTCTACGACACCCACTGACAGCTGGATATCATCATTTAACCCATCCTCAAACCTTTTACACATAATAGCCTCTGTAGACACACATTCTTGAGCATATTTACTGAGTCTAACAAATTCACGCTCATAATCAGTCACTGTCATATTACCTTGTTTCAGCTCTAAGAACTCTTTTCTCTTCTGATCAATAAACCTCTGGCTGATGTACTTTTTATGAAATTCCTCCTGAAAGAAATCCCAAGTGACCCTCTCTTTCGGTACAATTGATACAAGTGTCTTCCACCAGTGGTAGGCTGAGTCTCTAAGGAGTGATACTGCACATTTCATACATTCCTCAGGTGTACAGGATAATTCATCAAAGACTCTGATGGTATTTTCCAGCCAAAATTCTGCTCTTTCTGCGTCATCATCTTTTGTTGCTCGAAATTCTTCTGCCCCTTGTTTCTTGATTTTATCAACTGGTGGTTTTTCCCTTATCACTGTACCTGTGACTGGGGGAGCTTGAGCTACATGGGTGGCCTGAGGATCATGAGGGGGTGGAGGTCTAGCAGCCGGATTTGTACGAACGAACTCGGCAAACCATTCATTCATCATGTGGAAGAAGGCTTCTCGAGCCCCTCCTCCCTGATCAACTATCACTGGCCTATCCTCGGGTGGCACTACCCCTTCCGCGGGAGCAGGCGCATTACTTTCTACCTCATCTGCCTCAGCTCGTTCGGGATCCATAACTATAAAATAAAAACATTTAAAAATCGTCAAGAGTCGTCACAGTATCAAAATTCAAGTATGGCATGTATAGCTAGACTCTTGCTCATGCTAACTATTTCGAGAATCGACTAAACCTCTGCTCTGATACCAATAAATGTAACACCCCTTACTCGAGTCCGTCGCCGGAGTCGAGCACGAGGCGCTACCGGACTTTACTTACTCAAACGGGCATAAAAATTTGCTTTTTAAAATTAATTTATTTTTATTCGTTCAATACGTCCCTAAAAAGGGGTCATCGAAACCCTAAATCATGGTATTGAAATAGTTCGGGACCAAACCGGGATCAATCAAATATTACCGGTTACTTCAACGAGCCAAAATGAATTATTTCTCTATTCCTTATAAAACTGTCCAACTGTATCACGATTACAAAAAAATCATATCTCGAGTTACGAAACTTGAAATCAAGACTCGTAAATTTTCCCTGAATTTAGACTCATGTATCTATTTACTAATTTTTTTCTAGAATTTTTGGTTTAGCCAATTAGTACAGTTTATTAGTTGAAATCTCCCCTGTTGCACAGTTCGACTACTCCGACCTCTGTTCACTACAAATAAATTTTCTCTCTGTACAAAACTCAAATAGGCATGCCGTTTATTTCATTAAAAACTAGACTCAATAAGAAATCTAGGTATATAAACTATAACACCTAATTATTTATGTACAATTTATGGTAAATTTTTAAAATCAGAACAGGGGATCACAGAGTTAGTCTAGAGCAGTCTCACTCAAGTGCAAATAACTCATAATATACTACTCTTTTGCTTACTCTGTTTCTTCTACATGAAAATAGACTCACTAAGCTTTAATTTCATGCCTTATTCACCTTTTAATTCCATTTCTACTATTTTTAGTGATTTTTAAAACTCACATCATTGCTGCTATTTGAATCTGTTTTTAAATTACTTTCACCTTTTTCATAGTTTCCTTGTAATAGTTACCATTCAAGCATACATACTATTAAACATGTGTATGATTAGCCATTCCATTAGCTATTCAATAACAAGTATTTACACACCATTCATTGAACTTATCATATCAAAAGAAGCCAAGTCCCTATACATGCCATACACGAAATTAAACATCTAACTGTACCAAAATGATTCCTTCAATAGTGTGACCGGATCTCCGACGTTCCTTTCGATTCCCGAGTGAGCTTGGCAATAACTATAAAAAGAAAGAAAATAAAGAAAGTAAGCACTAGGCTTAGTAAGTTTACAAGCAGATAAATTACAACATTCATCATAAACGATAATTATTCAATATATCACCTAGCATCATAAGCTTTCTTTACACCTCATTTCCTACTTTCTTCCTTATTCACTTGTCTTCTTTCTTACCTGATCTTTTCAATACTCATGAATATAACTTGCCTTTCCCTTGCTGATAAATTTTCCATAATTTAACTTGTACAATAGCCCGTTGAACCGCTCGAAATACTAGGGATATTCGAGTTTTCCTGTCTGATAATAATCTGCCAATGCCATGTCCTTAACATGGACTTACATGAAATGTTCCTGTCTTTCCAAAGCCATATATTTGATATGGACTTACATGGATTATTCCTGTCTCCAAAGCCATATATCTGATATGGGCTTACATGGCTCATTCCTGTCATGTCCTGTCAACCCCAAATGTCATGATATTTGTATCCCTATATTTCTAATGTTCAACGGGACCTTTCGATACTCTTTCCTTGTCATCTCGTCTATGATTCGACTTTGAATATTTTCGTAAAATAAATGTATAAAGGCTGGAAATCAACAACATTAATGTAAAATAATGAAATATTGCATTTATTTACCGTAAACTTACCTCAATACAAAATATGACTAAACTTAACAATTTAGTCCTTTACTTTCTCTTTTCCCCGATCTACTCTCGAATTTCGTTCTTCTTGATCTATAATAGCAAATTTAGCTTATTTAATACCCACATTTATCAAAACAGTCCCTGACTCCAACTTTGGCAAAATTACATTTTTGCTCTTAAACTTTTACATATTTACACTTTTGCCCCAAGGCTCGGAAATCAAACTTTATCACAAATTCTTATGTTTTAAGACATGCTGATCATTTATTTACCAACAACAACCTCAAATTCCTACTATAACTTGTACTTATGAATAATAGGTATTTTTACCGATTAAGCCCTTTTACTCGTTTTTACCTAAAACCGAGTAACACAAGTTGTCTAGCATAATTTAAAACCTCATATTCTATCATAAAACATCAAAATAAACACTTTTTTTACCTATGGGTATTTTTCCAAATATGAACCCTAGTTTAAATTATAGCTAGCATAAGCTTTATCGAGCTACCGGGATTCCAAAAACGTAAAGAACATTAAAATCAGGGCTTGGAATCACTTACTATGGAGCTTGGAAGCTTGAAACAAACCCTAGCTATGGAGAAACCTTGAAATTTCGTGCTAATGGAGAAGACGGACATATTTTGCCATCTTTTTCCCGTTTTTAATCTTTTAATTACCAAATGACTAAAATACCCTTCATGCCTTTCTTTGAAAATTTTTTATGTACAAGCCCATTTTTGTCCAAAATTTTAGAAATTCGTCAAATTGCTATTTAAGACCTCCTAATTAATATTCCAAAGCAATTTCATACTATAAGCTTCTAGAATGCAAGTTTTGCAACTTATTCAATTTAGTCCCTAATTTCAAATTAAGCATTTTATGCATAGAATTTCTTCACGAAATCTTCACACCATCATGAAATCATATCATAAACATCAAAATAATTATAAAATAATTATTTCTATCTCGGATTTATGGTCACGAAACGACTGTTTCGTTTAGGCCCTATTTCGGGATGTTACAACGACCACATGAAAAATGTTTGCCCTTTTACAATTTCTGAACCTAGACCGAAAAAGAACCCGCCGTTGTCTGAAATGCTGTAGGTAGTGGTGAGCATGATTGTTGAGGAAACGAGTGAGAATGGTGTATCTTGTGGGCCTTGGATGCTTCTTGAGAAGGATCATGGTGAAAACTAAGGGATTCTTTACAGTTTGTCTCTAGAATCATTGTAAAAAAAATAAGAGGTCTCGTTTTAGGGCCTTATCTGAAATGGAAAATATTGCTGGAATAGACGCTAAAGATAAATATGAGTATTTGGATAATCGCAAGAATAAGGGGAAAGAAATTTTACCTGGACTCAATCTAGGGATTGAAATTTCCCATTACAATGTTAGCCATTTGGATAATAGGACTCAAAGCTTGTTGGATAATAGAGCTCGAAATAGAGGACCTCTGAATGAATTAGAAGTTAAGAATTTAGTAGGCCTTTCAAGGTTAATTTATAACGATAATGGATGAGATGTTGGGCTCATTTGGCCAAAAAAATAGGTTGATAGTACAAGGGTACTGCATAATGGGCATCTAAGGGCCTAGAGGAGAGCAGCTCAACATTGGGCATTAAACCAGGTCAGCAAAACGGGTCACCTAATGAGTCAGTAGTAAGTACGGATCCACTCTTGCAGGACCGGGGTGTGGAGAAATTTGGCAAGAAAAGCCTATTTGCAGTGATTACTAAAAATGGGGAAAATATTTAGGTCGTCGTTGGTGGCTCTTCTGAGTCAGGCTCGGACCTTCTCAATGATAAAGTCAATATCAATTTGAAACCTTTCTCCCATCTAAGTCTTTTGTTGGAAGAACCCATTGATGTTACAAACCTGTTGAAACAGTCGATGACCTTAATCCTTACAAACACACATTAGTCATTTTTAAAAGGATCAAAGTCCCTTACACCAATGATTCGAGGGATGGGGGTTCTATTTTGATTTCATCTAGAGTGAAATCAAAGGGCTTGAGTAGCTTTTTAGTGGAGAAAGTTATGTCTACATGCTTCCCCCCCAAAAAAACTAAATAAAACTTTACATGGAAAGGGAAGCAGATTTAAAGCAAATAGCTTGCCCAAGGTTGTTTTGCGTGATTCCATACCCGTTTGGCTGAGGCAATATCATCATAGTTTTTGAGGAGTTGGGCCCAGGTGATCCTGTAACACCCCTAACCCGCATCCGTCGCCGGAATATGGTTATGAGGTATTACTGAACGAATCACAACATCCGAACAATCACATAATCATATAGGTCCTATTCAAATATTTGCATTTAAATATAAAATATAGAATTCTGAGTCACACAGCATTTACAGATCACATCTCAAAGTTCAACCAAATTCATAACAAATACATGTATCATATTTCATAAGTCAATGAACATGTTACTAAGTTATGCCAATATTACTTAATACATATCGAACATTTATTACCATTATAGAATACATGCACTTACTAAACCAAAATCATATACGGCATTAACATAATAATACCATTACCGAACATACCATTAGCTAAACTCATTATAATCTTCTTGCTTTACCAATGCATAAATCAGTATTCATTTGGTTATTTTATAAAACATTAGCCGAATGTAATCATGCTTATTACTTATGCCTATTTTAATGTTCACTTTCAACTTTACTCAATCATATTACGAGCATGTAAACTCACATATAATCAAATCTGTAGATTAACCATAATTTGCATTTCACATCAAACACATCACGGATGTGTGTATATACATATACATATAACATAGCAAACATTTATCAAATACTTTAAAGTGCCAAAACTAAACACATCATATAAATATATATATATCAAACCAACACATCATATGCTTATAAATATAAGAGCCGAATCATAATTAACTTACTAACATAATTCATATGCATTTTGTCACTTAATGAAAACATATTCAACTCACTTTTATCACATTAAAGTTAAGTTTGTTATTGAGTTAGTTTCGGAAATAACTCCTATATCGATAGCTCCGTACAGAATGGCTTCGACTGAATTGAAAGAATTAAAAGCTCAGTTGCAAGAATTAATCGATAGAGGGTTTGCCAGGCCGAGTTATTCCCCCTGGGGTGTACCGGTTTTATTTATAAAAAGAAAGATGGAACTATGAGAATGTGCATCGATTATCGACAGCTCAATAAAGTGACTATCAAGAAGAAATATCCCCTGCTGTGAATAGATGATTTATTTGATCAATTGAAAAGGGCTACAGTGTTTTCAAAGATAGATCTGAGATCAGGTTATTACCAGTTGCAAGTTAAAGAGTCTGATGTGCCGAAAACTGCTTTTCTAATGAGGTACGAACATTATGAATTTTTAGTTATGCCTTTCGGATTAACGAATACTCCTGCGGTCTTTAGGGATTTGATGGACCGAATTTTCAGACCGTACCTAAATATATTTGTTGTTGTATTCCTTGATGACATCTTGATTTATTCCCGTGATGAATCTGAGTGATCATGATTTTGATGAAGTAATAATAATGATCGTACCTAGAAACTAACTATTATCACGATGAAAGGCAAGCATACCTATCGAATAGTATTATAGTTAGTGGCAAGACTGGAATGTCGAATCCAAAGGAATTAAAAGTAGTAGTAATAACTTTCTTTTATTATCTAGCCTAAATAAAAGGGGGTTTGTTTAAACTAATTAATTCTAAACTAAACTAAGGACGCGACAAAGAATAAATTGGGGAATTACTTTGGGAAAACTGAATGATAAAGGCAATACCAAGGAAGAATCCACCTAGACTTCACTTGTTATTTAACTCTGAATTAGATGATTTCTTCATTCGACTTGATCTGTAAAGATCCCTAAATTATGTTAATATCTCCATCGAGAATAAGAACAACTAACCTTAGGTTGATTAATTGAAATCTCTTTCTAATTAAAACCCCTAGTTTTGCATTAACATGATCTATGGATCCCCCTATTAGATTTGACTCTAATTCGGCAGATTTTCGTCGTCCTATGTCTAGGATTGCGATCAACTCCACTTAATTGTGTTGGATCTACTCTTAAACAGGGACTTTTGCTCCTCTGAATAAGCACATTCGACTTGAATTAATATCCTGAAATATCAACTTAAGAATTAAAAAAACACAATTAAGAACAAATCAAATATTTATCATATAATTCAGATAATAATAACAAGATTCGTCTTAGGTTTCATCCCCCTCAGGTATTTGGGGATTTAGTTCATGTTTATAAAAGAATACATCTCAAAGTAAAGAAAACAACAAAACAGAAAGAAAACCCAAAACTCCTGAAAGGATTGAAGGGAGATCTTCAGTCTTGATGTAGATCCTGGCTTCTGAGATGGATCAATCGGCTTTCTTCGAGTAATTCTTTGCTTTCTACCCTTTGTGTTGGGGCTCCCCCTTAAGTCTGCTCCTAGGGTGTTTATATAGACTCCGGAATACCTTTCTTAGCCTCTGATATGCTCACGATATTAAGTAATAAAATTTATAAAAACTGATCACATCAAAAACTAACTAATATCACGATCTTAAAGGCAAGCACACCTATCAAACAGTAGTATAATTTAGCGGCAAGACCGAGTTATCGTACCCAAGGGAACCAAAAGTACTAGTACTCACTTCCTTTCTATTATCTAACCAAAAAATAAAAGAGGTTTGTATGAAACTAATTCTAAAACTAACTACAGGTGCACAAGAAGTAAATTGGGGAAAACTTTAGGGAAAAGCTGATTGATATGAGCAATACTTAAGAGAGAATCCACCTAGACTTCACTTGTTATTGGTTCTTGAGCTAGACAATTTATTCACTTGACTTGATCCGTAGAGATCCCTAATTTATGCTAAGCCCTCCGTCAAGGCGAAGAGCAACTAGGCCTAGGTTGTTAACTAAAGTTCCTTTATTAATTAACACCCTAGGTTGCATTAATTCAATCTATGGTTCCCCATATTAGGTTTGACCCTAATCCGGCAGATTTATGTCGCCCTATGTCTAGGGTTGCATGCAACTCCGCTTAATTATGGTAGATCTACTCTTAAAACAGGGACTTTTGCTCCTCTGCCTAAGCACATCAAGTTCTTGAAGTAATACCTAGGATTATTAAATCAAGAATGAAGAACACATAATTAAGAATAATTCAAGTATTTATCATATAATTCGAGAATAAATAATAGAAAGATCTATCTTAGGTTTCATCCCCCTCAAGTATTTGAGGGGTTTAGTTCATAATAAAGAAAGAAAACATCTCAGAAGAATTAAGATAACAAAACATAAAGAACCCGAAAACCCCTGAAGGAATTTAGGGAGATCCTCTGTCTTGATGTAGAATTCTGGCTTTTGGGATGAATCAATCGGCTTCCCTTGGAGTAATCCCTTACTTTCACTCCTTGTGTTGGCAGAACTATGGTGCTCTTTCTTCAGAGAAAAGAGTATTCCCTTAGCGGGAAATAAGCACTGTGACAGCCCTATTTCGACCCCAGTCGAGAAGTGGTTTCGGGACCACTAAACCAAGTCGCAAAAATAATTAAATGTTAAATTTTATGATTATTATATGCGATCTTTGCATGTGCGAAATCTTGATGTTTAATTATGTCATTAGAATGTGGAAGTTTGATTAAGGACTTATGTGTTAAAATCTAATTATAGACTAGAAAGAATAGGAATGATTTAATAATGCATGAGTTACAAAGGAAGGACTTGCATGTCAAATTTCCCAAAATCAATGCACATGGTCGGCCAACTAGATAATGATGTCATTTTTGCTTTATTTGTTATGATTGTGTGGAATATATGTAAATATTATACACATAAAACATAATTAAATAAAGAAATATAGTAAGTGGGAGGAAAAACCAAGGAACAAAGGTCATTTTTTTTCCTTCCATTGCCGTAAGTAGAAGAAGAAGAAAACAAAGCATTCGGTCATCCATAGCTTGAATTTGGTATGTGAATTCTTGAAATTTCTTTTTAAAATTCTGGAAATTTGATGATAATGAGGTTCTTTGTATAACCCATGAATGAATTTTTAAGTTCTTGAGGCATAGGACATTCGGCCATATCTTGAATTTTACTAAAAAGTTTAGAGTTTGTAGATTTGAAGCTATGAGTATTTAGATAAGCATTTAGGTGTTAAACTCATGAAATTTTGAAAGTTTATAAGTTTAATTGGACACTATGTGCTTGTTGTAACTTAATGGAGAATAATGACCATTCGGTCATTAAGGTGCATATTCTTGATGTTGTTTGATGTTTTGTGTTTGGGAATAGATAATTAATGAATTGAACTTGGTAATATTTGATATTTGTGGCTAATTTTAAATTATGGCAATCGGCTAATAGGAATTTTACTAAGTTGGTGTATAATTTGTAGCACCTAGTTGAGTGATAGCTAAAATTTAACTTGATTAAATAATTGACAAATGGTTTGTGTTTAAAGTGAGAAAATGCCTTGTTGATGTAATTTTTGGATATGAGAGTTAAGCTAGTTTAATGAGCATATATGTGTATTGAAAATTTATCTTAAGGAAGTTGATTTGTATACATTGATATTGTGGTTATGAAGTTATAAGTGCCCATAATAAGTACATGTAAAATTTGATTACACCTTTATCATGTACATAGTGACATTTGGATGTATATGGTTGTGCATTTGGAAATATAAGAACTTGTGTACATTTGTTAAACTATTGAGGTTGTGGCTTTGTGAATATGAGATGAAGTGCCGAATTCATATGGATGTGTGTTTCTTTGAGAAATAAGTAGAATTGTAGTTAAATAATTGAAAGGATGTTGAATTAGTTCATTTGTTGAATTTGCTCAAGATCATAAGGAGCAAAGCTCGGCCAAAGGGAAAGCAAAGGTGGTTGACTAGCTGATCGGAGTTGTTCATCCAAAACAAGGTAAGTCGTTAAGCAATTTAATATATGGATATTCTAGCATATAAATGATACAAAGAATTTTGGATAAGAAATATTATTATGTGAATAAGCTTTGATGATCGGATGAAATGTTATCTACTTAACTAGGTCATTTTGATGTATAAGTAATGAGATAAAATGTGGCACTATGTGTGCGATAATATGTGGCACTATGTGTGCGTATATTCATGAGTTCAAATGGCACTATGTGTGCGTGTATTGATAAGCTTGAATGACACTATGTGTGCGTACATTCGTGAGCTCCAAATGGCACTATGTGTACGTATGCTTTTGAGCTTGAATGGCACTATGTGTGCATACATTTGCTAGATAGATATAACATCACATACGTGAGAATGATAGAAAGATGTAACCAATTGGGTGAATAAAGTATATGAAGAATAATGGCTTATTATGTGTAAATAGAAGGTAAGTTGATGATTATGGTTTGTGGAATGAAATTTGTAGTTAAATGTGAATACATTTGAATACAATTGCCTAATTGCATTAGTTCGTATACATGAAGAATTTGACTCTATTCTTATGGTTATTTAAGTTAAAGATTCTATTGAATATGTGATAAAGATGACTATAGAGAGATAGTTTAATTGGATAGAGGATTGTATAAATTATAATTTTTGCCGAAAGGACCTTATGAAAGTGTTTGCTATTCGAATTGAGATTCTCGTTTTAAGTTTGAAATGAGATGAATTGGGCTATGTGATTTATGGAGCTAGTTGGTTCATGAAATGAAGTAATAGACAAAAACTTTGATCCTTATTATTTATTATTTATACTAGTTAATTATTTTTGTCAAATGGCTTATGACTTACTAAGTTAACAACTCATTACGTGTGTTCATTTTCCTTTGTGGATAGATTAAGGATCCGCTGGAAGCTTGGGGCCATTTCCTTTTGAAGTCATCGCACCTATCAACTATAGATTGGTATTTTATAAAAGTTTAATATCAAGCATTATGGCATGTAACAGCTATAGTTTGTAATATGACTAGACAAGTCGAACCCTTTTGTTTACTAAGCCATGTGAAAATGGCTAAGTTGAATTATTAGTATATGCTATCTTAAGTATAATTTTAAGTGTGTTTTGTGTGAATGATGGTGGTATGGTATTAAGTAATGCTAATATGGTTATTTAAGTTTGGATACTATTAAGTTTTAGACATGAATGATGGATATATAAATATATTCGATGTTTGAGATTTAGATTGAATTATTATGTGATTATTGAATTGAATTATATGGTCTAAGTATGAGTGTGTTCGGCCAAAGCATTAGAAATGACCAAATGAATAGTGTTTTTTAGTTTTATAAGGTTTTGATGGTTGTATGCAAAAATTGATGCATGTGTCAAGTTATATGTACTTTGAGAAACTACTTTTATATGTTCTCTTATAATGTGTTTAAATGGATAGTACACTTACTAGTATGATGCATAACTTTTATAATTGAAGTCACATGTAGTAATGGATTTTGTAACAATATGATAAACATTTAAAACATGTGCCCTAATATATAATTTATGCTTGTATTAGTTAAATTAGATTATTTGTAATGACTATGATTTGCGTATATGTTATGTATCACAACGTTATATTGGACATTGATTGTTTATAAGATGTGTTTTGTCTGATAATACCTCGTAACCCATTCCGGCGACGGAGGTGTGTTATGGGTGTTACAAGCACACCCTTGAAGTTGCCTCCTAGGGTCTTTATATATAGTTTAGAATGACTTTCTTAGCCCCTAAGTGTCCTTTTTCGAGTAGAATTGAACTTCCTCACGATAGGGACACGCCCGTGTGCCACGCCCGTGTGGTTTCGACAAGAGGCCGTGTGGGCCTGTTGAGGGTGGCACGGTCGTGTAGCCTGGCCGTGCTTCTCGGGGCTGGGCCGTGTTGGACCTTGTGTGGCACGGTCGTGTGGTGAATCCATGGGCCGTGTCGTTTTCTCATTTTGGCCCATTTTCTTCGTTTTTGGCCCGTTTCTCGTTCTTTTCTCTTCCCTATGCTCTCCTGAGTATAAGACATGAAATAGAAGTATTAAGAGCACCAATTCTCACAAATCTAATGATAATTCATCCAAAATATAGGCTAAACATGAGGTAAAAATATGTATAATTTATCGTTTATCAAATACCCCCACACTTAAGCCTTTGCTTGTCCTCAAGCAAAATCTCAATTCCTAATTAAGAATCATTCCTCTCAACTTATAATCTTTATCAATAATGTTTCAAACTAATTCACAAGTAGTCATACAATGAAAATTCAATCAGAAGAACATTAAAGATTCAATCACTCTAAGTTAAAAATTTTATCATTGAAACATAAGTTTCTTCCCTTCTTCTAAGTAATCATCTCTCAATTGAAATCAACAGGTTTTGACATCCTCACTAAGGGTTCACTCTATCCACTCAAAGTGTTTAGGGTTCAAGAATTAAGCACTCTCTAGTCAATCTGAAAAGTTATTACCATAAGCTTGCAAGAAAATCAAATTTCCACCACTATAGATTGATACGACACATCGATCAAAAGGTCTTTCAATGGTTGTAATTGGGCTTTGGTTAGGGGTGTTGTCACAAGCTGAAAAAAAGGGTTAGAATCGAGATTGAATTGAAAAATCATCTAGCTAGAGAAATCTCTATCACTGGAACATATTCCTAGAGCTAAGCCTTATGATGACATCGTTCTGGATTTGGAAGCTTGTAGAAATATGCAAAACCCATTGAACTATTACAGATTACAACTAAATTAACTGTATATACACTTTTTTTTTAGAACAATTCAAGTACAATACTTTGAATATTGACAAACTTTACAACTGAAAAAGAGAACAAAGCTAGATAATAATTTTAACTCAAATGTCGACAAAAATAGGGATCAAAATAATTGAATGGAATTCAACAAAAATGGGTTATGGGTTAATATTAGAGTTAAGTCAAAGAATGGGTTGTTAGGCTTAATGGGGTTTACTAGGGGTTAATTTATGGAGGTAGGCTTTTTATGGAGTAAGTGGGTTAAATCCTAAGTGCCTTTATCATCTCAATATATCAAATTAATGATGTGGTCTTGACATGTATACTCGAAGCAAGTTCTAGAATAACAAATCAGTATTGACTCACTCAAAGCAATAATAAAAGTGAGCATGAAAGAATGTATGCTCAAAAGGCTCAAAAATCTCACTAGAATTTTGGCTTTTGATGTCAATCCTGCAAATTTCAAATCTCAAGATAACACTTAAAATTCAGGAAAATAACTTATGAAAAAAATTGGATTCTAAAAAATTTCAACTTATTATGCTTGATTCCCTAATGTTTTAAAATTTGAATAATCAAAGCATAAACACCTATGTCTTAATTCTCAACACATCAATAAAAATCATAAATCAATCAGAATTAATTCCTAATAAGAGATTTGAAGATAATGTAGAGAATTCAAAATTTGAGAGCAATTTTCAGGGATTTCAAAGATAATATAAAGAATGAAAGTGAGTTTCCCCCTACATTTAAGATGTACATTGCCCTCAATGTACAAAGATAACATTAATAACAATAGAAGCACAAGATCATAAGTTAGGGAGAGAAGTAAAACTCGCTGAATATTGGATAGAACCTTTGAATTGTGAAAGTTGTCTTGGAGGAAGGAATACTTGAAGTTCATGGTTTTGAAACTGCGATAGCACTTAAGGGATTTTAGGTATTTCAGGATTAGAACAATTACTCGTTAGGAAATAACCGATATAAAATAATTGAAATAACATAAACTAGTTCTGAGAATACTAAAATTCAAATAAAGAAAAAGATAAAATAAAATAAAATAGAAAAACAAAAATCTCAGGGATTTTGGTGCGCCTGGCTCGAGACACACGCCCGTGTTGCGAGGGCGTGTTGAGGCACACGGCCGTGTTGCACGGCCGTGTCCTTCGATGTTCGCTTCTCCCAGGCCGTGTATGGGGTCACACGCCCATGTTGGAATTGACAGTGTTGGCCACGGCCATATCGCACGGCTGTGTCTATTTATCATAGCCTGTGCTTTAGGGAAAATTTTACCCTGCTTGTACAAGGCCAAGTTGCACGACCGTGTCTCTGCTCAAAGTGTACACATGGCCTGAGGCACGCCCGTGGGCGTGGCTATGAGGTCCTAAATTTCTGCATTAAAAAGGGTTAGTTGATGCATAAAAATACTAAAATCAAAAATAAAAGAAAAGTTACTAAGTTACTGCTCGGGTTGCCTCCCGAGAAGGGCTTATTTATGGTCTAAGCTCAACTTTGCTCGAGCTTGTATGTTCACGGTGGTTTGAAGAGTTGATACTCTTCTATCCTGCTAACAATTTCATTATCAACGTAAGATTTGAGTCGAGTTTGATTTACCTTGAAAGTGCCAAGTGACTCATATTTTATCTCGACTATACCATAGGGAAAGATTTTCATTACCGTGAAGTAAGGTGTATCACTTGTATGCTCTTTTGAATTCAAGATTCGAGGATCGTCTTCCCCTAAGATTACCTTATCCCCTACCTTGAGTTGATTCGTTTGTACCTGAGGGTCGTCTTGGTGATGCTCTGGGTTAGTGTGGCATATTTTGGGCTTTTCGTGATAGTTCAGCCACTCATCTAGTTCCTCAATCTGAAGCATTCGCTTTCTAGGTGTGTCTCCCTTGGATGGACTTGTCTGTGATTGAGTTGCCTTTATGTAGAGTGCATCCTGCATAGAAGGTTGGATGGTGAGATTATTCTTTTTACAAGGACTCGTGACTATATTATTATCAACAGTCTTAATCGAGTTTCGAGCTTGTAAGGTAACTTGGTTATCACCTACACGTAGTGTAAGTTCACCTGTTCCTAAATCAATTATTGTTCTGGCAGTTGCTAAAAAGGGTCGCCCTAGAATTAAGGGTGCATTGCTGTCCTCATCAATGTCTAAAACAACAAAGTCAACTAGGAATATGAATCTATCAATTTTGACAAGCACATCTTCAATTATTCCCTTAGAAAACCTAATAGTTTTATCAGCCAGTTGAATGCTCATCTTGGTTTGTTTAGGTTTTTCAAGACCTAGTTGTTTAAACAGTTTATAAGGCATGACATTTATACTAGCTCCTAAATCAGCTAAAACATTTTTGGCGTCTAGGCTACCAAGTAAATAAGGAATAGTAAAACTCCCTGGATCTTTTAGTTTGGTTGGCAGTTTATTTTGGAGAATAGCTGAACATTCCTTGTTGAGTTCCACTATGGACAGTTCTTCCAATTTCCTTTTATTTGTGAGAAGTTCCTCTAAAAATTTTGCGTACTTCGGCATCTGCAAAATTGCTTCAACAAATGGTAAGTTGATATGCAATTTCTTTCAGAGTTCAAGAAACTGACCGAATTTCTAATCTGTGTGGTCCTTCTTTAGCGCGGTTGGGTATGGGATACGAGGTTTAAATTCTTTGGTAATTTCATCTTTGTAACTTACCTCATCCTTTCCTTTACTTACCATAGGCTCTTTGCATGGCTTTGGGTTGGTTTTGGTTAACCCATCATTATCTATCATATTTACGGTATTAAGTTGCTCTTTGGGGTTAGTCTCAGTATTGCTTTATAACCCACCTTGCGGTCTTTCAGAGATTAGCTTGGCAAGCTAGCCTATTTGAGTTTCAAGTCCTTGAATAGATGCTTGCTGTTTCCTTAGTACCGTTTTGGTATTTTGGAAACGGGTTTCTGACATGGCCATAAATTTTGTGAACATCTCTTCTAGGTTCGGCTTTTTCTCCTGTTGTGGTGGTGGCTGCTGAAATCCTGGAGGAGGCGGTTGTCTTTGATTTCCTCATCCTTCCCATGAAAAATTGGGGTGACTCCGCTAACCTGCATTAGAAGTATTACTATAAGGGTTATTTTGAGGTCTAGAATTGTTACCCATATAGTTGGTTTGCTCAGTTTCCATGCCATGTCCATAAGAGGAGTAATCTGGATTGAACATATTTCCCTGGATTGCGCCACACTGCATCACTGGATGTGCCTGCGTAGAACTAACAAAATTATCAAACTTTTTTTTTAAAAGTTCTACCTGGTTAGTAAGCATGGTGACAGCATCAATATTATAAACTCCTGCAGCTTTTGTCAGCTTTGTCCTCATGACTTGCCACTGATAGTTATTCAGTGACATCTCTTCTATAAACTCATAAGCTGCTTCTGGTGTTTTATTGTTGATTGTTCCTCCGGCGGCCGCATCGATCATCTGCCTTGTTGATGGATTCAAAGCACTGTGAAAGGTTTGAACTTGTAACCACAAAGGCAACCCATGGTGAGGGCACCTTCTCAAAAGATCTTTGTATCTCTCCCAGGCATCATAAAGTATCTCTAGATCCATCTGCACAAAAGAAGAGATATCGTTTCGCAATTTAGCTGTTTTAGCTGGAGGAAAATATTTAAGTAAAAATTTTTCAGTCATCTATTCCCATGTAGTGATTGAGCCTCGTGGTAGAGAATTTAACCACTGTTTAGCCTTGTTTCTCAAAGAGAATGGGAATAGCCTAAGACGAATGGCATCGTTAGAAACGCCATTAATTTTAAAAGTATCACAAAGTTCCAAAAAATTGGCTATGTGTGAATTTGGATCTTCATCCTGTAAACCATCAAACTGTACCAATTGCTGTATCATCTGAATAGTGTTAGGCTTTAATTCAAAAATATTAGTAGCAATTGTAGGTATAAGAATGCTAGTTTGGGTACCAACCAAACCAGGTTTAGCATAATCATACATAGTGCGAGGAGCTGCTTCCTGATTTGCTGGTGGCGCGACTATTGCGGGAGGTGGTGGAATGTTTTGATTTGCTTCCATCTCTTCTGTAGGTTCCGACCTTTGTTCTTGATCTTGTTCTGGATACTGTAGGCTTCGTCTGATCTCTCTGCGATTTCTGCGGACTGTTGCTTCTAAATCTTTATCAAAAAGCAATGGTCCTTCTGGGTTGTTTCTAGTCATAAACTAGAAATACCTAGAAGGAAAAAGCAAAGAAAAATAGAATAAAATAAAAATAAAAAATAAAAAATAAAATAAAAATAAAAATAAATAAATATAGTAATGGCTAAAGTAATAGAAATCGAGTTTTCTTAATATTTTAGTTCCCCCGCAACGGCGCCAAAAACTTGATATGCTCGCGATATTAAGTAATAAAATTTATAAAAACTGATCACACCAAAAACTAACTAATATCACGAACTTAAAGCCAAGCACACCTACGAATAGTAGTATAGTTTAGCGGCAAGACCGAGTTATCATACCCAAGGGAACCAAAAGTACTAGTACTCATTTCCTTTCTATTATCTAACCTAAAAATTAAAGAGGTTTGTATGAAACTAATTCTAAAACTAACTAAAGGTGCACAAGAAGTAAATTGGGGAAAACTTTAGGGAAAAGCTAATTGATATGAGCAATACTTAAGAGAGAGAATCTACCTAGAATTCACTTGTTATTGGTTCTTGAGCTAGACGATTTATTCACTTGACTTGATTCGTAGAGATCCCTAATTTATGCTAAACACTCCGTCGAGACGAAGAGCAACTAGGTCTAGGTTGTTAACTAAAGTTCCTTTATTAATTAACACCCTAGGTTGCATTAATTCGATCTATGGTTCCCCATATTAGGTTTGACCCTAATCCGACATATTTATGTCGCCCTATGTCTAAGGTTGCATGCAACTTCGCTTAATTATGGTAGATCTACTCTTAAAACAGAGACTTTTGCTCCTATGCCTAAGCACATCAAGTTCTTGAAGTAATACCTAGGATTATTAAATTAAGAATGAAGAACACATAATTAAGAACAATTCAAGTCTTTATCATATAATTCAAGAATAAATAATAGCAAGATCTGTCTTAGGTTTCATCCCCCTTAACTATTTGAGGGGTTTAGTTCATAATAAAGAAAGAAAACATCTCAGAAGAATTAAGATAACAAAACATAAAGAACCCGAAAACCCCTGAAGGAATTTAAAGAGATCCTCTGTCTTGATGTAGAATTCTGGCTTCTGGGATGAATCAATTGGCTTCCCTTGGAGTAATCCGTTGCTTTCACTCCTTGTGTTGGCAGAACTATGGTGCTCTTTCTTCAGAGAAAAGAGTATTCCCTTAGCGGGAAATAAGCACACCCTTGAAGTTGCCTCCTAGGGTCTTTATATATAGTTTAGAATGGCTTTCTTAGCCCCTAAGTATCCTTTTTCGAGTAGAATTGAACTTCCTCACGATAGGGACATGCCCGTGTGCCACTCCCGTGTGGTTTCGACAAGAGGCTGTATGGCCCTGTTGAGGGTGGCACGATCGTATAGCTTGGCCATGCTTGTCGGGGCTGGGCCGTGTTGGACCTTGTGTGGCATGGTCGTGTGTCACGGCCGTGTGGTGAATCCCTAGGTCGTGTCGTTTTCTCATTTTGGCCTATTTTCTCTGTTTTTGGCCCATTTCTCGTTCTTTTCTCTTCCTTATGCTTTCCTGAGTATAAGACATGAAATAGAAGGATTCAGAGCACCAATTCTCACAAATCTAATGATAATTCATCCAAAATATAGGCTAAACATAAGGTAAAAATATGTATAATTTATCGTTTATCAGCCTCTAAGTAGCTTTTTCCGCGTGAAATTGAAATTCATCACGACAGGGACACGCCCGTGTGAATTGAGCCTAGGCTGTGTTCAAGTCTATTAATGTGGCACGGGTGTGTGGTTCACCCGTGTGAGGAACTTCAGGCCATGTTGATTTCTTACTTTGGCCTATTTTCTCCGTTTTTGGCCCATTTCTCGTTCTTTTCACTCCTCTATGCTCACCTAAGTATAAAACATGAATTTAAAGGATGAGGAGTATCAAATTCCACAATTTAAGGGATAATTCATCCAAAATTATGTTAAGCATGGGGTAAAAATATGTATAAATTACAGTTTATCACTGAGTATGCCCAGCATTTGAGGATTGTGCTACAGACTCTACGAGATAAGCAATTATGTGAAAAGTTTAGCAAATGTGAATTCTGGTTATGAGAAGTTGGTTTTCTGGGACATATTGTGTCAGCATCGGGTATACGAGTCGATTCGAGTAAGATTTTCGCAATAATATATTAGAAGCCTCTAAAAATGTATCTGAAGTCCGTAGCTTTCTAGGACTTGCTAGTTATTATAGACGATTCATAAAAGGTTTCTCAATGATTGCAACTTCAGTGAGGAGACTACTTTAGAAAGATGTTAAGTTCAAGTGGTTAAATAAATGCCAGAAGAGTTTTAATCAGTTGAAAGCCATATTAATTGAAGCTCCAGTGTTAGTTCAACCAAAATCGGGTAAAGAATTTGTTATTTTTAGTGATACATCGTTGAATTGTCTGGGTTGCATTTTAATGCAGGAAAGCAAAGTTATAGCCTATGCCTCTAGACAGTTGAAGCCACATGAAAAGAATTGCCCGACACACAATTTAGAGTTAGCAGCAATTGTATTTGCATTGAAGATTTTGTGCCATTATCTATTCGGGGAAAAATGTCATGTTTATTCTTACCATAAAAGTTTGAAATAGTTAATGACTTAGAAAGATTTGAATTTGCGACAACGGAGATGGCTTAAATTTTTAAAAGATTAGGAGTTAGTAATAGACTACCATCCGGGAAAAGCAAATGTTACTGCTGATGCTTTAAGTTAGAAATCTTTATTTCCTCTCTGTGTGATGAATACTCAGTTAGCTCTATCTGATGATGGTTCGATTGTAGCTGAATTAAAAGTAAGACCATTATTTTTACAGCAGATTTGTGAAGCTAAAAAAATGAGAATGAAATATTAGCAAAATGAGTTCAATGTGATTCAAACCCTGTTCAAATTGATTCTAATGATTGTTTAAGATTCAAAAGCCGAATATCTGTTTCGAGAAATTTAGATTTAATTTAGATGATTTTGAATGAAGTACACAGTAGTCGTTTTTATCTGTTCATCCAGGAAGTACGAAAATGTATAATGATTTGAAACAGCTTTACTGGTGGCATGGTATGAAACACAATATCTCTAAATTCGTATCGAAATGTTTAATTTTTTAGGAAGTCAAAGCTAAACATCAGGTGTCGTTAGGTTTATTTTAGCCTATTATGGTTCCCGAGGGGAAATGGGACAGAATCACGATAGTTTTTGTGTCAGGTTTGCCTCTATCTCCGAGAAAAAAAGATGCAATCTGGGTTGTTGTTGACAGATTGACGAAATCATCTCATTTCATTCCAGTACGTACGAACTATTCGCTTGAGAAATTGGTTGAGTTGTATATTTCTGAGATTGTAAGATTGCACGGGGTACATATTTCTATTGTTTTGGATAGAGATCCGAGATTCACGTCGCGGTTTTGGAAGAAACTGTAAGATGCACTGGGTATAAAGTTACATTTCAGTGCGACGTTTCACCCGTCGACGGATGGTTAATCCGAGCGAATTATTCAGATATTCAAAAATATGTTATGATGTTGTATTCTCGAGTTTGAAGGTATGTAAGAAAAGAATCTGCCATTGATTGAATTTGCATATAATAACAACTTTCAATTGAGTATAAAGATGGCACTGTATGAAGCTTTATACGGTCATAAATTTCGAACACCTATGTATTGGATAGAGCTTAGTGAGAATAAGATTCACGGGGTCGATTTGATTAAAGAGACTGGGCAGAAAGTGAAAGTAATTTGTGATAGTCTGAAAGCAGCGTCAAATCATCAAAAATCGTACGTAGACTACTTGAAACGGAAAGATATTGAGTTTCAAATCAGTGACAAAATATTTCTAAAAGTCTCACCGTGGAGGAAAATACTCAGATTTGGTAGAAAAAGGAAAGTTGAGTCTGAGATTCGTCGGGCCGTATGAGATTATTGAGCGAATTGGGCTAGTTGCTTATCAGTTGTCATTACCGTCAAAACTAGAGAAAATACATAATGTGTTCTATGTATCAATGCTTCGACAATATCACTCCGATCCTTTGCATGTTATTTCCTCGACCGAAGTAGAGATTCAGTCAGATTTGTCATACAGTGAGGAACCGATTCGAATTTTAGCTCGTGATATCAAAGAGTTGAGAAATAAGAAAATCGAATTACTGAAAGTCTTATACATCGACATGGGGTTGAAGAAGCTACATGGGAACACGAGGATGCTATGAGAGAGCAATACCCGAACCTATTCACTGGTAAGATTTTTGGGGACAAAAATTCCAAAAAAGGGAGAGTTGTAATAGCCCAGTTTCAGCTAAATTGGAAAAGTGGTTTCAAAGCACAAATCTGAGGTCTTAAAATTATTTTAATATTATTTTTGGTACTTACAGTATGTGATTGTATGTGTGTGAAAGTTTCGTGAAATAATTTTATTGTTTGGTTGCTTAATTTGATAAAAGGACTAAATCGCATAAAATGCAAAAGTTGCATTCTAAATTAAGTGCTTATTTGCTATGATTCATTAAATGTGAGGTCCTCATGATGAGATTAGACCATGGTTAGTGGAGACGGACATAAATAGCCATCCATTATATGTTTAATTAATGTTTTAATTAAGGGCATTTTTGTAAATTGTAAAATAATGGTTAATTAAATAAAAAAAGCCAAAATCTTGTCATCTTCTCCATGCTTACACCGAAAATCAAAAGAAAATAAAAGCTAAAAGCTCATTTAGGGTTCGACAAGTTATAAGCTTGATTGGTAAGTGTTTTAAGCTCGATTTTTAATGATTTCTTTGTTTCTATGATCGTTGCATCGAGTATTAGCTAGCCCGTACCTTAATTTTCAAATGTGTCAATGATTTTGTATAGTGCCATTGATGAATATTCAAGCTTTTTGTTGTTTGATGATGGATTATGAGATTTATATGTTAGATTTCCATGTTTTGTTAAGTAATTTTTTATGAAAATACAAGTTAGGGATTAAATTGTGAATTTTTCAAATTGAAAGCTTGAAATGTGAAATAAATGAAAGATATAGGCTGTTAGGGGTATTGTGGTAATTCGACCAGGCATGAGTATATTGAAATTTTGTATAATATGTGTTTTTATAAACTAAGGACTAAATTGTGAAAAACGTGGAATATATGGGGAAAAAGTGTAAATGTGCATTAAAGTATTATTTGGACTAAATTGAATGAATAAGTATTTAAATGAGCTAAATTTGAATTCATATAGATCAAGAAAGAAAGAAATTGGATTTAGATCGGGGAAAATTGAATGTTATCGATTAGTTGACCCGATATGTCCATCCTGAATACGAGGTAAGTTCATAAGCAAATAAATGTCTGTAAATTGAATTATACATGTTTTTATGTTATTGAATTGCATTGAATGCTAAATGATTGAGTATGAGCAAGAATCGATAGAGTTACGATGTCCGAAAGTCCCGTACGAGCCTTAAGAATAGTATAGAATCTAAATGTCATGACATTAGGATTTCCGAGATGTGATTACGTGTAAGACCATGTTTGGGACATTGGCATCGTATTTTGATTTCGTGTAAGACCATGTCTAGGATATTGACATCGATATATGATCTCGTCTAAGACCATAGCTAGGCTATTGGCATCGACATGTGAAAACATGTAAGACCATGTTTGGGACATTAGCATTGTATGTGATATATGAGACTTCTGAGTATCCTTAGCGATTCCGAATGGTTTAACAGGCAATGTTAATACGAGAAAGAATATGTAAATGAGTTAAACAACTCAGGTATGTATGAAGTTTATATGAATATCGAAATGAAAGGTAAGTATGAATCAAATGTGAATATGTGATTATATGAGAAAGGTTGGTATGAATGCTTAGTTGGTTAAATAGATTGATATACATATAGTGAAATGATGATAATGTTGATTTTGGAAGTTATATTGACGTGAAAATGTATGTTTTGGAACCAAGTAAATGGATGATATTGGCTTATTGATTTGGTGCATTTTGAATAGACAAATGTGTTTAGTAGTTGATGATATTGTTATAGCATGAATTGTGCATATTTTGGTATGTTTTGGCTACCATTTGAATGTGAATTGATGCCTTGATTTATGCTTGTAAGTTTGACCTTTTGGGGTGGCAAATTGGCATTTCAAATGACCTATTTTTGTCCACACGGCTAGAGACACGGGCGTGTGTCTTAGCTGTGTGTGACACACGGTCATGGTTCACGGCCGTGTGTCCCTTGGTGTGGCAATTCGAATTAATTCAATATGCTCTACATGGCCTCACACATGGGCGTGTGACTGGCCATGTGGTGTAAGTTAGTATACCCTACAGGTTTGGCACGGCTGAGTAGACGTCCTGGTCACGGGCGTGTGAGGCCATTTCGAATTGGCACACGGGCTGGACACATGAACGTGTTACTGGCTGTGTGACCTAAGTTAGTATGCCCTCCAGTTTTCACACTGCCAGGTATAGGGACGTGCGGTAGGCCGTGTGACCCAAGTTAGTATGTATGCCCTGTTTCTGCACAGCTTATGACACGTGTGTGTTTGGTGGCCGTGTGAGGCACAAAGCCTGTTCACACAGGCGTGTGATGTTTAAAAGTTAGAAAATGTTATAAGTTTCAAAAAATTTTATATGTAGTCCCGAACTTTCATTAAAGCATGTTTAAGGTCTTGTAGACCTTCTCAAGGGACATTGTGTTTATGAATGATTGTGATTTGATATTATATGATTAATGTATATGAAATATTTTTATATTGATGTGAATTGTTTAGTAATGCCTCTTAACCTTAGTTCGGCTATGGACACGGGTTAGGGGTGTTACAATTAGTGCTTCTATGCAAGCTGCTGAGATCCCTGAATTCCTTAGATTTGTGATTATGGCTGTTACTATTTTTTCTTCTATGCAGATTCTCTAGAATAGAGTTCTCACTCAGAAATTTAAGCTAGTTAGAGGATTCAAACAAGGGTGTCCACTATCGGCCTTATCTTTTTGTTCTGTGTATAGAATGGTTAGGATAATTATTTGTCGAAAAATTGATGCTGGTAAGTGGTGCCCAATTCGTCTTTCAAAATTGGGTCTGGCCTTATCTTATATATTTTTTGTGGATGATCTGGTTATATTTTGCAAAATAGAGTTGGGACAAGCTTTTCTCTTAAAGGACATTCTGAAGCATTTTTGTGACTTCTCTGGCATAAGATCAGTATGCAGAAAAGTAATATGTTTTTCTCCAAAGGAGTTAAGGTTGACCTTAGAAATCGAATTAGTTAATTATTTTGTTTCCAAGAAGTTCAGAATCTTGGTATTTACTTGGGAGTACCCATTCTTTAAGATTGAGTTACTAAGAGTATTCTGAATTTTGTTGTGGAAAAGGTGAGACGTAAGTTGCAAAGTTGGAAAGCTAGGAAGCGGTCCGTTACAGGAAGAGTCCCTTTGGCTTAATCGGTTCTCTTGGCTATCCCTAATTACTTCATGTAGTCCATGTTGATCCTAAAAGGTACCTACGTTAAGATCGAACGTATCGTAAGGCAGTTTATATGGGGTTGTTCTAATGGTCATCCAAAACTTGCTTTGGTCGAGTGGGACTCTATATATCAACCAATGTCTTGGGGCGGTCTTGGGTTTTGACATCTTCATGACCAAAATAACTTGTTTCTACTAAAGGTTGAGTTTAATTTAGTCACCAAGGAGGATGCTCTATGGGTACAAGTCTTGCAAGCAAAATATGGATGGAAAGATTGATAAACCATAAAACTAACATGTTTTAATCCCATGTTTGGTATGTTTTTGGATCATTTATTATGTAAATTAATGAATTTGATGCTCTTAATCCTTTAAATTCATGTTTCTATACTTAGGTAAGCATAGGGAAGTGAAAAGAGCGAAAAATGGGCCAAAATCAGACAAAAAGAGCCGATTTCAAGATCCACACGACATGAGCACTTTCACACGGGCTAGCCACATGCCCATGTGCCAGCCTATGTAGATTTTGAACCCTATTTCCCTTTTACGTGGAAAAAGCCAATTTTTAGGGTTTCTGAGCATTCTAAAGTCTATAAACTCGAAGAACGTCATTGGAATCAACTCAGAAGCAGATCTTCTTCAAGACTGAAGATCTCTCGTCAAATTTCCTTCGAAATTTTATTTGGTTTTTTATGTCTTGTTGTTATTTAAATTCTGAGATGTTTTCCTCCCAGATTATGAATTAAATTCCATAGATACCTAGAGAAGATGAAACCTAAGATGATCTTATTATTTGATGTTTTGAATTACATGATAAATACTTGTTTCTTGTTCTCAATTATGTATGTTTATTTCTTGCTTTAATATTTTCAGGATATTAATTCAATTATGATATGCTTATTTCAGTAGAGCAAAAGTCCCTGTTTAAGAGTAGATCTGGCATAATTGAGTGGAGTTGCATACAATCCTAGAAATAGGATGACATAAATCTACCAGATTAGAGTCAAATCTAATAAGGGAATCCATAGATCGAGTTAATGCGACAATAGAGGTTTTAATCAGAAAAAGATTTCAATTAATCAACCTAGAGCCAGTTGTTCTTATTCTCGAAAGAGATATTATCAAAATTTAGTGATTTCTACGGATCAAGGCAAGTGAATAAATCGTTTAATTCAGATTCAGAATAATAAGTGAAGTCTAGATGGATTCTTTCCTGGGTCTTGTTTTTCTCTTTGGTTATATTCAAGTATTTTCTCATTCTATTCTCTTTCATGTTCTTAATAATTAGTTAGTTAAATTTAAATTAAAAACAACTATTCAATTTGTCAGCTGGATAATAAAAAGATAGTAATTACTATTACTTTTAGTCCTCGTGGATATGATATTCTCGACTCACCATAGCTATAATATTATTCGATAGGTGCGCTTGCCTTTGTCGTAATCATAGTTAGTTTAATGATTCATCATCAAGTTTTAGGCGCTATTGCCGGGGACTAAGATATTGGGAACACTAGATTTTTATTAATTTAGCTATTTTTATTTTATTGCATTTTACTTTTACTTTTTGTTTAATTTTTGTTTTCTAATTTGTCTTTTGTTTGCTTCTGGTAGGTGTTTTTAATTTATGACTAGAAGAAACCCATCAGGACCTCTGTTGTTTGATAGTGAGATCGAAAGTACCAAGGCAGAGTCGTCAAAATATAGTGGAAGAGCAAGAGGACGCAATAATTATTACCGAGGAGATGACTAAAAATCAGAATAACAAGTTACCTCCTGTGGTTGCTGTGAATCCTGCTCCTCGTACTATGTACGACTATGCCAAGCCTAACCTAGCTAGGGCTGAATCGAGTATTGTGAGACCTACCGTTACTGCAAACAATTTCGAACTGAAGCCGAACACAATTTATATGATCTAACAATTTGTTCAGTTTGATGGTTTGCAAGATGAAGATCCAAATATTCATTTGGCAAACTTTTTAGAATTCTGCGACACTTTCAAGATAAATGGTAGTTCTGACGATGCCATTCACTTAAGGTTATTTCCCTTCACATTGAGGAATAAGACTAAATAGTGGTCGAACTTTCTGCCACAAGGATCTATCAGTACATGGGAGCAAATGACTGAGAAGTTTTTACTAAAGTACTTTCCACCGGCTAAAACAACTAAGTTAAGGAATGATATCTCTTCCTTTGCACAAATGGGCTTAGAAACCTTATATGGTGCATGGGAGAGGTATAAGGACTTATTGAGACGGTGCCCTCACCATGGGTTACCACTATGGTTACAAGTTCAGACCTTTTACAACAGTGTGAATCCCTCAACTAGATAGTTAATCGATGCAGCAGCTGGTGGTACTTTGAATAATAAGAGACCTGAAGCAACTTATGAATTTATCGAGAAAATGTCACTGAACAATTATCAGTGGCAAGTCATGAAGACTAAGCCTAGCAGAGGAGTAGGTGTTTTTAACCTTGATGCGGTCACTATGTTATCAAATCAGGTAGAACTTTTAAATAAAAAGATTGATGGTTTATATGGTTCTACGTAGGTACATCTAGTGATGCAGTGCGATACGAATGGAGGAGGATCGAGTAATTCAGAATTTTTACCCTATGGTGCCGGTGCAGAAAACAAGCAAATCAACTATATGGGTAATAATCCTAAACCTCAAAACAATTCTTACAGTAACACTTACAATGTATGTTGGAGGAATCATCCCAATTTCTCGTGGGGTGGCCAAGGAAATCAAAGACCACAATCCCCGCAGGCTTTCAACCACCTTACCAGTAATAGAAGAAGCCAAACATTGAGAAGATGTTGACAAAATTTATTTCGGTGTCAGAAACTCACTTCCAAAACACCGAAACAGCACTTAAAAATCAACAAGCGTCAATTTTAGGGATCGAGAACCAAATAGGACAACTTCCTAAATTAATTTTAGAAACTCCACAAGGTAGCTTGCCTAGTAATATTGAAAGTAACCAAAGGAAGCAACTTTATGCAATTACTATACGAGATGAAGGAGGGTTAGTTGAATCCAAACCAGAACCGAGGTAAGAAAATTTGGTAAGCAAAAGTAAGGAAGAGGTAAGCCAGAATGAACAAAAACTGAACTGTAAGGAATACAAACCTTGTGTGCCATATCCTAACGCAACAAAGAAAGACCACACAAATGAACAATTTGGTATATTTCTTAAATTTTTGAAAAAATTGCATATTAACTTAACATTTATTGAAGCTGTTTCGCAGATGCCCAACTCAGTTAAATTTTTAAAGGAGCTTTTGGCAAACAAACAAAAGTTAGATGATTCGTCACACGTGGAGCTAAACACAGTTTGCTCAGCTATTTTGCAAAACAAACTACCCAACAAATTGAAAGATCCATGGAGTTTTACTATTTCTTGTTTAATTGGTAGTTTAAATGTGAACAATGCTTTAGCTGATTTAGGGGTAAGTATTAATGTTATGCCCTATAAAATGTTTAAACAACTAGGTCTTAGGAAACCCAAACAAACTAGGATGAGTATTTAATTAGCAGATAAAACTATTAGATTTCCTAGTGGTATTATTGAGGATGTACTTGTGAAAATTGATAAATTCATATTCCCAGCTCATTTTGTTGTTTTAACATGGATGAGGATAGCGACGTACCCTTGATTTTAGGACGACCCTTTTTAGCAACTGCTAAAATTGTCATCGATGTTGGTACAGATGAACTAATGCTACAAGTAGGTGACGAAACGATCACTCTTTAGGCTCGTGATTCGGTTAAGACATCGAGTAATGAAGATGATTTTATAAATCCTATTAATAAGACTAATCATATGGTTCAACCCTCTTTACAGGAAACACTTCGGAAAAGCACAAATAAGCCACGTTCTAGTTCATGCGAGAATAATGGAACCATCCATGAAAAACAAAGGCTATAGATAGATGAACTAAACGAATGGCAGACACATGGCAAAAAGAATCAAAAAATACACGTGGCAGAACCAAAGCAACACCATGACGAGCTTAAGGATGGAACGAATCAGTTGAAGGTTGGGACCAGGTACTGTTAGACAAAACGGACCCTCGAGTTGTCACTTCAAAGCTTAATGCAAACGAAGCAACTCCTTTTATGATACTGAATGTCTTCCTATACGATGCAGTCGAGGTAACTCATTCTGAATTCGGCACTTTTAAGGTAAATAGTACTCGACTTAATCCTCATTTTGATGATAGAACTGATAGCAGGAGAGAAGAGTTTTAACTCCTCGAACCACTGTAACCATGCGAATGAGAGGTAAGTCGAGCTTAGACTTTAAATAAGCGCTTCTCGGGAGGCAAGCTGAGCACTAACACTACTAATCAGCTTATTTTTACTTTTTTTCATGTTTAAATGCATGTTTTTGACCCATACAGCCTAGACACACGGGCGTGTCCTAGCTGTATGTAGTAAAAGGGGTTCAACAATGAGTTACACGGTCTGCAACATGGCCGTGTGGGACACGCGGGTGTGTCCTTGGTTTTGTGGAAACAAGGCTTTAATTTTCCCAAAAATTAACAGAGACACGGCCTTAACTAAAGCCACATAGGTGTGCGAGACGGCTGTGTGGACCACATGGCCTGGACACACGGACGTGTCCTAGGCTGTGTGAAACCTAGAGCTAAAATTTTCAATTTTAAAACAATTCAGAGAGTTACATGGGCAAGGTACATGGCTGTGTGCGAGACACGGCCGTGCCACATGGGCGTGTGGGAGGTCACGTGGGCGTAGGTGAAACGAAGAAGGTGCCACATGGCAGTGCGACACAGCCGTGTGGACTACACGCCTAGACACACGGGTGTGTCTGAGGCTATATGAAAACTGGGCTAATTTTCTCTCGATGAACACAGGTAGAAAACAAGCCACACGGGTGTGTGACACGGACGTGTGGCCCAACACGGGCCTCACACGAGTGTGTCCCCTTATAACGTCTCAAAACCTAATTTTCTTTCTTTTTTCCTCTTCCCTAAACCCCCTAAAACCCCAGGTCGCCGCAGCTCTCCCCAACTCAACTCTGGACACCTTTCACCATCGTCGACTGCCCACACCCACCTTCTTCCTTTTCTTATCCACGTACGACCACAACCCTTCATCTTCCCGAACCCCCTTCCCTTTCCTCACCTTTTTCCCTTCATTTTCCCCTCGTCGCACAACACACACCCATTGCCCGCACCACCCTCTCTATGTCCAACACCTTTTATGCCGTAAACCACAACGACCTGTTCTCGTCGTCTCCACCATCAAGTCTTTTGGCCACCACCCCCTTCCCAGTCGGTTTTTCTGTTTTTTTCCACTTTTCTTAGTTTATTTTATTTTCTTTAATTATTTGTTCAATTTTCTTATTCTTAATTTTGTTATTATTTTTAGTATTCTTGTTATTTTCTATTACTATTATTAATGTTTTTATTAGTGTTATTGTTTTTATTAATATGTTTCTGCTTCAGATTGACAATATCATTTTACATTGTTAAAAGCTGTCTAGGTCTTTGTTGATAAAGTATTATGCCATGATTGGTTTCTCTTATTCCTCGGTTCTTTTGATTTTTTCTGTGGATTTGATTAGTCATCGATTCTATTAAGGTTTTCTTTATTATTTCTTTATTTATCTATTATTTGCATATTAGCTTTTCAGCATCATAGTTAACGGATTTTGTAGCCTTAGTATTAGTCCTTTGTTGTTTTAGGAATAAAATCCTCATTCAGGAATCTTTATTTATCATCACTTTAATTCTTTACTTTTTCATTATTTTGTTGCTTTTCTAATCTTGGATTATTTCCTCTTATAGGTACACTATGACGAGCACACGTGGCAAGTCTAAGGTAGCCGTCCCTGCTTCAAAAAAGCAGAAGGGCCCTGTATGACCTCCTCATCGAGCGCCTTCGCCGAGGTCCGTCACCTCTATCTCTCATTTTCTGCGGACCCCCAAGAGGACTTATTTCAGCTTCTTCGAGTGCAACTGCCGGTTTGGTTCGATGCATAGATTGGGCCACGTTGGAGCAAGTCTACCTAGCTGGTCACGTGCGCACCTTCATCACTACAACTCCATGGGATAGATTCTTCTCCGTTGTTGAGCCTACGTATAAGGAGCTTACTTTGGAGTTTTGCTCGACTTTTCACCTTCAGCACATGATGTTATTGCATGACGAGCAGGGCACTATTACTTTTGGACTAGGTGGCCTAGTACGCTATATGAGTGTACTTGAGTTCGGCGTAGCTTTAGGCCTTTACACTGATGAGTTTATGGGTGCCAAGAACTTCCTTCGCATCCACTGTCACATCCATTACTCGAATTCTTACTATTGGATAGATCTCACGATGAGCATTATTCCATATACACGAGTCACTCGAAGGAGACTCCTCTCCCTCCTGCCTTACGGTACATTCATGCATTGTTAGCTCATACCTTGACTGGCAGGAGAGAGAGCACTGAAGTCGTTAGCACTACTGATGCCTACTATCTATGGAGCATGGGCCTTTGAGTCCATTTATTTTTACTTTTTGTTTTTATTTTTATTTTTATTTTTCTTTTTATGTTTCTTATTATCTTCTAAGACTTATTATATTTTGAACTATATTTTAATTATTATGGTTGTTCCTAATTGAGTAATCCTTTAATCTTCTCCACCAGTTGTGTTTATTTTCTTAATAGTCGCTCATAATCATGCACTATAGTTAGCTTTGTCTACAATTCCACTTTTCACTATTTTGTGGATTTCATCCAATATTCAGGGCAGTTTCAATTCTCTCCCTCTCTTACGATATTCTAATTATACTACCATTATTTATGTTTGTACATTAAGGACAATGTACATCTTATGTGTGGGGAGACTATTTATATGATTATTAAAATATCCTTGAATTATATCTTGTATTTAAGTAATTTTCTCATATTACTATTAGAATGAATTTTTATCGATTTATGATTTTTATTGATGTGTTTTGGATTAAATTCATAGGTATTTGTGCATTGATTGTTTAAACTTTAAGACAGGAGGGAATCAAGCATTAAGTTGATTTTCAGAATTAAAAATTTCTAGGTTGTTTCCCTAAATTGAGGTATTATCTTAAAGTTTTAAATTTACAGGATTGATATCAAAAACCATAAATTTTTGTGAGATTTTGAGCCTTTAGAGCATATATTTTTCTTGCTCACTTCTATTATTGGTTATGAGTGTGGCAATATTGATTTGTTATTCTAGAACTTGCTTCGATTATTCATGTCAAGACCACACCTTTGATTTGGTATACTGATATGATAAAGGCACATAGGTTTAACCTACGTATCCCATAAAAAGCTTACCCACATATTTAACCTTTAGTGAACTCCGTTGAGCCTAACACACTGTTTCTTAAATTACCCATTAATGTTAACCCATAACTCATTTTTTATTCAATGAGAATTTTTCCCACTTTATTTACTCCTTTTTTATCGAGATTTGATTTGGTTAGTTGCCTAACTATGTTCCTTTGCTTAATTTGTAGAATTTTTAATTCATTATGTTCTTTTGTTTATTTTGTGGGATTATTAATACATGAACAAGAAAAGAAAAGAAAAGAAAAGAAAAAAATATATCTATTTACTTTCATTCAGTTACATATTATTTATTTTTAGTTATGAGCATGAACAGTTGAGAAGAAGCTCATTTTCTCATTTTTTAGTTTGTAATTATGATATTTGTTTTTAATTCAGTATTTTTTATTTTTCTAGTTGGGTAATTTATTAAGTCAATCTCGATTTTAGCTATCTTTTCGACCTTTATCTGCACCTTTAACCTCGGCCCCATTACAACTCTTTAAAGACCTTTTGATTTGTGTATCATCTCATTTTATAATGGTGGAGGTTTGATTTTCATGCAAGCCTATGGTAATGACTTTTCATAGTTGACTAATGAGTGCTTATTTTGGAACTTTAAACACTTTGAGTGATTGGAGTGAATCTTTAGTGAAGATGTCAACTCTTGTTGGTCTTGAATTAAAGGTAATTACTTAGATAAGGGGAAATACCTATGTTTTCATGGTTTAAAATACTCGACTTGGATTGTTTGAATCATTAATGTTCTTTTAGTTGAATTCTCAATGTATGATTATTTGTGAATTATTTCGAAACATTAATGATGAGAATTATAAGTTGAGAAAAGATTTAGTTTAATTGTGAGTTGTGGATTTTGCTTGAGGACAAGCAAATGCTTAAGTGTGGGGATATTTAATAAACCATAAAAGTAACATGTTTTAATCCCATGCTTGGCATGTTTTTGGATGATTTGTTATGTAAATTAGTGAATTTGATGCTCTTAATCCTTTAAATTCGTGTTTCTATACTTAGGTAAGCATAGGGAAGTGAAAGGAGCGAAAAACGGGCCAAAATCAGACAAAAAGAGCTAATTTTAGGGTCCACACAACCTGAGCACTTCCACATGGGCTAGCCACACACCCGTGTGAGACACATGGGCTGGCCACATGCCCATGTGCTAGCTCGTGTCGATTTTGAACCCTATTTCCCTTTTACACAGAAAAAGCCAATTTTTAGGGTTTCTGAGCATTCTAAAGTCTATAAATACATATAGAAGAGGACCTAAAGGGGGTACTAGAGTAGAACACAAAAATTACTCGAAGAACGTCGTTGGAATCAACTCAAAAGTAGATCTCCTTTAAGACTGAAGATCTCTAGTCAAATTTCCTTCGAAGTTTTATTTGGTTTTTTTATGTCTTATTGTTATTTAAATTCTGAGATGTTTTCCACCCACATTATGAATTAAATTCCATAGATACCTAGGGAAGATGAAACCTAAGATGATCTTATTATTTGATGTTTTGAATTACATGATAAATACTTGTTTCTTTTTCTCAATTATGTATGCTTATTTCTTGCTTTAATATTTTTAGGATATTAATTCAATTATAATGTGCTTATTTCAGTAGAGCAAAAGTCCCTGTTTAAGAGTAGATCTGCATAATTGAGTGGAGTTGCATGCAATCCTAAAAATAGGACAACATAAATCTACCAGATTAGAGTCAAATCTGATAAGGGAATCCATAGATCGAGTTAATGCGGCAATAGGGGTTTTAGTTAGAAAGAGATTTCAATTAATCAACCTAGAGTTAGTTGTTCTTATTCTTGAAAGAGATATTATCAAAATTTAGGGATTTCTACGGATCAAGGCAAGTGAATAAATCATTTAATTCAAATTCAGAATAATAAGTGAAGTCTAGATGGATTCTTTCCTGGGTATTGTTTTTCTCTTTGGTTATATTCAAGTATTTTCTCATTCTATTCTCTGTCGTGTTCTTAACAATTAGTTAGTTAAATTTAGATTAAAAACAACTATTCAATTTGTTAGCTAGATAATAAAAAGATAGTAATTACTATTACTTTTAGTCTTCGTGGATACGATATTCTTGACTCACCATAGCTATACTATTATTCGATAAGTGCACTTGCCTTTGTCGTAAGCATAGTTAGTTTAATGATTCATCATCAAAGATCAACTTCTGAAATTTATTGGTAGGAGACAGTGCTTGAACTTATGGCGATACCTAGCTAAGGTTTGGCCTCTTTTCCTCGAAAACTTAGCTTGGTCTATTGGTAAGGCACTAAAATTAGATGTTGGAAAGATTCTTAGATTCCGGAAGTAATGTAACACCCCCAACCCGGCCTAGGATTCTAGACCGAATTTGAAATGCTACATTGATCACCGAAGTGATCGTAGAAAAATTTTACAAAATAACTTATCTTTGTAAACAAAAATCGTAAATAACCACACAGTAAAAATCTACTATAAATCTCAATATAAAACTTATTGAAGTTATGCGAATAAAAACATAAATCGGAAACTATACCGCAGCCTTTTAAATCCTTGCAGTTTAAACTTTAACCAAATAATGAATAAAACCAAAATTAAGAACGCATAGTTTATGCACCAAGACTGTCCGAGACATCTGCGCACCGAGTCCAGAATCCAAAATCCAAAACTGTACCTGAAAGGGGAAACAGAAGAGGGGGTAAGCTACTCCAGCTCAGTGTGAGATCAAAACTAGTAAAACTATAGTAACAAAAATTGACTAAAAACAGAAAAGTTTGGAAACAATTCTGAAATAGAACATACTTACAGACCGTTTAAAATAAGAACAGACCCTATGTAACTTTACAGTCTTATGGCTCTATCAAACACAGTAGCAGTATTTCCCAAGTGTTACAGACTGGGCCTACGCCCTTTTTAGAATCAGTACCATTGTGGGCCTTAGTCTATCACATTAATTATCTAGTCAGACAGTCGCAAACAAACCTACAAGAGTCTCATAGGCACGAGTGCTTTTCAGTCGAATAGTACAATAGGATATTTTACTCTATCAGACATTCAAATATTTCCATCGATCAGTTAATCAGATATTTCAGAACAACAATACAAATGCATACTGTCATAGTATCACATTCAGTCAATCAGATTCAATCAAATGCATGTGAGTGCAAATGAGTTATAAAATAACCCACCCATTCAGCCAACACACTATCTCCGTCCACCCCTACACATCCTGTGGGGATATAATCAACCCACCTATCCCTGCACTCCGAGTAAGACCTCGAAAAGCCCATCCAACCTTATACACCATAGGATGTCATACCAGGTCTCCAGGCAACGATGATCATCAACATTGTCCTCATCCATCAGGGAATTGGGACCGTTCTCGACCCTCAGGGAATTAGGGCTAACAGTGCGCAGTTAAACTGCCAGTCTCATATATTACGTAGCAATGCTAGCGTATGAGCTGTATTGTGCAATGTGGTAAATCGCGGTACAGACATGCAGTGTGAACTGCCAGATCAGATAATAATACGCAGCGTAGCTAACGTACATGGGGTACAGTACAATGCAGTAAACCGCTATACCGTCAAGTTGTAGTACAACTACCAGATTAATCAAATCATCCATGACCCTCTGGGTATTGGGACTGCCCACGACCCTCTGGGTATTAGGGCTTTAGTATGCAAATAAACTGCTAAATCATAAATCTCCCTTCTCTTTAACAACCCAACCCAAAAACAGTTTATACGAATGTATGTATGCAAATGTATGAATGCGGATGCACCAATTCAGAATACAATTTCAGACAGTCGTTCAGAAGCAATCACTTACAATCAATCAATCAGTTACAAAAATGTGCATCCCTATATTCTCAGGTTCGATACCTAACATAGCACACATTCAATTACAAGAAACACATAATTCGAGGTCCGTACAGGGTTGTGTTCATCCTCAGTAAACTTAGTCAAGGGGTTTGGAACATATAGGCTCACAGTCGTATTCGACCTGCCCTAGGTTCAAAATTTGTCCAGTTAGGGCCATACGCCTGTGTGCTCCGGCCATGTGGAGCCACCCGGGTGGTGTGGGGATCCAAATGCCCGTGTAAAGGGTAGCACATTACCGTGTGATAGAGGCACACACTTGTGTGGTACAGAGGCACGACCATGTGACCAGGCCGTGTAACTCACTGTTCAGTTTCTCTGAATTCAAATGCAGGGCTGACATGGCTGTGTGAATGTGTCACACTCCCGTGTGGCCATTAAACACGACCGTATGTCCCATAACACATGCCCATGCAAAATCCCTAGGTCCCAAATCAATCACACGGCCATGTGTCCCGAAGCACACGCCCGTGAGGGAACCCTAATTTCCCAAATCTGTCACAGTGTGGCAAGGCGTGTGACCCCAAATCCCTAATTCCCAACCTCACACGCTCGTGTGCCTACGGGACACGGCTGTGTGGATTGCGATAAAAATCCTCAAGTTGGCCACACGCCCGTGTGGCCAAGCAGTGTGGCACCAATTTAGCTCGAAAACCTTAACTCCCAAATCCACACGACCGTATGCCTTCGTCACACGCTCGTATGGTCAGGCAGTATGGCACCCATTTAGCTCGAAAACCCTAACTCCCAAATCCATGCAGTTGTATGCCTTCGTCACACGCCCGTGTGGTCATCAAGGAGCTACAAAACCACACTAATTCAAACCTGAAAATGGCGTTTTAGCCACCATCACAATCCCTAACCTTTACCCTATCCACATATATCAAAAAAAAAATGATTTCCCTTCACTTCTATCATCTAAAAACTTAAAAACGAAGTGGTAGTGCATAGCTACGAAAAGCCGAATGAAGGGATTTGCAAAACAAGATAACAATTGATTTAAAAACAAAATGTAGTAATAAGATTCGAATCCTACACCTGTTTCAGTCGAGGTAGACAACGGTGGAGGAGCGACAATCCCGAAAACCGCAGAAACAGTCGTTCTTCAGTACAATTTTAGGGAGCAAAAATTTGGGAAGAGATGAGAGGGGAAGTGGAAAATTTGAAAGAGAAAAATCCCCTAAGAAATGTAACCCAAATAAAAATTAAAAGTAATAAAATAAAAATAAAAATATATCTATAAGTTAAAAGTAGAGGTGTACATGGGGCCCAGCCTGAAGGCCCACCTGAAATGTGGGAGGGTTTGGGCAAAAATATAGGCTCGAAAAATGGGCTTGGACAAAAAAAATTAAAAAATGGGCCGGGCTCGGGTAAGGCATTTGTGGCTCGGCTGGGCCCAGCCCGAATTCACTAAAAAACAAAAAATTAATTTTTTTAAATATTATTTTCTTATTGTTTTTCTCGCTATTTTGCTACCATTTTATTATTATGTTGCTATTATTTTGTTGTTATTGTTTAGATATTGTGTAAAACTTATTTTATTGTTAATTTTGTTATTATTTTAAAGACATTTATTAATTTTGTTATTATTTTAAAGGCATTTGCTTGTTAAGTTACATCTATTTTAGTATTATTTAAGTCTACATATTTTTTAAAATTTATTTTTAATTTGTTGAAAAATATTTATTTTAATTTTTTAGTATTTTTGATGCATTATATATATTTAAAAATTATATAAAATAATATAAAAATTAATACGAGCGGGCCGGGTCGGGCCCGGGTTTTAGCATTTTTATATGGGTCAGGCTTGGGCAAAATTTTAGGCCCAATTTTAGGCCCGGCCCTGCCCGAGCCCAATGAACGGGCCTAAATTTTCAGTTGGGCCCAGCCCGAACCCTACCCGGCCCGGCCCATGTACACCTCTAGTTAAAAGTACTCAAAATAACTATCCAAAAAGTTCTCCCTAGACTCGAAAATAGGACCTTCAGGTTCATTAACACTCATCTATCCACTAGACCAGCAGGCCCATTCTTATCGCTAAATTACACAACTAAACTCTTATGTGTAACCTTCTCAAAGTCACTATGCTCAATACTTAAAAATTCTTGGCCCAAAATTTAGGGCGTTACAATTCACCCCTCCTTAAAGAAATTTCGTCCTCGAAATTTCCAACTATCAGCAAGGTCGTATAACCAAGTACATTACTACGCTCCCACTGCGTACTCTAGTTCCAAAATACTATTACACTTAACTTGAACTTAGAACTTCTTATACGCACCTAGAACACATAGCCATTAAAGCAGACAAATATCCTACACACATTTTTACAGCACTCAAAATAACACATCCAATCATACTTAATCATACCTGGCTCAAAAGTGCCGAAGACAATCTCGAACTCGATGCTACTTAGATCCACATCTGAGACACGCTCCTGACTTTCTCCAGAAATTGCCTGCATGGCTCCTCTTACAGTGTTCACATGATGGTACACTCGTGCCACTACCGGCACTACCTTTATTATCAGTCGGTTGTATACTGACACGTTTCGTATATCGAGGCTCCAACCTCAGAGAACTATGATCCCTCTTCTTACCACAATCCACACATCTAGCCTGGAGTGTCTCACTAGTTTCCCTTATTCTAGCCTCAAAAACTCCCTCTAGCATTTCCCTCACTATCTGAGTCAGTGCCTCAGCTCCAACTTTAGGGTTATCGCTACCCGCAGTTGGCGGAATCGCATTAACTACGAGTTCTTAAACAGTCTCAAGCTCCGAAGAAGCAGAAGGCTCCTTACGATCCTGTTTACCCTCAGAATCCATTTCAGTAAAAATCTACACTTTCAAAAGACAATCACAGAATCAGTACAAATTCGAAATTTCCAGTATCACAGTTTTGAATTTCTACCTGGACCAATATCGGAGTCTCAGACAGTTTATTTCCGTAAATCAGTTTCAAATTCAAATCATTTCAATTTTCTGGGGTACATTTTTTTCAAAGGCTTTTCAAAATCATTTATTTACGCACACGTCCACGTAGAAAACATAGGCCGAGTTTTTGCAACTTGGCTCTAATACCACTAAATGTAACACCCCCAACCCTGCCTAAGAGTCTAGACTGAATTCAAAATACTACATTGATCACCAAAGTAATCGTAGAAAAATTTTACAAAACAACTTATCTTCATAAACCAAAATCATAAATAACCATACAGTAAAAATCTACTATAAATATTAATATAAAACATATTTAAGTTATGCGAATAAAAACATAAATAGGAAACTATACCATAACCTTATAAATCCTTACAGTTTAAAATTTAACCAAATAATGAATAAAACCAAAATTAAAAACCCATAGTTTATCCACTAAGACTGTCCGAGACATCTGCGCACTAAGTCCATAATCTAGAATCCAGAACTGTACTTGAAAAGGGAAACAGAAGAGTGGGTGAGCTACTTGAGCTCAGTGTGAGATCAAAAGTAGTAAAACTACAGTAACAGAAACTAAACAGAGACAGAAAGGTTTGGAAACAGTTCCGAAATAGAACATACTTACAGACCGTTTAAAACAAGAATAGACCATATGTAACTTTACAGTCTTATGGCTCTGTCAGACGTAATAGCAATATTTCCCAAGTGTTATAGACTGGGAAGCCCTTTCCAGAATCAGTACCATTGTGAGCCTTAGCCTATCACGTTAATTATCTAGTTAGACAGTCGTAGAAAAACCTATAAAGGTTCTCATAGGCACGAGTGCCTTTCAGTTGAATATTACAATAAGATATTTCAGTCCATCAGACATTCAAATATTTCCATCAATCAGTCAATCAGATATTTCATACAAATAATACAAATGCATACCGTCACAATATCACATTCAGTCAATCAGATTCAATCAAATGCATATGAGTGCAAATGAGTTATAAAATAACCTACCCATCCAGCCAACACACCATCTCCGTCCACCCCTACACATCCTGTGGGGATATAATCAACCCACCCATCCCTGCATTCTGAGTAGGACCTCGAAAAGCCCATCCAACCATATACACCATGGGATGTCATCCCGGGTTGCCAGGCAATGATGATCATCAGCATTGTCTTCGACCCTCAGAGAATTGGGACCGCCCTCGACCCTCAAGGAATTAGGGCTAATAGTGTGCAGTTAAACTACCAGTTTCATATATTACGCAGCAATACTAGCGTATGAGCTGTACTGTACAATGCGGTAAACTACGGTACAGACATGCAGTGTAAACTGTCAGATCAGATAATAGTACGTAGCGTAGCTAACGTACATACGGTACAGTGTAATGCAGTAAACCACTATACCGTCGAGTTGCAGTACAACTCCCAGAATAATCAAATCGACCACGACCCTCTGGGTATTAGGGCTTCAGTATGCAAATAAACTGTCAAATCGTAAATTTCATTTCTCTTCAACAACCCAACCCAAAAACGGTTTATGCGAATGTATGTAAGGAAATGTATGAATGCGGATGCACCAATTCAAAATACAATTTTAGACATTCATTCTGAAGCAATCACTTACAATCAATCAATCAATTACAAAAACGTGCATACCTATATTCTCAGGTTCGATTCCTAGCATAGCACACATCCAATTACAAGAAATACATAATTCGAGGTCTGTACAGGGCCGTGTTCACCCTCAGTAAACTTAGTCAAGGGGTTTGGAAATATAGGCTCACAATAGCATTCGACCTACCCTAGGTTCAAATTTTGGCGATTTAGGGCCACACGCCCGTGTGCTCCGACCGTGTGGAACACCCCAGGCAGTGTGGGGATCCAAACACCCGTGTAAAAGGTAGCATACAGCCGTGTGATAGAGGCATAGGCCCATGTGGTGCTGAGGCACGCCATGTGACCAGGCCGTGTAACTCACTGTTTAGTCTCTCTAAATTCAAATGTAAGGCTGGCACAGTCGTGTGAAGGTGTCACACGCCCGTGTGGCCATCAAACATGGTCGTGTGTCCCATAACACACACCCATACGAAATCCTTGGGTCTCAAATCAGCCACGCGGCTGTGTGTCTCGAAGCACACACCCATGAGGGAACCCTAATTTCCTGAATCTATCACACGGCCATGTGGCAAGGCCATGTGACTCCAAATCCCTAATTCCCAACCTCACACTCCCGTGTGCCTAAGGGACACTGCAGTGTGGATTCTGACAAAAATCTCCAAATCGACCACACGCCCGTGTGGCCGGGTTGTGTAGCACCCAATTTAGCCTGGAAACCCTATTTCCCAAATCCACATAGCCGTGTGCCAGAGCTCGTGTGGTCGTCGAAAAGGCTACAAAATCACCCTAATTCAGCCCTGAAAATGCCATTTTAGCCACCATCACAATCCCTAACCTTTACCCTATCCACATATATCAGAAAACAATAATTTTCCTTTACTTCTATCGTCTAAAAACTCAAAAATGAAGGGGTGCTGCATAGCTATGAAAAGCTGAAGGAAGGGATTCGCAAAACAAGATAACAATTGATTTAAAAACAAAATGTAATAATAAGATTCAAATCCCACACTTGTTTCAGTCGAGGCGGACAACGGTAGAGGAGCGACAGTCCCGAAAACAACAGAAACAATCGTCCTTCAGTACAATTTTAGGGAGCAAAAATTTGGAAAGAGATGAGAAGGGAAGTGGAAAATGTGAAAGAGAAAAATCCCCCAAGAAGTGTAACCAAAATAAAAATTAAAAGTAATAAAATAAAAATAAAAATAAAAATAAAAATATATCTATAAGTTAAAAGTACTCAAAATAACTAACCAAAATGTCCTCCCTAGACTCAAACACAGGACCTCCAGGTTCACTAACACTCATCTATCCACTAAACCAGCAAGCCCATTCTTGTCGCTAAATTACACAACTAAACTCTTATGTGCAACCTTCTCACTATCCCTATGCTCAAGACCCAAAAATTCTAGGCCCAAAATTTAGGGCGTTACAAGTAAGCCCTCTACTATTGTATGTTCTCGCTTATGTAAATTTGGACTTGGATTGTAACTTAAGAGACATGATAATGCCTCATGGTTATTAAAATTTGGATTTATTTTATATTTGGTTGCCTGAAGAGATTATCAAATGTATTGTAAGTATTCCCCCTCCACATCCTGCCTTCGGTTTGGAGAGGATGGTTTGGGCTTGTTTGAGTTCAGGATCCTTTTCTATTTGAAGTGCCTATTTGAGTTTAAAAGAGAAGTCTTGAACCCAAAGAAAGCTAGTTGGAAGGACATTTGGAAATATCAAGGACACTAAGGAATCAAAATTTTCCTTTGGTTAGCTTCTAAATAGAGGCTTTTTACTAATTCAGACTGCGCTCGGAAGGGAATCAAACATGTCAGTTCTTGTCTTCTATATGGTCATGACATCGAGGATATTTTTTATGTATTCTGGGGTTGTTCGATAACAAAGGAAGTGTGGATGCTTGTGGTCCCATTTGAAAAACAACACATGTTTTTTTCTAACTTTTTCCAAGTTTGGTTTTCTTTTAGTATTTGTTGTCACATGAGATAGCGGGATAAGGGAGCTAAATGGTCGTGTTTATTCGGTCTAATCGTTTGGCAAATTCAGAAGAATATGAATTTATTCATCTTCTAGAACGTCAGTTGGTTAACTTATGAACTTCTCAAAGTCTCTCTCAGTTGGGCAAGACAATATCAAATTACCCATGATGGTTACAAGATCAAATCATTTATTGCGGATGCTCAATCACACTCTAATGAAAATTGGGTTCATTTATTCTTTGATGGAGCAGTAGCTAGAAACTCTGGGATTGCTTTGGCTAGTGGTGTGGTACATGATCTGGTCGGTAACTAGATATTAGGTTTTAATAGATATCTGATAAGTTGTACACCTTTTGAGGTGGAACTTTGGGGTATTCTGGACAGGCTCCATATTTTATTAAATAAGGGATACAAATGTGCCACAATTCAAACAGATAACCTAGAAGTAGTTAATGTATTGACTGTTAAGGGTTGGAAGATTTAGGCATTACCTTACTCAAAAGGATTAAATGGATCATGAGTTCTGAAGGATGGTGGGTGATCAAATATATTCCCAGAGAGTGCAACTTGATTGTGGATCGATTGGCAAAGCTTAGCTTAGCATGGATATAAAATTTACAGATTATTGTTGTGCCTTCTAATGATATATCAGATATTCTTCAACAAGAAAAAACATGTGGATTTTTTAGCATCTAATTTGATGTAATTTCATTTTTTTTGTTTTTTCACCAAAAAATAGTTATATCTGTTCTCTTAGCATGATCACTTTTATCTCAATGTTTTATTTTATCTTTAATAATGAAAATCATCATCGCTTCTCTAAGTAATGATTAACTTTTTTTTAAAACAAATGACTCATGGTCACATTCCATTTTCATAAACCGTACAATGTCATTAAGAGGATACCATTAATTCTTTACATGAATTATGATTCCACTATCGATAATTGAAACTACACCATGTATAAGTTACATATCTAATAGACCAATCTTTTTCTTACTATTTCGAGATGCATAGATTTTTAATACATCAAAGAATGCAAGTCATACATATATAGTCTTTCACTTACTTGAGGTTAAGGGAAATACACAATGAACATCACAAAAAATTAATTTATAAACATATTTATGATCAATTTATCTTGAGTCCAGTTCAATGTATTGTTAATCCAGACAATCATATCTATATCTCTATCTTAAATGTCAATCTTACTTCGATGGGCAACACAAGTTATTTTTTTAATAAAACTTTTAGATAACATAATAATAAATCATTTTTAAATTACCTATTATCTTAATAAGTTATCTTTTTCATTACAAACAATCTCTGTGATGTTACATATAATTAGTTAAAACTTTTGGTAATTAATGAGTGGATATTTTCTTTAAAGAATTCTTTTTCATGAAAAGGCTAATGATGAGGTCATACACATTTAGAATCAAAGTTGAACCAAAAACTGTCAACTAGTTGAACTGGTAAAAAGTTGATTAAACCATGTTTTTTTTATTATATGTTTTTAGTCCAAATCAATGGCTCGAACCGAGAAAAAAAGTCTAACTCACCTAACCAGCCCAAATACTTACAATGATTAACAAAAAAAAACTAACCTAAATTGGTGTGTATAATTGATATATATGCCATTATTGTTACTTATTAGTATTTATAATTCTTTTCTTATTTTTTTATTTTCCCTTATTTTCTCTTACTTTTTAAATTTTTTTATTTTTATATTAATTGAACTGATGGTTAAATTAATCAAATTAATTAAATCAAAAATTAATAATCTGGCTAATTTAATCACCAATGCAATTCCAAAAATATTAGACGCCAACTTGTGTTTGGTTGCATCTTCTTATCTACGTGGTGGTTGATTCTGGCTTCGTTTGGAAGCGGCTATAGCGTGCAATCGGTGCAATTGCACTGGTGCTTTCTGTTTGGAATTTTACTTTCATTTTTAGCTTTTCTTCAATGGTTGTCTTTTTTTTGCTTTCATTTTATTTTGGGTATATTATATAAATAGTCATTCAATTATGTTTGTGTTCCTGTTTTGATTATTTAATTTTAAAAATATTTCAATTTAGACATTAATATTTATATTTATTTCTGCTTTGATCACATATCATTAAATTGATAACGGAAATAATGAGGTGACATTTTCTTAACCGGTATAATTACATATTTGGTCATCAATACTTACATATTATATAAATTTGATCCTAATAATAAATAATTTAATAAATTTGACCTTTCAAATTTACAAATTTTATCAATTTAATCCTCAAACATTCTAACCAAAACTTCCTTCTTTTAAAACAAAATTCTCTAACAGTTCGCAAACAGAAGAAAACATATTTTTTAAAATAATATTAAAGAAAAATACTATTGTTACCCAAACACGAGATAATTGTCATATATGAATATGTTTATATGAATATATTCGTGTTTTTCATATATTTAAAACACCATATTTTATATCCATGTCGATTTATTACTAACGGAAACATGAATAATTAAAATAAAATGAAATTCGAAACAACATGCATGCGAACCAGGTCAAGAACATAATTAAATAAAAAAGAAATTCATGGATCAATTATCTTAAAAAAAAGTGTTATTGTTATTATTTTATTCCCACGAAAATTTGAAGAAACTGTAGTAAGAGAATTAATAAAATATGAATTAATTGTTATTTGCTATTAAAAAATAAAATTTGGATTGCTTAGGTTGTGCCATGTGAAACAAGGCCACGTCATTTTTTATTAAATAAAATTTATAAATGTAAAGTGTTAAATTTATTAAATTATTCAGAATTGAGATCAACTTAATAGAATATATAAATATTAAGGATTAAATGTATTATTATACCAGTTAGAAAAAAGTGACGCTATTATTTCCATTATTAATTTAACGGTGAGTAACCAAAATAAGAATGAATACAATTGTTAGTGCCTAAATTAAAAAATTTTAAAATTAAGTGACCAAAAATAAAAACGCGAGCATAGTTAGGCTACAATTTGTATAGTTTGCTCTTTTATTTTAAAGCTTATAGTTTTATTTATTATTTATCAAATTTTATTTAAGATTTTAAAATAATTTAGATAATTTTATTTTAAATAAATCATTTTATTTATTTAATACATTTTATTTTAATAATATTTAATTTTATATAGTTTAATTAATATATGAAAATAAAACACAAATTTTAATTAATAAATAAATACAAGTTTAATATATTTATATTGACTATGAAATTTAATACTTAAGCATTCATTTTACATATATAATTTAATTTAGTGTCTTTAATAATCATTTTATATTTCATCTTACCGCTATAACTGTGTTTGAATCCAATCATATATCCTACTATTGATTTTAATCTAACTTTTATAGTGACTAATATCATAACCACTAATATTATAATTTTATTGGACCAATCTCAGTGCCCATCTTAAGGAAACCTAGGGGGTTTTCCTGCTCAAATTTCTTGGATAACTTGGAGGATTTTGCTGCAACATTTCCATTGTTGTTGGAACTGAGTTTGGAGAAGCTTAACTGGGATGTTGATTCGTTGGATATTCTAGTGTAGGGTTCGATAATGGTGCGGGAATGGTGACTGGTTTTGATAGATAATATTAGGGGCATGGGTGCATGTAATTCTTTTAGGGATATTAGTGATAACCAAAATAATAATGTTCACTGTAACCAGAATAACCAGCATAATAATCAAATTGACCATATCGAAGCCTGACCTAGTAGTATCCTTGGCCTGCTGGTTAATGTTGGTTGCATGGTTAAATGGAATTAGGTAGTGTGGTTCTTGGAAATCTTATATGATTCTTTGGTTATACTTGTTAGGGATATTGTCGTTGGATGGAGGCATAGTTTATTGTTCAAGTTCCAACAAACAACAAACAATGCTAGTTATTGATACATAGTATGCCAAAATTATTAGTAGTAGATCTGGAGAGTTTAGGAATATGAAAGGATTGAGAATAATTGAGTAAAATATTGGTATTTGAAGTTTTCTTGTTAATTGAGTGATGAAGTGAGATTATATAAATAAAAAGCTTGATATAAGTTCTCTTGGAAAGATGTCCTATTGCGTAGAATTGGTGATAAGATTACGAAGAGCTTTAGTAGAATGTCACCTGTCCACATTGTGAAGAGTTGAAAGCAGAGTTATGAAAAATTTTATTACATGTGTGCCAAAATGTGACAATGGTGTTTTCAAATAATTTTTTATGTGATTTATTGATGGTCTATGCGGTATGCATGTAGGAAACAAAAGTAAACCCTTAACTAGACAAATTCTTTTTGATCAAAGTGATTGGTTTGACGAGATAATAACTATACATAAAAATATTTTTTGGCCTTAGTTATTTATAACATATTGAATATGTTACGATGCCTTAAAAGCAATCGGGTTATACAAAATTAAGAACATTTTCTTTTGTCTTTAATATCAAATAAACAAATAGCTGTTAGGTGCTAACCGAAACATCAAAAGGTTGATAATCTAGCCCTTTCGGAAAATGTAGCATCACAATTATTGAATGAAAATAATCAGTAGATTGATAAGCTTTGCTGTCTTTTTTCTAGCACGTGTCTGGTGATGCTTGTCTTGTAAATTCGATCGCCATTGAATTAGTAATTATTAGCAATTTTAGCGAGGAATCCCATCAGGCAGATGCATACTAAAGAAGAAAGCAATCGCCACTTTGATGAAATTCACCTTAATGTGCTTTTGAAAGTGGATGTAACTGTCAAAGGCCGAAGAATGGAGGACAAGTTGACATGGAAGAAAAAGCAAGCACTTTTCCCTCCTTGGAGCTTGAATTGATCGATGAAATCATGGAATTTGTTTAGGGAGTGTTTGCATAAATATCTGGCCAAGTTCTTTTGTAAAATTTGGAGATTGGGTATTCGAGAAGTCATTGGGTGAGTCATTTTTTTTAATCGTGATAAGGTTAGATTGTCTACTTATAGGCAGAAAAGTGAAAAAGTTAAAAAGTCCTATTTATAAGTTACAGCTTCTTTTTGTTATTTTAACAAACAGTTGGTGGTTGGTGGGTGGTGAAAGTGATTATGGTGGGTGAATAGAGATAGTGGTTGTAATTGATATCTTGAAAGCTCTACAATTTCATTCATTTATGAAACATTAATGTAAAAAGAAACTCTGGGTCTTTCTCCCAATCGGAAAAGATTGTGGCAAAAGCTAACATAGAGGTGTTGTTTTGGATTAGGCAAATGGCGATATAAAAGCTATGGTGGAGCTTCTAGATATGATTTTCTCAATGGCAAAGTCTAGTCTTGTCCCTTTCTTTGGATTACAACAAAGGGACCCCCCCACCCCACCCCCAACACCACAAGCACTTTAACTGAATTACATTGAACCAAACATCGTCCACTCTTCAAACACAGATGGGAGGAAGATCATATCAGATCAGATCAGATCAGATCAGCAATGTTTTACTTGGAGTGCTAAAAACAGGTCCACAACAGTCATTTGCTGCCATTTCTCTTTGCTTCCTATTTAATATCACACTGATTTTCAGGATTCATTAATGTTCAACACTTTGCCAATTTGTTGTCTTGCATCATCATCAAAAAAGGGATGGGCTTATTTCATGTTAGTAGCCTAGTTGAGTCAAGTTTATCTCAAACAAAATGAAATTTGAGTGAATTTTATTTTTAAAATTTGAATTCCATATAACAATTGAACTGCAGAAATTTGTATGATTAATTTTGCTCAATTTTGTTTACTCAAAAACATTAATTCTCATGTTACATTTTAAACTCTAAGTTCAAGTATCTAAGATTAAATTGGGATTTTCCAATATTAATTAAAAGTTTTAAAAAATATATAAATTAAAGTTGTAATCTTTTCATATTGAGTATTAAAATATTTGAATTCAGCTCGCTTCATAACTTAATTTATTTAAGCTCAACTCAAAAATAATCTAACCGAATTTAAATTTCTTTTTAAAGAGTGAATTTGAATATTCCACATATTAATATAACTATTATTAGGAGAAGGTTTCACCAAATTTAAAACTCCAAATTCATGATAAAAACCAAATTATTTGAGCCAACTTGATTACTTAATAAAAAATAAGCTCCATTATCAAGCTTGTTAAGTTTGAATTGAGACTTTTCAATATTAATAAAAAAAATTATTAGACTCCTAAATCTCTTCATTAAAATATTTGTATTCAATTTATTCTATACTTTGAATTGATTGAGTTAAATTTAATAATAATTAAATAACTTGTAAATAAAGATATCGCATTTATACTTAACTCATATAATCACAGTTAAAAATGAATTTCAACATTAACAACTTTTCCCTTATTTTCAAATTAAATTTTAATATTTAATTACACGAATCATTTTATTAGTTTAAATATGTCAAAGGTTCATGTACTCTTTTGAAATTTTAAATTTAGTCTTTATACTTTATATTTGAGACATTAAGTTTCTATATTTTTTTATTTAAAAATCTCGGCCCCTCCGTCTAATTTTGCCATTTAAGTTAATGATGTCAAAAGTAAAATAACTTTTTTAGCCATCAACATTTACAGTTTTTTTTTCAATTTGATCCATGCCCTTAAAAGTATAATAAAAATAAATAAATTTTAAGGATTTTTTTATATTTTAAATAAAAACATAAAAAATTAAAAAATTAAAATTAAAAATTCTTTAAAATTCAAAAATAAAAATATAAAAAAATCCAAAATTCTATGTTATCTAAACCAAACTAGACCGACTGGATGGAGAACCAACTGGGGTATTAGTCCAGTGAGAAGTAAAAATCAGTTAACTTGCGAGTCGAGACGAACTAGTTGAACCAAGTTAAAAAAAAAAAAACTAATTGAACTAGCAAGTAAGCCGATTTTGAATTAGTCTGACCAATTGATTCCTAGAAAGACTAGTCTAATTGATTCAAAGAAAAAATATTAAAAATAAAAAATATTAAGAATTATAAAATTTGTTTGACTATCAGTTCAACTAGTTTTTTTTAGCTTGGTTCAACTAGTTTGTATTAGTTCACCAGTCAACTGATTTTTACCTCTCATTGAACCGATATTGTTAAAAAATATGAAACTGGCAATTTGGTGCTAGAGGAATGTTCACTCCCTGGGCACCAAAACTATGAGAAGGTAATTTCCATATTCGAAGACTTGGCAATTTATTGAATGATGTATATGGGTTATGTTGAGTATATGGATAATATCTTGTTTATTGGAGATTGTATTGGATCGGATTACCACCAATTAATCCCTTAGATCATGGATATTGGATTGGACTGAAACTCTATTTATTGAGCTTCCAAGAGTCCATAATTACTTTGATTGTTATTATTATATTGTATTTTACTTATTTTATTTGTTAGCAAGTCTTGAAATAATTTATATATTTGAGAGACTTGTAGAGGTGAATGTACCGAGAGAATTAAGCATTTAATTTGCTCAAGTGAGGAACCATATTGTGTGGGTGGATTTTGATAGTAAAACATTTGTGTTTTGGTTTTATTTGTTGAATTCACAAAGGGTGATTTAGTGGTAAGAAAATTCAAGGTACATATCCGAGAGAAATTGTCACAGGGTGTGATAGATTAGAATCACTTATTATAATTGTTAGAGAGTGTGGATATTTCTTACTAAATTAGGCTCCGTAGACATGGAAAAATCGAATTGCGTAAATAACTTCTTTATTTTGTGTGTTTACTATTTTTAACATTTGATGGTGAAGAAGTGTCCACTCTCTTGTCACTCCTTCATTTGTATGGTTTGTTTCTTAGCAAGTGTCCAAGTTAACAAATACCCTAACTGATTCTTGGTCCAACCAATTTGGCTTGATTCGATTTAAATAATATTAATTTTTATATTTTTAAAATATTAAAAAATCATTTTCTTTATTTTTTATTTTTTATAATTTTTTACTCTTTTAAAAATATTTTTTGTTTAAAATATAAAAAATAATTATAATTTTTTTAAAAAAATTATTTTACCTTTTTCAAAATACATGGGAAATTTTAGATGAGGGACCAAAACCCATTTTATAATTCTAACTGAAAACACGACCTGATTGAAAAGGCATCCATCGACATGATTTTGTAATTTTAAATGGCTTGAGTAGGATTAGCATAATATAATTGTGATGACCATGTTTATGTGCTTGCCCTGTTTTGATGTATTACATGAAGAAGGAGAAGAAGTAACAGCTGAAAATACCATTAAATGAAAGTATGAACTATCAATTCGAATTGGGGGATTCTTCAAACTTTTCACAGTTTCCACCATCACCACCTTCCTCAATCACTTTACCATGACATCAGATTCGACACTTCTCACTTGTTTGTCATTAGCCTTTCAATTTTTCTTTTTTTGAATTAATTTTTTTGTTGGTTTAATCTGTAGATTCGAATTATAAGAAAAAAAAAAAAGTAAAATTGGATTTATGGGTAATGCATTGTGCAAAAAGATGGTACTTTTTTTAAAGAAAAAAAATGCTTTGATAGATACCTAGCTTCCAAAAATAGCACTATTTTTTTACTCCCACTTAAACTTTGCATATGTTCCACCACAGTCGATGCCCAAATCCAGAAACTCCATGTTAAAGATGCTTTTCAATGCTTAAAAGCAAAATCCCTTTAAAGGCAATAATATATTCTCCAAAATATAACATTAAATTCAATTTTTATATATAGTTGGTGTCTTATTCATAATTGAAGCATATGGAATATATTTATCAAAATTTTCATTTTCTTTTAAAGAGTAAACTAAAAAGAAATTTAAATTCAGTTCACATTAGCTGCAAAATGAATTGATTGCGACACTTAATCACGTCGTTTACAAGGAAAACACCCTATGTTCTTAATTTACCGCGTTTATATGAAACATGCCTCTAAAGTTCAACAATTGATGGTGTCAATATGTATTTTCTAATATTGTGTTGATCATAAAAATATATAAAAATGAAAGAGATTGTAAATCACACAAAGTAAAATTATTTATTACTTTTATTGCTTTTAAAATTTAATGATAAATAAAATCAATAAAGACTATATATATATATATAGGCTTTCATGCAACTAATGAGTCTAAAATATCTCAAAACAAACAATCACTAAGCTGATTATTAGTAACAAAATATTGACAAAATATTCTATTAAGTATTTAATTAACTCCAAAATAATAGGTCAACTTCAAATTAAGGTGAATAAATATTCAAACACTTCCCTTTGACTCAAAGCTACAAATATCAAGTTGATCCCTGAAAAGATTGTGCTTTGCTTGCGGAAGTGGTTTTGTAAAAATATTTACAACATGTTCATTTGTATCAGAAACTTTCAAAACAATTTTTTCAATAAAAACAAAATTTTGAATAAAATGATAACAAATATTGATGTGCTTAACTCTACCATGAAAAATTGGGTGGGTTTTTGCCATATCAATAGTTGATCTATTGTCACAAAAAAACTCTATTGCACCTATATGCTTTTGATTGAAATCTGCAGGAATTCTTCTTTGCCAAACTACTTGACAAGCTGAAGAAGTTGCAACTATATACTCAACCTCAGAGGTTGATAAGGCCACTATTTCCTCTTTTTTTTTTTTTTTTTTTTTTTTTTTTTTTTTTTTTTTTAACTCTACGAAATTGCTTTAGACCTAAGGTTGAAAATGAAGCTTGATGTGTTCTTCCTGTCTTCAATGCTACCAGCTCAATCACTATCCATAAAGCCAATTAATCTAAAATCTGAACATTTAGAATACCAAATCCCATGCTCAGTTCTTCCTGCACTATATCTCAAAATTCTCTTTGCATCTCCAAGGTGAAGCTTGCTTGGATTGTACATAAACCTCGAAACAACTCCAATAGAGAAAAAAAAAATTAGTTTTTTATCTGAAAAATAATTTAAACTACCAAAAAGACTTCTAAAGTGTTGGAAAAAAATCGGGTTTAACAATGATTTTTTGTCACAATGAAAAATCAAAATTTTTGAAAACTAAATTGGTTTGTGATATTTATAACAAGAAACTTGTCTCAACAAGTACTTATGCTTTGTGCGAGACGAATCATTGTTGTTTTTAACTTTCAACCAAATGGCTTTCTCTGTTATTCTCGTACCACGAATTGCGAATCAAACACAGAACTAGAAATAATTTTCTTACTTTCAGTTGGAAAGTAAATCACTCACTCAATAGAAACTGGTAGAATTGTTATTCCCAGAAAATAGAATTTATACTTAGAAATAAAATTTGACTATTTTCGAGTAGAATAAAAATATTTGTGTTAATAGCTCTACTGGTGTCACCTATTTCTAGAGAGATATTGAAGCATCTTCTGTAACGACGCGATAGTTAGGGGTATCGAAAAGTGTATTGCCGAGACTCCGTTCCCGTAAATATTTATTAAAAATATTTACGAAGCTAGTTGTGTAGTTAATTAGGTTTTGGTTAGGTGAATTTGCATGAATTAAGAGTAATTAGATATAAGGATTAAATTGCATAAAGAGTGAAAGTTGAATTATAGATTAAAGAAAAATTAAAGGGACTAAATAAGAATTATGCCATTACTTATAAATGAGGCGGCATAATATAAATATTTATAAAACTTAAAGTTAAGAAAATATATATTATAATATTATAATATTATATCTTAATTTTTAAATATATATTATATTATATATTATAATAAGTAAATATAATAAATAAAAAGAAACAAAAAGAAAGAAGGTTAAACGAAATAGAAAGAAAAGGAAGGAAAAAGAAAAAGAGAATGAAGAAAGCCAGGGCTAAGGGTTTCAAAGTTTCCGAGTTTAATTGGTTAGTTAATTTGGTTTCTTTTTCTTATAATTTTCATGTTTTTAGAATCTCGGTGTTAAATACTATCCGACCTGTGCCAAAATTTTAGAAATTATTGAGTTTTTAAGTGTTGTCTATGTTGAATAATTTTAGTATTAGAGACTAAATTGATAGATTTTTAAGTTAGAAATGAAAAAGGATTGAATTGTAAAATAAATTGTAAATTTTGAGTATTAGGGACTAAATTGTGAAAATTTAAGCTTAGGGATTTTAGTGAAAATAGGGAGTTAAATTTAGTGTAAACTAGAATTTGTATGAAAATATAAGATTAATTGTGAAGAAATAAAGTTAGTCTTAATTTAGGGACTAAATTGAAATTTAGGCAAATATTGAGAAAAATTAAAATATTAAATATGAGATTGAATTGGATTGTATTGATGAATTTTAATTGCTTTAATTTCGTAGCTAACGTTGTACCGGAATCCTCGACTAAAAAGGGAAAAGATAAAGTCGACGAGGAATAGCTCAGAATTTTCTGTTTGAATTTCTATAATCTGTAGCTAGTTATTAATTGTTGTAATTTTTATTTAATGTATATTGTAAATGTTCAGGTGAGAATTATTGTGTTTTGCAATTGAAATGGATTGGTTTAATATGTGATGAATTTATTAAATTTACATTGATTAAATTGGTATATATATTGAATATATATTGATTATTTGAATTGAATTGAATATTGGTTGTAATTGAAAAGTGAATTGAAACCCTATTAACTATATCTGGCTGAGTCGGATATAGATGACATGCCACAGGATTTGAAGAGTTCAAGGATTTCTTCGACTTCGAGTTTCAACTTCGAGTCCATGAGACATTGGGTGTCAATTTACTATTTCGGATTAATTCGACGAGGCACTGGGTGCCAATTTACTTTGATTTAGTTGATGAGACACATTGGATGTCAAATTATTACTTCGAATTATCCGATGAGGTATTGGGTGCCAAACTGGTGTGTTTTGGTTGGATCCGTATATCAATTCGAGTCCGAGTTGTGTTAATAGGGGTAAACATATAATAAAGTTTTATAATTGATATTGAAAATAGAATGTGAAATATGTTGTAAATACATGGAATACATGAGTTATATACTTGTGAATTGAATATAGAATGGATAGTGCCATTGTTTAATTGATAAGTGAACAAATTATGAAAAGCTATTATATAACAAGTGATGAAAATTGAGCATGGTATATAATGATCTATTCATGAATTGAGTAATGCAGGACTAATGCCATTGTATGAATAAATATGGTTTGATATGTGAATAACCATTTATATAGCAATTGTGTGAATTAGGATATTGTTTAATAAAAAAAATGATAGCAATGATACTAGACATTAATATGTCCTTATAATTTAATTGTGCCTATTATATTATATTGTCTTTAAATATTCGGAATATAGAAATACCATCGAGTTTTTACTTAGCGTATAGTTTTGTTTTCCATGCGCAGATTAGGTAAAGTGATTTTGAAGAGTTGTAATTGAGGTTGTGAGCATCCATCTCATCACATCTCCAAGTGCCAAGAAGGTATGTTTCAAAATTTTGAATAGAATGGCATATACTTAGGAAGATCAAGTGTGTTCCAAGTAGGATGGACTAAAATATAAGTTATAAAAAAATTATTTTTTTAATATTCAAATATATTAGTGATTAGCCAAAATCTCTTTGGCACCAAATGTAATATTCCTATATCAGGTTCCTTAGGTCGAACGGGGTATAGGGGTGTTACATCTTAGTTGACTTAGTAGAATGCAAATAATACTTATCTGATAGAAAAACAAGTTCACTAGCTCTAATAGGAGAGAGGGCTGGCTAACCCTTGTTTATTATAATAGGGTTGTCGTCCATCATACTTATTATGAAGGATTTTGGGCGTCTCCTGTATTGGGTCCAACTATATGTGCTTCCTATATTTTTAACCCAACACTTTATAATTTAATCCAACCTGTACATGTTTTCTATTTCCCAAAGTAAATATTATTTATTAATTTAAATAAATTAATTATTTTTAATTAAATAATTTTCTCAATCTAGTTCTAATTATGTTAAAGTCATGACAATTTTATCGTAAAAAAATTTATGTGGAAATATATTTAATTTTCATATTTAACAGATTCACTATGACCAATTAATTGAATTTCATTTTAGAACTTCAATTATTTAATTAAATAATAATTCAAAAATTTTAAATTAATTCTCAAGACATTCCCATACTTAGTGAAAAACACATCCATTTCCAAATGCAACTCATTTCTCTAACTTTGTCATTTCTATCCATTTTTGTTCATTTGATTCTATACACTATTCATTTTTTATTTCAATGAGTTTGCGGAGGGACAAATTAGATATATGTAATTAGGGATCAAATGATTTATAATTAAGTTCCAACTTTTTGCATATTAATTATAAACTCATTTAGTCACGAAGTCATTCCACTACAATATCGTGGCAAGCTCTCCCCAATTACATATCATTACGAAAGCTACTCGATCAGTGCTCATCCAATGACCTTGTGATAAGTGTTTTACCCTCATAGGATATTCTTAATCTCTTCGGGATAAAGTCGTTCTTGCAATATGATCTTCTTTCATGGTAACCATTACATATTGTTTCAAGAAAAGTCAATTACTATCAAATAGTAATTAAATTATTCATCACAAAGACAAATGAATTGTGGCCACGTTTACTTTCATCTATCCTGTAATGCTTTCATGAAAAGTCAATTACATCTACTTTCATGAAAAGTCAATTACCATTACATCTTCTGATATTTTTCTTAAAGTTGACTTTGTGGATAGCTTTAAGATCAATAGTTTACTGTTACTTCTTTAGTATTGATGCTTCTTCAGAAAACAAATAGATAGATCTTATTTATTTATTACAAAGGAGAAGGTTGGTTGCCTCCTAGGAGTAGAGTAAGTTGTAGGAAGGGAAGGTGGTTGTCTCTTGAATGAAAAAAAATAGGGATGAACATGCGATGGGTGTGAATCCATTTTATTTTCATTTACAGTCATAATCATGGCACTTGGTGTTTTATTTTCATTTGAATGTTGTCTATTTTAACTATGTTGCTGCTTGTTTGCTTCTTTTCTGTGTTTAAGCTTTTTGATTTGTGCTACTTGGATCCTTTTTGGACTTGCTGTTTTGGAATGTGTTTGCTTTCCTTTTGAATAACACTTTACTTTGATACACTTGTAATAAAAAAATAAATAATATAAAACATGAACATAACACGAATGTAGTATCATAAGATCTAGCTACAATACTTTTAGATTTGGGGATGACCTTTTTATCAATCAAATGCAACTACATAAACCCTAATAAGAGGATAATTTAGGTGCAATGCAAAATATTTTTCTTACTCTCATATTCAGTACATTGTCAAGCATAGGTATGAAAATATACAACAAAATTCTTTTACCCCCTTTTGTGTCCCTTTATGTGCCACTCATAATCCGAAGAACTCATTTATTAAGCATAATGCAATTGATGTAATGCTGGATTATCAAGAAAATACTTGTGTTTTGAATTCATTGGTCAAATTAGATATGGAAATACTAGAAATTATCTTCAATACTTTGCTGTAATTATTATGCATATTAAATACTTCTTATTTGACTAATGCATTAATTTAGGTAGGGTAGGGAAAATATCTAACAAATGGTAAAAGTCTACCTACCTGTTATAATGTCATCATCTGCTTCAAATGGTAAAAGTATCATCATCAACACCTTTCTCATCTTCACGTTATTCATATTGAATATGCCATTTTACATGATTCAAGTGCATCTTTAGCTTTATCTCTTAGCATATTTGCAAGTGTTTTCAAGCATTTCCATTTTCATCTTTTGGTGGGTCCAATGACTTACTCACTCCACCAGGTGATCCAATGCTTTATATAAGCCTTGATTTACCATTGTATAATGGTGTTTTTCTACAATGGTTCTCCATAGCTGTTGAAACTACAATGGCTCCACTCTTGGTGTAACTTTGCTCGCTAAAGTAGAGAGTTAGTGGATTGAGACCTAGGTTCCATTGCTAAAGCCATGTTGAATGACAATCAGAAGTAAGTAAGAGCCTAATAGCCTAGCTTGTTGTACCATGGAAAGCAAGTTGTTTAACAACCTTGCTTCCAAAATGTTTCTTTTTTGTTTGTTTTCTTTTTCAAGCTCAAACAAGCTTTGTTTACATTTGTTGAAAGCTTAGTACCTTAACGACCTAGGTTTAAAAAATTTATGAGAGGAAAATAGAAAAGTAAGTGAATGATAGAATGAAGAATGTATGGTTAATGATAGAAGTGAAGATTTGTGTTTTTAAGCAATTACTTCAAGAGTTTAGCTTAGTTGAATCTCATTACTTAAGCTGTATAAATAGCAATTGATGTAAACAGAAAAGTAAGTTCTATTGAAAAAAAATAGATCATTGCTTAATTGTGTCTTTTAAGTTTTTAATATTTCTAACACATTGGAAATTCACTACTTGTATAGCATCATGGATGATCTTTCCATGAAGTAGGAGATAGTGAAGCTAAACCTTTCTCTATGTGTGTTTCTTCTTTTATCAATCTTCTATAATCTTCGAGTATCAGTCTTTTATAATCTTTGTGTACTATTATATATTTAATTTGATGTATTTATTTATAAATATATCATTGCAATATATGTAAAACCAATGTAAATATAAATTTAATAGATATAAAATAAATTCAATTAAACAATGAAATGATAATAAATTCTCAAATGTTTGTTTGTTTCATTTCAAAAAACTTTTATGAAATATTTTCAGGAAATCCGTCAAACAACAGAAAATATTTTACACAAATTCATCCAAACACTATAAAATATTAACTTTCCTAGAAAAGTAAGTCATTTTCCAAGAATCATTTTTTAGAAACCATTTTCAGTCAAACAAACGAACCTTAAATCTGTAAATGGAATTAGGATCTATTCTACTTGGGTCCTGTCTAATGTACTATTAGTGACATCTATATCTCTATCTTTTGGGACTAATCCGCTCTGATGCCCAAGACAAAGCATCTCCCCAATTGGACTTGATAGATGACATATTAGTCTTTCAATCGATTTTCTCATTTCCAATTAGATTAAGGACATGCTTAAGTTTATCTACTAATACAAGTTGTCTTTTCGTATTACGATTTGACCACATAATACGATTAGTATTAGTTAAACATTAGATAACCAGTAATATAATATTTTCTTCTATTTTGTTTTACGTGCAAAAACCATTGAGAAAAATATAAAAAGAATATTGATGCAACTTATGGATAACTCTATTAAACCAATCTGTTCGAAAAGAGACAAGTATAAAAACGAATACTACACTTAGGGCACCAGATCCAACATAAAGTGTGTGACATTTGTGATTTCAGCTCCATCATCACAACACAACTTCTCACTAATTTTCATGGGTGTGACAGAAACCTTACAATTAATCATATTAAACTTTTTCAAAAGACCAATTCCATATTTCCTTTGTGAAATAAACATATCATCAACACCTAAATTCACCTCAAGGTCAAGAAAATAAGGAAATAGACCCAAGTCAAACATTTCAAACTTCATCGTCACGCGATCTTTAAATTTAGCAATAAAAGATTCATCTGAACTCATATAAATCATATCAACATAAAGATATACCACAGAAAATCTTCTTCATTTTCTATCTTTACATAAAGAGTAGGCTTTGTAATGCCCCAAAAATCTTTAATATTTATTTCATGTGTTTGTGACACAAATACATGTCTGCTTCAGTGGTTAAGTGTTCTGGGAAGTGTTTGAGAGGTCCTAAGTTGAAGCCTTAGCTTGGGCAATTTTTTTGCTTTTAAATGAGTAAACCCTTATCTCTAGTCAATAGGCTTATAAATAAATGTTGATAAGATATAGTAGAATGGGCCTACTGGTTTGGTGGTTAAGTGGAGTGCAGATGAGCAGGAGGTCTGGAGTTCGAGTACTGACGCAATCATAGAATTTATTTTTTTACTGATGGTGCCGTGGTAGTGTTGTGGTTTGACTGAAACACTAAAGAGTTTGAGTGGAATTTGAATTAGGTGGTTGAGGGAGGGGTGGATGGTTTTGGGGAGAAGATTAAGGGATTTTGGTTAGGAAATTAAGGAGTGAGGAGTTGGAGCTCATTCAAACTATATTTGTAAGTTTGGTTATCCCTCTCCCTCTTTCTTTTCTGATGTTACTCCCTCCTCTACCATCTTTCTTTTTTTGTTTTTTTCTTGCTTTCTGCCTCCATAGCCGAATTCTATCCCTATTTCCCCTACTTTTTTTCATTTTTCCTTTGACTTTAATCTCCCTGTGTTGCTGCCAAATTTTCGAGTGCTTTCCCCTTTACCTGCTGGTTTGTCCCCTATCCATCCTTTTCTTTTCTTTTTTATTTTGTCGAAATTCCCAATTGCTATTGTCTTTCTCTCTAATTCTCTCTTGTAGTTGTCGAACTTCAGGTGTTCCCCTTACCTTTTGTTTTCGGTCTATCCTGTTCTTAGCCCAATTAGTGTTCCGTTTCTATTCTACGGGTTTGCGCTTTCGGTAAGTGGTACTCATTCTGACTTAGACAGTTCTTGTAAATATTCTTTTAATAGGGGTTTCGACTAGAATTGCAAGAATTAATTGAAGAGCTTGTGATCATTCTTTTCAACCGGTTTAAGTGAGTAGGGCTTAGGCTATTCAAGCAAGGTAAGTGGTTGTTGATCAAGTGCATAAGTGTTAGAATAGGGATCATTTTAAATTTGTTTGAGGTGCGATTAATTGTGTAATCATGGTTGAATATAGGTTTCGGAGTGCTCGAGGATTGGTGCGCATCTTTCGTAATCAAGTGTGTAAAAACGATTCTAAAAATAAAAGTCGGTGAAAAGCCCAAAAATGCGTATGTCTATGCCACACGGGCGTGCGGTCGCCCGTGTGGTAGGCCGTGGGACTAAACATGGGCATATGATCGACGAGGCTGGCCATGTACGATTCATGGGCCAGGCCAATTTAGGCCGTGTGGGCCACACGGGCTTATCAGCCCACACGGGTAAAATCACACGTACGTGTTGAATTTGTTTAGGCTAGCCCGTGTGATCCACACGACCAAGGCCATTTTTGAGCCGTGTGGGTTACAAGGGCGTGTAGGCCTCATGAGCCCGTAACATGGGTTTGTGGGTCCAATTCCACTAATTGACTACTAAGGTTGCACGGGTTGCCTGAGTCGATTGTGGACCTACTATAGGGTCGGTAAGTGTACCTAGACCCTAATTGACTGAAATGACTATATGTTATATATGAACAAGCATGATAATGTTCCACTAATTTAACACTGTATGCCCTGATTACATGTATGATTTTACGTTATAGCATGCCATTATGTATATTGCATTGCATTGGGATAGGGGTTTAATTGATCGGAGGAAGTGTACTGAAAGGCCTTGAGCCTAATTTACTGGCAGCTCAGCTGTAAACTATTGTCTAGTGCCGCATTCGGTATTTTCTGGAGTGTAGGGATAGGTGGGTTGATTATATCTCCACATGGAGTGTAGGGTAGGACGGAGATGGAGTGTAGAGGCTGACTGGGTAGGACTTGTATGCTATATGATTTGTTACTGATACTGTAATAAGTCAAGGCCCAAATGCATGACTGCCTCTGTACTGAGATGGGTTAAAGCCCAAACTGTTACTATCACTGTTACTGAAAAGGGCTTAGGCTAGACTATATTTGCCTTCTGTCTGTTTGATTTATAAGGGATTACACACTAAGTTTTTGTAAACTCACCCTTCTGATTGACTGTACAGGTAATCCCTAGACATAGGTGGGTCGGTGTGGCAAAGGACTCGGCGGTGGCCACACAACTTACTTCGTTCTATTTTAGCACTTAAATTAATTTTAATTTTATTTTGGGGTATTTTTCTGTAATAATGGCCTGTTCGGATTTTATTTTATTTGGGGATTTTTACTGATTTGCTTTATAACTGCTAAAAGTAAGGGTAATCGGGTTTTCAAAAGAATTAAACGTTTTAACAAATTTCACACAAAGACGCAAACTATTTTAAAATCATTTGCGACAAGTGTCGTTTTGGAAATTAATAACGTTTTGGAAATTTAATATTATTTTGGAAGTAAATAACTTCTTGATAATGATTCACGTTTTGGAAATGAATGACATGTATTCGAAAGATATTTAAAAGAGGTTGAATAGAAAAGAGAGTTTTTAACGACAACTTGTTTTATGAAAAACACTTCAATGTGATATCGCCAGATTTGGCCATAACGTCTAGACCAGGTTTTGGGGTGTTACAGGCTCCTAGTTACTTTTTTCAAAACCATTTTCCTAAAAATAAGAATTGATTTTAAAGTATCATGCTTTAAAGTAGTTTTTTTTTAACATGTATACTTTATCTTCTTTGCCATTAACAACAAAGCCTTTAGGTTGAGAAACAAAAACTTCCTCTTCCAAGTCACCATTTAAAAAGGTAAATTTAACATCAAATTGATACAGTAGTCAATTTAATTGAGCAACTAAGGCTAGAAAGGTTCTCACTGTGTTAAAGAGAGTAACAAGAGACATGGCTGTATTAGTAGATGAACCTTGTAACACCCCTAACCCGTCTTCGTCGCCAAATTAAGGTTACGGAGTATTATAATACAAATTGAAACATTCAACATCATATAGAAACAAATATTCAAATTTAAATATTAACATTCAATTCCAATTTTCATTCATAGCATAAATACATTTACAAGCCTCAGACCGAGCCTACGGGGCCTTAAAAATAGTTTGGGAACATTTAGGGACTAATTTGAAACAAAACAAAAAATTATAGAAAAATTTAAAAATTTTAGAAATAGGGGTCACATCGCCATCTGAGAAAGCCCAGGCCATGTGGCTCAGGGACATGGTCGTATGGCCAAATCGTATACAATTTGAAATATGGGTCACACGGTCGTTTTGTAGATCGTGAGTATTTGAAAGAAGGTCACATGGCTGTGTAACTCTCTAAGACCGTGTGGGCAAACCTGCACCTAAAATTAAAATCACACACGGCCGTGTGACAGCCTGTGTACACCTAAAATTCCTTTCAAAATAAGCCAAAATAAAGCCATTTTCTTATATGCCAAGCCAAACCAAATTCATCCATTCACGTGCTTTCAGAACACATTCAAACAAGCCTTAAACATGCCAAAACATTCAACTTGAGTGCCGAACCAATGTGCCCTCATTGACACCACAGTTCATTTTCCAAATCAAACACATATATCACACCAAGCTAACTTGCATTCAAGCTCACAATATCCAAAGATAATCACATACCAAACTTACCATTCATTCATACCATTCATGTCTACTTCCATCATTTTATATTCGTTCATAAATAGATTAAACCAAAATACCAAAACATAATTATGTATACATTTACAAACCAAAACTAAAGTCATATGTATACAAGTAAGCTAGAATAGGTTTAAAGCAACATCATATTGACAAATTAACTTAAAAGTTTCTAGTGCATGCCATTTATAACCAACATCAAAAGACCAAAAACATCTATCAAGATGATGAATGGATAGTGTGTGTGTAACACCCCAAACCCGGCCCGGACGTTAGGGTGAAATCCAGCGTGTCATATTGAAGTGTTTTATTGAAAACCTTGTTTTCATTGAAAACCCTTCTAAAAGAAATTTCAAGTAAAACCCTAGTTTGTATTTGTTTCTAGAACGAGGTGTATTCAAAAGCTATTTCTTGGTTACGTGTTAATAGTTACTTTGGAAAAATTCTCTTTAACTGCGGAAGCTTAATTTAAAAAACAATAATTGATTTCAGAAAAACTTGAATGGTGTTTGAAATAACTAAATCCAGGTTCTGTTTCAAATATATATAAAGCGTAGTAACCAATAATGAAATAATAACCAGAGGGAAGGCCTTATTACAATCCGGACTAAGATAATCAAAATACTAGAGATTTAAAAAAAACAAGTCTAAATCGTCTTACTAGTTGGCCACCTCTGAGTCCCTCCATCCGTCGAACTGCCTACTGAGTTTCACCTGAGAAAAATAAAATAAAAGAGGGTGTGAGTTTTCGAAAACTCAGTGTGTACAACCTTCAGCAACAATCTATATATCATGCAACACAAGTCATCTTGGGGCTGAGCCCAATACAATAATAGCACAAAATTAGAGCAATTAGATATGTAAAAATCCTACCCATCAATCCGATACACAACATCTCTGTCCAACCGAAACACTACATGTGAGGATAACTATATCAACCCACCCATTCGATACACTCCGAGGGTAGCACCGGTTGCAGTACTACCTAATGTTGCAGCAAAGCTGCTAATCATATATTAGTCTTAAAAAGCCATCGGTGGATCCACGGTCATCAAGCAACCATGCGATCCTCAATTCTTCCTCTGTTCCATAATTCCCACCCACATGCAACATAAAATTATATGAATGTAGTAGATATCCACGAGTCATGCATAAATCTTTCATGTTTCATATAGGGGTAGTTTAGTCATTTTATCCTACAAGGGTGTTTTGGGTAATTCCTACCCTACAGGGGTATTTTGGTAATTTTTTAACAGTATGGGTCTTAATTACGAACTTTGACCCGTCAACAAGTCCTCGTTGGCTAAAATGAATAGACACTATGCACCAGGTAGGATTCCAGAGAAGAGGAGGTGGGTCATTAAGACCGCTTAAGTACCCAGCTCTCTCTAGATCCAATCTTAGACATGCATATGCCCATTGCCACACTCTAACCTCATGACTTGTCCACAGATGCACTTGATAAATTAATTAAGTTTTTTGCCCGCTTAAGGATTCATTATAAACTAGGCCGAAAAGTCCATTATAAAACCCTAGCATGTCTACATGCTTTCATACACTCATATGGCCCATTGGGCCCAATCACATTTATATGGCCCATTAGGCCAAATCACAATTATACGACCCATCAGGCTATTTCCATTCCCAACCATTCAATAACCTTTATCAGCTCGTCACTTATTATCACTTATCAATTTTTGCTGATTTGGGCCCACGAGCCTGTCGGGCCCATTTGGCCCATTCTGGCCCGGTTGGCCAAAACGTGACCCAAGTTCATGAGATCGCTCATGGAGTCTCTGATAACGTATCGGTTACCTTCATACGAGTGCTCGCGCACTCGCACGATTATCTTAGCCAAACTTTTGGCTTTTTGGCATTTCGGGATTTGCCGATCTATTGTGTGTGTATAGTGTATGTACACACCTGGTAATAAAACGTGCTACAATCTCCTTAGCCGCGAACCTACAATCAACACCACCCTTCAATTAATCATATGCTTAACCACAATCTTTACCAAGAACCGAAACCTTACCATAGCCTTACCTTGCGCGACAAGTCCTAATAGCTTTTTCTTTAATCACTCACCGCGATTACTCCTAGATCTGCACCAACTTAACCATTAAAGCCTAAGTAATAGGTGACTTACATCTAACACGAGTCACCCTCATAACATATATGATCATTCAGCCAACTCCTAAAACTAAAGTGATGAACACTTACCTAAAACCCAAAATGCAAGGAGTGATTCGGCAGAGATCTCAAGAATAGACCAAAGTTGCAGAAGGAAAAGAGAAGAATCGGCTAAGTGGTTTAGCCCCCAATCGGCTAAGGTTAAAGAACAAGGGAACGAATGATGTAGTAAAGAGAGTTGAGAGGAGAAGGTCTCAGCAAAGGCAGTATGGAAAGGGAAAATTTGGCAAGAGGAAAAAAAATGGTGAAATCGGCACAGGGAAACAAAGAAAGAAGAAATCGACACTTTACCTAGGTGCACAGAAAAACCAAACTCAAGAGGAGCACCGAAAAATGACAAGTGAATTCAGCTTTTATACTACCATAGCCGAAATTGCCTTTCCCTATTTGCCAATTCGGCTCCAACACCTCTCCTATCCCAATCTCCTAGCTTTTCTCTATGATAACTCTTTAATCGCTTCCTTAAAATTCTCTTCTGATCACTCCCTTCAGAGTTCACATTCTACGCCACTACTAGCCCTTTTAGTGAGCAAAAATAAACCTTTCTTTTGAGCAAGGAGGGATTCAAACCCTAGACCTCATTGCCATGACTGTAACGCCAACCCCATGCCTTACATGTAGCGCCCTTTGCCACCCCAACACAAGCTCCTTTGTGTCAAATTCCTCCTCCATTTACTTAAAAGCCATGCTACTTGCCATCATGGTTCCCTTAATTAAAACTAAAATTTTCCCACTTTCAGACTTGAACTCAAAACTTAACCAATGACCTACTGACACTTTAATAATACTTAACTAAAACATCAAACACACACATTCCACAACAAAACCAAAAAAGAAAAGAAAGTTCGGGATTTTTGGGGCGTTACAGTGTGTGCTCTGACTCGAACTTCCAACTATCAAAGCTTTTCAAAATCTAGAAGAGAAAAGTACAAATAACATAAGTAAAAAATGCTTAGTAAGCTCAAATAGAATATAACATAATTCACTAAATAAAAATTATTTAGCTTAAAATATGCATTATATCATAAATCATATATATGTTCATTCAATTTTTTTTTGTACAAAAAACTTCGAACCATCAATGAAGTATCCACACTATTTGTGTACCTTTTCAAATAATTCACAGTTTGAAAGATGTCATGGTATCTTCCGACCATGGTCTTATACTTGTCCAAAGTGGTGTCATAGTATCATAAAACTATGGACTTGTTCTGTAACACCCCTAACCCGTATCTGTCGTCGGACTAGGGTTAAGGGGTATTACCGGACATTGCAGAACATTTTACAATCATTTCACAAACATAACTTATACATCATCAATTCATAGCAATTCACACACATATAGTCCCTTTAGAAGGTATACATGACTTTAAACATGCTTTAGAGAAGGTTTGGGACTAAACCGATCTCGTATAAAATTTTTCGAAACTTAACAATTTTTATCAGTTACAGTGATCACACACCTGTGTGAACAAGCTGTGAGCCTAACAGGGCATTAGACACGCCTGTGTGTCTAGGCTATGGGAAAATACGGCATACCTACTGACTTAGGTCACACAGCCAAATACACGCCCGTGTACCAGGCCGTGTGAAAACCTGAAGGGTATACTGACTTAGGTCACACGGCCAACCACATGCCTATGTGTCAGCCCGTGTGCCTTTCGAAATGGCCCACACACCCGTGCATCAGGCCGTGTGGAGCACCTAGGCTCAACTCGAATCGGCCTTCGAGCAACATGGTAGAGACATACGCCCGTGTCCCTACCCATGTGGGCAAAAATAGGCCCTTTGCAAGGCTAAATTTCTACCCTTAAGGGTCATCCCTACAAGTCCAAAACCAAGCATCATTCACACAATATTTTCAGCCAAAGTCAACCCTAAAACATGCACCATTTATACTACAACATCATCATTCATTTCCATACTCAATTCCAACTCAAAAATACCAATTCCATGCACCATTTTCATACCAAAACTACATGCCTCATACCTTATTATAAACCATTTCAAAACATGCCATTTACTCATCATTTTAACTACCAAATCAACAATAAAACTTGCCAAATGGACCATTTCACTAGGCCATATATGAACACATTATAAACATCATATTTCATCACATAGCATGAACCAAAACAAATTCATAGTCTAAACCATATTCAAGCCATATCAAATGGCAAGATTTTGACTTCTCAAAACATATTATAACATCTCTAGCTTATAGATGCCATACATTAACATATACAACTTCAAAAGGTATCAAAAGAGTGATTGATAGTGTGATAACGATCTTAGACGATCCCCAAGCTTTCAGTAACTTTGTTAATCTATAAAACAAGTGAAAACACACAAAGTAAGCTTTCAAAAGCTTAGTAAGCCATATACAAATAAACTTAATGCATAAAACAAAAATAACCAAATTCATTCATATTAACCATGGCAAACCTTAGTTACCAATTTCATAATTCACATCTAACTCCCTTGTTTTAATTATTAGTACATAAATATCATTCATTCTCATATACTTCATATATCATCATTTAGAAACATGCTTACCATTCATTCTCGAATCACATATATATTTCATACATGCTTGAATTGGATATACTTTCACATAGTCATTCAATTCTCCATATAGCCCATTGAACCATTCGGAATCGATAAGGATACTCGGATAGCTCGTAAAGCTCATATAGTGCCATATCCCAGATATGGTCTTACATGTTATCAAATATCAATGCCACTGTCCCAGACAGGGTCTTTCACGAAATCATATAAAATGTCGATGTCCCAGACATGGTCTTACACGTAAATCTCAAATTGATGCCAATGTCCTAGACATGGTCTTACACGATATCATATATCGGACTCCTGTGTCATGACATATGTATCCTGTACTGTTCCTATGGTTCATACGGGGCTTTCGGATATCTCAACTCTGTCGATAATTTTACATTTCTGAACATTCAACATTCATAGCATTTCAATATCAAATAAACATATATAAATCACATAAAACACGTTTATTTGCATATGAATTTACCTCGTACAGAAACAAATGGATTGAACTAACTATTCGACCATTTTCGACTTTCCTCGATCTAATTCTGTTTTCTTTCGTTCTTGATCTATATAAATTCAAATTTCACTTATTCAAACTCACATTCATTCAATTCAATCCATAAACACATAATTTTGGCTTATACATTGACCCCTATAATTTCACATTTTTGACATTTTAGTCCTTATTACACAAATATACATAATTCATATCATCACATTAGACACAAGCTTGGCCGAATATCATATGAGTCCCTAGCAGCCCATATCTTTCATTTATTTCACATTTTGACCCCACATTTTTTAAATTTCACAAATAAGTCCTTATTTGACATTTTTGTCAAAAATCACTTTACAAAACATTAAAATCTAACATCAAGCTTTCATTTTCCATCAAGATCTATCATAAAACTCAAACTATCATCAATGGCATCTCATAAATCATCATAAATTTTAGAAATTCAAGCATGGGCTAGCTAGAGTACTAAGCAACAATCACAAAACATAGAAATCATTTATAATCGAGCTCAAAACATACCTTGATTGAGCAAAATAAGTGGCGAACCCTAATTGTAATAGACCGAATTAGGGCCTAGTCAGAATAATGGTTTTAAGACCACAAATCCGAAGTAGAAAATTTTTTTCCATGATTATTTTTGAGTTTATGGCATGCTTGCATGATATTGAGAAAATTTCATGAAGGAAATTTTATGAACTAGTGAATAATATGTCCTTTAGGACTAAATTGCAAAAGATATAATTATGAAGTTTCTAGAAGGTTTAAGTATGAAATAGCATAAGAGAAATTAATAGAGGTCCTTAAATAGAAAATAGACAAATTTTTAGCATGATGGACAAAAATGCCCATGGAAGGGAAAAATATCAAAGAAAGGACATAAGGGCATTTTGGTAATTTGGTAAAGTTAAGTAATACAAAGGGAAAAATAAGTCAACAATTGTGTCCATCTTCTTCCTTATGTGCCGAAATTATAAGGGACTCCATAGCTAGATTTTATTTCATTTTCAAGCTCCAAGTAAGTGACTCCAAGCCCCATTTTTCATGCTATTTATATTTTTGAAATCCTCGTAGCTTAATCTAGCTATTTCTACCACTAATTTGAGTGAGGGTTCATATTTAAAAATATACCCATGCATAACAAGTTAGTAAATTGATGCCTAGTGGTAGAAAATGAAAGTTTAAAGTGTTGTAAACATCTTTTTCTAAGTGATTTTCATGAGAAATCCCTATTAGTAGACCTGCTCATGGGTCGAGCGGCCCGGCCCGGCCCGAAGGCCCGCTTGAAATGTGGGAGAGTTTGGGAAAAATATAGGCCCGAAAAACGGGCTTGGGCAAAAAAATAAGGCCCATTTAAAAAATGGGCCAGGCCTCGAGTAAGGTCTTTTTGGCCTGGGCCCGGCCCGGCCCGAATTTACTAAATGACAAAAAATATGCTATTTTTTTTTGTTTTTGAATGTTATTTTCTTAATGTTTTCTCTTTATTTTAATACTATATTACTATTATGTTGCTACTATTTTGTTGTTCTTGTTTGGATATTGTATAAAACTTATTTTATTGTTAATTTTGTTATTATTTTAAAGGTATTTGTTAATTTTATTATTATTTTAGAGGTATTTACTTTTTAAGTTGCATCTATCTTAGTATTATTTAAGTTTATATATTTTTTAAAATTAATTTTCAATTTTTTGGGAAATATTTATTTTGATTTTTTTAGTATTTTTGATGTATTATATATATTTAAAAATTATATAAAATAATATAAAAAATTAATATGAGCGGGCAATGCCGGGCCTGGGTTTTAGCATTTTTATATGGGTCGGGCTTGGGCAAAATTTTAAGCCCATTTTTTAGGCCTGGCTCGGCCCGAGCCCAATGAATGGGCCTAGATTTTTAGTTGAGCCCGGCCCGAACCCGGCCCGGCCCGGCCCATGATCACCTCTACCTATTAGGGACTAAATTGTAAAGTATGAAAATGTGCAGTAAAAGTGTGAAATTATGAGAAGTGTGGACTATTATGAGCACATGAAAGGTTCGGCTAGGCTTGGGTAGTCAAGAAAATAAGTGTATGTCATTTTACGAGCCTAGGGACCATTTTGCATATTTGTAAAAGTTTAGGGGCAAAATTATAATTTTTTCTAAAATATGAATTATGGGTCATTTAGTCAATGTGGGTACTAAATAAGCTAAATTTTTTATTTTAGATCAAGAAACACAAAGCCCATACCGAAACTTGAGAGTAAAGTTCTGGACTAAACCAAGCATTCACCCACATTTTGGACCCGAGGTAAGTTGTATGTGATAATTTAGCTTGTATGTTATGTAAATTCTTTATGATGATTTTCTATGAAATTATGATATTCCATGAAGTCATGGATGTAATCTTGCATGAATTATGTACAAATTCCATGAGATTATTGATATGAATTTTTACCAAGAAATGATGAAACATGAAAGAGAAATTACATGTAAGTGAAAAATGATATGGAGGATATCGTAATCATGTCATGAGCGTATAAGACACTGTCTGGGACATGGCATCGGTACTGAACTGAGATCCCATATAAGACCATGTCTAGGACATGGCATGGGCATCGAGGTGTGATCCCCTGTAAGACCATGTCTGGGACATGGCTTCGGCACCGAGATGAGATAAGGATCCCTTATAAGACCATGTCTGGGACACGGCATGGGCATCTTATATGAGATCCCATGTAAGACCATGTCCGGGACAAGGCATCGACATCAGAGTATGATCTCGTGTAAGACCATGTCTGGGACATGGCATCGACATCGATGTATGATCCCATGTAAGACCATGTCTGGGACATGGCATTAGCATCATTTCATGAGATTGACTTATGGGTATCCTTTGTTATTCTAAAAGGATCTTAAAGGAGAAAGTATCCAAGTTGATAAATGTCTAGAGAAATACTAAATTTTCATGTTGAGTGTTGCAGGTATATACGACTAAGTTATGGGAAATCGAAAATACATTGCTATGAGAAGTACAGCGTGAAAAGCATGAGTAAGTTATATGATTGAGTACGTCATGAGGATGAGTATGAAATTATATGAAATTCATGATAAATTATTTGAGTGATGATTCATGGTTTTTGTTGCTATTTTATTCATGCAACTTACTAAGCATATATGTGCTTACTCTTTTCCTTTCCCTCTTCCATGCAGATTTGCTAAACTAGCTCGGGGGAGCGATTAAAGTCGGAGCTTGAAGTCACACTATCAAGTCATCCAGCGTGGGGTATTACATAGTTAGTTATTTTTGTGTATGGCATGTATAGGAAACCCTTTTCACTTTGAGATGTGTCATTTTGTTAGCCTAATGTGTTGGCTATTAGTATTGCTCAAGTCATTTTGTAATAGCCTTTGAAAATAGACTAATATTGATCAAGTTAATTACTAAATGAATGTTATGGTTTGAATGTTATGATTGTGAATGTTTGGATGTTCATTTATGCCTTCATATGTGCTATGGAATTGGAATTGTGTTTGGTTATATTTCAGGGTGGCAAAAGGCTTGGAAAATAGCCTATTATTGTCCATACAGTTGGGCACACGGGCGTGTGCTTACACACGGTCAGCTTTAAAGGCGTGTTAATAGGCCTTGTGTCCCCCGCATCCAATTTAGTTAAGTCAGTATAGAACACGGGCTGAGCACATGGGCGTGTGCCTTGGCCATGTGCACCCCTCAGAGTTATAGTGTTTAAAGTTAGGATACTCCACGGAATATTGGCACGGGCGTGTCTAAGCCATGTGAGGGACACGAGCCATAGACACGAGCGTATGCCCATGCCGTGTTCAAGTTTGTAGGTTTGAAATAAGAAATAAATTTAGCACAGCCTAGGGACATGGGAGTGTGAGACCACACATCCTGCCCACACGGGCGTGTGGCCCTGGTTTTAGGCAAAAAAATTTTAAGTGCCTAAAAGTTCTCAAATCGGTTCTGGAACACACCCGATGTATATTTTGGGCCTTGTAGGCCCATGATAAGGTTATTAAGAGAATGAATGAAAAGTTTAAAAAAGAAAAGAAATTTTATAGCCCAAGTTTTTTTGATTTAGTATGATTCAGCACGGTAACGCCTCGTACCTCGTCCTGGCATTGGACTCAGGTAAGGGGTGTTACACTAATACATGATATTTCTTTCTTTTTTTCTTTTAATAATTGGTGGATGAACAAATAATAATTAATATTTTGGCTTTTGTTTTTCTTTAATTGACCATAATATTCATATTACCAATTTATCCTTAATTAAAACCATTTAAAAACATTCATTTAAAGACCATTTATGTCAAACTCCACTATCTATGGTCAAATATCAACATAAGGACCTCGCAATTAATAAGAAACCACAATTTGACACTTAATCAAATAAGACACAGCTTTTGCATTTTCTGGGATTAGGTCCTTTTTATCAAATTGACTACTCAATCGATATAATTAAAATACGAAATTTTCACACATACTTATTCACATGCTGTAGACACTAAAAATAATATTAAAATATATTTCCGACCTCGAATGTGTGGTCTCGAAACCACTGTTCCGACTAGGGTCTAAACCGGGTTGTTACATGTTCATTATCGATGTAATGCCATAGTATCTTTCAACTATGGTCTTATTCGTTTCGTATTTAATTCCATAGTATCTTTCAACTATGGTCTTTCTCGTTTTGGGTATAATGCCATGGTATTTTTCAACCATGGTTTTTGTTGTTTTGGGTATAATGCCATGGTATTTATCAACCATGGCCTTTCTTGTTTCTCAAGTCAAAGAATTTGCTCCACCAAAACATATATAGATAAACCTCAAATTACAAATCAATAACCAAATAATTACTTAAGCTAACTTATGAACTTACCTAACCAAAAATGATTGTAGAATTAAGGTCGATAACTATTCTGCTACTTTAGCTTTTCTGCGATCTTTGTTCGATGGATTTATTTCTTGATCTAAATAACAAATTTAACTCAATTAGTTGCTTCAACCATCTTAAATAATTACATTTATGCATAAAATTCCTTTTATTATCAATTTACATAATTACCCCTAAACTTTACATCTTATGTAATTTAGTCCCTAAATCCAGAACCTTCAAATGAACCACATTTACTCACAGCCCATGCTAGATGAATTTCTTAAGGTCTTTACACAGCCCATATTTATCAAAATTTCACAAAAATTCCATGCAATTCACTATTTTAACAATTAAATCCCTAAACATTAAAATTACTAAAAATTACTTAACAAAATACTTATATTTAGCTATTAAACTCAAGAATCTATCAACTAAATTCACAAACACACTTATCTCATTAATGGTAGGTTCCTAGAGTTTTGACAGTTTTACGAACTAACCCCGAGTTAGCTAAATTAAGCTAAAACAATTACAAAAACGTAAAAATTATTAAAAGTGGACCTCAAAATCACACATATGCATGGGAGAGAGCTTGGCTGAACCTTCTTTGCCCAAAAATAGTGGTTTTTTTGGTTTGAAGAAGATGAACAAAAAAGGCTATCATGATTTGTTTTCTTTATTTTATTTTAGCTTAACTTTTCTTTTAATTTTTTTAAATTAAAACATATAATTTTAAAATAAAACAAGCACTAACCGTATATACCATTTAATTATTGTGTATTTGTTACATAAACCCTTGTACCTTTCTTAGTTTAATCAATTAACTAATAGACACTAACTGTTACAGCTTTTACAACTTAGTCTTTTTTACTTAATTAATTATCTAAACGTTAAAATTTCTTAACCAAATTTTAATACATAACCAAATTTTAATCAAACTTTTAATAACTCTATAAAAATTAATTAAATAATAAAATACTGACTTGTTGGTCAAAATTGTGGTCTCGAAAGCATTATTTCTGATACCATTAAAAACGGGTTGTTATAAACCTAAACATGTCCTTTGTCTAATTAGAAATGAGTAAACCGATTGAAAGATTAATATGGCATCTATCAAGTCCAGTTGAAGAGATGTTTTGTCTTGAGCATGAAGCGGATGGTTCTCAAAAGATAGAGACATAGATGTGACTGACTAAACTAACTACACTGATAGTACATCGGACAGGACCCAAGTAGAATAGATCCTAAATCTATTTTGGGATTTTTTTTCACTTGTGACATTCATAGTTTGACATACCTTAATCCTAAGTGGATGCACTATGTACGTGTGACTCATATAATTTGATGCAAGTAAAAGCCTAAGGTAAAATTGGTAAGAAACCAAAAGTTGGTGTGATGGTATACGACTTATACAATATGTAGCATCATTTACAATAGTGAAATTCATAACCCAAGAAATGGGTAAATGATACCGTCTTGTTGGAATTACATGATAGATGAAAAGTAAACGTGGCCATAAGTCGTTTGTCTTTGTGATAAATGACTTAGTGACTATTTAAAAGTAATTTACTTTTCATGAAAGAAGATGTAATGGTTACCATGAGATAAAATAGGATCATATTGGGATAACAGTTTTATCCAAAAAAGATTAAGGATATCCTATGAGAGTAACACATTTATGACAAGGTCATTGGATGAGCACTAATAAGTAGCTTTCAAAATGGTATGTAATTAGAGAGCTCAGTCACGATACTATAATGGAATGACTTTACTAAATGGGTTTATAATTAATATGCGAAAATTTGAAATTTAATTAAAAATAATTTGAGCCTTAATTATATATATTCAATTGGTCCTTCTTTTAGCTCGTTGAAACCATAAATGAATCGCGTATAGAATCAAATGAATAGGAATGAATAGAAATGATAAATTTAGAGAAATGGGTTACATTTGAAAATGAATGTGTTTTCTCACTTAGTGTGGAAATGACTTGAGAATTAATGTAAGTTTTTCAAAATATTATCTAAAAAAATAATTGAAGTTTAAAAATAGAATTCAATAAATTAGTCATTGTGATTCACTGAACATGAAAATTAAATATATTTTCTTATAGATTCTTTTAAGGTAAAGTTGTCATGACTTTAACGGGATTAGAATTATGTTGAAAAAATTATTTAATTGGAAGGAATTACCTTTTTTGGAAGTAAAAAATCTTACTTGCTTTGAAAACTCATTGTTTGCAGAAGTATATTGATCCATTATTAGTTCTACTAGTTCAATATTTGGTGTATAGTGTTGGTAAACATTCTTTGGATCCTGAGTTTGAAGCTTATGAGTAGCAAGATGTACATTAGCCTCGTGGATGCTTTCTTCCATAAGTCTTAGTGTTCAACCTCACTTAATTGGTTTTAATTTTGCTAAGGATATTTAGTAGGCTCTTGATAGATTGTATAGTGGTAAAAAATAATTCCAAGTTGATGCATTTTAAGAGATAGTTTCGTTTGCAACAAAAGGGAGAACTTAGTATGCATGAGTTTTCTTTTGAAAGTTAAGTCTATCTGTGATAGTTTAGCAGGGTGTAGGGAGAAAATTTTTTATCATGAGCATATATCTGCAACTTTAAATGGCTTCATCTTAAGTACAATTAGGTTATTACTATGATTATTACAAATCACACTCTTTATGATCTTCAAGGAGTTTCTACTATTTGTTAGATGCCTAAACTAGACAGTCTAGTTTGATGGCTCAAGCATTTCTTTTAACTAATATAGTAATGCAACAATAATCTTCACCAAAAATTGTGCCTAGTCAATCTAGTGTTGCTGTGCAAAAGCCATATCAATAGCCAACATATTGACTAGTTGGATCCTACAAAGGTAGAGGACGTGGTCAATCTTAAGGGTCTAGACCATAGTGTCAGCTTTCTGGAAAAATTAGGCATCTTGTTGAGATGTGTTATTTTAGGTTTGGTCCTACTTCTATTAGTGTTTCTAATGTTTCTTCTCCAAGTTATCATCCTCAAGTACATGTCAACACCTATGGTGCTTCTCCAAATCTATGGCCTAGTTCAGCGAGTTCTTGGTTAAGTCCAAATGCAGTTGTGTCTATTAATGTTGGTTTAGCTCCTATACATTTCATTAGTATCATGTGCCTCATTCTAGTTCAGCTCATGTGTAATCTTCACCTCAGTATCATGTATCATATGGGCCTCTTACTAGTCTTGTTCATATGCAACCTTCTATTGGTTTTATTTTCATGCAACCCCCACTTCAATATGCTCCATAGTTTTAATCCTCATTTGGCTCACAATTTCTTATATCTCAATCTTATTCTCCAACTGGATTGTTGGCTACACTAGAATCAACTACTAAAAATACTTGGTTTCTAGATTTTAGAGCAACGAATCACATCAACAATACATTGGCTCTCCATATGTGGGAATAAGTAAACTTTATGTTGGTAATGGTAGTGCCCTTCCTATATCTCATGTTTGTCATTCTTTTCTATTTACTAAAGACAAAGTTCTACAACTAAGGAATAAAAAATTCCTTTAGATAGCTAAGAGTCCTCTTTAAACCTTTCAATTTGCAAGGGATAATCAAGTAATTTTTTTAGTTTCATCCTTCCTATTGTCAGGTGAAGGATCTGAAGACTAAAGAGATTTTGCTTCAATGACAGGAATACAATGGGTTGTATTGTTTTTCATACTCTCTAAAGTAACGATCATACGTTAAGTATGGTGTTTTCCCTTGGTATATTATAAGTAAAGGAGTGTTATTTGTCACTTAGCATAGGAGACTCAAACATCCATCTAGTGAATTTTTGTCTAAAGTGTTTTCTAGTTCTAATCTTTCTTCTGTCTTAGAGAATAAAAGTAGCTTACATTATGAAGCTTGTAAAATTGGTAAATCTGATAAATTACCCTTTTTTAAGTCCACTATAGTGTATTATACACTTTTGAAGCTTGTGGTTACAGATGTTGGGGGGCCTCCTCTTGTGAGTTTAAATGATTTTTGATATTATGTGGCATTTTTTGATTTTTTCTCTCGATTTTTTTGGATTTATTTTCTCATAAAGAAGTTTTATGTATTCATGGCCTTTTTTATTTTCATAAAAAGACTAAGAAACAACTTGGTTGTAGTCTTAAAGTGCTACTGTAACACCTCGAACACGGCCTAGACATTATGGCCAAATTTGAGAGTGTTACGAAGAAGGGTTTTAAAACCGACGGCACTTCGATAAATCCATGTTTAGTTATTTTTATAAAATGTCCAGCTTTTATAAAACATATTCATTTATATTTATATATTACTAAAATCGTTCCATGTTGTCCTTTAAAATTAACCATTTATTTCGTAGCGGAAGTTTGAAAATCATTTAAAACAAAACCAAGCTCGTGTTTCCAAAAACCATTTGTTAGCGTGAAGTCTTTTTGTCAACGTTGCGGAAAAGAAAACAAAACAAAATCCAAACCCAAAAGTTAAAACCATACAGTCTAGAGAGTCTTAAAAATTACAAACTCCTAGGAAAAACAAGATTTTAAAATAAAACCGTTACTACTAAATAAAAATAGTTCTCTGTCGAGTGGTTACCACTAAGCCTCCGTCGCATTGACCCGCCTAAGTTTGTGGATTACCTGAACAAAACAGACAAACAGATGTGAGTTTTCATAAACTTAGTGAGTAACCCAATAGAAATAGTCATGCAACATAAACAGAATTTCATGTACAGTCAAAAACAGATTTGGCCCTAAGTCCATAATAGATACAGATATTAGAATTAGATAAATAGAACAGATATTGATCTCGTGATGTGATAAAGTAATAAATTGATCGTACCTAAAAGACTAACTATTATCATGATAAAAGGCATGCGTACCTATCGAATAGTAGTATAGCTAGTGGCAATACCGGAATATCGAATCCAAGGAACTAAAAGTACTAATAATGACTTTCTTCCTATTATCTAAATTAAACTAAAGAAATGACAAAGAGTAAATTGGGAAAATTACTTTGGGAAAACTGATTGATAAGGACAATACCTAAGGAAGAATCCACCTAGACTTCACTTGTTATCTAACTCTGAACTAGACGATTTCTTCATTCGACTGGATCCGTAGAGATCCCTAATTTATGTTAATATCTCCGTTGAGAGTAAGAACAACTAATCCTAGGTTGATTAATTGAAATCTCTTTCTAATTAAAACCCCTAGTCTTACATTAACTCGATCTATGGATCCCCATATTAGATTTGACTCTAATCCGGCAGAGTTTCGTCGTCCTATGTCTAGGATTGCAATCAAGTCTGCTTAATTGTGTTAGATCTACTCTTAAACAAGGACTTTTGCTCCTCTGCCTAAGCACATTTGACTTAAATTAATATCCCGAAAATATCAATTTAAGAATTAAAAACACAATTAAGAACAAGTCAAATATTTATCATATAGTTTAGATAACAATAACAAGATTCGTCTTAGGTTTCATCCCCCTTAGATATTTGGGGTTTTAGTTCATAATTATAAAAAGAAACATCTCAGAATAAATAAAATAAGAAAACATAAGAAAACCAAAAACTCCTGAAAGGATTGAAGGGAGATCCTCTGTCTTGATGTAGATCCTGGCTTCTGAGATGATCAATTGGCTTTCTTACGAGTAATTTCCTGCCTTTAGCTCTCTGTCTTGGCGGGAAGACTATACCCTTGGCAGGAATAATGCACACATTTGTAGTTGCCTCCTAGGGTATTTATATAGGGTTTGGAGAGTCTTTCTTAGTTCCTAAGTAGCTTTTTCCTCATGAAATTGAACTTCCTCACGATAGGGACACGCCTATGTGCCACACCTGTATAAGTCAATCTAGGCTATGTTCAAGCCTGTTAAAGTGGCATGGCCGTGTGGGTTGCCCGTGTGGTGAACTCCAGGCCGTGTTGATTTCTTGCTTTGGCCCCATTTTCTCCATTTTCGGCTCGTTTCTTGTTCTTTTCACTCCCCTAAGCTCACCTGAGTATAAAACATGAAATTAAAGGATTAGGAGCATCAAATTCCACAAATCAAGGAATAAGTATCCATAAATGTGCTAAGCATGAGGTAAAAATATGTATAATTTACGGTTTATCAAATACCCCCACACTTAAGCTTTTGCTTGTCCTCAAGCAAAATCTCAATTCACAATTAAAGATCATTCCTCTCAACTTATAATCCTTATCAATAAAGTTTCAAACTAATCCACAAGTAATCATACATTGAAAATTTAACCAAAAGAAAATTAAAGCCTCAAACATTCTAAGTTGAGTATTTTATCACAGAAACGTAGGTTTCCTCCCTTCTTCTAGGTAATTACCTCGAACTCAAAATCAACAAGAGTTGACATCCTCATTAAAGATTTACCCTATCCACTCGAAGTGTTTAGGGTTTAAAAATTAAGCACTCATTAGTCAACCTGAAAAGTTATTACCATAAGCTTGCAGGAAAATCAAATCTCCACCACTATGTATTGACATGATACATCAATCAAAAGGTCTTTCAAGGGTTGTAACATGGCCTTGGTTAGGGGTGTGGTCACAAGCTGAAAAAGATGGTTAGAATTGAGATTAAAATGAAAAATCTTCTAATGAGAAAAATCACTATCGCTGAAACATATTCCTAGAATAAAACCTTTTGGATGACATCGTTTAAGAACAAGAGCTAAAAAATTACATGGAAATATGCAAAATATTGAATTACAACTGAAATATACACATTTTTTTTATGTATCAAGAACAAATTGAATATTTATAAACTTTACAAATGAAAAGGAGAACAAAGCTAGATAATTATTCAACTCAAATCTCGAAAAAAATAAGGATCAAAACAATTGAAGGGAATTCAACAAAAAATGGGTTATAGGTTAATATTGAAGGTAAGTCAATGAATGGTTTGTTAGGCTCAATGGGGTTCACTAGGGGTTAATTTATGAAGGTAGGCTTTTATGGAGTAAGTGGGTTAAATCCTAAGTGCCTTTGTCATTTTGGTGTATCAAATCAATGATGTGGTCTTGACATGTATAATCGAAGCAAGTTCTAGAATAACAGATCAATATTGACTCACTCAAAGCAACAATAAAAGTGAGCACGAAAGGATGTATACTTAAAAGGCTCAAAAATCTCACCAGAATTATGGCTTTTGATGTCAATCCTACGAATTTTAAATTTTAAGATAACACTTAAAATTGGGGAAAACAACCAAGAAAAATTTTAGTTCCCAAAAAATTCAACTTATCATGCTTGATTTTCTAATATCTCAAAGTTTGAATAATCAAAGCATAACTACCTACATCTTAATTCTCAAGATATCAATAAAAATCATAAATCAATCAGAATTCATTTTAATAGGGGATTCAGAATAATGCAGGGAGTGAATTTGAGAATAATGCAAAGAGTGAGTATGAACTCCCCCCACACTTAAGATATACATTGCCCTCAATGTACAAAGATAAAGTTAGTGAAAATAAAAGCATAGAATCATAACTTAGGGAGAGAGGTGAAACTCCCTGAATATTGAATGAATTTGTTAAGTAGTGAGGGTTGAATTGGAGAAAGGACTACTTGAAGTTCATGATTCTGGGTGACTGAAGGGAATAAGCACGACTGTGTGTAAAATTCAAGTATTACTTGATAAAAATTGAAGTGCAAAAATAAAAGGAAAAAGGGAGAAATATAAAGTAAAGAAAATGGAAATGAAAATAAAAAAATAGGGATTTGGTCCCACGGCCGTGGCACACGCCCGTGTGCCCTTTGGGTTGGCCCGTGTGTTTTGTGGGTTATTGAGGTGGCCACAGGTGGATGGCACGGCCGTGTCGCACACCCGTGTTGATTTTTCAATTTCACCATGGCCTAAGGGCATGAGCATGTTGGGTCACACAGTCATATAATACGGCCGTGTCTTTTGGTGTTCACTTATCCCACAGTTGTGTTTGGGGTCACACGCACATGTTGAATTGACAGTTTTGGCAATGGCCGTACCGCACGGCTGTGTTCCTAACTGTAGGGTGCCCACGGCCTTAGGCACGCCCATGTGCCTGGTCGTGTTTTACTGAGAATTCTACGTTTTAAGGGGTTAGTTTTAAATTTAAGAAAATCAAAATTGTTAGTGCTCGGGTTGCCTCCCAAGAAGCGCTTATTTTAAAGTCTAAGCTCGACTTACTTTACCTGCACCTTTATGAGGGATTGTGGAGCCTAAGCTCATCTCTATCATTCTTAAAGTCATCACCATAATATAGTTTGAGTCAATGACCGTTTACCTTGAAAGTGCCTTGAGTTGGATGTGTTACCTCAATTGTGCCGTAAGGAAGAACACTTTGAATTATGAATGGGCTTGACCATCTCAATTTTAGCTTTCCAGGGAATAATTTAAGCCTTGAGTTGCACAGCAAAACAAGATCGCCAGGTTTAAATTGTTTATGTTACTTCAAACGAGCATCATGGCGTCCCTTTGAGGTTTCCTTGTATAAGTGTGAGTTTTCGTATGCATTGTAATGCCATTCGTCCAACTTATTTAGCTGCATGAGTCTCTTTTTACCTGCAAGATCAGGGTCGAGGTTTAGAAATTTGATGGCCCAAAACACTTTATGTTCTAGTTCAAAGGGTAAATGACAACTTTTCCCATAAACGAGTCTATAAGGAGATGTTCCTATGGGAGTTTTGAAGGCAGATCTATAAGCCCATAAAGCGTCATCTATTCTCATTGCCTAATCTTTTCTATTTGCTTGTACTGTTTTCTCTAATATGCGTTTTAGCTCTCTATTAGCTACTTCAACTTGTCCACTGGTTTGAGGGTGGTAAGGGGTAGCTGTTCTATGGTATACTCCATATTTCTGTAAAGCTTTCTCAAACTGAGTATTGCAGAAATGAGTTCCCCTATCACTGACAATTGTTCTTGGTGTTCCAAATCGAGAAAAAAGTTTTTTTAGGAATCTCAATACCATTCTAGCATCATTAGTAGGTAAGGCTTGGGCTTCTACCCATTTAGACACATAATCGATTGCTACTTAAATGTATTTATTTCCAAATGAGCTAGGAATAGACCCATGAAATCGATGCCCCACACATCGAATATTTCACATTCAGGCATATATGTCTGAGGCATTTCATCACATCTAGAGATAATACCTATTTGTTGACATTTATCACAAGAAGTAGCATACCTGCTGGCATCTTTGAATAATATGGGCCAATAAAAACCTGATTTGAGTATTTTATGGGCGGTCTTAGTTCCACTGTAATGTCCTCCTGTTGGTCCTAAATGGTAGTGTTCCAGGATCTTGTTTGCTTTAGCTGTTGTAACGCATCTTCGAATAACTTGGTCTACACAAATACAAAAAAGGAAAGGGTCTTCCCAAAAGTAATTTTTCACATTAGTAAAGAATCAGTTTTTTTGCTGATGTATCAACCCTTTTGGGATTATGTTAGCAGCTAAGTAATTTGCAATGTCAGCAAACTAAGGTACCTCAGAATCAGATATGACTAAGAGTTGTTCTTCAGAAAATGAGTCGTTTATTTTAGCTTCATCCAGTTCTTTGCGATGTGGATTCTCAAGTCTGGAAAGATGATCTGCTACTAAGTTTTTAGCTCCTTTTTTGTCTTGTATTTCCAAATCAAATTCCTGCAACAATAAAATCCATCTTATTAGTCGAGGCTTTACATTGGACTGAGTTAAAAGGTAACGAAGAGCGAAATGATCAGTATAAACGATGACTTTAAACAATATTAGATATGGTCTAAATTTTTCAAACGCAAAAACCACATCTAGCAATTCTTTTTCTGTGGTAGTGTAGTTCTCTTGTGTTGTTGTTAAAGTTTTGCTAGCATAGTAGATTGGCTAAAAATGCTTGTCTCTTCATTGCCTAAGAACTGCACCTACTGTAAAATCACTTGCATCACACATTAGCTCAAAAGGTAAATTCCAATCAGGTGCAATTATAATTGGAGTATTAGTGAATTTCTCCTTGAGAGTGTTAAATACCTCTAAACATTCCTGATCAAATTTGAAGGGTATGTCTTTTTCTAGTAACTTCGTTAATGGCTTAGCTATTTTAGAAAGTCTTTAATGAATGTTCTATAAAAACCAGCATGTCCTAAAAAACTTCTAATTGCCTTAACTGAACTGGGGGGAGGTAGTTTTTCAATGGTCTTAACTTTTGCTTTATCTACTTCTATCCCTTTACTAGAAATTTTTTGTCCTAGCATAATACCTTCTCGTACCATAAAATGTCATTTTTCCCAATTAAGAACAAGGTTTGTCTCTTCACATCTTATTAAGACTCGTTCTAAATTTTTGAGGCAAAGTTGGAAAGAGTTACTAAATACCGAAAAATCATCCATGAATACCTCCATGATATCCTCCACGAGCTCGTCAAAGATTGCTAGCATGCAACGCTAAAAAGTAGTAGGAGCATTACATAATCCAAAAAGCATTCTACGATAAGCAACCATACCGTATGGACAAGTGAATGTTATCTTCTCTTGATCTTCAGGAGCTATCGGGATTTGGAAATAGCCAGAAAGGCCATCCAAAAAACAATAGTACATATGTCCTGATAGTCTTTCTAACATCTGATAAATGAAAGGTAAGGAGAAGTGATCCTTTCTCATAGTGTCGTTCAATTTCCTGTAATCAATACAAACCCTCCAACCTGTGACAGTTCTTGTAGGGATTAATTCATTTTTTTCATTGGCAACAACAGTCATGCCACTTTTCTTAGGAACAACCTGCACAAGACTTACCTAAGCATTGTCAGAAATAGGATAAATAATTCCAGCATCTAGAAGTTTAATTACCTCGATTTTGACCACTTCCTTCATGTTAGGGTTCAGTCTTCTTTGAGCTTGCACACATGGTTTGTATTCATCTTCCATCAAAATTTTGTGGGTGCAAAAGGAAGGACTAATTCCTTTGATGTTAGAAATTTTCCAAGCTGTGGCTCTTTTATGTTTTCTTAACACTTGAATTAATTCATCCTTCTCTTTAGGTTGCAAGTTTGAAGCAATAATGACTGGTAATGTAGAATTGTCTCCTAAAAATGCATATTCCAAGTGTTTGGGTAATTGCTTGAGATCTAATTTGGGAGGTTCGTAAATAAAGGATTTTTGTCTTAATTCATCTTTAATCTCAATGCCCTCATTATCTATTTGTCTTAGGGATGGTTCGTTGGAGTTTAACTCAGTTATTACCTTTTTCATCTCAGTGCTAACTCCGTCTTCTCTCCCACCTTGAACGAGACACAGTTTCAACGTGTTTTTAAGAGTGATCTCCTAAAAGGAATCTTGAATATAACGATCAATGGAATTAATAAAGTAACAGAAATCATCTTGTTCTCTAGAAAATCGTATGGCATCATAAATTTTAAACACAATTTCTTCATCCCCTACCCTAAGCACAAGTTTTCCATCTCCCACATCGATAACAGCCCTGGCAGTAGCTAAGAATGGTCATCCTAGGATTAAAGGTACCTCAACATCCTTATCCATGTCTAAGACAACAAAGTCAATAGGGTATATAAATTTATCCACCTTAACTAATACATCCTCAATGATACCCCTAGGATATTTAACAGATCTATCAGCTAATTGAATACTCATCCTAATGGGTTTTGGTTCCCCTAGTCCTAGTTGCTTGAACATTTTATAGGGCATTAGATTAATGCTGGCACCTAAATCTACTAATGCTTTTTCAATATTTAAATTACCAATCAAACAGGGAATAGTAAAACTTCCTGGATCTTTCAATTTAGTTGGGAGTTTATTCTACAGGATTGTTAAACACTCTTCGTTGAGTTCCACTGTGGATAGCTCTTCAAACTTCCTTTTGTTTGTTAGAAGTTCTTTCAAAAATTTTGTATATGTGGGCATCTGTGAAATAACTTCAACAAAAGGTAAGTTAATATGCAATTGTTTAAAAAGTTTAAGAAATTTACCGAATTGAGCGTCCATGCGGTATTTCTTCAATTTTGCTGGGTATGGGATGGGTGTTTTGTATTCTTTGAGTACTAGTGGGGTGTTTTCTTTGGGCTCAACTTCCTTAATGTTTTCCCTGTCATGTTCTTGTACTACCTCCTTTTCAGGTTTGGCTAGTGTTTTCCCACTCCTTAGTGTAACTGCTTTAACGTGCTCCTTAGATTTAATCTCTGTGTTGCTTGGTAACCCACCTTGTGGTCTTTCAGAAATTAGCTTAGTGAGCTAGCCTATTTGAGTTTCAAGTCCTTGAATGGATGCTTGCTGGTTCTTAAGTGCCGTCTCAATGTTCTAGAAGCAGGTTTCTGACACGATAATGAATTTTGTGACCATCTCCTCAAGGTTCGGCTTTTTCTCTTGTTGGTATGGTGGTTGCTGAAATCCCAGAGGAGGTGGTGGTCTTTGATTTCCTTGATTTCCTTGTCCTCCCCATGAGAAATTTGGGTGATTCCTCCAGCCTGCATTGTAAGTATTACTATAAGGGTTATTTTGTGATCTAGAATTATTACCCATATAGTTGGCTTGCTCGGTTTCCATGGCGTATCCATAAGTGTGGTACTCAGAATTGCTTATGTTTCCTTGGATTGAGTCACATTGCATCACTGGGTGTACCTGCGTAGAACCAACTAAACCATCTATCTTTTTATTTAAAAGTTCTACCTGATTAGAAAGCATGGTGACTACACCAACATTAAAAACCCCTGCAACTTTTTGTGGCTTTGTTCTCATAACTTGTCACTGATAATTGTTTAGTGACATTTCCTCTATAAACTCATAAGCTACTTTTGGCGTTTTGTTATTGATGGTTCCACCGGTGACTGCGTCGATCATTTGTCTCGTAGAAGGGTTCAATCCATTGTGAAAGGTTTGAACTTGTAACCATAAGGGTAACCCATGGTGAGGGCACATTCTCAATAAATCCTTGTATCTCTCCCAAGCATCGTAAAGTGTTTCTAAATCCTTCTGTACAAAAGAAGAGATATCATTCCTTAATTTAGCCGTTTTAGCTAGGGGAAATATTTAAGTAAAATTTTTTCGGTCATTTGTTCCCATGTAGTGATAGATCCTTGTGGTAAAGAATTTAACCACTGTTTAGCTTTATTCCTCAAGGAAAATGGGAATAGTTAAAGGCGAATGGCATCACCAGAAACGCCATTTATTTTAAACGTGTCGCAGAATTCCAAAAAGTTGGCTAAATGAGCGTTAGGGTCTTCATCTTGCAAACCATCAAACTAAAAAACTGCTGTATCATCTGCATAGTGTTAGGTTTCAGTTCAAAATTATTTCCAGCAATAGTAGGCCTAACAATACTAGATTCAGTACCAGCCAAATTAGGTTTAGCATAATCATACATAGTACGAGGAACAGGATTTTGCTCGACAGGATTTGCGGCTACTACAGGAGGTAGCTGATTATCTTGATTTGCCTCCATCTCTTCAGTAGGTTCAGGTTCTTCTTCTTGTCCTTGTTCTGGGTATTGCAAGCTTCTTCTTATCTCTCTGCAAGTTCTATGAATTGTGGCTTCTAAATCATCGTCAAACAATAATGGTCCTCTCGGGTTTCTTCTAGTCATAAACTAGAGACACCTGGAAGAGCAAAATAAAAAGAAAATTTTAGTAAAAAAAATAAAATAAAAATAGAAAATAAATTGCAATAAAAGTAAAGATGGCTAAAGTAATAGGAATCGAGTGTTCCTAATATTTCAGTTCCCCGGCAACGGCGCCAAAAACTTTATATCATGATGTGATAAAGTAATAAATTGATCGTACCTAAAAGACTAACTATTATCATGATAAAAGGCAAGCACACCTATCGAATAGTAATATAGCTAGTGGCAACACCAGAATATCGAATCCAAGGAACTAAAAGTACTAGTAACGACTTTCTTCCTATTATCTAACCTAAGAAATAAAAAAGGGTTTGGTTGTAAACTATTCTAAATAAAACTAAAGAAATGACAAAGAGTAAATTGGGAAATTACTTTAGGAAAACTGATTGATAAGGACAATACCTAAGGAAGAATCCACCCAGACTTCACATTGTTATCTAACTCTGAACTAGACGATTTCTTTATTCGACTTGGTCCGTAAAGATCCCTAATTTATGTTAATATCTCCATCAAGAGTAAGAACAACTAATCCTAGGTTGGTTAATTGAAATCTCTTTCTAATTAAAACCCCTAGTCTTACATTAACTCAATCTATGGATCCCCATATTAAATTTGACTCTAATCCGGCAGATTTTCGTCGTCCTATGTCTAGGATTGCGATCAAGTCCGCTTAATTGTGTTGGATCTACTCTTAAACAGTGACTTTTGCTCCTCTGACTAAGCACATTCGACTTAAATTAATATCCCGAAAATATCAATTTAAGAATTAAAAACACAATTAAGAACAAGTCAAATATTTATCATATAGTTTAGATAACAATAACAAGATCCGTCTTAGGTTTCATCCCCTTAGATATTTGGGGTTTTAGTTCATAATTATAAAAAGAAACATCTCAGAATAAATAAAATAAGAAAACATAAGAAAACCAAAAACTCCTGAAAGGATTGAAGGGAGATCCTCTGTCTTGATGTAGATCCTGGCTTCTGAGATGATCAATCGGCTTTCCTACGAGTAATTTCTTGCCTTTAGCTCTCCGTCTTGGTGGGAAGACTATACCCTTGGTGGGAATAATGCACACCTTTGTAGTTGCCTCCTAGTGTCTTTATGTAGAGTTTGGAGAGTCTTTCTTAGCCCCTAAGTAGCTTTTTCCTCGTGAAATTGAACTTCTTCATGACAGGGACATGCCCGTGTGCCATGCCCGTGTAAGTCGATGCTAGGCCGTGTTTAAGCCTGTTAAAGTGGCACGGCCGTGTGGGTTGCCCGTGTGAATCGAGTCTAGGCCGTGCTCAAGCCTATTTATGTGGCACGACCATGTGACACGCCCGTGTGGTGAACTCCAGGCTGTGCTGATTTCTTTGCTTTGGCCATTTTCTCCGTTTTCGGCCTGTTTCTTGTTCTTTTCACTCCCCTAAGCTCACCTGAGTATAAAACATGAAATTAAAGGTTTAGGAGCATCAAATTCCACAAATCAAGGAATAATTCATCTATAAATGTGCTAAGTATGAGGTAAAAATATGTATAATTTACGGTTTATCAGATATATAGAATCCTACCCCCATCTTCTACACACCATCTCTGACGATCCCATCACACCATGTGGGGTTAAAAAACTCCCATCCGTCCCAACACACTATATAGTGTCGATGTGACACATAACAAAATAATATGCAGTCAAGCTGCCAAATATAGGCGAAAGGTCACCGTACAGATCATTTTCTCCATATAGGCAAATCCCACCCCAAACACAGATACAAAATACAAAATTAACAGACTTAACATGCTCATATACATATATCACATAGTTTCAAATAGAACAGTCAGACATACCTATTAGTGTCCTACTTAGATCAGACTATCAGAATATTATATCACATGAGTTAGGGTTTGGTTAGCCTTTATCGACCCTACTATAGGCCCATAGTCAATCAGAATGACCGGTGTGACCATAGGGAAAATTTTAGGATCTTAGGCCCACAAACCCATGTGGCTTGCTCGTGTGGCCTACACGCCCAGATTGACCTTGCCCGTGTGGATCACACGGCTTGGGCCAAAATCCACACACCCATGTGGCATGCCTGTGTGGCCCACACACCCAATCTAGCCTAGCTTGTGTGGCCCACATGACCAAACTCACACTGTTACACAACCGTGTCTCGCACACGGCCACACCTACGACATTCACACGGTCGTGTCTTGCACACGGCCAACCATACAGCCGGGCACATGCCTGTGTGGTGTTGACAGTGCCATTTTTTGGCTTTTGTCAAACATTAATTTTTCGTGTTTAGTGTACACACCTGGGTCAATTTTGGAGTACTTCCAAATGTGATTATCCCAATACCCTCGAAGACATCAACCCACAACAATCACTCTACCAGAGAAACACCTTCTGACTCGCAATTCTCCCTAAAAAATAGCAATCAAACTTGCACGATAAAGATTTCCCCAAACCAAACTTGAAATTTTTGAATAGGAAAGTAGACAAAGAAAAAAAAGAAAGAAAACCCAAAGAAAAAAATGTGAAAAGAACTGATTGATTTTTAGGATAGAGAGGAAAAATAAAATAATCAAAAAATTATCCCAACTCCCTATTATCCCACTAACTAGCAAATCCCCCTAAACTAACCCACTACTCTCATCCACTACCACAGACTTCCACTTCTTTTGAACCTCTACTATACCACCTATAAACTCACAAGAGTAAAAATTAACATCAACACTCACATAGGGATTTGAATACAAGACCTCAAGGCAAGCTAACACCTTACCACTCGAACCAACAGGCTTATTCTGATATAAGTTTACAAACAATATCACATAGGCCTACTCAGTAGGGATAAGGCTAGGATAAAAATAACAAAATTTTCCATAAATGAGACTTGAACCCAAGACCTCACACACACACCCAGTACACTTAGCCATTGAAGTAGATACTCACTTGCATCAAATTTCACCAAGAGCAAACTTAAATTATTCAGGGCATTACAGCTACCAATAGATGGAGCTAAGAAATGTGGAGTGTTTCAAGCATATTTAAAGGCTTGAGTTATTCTTCACAGGTTTTTGTGTCCTCAAACATTAGAGAAAAATGGAATCGTTAAATGGTGACATCGATAAGTTGCAGAGATCAACTTGACTTTGCTGGCTAGAGCTAAATTATCTTTTTCTTACCAGACTAATGCTTTCAACAATGCAGTCTCTCTTATGAATTGGCTTTCTTCTAAAGCTATCAATGGCTTGTCTCCTCATGAGAAAGTATTTGGGGTTGTATCAGATTACAAGACAATAAGGACTTTCGACTATTTATGTTTTCTACATTTGAGAATGTTCAATAGATAGAATTTGAAATTTTAGTCTAGTCCCTGTACCTATCTAGGATATTCTTCATAGCATAAAGGTTATCATTGTCTTAACATGTCTGGTCAAACTTGTAACAACCTCATTTCGGTGATGTTGGAAACAATGTTTCGGGGCCACAATTTTGATAAGCGAGTATTTATTTTATTATTATTTTAAGGTCTAAGGGATTATAGTAGGGTCGTACTAAAATTTTGTTAAGAAATTCTGATGTTTGCATGATTAATTAAGTGAAAAGGACTAAATCGTAAAAGGTGAAAAAGTTGAGTTCTATTAGTTTAAAGCATCAAATGGCTAAGAAATTTTAAATTAAATGGATTAAGATGGTAAAGATACCAATTTAAGTGTTAGTGGATAAATATGGATAGGTCTTATTGAAAATTATGATTATCATTAAGGGTAAAATAGTAAAATAAGAAATAAAACTAAAATAACCTAAGAAATCATGTTCATCTGCTTAATTTGTTTACATCTCCACCGAGAATCACCATTGAAACAACCTAGGGTATTCGGTTAAGCTTATTTCATTGAATGTATGTAACATCCTAAAAATCAAGGGTTAGTAGATCCGGGTTTGTAAATCGAGAGAGAGTGATCATGCCTTAATTTTTTTTTTAAATAAATACTACAAAATTATTTCAAGAATAAGGAAAAAGCATAATAGTTAAAAGAAATATGAGAAAGCATGAAAATTAAATGAGGTTCCAACTTTGAATCCCTTCCCTTAGAAATAATTAAATTTTGCAAAATCCCTTGTTTTTTTAAATATGTTTGCCATCCATACACTTGAAGCCTAAGTATAAATTTAACTTTTATTATATTTTTCAGCTTTTAATTCAACTTTTACCTATCCTAGCCGTTCACCCTCTTCCTCTCCTCTTTTCTATTCAATTTTTTTTCATTCTCCCATTGTTGTCGTCGCCTACACCTAGTTTTACCATCTCTTTCTTTCTTTTTTTTTTTCTTTTTCTTTTTGCTAAAAGATATCTTAACATATTCTCCACCATATTTCTATCATTTTTCCTCATTAAAATCAGCCCCAAATTTGAAATCTTGAACTCCAAGATCGATATTGAACATTGTCAAGAAAGTGTCATTGCCGTTTCTCTCGACTAGCTTGGGCAAGGTCTCTTCTCTCTTCAATTTCTTAATTAATCTTGTCTATTAAAATCCTAAATTTCTAGATATTGAATTAGGGGGATTTAAAATGATTTCAGAGTTATTTTTTTCTAAAATTTAATTAGATCTCAAATCATTTTAAAATTCGGGCCCAATTTTGGCCACCATAGGTGGTGGTGGTGCGTGCGCCTATGTGTAAGAAAGGGGGCTGTCTTGTTTCTTGGTTCTTGCCTATATTTCTCTAGAATTAATTTGAGTTTTTTAAACCTCATAATCATATTTTAAACCCATTTCAATTAGGGAAAATATTCTTAATCAATTAGCCATTTGGATCCCACAAATCGTGAAGCGTAAGTGCAATTAAGGGGAACTAGTTTGTTATTTTGACATAGTTGCTGGGTAAAGGTTATGAATTGATTAAATGAAGGAATTTAATAATTAATTAGCTACTGATTTTCCAGTATATTATTGAATTAGGTGCTGACCCAAACGCCCCAAATCATCCGTAAAGGTGAAGAACAATTGTACGTATGGTTTACATCGATACAGTCTAAGGAATCTAACTAGTTTGGGTTCATAAAATGGTTATAATTTCAATGATTGGTTTAAACTAATAAGTGGGTGTTTGGGTGCTGATTAATGGTAAATTAACTGAATTTATACTAAATTTTGGTGTAGGTTCGTTCAAGTAATTATTAAGGAAAATTGGAAGAGTCGCTAGTGTGCTGCGAGGAAGCAAAAAATAAGGTGTGGGTCCTAGCCTCATAAAACTGTTGAAAACGTTAAATATTATGTTATATATGATAAATTAGCTTACTGATTGGATTGTCTTAATAGCAAAATTATTGATTTTGTGAGTGGCCGAACTCGGTATGTTTCGAGCCTTAAAATATTAACATGCTGGCAAAATTGCTAGTTTGATAGTATGGATGTTTGATTGAGTTTGTAGTTGCATATTTGAGTTATGAGATATGACAATGTTTGACTAAATGATATAATGTGTTGAGATATTAAGCTTATGTATGGTTTAAACGCATGAGATATTTGTTATATTGTGTACTGAAAAGGGTGCTATTTATGCACAATGAAAATTCGTAAAGTATGTGAAATTGAACGATATTGATTGATATCAACACAATGGTAATTTGAAAGATTGGAATTGTAACAGCCCTAACCCGTATCCACCGTCGGAATATAGTTACGGAGCATTAATGGACTTATCACATAAAAATCATACTTTTCATATTCATTATTCATAACCAAACGTCAATCATTTACATACATTCATATAGTCCCTAACACGAACCCTCGAGGCCCAAAACAAGCATTAAAAACAATTTGGGACTAAATTGAGAACTAATAGAAATTTTAGGAAAACATTGAAAATTTTCAAAGTATAGAGGACACATGCCCGTGTGGCCAGGCCATATGTCTCACACGGCCAAGAGACACGCCCATGTCACAGGCCGTGTGGACATTCGAAATGCGATCACATGGCCGTGACCCTGCCCGTGTATGACCCCGTGTAACTCACTGACTTGGGTCACACGGTCAACGACACGCCTGTGTGACTAGCCCATGCAACTCACTGACTTGCTTTCATTAGAAATCTCAAGGGACACACGGTCGTGTCATCTGACCGTGTCTTACAGACGGCTGAGACACACGCCCGTGTCTTTGCCTGTATGGACGAAAATAGGCTATTTTCTAATCCACATTTCTCACCCAATTTTGGTGCCAACCTATACATGTCAATAGCGTATAACCACAACAGAAATAAGCATTCAAACCAACCCAAAATCAAACCTAAAACATGCAATTTCAATAACATTAAACCAGTTACTATCAAGCATCACAATTGACCATTATAAAACATAAATTATCAACTTCAAAAGCTACCTAAATGGTCATATGCATATATGCACCTTACTGCACAAAACATAATATGCATAAAAGTTCACCAATTCATCTAATAGGTACCAAACTACCAATGCACCATCAAGCATTCCCAAGGCAATTATAAATCATACAACATAAGCCAACTACTCATATATATATACATACCAACGCATAAACCAAATTAAGCCAAATCACATGGCTAATTACATATCAAAACATATAGGCTTCATTAGCCAATAGACCTGTACATGCTATGTAACCAAAATACATTAAGTCCAAAAGTACCAAAACAACTACTGGATAGTGTGATGAGATCTTCGGTAACTTCCAATCCGTGCGAGCTTCCAAATCACTATAAAATATGGAAAAGTAAACAAAGTAAGCTATTAAGCTTAGTAAGTTCGTATGGCTAATAAGTACAATTTACCATTCATCCACAATTCAAAGAAACATAACTAAACATAGGTAAGTGTCAATCAATACAAAGATTAGCTAAAAAACACTACCATATTAGTCATGCATGAATACAACCATTACAACATCCTTGTCATACTTCTCACGAATACCTGAACTAATCCATATCATCCCTTATATCATCGTAACATCATCTTTGCTCGTTGAACCAGTTGGAATAATATTAGATACTTGGGTATCTCGCACACTAAGTACCATATACGTGGTTAACCACCTCTATCTCATATCTCGTATAGATGCTCACTCTTGGGCCATCACTAGGTCTGCTCACACAAGCTATCGGTTAAGTCATAACTACACAGTGCTGCTCACACAAGATGTCGAGTAACCATAACACATGCTAGAAAGCTCAGCCACCTGTAGAACATATAGGACCAGCACCTATAACACGGTAATCCCTAATGACATGTCATTTGTATCCTATCTATTCATAAGGTTCAAACGGGATCCATACTTTGTCGATGCCTCGTCGAGAATTTCTACAGTGCCCCATTATCACAATTACATAAATTAAGCATTTAAACACATGCAACATAATGCTTATTAAACATATGAACTTACCTCGAATTGAAATGACGAAAAACGACCGTTTACTCGATAACTTTATCCTTTCCTTGATTTAGTTCCGTACTTCATTTTTCTTGATCTATATAATGAAATTTAACTATTTTAATTATCATTCTATTCAATTCAATCCAATTTCACATTTTGGTAAAATTATCATTTTACCCCTAAACATTTAACTTCTTTACAATTTAGTCCCTTTCTCATAAAAATGCAAATTCATGCAATTTAATCCACACTCATGCAAGCCAAATTTCTCCTAAGTCTATAGCAACCCATATATTTCATTTATTCACACATTTTAGCACATAATTTTCACTTTCGTCAATTTAACCCATAATTTGAAATTTCATTCAAAATCACTTTACAAATCTTGTTTAACTAACAACAAGGATGCATATTCTATCATCAAACATCAAAACACATGCATAATCAGTAATGGAAAAGCCTAAATCTTTAACAGTTTTGCAAATTAGTCCTTGGGCTAGCTAGATTAAGCTACAACGACATCAAAAACATAAAAATCATTAAAAACGGGATGAAAAATGCTTACATGCAAGCTAAAATGTCATGGCTGAATCTAGCATGCTTCCATGGTGTTTTTTTAATTTTATTTTTTGGTGGAAGAAGATGAACTAAAAGATGATACATTTGTTTTCCTTATTTTAATTTACTTTATTTACTAAATTACAAATTTAACCTTAGTTTATAACATTTAAAATCATCTCAATTATGTCCATCTTTGTCCACCCAACATGTCAATGGTATAGTTAACACATAAAGACCTCTACCTTAAAGTTCCATAGCTATTGGACACCGTTACCTAATAGAACACAACTTTTACACTTTACACGATTTAGTCCTTTTTCACAAATTAAATAGGCAAATGATGAAATTTCTCAACTAATTTTTTATGCAATCATACTATGATACTATAGAACTTAAAATAATATTAAAATAAATATTTTGACCTCAGATTTGAGGTTCCAAAACCACTGTTTAGATTTCACTAAAAACAGGCTGTTATAGGAACATTGTTTCCATTTATTGAAAGTATGTGATTATGGAGGACATGCTGAGCATATCAAATGAATGTGAAAAGTACTGAGATATGATTATGTATGAGATTGTGTAACATATTTCATATGCATTGGGTCGGGATTTTGTGGTTGACGAAGGAGTTTCGTGGAGTACCAGCGGCATATTAAGTCCGCATTATTCGTAGTCAATGCACTGCACCTGGAGTACCGAGGGGATTGGTGATTTTATCGCATATTATATGTTATTACTGATTGTATCGCACTATTTGATATTTGGTAGATTTTTTGCATTCTTGATTATTTGGTGGTTTTATGATTGTGATTGTGATGAAGTAATAATAATGATCGAACCTAGAAACTAACTATTATCACGATAAAAGGCAAGCGTACCTATCGAATAGTAGTATAGTTAGTGGCAAGACCGGAATGTCAAACACAAAAGAACTAAAAGTACTAGTAATAATTTTCTTTCTATTATCTAGCCTAGAAATAAAGGGAGGTTGTTTGTAAACTAAAATTCTAACTAACTAAAGACGCGACAAAGAATAAGTTGGGGAAATACTTTGGGAAAACTGATAGATAAAAGCAATACCCAAGGAAGAATCCACCTAGACTTCACTTGTTATTTAACTCTAAATTAGACGATTTATTCATTCGAATTGATCCGTTGAGATCCCTAAATTATGTTAATATCTCTGTCGAGACTAAAAACAACTAACCTTAGGTTGATTAATTGAAATCTCTTTCTAATTAAAACCCCTAGTCTTGCATTAACTCGATCTATGGATCCCCATATTAAATTTGACTCTAATCCGGCAGATTTTCGTCGTCCTATGTCTAGGATTGCGATCAAGTCCGCTTAATTGTGTTGGATCTACTCTTAAACAGGGACTGTTGCTCCTCTGAGTAAGCACATTTGACTTGAATTAATATCCTGAAATATCAACTCAAGAATTAAAAAACACAATTAAGAACAAATCGAATATTTATCATATAATTCAGATAACAATAACAATATTCATCTTAGGTTTCATCCCCCTCAGGTATTTAGGGGATTTAGTTCATAATAATAAAAGAAAACATTTCAAAGTAAGGAAAACAACGAAACATAAAGAAAACCCAAAACTCCTGAGAGAAATTTAGGAAGATCTTCAGTCTTGATGTAGATCCTTATTTCTAAGATGGATCAATTGGCTTTCCTTGAGTAATTCCTTACCTTTTACTCTTTGTGTCCCTATTAGTCCTCTCCTAGAGTGTTTATATAGACTCCAGAATGCCTTTCTCAGCCCCTAAGTAGCTTTTTTCGTGTAAAATTGAAACTTGTCACGACAAAGACACGCCCGTGTGGCACGCCAGTGTGAATCAGGCCCAGCCTGTGTTCAAGTTTGCTAATTTAGCATGGGCGTGTGGTTTACCCATGTGATGAACTCCAGGCTATGTTGTTTTCTCACTCTGGCCCATTTTCTCCATTTTTGGCCCGTTTCTCGTTCTTTTCACTCTCCTATGCTCACCTAAGTATAAAACATGAAATTAAGGGATTAGGAGCATCAAATTCCATAATTCAAGGGATAATTCATCCAAAATTATGCTAAGCATGGGGTAAAAATATGTATAAATTACAGTTTATCATTTTATCACATCGAGCTATGCTCATAATGTTTTGGAGTTTGGTAGATGGGTTCTGGGAAACTCGTGGTGTGTAGCGGATGGTTTATGTAGGAACCATTTTGCATTGCATCATATGCATGACATATTTGAATGTTATTGATTTATGCTATGCATTTTATTTTATTGGATTGAATGGTATCAAAGTTAATGATTGTTACTCGAATGAATGATGACCTATGCTCAAACACTGTTTGACATCAATTTGATAATGGCTATGTAATGACATTAAATTCCTATGATGGTTCTGTTCTCTTCTGTTAATGCTAATATGTTGCACTGTATTTGATGTTTTTGCCCATTTAAATAATTATTCGATGCACACTGAGCTTTTCATAAGCTCACCCCCCAATAGTGTATAACTTTTTAGGTAAACCTAAAAATTAGGACCGGACTCAGTGTTTAAAGGATCAACTTGGACCTCAAATTATTATTTTTTAATTAAGTATTATTAAGTTTTTATTGGTTTTGCCTTGTAATTTTTTATTATTTCTGGTCTGTGGCTTTGTAACTTTTCTTTTGGTGATTTTTGCATGCATGAATTACTCAATCATAATAACCGGATAATGCATGATATCAGGCTTAAGTAAAATTTGATACTGGTCCCTAGTTTCCACTATACTATAAAGGAACTGTTATTGAAAAACAAATTGATAAGGCAACTAGTTTTCCAAAATGACTTGAAAAATGATTTTTTCCACTACATTAGTTTAACTTTGAGTTTTCTTTTAAAAAAGAGCGAAAAGCAAACGATTTTTCTAAAACAACACTATCAACAATAAAAAAAATCCTAAGTATACACGACCTAATGAATGAATGCTTTTAAGCTAACTCAAAGTACAACTATGGTTTTCTCTAAAATGAGTTTATTTAAGGTCTTCAAAAGTAACGTAAGTTAGCTTAGCCATTTCAGTGGCTAATTAGCTTTCTCAATCTAGCCATAACATCTAAGTCGGGTTTGGGAGGTTACAATGTAAGTGTATTTGTAACACCCCAAACTTAGCCTAGACGTTACGGCCAAGTCTGGTGTGTCACATCAATAACGGACCAACCATGTTTCCTAGTTACTACAATTAGGGTGAGTTTTGCAAAACCATTATTACAGTTTAATGAGAAAATCCAGGTTTATTTGTGAATGCCCTAACCACTACCAATTGTTAAGAGATTTCTTATTATAAGATTTAGCTTTTGTTACTCATTTGCTACGTGTGATTGATTTTAAAAACGTTTGATTAATTTTGAGAAAACTCGCGCAGCCTTATTCAAACCATTAAAATATAGTATAAATAAATAATTGAAAATCCAAATTAAAATAATTAAAGCGGCCTTATTACAACCCAAAACCAAAATGAAAATAATTAAAAACAAATAAGGAAGTAAATAACTTGATTAAAAACCAACTTTACAATCCACGTGGCCACTGTGAATCCTTCCCAGCTCCAAGTCCACCAGTCTAAGGCTCACCTGCATGGATGGAAGAAAAGGGGTGAGTTTGGAAACTCAGTGTGTAAAGAAAGCACATTCGGAGCCCAAATCAGTTCAAGCTTACTGGGTTAAGCCCTATCCAGTTTCAGTAGTAACTGGGCCGAAGCCCTATTCAAATATCAGTTAACTGGGCCTTAATCCTATTCGGATACAGTTTAACTGGGCCTTAGCCCTATTCAGTAAATAGTTCGGCCCATAAGCCCATCACAGTAACAGAACAGAATAATGCATGTATGTGAAGCCCAAAGCCCATCCTATGTCCATCCGCTACATTCCACCCGTACCAGCCATACACTCTATGTGGGGAAACAACTTGACCCACCCAGCCTCTACACTCCACAATCGCAGCATAGCTGCTCAGATAATATGGCCAAGCCACTAACAATATAACGAGGCAAAGCCCCTTTCAGTAATATGAGGCAAAGCCCTTTTCAGTAATACGAGGCAAAGCCCCTTTCAGTAATATGAGGCAAAGCCCTTTTCAGTAATACGAGGCAAAGCCCCTGTCAGTAAACTGAGGAAAAGCCCCTTTTCAGAAACGTGGCAATGCCACTTGCACTTCCTCTATTAATAACCCAGTCCCATGCAACAGTTTAAACATGTCATGGCATACAGTAAACAGAAACAGTAAAGCATGCATTTTAGTCAAATTTAGCCCTAGGGGTATAACGGTCATTTTGCACCTAGGGGTAAAATAGTAATTTTTCACCTTTAAGGGGTATTTCAGTAATTATACCAGTTTCTAGGGTTTTATGCATGTTTCAGTTATTAACAGTCTCATTTTCATCTCAGTAGCTTATCTAGCCCATTTTAGCAGTTTAAAGTTATTGGGCCCTAAAACCCCTAATGGGCCCTACAGTGTCACTTAGCTAGCTTGATCCGTTTAGCCCAAATTTTACGACTAGTTTAACAGTTTTAACCTACAGTATACCAGAACATGCATACCGTTTATTTTTACCCATATGGGCCCATAAGCCCATGTGGCCCAATTTTAGCCCATCGAGGCCCAAATTACCGAGGTGCACGAAATCGCACACTTACCATCTTTACCAATTTTGGTTACAAAATCTTACCACTTCCTGCTGACCCACGAGCACTCGCACGCTTGCAAGCCCACGAAATGCCAGAATTTTGGCATTTTGGCTTTTCGGCTTTTGCCGATTTAGACTACCAGAGGGTGTTCATTTACACACCTAATTTGCGATGAACGCTAACGAGATCTCCCACGGGTATCCTATAATTGGTCACTTAGCAAATTAGACTTACGAATTAACGATAACTAATGCAATCTTGCTTACCATAATCTGCCAATCACCTTTAAGCCTTAGAACACCTATCTTTGTCGAAAGTAGGGACTAGATCTAGATCTAATCATTCCAATGGTCCAAGCCTCCTACGCTCCTTGCTAAATCATCCTTTTCACAACAAATAAAAATAAAACCGATTAAAAGAACTAGCAATACTCTTTACTATAGTCGACAGCCTCCCTAAAGCATTTAGGGACTTTTGGCTTTTCTTAAATCCAAAAATAACGCATGGAAAGAAGAGATCTGAGTACTTACCGAAGATCTACCAGCCACGAATGCTCCTAATCCTATTGTAATCCAGATCTGACGTAGGTTTAACCCTCATGCAAGAGTAGTGAAGGAATCTAACTATTTCAGCTTTTGGACCTATCTTAGAGTATGTCTATTCGAGTTGAGAAGTAAATGGAAGAAGAAGAAAAGTGAAGATTCAGCCAATGAAGAATTCAGCCACACTAGTTTCGGTTTGAAAAGAAGAATAAAAGTAAAAGAAAAGCAAAGAGAAAAGAAGGAGAATGGCAGATTCAGTTTTAAAGAAAAGAAAAGAAGAGATGAGTGGGGAGAAGAGGTTGTTTCGGTTTGAGAAGAAAAGAAGAAAAGAAAAGAGATGAAAGAAGGGAGGAGAGGGTTTTGTTAAGGACAATTCAGCACAAGGAGAAGGTAGGAGTCTAGGTTTCGGTTTTTAGGAAAAGAAAGAGGAATGAAAGGAACCTAAGGGCACCTTACCTATTCTGCTACACAAGACAGTCCCTAAGTGCCAAACCCAAGAGCTCAATCCCCCTACACAAATCGGCACACACACCTACCCAAGTTACCTAATTAGGACTTCCAGAAAGACCCCAAAAGCATTCAGCCAACCCATAGCCGATTATGCTACTTCATAGTCCCTTGGCCGGCCACTTCTTGCTTCAAATTGAAATTCCTAAAATCTCTCACCCTTATCCAACTTGATCCTATCTCCTGAGCAACTCAAACTCTTCCCAACAGAGTTCCACTTGAATTCCATCACATGTCTGGCACATGCATAAAAATAATTAAAACACACAATGCCTACCTTGTGACTTGAACTCTGGCCCTTGCACACTTGTCCACACGGCATTTTTTTAGGCACTAAAGTGGTGCCACATTGTCACTTTACCAAGGGCTTACTTGAGTCTTATTTTACTCACTTTTTCTTAAAAGCCCACTTACACAAGTCCCCTTCACTTGAAATTCAACATTTGATATTTTTGTCAGGTTTTAACTTAGGCTTGGGCCTTCTAAAGGCCCATTAACACACTTAAAACATAAATTTCTTAATCTAACAACAAAATTTCAAAATTTCACCTAAATCACAAAAATCCCGAAAAATCTTAAAAATTAGGGCGTTACAGTATTTAAGCCCCATTCCTAGTTTTTTTATATTTTTTATTTCATTTTAGCTTAATCTAGCTAGTCGGGGATGAATTTGAAAAATTGTTACAAGTTGAGGGACTTACCATGACCGCTTTTGAATTAGTTTTGATGTTAGTTGATGGATTAGGAATCTTTGTTGAAAAATAAACAAGTTTTGTTAAGAGATTTTTGATCAATTTTTGAAGTAGGGATTAATTTGTTTAAGGTATAAATTATAGGGTTTTATTGTGAACTAATGGTAAATATGGGTTGTTTCAAGGTCCTTTGTATCTTTAATTATCATGGATTAAGATTAAAATAGTTAGATTATAAGGTATAAGCTTAAGGACCAAATTGTCAAAAGTTAAAATGTTAGGGGCAAATTGGTAATTTTTCATAAATTTGAAATGTTGATTAAATTCAATACTAGAAGTATTTAATCTAGTATTTAATTGATTGAAATTACCTATTTAGATAAAGATAAATGACATTCGGACTTAAATCGAGAAAAAGTTAAAGCTTTGGACTAGTTCAATTAAACTACTACGCCTAATTATCGAGTTAAATTTGTATGAATGGTTATCGTGTTAATGTTATTTAAATTTAACATTTTCTATGTTATGTTTATTAAAAATGAGCAATATATAAGCATATCAATTCTATGATGAATTGACGGATATTGAGTCCCGGTTGAACCATAGGAATTCTTAGGATACAAATGACATGTCATTAGGGATTTCATGTTTCGGGTGTTGGTCTTGAATGTCCTACTGATAATTGAGGTCCTGCATTTGTTGTAGATTCTTCAAAGCTCATGTGAGCAGTATCGTGTAGCTTACATTCCGACCCACAGCTCGTGTGAGCAGACCCATTTCACAGTTAGTGTGAGCAATGATGTAAAAGAAAGTTTACGGTTATATGTAAAGGCACACTTCGTGTGAGCTTTCTCGAGTATCTGAGGAAATTTTAGATGGTTCAATAGGTTTGAAAAAGAATGAAATGGTAAGTGTTCAAATGGAATGTATTATGAACTTGAAAAGGAATTATGAACTAAATGATGAGATTATATGTGCAAATATACTTGTTTATGGATGAATTCATTTGAACCATGTACAAGAGTACTAACTTGTGATTTTGATAATGTTGTATATGCTTATATCAATCTTATGGTTTTGGTTGATTTTATACTTAAGCTTTCTATTATGCAAACGAAATGGTAAGTTATATTTTGGTTTATATAAGCTCACTAAGCATTCATTGCTTACGTAGTTGTTTTCCTTTGTTTGATAGATTGTCGAAAGCTCAATTTGGTTGAAAGCTTGTCGGAGATCTATAACACTATCCAACAGTTAATTCGATAGTTTTTGAACATTTTGGCCAAGGTTTATAATGACAAGTATAGGGTGTTTGTAATGGTATTTTGATGAATGAGTTAATGGTTTGGCATGTATAAGTTTTGAAAGTTATGTTAGTTTGGTACCATTTGTTGCTTTGTCAAAATATGACATTTTGGTTACCTTATTATACATGTTTATACAGGTCTTTATGGTATTTTTGGAAAGGTTTGATAATGGACACTTTGTGGTATGTTTTGGTAAGTAATTGTTATGATGCTTGAAATAAGGAATTGTTGATTTTTTTTTTGGGCATGTTATGTTTGGATGTTAATTGTGGTTCATTTGAATAGCCTATTGGCTAATTAAATTAGGATCTTGAGATGACATTTTGATGTGTGTTTGGGTGATGTTTAGGTCCCTTTAAAGCCTGCTTAAATGGGTTAATAGGTTATGCATGAAATGGTTTGATTTTAGGTAAATTTTGGGTCCACACGACTTGAGACACGGGCGTGTGACTCAACCTTGTGAGGTACATAGCCTGGTGATATGGTCGTGTGTCATCAGAGGATTTCAAAGGGTACAAGTAATAAGTTACATGGCTTAGCACATGGCCTGGCATATGGGCATGTGACACAGTTATGTGATCATACTCAGTGAGTTACACAGGTGAGAATAGGGGCTGGGACATGGCCATGTGTCCTTATTTCAAAATTTACATGGCCTAGGGCAATGTCATACGGCCGTATGACCCTTATTTCCAATTTTTGTAACTTTTTCCTAAAGTTCATCTTTTATTTCAAATTAGTCTCGAATTACTTCTAAGCTATTATTAGGGACTTGAAGGCTCGATTTAGGGAGAGTATGCATGTGAATGAATGATTTATGATGTATTTAAATCATTGAATGATATGATGTTTAAATATTTTCGATTGTATGGTAATGCTCTGTAACCCTAATCTGGCGACGGAGATGGGTTAAGGGTGTTACATTTAGTGGTATCAAAGTTACGGTTTAGTCAATTCTTGGACTAAACGTAGCATGTATGGAGTCTAGAAATACATGCCATTATATAGCCTGTGATAATGTGATAACTCCTGACTCAAATTGAACTATATATTCATATAGATATGATGTCATCCAATCAAGCTGATTCTGATGATGTTGAAGGTAATGCGCAAGCCTCCATTCATAGAGCATGTTCTAATAGTAGTGGGCCCATAGCTGAGGGCCGTAGAGGCTAGGCTAAAGAAGCCTTCTCTCAGATGATGTCTAAATGGTTTACATAGCTTGTGAGAACGAACCAGTTGGCTCAATGGCCTCCACTCCCACCCGTACCCCAACTTGTTCCTATTATTCCTTAGGGTTTGGAACCAATACGTATAAACAATCCTTCAATTGATAAAATCTAAAAATATGGGGCTAAAGAGTTCCGTGGTACAATCGATTATGATCTAAAAAACTTTGAGTTTTGGTTAGAAAACACAGTGTAAGTTTTTGATGTATTATCTTGTACACCAGTTGAATGCTTAAAATAAGTTGTACAGTTACTTAAAGAGTCAGCATATCAGTGGTGGAATACATTGATTGCGGTAGTACCGAAAGACCGTGTGAATTGAGAATTCTTTCAGGCAGAGTTTAGAAAGAAGTATGTTAGCCAACTGTTTCTTAACAAGAAATGAAAATAATTTCTAGAATTGAAACAGGGTCATATAATAGTAGCCGAGTATAAGAGAGAATTTGTACGACTCAACAAATATGCTTGGGAAATCATATCATCCTAGGCTATTATGTGTACCTATAACACCCTAAAAATCTCTTATATATTTATTTTTGTATGTTTGTGACACAATTGTATGTCTGCTTTAGTGGTTAAGGGTTCTGGGAAATATTTGAGAGGTCCCAAGTTCAAGCATTAGCTTGGGCAAATTTTTGTTTTTAAATGAATAAACCCCTATCTCTAATCAGTAGGCTTATAAATATATGTTGGTAAAATATGTCAGAATGGGCCTGCTGGGCTGGTGGTTAAGTGGAGTGTCAATGTACTAAGGGTCTTGAGTTCGAATCCCTATACATGCAAGGGGATGCTTTTTTGTACTTGTGCCATGAAGAAGTTTGGAATATGGTTAAATACTAAGTGTTTGAGATGTGTGGGAGGTTGTGGACGGTTTTGGGGGTGTTTGGATTGAGTAGGGAGTCATGTGGAGAGATTTGAGGCGTAATAATAGGAGAAATTAAGGGATTGTGATAGGATTAGATTTTTTTTTTCAAATTTCGATTTTTCCTTCTCTAGTTTTGCTGAAGTTAAATTTCTTTGTTCTTTCTCTGCTACCTAAAGTTTCTTTTAGTTTTTCACTCTCTATCTTTTTATCTTATTTTATTCTCTTGGTTTTGTCGATTCCTTCTTTTCTTGTTTCCTGCGGATTTCTTTCGTTTCCTAACCTCCTTATGGTCGCGACTTGTTTCTTCAATATCTTTAAGTAGCGACGATAAGTTTTGCTATTATGCTTCTATCCTATTGTTGTTCTTTGTCTAATGGGAGTTCTATTTCTGGTTAGGAGACCTTTAGGCGACCGTAGAAATTCTAGGTGGTGCTGTTTAATTGCAAATCCACTGTTGTTCATTGAAGGTAAGGTTGTCTATCATTCCTGGAAATTGTTTGTTCTTTTTGCTTTGATTCAAAGTGACTGATTGGAGGGTTACTTCTATTTCCTGCTTGGTTGAAGCCAAAATATTGTTCCTTTGGACTCTATCTTTTTGCCTCTTTCAATAGTCGTTTTCCCATTCCACGTTTTCACGCATTTGGTAAGTGAGGTGTGTCTTCTTTTTGGTTAGTCAATTAATAGTTTACTAAAGGTTGATTTATGGCTAGGATTCGATCGAAGAGCAGTGGGTTGTTGATTGATATTTTGGCCATAGGGAATCATCATTCTGTTTTTTGTTTGAGGTCTTGGAGTGCTCGTGGTTGGGTTAGCAGCAGAAACAGACCAAGTGTGTAACCTCAACACTGGAAACTAAAACTAGCAAAAAGCCAAAAACTGAGACTGTCAACACCACACGGACGTGTGGCCGCCCGTGTGGCAGGCCGCGTGACCGAACACAGGCGTGTGGTCGACGAGGCAGGTGATAACGGCTCGCGATATTAAGTAATAAAATTTATAAAACTGATCACACCAAAGCTAATTAATATCACGACCTTAAAGGCAAGCGCACCTGTCGAACAGTAGTATAGTTTAGTGGCAAGACCGAGTTATCGTACCCAAGGGAACTAAAAGTACTAATACTTACTTCCTTTCTATTATCTAGCCTAAAAATAAAGAGAGTTGATTTAAACTAATTCTAAAACTAACTAAAAGTGCACAAAAAGTAAATTGGGGAAAACTTTAGGGAAAAGCTGATTGATATAAGCAATACTTAAGGGAGAATCCACCTAGACTTCACTTGTTATTGGTTCTTGAGCTAGATGATTTATTCACTTGACTTGATCCGTAGGGATCCCTAACCTATGCTAAACCCTCCGTCGAGGCATAGAGCAACTAGGCCTAAGTTGTTAATTAAAGTTCCTTTATTAATTAACTCCCTAGGTTGCATTAATTCGATCTATGGCTCCCTATATTAGGTTTAACTCTAATCCAGTAGATTTATGTCGCCCTATGTCTAGGGTTGCATGCAACTCTGCTTAATTATGGTAGATCTACTCTTATCATAGGGACTTTTGCTCCTCTGCTCTAAGCACATCTAATTCTTGAAGTAATACATGGGATTATTAAATAAGAATTAAGCACACATATTTAAGAACAACTCAAGTATTTATCATATAAGTCAAGAATAAATAATAACAAGATCTATCTTAGGCTTCATCCCCCTCAAGTATTTGAGGGGTTTAGTTCATAATTAAAGAGGAAAACATCTCAGAAGAAATAAAACAACAAAAAATAGGAAACCAAAAACCCCTGAAGGAATTTAGGGATATCTTCTGTCTTGATGCAGAATTTCGGCTTCTGGGATGAATCAATCGGCTTCCCTTGGAGTAATTCCTGGCTTTCACTCTTTGTGTCGGCAGAGAGACGACTCCCCACTTTAGGGAAAAGATTACCCTTGGCAGGGGAAATCAAGTACACCCTTAGAGTTGCCTCCTAGGGTTTTTATATAGAGTTTTGGGGAGCCTTTCTTAACCTTTAAGTATTCAAATTTGAGTGAAATTCCTCTTCCTCACGACTAGAACACGCCCGTGTGCCACGCCTGTGTGATTTCGACAAGAGGCCGTGTGATTCTATCGGTGGAGGCACGGCCGTGTGGCCTGGCCGTGCTTGTCGGGGGCTGGACCGTGTGATCTTCATGTGGCACGGCCGTGTGCCACGACCGTGTGGTTACTTCTTGGGCCGTGCGTTTTCACATTTTGGCTCATTTTCTCCGGTTTTTAGCTTATTTTCCGTTCTCTTCTCTTCCCTATGCTCTCCTGAGTATAAGATATGAAATAGAAGGATTAAGAGCACCAATTCTCACAAAATTAATAATAATTCATCCAAAATATAGGCTAAACATGAGGTAAAAATATGTATAATTTATCGTTCATCAAATATCCCCACACTTAAGCCTTTGCTTATCCTCAAGCAAAATCTCAATCCCTAATAAAGAATCATTCTTCTCAACCTACAATCTTTATCAATAATGTTTCAAATTAATCCACAGGAAATCATACACTGAAAATTCAGTCAAAATAATATTAAAGACTCAATCAATCTAAGTTGAGAATTTTATCATTGAAACATAAGCTTTCTCCCTTCTCCTAAGTAATTATCTCTCCATCTTAGTTAACAGAAGTTGACATCCTCACTAAAGATTCACTCTATCCACTCGAAGTGTTTAGGGTTCAAAAATTAAGCACTCTCTAGTCAACCTGAAAAGCTACTACCATAGGCTTGTAAGGAAATCACATCTCCACCACTATAGATTGACATGACATATCGATCAAAAGGTCTTGTAAGGGTTGTAATGGGGCTTGGTTAGGGGTGTTGTCACAGGCTACAAAAGAAGGGTTAGAATCGAGATTGAACTGAAAAGTTATCTAGCTAGAAAAATTTCTATCACCGGGAACATATTTCTAGGGCTAGTTTTTATGATAATATCGTTCATGCAAAAACTTTTGAACTATTACATATGACAACTGAATTTAATTGTAAATACACGTTTTTCTCTTTTTCTTTTTTCTTTTTTTAGAACAATTCATAATAATCTTGAATATTTACAACTTTACATGCTGGAAAAGGGAATAAAGCTAGATAATAATTTCAACTCAAATCTCGACAAAAATAAAGGTCAACGTAATTGAATGAAATTCAATAAAAAATGGGTTATTGGTTAATAATTAGAAGGTAAGTCAAAGAATGGGTTGTTAGGCTCAACGGGGTTCACTAGGGGTTAAATTATGGAGGTAGGCCTTTGTGGAGTAAGTAGGTTAAATCCTAAGTGCCTTTATCATTTCGGTATATCAAATCAATGATGTGGTCTTGATGCGTATAATCAAAGCAAGTTCTAGAATAACAAATCAGTGTTGACTCACTCAAAGCAATAATTAAAGTGAGCACGAAAGAATGTATGCTCAAAAGGCTCAAAATCTCACTAGAATTATGGCTTTTTGATGTCAATCCTGTGAATTTCAAATTTTAAGATAATACTTAGAATTAAAGAAATAACTTATGCAAAAATTGGGGTTCTAAAAAATTTCAACTTATCATGCTTGATTCCCTAATGTTTTAAAGTTTGAATAATCAGAGTACAGGCACCTATATCTTAATTCTCAACATATCAATAAAATCATAAATCAATCAGAATTAATTCCTAATAGGAGACTGAGAATTATTTGAGAACAAAGCATGAAAAATTCAGGGATTTCATAGATAATTATAGATTTAAAGTAACTTCCCCCCATACTTAAGATGTACATTGCCCTCAATGTACAAAGATATAGATAGCAAGAGAAGTATAATATCATAAGATAGAGGGAGGATTGAAACTCCCTGAATTTAGGATGAACTTGTGAGGAAGAGTCGGCAATTGTGGCAGGGTGTTCCCATTTTCGGTTGAATATGAGCTGTAGAGCTCCTTTTTGAAACTACGAAAATATTAATTAGTCGTGGGACTTTTGGATTAATAGAGATTGCTTGTTAGGGATTGGCCGATATGAAAGATAGAAAAATAAATAACAGAAAAATAATAAACTAAGTTCTAAAAATACTTAATAATGTAATGATTAAAAGGAGTTAACATAATAAAAATAAGACTCGAAATAAAAATGAGACTAATAAAGGAAAAATAAAAATGAAAAATGAGAAAGATAGAACTGAAAGGGAGAATAGAGGCACACGCCCGTGTGGCTCGAGTTTAACCCGTGTTGGCCATATTGCATAGCCGTATGCGATCTTGTTTGTACTTCACACGGTCGTGTAGGACATCCCACAACCGTGTGCGATGAGGCTTCGCTACTCCCACGGTCGTGTGGGAGGGCACACGGTCATGTGATATGTTCCACAGTCGTGTCTTAATTGACAGTGTTGGCTACGGTCTGAGGACATAGGCATGGAGATTTGTGCAAGCCCGTGTTGAAGTCGAAAGGTTGCCAGGGCCATATCGCACGGCCGTGGCTATATATCGGTGGCCCATGTTTTGGGAAAATTTGTGCTCTGTTTATACACGGCCTTGGTACACGACCGTGTCTTTGCTTGAAGTGTTCACACAGTCTCGGACACGCCCGTGGGCATGGCCGTGTGGTCCTAAATTTCTGCATTAAAAAGGGTTAGTTGATGCATAAAAATACTAAAATAAAAAATAAAAGAAAAGTTACTAAGTTAGTGCTCGGGTTGCCTCCCGAGAAGCGCTTATTTATAGTCTAAGCTCGACTTTGCTTGAGATTGTACGTTCACGGTGGTTTGAAGAGTTGATACTCTTCTATCCTGCTTACTATTTTATTATCAACGTAGGATTTGAGTCGAGTGTGATTTACCTTGAAAGTGTCGAGTGACTCATGTTTTATCTCGACTGTACCATAGGGAAAGATTTTCTTTACCGTGAAGTAAGGTGTATCACTTGTATGCTCTTTTGAATTCAAGATCCGAGGATCGTCTTCCCCTAAGATTACCTTATCCCCTACCTTGAGTTGATTCGTTTGTACCTGAGGGTCGACTTGTTGATGCTCTGGGTTGGTTTGGCATACTTTGGCCTTTTCATGATAGTTCAGCCACTCATCTAGTTCCTCGATCTGAAGCATTCGCTTTTCAGGTGCATCTCCCTTGGATGAATTTGTCTGTGATTGGGTTGCCTTTCTGTGGAGCGTATTCTGCACAGAAGGTTGGGTGGTGAGTTTAGTGTTTTTACAAGGACTCGTAACTATATTATTATCAGCAGTCTTAATCGAGTTCCAAGCTTGTAAAGTAACTTTGTCATCACCTATACGTAGTATAAGCTCACCTGTTCCTACATCAATTGTAGTTCTGGCAATTGCTAAAAAGGGACGCCCTAAAATTAAATGTACCTCAATATCTTCATCCATGTCAAGCACAATAAAATCAACAGGGAATATAAATTTATCTACATTTACTAGCACATCTTCTATGATTCCCCTAGGATATTTAACAGATCTATCAGCTAGTTGAATACTCATCCTAGTGGGCTGTGGTTCCCCTAGACCTAGTTGCTTGAACATTTTGTAAGGCATGAGATTAATGTTAGCACCTAAATCAGCTAAGGCTTTATCAATAAGTAAACTACCAATTAAACAAGGAATAGTAAAACTCCCTGGGTCTTTCAGTTTTATTGGCAGTTTATTTTGGAAAATAGTTGAACATTCTTCGTTGAGTTCCACTGTGGCTAATTCTTCCAACTTCCTTTTATTTGTCAGAAGTTCTTTAAGGAACTTCGTGTATTTCAGCATCTGCGAAATTGCTTCAACAAAAGGTAAGTTAATATGTAATTTCTTTAAGAGTTTAAGAAACTTACCGAATTGTTCGTCTGACTGGTCTTTCTTTAATGCGTTTGGGTATAGGATACGAGGCTTGTATTCTTTGATGTCTGGCGTATTGCTGCTTACCTCTACCTTACCTTTATTCAACTCAGGTTCCTCGTTTGATTCTGGATTGTCTTTGGTTAATGTCTCCTTTTCTATTATACTGACGGCATGAATTTGCTCTCTTGAATTGGTCTCAGTGTTACTTGGGAGTCCACCTTGTGGTCTTTCTGAAATTAGCTTGGCGAGTTGACCAATTTGATTCTCAAGGCCTTTAATTGATGCTTGCTAGTTCTTTAGTGCCGTTTCGGTATTTTGAAAATGGGTTTCTGATACGGCCATAAATTTTGTGAACATCTCTTCAAGGCTCGGCTTTTTTTCTTGTTGTGGAGGTGGCTGTTGAAATCCCGGAGGAGGTGGTTGTCTTTGATTCCCTTGTCCTCCCCAAGAAAAATTGGGGTGGTTCTGCTAACCTGTATTGTAAGTATTACTATAAGGGTTATTTTGAGGTCCAGAATTGTTACCCATATAGTTGGTTTGCTCAGTTTCCATGCCATGTCCATAAGAGGAGTAATCTGGATTGAACAAATTTCCCTGGATTGCGTCACGCTGCATCACTGGATGTGCCTGCATAGAACCAACATATTTAAAAGTTCTACCTAGTTAGTAAGCATGGAGACAGCATCAATATTATAAACTCCTGCAGCTTTTGTCGGCTTTGTCCTCATGACTTGCCACTGATAGTTATTTAATGATATCTCCTCAATAAATTCATAAGCCGCTTTGGGTGTTTTATTGTTGATTGTTCCTCCTGCTGCGGCATCAATCATCTGTCTCGTTGAAGGGTTCAAACCGTTGTGGAAGGTTTGAACTTGCAGCCTGTAATATCCCGAATTAGGGCCTAATCGGAATAGTAGTTTCGTGACCACAAATCCGAGGTAGAAATAATTATTTTATAATTATTTTGATGTTTATGATATGATTTTATGATGGTGTGAAAATTTTGTGAAGAAATTCTAAGCGTAAAGTGCTTAATTTGAAATTAGGGACTAAATCGAATAAGTTGCAAAACTTGCATTCTAGAAGTTTCTAGTATGAAATTGCTTTGGAATATTAATTAGGAGGTCTTAAATAGCAATTTGACCAATTTTAAGTTCATGGACAAAATTTGGACATGGATGGAATTTTTGAAAGTTTAGTAAGGAGGGGCATTTTGGTCATTTGGATATTAACATGAAATAAAAAGGGAAAAATAACAAAAAATTGGTCATCTTCTTCATTACCACTAAATTTCAAGGGTTCTCCATAGCTAGGGTTTGTTTCAAGCTTCCAAGCTTCATAGTAAGTGATTCCAAGCCCTGTTTTTAATGTTCTTTACGTTTTCGTAGTCCCGGTAACTCGATAAAGCTTATGTTAGCAATAATTTAAGTTAGGGTTCATATTTGGAAAAATACCCATAGGTGAAATTTGTGTATTTTGATGTTTTATGATAGAATAGGAGGTTTTAAATTATGTTAGACAACTTGTGCTACTCGGTTTTAGTAAAAACGAGTAAAACAGCTTAATCGGTAAAAGTACATATTGTTCATAAGTATGTGTTTTTGTGGGAATTTGAGCTTGCTAATGGTAAATAAATGATCAGCATGTCCTAAAACATAAGAATTTGTGATAAAATTAAATTTTCGAACTTTGGGGCAAAAGTGTAAATATGCAAAAGTTTAGTGGCAAAATTGTAATTTTGTCAAAATTTGAATTTAGGACTATTTTGATAATGAGAGTATTAAATAAGCTAAATGTGTTATTTTAGATCAAGAAAGACGTGGAATCAACCTTGATTGAGGAAAAGAAAAGATTTTGAACTAAATTGCAAAATTGCTATATTTTGTACTGAGGTAAGTTCATGTGTAAATAATGTAACATAATCGTTATTTTTAAGTTAATTGATGTTATTTATATGATATGCTGATTTTTATCATGAAATATATGCTTTGTGGTTATTATCAAATAATATGCAAATTATGTGTGCTACTTGTTAAATATAAATTGCTACCGAGTATTGGTTTTGGTATTCTGTGGAAGACGACAAGGATATGTGATTGAGGAAAATCCCGTTTGAACCTTGGGAATAGATTAGGATACAAGTGACATGTCACTAGGATGGTTGGGCATCCGAGCTCGTTGAGTTGAGTCCGAGTTCACTTATGGATGCAAATGTCCGAACTCGTTGAGTTGAGTTCGAGTTCATGAGATGTAACTAGGCATCCGAGCTCGTTGAGTTGAGTCCGAGTTCACTTATGGATGCGAACGCCCGAGCTCGTTGAGTTGAGTCCGAGTTCGCTTATGGGCGGGTTACATGATTGATTGATTACATATGTGGCACTTATGTGCAAATGATCCGTGTATCCGAGTTATATTCCGATGTGTTCAACGAGTAAAATTCTAGCAGAATGGAAGAATACTCAAGATGAAAATGATATTTTGGTAAGTGTTGTGAAATGGACAATTTGGACAGGTATGTACTTAACCCTCGGGTTGAAACTTGATATAACAGAAATAAGGTGGTAAGATGATACACGATAGCTAGAAATGTGGTTTGTATCTTGGTGATATCATGCTATTGTTATTGATATAATTGCTTTGTTATGTTACTTGTTATTTGCATGTGAACTTACTAAGCATTTATGCTTACTCCCACCTTTTCATTCATTGTAGTTTTTAGCGAGCCAACTTGGATATCGGGAAGGTCGAAGAAACGCTCACACTATCCGAGAAAGAATTGGTATATTGGTTTGTATGTTTTGATGTATGGCATGTATAGCAATATACTTGTTTTGTGTAAATAATCTTGTGATATGGTTGTGGTTTGGTTGAGAAAATACTTGATAATGATTAGTAATTGGTATGGCTAGCCTAGATAATGTTGGATGCCTTGTGAGTTTAATATGTTATATAGTTCATGAGAATTCATAAAAAGATGAAACTTGCCATAAAACAGAACACTACAGCAACAACGATGTGAGTTTAAAAAATCACCAAAAATAGTAGAAAATGAATTAGGTGAAGAATTAACTATGAAATTGAAGCTTATTGTGTCTAATTTTAAATGGAAAAAGCGAAATAGGTAAAGGAGTTATATGTTATAAGATATTTGAGTTTTAGTGAAATAGGGCCAGAGCGATTTCTGGATCCCCTGTTCCAAATTTGAAAATTCACTATAAATTGTAAAAAACTAATTAGGAGGTGTAATTTATATGCTCAGAATCCTTATTGAATCTAATTTTAAGAGAAATAAATGGTATAGTTATATGAATTTTGTACATGGAGAAAAGTGGTTCATAGTAAGTAGAGGTCAGTGCAGTCAAGTCCTGAAACAGGGGTAACTTTAACTAATAAACTGTACTAATTGGCCCAACCAAAAATTTTAGAAAAAAATTAGTAGATAGATATGTGAGTCTAGATTCAGGGAAAATTTACGGATCTTGATTTTGAGTTTTGTAACTCGAGATATGATTTTTTTAGCGACCATGATGCAGAAAAACTGCTTATTCCGAAAGTCAAAATAAATGATGTAAAGTTGTTTTAATGATAAATTATGTTCGATAACACCTCAAGCTCGACTCCGGCGACGGTCTTGGGTGTGGGGGTGTTACACAGCCACAAAGGTAAACCATGATAAGGATACCTTCTCAAAAGATCTTTGTATCTCTCCCATGCATCATAAAGTGTTTCTAGATCCATCTGCACAAAAAAAGAGATATCGTTTCGCAATTTAGCTGTTTTGGCTGGAGGAAAATATTTAAGTAAAAATTTTTTGGTCATCTGTTCCCATGTAGTAATTGAGCCTCGTGGTAGAGAATTTAACCACTGTTTAGCCTTGTTTCTCAAAGAGAATAGGAATAGCCTAAGACGAATGGCATCATCAGAAACGCCATTTATTTTGAATGTATCACATATTTCCAAGAAATTGGCTAGATACGAGTTAGGATCCTTATCCTGCAAACCATCAAACTGAATAAATTGCTGTATCATTTGAATAGTATTAGGTTTCAGTTCAAAATTATTTGCAGCAATAGTATGTCTAACAATGCTAGATTCAGTGCCTGCTAAATTAGGTCTAGCATAATCATACATAGTACGCGGAGCAGGATTTTGCTCAACAAGATTTGCAGCTACTACAGGAAGTAGCTGATTATCCTGGTTTGCTTCCATCTCTTCAGTAGGTTTAGGTTCTTCTTCTTGTCTTGGATAATGTAAACTGCGTCTAATTTCTCTGCGATTTCTGCGATGTGTCGCTTCTAGATCTTCGTCAAAAAGTAGTGGTCCTATTGGGTTGTTTCTAGTCATAAACTAAGAATACCTAAAAAGAAAATGCAAAGAAAATTCAAAAATTTAAAAGAAAATACAAATAAATAAATAAAAACTGAAAATAAAAATAAAAGAAAAATAAATAAATATATATAAATATAGTAATGGCTAAAGTAATAGAAATTGAGTTTTCTTAATATTTTAGTTCCCCGGCAACGGCGCCAAAAACTTGATAACGGCTCGCGATATTAAGTAATAAAATTTATAAAACTGATCACACCAAAACTAACTAATATCACGACCTTAAAGGCAAGCGCACCTGTCGAACAGTAATATAGTTTAGTGGCAAGATCGAGTTATAGTACCCCAGGGAACTAAAAGTACTAATACTTACTTCCTTTCTATTATCTAGCCTAAAAATAAAGAGAGTTGATTTAAACTAATTCTAAAACTAACTAAAAGTGCACAAAAAGTAAATTGGGGAAAACTTTAGGAAAAAGCTGATTGATATAAGCAATACTTAAGGAAGAATCCACCTAGACTTCATTTGTTATTGGTTCTTGAGCTAGACGATTTATTCACTTGACTTGATCCGTAGGGATCCCTAACCTATGCTAAACCCTCCATCGAGGCGTAGAGTAACTAGGCCTAAGTTGTTAATTAAAGTTCCTTTATTAATTAACTCCCTAGGTTGCATTAATTCGACCTATGGCTCCCCATATTAGGTTTGACCCTACTCCGGTAGATTTATGTCGCCCTATGTCTAGGGTTGCATGCAACTCTGCTTAATTATGGTAGATCTACTCTTATCATAGGGACTTTTGCTCCTCTGCTCTAAGCACATCTAATTCTTGAAGTAATACATGGGATTATTAAAGCAAGAATTAAGCACACATAATTAAGACCAACCCAAGTATTTATCATATAACTCAAGAATAAATAATAACAAGATCTGTCTTAGGCTTCATCCCCCTCAAGTATTTGAGAGGTTTAGTTCATAATTAAAGAGGAAAACATCTCAGAAGAAATAAAACAACAAAACATAGGAAACCAAAAACCCCTGAAGGAATTTAGGGAGGTCTTCTGTCTTGATGCAAAATTTCGACTTCTGGGATGAATCAATCGGCTTCCCTTGGAGTGATTCCTGGCTTTCACTCTTCATGTCGGCAGAGAGACGACTCCCCACTTTAGGGAAAAGATTACCCTTGGCAGGGGGAAATCAAGTACACCCTTAGAGTTGCCTCCTAGGGTCTTTATATAGAGTTTTGGGGAGCCTTTCTTAGCCTTTAAGTATTCAAATCCGAGTGAAATTCCTCTTCCTCACGACTAGAACACGCCCGTGTGCCATGCCCGTGTGATTTCAACAAGAGGCCGTGTGATTCTATCGGTGGAGGCACGGCCGTGTGGCCTGGCCGTGCTTGTCGGGGGCTGGACCGTGTGATCTTCATGTGGCACGGCCATGTGCCATGGCCATGTGGTTACTTCTTGGGCCGTGTGTTTTCACATTTTGGCCCATTTTCTCTAGTTTTTGGTCCATTTTCCATTCTCTTCTCTTCCCTATGCTCTCCTGAGTATAAGATATGAAATAGAAGGATTAAGAGCACCAATTCTCACAAAATTAATAATAATTCATCCAAAATATAGGCTAAACATGAGGTAAAAATATGTATAATTTATCGTTCATCAACAGGCCGTGTGCGACGCATGGGCCGTGTCGAATTGGACGTGTGGGCCACACAAGCTTATGGGCCCATACGGGTTAACCACATGGATATGTGGGATTATTTGGCCAGGCCATGTGATCCATACGGCCAAGGCCATTTTTGGCCGTGTGGACCACAGGGGCGTGTGCCTACATGGGTAAACATTATGAGCCTGTGGGCCCTTTTTCACTGTTAGATTGCTAAGGTTGCACAGGTCGCCCGAGTCGACTGTGAACCTACTGTAGGGTTAGTAAGCTTACTTAGACCTCTAATTGACTGAAATGACTATATGACTGATATGAATAAGCATGATGATGTTCCACTAATTTGATATTGTATGCCTTGATTACATGCATGATATTATGTTATAGCATGTCATATTTGTAGATTTTATTGCATTGGGTTGGGGGTTTATTTTCTTTGGAGAAAGTGTACTGAAAGGCCTCGAGCCTAAATTATTGACAACTCAGCCGCAAACTACTGTCTAATGCTACATTCGTTACTTTTTGGAGTGCAGGGATGGGTGGGTTGATTATATCCTTACATTGAGTGTAGGGTTGGACGGAGTTAAAGTGTAGAGGTTGGCTGGGTAAGATTTGATACTATACATCTGTTACTATACTAAATATTGATACTGTAATGGGCTAAGGTGAAATGCATGACTGCTTCTTTATTGTAAAGGGCTATGGCCCTAACTGAAAGTGAAACTGTTACTGAAATAGGCTTAGGCCTAGAGTGTGAATGTATTCTGTCTGGTTGTTTATATGAGGATTACACACTAGGTTTTCATAAACTCGCCCTTCTATTTTATTTATACAGGTAATCCCCAAACTTAGGCGGATCAGAGCGACGGAGGACTTAACGGTGGCCACATGACCCCTTTTTACACTGATTTGTTTTTAATTAGGTTTTTAAATTTTTATGTGGGGTATTTTATTGTAATAAATGCCTCTATGGATTTTTGCTTAAAAATTGGATTTTATATTATTTTATGTTTTACATCTGCTAGAGGTAGGTAAAATACGAGTTTTTAAAAGAAATGTATGTGTTTTAGCAAAATAATCACAAGGACACAAACTATTTTAAAAAGCTTCCGTAATGTATAATGTTTTGAAAACTAACGATTAAATAAGAATCACGATTTTAGAAATAATATAAGATAATGACAAATTCTAAACGGAAACTGTTTTAAGCAAAGTTACTGTTTGTCCAACACAAGTTACGATTTTCAAATACACTACCATGTGACATCGTCAGATTCGACCATAACATCTAGGTCGAGTTTGGGGTGTTACAGTACCCGATTTGAAGACAGTTTAAACAAAGATATCAAGTTACTAGTTCAAATTCTAGAGTTGAAATAATTTGTGGTTCTGGTTGATAGAGCAAAAAGGCCAAAGAACTTAGAAAAGCAAAAAGAAAAGAAGATTCTGAGGCTCGTGATACGAAAAATGACTTATGGGAAAGTCATTTTCATATTCATTGAAGAAATCAAAGGAATTCCACAATCATTCATCAGCTTCAGTAGGTTTCTCAGGGAAAAATAAAGGGAAGTGACATTCGAGCTTGAGACCTTAGGCTACATCTGTAGTGAGTGTGGGTAGTGTTAGAAGCAACAAACCTGAATGTCAACAATGCAATAGACGCGGCTTTGATGAATGCAGCTTGAAAGATGGGTTGTGTTTTAAATGTAGTTCTTATGATCATTTTCTCAGAGATTGCCCTAAAAGATAAGAAAAAGGGAAAGCTCAGACTACTAGTTCAAGTAATTCGGCTGCGAGATATGTATAACTTTAGTGTCAGATAAGGAAATACCTTATGAGTTTACTGAATTTGTGGTTCTTATGATCATTTTCTTAGAGATTGCCCTAATGTTAATGCTTTCATTGACCCAGGGTTAACGCACTCATATGTATGCATATCTTTAGTTTCAGATAAGAAAATACCTTATGAGTTTACTGAATTTATGGTTAAAGTAATGAACCCTTTAGTGGTCAGTATGTGTTAGTTGATAAAGTTTGTAAAAATTGTCCTTTGATGATTCGGGAATGTAACTTTTTGGCTAATTTGATGTTGTTACCCTTTGATGAGTTTGATGTGATTCTAGGTATGGACTGGTTAACTCTAGATGATGTTGTTGTGAATTTTAGACGAAAACATAATATGTTGAAATGTCAAAATGGTGAAAAAATTCGAATTGAATGAGATAGATTGGATGGTACATCTAATGTTATCTTAGCAATGATGCCCCAAAAATACGTTCGAAAAGGTTGTGAAATGTATCTAGTTTACATACTTGATTCCAGAGTTACTAATCAAAAATTAGAGTCAGTTCTGATTGTATATGAGTTTAGAGATGTGTTTCCAGAAGAATTACTAGGGTTATCGCCAGTCAAAGAGGTTGAGTTTGCTATTGAGTTAGCACTGGGGACATCTCCGATATCGATAACTCAGTATAGAATGACACCTACAGAGTTGAAAGAATTAAAAGCACAGTTGCAAGAGTTGATGGATATGGGTTTTGTTCGGCTCAATTTTTCTCCTTGGGGTGCTCCGATATTATTTTTTAAGACAAAGGACGAGACTATGTGATTATGTATCGACTATCGACAGCTCAACAAAGTTAAGATCAAGAAAAAATATCCTTTGCTGCGTATAGATGATTTGTTTGATCAGTTGAAAGGTGCGACAATGTTTTCAAAGATTGATCTCTGTTCCGGATATTATGAATTTCTTGTTATGCCATTTGGTTTGACCAATGCACCTACTGTGTTTATGGACATGATGAACATAATATTCAAGCCGTATCTAGACAAATTTGTTGTTGTTTTTATTAATGACATTCTAATTTATTCTCGAGATGAATCAGAGTATGCCCAGCATTTGAGAATTGTTTTATAAAATTTATGCGAAAAATAGTTGTTTGCTAACTTTAGCAAATGTGAGTTTTGGCTATAAGAAGCTAGATTTTTGGGACACGTGGTATTAGCAGATGGTATTAGAGTTGACCCAAATAAAATATCAGTTATAGTGTACTAGAATCCTCTGAGAAATGTTTTAGAAGTTAGAAGTTTTCTTGGTTTAGCCAGATACTATTAGAGATTTGTTAAAGGATTTTTGATGATTGTGATGCCATTGACAAAACTGCTTCAAAAAGACGTTAAGTTTGAATGGTCTGAAAAGTGTCAGCAAAGCTTTGATCAGTTGAAAGTGTTGTTGGCCAAAACCCCTGTTTTGGTTTAGCAAAAGTTCGACAAGAAATTCGTGATTTATAGTGATGCTTCATTGAATGGTTTGGATTGTGTTTTGATGTAAGAAGGCAAAATAGTAGCTTATGCATTTCGGAAGTTGATACCGTACAAGAAAAATTACCTGACTCATGATTTAGAGTTTGCAACTATTTTATTTACTTTAAAGATTTGGCGACACCATTTGTACGAATAAAAATGTCATATCTTTACAGATCACAAAGGCCTGAAGTATTTGAGACAACGTAGATGGCTTGAATTACTGAAAGATTATGATTTGATCATTGACTATCATCAGGTAAAAGCTGATGTTGTTGCTGATGCTTTAAGTAGAAAATATTTGTTTGCTTTGTGAACTTTGAATACACGGTTGACATTGATTGATGATGGTTCTATACTAGCTGAATTAAAAGCTAAACTGACATTTTTGCAACAAATTTGTGAGTCTTAAAAAAGTGACGCTGAATTGATCATAAAATGAAAATAATTGAGTTGATACTTGATTCGAACTTTCATGTTAATTCAGAAAGTAGTTTGTATGTCAGAAACAAGATTTGTGTTCTGAGGAATTCTGATGTTATTCAAAAGATTTTACAGGAAGCGCACAGTAGTAGTTTATCAATACACCTTAGTGGTAATAACATGTACGGTGATTTGAAACAGATGTACTAATGGCCAGATATGAAACGAGAGATTTCAGAGTTTGTATCAAAATGTTTGATCTGTCAGCAAGTTAAAGTTGAGAATCAAGTACCTTCTAATTTGTTACAACCTTTTATGATTCAAGAGTGGAAATGGGAATGAATTACAATAAACTTTGTACCGAGATTGCCTCTATCTTCGTGAAAGAAAAATGTTGTGTGGGTCATTGTTGATCGTTTAATAAAATCTACACATTTAATTCTAGTGCGTATGGATTGTTCACTTGAGAAATTGGCAGAGTTGTATGTTTATGAGATTGTTAGACTACACAATGTGCCAGTTTCTATTACCTCTAATAGGGATCCACAATTTACGTCTCTATTTTGGAGTAAGTTACATGAAGCTTTGGGTACTCGATTGCATTTCAGCACAACATTTCATCCACAGACCGATGGTCAATCTAAATAAGTAATTTAGGTACTCAAGTATATGCTCTGATGTTGTGTTTTAGAGTTTAAAGGTAACTAGGAGAAATTTCTTCCGTTGGTTGACTTTGCATACAATAACAATTATCAGGCGAGTATTAAAATGGCACTGTACAAAGCTTTGTATGGTTGAAAATGTCGAACTCTGTTATATTGGACTGAGCTAAGTGAGAAAAAGTTATTCAGTGTTGATTTGATTAGAGAAATCGAAGAAAAGGTCAAAGTGATACGTGACAATATGAAAGATGCTTCTGATAGTCAGAAATCTTACATAGATTTGACAAAGAAAGATATTGAATTTCAAGTTGATGAGAAAGTATTTCTAAAAGTATCACCTTGGAGAAAAATGCTTCGGTTTGGCCGAAATGGAAAGTTTAGCTCGTGATTCATCGGGCCATATGAGATTATTGAAAGGATTAGACCAGTGACTTATCAGTTGGCTTTACCATCAGGATTAGTGAAAATTCATAACGTGTTTCATGTGTCGATGTTACAATAGTATCGATCAGATCTTTCACATGTGATTTCACCTGTGGATGTTGAGATGTAGCTAGATATGACATACATGAAGAGCCAATCATAATTTTAGCTCTGGAAGTTAAAGAGCTGAGAAATAAAAGTATAGCTTTAGTTAAAGTTCTCCTGCAGCGTCATGGAATCAAAGAAGCTACCTGGGAACCGGAAGAAGCTATGAAAGTGCAATACTTGAACCTATTTTTTGGTAAGATTTTAAGGGGCGAAAATTCCTTTAAGAGGAGAGTTGTGACAGCGTGATTTTAATGATGTCGAAAATAGTTGTTTTGGGACCATAATTTCGACGAACGAGTATTTATTTTATTATTATTTTAAGGTCTATGGGATTATAGTAGGGTCGTATTAAAATTTCATTACGAAATTTTGATGTTTGCATGATTAATTAAGTGAAAAAGACTAAATTGTAAAAGGTTAAAAAGTTGAGTTCTATTAGTTTATAGGGTCAAATGGCTATGAAATTTTAAAGTAAGTGGATTAAGATGGTAAATATTCCAATTTAAGTGTTAATGGATAAAGATGTATAGGTTTTATTGAAAATTATGATTCTCATTAAATGTAAAATAGTAAAATAGTAAATAAAACTAAAATAACCTAAGAAATCATGTTCATCTTCTTCATTAGTTCACATCTTCCTCAAAAATCACCATTGAAACAAGCTAGGGTATTCGTTCAAGCTTATTTCCTTGCATGTAAGTGTATTCAAGCATCGTTTTTAATGATTTTTATGTTTTTTAGTTCGTTTTAGCTTAATCTAGCTAGCCCCGGGGTAAATTTGAAAAATTTTTGAAGGTTGAGGGACTTACCATGAATGCTTTTGAATGATTTTTAGTGTTAGTTGATGGATAACGAATGTAACAACCCGTTTTTAGTAAAATCGGAACAATGGTTTTCGGACCACAAATCCGAGTCTGGAAGAAAATTTATTTTAATATTATTTCATGGTATGCATTATGATAGAAATGTCGTATGAAAATTTTGTTAAGAAAATTTTTTCGATTACATGACTAATTTGATGAAAAGGATCAAATTGCATAGAATGCAAAAGTTGAATTTTAGTAGCTAAAGGGATCAAATAACTATGGAATTTAGAATTTGAGTTCCTTATATGACAAATAGACCATTAAGAGGTGTTAGTAGATAAGTATGATGATTCATCATTGGAAAATTAAATAAAGAAAATGATTAAATTGGAAAGTGAAATAATAAAAGATGATAAATGATTAAATAATAAAAATATCATCATTTTAATCATCTTTCCCAAATAAAAACATGGAAACCTTAGCTATGGAGACTTGAAGAAAGATCAACTTATTTGGCTTAATTAGGTATGTTTTTCTGTGTCTTTTTAGTAATTTTTATATTTTTGAGATCGTAATAACTTAATCTAGCTAGCTCAGGGATAAATTTGTAAAGTTATCAATGTACTAGGGTTTTTTCATGGATGAATATAGTTGAATTATGATATTTTATGGTAGAAAATGAAAGGTTGTTGATAGATAAACAACTTTTGTGAAGGGAATTTTGATGAAATTATGATTTAGGGGCTAAATTAAAAAAATGTAAAATTTATAGAAAAATTCTAAATTTTGTGAAATACATGGGCTGTTATTGTGATATACGAAAATCGGTTAGGCTTGGAATAAGGATTAAATTGCATGAATTTCATTTTCTGAGCCTAGGGGCAAATTGTAATTAATTAAAAGTATATAGGCAAAATGGTAATGTAACAACTCAGTTTTAGTCAAATCGGAACAGTGGTTTTGGAACCACAAATCTGTGGTCAGAAAGTTTATTTTATTATTATTTTAATTTCTATAGCATGATAGTATGATTGTGTGAAAATTTCGTTAAGAAATTTTACTAATTGAATGCTCAATTTGATAAAAGGACTAAATTACGTAACATGCAAAATTGTGGTTCTTATAGCTAAAAGTGTTAAATAGCTATATAACTTTAAACTAAAGGTTTTTGTGTGATAATTAGACCATAAATGTTGGTAGTGGATGATAATGGCTTGGTAATGTTGTGAATTGAATTATTTTTAAAGGTTAATTTTGGTATTTAGTAATTTAAGTTAAAGCAAGTAAAATAAAACAAAATTGTCACTCATTATCATCTCCCTCAACTGAATTTAGGGCAAGAAGAAGCTATTTTTCTTCTTTAAATTTAGCCAAGACATTTTTGCTCAAATAGATCAAGAAAGGAAGAATTCAGACTTAGATCGACGCAAGAACAAAATACTCGACTAATCAACTAGTTTCGTTGTTTTTACGTCTGAGGTAAGCTTGTATGTTAATAAACATTGTTAAATTGTGTTTTTACTGCTTAACTATTGAGCTGAACTATGATTGTTATTGGAAATGAGCTTACGGATACGATCGGCAAAGATTCAAAAGTGTGAAGCCCCATTTGAACCTTAAGTTTAGGATAGAAATGTCATGACATTAGGGTTATTGTGATTATGTGATCTGGGTGCTGGTCTCGTACATCCTATCGATGGCTGGGTTTCCAGCATGTGTTACGATACCTGATAGCTTGTGTGAGCAGCACCGTGTAGCTACGTCTTAACTGACAGCTTGTGTGAGCAAGCCCGTTGTTATCTCATGAGGGAGCAAGATATGTGATACGATATTGAGATAGCTTCGGCTATATATGTGGCACTTAGTGTACAATGTGTTCCCTAGTATCCTTTAGTGATTTCGAATGATTCAACGGGCATAACAGAGATATAGATGAAAAGTAAGACCGATTCAAGTGGTACAGGTACATACGGAATCCATATGAGCATCGAATGGGAGATGGTTTGTGAAATTCATGTTTAATAATGAATAGAACATGGGAAAGGTTTGTGGTTCAAAATGAATAATACTTTGTTTTGCTCATTTGATTGAATTTTGTTTATTTAATAAGTTAAGTTTATTATCATACGAGCTTACTAAGCTTTAAAGCTTACTTCGTTTTATTTTTCTATGCTTTATAGTGAATTCAAAGCTAGCTCGGATTCGGGGATCGTCAGAGACTTCATCATACTATCGATCTTCTATTTTGGTATTTTTAAACTTGTATATTATGGTTGTATGGCATGTATAGGCTATGTGGTTATTTTTTTAAATGCTAGTTATGGATTTTAGCTATTTGAATTGGCTTGTATTTGGCAAGTATTTGGTTTAGTATGAAGCCATGTGAGATGTCTTATTTTGATTGTCTTGGTTGTGTAAATATTTATGCAAATGGCCATGTCGATATGTGATGCATAATTGTGATAGAAATGTTTGGTTATGGATTGGCATTTGAATGATTAAATGATTGAGGTATGAGATATATTAAGCATGTGGTTAGTGGCTAGTAAAACATGTATTGGTATGTGTTTTGAATAGGTAAATTGTAGTGAATTGATTATTGAAATGGTTGGAATTATAATGGTATGATTGCGATTGGTTGAGATTATTTTGGTTGCCTATTTGTACCTTAATGTTGTGCCACATGAGTTAATGTAAGTTTATGCAAGTTGGTGGCAAAATAGCTTGGCAAATAGCCTATTTTTGTCCACATGGGTAGAGACACGGGCGTGTGTCTCAGTCGTGTGTGACACATGGTCAAATGACATGGTTGTGTGTCCTCTGAAGCATTTAATAGAAGCAAGTCAGTAAGTTACACAGCCTAGACACACGGGCGTGTGATCGGCCGAGTGACCTAAGTCAAAGAGTTACATGGGGTAGGGCACGGTTTGGGATACGGCCATGTGGTCCCATTTCAAATGTCCACACAGCTTATGACACAGGCGTGTCTAGTGGCATTGTGAGACACAAGGCCTATTCACACGAGCGCGTGTCCCTTGTTTTGAGGAAATTTTCTAAGTTTTCCAAAAATTATCCTGAGTTATCAGTTTAGTCCCGAACCACTTCTAATGCATGTTTTGGGCCTCGTAGGCTCGTTTAAGGGACAATGTTATTTTATATGAATGATATATGTTATTATTTGATAATTATTTGAGAAATGAATGTTGAATTGTGTTATAAGTTTAGTAATCCCTCGTAACCCTATTCCGGCAACGGATACAGGTTAAGGGTCTTACAGGTAAATTGTGCCAAAGATGTGTATTGGATTTAATTGGTTATGGAGTTGTATTAAATTCATTCATATAGATCCGAATAGGCCAAATATGAAGTTAGACCGAGGAAAAGAAAAACTTTCGAATTAGTAAATTTTGCGTACACAAACATTTCTCGAGGTAAGTTCGTGCAACTAAGTTGTATATTTATATGCTTGAATTGAATGTTGTGTATGTGAATTGTGTAATTGACATGTATGAAAATCAGTCACATACCCAACAATGTCCGATAAATGTTAAGTCTCATTTGAATAGATGAAATTTGATGGATATAGGGTTCCCGATTGGTTGTAGACTTGCGTGTGTTACAGACATACCAGAGCTCGAAAGAGCATCCCGTTATTAGCTCTCATGAGCTTCCCGTTATATAGTTCTTGCGAGCTTTCCGTTAATAGCTCTTGGGAGCATCCCGATTGGTTGTGATCTTGCATGTGTTGTGGACACACCATACCATCTCGATATATGGCTCTTCAGAGCTTCCCGATTTAAAGGCTCTTTTTTGAGCTTCCCGATTAATTAGCTCTCCGGAGCTTCCCGATTATGACTCGAATGAGCTTCCCGTTATATGGCTTAAAAGAGCTTCCTGATTACATGGTTGCATGAGACTATATGAATTCAAATTGAATTATTACCCGTATATACAGGAAATATATGGAATTGTTATATGAACACAAGAAGTGGAAAGTTATGAACGTGAAAATTTGATGTTTGATAAGCTCATACATGTTTACTGGTGTTTATATAACTAACATGATTTTTGAGGATATGTATTAGGCTTTTGGTCATATTGTTTGGAATATGTTTTGTATGCTTACCTTATATGTGAAATAATGGTAAGTTAAATTTCATGTTATATGAGTTTATACTTACTCTATTTTATTTCCTCTTTTTTATAATACTTCGAAAGCTCGTTGGGTTGGAAGCTTAATAGAGATATCTCACATAATCCATCGACCCATTTCGGTATATATATAGAAAACTAATTTTGGTTATAATGACATGTATATGGTAATTTAGCCATTGTTGGCTTAAAAATATTTTGATGTAAGTAGCTATTAGAATGGCTTGAGTTGGACATATTTTGATGTGTATATGTTTGTTGTATTTAATGTGGTTGAGTAATGAATAATTATCAGTATAATAACGTATGGTTTGAGATAATATATGATTGAAGAAATATGCATATAGGTTTATATTATCAAGTAAGTAAGATTGAATACTTGGACATATAGGGTGTCATGATATGTGTTAAACTTGGTTTTAGCCTGATTTAAATATCTTGTATTGATTGGTGAAAGTGTTGAAGTATTGATGTAGGTGGAAGACAAAATTTGGGTAAGAAAAATGGCGTTGGAATTGGCCTATTTTGTCCACACAGGTAGAAACACGGGCATGTGTCTCAGCCGTGTGTACATGGGCATGTGATCAGACCATTTGTACCCTACATCTTAAAAATTGAGAAACTGAATGCTCAAAATTATCCAAACAGCCTAGCACACAGGCGTGTGGCTTGGCCGTGTGATCCAAGTCAGAGAGTTTGTAACAGCCCACTTTATACCCTAGTCGGAACGAGTGGTTTCGGGACCACTTAACCGAGTCAAAATATTATTTTAAATGCTTTAATATGTTTTACAGTATGATAGATATATGGTGTGAAAGTTTCGTATTGAAATTTTACTGTCTGATCGGTTAATTTGATAAAAAGGATTAAATCGCATAAAGCGATAAATTAGAGTTCTATTTTATAAATGGCTTATTTGAGCATGGCTTTATAAAAGGAGGTACTTGCATGGCAATTATGCCATTTTTAATTGGAGTGGTTGGTAATGGACCATTATGTCCATGTTTTATAATGTTTTATAATTATTTTACAAAGGTTAAAATAGTCATTTAGCTATATTATATGTTTTAAATTAAGAAAAACATGAAAATGCTTTCATAATTTCATGTTCTTCACCGATTATACAAAAGCAAAAGAAGGGTTTTAAAGCACTCCAACATTTGGTTATTTCAAGCTTAATTCAAGGTTCGTTTTTGTCCCGTTTTCGATAATTTTTACGTTTTTGAGATCGTTGCTTCGTATATTAACCGACCTGTACCTCAATTTTTGATTTTGATTATGTTTTTGAAAAATGCCATTGATGAATCCTTGATATATTGATAGATTTTGGACGAATTATTGTGTATTATGTGAGAAAATACGAGAATTTTAAAGTAAATTTTGATGAAAATGAGTTTAAGGATTTATTTGCAAAAAGATAGAATTTTTTAGGTTAAATTTGTGATTAATTAAAAGATATATGCTTGTTTAAGCCCCTTGAATATTCGGCTATGGTAAATTGGGGGATTGATTGTGTAATTTTCCATTTGGTGTTAAAAGGGCTAAATTGCAAAGTGTTGAAAGTATAGGGGCTAATTTGCAAATAGGTCAAAATATATGTTTTTGGATTGAATTGAATATGTGAGTTAGTAAATAGCTGAATTTGATTTAATTTAGATAAAGACGATCAAATCCCGGAACTTGATCAGGGAAAACGAAAAAAAGACGAGTAAATACGGGATTTCGAGGTAAGTTCGTATAACGAATTTAATGTATTTATATATGTTCATACGTATTGTTATTTGAAAATATGAAATGCTAGATGATTAAATAGCCTAATGGAACGAGTATATATGAGATTGAAATAGAAATGTTAAATTGTTACAAGTGATAAATTGAATACCGAGCCCCGTTAGAACCGTAGAAGTCTATAGGATACGAGTGACATGTCACTAGGGCTACAGGGTGGTTTGAGCTCCTGCATTTGTTGCGGACTCACCACGTGCTCATGAGCTACAGGTCTATCCTTCGGGATTACATGTTCAGCCTACGGGCTTACCGATTATCCTTCGGGATTATATGTTCAGCCTACGGGCTTACCGATTATCCTTCGGGATTATATGTGCAGCCTCCGGGCTTACCGTACAGGCTCGAAAGAGCATATATGACGCATTGACGGATTACAGGTTATATGTATATACACTGTGTGTGTATCACCCAAGTATCTTTCGATGTTCTTATAGGTTCAACGGGTAATACTGATACATGTTACAGGAAAGGTTAATTGATATTTGAATATATGAGAAAGATGTTATGTGAATACATGAATGGTATAAGGTACATGTTATAAGAGTTATGTGCTATACATGAGATAATGAAGTGTATGAAATACATGTCATATGATTTGTATGAATGGAATGATACTAGTTACATGATCAACATGTTATATGAGAAAGTGCAAAATGGAGGCATATTATGTCATATGATTTACAAGATTTGTATATGTTACATAAAATGAAGTTTTGATAAGCTTTTATATATATGATATGTTATGAAACTACATGAACTAATGAGTGTGAGCTTGTGCAATAGGCTATAATATCATATGTTTGTAATGGCCTTACTTATGGATACCTCATTGAAATGGTAAGTTTCATTTCATGTTATATGGACTTACTAAGCTTTAGAAGCTTATTCCGTTTATTTCTTTCACTGTCTTCTAGATTCAGAAGCTAGCTCGGATATCGGACGAGTCGGGGATCGCTATCACACTATCGATAAAGCTTTAGTACTTTTGAATATTTTGCAAACATTTGGTCATGGCATGTATAGGCTAGTACTTTAGTGAACATGATATATTTTGGTAAATGATTAAGCTATGAGATGTGGCTTGGGTCATATATGAATATAATCAAGTACTTGAGTTGTCCTTTAGCTATATGTGCTTATGGAAAGATATGGGATTTTTGATGAGGTTATAAGCTTGCATAATTGATATGTATATATGTGTGTATGAGTGCATAGAATTGGTCATTTAGGCCTTTGAGTTGGTGTGCTTGATTTGTGAATGAATTGAGATGATTTTGGGTCAATTTTGTGCTTGAATTGGTATGTTTTAGGTTGGTAGAATGGCATGAAATGTTGTTGGTTAATGGCTAGTAGAAATGACCCATATTGGGTGGCAAATTGGCTTAAACCAAGCCTATATTTGTGCCACACCGCCAGGGAACACGGGCGTATGTTTCGACCGTGTGTCCCCTGCACCTTGATGTTTTGGTCAGTTTTGGTACACGGCCTAAACACACAGGCGTGTCTGGTAACTCGTAGCCGTGTGAAATTTGGCAGTATAGTCACACGGTCTGCTCTGTTTTGTACGCGGGCGTGTCTGGCAGCCATGTGATATTTGACAGTTTCGACCATAGGGTAAGGGCACGGACGTGCCTAGGCCGTGGGCGACACACGGCCTAACCCCATGGGCGTGTTAAACAGCCGTGTGGGGTAAGTCAGATTCGACCACGGGCTGAAAGGTTTGGGCGTGTCGGGAGGGACACGGCCGTGTGATAAGAACACGGGCAAGGGGCACGGCCGTGTGTCCCTAACTTAAAAATTTTACAAATTTTTCCCTATCTTTTAGCATGTTTCCAACTAGATTTCCAATAGTTATATGCATCATTTTATGATTAATTGAAGCATGCTCTAATGATAGATGATACGTGATGGTTCTTAATTAAAAATTTTAAAATTTTACTGCTCCGGTATATGTTACAAGTCCGGTAATGCCCCTTACCTATTCCAGCGACGGTTACGGGATAGGGGTGTTACATTTGGTTGGTATCAGAGCTACAGTTTAGTCGATTCTAGGACTACCGTAGTGAGTATTAGTCTAGCTATACATACCATGTACATGAAATGTGATAGTGTGATATCTCCTGACATCCTTTGAAATCTGTTCCATATAGTAATGGATCCGAATCGAGCTTCAGCTGATGATGTTGAAAGCAATGCGCCAGCACCCGCTCAAGGGGCTGTGCCTTCTGAATCGGGCCCTGTTGCGGCCAATCAGGAAGAAATTAAACAAGCTTTCTTCCAAATAATGTCTGGATGGTTTGTGCGAGCAAACCCGGCTACTCCGCACCTCCACCCCCTCCCGTCCCACAACCTAACCCTGATAATGTACGAGTTGTGGATCCTCTGAGATTGAACAGACCTCCTGTCGATAAGATACGGAAGTATGGTGCTGAGGAATTCCGAGCTTCAGCAAGTGATGATACTGAGAGGGCTGAATTTTGGCTTGAGAATATGATCAGAGTTTTTAATGAACTGGCCTGTACTCCTGATGAGTGTCTGAGATGTACTATTTCTTTGTTTCAGGATTCAGCATATCAATGGTGGAATACATTGACCTCGGTTGTACCACGAGAACGAGTCGATTCGGATTTCTTCCAGATGGAATTCAGAAAGAAATACATTAGTCAACGATTCATCGATCAGAAAAGAAAAGAGTTTTTAGAGCTGAAACAGGGTCAAATGTCTGTAACCGAATACGAGAGAGAGTTCGTTCGACTCAGCAAATATGCTCGCGAATGTGTTTCTACCGAAGCAACAATGTGCAAAAGGTTCGAGGATGGGCTAAATGAAGAAATTCGACTATTAGTCAGAATACTTGAGCTGAGAGAGTTTGTAGTTCTTGTTGATCGGGCCTGTAAAGTCGAAGAGCTTGCTAAAGAAAAGAGAAAAGCTGATTCTGAATTCAGAGAGGCTCGAAAGAGGTTTGCAGGGAAACCGTATCAGTCTGGATCTAAGAGATCGAAAGATTTTCATCCTCGTTCTGCTACTTCTACGGGCATATCTATTCGAGACAAAAATGTTAAATCTTCCCATTCGAGACCTCAAGCAACCTCGGTAGCTAGTGTTGATAGTGTGAGAGCTCCCGGGCCTGAATGTAAGCATTGTAATAGGAAGCATTTGGGTGAATGTTGATTGAAAAGCGGAGCTTATTTTCAATGTGGATCGTTAGATCACTATTTACGTGACTGTCCTGAAAGATCTGTAGCTGATAAGGAACAAACAACTAAGACACATAGTGTTGCATCGAGAGGTAGACCATTCCGAAATACTGGAAACCAAAGTGGAAATCGCAGTGTGGCGAGAGATGCTAATGTGAGATCTGAGATACGTACTCCCGCGAGAGCTTATGCAATACGTGCACGCGAGGAAGCCTCGTCGCCTGATGTTATTACCGGTACTTTTTCTCTCTATAACACTGATATTGTTGCGTTGATAGATCCTGGATCAACTCATTCTTATATCTGTATGAAATTAGTGTTTGAAAAGAATTTACATGTTGAGTCTACTGAATATGTAGTTAAAGTATCGAATCCGTTAGGAAGGTCTGTGTTAGTTGATAAGATATGTAAGAAATGTCCGTTGATGACTCGGGGATATTGTTTTCCGGCTGATCTGATGCTTCTCCCTTTTGACGAATTCGATGTAATATTGGGCATGGACTGGCTAAATGCGCATGAGGCTATTATGAATTGTCGAAGTAAGAGTATAGAATTGAAATGTCAGAATGGTGAGATTCTTCGGATTGAATCAAATGATTCGAATGAACTACCGATAGTGATTTCTGCCATGAGGGCTCAGAAGTATGTCAGAAAAGGCTATGATGCGTATTTAGCGTATGTGATGAATTCTAGCAAAACAGAATTAAAAATTGAGTCTGTACCAGTTGTTTGTGAGTTTTCAGATGTTTTTCCGGAAGAATTACCAGGTTTACCGCCGATTAGAGAAGTTGAATTCGGTATTGAATTGTTACCGGACACTACTCCGATATCGATAGCTCCATACAGAATGGCACCGACGAAATTAAAAGAGTTGAAAGCATAGTTACAAGAATTGACGGATAGAGGTTTCGCGAGACCGAGCTTTTCACCTTGGGGTGCTCCTGTATTATTTGTGAAAAAGAAAGATGGAACGATGAGAATGTGTATTGATTACCGACAGTTGAACAAGGTAACAGTGAAGAATAAATACCCTCTTCCGCGGATTGATGATTTATTCGATCAGTTAAAAGGAGCTACTATATTTTCAAAGATTGATTTAAGATCGGGTTATTACCAGTTGCGAGTTAAAGATTCAGATATATCAAAAACTGCTTTCAGAACACGATACAGACATTATGAGTTTCTGGTCATGCCTTTCGGGTTAACAAATGCACCTGCAGTGTTCATGGACTTGATGAACCATGTATTCAAACCGTATTTAGATAGATTCGTTGTCGTGTTCATTGATGACATTCTGATCTATTCACGTGATGAGGTAGAGCATACTGAGCATCTGAGAATTGTGTTGCAAATTCTAATAGATAAGCAATTGTTTGCCAAATTCAGCAAATGTGAATTTTGGCTTCGAGAAGTCGGATTTTTGGGTCATATTGTTTCTGCGGAAGGCATCAGAGTAGATCCGAGTAAAATATATGCTATTATAGACTGGAAACCCCTGAGAAATGTATCTGAGATTAGAAGTTTTCTGGGATTAGCGGGATATTACCGAAGATTTGTTAAAGGATTCTCGATGATTACAGTGCCGTTGGCTCGATTGTTGAAGAAAGATGTGAAATTCGAGTGGACTGATACATGTCAATAGAGTTTCGAACAGTTGAAAGCCCTGTTAACAGAAGCTCCGGTTTTAGTTCAACCCGAATCGGGGAAAGAATTTGTTATATACAATGATGCATCTATTATCGGACTGGGCTGTGTATTGATGCAAAACGGGAAAGTCATAGCTTATGCCTCCCGACAGTTAAAACCGCATGAGAAGAACTACCCGATGCATGATCTTGAGTTAGCTGCTATAGTATTTGCATTAAAGATTTGGCGGCATTACTTATACGGTGAGAAATGTAGAATTTTTACCGATCATAAAAGTCTAAAGTATCTGATGTCACAGAAAGATTTAAATATGCGACAGCGGAGATGGCTCGAACTCCTAAAAGACTATGAATTTGTAATTGATTATCATCCAGGGAAAGCTAATGTTATAGCTGATGCGTTAAGTCGAAAGTCTCTGTTTGCTTTGCGAGCTTTGAATGCTCGAATGACGTTATCTGATGATGGATCTATTCTAGCTGAACTAAAGGCTAAACCGTTGATTCTACAGCAAATTTTGAAGCTCAAAGGACTGATCCCGATCTGTAAGCTAAACGACTTCACTGTGAGTCTAATTCTGATTTCGACTTTTCTATAAGGAATGATGATTGTTTAATGTTCCGAAATAGAATCTGTATACCGAAAAATAGTGAACTCATTCAGAAAGTTCTACACGAGGGACATGATAGTCAATTTTTAGTTCATCCGGGTAGCACTAAGATGTATAACGATTTGATACAGCAATACTGGTGGTCAGGAATGAAACGTGACATATCAAAATTCGTATCGAAATGTTTGATCTGTCAGCAAGTTAAAGCTGAACATCAGGTACCGTCAGGTTTATTACAGCTTATTATGATTCCGGAATGGAAATGGGATAGAGTCACTATGGATTTTGTATTTGGACTACCTCTGTCTCCGAAGAAGAAAAATGCAATCTGGGTTATCGTTGACAGATTGACGAAGTCTGCACATTTTATACCGGTACGTACTGATTATTCTCTGGATAAATTAGCGGAACTATATGCATCTGAAATTGTGCGATTACATGGTATACCGTTATCCATTGTGTCTGATAGAGATCCGAGGTTTACCTCGAGATTCTGGAAGAAGTTTCAAGAGGCTTTGGGAACGAAATTGAGTTTGAGTGCGGCATTTCATCCCCAGATCGATGGTCAGTCTGAAAGAGTTATTCAGACTCTGGAAGACATGTTACGGTGTTGTATTCTCGAATTCGAAAGTAATTGGGAGAAATACTTACCTCTGATAGAGTTTGAATACAATAACAGTTTTCAAACGAGTTTAAAGATGGCTTCATATGAAGCTTTATATGGTCGTAAATGTCGAACACCGCTATACTGGACAGAATTGAGTGAGAGAAAGTTACACGGGGTTGATCTAATCTGAGATACAGAGGAAAAAGTGAAAGTGATACGTGACAGTTTGAAAATAGCTTCAGACAGACAGAAATCTTATGCCAATTTGAAACGGAAATAAATAGAGTTTCGGGTCGGAGAAAGAGTATTTCTGAAAGTATCACCGTGGAAGAAAATTCTTCGTTTCGGCAGAAAAGGAAAGTTAAGTCCTCGTTTTATCTGGCCGTATGAAATTGTGGAACGAATTGGACCTGTAGCTTACCGATTATCGTTACCGTCTGAGCTTGAAAAGATTCACGACGTATTTCACGTTTCAATGCTTCGACGATACCGATCTGATCCGTCTCATGTCATTTCTCCCATAGATGTGGAAATACAGTCTGATCTATCTTACACCGAAGAACCGATTAGAATTCTGGCTCGAGAAATCAAAGAATTGAGAAATAAGTGTATAGCACTTGTAAAAGTTCTCTGGTGTAAACACAGAATAGAGGAAGCTACATGGGAACTCGAGGAACCTATGCGAAAACAATACCCAAATCTGTTTATTGGTAAGATTTTCGGGACGAAAATCCCTAAAGGGGGGAGAGTTGTAACAGCCCACTTTATACCCTAGTCGGAACGAGTGGTTTCGGAACCACTTAACCGAGTCAAAATATTATTTTAAATGCTTTAATATATTTTACAATATGATAGATATATGGTGTGAAAGTTTCGTATTGAAATTTTACTGTCTGATCGGTTAATTTGATAAAAAGGATTAAATCGCATAAAGCGATAAATTAGAGTTCTATTTTATAAATGGCTTATTTGAGCATGGCTTTATAAAAGGAGGTACTTGCATGGCAATTATGCCATTTTTAATTGGAGTGGTTGGTAATGGACCATTATGTCCATGTTTTATAATGTTTTATAATTATTTTACAAAGGTTAAAATAGTCATTTAGCTATATTATATGTTTTAAATTAAGAAAAACATGAAAATGCTTTCATAATTTCATGTTCTTCACCGATTATACAAAAGCAAAAGAAGGGTTTTAAAGCTTTCCAACATTCGGTTATTTCAAGCTTAATTCAAGGTTCGTTTTTGTCCCGTTTTCGATAATTTTTACGTTTTTGAGATCGTTGCTTCGTATATTAACCGACCCGTACCTCAATTTTTGATTTTGATTATGTTTTTAAAAAATGCCATTGATAAATCTTGATATATTGATAGATTTTGGACGAATTATTGTATATTATATGAGAAAATACAAGAATTTTAAAGTAAATTTTGATGAAAATGAGTTTAAGGATTTATTTGCAAAAAGATAGGATTTTTGAGGTTAAATTTGTGATTACTTAAAAGATATATGCTTGTATAAGCCCCTTGAATATTCGGCTATGGTAAATTGGGGGATTGATTGTGTAATTTGCCATTTGGTGTTAAAAGGGCTAAATTGCAAAGTGTTGAAAGTATAGGGGCTAATTTGCAAATAGGTCAAAATATATGTTTTTGGATTGAATTGAATATGTGAGTTAGTAAATAGCTGAATTTGATTTAATTTAGATAAAGACGATCGAATCCTGGAACTTGATCGGGGAAAACGGAAAATAGACGAGTAAATACGGGATTTCGAGGTAAGTTCGTATAACGAATTTAATGTATTTATATATGTTCATATGTATTGTTATTTGAAAATATGAAATGCTAGATGATTAAATAGCCTAATGGAACGAGTATATATGAGATTGAAATAGAAATGTTAAATTGTTACAAGTGATAAATTGAATACCGAGCCCCGTTAGAACCGTAGAAGTCTATAGGATACGAGTGACATGTCACTAGGGCTACAGGGTGGTTCGAGCTCCTGCATTTGTTGCGGACTCACCACGTGCTCATGAGCTACAGGTTTATCCTTCGGGATTACATGTTCAGCTTACGGGCTTACCGATTATCTTTCGGGATTATATGTTCAGCCTATGGGCTTACCGATTATCCTTTGGGATTATATGTTCAGCCCTCGAGCTTACCGTACAGGCTCGAAAGAGCATATATGATGCATTGACGGATTACAGGTTATATGTATATACACTGTGTGTGTATCACCCGAGTATCTTTCGATGTTCTTATAGGTTCAACGGGCAATACCGATACATGTTACAGGAAAAGTTAATTGATATTTGAATATATGAGAAAGATGTTATGTGAATACATGAATGGTATAAGGTACATGTTATAAGAGTTATGTGCTATACATGAGATAATGAAGTATATGAAATACATGTCATATGATTTGTATGAATGGAATGATACTAGTTACATGATCAACATGTTATATGAGAAAGTGCAAAATGAAGGCATATTATGTCATATGATTTACAAGATTTGTACATGTTACATGAAATGAAGTTTTTGATAAGCTTTTATATATATGATATGTTATGAAACTACATGAACTAATGAGTGTGAGCTTGTGCAATAGGCTATAATATCATATGTTTGTAATGGTGTAACGTCCCCACGCCCGAAACCGTCACCGGAGTCGAGTTTGAGGTGTTACTAAACACAATTTACCATTTTAAACAACTTTACAAAATCTATTTTCATTTTCGGAATAAATTGTTTTCTGCGTCATGGTCGGTCAAAAAATCATATCTCGAGTTACAAAACTCGAAATCAAGATCCGTAAATTTTCCCTGAATCTAGACTCATATATCTATTCACTAATTTTTTTCTATAATTTTTTACTAAGCGGATTAGTACAGTTTATTAGTTAAAGTTTCCCCTGTTTCAGAACTCGACTGCACTGACCTCTACTCATTACGAATCACTTTTCTCCCTGTAAAAATTTCATATAACTATACCATTTATTTCTATTAAAACTAGATTCAATAAGGAATCTAGGCATATAAATTAATCCTCCTAATTATTTTTGTACAATTTATGGTGAATTTTCAAAGTTGGAACAGGGGATCCAGAAATTGCTCTGGCCCTGTTTCACTAAAACTCAAATATCTCATAACGTATAACTCCTTTACCTATTTTTCTTCTTCCATATGAAAGTAGACATGATAAGCTTCAATTTAATAACTAATCCATCATCAAATTCAATTTATATGATTTTTAGTGAATTTTCAAACTCACGTCAGTGTTGCTGCAATGTTCTGTTTTATGGCTAATTTCATTTTCATAAAAGCTTTTATATACTAGATAACCTATTATTCTTTCATGACATCAAACATAATCTATATTAGCCATTTCAATGACTCAACATTATCAAGCATTTCCTCAACCAAACCACCACCATATCACAAGATTATTTACACAAAGTAGGTATATTACTATACATGCCATACTAAATCTTACAAGCCATTTACCAAAAAGTCCTTTGGATAGTGTGAACGAGTCTTCGACCTATCCCGATTCTCGAGCCGGCTTGTCCAAAACTACAATGAATGAAAAGGAGGGAGTAAGCATAAATGCTTAGTAAGTTTACATGCAAATAACAAGTAACATAACAAAGTCATTATGCCAAACAACATTAACATAGCATCACCAAAACATATGTCGCAATTCTAGTCATCATACTTCATCTTACCACATTTTTGTTGTTGTCTCGGGTTTCAACCCAAGGGTTAAGTACATACCTGTCCAATACGGCCATTTCTCAACATTACCGAATTGTCACTTACGTCTTGAGTGCCTTTCCATTTCACTTGAATTTTACCCGTTGAACACATTGGAATACAACTCGGATACACGGATCATTTGCACATAAGTGCTGAATATGTAGTCAATCAATCATGTAACCCGCCCATAAACGAACTCGGACTCAACTCAACGAGCTCGGGCGTTCGCATCCATAAGTGAACTCGGACTCAACTCAACGAGCTCGGATGCCTAGTTACATCTCACGAACTCGGACTCAACTCAACGAGTTCGGACATTCGCACCCATAAGTGAACTCGGACTCAACTCAACGAGCTCGGGTGCCACACCATCCTAGTGACATGTCACTTGTATCCTAATCTATTCCCAAGGTTCAAACGGGATTTTCCTCGATCACTTATCCTTGCCGTCTTCCACATAATACCGGAACCAATACTCGGTAGCAATTTATATTTAACAAGTAGCACATATAATTTGCATATTGTTCAAAAATAACCACAAAGCATATATTTCATGATAAAAATCAGCATATCATATAAATAACATCGATTAACTTAAAAATAACAGTTATGTTACATTATTTGCACATGAACTTACCTTAGTACCAAAATACAAAGATTTTTGCAATTTAGTCCGTAATCTTTTCTTTTCCTCGATCAAGGTTGATTCCACGTCTTTCTTGATCTAAAATAACACATTTAGCTAATTTAATACTCACATTATCAAAATAGTCCTAAATTCAAATTTTGGAAAAATTACAATTTTGCCCCTAAACTTTTGCATATTTACACTTTTGCCCCAAAGCTCGGGAATTAAATTTTATCACAAATTCTTATGTTTTAGGACATGCTGATCATTTATTTACCATTAGCAAGCTCAAATTCATACTAAAACACTTACTTATGAATAATATGTACTTTTACCGATTAAGCCGTTTTACTCGTTTTTACTTAAAACCGAGTAGCACAAGTTTTCTAACATAATTTAAAACCTCATATTCTATCATAAAACATCAAAATACACAAATTTCACCTATGGGTATTTTTCCAACTATGAACCCTAACTTAAATTATTGCTAACATAAGCTTTATCGAGCTACCGGGATTTCAAAAACGTAAAAATCATTAAAAACGAGGCTTAGAATCACTTACTATGAAGCTTGGAAGCTTGAAACAAACCCTAGCTATGGAGAACCCTTGAAATTTCGTGGTAATGAAGAAGATGACCAATTTTGTGTTATTTTTCCCTTTTTATTTCATTAAATGTCCAAATGACCAAAATGCCCCTCCATACTAAACTTTCAAAAATTCCTTCCATGTCCTAGTTTGTCCATGAACATAAAATGGGTCTAATTACCGTTTAAGACCTCCTAATTAATATTTCAAAGCAATTTCATACTGAAAACTTCTAGAATGCAAGTTTTGCAACTTATTCGATTTAATCCCTAACTTCAAATCAAGCACTTTACGCTTAGAATTTCTTCACGAAATTTTCACACCATCATAAAATCATATCATAAACATCAAAATAATTATAATATAATTATTTCTACCTCGGATTTGTGGTCACGAAACCACTATTCCGGTTAGGCCCTAATTCGGGATATTACAAATAGCCTTACTTATGGATACCTCATTGAAATGGTAAGTTTCATTTCATGTTATATGGACTTACTAAGCTTTAGAAGCTTATTCCGTTTATTTCTTTCACTGTCTTCTAGATTCGGAAGCTAGCTCAGATATCGGACGAGTCGGGGATTGCTATCACACTATCGATAAAGCTTCGGTACTTTTGAATATTTTGCAAACGTTTGGTCATGGCATGTATAGGCTAGTACTTTAGTGAACATGATATATTTTGGTAAATGATCAAGCTATGAGATGTGGCTTGGGTCATATATGAATATAATCAAGTACTTGAGTTGTCCTTTAGCTATATGTGCTTATGGAAAGATATGGGATTTTTGATGAGGTTATAAGCTTGCATAATTGATATGTATATATGTGTGGATGAGTGCATGGAATTGGTCATTTAGGCCTTTGAGTTGGTGTGCTTGATTTGTGAATGAATTGAGATGATTTTGGGTCCATTTTGTGCTTGAATTGGTATGTTTTAGGTTGGTAGAATGGCATGAAATGTTGTTGGTTAATGGCTAGTAGAAATGACCCATATTGGGTGGCAAATTGGCTTAAACCAAGCCTATATTTGTGCCACACGGCCAGGGAACACGGGCGTGTGTTTCGACCGTGTGTCCCCTGCACCTTGATGTTTTGGTCAGTTTTGGTACACGGCCTAGACACACGGGCGTGTCTGGTAACTCGTAGCTGTGTGAAATTTGGCAGTATAGTCACACGGTCTGCTCTGTTTTGTACACGGGCGTGTCTGGCAGCCGTGTGATATTTGACAGTTTCGACCACGGGGTAAGGGCACGGACGTGCCTAGGCCGTGGGCGACACACGGCCTAACCCCATGGGCGTGTTGGACAGCCGTGTGGGGTAAGTCAGATTCGACCACGGGCTAAAAGGTTTAGGCGTGTTAGGAGGGACACGGCCGTGTGATAAGAACACGGGCAAGGGGCACGGTCGTGTGTCCCTAACTTAAAAATTTCACAAATTTTTCCCTATCTTTTAGCATGTTTCCAACTAGATTTCCAATAGTTATATGCATCATTTTATGATTAATTGAAGCATGTTCTAATGATAGATGATACGTGATGGTTCTTGATTAAAAAGTTTAATATTTTACTGCTCCGGTCTATGTTACAAGTCCGGTAATGCCCCTTACCTATTCTGGTGACGGTTACGGGATAGGGGTGTTACAGAGTTACACGGTTATAAACACGGGCTGGACACGACCATGTGCCCCTATATTGAATGTCCACTCAGCCTGGCAACACAGGCGTGTGTCCCCTACACCTTGGAAAAATTTTGATATTTTACGAAAACTTCTCTGAGTTCCTAGTTTAGTCTTGACTTATTTTGTAATGCATAATTTGGACCTCGATGGCTCATAAAAGGGTCGTTATGATTGTATATGATTGTTTTCTAATATGAATGTTAAATGATATGAAAATGTCTGTAATTGATTTGTATATTCCAGTAATACTCTGTAACCCTGTTCTGGTGACGGGTATGGGTTAAGGGTGTTACACTTATTGGTATCAGAGCTATGGTTTAGTCGATTCTTGGACTAACGTAGCGTATATGAGTCTAGCTATACCTGTCATTTTATAACATCTGATAGTGTGATATCTCCTGACTATTTTAAAATATGTTTTTCATATAGTCATGTCATCCAACCAAGTTGAATCTGGAGAAGCTGAGAGTAATGCGCAAGCTTCAGTTCAAAGAGCAGCCTTAAGTAGTAGAAGGCCCGTATCTGAGGGCTGAGGAGTAGAGGTTAACGAAGCCTTATTCCAAATGATGAACGAGTGGTTTATTAAATTCGTAAGAACAAATTCAGCTTTAAAACAACCTCCACCCCTTCATGTTTCTCATCCGGTTCTAGATATGCCTCAAGGTATAGAACTTGTTTGAACTGGTAAGCCTCCTGTAGATAAAATCTGTAAATATGGGGCAAAAGAATTCAGAGCTACAGCTGAAGATGATCCTGAAAGAGCTGAATTCTGGTTGGAAAATACTATTAGCGTTCTGGATGAACTATCTTGTACACCAGTCGAATGTCTGAAATATGTTGTGTTTTTGTTAAAAGATTCAGCCTCCCAGTGGTGGAATACCTTAATTTCTATTGTACCTAAAGAGAGGATTACATGGGAATTTTTTCAAACGAAATTCGAAAAGAAATATATTAGCCATAGATTTCTTTATCAAAAATGGAAAGAATTTCTGGAACTCAGACAGGGGCATATTATAGTATCAGAATACAAATGGGAACTTGTCCGACTAAGTAAGTACGCTTGAAAATGTATCCCGACTAAACTCACAATGTGTAAGCAATTTGAGGAAGGTTTAAATGAAGATATAAAATTGTTAGTTGGGATTCTAGAATTAAAAGAATTTGTTATACTGATAGACCGAGCACATAAAGCTGAAAAATTAAGTAAAGAAAAGAGACAAGTTGAGATGGAAGTCAAAATTTCAAGTAAAATATTTACGGGTAAGTGACAACAGTAGGCTTCAAAGAAATCAAAATGATATTATGATTGTTCCACTGCCTCTGCAGGATATTCGGGTAAAGATAGATGTATTCAACGCTCTAGTCGAAGATCTCAGGCTACATCTGTAGCAAGTGTAGGTAGTGTTCGAAATCTCAAACTTAGATGCAAGCACTGTAATAAACTGTATTTTAGAGAGTGCCACATGAAAAGCGGAGCTTGTTTTAGATGTGGTTCCTTTGACCACTATCTTAGAGACTACCCAAAAAAGCTTGAGAAAGATACCGTTCAAACTTTAAAGTCGAGCAACCCCACCATGATATGTTGATTGGTTAAAGTATCAAACCCCCTAGGCTAGTATGTGATGGTGGATAAAATCTGCAAGAATTGTCCGTTAATGGTACAGGGTTATTGTTTCCCAGTTGATTTGATGGTATTACCCATTTGATGAATATGATGTGATTCTGGGTATAGATTGATTAACTTAGCATGATGCCATGGTAAATTGTAAAAAGAAGCACATTGTATTAAAATGTCAGAATGGTGAAATACTCTATATTGAATCAGATAAAATGGATAGGTTGTCTAATGTAATATCGGTCATGTCAGCACAGAAATATTTTAGAAAAGGTTATGATGCTTATCTTGCTTATGTGTTGGACACTAAAGTATTTGAGTCAAAGATTAAATTAGTGCCAGTTATTTGTGAATATCCTGATGTATTTCTAGAAGAGTTACCTAAATTACCGCCGATCAGAGAAGTTGAATTTTCTATAGACCTTGTTTCGAGAATAACACCAATATCAATAGTACTGTACAGAATGGCCTCTATAGGATTAAAAGATTGTGAGCACAGTTGCTAAAACAAACTGACAGGGGTTTTGCTCGACCTAGTTCATCACCTTAGAGTGCACTGGTTTTATTTCTCAAAAAGAAGGATGGATAGTTGAGATTATGTATTGATTATCGGCAGCTCAATAAAGTTACAATCGAGAATAAGTATCCATTACCTCGCATTGATAATTTATTTGACTAGTTGAAAGGTGCCACAGTGTTTTCAAAGATTGATCTCTCTTCCAGTTATTATCAGTTACAAGTGAAAGACTTGGATGTGCCAAAAATAGCCTTCAGAACTAGGTACGGACATTATGAATTCCTTCTAATGCCATTTGGTTTGACTAATGCACCTGAGGTATTTATGGATTTAATGAATAGAATCTTTAGACCGTATCTGGATAGATTTGTTTTGGTGTTTATTGATAATGTTTTGGTATATTCCTAAGATGAAAATGAACATGCTGATCATTTGAGAATTGTTCTACAAACTCTGCGTGAGAAACAACTGTATGCTAGATATAGAAAATATGAGTTTTAGCTCTAAAAATTTACTTTTCCAGGACAAATAGTTTCGGTGGAAAGTATTAGAGTTGCCTTGAAAAAAATTTCACAATTGTTAACTGGAAACCACCGAAAAATGTGTTTGAAGTCAGAAGTTTTCTGAAATTAGTCAGTTACTATTGGAGATTTATATAAAGGTTTTTAATGAGAGCTTCGCTGATGACAAGTCTACAATAGAAAGATGTGAAATTTGAATTGATTGACAAAAATATCAATAAAATTTTGATCGGTTGAAAGCCCCGTCGAATGAAGCACCAGTTCTTGTTCAGCCTAAATTGGGTAAGGAATTTGTGATTTACAGTGATGCATCATTGAATGGTTTATGTTGTGTCCCGATGCAAGAACGTAAAGTAATAGCCTATGCCTCTAGACAGTTAAAACCATATGGGACGAATTATCCAATACACGATTTAGAATTGGCTCAATCTTAGCTGAGTTAAAAGCTAAATCGACATTTCTACAGTATATTTCTAAAGCCTAAAAAAATAACGCTGAGTTACAGGATAAACGAGTATAATGTGAGTTAGCTTTTTATTCAGAATTTCAGATTGAACATGATTATTGCCTGTTATTCCAAGGCAGAGTCTGTGTATCGGAGAATTCAGAGCTTCTACCAAAAATTTTGCATAAAGCTCATAGTGGTAACATGTCTATTCACTTAGGAGTAATAAAATGTATAATGTGTAATGCCCCAAGGTTTAAATTTATGTTCTGATAAAACATGACACAAATATCTGTCTGCTTTAGTGGTTTATGTGTTCTGGGTGTGTGTGGAAAGTCCCAAGTTCAAGCCACAATTTTGGTAAATTTTGGTATTTTTATGAATAAAGCTCTAACTGGGTTCAGTAGGCTTTTAAGTAATTGTGTAATTTTATATCAGAATGGGTCTGCTAGTCTGGTGGTTAAGTGGAGTGTTAAGGTTGCTTATGGTCCTGTGTTCGATTCTTCGCGTTGACAAGGGATTTTTTTTTTTTTGCTATGTGGCTCGGCTAGAGTTTGAATTAGTTTAGACTTCGAGTAGTGGTTGGTTAGTAGGATTTGAGGGAGAAAAATAAGGTTGTGGATGTAGTGGGGTCTTTGTGAAACTCATTCCCTCCTTCAGAATTCTTTCTGCAGAGAAAAAAAATCTTGACATCTTTTTCCTCCTCTGTACTCTGTCATTTTTTTCCTTTGTCATTCCCTTTTCCTATTTTTCCCTTTTAATTTTCCTATTTATTTGTCCAAGCAAAGTACCCTCGACTCTGTGTCTCTGTGTGTTATTGGTAAGTTGGTTCTGACCAAACCTTGTTTTGATTAATGTATTGGCGGCTAATGGGGTTCATTTCTGTCTTAGGTGAAGTTTAAGGGGCTACAGATCAGCCATTTACGTTTTAAAGGTGTGAAGTTCTTGTTGTCCGAACGGAGGTAAGGTTTTTAATGAATGGAAGTCAACTATCTCGCTATAATCTCATTTAGGTTCCGTTAAAATCACTAAATTTGGATTTTGGATTATCGATTATAGGTTCTAAAGAGCTCGTGGTTGCGTGAGCTCGAATGTATACCAGGTGTGTACCTAAAAACACAAAAAATGAGAATCAGCGAAAGCCGAAAAATAAAACTCTCGATGCCACACGAGCTTGTGGTCGCCCATGTGGTAGGTCGTGTGGCATTACACGACCATGTGATTGACGAGGCCAGGCTATGCGCGCATGACACAGGTGCATGACACGGCCGTGTAATAACCGGCGAAGCCATGTTCGAGACACGGGCTTGACGAATTGGGCTGTATGGGCCATACGGACATGTGGGCCTACACGAACTTGTGGGATTCTAGGCCAGGCCGTGTGATCCACACGGACTAGGCCAATTTGGGCCGTGTGGGCCACATGGGCATGTGAGCCCATTTTTTTGGAAAGTTCTGCAAGGTCGCACTAGTCGCCCAAGTCGACTGTGACCTATGGTAGAGTCGGTAAGGATAGCTTAGACCCCTAGTTTCGTGATCTAATTATGTGATGTATGAATTAAGCATGTTACGCTTAGCATGTATATCTAACTAATTGTATAATCTGATAAAATGCATTATAGCATGTCATATTTGTATGTTGCATTGCATTAGGGTTGGGTTGATGTGGATGGAGGAAGTATTTCTGAGAGGCTCCTAAGCCTGATTTCTAGTAGCTTAGCTACAATTATTCTATTATTGTGTCGTATTTCGATAGAACGTGGTGTATTAGAATGGGTGTGTCAATTTTATCCCTACATGGTGTGCAAGGTTAGATGGAGTTGGTGTGCAAAGCTTGTGGGTTGGGTTCAGTTAATCTGTTCTATTCTGCATATGATATCTGGGATGGGTTAAGGCCCTAAGTAATATCTGATTCGATACTTGAGTGGGCTAAGGCCTTAATTGATTTTGAAAAGGGCTTTGGCCCGAACTGTAAACTTTTGACATCTGATATGTATTCTGTTGTGTGATTTCTGTGGGGATTACACACTGAGTTTTTGAAAACGCACTCTTTTCTGTTTATTCTATGTAGGTAATTCCCAGACTTAACGGATCGATGCAATAGATGACTCGATGGTGGACAAAAAAGTTCTAGACTATATTCCACTATTTTTCTGATTTAGGTATTATTTGAGGTTTATGATGTAATTTTGGACCTGGAATTTTGGTTTTTAATTTGACTTTTAAACTGTCAATGATTGTTTTACTTTAGACAAGCATGCTCAAAAACTCAGTTTTCATTAAAAACGAGCGGTTTTCCTCAAAATTAAGATTTTTGGAATTAATAATGGATTTTCTTAAAAATAATATGTTTTCTAAAATCTTTCGTGTAAAAGAGATATGTTTTAATCACGAAAAGGGTTATGTATTTCTAATCTAGGGTAAAGTAAAGATTAAATAAATGGAACAGTTTTAACTCGTCAAACACAATTTCAAAAGCACTATTGTGTGACATCACCGTATTTGGCCATAACGTCTAGGCTAGGTTTGGAGTGTTATATTTAGTGTTATCAAAGCCAGGTTGCAAAACTCGGCTGTGGATTGGGTTTTAAATTGATTCAAAGAAATGATGTCCAATGGTCGAAATATTTTGACTGAGTGTGTGAGTACACTGAGTCTCCGGCATCGATGCAGTAAGTTTTTTGAAACTCTGTTAGATTTGTCTAAAAATATGATTAGAATATTCTAAAACTACTCTAGGTAGTATACCATACTAAAACCACTCTAGATAGTGTAAACTGGAAACTGTAGTGAGACTACTACTTGCGATAACAGACTCTGAACATTCTTATACTATACTACATAAAATATCTATTAATAAATATCGAAATTGTTAACTAATGCATAAAATTGTTAATACAAATAAACGCGATTAGACAATGAGCACAAGAGGTACACGTGGAGTGGGTACTAGAGGCCGTGGTAGATGCCATAGAGGGGCTCGAGCTGAGTCCTCTTTGCTAGGCAACATACCCAATTTAGACACTAGTGAGACGCCGGTGCCGCTTGTTATGTAGACTGGATCTGGGTCTCATGATCGTGTTGCTGGAGACGATGCACTATCCCAAGCCATGTTGGGGATATTAGAGAGGGTCGCTGGGCCCAACACTGGATATAGGGGCTAAATTATTCAGTGGTGTCACAAGAGTCGACCCTTACATGGCCGAGTATTGGATGGAGGCCATGAAAAGAATTATGGATAACCTGGACTTTACCGCTAAGCAGAAGCTTAAGGGGGTTGTTTCTCTGCTTCATGACGAGGCATACCAGTGGTGGCTGAAGGTTAAGGAGGGCACTCAGCCCGACCAATTGACCTGGGATTATTTTAAGACTACGTTCCACGGTAAGTATATGGGAGCTAGCTACATTGATGCCAGGAGGCGTGAGTTTCTTAATCTCACACAGGGGTCGTTTTGTGGCCGAATATGGGGGGAGTTTTTGAGGTTGAGCCACTATACGCAAGGCATGGTGGCGATTGAGTATGAATGTTGTGTCCATTTCAAAGATGGACTTCGAGATAGTTTTAGGATTTTGATAGCTCCGTAAAAGGACAATGATTTTGCTACTTTAGTTGAGAAGGCGAAGATCGCCAAAGAGGTAAAGCACGCTGAGCGCCAAAACCGAAAGAGAGGAAAGAGTAAGAGGGATTTGGAGCCCTCAAGTTTTGAGATGAGGCCTAAAAAAAAGGTCAAGTCTGATGGGCCAGAGAAAGTTGGGCCCCCTGTTGCACCTATTGGGGTGGCGCTTTGTGAGCATTATGGTAGAAGCCATCCGAGCAAGTGTTGGAGGACTACTGGAGCACATCTGAGATGTGGGTTGACTGAGCACTATGTTAGAGACTGTCCATTAAGAACTAATCAGATGTGAGCTCCAGTTAATAGGACTACACAACCGCGGAGGGTAATTCAGCAGCCACCTAGGGGTAAAGGTGAGACAATGGGTGGTAACAGCATGGGCCAATGACAGAGAGCAGTGAGCAGAGGTGCTTGACTGACTGAGGCAGGCAGCCTGCGTGGGTCTATGCTGCTTGTTTTCGAGAGGACAGAAATACTCCAGACATCATCACGGGTATTTTTTTATATTTAATGTACCTTATCTTGCACTAATAGACATAGGCTCTACACACTCATATGTAGCTAGTACTGTGTTTGAAACGTTAGGGATTCTAGTCGAGAGTACTAATAATGAGGTAACTATGTTAAGTCCTTTGGGGCAATTTGTGTGGGTTAGTAGATTGCATAGAGACGTTCTGCTAGAAGTTCAAGGGACAATGTCTCTCGCTGATCTGATGGAGCTTCCATTTGGGTAGTTTGACTTGATTTTGGGAATGGACTGGTTGGTTAAGCACCAAGAGTCTGGATTGTGCGACGAAAAAGGTTGTCTTGAAGACCGAGGAGGACAACGAGGTAGTCGTGATTGGGGAACAACAAGATTATTTGACTACTGTAATTTCTACGTTGGTGGCAGAAAAGTTAGTGAGGAAAGGGTGTGAGGCATTCTTGGCCTACATTAGTATTTCTGATTCTAGGGACTCTTTGATTTAAGAGCATCAGAACCGTGAGGGAATTTCAAGATGTTTTTTTTGAGGAACCACCAGGGTTGCCTCTGAGCCGAGAGGTGGAATTTAGGATTGAGCTTATTCCAAGTACAGCTTTGGCGTCTACCGCCCCTTATCAAATGGCACCGAAGGAGCTCACAGAACTTAAGGCTTAGATTCAAGAACTGCTAGATCGTGGGTTTATTCGTCCCAGTATGTCTCCGTGGGGAGCACCTGTTTTATTTGTGAAAAAGAAAGATGGGACAATGAGGATGTGTATTAACTACTGACAGCTGAACAAGTGAACAATCAAGAACAAGTACCCACTTCCGAGGATAGATGATCTATTTGACCAATTCAGAGAAGCTTCTGTGTTTTCTAAAATTGATCTACGTTCGGGATATGATCAGTTCAGAGTTAAGGAGGCTGATGTGCATAAGACAGCATTTAGGACTCGATGTGGACATTACGAGTTCTTAGTTATCCCTTTTGGGTTGACTAATGCACCAGTAGCATTTATAGAGTTGATGAACTGAGTGTTCCAGCCTTATTTGGATCAGTTCGTGGTAGTATTCATCAATGACATCTTGTTGTTTTCCAAGTCTGAGGACGAGCACGATGAATATCTCAGAGTGGTACTACAGACTCTTCATGAGAAATAGTTGTTTGCGAAGTTCAGTAAGTATGAGTTTTGACTCTGAGAAGTAACCTTTTTGGGACATGTGTTTTTTGTTGAGGGGATTCTTGTTGATCCTCGTAAGATAGAGGCTGTGTTGGATTGGAAATAGCAGAAGAATGTGCCTGAAATCTGCAGCTTTTTAGGGCTAACAGGGCATTACTGATATTTTGTAGAAGGGTTCTCTTTGATCGCAGCTCCAATGACTAAGCTTCTGTGTAACAGAGTCCTTTTGTCCGGTCTAATGCACAGCAAGAGAGCTTTGAGAAGCTCAAAACTGTTTTGACTCATACTCCTGTTCTGATATAGCCTGAACCCGGTAAAGACTTTGTTATGTATAGTGATGCGTCGCATGTGGGACTGGGATGTGTTTTGATGCAAGACGGTAAGGTGGTTGCTTATGTGTCTCGTCAACTCAAGACGCATGAAGCTAATTATCCGATGCACGATTTGGAACTAGCAGTGGTAGTCTTTACTCTAAAAATTTGGATGCACTATCTATACGGTGAGAGGTGTACTTTCTACACTGATCATAAAAGCCTCAAATATCACCTCTTTAAAAAGGAGTTAAACTTTAAGCAGCATAGATGGGTTGAGTTGCTTAAGGATTATGATTGTACAATTGACTACCATCCCGGTAAGGCCAATGTGGTGGCCGATGCTTTGAGCCGTAGGGCTATGACCGATCTGAGAGTGATGTTTGCTCTACTTAGTTTATTCAACGATGGGAGTCTGCTAGCTGAACTTAAGGTTAAACAGACATAGATTGATCAAATTAGAGGTAAATAGTTAGAGGATAAGTCTCTTGAGTTGTGGTTTCAACAGATTAAGAGTAACAACACTTCTAACTTTGGTTTAAACAGTGATGGGGTACTGTGTGTCCGTAATCAGATTTGTGTACCGTATAATGAGGATTTAAGACAGTCGATTCTGAGGGAAGCGCGTAGTAGCCCTTATGCTATGCATCCCGATGGAAATAAAATGTACCGAGATCTCTGAGAGTTATACTGGTGGCTCGGGTTGAAGCGTGAGGTTACTAACTTCATGGCTCACTGTTTTGACTTGCCAGTAGCTTAAGGCTGAGCATCAGTTACCTTCGGGGTTGCTGCAGCCAGTTAAGATACCGTTATGGAAATGGGAACGAGTAACGATGAACTTCGTTAGTGGGTTGCCTCTAACACCCTCTAAGAAGGACCTGTCTCGATCATCATGAATCGATAGACCAAGTCTGGTCACTTCATTCTGGTTAGGATAGACTTCTCTCCACAGAAATTGGCTAAAATCTACATATCTAAAATAGTGAGACTACATGGGGTTCCTGTCTCGATCATCTTTGATAGGGATCCTCGCTTCACGTCTTAGTTCTGGAAAAAGCTACATGAGGCTCTGGGTTCAAGGCTAGACTTCAGTACTGCTTTCCATCCTCAGTCAGATGGTCAGTCGGAGAGGGTGATTAAAGTACTGGAGGATATGTTGAGAAGCTGCGTTATTGGTTTCTGAGGTAGTTAGGAGGAGTACTTGCCGTTACCAAAGTTTGTATACAATAACAGCTATTAGTCTAGGATCCAGATGGCACCTTACGAGGCCTTGTATGGTCGTAAGTGTCGAACTCCCTAGTGCTGGACTGAGTTGGGTGAACGACATGTTCTAGGTCCGAAATTGATATCTGAAGCTGAAGATGAGGTCATATTAATTTAGGATCGACTAAAAGCGGCTTCTGACAGGCAGAAGTCTTATGCTGATTTGAAGCGTCGAGAGATAGAGTATTCTGTAGGAGACTTCATTTTCGTCAAAGTCTCACAATGGAAGAAGGTACTGAGGTTCGGTCACAAGGGCAAGCTAAGCCCTCGATTTATTGGGCCGTACTGGATTTTAAAACGAGTAGGGCCAGTGGCATTCCACGTCTCGATATTGAGACGCTACCGCTCTTATCCCACTCATATTGTTTCGGTGGAGGACGTTGAGGTTAGACTAGATCTGACGTTTGAGGAGGAGTCGGTCTAAATTCTGGATCGCGACATTAAAGTTCTGCGTAGGAAATCTATTGATAAACTGTAAAAGTAACATATTTTAATCCTATTCTTAATGTGTTTATGGATGATTAATTATATAAATTAGTAAATTTGATGCTCCTAATCCCTTAAATTCATGTTTCTACACTTAAGAGAGCATTTGAGAGCAAAAGGAGCGAAAAAGGGGACAAAATCAGAGTTTTCAAGAACCACACAGCCTGGGCATTTTCCACATAGGCTGGGCACACGCCCATATGATCCACACGGGCAGGCCACACGCCCATGTGCCAGTCCATGTCGATATTGCTCCCTGTTTCCCAAACACATAGAAAAAGTCAATTTTTAGGGTTTCTGAGCATTCAAAAGTCTATAAATACATACTAGAAGAAGACTTAAATGGGGCATGAGTAGAAAGCAGAAATTACTCGAAGAATGCCGTTGGAATTGTCTCAAAAGCAGATCTACTTCAGATTGAAGATTCTCTATTCAAATTTCTCTCAAAGTTTATTTGGGTTTTTTCTATCTTGTTGTTATTTTAAATTTGAGATGTTTTCCTTTTACATTATGAACTAAACTCCCTAAACCTAGGGAGGATGAAACCTATGACGGATCTTATTATTTAATTTTTTGAATTACATGATAAATACTTGTTCTTGTTCTTAATTATATGTTCTTAATTCTTGCTTTAATATTTTTAGGATATTAATTAAAGTTGATGTGCTTATTCAGTGGAGCAAAAGTCCCTATTTAAGAGTAGATCTAGCATAATTAAGCGGAGTTGATTGCAACCCTAGAAATAGGATGACATAAATCTGCCGAATTAGAGTCAAATCTAATAAGGGAATCCATAGATCGAGTTAATGCGAAGATAGGGGTTTTAATTACAAAAAATTTCAATTAGAAAAAAATTTCAATTAATCAACCTAGAGTCAGTTGTTCTTAGTCTCAAAAGAGATATTAACATAATTTAGGGATTTCTACGGATCAAGACATGTGAATAAATTGTTTAATTTAGAGTCAAAATAATAAGTGAAGTCTAGGTAGATTCTTCCTTGGGTATTGTCTTTGTCATTGGTTTATTCGATAATTTCCTTCACTCTCTATCGTGTTCATAGCTAATTAGCTTAGTTAATTTTAGATTAAAGCAAACCCCATTTAATTATAGGCTAAATAATAGAAAGATAGCAACTACTAGTACTTTTAATCCTCGTGGATACGATATTCTAGACTCACTATAACTATACTTCTGTTCGATAGGTGCGCTTGCCTTTGTCAAGGTCTTAGTTAGTTTAGACGTCCATCATCTATCCCCTTAGTGAAGGTGTTGTGGTGGAATCATAATACTAAGGAGGCCACTTGGGAGCCGAAGGATTCGATGCGTTAACAGTATTCTAACCTTTTCTGATCAGGTAAAATTTCAAGGCCGAAATTTTCTTTTAGGGGGTAGAATTGCAACGTCCCTAGGTTTAAATTTATGCTCTGATAAAATATGACACAAATATCTATCTGCTTCAATGGTTAAGTGTTCTGGGTGTGTGTGGGAAGTCCCAAGTTCAAGCCACAATTTGGGTAAATTTTGGTATTTTTATGAATAAAGCTCTAACTAGGTTCAGTAGGCTTTTAAATAATTGTTGTAATTTTATATCATAATGGGCCTATTGGTTTGGTGGTTCAGTGGATTGTTAAGGTTACCTACGGTCATGTGTTCGATTCTTCGCGTTGAAAAGGGATGTTATTTTTTTTTCCTATGTGGGTCGACTAGAGTTTGAATTAGTTTGGACTCCGAGTAGTGGGTGGTTAATAGGATTTGAGGGAGAAAAATAAGGTTGTGGATGTAGTGAGGTCTTTGTGAAACTCATTCCCTCCTTCAGAATTCTTCCCGCAGAGAAAAAAAACCTAACATCTTTTTCCTCCTCCCTACTCTGTCGTTTTTTTCCTTTGATGCTCCCTCTTCCCATTTTCTTCCTTTTGCTTTCCTATTTGTTTGTTAAACAAGCCGAGTACCGCCGACTCGTATCTCTATGTGTTGTTGGTAAGTTGGTTCTAACCAAACCTTGTTTTGATTAATGTACTGGAGGCTAATGGGGTTCATTTTTGTCTTAAGTGAAGTTTAAGGGGTTGGAGATAAGCCATTTACGTTTTAAGGGTAAGAAGTTCTTGTGGTCCGAACGGAGGTAAGGTTTTTGATGAATGGAAGTCGACTATCTTGTTATAATCTCATTTAGTTCCGCTAAAATCACTGAATTTGGATTTTGCATTATTGATTATAGGTTCTAAAGCGCTCGTGGTTGCATTAGCTCGAATCAATACCAGGTGTGTACTCGAAAACACAAAAAACGAGAATCAATGAAAGTCGAAAAGTGAAACTATCGATGCCACATGGGCGTGTGGTCGCCCGTGTGGTAAGCCGTGCGACAATACACAGCCGTGTGATTGACGAGGCCAGACCGTGCACGCATGACACAGATGCATGACACGGCCAAGTGATGGCCGACGAGGCGTGTGTGAGACACGAGCTTGACCAATTGGGTTGTGTGGGCCAGACAGATGTATGGGCCCACATGGGCGTGTAAGATTCTGGGCCAGGCAGTGTGATCCACATGGCTTAGGCCAATTTGGGCCGTGTAGGCCACACGAACGTGTGGGCCCACAAGGGCCGACCATATGGGCGTGTGAGCTCATTTTTCTGGAAAGTTCTATAAGGTTGCATAGGTCGCCCAAGTCGACTGTGACCTATGGTAAGGTCGGTAAGCATAGCTTAGACCCCTAGTTTCGTGATCTAATTATAAGATGTTTGAATTAAGTATGTTATGCTTAGCATGTATATTGATTGATTGTATAATCTGATAAAATGCATTATAGCATGTTATATTTGTATGTTGCCTTGCATCAGGGTTGGGTTGATATGTATGGAGAAAGTATTTTTGAGAGGCTCTTAAGCCTGATTTCTGGCAGCTCAGCTACAATTATTCGATTATTATACCGCATTTTGGTACAACATGGTGTGTTTGGGTTGGGTAGGTCGATTTTTTCCCCACATGGTGTGCATGGTTGGACAGAGTTGGTGTGCAGGGCTAGTGGGTTGAGTTCAGTTAATCTGTTCTATTTTAAATATGATATCTGAGATGGGCTAAGGACCTAAGTAATATCCGATTTTATACCTGAGTGGGCTAAAGCCCTAACTGATTCTGAAAAGGGCTTCGGCCTGAACTGCAAACTTATGACATCTGATATGTATTTTGTTGTGTGATTTCTGTGGAGATTACACACTGAGTTTGCAAAAACTCGGTCTTTTCTGTTTAATCTATGTAGATAATCCCTAGACTTAATGGATCGGTGTAGCGGAGGACTCGATGGTGGCCACACGTAAAGTTCTGGACTGTATTCCCCTATTTTTCTAATTTGGGTATTATTTCAGGTTTATGATGTAATTTTTGACTTGGAATTTTGGTTTTTAATTTGGCTTTTAAACTGTCGATAATTGTTTTACTTTAGACAAGCATGCTCAAAAACTCAATTTTCATTAAAAACAAGCGGCTTTCCTCGAAATTAAGGTTTTTGGAATTAATAACGGATTTTTAAAAATAGTATATTTTCTAAAAGCTTCCGCGTAAAAGAGATATGTTTTAATGACAAAAACGGTTATGTATTTCTAATCTGGGGTAAAGTAAAGATTAAATAAATAGAACAGTTTTAACTCCTCAAACACGATTTTAAAACCACAATCATGTGACATCGTCGGATTCAGTCATAATGACCAGGCCGGGTTTGGGGTGTTACATAATGACTTTAAATAGATCTATTGATAACTGGAAATGAAACGTGATATTTCTAAATTCATATCCAGATGTTTGATATGTCAACAAGTTAAAGCAGAACATCAGGTACCTTCGGGATTATTACAGTCAATCACAATACCGGAATAGAAATGGGAAAGAGTTACTATGGATTTTGTATCATTGTTACCCTTATCTTCGACAAAGAAATCTGCCATTTGGGTAATCGTCGACATTTGACAGAAATCGGCAGTCCACATCCTAGTTCTGGAATAAGCTACAAGAGGCTTTGCGTACGCAATTAAATTTCAATACTGCATTTCATCCTAAAACCGATGGCCAGTCAGAGCATGTGATTCAGATTTTTGAAGATATGCTTTGGTCCTGTATATTGGAATTTGAAGGCAATTGGGAAAAATATATGCCATTAGTCGAATTCGCATATAATAACAGTTTTCAATCAGTATTAAAATGACATCATATGAAGCTCTGTATGATCATAAATGTAGAACTCCATTATATTAGACTGAGCTTAGTAAGAAAAATATACATGGAGTTTATCTGATCCGTGAAACTAAAGAAAGAGTGAAAGTAATCTGAGATAGTTTAAAAGCAGCTTCTGATCTTCAGAAATCCTATGCGGATCTAAAACGTAAAGAGATAGAATTTCAAGTTGGTGACAAGGTATTTCTAAAAGTTTCACCTTGGAAGAAAGTTCTTTTGTTTGGTCGTAAAGGAAAACTGAGTCCACGATTTATCGGGCCGTATGAGGATACTGAAAGAATCTAACATGTTGCGTACCGATTAGCTCTATCACTAAAACTTAACAGAATTCACAATTTTTTTCATGTGTCTATGTTACAACGATATCAGTCAAATCCTTCACATGTTATCTATCCAATGGAGGTCGAGATTCAACTTGACATGACATATAGTGAAGAACTGATCAAAATTCTAGCACTTGAGACGAAAGAATTGAGAAATAAAAAGGTAGCTTTAGTAAAAGTTTTCTGGCAACAGCATGGGGTAGAAGAGGCTACCTGGGAACCTGAGGAAACAATAAGAAAACAATATTCAAACCTCTTTACTGGTAAGATTTTCGAGGAGGAAAATTCTTTAAGTGGAAGAGTTGTAACAACCCATTTTCAATAAAATTAGAACAGTTGTTTCGGGACCATAAACCTGAGTCTGGAAGAAAATTTATTTTAATTTTTTTGCGGTCTGCATTATGATAGAAATGCCATATGAAAATTTCATTAAGAAAATTTTACCAATTACATGAATAATTTGATGAAAATGACCAAATTGCATAGAATAGAAAAGTTGAATTCTAGTAGCTAAAGGGATCAAATAGCTATGGAAATCAAAATTTGAGGTCCTTATATGGCAAATAGACCATTAAGAGATAAGCATGATGATTCATATTAGAAAATTAAATAAAGAAAAGGATTAAATTGGAAAGTGAAATAATAAAAGATGATAAATGATTCAATCATAAAAATATCATCATTTTATATCATCTTTCCCAAATAAAAACATAGAAACCCTAACTATGGAGACTTGAAGAAAGGAAAACTTATTTGGCTTAAGTAGTATATTTTTCAGTCCCATTTTTAGTAATTTTTTTTATTTTTGAGATCATAATAGCTTAATCTACCTATCTCAGGAATTAATTTGTGAAGTTATCAAAGTACTGGAGTTTCGCCATGGATGAATATAGTTGAATTATGATGTTCTATGGTAGAAAATGAAAGGTTGTTGATAGATTAACAACTTTTGTAATGGGAATTTTAATGAAATTATCACTTAGCAAATAAATTAAAAAGACGTAAAATTCATAGAAAATTCCAAATTTTGTGAAATACATGGGTTGCTATTGTGATATATGAAAATTGGTTAGGCTTGGAATAAGAATTAAATTGCATAAAGTTCATTTTCCGAGCCTAGGAACAAAATCGTAATTAATTCAAAGTATAGGGGTAAAATGGAAGTTTTACCAAAGATGTGTATTGGATTGAATTGAGTATGAAATTGTATTAAATTGATATTAAATTCATTCATAGAGATCTGGATAGACCAAATACGGAGTTAGACCGAGGAAAAGAAAGTGGCGGATTAGTAGATTTTGAGTACACGAACACTTGTCGAGGTTAGCTCGTGTAACTAAATTGTATATTTATATGTTGAAATTGAATGTTGTGTATGTGAATTGTGCAATAGACATGTATGAAAATCAGTCACATATCTGATAAAGTCTGTAACACCCCAAACCCAGCTTAGAAGATAGGTCTGAGTCTAACGCATCACATTGGAGGGTGAAACGAACATGCGGTGTAGTTGAAAACCCTTGAGAACCTTTGATTGTTTGCGGTTAAAAACAGTGAAAACTTGTAAGTTTGTAAGTTCGACTAAAACCTTAAGTTGTTAAATTAAAAACCTTAGTTTTTTTTGTATTACTAATATCCCCTGCTTCAGTTATAGCGAAAGCTTTTGTTTTAAAACCTATTTGTTGTGTTATCGCAATACTTTTGAAAACAGATATTTTTTATAAAACCATGCCCTAGAGCTACCAGATTCAAAAGATAAATAAATAATCCCATATTAAAACAAAACCAGAGAAAAGGCCTTATTACAGCAATTTAAACCCAAAGAGAATAATTTAAATAATGTAAAAGCAAGCATTATAAACTTAAGGCTGCTCGTAGTGTGGCCACCTCCGAGTCCTCCACAATGTCGAACTGCCTACTGAGGGTCACCCAAAAAAGGATAAAAGAGGGAGGTGAGTTTTCAAAACTCAGTGTGTAAAACCCTCAACAATCATATAGCAATCAATTTGGGCCTAAGCCCATTATAATAACACATGTCACATTTAATTGGGCCTAAGCCCACCTCATTATCAGAATCAATATATGCAATGCATAATGCCCAAACCAACCCTGAACTCCGTATCCCATCCAACCTTACACTCCTATGGGGATTTAATCGACCCACCCAGCCAGTACACCAATACTATAGCAAAGCTACTAATCACATAATTGGCTTAAAGCCTCCAATGGGTCCACAGTTGTCTCGGGTGACCCGTGCGACCTCACCCGAAAAGATCCACAGTCGTCTCGGACGACCCGTGCAATCTTAACAAATCAGATCAGTGGGTCCACAGTCATCTCGGGCGACCCATGCGACCCTATCAGATCACATCACTTCCTTCACATTCCCGTCCCCATGCGGTATAATGTCACATAATTGCAAACATAACATAATATGGCATACAGAACAATCATAATCATGTAGGGGCATTTTAGTTATTTTTTCCCTTCAGGGGCTTAACAGTTATTTCACAATTCGGAGTCTAAATACACTTACCGACCCACCAGTAGGTTCACAGCTATCTCGGGTGACTCGTGTAACCTTTTTCAATCAAAACATATAATTGGGCACAAGGCCCAATATGTAGCCCAAGTGGAGCCTACACGCTCGTGTGGCCCGCTAAGCCTAAATCTACCATTGGCCATGTGGTCAACATGACCAGCTCGTCTTTTCACAATCATTAGTGAATTTTGCTAAAGGCAAGCGCACGGGCCCATATGCCTCGTTTCGGCCCATTTGACCAGAAGCGGCCCAAGTCTATGAGATCACTCATGGGGCCTCTGTCATTGTACTGGTCCTTCCACACGAGCATTCGCACACTCGTGTAGCTGCCGTGTCCAAACTTTCATAAATCTGGCATTTCAATTTTTTAGGATTTCAGCTTTTGCCGATCTATCGCTAAAGTGGGGTGCATGTACACACCTTGCTAATGAGAATGCTTAGATCTACGTGCGTAAAACCTACATCCCAATCAGAACATTTCATTAATCCTTTATCAAAGTAAGATTAACCACTTAATCACGTAATCTAAAATACTCCTCCTTACCTTGTCTGCTCTAACGGTTTTGATCCCTCCAAGATCACTATCCCCCAAATGCTTCACGCCCTTATCACTAATATATAATGCAACCGATTTACAAAGTTAAACACTCAGCAAAGTGACTGGAAACCACATATATTGTGGTATAGGAACAAAAGCACACTTGGCTAAATCTTAACAACAAACCCAATGAGCTGAAATAGACATCTACTACAACCATCAATAAACTCAAAGAATAAGAGTATCTTTTGATTAGGTAACACCCTTGCAAAAAAATAATACCCAATACCAGAAATATAACAAAAAAGCCTTCTGCCAACACCACTCAGTAGATAGAATCAAAAAGGAAGGAACAATCGGCTTTAATAGTTTATGAGTATAAGAAGGACAAGGAAGGAGAGTGATCCCATCAGGTTTGAAGAAGAATCAGAGAAGAGTAAGAAAATAATGGAGGACGGCTAGAACAAAATGGCATAATTGGCCAAGCATAAGAGGGAAAGAGTGGAAAGAATATAGGTCAACATAAAAAGGTAATCGATCAAGAGAATAAATAAGAAGAGAAATGCCAATTCGGCAGAGACAAAGTGAAAGAGAGGTTTCAAGAAGACCCTATACACACCTTGTACCAATTCGGCACTAAGAAAAGAAATAAAAGCATAAAATGGTAAAGAAAGATGAAGGGTAAATCGGCTACTTCTTGAATAAAGAAATGTTTGGCTTAGCAAAGAACGAAAATGCTTAATACCAAAAAGGTAGAACACAAAACTCACTAGGTACCGAATGAACAAAAAGTCACAACCTCAAAACTAACAAAGGAAAAAAAATTGGCACAACCCCTTAAAAGACCAATACAGCACTACTCCTAAAAGAAAATACTCCCTATTGCCCCCAAAAACCGAATATACACCCCTCAAGACCCTTTTTGCCGAAATTCTCAACACAATACGGGACCTCTTTCGTTTCCATCAACAATTCAAATCCTATCCCAAAATTTCCTCCTCCTTTTTCTCCTTAATTTACTCCCCCACACCCATTCAAACCTTAAGACCAATTCAAACTTCCCTCCTGCAGAGTTCAAATGCAACTCAACCACCAGCTATCCACAAGTGCAAAATAATTACCTTGATGCTCATTCCAATACTCGAACTCCAGCTCTCCCCTTGCTTATGACGCCACAAGCCACTCCACCACAAGCACTCTTGTATCATAAAACCCCAATAATTTTACTTAAGTCCTATAAGCTAACATCCATAATCCCCTAAGCTAAAAATTAAAATTTTGCCAAAGGTCAGGCTTGCACCCAAGCTTCCTAGAGACCCCCCCAAACGCACCCCAAATCACTTATCCAACACACTACTCAAATCGTTTGTGGAAATTACAAAAATCCAAATTTCTCTGATACTTGAAGCCCATTTCTCTTAGGCCCAAAATTCAGGGCATTACAACTCTACCCCTTTAAAGAAATTTTGTCCTCAAAATTTCCAACTACCTACTAGTCGCACTTACTCAAGTCACACCACTATGCTTCTGCTGCGCACACTAAATTAATTATGAATTAGGTAAATAATACACTATGAGGAAAGTATGTACCAGTATTTGCATCTGGAGTGTCTCCATCCTCTCGGTGCCATGCTGCATAGACCAAAGCTGGCTGCCTTGCCTTCGCATAACCAGCACCTCTACCTAGTGCTCCATAACCATGACCAAAACCATTTCCACCCCTGGCTTGGTCACGATCTCTAGGCAGCTGACCACCTCTCGGTGGTTGAACATTTCCTACTCCAACAGCTTGTGTCTGAACAAATCTCTATGGACAGTCCCTGATACGGTGCTCCATGGAACCACAACTCAAACAAGCCCCCGTCCTTCTCCAGCATTCGCCAACATGGTGTCTTTTACAATCAGCGTAATGTGGCAACCCAAAAGTGCCAAAAGGGGGCCCAGCTCTAGCTGGCCCATCCACTCTGGCCCTTCTCCTAGGCCTTTGATCAGAATTGGAGGGCTCAGACTCCTTCTAACGTCTGCCCCTTTCTCTTTCTCGGTTTAGGCACTCAGTATGCTTCACATCTTTAGCGATATTTACTTTTTCCACTACTACCGAGAAATCACGCTCTCTTTGAGAAGCCATCAAAACCCGAAGACTATCTCTGAGGCCGTCTTCAAACCAAACACAACGTTCATAATCTGTAGCCACTATCCCTTTAGAATATCGACTGAGTCACAAAAACTTCGCCTCGTATTCCGCCATAGATCTGCTTCCCTAAGTTAAATTCAAGAATTCCTTCCTCCAAGCATCTACATAGCTTGCGCCCACGTACTTACCTTAGAATAAAGACTTGAAGAACTCCCAAGTTACTTGATCCAGCTGTGTGCCCTCTATTACGGTAAAGCCACCACTGGTAAGCTTCCTATCGAAGCAACGATACCGCACCTTTCAGCTTTTGCTCAAGTGTGCAGTCTAAATCATCCATTATTCTTACTGTAGCCTCCAACCAATACTTAGCTACATTCGGAGCTACTCCTGCAATACCCTTGAAGATTTCGACTCTATTCGACTGGAGTCTCTCAACAATTGACCCTCGGCCCCCATTACCAGTGCTGGGCCCAGCGACTCTCTCTAAAATCCTTAGCATCGCTTGTAACAAAGCGTTATCCGTCGCTGCTCGATCACATGATTCTGTCTCAGCTACTGGTGAAGCCAGAGCCTCACTCTCGTCAATATCAGGTATGTGATCGGATGCCGGAGATCCAGCCCTAACACCTCTACAACCTCTATCGTAGCCTCTTGCACCCCTTCCAGCACTTATTATCACCTCGCGTATAGTCTGAATTAGAATTTTTATGCAATTTAGTTCATAAATCCAGTAATTAGGCAGATGTTTTATGAAAGTAGCTATAAGTTGTTTTCATAGCCATAAGTCCACTACAGTTTTAGTTCCTACGGGCTCTAAGTTTACTCTAGCTAAGACTCTCAGTATAAACTATCATCTAAAGTAGCCAACTACTACCTACAATATATCAAGTTAAACAATCTTAGTAATAAGAGAACTTACTTGGTTTGACGCCGGATACTCAGTGTGCCACACAATAAAATCCTTTCAAAATGTTTCTAAATAATTGTAAACCACTTTAAAAACTTAAAACCAAAACCCATTTTCACAACCTAAGTTTTGAATCGAGCTCTGATATCACTAAATGTAACACCCCAAACCCGGTCTAGAAGATAGGCCCGAGTTTGGCGCGTCACATTAGAGGGTGAAATAAACATGCGATGTAGTTGAAAACCTTTGAGAACCTTTGATTGTTTGCGGTTAAAAATAGTGAAAACTTGTAAGTTTGTAAGTTAGAATAAAACCTTAAGTTGTTAAATTAAAAACCTTAGTTTTTTTTGTATTATTAATATCCGCTGTTTTAGTTATAACGGAAGCTTTTGCTTTAAAACCCATTTGTTGTGTTATCGCAATACTTTTGAAAATATATATTTTTCATAAAACCACGCCCTAGAGCTATTAGATTCAAAAGAGAAACAAACAATCCCAAATTAAAATAAAACCAAAGAAAAGGCCTTATTATAGCAATTTAAACCTAAAGAGAATAATTTAAATAATGTAAAAGCAAGCATTATAAACTTAAGGCTGCTCGTAGTGTCGCCACCTCCGAGTCCTCCGCTATGTCAAACCGCCTACTAAGGGTCACCTGAAAAAGGATAAAAGAGGGAGGTGAGTTTTTGAAACTCAGTGTGTACAACCCTCACCAGTCGTACAACAATCAATTTGGGCCTAAGCTTATTACAATAACACATGTCACATTTAACTGGGCCTAAGCCCATCTCATTATCAGAATCAATATATGCAATGCACAATGCCCAAACCAACCCTACACTCCGTATCCCCTCCAACCTTGCACTCCTATGGGGATTTAATTGACCCACCCAACCAGCACACCAATACTATAGCAAAGCTGCTAATCATATAATCGGCTTAAAGCCTTCGATGGGTCCACAATAGTCTCAAGCGACTCGTGCGACCTCACCCGAAAAGATCTACAGTAGTCTCGGACGACTTGTGCGATCATAACAAGTCAGATCATTGGGTTCATAGTTATCTCGGCTGACCCATGCGACCTTATCGGATCATATCACTTCCTTCACATGCAATAATCCCGTCCCCATGCGATATAATGTCACATGAATACAAACATAACATAAAATGGCATGTAGAACAGTTATAATAATGCATGGGCATTTTAGTCATTTTTGCCCTTTACGGGCTTAACAGTCATTTCACAATTCGGGGTCTAAATACACTTACCGGCCCACTAGTAGGTTCACAGCCATCTCGGGTGACTTGTGCAACCTTTTTCAATCAAAACATATAATTGGGCCCAATGCCCAATAGGTGGCCCAAGTGGGGCCCAGACGTTCTTATGGCCCGTTAAGCCCAAATCTGCCATTGGCCATGTGGTCAACATGATCGGCTTGCCCTTTCACAATCATCAGTGAATTTTATTCAAGACAGGCCTACGGGCCAGGCCCATCGAGCCCATATGACCCATTTTGGCCCTTTTGACTAGAAGCGGCCGAACTCCATGAGATCACTCATGGGGCATCTACCGTTGTAACGATCCTTCTATACGAGTGTTCGCACACTCGTGTGGTTGCTGTCGCCAAACTTTTGAAAATTTGACATTTCAGCTTATCAAGATTTCAGCTTTTACTGATCTATTGCTAAAGTGGTGTACGTGTACACACCTTGCTAATGAGAATGCTTAGATCCACGTTCGTAAAACCTACATCCCAATCAGAACATTTCATTAATCCATTATTAAAGTAAGATTAACCACTTAATCACGTAATCCAAAATACTCCTCCTTACCATGTTTGCTCGAACGGTTTTGATCCCTCTAAGATCATTGTCGCCCAAACGGTTCACACCCTTATCACTAATCTGTAATGCAACCGATTTACAAAGTGAAAAACTGTGAAAAGTGACTTAAAACCACATATATTGAAGTATAGGGACAAAAGCACACTTGGCTGAATCTTAAGAACAAACCCAAAGAGCCGAAATAGACATCTACTGCAACCATCAGTAAACTAAAAGAATAAGAGTACCTTTCAATTTGGTAACACCCTTGCAAAAGAATAATCCCCAATGCCAAAAAGCTAACACAAAAGCCTTCGGCCAACACCACTCAGTTGATAGAATCAAAAAGGAAGGAACAATCAGCTTTAATGGTTTATGAGTATGAGAAGGACAAGGAAGGAGAGTAATCCCATCAGGTTTAAAGAAGAATCAGAGAAGAGTAAGAAAATAATGGAGGATGGCTAGAACAAAATGGTATAATTGGCCAAACATAAGAGGGAAAGAATGGAAAGAATATAGGTCAACATAAAAAGGTAATCGGTCAAGAGAATAAAAAAGAAGAGAAATGCCAATTCGGTAGAGACAAAGTGAAAGAGAGGTTTCAAGAAGACCCTATACTCACCTTGTACCAATTCGGCACTAAGATAAGAAATAAAAGCACAAAATGGTAAAGAAATATGAAGGGGAAATCGGCTATTTCTTGAATAAAGAAATGCTTGGCTTAGCAAAGAACAAATATGCTTAATACCAAAAGGCAGAACACAAAACTCACTAGGTACCGAATGAACAAAAAGTCACAACCCCAAAACTAACGAAGGTAAAAAAATTAGCACAACCCCTTAAAAGACTAATACGGCACTACTCCTAAAAGAAAATACTCCATATTGCTCCTAAAAACTGAATATACACCCCTCAAAACCCTTTTTGCAGAAATTCTCAGCACAATAAGAGACCTATTTCGGTTTCATCAACAACTCAAATCCTACCCCAAATTTTCCTCTTCCTTTTTCTCCTTAATTTACTCCCTCACACTCATTCAAACCTTAAGACCAATTCAAACTTCCCTCCTACAGAGTTCAAATGCAACTCGACCACTAGCTATCCACAAGTGCAAAATAATTACCTTGATGCTCATCTCAATATTCAAACTCTAGCTCTCCCCCTTGTTTATGACGCCACAAGCCACTCCGCCACAGGCACTCTTGTGTCATGAAACCCCAATAATTTTCCTTAATTCCTATAAGCTAACATCCATATTCCCCTAAGCTAAAAATTAAAATTTTGCCAATGGTCAGGCTTGCACCCAGGCTTTCTAAAGACCCCCCAAACACACCCCGAATCACTTATCCAACACACTATTCAAATCGTTTGTGGAAATTACAAAAATCCAAATTTCTCCGATACTCGAAGCCCATTTCTCTTAGGCCTAAAATTCGAGGCGTTACAAAGTCCGATAAATGTTAAGTCCTATTTGAATAGCTAAAATTTGATGGATACAGGGTGCCCGACTGGTTGTAGTCCTGGATATGTCGCGGACACACTACAGCTCGAAAAAGTATCTCATTATTAACTCTCATGAGCTTCCCATGATATAGCTCTTATGAGCCTTCCATTAATAGCTCTTCAGAGCATTCCGATTGGTTGTAATCCTGCATATGTTGTGGACAAACCATAGCTCTTGTGAGGGTCCTGAGATATGGCTTGTCAGAGCTTCCTAATTTAAAAGCTCTTTTATGAGCTTCCGATATTGGCTCGCTTGAACTTCCCGATTATGGCTCAGATGAGCTTCCCGTTATATGGCTCGAAAGAGCTTCCCGATTACAGATTTGCATGAGCATTCATGTATATTATTTGACGGATTACAGTTTTGTACACCTTGTGTGTACTAATTGAGTATCCATCGATATTTTTAATGATTCAACGAGCAAAATCCTGACATGAGGAAATATGGATTCAAATTGAATTATTACCTATATATACATGAAATATATAGAATTGATATATGAACACAAGAAGTAGAAAGTTATGAACGTGAAAAATTGATGTTTGATGAGCTTATACATGTTTATTGGTGTTTGTATGATTAACATAATTTTTGAGGATATGTGTTAGGCTTTTGGTCATATTGTTTGGAGAATGTTTTGTATGCTTACCTTATATGTGAAATAATGGTAAGTTAAGTTTCATCTTATACGAGTTTACTAAGCATTAAATGCTTACTCTATTTTATTTCCTCTACTTTATATTACTTTGAAAGCTCGTTGGGTTGGAAGCTTGCCGGAGATATCTCACACAATCCATCGGCCCATTATGGTATATATATATATATATAGGAAACTAATTTTGGTTATAATGGCATGTATAGGGTAATATAGCCATTGTTGGCTTAAAAATATTTTGATGTAAGTACTTATTGGAATGGCTTGAGTTGGACATGTTTTGATGTGTATATGTTTGTTGTGTTTAATGTGGTTGAGTAATGAATAATTATGAGTATAATAATGTATAGTTTGAGATCATATATGATTGAAGAAATATGCATATATGTTTATATGATAAATTAAGTAACATTGAATACTTGGACATATAGGGTGTCATGATATGTGTTAAACTTGGTTTTAGCTTGATTTAAATGTCCCGTATTGATTGGTGAAAGTGTTAAAGTATTGATGTAGGTGGAAGACAAAATTTGGGTGAGAAAAATGGTGTTGGAATTGGCCTATTTTCGTCCACACAGGCAGAGACACTAGTGTGTGTCTCAGTCGTGTGTACATAGGTGTGTGATCCAGCCGTGTGTCCCTTGCATTTTAAAAATTGAGAAACAGATTACTCAAAATTATCCAGATGGCCTTGCACATGGGCATGTGGCTTGGACATGTGACCCTTGCACCTGTTTAATTACAAGTAAGAATGCTCACACGGCCTAGCACACAGGCGTGTGGGTTGGCCGTGTATCCCAAGTTAGAGAGTTACACGGGTATGGACAAGGGTTAGACACGTCTGTGTACCCTTGGTTTGAATGTCCATATGTCCTGAGACAAGGGTGTGTCTCTTGATCGTGTGAGACAAACAGCCTGGCCACACGGGCATGTGTCCCCTACACCTTGGAAAAATGTTGATATTTTGCAAAAAATTCTGTTTTCCTAGTTTAGTCCCGACTTATTTTCTAATGCATAATTTGAGCCTCGAGGGCTCATAAAAGGATCATTATGATTGTATATGATTGTTTTCGAATATAAATGTTAAATGATATAAGAATATTTTTAATTAATTTGTATATTCTAGTAATGCTCTGGAACCCTGTTTCCACGATGGATATGGGTTAGGGGTGTTACATTTATTTGTATCAGAGCCACGGTTTAGTCGATTCTCGAACTAACGTAGCATATACTAGTCTAGCTATACCTGCCATTATATAACCTGTGATAGAGTGATATCTCTTGACTATTTTAAAACATGTTTTTCATATAGTAATGTCATCTAACCAAGCTGAATCCAAAGAAGCTAAGAGCAATGCTCAAGCTTCAGTTCAAAAAGTAGCCTCAAGTAGTAGAAGGCCCGTATCTAAAGGGCGAGGAGGAGTCAGTAAAGAAGCTTTCTACCGACTGATGAACAAATGGTTTATTGAATTTGTAAGAACAAATCTGGTAGTATAACAACCTCCACCCCCTCATATTTCTCAACTGGTTCTAGATATGCCTCAAGGTACAGAACTTGTTAGAACTGGTAAGCCTCCTGTAGATAAAATCTTTAAATATAGGGCAGAAGAATTCAGAGCTACAACCGAAGATGATCTTGAAAGGGTTGAATCCTGGTTGGAAAATACTATTAGAGGATGAACTATCTTGTACACTAGCCGAATGTTTGAAATATGTTGTGTCTTTGTTAAAAGATTCAGCCTACAAGTGGTGGAAAACCTTAATTTCTGTTGTACCTAAAGAGATGGTTACACGGGAAGTTTTCCAAACGGAATTCAAAAAGAAATATATCAAGCAGAGATTTCTTGATAAAAAATGGAAAGAATTTCTAGAACTCAAACAAGGGATATGACAAAATCAGAATACGAACAAGAATTTGTCCGACTCAGTAAGTATGCTAGAGATCGTATCCCGACTAAAATCACAATGTGTAAGTGGTTTGAAGAAGGTTTAAACGAAGATATTAAATTGTTAGTTGGGATTCTAGAATTAAAAGAATTTGTTGTACTAGTTGACCGAACACATAAAGCTGAAGAATTGAGTAAAGAAAATAGACAAACTAAGATAGAAGTCAGGATTTCAAGTAAACGATTTACGGGGAAGTGAGAACAGTCGACTTCAAAGAAATAAAAAAGATATCATAACTGTTCCACTACCTCTGCAGGATATTCAGGTAGAGATAGAGGTATTCAACACTCTAGTCCAAGATCTCGAGCTACATCTGTAGCAAGTACAGGTAGTGTTGGAAATCTCAAACCCAGATGCAAGCACTGTAAAAAATGCATTTTGGAGAGTGCCACATGAAAAACGGAGCTTTTTTTAGATTTGGTTCCTTTGACCACTATCTTAGAGACTACCTGGAAAAGCCTGAGACAGATTTCATTCAAACTTCAAAGCCGAGCAACCCCGCTATGAGAGGTAGACCTCCTCGTAATCTCGGTAATATGAGCAGTAGTCAAGGTACGACAAAAGATACAACTGTAAGATCTGAAGCTAGAGCACTAGCCAGAACATATGTTATTCGTGCACTTGAGGATGTTTCTGCACCTGATGTTATAACTGCTTTAATTGATCCCGATTTAACCCATTCATACATTTGCACAAATTTAGTGTTTAGTAAAAAATTTGCCTATCGAGTCCACTGAATTTGTGGTTAAAGTATCAAACCCCCTAGGCCAGTATGTGATGGTAGATAAAATCTGTAAGAATTGTCCGTTAATGGTATGGGGTTATTATTTCCCAGCTGATTTGATGTTATTTCCGTTTGATGAATATGATGTGATTCTGGGTATGGATTGGTTAACTCAGCATGATGCAATAGTAAACTGTAAATAGAAGTACATTTTATTGAAATATCAGAATGGTGAAATACTCTGTATTGAATCAGATAAAATGGATAGGTTGTCTAATGTAATATCGGCCATGTCAGCACAGAAATATGTCAGAAAAGGTTATGATGCTTATCTTGCCTACGTGTTGGACATTAAAGTATCTGAGTTGAAGATTAAATCAACCCTAGTTGTTTGTGAATATTCTGATGTATTTCCAGAAGAGTTACTCGGATTACTGCTGGTTAGATAAGTTGAATTTTTTATAGACCTTTTTTGGGGAATAACACCAATATCAATAGCACTGTATAGACTAGCCCCTACAAAATTAAAAGAGTTGAAAGCACAATTGCAAGAACTGACTGACAGGGGTTTTGCTTGACCTAGTTCATCACTTTGGGGTGCACCGGTTCTATTTGTTAAAAAGAAGGATGGATCGTTGAGATTATGTATCGATTATCGGTAGCTCAATAAAGTTACAATCAAGAATAAGTATCCATTACCTCGCTTTGATAATTTATTTGACCAGTTGAAAGGTGCCACAGTGTTTTCAAAGATTGATCTCCATTCCAGCTATTATCAGTTACGAGTGAAAGACTTGGATATGTCAAAAACAACCTTCAAGACCAAGTACAGACATTATGAATTCCTTGTGATGCCGTTTGGTTTGACTAATGCACCTGCGGTATTTATGGATTTAATAAATAGAATCTTTAGACCGTATCTAGATAGATTTGTTGTGGTGTTTATTGATGATATTCTGGTATATTCCCGAGATGAAAATAAACATGTTGATCATTTGAGAATTGTTCTGTAAACTCTACGTGAGGAACAACTATATGCTAAATTTAGCAAATGTGAGTTTTGGCTCTGGAAGTTGGTTTTCTAGGACTTATAGTTTTGGTTGAAGGTATTAGAATTGACCCAAAAAATTTCAGCAATTGTTAACTGGAAACCACCAAAAAACGCATCTGAAGTCAGAAGTTTTCTGAAATTAGCTGGTTATTATTGGAGATTTGTACAAGGGTTTTTGATGATAGCTTTGCTAATGACAAGGCTACTATAGAAAGATGTGAAATTTGAATGGATCGACAAATGTCAACAAAGTTTTGATCGGTTGAAAGCCTTGTTGACCGAAACACCAATTCTAGTTCAGATTAAATCGGGTAAGGAATTTGTGATTTACAGTGATGCGTTATTGAATGTTTTAGGCTGTGTCTTGATGCAAGAAGGTAAAGTAATAGCCTATGCTTCTAAACAGTTAAAACCATATGAGACGAATTACCCGATACATGATTAAGAATTGGCAACTATTGTTTTTCCATTGAAAATTTGACAACATTACTTGTTTGGTGAAGAATGTCACATATTTTCCAATCATAAAAGTTTAAAGTACCTAATTTCACAAAAAGATTTGAATCTAAGACAATGCAGGTGGCTTGAATTGTTGAAATATTATGATTTGATTATCGATTATCCTCCGGGAAAGGAAAATGTGGTGGTGGCTGCTCTGAGTAGAAAGACTCTATTGGCTTTACAAGCAATGAATACTCGATTGTCATTATTTGATGATGGTTTGATCTTAGCTGAGTTAAAAGCTAAATCGACATTTCTACAGTAGATTTCTAAAGCCTAGAAAAATGATGATGAGTTACAGGCTAAACGAGTACAATGTGAGTTAACTTTCGATTCAGAATTTCAGATTAGACCCGATGATTGTCTGTTATTTCAAGGCAGAGCCTATGTACCGAATAATTCAGAGCTTGTACAGAAAATTTGCATGAAGCTTATAGTGGTAACATGTCTATTCACTCGGGCAGTAATAAAATGTAAAATGACTTGAAATAAATGTACTGGTGGCCGGGAATGAAACGTGATATTTCTGAATTCGTATCTAGATGTTTGATATGTCAACAAGTTAAAGTGGAACATCAGGTACCTTCAAGATTATTACAGTCAGTCACAATACCGGAATGGAAATGGGAAAGGGTTACTATAGATTTTGTATCAGGGTTACCCTTATCTCCAAAAAAGAAAGATGTCATTTGGGTAATCGTCATCGTTTGACAAAGTCTACACATTTTATTCCAGTACGTATGGATTTCTCCCTGAACAAATTAGAAGAATTATATATTTCTAAAATTATCAGGCTACATGGAGTGTCAATCTCCATTATTTTAGACAGAGATCAATGGTCTACATCCCGATTCTGGAATAAGTTACAAGCGGCTCTGGGTATGCAATTACATTTCATAACTGCATTTCATCCTCAAACCGATGGCCAATCAGTGCGTGTGATTCAGATTCTTGAAGATGTGCTTCGGTGCTGTGTATTGGAATTCGAAGGCAATTGGGAAAAATATATGCTATTAGTCGAATTCACATATAATAACAGTTTTTAGTCAAGTATTAAAATGGCACCGAATGAAGTTCTGTATGGTCATAAATGTAGAACTCCATTGTATTGGACTGAGCTTAGTGAGAAAAAGATACATGGAGTTGATCAGATTCGTGAAACAGAAGAAAAAGTGAAAGTAATCCGAAATAGTTTAAAAGCAACTTCTGATCGTTAGAAATCATATGCAAATCTGAAACGTAAAGAGATAGAATTTCAAGTTGGCTACAATGTATTTCTGAAAGTTTCACCTCGGAAGAAAGTTCTTCGATTTGGCCATAAAGAAAAATTGAGTCCATGATTTATCGGGCTGTATGAGATTATTAAAAGAATCAGACCTGTTGCGTACCGATTAGCTCTATCGCCAAAACTTGACAGAATCCATAATGTTTTTCATGTGTCTATGTTACAACAATATCAGTCAGATCTTTCACACGTTATCTATCTGAAGGAGGTCGAGATTCAGCGTGACATGACATATAATGAAGAACCGATCAAAATTCTGGCATGTGAGACAAAAGAATTCAAAAATAAAAAAAGGTAGCTTTAGTAAAAGTTCTCTGAAAACGACATGGGATAGAACTTGGGAACCAGAGGAAACAATGAGAAAGCAATATCCAAACCTCTTTACCGGTAAGATATTTTAGGATGAAAATTCTTTAAGGGGAGAGAGTTGTAACAGCCCATTTTCACTGAAATCAGAATTGTGGTTTTGGGACCACAAATCTGAGTCTGGAAGAAAATTCATTTTAATATTATTTCATGGTCTGCATCATGATAGAAATGACATATGAAAAATTCGTTAAGAAAATTTTACCAATTACATGATTAATTTGATGAAAATGACCAAATTGCATAGAATGGAAAACTTGAATTCTAGTAGCTAAAGGGATCAAATAGTGATGGAATTCAAAATTTGAGGTCCTTATATGGAAAATAGACCATTAAGAGGAGTTAGTAGATAAGTATGATCAATCATCATTAGAAATTAAATAAAGAAAATGATTAAATTAGAAAGTGAAATAATAAAAGATGATAAATGAGTAAATAATAAAAATATCATCATTTTAAATCATATTTTCCAAATAAAAACATAGAAACCCTAACTATGGAGACTTGAAGAAAGATAAACTTATTTGGCTTAATTAGGTATGTTTTCCTATCCTATTTTTAGTAATTTTTATATTTCTGAGATCGTAATTGCTTAATCTAGGTATCTCGGGGATTAATTTGTAAAGTTACCACAGTACTAGGGTTTTACCATGGATGAATATGGTTGAATTATGATATTTTATGGTAGGAAATGAAAGGTTGTTGATAGATAAACAACTTTTGTACAAGGAATTTTAATGAAATTATGACTTAGGGACTAAATTAAAAAGATGTAAAATTCATGGAAAAATTCTAAATTTTGTGAAATACATGGGTTGCTATTGTGATATATGAAAATTGGTTAGGCTTGGAATAAGAATTAAATTGCATGAAGTTCATTTTCTGAGCTTAGGAACGAAATCGTCATTAATTAAAAGTATAGGGGCAAAATGATAATTTTACCAAAGATGTATATTGCGTTGAATTGAGTATGAAATTGTATTAAATTGATATTAAATTCATTCATATAGATCGGGATAGACCAAATACGAAGTTAGATTGAGGAAAAGAAAAAGTGTTGATTAGTAGATTTTGCGTACACAAACACTTGTCGAGGTTAGTTCGTGTAACTTAATTGTATATTTATATGTTTGAATTGAATGTTGTGTATGTGAATTGTGCAATTGACATGTATGAAAATCAGTCACATATCCGATAAAATCTGATAAATGTTAAGTCCCGTTTGAATAGATGAAATTTGATGGATATAGGGTTCCCGATTGGTTGTAGTCTTGCATATGTTGCGGACACACCACAACTCGAAAGAGCATCTGTTATTAGCTCTCATGAGCTACCCGTTATATAGCTCTTGTGAGCTTTCCGTTAACAGCTCTTCGGAGCATCCCAATTGGTTGTGATCCTGCATGTGTTGTGGACACACCATAGCTCTTATGAGTGTCCCGATATATGGCTCTTCGTAGCATCTCGATTTAAAGGCTATTTTATGACCTTCCCAATTAATTAGCTCCCCAGAGCTTTCCAATATTGGCTCGCTTGAACTTCCCGATTATGGCTCAGATGAGCTTCCCGTTATTTGGCTCGAAAGAGCTTCTCGATTACATGTTTGCATGAACATTCATGTCTATGGTTTGATAGATTACAGTTTTGTACACCTTGTGTGTACTAATCGAGTATCCATCGATATTTTCATTGATTCAACGGGAAAATCCTGACATGAGAAAATATCAAATTCGAATTGAATTATTCCCGTATATACATGAAATATATGGAATTGAAATATAAACACAAGAAGTGGAAAGTTATGAACTTGAAAATTTGATGTTTGATGAGCTCATACATATTTATTGGTGTTTTTATGACTAACATGATTTTTGAGGAAATATGTTAGGCTTTTGGTCATATTGTTTGGAATATGTTTTGTATGCTTACCTTAAATGTGAAATAATGGTAAGTTAAATTTCATGTTATACGAACTGACTAAGCATTAAATGCTTACTCTGTTTTATTTCTTTTGTTTTATAGTACTTTGAAAGCTCGTTGTGTTGAAACCTTGGCGAAGATATCTCACACTATCCATCGGCCCATTTCGGTATATATATAGAAAACTAATTTTAGTTATAATGGAATGTATAGGATAATTTAGCCAATGTTGGCTTAAAATATTTTGGTGTAAGTACTATTGGAATGGCTTGAGTTGGACATATTTTGATGTGTATATGTTTGCTGTGTTGAATGCGGTTGAGTAATGAATAATTATGAGTATAATAATGTATTGTTTGAGATAATTTATGATTGAAGAAATATGCATATAGGTTTATATGATCAATTAAGTGTGACTGAATACTTGGACATAAAGTGTGTAATGATATGTGTTAAACTTGGTTTTAGCTTGATTTAAATGTCTTGTATTGATTGGTGAAACTGTTGAAGTGTTGATGTAGGTTGAAGACAAAATTTGGGTGAGAAAAATGGTATTGGAATTGGCCTATTTTTGTCCACACGGATAGAGACACTGGCGTGTGTCTCAGCCATGTGTACATGGGCATGTGATCTAGTCGTGTGTCCTCTGCATCTTAAAAATTGAAAAACAGAATGCTCAAAATTATCCATACGGCCTAGCACACGAGCGTATGGGTTGGTTGTGTGACCCAAGTCAGAGAGTTACATGGGTATGGACATGGGATGGACACGGCCGTGTGCCTATATTTTGAATGTCTACACGGCCTGAGATATGGGCGTGTCTCTTGACCATGTGAGACACACGACCTGGCCACACGGGCGTGTCTCCCCTGCACCTTGGAAAAATTATTATATTTTGCGAAAAATTCTCTAAGTACGTGGTTTAGTCCCGACTTATTTTCTAATGCATAATTTAGGCCTCGAGGGCTCATAAAAGGGTCGCTATGATTGTATATGATTGTATATGATTGTTTTCTAATATAAATGTTAAATGATATGAAAATGTCTATACTTGATTTCTATATTTCGGTAATGCTTTGTAACTCTATTCCGGCGACAGATATGGGTTAGTGGTGTTACATTGAATCTTTGTTGAAAAATAAACAAGTTTTGTTAAGAGATTTTTGATGAATTTTAGAAATAGGGATTAATTTATCTAAAGTATAAATTCTAGGGTTTTGTTGTGAATTGATGGTAAATATGGGTTGTTTCAAGGTCCCCTGCATCTTTGATTAACTTTGATTGGGATTAAATTCTTAGATTATAAGATATAAGCTTAAGGACAAATTTGTGAAAAGTTAAAATGTTATGTGCAAATTGGTAATTTTTCATAAATATGAAATGTCGATTAAATTGAATACTAGAAGTATTTAATTGATTGAAATTACCTATTTAGATAAAGATAAACGACGTTCGAACTTAGATTGAGGAAAAGCTAAAGCTTCGGACTAGTTCGATTAAACTACTACACCCTAATTATTGAGGTAAGTTCGTATGAATGGTTATCATGTAAATGTTATTTAAATTTAGCGTTTTCTATGTTATGTTTATTATAAATGATCGATTTATAAACGTATCAATGCTATGGCGAATTGATGGATATTGAGTCCCGGTTGAACCTTAGGAATTCTTAGGATACAAATGACATGTCATTAAGGATTTCATGTTTGGGGTGTTGGTCTTGAATGTCCTATCGATGGCTGAAGTCCTGCATTTGTTGTGAATTCTCCACATCTCATGTGAGCAGCGTCATGTAACTTACATTTCGACCTACAACTCGTGTGAGCAGGTCCATTTCACAGCTCGTATGAGCAATTATGTAAAGGAAAGGTTACGGTTATATGTAAAGGCACACTTCGTGTGAGCTTTCTCAAGTATCCGAGGAAATTCTAGATAGTTCAACGGGTATGAAAAGGAACAAAATGGTAAGTATTCAAATGGAATGTATCATGAACATATGGAAAGGAATTATGAACTAAATGATGAGATTATATGTGCAAATATACTTATTTATGGATGAATTCATTTGAACCATATACAAGAGTACTAACTTGTGTTTTTGATGATATTGTATAGGCTTATGCCAATTTTATGGTTTTGGTTGATTTTATATTTATGCTTTCTATTATGCAAATGAAATGGTAAGTTATGTTTTGGTTTATATGAGCTTACAAAATATTCATTGCTTACGTAGTTGTTTTCCTTTGTTTTATGGATTGTCGAAAGCTCAATTTGGTTGGAAGCTCATCGGAGATCTATCACACTATCCAACAGTTAATTCTGTAGTTTTTGAACATTTTAACCAAGGTTTATAATGGCATGTATAGGCTATTTGTAATGGTATTTTGATGAATGAGTTAATGGTTTAGCATGTATAAGCTTTAAAGTTATGTTGATTTGGTACCATTTGATGCTTTGTCAAAATATGACATTTTGGCTACCTTATTATACATGTTTATAAAGCTCTTTATGGTATTTTTGGAAAGGTTTGATAATGGACACTTTGTGGTATGTTTTGGTAAGCAATTGAACTAGGTTATGATACTTGAAATAATGAATTGTTGATTTGTTTTGGCATGTATGTTTGGATGTTAATTGTGGTACCTTTGAATGGCATAATGGTTAACTGAATTAGGATCTTGAAATGGCATTTTGATGTGTATTTAGGTAATGTTTAGGTCCTTTTAAAGTGTGCTTAAATGGGTTGAAATGTTATGCATGAAATGGTTTGAAATGACTTGATTTTAGGTAAATTTTGGGTTCACACAGCCTGAGACACAAGCGTGTGACTCAGCCGTGTGAGGCACATGACTTGGCGACACGGTCGTGTGTTATCTGAGTATTTCAAAGGGTACAAGTCAGTAAGTTACACGGCTTAGCACACGGCCTGTCACACACGTGTGTGGGGCTACTGAGAAAATTACACAGCCTGGCACATGGGCGTGTGACACGACCGTGTGGCCCTACTTAGTGAGTTAGACGGGTGAGGACACGGGCTAGGACATGGCTTTATATCCTTATTTCAAAAGTTACATGGCCTAGGGCCATGTCACACAGCTGTGTGACCCTTATTTCAACATTTTGTAACTTTTTCCTAAACTTCCTATTTTGTTTCAAATTAGTCCTAAATTGCTCCTAAGCTATTTTTAGGGCCTCGAGGGCTCAATTTAAGAAAAGTATGCATGTCAATGAATGATTTATGATATATTTAAATCATTGAATGATATGATGTTTAAATGTTTTTTATTGTACGGTATTGTTCTATAACCCTAATCTAGCAACAGAGATGGGTTAAGGGTGTTACAGAACTTATGTGTCTCGACATGTTCAGTTTGAGGAAAATGTGTTTCTCTTTGTTACTTTTCTTCTTTCTTCTGTGTGTTTTTCCTCATAGGTTATGTCTTTAGCTATTCTTATACCTGTTTTAGTGACTCGTCAGAAGTAGCATTCTCAATTAGTTCTAGTGTTAGACACTGCTCAAACCAAGTCACATGTTGACTGGCTTGTCTCCTTGTTTCCAAATGATTGTATTTCTTTAGATTCACCTACATACTCATCAACTTTTTTTCAGCCACATTTACTTTTGTTCCTTTAGTTATAACCACAGACCATGTCAATACTAGTGGTGAAGCTTTGATTAGTATTGTTGTTACTAATGTTCACCCTATGGTTACCGAGCCAAGGCTAGTATTATTAAACCAAAAGTGTATAATATTAGTAAAATAAGTGCTTTTTAACATATTTTATAAGTGTTGTGACCTATTAGGCCGACATGAATCTTAGATAGTACTAATATGTTTAATTGAGTGTGTAGGATGAAGAATTAAAGGCCCAGTTGATGTGGAAGCAAGGAACGAGTGACGCACAAGCTTCCTAGGACGTCAAAGCACGAAATGAATGACATAAGGAAGAAAATACATGTCGCGTCACACCATAGATATTGTGTGGCGTGACACAAGTTGACGTGATGCCTAAGGATGCCGAGACTATTTTTTATATTACATTTTTTTATATTTAGGCCTTATGATTAAATGTTAGTAAAATAAGCTCTTTTTAACACATTTTATAAGTGTTGTGACCCATTAGGCCGACACGAGCCTTAGGTAGTTCAAGTATGTTTAATTGAGTGTGTAAAATGAAGAATTTAAGGCCCAAATATTGTGGAAGCAAGGGACGAGTGATGTGCAAGCTTCCTAGGATGTCAAAGCACGAAATGAATAACACAATGAAGAAAATACATGTCATGTCGCACCATAGATATTGTGTGGTGTGACACAGGTTAACGTGATACCCAAGGATGTTGAGACTATTTTTGTCCGAGCAATCAACTTTATACGAAGGCCTAGGATGTGACAAAGACCTAATTTGGAATGCCAACACTTTTATAAATAAGACATTAGGGGTTTGATGTAACTAAGTCATCCTAGGTGCACTAAAAAACTGTTGTAGTTTAGGAGTAAGAGTAAATTAATTTTCTTTAGGCTTTTTATAAACTAGTTGTTTTTCCTCTTGGAATTAGTTTCATTATATTATCCTCCGTTCCCCATTCGATATCAAATCCACGATTATTTAAATCCATTTTCTCTTTTGAATAAATTGTGTTCTTCACATGATTTATTCAATTGAGATTGAGATTACAAATAACATGAGTGGCTAAATCCCTTAGGGGAGATTAAGGATGTAATTAACAGAGGATTTAGGGTTTTTTTATAAGGTTAGTTCATATAACTTATGTGTTTTTAAACCCTAGGCCTAACAACCTTAGGAAGTTATCATAGGCTAGACGAGGTTGAGAGATAAGTCTAACTGAGTAAATCTTAATTTATCCTGGTTGAGAAAGTGAGGTCAGAAGATAAGCAAGTATCAACTAAAGGATTAGTTAATTAGAGGCTGAGAGGTAATAATTGGTTAATCGGTAGCTAATCTACCCTAAAACCCTAATTCAAAGTTAATTGCAAACTTGGAAGCAAGTTAATCTTCCTCATTAGTTTATTGATTTTTATCATATGTTTATTTTTCTAATTTATTTATTTTCATTATTTATTTTTATCTCATTAATCTATTTTAAGGTTTATCGTAATATAAGAATTAATTATTACTACATAGACTTGTTATTGTAAAAAGATTTTCATAATTTATTGCATCCTCCATTGGGTATGATCCTTGAAATACTTTCAAGTATTTTGTTGTACTAACTATATTACAATTTGACCTGTGCACTTGCGGACATCTCCATTTTAAGTTCTTATATTTTTTTTGGTGTGACATTTTACTATAAACAATAACTCGTTTATAGGCGGTCAAGTACTATTGATGGTAACCCTTTCTTGAATGTATCGCACTATAGGAAGATAGTTGATGCCTTCAAATATATGTGTTTAGCACATTCTAACATTGCCTATAGTGTCAACAAGGCAAGTCATTTTATGAATGCCCCTTGCACACTCATTAGCATGTTGTTAAACGAATTTTAAGGTATTAGCAAATTATGGGTTGTGTTATAAGCCTTCTTTGTAAGTGTTCTTGAATGTTTTGTTGATGTTGACGTGACATATTGTCCGGATGACAGACAATCTACTTCAAGTTGTGTTCTTTATCTGGGAGGTAATTCTATTGCTTGGGGATTTAAGAAATAGTTTGTGGTGTCAAGGTCTTCGTCTGAGGCTAAGTACAAGAGTTTGGCCAACTCAGTATTTGAAATATTGTGGATTGAGCAACTGTTGGCAGAGATGGGTGTTACAATACTTGCCAAGTCGATTGTGTGGTGTGACAAAACATCAGCTGTTGCAATGGCAGTGAATCCCATTCATCATGCATGAATGAAACAAATAGAAATTGATTTACACTTTGTTCGAGAACAAGTAGCAAAAGGAAAGTTGGAGGTTAATTATGTTCCTTCAGGCGTCAAGTTGCTGACATTCTCACTAAACTTTTGTCTCAGTCAACGTTTGTTCCACTTTGGTCAAAGTTTTGATTTTTGTGTTTTGCTGAAGCAAGCAATTCTGATAGCAAGGTGGATTTCAAACAATTTTCTTTTTCTCAACAACTTTGAAGACCAGGAGAATGTTAGAGATAGTTGTTGATTATTGACTAAGTAATTAGTAGGTACCATTCAGTTGATAGTTTGTTACAGTTATATAATTAACAAATCAATGTAATTAAGATGATTCTTCTTCTTCTTTGTTTAGTTATCATTTTAGTTTCTTAGAACTTAAAGGTATTTTCGAGCTCTTTCTCAAACAAACATACGTTATATGCTTTGCTGTGCAAAAGCATTACATGAAAAGACTGATTGATTGAACTGCAACTAAAGGCAGACACGGTTGGTGAATTCCATGGGTAAAATCCAAGTGAAAGCTTTAATAGTAGAAGAGCAATGTACGTTTTCTCTTTTATTTGCTTCCTACTGTTGCTAATGAATCATGAATATTCTCCCCCATTCAAAATGTTCTTATATTTTCCCCTATTCTGACGTATTCAATGGGTAAATGTCAAATACGAATATCCTCATTTCTTTATTTATTTATTTCATACTTATATCTAAATTAAACATAAATACTACTGCATAAAGATTTCTATTTCTTTTCATGAAACCTAGTTCAAACAAACCTGAGATGATATCTTATATGTATATGTATTCGTATAACAGGAAAAAGGGTTTGGATATCTCCATATAATATGGCTCATGGTCTGCCAATTACGGGGAAAAAACAAAACAAAATGAGATTATTTTGACAAATGAAAAAGCAGATAAATGATATAATGAAGTGATGAGATATGACCAAATGTAAGGTGTTTGGAATGGAAGAGAGTGATGGAGAAGGGGGGAAAATATATTATTCTGAAAACAGTGTAATATTGCACTCCAACAGCTCAAGTCACCATCTCCCCCCTCCTCCCATTATTTTCTTTCTTTTAATTAATTTCTCCACAAACACCAAAAGCTTTGATCCACTCCCTATGTCTTTTAACTTCCCCAGGTATTCCGGTGGATATCGACCTGTCTTTTCAGACCATGGGGAAAATAATATTCCCAAAAATGCTAATCCAGTCATTTTGAACATTTTATGTAAATCCAATTTTATATCAAACATGAAACATTTTAAAAACCATGAAAATACACGTTAATTATAGGATGAAATACTCTAAATTAAAATGTACATACATTGAAGATCATAATTCCAAAATTTTGTCACCTCAGATAACTTGTTTTAGGGTTAGTTAACTATTAAAGTTGAAAAATATGCTGTTATTTGAAATATTTAATAGTATTATTATTTTTGTTAAAAAATATTTTTAAAAAAGATAAAATTTTAATTTTAATATAGCTTTGCAAAGTGGAAGACTAAATGGGAGATAAAAAAATTATTTTTTCAAAGTGTTTGACTTCCCTTCAAATCTTAATTTAAAATCAAATTTTAGTTTGAAAAGTTGTTTGTTTAACAAATTATTTTTTTGGATTGAAAGTATTTTTTCAACTTCAATAATAAACAAAAAGAAAATCTTATTATTTAAAAAATAAATATTAAAAATATTTTACAATTAAAATGTTGACAAATGATAATAAACAATATATATATTGTGCGACATTAAATTTAAATGATATTTCGGTTGCCATTCACTGGAGGCCCAATGTTTCTGAAACTTCATTATTAGGCTAACCGTAATTTAAAATTTATGTTTATTTTAAAATTCCGAAATCAGATTTTCAAAGGCCTCAGCCCAACTAATTGGACTAATATTTCTTGATGGGCCAATATGATAACTGATGAAGTGTTTATAAGTCATGTATTTCTTTGCCTAGGTTCCAGTTAAGCTGGTTCACAATTAAGATAACTAATAATATACTTAGATATTAATCATTAAAAAGTCATTTTCAGAAAGTTTGTTTTTTTGTCAAAATCTTTCGAAGAAAGACTATATACGTCAACTCAACTGGAAACTCGTACCACTTATAACTGATATTGGGAGACTTGGCAAGTTCAATATTATCAATAAAGAGAGAGGGAACTGGTACAATATGACACTAACTAAACAAGTAGCAAGATGGGCATGGTTGGCTTCTACTATCAAATAGTTTTAGGAATATATATGAATTTGAATCAGATTGTGGAATCAGTCCAAAGTTCGACTCTTCGCAACTCAATAAAAAAATGTTGAACGTTTAACTCAACCAAAATTGAATATTTCTTAGATGTTGCTTCCAAGAATGGTGTCTTTAGTTTTGCTGATCATCTTTTGATTTTCTGTAAGGATAATGTTGATTTAGTTATTAGAATTTGGAGCATTTTTTCTCACTTTTATTTGATTTCGTGTCCTCACCTCAACTCTTCTAAGAATGAGGTCTACACCGTTGGGGTAGGAGAAGAATATCTCAACTTTATTCAAAATTTACACAAATACAAAAATAAAAATAAAAATACTATAAACAGAAATAAAGCTGAGTATTATTATTACTCAATCAATATAGTACAAAGAAACAAAAATTGAAGTGATACACTTTTAGCTCAATGTAAGGCATCTATTTATACTCAAAATTTTCTAAAACAACTCAAGTACTTTGACTATAAGAAGCTAGCATGCTCCTGTTTTATTTGCACAAATAAATGACCACATACGCTACCCGACTCTTAATAAAAATGAATAACATGACCAATTCATAACTAGCAGAAAGTTGCACTAAATTCTGACACTCCCCTTTAGTGCAACTTTGCTGTTAATGACACCAAGAACCTCACGTAAAAATTCAAACCTGGCTTTGGCAAGTGCCTTAGTAAATATGTTAGCAACTTGATTTTTTGTTTGTATTTTCAGTAGCTCAATATCATGAGTTAACACTTTCTCTCGAACAAAACGATAATGAGTTTCAATGTGTTTTGTACAAGCATGAAACACTAGATTTCCAGCAAGCTTTATTGCATTATTGTTATCACAATAAATATGAATTGGATGATTAAAAGTAGACACCATTTCTTGAATAAGTCTTTTGAGCCACAAACATTATTAGGTAGTTGTTGTAACTGCTACATATTCTGCTTCACAACTTGAAAGAGCCACAGTGACTTATTTTTTATTGCATCATGAAATTACAATTGAACCTGTTATAAAACAAAAAACCTGTTATAGAGTGTTTGTCATTAACGTCACCAACCCAATCTGCATCTACAAAGCCACTTAAAAAAAATGACTTACATTGCTCATACATTAATCCATAACTTAGAGTGCCATTTACATAACAAAGAATCATCTTCACTACAATTAAATGAATCTCACATGGTTGATCCATGAATTGTGAAATAACTCCTACGGGAAATGCAATATAAGGTCATGTGATAGTTAAATAGAACAAAACCAATAATTTAATGAAAAAGTGTCACATCTTCCAACAACTTTTCTTCATTTTTAGCTAACTTGAGATAAGGTTCCATAGGAGTAGTATTTGCTCTTGACTCCTCCATACAAAACCATTGCAATAAACTTGTTGTATATCTTTTTTGAGAGACAAAATAACCATCACATGCTTCAATTTCTAAACCAAGAAAACAACTAGCTTCACCTAAATTCTTCATTTCAAAACGAACCGACAAAGCATCTTGAAGATTGTTAATTTCAGCACTATCATCACCCATAATAATCATATCATCCACATAAAGTAAGAGCAAAGTGCACAAAGTGGGTGTTTTCTTAAGACATAAGCTTGGATCAACACTTGAAGATTTAAAACCACAAAAATCAAGATATTAAGCAATCTTACCAAACTAAGCATGAAAAGCGTGCTTGAGGCCATACAACACCTTGAGCCGACACACATGATATGGGTATTCCTTAAAGATAATTCCTTATGGTTGTTCCATGAAAATATCACGATCTAACTCACCATAGAGAAGCATTTTTTACACCTAGCTACCACAATTTCTAGCCTCTACTAGCAGCCAAAGAAATGATTGTTCAAATAGTTATCATTCTTGCGACATGGCTAAAAGTCTCATCATAATCATGACCATATTGTTGGGAGAAATCACAAGCAACAAGGCGAGCTTTATACCTCTGATCGTTGTTCTCTCTTTCTATTTGTCCTTGTAAACAAATAGGAAGAGATATGCAATGATCAACACTCAATAATTAAAATAAGATATAAAAATTACGGCTTTACTGCAAGTGTGACAAGTCAGTTGTAATATTTGTAGTGTTACAATGAAACACTAGAGTATTCCAAGGATCAAACCCATGAGAATCATTGATTGAAGAATTTCTAAATAATGTGTGTGTAAAATGAAAAGTCTAACCAACTAATTGCAAAAAGCCATATTACGACAAATCATAAAATTAAGAGAAATTAATCTACTTTACTATCTAGCTAGCAAAGACAAAATTGTAAAACATGTGAAGTTACAAAATTAACTATTAAATAACAATCGGTGGTTGGTTAACATTGATGTGGTTTATTAATCATTGAATTAGGGACCCAAATCTCTTAAACTCACAAAATGGCTCTCCTTTACCTCTTGTTCTCCAGTTTACCAAGTTAGACAAATTAATTTAGATTATCTTTCAATCTCATAGATTAACCCAAGACTAATGAATTGGTGCCCAACAAGATCTCCTCTCGGTCTCACTTGCCTTAATGTTCTCTTAGGGTCACAAGCCTAAGTTTTTAAATTCATTCAAATTAGTCCAATTTATTATGATTTAGTCCTTCATCCAAAAATCAGTTCACCATGTATCTATCAACCAACCCCCTTAAAAGTTTAGCCACTCATGTTGGAAATAAAACTAACAACCATGAAAATGAAAAGCAAAGAAGCCATTAAAGTAAAGCTTAAGAAAAATATAAAAGTTGAGATTTTTATACAAGAAAACTTAAAAGACATGTAAAGAAAAACATTCAACTAGAAAATCTAAAACAATAAACATAAAAGGAGAAAATTTTAACAACTACAAAGTAAAAGAAACTGAAATACATTAAACTAAATCTAAAAATGTCTTACAACCAAGGTACAGAGACTAAAAATGCAAATAAACCTAAGCTACAATGATAACTAACTTAACTAACACTAAGAAAAACTAAAACAAGAAGAAAAGTTGCAAGGAAATGTAAAATCTACAACTAAGGAAATGAAAATAGAAAACCTTAGAAGAAGAAGAAGAAGAAGAAGAAAAGCTAAGAGAAAACCTAGAGAGAACTAAGTCTAAACTAAGGTAATGTGGCCCCTTTTTCTCTCAACCAAATTTTGGCTAATATAGTAGCTATTTCGACCCAATTTATGTGCCAAAAATACCCTTGAACATGCCCTTACTAATTGATGCTTTAGATGGACAAAGGCTACCATTTTTGTCCAATTTTATCCCCTCATGATATCGGTATTGCAATACATTGGCCAGTTTCAAACTTAGGGGTCTTCTTCGAGGGTGGATATCGTGATACCTAAAGTGGATATCGCGATACCTGATAAGTGATATTTATGATGGGCAAACCTGCAAAACTAAACTATTATCACGATAAAGGCAAGCGCACCTATCGAGCAGTAGTATAGCTGATGGCAAGACCGGGATGGCGAACCCATAGGGACTTAAAAGTACTAGTACTAGCCTCTTTTTTATTATCTAGCCTAAAAATAAAGGGGATTTGTTTTAAACTAATTAAACTAAACTAATTAATTAACTAAGAATATGACAGAGAGTAAATTGGGAAAAATACTTTTGGAAACTGATTAATTAAGGCAATACCCAAGGAAGAATCCACCTAGACTTCACTTGTTATTGGATTCTGAACTAGACGATTTATTCACTTGACTTGATCCGTAGAAATCCCTAATTTATGTTAATATCTCTTTCAATACTAAAAACAACTAACCCTAGGTTGATTAATTGAAATTTCTTTCTAATTAAAACCCTTAGTGTTGCATTAACTCGATCTATGGACTTCCCTATTAGATTTGACTTTAATCTGGCAGATTTTCATCGTCTTATGTCTAAGATTGCTATCAACTCCACTTAATTGTATTGAATCTACTCTTAAATAGGGACTTTTGGTCCACTGAATAAGCACATTTGACTTGAATTAATATCTTAAAATATTAACACAAGAATTAATCACACAATTAAGAACAAATCAAATATTTATCATATAATTCAGATATTAATAACAAGATACATCTTAGGTTTCATCCCCCTCAGGTATTGAGGGGATTTAGTTCATAATCGTAAGAGAAAGCATCTCAAATTTGGGAAAACAACAAAACATAAAGAAAACCCAATAACCCTTGAAGGAAACTGAAGGGAGATCTTCAGCCTTGATGAAGATCCTTGCTTCCGAGATGAATCAATGGCGTTTGTCGAGTAATTCTTTGCTTTCTACTCTCTATCTTCTTTTAATCCTCCCATAGGGTGTTTTTATAGACTTTGGAATGCCCAGAATACCCAAAAATTAGCTTTTTCCGCGTGAAATTGAAATAGGGCTCGACAGGGACACACCCTTGTGACATGCCTGTGTAAGGTTGCTCAGGCCGTGTTCATCATTGAGAAATCAACACGGGCGTATGGTTCACCCGTGTGAAAATGCCTTAGGCCGTGTTGAATGCTGATTTGGGCCTATGTTGTCCGTTTTTGGCCCGTTTCTTGCTCTTTTCTCTTCCTTATTCTCACCTAAGTATAAAACATCAAATTAAAGGATTAGGAGCATCAAATTCGTCAAATTAAGAGATAATTCATCCAAAAATATGCTAAGCATGGGATAAAAAAAATATATATATATATATTATGGTTTATCAAATACCCTCACACTTAAGCCTTTGCTTGTCCTCAAGCAAAATCCTCAACTCACAATTAAAATTCGTTCTTCTCAACTTATAATTTCTATCAATAATGTTTTGAAATAATTCACAAGTAATTCATACATTGAGAATTCAAATAAAAGAACACCAAAGTCTCAAACAATCCAAGTTGAGAATTTTATCACGGAAACAAAGGTTTCTCCCCTCATCTAAGTAATCATCTTTGATTCAAAACTAACTAGAGTTGAGATCCTCATTAAAGATCACTCTATTCACTCAAAGTGTTTAGGGTTCAAAAATTAAGCACTCATTAGTCAACATGAAAAGTTATTGCCACAGGCTTGAATGAAAATGAAATCTCCCCCACTATAGATTGAGATGATACATCGATCAAAAAGTCTTTAGAGGGTTGTAACAGGGCTTTGGTTAAGGGTGTGGACGCAAGCTAAAAGAGAAGGTTAGAATCAAGATTGAACTGAAAAATTATCTAACTAGAAAAATAACTAGAACTGAGAAATTACATAAATGATCCTAGAATTAAGCTTCTCTTCATGGATAACATCATTTAAGTTCAAGCATTACATAATTTCATAATAATATGCTAAACGAAAAATTAACAACTGGAATTTTTTTTTAAGAACAATTATTTAACTTCACTAACTAAAGAGGAGAACATAGCTAGATAATTATTCAATTCAAATCTCGACAACATGGGGATCAAATCAATTAAGGGGATTTCAACAATAATGGGTTATAGGTTAATATTGAGGGTAAATCAATGGATGGTTTGTTAGGCTCAATGGGGTTCACTAAAGGTTAATTATGAAGGTAGGCTTTTATGGAGTGAGTAGGTTAAACCTAAATGCCTTTATCATCTCTGTATATCAAATCAATGGTGTGGGCTCGACATGTATAATCGAAGCAAGTTCTAGAATAACATATCAGTATTGACAAACTCATAGCAACAATAAAAGTGAGCAAGAAAGAATATATGCTCTAATGGCTCAAAATCTCACAAAAATTATGGCTTTTGATGTCAATCCTGTGAATTTCAAACTTCAAGATAATACCTAAATTTGGGGAAACAACCTAGAAGAATTCTTAATTCTCAAAAATTCAACTTATCATGCTTAATTCTCTAATGTCTTAAAGTTCGAACAATCAAAGCATAAATACCTATGTCTTAATCTAGAACATATCAATAAAAATCATAAATCAATCAGAATTTTATTCTAACCGTAATATGAGAAAGTGACTTGAGAACAAGACAAGATTCAAGGATTTTCTAATAATGAAATTAAACCCCCACACTTACGATGTACATTATCCTCAATGTACAAAGATAAGTAAGAATATAAGCATAAATCATAAGAGAGGGAGAGAAGTGAAACTTCCTAAATTTTGGATGAATCCTTAGAGTAGTAAGAGCGGAGTTGGAAAGACAACTAATAAGATGTATGATAAACTAGGCAGAGGTGAAGGTGGGGGAGGATACTCTGGTGGTGGTAGAGGATGGGGTTCCACAATCATGATGCTTAATGAAGATATTCATGATTTTCAGTGTTGTGGTTGAGTAGGACATGGTAGTCGTGGAGTATCTTTCCTCAAGGGATTATCATGGCATCAAGCACCTTGAACCTTTTGAATCTGCGGAGTCATCAATAATATTTTAGGGAGGTGTATTGACGGGATTAGCATGGTTACTCATTAAGAAACAACCATAAAAATAAAATTTTTAAGATATACTAAGATAGTTTTGTAAAACATAAAAATAGAAATAATGATAAAGATAAAGAAACATAAAATTAAAAATAAAAATAAAAATAAATGGACTCAAAAGTCTTCATCGTCAGATGGGTCGTGAGGTGGTGGCGGCGGAGATGCGATGTGGAAGTGCTGACAAATCTACTGTAGAGTAGCATCAATATGGTCAAATCGCTGCAAGCACTACTACTCAAATTGAGTGAGGCACTCAGAGATGTCAGTGAATGAAGCAGCCGTATGAACTGGTCTATGACTCGGCGGTGGCTGAGAAGGTGGAGCCTCCTAAGGTGGGGGAACATCATCAGGAATGTCTTCGGGGTCGTCCTGACTGGTAGACTCAGCTAGACGGTATTAAGGAGGATCGGGCCCATAACGACGCTCAATCATCCTCATGTGAAGCATGCTTGAGATGCCCTATAGGGACATCTGGCGGATAAGGGTGAGCAATGAGGACTGCGCCACTGTGTTGAGGAGGCCGGAGTGTCTCGTTAGGCGCGTCACATAAGGACCCATGCAAATTGCTCTATTCCCATGTCGTTCCGCCTGGTGACGATTGGCGAGGGCAATAAAGTAGGCTAAGTCGAAGACGTGTTTGTGCACCATGCTCTATAAAAAATAGGCGTCGTGAGTGTTGACAACGCTGGTACTCTCTCGCCTACCCATCAAAGTATATGCGAGGATAGCATGTAGATATCGTACTGATGGGGAGAGAGCCGATGCCTTGAAGCGATTAGGGTCGTAAGTGGCTGAAGTAGGGACCAGAGCCCTCCAACAGGATAAAGGAGAATAGTGAATGTGTCGATAGAGATCGGAGAAGTCGTTATCGTCCATGAACTCCTCTGTATATAATTCCAAAGCGACACCGAACTCAGGCACGCTCAGTTGACATACCAAACCCCCGAGACAGAAGTGAATTGTCCTTGGATCGTCGAACTTCGACATGACCATCTAGAGGTGGAATGTTAAACAAAGTTCCAAAGTGAGCTCTAAGTATGTCAGCTCGACAATATCAAAGAAGCGTCCCTATGGGTTGGTAGTGAGTAGGGCTCGAGCTGTGTTGGCGAGTTGGACCTGTTTTAGTGCACCCCAATCGATACATCTACCTACGCCAAGAGATCTCACTCGAAGTATCTGAAAGAGCTCCTCTTAGGGCCTCGAAGGGAACTATAGGAAGGAGTGTCGTATTTCGATAGTTGCACTCGAGGATGTAGCACTTGGTCCCTTCCACTTTGTCGAAGCAGGGACGGCTGCCTTAGACTTGCCACGTAGAGGCGTCATTCTAAATATGGGAAAGCAAAAGTAGTTAAAGGACTCATCACCCAATATGAAAACTAACCAAAATCCATATAGCTCAAAGGTTTACGTGTAGGCATGCATCTTATGGGAAAAATAAAGCACAAACCAACGTAGAGGCAAATCACATCATAATTGCAAGAGTAAGCATAAGTGATCTACTATGGACTAATCAGTCAATATTAAAGCTAAAAACTTATATTAAATTTAGACTAATAAGAATGAATTACTGTACCTAATGCTGGAAATAATAAAGAGTTCCTAATCTACGGACTAACCAAACATATAAGAGACGGTAAAACAATCGGTTTTAGGAAAAAACAACAAGAAGCAATATCATGAATTCAAGCCGTCTTGGACAATAATGAATAATAGAAATAATAATCAAGAAAAAATAAAAAAAATGACTTAGTAAATAATTAGGAAAATAAAGAGTTAAGGAGGGAAGAAAATTGACTGTAGTGACTGGAGGTACGAACGGCGGTGGATCAGGGATAGTTTGTGGCTTTGTAGCTGAATGAAGGATGAGAGGAAGAAAAGAGGAAAAGAGCACGGGCGTGGGTGTGAGATGAGGAAGAGGGATGTGCATAGGGCTAAGGGGGGTTAGGGTGGCCAGAAAAAGGTTGGTTGGGGCAGATTTAGAGGTTGCCGTGAGAGTTTCATCAAAGAAAGGAGGAAGAAAGGTACGGCGGCTAGGGTTTTGTGAGGTTGAAGATGATGAATAGTAAAATTGGGTAGTTTAAATAGGGGTTGGATCACACGACCGTGGCCCACGCTCGTGTGCCTCAAATTCATCCCGTGTTTTTCGTGAAATTTTAGTTTAAATCGCTCACAGCCTTTGGACACGCCTGTGTTCCTTGGGCGTGTTGGTGCATACGGCCATATCGCACGGTCGTGTATTACTTCGTTCGTTTCTCCCACTCCCGTGTATAGATTCACACGCCCGTGGGTTTTAATCAAAGGCGCCCATGGGGTACTGGACATGTCCATGTTATTTTGTTAGTGTTGTCCATGGGTTATGGGCAAGGGCATGTCGCACGCCCATGTGAATTCATCAGTATCGACCACGGTGTATGGACACGAGCGTGGGATTGATTCAAATGCCCATGTTCTTTGGGCAGTTTCACACATGGCCTCTAGGCACACCCGTGTGAATTAATTAGATTCACCCACGGCTACGTCACACGGCCGTGGGGATTAGTCGCATCCCGTGTAACAACCTTAAGTTTGGGAAAAAATAAGTCTTATTTTTACATGGCCAGGTCATGCCCGTAGTTCCAACCCGTGGTGGGCATACGGCCTAAGGTACGCCCGTGTGCCAGGCCATGTGTTTAGAAGAACCTGTGCTTAAGTGACTCAATTAGTGATTATTAGATGTTATAAACTGAAATTAAGCAAGTCAATTACGTTAGTGCTCAGGTTGCCTCCCGAGAAGCGCTTATTTTAAGTCTAAGCTCGACTTTTCGTAATCTCATATGGTCACAGTGATTCGAAGAGTTGAAACTCCTCTCTCCTGCTATCAGTCTCAGTGTCAAAATAATGTTTAAGTCGAGTGTAATTTACCTTGAAAGCGCCAAATTCGGAATGTGTTACCTCGACTGTACCATAGGGAAAGATTTTTACTATCGTGAAGGGAGGTGCATCATCTATATGAAGCTTGAAATTGTAATTTGAGGGTCCTCCTCCTCTAATAATGCCTTATCCCCAACCTTAAAATAACTCAGCTTATCTGTAGGCGCGTCATGGATTTGCTTTAGTTCTACATGGTGTATCCCAGATTCCTCTTTGTTATAATTCCACCATTCGTCTAGTTCATCAATCTGTAGCATTAGCCCTTCATGGACTGCTCCATTGTTATCGCATGAACTTGAACGTGGCTTATTTGTACCTTCATGAGGAGTGTTCTGCAAAGAAGGTTGTGTAGTAAGGTTACTCTTATTAAAAGAACTCATAATATCACCTCTATCATTAGATATCCTAATAGAATCACGAGCTTGAAGAGTAATTATGTCATCGCCTACACAAAGTGTGAGTTCACTTGTGCCAACATCAATGATAGTCCTAATAGTTGTTAAAAAGGGTCGCGCTAAAATTAAAGGCACATTGCTATCCTCATCCATGTCTAGAACAATAAAATCTACTAGAATATGAATTTGTCAATTTTAACAAGCACACCTTCAATAATACCCCTAGGAAATCTAATGGTTTTATTAGCCAATTGAATGTTCATCCTAGTTTGTTTGGGTTTCCCAAGACCTAGTTGTTTAAACATTTTATAAGGCATCACATTTATACTAGCCCCTAAGTCAGCCAAGGCATTTTTAACATCTAAACTACCAATTAAATAAGGAATCGTGAAACTCCCTGGATCTTTTAATTTGCTGGGTAATTTATTCTGTAAAATGGCCGAGCAAACTACATTCAGCTCCACATACGGCGACTCGTCTAACTTCCGTTTGTTTGGTAAGAGCTCCTTTAAAAATTTAACAACATTTGGCATCTGCGAAAGAGCTTCAATAAATGGTAAGTTAATATGTAATTTCTTCAAGAGTTTAAGGAATTTACCAAATTTCTCGTTTGTGTGGTCTTTCCTTGTTGCATTCGAGTATGGGACACGAGGTTTATACTCTTTACTTGCTAGTTTGTTGTGGCTTACCTCAACCTTACCTTTACTTACTATAGCTTCTTGCCTTGTTTTAGATTTAGGTTCAGCTAACCCTTCTTTGTTTCGCACAGTGATAGCATGGAGTTGCTCCATTGGGTTAGCTTCAGTGTTACTTGGCAAGCTTCCTTGTAGTCGTTTAGAAATCAGCTTAGCAAGCTGTCCTATTTGAGTCTCGATTCCTTGAATTGACACTTGTTAATTTTTGAATGTTGTTTCAGTATTCTGAAAATGAGTTTTTGACACCGAGATAAATTTTGTGAGCATCTCTTCAAGATTCGACTTTTTCTCTTGTTGGTATGGTGGTTGTTGGAAGCCTAGAGGGGGCTGTTGTCTTTGATTCTCTTGACCACCCCACGAAAAATTGGGATGGTTCCTCCAACCTGCATTATAAGTGTTGCTATACAGATTATTCTGAGGTCTAGAATTGTTACCCATATAGTTGACTTGCTCTTCCTCAGTTCTAGGATTGAAGGATTGATAATTTATGCTGTGCATCCCTCCTCTAATTGAATCGCACCTCATCACTGGGTGTACCTGTGTAGAACCAACTAAACCGTCAATATTTTTGTTATTTGATAGCATCGTGACCGCGTCAACATTAAAAACGCTGGCGGCTTTTTGTGGTTTTGTCCTTATAACTTGCCACTGATAATTATTTAGTGACATCTCCTCTATAAACTCATAAGCCTCCTCAGGTGTCTTATTGTTGATCATTCCACCGGTAGCTGCATCTATCATTCATCTCGTTGAGGGGTTCAAACCGTTGTGTAAAGTTTGAACCTGTAGCCACAGAGGTAACCCATGGTGAGGACACCTTCTCAATAAATCCTTATATCTCTCCCATGTGTCATAAAGCGTTTCTAAATCCATTTGCACAAAAGAAGAGATATCATTCCTCAACTTTTCCGTTTTAGTCGGTGTAAAATATTTCAACAGAAATTTTTTGGTCATTTGTTCCTAAGTAGTGATAGACCCTCGTGGTAGAGAGTTCAACAACTGTTTAGCCTTATTCCTCAGAGAAAAGGGAAATAATCGAAGAGGAATGGCATCATCAGAAACGCCATTAATTTTAAAGGTGTCACAGAGTTCCAAAAAGTTAGCTAAATGTGTGTTAGGATCCTCGTCCTACAAACCATCAAACTGAACAAACTGTTGTATCATTTGTATAGTGTTAGGTTTCAGTTCAAAATTATTTACAGCAATAGTAGGCCTAACAATACTAGATTCAGTACCAGCTAAATTAGGCTTAGCATAATCATACATAGTATGAGGAGCAGGATTTTGATTCACAAGATTTGCAGCTACCACAGGAGGTAACGGAATATTTTGATTTGCCTCCATCTCTTCAGTAGTATTAGTCATGTTCTCTTGCTCTTCTTCTATATATTGTAGGCTCTACCTTATTTCTCTTCAGTTGCTGTGAACTGATGCTTCTATCTCACTATCAAAAAGCAAAGGTCTTGACAGGTTCCTTCTAGTCATAAACCAAAGTCACCTGTCAAAGAAAAACAAAAAGAAAGATTTAGTAAATAAAAATTTAAACTGAAAACAAAGATAAATTGTAATAAAGTAAAATTGGCTAAAGTAATAAAAATCAAGTGTTCCTAATATTTTAGATCCCCGGCAACGGCGCCAAAAACTTGATAAGGGATATTTATGATGGTCAAACCTGTAAAACTAAACTATTATCACGATAATGGCAAGCGCACCTATGGAACAGTAGTATAGCTGATGACAAGACCAGGATGTCGAACCCACAGGGACTTAAAGGTACTAGTACTTGCATTCTTTTTATTATCTAGCCTAAAAATAAAGGGGATTTGTTTTAAACTAATTAAACTAAACTAATTAATTAACTAAGAATGCGACAGAGAGTAAATTGGGGAAAATACTTTTGGAAACTGATTAATTAAGGCAAACCCAAGGAAGAATCCACTTAGACTTCACCTGTTATTCGATTCTGAACTAGACGATTTATTCACTTGACTTGATCTGCAGAAATCCCTAATTTATGTTAATATCTCTTTCAAGACTAAAAAGACTAACCCTAGGTTGATTAATTGAAATTTCTTTCTAATTAAAAACCCTAGTATTGCATTAACTCGATCTATGGACTTCCCTATTAGATTTGACTCTAATCTGGCTGATCGTGATGAGATGAAGTAATAAAAATTGATCGTACCTGGAAACTAACTAATATCATGATAAAAGGCAAGCGCACCTATCAAATAGTAGTATAGCTAGTGGCAAGACCGGAATATCGAATCCAAGGAACTAAAAGTACTAGTAATAACTTCCTTTCTATTATCTAGCCTAAAAATAAAGAGGTTATTTGTGTAAACTAATTAACTCTAAACTAAACTAAAGAAACGACAAAGAGTAAATTGGGAGATTGCTCTTGGGAAAAACTGATTGATGAGGGCAATAACTAAGGAAGAATCCACCTAGACTTCACTTGTTATTTAACTCTGAACCAGATGATTTCTTCATTTGATTTAATCCGTAGAGATCCCTAAATTATGTTAATACCTCCGTCGGGGATAAGAACAACTAATCCTAGGTTGATTAACCGAAATCTCTTTCTAATTAAAACCCCTAGTCTTGCATTAACTCGATCTATGGCTCCTCATATTAGATATGACTCTAATCCGATAGATTTTCGTCGTCCTATGTCTAGGATTGCGATCAACTCCTCTTAATTGTGTTGGATCTACTCCTATGCAGGGACTTTTGCTCCTCTACATAAGCACATTCAACTTAAATCAATATCTCGAAAATATCAATTTAAGAATTAAAAACACAATTAAGAACAAATCAAATATTTATCACACAATTTAGATAACAATAACAAGATTTTTCTTAGTTTTCATCCCTCTTAGATATTTGGGGTTTAGTTCATATTATAAAAAGAAACATCTCAGAGTAAATAAAATAACAAAACATAAGAAAACCCAAAACTCCTGAAAGTAAATAAAATAACAAAACATAAGAAAACCCAAAACTCCTGAAAGGAAAGAAGGGAGATCCTCTGTCTTGATGTAGATCTTGGCTTCTGAGATGGATCAATCAACTTTTCTTCGAGTAATTCCCTGCCTTCAACTTCCCATCTTGGCGGGAATAATGTCCCCTCTACTGTCCTCCCTTGTAGTTGCCTCCTAGGGTCTTTATATAAGTTTAGAATGTCTTTCTTAGCTGCTAAGTAGCCTTTTCCGAGTGAAATTGAACTTTTTCATGACAGGGACAGGCCCGTGTGCCACGCCCGTGTGAGTCGACTTTGGGTCGTGCTCGAGCCTGTTAAAGTGGCACGATCGTGTGACACGCCCTTGTGACGAACTTCTAGGCCGTGTTGATTATTGATTTGGGCCTAAATTACTCGTTTTTGGCCCGTTCCTTGCTCTTTTCTCTTCCTTATGCTCACCTAAGTATAAAACATGAAATAAAAAGATTAGGAGCACCAAATTCCACAAATTCAATGATAATTCATCCAGAATTTAGGCTAAGCATGAGGTAAAAATATGTATAATTTACAGTTTATCAAATACCCCCACACTTAAGCGTTTGCTTGTCCTCAAGAAAAATCTCAATTCATAATTAAATATTATTCTTCTCAACTGATAATCCTTATCAATAATGTTTAAATTAATCCACAAGTAATCATACAATGAAAATTCAACCAGAAGAAAATTAAAGTCTCAAACACTCTAAGTTGAGAATTTTATCACAAAAACATAGGTTTTCTCCCTTCTCCTCAGTAGTTACCTTGAACTTAAAATCAACAAGAGTTGACATCCTCACTAAAGATTCACTCTTCCACTCGAAGTGTTTAGGGTTCAAAACTTAAGCACTCATTAGTCAACCTGAAAAGTTATTACCATAAGCTTGCAGGAAAATCAAATCTCCACCACTATAGATTGATATGACACATCGATCAAAAGTTCTTTCAATGCTTGTAATAGGTCTTTGGTTAGGGGTGTTGCCACAAGCTGAAAAAGAGGGTTAGAATTGAGATTGAACTGAAAAATCATTTAGCTAGAAAAATCTCTATCACTGAAACATATTCCTAGAAATAAAGGCTTTTTGATGACATCATTCTGGATTCAGAAGCTTAGAAATTTGCAAAAATATTGAATTACAACTGAAATATGAATTACAATTGAATTAAATGTACATACTTTTAAAAAAAAAAATCATATAGCAACAGATTGAATATTTATAAACTTTATTGAATATTTATAAACTTTACAAACTGAAAACGAGAACAAAGCTAGACAATTATTCAACTCAAATCTCAACAAAAATAAGGATCAAAATAATTGAAGGGAGTTCAACAAAAACTGGGTTATAGGTTAATATTAAGGGTAAGTCAAAGAATAGTTTGTTAGGCTCAATGGGGTTCACTATGGGTTAATTTATGGAGGTAGGCTTTTATAGAGTAAGTGGGTTAAAACCTAGGTGCCTTTATCATTTCGGTATATCAAATCAATGATGTGGTCTCGACATGTATAATCAAAGCAAGTTTTAAAATAACAAATCAGTATTGACTCACTCAAAGCAACAATAAAAGTGAGCACGAAAGGATGTATGCTCAAAAGGCTCAGAAATCTCACTAGAATTATGACTTTTGATGTCAATACTGTGAATTTCAAATATCAAGATAATACTTAAAATTAGGGAAAATAACCTAGAAAAATTTAAATTCTAAAAAATTTCAACTTATCATGCTTGATTCTCTAATGTCTTAAAGTTTGAATAATCAAAGCATAAGTACCTATGTCTTAATTCTCAGCATATCAATAAAAATCATAAATCAATCATAAATCAATCAGAATTCATCTTAATTGGGGATTGAGAATAATTCAGGGAATTAAGAATGATATAAAGAGTGAAAGTGAGTTTCCTCCCACACTTAAGATGTACATTGCCCTCAATGTACAAAGATAAGTTGACAGCATAAATATAAATCTCAAGTTAGGGATATAATTTAAAACCCCCTGAATATTGGATGGAACCCTTGAATTGGAGGTGTGGGAACTTGTAGGAAAGGATGTCGATCCACAGACTCTGGGTCAGAGAAATTATTTTTGTCATGGTGGTTATGGTGCTGGTGGTGGAGGTTAGGATGACTATGGTTACATGGGACCCAGCAGTCATGGCAGAGTTTCCCATTAGAGTTGGATTTGAGCTATAAAGCTCTATTGAAACTACGATAGGATTTATCAATTTAAGGGAATTTGGATTAGCACATTGTACTCGTTAGGAAATAGCCAATATAAAGTAATTGAAATAAAAGAAACTAAGTTCTAAAAATACTAGAATTCAAATAATGAAAAAGATAAGATAAAAGAAAAAGGAAAAATAAAAATGAAAATAAAAGAGAAGAAAAGAGGACTCGTGAGTCCTAATCTTCAGATGGTTCGTGAGGTGGAGGCGGTGGTGTGAGATAAAGATGCTGGCAAATATGAGCTAAGGTTGCATCAATGTGATCGAGTAGCTGAAAACATTGTTGCTGGAATTGGGCGAACTGCTCAGAAGTGACGTAGCCTGAAGCTGCCGCATGAACTGAGTGGCAAGTCGGTGGTGGCTCAGTCGGTGCCTTCTCCTATGGTGGGACATCATCAGGAACGTCCGCGGGGTCGTCCTGCTCAGTGGATTAAGCTAACTAGTACTGAGGAGGGTTGTTCCCACGTCGACGCTGAATCATCCTCATGTGAAGATGCTCTGGATGACCTGTGGGGACATTTGGCCAACGAGGGTGTAAGAGGATGTCTGGGCCGCTGTGTTGAAGAGGCTATAGCAGCGGGCCAATCAAGTGATGTACAGTCCCATAGAGATCACACCTCTCCAATGCCTCTCGGTCTGATACTGGATGGCATGGGCGATGAAATAGGCGAGGTCGATCACATGTGCGTGCACCATGCTCCACAAAAAGTAGGCGTCGTGGGTGTTGACGATGCTGGTGCTCTCATGCCTGCCCGTCAATGTATACGCAAGTAAGGCGTGAATGTACCTCAGTGAAGGGACGAGAACTGTCGCCTTGGAGTGACTGGGTTCGTATATGGGCTGGCCAAAGACTAAGGCATGCCAACATTTGACTGGAGAGAGATGTATGTGGCGCTGGAGCTCGGAAAGGTTCTCCTCCTCCATAAACTGCTCGATAGGCCTAGTGCTGTACCGAACTCTGGTACACTGGGTTGTCGAACAAGGCCTTCTAAACAAATTGAATCGTCCCTGGATCGTCGTATCGGGTCATGACTATTTGGAGGTGGAACATTGAGCAGAACTCTAGGGTGAGCTCAAGGTAAGTAGGCTTAACGTTTTGGAAGAACTGGTTCCACGGGTCCATTGTCAACAAGGCCCGACCCTCGTCTGTTAGTTGGACTCGTTCCAGTGCGACCCAATCGATGCATCTCCCTACTCCGAGGGGCCTCGCCCTTAATATCTGAAATAGTTCCTCTTGGGAACTTTGCAGGAACTGGAGGAAAGGATGGCGAACTTCAGTGATGGGTCTAGAGGAGGAACCACCGGGTCCCTTTCACTTTTTGGAAGGGGTACGACAGCTTTCTTTCCTCGTGATGAAGACATTTTACCTGAAATAGAATAGAAAAAGAGAGAACTATATTATTGAAACTCATAAAGTACTAAATAACAAATTAAGCTTAACCAAGAATTACTAAGTGCTTCATGCAAAAGGTAATTTCACTAACCTAGGTACCATATTAGATTCATCCTAAGCAAAAATAATAAAGACAATCGTTGTTCTAATGGGTTTTTATAATCAATGTATGTCGAAAGCCTATTGCATGTGATAGGTAAAGATGGTAGCCAAAGAATGATTCAAAGTGGCATAATGGATTTTCTAGATTAATCATGCTAAATGAATGAAATTCATATCAATAATAATGCAAATGACTAAATAAATGAAATTATTAATAGATAAATAGATAAAAGACATTAGAAACTAAGAGAAAAAGTAAGAAAGGGAACCAAATGAATGGTTAGGAGTGGAACACGATCGTGGTGATGCATGCATGGACGTGGTGGCGTGGTTGAGGCCGCCGGTAGTGCCAGAGAGGGCTGGTATAGGTTTTGGGTGGAGGGATTTTTAGGGTTTTAGTGGAGAAGAAGATGAATAGTGGGGGTTTATATAGGATTTTGCTCAACAGGATTTGCGGCTACTACAGGAGCTAGCTGATTATCGTGATTTGCCTCCATCTCTTCAGCAGGTTCAAGTTCTTCTTCTTGACTTTGTTCTGGATGTTGCAAGCTTCTTCTTATCTCTCTGCGAGTTCGACGGACTGTAGCTTCTAAATCATCGTCAGACAATAATGGTCATCCTGGGTTTCTTCTAGTCATAAACTAGAGACACCTAGAAGGGAAAAAGAAAAAGAAAATTAAAATCCTAAAATAAAATAAAAAAAGAAAATAATTTGCAATAAAAGTAAAAATAGTTAAAGTAATAGGAATCAAGTGTTCCTAATATCTTAGTTCCCCAGAAACGGTGCCAAAAACTTGATCGTGCTGAGATGAAGTAATAAAAATCGATCATACCTGGAAACTAACTAACATCACTATAAAAGGCAAGCGCACCTATCAAATAGTAGTATAGCTAGTGGCAAGACCAGAATATCGAATCCAAGGAACTAAAAGTACTAGTAATAACTTCCTTCCTATTATCTAGCCTAAAAATAAAGAGGTGATTTGTGTAAACTAATTAACTCTAAACTAAACTGAAGAAATGACAAAGAGTAAATTGGGAGATTGCTTTTGGGAAAAACTGATTGATGAGGGCAATACCTAAGGAAGAATCCACCTAGACTTCACTTGTTATCTAACTCTGAACCAGATGATTTCTTCATTTGATTTGATCCATAGAGATCCCTAAATTATGTTAATACCTCCGTCGAGGATAAGAACAACTAATCCTAGGTTGATTAACCGAAATTCCTTTATAATTAAAACCTCTAGTCTTGCATTAACTCGATCTATGGCTCCCCATATTAGATTTGACTCTAATCTGGCAGATTTTTGTCATCCTATGTCTAGGATTGCAATCAACTCCGCTTAATTGTGTTGGATATACTCCTATGGAGGGATTTTTGCTCTTCTACATAAGCACATTCAACTTAAATCAATATCCTAGAAATATCAATTTAAGAATTAAAAACACAATTAAGAACAAATCAAATATTTACCATACAGTTCAGATAATAATAACAAGATCTATCTTAGGTTTCATCCCCCTTAGATAGTTGGGGTTTAGTTCATAATTATAAAAAAAAAAACATCTCAAAATAAATAAAATAACAAAACATAAGAAAACCCAAAACTCTTGAAAGGAAAGAAGGGAGATCCTTTGTCTTGATGTAGATCATGGCTTCTGAGATAGATCAATCAGCTTTCCTTCGAGTAATTCCCTACCTTTAACTCCCCATCTTGGCGGGAATAATGTCCCCTCTACTGTCCTCCCTTGTAGTTGCCTCCTAGGGTCTTTATATAGAGTTTAGAATGTCTTTCTTAGCCCCTAAGTAGCCTTTTCCAAGTGAAATTGAACTTCTTCACGACAGGGACATGCCCGTGTGCCACACCCGTGTGAGTCGACTTTGGGCCGTGCTCGAGCCTGTTAAAGTGGCACGACCGTGTGACACGCTCGTGTGACGAACTTCTAGGCCATGTTGATTATTGATTTAGGCCTAAATTGCCTATTTTTGGCCCGCTCCTTGCTCTTGTCTCTTCTTTATGCTCACCTAAGTATAAAACATGAAATAAAAGCATTAGGAGCACCAAATTCCACAAATTCAATGATAATTCATCTAGAATTTAGGCTAAGCATGAGGTAAAAATATGTATAATTTACGGTTTATCACCGGTAGATTTTCGTCATCCTATGTCTAGGATTGCGATCAACTTCGCTTAATTGTGTTGAATCTACTCTTAAACAGGGACTTTTGCTCCATTGAATAAGCACATTTGACTTGAATCAATATCCTGAAATATTAACACAAGAATTAATTGTACAATTAAGAACAAATCAAATATTTATCATATAATTTAGATATTAATAACAAGATTCATCTTAAGTTTCATCCCCTTAGGTATTTGGGGGATTTAGTTCATAATCGTAAAAGAAAACATCTCAAAGTTGGGAAAATAACAAAACATAAAGAAAACCCAAAAACCCCTGAAAGAAATTGAAGGGAGATCTTCAGCCTTGATGGAGATCCTTGCTTCCGAGATGAATCAATCAACGTTCGTTGAGTAATTCCTTGCTTTCTACTCTCTGTCTCCTTTTAATCCTCCCTTAGGGTGTTTTTATAGACTTTGGAATGCCCAGAATACACAAAAAATTATCTTTTTCCACGTGAAATTGAAACAGGGCTCGACAGGGACACGCCCGTGTGAGGTTGCTCAGGCCGTGTTCAATACTGAGAAATCAACACGGGTGTGTGGTTTACCCGTGTGAAAATGCCTTAGGTTGTGTTGAATATTGATTTGGGCCTATTTTGTCTGTTTTTGGCCCGTTTCTTGCTCTTTTCTATTCCTTATGCTCACTTAAGCATAAAACATGAAATTAAAGAATTAGGAGCATTAAATTCATCAAATTAAGAGATAATTCATCCAAAAATATGCTAAGCATGGGATAAAAATATGTATATATTATGGTTTATCAATACCACTAAAGGTTGGTCTCCAATCTTCGAGTCTGTTGGAGCTATTGCAATTCCAATGTTTGGATATCACAATACCCTCACCTTTGGTGTTGTTTTCATTCTTTTTCGACCTCCAACACATCCCTACATCACTCAACCACACGTTAGGGCCCCCAATGGCATTATTGGCCAAATTAGGTCTCAAAATGATTAAAAACAAGGCATTTACACTTATTAACTTAAAATTTAAAAGTTACAAAAAAAACTACGAAAAAGTCACTACTTTTCATAAGAATAAGCTACTTAAGTATACCGGGAAAGCCTAATATCCCATATCAAATTACAGAAGGTCAAACTCCCCTATACTTAACTCTTTACTTATCCTTAAGCAAACACACTAAACATGTAAAAGAAAAAATGACTCTTGGACTAAATTAGGCAATTAAGTCACAAAGCAGTAAAATATCAAACTCGTACGAGAACTACCTCACATGCAACTTAAGAGTGATATCTAGCTAAGTTGTTTGTTCCTAAGGAAAAAATTGTTAGCTCACTAAGTAAAAATGTCAATAGGCATAGAGGCAATGGAAATGAACATATGTACAAGTATTATTCATCAAAATAAATTATGTGGATCGCTCATAGATATTTAAAATGAATTGGTTAGATTCATTCAAACAAATGCAAGCTATTTATGAATTATTGTGTTGGTGACTTATTCGATTCTCAAAGGTCTTCTAGGCTTGTAACATTCTGAGGCTTAGGACAGTTCAAAATTGAAACAATAGACATTTAAAACGGGTTTAAGCACTAAAAACAGTTAAGCACATGACATTGTTCCCAATTCGCCACTAAATTTGTTTACGAGCTCACATCCTTATTTCTTCTTCCCTTGCCTACCTTATTTCTCCAAAATGTTAGAAGGTACTACACGAGATTTGTATGCACAAAATTTTTTAATTGTGAATTGAAAGATTTTTTTTCAAGCTTAATTTTGATTTAGCTTTCTTTTTCTTTATTTTGCATTCTTTCGATCGCTTTTTTTTTAATACGAACTACCTTATGTAATCCCTTCATTTTCTTTTTTTTCACACACAAAGCCACCGTAATGTTTCTATCTAGCCATCAATGCCCATGGCTTGACGTCTATTACATAGTGCATTTTGAGGGGTGAGACCGAGAAGGATTAAGTACTAGACTTATTTAAGCTCGAGGCTTTGATAAAAATGCTTGCAAGAAAAGGGTACTCGAGGCTCAAAAATATGGGAATTAAGGGTGTATACCAATAGGTAAGCTTTTAGACTCTAGGTTATTTCAAACAATGCCTAAGGTCTTTTCTAGATCAATCGCCTAATCCCAATTCTTTCAAGTATACACCTATTTAAACGAACAATTAACAATTCAATTTTTTTATTTACAAGGATCCAAACACTATTCATCCTATGATACACTTTATACATTTTCATTTAAGTTATTGCATCTAGTGTATTATACATATTAACTAATTGAACTAACTAGTCTACAATTAAGAATAGAAAATTATATAGTATCATTCAAAACTTACAAGTTTGGCAACGTTATGTACTTATTCAATCTTAACAACTAACAACTTATTACCTAATTGTAGTCCAAGCACATGCAATCACACAAAATAAAAGACGAAAACTGAAAAATATTTTTGGTATTTTTGAATTTTTTAAAAAGGCAAAAAATTAAAAATAAACACACAAAATAGCATAAAAGCAAGACAAATAAAACACATAAAACTATGTGCACCCCCTACACTCAAAACTACACATTTTCTCCAATATTTCCCAAAAACATAAGAGGTTACCAGACTTCCCTAGATTAGAGCGTCAAACTAGCTCGGGGATCCACCTCCTCATTGAAGCTTGCAAATATAGTGTAGCCTTTCAAGGTAACTCATTGCACATATAAAAAACACAAAAAAAAAAAAAAACAACCAAAATACAAAATCTAAAATAGAAAATTAGTCCAAAAATAGTGAAATTTAATAGTTTACATACCACACAAATAAAAATGAAATGAAATGAGAAAACATGTAATTATAGGAACTTCTTTCACGAACTGATCTACCATAATTTGGTGTAGCATTTTAAAGTAGTTTTCGCACTTTAGAAGCTTGAACATAAGAATTTTAGTTAAGTTTTAATTACGTTTTTATAAGTCTAGTTTAGTTTAGTTCAATTCAATAAAGTGTGTAATTTGAGTCTTTTATTGACTTTAAGGGCCAAATGAGGCCTAAACGTGAGTTAATATATTTTGTAAGTGTATATGAGACCATTAAAAGGCATACTAACTTGATATTGGTCACTTTGTTGCAACACGGAGCATTGGATGTCGCAACATAAAGAAAAAAATAGAAGAATTTCAAGACTACCTTCGGTGTCGTGACAAAGCTTGAGGATGTCACGACACACCCCTGAAGATAAGTTGAAGATGAGCATACTACCCTCGATGTCACGACACAGGACCTAGTGTGTCGCAGCATCACCTCTATACAGGAAATAGTTATGAGCCAGGAGTATTTTGGTCTACACAATCAATTGTTAAGCACGAGGACGACAGCTAACCTAGGGTTAAGGACGACGACCACTCTAAAGTCTATAAATAGGCTCATTTAACACATGTTATAGACAATTTTCGTATTGTATAATTTTCTTCCTAAATGTAGTCTTTAGTTTTTCGCTTTTCTTAGGTTTTAGATTTTATTTCAGTTTTTGTTATTTGCTTTTGTGGGGAGATTAGATTTGTGAAACACAATCAAACTCTATGAGGATTCGACACTTAATTCTAAATACAAATCAAGCTTCTTTTAAACTTTATTCTCTTGAATTACTCTTCATGTTTATTCTTTCTATCAAGTTTATATTGTTTATTAGATCCATGAGGAACTAATCCTCCTATGGGGGATTAGCGAGTGGAAGTGTGATTAATTAACTATTTTGTATGGGTTTCTTAATAGATTAGCTATTCAGGAAAAGAAAAACCTAAACCCTAGGCTTGACAACCCTAGGAAGTCATTAAGTTGGGAATTAACCCAAATCTGGTATGGCCTATCCGTGAACACCTTAAATCTGAACCGGTCAAGACTATACGATTGGGAGATAAGCAGTTCTTGTAGACTCATTATTCTAGTAGAAGATTGTAAGATCCTGCTGGGATATCAACTAGTTGATTAAATGAGAATGTAATAGCCCGTTTTTAGTCAAATCAGAATAATGATTTTGGAACCACAAAGGTTAGAATAGGTATTTTAATATTATTTTGAGTTCTATAGTATGATAGTATGATTGTGTGAAAATTTCATTAAGAAATTTTACTGTTTGAATGCTTAATTTGATAAAAAGGACTAAATCGCGTAAAGTGCAAAAGTTGGGTTCTAATAGCTAAAGGTGTCTGATGGCTATAGAACTTTACAATAGTGGTCCTTATATGGTAATTAGCCCATTAATGAGTTAGTGGATGATAATGGCTTGGCAATTGTGTAATTATTAAAGTTTATAAAGGTTAAATTAGTAAAAAGGTAATTAATGATAAAAATAAAAGAAATAAATTTACTATCATCTTTATTCATCATCATCGACTGATTCTTCACAAAAGAAAGAAGCCAGTTTTGAAGCTAAGTTCGGCCAAGCTTGTAAGCTCAATTTGTAAGCGATTTGACTTAGTTTTTAATGATTTTTATATTTTTGGAATCGTTACAACTTAGTCTAGCTAGCCTAGGGACTAATTTGAGAAACTGTTAAAAGTCTAGAGTTTTTCCATTGATGAATATGTATTTATTTTGATGTTTTATGATGGATTATGAATGGTTGTTGTTAGATAAACAACATCTGTCAAAGGATTTTTGGTAAAAATGTCAATTATGGATTAAATTGAGAAATATGGAAATTTTGTGGTTAAAATGTGAAATAAATGAAAAATATAGGATTAAATTGACTAGCATGGGTTATGGTCAAATTGAATGAATTTGCATTTTTATGTGATAAGGATTAAATTGTAAAGAAGATAAAATATTAGGGGAAAAAGTGTAATTTTACCAAAATATGTAATTTGGATTAAATTGAATAGAATGAATAATGGATAGATTGAATTTGAGGTCATTGAGATCAAGAAAAGCAAAGATCAGAAATTAGATCGAAGAAAAGGAAAAGTTGGCGAATAGACGATCGATTTCATCCGTGCTATATAAGGTAAGTTCGTATAATTGGAATTGAGCATTTAAATATGTACTTATTTGAAACATATGTATGTGAATTGAGAAATTAAAATACATGTTCATTGAATGCCTAAATGTTGAATTCCGAATACTACCGAGCCCCATTTGAACCTTAGGAATTCGTAGGATACAAGTGACATGTCATTAGGGTTACCGACTTGGTTGAGATCCTGCATGTGTTGCGGACTCACCACAGCTCGTATAAGCTTAGCGATATTTCAACTCGTAAGATCTTATTGTTTCTTAGCTCATTGGAACTTATTGTTACCTCAGCTCAAGAGGAGCTTACCATTTATTGCTCGAAAGAGCATATGTACAAGAATTGATGGATTACTGATAGTGATATTTATGATGGTCAAACCTGTAAAACTAAACTATTATCACGATAAAGGTAAGCGGACCTATTGAACAGTAGTATAGCTGATGGCAAGACCGGGATGTCGAACCCACAAGGACTGAAAGTACTAGTATTAACCGTCTTTTTATTATCTAGCATAAAAATAAAGGGGATTTGTTTTAAACTAATTAAACTAAACTAATTAATTAACTAAGAATGCGACAAACAATGAATTGGGGAAATTACTTTTGGAAAACCAATTGATTAAGACAACACCCAAGGAAGAATCCATTTAGACTTCACTTGTTATTTGACTCTGAACTAAATGATTTATTCACTTGACTTGATCTGTAGAAATCCATAATTTGTGTTAATATCTTTTTCAAGACTAAGAACAACTAACCCTAGGTTGATTAATTGAAATTTCTTTCTAATTAAAACCCCTAGTGTTGCATTAACTCGGTCTATGGATTTCCCTATTAGATTTGACTCTAATCCGGTAGATTTTTGTCGTCCTATGTCTAGGGTTGTGATCAACTCCGCTTAATTGTGTTGAATCTATTCTTAAACAGGGACTTTTGCTCCACTGAATAAGCACATTTGACTTGAATTAATATCCTGAAATATTAATATAAGAATTAATCACACAATTAAGAACAAATCAAATATTTATCATATAATTCAGATATCAATAACAAGATTCATCTTAGGTTTCATCCCCCTCAAGTATTTAGGGGGTTTAGTTCATATTTATAAAAGAAAACATCTCAAAATAGGGAAAACAACAAAACATAAAGAAGCCAAAAACTTCGAGAGAAATTGAAGGAAGATCTTCAGTCTTGATGTAGATCTTTGCTTCTGAGAAGAATTAATTAGCGTTCTAAGTAATTCCTTACTTTCTACTCCGTGTCTCCCCTTTATTCCTCCCTTTAGGTGTTTTTATAGACTTTAGAATGCCCAAAATACCTAAATTTTAGCCTTTTCCATGTAAAATTGAAACAGGTTTCGACAGGGACATGCCCGTGTGACACCCCGTGTTAGGTGGCTTAGGCCATGTGCAATTCTGTGTATCACACACGGGAATGTGGTCTGCCCATGTGAAGATGTCTAGGCTGTGTCGAATATTGGTTTTAGCCTATTTTGTCTGTTTTTGGCCCGTTCCTTGCTCTTTTCTCTTCCTTATGCTCACCTAAGTATAAAATATGAAATTAATGGTTTAGAAGCGTCAAATTCCATTAATCTAATGATAAATCATCCATAAATATGCCAAGCATAGGATAAAAAATATGTATATATCATGGTTTATCAAATATCCCCACACTTAAGCCTTTACTTATCCTCAAGCAAAATCGTCAACTCGTATTTAAAATTCATTGTTCTCAACTTATAATTCCTATCAATAATGTTTTGAACTAATTCACAAGTAATTATACATTGAGAATTCAACTAAAAAAGCATCAAAGTCTCAAACAATCCAAGTTGATCATTTTACCACAAAAACATAGGCATCTCCCCTTATCTAAGAAATCACATTTGATTCAAAACAAACATGTAACGCCCCAAATTTTGGGCCTAGATGAATTGGGCTTTGGGCTTTGGGTCTCATAATTTTTTTTTAGTAAGCAAGAAAATGACAAATGATATGTTGGCTTTAAGGGTTTAATGAATTTTGAGTGTCTAGGGGTGCCAGAGATGTCCTGAGATCAAGTAAGGCTATAAGAAAAATTTTGGTTAGCCCCAAGGGATCTGTGACTTCAGTTAGTTGGCCTTTTAAATAAATGAAGAAGAAAAATGACACAAAAGGAGTTGTGATCTAGTGGCAAAGTGGCGCCACTTAGGGAGCAGGGAGGTAGCGTCATTAGCAGGCAGGGAGATCTAAGGTTCGAGTAGTGGCATGGTATTTTATTGGGGATTTATTTATTCCTTTTAGATGGTTAGTAGTGGCAGTGAAGTTGAACTCTTAGAGAAGTGATCAGAAGAGGAATTTGAGGAAGGGATGAAGGAGTTTATCGTGGAGAAAAATTAGGAGATGAGATGTGTGGAAGAGGTGGAGCCCAATTGGGAATATGGGGATAGGAAATTCGACTATAGGCTATATATAGGTGCCGAATTGGGAATTTTAGGGTAATGCCAAAATTGTTTTTTCCCTTTAGCCGAATTCCTCATTTTTGAGTTGCTAAAACATTTTTTCTCTCTAAGTACTCAGAAGCCGAATTGTTTCATTGCCTGCCGATCTTCTATTACTTTCTCTTCTCAAATTCTCTTTTGATTCACCTTTGGTTTTAGCTGATTCCTTCTTCTCTTCTTCTTCTTATTTGTGCCGAATAACCCTTTTCACCATACTAATCTCAAAAGCCGAATACCTCTTGGGTCGATTGCTTCTTGTGTAAGTATTCTCTATTTTGGTTAGGTGTTGGTCGAATGGTCATAGATAGGGAAAAAGGGACTTGTGTTGGATACAAGTCACCTATTATTCTGTTTTTAATGATTAAGAATGATGCAGATTTAGGAGATACGCGTGATTAGTGATCAAAGAAGGGCTATTAAGACTAGTTGTTCAAGGTAAGACGTAGGTGAGATTTCGGCTTTTGGTGATAGTATTTGATAAGTGTGTGATTACTCATTGAGTGACATCGTTTGTAGGTTCGTGGCTAAGGAGATCGCAGCTCATGTCGTTACCAAGTGTGTACATACAATATAGACACACACGATAGATTGGCAAATCTTGAAAAGCCGAAAAGCTAAAATGCTGAAAAGCTGAAAGTTTGGCTACAGTAGTTATGCGAGTGCGCGAACACTCGTATGAGGGAAAATAATACGTTAGCAGAGGCCCCATGAGTGATCTCATAGACTTGGGTCACGTTTTGGCCAACTGGGCCAGAATGGGCCAAATGGGCCTGACGGGCCTATGAGCCCAAAGAAGCAAAAATTGATAATTTGGTAAAATGTAATGAACTGATTAGGTTTGTTGAATGGTTTGGAATGGATTCAGGCTTGATGGGCCACATAAGTGTGATTGGGCCTAATGGGCCATATGAATGTGATTGGGCCTAATGGGCCATATAAGTGTGATTGGGCCAGATTGGGCTATATGAATGTATGAAAGCGTGTAGACTTGCTAGGGTTTTATAATGGACTTTTAGGCCTAGTTTCTGACAAATAATTAAACGGCCATAAGAATTAATTAATTTATCAAGTACGTCTGTGGACAAGTCGTAAGGTTAGAGTGTGGCAACGAGCATATGCATGTCTAAGATTGGATCTAGGGAGAGCTTGGTACTTAAGCGGTCTTAATGACCCATCTCCTCTTCTCTGGAATCCTACCTGGTGCATAGTGTCCGTTCACTTTAACCAACGAGGACTTGTTGACGGGCCAAAGTTTGTAATTAAGACCCCTATTGCTAAGAATTACTGAAATACCCCTGTAGGGTAGAATTACTGAAATACCCCTATAGGGTAAAATTACTAAAATACCCTTGTAGGGTAGAATTATTGAAATACCCCTGGATAAGAAATGACGAAAATACCCCTGTGTGCCATGAGCATGACTCATGTATGTTAAATGTTATCCGCTGCATTCATGCATTATTATGTTGTATAGAGATTGGGGTTATTAATCGGAGGAAGTGTATTTGAGGGTCGCACAGTTGCTTGACGACTGTGGATCCACCATAGGCTTTTAAGCCACGGAGCAGCTCTGCTGCAACAATTAAGTTAGTGCCGCAACCGGTGCTAACATTGTAAGTGTAGGGATGGCATAAGTGATTTATTCCTAGCAGGTAGTGCAGGGTTAGAAGGGGGAAGTGTAGGGTTGGATGGGATGGGAAAGCATACATCTTGCATTATGCATATGATTCTAATATATGTGATATAGGCTCGTGCCCAATCGAGGCTATTATGGGCTAAGGCACAAAGGCCATAGTATATTGTGATATGGGCTCAGGCCCAACTGAGGCCATTATGGGCTAAGGCCTAAAGGCCACCGATATTGAATAGGGCTTAGGCCCAATCTAATCGTTGCATGATTATTTGTTTGATGAGGGTCGCACACACTAAGTTTCAAAACTCACTCCCTCTTTTTAATTTTTCAAGTGACCCTCAGTAAGTGGCTTGACCTAGGAGAGGACTCGGAGGTGGCCACACTGCAATCTGTTTAATATATTAGTAGTTACTTTTATTTCATTTTTAATTGTTTCCATTTGGGTTGTAATAAGGCTTTTAAACTTTTAGATTACAAATTTGGGTTTTTAATTATGGTTTTGATAATTGCTAGAGGTAGAAACAAGTTTTTCCAAAACAACAACTATTTTAAATTAAGCTTCCGCAACGGTTAAGATTTTATAAGTAATAATGTCTCAAAAAAATAATTTTTTTTAAACCATGTTTGGAATCGATCAAACATAAATTGAGGTTTTACACAAACTGTTAAACAAGAAGGATTTTCAATGAAAACTTGGTTTTCGAAAAACACTTCAATGTGACACGCCAGATTTGGGCCTAACTTCTAGGCCGGGTTTGAGGTGTTACATAACAAGAGTTGACATCCTCACTTAAGATTCACTCAAATCACTCAAAGTGTTTAGGGTTCAGAAATTAAGCACTCATTAGTCAACATGAAAAGCTATTACCATAGGCTTGCATGAAAATCAAATCTCCACCACTATAAATTGAGATGATACATCGATCAAAAGGTCTTTAAAGGGGTTGTAATGGGGCTTAGGTTAGGGGTGTGGACACAAGCTGAAAGACAAGGTTAGAATCGAGATTGAGCTGAAAAATTACCTAACTATGAAAATAACCAATACTAAGAAATTACATCACCGACTATAAATATTCCTAGAATTGAGCTTTTCCTCATGAATAACATCGTTTAAGATCAAGAATTTCATAACTTCATAATAATATGCTAAACGACAAATTAATTTTTTTTAAGAACAAATCAAATAATTAAACTTCACTAACTGAAATGGTGAACATAGCCAGATAATTGTTCAGTTCAAATCTCGACAAAATAAGGATCAAATTAATTAAGAGGATTTCAACAATAATGGGGTATAGGTTAATATAAAGGGTAAATCAATGAATAGTTTGTTAAGCTCAAAGGGGTTCACTAAGGGTCAGTTATGAAGGTGGGCTTTTATGGAGTGAGTGGGTTAAATCGAAGTGCCTTTATCATCTCGATATATCAAATCAATGGTGTGGTCTTGACATGTATAATCGAAGTAAGTTCTAGAATAACAGATCAATATTGACACACTCATAGCAACAATAAAAGTGAGCAAGAAAGAAAATATGCTCTATAGGCTCAAAATCTCAAAAAAGTTATAGCTTTTGATGTCGATCCTGCTAATTTCAAACTTCAAGGTAATACCTAAATTTGGGGAAAAAACCTAAAAAATTTTAATTCTCAAAAATAAACTTTTCATGCTTGATTCTCTAATGTCTTAAAGTTTAATTAATCAAAGCACAAATACCTATGTTTTAAACCAAAGCATATCAATGGAAATCATAAATCAATCAAAATTCATTCTAATAGTGATATGAGAAAGTGACTTGAGAGCAAGACAAAATTCAAGGATTTTCTGATAATGAAATTAATAACCTCCCCACACTTAAGATGTACATTTTCGTCAATGTACAAAGAGAAGTAAGAATATAAGCATAAATCATAAGAGAGGGAGAGAAGTAAAACTTCCTAAAATTTGGATGAATCCTTGGAGTAGTGAAAGCGGAGTTGGAAAGATGGCTAATAAGATGTGTGATAAACTTAGCAGAGGTGAAGGTGGGGGAGGATACTTCGGTTGTGGTAGATGTTGAGATGTTCACAAGTTCTATTCTAAAGGAAGATATTAACGTGGTGTTTGGTACTGTAATGGTTATGGTTATGGTCGAGTAGGACATGGCACTCGTGGAGTACCTATCCCAGTGGAGTTGTATAATCTTGAGTAATATTTACCTTTTGAGTTCTGTATAATAGATGGGTCGTGAGGTGGTGGCAGTGGAGATGAGATGTGGAGGTGCTGACAAATCTACTGTAGAGTAGCATCGATGTGGTCGAATCTCTGGAAGCACTGATGCTCAAATCGAGTGAGGCACTCAGAAATGTTAGTCAATGAAGCAGCCACATGAACTGGTCTATGACTCGGTGGTGGCTGAGAAGATGGAGCCTCTTGAGGTGGAGGATATCATTAGTGATATCTGCTGGGTCATCCTACTTGGTAGACTGAGCAAGACAGTATTGAGGAGGGTCGGTCCCATAATGACGCTCTATCATTCTCATTTAAAGCATGCTCGAGATGCCTTGTAGAGACATTAGGCCGATGAGTGTGAGCGATGAGGATTGTGCCACTGTGTTGAGGAGGCAAACTGCCGTGCGAGGCGAGTCACATACGGACTGATGCAAATGGCTCCCTTCCTGTGTCTCTCCGTTTGATGATGAATGGCGAGGGAAATAAAATAGGCTAAGTTGAAGACATACTCGTGCGCTGAGGGAAATAAAATAGGCTAAGTTGAAGACGTGCTCGTGCGCCATACTCCATAAGAAATAGGCATCGTGGGTATTGACGAGGCCGGTACTCTCTAGCCGACCCGTCAAGGTGTGAGCTAGGATGGCATGTAGGTAGCGTAAGGATGGAGAGAGGGCTGATGCCTTGGAGCGGCTAGGATCGTAAGTAGCTGAAGCAGGGACCAGGGCCATCTAGCAAGAGGAAGAAGAATAGTGAATGTGGCGATGGAGCTCAGAGAAATCATCGTCGTCCATGAATTCCTCTGTATAAAGTCCTAAAGCGACTTTAAACTCTAGAATGCTCAATTGGCGTACCAAGCTGCTAAAACGAAACTGCACTGTGTTGGGATTGCCGAACTCTGACGTAACCGTCTGGAGATAAAATGTCGAACAAAGCTCTAAAGTGAACTCTAGGTATGTCGGCTCGACAATATCGAAGAAGCGTCCCTATAGGTTGATAGTGAGGAGGGCTCGAACTACGTCGGTGAGTTGGACCTATTCTAGGACGGCCCAGTTGATACATATTCCCACTCCAAGGGGTCTCGATTGAAGTATCTGAAAGAGCTCCTCCTGGGGTCCCGAGGGGAACTGTAAAAATGAGTGTCGTATTTCGGTGGTCACACTCGATAATGTAGCACTAGGTCCCTTCCACTTTTTTGAAGTGGGGACTACTACTTTACACTTGCCACATGGAGGGGTCATTATGTACCTATAAGAAAACAATTAAAAATTCTAATTAATAAATAAGATGGAAATGGGTCAATACGCAAATCAAAAATTAACTTTAAGAAGTGGACTAAATGAGCAAATTATCCTAGAAACTAATAAGAATAACAAGATTCAACCAAAAATTAATGAATTGGTGAGCAAAAAAAACTTAATAACATGAATTAATAAATGGTAAGAATTTGACAGCAAATGACATAGCAATAGCATGACTAAAATCAACTCATTATAGATGAAATAGCTGGTAAAAGAGAAATTCAAAACAATGTGAAAGAAATCATAAGTAGATAGAAAGTAATAAGTATATGACAATCAATTTAACACGAAGTTTAAAAATAAAAGAATAATTAATCAACAAAATAAGAAAATAAAATAGGAGCAAAAAGAGATAGAACCGTCAGTGTGGAAGGTAGTGGCCGGAGGCACGGGTGGCGGTGGGTTAAGAGTTGGATAAAAGAGTGGACGGCGGTGGCCGGAGCATGGAAGAGGGAGAGGGCATCGGTGGGTGTGCTGTGGTGGTGGGTTTGTGTGCATGGGGAGGGGGAAAAATGGTGGTGTGTGTGGTTAGTGGTGGTGAGGGGTAAGAGGGAATGGTTGGAAAGTAGGATCTTGGAGACGGTGGCCGAATGAGAAGAGTGGTGTGAGTGGCTAGAGTTTTGAGAGTGAGGGAAGAATATGATGAATAGTGAAATTGGGGGATTTAAATAGGGGTTGGGTCATACGGCCGTTGCCCACGCCCGTGTGACATGGAGTTAGGTTGTGCTTATCCTGAAATTACAGCCTATAATGCTTACGGCCTTCAGCCACACCCTTGTTCCTTGGGCGTGTTGGTGCACACGACCGACTCGCACAACCATGTACTGCTTGGTTTGTTTCTCCCACACCCGTGTATTAGGTCACACGCCCATGTGTTATGAATAGTGGCGCCCGGATGGGTTAGGCACGGGCGTGTCACATGCCCGTGCTACTTTTTTAGTGTTGTCCACGGGTTATGGGCACGGGTGTGTCGCACGCCCGTGTTAAATTATCTTTATCGACCATGGTGTATGGGTACAGGCGTGAGATTGGTTCGTGTGCCCCTGTGCTTTGGTCAGGTTTACACACGGTCTAAAGGCATGCCTGTGGGGATCTATTGCAACCCGTGTCTCAGTATATTTTCAAAATTCAAGGTCCAGCTTTAACACGATTGTGGCCACGCCCGTGCTTCCTATTTGTGGTATCGTCCATAGCCGTATCACATGGTCGTGGTTGGAATTATTTGATTCTCCCGTGCTCGTGTGTCGGTTCGCCTACCCATGTATTATAATCAGGTTTGCCCCATATTACGTGGCCATGGTGATTGGTTGCATTTTGTGTGGCATCCTATGTTTGGGAAAAAATTAAGTCTTATTTTCACACGGCCAAGGACACACCCATGGTTCCAACCCGTGGTGAGCACACAACCTAAGGCACGCCCGTGTGTCAGGCCATGTGGTCATAGAAGTTAGTGTTTGTTAGAAGTTATAAATTGAAATTTCAGAAAGTCAACAATGTTAGTGCTCGGGTTGCCTCCCGAGAAGCGCTTATTTAGAGTCTAAGCTCGACTTACTTCTTTCTTGCATGGTCATGGTGATTTGAGAAGTTGAAACTCCTATTTCCTGCTATCAGTCTTAGTGTCAAAATAAGTTTTAAGTCGAGTGTAATTTACCTTAAAGGTGCCAAATTCTTTGTGTGTTACCTCGATTGTACCGTATGGGAGAACCTTTAGTACCGTGAAAGGAGTTACTCTTTGTGTGTTGGATTTTGTCGTGACAATTCGAGGATCTCTTTCGTCCAGCAGTACTTTGTCCCCAACCTAAAATTGACTAAGTTTTTCTATAGGCTCGTCATGGATTTGTTTTAGTTCTGCGTGGTGTATTCTAGGTTCCTCGTTGTTATATTTTCACTCGTCTAGTTCTTCAATCTGTAGCATTTGCTCTTCATGGATTGCTCCCCTGTTGTCGCATGAACTTGAATGTGGCTCATTTGTGCTTTTACAAAGAATGTCCTGCAAAGAAGGTTGAACAGTGAGGTTATTCTTATTAAAATAACTCGTAATATCATCTCTATCATTAGATATCCTAATAGAATCACGAGCTTGAAGCGTAATCGTGTCATCGCCGACAAGAAGTGTGAGTTCACTTGCGCCCACATCAATAATAGTCCTAGCAGTTGCTAAAAAGGGTTACCTTAAAATTAATGGTACATCGATATTCTCATCCATGTCTAAAACAATAAAATCTACTGGGAATATTAATTTGTCAGTCTTAACAAGAACATTCAATTATACCCTTAGGAAATCTAATGGTTTTATCAGCCAATTGAATGCTCATCCTATTCTATTTGGGTTTCCCAAGACCTAGTTGTTTAAACATTTTGTAAGGCATTACATTAATACTAGCCCCTAAATTAGCCAATGCATTATCTATAGTTAAACTACCAATTAGACAAGGAATCGTAAAACTCCCTGAATCTTTTAATTTGTTGGGTAATTTGTTCAGTAAAATGACTGAGCAAACTGCATTCAGCTCCACATGCGACGACTCGTCTAACTTCTGTTTGTTTGCTAAAAGCTCCTTTAAGAATTTAATGGCGTTTGGCCTCTGCGAAAGAGCTTGAATAAATGGTAAGTTAATATGTAATTTCTTTAAAAGTTCAAGAAATTTACCGAATTTTTCATCTGGTTGGTCTTTCCTTGTCGCATTTGGGTATGGTACATGAGGCTTATACTCTTTGCTTACCGTCTTTGATGTACCATGATTCACCTCAACCTTACTTTTACTTACCACAACTTCTTGCCTTGGTTCTGGTTTGTCTTCAACTGACCCACCTTCATCGAGCACAGTCATAGCATGGAGTTGCTCCATTGGATTATGATAAACGATAAATTATACATATTTTTACCTCATGTTTAGCCTATATTTTGGATAAATTATTATCAATTTTGTGAAAATTGGTGCTCTTAATCTTTCTTTTTCATATCTTATACTCAGGAGAGCATAGGGAAGAGAAAAGAACGGAAAATAGACCAAAAATGAGGAAAATAGGCCAAAAATGTGAAAACGACAAGGACCAAGAAGTTACCACATGGCCGTGGCACACTGCTGTGCCACACAAGGTCCAACACAGCCCAGCCCCGACAAGCACAGCCAGGCTACACGGCCGTGCCACCCTCAACAGGCCCACACGGCCTCTTGTTGAAACCACATGGGCGTGGCACACGGGCGTGTCCCTGTAGTGAGGAAGTTCAATTTCACTCGGATTTGGATACTTAGAGGCTAAGAAAGGCATCCTAAAGTTCTATATAAAGACCCTAGGAGGCAACTCTAGGGGAGGTACTCTTTTCTCCCAAAAATGAGCACCATATTTTTGCCAACACAAGGAGTGAAAGCAAGGAATTACTCCAAGGGAAGCTGATTGATTCATCCCAGAAGCCCGAATTCTACATCAAGACAAAGGATCTCCCTAAATTCCTTCAGGGGTTTTTTGGGTTCTTTTATGTTTTGTTATTTTATATCTTCTGAGATGTTTTCTTTCTTAATTATGAACTAAACCTCTCAAATACTTGAGGGGGATGAAACCTAAGACAGATCTTGTTATTACTTATTCTTGAATTATATGATAAATACTTGGGTTGTTCTTAATTATGTGTTATTCATTCTTGATTTAATAATCCTAGGTATTATTTCAAGAAACCGATGTGCTTAGGCAGAGGAGCAAAAGTCCCTATTTTAAGAGTAGATCTACCATAATTAAGCGGACTTGCATGCAACCCTAGACATAGGGCGACATAAATCTGCCGGATTAGGTTCAAACCTAATAGGGGGATCCATAGATCGAATTAATGCAACCTGGGGGTGTTAATTAATAAAGAAACTTTAGTTAACCACCTAGGATTAGTTGTTTTTATCCTCGATAGAGGTATTAACATAGATTAGGGATCTCTACGAATCAAGTCAAGTGAAGAAATCGTCTAGTTCAAGAAGTTAATAACAAGTGAAGTCTAAGTGGGTTCTCCCTTGAGTATTGCCCATATCAATTAGCTTTTCTGAAAGTTTTTCCCAATTTACTTTTTGTGCATTCTTAGTTTAGTTTTAGAATTGGTTTCAAACAATCCTCTTTTATTTTTAGGCTAGATAATAGAAAGGAAGTAAGTACTAGTACTTTTGGTTCCCTTGGGTACGATAACTCGATCTTACCGCTAAACTATACTACTGTTCGATAGGTGCGCTTGCCTGTAAAATCGTGATATTAGTTAGTTGTTGGTGTGATCAATTTTTATAAATTTTATTACTTAATTTCGCGAGTATCAGATTAGCTTCTGTCTTACTTGGCAAGCTACCTTGTGGTCGTTCAGAGATAAGCTTAGCAAGTTGTCCTATTTGGGTCTCGAGCCCTTGAATCGATGCTTACTGATTTTTAAGTGCTGTCTCGGTATTTTGAAAATGGGTTTCTGACACTGAGATAAATTTTGTAAACATCTCTTCAAGGTTCGGCTTTTTCTCTTGCTGGTAAGGTGGTTGTTGGAATCCTGGAGGGGGTAGTGGCCTTAGATTTCCTTGATTCCCTTGACCTCCCAATGAAAAATTGGGATGGTTTCTCCAACCTGCATTATAAGTGTTACTATAAGGATTGTTTTGAGGTCGAGGATTATTACTCATATAATTCATTTGCTCGTTTTCTATGCCATGTCCATAGGGGGAGTACTCTAGGTTGCCCACACCACTTACATTTGTGTCGCACTGCATAACTGGATGTACCTGCGTAGAACCAACTAAACCATCAATCTTTTTATCCAAAAGTTCTACCTGGCTAGAAAGCATGGCGACCGCGTTGACATTAAAAACACCAGTGGTTTTTGTCGACTTTGTCCTCATTACTTGCCATTGATAGTTATTCAGTGACATCTCCTCTATAAACTCATAAGCCTTCTCAGATGTTTTGTTATTTATCGTTCCACTGGCGGCTGCATCTATCATTTGCCTTGTTGAGGGGTTCAAACCGTTGTGGAAAGTTTGAACCTGTAGCCATAGAGGTAACCCATGGTGAGGGCACCTTCTTAATAAATCTTTGTATCTCTCCCATGCATCATAAAGAGTTTCTAGATCCATCTGCACAAAAGAAGAGATGTCATTCCTCAACTTTGTTGTTTTAGCTGGCAAAAAATATTTCAAAAGAAATTTTTCGGTCATTTGTTCCCAAGTAGTGATAGACCCTCGTGATAGAGCGTTCAACCACTGTTTAGCCTTATTCCTTAGAGAAAAGGGAAATAACCAAAGACGAATGGCATCATCAGAAACGCCATTAATTTAAAGGTGTCGCAGAGTTCCAAAAAGTTTGATAAATCTATGTTTGGATCCTCGTCCTGCATACTATCAAACTGAACAAACTGTGTATCATTTGTATAGTGTTAGGTTTCAGTTCAAAATTATTTGCAACAATAGTAGGCCTAACAATACTGGATTCAGTACCAGCTAAATTAAGCTTAGAATAATCATACATAGTAGGAGGAGCAGGATTTTGATTCATAGGATTTACGACTACCACAGGGGGTAACAGAATATTCTGATTTGCCTCTATCCCTTCGGTAGTATTGATCACGTTCTCTTGCTCTTCTTCTATGTACTGTAGGCTCCGCTTTATTTCTCTACTATTTTTATGAGCTGATGCTTCTATCTCACTGTCAAAAAGCAAGGGTCCTGACATATTTCTTCTAGTCATAAACTAGAACACCTGTCAGTGAAGAATGAAAAGAAAAATTTAGTAAATAAACTAAAAATAAAAACAAAAAGTAAATTGCAATAAAAGTAAAAATGGCTAAAGTAATAAAAATCAAGTGTTCCTAATATTTTAGTTCCCCGGCAACGACGCCAAAAACTTGATATATGATGGTCAAACCTGTAAAACTAAACTATTATCACGATAAAGGCAAGCGCACCTATCGAACAGTAGTATAGCTGATGGCAAGATCGGGATATCGAACCCACAGGGACTAAAAGTACTAGTATTAACCGTCTTTTTATTATCTAGCCTAAAAATAAAGGGGATTTGTTTTAAAGTAATTAAACTAAACTAATTAATTAACTAAGAATGCGACAAAGAATGAATTGGGGAAATTACGTTTGGAAAAGCAATTGATTAAGACAATACCCAAGGAAGAATCCACCTAGACTTCACTTGTTATTTGACTCTGAACTAAATGATTTATTCACTTGACTTGATCTATAGAAATCCCTAATTTATGTTAATATCTCTTTCAAGACTAAGAACAACTAACCCTAGGTTGATTAATTGAAATTTATTTCTAATTAAAACCCCTAGTGTTGCATTAACTCGGTCTATGGATTTCCCTATTAGATTTGACTCTAATTCAATAGATTTTCATTATCCTATGTCTAGGATTGCGATTAACTCTGCTTAATTGTGTTGAATCTATTCTTAAACACGGACTTTTGCTCCACTGAATAAGTATATTTGACTTGAATTAATATCCTAAAATATTAATACAAGAATTAATCACACAATTAAGAACAAATCAAATATTTATCATATAATTCTGATATCAATAATAAGATTCGTCTTAGGTTTCATTCCCCTTAGGTATTTAGGGGGTTTAGTTCATATTTATAAAAGAAAACATCTCAAAATACTGAAAATAACAAAGCATAAAGAACCCAAAAACTTCGAGAGAAATTGAAGGGAGATCTTCAGTCTTGATGTAAATCCTTGCTTCCGAAATGAATCAAACAGCGTTCTCCGAGTAATTCCTTGCTTTCTACTCTGTCTCCCCTTTATTCCTCCCCTTGTGTGTTTTTATAGACTTTAGAATGCCCAAAATACCTATATCTTAGCCTTTTTCGCGTAAAATTGAAACAGGTTTCGACAGGGACACACCTGTGTGACATGCTCGTGTTTGGTGGCTCAGACCGTGTACAATTCTGTGTATCACGCACGGGCGTGTGGTCTGCCCGTGTGAAGATGTCTAGGCCGTGTTGCATATTGGTTTCAGCCCATTTTGTCTGTTTTTGGCCCGTTCCTTGCTCTTTTCTCTTCCTTATCTCACCTAAGTATAAAATATGAAATTAATGGTTTAGGAGCATCAAATTCCATAAATCTAATGATAAATCATCCATAAATATGCCAAGCATAGGATAAAAAAATATGTATATATCATGGTTTATCAATTACCGATTTGTACACTTTGAGTGTACCACCGGTGTATCTAACGATATTCTAAGTGGTTTAACGGGCACAATTTTGTTATAGGTTAAATGGATTGGTGAGAACTAGCATAATGAGTTGTATGAATTACATGGAAAAAAGTATTACGTGCTAATTTGAGATAGAAATGGATGATATATGTATATGAAATTTGAATGATTTATGTACTCATCCATATGAATTGATGATTATATGCCCTTTTACATGACTAACCTATTGGTGAATACAAGTGTTTAGGCATTTGACAAATTGGTTTGATTATACTATGTTTATTTGCCTAAATTGTGAATAATTGGTAAGTTTAATTTTATATTATATGAGCTTACTAAGCTTTATAGCTTACTTTGTTTTCTTTTCTATATTTTATAGTGATTCAAAATCTCATTCAATTTAGAAGTCATTGGAGATCGAATCACACTATCCAACTATCGTTTTCGTACTCTTGAACTTAGTGAATTTGGTTATATGGCATGTATAGGCTTTGGGGTTATATGGTATATTTAAGTCTTTTGGCTAATAAAGCCTATAAGAGTTTGATTTGTAATTAGTGATGTGATTTGGCTTAATTTTGGTATATGTGATAGCATGTAATTATATGAGTAGATAGCTTATGATGTTTGGTCTATAATTGCTATGTGATTGCATTGATTGTGAATTGGTGATTGGAATTGGCGTATAAGTTATGTGATAGGTACAAAAATGACCATGTGCAAATGACCATTTAGGTAGCTTTTGAAGTTGATAAATGACATGTTTATAATTGTCAATTTTGGTAATTGATAAAAATTGGTCAAATGGTGTTGAAGTTGCTTGATGTGAGTTGGTATATTTTGAGTACCAGATTGATGAGTTTGAAATATGTCATATTGGTTATGATTTAGACATGGAAGTGAATTTATGCACTTGACCATGTAGGTAACTTTTGGATGTGAAATGAGTATGTTTTGAATGGTTAGTTAGGAGGCTTATAAGCATTTTTATTGTTGGTATTGAAATTGTATGAACTGGACTTGATACTTGGTTGTTTTAAATGTCTATTGAGGATCACATGTTATTTGATATGTTTAGATTGATGCAAGATTGGGTGAGAAATATGGCTTGTAACCTAGCCTATTTTTATCCACACAGGTAAAGACACGAGCGTGTGTCTCAACCGTGTGTGACACACGGTCAGGTAACACAGTCGTGTGTCCCCTATAGTTTTTAATGAAAGCAAGTTAGTGAGTTACACGGGCTAGTCACACGGGGTTGTAGTTGGCCAGGTGACACAAGTCAGAGAGTTACACGGGATAGGATACAGTTTGGGACACATCCATGTGATCCCATTTCGAATGTCCACACGGCCTATGACACGGGTGTGTCTGGTGGCCGTGTGAGACACACAACCTAGTCACACGGGCATGTGTCCCTTGTATATGAAAAATTCTCAAAGTTTTCCTAAAAATTTCATAAGTTCTCAGTTTAGTCCCAAATCTTTTTAAATGTCTGTTTTAGGCCCCGCGGGCTCGTATTAGGGACTTTATGAATGTTTATGTTTAGATATGAGAAATGAATGTTAAATGTATGATTGTTATTGTTAAAAGTCTGGTAATACTCTGTAACCCCATTCCGGAGACGGATACGTGTTAGGGTGTTACAGAGAAAACCTAAAGTGATAGTTGATTATGACTATCGAAGCGAGCTAATCAACCATGACCAGATTTGATATATTTTACTCTTTGATTTCTCGTGTTTTATTTATTTATTTATTTACTTTCTAGTATTATTCTTAATATAGTTACCAAAACTGTTGTTTTTACTCTTCGTAATATAATCCAATTAAAGTACTAATTAGATATATTCATGTTTAGGTTAGAATTAATTTAGTACTTACCTCCTTTGGGTATAATTCTCAGAGTACTCAGCTACTCCATTGTAATTATATTACAACCTAACCTGTACACTTTTAGATACCGCTTTTCATATCTTTTGTGCAAGATTTCTACTCTGGATGTTAGTAAGTTTGAAGGCGGTCATGGACCCTCGCTCAGTCCGGGTATTCCTTTTCCTTTCCCTTTGACGATCAACTTTTTGTATGATTGTCAGGGTCGGTTGCTAGGGTCTCGAATGACGGAACCCATTTTGGATGGTTGTGTGGACGTAAAAACACCTTCCAAATTATCGTTATACCACGCAAAATCATCATCCTCTACTGCTTCGTAATCTTCCTCCTCTTCGGCTTCTTCTTTTTCTCCTCATCTCTAATAACATTATCCTTCGACAAATCTCTTGATCAATCGAGCCATTCAATTCTCTACGATCCTTGGCTCTCCATAAAAATATCCATGAACGATTTCATTGTCGCCAGCATTCTTATGTGGAAACATACATCTCTGCTGAGCCTACGTGTAACACCACTTACTCGGTCCAGTCGTCGGATCCGAGCTACAGGATGCTACAATAATAAACAACAACAATTATATGCAATTCTTTCAATAATATTCAATAAATTAATACATACAATTTAAGTCAATGTTTAACATGCATTACAAACAAATCTGAGTCTCAATTGAGCTTACGAAATCCTTTAAACTATCTCAAAACCAAATCAGGATCATTTTGAAACTTTTACAAAAAGATAGGTAAAAAGGAAAAACAGGTGTCACACAGCCATGTGATAGGCTGAGGCCATGTGGGGCTATATCATACAATTGGGTCCTCAAATCGTGTAACAAAATAATGCCATGTAATCCAGGATCACACAACTGTGTCACTAGGCCATGTAACTAGCTATGGATTACATGGCCGTGTAACTAACTAATGCCACAATCTAATTCATATACATAATACCATTCAAACTTTGCCATTTCCTTTAACCTTCAAAATACCAAACTTGACATCAAGCCATACATCATATAACAAAATACACCATAAACTTTATACAAACATAACCATACCAAAACACATACATTCACTAGAACAAGTTTTAACCATCCTATATATATACCACAAATAACCAAGTTCAGAACATAAAAAATCTACAGAAATCAGGGATGGTAGGTGTGTGCTTCTTGGTAATTTGATCAACACATTCGAGATGTCCAAAATCTATAGAAAAGTAGTAACATTAGTAAGTATTTAAAATACTTAGTAAGCTCATACAATATAAACATTTACTTACCTAAATTACTTAACACATACAAGTTTTTTTATGCCAAACAATTATCCCTAACAAGATACAATACAACATCATTAAATATATAACATTTTGAGAACATACATATAACCTCAAATGTTCATATTTCTATCACAATTAAACTTGCATTATATATATCCATAACATGAATATTCTTCTCACCAACATCAACCTCATATCATCACATTTCTGTTTTATAATTCTACCTAATGAAACACAATAAAAGTACTCGGTATACAAGTGAAAATGATAGTGCATAGTTACCCATTTAGGTTAAACCTACATGATAGCTATCATTTTCTCATCTGAGTTAATCATGAATAATAGTGTCTGGTTGCTCGATTGGGTAAAGCCTACACGACAAGTATAAATTGCTCGTCTGAGTTAATCGCAAACAATAGTGCCTAGTTACCTATCCGAATTAACCTACACAACAGCAAGCCCGGTTAGGGCTTAATATACATGTATCCTTGATTCTGCAACAAATGTTGGAGCTCAGTTCCATTGGGTTTCAACTCGTAACCTCGTATACAATTAAGTGATTTAGCTAATAAAAACAAGTCAGCAATTTTCCCTTTTCCGCGTAAGTCCTCTAGTTATTGTAATTCTTGATCTGAATCATAATTTAGCTAAATTAACTATTTAAATTTTCATTTAACAACATATTGAAATTATATAATAACTCAATTTCATCTATACAATAATTCTTCAAGTTTTATACATCTCAATTTAGTCCCTAAAACCAAAAATACTATAACTTTCAAAATTGAGCTTCAATTTCGAAACCGAAACACATCCTTAATTAAAATACCAACGACATGTAGCATATAATTTTCATCTCAATATTTTGCAAATTTTACATTTTAGTCCTTAATGACAAAACTATTAAAATTTCACTTACAATTTAGTCCTACTAACAATTACACTTAACATGCTAGCCATTAACACCAAAAACTTAAAGAATCCTTCAATGGTAACTTTTCTAAACTTTAATAGTTTTAGAAAATAGTCCCTAGGATAGCTAAATCAAGCTCTCAAGATTCTAAAAATATAAAAATTACAAGAAACGGGTTAGGAATCACCTACTAAATTAGAGTCGAATAGCTTGAAGATGAAAAGAATGGTTTTTAGGTTTTCTTTGGTTAGGGACGATAAGGAAGATGATAGGGAATGAAAAATAAAACCTTGTTTTTACCTTTTTACATATTTGTTTCAATATTTTAAACATAAATTTTATATAAAATTACTTAATATTAAGCATCCAACCATCCACCAACTATCAAAGTGGTTTAATTGCCACTTTAAAACTTGATTTTAATCTAATAAACCTTTATAACAAACAAATCAATAGCAATAGAATTTTATAAGTTTTACGATTTAGTCACTGTACCATAAATAACTATTCAATCACCAAAATTTATCATTCCAAAACTCAATTTAACCCTAATATAGACTCGTTAATATTAAAGAATAATATTAACTATCTCGATCATCAGAATACAAGGTTTTGGGATGCTACAACTCTCCCCCTAAAGAAAATCTCGTCCTCGAAATTGTTACCCTTAAATAAATTAGGGTATTAGAATCTCCTAGATTCCTCTATTTCCCATGTAGCTTCCTAGATACCATATTGATGCCACAGAACTTTCACTAATGGTACTCTTTTGTTAAGAAGTTCTTTTGCCTCCTAAACCAAAATTCTCATTGGTTTTTCACTGTACGATAAATTCAGCTGTAACTCAACTTCATCAATAGATATCCATGCGAAGGATCTGAACGATAATGACGCAACACAGATACATGGAAAACAATATGTATCTATTCCAATTCTAGTCATAAAGCCAAACAATATGCTAGAGGGCTGATTCTTTCAAGAATTTCATACAGCCCTATAAATCTCGAGTTAAGCTTCCCTTTTCTGCTGAATTGCAACACCTTTTTCCAGGATGAAATTTTCAAGAAAACTTTATCCCCAATCTGAAATTTAATGTCTTTTCATATTAAATAGACATACGATTTCTATCAATTAGAGGCAAATTTAGACAATCACGGATAATCCAAACTCTATCTTTTGTTTCACGAATCAGATCTGTAACAATGATTTTTCCTTCACTCAACTCAGACCGATATAACGGAGCTTACATCTATGTTCGTATCAAACCTAGTACGGTGTTATTTTAATACTCGTTTGGTAGTAATTATTATAAGCAAATTCAGCTAACGGTGAATTTTTTCCCAATTGCCTTCAAACTCAATAACACAACATTGCAACATATCTTCGAGAATTTGAATTACACATTCAAACTATTTGTCTGTTTGGGGATGAAATATAGCACTAAAGTTCAATTTCGTACCCAAAGCTTCATGCAGCTTACTCCAAAATCTAGAGGTAAATTTTGAATCACGACCAGAAATAATAGATACCAACACGCCATGTAACCGAACAATCTCAAAGATATATAACATAGCTAATCTGTAACATCCCCAAAAATTTTCGAAGTCTTAAACAGTGATAAATATACAATAAATTAGTCAAATTTTTTAGAAAAGTTGAAAATTGGAAACTTAAAGAGTTATGAGAAATAAAAGATAGCTACATAAGATATTTGGCAAAGTATAAATATTAATATAAATTTTTGGGAATGGATTAAATTAAGGGAAAGTATTGGGACAATGTGAGAAAATTGGGTTTTGAAGGATTAAATTAAGTTGATGAAAAAGGAGGAGGGACTAGAGGTGAAAATATAGCAAAGGAAATAGGACATATGGGTATTATTATAGAAAAAGTGAAATGGTAAAATGGTAAAAGAATTAAAAAGATAATTATGAAAAAGTAATAGCTTATTTGTAATTAAGTGGAAAGGGCAAGATGGTAAATAACATAAAAAGATATTTTTGTATAGATAAATTGATGGAAGAAACTAGAGAAATGGAGAAAAGAAAGGATGAAATGGTGAGAAATTGTCATCAGCCATAGTGTTTCACATCAGCCACCATTTTTCCACCATTTCAACTTTTATTTTTCATTCATTTTGATCCCTCTCACCAAAAATTAAGCTAGCTTCTTCCAAATTTCTTCAAGATTAGTGAGTAAAATTAGTAGAAAAGTGTAGTAACTACCCAATTATTAAAAGAAATGCATCCATACTTGTCTCGAAGGAGAGAGAAAATAACAATTAGTGTTGAATACAAGTGATTAAGGTAAGAAAGTTAAACTTCTCTTGAAATACATGTTGGTTTTATTTGAAAAACATGAAATATGATATGTGAATATGATTTTAATGTGTAAATATTGTGTATTTTGATATGGAAAAATGAAGAAAAAGTGAAGGGAAGTGAGAAACAAGTAGAGAAATAAAGCAAAAGAGGAGCTAAAGGAGGAAGAAGAGGAAGAAAGATTGATTCCATATTTTGAGTTGTAAGTTCAACTAGATTCTTACTTGTTTTGATTATGAAGTTAATTATTAAAATGAATGTAATTTTATATGGTATTTAATTATAAATTTATAAGTTGAATAAGTGAAGAATAAGGCTTAATAATGATTAAATATAATAAGTAATGAATTGATTGCATTTATTTAGTAATATGTGATAAAGAAATTGAAAGAGATGTGAGAAAAGATTTAGAGTGCATAAAAAAATACTAAATTATAGAGGATGTAAAAGTTGATGGAACTATATATTTATGTAAGTAAATATGAAAAAAAATATGTGAAATAATGTACAGATGTTGATAAAAAAATGAAAGATAAGGATTATTGTGTTAAAAGCGTAAAATAATATGAAAAAGAAAGAATTAATAAAGATTAGTGATGAATAATGGAAATTATATTAATTGGCGAAACATGTTGCATGTATTAAAAGAATTATAAATTCTATTTGTAGGTTTGATGCCTCAAGGACAAAATTTAGAAAAAAAAAATGAAAATGACATGTGAATGTGATAAGAAATTATTGTGGAATATGGAAGTTAAATAGAGAAATGAAATATGTTATATACGAAATTGAAAGAAAAAGATATTGTTACATGAAATGTCATGATGAGGTATAATTTGTAAAATAACTAAAAGTGATAGGTGAAATGTATAATAAAATTTATTAGTGGAATTATGGAAGATTATTAAATATTGAGACAAGTTACATGTGTTAACGAAAAAGGAAGATATAATTATATGAAGTATTGTTATAAGGATTAAATGGTAAAAAGTGTAAAAGTGACATGTGTATATTATGACTTGCCCAAGTAGACAAGATAAGAACTATTGGGATATCAGTGGCATGTCATTAAGGAACCTTAGTGCGCTCTCTGATTATTAGCACGTTAGTGCTTATCGATTAGCACATTTGTGCTCTCTGTTCATCCGTTTCGGCAGTGTTCTATTCTGTTCTATATATCCTGTGTGTTCTATTAAGTCTATTAGGCCTCTGAAAAAGGTACAAAACTATTTTAGTGATTATTGAATCATATAGATTATATGTGTTGAAAAGTTATGAAATTGAGAAAAAAAAAAAGAAAATATATGGTTGAAATAAGTAAAGTTAATTATCAGAATTTTAGCTAAATGGAGTAAATGAGAATTTAACATAAATCATGTGATTCTAGTATTATATAGATGATAATTAAATCAATATGTTTAGTTGGTGTTTAATGAGTAAATATTAAATGTGGACCTAATTGTAAAAAAAATATATAAGTGAATCGATTAGTAAATTAAGCATGATGAATACAAGCAGGTCATTTAAATAATTTTGTATAGTGACAATAAATAAGTTATAATTTATAATATAGATTATGATCTAAATAATAGTTGTACTTACTAAGCTAACAATAACTTAACGCGTGTTTATACGTGTAGGTTAAAAGTAGAAGAAAATGATTTTTGAAGATTGAAGGCACCTCATCTCATCACATTACTGGTCCGATAAAAGGGTAAATTATTAATTTCTGTCGTTTCAGTAAACGGCAGGTACCTAGGTGTGTGTGTATTAAGGTTGAATGTGATGGGACTCAAACGTGAAACTCGATGTTTGCTTAATTCATGTGAAATAGTTTAAATGTTGATTAAGTGATATAAGAAAATTAGATTTTAGAATGCTTAATTATGATTTACAATTGAATTAAATTGGCTTAAAATTTTGAGATTTGAATAAGGGTTAAATGTAACACCCCAAACCCGGCCCAAACGTTATGGCCAAATCTGACGTGTCACATTGAAAACATTAAAAACACAAGTTCTGATCTTAAACCTTTCTTAAAGAATTTGATGATAACTTTTAAAAGACTAAAGTGAATGGAAGCTGTGCACCAGGTAGGTATCCGAAACAGAGGAGGTGAGCCATGAAGGCTGCTTAAATACCAAGCTCTTGATTGGATCCAATCCTCGACATGCCCACAACCATTGCCACACTTTAGGTTATCGGAAATTTTGAAAATGTCTCGAGATGGTGTTTGTTCAAAGTGATGCCTTAGTTAAAATGTTATATTTTATCTTTGTAAGATTTGAAAAGTGAGAGTTGTTTAAAAACGTAACCTAGATCTAGCCCATTTTAAGATATAAATAATAACGCAGAATTCAAAGTTCAAAACCAACCAAATCCAGAAAGAAATTAGTTAAAATGGCCTTATTACAACCCCAAAAATAAATAATAAAATTTATTTAAAACTTTTAAAAGAAAGTCCAACTGCACATCATGGCCACTCTGAATTCCCACCGGCTCCAAGTCTCCACATCAAGGCTCACCTGCAAGGTTGAAGAAAGGGGGTGAGTTGAAAACTCAGTGTGCAACAAGCCCTTTCAGAGCCCAAATCCACACTTGCACAAATTTTAATTTTTCATCATATACTGGGCCGTAGCCTTTCGGTTAACTATTACTGGGCCGAAGCCTTTCAATTTCATATTTCTAGGCCAAAGCCTTTCTGTACACGGTATGGCCCTTAGGCCCATTTCAATATCACATATGACAAAACATGTATGTATGCAAAACCCGTTTGGGGAGACTACTCGACCCACCATCCTCTACTCTCCACCCGTACCAACCAAACTCTCCATGTGGGGAATAACTCAACCCACCCAGCCAAACTCTCCACTGGCAGCATAGCTGCTTAATTATATAACTGGAGGCCAAGCCTCTTTTAATAACTGGGGTAAAAGCCCTTTCGGTAAACTGGGGCAAAAGCCCTTTCGGTAAACTGGGGCAAAAGCCCTTTAACACTTCCTCCATCGAATAATCCCAACCCATGTATGTAATGAGTAAAAACATGGCATATCGTGCATGTGTCATAGCATATCATGTGCATATCATGTCATAGGATGTAAAATAACAATATCACAATCATCATATTCAGAATGAAACCCTTAGGGTAAAATAGACATTTTCATATAGGGGCAAAATAGTCATTTCCCATGCTTAGGGGTAATTTCGTAATTTTACTAACTGTTATGGTTTTCCCACGCTTATTCATCAATTCCAAGTGTTTAAACAATCGTTTTTAGCCTATTATAGTGCATTCAAGTTATTGGGCCCAAAACCCCTAACGGGCCCTTCGTGGCCGATTTAGTCATTTAGGCCCTTTTTAGCCCAAGTTACGTAACGGTAACAAAAATTTAACATGCATTTCAATCAGATTCCATTTTTACCCATCTTTACCCAAATGGGCCCACAAGCCCATTGGGCCCTATTTTAGCCCATCGAGGCCCAACGTACCAAACTGTACGAAATTGTACTCTTACCTGTTCCTTCCCTTCCGTTTACTGTGTTCATCGCAATTGAACTCATCCACACATCATCTTGTATTTACAGGTTACATCAACAACATAATCCAATGTTTCGGCTTTTATACAATATGAACCTAGGCTATTATGGGGTATGTTACACACCTGCTTTAAAGACGATCGATTCCTCAAAGTATACCACGCGCTTGTCCTACATTTGTATATTATACATATCAGGTTTGAAACCAAAACGAGCAATAATCTAGACCCATCAATACCATTCGGCCACTATCCCTAACGCCATAGATTTTTTACCTCCGCAAGATTCGACGATTGAACTAGGATTATTCAATACCAATTCTCCAATCTATTGTTCCTTCAAGGTTTGTTTGCTTCGCTACAAGAGACCATAAAACGAAAGAAGAAGGCTTAATATAGCCTAGACTACAAATCGACAATCTCCCTAAACCTTAGGGAGTTCGGCTTTTCTTATCATCCATAACATCAAAATATAACTAAGGTTTCGAACTCTTACCGAGGGTTCACTTACACCAATGGTTCAATCCTGTATTAACTCAGATTCGACACAACTCCAAGCTCCCAAACACCAGTAGAAGTCGCCCCACAAAGATCCTAAGATTCGGCGACCAAGTCTCCAATAGGTGTTGTGCTTCGGCTTTTGGATCACAAAAACAAGAGATGGTTACGGCTAGAAAGGTGTGTTGGTAGAAAAGTTTAAGGGCTTTAGAAAGAATAGAAATCGGTCAAAAGAAGAAAGGATAGAATTTACCTTTACATAGAAATCGATTGCCCCTCTTGGATCCCTTCGGGATTTGGCTTATGCGCTATTCGGCTAACAAAAAGGAATGGGGAGAGAAATATGGTTCGGCTTTGGCAAATGAGGAGAAGAAAATGGGTAGATGAAGTGGTGATTTCGGCTGAGGAAGAGAAGAAGAAGAGAAAGGATTTTTTTGAGTGCTTTAACCAAAAGAAAACGGCACACTCTAACCCCTACTGCCGAAAATGCCAAACACCAAGGTCTTTGGCCGAATTTGCACTCATAGAGCCCCTTTTTCGGCCAACTCTTGCTCCCATACGGGATTCCTACAATCTCTCCCCTTATCCCTCCTAAAAATGCTCCCCTTATCACTCCACAAATCCCTCTCATGACTAAATCAAACACCACCCATCAGAGTTCCACTTGACCACAAACTCCTGCCTACCCAAACATTAAAAATAAAACACCATACATGCTCATCTTAGGACTTGAACCCAGGCCTTCCTCCATGTTCCACACGCCACACTTTTAGCTCCCTTGTGGCGTTACTTTGCCACTCCACCAGGGGTTCTCTTGTGATACATTTCACCCACAACTTCTAATAAGACCACCTATCACCAACCCCTAGCTCCTTAAGTCCAAAATTCAAAAATTCCACAGGGTTTTGGCCAACTCATGGGCCTTCCATAGGCCCATTTACACCCTCTAAATATGAATTCCACGACCACATCTCAAATTTAAAAAATTTACAAAACATCACACAAAATTACTAAGCCCTAAAAATTAGGATGTTACATTAAATGTCCCCTATTTTTCACAATAGCCCTTCTTTCACTTTAGTATATTGTTCTTAATGTAAGAATGGTAAAAAAAATTATTTTGGCTTATCTCGAATATCGATAATTAATATATTAGAACAAAAAAACTAATATGTACAAATTATAATGATATTTTTATTAAGATATTATTAGAGTTTCAAAAAATGAATGTAGCACTTCTATACTTGATCCAGTAATCAGGTTGGGTATAGGGGTGTTACATAATCTCTCGAGAGAATAACCCGTTCTGACCGAAATAAAGTGCACAAATTTCGTCAATCTATCAACAACAGCATATATGTCATCTTTCTTTTTCAAAGTCAATGGTAATCCCAATACAAAATCCATTGTAACCCATTCTCATTTCTATTCCATAATCATTATAGACTGTAATAAACCTAAAGAAACCTAATGCTCGGCTTTCACTTGGTGACATACCAAACATTTACTAACAAATTCAGATATTTCACGCTTCATACCTGACCCCCAATATAATTCATTATATATTTTTTGTACTACCAGGATGAATCGAATAGGCACTGTTATGAACTTTGCAAAAAATGTCTCGTTTCGATGCTACATCATTCAGAACACACAAACGACCTCTGGAATACAAATTGCTATTGCTATTGATACTAAACTTAATAGTATGAACATTTTCAATCAATTTCTACTTCAATTTCAAATCAGAATCATTTTTCTATAACTCACAAATTCACTGAAGAAAAGTCGGTTTAACTCTCAATTCAACAAAAATAAAATTGTCACATTCTAGAGTCAATTGAGTATTCAGTGATTTCAGGGCAAATAAAGACTTCTTGCTTAAAGCATCTGCAACAACATTCGCTTTTCGAGTATGATAGTCGATAATTAAATTTTAGTCTTTCAACAATTTGAGTCACTTACGCTGTCTCATATTTAATTCTTTTTGAATCATCAATATTTCAGGCTTTTATGATCAATGTAAATATGACAATTTTCACAATATAGGTAGTGTCGCCAAATCTTTAAAGCAAACACAACTACAACTAACTCAAGGTCATATGTCGGATAATTCCTTTCATGTGATTTCAACTAACGAGAGGCATAAGCTATAACTTTGTCATCCTGCATAAGTACATAACCTAGTTCGTTTAACGAAGCATCGCTATAAACTACTAATTCTTTTCCAAATTCAAGTTGAGTCAACACCGTAGCTTTAATCAACATCTCTTTCAACTTGTCAAAACTTTGTTCACACTTTTTAGTCTAGACAAATTAAACATCTTTCTGTAGTAGTTTCGTCAAAGGCAAAGCAGCTATTGAAAAAACTTTCACAAAACGTCAGTAATACCTTGCCAAAACCAGAAAACTATGAACCTCTATAACATTTCACGGAGGTTTCCAGTTCACAATAGTAGAAATTTTGTTCAGATTGTAACACCCCAAACCCAGCCTAGACGTTATGGCCGAATCTGACGATGTCACATGGATTGGATTTTGAAAACTAAGTCATCACGAGAAAACATTTCAGTTCATTTACTCTTATTTATCTCTTATTAATTTTAAAAATGCTTTTTCGTTTATTCGATTTGATTAAAACTCATTTTAATTGCGGAAGCTTTTGAAACTGTTGAGTTTAGGTAAAAATCGTTCATGTTTAGAAAAAACCGTTGTTTTGTGAAATCGTGATTTTGTTGAGTTTCACATTTATAAAATCCATAAAAGCAAATAAAAACCAAAATTAAAGCAAAATCAGTCCATGAGTCCAAATTACAGAAATAACCTAACAAATTAAATTAAACCATAAAACAAAAGTAACAGTTTTTAAAATGGTGATCATTGTTGAGTCCTCCGCTATACTGAACCGTCTAAGTCTGGGGATTATCTGTATAGATTAAACAGAGGGGTGAGTTTATGTAAACTCAGTGTGTAATCCCCACAAAAAACATGCACATAATCAGATTACCAGATGTTCAGTCAGACACAGTCTTGGGCCTAAGCCCATTTCAAATTCAGAATATCAGAATCAACAATCTTAAGTTCGGGCCTAAGCCCATCACAAATACAGAATTAGGCCTAAGCCCATTACAGTAAAAGATGTAGAAAATAGTCAGATCAAAAATCAGATCCTACCCCCAGCCTCTACACACCATCTCTGTTCATCCTTACACACCATGTGGGTTTTAAAACACCCACCCAGCCCTACAGACCATGTTGTATTGAATACGGCACATAACAGATAAATTGCAGCTGAGCTGCCAGATAATAGGCATAAATACCTTTCTGTACACTTCCTCCAATAATCAATCATCCCACCCCAAATGCAGATACAGATAAATATACTCAGTGCAGACATACAGAACAACATGCTTACATGCTATTATACGATTATCAATCATACAGATCAGTAAACATGCGTATAACTATCATGCTCAATACATACATAAGATATTCAGATCATACATTTTAGGGCCTAAATAGCCCTTACCGACCCTACAGTAGGTTCATAGTCGATTGGGATGACTCATGCAACCCTAAGAAACATTTAAGATAAATGAGCCCACACACCCATATGGCTTGCTTTGTGGACCCACACAGCCCAATTTGGTCTAGCCAGTGTGTTGCATACGGCCACACCTGGCCATCACACCGTCGTGTCTAGTGCACAGCCTGGCCTTCATCAAACACATGGCCATGTCATCGCACACGGCCTACCACACAGGCGACTACACGCCCATATGGCGTCGACAGAATAATTTTTCATCTGTTCGCTAAATCTCGTTTTCTGCGTTTCGGGTACACACCTGGTATGTTTTTGCTGTAAAAACAATCTCAAGTCCTCCAAAACCTATAATCGACTGAGAAACTCCAATTTTAGTCTCTTAAATCGATACCAAACCAAATTACCATGAAACAGACCATCCTAGAACTTACCGATAACCCCTACCTTTAAACGAACACAGGTGAATTTGCACTTCTACAACACCGATTGGAATTCCACAGCCACCCAATGGCCTCCTAAACATGAATTAACACTCTATTAGATAATGATTCACAACTAGATGATGACCATACTTACAAAACTTATCGATAATGCCCAAAGGCACCGAAATAATGAGTCACGGCAATAAGAAAATAGTTAGGGAAATCAAAACAAAATTAGCAGCAAGAGGAAAAGAGGAAAAATGGCAGAAACCAAAAAAAAGAAAGATAGAGAGGAGAAAAAGATTAATTGAATAACTCCCAAATCCCTTGTTTCGCTCCCACTAATCCACTAAACCTCAACCACCCACTATTTAGAATCTTAATCAACCTCAAACTCTCTTGACGGGCCAAGCAAAAATACTATCAGTCACGCTTACACAAAGACTCGAACACAGGACCTCCAGCAAACTGACACTCCACTTAACCACTAGACCAGCAAGCCTATTCTGATATTATAAAAAACCAATTAAATATAAGCCTACTCACCAAGGGCCAGGTTTAATTCAAAAAATTTCCAAAATTTGCCAAAGACAAGGCTTGAACTTGTGACTTCTCACACACACCCAGAACACTTAACTACTAAAGCAGACAGATATTTGTGTCATATTTTAATAGAAACAAAAATAGAAATTTTGGGGCGCTACACGAATCAACTTGAACACCATCCACAGAAATCACATGTCCCAAAAATCCAACCTTAGGTAACTAGAACTTGCATTTACTAAATTTAGCATAAAGCTACTTTTCACACAGATTTTGCAATACAATTCTCTAATACTGATCATGTTCAATTTCATGTTTTGACTAAATCAATATATCATCAATTTATATATCATCATTAGGTCCATGAACGCATCAGAAGTATTGGTCAAACTGAATGCCATAAAAAGAAATTCATAATGGTTGTAACAAGTTCTAAATGTTGTTTTCAGAACATACGGTTCTTTGACTCATAACTGGTAATATCCTGATCGTAAATCGATCTTTGAAGATATGGTATCTCTTTTAACTGATCAAACAAATCGTCGATTTGAGGTAATAGATATTTATTCTTTACAATCATTTTATTTAACTAACTGTAATCAATACATAATCACAAAAAAGACTGGAACACCCGCTATGATACACTCGGTCTAATAAATCTTCGATCTATTAATTCTTACAATTGCGCTTTCAAATTTTTAAGTTCAATAGGTGCCATTTTGCACAGCGCAATAGATATCGGAGCATTTCCTGGTACTAAATCAATCACAAAATTGACTTCTCTTTTTAGTGGTAACCCGTGTAATTCTTCTGGAAAAACATCAGCAAATTCTAATACTGTTGGGACCTATTCTATTTTCAATTCTAATGTTCGAATAGTTAAAGTCGATACAATATTAATGACACGATCAAATCTATTAGTTTCAACACTAATCACATCACTACTGGACGTTTCAAAATAATCTTTTTTTTTTTTTTGTGATCTATCATAATTGTGTAATAGATTAAACTAGTTTTCGCACTTTAAAAGCTTGAACATAAGCATTTTAGTTAAGTTTTAATTATATTTTCGTCAGTTTATGTAAGTTCAATAAAATGTGTAATTTGAATTTTTTTTCCTTAGGGGTCGAATAAGGCCTAAGGCTGAGCTAATACACTTTGAGAGCGTGCAAGAGACTATTAGAAGGCATACTAACTCAATACTAGTCGCTAGGTTGCAACACGGAGCACTGGATGTTGCAACATAGGGAGCAAAATAGAAGAATTCCAAGATTGCCTTCAATGTCGTGACACAACCTGAGGATGTTGCGATATACCCTTGAAGATACCCTGAAGTTGAGCATACTACCATCAGTCTCACGACATAGGATCTAATGTGTCATGACACCGCTTTTGTACGGGAAATAATTATGAGCTAGGGGCATTTTGGTCTATACAATCAAATTTAAGTACAAGGACGACACCTGACCTAAGGTTGAGGACGACAACCATCCTAAAGTCTATGAATAAGCTCATTCAACACATGTCATGGACGCCTTTGGATCTTGTATAATTTTCTCTTCATATTTAGTCTCTAGTTTTTTTTCTCTTTTCTTAGGGTTCAGATTTTATTTTCGTTCTTGTTATTTACTTTTGTGGAGAAATCATATTTGGGAAATATTGTCAAACAATATGAGGATTCTACACTAAATATTAATACAAATAAGGCTTCTTCTAAAGTTTATTCTCTTGAATTGTTCTGTATGTTTATTTGCTTTATCAAGTTTATATTTTTTCTTAGATCCATGAGGAACTAATCCTCTTGTGGGAGATTAGCGAGTGGAGGTATGATTAATTAATTGTTTTGTAGAGGTTTCTTAACGGATCAGCTATTCAAGAGAGGAAGAACTTAAAACCCTAGGCCTAAAAACCTTAGGAAGTCATTAAGGTAGGAATTAACCCATATTTGTTATGGCCTATCTATGAATACCTTAACCCTGAACCGGTTTGGACTGTGAGATTAAGAGATAAGTAGTACTTGCTGGCTTAATATGTTAGTGGAAGATCGAAAGATCCTATTGGGGTATTGACTAGTTGATTAAACAAGAAAACCTAGGAAGACAGTTATGATTACCGAAGCTAGCCAATCACGCATGCCTAGATTTGATACATTTTACTATTTGATTTCTCGTGTTGTATTTATTTCCTTACTTTCTTTTAGTATTATTTTTAGTATGGTTTACCAAAACCTTTCTTTTGATTCTTCATACTATAATCCAATTAAAGTACTAACTAAATCTATGTATGTTTAGATTAGAATTAATTTAGAACTCGCCTCTCTTGGGTATGATCCTCGAAGCAATCAGCTAATCCATTGTAATTATATTACAACCTAGCCCGTATACTTGCGGATACTGTCTTTTATATCTTTTGTGCATGATTTCTACTTTAGATGTTTGTACGTTTGGAGGATATCAGTTTGCAACTAACAACTGCATCATGAACTGTTAGGCAATCCATATCCAGAATAACATCAAATTCATTGAACGATAATAGCATGAGGTCAACAAGAAATTCATAACCTTGAATTTTTAGTGGATAGTTCTTACAAAATTTATTAACAATCACACTCTGACCTATCAAATTTGACACCCTAATATCAAATTCAGTCAACTCTACTGGTAAATTCTTTTATATTACTCAAGTTGTGCACATATAAGAATGTGTTGACTTAGGGTCAATCAATGCATAAACCGTACCATCAAAAAGAGTAAAAGTACCAACGATAACATCAAGTGTTGTAGCCTTCTTTTTAGTGTGGATCAGTTAAGCTCTAGCTGGTGCTCGACCTTCAAATCTGATGATCGTATCACATGCCTTACTATGGCTAACTCTAGATGTATTCCCTATATCTCAGTCTTTTACCCCTCTAAGAAATAGTTGTTGGTATGGCAATCTGTTCTGAACATGATTCAACCTTATTTGGACAATCCCTCAAGAAATGTTCCAATGAACCACACCAGAAGCAGGCTTCCTTTTTCAATCTACAAATGTTGAAATGATTCTTTCCACAATGTTCACAAGCAAGTGTGTCTACATTTCAAACACTACCAGTACTTGTTACTGAAGTAGCTTGAGCCTTTGGATTATTTTGTCCGAATGCACCTCTTCTCGGATTCCTAGTAGTAGGAATAGACTAGCTTCTGAAATCTTTTGATTTTCTAGACAAAGGAGTCAAAAAATTTCTGGACATGCTTCGCTTGCTCGAGCTCTCATTTTTAGCTTTTAATCATTTCTTTTCATTCTAGATCACTTCTATCTTCTGAGCACGTTCGAATAACACTATAAGTTCTTTAATTTCAAGTGCTCCTACCATTGCTCGGATGTTCTCATTTAAACTCCACTTAAATCGTGTACACATTTCATCATCTAAAGTTAATTGCTCTTGTGCATAATTACTCAGATTAACAAATTTATATTGATATTCAACAATCGATATGTTTCCCTATTTTAGATCCATAAATTCTCATTTCATGCCTTCTAGATACATTTTACTAACATATTTCTTCTTGAACTCAGCCTAATAGAACTCTCATATTACTCAATCTCTCAGGACCACTGATGTTAGAGTAACCCACTATTAATATGCATATTCTTTCAATAGTGATACAACACAATTCAAACTATATTCAATAGAGCAATCTAATTTGTTGAAAACACGCTGAGTATTTTCTAGCCAATATTCAGCTTTTGCAGGATCATCATTATACAACCCTCATAATTCTTTAGCTCCACATTTACAAATTTTATCTGTAAGGGGTCGGTTAACAATTACCCAGTTCTAGGTATTTTAGAAGTTGTGGAGCCATTGAGTTAGCTCGCATAAACTAAGTAAACCAGTTATTCATCATTTGAAAAAAGGCACCACCACCCTCACTTCTAGGTATTTTAGATACAAGTAAGCTTTAATTTGCTCCCTGTTCAGAAGTCAAAATGTTACTATCTGCCTCATCATTTACGACACAATCAAAATTGACTGACATTACAAATATATAAGAAAAACATAGTCAAATCAGATCAGAAGCATCACACAAAAATTACAAGTTACTGTGGCATGTATTTTCTAAACTCAATATACGCTAGGTTTAGTCCTAGAATCGACTAAATTGTAACTCTAATACCACTAAATGTAACACCCCTTACTCGATCCAATCGTAAGACTCGAGCTACAGTATGCTACAACAGTAAATAGAAATAACCATACGCAATTTGTTTAGAAATATTCAATAAACCAATACATACAAGTTAAGTCAATGTTTAACATGTAGTACAAATAAATCTAAGTCGTAATTGAGTTTATGAAAGCCTTTAAACTGTCTCAAAACCAAATTGAGATCATTTTGAAACTTTTACAAAAGGATGGGTAAAAAGACAAAACAGAGGTCACACAACCGTGTGGCCAGGCTGTGTGACAGGCTGATGCCGAGTGGGGCTGTATGACACAGTCGTGTCCCTAAATTGTGTAACAAACTGATGTCGTGTAATCCAGGGTCACACGACTGTGTCGCCAGGTTGTGTAACTAACTGTGGCTGTGTTGGAATAAATCGTAAAAATTACAAACATTCACATTGTTGAAAAATATCCGGTTTGAAAATCATTTTCTTGCATAGCGAAAAATTAAAATTTGGAAAACTAGCCTAGTTTGTGATATTTATAGCAATAAACCTTAACCGAATTTGTACATATTTTTGGATAAGTGAATCCTAGATTTTTTTTACTTTCAACCAAACGATCTTCTCCATTATTCTCGTACCACGAACTGCTTCGAGTGTGGGTTTGAACCAATTGAATCAAAACACAAAACTAGAAAAGTTTTCCTTTTGGGGTGAAAATGAAAATTCTCTTTTCTATAATAGAAACCGATAAAATTAATATTCTGAAAAATATATTTATAGGTTGAGAATGAAAGTTTTTGTTAATAGCTCTACCGGTGCCATCTATTTATAGGAAGAGAAGGTAAAGCCCTTGTAGAGTTGTAAAAGTTTATTTCCACTAGAAAAATAATATTCTAGTTTATCTTTGATATAGGGGGCTAGTTAATGATACTAGGGTTTTGCTGTCCCACCTCCTCACATGAGGAGTTTTGGGCCTTTCTCACATCGAGTCCAATTACGAGTACTTTTTGGGCTTTTTTGACCAAATACTATGTAATATGATTCAGTTTTTCTGTTTTCCAAAATAAACTTCAATATCTACATATTAAATAATTTTCTAACCTCAATTTTACCCTAGTAAAATTTTGATTTAGACAATTTTACTCCCGATAAAATTTTGACGATTTTACCCCTAGTAAAATTTTGGGAAAATTCATTTAATGTTACAAATCAACATGTTCACTATGACTGAATGATTTATTTTCATTTTCGGGCTTCAAAACAGTCCAAAATCATAAACTTATCCTTCCATCATTTTTAAAGTAATCATATATTGGATTGCAAGTTTCTATTTTCATTTCTGTTTTTGGAAACCTACATTCATTTCCAAGTGATTCCATTTCTCCATTTTGGAAAAAAAGCATAATCATTCCTGAATGTTTCCCATTTCTCTTTTTCTATTCATTCCATTCATTTGTATTCTAACACACAATTCATTTATGATTTCAACGAGCTAGCGAAGGTATCGATTGGACATATGTACTTGAGGCTCAAATGATTTATAATTAAGTTTTAGCTTTTCACCTAATAATTATAAATTCATTTAGTCACGAAGTCATTCCACTATAGTATCGTGACTGAGCTCTCCTCAACAACATACCATTACGAAAGTAACTACTCAGTGTTCATCCAATGACCTTATCATAAGTGTGTTACCCTCATAGGATATCATTGATCTCTTTGGGAAAATATGCGTTCTCCCAATATGATCCTATTTTATCTCATGGTAACCGTTGCATCTTTTTTCATGAAAAGTTAATCACTATCATATAGTGATCAAGTCATCCATCCTGACGACTCATGGTCACGTTTACTTTTCATCAACCATGTAATGCCAATGAGAGGATATCATTTACCCATGTTTTGGGCTATGAATTCCACTATCGTGAAAGACGTTATATACTACAGAAGTTGTACACCCAACGCACCAACTTTCAATTCCTTATCTATTTGAACTCAAGCTTTTACTTACATCAAAGTGTACGAGTCACTCATACATAGTCGCATCATCCACTCAGGATTTAGTTATGTCACATTTTGAACATCACAAGTGAATAAATCCATAAAAGGATTCAAGATCTATTTTGCTTGGATCATGACTGATGTACTATCAATGTAGTCAATCACATCTATGTCTCTATCTTTTGGTAGTCATTCGCTCGAATACCTAAGACAAGGCATCTCCCCAATTGGACTTGGTAGACAACATATTAGTCTTTCAATCGGTTTTCTCATTTCCGATTACACTAAGGACATGTTTAGGTTTGTCTACTAATACAAGTTGTCTTTCTGTACTACGATCTAACCATGTAATACTGCTTAGTATTACTTAAACAATAGACAACCAATCTGCAACATTTGCTTCTATTTTTCTTTGCATACAAAAATCATTTGAGGAAAATAATACAAAGTATATTAATGTAATGTATGAATAATTTTTTAATCAATCTTTTTGAAAAAATTACAAGTGTACTTAGACAAAATAATTACACTTAGGGCACTTTATTCAACATACACTGTAACAACCCTAACCCGTATCTGTCACCAAAATGGGTTACAATGTATTACCGGACGAGACACAAATTCCGAGTAATCATGTCCATACACTTCTAAATATCTTACGAATCATTTCATAACATTATTTCATACACAATTCATATAAATCAAATAAATCAAAAACACATATAATTTTATTTATAACTAATTCAGCACAACAAGCATTTTCAACTTAGGGTCAAGTTGGTTTATTGACCTAAATGAATAGCCAAAATAGTATAATGAATGTGCATATTTTACCTTTTATAAAATCATTTATTTAGCTAACAAAAATTAAACTAAGGAATTTAAAACCAATTCAAATATTAAAAAAAAACCATATGCTCTCATATAAATAAACTTAATCTATCTAAGCTTGGTTGAAAGTAACATAAGTATCATTATAAAACCATCGTATACTTAATAATTAAATATAAATAAACAAGCCAACTTACTCAATTTGCAACTAACCATTTTATTTTATTATTGCATGAAGTACTATTCATATGGTCAATATTCAATGCATTAGCCAAATTTACACATACCAAAATTTATAATCTTATAAGGTGTCAACTTCCATGTATGCTATCAAATCACATAACACAAAGTCTAACCATAAAAATATTAACTATCAAATGACCAAAACATCATGCTTATATTATAGTCATATAAATCAATCAAATCATTTTAATGCTTAACTACAATGCCAAATATAAACATATTAATATCACATATTTTGCAATATACCAAACTGTCATGCAAAAAACCAAATTATTTAATACCTAAATATAAATATCAATTCACGAACCACTCACTTTCATTTACCAAATCTATTTCATTACAAAACCAATTACTAATACTTCAAATCATAGCCATTTATCAAGCATCATACTCATGATTCATACGTATTACTCAATCAATATATCCAACCACCAATTCACATCATTTCAAATATGCTACACATATTATACCGTACCAACTAAAAGTAATCAACCTAAAGCTTATCAAATTATACCAACCACACCTAAAAAAAATATATCATGACCGAATCACTAAAACCACAAGCAAGCATATCATCATTTGGTGAAAGTATATAAACTGAGCTTAGCACACATAATAACCATAATAACGATAGCAAATACTTGGATATCAAATTAGCCATTTTCGCATGGCATATTATATACACAACTTCAAATATATTCGAAAAGTAGTATAGCCTATACATGCCATAGATTTGAAATTTAACTTTTAAAGGTACCACTAAACAGACGATAGTGTGATTGACTTTGCTGATGATCCCCAAGCCCGTAACAATCTCCAAAATCTATAAAATAAAGACAAATGTATACACACAAAGTAAGCTAACTTAGCTTAGTAAGTCATAAGCAAATAAACAACTCAATAACATCTATCATTTAATTCGACAAGGTTAAAACATGCTTTTATAATCATTTACATTTTTCGAATTTGCAAAGTGCATTTCATCAAACATCTAACCATGTATCAATTCAATTGGCTGACTACACATGAGATTAATAATATAATTATTTATCACTTTTAAAATCTCATATACATCCTCGACCGAATGTATACATATATGCGCATAGATCATAAACATGATATCTTATTTACTTGACATAGACCGAATATACATAAAGCTAATCACAAATTCAAATTTCATCTTTAACCTCATAGATACCTTGATTTGGCCGAATATAAGCTTTCATATAACCATATACTTCCATTTGCATCATATATGATTTGTATCACAAATCAAATAGCCAACTTACCTTGCTATCATATAGTATTTAACTATCACATACCTGTACTATCACGTACTTATATATCACATTTACCACTTTAAAGCTTGAAGTATTAACTTGTTCAATCGCCTTTTATCACTCAATGGATTCGTACACTTAGTGCTCCATATTTAGCAAAAGCTATAATGAAATCGCACACTTAGTGCCCTCGCATTAAACCAATTTGGTCTTTGTATCGCACACTCAGTGCCCAATATTCAATCACATTGTTTTAGTTTCGCACACTTAGTGCCATTTTTATAGCTGTAGTTATTTTTATAGATATCGCACACATAGTGCCTAATAAATCACCGGAATGGTATAAATATATCACACACTTAATGCCAAAGCAAGTAACCAATACTATATCCTTTTGACACATTCTCAAACAATTATAACAATTCAATTCAACATTTATAATATACATATATTGAAATTTACAACATCTATTTGCCTATAAACTTACCCCGGATATCGACGGACGGTATCGAATGACTATTCAACTATTTTTGTTTTTCCCCGATCCAAGTCTGATTTCTTTGGTTCTTAATCTATACATTTTCAAATTACGCTTATTCAAACATAATTTCATTCAATTTAATCCAAAAACACATAAATGGAAAAATTACCATTTTATCCCTGACATTTCACACTTTTTACAATTTAGTCCAAGTGTTCATATTTCTATAACAATTCAACTTGTATTATATATATCAATGTCATGAATATTCTTCTCACTAACATCAACCTCACATCATCACATTTCCATTTTATAATTTTACACGATGAAACACTGTAAAAGTACTCAGTATACAAGTGAAAATGATAGTGTCTGGTTACCTATTTGGGTTAAACCTACATGATAGATTTCATTTACTGATACAAGCTAATCATGAATAATAGTGTCTAGTTACCCGTTCGAGTAAAACCTACACAACAAGTATAAATTGCTCGTCCGAGCTAACTGTAAATAATAATGCTTGGTTAACCAATATAGGTTAACCTACATGACAGGGAGCTTGACTAGGGCTTAATGTACATGTATCTTTGAGTCCACAACAATTGCTGGAGCTTGGTTCCATCGAGGTTCAACTCACAACTTCATATGCGAAACTTTTACTAAGTTCGTCATGATTTAACCTCAATTTATACCGCAATTTATATTTATGAATAACAACATTTCATAATTAAGCATAACATGATAGCAACATAAACTTATTTATGTTGTATGAACTTACCTGACAAAACCATAGTTATTTAGCTAATAGGGACTAGTCCGTAATTTCCTCTTTTCTGCGTAAGTCCTCCAATTGTTGTAATTCTTGATCTAAATCATAACTTGACTCAATTAAATATTCCAATTATCATTTAACAACATATTGAATTTATATAATAACTCAATTTCATCTATACAACAATTCTTCAAGTTTTACACTTATCTTAATTTAGTCCCTAAAACCGAAAATACTTTAACTTTCAAATTTGATATTCGATTTCAAAACTGATCTCAAGTACATCCATAATTAACATACCAGTAGCATGTAACATATAATTTTCATCTCATTATTTTTCAAATTTTACATTTTAGTCCTTAATGACAAAACTATCAAATTTTCACTTATAATTTAGTCCTACTAACAATTATACTTAACATGCTAGCCATTAACACCAAAAACTTCAAGAATCCTGTCGTGGTAGCTTTTCTAAACTTCCATAGTTTCACAAAATAGTCCATAGGCTAGTTAAATCAACCTCTAGAGATTCAAAAAACATAAGAATTACAAGAAACGGGCTAGGAATTACTTACCAAATTAGAGTCGAATAGCTTGAAGATGAAAAGAATGGTTTTTAGGTTTTCTTTGGTTAGGGATGGTTGAGAAGACGATAGGAGATGAAAAATAAAACCTTGTTTTTACCGTTTTACTTATTCATTTCATTATTTTAAACACAAATTTTATATAAAACTACTTAATATTAAACATCCAACCATCCACCAACTATCAAAGTTATTTAATTTCCACTTTAAACCTTTATTTTAATCTAATAAACCTTTATAAAAAATAAAAATCAATAGTGATAGACTTTTGCTAATTTTACGATTTAGCCTCTGTACAATAATTGACAATTCAATCACCAAAATTTATCGCACCAAAACTAAATTTAACCCTAATATAGACTCGTTAATATTAAATAATAATACCATCTGACTCAATCATTAAAATATTTGACTCATATAGACTGTTTAATATTAAATAATAATATTATCTGACTCAATCATCAAAATATCTGACTCAATCATCGAAATACAGTGTTTCAAAACCACCATTTTTGATACCATTGAAAACAAGTTGTTACACTATGTTCCCATTGTTTAAGCTCCTCGTCACATTTCTTCATGACGCTTTCTTCTTGATTACCAGAGGCAATTCCATCTTTTGTTTTCTTCTTTGGTTCTATTCTTGGATTTTTTTCCTATGTAGATTTTGGAACTACCTAAGCATAGTGTCCCCAATGATACTCTGAGTGGGGTGGTGAAATTGCTCGGCTGGATCAATTTCCACCCCTATTCAAAGGCACAGGTCCGTGATCAGGTGAGGGAAATAAATACCAACCTTGTAACACCCCAAAATCGGTGTAGAAGTCTAGACCAATTTTGGAATGCTACATTGATAACCGAAGTGATCATGAGATAATTTTACAAAAAAAAACCCTTTATAAGTTAATAACTTTCAAACCTTATTAAGTAAAAATCGAACCATTGCAGTGAAATTTAAAACTCAAATAGATTTATAGTTTAGTTTGAAAATAACCAGAATAATTGTACGTATAAAAATCCAAAACAGAATTTGTATCACAATATTATGAAACTTTACAGTTCAAATTTGTATGAATAACAATTGAAACTTGAAAATAAAAGCTTATAGCTTATTTCCACCAGAACTATCTGAGACCTCAGCGTACTGAGTCCGTCAACAAAATCCAAAACTATACCTGAAAGGGGAAATAGAAGAGGGGGTAAGCTACTCGAGCTCAGTGTGAGATCAAACCAGTTAAATTTGACATAAAACCTTATTTGGTGAGATAGGGCCACACGTCCGTGTGCTCTGGCCGTGTGGAGCAATCCAGGCCGTGTGGGGGTTCGAACGCCCGTGTGAAGGGTAACATACGGCTGTGTCACAGAGGCACACATCTGTATGAAGCAGGGACACGACCGTGTGAACAGGCCATGTAACTCACTGTCCAATTTTGCTAAAATAGAGTGTAGGGCAAACACAGCCGTGTGAGGGTCTCACACACCCGTGTGCCCACCAGACACGGTCGTGTGTTTTGAAACACACGACCGTGTGGGACCCTAATCCCCAAATCAGCCACACGATCGTGTGGCCAGGTCGTGTGATTCCAAATCTCAAATCCCTAATTCCCAAACTCACACGCCCGTTTGCCCAAGGGACCACGGCCATGTAGATTCCGACAAAATCCCCAAATTGGTCACACGATCGTGTGGGACCCAAAATTGACCGGAAGCCCTAGTTCCTAAATCCACACGGTCGTGTACCTCGACACACACCCGTGTGGCTGTCGAGAGATTACGACACCACCCCAAATCAGCCTCCAAATCGCCGTTTGAGCCACCATAATAGTCCTTAAACTTTTCCTTATCAAAATACAACTTAAAATAGTGATTTCCCTTCACTTCTATCATTTGAAAACCCAAAACTGATGGGTTAGCACACATTTAAGGCAAAACTGCACATTTACTTGTAAAATTAAAAGGGAAAGTATAATAGACAGAGTTGATTCCCACACTTGTTTGTGTTTGGAGATGACGTCGGAGGAGCGTAACTCTAGCGATCACCAACAAAACATTTTCAAAGGCCAAGAGGATAACAAAAAGGAACGGAGAGAAGAAGAAAGAATGGAAAGGAAAGAACGTGTAAAAAGAGAACAAAAATAAAACAAAAATGAAAGAAAATATAGATAAAACAAATAAGAAATAAAATATAATATAACAAATAAAATTTATAATTATTGACTAAAATAGAACAAAAATAAAAGACTCCCCAAAAGTGCGCGCACAAGGACTCGAACTCAGGTCCCCAATGCAAACTAACACTTCACTTAACCACTAGACCAGTAGGCTTATTCTTTTCACTAAATTGCATAACTTAACTTATGTGTGCAACCTCATCGCTGTCACTACACTCAAAACCCAGAACTTCTAGGCCCAAAATTCGGGGTGTTACAATTCACCCCTCTTTAAAGAAATTTCATCCTTGAAATTTCCAACTAATAAAGCAGTCGTATAAACTACACCACTACGCTCTCGCTGAGCACTCTAACTCCAAAACACTACCATACTAAGCTTGAACTTGGGACCTCTCAAACACTCCTAGAACACTTAACCACGTAAGTAGGCATGTATTTATAACAGACAATCACAACACTCAAATCAACACATCATCATATTCCCAACATACCTGACTCAAAAACGTTAAGGACAATCTTAAACCCGATGCTCTTTAGACCCGCATATGAGACACGCTTCTAACTTCCTCCAGCAGTTGCCCAGATGCTGCCTCTTGCAATGCTCGCAAAACGGTACGCTCGTGCTACTACTGGCATACCTTTATTGTCACTCGAATGCGCTCTAGCACACTTCGTAGAACAAGGCTCCAACCTCAGTGAACTGCGATCTCTCTTCTTCCCACAATTCTCACACTTACCTTGAACCAATTTTCTATTTCGCTCCAAGCCAGCATCAAAGGTTTTTTCCAGAACCTCTCTCACTACCTAAAGTCAGGAGATTCACATTGACTTTCGATTCTTGAACAGTCTCATACCCCGAAGAGGTAGACGACTCCTTACAATCCTGTTTACCCTCAGGATCCATATCTAGCATATGGCCAACTTACAGGGCCTACATTATCAAAACACAGACACAGTTGTAATAACAGAATCTACATTTCTAATTTTACAATTCTGAATTTTACCTGGACCAGCATTAGAGTCTTAGACATCTCATTTTCATAAATTATTTTCAAAGCACAAACCATTTCAACTTTCTGTGGTACAACTCCTTAAAAATTTTCAAAAACACTTACTTGCACACACGTCCATGTAGAAAACACAGGCGAGTTTTTATAAACTTGGCTCTGATACCACTAAATGTAACACCCCAAACTCGACTTAGAAGTCTAGATCTAATTCAGCATGCTACATTGATCACCAAAGTGATCGTGAGAAAATTTTACAAAAACAAACCCTTTATAAGTTAAGAACTTTCAACCCTTATTAAGTAAAAACTGAACCATTGTAGTTAAATTTAAAACTTAAATAGATTTATAGTTTTGTTTGAAATTAACCAGAATAATTGTACTATGAAAATCCAAAACAGAATTTGTACCACAGTATAATGAAACTTTACAATTCAAACTTGTACGAATAACAATTGAAACTTGAAAATAAAAGCTTATAACTTATTTCCACCAGAACTATCTAAGACTTTCGCGTACTGAGTCCGTCAACAGAATCCAAAATTATACCTGAAAGGGGAAACAGAAGAAGGGTTGAGCTACTCGAGCTCAGTGTGAGATCAAACCAGTTAAATTTGACCTAAAACCTTATTTGGCGAGATAAGGCCACATGCCCATGTGCTCCGGTCGTGTGGAGCAATCCAGGCCATGTGGGGGTCCGAACGCCCATGTGAAAGGTAGCACACAACTGTGTGAATAGACCATGTAACTCACTGTCCAATTTCACCAAAGTAGAATACAGGGTAGACACAGTCGTGTGAAGGTTGCACACACCTATGTGCCTACCAGACACGGCCATGTGTTTCGAAACACACACCCATGTGGGATCCTTAATCCCCAAATCAACCACACAACCATATGGCCAGGCTGTGTGACTCCAAATTCCAAATCACTAATTCCCAAATCCCCAATTCCCAAACCCACACATCTGTGTGCCAAAGCAAGACGGCCGTATGGATTTTGACAAAATTCCCAAATCGACCACACAACCGTATAGCACCCAAAATTGACTGGAAACCCTAGTTCCCAAATCCACATAGCTGTGTGCCTTAGCACACGCCCGTGTGGCCGTCAGGAAGGTCGTAAAACCACTCCAAATCAGCCTCAAAACCATTGTTTGAGCCACCATAACATTTCCTAACCTTTTCCCTATCAAAATACATCAGAAAATAGCAATTTCCCTTCACTTCCATTATCTAAAAACCTAAAACTAATGGGTTAGCACACATTCAAGGAAAAATTGTACATTTACTTGCAAAATTAAAAGAGAAAGTAGAATAGACAAAGTTGATTCCCACACCTGTTTGTGTTCAGAGATGATGTCGGAGGAGCATAACTTTAGCGATCGCCAACAAAATGTTTTCAAAGGCTAAGAGGATAACGAAAAAGGAACGGAGAGAAGAAGAAAGAACGGAAAGAAAAGAATGTGTAAAAAGAGAACAAAAATAAAACAAAAACGAAAGAAAATATCAATAAAACAAATAACAAATAAAAATATAATATAACAAATAAACATTTATAATTATTGACTAAAATAGGACAAAAATAAAAGACTCCCTAAAAGTGCGCACACAAGGACTCGAACTCAGGTTCCCAATGCAAACTAACACTCCACTTAACCACCAGACCAGCAAACCAGCAGACCTATTTTTGTCCCTAAATTGCACAACTTAACTTATGTGTACAACCTCATCGTTGTCATTACACTCAAAACCCAGAACTTCTAGGCCCAAAATTTGGGGCGTGACAAACCTTTAAACCTGAGATGCACTTTTTGATTTCTTTATTTATCCATCGCCCCAAGGACACTCGCTTTCTTTTTTTTTTTTGCAAAATACAATACAAAAGAGAAGCTCAAAATATATTAACAATGTTAGTGTTCAAAAGGGGGCTAATACGAGTGCAGATAAACTGCATCCATATTTTGCAACCATAAACATAATGACCTAGTTAAAAGATAGGGGTGATTATGATACCCCTCACGCTTCCAGTCTCACATTCGCTCAATTAAATAAGCTAAAATGGCGTCCATGCCAACATTGTTGAATTTATTGAGGTACAGTGTGAACAACTCATCACTTTCACAATGAGGTGCGCCATAATAGTCATTAATTGCCTACGAGGAGATGTTAGTGACCTTTTTTTAACATAAAATTTATTATTTTAGAAAATTTTGAGTTAGAGTAAAACTCCAAACTGATCGGTATCATTGTTGGTGATGTCCAAACAAAGGCAAAATTCATTCAATGATGAAAACGAACAAGATCCCAAACTCCTTCGTAATGCGAGACCGAGGAGTCGAAGACTCATTCAGGGATAAATGATCATCCTTGAATGGATAAGAAAAAGTCTTCAGCCTCTTTCGATTTAAACTTAACCTAGCGGTACTTTAGTTTCGAAAGTGGCTCAGATTAGGACGTTGACATTTTTGTCATTATAGAAAGCATGAATATTATCTTTTAAAGTAGACTATTTACTAACAAATACTAACCAACTAACCCTCAACAAATCAACACTAAAACTAAAAGAAAAAAGCAAAATAATAAAGATGAAAAAAATATCAAATTTAAATAAAGTAGAGGAAAAGGTTAACTTAAATCGTGTTGTTATAGTGGGTTTATGGTGTGGAATGATGAAGCTTCATGTAATAGCCCATTTTCAGTAAAATCAGAATAGTGGTTTTGAATCCATAAATTTGAGGTCAAAATATTTATTTTAATATTATTTTTTGGTCTATAGCATGATAGTATGATTGCATAAAAATTTCGTTGAGAAATTTTATCGTTTTCCTATTTAATTTGTGAAAAAGGACTAAATCGCGTAAAGTGTAAAAGTTGTGTTCTATTAGCTAAAGGTGTCTAATAGCTATGGAACTTTAAAGTGGAGGTCCTTATGTGTTAATTAAACCATTGACATGTTGAGTGGACAAAGATGGACATAATTTAGATGATTTTAAATGTTATAAACTAAGGTTAAATTTGTAATTTAGTAAATAAAGTAAATTAAAATAAAGAAAACAAATGTATCATCTTTTAGTTCATCATCTCCCTCAAATTTTAACCTAAGAAAAGCCATGGGAGAAGCTTAAGGTTTGGCCAACACTTTCTTGCTTGCATGTGAGTATTTTTCATCCCATTTTTAATGATTTTTATGTTTTTGAGGTCGTTGTAGCTTAATCTAGCTAGCCCAAGGACAAATTTGCAAAATTGTTAAAGAGTTAGGGTTTTTCCATTCATAAATGTGCGTGATTTTTGAAGTTTCATGATAGATTATGAACGGTTGTTGTGAATTAAACAACTTTTGGTAAGTGATTTTTGATAAATTTGTCAAATATGGATTAAATTGACAAAATTGAAAATTATGTGGTAAAATGTGTGAATAGATTAAATATATGGGCTGCTATGGACCTAGGTGAAATTCAACTAGCATGGGTGTGGATTAAATTGCATGAATTTGCATTTTGATGAGATAGGGACTAAATTGTAAATAAGTAAAATGTTTAGCGGTTAAATGGTAATTTTATGAAAATATGAAATTGGATTGAATTGAATTGAATGATACTTAAAATAGTTAAATTTGATTATATAGATCAAGAAAAACCAGGTACGGATTTAGATCAAGGAAAAGATACAGTTTTGGACTGAACGATCGTTCTCATTCGTACAATATCGAGGTAATTTCGTATTTTAATAAGCATTATGTTGTATGTGTTTAAATGCTTAATTTATGTAATTGTGATAATACGACACTGCAAAAAATTATCGACGAGGCATCGACAAAGTATTGATCCCAGTTGAACCTTAGGAATAGATAGGATACAAATGGCATGTCATTAGGGGTTACCATGTTATAGGATACAAATTGGATTGAATTGAATTGAATGATACTTAAAATAGTTAAATTTGATTATATAGATCAAGAAAAGCCACGTACGGATTTAGATCGGGGAAAAGATACAGTTTTGGACTGAACAATCGTTCTCATTCATACAATATCGAGGTAAGTTCGTATGTTTAATAAGCATTATGTTATATGTGTTTAAATGCTTAATTTATGTAATTGTGATAATACGACACTGTAAAAATTATCGACGAGGCATCGACAAAGTATTGATCTCGGTTGAACCTTAGGAATAGATAGGATACAAATGGCATGTCATTAGGGGTTACCGTGTTATGGGTGTTGGTCCTATTCGTTCTACCGGTGACTGAGTTTTTTGGCATGTGTTGCGGTTACTTGACAGCTTGTGTGAGTAGCACCGTGTAGTTACGACTTGACCGACAACTTGTGTGAGCAGCCCTAATAATGGCTCGAGAGTGAGCATCTATATGAGATATGAGATAGAGGTGGTTTAACCACGTATATGGCACTTAGTGTACGAGATACTTGAGTATCCGATATTATTCCAAATCATTCAACGGGCAAAGATGATGATACAAGGATATAAGAGATGACATGAATCAGTTCAGGTACTCGTGAGAAGTATGGCAAGTAAGTTGTTGTGGATGTATTCATACGTGACTATTATGGTTGAGATAATGTGCTAATCTTTGGATTGATTGAAATTTACCTACATTTATTTATGCTTCTTTAAATTGTGGATGAATGGTATGTTGTACTTATTAGCCATACGAGTTTACTAAGCTTAATAGCTTACTTTGTTTACTTTTCCATGTTTTATAATGATTCAGAAGCTCGTTCTGTAACAGCCCAAAATTTGGGCTTGGTCAGAATAGTGATTTTGGAATCACTTACCCGAGGTTAGAGAAAATTATTTTAGCATTGTTTTATGTGTCATAGCATTTTTATAAGGGTGGATGAAAATTTTGGTGAGTTAATTTACGCGATTGAAGGCTTACTCGCGAAAAAGGACTAAATCGCATAAAGGGAAAAAGTTGTGATTTGCTAGAAAATTGAGTTAAATAGCTAGAGAATTAAAATTGGAGGTTTTTAAAGTGCAATTAGGCCCACAAATCAGCCTTGGCCGGCCATAGCATGCAAAAAAGGGGTTGAAAAGTCAAAGTTTGGGGTATTGGGTAACCATGAATAAGAAAATAAAAAGAAAAAGTTGTCATTTTTCTTTCTTCTTTCTTCTTTATTCAATGAAAATGGCAGCAACATGGGGGTTTTAAGAACTCAAATTTTTATCTATCTATTTCTCATGCAAGTAAGTGATTTTAATGGTTTTTCTTGAAGATTTTTGTACTTTTAGGACCCCTAAAGCTTAATCTAGCTATAGAGGGGATTATTTTGCAAAATGGTTGATAGTCTAGGGATATGCCATGAGAATAGTATTGATGTTTGCTGAGTTTTTATGGAAGAAAATGAAGCTTAGTTGCTTAATAAACAACTTTTGTTAAGTGACTTTCATGAAAACACCCAAAGTAAACCATTTTGTAAAGTTTGTTAAATTGAGGTTAATTGTGTGGAATAATGGGAATTGTGAGCTGCCATAAGAGTAACAAGGGTTGGCTAGGCATAAGAAATGAGAAAATTTGATAAAAGTCATTTACGAGCCTTTGGGTAAAGTCATAATTTTGTGAAAGTTAAGGGGCAAAACTATAAATTTTCCAAAGTGTGTTTATGGGCAGTTAGTAATAATTATAAAATTCGGCTAAGCACGAATTGTGCTTAATTGCATGAATTGGCACTTTTATGTGACAAGGACTAAATTGTAAGAATGTGAAACATTAGGGGAAAAAGTGCAAAATTGCTCTAATGCAAATTTAGGACTAAATTGTATAATGAGATGACTAATAAGTAAAAGTTGTTATTAAATAGATTGGGAAAGACAAGACTTGGACCGAAGGCGAGGGAAACATAAAGGATCGAAATTAGTTGACTTAGTTCGATGTTGCCGCAAACGAGGTAAGTTCATAGGGTGGATTTATTAGTGATTAACTATTAAATTCAAGATGAGATGTTGTATTATTTAACATGTTGTTATCTAACCATGATTTTGTGCTAGCATGAGATCGGATCGAAAGATCAACTAGGAGAAACACCGGGTCAAGTACAATCGTACTACGACTCGTGATGAATTTACGGAAAAGACCATGGTTGGACCATGGTATAGTATGTGTGTCAGTGTAAGACCTATCTGGGACATGGCATCAACACCAATATATGAGAGCCAGTGTAAGACCTGTCTGGGAACGACATTGGCTTCGATATGAGAAAGCTAGTGTAAGACCATGTTTGGGACATGGCATTGGCTGGACATGAGCGCCAGAGTAAGACCATGTCTAGGACATGGCATTGGCGATGAGACGAGAGCTAGTGTAAGAGCATGTTTGAGACATGGCGTCAGCCTCAATACGTGTTAGTGTAAGACCATGTCTAGGACATGGCATCGGTACAGTGAGACATGAGTCAGTGTAAGACCATGCCCGGGACATGGCATCGGCACAGAGAGACGTGAGCCAGTGTAAGACAATGTCTGGGACATGGCATCAGCAGATGACCTCACGTAAGACCATATTTGGGATGTGGCAGTGGTACCGTACATTCGTGATTCTCAATGCATTCGATGGTGTTTCGAATAACTCAACGGGTACGACAGACATTGTGGAAATCATATCTGGTTTTATAAATGAGATGTAAAAGATTTATGAAATTATGAAATTTATTAATAATGACCTGAGATAATGCATTGTTATCGATGTGTAAATGAATCAATGGACAAGGTCAAGTTGATAGTGAAAACGTGCTCGAATTAAGTGAGACAGGTACGTATGGAATTCATGTGAATACCGAGTGGTAGTAACTTAAAGGTGTATAATAAGTCCATATTGTTAATACAAGTAAGGTCGTGGTATGACATGTGAGATAATATTTTCAGCTTATGAAATGATCAAAGAATCGAATGAGAAATATTTCATATCGTTATGCATATGTATAGTAAGTGATTACATAAGTATGTAATCGTTTCATACAAAAATCGTAATGAGTAAGCTTTCAAGAGTCACGGTAAACCCTATAAGGGAGTAAATGATTATACGGTGAGACCTTATAAACTCTTTATGCGTGAGTAAATATTCAAAATGTATTTGTTAGCTGACATGAATCAAATGATTATATGAGCTTACTGAGCTTTATAGCTCACTTCGTTTATTCTCTCATGTTGTAGGATTTTGGAAGTCTGCTCTAGTTGGAAGGTGATGGAGATCTCAACACACCATCTTGTCATGGTTTGGTATTTAAAGCTTTACAAATTTTAGTTATATGACATGTATAGGCTAGTCGTCATATTATATGTAGCCGTGAATTTGGCTTATTAACTATGGGAGGATAACGTATGGATAAAGAAACACTTGATTGATATATTGAGGTATTGATTATGAATAATTAGGATGTATGCATATGCTAGAAAGGTAGCTTTGTAATATTGTGTAGGATGGTACAAGAAAGGGTGGCAAATAGACTTGGTAGATAGCCTTGTCTTTGTCCACACGGGTAGACACACGGGCGTGTGTCTAGGCCGTGTGTGACACACGGTCCATCCCATGGGTGTGTGGCTCGACCATGTGTCCCCTGCACCCTAAGTTGGCCATGTCAATGTTGAACACGAGATGAGAACACGGGCATGTGCCACGGCCATGTGACTGTTGACGTCAGAAATAGAATGCCAAGGTTTTTGCACATGGGCACACCACATCCGTGTGAGACACACGGGCCAGGGACACGGGCATGCTCCAGGCCGTGTGAAAACCCTTGTAGGTTGATGATGGAAAATAAATCCGCATAGGAAAGGGGATGGGCGTGTCCCTAAATGCTTAGGTTGTGTGAACCACACGGGCCATTAGCATGGCCATGTGTAGAGGTCACAAGGGCGTGTGACATGTTTTTAGTAGTTTTTAACAGAATTTTCTTAAGTACTCGAAATGATCTCGAATTGTTTTTAAAACACGTTTTAGGCCTCGTAGGCCCATAAGAAGGTCCGTAGGACAATGATTGAAAGAGTTTAAATTAGGATGCATTACATTGATATTAAGTGAATGTTTGCATGAGATTTAGTAAAGTAATGCCTCGCACCCTATCTAGACGTCAGATACGGGTAAGGGGTGTTGCACGCTCGAATTGGAAGTCATCGGAGATCTCATCACACTATCAATAGTTGTTTTGGTACTTTTGGACTCAATGTATTTTGGTTATATGGCATGTAAAGGTCTTTTTGGCTAATGAAAGCCTATATGTTTTGATATGTAATTAGCCATGTGATTTGGCTTAATTTGGTATATATGTTAGTATGTAAATATATGAGTATTTGGCTTATCTTTTATGATTTATAATTTCCTTGAGTATACTTTATGGTTGCCTTGGAAATTGCCTTATTTGTGAATTGGTAGTTTGGTACCTATTAAATGAATTAGTGAAGTGGTATACATATTATGTTTTGAGCATTAAGGTGCATATATGCATATGACCATTTAGATAGCTTTTGAAGTTGGTAATTGCATGTTTTATAATGGTCAATTATGATGCTTGGTAGTAATTGATTTAATGGTATTGAAATTGCATGTTTTAGGTTTGATTCTAGGTTAGTTTGAATGTCTATTTTTGATTGTGGTTATATGCTATTGAAATGTGTAGGTGAGAAATGTGGCTTAGAAAATAGCCTATTTTCATCCACACAGACAAAGACACGGGCGTGTGTGTCAGCCATGTGTGACACACGGTCAGATGACACGGCCGTATGTCACTAGAGATTTCTAATGAAAGCAAGTCAGTGAGTTACACGGGCTAGTCACACAGGCGTGTGGTTGGCTGTGTGACCCAAGTCAGTGAGTTACACAGGGTCGGACACAGGCTAGGACACGGCCTAATCCCATTTTGAATGTCTACAGGGCCTGTGACATGGGCGTGTCTTTTGGCCGTGTAAGACACACGGCTTGGCCACACAGATGTGTGTCCCTTGTACTTTGAAAATTTTCAATGTTTTCCCAAAATTTCTATAAGTTCTTAATTTAGTCCCAAATTGTTTTTAATGCTTGTTTGTGGGCCTCGAGGGCTCATGTTAGGGACTATATGATTGCTTTTGAATGATTTATGTTTCGATATGAATTATGCATATGAAATGTATGGTTGTTTATGTGATAAGCCCAGTAATGCTCCGTAGCCCTATTCTGGCGACGGATATGGGTTATGGGTGTTACACTTCATGTTTCCCAAGTAAGAAAGAAATGATACCTTCAAAGAAAGAAAGAAAGAAAGAAAGGAAAAGACGAACAAAGATGGAGGAAAATCAAAATGAAAATGAATGAGGATTTAGAAGAGAGTTAAGAGAAATAAGAGAGGGGAAAAGTGTTTTGGGGTTTTAAGGATTTAACATTTGAAGGATTTGAGATAAAATGAATATTTTAGGGTGGTTGGAGTCTTTAAAAACCTCTAAAATATGTGGATCACGATGCCTTAATTGGGTATCGCTCGACCCAACATGGGTATCATGATACTTAGGAGTGGATATCGCTATATCCTTTGTTTTACCCCTTTAAATTCCAATCTATCTGTGGTATCGCAATACTGAGTGTTGGGTATCATAATACCACTATGCAAAACCAAAATTTTTTACTTTTGTAATTCTAGGGTATCACGATACCAAAGGCTCAATATAGTGATCCCTAGAAAAATTGTTGGCCACCAATCAAAACTTTTCGGGAAATTGCGATACCCCTCTTGGATATTGTCATTTGTTAAACAAACCCCAAAATATTTACAAAATTGTCAAATTTTCTCTCAACTCTAAAAAATTTGATCTACCAAGTTCAAGATTAAAACAACCTAATTAAAAGCCTAATCTAAATGTTGAAAGTATGTAGAGTCCATGCTTAATAATCCAATTATTTAAAAAATTATGGTTCAATTGCCACATGCTACAACTTAAAATTTCTTTCGGGATGATACGAAACACCCCTATAGTGATGCTTGCACAGGGTTTCGAGAACCAGTACACGTCTTATTTTCTTCAACCCTGCGACTTGATTCATTAATTGTCTCTTCACGATGCCTCATTTCCTCTTTCAGATGCCTTGCATCCTCGGTCTCGAACCTACAAACATACACCATTTCAGAGATTTCACATTGTTAGTTGCATGATTGGACACCGTCTGAAAAGCTTAATACTCTATATCACTATTAGGGAACACTTCCTTCATTATACATGCATAACGTCTTTTATTCAAGCCTTCGAGGCCTAAAAATCACTTTAGAAATGATTTGGGACTAATTCGGGAACATTTGAAAAATTTATGAAAAAGTTAAAAAAATTTAACTGCAGGGGTCACATAGCCAAGTCACACGCTCGTGTATCTGGCCGTGTGGGCATTCGAAGTAGGGACACATGGTCGTGTCCCAACCTACGTCCATGCTTATGTAACTCACCGACTTGGGTCACACAACCAAGCCACAACCCCGTGTGCCAACCTGTGTAACCCTCAAAAATGGCCTCACACGTCTGTGTGCTAGCTGTGTGTCTCACACGGCCAAGTCACACTCTCGTGTGTCTAGCTGTGTGGACCTAAAATGTGCCTTAAAGAACAAGTTTACCATTTCCTCCTTGCTTGAGCATTAAGCAACTCAAAAACCATTCATTTAACTTGTTGAAAACAAGATCAAACACACTCAAAACATGCCAAAACAATTATCCTAGGTGCCTAACCAATGTACCCTTATTGGTACCACATTTATATCATCAATGCATCATTCAAATCAAATTTTTAAACATGCCAAATCCATCAATTTGGTCTAACTCATATCTACCCAAAACATCACTTAAATTCACAAACATCTAACATGTCTTATGTTCAAAACAACATGCCCAAATTCTGGCTTCAAACACAACATATGTTTATAAACATACCAAACAACATTATATCCAAACTCAACTACATAACATATATCAAATTCATTAAAAACACAAATGCATCCAAGGTACATGCCATTACAAAAGATAAACATCACCACCTTGGAGATCGAGATTGTTGTTGGATGCTGAATCGACGATAAAAAAGAAGTACCTAACTTGCATACAGAAAAAAATTGTACGCTATGTAAAACTCAGTGATATTTCTATAATCCGAACATTTAAAGACATATTGATACAAAAATGCATAATTTGATCTATACAATCATACTATTGTCTAAGCTCAAAACTATCATAGACCATCATTTCAATTTCAAGCATACAGCCATATAATTTCATACTATAATCAATTTTCACATGCTATCATATTTGATTTGTTTAACAAATATATCAATTCATATCACTTGCTATATAAATAGCTTTTCACATTACAAACCACATACAATAACATTCAATATTCAATTCATGAGTACATAACTCATGTCATTTCACATACAATAACATTCAATATCGATTATAGAACTTTATTATTTAATTACCCCTATTAATACAACTCAAACTCGAACAGATACACGAATCCAACCAACACACCAGTTTGGCACCAAGTGCCTCATCAGATAAATTCGAAGTAAGTAATTGCGCCCAGCGCTATATAACTTAACATCGAATGTCTCATCGGTTAAATCGAAGCAAATTGGCACCCAGAGCCTCATCGACTTAAAGTCAAAGAAATCCCTGAACTCTTCCTATTTTATGGCATGCCATCTATATCCAACTTAGCCCAATACAGTTAATAGAGTTTCATTTCACTTTTCAAATACAACCAATATTCAATTCTCATATTTGCACATTATCACAATTACACATATATTCATTTCAAATTTCCAATTACTCAATACATTCATAACATATGCCAAGTCAATCCAATTCAATCAACTATGAATTAAATTCAATTATAAAGCACATTAAGTCTCATCTCCAATGCTTACCATATGCAATAAATTTCAAATGCAATAATTTACAACTTAGTTCGGATTATAGAAACACAAACTGTGGCTTCCGAGCTATTCGACGTCGATTTTATCCTCCCATTTTCAGTCGAGGATTTAGGTACGATGTTAGCTACGGAATTAAAACAATTAAAATACATCAATACAACACAATTCAATTTCACATTGAATATTTCAATTTTTACTCAATATTTGCTTAAATTCAAATTTAATCCTTAAATCGAGAATAATTTTTATTCTTCACATTTAATCTTATATTTTTATAGTAATTTCACTTTAAGCTAAATATAGCTCCATATTTTTAATTAAACCCCTAAATTTTGAATTTTTTACAATTTAGTCCCTATTACTCAAAATTTACATTTTGTTCTACAATTCAATCATTTTCCATTTCTAGCTTAAAAATCTATCAATTTAATCCCTAATAATAAAACTATTGAACATTAGCAACATTTAAAATCTTAATTAATGCTAAAATTTCAACATGGGTCGGGTAGTGCTTAACACCGAGATTCAAAAAATATAAAAATTACAAGAAAACGGACTAAATTAACTAACCAATTAAACTTGGAACAATTTGGAATCCTAAGCTGTGCGTGTTTCTTCCTTTCTCCCTTACTTTCTTTTTCTTTCTTAATTTTGCATATTTCCACTTACTATACTATTATAATTTCATTTATTTTATAATATATATAATACATATACATACTTTTAACTTTTAGTTTATACATACTTTTAACTTCTAGTTTATTAATTATAATATAACCTATATATATTAAACTATTATATATATAATACCCCATTAATGTCGTCTACCACATTAAGCATTTGGATAATTACTACTTCAGTCCCTCTACTAATTTTTAATCTATAATTCAACTTTCATCCTATATGCGATTTAATTCTTATACTATAATAACTATTAATTCATACAAATTCACTTAACCAAAATCTAATTAACTACACAACTAACTTTATAAATATTTTTAATAAATATTTATGAGTCTGATTTACGAAAATGGAGTCTCGGGAATGCACTTTCCGACACCCCTGACTATAGGGTCGTTACACTATAGTATTCTAAGGATTGAACTTATGAGAATTGTGGATTGAAATTTTTCCAATAGTGTGCATGTAAATTAAGGAGTCTAACCAACTAATCACAAAAATATATATTACGAAAAATCATAAAATTAAGAGAAATTAATCTACTTTACTATCTAGCTAGTAAGGACTAAATTGTAAAACATGCAAGGTTACGAAATTAGATATTAAATAACAATCGATGGTTGGTTGACATTGATGTGGTTTACTAACCTTTCAATTAGGGATCCAAATCTCTTAAATTCCCAAAATGGCTCTGCTTTACCTCTCGTCTTCACTTTACCAAGTTAGACAAATTAATCTGGATTATCTATCGCTTTCATTGGTTAACCTGAGACTAATGAATTGGTGCCCAATAAGGTCTACCATCGGTCTCACTTGCCTTAATGTTCCCTTAGGGTTGACAAGCCTAAGTTTTTAAGTTCATTCAAATTAGTCCAATTTATTACAATTTAGTCCTTCATCCAAAAATTAGTTCACCACATCTCATCAACCAACCCCCTTAAAAGTTTAGCTACTCATACTAGAAATAAAACTAACAACCATGGAAATGAAAAGGAAAGAAGCCACTAAAGTAAAGCTTAATAAAAATATAAAAATTGAGATTTTTATGTAGGAAAACTTAAAAGGCATGTAAAGAAAAACATTCAACAAGAAAATCTAAAGCAATAAACATAAAAGGAGTAAACTTTAACAACTACAAAGTAAAAGAAACTGAAATACATTAAACTAAATCTGAAAATGTCTTACAACCAAGGTACAATGACTAAAAATGAAAATAAACCTAAGCTACAATGATAACTAACTTAAGTAACACTTAAGAACAACTAAAACAATAAGATAAGTTGTTAGGAAATGTAAAATCTACAGCTAAGGAAATGAAAATAAAAAAACCTTAGAAGAAGAAGAAGAAAAGCTAACAAAAAACCTGGCGAAAACTAAGCCTAAACTAAGGTAATGTGGCATCATTTTTCATTTAGCCAAATTTTGGCTGATATACCAGCTATTCTGACCCAATTTGTGTGCCCAAAATGCCCTCATAGGTATGCACTAACTGGTGTTTCGGGTGGACAAAGCCTACCCTTTTTATCCAATTTTGTCCCTTCATAATATCGATATCGAGATATCAAAAAAAAGAATATCGCGATACCCAAAGTGGATATCACGATGCCACTAAAGGGTGGTCTCTAATCTTCAAGTTTGATGGAGGTATCACAATTCCAAGGTTTGAATATCATAATACCCTCACCTTTGGTGCCATTTTCGCTCATTTTCAACCACTCATTAAGGCCCCTAATGGCAATATTGGCCAAATTGGGTCTCAAAATGAGTAAAAACAATACATCTACACTTACTAACTTAAAAATTAAAAATTAAAAAAAACTACAAAAATATGCTACTTTGCTTGATAATAAGCTCATTAAGTATACTGGGAAAGTCTAATTTGTCATATCAAATTACAGCAAATCAACCTCTCGATTGTACCATTAGCTCGTTTCTTTAATTTGTAAATCCATTTACAAGTAACTAAATCAACATCCATTCATTTTGGTACAAGCTCTCACGTGTCATTCTTGTTGAATGCTGAAATTTCTTCTACCATTGCATTTTTCCATTCTAAGACTCCTTTAGCTTTATTGTACTATTTTGGCTCCTTTTCACTTGAATCTCCCATGAAAAACCAAGACAGAATAGAAAAATGATTCATATCAACTACATAATCAAACAAATGAACAGGTAGTTTTTTTTGTCTTAGAGGATTTTTCCTTATGGCAAACTCAATACTTGTTATGACCTCTATATTCTTCTCTAGTTGAATGCATCCCTCAGTTGAAAAAACATTTCTTCCTAATGCAGAATCATCAGGAAAAAGTGCAAAATTAGTTGTACCGTTGTCATTATTTGCATCACCCTTGTGAGTTGAAACTTCATCAAACACCACATCACGAGAGGTAATAACCTTTTTTGTTTCTGGATCCATTCATTTCCAACCTTTCCTATAAGCATCATAGCCAAAAAAATTATATTTCTTGGCCTTTAGTTAGAGCTTAGATCGATTTTGTTTTAATACATGAACATAACAGATAGACCCAAAAATATGAAAATAACTCACATTGGGTTTACGTTGATATAACAACTCAAAGGATGATGGTTCTGTCGCTAGCCAAGTAGGCAGTCGATTTATGACATGACAAGCAGTTTGAAAAGTCATTGCCCATATTTTTTTTCAAAGATTCTTCATCAACCAAGACAAACAAATTGATGTAAGATGAGATAAATTGTGCTCAACAACCCCATTTTGTTGTGGGGTTTCAGGACAAGTTATTTGACGCTAAATTTCATACTTTCTACAATAATCCATAAAGTCATTTGACAGAAATTCACCTCTATTATCTATGCGTAGGCACTTGATTTGTAACCTAAATTATTTTTCTACATCATGCTTAAACTGAATAAATGTAAGAGCCTCACTTTTCTATTGTAAAAAATATACCCAGCTGAAATGAGAAAAATCATCCACAATCACCATCACATAATGAAGACCAGTGTAGTTTGGCATTCTCGTTGGCCTCAAAAGATTTAAATGAACTAATTGTAATACAACTGATGCTCTACTCTTTGAACTTGAGCAAGGAAGATGATGAGATATTTCATACTAGCAGCCTGGACAAATCTTATGATGATTATTATCTTTAAAAATAGGAATACCATCAAGAAGTTGGTTTGTGGAAATCTTTTGCAGCAATTGAAAACCTACATGACCTAAGCGAGCATGCCAAAGCATTGAGCTTACAATGTCACCAGCCTTTTTTAACATATTCATCACTTGTAGATAAAACATATAAAGATTCTTTTCTTTTTCCAGAAAACAAAACATCAACAACAATGTACTTTAGATTTGAGAGAATACAAACATCATTAGGACCAAAAAGAACGTACCTTCCCAAATATGTTATTTGAGAGACAAAAGCAAGATTTTTTCTTTAATCTAGGAACATGATAAACATCCTTGAGAAGAATACTTCTGTTATTTAAATCTCTCTCTTTCATCATAGGATGTAATGAATTATCAGTTGTGATAATAACCTTCTTCTCACAATGCAAATGAACATCCAATAAAGAGTCTCATTTCTAGTTGCATGATGAGAACAACTAGAATCAATAATCCGTTCCTTGTTGTAGTTAATAAAAGTATTAACATCTATAGACATGTCATCCTAGAGCACAATAGAAGACACAATTGTTGGTTGATCAAGAACCTCAATGGATAAACATTGCTCCCAAGTTGGTTGTTGAAATTAAATGCTTTCATAAGCGGTATTTTCTTCTGATTCTTGCATTTTGACTTGACAATTTGCCTTAATATGGCTTGACTTCCCGTATCAATCATACACCACTTTCACTCGACAATCTCATTTGAGGTTTCTAAGTTTTTCACACCTAAAATAAGCTTTAGAAGATCTTTTGGGTTGCTCCTTGGTTCCAAACTATTTTCTATCACCTGTTGAAGGCTTCAAGTAGGAACTCTTTCTCTTTTGATCTTTGACATAGACCACATCCTCTAATTTGGGAGAAAGCATGTTGTTCTTGGTCATTTGGTTTAGCAAAGCTTCTTGATGGGAAAGCAGATTTTCTAATTCAATAATGGAAGGTTGACTCGCCCATCCTTGTATGGAAGAAACAAAAGGCTTTAGATTTTTTCGTAGTCCACATCAGTCACTGGCTCCTCTATATCTAATTCTAAAATTTCAGAACACAAATTTTTTACTTTCAAGAAATATTCTTCAATAGAAAAATTACCTTGAGTTACCACCGCTAGTTCATTCTCAAAATATTGTAATTGAGTTGTGTTATTTTTAGTAAACAACTTTTTAAGAGTCTCCTACACTTGCTATGGTGACTTCAGATCACAAATATGTCTAATGTATTCTTTGTTGATCAATGTTTGCAAAGTAAATAGAGCTTTGCCACATTTAACTTTCCATTTTTATCGTAACTCTACATTTTGAGGAGTATCATCATGGATTGATGTTTCATCACCTTCAATAAGATCCTATAGTTTTTACCCCTATAAAAAAGCTTTTAGGCATAGCTTCTAGTATTTATGATTATTACTAGCAAGCTTATCTACATCTATTCCAGAAAAAGCACTTCCACTATTTATCTTGGTTGAATAATAATACCAAAACACTTGGTGACTAGAAAGCTTTGATACCAGTTGGCACAAGTAAAAAAAAAAACACTTTAAATCGAAATAAAGCTGAATATTGTTATTACTCAATCAAGATAATAAAAAGAAACAAAAATTGAAGTGCTACACTTTTAGCTCAGTGTAAAACATTTATTTATACTAAAAATTTCCTAAAATAGCTTAACTATTTTGACTACAAGAAGCTAACGTGCTCCTATTTTATTTGCACAAATAAAGGACCAAATATGCTAACTGACTCCTAATAAAAATAAATAACTTGACCAATTCATAACTAGTAGAAAGTTGCACTAAATTCTGACAAAAGTATTACTTTCCAACTTGGGAAACTCCTTGTCAGAAACTTAGGTATACTTTTGGAAACTAGAAGATTAACTATCAAAGCTTGTACAGCTCTTTTGGTGAAAATTAGAACAAAAGTTGATAGTTGGTCTATCAAACATCTTAGTTTCTTTAGGCTAATGCAATTTGTCTAATATGTTATTTTAACTTGAAAAATTAAGTCTAAGCAGTTTTTTCTTGTAACACCCCAAACCAGGCCTAGACGTTATGGCCGAATCTGGCGATGTCATATGGAAGTGTGATCGTTATCTCGAGTGATGATGATAAAGTAATAAATTGATCGTACCTAAAAGACTAACTATTATCACGATAAAAGGCAAGCGCACCTATCAAGTAGTATAGCTAGTGGCAAGACTGGAATATCGAATCCAAGGAACTAAAAGTACTAGTAATGACTTTCTCCCTATTATCTAGCCTAAAAATAAAAAGAGGGTTTGGTTGTAAACTATCTAAATTAACTAAAGAAATGAAAAAGAGTAAATTGGGAAAATTACTTTTGGTAAAACTGATTGATAAGGACAATACCTAAGGAAGAATCCACCTAGACTTCACTTGTTATCTAACTCTGAACCAGACAATTTCTTCATTCGACTTGATCCGTAGAGATCCCTAAATTATGTTAATACCTCCATCGAGGATAAGAACAACTAATCCTAGGTTGATTAATTGAAATCTCTTTCTAATTAAAACCGCTAGTCTTACATTAACTCGATCTATGGATCCTTATATTAGATTTGACTATAATCCGGTAGATTTTCGTCATCCTATGTCTAGGATTGCGATCAACTCTGCTTAATTGTGTTGGATCTACTCTTAAACAAGGACTTTTGCTCCTCTGCCTAAGCACATTCAACTTAAATTAATATCCCGGAAATATCAATTCAAGAATTAAAAACACAATTAAGAACAAGTCAAATATTTATCATATAGTTCAGATAACAATAACAAGATCCGTCTTAGGTTTCATCCCCCTTAGATATTTGGGGTTTTAGTTCATAATTATAAAAAGAAACATCTCAAAGTAGATAAAATAACAGAACATAAGAAAACCCAACACTCCTGAAAGGAATGAAGGGAGATCCTCTATCTTGATGTAAAGCTTGGCTTCTGAGATGAATCAATCGGCTTTTCTTCGAGTAATTCCCTGCCTTTAGCTATCCGTTTTGGCCGGAAGACTATACCCTTGGTGGGAATAATGCACACCCTTGTAATTGCCTACTAGGGTCGTTATATAGAGTTTGGAGAGTATTTCTTAGCCCCTAAGTAGCCTTTTCTGAGTGAAATTGAACTTCCTCATGATAGGGACACGCCCATGTGCCAGGCCCGTGTTAGTCGATGCTAGGCCGTGTTCAAGCCTGTTAAAGTGGCACGGCCATGTGGGTTGCCCGTGTGAATCAAGTCTAGGCCGTGCTCGAGCCTATTTATATGGCACGACCATGTGACACACTTGTGTTGTGAACTCCAGGCCGTGTTGATTTCTTTCTTTGGCCCATTTTCTCTGTTTTTGGCCCGTTTCTTGTTCTTTCACTCCCCTAAGCTCACCTAAGTATCAAACATGAAATTAAAGGTTTAGGAGCATCAATTTCCACAAATCAAGGAATAATTCATCCATAAATGTGATAAGCATGAGGTAAAAATATGTATAATTTATGATTTATCGAAGTGCTTTCAAAAACTCAGTCATTGCTAAAAACTATTTCACCAGTTAAACAACTCTTTGTTGTCTTTTGTTAACTCAAAACCATGTCATTTGTTTCTAAACGTTTTCCATTTTCAAACGTTATCTATTTATCAGTCGTTATTTATTTTCAAAGCATCAGACTTTGCGAAAGCTTTTAAAATGGTTTGTATAATGGTGGGTATTTTGTTAAAATGATTATCTCTTTTGAAAACCAGTATTTCCTACCACTAGCAGTTATAAGTCATAAACAATGAAAAGTAAACCCAAATTAAAGTAAAAATCCATAAAGGCCATGTTACAAAAAAAATACCCCAAATAATGCTTAAAATCATAATTAAGTACAAAAATGTAAATGGTCATGTGGCCACCTCTCAATCCTCCGTCGTATCGATCCGCCTATGTCTTGGGACTACAGTAAAACAAAATGGGTGAGTTTATGAAAACTCAGTGTGTAATCCCCTTGCAACCAAACAGACAGTATGCAAGCAAATAACAGTCTGGGCCTAAGCCCTTCTCAGTAGTAGTAATCAGTTGGTCCTTGGCCCATTACAGTAATAGTACCATTGACAGTAGCAGTAGGGCCTTAGCCCATCACAGTATTAGTATGCAATAGGGCCTTAGCCCATTACAGTATAGTAACAGTGGCAGTGACAATAATAGTAGGGCTTTAGCCCATCACAATATCAATATGCAAAGATGCGGTGTACAGTATGCAAGTCCTACCCAACCATCCACTATACACCATCTCCTGTCCAACCCTGCACTTCTGTGGGGATTAAATCACCCACGTATCCCTACACTTACAAATTATCACCGGTTGTAGCACTAAACAGTAGTTGCAGTAGAGCTGCCAGTATAATAGGCTTTAAAAGCCATCAGTGATATGTAGTAGAGCTACCAATATAATAGGCATTAAGCCTGTCAGTACTCTTCATCCATATATATCATCCCAACCCTATGCAATGCATCATACAACCATGACATGTTGTCTCATGGAAACATGTTTATAATAAGTACAGTATAATTAACATCCTCAATATACAGCCATACAATTACATGTGTCATACATACAGTTAGGAATCCAAGTAAAGCTTACCGACCCTACAGTAGGCTCACAGTCGACTCGAGCGACCCGTGCAACCTTATCAAACAAATCAGTAACATAGGTTCACACGCTCGTGTTGGGCTACCCGTGTGGGCCCATACGCCTCAAATTGGACTTGGCCATGTGGATCACACGGCCTGACCTAGAATTCCATACGCTCGTGTGGTTCACCCGTGTGGGCCCACACACCCACGTGGCCCACATGACCTAATTGGTCTAACCCGTGTCTCTCTTACGGCTTTACCAGCCTTCACACGGCCGTGCCGCACGGCTATGCCATGCACACTTGGCCTGGTTCGTCGATCACACGATCGTGTTCAGCAACACAGCCTACCACACAGACGACCATACACCCGTGTGGCGTCGACAGTCCACTTTTTCAACTTTTCACCGAGTTGCGTTTTTAGTGATTCAGGTACACACCTAGTTCGTTTTCGACACGTAATCACTCCTGAGCACTCTAGAACCTATATTTGACAATTGAAACCCTAATTTTAGTCACTTAATCTGAGACTTAAACGAAGTTATAATGGAGCGTTCATCACTCACTCAATAAAACCCTTACCTTTGATCTACACGCGAAGTTCACATTCTTAACCCGTCAATGGGAATGATTTGCAGTCTCTAGATCAATTCCTAAACCAGAAAGAACTCCTCTTAGTGAAATTATATTCAAAATCACATAGATAGATAAAAACCGAAACTTACCAACTAATGCTGAAAGGAAAACGGAGATGACGAAGGCTAACGAGTGATGATAGACAGAAAAATGAAATATGGGACTGTAGCAAAACAGAAGTTGGCGTGGGGAAGAGGAGAGAAACGACTGAAATTTTTGGGAAGAAAGAGAATTTTCAGTTATAGAGAAAAAAATAAAAGTTATCCTAATAACCACCCCCCTAAAATCTCTTAAAATCTCTCTATACAATCTCCCCACTAACTCCACCACTCAGAGTCCCATCCTACTCCAAACTCTCACGCGACTCAAGCAGCAAAATAAATCCCTTGTTCGCACAGGGATTCGAACTCCAAACCTCCAGCAACTTCACACCCTATTTAACCACAAGACCAGCAAGCCCATTCTGACATTAACTTGCAAGCAATTAATCTTAAGCCTACTAAACAAAAGTAAGGCTTATTCACATGAAAACAAAAATTTTGCTCAAGTCAAGGCTTGAACCCAAGACTACTCAAACACTCTTAGTACACCTAACCACTGAAGTAGTCAGATATTTGTGTTATAAATGCACGAAATCAAATACATAAATTTTGAGGCATTACATGTAACACCCCCAACCTGGCCTAGGAGTCTATACCGAATTTGGAATGCTACATTGATGATCGAAGTGATCGTAGAAAAATTTTACATAACAACTTATCTTCGTAAACCAAAATCGTAAATAACCACACTGTAAAAATTTACTATAAATCTTAATATAAAACATGTTTAAGTTATGCGAATAAAAACATAAATCAGAAACTATACCACAGCCTTATAAATCCTTATAGTTTAAACTTTAACCGAATAATGAAAAAAACCAAAATTTAAAAACCATAGTTTATCCACCAAGACTGTCCGAGACATCCGTGTACCGAGTCTAGAATCCAGAATCCAGAACTGTACCTAAAAGGGGAAACAGAAGAGGAGGTGAGCTACTCGAGCTCAGTGTGAGATCAAAACTAGTAAAACTATAGTAACAGACACTGAACAGAGATAGAAAGGTTTGGAAACAGTTCCGAAGTAGAACATACTTACAGACCATTTAAAACAAGAACAGACCATATGTAACTTTACAGTCATATGGCTCTGTCAAACACAATAGCTGTATTTCCCAAGTGTTACAGACTCAGCCTAGGCCCTTTCCAGAATCAGTACCATTGTGGGCCTTAGTCTATCACATTAATTATCTAGCCAGACAATCGTAGACAAACCTACAAGGTTCTCATAGGCACGGGTGCCTTTCAGTCGAATATTACAATAGGATATTTCAGTCCATCAGACATTCAAATATTTCCATCGATCAGTCAATCAGTGATTTTAAACAAACAATACAAACGCCTATTGTCACAGTATCACATTAAGTCAATCAGATTCAATCAAATGCATATAAGTGCAAATAAGTTATAAAATAACCCACTCATCCAGCCAATACACCATCTCTATCTACCCCTGCACATCCTGTAGAGATATAATCAACCTACCCATCCCTCCACTTTGAGTAGGACCTTGAAAAGCCCATCCAACCTTATACACCATAGGATGTCATCCCGGGTTGCCTGGCAACGGTGATCATCAGCATTGTCCATACCATCAGGAAATTGGAACCGCCCTCGACCCTCAGGGAATTGGGGCTAACAGTGTGTAGTTAAACTGCCAGTCTCATATATTACGCAACAATGCTAGTATATGAGCTGTACTGTGCAATGCGGTAAACCACAATATAGACATGCAGTGTAAACTGCCAGATCAGATAATAGTATGTAGCGTAGCTAACGTACATTCGGTATAATGTAATACGGTAAATCGCTATACCATCGAGTTACAATACAACTACCAAATTATTTAGATCGTTCACGACCCTCTGGGTATTAGGGCTTCAGTATACTGATAAACTGCCAAATCGTAAATCTCCTTTCTCTTCAACATCCCAACCAAAAAATAGTTTATGCAAATGTATGTATGCAAATGTATGAATATGGATGCACCAATTCAGAACACAATTTTAGATATCCATTCAGAAGCAATCACTTACAATCAATCAATCAGCTATAAAAATGTGCATACTTATATTCTCAGGTTCGATACCTAGCATAGCACACATTCAATTACAAGCAATACATAATTTGAGGTCTGTACAGGGCTGTGTTCACCTTTAGTAAACTTAGTCGAGGGGTTTGGAACATATAGACTCACAATAGCATTTGACCTAACCTAGGTTCAAAATTTGGTGAGTTAGGGCTACATGCCCATGTGCTCCAGTCGTGTGGAGCAACCCAGGCCGTGTGTGGATCTAAACGCCCGTGTAAAGGGTAGCATACGGTCATGTGACAGAGGCACATGCCCGTGTGGTGTAAAGGCACGGTCGTGTGACTAGGCTGTGTAACTCACTGTTCAGTTTCTCCAAATTCAAATGCAGGGCTGACACGACTGTGTGAAGGTGTCACACGCCCGTGTGGCTACCAGGCATGGCCGTGTGTCCCATATCACATGCCCATGCAAAATCTCTAGGTCCTAAATCAGTCCTACGGTCATGTGTCCCGAAGCATACACCCGTGTGGGAACCTTAATTTCCCAAATCTGTCACATAGTCGTGTGGCAAGACCGTGTGACTCCAAATCCCTAATTCCCAACCTCACACGCCCGTCTACCTAAAGGACACGACCATGTGGATTCTAAAAAAATCTTCAAATCAACCACATGCCCGTGTGGCTAGGCCGTGTGGCACCCAATTTAGCCTAAAAACCCTATTTCCCAAATCCACATGGCTGTGTGCCTCTGGCACACGCCCGTGTGGTCATCGAGGAGGCTACGAAACCACCCCAATTCAGCCTAAAATTGATGTTTTGGCCACCATCAGAATCCCTAACCTTTACTCTATCAACATTTATCAGAAAACAATGATTTCCCTTCACTTCTATCGTCTAAAAACTCAAAAATGAAGGGGTACTGCATAGCTACGAAAAGCTGAAGGAAGGGATTTGTGACACAAGATAACAATTGATTTAACAACAAAAGGTAGTAATAAGATTCGAATCCCACACCTGTTTTGGTCGAGGCAGACAACGGTGGAGGAGCGATAATCCTGAAAACCACAGAAACAATCGTCCTTCAGTACAATTTTAAGAAGCAAAAACTTTGGAAGAGATGAGAGGGGAAGTGGAAAACGTGAATGAGAAAAATCCCCCCAAGAAGTGTAATAAAAATAAAAAATAAAAATATATCTATAAGTTAAAAGTACTCTAAATAACTATCCAAAAAGTTCTCCCCAGACTCGAACACAAGACCCCCCAGGTTCACTAACACTCATCTATCCACTAGACCAGCAGGCCCATTCTTGTTACTAAATTACACAACTAAACTCTTATGTGCAACCTTCTCACTGTCCCTATGCTCAAGACCTAAAACTTCTAGGCCTAAAATTCGGGGTGTAATATCCCGAATTAGGGCCTAATCAGAATAGTGGTTTCGTGACCACAAATCTGAGGTAGAAATAATTATTTTATAATTATTTTGATGTTTATGATATGATTTTATGATGGTGTGAAAATTTAGTGAAGAAATTCTAAGCGTAAAGTGCTTAATTTGAAATTAGGGACTAAATCGAATAAGTTGCAAAACTTGCATTCTAGAAGTTTCTAGTATGAAATTGCTTTGGAATATTAATTATGAGGTCTTAAATAGCAATTTGACCAATTTTAAGTTCATGGACAAAATTTGGACATGGATGGAATTTCTGAAAGTTTAGTAAGGAGGGGCATTTTGGTCATTTGGATATTAACATGAAATAAAAAGGGAAAAATAACACAAAATTAGTCATCTTCTTCATTACCACGAAATTTCAAGGGTTCTCCATAGATAGGGTTTGTTTCAAGCTTCCAAGCTCCATAGTAAGTGATTCTAAGCCCCGTTTTTAATGTTCTTTACGTTTTCGTAGTCCCGGTAACTCGATAAAGCTTATGTTAGCAATAATTTAAGTTAGGATTCATATTTGGAAAAATACCCATAGGTGAAATTTGTGTATTTTGATGTTTTATGATAGAATATGAGGTTTCAAATTATGTTAGACAACTTGTGCTACTCGATTTTAAGTAAAAACGAGTAAAACGGCTTAATCAGTAAAAGTACATATTGTTCATAAGTATGTGTTTTAGTGGGAATTTGAGCTTGCTAATGGTAAATAAATGATCATCATGTCCTAAAACATAAGAATTTGTGATAAAATTAAATTTCTGAACTTTGGGGCAAAAGTGTAAATATCCAAAAGTTTAGGGGCAAAATTGTAATTTTTCCAAAATTTGAATTTAGGACTATTTTGATAATGTGAGTATTAAATAAGCTAAATGTGTTATTTTAGATCAAGAAAGACGTGGAATCAACCTTGATCGAGGAAAAGAGAAGATTTTGGACTAAATCGCAAAATTTCTATATTTTGTACCGAGGTAAGTTCATGTGTAAATAATGTAACATGATTTTTATTTTAAGTGATTTAATGCAATTTATACGATATGATACTTGTTATTATGAATATTATGCTTTGTGAAATATTATGCATTGGTATGAAAAAGTATGTGATTAAATTGATAAGTATGAGATGCAAGCAACGTATTGGTTCCAATATTCCGAGGAGAACGACTGGGAAATGTGTGACTGAGGAAAATCCCATTTGAACCTTGGGAATAGATTAGGATACAAGTGACATGTCACTAGGATGGTTGGGCATCCGAACTCGTTGAGTTGAGTCCGAGTTCACTTATGGATGCAAATGTCCCAACTCGTTGAGTTGAGTCCGAGTTTGTGAGATGTAACTAGGCATCCAAGCTCGTTGAGTTGAGTCCGAGTTCACTTATGGATGCAAACGCCCAAGCTCGTTGAGTTGAGTCCGAGTTTGCTTATGGGTGGGTTACATGATTGATTGATTACATATGTGGCACTTATGTGCAAATGATCCGTGTATCCGAGTTATATTCCGATGTGTTCAACGGGTAAAATTCTAGCGGAATGGAAGAATACTCAAGATGAAAATGATATTTTGGTAAGTGTTGTGAAATGGACAATTTGGACAGGTATGTACTTAACCCTCGGGTTGAAACTTGATACAACCGAAATAAGGTGGTAAGATGATACACGATAGCTAGAAATATGGTTTGTATCTTGGTGATATCATGCTATTGTTGTTGATATAATTGCTTTGTTATGTTACTTTTTATTTACATGTGAACTTCCTAAGCATTTATGCTTACTCCCTCCTTTACATTCATTGTAGTTTTTAGCGAGCCAACTTGGATATCGAGAAGGTCGAAGAAACGCTCACACTATCCGAGGAAGAATTGGTATATTGGTTTGTATGTTTTGATGTATGGCATGTATAACAATATACTTGTTTTGTGTAAATAATTTTGTGATATGGCTGTGGTTTGTTGAGAAAATGCTTGATAATGATTAGTCATTGGTATGGCTAGCCTAGATAATGTTGGATGCCTTGTGAGTTTAATATGTTATATAGTTCATGAGAAATCATAAAAAGATGAAACTTGCCATAAAACAGAACACTATAGAAACAACGACGTGAGTTTGAAAAATCACCAAAAATAGTAGAAAATGAATTAGGTGAAGAATTAACTATGAAATTGAAGCTTATTGTGTCTACTTTCAAATGGAAGAAGCGAAATAGGTAAAGGAGTTATATGTTATAAGATATTTGAGTTTTAGTGAAACAGGGCCAGAGCGATTTCTGGATCCCCTGTTCCAACTTTGAAAATTCACTATAAATTGTAAAAAAATAATTAGGAGGTTTAATTTATATGCTCAGAATCCTTATTGAATCTAATTTTAATAGAAATAAAGTATAGTTATATGAATTTTGTACAGGGAGAAAAGTGGTTCGTAGTAAGTAGAGGTCAGTGCAATCAAGTCCTGAAATAGGGGTAACTTTAACTAATAAACTGTACTAATTGACCCAACCAAAAATTTTAGAAAAAAATTAGTAGATAGATATGTGAGTCTAGACTCAGGGAAAATTTACAGATCTTGATTTCGAGTTTTGTAACTCGAGATATGATTTTTTTTAGCGACATGACGCAGAAAAACTGCTCATTCCAAAAATCAAAATAAATGATGTAAAGTTGTTTAAATGATAAATTATGTTCGGTAACACCTCAAGCTCGACTCCGGCGACGGTCTCGGGCGTGAGGGTGTTACATTTTCTATACATGCCATATATGTATATTGTGATAGTGTGACGACTTCTGACCTTTTAAATGATTTTTTTATAGTAAATGGATCCCGATCCAACCGTGGCTGATGATGTAGAAAGTAATGCACCAGCTCCAGCTGAAGGGGTGGTGCCGACTGAAAATCCACCTCCCACTATTAGTCAAGGAGGAGGAGAAAAGGGTCGAGAAGCCTTTCTCCAGATGATGAGTGCTTGGTATACTGAGTTCATTCGTACGAACTCGAATGTACAACCTCCCCCACCTCCCCCAATTCCTCAACCTGTACCTCTGATGCCTCAAGATGTGGGTATGATGAAATTCTAAAGAACTCCAGTTGATAAAATCCGTAAGCTAGGGGCCGAAGAATTTAGAGCTAATGTAGATGATGATGCCGAGAAAGTAGAGTTCTGGCTTGAGAATTCTATCCGGGTATTTGATGAACTGTCTTGTACACCTGAGGAATGCTTGAAATGTGCTATATCTTTGTTGAGAGATTCAGCTTATAATTGGTGGAAGACACTGATTTCTGTGGTACCGAAAAAGAGGGTAACTTGGGAATTCTTTCAAGAAGAGTTTCAGAAGAAATACATCAGTGAAAGATTTATTGATCAGAAGCGCAAGGAATTTCTTGAGTTGAAACAAGGTAACATGACCGTTACAGAATATGAAAGAGACTTTATTCGACTGAGTAAGTATGCCAGAGAATATGTTCCTACAGAGGCCAAGATGTGTAGACGATTTGAAGATGGGCTTAATGAAGACATCAAGGTGTTTGTAGGGATTCTAGAACTAAAGGAAATGGTGGTACTTGTCGATCGAGCTTGTAAGGCTGAAGAACTACTTAAAGAGAAGAAAAAGGTAGAATCTGAGACACGAAATTGGAAGAAAAGACCAATGAGTAATGCACCCTCACAGCAACCCGGAAAATCAAGAAATATGAATCCTCATTCCCAAGTTTCAGCTAGACAATCATATGGGAATTCTAGGAAGCAAAATGTGGGTCTTAAGTCCCAGACTACTTTGGCAGCTAGTGTAGGGAACTCGAGATTTGTTAAACCCGAGTGCCAGCGGTGTGGTAGAAATTATTTTGCTCCGTGCAGAGTAAATGAATGTTTCCGATGTGGTTCTCCGGATCATTTTATTAGAGACTGCCCAGAGAGGATTGAAAAAGAAAAATTTCAGAGTACAAAAGCTGGTGGTGCAGATTCGAGAGGAAGGTATCCAAGAAAAGCTGGGAGTGAAGCAAGCAGCAAGAATGTAGCCAGAGATTCAGCAGTTAAATCTAAAGGAAGGGCTCCAGCTAGAACTTATGCCATTAAAGCGCATGAAGATGCTTCCTCACCCGATGTGATTACTGGTATATTTTCTCTCTATGATGTTAATGTTACTACTTTGATTGACCCTGGTTCTACTCATTCATATGTGTGCATGAAATTAGTATCTAGCATGAATATACCTGTTGAGAATACAAAATTTATGATTAAAGTGTCAAACCCGTTAGGCCAATGTGTTATAGTTGATAAAGTATACAAGAACTGTCCTTTAATGATTCGGGGTTATTACTTTTCGGCCGACTTGATGTTGTTGCCGTTTGATGAGTTTGATGTTATTTTGGGTATGGATTGGTTGACATTGCATGATTCTATAGTAAATTGTAAACAGAAAGTTATTGAATTAAAGTGTGAAAATGGTGAAACTCTGCGGGTCGAATCAGATAAATCAGAGGCATTGTCTAGTGTGATTTCTTCAATGTCGGCTCAGAGATATTTGAGAAAGGGTTATGAAGCTTATTTATCGTATGTGTTGAATACAAAGGAAATTGAAAAGAAAGTGGAATCAGTGCCGATTGTATGTGAGTTTACGGATGTATTTCCAGAAGAATTGCCGGGTTTGCCTCCAGTTAGAGAAGTAGAGTTTGGTATTGATTTGATGCCGGGAACAGCTCCGATCTCGATTGCTCCGTACAGAATGGCACCAACAGAGTTGAAAGAATTAAAGTTGCAGTTGCAAGAGTTGACCGACAAAAGCTTTGTGAGACCGAGTTTTTCGCCTTGGGATGCTCCAGTATTGTTTGTGAAAAAGAAGGATGGTTCGATGAGATTGTGTGTAGACTATCGGCAATTAAACGAAGTGACAATTAAGAACAAGTATCCGTTGCCGAGAATTGATGATTTGTTTGATCAGCTGAAAGGAGCAACATGGTTTTCAAATATTGATTTGAGATCTGGGTACTATCAGCTGCGGGTAAAAGAGTCAGATGTGCCTAAAACTGCTTTTAGGACAAGGTATGGTCATTATGAATTTTTAGTTATGCCGTTTGGATTAACAAATGCTCCTGCCGTGTTTATGGATTTGATGAATCGAATATTTCGACCATACTTGGACAAGTTTGTTGTGGTATTTATAGATGATATCTTTATTTATTCGAAAGATGAGACAGAGCATGCTGAGCACTTGAGGATAGTTTTGCAAACTTTGTGAGACAAGTAGTTATATGCCAAGTTTAGTAAAAGTGAATTTTGGCTTCGGGAAGTTGGATTTTTGGGTCATATTGTTTCGGGTGATGGTATACGGGTTGATCCCAGTAAAATTTCAGCTATTGTTGATTGGAAGCCACCGAAGAATGTAACCGAGGTTAGGAGTTTCTTGGGACTAGCTGGATATTATTGACGGTTTGTAAATGGATTTTCTATAATTGCTACTCCTATGACTAGATTATTCGCAAGGATGTTAAATTTGAGTGGACGGAAGAATGTCAACAAAGTTTTAAAGAATTGAAAAAGTTATTAACAGAGGCACTAGTGTTAGTACAGCCCGAGTCAAGTAAAGAATTTGTGGTATATAGCGATGCTTCTCTAAATGGTTTGGGATGTGTACTAATGCAAGAAGGAAAGGTTGTGGCTTATGCTTCGAGGCAGTTAAAACCTCATAAGAGGAATTATCCGACTCATGATTTGGAATTGGCTGCAGTGGTGTTTGCTTTGAAGATTTGGTGACATTATCTATATGGTGAAAAGTGTCGAGTATATACCGACCACAAGAGTCTTAAATACTTGATGTCACAAAAGGACTTGAATTTGAGACAGCGAAGGTGGTTGGAGTTATTAAAAGATTACGAGCTCGTGATTGACTATCATCCAGGAAAAGCAAATGTAGTTGCTAATGCTTTGAGTAGAAAACTGTTGTTTGCTTTGAGAGTTATGAACACTCAGTTGGAAATGTCAAATGATGGTTCCATTCTGGCCGAGCTAAAAGTAAGACCGATGTTTTTACAAGAGATTTGTGAAGCTCAGAAAAGCGATGAAGACTTGCAAGCCAAAAGAAAGCAATGTGAGGTTGATACAGAGTTAGATTTCAGAATCGGTCCTGATGGTTGCTTGATGTTTAAAGATCGGATTTGTGTACCGAAGAATGAAGAGTTAATTTAAAAGATTTTGCAGGAAGCACATGGTGGTTATTTGTCGATTCATCCAGGCAGTACGAAAATGTATAATAATTTGAAGAAAATGTACTGGTGGAATGGAATGAAAAGGGATATATCGGAATTTGTATTGAAATGCTTAATTTGTCAACAGGTGAAAGCAGAACACCAAGTGCCTTCAGGATTACTTCAGCCTACTATGGTTCCTGAATGGAAATGGGATCGGATTACTATGGATTTTGTTTCAGGGTTGCCGTTGACTCTAGGAAAAAAAGATGCCATCTGGGTAATAGTTGACAGATTGACTAAATCAGCTCATTTCTTTCCAGTACGTACGGATTATTCTCTTAACAAGTTAGCTGAATTGTATGTTAGAGAAATTGTTAGACTACATGGAATACCATTGTCAATCATTTCAGACAGAGATCCGAGATTTACTTCGCGGTTTTGGCAAAAGTTGCAAGAAGCGTTAGGTACAAGGTTAAATTTTAGTACTGCTTTTCATCCACAAACTGATGGGCAATCAGAAAGGGTAATTCAGATTCTTGAAGACATGCTTCGATGTTGTGTATTAGAATTTCAAGGAAGTTGGGAAAGATATTTACCGTTGGTGGAATTTGCTTACAATAACAGTTATCAGACGAGTTTGAAAATGGCACCTTATGAAGCATTGTATGGTCGTAAGTGTCAGACGCCTTTGTATTGGACCGAACTCAAGGAAAATTAGATCTATGGGGTTGATCTAATAAAAGAAACCGAAGAAAAAGTGAAGGTAATTCGAGATTGTTTGAAAGCTGCTTCGGATAGACAGAAATCTTATGCAGATTTGAAACGAAAAGAAATTGAGTTTCAAGTTGGTGATAAGGTATTTTTAAAGGTGTCTCCGTGGAAGAAAGTCCTTAGATTTGGACGGAAAGGTAAATTAAGTTCGCGTTTTATCGGGCCGTATGAAATAATTGAAAAAGTTGGACCGGTAGCTTATCGGTTAGCATTACCATCTGAGTTGGAGAAAATTCATGATGTGTTCCATGTATCTATGCTACGTCGGTATCGTTCGGATCCTTCACATATGGTTTCACTGACGGAAATTGAATTACAACCAGATATGACCTACGAAGAAGAATCGATTAAAGTTTTAGCTCGAGAGGTCAAACAACTAAGAAACAAAAGTATTGCTCTTGTGAAAGTGTTGTGGCAAAAGCATGGAATAGAAGAGGCTACATGGGAACCCGAGGAAACTACAAGGAAACAATACCCACACCTGTTTACCGGTAAGATTTTCGAGGACGAAAATCCTTAAAAGAGGGGGAGAGTTGTAATATCCCGAATTAGGGCATAATCAGAATAGTGGTTTCGTGACCACAAATCTGAGGTAGAAATAATTATTTTATAATTATTTTGATGTTTATGATATGATTTTATGATGCTGTGAAAATTTCGTGAAGAAATTCTAAGCGTAAAGTGCTTAATTTAAAATTAGGGACTAAATCGAATAAGTTGCAAAACTTGCATTCTAGAAGTTTCTAGTATGAAATTGCTTTGGAATATTAATTACGAGGTCTTAAATAGAATTTGACCAATTTTAAGTTCATGGACAAAATTTGGACATGGATGGAATTTTTGAAAGTTTAGTAAGGAGGGGCATTTTGGTCATTTGGATATTAACATGAAATAAAAAGGGAAAAATAACACAAAATTGGTCATCTTCTTCATTACCACGAAATTTCAAGGGTTCTCCATAGCTAGGGTTTGTTTCAAGCTTCCAAGCTCCATAGTAAGTGATTCCAAGCCCCGTTTTTAATGTTCTTTACGTTTTCGTAGTCCCGGTAACTCGATAAAGCTTATGTTAGCAATAATTTAAGTTAGGATTCATATTTGGAAAAATACCCATAGGTGAAATTTGTGTATTTTGATGTTTTATGATAGAATATGAGGTTTTAAATTATGTTAGACAACTTGTGCTACTCGGTTTTAAGTAAAAACGAGTAAAACGGCTTAATCAGTAAAAGTACATATTGTTCATAAGTATGTGTTTTAGTGGGAATTTGAGCTTGCTAATGGTAAATAAATGATCATCATGTCCTAAAACATAAGAATTTGTGATAAAATTAAATTTCCGAACTTTGGGGCAAAAGTGTAAATATCCAAAAGTTTAGGGGCAAAATTGTAATTTTTCCAAAATTTGAATTTAGGACTATTTTGATAATGTGAGTATTAAATAAGCTAAATGTGTTATTTTAGATCAAGAAAGACGTGGAATCAACCTTGATCGAGGAAAAGAGAAGATTTTGGACTAAATCGCAAAATTTTTATATTTTGTACCGAGGTAAGTTCATTTGTAAATAATGTAACATGATTTCTATTTTAAGTGATTTAATGCTATTTATACGATATGATACTTGTTATTATGAATATTATGCTTTGTGAAATATTATGTATTGGTATGAAAATTATGTGATTAAATTGATAAGTATGAGATGCAAGCAACGTATTGGTTCTAATATTCCGAGGAGAACGACTGGGAAATGTGTGACTGAGGAAAATCCCGTGTGAACCTTGGGAATAGATTAGGATACAAGTGACATGTCACTAGGATGGTTGGGCATCCGAACTCGTTGAGTTGAGTCCGAGTTCACTTATGGATGCAAATGTCCCAACTCGTTGAGTTGAGTCCGAGTTTGTGAGATGTAACTAGGCATCTGAGCTCGTTGAGTTGAGTCCGAGTTCACTTATGGATGCGAACGCCCGAGCTCGTTGAGTTGAGTCCGAGTTCGCTTATGGGTGGGTTACATGATTGATTGATTACATATGTGGCACTTATGTGCAAATGATCCGTGTATCCGAGTTATATTCCGATGTGTTCAACGGGTAAAATTCTAACGGAATGGAAGAATACTCAAGATGAAAATGATATTTTGGTAAGTGTTGTGAAATGGACAATTTGGACAGGTATGTACTTAACCCTCGGGTTGAAACTTGATACAACAGAAATAAGGTGGTAAGATGATACACGATAGCTAGAAATGTGGTTTGTATCTTGGTGATATCATGCTATTGTTGTTGATATAATTGCTTTGTTATGTTACTTGTTATTTGCATGTGAACTTACTAAGCATTTATGCTTACGCCCTCCTTTACATTCATTGTAGTTTTTAGCGAGCCAACTTGGATATCGAGAAGGTCGAAGAAACGCTCACACTATCCGAGGAAGAATTGGGATATTGGATTGTATGTTTTGATGTATGGCATGTATAGCAATATACTTGTTTTGTGTAAATAATTTTGTGATATGGCTGTGGTTTGTTGAGAAAATGCTTGATAATGATTAGTCATTTGTATGGCTAGCCTAGATAATGTTGGATGCCTTGTGAGTTTAATATGTTATATAGTTCATGAGAATTCATAAAAAGATGAAACTTGCCATAAAACAGAACACTACAGCAACAACGACATGAGTTTGAAAAATCACCAAAAATAGTAGAAAATGAATTAGGTGAAGAATTAACTATGAAATTGAATCTTATTGTGTCTACTTTCAAATGGAAGAAGCAAAATAGGTAAAGGAGTTATATCTTATAAGATATTTGAGTTTTAGTGAAACAGGGCTAGAGCAATTTCTGGATCCCCTGTTCCAACTTTGAAAATTCACTATAAGTTGTAAAACAATAATTAGGAGGTGTAATTTATATGCTCAGAATCCTTATTGAATCTAATTTTAATAGAAATAAACGGTATAGTTATATGAATTTTTTACAGGGAGAAAAGTGGTTCGAAGTAAGTAGAGGTCAGTGCAGTCAAGTCCTGAAACAGGGGTAATTTTAACTAATAAACTGTACTAATTGACCCAACCAAAAATTTTAGAAAAAATTTAGTAGATATATATGTGAGTCTAGACTCAGGGAAAATTTACGGATCTTGATTTCAAGTTTCGTAACTCGAGATATGATTTTTTTAGTGACCATGACGCAGAAAAATTGCTTATTCCGAAAATCAAAATAAATGATGTAAAGTTGTTTAAATGATAAATTATGTTCGGTAACACCTCAAGCTCGACTCCGGCGACGGTCTCGGGCGTAGGGGTGTTACACGGGGCGTTACATTACATTTCTACCTAAATTAGTAATAAAGGATATTAACCAAATTTGTGGTAGATTTTTTTGGAAGGCATCTGGTCATGGAGCAAAGGCTAGTTGGAGTAAAATCAGCATTCTCAAGTCTGAAGATGATCTAGGAATGAAAGATTTAGAAAATTAGAATAAAGCTTGTATCATTCAACTTATTAGAAGCATATTGGAAGGTCCAACCATTACTTCTCATTGAATTTGTTGTGTTTTTTTTTTTTCAAATTTGAATTTCCTATGTTTATTAAAGGTGAGTGTTTGATCGAATCGAGTTAAAAAAAATTCAAGTTAATCGAGTTGACAAGTCCTATCTTATCATCCTAACTTGATTTGAATTTTTTTTCGAATCGAGTGAAATTGTTCAAGTTAACTTAAAATTTTAAACATGTCAAAGTAAAATCTTGTTACATTATAACTAATTACATGTTAGAGCACATAAATTTGAAATCATATATATCTGGAAGCTTTTTCAAAGAAAAAAATACTTTAGTATGACAAGCTTCAATCATTAATTAACTTATTTAGGTCCCCAAAATTATTATTTTAGAAAATTTTTAAATTTTTAACTTTCTTTATATATTCTTTAGTGTAACACCCCAAATTTCTTATTTTTGTTTTTGTGAATTTGTGGCACAAATCTGTATCTGCTTCAATGGTTAAGTGTTCTGGGTGTGTGTGAGAAGTCCCAAGTTTAAGCCTTGTCTTGGGAAAATTTTGGTATTTTTTCTGAATAAAGCATTAACCTTGTTCAGTAGGCTTAAGTTTAATTGGTTGTAAGTATACATCAGAATGGGCCTGCTACTTTGATGGTTAAGTAGAGTGTTAGTCTGTTGAAGGTCTTGGTTTCGAATATTTTTGAAGGCAATATTTTTGCTTGGGTCTAAGAGAGAGAGTTTGAGTTGGGTTAGACGTCGAGTAGTGGAGAGTTTGGTGGAGGAAAGTAAGAGGAGTTGGGATAGGGGTGATTAGAATGTGATCACTTTGATTTTCTTTTTGCAAGGCAATATTTTTGCTCGGGTCTAAGAGAGAGAGTTTGAGTTGGGTTAGACGTCGAGTAGTGGAGAGTTTGGTGGAGGAAAGTAAGAGGAGTTGGGATAGGGGTGATTAGAATGTGATCACTTTGATTTTCTTTTTGCAATTTCGATTCTCTCTCCCCTTCTCCTCTATTCTCTGGCGTTTTCCCCTTCTTTTTTGCTGACACTTTCATTTTGATTTCCCCTACTACTTTCAAGTTTTCGCAATTCTTTAATTAGTGCTTTTGGGTGTTAACGGTAAGTTTGGTAAGTGAGATTTCCATTTTATTCAACGAATCTTTGGTTAATGGGTTCGTATTCTCCTTAGGAGCAGATCAAGGGGTTGGAGGTTCCCAATCGACGCTTTGATTGTGCAAAATCGTTGTTACTCACATGAGGTAAGAGTTTCGTTAGACCTTTAGGAGGGTTCCTTCCGATTATGGTTGATTAAAAATCAAATTAAGAGATTAATGGAGTGATATATTGGTCGAATATAGGTTCTGGAGTGCCCGATGATCATTTTAGCATCAATCGATACAAGTTGTGTACCCGAAAATACAGAAAATGAGGTTTCAGCAAAAGGCAAAAACCTTTCTGTCGACGCCACACAGGCGTGTTGTCGCCCGTGTGGTAGGCCGTGTGTGAATGACACAGCTGTCTGTTTGATGAAGGCCAGGCCATGCGCTGGACACGAATAGTCTACACGGGCATATAGGCTTTTGGGCCTAGGCCGTAACACTCCAAACTTGGCCTAGAAGTTAGGCCCGAATCTGGCGTGTCAGATTGAAGTGTTTTTTGAAAATGTAAACCCTTCTTGTTGTTTAAAACTTTTGTTGAAATCTCAGCTTGCGTTTGTTTATTTTCGAAACGTGATTTACTAAAAAGCTTTTCCTTTTTTAAAACGTTATTAATTACTTTGTAAAATCTTTTTCAGTTGCAGAAGCTTAATTTATAAATAAATGATTTATGGAAACGTAGTGTGGTTTTAAAAAAGCTAACATTTTGGAAATCCACGATTCACCTCTAACAGATATAATTCAAAATAAATAAAAACCTAAAATTAAAATCCAAAACTTTAAGAGGCCTTATTACAAACCAAACCCAAAATAAAGTACTTATGAATGACTTAATAGAAAAATAGATGCAAATGTATGGCCATTTCCGAGTCTCTCACCGCTCCGATCCGTCTAAGGCTGGGGATTTCTTGAAAAGTTAATAAACGGGGTGAGTTTATGAAAAACTCAGTGTGTAATCCCCTTTACTAAAGTAACAGTTAGTAAATAGAATTAAGTACAGTCTGGGCTAGAGCCCTTTAATAGAAACAGACCAGTCCAGTACAGAGCATACGTGGGCTAAGCCCACTACAATATCATTTGGGTCACAGCCCATAACAGAATCAATTGGGCCCAACCCAAAACAATAACAGAACAAGTGGCTTAAGCCCAATCCAGAGACAGACCTCAAAAGCAGACATGCAACAGTGTGAGCATGCATCCCATCCCAATCCAGCCAACACACCACCTGTACCAACCCTACACATCTGTGGGGAATAAATCAACCCATCCAGCCGACACACCAAGCTTAGCACCGGTTGCGGCACTAAGTCAACAAAATGGCTCAACACTGTAGACAGATCAGCTAGAAGCCGTAAATATCGCAGCAACGCTACCAAATAACAGAACGAATGTAAGCCATAAGCAGAATGGCACAAAGCCATCGATAACTGCATTATTTTAGGCACATAGCCATCAACAAGGGTAACATAATTGGCACACAGCCATGGGTAAATGTGAATGAAACATAGTCATCAATAAATATGATTGACACGTAGCCGTAGGTAAGTACAATTGGCACAAAGCCATAATCAAGGTAGCACAGAGCCACAATTAGGTCGGCACAAAGCCATAATCAGAACAAATGGCTTTAAGCCATCAATACTGGATCCACAGTTGACTCGTGCGACCCGTGCGATCCTATCAAAATAGAATTGGATCCACAGTCGTCTCACGCGACCCGTACGACCCTATCAGAACAGATCCTCCTCCATAAACAACATTCCAACCCCATGTAGCATGTCATGTATGTGAAACGTCATGCCCATACATAATCATACAAATCACAATTACAATAGTCTAATCACAGTCATACATTCTCAATCAAACATAGTCAAACCAATCAAATTATATCACCAGTGAGTCATCTACCCTCAAGAGGCAAAATGGTCTTTTTACCCATTAGGGGTATTTTAGTCATTTCATCCTACAGGGGTAATTTGGTAATATCATACTACAGGGGTATTTCAATAATTCTACCCTACAAGGGTATTTTGGTAATTCCACAAACTGAGGGTACTTCTATAATTTCACAAATCGAGGGTATTTCAATAATTTCACAATTTGAGGGTATTTTGGTAATTTTGCAAACTAGGGGTATTTCGGTAATTTTACAAACTAGGGGTATTTTGATAATTTTGCAATCTAGGGGTATTTTGGTAATTTTACGAACAAGGGGTATTTCGGTAATTTTACAAACCAGGGTCTTAACTACCCAACTGAAGGTCCATCGTCGCCTCAAGTGACTTTTATAACCTAAACAGGTAAAACGGGGTAATTGGGCCTAAGGCCCATTACTTAGCCCAAGTGGGCACACACTCTCGTGTGGCCCATTTAGCCCAGAAACAACTACGGTTATGCGAACACACAGCCCAGATCAATCACTTATCCCATCACATACATTTTATCCGTGTGGGCCCACAAGCCCATTGGGCCCACACGGCCCTTTTAGCTCAAAATAGACTCAACTATACCAACTACACAGTCTGAACCAATAGTAGCCTTATAACATACAATTTAATCCGTGTGGGCCCCACAGGCCCACTGGCCCACACGGCCCATTTTGATCCATCTATGCCCATAAACATTCTAAGCCACGTGCGCGACATGGCCAGTCCAACCTTTCTACCTTACAGTGAGATTCACCTTTATGGGCTCACGAGCCAGTTAGGCCCAACGTGGCACATACGGCCCAAGTCCACAAGATCACTCGTGGTAGCCTCATTCGTCATACGCCCACGTTTCGTGGGCTCAGTACACCACACGTGTGATCGCACGCCCATGTGGCCTCATACACCATATTTCTGGCTTTTCAGCATTATGCCAATCTACAATCAAAACAGTACGAAATACGCACTTTCGGCTTTTCAGCCGACCATCAAAATAGCATACAAAATACACATGTCTACGACTTTTACGCCTACTTCTGTTTATAAGGTACCGATACACACCTGTTTTGCAACAAACACTATCGATCCACGAGTACCCAACCTTGATTGCACGAACGTGGTCTGACCCACCTAAACTGTTGACGACAATCGATCACACCCACTTAACTGTTAAACCGTATTATTAGTGAAATCCAACAATCAAATCATAGAAGACTACCTATTGTCTAATTAAAAACCTTAAACCAAGGATGGGAAAAAATAGGGCATTCGGGCAGCACCCTGGAATATCAGCCCATAGCCTTACCTTTACACAAGTGATAATAACACGGTTTCGATGATTAAATTCCCCCAAAACCCCTTCACCTTTCGAGAAACTCTAAGTAAAATGAATAGCACAATGTGAACATAAGGGGGAAAATTCGGTAATAAGAAGAGAAAGGATTTTTCAGTTCGATTCAGAACAAGAGAAGAAAGAAAGAAATCTTACCGATTTGTGTACTACTTCTTGAGTCGAGAACATAAGAGAACGACTCAGAGATGGATGATAGAATAACAATATCCGGCAAAGAGAGTGGCAAACAATATTCGGTCTAATGGAAAGGGAGAAAAAAATAATACAGAGCAGTAAGAATAGAGTGGTTTGATTAATACAAAGGCTAAAGCCGAATGTGTTAGGGTAAAGCGAAGAGAAGAATATTTGGCTCAAAGTGACAAGGGAGACAATGCCGAGAGAAGAGAGTAACGAAGAGGAGCTATAATCGGTTTAAGAAAAAGAAGTAAAGGGTTAAACCACAGAAAAAGAATAGTGTAACGTTGGAGACACTGGCCAAACTTTCGTAGCACACAAAAACCAAAAATGAATAATAACAAAATCCCAAATGATATGCTACTAAATTTGACACCTACTCACCCCCTAGTTGCCGAAAAAGCACAAAATGCCTTCACTTAGCCTAATTTACACATGCAAGATACCAAATTCGGCTACACTCTCCTCCACCTTCAAATCCCAAGATTTTCTCCTTAATTTCCTCCATATTTTGCTCCTTGATTCACTCCAACTCCCCATTCAAACTCAATTCAAATCCCTTTGACCAATTCAAACTTCACCCTTTTACCAAGTCCATAACAACCCTAAAGAATTTGAATCCACCTCAAACTCTTACCATTCACGAAGCAAAATAAATACCCTTCACCAACAATGGGATTCGAACCCACTCCCTCACATATGCTCAAACACGCCACCACCACTGAACCAAACAAGCTTCTTGTGACATACAACGAGCACAAATAATTATAAGTCCTATAAGCTAATGGCCCAGTTCACTTAAGAGCCTAAAATAAAAACCTTGCAAACGTCAGGGCTTGAACCCCAGACCACCTGTATACTCCTGATGCCACCTTGCCACTAGACCACATGCTTCCTTGTGCCATATTTCCCCACATTTAATTCTTAAAGCCTTCAATCAAACTCCAAGGCCCTACTACAAGAAAAACTAAAATTCGCTAGTGCCCTAGTTTGAACCCAGGACTTCCCAAACCTCCCCAAACACTCCAAATCACTTAAACAACATACCAAACATGCCATTGTGATATTTATAAGCACACTTTAAAAGAAAATTTTAGGCTGCCTTCTAACCTATCCCAAGCTTAAGGACCAATACTTCTAAGCCTAAATTTCGGGCATTACACAGGCCGTGTGATCCACATAGGCCAAATCCAATCTAAGTGTATAGGCCCACACGGGCAAGCCACATGGGCATATGGGCCTATTTAACTGAAATGTTTCCTAAAGTTGCACGAGTCACCCAAGTCGACTATGAACCTACTGTAGGATCGGTAAGCGCTACTTAGACCCTAAATCATGTGGTATGGATATATAATGTATGTATTGAGCATGTTAAATTTATGCATGTCTACTGATTTGTTTACATGACTGATAACTAAAGTTTAACATGTAAGCATGTATTTCTGTATGTCTGCATTGAGCATGTTTAGTTGCATCTGCATTGGGGTGAGATGATTGATTATTGGAGGAAGTGTACTGAAAGGTTTTTAAGCTTATTATCTGGCAGCTCAGCTGCAATATTATTAACATTTGTTGCATTTTGGTATAGCCTAGTGTGTAGGGATGGGTGGGTGTTTTAAACCCCACATAGTGTGTAGGGATGGTTGAAGATGGTATGTAGAGGCTGGGGGTAGGATCTGATTACTGTTCTAATTATCTGACTATATTTGTTTCTAGCATGGGCTAAGGCCTGAATATGCAATTATAACTAAAACCGTAAATGGGCTAAGGCCCAAACTATATCTGAATCTGTAATAGGCTTAGGCCCCGGACTACTTTGACTGATACCTATTGTTTGACTGTATGCATAGATTCTGTAGGGATTACACACTGAGTTTACGTAAACTCACCCCTTCTGTTTAATCTGTACAGGTAATCCCCAGAGTTAGACGGATTGGTGCAGCAAAGGACTCGACGATGACCACTGCTACTTAATTTGGATCACCTTTGTTTTATGATTATTTTATTATCTTTGGGTATTTTGATATAATTTGGACTTGCAGACTTTTTGCTTTGGTTTGGTTTTTGTTTATATCATTTTATGGATTTTTAACGGCCAGACGTGTAAGGCTCGGTTTACAAAAAGCATGAGTCTTCTCTAAAACTAACGGTTTACTAAGATTCAACGGTTTTTTAAAACCTAAGTTTTCCTAAACATAAGCAATATTCTTTGAATAAATTATTTCTAAAGCTTCTACTAAAAACAGTTACGATTTAAGACAAATCAACTAGTAAGCATTTTTCGAGTTAAATCAAAGCTAATAAACTGAAACGGTTTTAACTTGTCAGATTCGATTTCAAATCTCAGTCCATATGATATCTCCAGGTTTAGCCCTAACTTCTAGGTCGGGTTGGGGTGTTACATTTAGTGGTATCAGAGCTAGATTGTAAAACTCGGCTGTGAATTTTAGGTTTCAAAATTTGGTGTATAAAGAATTAATTTTCAAATAATTTGAAATATTTTGATTGAGTATGTAGTACACCAAGTCTGCAGCGCCGATCCTGTAAGTTTTTTGAATTCTGATGAACTGATTTGATATTATAGATAAATTATTCTAAAAACACTCTAGTTAGTGTATACTAAAACTGTAGCGAAATTGAAACTATAGTGAAACTGATAAAGACTGTACTTGCGAAAAATAAACTTTAAATTTATGATACTGCTTTACATAAAACATCTATTAATAAATACTAAAACTATAACTGATTCACAAAATTCGTAATATAGATAAAATTCTAAAACTATAATGAATGCACAAGGTATCTGTGGTCGTGGTACTCAAGTCCGAGGTAGAGGCCGTAGAGGGGCTCGAGCTGAGTCCTCTTCTTTGGGTAGTTTGCCGAATTTGGATACTAGTAAGACACCTGTGTTACTGGCTACTGAGACTGCTAAGGATATTAAAGAGGGTCGGTGAGCCCAACACTAGTTTTAGAAATTGAGGGTCGGTTATGGAACGACTCCAGTCCAATGGAGTCGAATTATATAGGGGTGTCACTAGAGTCGCCCCTAATGTGGCTGAGTATTAGATGGAGGCCATCGAGTGGATTATGGACGATCTGGATTGCACCCCTGAGCAAAAATTGAAGGGTGCAGTCTCGTTGCTACATGATGAGGCCTACCAATGCTGGTTGATCATTAAGGAGGGCACTCAGCCCGATCGTCTGTCTTAGGAGTTCTTTAAGTCTTCCTTCCAAGGGAAGTGTGTAGGATCAAGTTACATTGATGCTCGAAGGCATGAGTTTCTCAACCTCACTTAGAGAGACCGCTCAGTGGCCAAGCATGAGCCCGAATTTCTGAGATTGAGCCGCTATGTGCAAGGTATGGTGGCATCTGAATACGAGAGGTGTGTTTGGTTCGAGGATGGGCTAAAGGATAATTTGAGGGTATTAATAGCTTCGCAGAGGGAGCGAGAGTTCTCCATCCTAGTTGAGAAGGTGAAGATTGCCGAAGAGGTCAAGCGTACTGAGCACCAAAACAGAGATCATGAAAGGGGTAACAATAAGAGGGATTCAGATCCCTTGAGTTCATTATAGAGGCCTAAAAAAAAGGTCAGATCAGATTGGCCAGTTAGAGTTGGGCCCTCTGTTATTTCTACTGGGTTGCAGCCATGTGGAGATTGTGGTAGATGCCATCAGGGCGAATGTTGGAGCAGTACTGGGGCATGTTTGAGATGCGGGTCCTTGGAGCACCACATTCAGGAGTGTCTGTTGAGGGCTAATCAGGCGCAAGCTCCGGGTTCTAGTACTACGCAGCCACAGAGAGTAGTTCAGCAGCCACATAAGGGTCGTGGGCAGGCTAGGGGTGGTAATTGTATAGGCCGCGAACAGAGAGCATCGGGCAAATGTGGTGAATAGATGAGGCGAGGCAGCCTATTATTGTTTATATTGTACATCGTTGAGTGGACAGAGATGCTCTAGACGTCATCATGAGTACGTTTATTATCTATAATATACCTTATCTTGCTTTGATCGACATAGGTTCCACACATTCCTATGTAGCTAGCACTGTATCTGAAAACTTGGAAATTTCGGTTGAGAGTACTTCTAGTAAAATAACTGTACTGAGTCTACTGGGATAGTTGGTTCAGGTTAGTAAACTGTGTAAAGATCTTCCATTAGAGGTTCAAGGGACGGTATTTCTGGCTGACTTAATGGAGCTTCTATTTGGAGAATTTGATCTAATATTGGGGATGGATTGGCTGGTTAAGCATCGTGTCAGTTTGGACTGTGCGACTAAGAGGGTCGTCTTGAGGATCGAGGAGGATAGTGAGGTGGTTGTAATTGAAAAGCGTCAAAATTATTTAGCTAACATGATCTATGTACTAGTGGCTGAGAAACTGGTCCATAAGGGATGTGAGGCGTACTTGGCCTATGTTAGTGTTTCTGCTTCTAGGGACTTTATGGTAAAGGACATCAGAACTGTAAGGGATTTTCTGAACGTCTTTCCCAAGGAGTTACCAAGATTACCTCTAAATTGGGAAGTAGAATTTGGGATTGAGCTTCTACCGGGTACAGCTCCGGTGTCTATCGCTCCCTATCGAATGGTACTAAAGGAGCTTAAGGAGCTTAAGGCTCAAATTCAGAGTTATTGGATCGTGGGTTCATCTGTCCCAGTGTGTCTCCGTGGAGAGCACCTATACTATTTTTTAAGAAAAACAATTGGTCCATGAGGATGTGGATCGACTACGGCAACTGAACTACCTAATGATTAAGAATAAGTATCCACTTCTGAGGATTGACGACTTATTTGATCAGTTCCGAGGAGCTTCAGTGTTCTCAAAGATAGATCTCCGATCTGGGTATCATCAGTTGTTGGTTAAGGAAGCTAATGTACATAAGACGTCATTTAAGACTCGATATGGACATTACGAGTTTCTAGTTATACCTTTTAGACTGACAAATGCTCCAGCGGCATTTATGGATTTAATAAATCGTGTATTTTAGCCCTATTTGGATCAATTCGTTGTGGTCTTTATCGATGACATACTAGTTTATTCTAAGACAGAGGACGAGCATAATGAGTACCTTAGAGTGGTTCTTCAAACTTTAAGAAAAAGCAGCTCTATGCCAAATTCAGTAAGTAGAAATTCTGGCTACATGAAGTGACTTTTCTAAGACATGTAGTTTCTGCTAAGGGGATTCGAGTCTATCCTCAAAATATTGAGGTTGTATTGGATTGGAAACAACCCAAAAATGTGTCTAAAATTCGCAGTTTTCTAGGACTGGTAAGATATTACTGATGCTTTGTTGAGGGATTTTCCTTGATTGCAGCACCCTTGACTAAGCTGCTACGGAAGGGTGTTCTGTTTGTCTAGATTGATGAGCAGCAAATGAACTTCGAAAAGCTCAAGACTATTTTAACTCAGGCTCCTTTTCTGATATAGCCTGAACCTGGGAAGGAGTTTATAGTTTATAGCGATGTGTCGCATGTAGGTTTGGGTTGTATTCTAATGCAGAATGGTAAGGTTGTGGCATATACGTCTCGTCAGCTCAAGATGCATGAGGCAAACTATCCAACGCATGATTTGGAATTGGCTATTGTGGTCTTTGCACTGAAAATCTAGAGGCACTATCTGTACGGTGAGAAGTGTATTATCTACACTGATGACAAAAGCCTCAAGTATCTCCTTACTCAAAAGGAGTTAAATCTTACGCAGCGTAGATGGATTGAGCTGCTTAAGAATTATGACTGTACCATTGAGTACCATCCTAGCAAGACCAATGTGGTGGTCGATGCATTGAGCCGTAGGGCAATGACTGATCTGAGGCCGATGTTTGCTCACCTTAGCCTATTCAATGATAGGAGTTTATTGGCTGAGTTACAGGTTAAGCCAACTTGGATTGATCAGATATGGGATAAGCAGTCAAAGGATGAATCTTTGGGTTTTTGGTTCCGTCAGGTTGAGGTGGCAGCACTACAGATTTGGGGCTGACTAATGATGGGGTAATCTGTTTTTGTGATCGAATTTATGTATTGAACGATACTGATCTGAGGCAATCTATTTTGAGGGAAGCGCATAGTAACCCTTATGCTATGCATCCTAGTGGGAATAAGATGTACCGAGACCTTCGTGAGTTATACTGGTGGCCAATATTGAAACGAGAGGTTATTGATTTTATGGCACTATGTTTGATATGCCAGCAAGTTGAGGCTGAGCATCAGTTACCTCCGGGTTTACTATAGCCGGTTACGATTCTGCTATGGAAATAAGAGAGAGTAACGATGGATTTCGTTAGTGGGTTGCCTCTAACACCCACTAAGAAGGATTCTGTTTGGGTCATCGTGGATCGATTAACAAAGTCTGCACACTTTATCCTAGTTAGGACAGACTTTTCTTTGCAGAAGCTGGTGAAGCTCTACATATCAGAGATTGTAAGACTACATGGGGTACTTGTCTCGATCATTTTTTATAGGTATCCTTGCTTCATGTCTCGGTTCTAAAAAGTCACATGAGGCTCTAGGTTTGAGATTAGACTTCAGTACTGCATTCTATCCTCAGACCGATGGTCAATCTGATAGGGTGATTCAGGTGCTGGAGGATATGTTACGGAGTTGCATTATTGATTTTCGAGGCAGTTGGGAGGAGTATCTGCCACTAGCCGAGTTCGCCTATAATAACAACTTCCAATCTAGCATTCAGATGACACCTTACGAAGCTCTGTATGGACGTAAGTGTCGCACTTCCTTATGTTGGACTGAGTTGGGTGAACGACGGATTCTGGGTCCTGAGTTGGCTTTTGAGATTAAGAATAAGGTTAGACTGATTCAGGATCATCTAAAAGTGGCTTCTGACAAGCAAAAATCTTATGCGGATCTGAAGAGATGTAAGATTGAGTATTCTGTGAGAGACTTCGTATTTCTCAATGTCTCACCATGAAAAAAGGTTCTGACGTTCGATCGTAAGGGCAAGCTTAGGCTTAGGTTTATTGTGGCCATACCAGATTCTGAAAAGAGTGGGACCAGTCGCTTATCAGTTGGAGCTACCTCCGAAGTTGGATCTTATTCATGAAGTGTTCCACGTCTCAATGTTGAGGCACTACGACTCTGATCCCTCTCACATTGTCCCTATTGAGGAGATTGAGGTTAGGCCAGACTTGACCTTTGAGGAAAAGCCAGTTCAGATTCTAGATCGTGATGTTAAGGTTCTGAGGAAGATGACTATTCCACTGGTGAAGGTTCTGTGGCAGAATCATAGCACTGAGGAGGCCACGTGGGAACCTGAGGATTTAATGCGTCAGCAATATTCTCATTTGTTTTGATCGGGTAAATTTCGAAGCTAAAATTTTCTTTTAGGGGGTAGAGTTGTAATGCCTGAAATTTCTTATGTTTGTTTTTGTGAATTTGTGGTACAAATCTGTATCTGCTTCAGTGGTTAAGTGTTCTCGTGTGTGTGTGTGAGGTCCCAAGTTCAAGAATTGTTTTGGGAAAATTTTGGTATTTTTTCTGAATAAAGCCTTAACCTTGTTCAGTAGGCTTAAATTTAATTAGTTGTAAGTTTACATTAGAATGCCTAATGGTTAAGTAGAGTGTTAGTCTGCTGAAGGTCTTGTGTTCGAATCCCTGTGAAGGTAATATTTTTGTTCGGATCTAAGAGAGAGTTTGAGTTGGGTTAGACGTCTGAGTAGTGGAGAGTTTGGTGGAGGAAATTAAGGGGAGTTGGGATAGGGGTGATTTGAATGTGATCACTTTGATTTTCTTTTTGCAATTTCGGTTCTCTCTCATTTTCTCCCCTATTCTTGACATTTTCCCTTTCTTCTTTGCTACCATTTTTGTTTTTGATTTCTCCTACTACTTTCAAGTTTCCGCGATTCGTTAATTAGTGCTTTTGGGCATTAACAATAAGTTTGGTAAGTGAGATTTTCATTTTATTCAACAAATCTTTGGTTAATGGGGTCATATTCTATTTAGGAGTAGATCAAGGGGCTAGAGGTTCCCAATCGATGCTTTGATTATGTAAAATCATTGTTACTTGTACGAGGTAAGAGTTTTGTTAGACCTTTAGGAGTGTTCCTTCCGATTATGGTTGATTAAAAATAGAATTAAGTGATTAATAGAGTGATATATTAGTCGAATATAGGTTCTAGAGTGCTTGGGGATCATTTTAACATCAATCGATACAAGGTGTGTACCCGAAAACGTAGAAAACGAGGTTTCGACAAAAGCTAAAAACCTTTCTGTAGACGCCACACGAACGTATGGTTGCCCGTATGGTAAGCCGTGTGCGAATGACACAGTCGTGTGTTTGAATAAAGCCAGGCCGTGCACTGGACACGGCCGTGTGATGGCCAGGTGTGGCCATTTATGACACACAAGCTAAACCAATCTAGGCCGTGTAGGCTACACGGGCGTATGGATTTTTGGGCCAGGCCGTGTGATCCACATGGGCCAAGGCCAATCTGGGCGTGTGGGCACACACGGGCAAGCCACATAGGCGTGTGGGCCCATTTAACTAAAATATTTCCTAGGGTTGTACGGGTTGCCCGGTCGGCTGTGAACCTACTGTAAGGTCGGTAAGTGCTACTTAGACCCTAAATTGTATGATCTAAATATATAATGTATGTATTGAGCATGTTAAATTTATGCATGTCTACTGATTCATATATATGACTGATAATTGAATTTTAGCATGTAAGCATGTATTTTTGTATGTCTGCATTGATCATGTTTAGTTGCATCTACATTGGGTGGGATGATTGATTATTGGAGGAAGTGTACTGAAAGGGTTTTAAGCTTATTATCTGGTAGCTCAGCTGCAATATTACTAATATGTGCCGCATTTCGGTACAACCTGGTGTGTAGGGATGGGTGGGTGTTTAAACCCGACATGGTGTGTAGGGATGGTCGGAGATGGTGTATAGAGGCTGGGGGTAGGATCTGATTACTGTTCTGATTATCTGACTGTATCTGTTTCTGGCATGGCCTAAGCCCGAATATGCAATTATAACTGAAACTGTAAATGGACTAAGGCCCAAACTATATCTGAATCTGTAATGGGCTTAGGCCCCAGATTGCTTTGACTGATATCTATTGTTTGACTGTATGCATGTATTCTGTGGAGATTACACACTAAGTTTACGTAAACTCACCCCTTCTATTTAATCTATACAAGTAATCCCCAGAATTAGACGGATTGGTGCAGCGGAGGACTCGACGGTGACCACTGCTACTTAAACTGGATCACCTTTGTTTTACGGTTATTTTATTATCTTTGGGTATTTTGATGTAATTTAGACTTGCAGACTTTTTGCTTTGGTTTGGTTTTTGTTTATATCGTTTTATGGATTTTTAACTGTTAGATGTCAAAGGCTCAGTTTTCAAAAAAGCGTGAGTCTTCTCTAAAACTAACGATTTACTTAGATTCAACGGTTTTCTAAAACCCAAGTTTTCCTAAACATAAGCGATATTCTTTGAATAAATGATTTCTAAAGCTTCCGCTAAAAAGAGTTATGATTTGAGACAAACAAACCAGTAAGCGTTTTCTGAGTTAAATAAAAGCTAATAAACTGAAACGGTTTTAACTTGTCAAATTCGATTTCAAATCTCATTCCATGTGACATCGTCATGCTCGGCTATAACTTCTAGGCCAGGTTTGGGGTGTTACATTTAGATTTTTTTTAATTTATAATTTTTTAAAAATATAAGTTTTAGAAATTTTATAAATATTTTGAATTTAATTTTTTTTTTGTAATTTTTGTTGAGAGAGAGACCAATTTACTCATTTTCAAAATTGGCAGGGACCAAAGGGCTATTTATACCAATCTGTTATTCGAATTATTTTAGTTATTTGAATTTTAAAGTTCAACTCGACTTGAACTCAAAACTCAAATTACTTATTCAAGTTGACTCAAATAACTCAAATTTTTATTTTATTTTTTGAATCGAGTTTTACGCACCCCTAATGTTTGTAGTTTACTTTTGGAGTTATTGTTTACAGCAAATGCCTTGTTTGGGATGAGTAAGTAAAAATTATATATTACATCGTACAAAAAAAAAAAGAGACGAAGATGAAAAGGAGACTTGGGAAAATAAATTAAAAAGAGAGAGAGAAAGAAACTGGTGTGGAATGGGAATAAATGTGATAAAATGATATCAGTAGAGATGAATTATAATAATTTTTTAACTTAATTAATATCAAATATATAAAAGGGTAATTTCATAAATATTTCGGGACAAGGTGATTTCACACTAAACCCGACCCGACAATTTTTTAAAAATAAACTCGACCTACCTCGAAACCCAATTTAAAAAAAAATAACCCTATCAAATCGGGTCGGCTTGACTCAAAACCCGTCTGTTTTGAGTTTTTTTCCCACTAAAACTCAATTTAAAAGAACGACCCTATTAGGTTGAAACCCATCAATTTCAGGATTTTTTTCTATCATATACATCTACATTCACAAAAGTGAGAAAGGTGTTGGGTTATTTTCGAACCAATACCTTTTTTCTTTAAACATTATTATTTCTCTTTTTATATAAGTCTTCTCTCATTAATTTCTTCAAACAAAAAATCACTAATGAACTCATAAAAACAGTAATAATAATTAACATTTATTTATAGTGTAAATGTGACCTATGATAGTCTTCTCTAATTAATATGAAATTTATGACACTTCTATTTCTCTAAAGGAATAAAAAGGATTATTTTTATATTTATTATTGCCATATAAATACTACTAACATATAATGATAATTTTGAAAAATCTAATATAATATATATTAAAAAATTAAATAAAAAAAAGAAAAATTATAGAAATTACATTAAAAAAAATGAGAGATGATCACCTATCATCATTATATTATATACTTTTGTAGCTTGCTATTTGGTAGCTTTGATAAATAAAGGTCACATGACTTTTTTACTTAAGTCGGTGATAACTCTCACCTATATTAAGATATTTTTTTAATATCACTAATTTTTTACTCAATTTCAATTATTTTTGTTTTAATTGTTTCGTCATCTGACAATCACATCTTGCAAGTAGAACTACTCATAAGTTGAGTAGCTGCTTGATTAAGTTGGCCTAGCTCGTCTTGAACCGAACTTGAACAAGAATTTTTGTTAGCCGACCTGGACAAGCCTGAATTTAAATTAAATGATTTTAAAAATATATTTCTTTAAATTCAATTAGAAAATATATAAATTTTAATATTATACATTTTAATATTGATCTATACTTACTGTTTATTAAGTGTTTTACTAAGTTGGTGTCATCCTCAACTAGGTTATCAATTCAGTTAGAAAATTATGAAAATGTCCTTTTGTAATGAAAATGAAAATAAGTTATACTATTTGTGAGTATTTTAGTCTTTTCATTTTAACAAAAATAAATTAAAATATGCATATGGTGGGATATGAACCCGCACTAATTAGATTAGTAAAATCTTAAATTTGCTACTCAACTAAAGCTTTATTTTAATATATTTTACATATTTTTATTTTCATATGCACAAGTTATTATCTCCATTAGTTTTATATATTAATAATATTATTAATTGAGTTAGTATAACAAGTCAACTCGACACTAACTCACAATTAATAACAAAACCAAGATAAATAATTATAGTGCATTTAGTATTGTTTATCTGATGTATTGATGTGTTTAAATATCGCTTTAATTATAATTTAATATATTTTTTATTTTAATTTCATGCATATTTCATGTGTTATTTATACTATTATTGAAGCTCTTGATCGAGTTAGTATCACCCTCAACCGGGTCACCAACTCGGTTAGAAAATTACGGGAATGTTCCTCTGTAATTAAAATAAGTAATATTATTCGAGTGTATTTTAGCTTTTTTCACTTAAAAACCAATAAAAATATGCATTAATAAAACTTTTAATTTAGCATTCAACTAAAACTTTTTTTTATATATTTTTATACATTTTAATCTTATTATGTAAACTTTATTACATTTATTAGTTGTATATCTATAATATTATTTAAGCGCTTAACTAAGTCAGTGTCACCCTCAACTGGGTCATCAACTCGATTAGGAAGTTATGGAAATGTCCTTCCCTAATTAAAATAAGTAATTTTATTCAAGGATATTTTAGTCTTTTTACTTTAAAAAACCTAATAAAAATATGTATATGGTGTGATTTAAATCCACGCTAATTGCATTAATAAAACCTTTAATTTTTTTTCATTTTAATAATGTATTTGATAGCTCGACACCTACTCAAGATTAATAACAACAGCATGATAAACAATTTAATCTAATATTTTCATTTTAATAACGTACATATTTCATCGTTATTATTAATTAGTTTCAAACCATAGGTTTTATTATTTATTGTATGTGATTTAAAAGCAAACATTTGTGTTTTAAATTTGTGATTTCCACACACATATGGATGTAATAGGATTTCTTTATGTGATTAATTAGCTTCAAACTATAAATTTCATTGTTTATTATATGCTATTTTTAAAAACACATTTATATTCTAAATTTTTGGTTTCCACACATATACACGTGTGATAAAAATTTTAGTATTATTTATTCCCTAAAAAAATATTTATAATATTTATAATAATATACAAATGTTAATAATATATATATTATTATTTTTATATTTATATAAATATTTTTACTATTATAATAAAATTATATATTTTATTAGTTATAAAAAGTAATAATATTTTTAAATTATAAAAATAAAAAATAAAAAATTAAAGATAAAAGGGTACATTAACAAATAATACATATATTATAAATTTAAATCCAAACCCTAATATATATCTTTTATGTATTAATTTAAAGCTTGAGTGTTATTTAACGTAATATTATTCATCTTTTACATCAAGCGAAAGAATGTGGTACAGAAGAAATCAGTATTTCTGGGGGCAGGAATTTTCCTTTTCTTTGAAATGTGGCGAAAGAGTATTTGATAATGGCCCATTGGTCACAATAAAAAGGACCAATGCGTTTCACTTTCATTTCATCAAAAATATTATTAGAATCTCATGAATGCAACCAAACAAAACTTGGGCTTATCTCAATCCTAATTCCTACCACTTTGATTGGTTTCTATACCAAGCAGCGACATAAAAACCGGACAAAATTTGCCGGTCGGGACATCGTACTCGCTCCTTTAGTTGAATGGGATAATTTCAACTTTAACTCCTCTTAATAATTAAATATTTAATTTAAGTCTTGTAAAATGTTTTCATTCTTGACCTTCCAAAAAACATGTACACCCTAAAATTTTATAATTTTGTCTCAACTTCCCTCAAAAAGAATTTCTTGACTTCATTACACCAATTCAGTATCATCTATAGAATTTGGATATTTGTTTAGCAGAAAATAAAAATAAAAAAGAGAAAATTGATTTTTATTTATTTAATATTAATCACCTTTTTAACATTTAAATTGACCCATTCAAGTGATAACAGAAGAATCATTCGGGTTTGGTCAAATATTATTATTTGGTGCATCACCCAAAGTCCCACACCATGACTATATTTGTTGGTCAACAATTTCTTAATTTATTATTCTAAACAAATTATTCTTCCAGTCAAACAAACCGTAATCAACTTCCAAGTTAATAAAATGAAAATATTCCTTTTTATTCCCCCAAAAAAGACTTGCAGAAAACAACACAATTGATTTATCCTTTTCTGGCGAAGAAATTTTGCAAAATAAAAATGATTTTCTCACTAATAAACACAAAAAATCAAATCAATGAAAGTTGTTTGGTAATTTCTCGTAAGACATGTATGATACTCCTCTTTCGACTTTTCCATTCATTGTATGTTCAAATTTACTTCCTTCAATTTCAAAGTCGTGTCACTTCAACAATAAGAAAAATCAAAATTCATCTCATCAACTACAGTTTTCATCATCTAAATCACAAATAAAACTCTGGGTTTGTTTTCTCTTTTATTGGTGATAAGCAATGAAGGGATCTTTTCGCAACTTCGTTGTTTTAGGCTGGATGTTTCTCCCATGGCTTGTTCTGTCAGCTGTAACCGAAGATGATATGAAGTGCCTTGAAGGAGTCAAGAATTCACTCAAGGACCCAGATGGGAAATTGAGCAATTGGCGTTTCGACAACAATTCAGTTGGTATTATATGCAATTTTGATGGAGTTACATGTTGGAATGTAAGGGAAAACCGGCTGATAAGACTTGAACTTCGTGACATGAAACTTTCAGGACAGTTGCCTCAATCCTTGGAGTACTGTCAGAGTTTGCAGACTTTGGATCTGTCAGCGAACAAGCTTTCTGGTAATATCCCTTCTCAGATATGTTCTTGGTTGCCTTATTTAGTAACCCTTGATTTGTCTAGCAACGATCTGTCAGGTCCCATCCCTTCTGAATTATCAAAGTGTGCTTATTTGAACAATTTGATACTGTCAAATAATAGACTTTCTGGGCCAATTCCATACCAATTATCTGGTTTAGATAGGCTGAAGAATTTTGCGGTAGCAAACAATGATCTTTCTGGTGCTATTCCTTCAGCTTTTGAGAGCCATGATAAGGCAGATTTTGCTGGGAATAATGGTCTTTGTGGGAGCCCTCTTGGAAACTGTGGGGGTTTGAGTAGGAGGAATTTAGCCATTATAATTGCAGCCGGGGTTTTAGGTGCTGCAGTGTCAATGTTGTTTGGGTTTGGGGTCTGGTGGTGGCACCATTTGAGATGGGTGAGCCTGAGGAAAAAAGGATTTGTTGGTGGCAGTGGTTGGGCTGAGAGGTTGAGGGCTCATAAATTGACTCAAGTTTCATTGTTTCAGAAACCACTTGTGAAAGTTAAGTTGGCTGATTTAATGGCTGCCACAAACAACTTCAGTGCTGAAAGCATCATAGTTTCCACTAGGAGTGGAACTACTTATAAAGCAGTGCTTCCTGATGGATCAGCCCTTGCAATCAAGAGGCTCACAATTTGTAGGATCCTCGAGAAGCAGTTCCGTTGGGAGATGAACCGATTAGGCCAGCTTAGGCATCCGAATTTGGCACCCCTTTTGGGATTTTGTATTGTAGAGGATGAAAAGCTGTTAGTTTATAAGCATATGTCTAATGGGACTCTATATTCCTTGCTACATGGTAGTGTTGCAGTTGTAGATTGGCCAACTCGGTTTCGCATCGGTTTGGGTGCAGCCAGGGGTCTTGCTTGGCTGCACCATGGGTGCAGGCCTCCATTTCTGCAGCAGAACATCAGCTCCAGTGTGATTCTTCTCGACGAGGACTTGGATGCCAGGATAATGGACTTTGGATTGGCAGGGTTTATGAATACCTCGGATGTTAATGAGACTAGCTTTATGGAAGGAGCTTTAGGTGAATTAGGCTATATAGCTCCAGAGTACTCAACCACAACGGTAGCTTCGCTTAAAGGGGATGTGTTCGGACTCGGAGTGGTGCTTCTCGAATTGGTAACGAGGCAAAAACCCCTGGAAGTCAATGCAGGTGGTGAAGAAGGATTCAAAGGGAATTTGGTGGATTGGATAAATCATCTCTCAGACTCCGGTAGAATCAAAGACGCTACCGACAGCAATCTGCGCGGGAAGGGGCACGATGAGGAAATGTTGCAGTTCCTCAAAATAGCATTAAACTGTGTCAATCCTCGGTCAAAGGACAGATGGTCGATGTACCAGGTTTACAAGTCATTGAAAAACATGAGTGAAGAAAATGGTTTCTCAGAAGAGTTTGATGATTTCCCACTGATTTTTATTGAATCAAGGTAGCCTTGGGCATGTCTGCAGAATGGTAATGCATACAAATATAGTTTATAGTTGTATAATACAAAAATAAATTTGTTAAGGTTATTGTATCTTCCAGAAATCTTCTTTCATCCTTGTTTTGCAATGAAACTTGATACGGGTTAAAGTATAGAAAAAGTATGTATTTTTTATATATTTTCAAAAAAAAAATGTTTTATTCAGATATTTGTGTTGTGTTCATGTGTTAAATTATTGTATTTTAATGTTATTTTCTTTAATGTGATTCAATTCATTAGATATTTTGCATATTTGTTAGAGTAATTTAATTAATATATAAAATTTCACGTTACATGATATAATCATGTTCATATTTTATATTTATTCAAAATATTATAAAATGTTATTATTTTTTATATGTTGATTGCGTTCATGTTATTTTTTTGTGTTTTTCATATTTTTCATTTTGCCTCTAACTTCGTTTCACATTTTATATTGATTTATCTAATTCAATTCCATTTTTTATTTTTTATTTTTTATTTTTTATTTTAAAATGATATTATAACATCTATTATAACTTTATATAATTAATATAAATTTAAAATTTTAAGATTTAAGGATGTAAAGAACCCTCAAACTTTTTCAAAAAAACAATAAAGCTTCTGCACTCTTTTTTTTTTAAGCATTTATTTAAGTACTTGAACTTTCAAAATGCATCAAAAAGGCCCTCAAACCTTTTCAAAAAAAAAAAAGCAATTAAGTCCTTACTTTTTCTTTGCACTTGTACACTTGAACTTTCAAAATGTATCAAAAAGATCATCAAATTTTTTCCAAAAAAAAAGTAATTAAGCCCCTGTTTTTATTAAAAAATAGAAAAAAATTATACTAATTAAAATCAATAAAAGCTATAAATATTATTAAATTTTAATAAAAAATTTAAATACTAAAAATTAGAAAAAAAAATTATAAGAATCGTAAAAAATTAAAAAACATATAGAAATATAAAAAAATTATAAAATTTTATAAAGTTGTAAGAAAATTATACAAAATGTAAAGAAATATAGATTTTGTAAAAAAATTTATAAAAATTATCCTACCAAAAGAAGCATTTTATAAATTTTCTATAACTTTTATTGATTTTTATTTTTTTATAATTTTTCACCACATGTCTCATTGTGTTGCAACACGTGATGACTTTAATTGAAAAAATTAAGGGTCATTAATTTTAACGATCAACAGTTAAAGTTAATTATTAAAGGGGTTTTTTATGCATTTTATAATTTTTTATGATTTTTATAAAATTTTACAATTTTTTAACGATTTTTGTAAAAAATATAATTTCTAACTTTTAATAGAATTTAATTTTTTATGTTTTTATTAAAATTTAATAATTTTCTGAAATTTATTATTTTTTTAATTTTTTTCTAATTTTTAATAAGAGCAAGTGTTTAATTGTTTTTTTTTGAAAAAATTTGAGGGTCTTTTTCATGCATTTTGAAAGTTCAAGTACCCAATTGAGTGAAAAAAAGTAAGAACTTAATTGTTTTTTTTTTTTTTTTAAAGTTTAAGGACTTTTTACACCATTAACCTAAATTTTAATTCAAAATTCCCAAAACATAGTAAGTGCATTTTCTACTATTAATAAAATATGTCATCATTAACATTAATTTCCTAAATTTCTTTAATTGGTTAAAATATTAATAAAATAAATTATAAATACCATTAACATTGAAATCCTTATTAAAATAAAATTTACTTAATTATTTTTTATTTTATTAAATATTGACTTTTTATTTTTATATTTAAATTAATAAAATAAATTATTGTTGATGAAAATTAAATTATTTATTTTTTATTAAAATAAAATATTTTTATTTTTATCACTAATAAACTTAACATTTTTATTAAAGCTAAACTGCTTAATAGATTTTTTTTTTTTAAATTAAATATAGCTATCTTTTTCTGTCATTTTTTTAATATTGAATTGAAGGTTTTTCTTTACTAAGATAAAATATTTATAAATAAAGAATAACATATTTGTCCTTTAAAATTTTTAAAATTAATTATTTGATCATTTTTTTGTTATTGAAAAAATATTAATTGTTTTTATGACCATTAAAGTTAAAATCTCTATTAAAGTAAAATTTCTTAATTGGTTATTTTTATTAAATTAAATATTAGAAATAAACGTTTCTATTAATTTTTATACTTACATTGATAGTATAGTTGATCAAATTTTAAATTTTTTTTCTTTTCTAATTTTTCAGGTTTAATGGGTCAAGAAGTTTTTATATTAAAAAAAAACAATTAAATCCTTCTGTTAAGAACACACTTAATTAAACCCTCAAATGTTAAAGTGTATCAATTAGGCCTTTTAATTAATAATTTTTTTGCCGTTGGCCGTTAATAGTCGATGTAGTCATTAACGACAACTAAATCCGTCGTTATGATGATAACATCAACTAATTAATGTTTTAGGGATATAATTGGGGTATATAACTAATATATAATAAAATTTTATTAATTTATATAAAATTTTCTTTGTAAAATAATTATATATTTTTCAATGTGAAAATTATGACTTCTCACCGTTATATTTTATAATTAAATTAATGGTTTTGCATGTAAAGTGTCTTTTTTTGTTATTTATTATGTAATTATATATTTTATAATTAAATAATTTGTACACATTAATTATTTTATCTAGTCAATTTATTAAGTATGAATATTATATATCATAAACATCATTAAATTATTATATTTACATATATTTTTATTAGAATTATGATTAATTAATTATTTGGATATATGTTCAATTTTAATTCTTAAAATGATAGCATTTTCATTTTTTAAAGTAAAATGTAAAATGATTTTAACATGAAATAATTAAAAAGTTTAAAAATTATATAAATTATATTGTTATTTTTATCATAAAATTATCTTATATTATTAAATATTATTAATATTAATCATATTAATTTTTAATAGTTAATTTTTTTCAATTTCTTTAACAACATCTTAATCTTAATATAGCATCTTGATAGCAACAATTCAAATAATTTTAAAATTCAAACTAGGCAAACCTGATCCAAAAAAATTTTAAACAGTTGATCCATAAATTAATACAAATCGACCGATTTAATCAAATTAAAAATCATTTGAACAGAGCTTTCAAAAAATCGTTTGAATAGATAATTAAACTAAAATTTTCTATTTTTAATATTTTAATATTTTAATATTTAAAATAATATTTATTTTATATATATTTTAATAATTTATTTAATTAAATTGAATTAACTAGTCCAACATAGAAGCTTGACTTGACTGGTCTAACTATTCATTTGGTACAAAAAAATTAACGGCACGTTTAATTCACTGGAATGGAATAGGGTTGTTGGAATAGAGCCATAATTCATAATTTTATTGTTTGGTTTAATGGAATGAATGTAATAATTGCGTAAGGAAAAAAATTAAAATGACCGGATTACTTTTAGCATAATTTTTGTTACGTAGATTATTAAAATAATATATAATTTAATAACATTCTTAATATAATTTTTTATATTAAATTATGTTAAATTATTTTATTTTTAATTATAATTTAAAATAAAATATTTTGTTAAATTAATTAATATTTTATATTAAATTATATTAAAATATTTTAAATACTTTATTTTTATATTTTCTGAATCCAAGTTTTAAAAGATTAATATAAAAAATTAATTTTATTTTATTATTCAAGTTAGTATGGAATAATTATTCTTTAATGATACTAAAAAATAGCTATTACGAAAGGACGAAGAATAGAGAAGTGATGATGAATAGAGATGACCATTCTATTGAATGGGTATTACGCTCATGGGAATGCTGGTGTAAATGATGTAGAAGCCTGATTCAACTTAAAATTATGAAAGTCGAAGTCAAGTTTTAATAGGTAAACGAGTCTCTTATATCGAGTGGTCCAGTCCGTACTTGGAAAAAGCGAATAAACATACATTTTATCGAAAGAATAAATAGTGCACAGGTTTTAACAAAAATGACCAAAAGGGAAGTGGAAAAATTTTTGTTATCTTCTATTGTTTTATTTTGAAGCCAAAAACTGGCTACGAGGAAAGTCTATAAGACATATCAAAATGTAAAGATTTGATTATTGGAAAACCTACTTTTTTTGGAACAAAGTCCATTTTATCATATCACTCAGGTATCAGTATATACAGCTATTAATGGTTAAAACTCACTCTTTACGGATCCCCAGAAAGACCTTCTAGGAGCATACCTTACAACTCTTTCTACAAAATCCAGGAGAGCCTCCAGAACCCACCATGTAGGTAGGGTTCTTTTCGCATTCACCGGCCTTAGCCCACCCAGCACAGTTCTCATTCTCATCAACACACTCCCCCATTGCGGCACGCCTGTTTAAACGCTTGCTCCTATCGAAGGACCTCACATGGATCCACTTTGTTGCTGACCATTTCTCACCCTTAATCACTGGGCAACTTCCATGCAAACTGGCTGTATCAGTTGTCGCATCAGGATGTAGGCTGAAGAACAGTAATGCATCACCTTTTCGGGGTTTCACTGGGCATGTATAGGCAGTAAAGTTGAGCCAAATATCAACAACCATATGGTCGGATTCTAGTGCAACAACTAAATATGAACATGATAAGGCAGCCGTAATTAAATGATTCGTGTTAATTCAGATACTTGTTCACCATTTAACTGTGATTTTATTATTTAGAATCAAGCGGAAGTTAGACTAACAGATTCATGCGACCTAAAATATTAAGCAACTAAATATGTCCAAGGTAATCTTAATACCTGCATATCCATTTTTGGCACAGGCAGACCAACTTTCATCCTGCGCCTGAGAAAGTCGTCCCTGCAGAAAAAAATTGAAGAGCAATGAACTAAATAAAATGGAAAAGTAACAATGGCATAAATCAAACAAAAGAAAAAGATAATAAAAGACAGACAGAAAACCGGATTCCACAAGCAAATGCTTACCTCTGCCTTTGGAAACACAGTTTCCCCTCCACTCTCAACATCAGACAAATACATCAGAACAGTAGCAATACGGTGACCACCAAGCTGTTGATTAGCTTTGTCATGAAAATAATCGAAATGCGGCTCATACTTCTGACCATGTTCATAGTGTAGTATTTGAATGGACTCCCCATTCTCTGTTTGCAATGCCAATGAGAAAAAAGCCCATTCACAAGGACTAAGATATCATAACAAAAAACAAATGCAAAAACCTACCAACTGGAAGGAAGGTCCATGCTGCAATCCTAGCTTCAATATCAGCGACTACTTCATCCTGCAAATGAAAAACAGAAGACACAGCATAAGCTTTTTAACTTCAAGGGGTCAACACATGCAATGCATTTGAAAACATAAGCATAGAATAAACAATCTCTAAACTTAATCAAACACATAACAAATGCTCGCATGAATGCACTGAGTGGTCCGAGACAGTAATTTTATGGCATCGATTTGACAAGACATAAAATAGTGAGCACCAATATGGAATAAGCTTTTCAAATGTTCATCGACAAGGAAATAGATACCTTGGCAAAGAACTGGCCACGCCAGAAAGTCTTGAGTAAATCATGAGGGTAAAGGCAGAATCATACAGTGCATCATCGGTAATAAACTATCACCGAAAAGTTGGTTAATACAGAAAAAGGCAGAATATAATTTCTTACAGAGCATCAACAAAGAACGCCCAGCAATTCTGGCAGTAAGTGGTTGAAAACTTATAATTGTTTGGAAAACTTTGAAGTAAATGATCAAAATTATCAATATCAAATGCTTCGAGAAAACAAAAGCATGCATTTCATAGTATACTTCAGCCTGATACTCCTTAGATCAAGATTCTATAAAGCCAGAAACTCTATCATTTCTTCAGAAACTACAGATTCCATTGCATGAAATTACATACTTCCAATTTAGCAAAAAGAAAAATCAAATGCAAGTGAAAGATCGGTTCTCACTCCTAATTCTATAATTTTAATCATAAATTCAACATTTGATGACGGACATTGCAAATAAAATAACACAATTCCTCTCTTACACGCACGCACGCACACACGCGAGCACACACACACACACACATATATAACCCAATTAGATCACAGATTTAAGTTGAAAAAGAAAGAAAAAGACAATTTATATATACACCTGAGCTTTCTGAAGAAACATGCCAGAGCTGGTTCGAACTTCACTTTCGACGCTTTTACCTGATTCATTATCCGCCACCATTGATTTCTCTAACTTGTCCTTGGCCTGAAATTAACACGATTTTGTTTAAAAATCAAATAATAAATATAAAAATTTTCAAAAATAAAAAAGAAAAGAAAAATTGTCGCTTACCAGAGCAATAAGGTGATCACATTCATCACTCGATAAAAATCCTTTGTAAATGAAAGCCCTGCAAATAGCAAAAAAGAAAAATAAAAAATTTCACAATTTTGAATAAATTAAACTGGAAAAAATAAAAGTAGATAAAAAGGAGAAAATAAATTTACCTAGGGTGCCATGAGAGTTGAGTAACATGAGTCGGATCAAACGGAACCGAAGAAGTTCCTGTTTTAATTTTAAGAACCGATCCATTAATATCAGCCGAAACCAAACAAGACTGAAGGAAAATTAGAAGAAAGAATCCGAGAAAATGCTGAGAATCCATGAGAAAATGAAAACAAATATAATCGGCTTTGCTCCAATCCGTACTAGAATCGCAGAGATGAGAGACTTCGACTTTGAAGAGATTAGCTTTGTTTTTATTATTAGTTTTTAATATTTCATTTATTTTCTATTTAAGTGGGAATTTATTGGGCGGCCACGGGTTTTGTCGTGGAAGGCTTTTTTGATTGTTTACTGGAAACGTTAAAGGCGGAAAAAAAAGTGAATGTTTCTGGAAGCTTCTTCCTTTTATGACAAAAGAAATTAAACCAAAACGGTGCGTTTTACTTCTTTCCATTTTATAATCTTCAAAGATTACTGGTAGAGTTTTAAACAATTTTTTTAAATTAACTTTTATTAAATTAATTTTAAAACTTGAATTAGACGATATTTATTTAAAATTTTTTATTTAGGCAAATATATATGGTTAGCATGCACCTCCCAACACAAATTTAGAATTCATTTAATAGAACAACAGACAACATTAGAACTATTCCCATCACCAATATTGTCGAGCATGTTAACCATTGAAAGGTTATCCATCTCTAGCAAAATATATGACATTTTTTTTTGCCAAAGGGTGACGTTGCACCACAATATCTGAACGTTGCAACATCGTCATATTAGAGAATGACGTCGTGACAAGCAACCGCATATTGTCACGACATGGCATACTAATATGACCATGCCACGATAAGGAAACAACGATATCATGACGTCGGCCTAAGATTTTGACCAATTTACAATTTGGTCTTAATTCATACTTGTGTTAGCAAAAGAGTTTTCATAAGCTCGCGTGACACTTGAAATTTATTGTTTAGCATAGAATATATGTGAATTACATTAATTAGCATGTGAGGATGGTTGCATGGTAAATGTATGATTATAGTTGCTCCAACAATGATTGTAGCATCTTGTAACTTGGACTTGATAGACGACGTAATAATATTTCAATCAATTGCTCAATTTCGATTGGACTATAGACTGCTTAGATTATCTACTAATATATGTAATAGCTTGTTTTGTAGTGGTACTAAAAATAATGATTTTAGAATCTCGTCTTCCGATGATTGAGTCGATAAATATTATTAATATTTACGAGTCTATTATAGTATTATATTGATTTTTGGCCCAGTAATTTTATTGAATGGTTAGTAATTGAAGTACAAGGACTAAATCATAAAAACTGTAAAAGTTAAGCACTATTAATTTTTATTTGTTAAAAGGGCTCAATAGTATAACATCAAGGCTTTAAATGGAAAATTAGTCATTTTAGAAAGGAATGAACGGTTAGCAGGCATTTTATAGTTAATTGTTGTTAAATAATTGTCGAAACCATTTTTAATTTAAAAACGAGAATCGACTTTTGCAAACCAAAATTGGGAGTCGCCACCAATCCTTTTTTTTAGGTGTAATTGGGCCACCTTATAAAACATTTTGGTCCACGAATTTTAAGAAAACGGGCTCGAGAGTCAGTTACGTACAAGGAAGGATTAGCACCCTCGACACGCCTAAAATTGGTACTTAATTGATTAATTGGTATCTTAAATGTCGAAAATTAAAGATTTGGACAGAGTTCAAAATGCGATCCTCTTTTTATTGGCTTTTAAAACGTTTAGGTAAGTCAAATGTGTGCTAAAGATCATCTCACCTCGAGGTAAAACATTACATCCAGTACGTTAGGACATAACATTTTTGACCCTCAGAGGTGAGCTTGCCTTTAAAACGTGTGTTTTAGTTTTAAGAGGATATTTGAATATTCAAAATGAATAAAGAAAGCGAAACCCAGTACGTTAGGGCACGATCCTTTGAATTTCATGAATACCGAACATTGCCTTTATTTTAAAAATCTTAAGAGCGAACCGATAAAAGGATATTCAGATATTTAAAATAAACAAAGAAAGCGACACCCAGTACGTTAGGGCGCGATCCTTTGAATTCTTTAAATACCGAACATTGTCTTTATTTTAGAAAACAATTGAGAATAAATCTTTAAATAAATAAATTTGGATGATTGGAACTAAAAACGTGAATAATGATATGCCACATGAATATAACGAAACAATAATAAACTGAATAACATACACTAATACCTAAGATATAATAAGCATACGGAAAAATAATAACAGTAAACAGTAGTACTAAATCTAATAACATGGTAAATATAGCAATAATGATGTTAATGATATAAAAATATAATAGAAATGAAAATAAAATGTCAATGGTGATATTAAATATAGTAGTAAAAATAAAATAATAACTATGGTAAATCAGTAATAGTGAGAATTAATAAATAGCAATAATTTAGTATAGAAATAATATCAGATAAAAACTATGGTATATAAAAATAATAATAAAAATAATATAATAGGTCTATTAATAATTAAAAAAAACTTTAGCGAAAAATATATACATATAAAAATTATAATAATAATAGTAAAATAATAGTAGTAAATGGTAAAAAATAATAAATAAAATATAATAAGTATAATAAATAATAGTATAATAAAAATAATAATACAAAAAAATAAATCTAATAATAATAAATATAAAACTCAAATTAATTAATTTAATGGAAAAATAAAAAAAATAAAAAATGGTTTAAATTGAATTAAAAATAACAATTTTGGGGCAAATCAAAAATAAATGAAGGGAAATGGACTAATTTGAGCGTACGAATAACAAGGAAGGACCAAAAGGGAAACAACCCCTACCCTCCAAAACGCACAGCTTGAAGGAGACCAAAATGCAGTCAAAACAAACTTTAGGACCCAAAAAAAAAAATGAAAACTTAATTGCAAAACAATAAAAACAGAAGGGCTAAAAGCAACTGGACGAATTTAGAACAAATAAAGAAATTGAAATGAAATGGACAAAATTCTCACGTGATTGGAAGTGGAAAGAAAGTAATTCAATTCCAATGGAAATAGAAAAAAAAAGAATAATCCCACTCTAAATTGACGTAAGAATACCAAAAGTAATCCTCCTTTCAAAGAACCAGATCCCCCTATTTATATACACGGGATTTACTAAAAATAGCCTAACCAATTTAATAATAAAATAAAATAAAATAAAATAAAATCTTTCTATTTTTAGCCTTTTACCAAGTCAACAAAATTGGATAATCCATTAGTTTTCTCCATCTTTTTGATTTGGCCACAAATTAATGATTGTCTTTCAATTTGGCCCTTCTTGGCTTCGATTATTATTTTTTCCGGGCCCAGGCCAAAATTGGCCTATTACAGCTGCCCCTCTTTGCTCATTTTCGTGTAACGAGAATGGAGCAAAGACTTTAGAAAAAGGCCAAATTTGCCTGGGCTGGCCGAGTCTTGACTTCTTGGTGTAACCTCATCGCAACCCACTGCATCTTATTGCTTCAAGATGCCCCATTGCTGCTTTGTGGAGATACGATTTGTTGAAAGTTGATCTGCTTCACTCCTACTCAGCAAAGATAAGATCTGGTATATTTAGCCTGCTCCACTCCTGCTCAGTGAAGATAAGGCTGGTGGCTGAAATCTACTCATTGCCGATACATGGAGATAAGGTTCGTCAAAATTTGATCTGTTCCACTCTTGCCAGTGGGATAAGATCTGCTAGATTTAGCCTGCTCCACTCCTGCTCAGTGAAGATAAGGCTGGTGATTGGAATCTTCTCCATTGCCGATATATGGAGATAAGATTCGCCAAAATTTAATCTGCTCCGGTCCTGCTCAGCGAAGATAAGATCTGGTATGTTTAGCCTGCTCCACTCCTATTCAGTGAAGATAAGGCTGGTGGCTGAAATCTGCTCTATTGCCGATACATGGAGATAAGACTCGCCAAAATTTGATCTGTTCCACTCCTGCCAGTGGGATAAGATCTGCTAAATTTAGCGTGCTCCACTCCTGCTCAGTGAAGATAAGGCTGGTGATTGGAATCTTCTCCATTGCTGATATATGGAGATAAGATTCGCCAAAATTTGATCTGCTCTAGTCCTGCTCAGCGAAGATAAGATCTGGTATGTTTAGCCTGCTCCACTCCTGCTCAGTGAAGATAAGGCTGGTGGATGAAATCTGCTCCATTGCCAATACATGGAGATAAGACTCGCCAAAATTTGATCTGTTCCACTCCTGTCAGTGGGATAAGATCTGCTAAATTTAGCCTGCTCCACTCCTGCTCAGTGAAGATAAGGCTGATGATTGGAATCTGCTCCATCGCCGGTACGTAGAGATAAGATTCACCAAAATCTAATCTGCTCTGCTCCTGCTCAGCGAAGATAAGATCTGATATATTTAGCCTGCTCCACTTCTGCTCAGTGAAGATAAGGCTGGTGATTGAAATCTGCTCCATTGCCGATACATGGAGATAAGATTCAAAATTTGATCTGCTTCACTCCTGCTCAGTGAAGATAAGATCTGGTATATTTAGCCTGCTTCACTCCTGCTCAATGAAGATAAGGCTGATGATTGGAATCTGCTCCATCGCTGGTATGTGGAGATGAGATTCACCAAAATTCGATCTGCTCCGCTCTTGCTCAGCGAAGATAAGATCTGGTATGTTTAGCCTGCTCCACTCCTGCTCAGTGAAGATAAGGCTGGTGATTAGACTCTGCTCTATTGCCGATACATGGAGATAAGATTCAAAATTTGATCTGCTTCACTCCTGCTCAGTGAAGATAAGATCTGGTATATTTAGCCTGCTTCACTCCTGCTCAGTGAAGATAAGGCTGATGATTGGAATCTGCTCCATCACCGGTACGTGGAGATGAGATTCACCAAAATTCGATCTGCTCCACTCCTGCTCAGCGAAGATAAGATCTGGTATGTTTAGCCTGCTCCACTCCTGCTCAGTGAAGATAAAGCTGATGATTTGAATCTTGATCAATCTTGCTACATTGTCTACTGGGGAATCTATCTGTAGAAGAGTGATATGCTTATGCTAGATGATTAGGATGCCATGATCAAAATGAGTCAAATGCTCCTAACTAAATGTATTATGACTAACATTTGTATGAATGCAGAATGCCATGAAAATGATCCCTTTTTAAGTTGTCATTATTCTTTGTATGTTAAAGTTATCATTTCATCGATGTGGGTCTTCTTGCTCAGTTGATATTTTCTGACAGAAAACTTGTAGAAACAATCCATTCTGTTCAACTGGTTTGCCCCACTATAACTTCAAGGCCCAGTTTATTGTACTTCTGGGACATAAAGCTGTCACTACCTGCAAACACTCTCACTGCAACTCAAGGGAGATATAATCTGATTCTTCTTCAATCCATTCCCCCTGCAATTCAAGGGTATAGAATTTGACTCTTCTTCCATCAATTTGGTGTGTTACACCATTTCTTAGGTGTCATGACCGGATGTGTATGCCTGATATTTGCATGGATGCGGAATATCATTTTTCTCTTGAGAATGATCCCTTTTAAAGCTTGGGTTGACATTGCTCGTTATCTATCAAGATTATGTTACCAACGCAATATTTGCCTTTGACAGAAAGTCTTAAGGGGTAGTCTCTCGAACAATTCCAACCCTTAGGCTTGGTAAGTTCTAAACAATAGTCCAGTTTCAGGTTCTCGTATTATTTAGAGACTTCTAGAGTAATAAGTAGAACTCTTTTTGTGAAAGTATTATTAGTCCATTAATCATTACTTCAATGCAAAATGCTTGAAAGAGATCACAACAAAAGACAAGAATGAAATTAATTAAGAGCATAGCTCAAAACAATTAAATTATCAAAGATAGCCAATGTAATAAAATAAAATTGGTTGAGGCATATCTCGAAAAGAATAAGGTAATCAAGGATAGCAAACATGGGTAAGATAGAAAACTAGGTACCCCAGATATCGCAGCCTGAGCTCTTCTGTACAAACTTCTTGATGATCATTTTGAGCTCAATATGTGTTTAGAGGATCCGAAATACTTTGTCAATGCCCTCAGATGTAACATATTTCCTCATTGTCAACTCAGGCATAGAAAAACTATCGCATGCCCCACTTTTGATCAAAATTTGAGCCGCCCTTTTTGGGTTTTCAACTCAAATCCCCTTTGGTCTCAAAGCGCCCTTTGCAGGTTTTCGCCTTGGCCTCTCCTTTTCTTTTCATTTCTTTTTGTTTTTCTCTTTTTTTCTTTTCTTTTTTTTCTCTTTTTTCCTTTTTTCTCTTTTTCTTTTTGAAAGCGAAATGTTCTTCGATTAAATCTAAATTCGTAGGGTCAGGCAAGTTCTTGCCATCTATTTTGGTCAATATTAATGCCCCTCCAAGGATAAGGTCATTCTGAATTTGACATCCATTTTCTCTAAGATCCTTTTGTATGGGAAGGACTCTTCTCAAAACTAAGTTTCCTTGATGAAATTTTCTGAAACGATCTTTTCGTTATCACTCCGTATCATCTTAGCATATTTGATCGGAATGGATAGTTTTCGGTCTTTTTTCTTTAATCAGGTTCACTTGATTATCGGGACTGAATTTATTCGACTCCTACTCTACCAAAATTTGTGGAGAAGAAAACTCAAGTTTAACAGACAAAACTGCATTCATTCCATAAATCAACGAGAAAAGCGTTGCCCCTGTAGAGGTTCTGGTAGAGGCTCCCACGATTTTTTTTTGCCGTTCATTTTTTGGCAATGTGGTGTTTAATTTTAAATAGACCGGACGCTTCTGATATCGTGCTGCTGTTTAAATTTAGTACATCATCAGATGTGATCTTTTGGTACTCCATACTGACATAGTATTCGCTGGCTATTGACCTCGCGTCATTGGTACATGAAGCAGTATCCATCCATTTAGAAACATAATCAGCGACCACAAAAAGATGAATCGCTACTTGTCAGAGGCTTTTAGCGAAATCAGCTCGACGACATACATGCCCCACATAGAAAAAGATTATGGGTTCCACCGTTTCTTTATAACATGAGATTTGCTTCTCATTACCGTCATCAACAGATCAGAAGATAAGCTACAACCTTAGTCATCTTCAAAGTCTTGAGAACCCACTAAACACATATCTCGCTCAAAAAGAAATTTTAAGTTAGTAGCAGTGCCGCTCATATCATTGATATCTGGAGACCTGTTATGTGGGCGAAGCAAGATCTGAAAAATAATAGAATCCAAGAATGTAATCGTGAATGAAATGGCAATAAAGAAGAATGATTGTTTGAAATAAGAAACAAAGATGCATTTTATTGAAAATAAAGAATGCTGGACATAAGCCTATTTCACAAAAAAATTCTTATTGCCTTTAGGCTTAAAACAACAAGTGTGTTTTGAATATTACTCTAGATTAACCCTAAAAAATACAAGAATCTCTTCTACCGTCCCATTGTTCAAAACACCCCAAGGTATACAAAGGTTAAATTTTCTTTCTCACATCCTCGATTATCGCATTTACCCCATTATCAACATGGTTGGGTAACGGATTTTCTATACTGGACTGGTTGTCAAACTTCACAATGCCCATGTCGACAAGCCTTTCGACTAACTTCTTAAAAGGGATGCAATTTTCTATCGAGTGGCCCGTGATTCCCGCGTGGTATTCGCATTGGGCGTTTTCATTATACCACTTTGGGTATGGAGGTTGGGCGGGTTTCGAGTAGAACGGAGCTACCACACGCGCATCAAACAGATTTTGGTATAACTCCCTATAAGTCATCGGGATGAGAGTGAATTGGAATTTTTTTTGAGTTTAGCCCCGAGCTAGATTCCTGCCTTGAGGGACCTTGAAAGCTAGAAGTCACAGCTTTCGGCTGGCCTACAGTGACCAATTTGGAATACCCTTTGCTCACATTGCTCACTTCATTTTCATTTCTCTTTGAGGTTGACCTTTGGGTGCTTACTCCTGTACCTATCTTCCCGCATCTTACCGCATTTTCTATCATCTCGCCAGACATTATTATATCTGGGAAGCTCATGGTAGTGCTGCCCAACATATGGTTATGAACGGGGCCTTTAGAGTGTTAATGAAAAGCATTGATATTTCTCTCTTTAAAAGAGGTGGTTGTACTTGCGTGGCTACTTCCCTCCACCTCTGTGCATACTACCTGAAGCCTTCGCTTGACTTCTTCTCCATGTTCTGTAACGTGATCCTGTCAGGAGTTATATTAGTTACATGGCCATATTGCTTCATGAAGGCCTGCGCTAAGTCTTTCTATAATTTGACTTAAGTACGACTCAGCTGATTGTACCATTTCGCTGCAGCCCCACTCAAACTATCCTGGAAACAGTGGATCAACAGCTGATCGTTGTTGACATACCCCGTCATCATTTGACAAAACATCGTGATGTGAGCCTCAGGGCAGTTGGTTCCATTATATCTTTCAAATTTCGGCATCTTAAACTTTGGAGGAAGCACTAAGTCTGGAACCAAACTCAGTTCCTTTGCATCGACCCCACAGTAGTGATCAGCACTCTCTAACTCCTTGAACTTCTCCTCCAACCACTTGTATCGATCCTCTAATTGTTTTGGAAGCTCAGCCATTGCCTTTTCTATCTCTGCCGAGTCATCAAATTTAGGGACCTGGAGGTTTGCCAGATTGTCTCCAGGATTGGAGCTTGAACCTGTTGGGAAATTCATTGGTGCCAAGGTATCAGATTGATACTGAGGTCTAATATTAATAGACACCTTTGGCGGTTGAACACTTGTTGGTGCAAAGCTAGGAGGATATGCAGAGTCCTCATTATTGTCACCAATATCACCCATAGGGCCTTTCCCTTTATCAGGCCCTCCAGTTAACAGCTGTGTTAACTGGCTCATCATGCTTCTCTGGGACTCCAGCATTTGGTCTCTCATGTCTTGTTGGATCTTGGCCAACTGTTTGCATCTGAGCTTGTAGCTGATCCTGCATGTCCTTTTGCATCTGTTCCAACCTTTCTAACCTCTGATCCATATCCTTTGTTCCTCTTCGTGTATAGTACTGGTGTTCCAGGGTAACTAAATAAATGGTCACTAATTAATAGGGTTCTTTTGTGCAAATTAATGTATATGATGCTATGCGATGCAAATGCATGACATGAATGCAAAAGGAGACGTCGATTCTAATTCAATTCCATTTAGAAAACTTCACTGAAAAACAAAATCTTTTACATAAAATGAATTACATATACGGTCTTGCCCTAACACTCAAAGCTTTCACTCTCCTAAGAAGGGAGGCCAACTCTCGCCCCCGAGCTGACTCTGACTCATATTTGACACTTAGCACATCTGCTTGAACTGCCAAAGTCTGTAAATGTTCAGCCACCTCTCGTATCTGAGCTATAGCTTCACTTATGAGGTAATCCCTATCTCGATCCTGATCCTGTGATCGGTGAAGTTGCTCCCCTAGCTGCTTATTATTTGCTTTCAGTGATTCAATTTGATGCTCACAGTTCCGAAGTGCAGTCTCAAGTTCTTCTACTTTCCCCTTCAAATTCTCAACCTTACTTAAGCTAGCCCTTAATTCTATCACTGAGCTATGACTTCGATGCTGCTATAGTGTCATCTTTAACTCCGCTACCTGAGCTCTTAACATCTCCTTTTCACTTTGGCTATCATCCAAACTCTCTTTAAAAACAACTTCTCGAGCCTGAGCGGCATGGAACTTTCTCTCCCACCAATCGGCCTTAGCTTTCTCCTTTTGAACTTCTTGCCTCCACTGTTCAGACGTTTTACCTAGGCCAGCATTCCTCGTTGACTTATGTAGTTGCGTGTAATCAGTCTTCAGACTGTCCAGGTCCTCTTCAACCTTTCTCTTTCTCTTTCTCTTTCTCAAATTCTCGGCCTCAGACTTTTGAAGATCCACGTCTAGCTTCAAGTACACTTTTTCCTCCTCCAATTATTCTATTTTCTTTTCCAACTCCGAGGTTTTCTTTTTGAAGTCTTGCTTTATGATTTCCAGCTCGGAGAGGACCACTCGCAGATATTCCTCTATCGATCGAGCTTCTTCTAAATTTGGCCTCGGGATATTGTCATTACTCCACCATTCATTATACTCAGGAGTCACCATTGGATTCACAGCAACTCCTTTTATCCGGCAGATTTGGCTCCAGGCATTATAAACCTCGCGACTCTTTCCCTTGGAGTCCTTCTCTCCATACGAGAACCCACTTTGGTAAACTCTCACCTTTCTTTAACTGTGCATTCTCTGACCATTTTTGGACAACCGCGTGGTCTTTCATTTTATCAAGGAATTCGTTTTTCATGGTAAAATTTTCTACTAGTAACCGAACCGTATATCGACACCTCCTTTTATGATGCAAATGTTATGTAATGACTATTAAAGAAAAAAAAGAAAAAAGAAAAAACAAGTCAGAATCATGCATAAGAATAGAAATCAAAGCAATAAGGAAATTATCAAACACCTATTCGGGCAACCACTAGGGCTAGGTGTAGTTCTATCTAGGGCGGGTTCCTACAGCTCACTATGTGTAGTTTAGTTCTAGAGTAAAGGTACCTGAACCAGTAGATTCCTCGATCCTCGCCCATTATAGGTTCATATGGATCAAGTTCGGTTCAGGAGGATACATTTCCTTATGCCCATGCGGAGGTGAAAACCTCACGAAAACATAAGTACGGATGTACCCTAGAAGCGATCCCCTAGCCCATGCGGAGGTGAAAACCTCACGAAAGCATAGTTTCTCACTCCCACTTAAAAGGTGTGACCACAACGGTCATGCAATATGATGCGAGAGCATATCAAAAGATTCATCCAATGGCAAATTTAACAAGGCCACGAAAAATGCAATGCGAGGATCGTGTATTTAGAAAAAACTGAATTTCTAAATTTCGACAAGAAGATAGAAAATAATCAATTTACAGCTCAACTCTCTTATTGGTCCCCAGCGGAGTCGCCAAGCTGTCGAAACCATTTTTAATTTAAAAACGAGAATCGACTTTTGCAAATAAAAATTGGGAGTCGCCACCAATCCTTTTTTTTAGGTGTAATTGGGCCACCTTATAAAACATTTTGGTCCACGAATTTTAAGAAAACGGGCTCGGGAGTCAGTTACGTACGAGGAAGGATTAGCACCCTCGACACGCCCAAAATTGGTACTTAATTGATTAATTGGTATCTTAAATGTCGAAAATTAAAGATTTGGATAGAGTTCAAAATGCGATCCTCTTTTTATTGGCTTTTAAAACGTTCAGGTAAGTCAAATGTGTGCTAAAGATTATCTCACCTCGAGATAAAACATTACATCCAGTACGTTAGGACATAACATTTTTGACCCTCAGAGGTGAGCTTGCCTTTAAAACGTGTGTTTTAGTTTTAAGAGGATATTTGAATATTCAAAACGAACAAAGAAAGCGAAACCCAGTACGTTAGGGCACGATCCTTTGAATTCCATGAATACCGAACATTGCCTTTATTTTAAAAATCTTAAGAGCGAACCGATAAAAGGATATTCAGATATTTAAAATAAACAAAGAAAGCGACACCCAGTACGTTAGGGCGCGATCCTTTGAATTCTTTAAATACCGAACATTGCCTTTATTTTAGAAAATAATTGAGAATAAATCTTTAAATAAATGAATTTGGATGATTGGAACTAAAAACGTGAATAATGATATGCCACATGAATATAACGAAACAATAATAAACTGAATAACATACACTAATACCTAAGATATAATAAGCATACGGAAAAATAATAACAGTAAACAGTAGTACTAAATCTAATAACATGGTAAATATAGCAATAATGATGTTAATGATATAAAAATATAATAGAAATGAAAATAAAATGTCAATGGTGATATTAAATATAGTAGTAAAAATAAAATAATAACTATGGTAAATCAGTAATAGTGAGAATTAATAAATAGCAATAATTTAGTATAGAAATAATATCAGATAAAAACTATGGTATATAAAAATAATAATAAAAATAATATAATAGGTCTATTAATAATTAAAAAAAACTTTAGCAAAAAATATATACATATAAAAATTATAATAATAATAGTAAAATAATAGTAGTAAATGGTAAAAAATAATAAATAAAATATAATAAGTATAATAAATAATAGTATAATAAAAATAATAATACAAAAAAATAAATCTAATAATAATAAATATAAAACTCAAATTAATTAATTTAATGGAAAAATAAAAAAATAAAAAATGGTTTAAATTGAATTAAAAATAATAATTTTGGGGCAAATCAAAAATAAATGAAGGGAAATGGACTAATTTGAGCGTACGAATAACAAGGAAGGACCAAAAGGGAAACAACCCTTACCCTCCAAAACGCACAGCTTGAAGGAGACCAAAATGCAGTCAAAACAAACTTTAGGACCCAAAAAAAAATGAAAACTTAATTGCAAAACAATAAAAATGGAAGAGCTAAAAGCAACTGGACGAATTTAGAACAAACAAAGAAAAACTTAATTGCAAAACAATAAAAATGGAAGGGCTAAAAGCAACTGGACGAATTTAGAACAAACAAAGAAATTGAAATGAAATGGATAAAATTCTCACGTGATTGGAAGTGGAAAGAAAATAATTCAATTCCAATGGAAATAGCAAAAAAGAATAATCCCACTCTAAATTGACGTAAGAATACCAAAAGTAATCCTCCTTTCAAAGAACCAGATCCCCCTATTTATATACACGGGATTTACTAAAAATAGCCTAACCAATTTAATAATAAAATAAAATAAAATCTTTCTATTTTTAGCATTTTACCAAGTCAACAAAATTGGATAATCCCTTAGTTTTCTCCATCTTTTTGATTTGGCCACAAATTAATGATTGTCTTTCAATGTGGCCCTTCTTGGCTTCGATTATTATTTTTTCCGGGCCCAGGCCAAAATTGGCCTATTACAATAATTATTATAATTTTAAAAACATAAAAGAAATTATCATCTTCCATTATTTTTTCCTTTCCCACCTTTTGAAAACAGTAATAGGATAAAGAGAAGCCATTGTTGAATGCTCCAACATTCGACCCTTGCATGTAAGTCAAACCAAGCCCGTTTTTCATAAATTTTATATTTTCCAAATCATGGTAGCTCGATTTAGCTAACCAGAGTACTATTTCGCAAAACTGTTAAAGTGTAGAAATGAAAAAGGGAATAGTTTGTAATGTTTAAATGTTAGTTTTTGAACACAGGGACTAAACTGAATAAGTTGTAAAACTATCATGAGATGTTGATAATAATAGATTGTAGAGAATTATAGAAGGATGTATTTGAAATCAGATTGTAAAATGATGCTTAAATGTGAAAGTTATGGTTGTTTTGGTTTTAATGACTAAATTGAATAAAACGCGAAACTTTAGAGAACTACTAAAAATGAAAATTGAAAATTAAAATGCCCTAAGCATGAAATGGGATGTTATAGGGTATTTGAACTGATAAATTGAAATAAATTATCTTATAGATCAAGAATTGAATCAATCGGAAGTTAATCGAGAAAAATGGATAATTTCATATTAGTCCTCAACACCTCATTTACTACAATTTTTGCCAGGTAAGTTCATATGGTATAGTTATATATATAAATGTAATGTATGTGTTTGAATTACAAATTTGTATTATGTGAATGTACTTTGAATTGTATACAAATTGATACAAAAAGGTGCGAAAATGATTGAATTGTAAAGAATTGATTCGATGTATTAAATGTGCTCGGATGAATGTAAGAAATGATATGATACAATTGGCATAACAATAAGGTTATTTGCACGTTGTACGATATTTATAAATAAATGATACTGAGTATACTGACATATGAAGAATTAATTGTTTATACTGAAATCCAGTTTTGTTGCAGATTACTGAATTATATGTCTTTACAGAAACCTCGGTGTTATGGAGGGATTTCTTGTATTACGACATATGTTGCCTAAAGGCTTTGCACTTCAGTGCCCTAGTGTAGTGTAGTTAATGTTCTGGCAAGCTACCTGGTGCAGTGTAGTTATCTGTGTATCCGTATCTGTTTATTATAGTTCATTGGGCTAATCAATTAATAAGAAATAATTGAATGATGGTGTGTGTTATGATTGGAAATGGCTATATGTGAGTGAAAAAATGTAAATGATGTATATGTTTGATGATCCTAATAGAGTGACACTGAATTGAATTGTATTGTATAGATTGAAATGTTATAAAACTCGTATTTGATGATCTGTAACAGCCCATTTTCAGTGAAATCGAAATAGTGGTTTCGAGACTACAAATCTGAGTCAAAAAGAAAATTTATATTTTAACATTATTTGATGATCTGCATCATGATAGGAAAGATGTATAAAAATTTCGATAAGAAAATTTTAACGATTTCATGTTTAATTACATAAAGAACTAAATTGCATAAAATGCAAAAGTTGAATTCTAGTAGCTAGAAGGATTAAATAACTATAGAATTGAAAACTTGAGGTCCTTATATAGTAATTAGACCATTAAGAGAGGTTAGTAGATATTTATGATGAATCATCCAAGGAAATTAGAAAAAAAAAGGACTAAATTGGAATTTGAAATAAATAAAGATGATAATAGCCTAATATTATCTTATTTCATCTTATTCCCCCAAAATTCTATGGAAACCCTAGGAAAGATAAATAAAATCAAGCAAGCCTAATTGGGCAAGTAACCTTGTCCCGTTTTTAGTAATTTTTACATTTCCAAGATCGGAATAACTTAGGCTATCTATTTTGGGGATTAATTGGTAAAGTTATCAAAGTATTAAAGTTTTGCCATGGATGAATATGCTGAAATTTTGAAATTTATGATAGAAAATGAAAGGTTGTTGATAAATAAACAACTTTTGTTAAAGGAATTTTGATGAAAACATAATTTAGGGACTAAATTGCATGAATTTTATTTTCCGAACCTAGAGATGAAATCGTCATTAATTAAAAGTATAGGGGCAAAATGGTACTTTTGCCTAAGATGTGAATTAGGTTGATTTGAATGTGAAATGTAGTAAATTGATGATTAAATTCATTTTTATATATTCGGAAAGTCCAAATACAAAATTGGATCGAGGAAAACAAAAAGTATCAGATTAGTAGATTCTTGTATACGAACAAGTATTGAGGTAAGTTCATGTAACTTAATTATGCAACTACATGTTTGAATTGATTTGAATAATTTGTATGTGAATGTTGTATTGGCCATGTGTATGAAATCTGCTCGCTTATTTGGAAAATACCCGAGAAAAGTTATATCCCGTTTAAATGAATGAAATCCGATTGGATACAGGATTCTGTTTCTCGAAACGGTAGTGGTCCAGCATTTGTTGCGGACATACTGATATGCGTGATATGAAGTAATAAAATTTATAAAATATGATCGTACCAAAAACTAACTAATATCACGATTTTAAGGCAAGCGCACCTATCGAACAGTAGTATAGCTTAGTGGCAAGACCGAGATATCGAACCCAAAGGAACCAAAAGTACTAGTACTAACTTTCTTTCTATTATTGAACCTAGAAATAAAAAGAGGATTTTTATTAAACTAAACTAATTATTAGACTAAGCTAAGAATGCACAAAAAGTGAATTGGGGAAAAACTCTTTAGGAAAATTGATTGATTTGGACAATACTCAAGGGAGAATCCACCTAGACTTCACTTGTTATCAACTCTTGAACTAGACAATTTATTCACTTGACTTGATCCGTAGAAATCCCTAAATTATGTTAATATCTCTCTCGAGACTAAAAACAACGAACCCTAGGTTGATTAATTGAAGTCTCTTTTTAATTAAAACCCCTAGTGTTATATTAACTCGATCTATGGATTCCCTTATTAAGTTGACCCTAATCCGGCAGATTTTCGTCGTCCTATGTCTAGGATTGCGAGCAACTCCACTTAATTATGCTAGATCTACTCTTAGATAGGGACTTTTGCTCCTCTGAATAATCACATCAATACTTGAATCAATATCCTGGAATATTAAAGCGAGAATTAATAACACATAATTAAGAAAAACTCAAGTATTTATCATATAATTCAAGAGAAAATAATAACAAGATCTATCTTAGGTTTCATCCCCCTCAAGTATTTGGGGGATTTAGTTCATAATTATAAAAGAAAACATCTCAGAAGGATAATGATAATAAAACATAAAGAACCCTAAAACCCCTGTGAGAAATTGAAAGGAGATCTTCAGTATTGAAGGAGAATTCGGCTTCTGAGATAGATCAATCGGCTTCCTTTGGAGTAATTCCTTGCTTCTACTCTCTGTGTAGGCGGGAATAAAACACACCCTTAGCGGGGAATAAAAGCACCCTTTTGTAGTTGCCTCCTAGGGTCTTTATATAGAGTTTTGGAATGCCTTTCTTAGCCCCTAAGTACCCTTTTCCGAGTGAAATTTAACTTCCTTTCGACAGGGACACACCCGTGTGCCATGCCCGTGTGGATCAAGGCCCAGGCTATGCTCGGGCCTGTTAGGGCGGCACAGCCGTATGGTCTAGCTGTGGAGTCAGGGTTGGGCCGTGTTTGAGCTCAAGGTGACACGGCCGTGTGACACGGCCGTGTGGCGAACCTCCAGGCCGTGTTGTTTTCATACTTTGGCCCATTTTCTCTATTTTCAGCTCGTTTCTCATTCTTTTGACTTTCCTATGCTCTCCTGAGTATAAGACATGAAATAAAAGGATTAGGAGCACCAATTTCCACAAATTCAAAGATAATTCATCCAGAATTTAGGCTAAGCATGAGGTAAAAACATGTATAATTTATCGTTTATCAAATACCCCCACACTTAAGCCTTTGCTTGTCCTCAAACAAAATCTCAACTCACAATTAAGAATCATTGTTCTCAACTTATAATCCTTATTAATAATGTTTCAAACTAATCCACAAGTAATCATACAATGAAAATTTAACCAAAAGAATATTAAAGTTTCAAACACTCTAAGTTGAGAATTTTATCACAGCAACATAGGTTTTCTCCCTTCTCCTAAGTAATTACCTTTCAATCAAAATCATAAGATTTGACACCCTCACTAAAGATTCACTCTATCCACTCAAAGTGTTTAGGGTTCAAAAATTAAGCACTTTTTAGTCAATCTGAAAAGTTATTACCATAAGCTTGTAAGAAAATCAAATCTCCACCACTATAGATTGATATGACACATCGATCAAAAGGTCTTTCAATGGTTGTAATGGGGCTTTGGTTGGGGGAGTTGCCACAAGCTGAAAAAGAGGGTTAGAATTGAAACTGAATTGAAAAATCATCTAGCTAGAAAAATCTCTATCACTGGAACATATTTTTAGAGTTAAGCCTTATGATGATGTCGTTCTGGATTCGGTAGCTTAGAATAGAAATATGCAAAAAATATGAAACTATAACTAAAATATGAATTATAACTGAATTACCTTTTTTTTTAGGAACAACTCAGATACAATATATTGGATGTTTACAAACTTTACACTGAAAAAGAGAATGAAGCTAGATAATAATTCAACTCAAATCTTGACAAAAATAGGGATCAAAATAATTGAATGGAATTCAACAAAAAATGGGTTATAGGTTAATATTAGAGGTAAGTCAAAGAATGGGTTGTTAGGCTCAATGGGGTTCACTAGGGGTTAATTTATGGAGGTAGGCTTTTATGGAGTAAATGGGCTAAACCTAGGTGCCTTTATCATTTCGGTATATCAAATCAATGATGTGGTCTCGACATGTATAATCAAAGCAAGTTCTAGAATAGCAAATCAGTATTGACTTACTCAAAGCAATAATAAAAGTGAGCACGAAAGGATGTATGCTCAAAAGGCTAAAAAATCTCACCAGAATTATGGCTTTTGATGTCAATCCTGCGAATTTCGCATCTTAAGATAACACTTAAAATTAGGGAAAATAACCTAGAAAAAATTTAAATTCTCAAAAATTTCAACTTATCATGCTTGATTCTCTAATACCTTAAAGTTTGAATAATCAGAGTACAATTTCCTATGTCTTAATTCTCAACATATCAATAAAAATCATATATCAATCAGAATTAATTCCTAATAGGAGATTGAGACTAATGTAGAGAGTGAAAGTAAGAATTCAAAATTTTGAGAACAATGCAAAATGTTAGTTGTAAAAATTTTTCAGGGGTTCGAAATGAATGTAATGACTGAAAGTAAGTTTCCCCCCACTTAAGATGTACATTGCCCTTAATGTACAAAGATACATTAGTAGCAATAGAAGTATAATATCATAAGATAGGGAAAGGAATGAAACTCCTTGAATTGGATGAATTCTTGTGAGGTGGTTGTAGCTGCAGAGTGTCTGGGAAAAAGGAAAGATGGAAGTGGATACTCTGGTGGTGGTAGTGGTTGTTGTCCACAGCTGCTCTGCCGGAAGAGTATGATTTGGATTTGAGCTGTAAAGCTCCTTTGAAACTGCGATAGCACTTAAGGGGTTTTAGATATTTGAAGATTAGAATAATTACTCGTTAGGAAATGGTCGATAAAATTATAAAATTGAAAACTAAATTGAAATATTCTGTAAACATAAAGATCGAAATAAAGATAAAGAAAAATCTAAAAATTCTAAAGAAACATAAAGTTTAAAAGAAGGTAAAAATAAAGAACAAGAATAAAAATAAAAATAAAGATAAGAGGAATAGAAAGTCCTAATCCTCAGATAGTCCGCAAGGTAGGGATGGTGGTGCGATGTGAATATGCTGACAAATCTGAGCTAAGGTTGCATCAATGTGATCAAATCTTTGAAAACATTGTTGCTCGAATCATGTGAAGCGCTCAGCTAAGTCAGCATGAGAAGCTGCCGCATGAACTGGTCGGCGAGGGGGTGGTGGCTCAGTCGATGCCTCCTCCTGGGGTGGGACATCATCAGTAATGTCCTCGAGGTCCTCTTGCTCGGCATCCCGGAGTAATCAATACTGTGAAGGATTGGTCTCGCGTCGACGCTGAATCATCCTCATATGTAGCATAGTTTGGATGCCCTGAGGGGACATCTGGCTGATCAAGGTGTAGGAGGATGTCTAGGCAGCGGTGTTAAGTATGCCGAAGTAGTGGGCCAGTCGCGTGATGTATGGGCCCATCGAAATTACGTCCTTATGATGTCGCTCCGTCTGATGCTAGATGGCATGGGCAATTAAGTATGCAAGATCGATCACATGTGCATGTGCCATGCTCCATAAAAAGTAGGCGTCGTGAGTGTTGACGACGTCGGTACTTTAGCGTCTACCCGTTAGTGTTTGTGCGAGTAAGGCGTGAAGGTATCGCAGAGATGGGGTGAGAGCTATCAGTTTGGAACGACGGGGTCGTATATGGATGAGGCTGGGACCAAGGCTTCCTAACACTTAGATGGTGATAGATGGATGTGGCAGTGGAGCTCGAAGAGGTCCTCCTCTTTTATGAACTACTCAGTGTACAGGCCTAGTGCTGTACACTGAGCTGACGGACGAGGCCTCCTAAACGGAATTGGATTGTCCCTGGATCATCGTATCGGCTCATGACAGTCTGAAGATGAAATGTGAAACAGAACTCAAGGGTGAGTTCGAGATAGGTGGGCTCTACAATCCTAAAAAACTGGTCCCAAGGGTCCGTCGTCAATAGGGCCCGAACTTTGTCCCTAGGTGGACCTATTCTAGTGTGGCCCAGTCGATGCACCTTTCGACTCCGAGAGGTCTCGCCCTCAAAATTTGAAATAGTTCTTCTTGGGAACCTTACGAGAATTAGAGGAAAGGATGGCGAACTTCGGTGATGGGTCTAGAGGAGGAGCCGCCGGGCCCCTTTCGCTTTTTAGAGGCAGGGACAGCTGCTTTCTTTCCTCAAAAAGATGACATAATTCCTAAAAACAAAAACGAAAAAGGGCATGCAGTAGTCCTAAAAGTATTCATAAGTTCTTTAAACAAAATGATAGTTTTATGCTAATTAGAACTTACTAACCGAGGGTTGATTTTACTAATCTAATACCAAATTTGATTCATCCTAAGCATAGAACTTCTAGCAAGAAAATAATGGCTGGTTTTTGTGGGTTTTTATAATCAAAATATTCCTAAAGCCTATTGCATGAGATAGGTAAAAATGGCAGCTAAAGAATGATTCAAAGTAGCATCATGAAGTTTCTAGAGTAATCATGCTAAAAGAATGAGATTCCTATCAATAATCATGCAAATAACTGAATAAGTGAGATTATTAACAGATAAATAGATAAAAGACATTAAAATTAAGGAGAAAAAGTGAGAAAAGAGGAACCGAATGGTAGTTATAGGGCAAAACACAGTCGTGGCGAAGGCTACACGGGTATGGATGCGTGGTTAATGGTGGCGGCGTTGCTAGGTAGGGCTGGTATGAATAGTGGTGGAGAGGTTTTTAGGGTTTAGGTGAGGAAGAAGGTGAATAGTGGGCTGTTTATATAGGATTTTGGGTCACACGGGCATGGTACACGCCTGTGTAACTTGGGGTTAGCCCGTGTGGTTCGAAATTTAGGGGTTTTGGCGCGCCTGGTTCGAGACACACGCCCGTGTTCCTAGGGCGTGTTGAGGCACACGGCCCTGTCGCACGGCCGTGTCCTTCGATGTTTGCTTCTCCCACGGCCGTGTAAGGGGTCACACGCCCGTGCTTGAATTAGCAGGTTCGACCATGGTCTTAGGGCACGGGCGTGTCGCACGCCCATGTATAGTTTTATAGTGTCGTCCACGGGGTAAAGGCATAGCCATGTTCGATCTCACATGCCCATGTATATTTGGTGCCACGCCCGTGGGAATTTAACGCATCCCGTGTTTGGGGATTTACTTTTGACCCTGTTTTCACACGGTCGTTACGCACGACCGTGTTTTATCCCATTTTTGTCCTATGGCCTTAGGCACGACCGTGTGTCTGGCCGTATGGGTTTGAAAAGCCTGCATTAAAATTGAATTAGTTAGTCATTAAGTAATCAGGATTAAAATATAAAGGAAATCAAAATTTGTTAGTGCTCGGGTTGCCTCCCGAGAAATGCTTATTTAGAGTCTAAGCTCGACTCTGCTTGTATGTATCATGACGAGGGCTCGTGGAGCTGAAGCTCCTCTCTTTTATTCTGAAACTCCTCACCTTTATAATGTTTAAGCCGATGACCGTTTACCTTGAAAGTGTCGTGGTTTGGATGAGTTACCTCGACTGTGCCGTATGGGAAGACAGTTTGAACAATGAATGGGCCTGACCATCTTGATTTAAGTTTTCCAGGGAATAGTTTAAGCCTTGAGTTGTATAGCAAGACATGATCGCTAGTTTTAAACTGCTTAGGTTGTCTTAAACGATTGTCATGGCGTCGCTTTGTGGCTTTCTTGAATAATCGTGAACTTTCGTATGCATTACAGCGCCATTCATCCAGCTCATTTAATTGCATTAGACGTTTCTCACCTGTGAGTTTAAAATCCAGATTTAGGAATTTGATAGCCCAAAATGCTTTATGTTCAAGCTCAAAAGGTAAATGACAACTTTTTCCGTAAACAAGTCTATAAGGAGATGTTCCTATAGGGGTTTTGAATGCAGTTCTATAGGCCCATAAAACGTCATCTACTTTACTTGACCAATCTTTCCTGTTTGTTTCTACCATTTTCTCTAGTATACGTTTTAATTTTCTATTTGTTACTTCAACTTGTCCACTAGTTTGTGGATGATAAGGGGTAGCCGTTCTATGGTGCACTCCATATCTTTTAAACACTTTATCAAATTGGGCATTGCAAAAATGAGTACCCCTATCACTGATAATTATCCTAAGTGTTCCAAATCGAGAGAAAAGTTTTTTTAGAAAACGTACCACCATTCTAGCATCATTAGTAGGTAAAGCTTAGGCTTCCATCCATTTTGACATGTAATCTACTGCTACTAATATGTATTTATTCCTAAATGAAGTAGGGAAAGGACCCATGAAATCAATACTCCATACATCAAATATTTCACATGAGAGTACATATGTTTGAGACATTTCATTACACTGAAAGATATTACCTGTCCTCTGGCATTTATCACAAGAGGTCACATACCTGTTGGCATCTTTGAAAAGGGTGGGCTAGTAAAAACCTGATTCGAGTACTTTGTGTACGGTTCTATTTCCACTGTGGTGGCCTCCTTTGGTCCAGAATGGCAGTGATCCAGAATTTTATATGCTTCCATCTTAGTGATGCATCTTCGAATGACTTGATCTGCGCAAATACGAAAAAGGAAAGGATCTTCCCAAAAGTAATTTTTCACATCAGTGAATAATCGCTTCTTTTGCTGATGGATCAAACCTTTTGGGGTTATGTTAGCTGCTAAATAATTTGCGAAATCGGCAAACCAAGGAACTTCAGCTTCTGCTATGACTAAGAGTTGTTCTTCAAGAAACGAGTCATTTATTTCGGCTTTGTCGAGGTCCTTGAGGTGTGGATTTTCCAATCTTGAAAGGTGATCTACTGCCAAATTTTCAGCTCTTCTCTTGTCTTGTATCTCTAAGTCGAATTCCTGTAATAATAAAATCCATCTTATTAATCGAGGTTTTGCATCAGTTTTAGTTAAAAGATAACGATGAGCAGAATGGTCAGTATAAACGATGACTTTATACAATTACAGATATAATCTAAATTTGTCAAACGCAAAAATCACAGCTAGCAATTCTTTTTCTGTGGTAGTATAGTTCTCTTGCGCGGCCGTCAAAATTTTGCTAGCATAATAAATCGGTTGAAAGTGTTTGTCCCTTCGTTGTCTTAGAACTGCACCTACTACAAAATCACTCGCATCACACATTAGTTCAAAAGGTAAATTCCAATCAGGTGCAATTATAATTGGGGCATTAACTAATTTTTCTTTGAGAGTGTTAAAAGCCTCTAAACATTCTTGATCAAAATTGAAACGCACATCTTTTTCTAGTAATTTTGTTAAAGGCTTAGCTATTTTAGAAAAGTCTTTAATAAATCTTTGATAAAAGCCAACATGTCCTAAAAAACTTCTTATAGCCTTAACCGAATTAAGGGGAGGTAATTTTTCAATAATTTCAATTTTTGCTTTATCAACCTCTATCCCTTTACTAGAAACTTTATGTCCTAATATAATACCTTCTTGAACCATAAAGTGACATTTTTCCCAATTAAGCACAAGATTTGTCTCCTCACATCTTATTAGAACGCATTTTAAATTATTAAGACAAAGTTGGAAGGAGTTACTGAAAATCGAAAAGTCATCCATAAATACCTCCATGATGTCCTCCACGAGTTCGTCAAAGATAGCTAGCATGCATCGCTGAAAAGTAGCAGGGGCATTACATAATCCAAAAGGCATTCTACGATAAGCAAATGTACTGTATGGACATGTGAATATTGTCTTTTCTTGATCTTCTAGAGCTATCGGGATTTGGAAGTAACCAGAGAGGCCATCCAAAAAGCAGTAATACATATGTCCTGACAGTCTTTCCAACGTTTGATCAATAAAAGGTAAAGGAAAATGGTCTTTTCTGGTTGCATCATTTAGCTTTCTATAATCAATACAAATTCTTCATCCTGTGACTGTTCTTGTAGGAATTAATTCTTTTTTTTCATTAGATACCACAGTCATGCCTCCCTTTTTAGGAACAACCTGCACAGGACTTACCCAAGAACTGTCAAAAATAGGATAAATAATTCGTGTATCTAGAAGTTTAATTACCTCGGCTTTTACAACTTCCTTCATGTTGGGATTCAATCGTCTTTGAGCTTGCACACATGGCTTATATTCATCTTCTATTAAAATTTTGTGGGTGCAAAAAGAAGGGCTAATTCCTTTAATGTCAAGAATCTTCCAAGCTATAGCCTTTTTGTGTACTTTAACAGTTGGAGTAATTCCTCTTTCTCTTTAGCTCTTAAAGCTGATACGATAATGACTGGTAGTGTAGAATCATCTCCCAAGAATGCATATTCAAGTGCTCAGGCAATTGTTTTAATTCTAATTTAGAAGGTTCATCAATCGAGGGTTTTTGTCTCAATTTGTCATTTATCTTAATACCCTCATAACTTATATGTCTTAAAGCAGGTTCGTTAGAGTCTAAGTCCTTTATCACTTTCTTTATTTCAGTGGTGGCTTCATCTTCCTCCCCACCTTGGACAAGACACAGTTCCAACGTGTCTTCAAGAGTGATTTCCTGAAAGGAGTCTTGAACAGAATAATCAATATAATCAATAAAATAACAGGAATCATCTTGTTATCTTGAGAATTTCATAGCATCTTAAATTTTAAAAACAATTTCTTCATCACCAACCTTAAGTACGAGCTTACCATCCCATACATCAATAACAGCTCTAGCAGTAGCTAAGAATGGGCATCCTAAAATTAAAGGTACCTCAACATCCTCATCCATGTCAAGCACAATAAAATCAACTGGGAATATAAATTTATCAACTTTTACTAATACATCCTCAATGATTCCCCTAGGATATTTAACAGATCTATCAGCTAATTCTATACTCATCCTAGTGGGTTTTGGTTCCCCTAGACCTAGTTGCTTGAACATTTTATAAGGCATTAGGTTAATACTGGCGTCTAGATCAGCTAAGGCTTTTTCAATGTTTAAACTGCCAATTAAGCAAGGAATAGTAAAACTTCCTGGATCTTTCAGTTTGGTAGGCAGCTTATTTTGAAGGATAGCTGAACACTCTTCATTGAGTTCGACTGTGGACAGATCTTCTAACTTCCTTTTATTTGTTAGAAGCTCCTTTAAAAATTTTGCATACGTAGGCATCTGCAAAATTGCTTCAACAAAAGGTAAGTTAATATGTAACTGTTTAAAAAGTTCAAGAAATTTACCAAATTGAGCATCCATGCGGTCTTTCTTTAACTTTGCTGGATATGGTATGGGTGGTTTATACTCTTTAACTGCTAATGGAGCACTTTCTTTAGGTTCTGCTTCCTCTACCTTTTTCTTTTCAGATTCTTGAACAGGCTTTTTTTCAGGTTCAGCTAGTACTTTTCCATCCCTTAAGGTAACTGCTTTCACATGTTCCCTAGGATTAGGTTCAGTATTACTCGGCAAACTACCTTGTGGTCTATCAGATATCATCTTTGCGAGTTGACCAATCTGATTTTCGAGCCTTTGAATAGAAGTTTGTTGGTTCTTAAGTACCGTTTCATTGTTGTGAAAATGGGTCTTTGATACGGAAATAAATTTTGTGAGCATCTCCTCAAGGTTTGGCTTTTTCTCTTGTTGGAATGGTGGCTGTTGGAATCCCGGAGGAGGTGGTTGTCTTTGATTGCCTTGACCGCCCCATGAGAAGTTAGGGTGATTTCTCCAACCTGTATTGTAAGTATTGCTGTAAAGATTATTTTGAGGTTGAGAATTATTACCCATATAATTCATTTGTTTGTTTTCTATGCTATGTTCATAGGGATGGTACTCTAGGTTGCTTACTCCTCCTAGGTTTGAGTCATACTGCATGACTAGATATACCTGCGTAGAACCAATAAAACCATCAATCTCTTTATTTAAAAGTTCTACCTGAGTTGAAAACATTGTGACTATATCAATATTGAAAACTCCTGCCGCTTTTGTCGGCTTTGTCCTCATGACTTGCCACTGATAGTTATTCAGTGACATTTCTTCTATAAACTCATAGCTGCTTTGGGTGTTTTATTGTTGATTGTTCCACTGGTGGCTGCATCAATCATCTACCTTGTTGAGGGGTTCAAACCGTTGTGAAAGGTTTGAACTTATAGCCACAGAGGTAACCCATGGTGAGGACACCTTCTTAATAGGTCTTTGTATCTTTCCCAAGCATCGTAAAGTGTCTCTAAATCCATCTACACAAAAGAAGAAATATCATTCCTTAGTTTTGCTGTTTTAGCTGGAGGAAAATACTTAAGTAAAACTTCTCGGTCATTTATTCCCATGTAGTGATGAACCTTTGTGGTAAAGAATTTAACCACTATTTAGCCTTGTTTCTCAAGGAAAATGGGAATAGCCTAAGATGAATGGCATCATCAGAAATGCCATTTATTTTGAATGTATCGCATAATTCTAAGAAATTGGCTACATGCGTGTTGGGATCCTCATCCTGCAAACCATCAAACTAAACAAATTGCTGTATCATTTGAATAGTGTTAGGTTTCAGTTCAAAATTATTTGCAGCCATAGCAGGCTTAACAATGCTGGATTCAGTACCAGTTAAATTAGGTGTAGCATAATCATACATAGTACGCGGAGCAGGATTTTCATTGATAGGATTTGCAGCTACTACAGGGGGTAGCTGATTATCTTGATTGGTTTCCATCTCTTCGGTAAGTTCTGGCTCTTTTTCTTGTCCTTGTTCTGGATATTGCAAGCTTCTTCTTATCTCTCGGCGAGTTCTGCGAACGGTAGCTTCTAAATCTTCGTCAAAAAGTAGTGGTCCTCCTGGGTTTCTTCTAGTCATAAACTAGAGATACCTGGAAGGAAAGAAAATTTAGTAAATAAAAAATAAAAGTAGAAATAAGCTGAAAATAAATAAAAGTAATAATGGTTAAAGTAATAAAAATCGAGTGTTCCTAATATTTTAGCTTCCCGGCAATGACGCTAAAAACTTGATATGCGTGATATGAAGTAATAAAATTTATAAAATATGATCGTACCCAAAAATAACTAATATCACGATTTTAAGGCAAGCGCATCTATCAAACAGTAGTATAGCTTAGTGGTAAGACCGAGATATCGAACCCAAAGGAACCAAAAGTACTAGTACTAACTTTCTTTCTATTACTTAACTTAGAAATAAAAAGGGGATTTTTATTAAACTAAACTAATTATTAGACTAAGCTAAGAATGCACAAAAAGTGAATTGGGGAAAAACTCTTTAGGAAAATTGATTGATTTGGACAATACTCAAGGGAGAATCCACCTAGACTTCACTTGTTATCAACTCTTGAACTAGACGATTTATTCACTTGACTTGATCTGTACAAATCCTTAACTTATGTTAATATCTCTCTCGAGACTAAAAACAACTAACCCTAGGTTGATTAATTGAAATCTCTTTCTAATTAAAACCCCTAGTATTGCATTAACTCGATCTATGGATTCCCTTATTAGGTTTGACCTTAATCCGGTAGATTTTCGTCGTCCTATGTCTAGGATTGCGAGCAACTCCGCTTAATTATGCTAGATCTACTCTTAGACCTAGGATTGCGAGCAACTCCGCTTAATTATGCTAGATCTACTCTTAGACAGGGGCTTTTGCTCCTCTGAATAAGCACATCAATACTTGAATCAATATTTTAGAATATTAAAGCAAGAATTAATAACACATAATTAAGAACAACTCAAGTATTTATCATATAATTCAAGAGAAAATAATAACAAGATCTGTCTTAGGTTTCATCCCCCTCAAGTATTTGGGGGATTTAGTTCATAATTATAAAAGAAAACATCTCAGAAGAATAATGATAACAAAACATAAAGAACCCTAAAACCTTTGTGGGAAATTGAAGGGAGATCTTCAGTATTGAAGGAGAATTCAGCTTCTGAGATAGATCAATCGGCTTCTTTTGGAGTAATTCCTTGTTTCTACTCTCTGTGTAGGTGGGAATAAAACACACCCTTAGCTGGGAATAAAAGCACCCTTTTGTAGTTGCCTCCTAGGGTCTTTATATAGAGTTTTGGAATGCCTTTCTTAGCCCCTAAGTACCCTTTTCTGAGTGAAATTTAACTTCCTTTCGACAGGGACACACCCGTATGCCATTCCCGTGTGGATCAAGGCCCAGGCCGTGCTCGGGCCTGTTAGGGTGGCACGGCCGTGTGGTCTGGTCGTGCGAGTAGGGGTTGGGCCGTGTTTGAGCTCAAGGTGACACGGCCGTGTCACACGGCAGTGTGGCGAACCTTCAGGCCATGTTGTTTTCATACTTTGGCCCATTTTCTCTGTTTTCAGCTCGTTTCTCGTTCTTTTCACTTCCCTGTGCTCTTCTGAGTATAAGACATGAAATAAAAGGATTAGGAGCACCAATTTCCACAAATTCAATGATAATTCATCCAGAATTTAGGCTAAGCATGAGGTAAAAACATGTATAATTTATTGTTTATCACATACCATAGCTTGAAAAAGCATCATGATATAAGCCCTTTCAAGCTTCCTGTTATAGTGTTCTTGCGAGCTTTTCGTTTATAGCTCTTCAGAGCATTTTGATCGATTGTGATCCTGCATATGTTGCAGACACAAACACAGCTTTTTGTGAGCATCCCGTTATGTGATTGGTTGTGATCCTGCATATGTTGCAGACACGAACGTAACTTTACATGAGCATCCTATTAGTGTTCGCTTGAACTTCCCGTTTAAGGCTATTCGATACTTCCTGATAAGTACTTTTCGGAGCTTCCCGTTAAGTGCTTTTTAGAGCTACCCGATATAGGCTCTTTGTGAGCTTCTCGTTATTAAGCCTAGATAAGCTTCCCGTTACATGGCTCAATGAGCTTCCCGTTATAGTGCTTGAGAGAGAGCTTTCTATTTAAGTGCTCTGATGAGTACTTCCAAACATGAAATGACGGATTTCTAATTTTTACATTTTATGTGTACTATCCTCGTATCCATTGAGATTTCAAATGATTTAACGGGTGAAATTCTGACATGTAGACAAGTGAAAATCAAAATGGAAATTAATATCTAAATAATATATGGCATGCATAGAATTTGGTATTCGAGGGGCTCATCGTTGTTATTGATATTTATATGAAATGAATAACTAACATGTTTAATGAGATTGTGTGCTTAGGCTATGGCCAAATTGTTTGGATTACATGTGTACACTTGCTTATTGTATAAATGCATGGTAAGTTAATTTCCTATTATACGGGCTTACTAAGCACTAAGTGCTTACTCTATTTTATTTCATCTGCTTTATAGTGATACGAAACCTAGTTGGATTAGACGCTTAGCGGAGATCACTCACACTATCCACCGACACATTTCGGTACAAATATGATACTAAATATAGATATAATGGCATGTATAAGTCTTGGTTAGCCAATGTTGGCATACAAATATTTTGGTTGTAAATAGCCATTGGAATGGCTCATGATGTATGTGTTTTGGTATATTAACATATGGGTAAATATCATGTTTGATATAAGTGCTTAACTTGGTTTATGAATATTAGTATGATATCAAGTAAATATTCTCAAATAGAATAAATTCACAAACATGGATTTGTGAACTGATATGGTAGGTATGAGACTTGAGTTTTGCATGATTTAAATGTTTTGGATTGGCCTTTGGTTATGTTAAAATGTTTGTGTATGTGGATGATCAATTAGGTGAGAAATAAGGCTTGGAAATGGTCTTATTTTGTCTACACGGACGTGTGTTTTACCCACAGGTGTGTGGCTTGGCCATGTGACCCCTGCACTTAATTAAGTTGCAAGTCATAGAGTTACACAGGTTAGGGACACAGGCATGTGCCCCACCTTATATGCCACACAGCCTGAGACATGGGCATGTCACTTGCTCACACGGCCTGACCACATGGGCGTGTGACCCCTAAACCTAGGAAAATTTTTGAAATTTTGTGAAAAATTCTCTGAGTTCCCGATCCTGAACTGACTCGTTTTAATGTATGTTTTGGGCCTCGAGGGTCCTAATAAGGGACTTTACGATAAATATCTGACATGTATGATAAAATGATTTAAAATGTCTGTATTTATTCTGAAAGTTCTGGTAATGCTCCATAACCCTATTTCACCAACGGATACAGGTTAGGGATGTTACATTTGTTGGTATCAGAGCTACAATTTAGCCAATTCTCGGACTAACATAGCATGTACGAGTCTAGCTATACATGCCATTATATAATTTGTGATAGTGTGATATCTCCTAACCATTTTAAACATGTTTCTCATATAATAATGTCATCCAGTCGAGTTGAACCCGAGGAAGCTGAGAGCCATGCTCAAGCTTCTATTCAAAGAGAAGTATCCAGTAGTAGAAGGCCCGCATCTTAGGGCCGAGTCGGAGAGACCAAAGAAGCATTCTTTCAGTTAATGAATGAATGGTTTACAGAATTTGTACGAATAGAATTTGTAAGGATAAATCCGGCTGTACAGCAATTTCCCCTCCTATTCCTCAATTGGTTCCCGATATGCCACAAGGTACAGAACTTGTTAGAACTGGTAAGCCTCCTATTGATAAAATTTGTAAATATGGGGCAGAAGAATTTAGGGCTACTGCTGAGGATGATTCGGAAAAGGCTGATTTTTGGTTAGAAAATACTGTTATGGTTTTGGATGAGTTATCTTGCACACTTGCTGAATGTTTGAAATATGCAGTATCTCTGTTAAAAGACTCAACCTATCAGTGGTAGAATACCTTGATATCTGTAGCACCGAGGGAAGATGTTACATGAGAATTTTTCCAAATAGAATTCAAAAAGAAGTATATTAGCCAGATTCCTTAATCAAAAAAAGAAGGAATTTTTAGAGCTTAAATAGGGGAATATGGCAGCATCTGAATATGAGCGAAATTTGTCAGATTAAGTAAATATGCTAGAGAGTGTATCCCGACTGAAGTTGCCATGTGCAAACTGTTTAAAAAGGGCTTAAATGAATATATCATGTTGTTAGTTAGGATTTTAGAATTAAAAGAATTTATGGTACTGGCTGACCGAGCACATAAAGCTGAAGAATTAAATAAAGAAAATATGCAGGTAGAGATAGAAGCCCATAACCGTCGACTTCAAAGAAGTCAAAGAAAGATTATGACCATTTTGTTACTTTTGTAGGATATTCTAGGAGAGAAAAAAGTATTTAACATTCTAATATGAGATCCTAGGTCACATCTGTAGCAAGTGCAAGTAGTCTTGGAAATCCTAAACCCCGATACAGACATTGTAATAAATTTTATTTTGGTGATTACCGTATGAGAAGTGAGGCATGTTTTAGATGCAGTTCATTTGACCATTTTCTCAGAGACTGCCCAAAAAAACCCAAGAAAGATACTGTACAGACTTTAAGGTCAAGCAACCCTGCCTCGAGAGGTAGACTACCTCGTGACCCCAGTAATATGAGTGGTAACCGAGGTATGAGAAAAGATTCAACTACCAAATCTGAAGCATAAGCACCGGCAATGGCATATGCTATTCATGCACGTGAGGATGCCTTTACACATGATGTGATTACTTGTACTTTTTCTTTTATTGATACTGCTATAATTACATTAATTGATCCTGGTTCCACATATTCATATATTTGCACGAATCTAGTGAATAATAAAAATTTATCTATCGAATCCAATGAATTTGTGGTTAAAGTTTCAAACCCCCTAGGCCAGTATGTAATGGTGGATAAAGTTTGTAAGAATTGTCCATTGATGATACAGAGTTATTGTTTCTTGGCTGATTTGATGGTATTGCCATTTGATGAATTTGATGTAGTTTTGGGAATGGGCTGGTTAACTCAACATGATGTGGTAAATTGTAAACAGAAGTACATTGTGTTAAAATGTCAGAATGGTGAATTGCTTTGTGTTGAATGTAATAAACTGGATAGGTTGTTTAATGTGATCTCAGCTATATCAGCATAAAGATATATCAGAAAAGGATATAATGTCTATCTTGCTTGTGTAATGGATGCTAAAGTGTTTGAATCGAAGATTAAGTTAGCGTTGGTTGTTTGTGAGTTTCCTGATATATTTCTAAAGGAATTACCCAGATTACCGCCTATCAGAGAGGCTGAATTCTCTATAGATCTTGTTCCAGGAACAACACCAATATCTATAGCACCCTATAGAATGGCTCCAACGGAATTAAAAAAGTTGAAAGTATAGTTGCAAGAACTGACTACTCGGGGTTTTGCACGACCTAGTTCATCATCTTGGGGTGCACTGGTTTTGTTTGTAAAGAAGAAAGATGGATTGTTGAGATTATGTATTGATTACTAGCAGCTCAACAAAGTCACAATAAAGAACAAGTATCCATTGCCTCGTATTGATGATCTGTTTGACCAGTTAAAAGGTTCCACTATATTTTCAAAGATTGATCTCTATTTTGGTTACTATTAGTGATCTCGTGATTGTGATGAAGTAATAAATTGATCGTACCTAAAAACTAACTATTATCATGATAAAAGGCAAGCGTACCTATCGAATAGTAGTATAGCTAGTGGCAAGACCGGGATATCGAATCTAAGGAACTAAAAGTACTAGTAATAACTTTCTTCCTATTATATAGCCTAAAAATAAAGAGGGGGTTAGGTTGTAAACTGTCTAAATTAAACTAAAGACACGACAAAAAGTAAATGGGGAAAATTACTTTGAGAAAACTGAATGATAAGGACAATATCTAAGGAAGAATCCACCAAGACTTCACTTGTTATCTAACTTTGAACTAGACGATTTCTTCATTCGACTTGATTCGTAGAGATCCCTAAATTATGTTAATATCTCCATCGAGAATAAGAACAACTAATCCTAGGTTGAGTAATTGAAATCTCTTTCTAATTAAAACCCCTAGTCTTGCATTAATTCGATCTATTAATCCCCATATTAGATTTGACTCTAATCCGGCAGATTTTCATCGTCTTATGTCTAGGATTACGATCAACTCCGCTTAATTGTGTTGGATTTACTCTTAAACAGGGACTTTTACTCCTCTGCTTAAGTACATTCGACTTAAATTAATATCCCGGAAATATGAATTCAAGAATTGAAAACACAATTAAGAACAAATCAAATATTTATCATATAGTTCAGATAACAATAACAAGATTCGTCTTAGGTTTCATCCCCCTTAGATATTTGGGGTTTTAGTTTATGTTTATAAAAAGAAACATCTCAGAATAAAGAAAATAACAAAATATAAGAAAACCCAAAACTCCTGAAAGGATTGAAGGGAGATCCTCTGTCTTGATGTAGACCCTAGCTTCTAAGATGGATAAATTGGCTTTCCTTCGAGTAATTCCTTGCCTTTAGCTCTCCATCTTGGCGGGAAGACTGTACAACCTTGTAGTTGCCTCCTATGGTCTTTATATAGAGTTTGGAATGTCTTTCTTAGCCCCTAAGTAGCTTTTTCTTCGTGAAATTGAACTTCATCACGACAAGGACACACCCGTGTGGCACACCCGTGTGAATCGATGTTGGACCATGCTCAAGCCTGTTGATGTGGCACGGCCGTGTGACACGCTTGTGTGGTGAACTCCAGGCCGTGTTGTTTTCACACCTTGGCACATTTTTTCTGTTTTTGACCCATTCTTGTTCTTTTCACTCCCCTATGCTCATCTGAGTATAAAACATGAAATTAAAGGTTTAGGAGCATCAAATTCCGCAAATCAAGGAATAATTTATCCAAAAATAGGCTAAACATGAGGTAAAAATATGTATAATTTATGGTTTATCAAATATTGCCACACTTAAGCATTTGCTTGTCCTCAAGCAAAATCTCCACTTACAATTAAAAATCGTTCCTCTCAACTTATAATCCTTATCAATAATGTTTCAAACTAATCCAAAAGTAATCATACATTGAAACTTCAACTGAAAGAAAATCAAAGTCTCAAACAATCTAAGTTGAGAATTTTATCACAGAAACATAGGTTTCCTCCCTTCTTCTAGGTAATTACCTTGAACTCAAAATCAACAAGAGTTGACATCCTCATTAAAGATTCACTCTATCAACTCAAAGTGTTTAGGGTTTAGAAATTAAGCACTCATTAGTCAACATGAAAAGTTATTACCATAAGCTTGCAGGAAAATCAAATCTCCACCACTATGTATTGACATGATACATCGATTAAAAGGTCTTTCAAGGGTTGTAATGTGGCCTTAGTTAGGGGTGTGGTCACAAGCTGAAAAAGAGGGCTAGAATTGAGATTGAATTGAAAAATCATCTAACTAGAAAAATCTCTATCATTGAAACATATTCCTAGAGTAAAACATTTTTCTTTTGGATAACATCATTTAAGAATAGAAGCTTAAAAATTACATGGAAATATGCAAAACATTGAATTACAATTGAAATATACATATGGTTTTTTTTTTTTGAAGAACAAATCAAATATTTATAAACTTTACAAGCTGAAAAAGAGAACAAAACTAGATAATTATTCAACTCAAATCTCGACAAAAATAGGGATCAAAATAATTGAAGGGAATTCAACAAAAAATAGGTTATAGGTTAATATTGAAGGTAATTCAATGAATGGTATGTTAGGCTCAATGGGGTTCACTAGGGGTTAATTTTGAAGGTAGGCTTTTATGGAGTAAGTGGGTTAAAACCTAGGTGCCTTTATCATTTCAGTATATCAAATCAATGATGTGGTCTCGACATGTATAATCGAAGCAAGTTCTAGAATAACAGATCAACATTGACTCACTCAAAGTAACAATAAAAAAGTGAGCACGAAAGGATGTATGCTCAAAAAGCTCAAAAATCTCACTAGAATTATGGCTTTTAATGTCAATCCTGCGAATTTCAAATTTCAAGATAACACTTAAAATTGGGGAAAACAACCTAGAAAAATTTAAATTCTCAAAAATTTCAACTTATCATGTTTGATTCTCTAATGTCTTAAAGTTTGAATAATCAAAGCATAAGTACATATGTCTTAATTCTGAACATATCAATAAACATCATAAATCAATTAGAATTCATTTTATTTGTTAAAGCCGAGATTCAGGGATTTGAGAACAATGTAAAAAGTTAGTGGCAAAAATTTTTAGGGGTTCGAGGATAATGCAAAGAATGAAAGTGAACTCCCCCCACACTTAAGATGTACATTGCCCTCAAGGTACAAAGATAAAATGAGTAAAAGTAGAAGCATAAAATTATAAGATAGGGAGAGAAGTGAAACTCTCAGAATATTGGATGAATTCCTTGAGTTGGAGGTGTGAAGATTTGTAGGGAAGGGTGTTGATCCACAATTTCTGTGCCACAAGAATATGATGATCGGTGTCGTGGTGGCGAAGGTTGTGATCGTGTAGGAACTAGCAGTCATGGCAGGGTTTTCCCATTATAGATGGATTTGAGCTGTAAAGCTCTTTTGAAACTGTGATAGCATTTATAACGTTTTAGGGAATTTAGATTAGCACAATGTACTTGTTAGGAAATAGCCAATATGAAATATTTGAAATAAAATAAACTAAGTTCTTAAAATACTAAAATTTAAATAATGAAAACGATAAGGTTTAAATGAAATAAAAGGAAAAGGTGAAATAAAAAGGAAAATAAAGAAGAAGATAAGAAGACTCGTGAGTCCTAATCTTTAGATGGTGTGTGAGGTGGGGGTGGCGGTGTGAGATGGAGATGCTGACAAATCTGAGATAAAGTAACATCAATGTGATCAAGGCGCTAAAAACAATGTTGCTGGAATTGTGCGAATTGCTCAGAAGTGACAGAATCTGAAGCTGCCGCATGAACTGGATGGCGAGTTGGCGGTGGGTCCTCTGGGATAGGGGGACATCACCAAGAATGTCGTCTAGGTCCTCCTACTCGGTGGACTTAGATAATCGGTATTAAGGAGGGTCGGTCCACGTTGGTGCTCGATCATCCTCATATGGAGCATACTTTGGATGCCCTGCAGCGACATCTGGCCGATGAGAGTGTAGGAGGATGTCTGGGCCTCTGTGTTGAGGAGGCCGTAGTAGCGGGCCAAGCGGGTCACTTATGGGCCTATCGAGATCACACCCCTTTGATGCCGCTTGATTTGGTGCTGAATGGCGTGGGCGATGAAGTAGGTGAGGTTGAGCACGTGCTCGTGCGACATGCTCCACAAGAAGTAAGCGTCGTGGGTGTTGACGACACCGGTGCTCTGGCATCTGCCCGTTAATGTATGCGCGAGTAATGCATGAAGGTACCTTAATAAAGGGGCGAGAGCTGTCGCCTTGGAGCGACTAGGGTCGTATGTGGCCAGGGTAGGGACCAGGGCCTGCCAACACTTAGACGGTGAGAAATGGATATAGCGGTGAAGCTCTGAGAGGTTTTCCTCCTCCAAAACTGCTCAATGTATAGACCCAGTACTGTACCGAACTCTGGTACACTAAACTGTCGAACAATGGCTCCGAGGCGAAATTAGATCGTCCTTGGATCGTCGTGTTGGGCCATGACTGTTTGGAGGTGAAATGTGGAGCATAACTCTAAGGTAAGCTCTAGATAAGTGGGCTCAACGATCTGGAAGAATTGGTCCCACGGGTCTTGATAAACGATAAATTATACATATTTTTACCCTATGCTTAGCTTAATTTCTGGATGAATTATCATTGAATTTGTGGAAATTAGTGCTCTTAATCCTTTTATTTCATGTTTTATACTCAGGAGAGCATAGGGAAGAGAAAGGAACGAAAAACGGGCCGAAAACGGAGAAAATGGGCCAAAGTGTAAAAACAACACGGCCCAAGGATTCATCACACGGTCGTGGCACACGACTGTGCCACATAAGGTCTAACACGGCCCAGCCCCGACAAGCACGGCTAGATCACACAGCCATGCCACCATCAACAGTCTCGCACACGGCCTCTTGTCGTGGTACACGGGCCTGGCACACGGGAGTGTCCCTGTCATGAGGAACTGCAATTTCACTCGGATTTGGATACTTAAACGCTAAAAAAGGCATTCCAAAGCTATATATAAAGATCCTAGGAGGCAACTCTAAGGGTGTCTTTTCTCCCACAAGAGAGTGCCGTATTTCTGCCAACACAGAGAGTGAAAGCAAGGAATTACTCCAAGGGAAGCTGATTGATTCATCCCAGAAGCCAAATTCTACATCAAGATAGAGGATCTCCCTTCAATCCTTTAGGGGTTTTTGGGTTCTTTATGTTTTGTTATCTTTATTCTTCTGAGATGTTTTCTTTATTAATTATGAACTAAATCCCCTAAATACTTGAGGGAGATAAAACCTAAGACAGATTTTGTTATTATTTTATCTTGAGTTATATGATAAATACTTGAATTGTTCTTAATTATGTGTTTTTAATTCTTGTTTTAATAATCCTAGGTATTAATTCAAGTATTGATGTGCTTATTCAGAGGAGTAAAAGTCCCTGTTTAAAAGTAGATCTAGCATAATTAAGCGGAGTTGCATGCAACCCTAGACATAGGGCGACATAAATCTGCCAGATTAGGGTCAAACCAAATAAGGGGATCCATAGATCGAGTTAATACAAGACTAGGGGTTTTAACTAGAAAGAGATTTTAGTTAATCAACCTATGATTAGTTGTTCTTATACTCGACGGAGGTATTAACATAGTTAGGGATCTCTACGGATCAAATCAAGTGAATAAATCGTCTAGCTCAAGAATTGATAACAAGTGAAGTCTAGGTGGATTCTCCCTTGAGTATTGCCCAAATCAATCAGTTTTCATTAAAGAGATTTTCTCCAATTTACTTTTTGTGCATTCATAGTTTAGTCTTAGAATTAGTTTAGTTTCATAAAAAACCCCTTTTATTTCTAGGTTAAATAATAGAAAGGAAGTCAGTACTAGTACTTTTGGTTCCCTTGGGTACGATATCTCGGTCTTGCCACTAAGCTTACTACTGTTCGATAGGTGCGCTTGCCTTAAAGTCATGATAATAGTTAGTTTTTGGTGCGATCATTATTATAAATTTTATTACTTCATATCACGCATATCAAGTTTTTGGCGCCATTCCGGGGAACTAAAATATTAAGAACACTCGATTTTTATTACTTTAGCCATATTTATTTTTATTTATTTTCAGCTTATTTTTATTTTTATTTTTATTTTTATTTTACTGAAATTTTATTTTCCTCTAGGTACCTCTAGTTTATGACTAGAAGGAACCCAGCAGGGTCATTACTTTTTGACGAAGATTTAGAAGCAATAGTTCGTAGAAATCGAAGAGAGATCAGAAGAAGCCTACATTATCCAGAACAAGGACAAGAACAAAAGCCAGGACCTATGGAAGAGATGGAAGCAAATAGGGACAATTTACCACCTCCCGCGATAGCCGCGCAACCAGTGAACCAAGATGATGCTCCTCGTACTATGTATGATTATGCTAAACCTAATTTGACTAGTACTCAATCTAGTATAATTAGACCTGCTATTGCTGCTAATAATTTTGAGTTAAAACCTAACACTATTCAGATGATACAACAATTTATGCAGTTTGATGGTTTACAGGATGAAGATCCAAATTCACACATAGCTAACTTTTTGGAACTTTGTGATACTTTTAAAATTAATGGCGTTTCTGATGATGCCATTCATCTAAGGCTATTCTCATTCTCTTTGAGAAATAAAGCCAAAAAATGGTTAAATTCGTTACCACGAGGATCAATCACTACATGGGAACAGATGACCGAAAAGTTCTTACTTAAATATTTTCCTCTAGCTAAAACAGCTAAATTGCGAAACGATATCTCTTCTTTTGTGTAGATGGATTTAGAGACCCTTTATGATGCCTGGGAGAGATACAAAGATCTGTTGAGAAGGTGCCCTCACCATAGGTTACCTTTGTGGTTACAAGTTTAAACCTTTCACAACGGTTTGAATCCATCAACGAGGCAAATGATCGATGCAGCCGCCGAAGGAACAATCAACAACAAAACACCCGAAGCAGCTTATGAATTTATAGAAGAAATGTCACTGAATAACTATCAGTGGCAAGTCATGATGACAAAGCCGACAAAAGCTGCAGGAGTTTATAATATCAATGCTGTCACCATGCTTACTAATCAGGTAGAACTTTTAAATAAAAAGTTTGATAATTTTGTTGGTTCTACGCAGGCACAACCAGTGATGCAATGTGACACAACTCAAAGAAATATGTTCATTCCAGACTACTCTTCTTATGGACAAGGCATGGAAACTGAGCAAGCCAACTATATGGGTAATAATTCTAGACCCCAAAATAATCCTTATAGTAATACTTACAATGCAGGTTTGCGAAACCATCCCAATTTTTCATTGGGAAATCAAAGACAACCGTCTCCTCCGGGATTCCAGCAACCACCACCACAACAAGAGAAAAAATCGAACCTTGAAGAGATGTTCACCAAATTTATGGCCGCATCAGAAACCCGTTTTCAAAACACTGAAACGGCACTAAAGAACCAGCAAGCATCAATTCAAGGGCTTGAAAATCAGATTGGTCAACTTGCCAAATTAATATCAGAAAGACCAGAAGGTGAACTACCAAGTAACACTGAGCCAAATCCCAGAGAACATGTCAAAGCAATTACTCTAAGAGATGGGAAAGTACTAGCTGTATCAGAAAAGAAGACTGTTCAAGAATCCACAAAAGACAAGGTAGAGGAAGAAGAACCCAAGGAAAACACTCCTCCAACACTTAAGAAATATAAACCACCCATACCATATCCGGCAAAGTTGAAGAAACACTGCAAAAATGCTCAATTTGGCAAATTTCTTAAACTTTTTAAACAGTTACATATTAACTTACCTTTTGTTGAAGCAATTTCGCAGATGCTGAAGTATGCAAAGTTTCTTAAAGAACTCCTCACAAATAAAAGGAAGTTGGAAGAATTAGCCACAGTGGAACTCAACGAGGAATGCTCAGCTATTCTCCAAAATAAACTGCCGGCCAAACTAAAAGATCCAGAGAATTTTACTATCCCTTGCTTAATTGGTAGTTTAATTATTGAAAAAGCCTTAGCTGATCTAGGTGCTAGTATTAACCTAATGCCCTACAAAATGTTCAAGCAACTAGGTCTAGGGGAACCAAAACCCACTAGGATGAGTATTCAATTAGCTGATAGATCTGTTAAATACCCTGGGGGAATCATTGAAGATGTGCTTGTAAAGGTAGATAAATTTATATTCCCGGTTGATTTTGTTGTGCTTGATATGGATGAGGATATTGAGGTGCCTTTAATTTTGGGACGCCCATTTTTAGCTACTGCTAGAGCCGTTATCGATGTAGGGGATGGTAAATTAGTTCTTAGAGTTGGTGAAGAAGAAGTCGTTTTTAAAATCTATGATGCTATGAGATTTTCTAGAGAACAAGATGATTTCTGTTATTTTATTGATGCTATTGATTATTTTGTTCAAGATAAATTTCAGGAAATTTCTCTCGCAGACACGTTGGAACTGTGTCTTGTTCAAGGTGAGGGGGAAGATGAAGCCACCACTGAAGTTAGAGAAGTAATGAAGGAGTTAAACTCTAATGAACTTGTCACAAGGCACATAAGTTATGAAAGTATTAAGATGAATGACGAACTGAGACAAAAACCCTCGATTGATGAACCTCCTAAATTGGAATTAAAACAGTTGCCTGACCACTTAAAATATGCATTTTTAGGAGATGATTCGACATTACCAGTAATTATTGCATCAGACTTAAGTACTGAAAAGAAAAAGGAATTACTTCAAGTATTAAAGGAACACAAGAAGGCTATAGCTTGGAAGATTTCTGATATTAAAGGAATTAGCCTTTCTTTTTGCACCTACAAAATTTTAATGGAAGAACAATATAAGCCATCGGTGCAAGCTCAACGACGACTGAATCCCAACATGAAGGAAGTCATAAAAACCGAGGTAATTAAACTTCTAGACGCAGGCATTATTTATCCTATTTCTGACAATTCTTGAGTAAGTCCTGTGTAGGTTGTTCCTAAAAAGGGAGGCATGACCGTGGTATCCAATGATAAAAAGGAGTCAATACCTACAAGAACAGTCACTGGATGGAGAGTCTGCATTGATTATAGAAAGCTGAATGATGCAACTCGAAAAGATCATTTTCGCTTACCTTTTATTGATCAGATGTTGGAAAGATTATTAGGTCATATGTATTACTGTTTCCTAGACGGCCTCTCTGGCTACTTCCAAATCTCGATAGCTCTAGAAGATTAGGAGAAAACAACATTCACATATCCATACGATATGTCTGCTTATCGTAGAATGCCTTTTGGATTATGTAATGGTCCTGTTACTTTTCAGCGCTGTATGTTAGCTATCTTTGACGAACTCGTGAAAGATATCATGGAGGTATTTATGGATGATTTTTCAGTTTTTAGTAATTCTTTCCAGCTTTGTCTTAATAACTTAAAACATGTTCTGATAAGATGTGAAGAGACAAATCTAGTGCTTAATTGGGAAAAATGCCACTTTATGGTTCAAGAAGGTATTGTACTAGGGCATAAAATTTCTAGTAAAGGGATAGAGGTAGACAAAGCAAAAATTGAAACTATTGAAAAATTACCTCCCCCTAATTCGGTTAAGGCCATAAGAAGTTGTTTAGGACATGCTAGTTTTTATCGCAGATTTATCAAAGACTTTTCGAAAATAGCTAAGCCTTTAACGAAATTACTAGAAAAAGATGTGCTTTTCAACTTTGACCAAGAATGTTTAGAGTCTTTTAATACTCTTAAGGAAAAGTTAGTCAATACCCCGATTATGATTTCACCTGATTGGAATCTGCCTTTTGAACTAATGTGCGATGCGAGTGATTTTGTAGTAGGTGCAGTTTTGGGACAGCGAAGAGACAAGCACTTTCAACCGATCTATTATGCTAGCAGAACTCTGACAGCCGCACAAGCAAATTATACAACCACAGAAAAAGAATTGCTAGCTGTTATTTTTGTATTTGATAAATTCAGATCTTATTTAGTATTGTCAAAAGTCATCGTTTATACTGTTCATTCTGCTCTTCGTTATCTTCTAACTAAAACTGATGCAAAACCGTAATTGATAAGATGGATTCTATTGTTACAGGAATTCGACTTAGAAATAAAAGACAAGAAAGGGCTGAAAATTTGGCAGTAGATCACCTGTCAAGATTGGAGGATCCATACCCCAAGGACCTCGATAAAATAAACGACTTATTTCCTGAAGAACAACTCCTCGCCATAGCAGACACAGTAGTGCCTTGGTTTGCTGATTTTGCAAATTATTTAGCACCTAATATAACCCCAAAAGGGTTGACCCATCAGTAAAAGAAGTGATTCTTCACTTATGTGAAAAACTACTTTTGGGAAGACCCTTTTCTTTTTCGTATTTGTGTAGATCAGGTTATTCGAAGATGCGTTACTGAAACAGAAGCATACCAAATTTTAGATCACTACTATTCGGGATCTACAGGAGGACACCACAGTGGAGCTAGAACCACTCACAAGGTACTCGAATCAGGTTTTTACTAGCTTACAATTTTCAGAGATGCCAACAGGTATGCGACCTCTTGTGATAAATGCCAGAGAATAGGTAATATCTCTCAACATAATGAAATTCCTCAAAACTATATACTTGCATATGAGATATTCGATGTATGGGGTATTGATTTCATGGTTCCGTTCCCTACTTCATTTGGAAATAAGTACATCCTAGTAGTAGTAGATTACATGTCAAAATGGGTGGAAGCCCAAGCTTTACCTACTAATGATGCTAGAATGGTAGTATGCTTTCTAAAAAAACTTTTCTCTCGATTTGAAACACCTCGGATAATTATTAGTGATAAGGGTACTCATTTTTGCAATGCTCAATTTGAAAAAGTTTTAAAGAGATATGGAATACACCACAGAACAACTACCCCTTATCATCCACAAACCAGTGACCAAGTCGAAGTAACAAATAGAGAACTAAAATGCATCCTAGAAAAAACAGTAGAAACAAATAGGAAAGATTGGTCAAGAAAAGTAGATGATGCTCTATGGGCCTATAGAACTGCTTTTAAAACACCCATAGGTACATCTCCTTATAAACTTGTCTACGAAAAAAGTTGCCATCTGCCATTTGAACTCGAACATAAAGCATTTTGGGCTATTAAATTTTTAAATCTTGATTTTAAGCTTGTAGGTGAGAAGCGACTAATGCAACTAAACGAGCTTGATGAATGGAGCTGCAATGCTTACGAAAACTCACGATTATATAAGGAAGCCACAAAGCAACTCCATGACAATCGACGGAAACAACTTAAGCAGTTCAAAACCGGTGATCTTGTCTTACTTTACAATTCAAGGCTTAAACTATTTCCTGGAAAACTTAAATCAAGATGGTCAGGTCCATTCACTGCTCAAACTGTCTTTCCATACGGCGCAGTTGAGGTAACTCACCCAAACCACGGCACTTTTAAGGTAAACGACCATTGGCTTAAACATTACAGAGGTGAGAATTTCAAAGATAATAGGGAGGAGCTTCAGCTCCATGAACTCCCTTCGTGATACATCCAGGTAGAGTCGAGCTTAGACTCTAAATAAGTGCTTCTCGGGAGGCAACCCGAGCACTAACTTAGTAACTTTTTATTTCAGTCTCTTAATACATTGACTAACTCTTTTGAATGCAGGATTTTTGGACCACACGGCTATGCCCACAGGCGCGCCTAAGGCTGTGTGGACACTCTAAGCTAAGACACGATCGTGCAATTTGGCTATGTATAAACAGGGTAAATTTTTTTCCAGAGACACAGGCTACGACAAAGTGCCACAGCCGTGCGATGTGGCCGTGGCCAACATTGTTAATTGAAACATGAGCTTAGACCAAAAGGACACGACCATGCGATATGACCGTGTGATCCAAACACGGGAGTACAACACGCCCGTGCCCTAGGACCATGGTCAACACTGACATTTTAGACACGGGCATGTGACCTACTACACGATCGTGGAAGAAGCGAACATTGAATGACACGGCCGTGTGCCTCAAACATGCCCTCAGTGCACAGGCGTGTGCCTGGAACTAGGCGCGCCAAAACCCCCAAATTTCGAACAACACGGGCAAAACCTGAGCCACACGGGTGTGTGCCATGCCCGTGTGACCCAAAATCTATATAAAGGGGCCACTATTCATCATCTTCTTCCACTAAAACCCTAAAATTTCCTAAACCCTCCTACCCAAAACCTATCCCAGCCTTCTCTAGTGCCGCCAACAGCCTTCCAAAGCATTCCTACGACCGTGCAACGTCCCCACGACCGTGCTCCTCCTTATCAATCACCCATTTGGTTCTATTTTCTTAATTTCCTCTTTAGTTTTTAATGCTTTTCTCTATTTTTATGTTCCTAATATGTGTTATTTCATTTTTGCACTAGTTTTAGGGAACAAAATTCATAGATTTAGAATGAACCATCTAGAATATCATAGAAAGTTTCATGATACCATGCCATCTAGACTCACATTTGATTGCCACTTTTTCCTATTTAAACTAACATGCATTTAGTATAAAATCATACCCATGATTCTATAACTTGATATCATACTTAGGACACGTATAATGTAATACTTAAGTTAGAAAATTAACACTATTCTTAATATGTTTCGTTTTGTTTAAAGCTTAAGGAAATTTTACTATCTTCTTTTTAATTTTAGTTTCAAATTCTATTAGGACTAATGCATATTATTTTGTTTTTTAGGCATTATGTCATCATCACGCGGTAAGAGAACTGCTGCCACTACTTCAAAAAAATGGAAGGGTCCAGGTGGTTCATCCTCGTCGAGACCTATAGCCGAAAGCTGACACCCGTTCATCACATTTCCACAGCACTTCCAAGAGGAGTTATTTCAGATCCTCCGAGCCCGCCCTCTAGGAGCTGGCAGATGCATCGACTGGGCCACCCTAGAGCGCGTCCAACTCGCTGATACCATCCAGGCCCTACTGTCTACTGATCCATGGGGCAATTTTTCAACATCATCGAGCCCACCTATCTTGAACTAACCTTAGAATTTTGCTCTACATTTCATCTATAGGTGGTAATGACAAACCGTGATGATCCGGATACTATTCAATTCCACCTCGATGGATTGGTGCTTCAGCTGAGCGTCCCTAAATTTAGAATCGCACTAGGACTCTACAAGGATGAGTTCATAGCTGACAAGGATTTTTCCACACTTCCCCGTCGCCTCCATATTACACTGGTCAACTGTTGGCGCGATCTCGCCCCAGGGTACCCCACATATGACCCTAGTCGCACCAAGGCGACCGCCCTTACCCCATCCTTAAGATATCTCCACGCCCTCCTCGCACATACCCTGACAGGCCGACACGAGAGCACCGGCGTCGTCAACACACATGATGCTTACTTCTTATGGAGCATGGCGAATCTGGACACCATCGACTTAGCCTTCTTCATCGCCCATGCCATCCAACACCAAACGGAAAGGCATCGTAGGGGAGTGATATCCATGGGCCCATACATTACACGCTTGGCCCGCCACTTCGGGCTACTCAATACCGCGGCCTAGACCTCCTCTTATACGCTGATCAGCCAGTTGTCCCCTCAGGGCATCCAGACTATGCTCCATATGAGAATGATCCAGCGTAGACCAAGGGCCGACCCCCTACAGTACTGACTCACCCAAGGGGTCGAGGATTCAGAGGACATTACTGATGATGTCCCGCCACCACCGCCGGAAGAGGGCCCAGCTGAACCACCACCCCAGCACCGACCAGTTCATGTGGCAGCTTCTCACGCTAACTTATCTGAGCGCTTCACACGATTCGAGCAACAATGTTTTGAAAGATTTGATCACATTGATGCCACTTTAGCACAGATTTGTCAGCACCTTCATATCGCACCACCTTCTCCACCTCACGGACCATATGAGGATTAGAGACTTCTATTCCTCTTATTTTTATTTATATCTTAATTTTTAATTTTATTCTTGATCTTTATTTTCACCTTCTCTTGAACTTTAGGTTTTCTTAGAATATTTAGATTTTTCTTTATCTTTACTTTGATTTTTTTGTTTAGTAAATATTTTAGTTTAGTTTTTACTTTTCTTTTTATATCGGTTATTCCCTAACAAGAAAATTATGCTTCACTAAAATGCCTTCGCAATTTCAAAGGAGCCGTACAGCTCATATCCAAAATCTAACGGGACAACCCTGCCACAACTACTGGCTCTTCCAATTCCAACATTTGTCTCACAAATTCATCCAAAATTCAGGGAGTTTCATGCCTTTCCCTATCTTATGATCTTATGCTTCTATTGCTACTAATGTATCTTTGTACATTAAGGGCAATGTACATCTTAAGTGTGGGGGGGGGAACTTACTTTCAGTTATTGCATTTTCTTTGAAACCCTTGAAAATTTTTATAACTAACTTTTTGCATTGTTTTCAAATTTTCAAATTCTCACTTTCACTCTTTGCATTATCTTCAATCTCCTATTAGGAATTTATTCTGATTAATTTATGATTTTTATTGATATGTTGAGAACTTGTACTTTGATTATTCAACCTTTAAAACACTAGGGAATCAAGCATGATAAGTTGAAATTTTTGAGAATCTAAATTTTTTCATAAGTTATTTTCCCTAATTTTAAGTATTATCTTGGAAATTCGCAGGATTGACATCAAAAGCCATAATTCTGATGAGAATTTTGAGCCTTTTGAGAATACATTCTTTCGTGCTCACCTTTATTGTTGCTTTGAGTGAGTCAATACTGATTTGTTATTCTAGAACTTGCTTTGATTATACATTTCGGGACCACACCATTGATTTGATATACCAGAATGATAAAGGCACTTAGGATTTAACCTACTTACTCCATAAAAGCCTACCTCTATAAATTAACCCCTAGTCCTATTGAGCCTAACAACCGATTCTTTGACTTACCTCTAATATTAACCCATAACCCGTTTTTGTTGAATCCCTTTCAATTATATTGATCCCTATTTTTATCGAGATCTGAGTTGAAATTATTATCTAGCTTTATTCTATCTTTCCCAGTTTGTAAAGTTTGTAAATATTAAAAGTATTATATTTGAATTGTTCTAAAAATAAGTATATATACAGTTAATTCAGTTGTAATTCATAGTTAACATTTTTTCATATTTCTATTTTAAGGCTACCAAGGCTAGAATGATGTCATCATAAGGCTTAGCTCGAGGAATATGTTCCAGTGACAGAGATTTTTCTAGCTAGATAATTTTTCAGTTCAATCTTGATTCTAACCTTCTTTTTCAGCTTGTGACAACACCCCTAACCAAAGTCCCATTACAACCATTGAAAGACCTTTTGATCGATGTATCATATCAATCTATAGTGGTGGAGATTTGATTTTCTTGCAAGCCTATGGTAATAACTCTTCAGGTTGACTAGAGAGTACTTAGCATTTGAACCCTAAACACTGTGAGTGGATAGAGTGAATCCTTAGTGAGGATGTCAATTTTTGTTGATTTTGATTGAGAGATAATTACTTAGGAGAAGGGAGAAAACCTATGTTTCGATGATAAAATTCTCAACTTAGAGTAATTGAATCTTTAATGTTCTTCTGATTGAATTTTCATTGTACGAATACTAGTGAATTAGTTTGAAACATTATTGATAAAGATTGTAAGTTGAGAAGAATGATTCTTGATTGTGGGTTTAGATTTTGCTTAAGGACAAGCAAAGGCTTAAGTGTGAGGGTATTTGATAAACGATAAATTATACACATTTTTACCCCATGCTTAGCTGAATTTCTGGATGAATTATCATTGAATTTGTGGAAATTGGTGCTCTTAATCCTTTTATTTCATGTTTTATACTCAGGAGAGCATAGGGAAGAGAAAGGAACGAAAAACGGGCCGAAAACGAAGAAAATGGGCCAAAGTGTAAAAACAACACGGCCCAAGGATTCATTACACGGCCGTGGCACACGACCGTGCCACATAAGGTCCAACAGGGCCTAGCCTCGACAAGCACGGCCGGATCACACGGCCGTGCCACCATCAACAGTCTCGCACACAGCCTCTTGTCGTGGCACACGGGCCTGGCACATGAGCGTGTCCCCGTCGTGAGGAAGTGCAATTTCACTCGGATTTGAATACTTAGAGGCTAAGAAAGGCATTCCAAAGCTCTATATAAAGACCCTAGGAGGCAACTCTAAGGGTGCCTTTTCTCTCACAAGAGAGTGCCATATTTCTACCAACACAGAGAATGAAAGCAAGGAATTACTCCAAGGGAAGCTGATTGATTCATCCCAGAAGCCGAATTCTACATCAAGACAGAGGATCTCCCTTCAATCCTTCAGGGGTTTTTGGGTTCTTTATGTTTTGTTATCTTTATTCTTCTGAGATGTTTTCTTTATTAATTATGAACTAAATCCCCCAAATACTTGAAGGGGTTGAAACCTAAGACAGATCTTGTTATTATTTTATCTTGAGTTATATGATAAATACTTGAATTGTTCTTAATTATGTGTTCTTAATTCTTGTTTTAATAATCCTAGGTATTAATTCAAGTATTGATGTGCTTATTCAGAGGAGCAAATGTCCCCGTTTAAGAGTAGATCTAGCATAATTAAGTAGAGTTGCATGAAACCTTCGACATAGGGCGACATAAATCTGTCGGATTAGGGTCAAACCTAATAAGGGGATCTATAGATCGAGTTAATGTAAGACTAGGGGTTTTAACTAGAAAGAGATTTCAGTTAATCAACCTAGGATTAGTTGTTCTTATCCTCGACGGAGGTATTAACATAAGTTAGGGATCTCTACGGATCAAGTCAAGTGAATAAATCGTCTAGCTCAAGAATTGATAACAAGTGAAGTCTAGGTGGATTCTCCCTTGAGTATTGCCTAAATCAATCAGTTTTCCCTAAAGAGTTTTTCTCCAATTTACTTTTTGTGCATTCATATTTTAGTCTTAAAATTAGTTTAGTTTCATAAAAAAACCCTTTTTATTTCTAGTTTAAATAATAGAAAGGAAGCTAGTACTAGTACTTTTGGTTCCCTTGGGTACGATATCTCGGTCTTGCCACTAATCTATACTACGGTTCGATAGGTGTGCTTGCCTTAAAGTCGTGATAGTAGTTAGTTTTTGGTGCGATCATTATTATAAATTTTATTACTTCATATCACGTATATCAAGTTTTTGGCGTCAACAGGGCTCGTACTGCATCTGCCAATTAGACCCGTTCTAATGTGGCCTAGTCGATACACCTTCCTACTTCGAGGGGTCTCACGCTTAGAATTTGAAATAGTTCCTCTTGGGAACTTTGTGGAAACTGGAGGAAGGGGTGTCTAATTTCGGTTGTGGCTTTGGAAGAAGAACCACTGGACCCCTTTTGTTTTTTAGAGCCAGAGACAGCGGCTTTCTTTCCTCAGGATGATGACATGATTCCTGAAAATAAAATAAACAAATGAGAATAAAAAAGATAGAAATAAGTTATGAGGACTCATAAGTTCCTAAACTAATTGACAAACTAAACTAACAAGATTACTAAATACTTTATGCAAGATATGGATTCAAAGATAAATTTTATCCTAAGCATAGGGTCAAATAATGGAGACATGGGTATCAATTTATACTAAGAATCAAATTGCTCAAGATAGTCAGAAGTGGTTAGCCAAAGGATGGTTCTAAATGGCATAACAAGTTTGCTAGATTAATCATGCAAAATGTACGAGAATTATATCAATAATAATGTAAACAACTAAAAACTGAAATCTTTAATAGATAAGTAGTTAAAAGACATAAAAAATTAAGAGAAAAGGCAGAAATGGGAACCAAAAATGTGAGATTAAGAGCAGAACACGGTCGTGGTGGTGCTTGCACGGGCTTGGTGGTGTGGTCTAAGTCGACGGCGGCGCTGGGAGGAGCTGAGATGGGCTATAGTGGGAGAGGGTTTAGGGTTTTGAATGAAGAAGATGATGAATAGTGAGGGGTTTTTATAGAAATTGGGGCACACAGGTGTGTCACACATCCGAGTGAATCATTTTTAGCCCGTGTGATTCGAATTTCAAGGGTTTTGGCACGCCTGAGTCATGTCACACGCACGTGTTATTTGGGTGTGTTAGGGCACACGGCCGTATCCTTTGATGTTTGCTTCTCCCACACTCGTGTATGGGGTCACACGCCCATGTATAAATTGGTAGGTTCGACCATGGGGTTAGGGCACGAGCGTGTCGCATCCTCGTGTTAAATTAACAAGATTAACCACGGCCTTGGGACACAGGCGTGTCGTATGCTGGTGTTGATTCGTCGGGTTTGGCACACGACCACCTCGCACGACCGTGGCTAATTGTCGCAGCCCATGTGTTGGGGAAAATTTTGTCCTGTTTGTGCACGGTCGTGTCTTTGCTCCTAGTGTCCACACGGCCTTAGGGTCGTCTGTGGGCATGGCCGTGTGGCTTGAAAAACCTGCATTCAGGAGGTTAGTTGATGCATTAGAGAGCTTAAATAAAAGAACTTTATTATGTCAGTGCTCGGGTTACCTCTCGAGAAGTACTTGTTTATAGTCTAAGCTCGACTTCTTTCAAGCTTGCATGGTCACAGTGGTTTGAGGAGTTCGAACTCCTCTCTATTGTTGTTAGTCTCATTATCAAAATAAGGTTTGAGTCGAGTATAATTTACCTTGAAAGTGCCAAATGTCTTACGTGTTATCTCGATTGTACCATAAGGAAAATTTTTCATTATCGTGAAGGGAGAGGTGTCACCTGTATGAACTTTTGAATTCAAAATTCGAGGATCTTCCTCCTCTAAGTATACCTTATCCCCTATCTTAAATTGATTTGTTTTTACCTTAGGACCATCATGGTGATGCTCTAGTTCGATGGGACATATTTTCAATAGTTCAGCCACTCGTCCAATTCTTCAATCTGTAGCATTCATTTTTCATGGGGTCCCCTTGGTTAGACTCGTTTGTTGTTTGATCACACTTATGTGAAGAGTATCCTGCAAAGAAGGTTGGGCGGTGAGATCGTTTTTATTATCAGGACTCGTAATAATATCTTTATCATTGACAGTCTTATTAGAGTTATGAGCCTGCAATGTAATTTTGTCATTACCTACACGAAGTGAGAGCTCGCCTGTGCCTACATCAATTATGGTTCTAGCAGTTGCTAAAAAGGGTCGCCCTAGAATTAGGGGTACATTGCTATCCTCATTTATGTCTAGAACAACAAAGTCGACTGGGAATATAAATTTATCAATTTTGACAAGCACATCTTCGATTATTCCCCTAAGAAATCTAATGGTTTTATCAGCCAATTGGATGCTTATCTTAGTTTGTTTAGGTTTCCCAAGACCTAGTTGTTTAAATAATTTATAGGGCATTACATTAATACTCACTCTTAAATCAGCTAAAGCATTTTTAACATCTAAACTACCAAGTAAACAAGGGATTGTAAAACTCCCTGGATCTTTTAGTTTGTTGGGTAGCTTATTCTGCAAAATAACTGAGCAAACTACATTTAGTTCCACATGAGATGTTTCATCTAGCTTTCGTTTGTTCGTCAGAAGCTCTCTTAAAAACTTAACAGCGTTTGGCATCTATGACAGAGCTTCAATAAACAGTAAGTTAATAGGTAATTTCTTTAAGAGTTTAAGGAATTTACCGAATTACTTGTCTGTGCAGTCTTTCCTTATCACGTTAGGATATGGGACATGAGACTTATATTCTTTGACAACTGGTTCTTTATGACTTACCTCATCCTTACCTCTACTTACCATAGTCTCCTTACTTTGCTCTGTTGTGGTTTTGGCTAACCCTTTTTCATCAATTGTGTCGATGGCATGGAGTTGCTCCTTAGGGTTAGTCTCGGTGTTGATTGGTAAACCACCTTGTGGTCTTTTAGAGATTAGCTTAGCGAGCTGGCCTATTTGAGTCTCGAGTCATTGGATGGATGCTTGCTAATTCTTAAGTGCCGTCTTGGTGTTCTGAAAATGGCTTTCTGACTCGGAGATAAATTTCGTGAGCATCTCCTCAAGGTTCGACTTTTTCTCTTGTTGATACGGTGGTTGCTAAAATCTCGGAGGAGATGGTCTTCTCGAATTTCCTTATCCTCCCCATGAGAAATTGGGGTGATTCCTCCAACCTGCTGATATCGCGTGATATCTAGTAATAAAATTTATAAAAACTGATCACACCAAAAACTAACTAATATCATGATTTTAAGGCAAGCACACCTATCAAAAAGTAATATAGTTTAGCAGTAAGACCGAGTTATCGTACCCAAGGGAACCAAAAGTACTAGTACTCACTTCCTTTCTATTATCTAACCTAAAAGTAAAAGAGGTTTGTATGAAACTAATTTTAAAACTAACTAAAAGTGCACAAAAAGTAAATTGGGGAAAAACTCTTTGGGAAAAGCTGATTGATATAAGCAATACTCAAGGGAGAATCCACCTAGACTTCACTTTTTATTAGCTTCTTGAACTAGATGATTTCTTCACTTGACTTGATCCGTAGAGATCCCTAACCTATGTTAATACCTCCGTCGAGGATAAGAACAACTAATCCTAGGTGGTTAACTAAAGTTTCTTTATTAATTAACACCCCTAGGTTGCATTAATTTGATCTATGGATCCCCCTATTAGGTTTGACCCTAATCCGGCAGATTTATGTCGCCCTATGTCTAGGGTTGCATGCAACTCCGCTTAATTACGGTAGATCTACTCTTAAAATAGGGACTTTTGCTCCTCTGCCTAAGCACATCAGTTTCTTGACTTAATACATAGGATTATTAAATCAAGAATTAAGAACACATAATTAAGAACAATTCAATTATTTATCATATAATTCAAGAATGAATAATAACAAGATCTGTCTTAGGTTTCATCCTCCTCAAGTATTTGAGGGGTTTAGTTCATAATTAATAAAGAAGACATCTCAGAAGAAATAAGATAACAAAACATAAAGAACCCAAAAACCCCTGAAGGAATTTAGGGAGATCCTCTGTCTTGATGTAGAATTCCGGCTTCTGGGATGAATCAATCGGCTTCCCTTGGAGTAATTCCTTGCTTTCACTCCTTGTGTTGGCAGAAAGAAGGCGCTCCTTTGTGGGAGAAAGAGTACTCTCTTAGCAGGAAATAAGCACACCCTTGAAGTTGCCTCCTAGGGTCTTTATATAAAGTTTAGAATGGCTTTCTTAACCCCAAAGTATCATTTTTCGAGTAGAATTAAACTTCCTTATGATAGGGACACATCTGTGTGCCACGCCAGTGTGGATCGATAAGAGGCTGTAACGTCCCCACGCCCGAAACCGTCACCGGAGTCGAGCTTGAGGTGTTACTAAACACAATTTACCATTTTAAACAACTTTACAAAATCTATTTTCATTTTCGGAATAAATTGTTTTCTGCATCATGGTCGCTCAAAAAATCATATCTCGAGATACAAAACTCGAAATCAAGATCCGTAAATTTTCCCTGAATCTAGACTCATATATCTCTTCACTAATTTTTTTTTAGAATTTTTGACTGAGCCGATTAGTACAGTTTATTAGTTAAAGTTTCCCCTGTTTCAGAACTCGACTGCACTGACCTCTACTCATTACGAATCACTTTTATCCCTGTAAAAATTTCATATAACTATACCGTTTATTTCTATTAAAACTAGATTCAATAAGGAATCTAGGCATATAAATTAATCCTCCTAATTATTTTTTTACAATTTATGGTGAATTTTCAAAGTTGGAACAGGGGATCCAGAAATCGCTCTGGCCCTGTTTCACTAAAACTCAAATATCTCATAACATATGACTCCTTTACCTATTTTTCTTCTTCCATATGAAAGTAGACATGATAAGATTCAATTTCATAACTAATCCATCATCAAATTCGATTTATATGATTTTTAGTGAATTTTCAAACTCACGTCAGTGTGGCTGCAATGTTCTGTTTTATGGCTAATTTCATTTTCATAAAAGCTTTTATATACTAGATAACCTATTATTCTTCCATGACATCAAACATAATCTATATTAGCCACTTCAATGACTCAACATTATCAAGCATTTCCTCAACCAAACCACCACTGTATCACAAGATTATTTACACAAAGTAGGTATATTACTATACATGCCATACTAAATCTTACAAGCCATTTACCAAAAAGTCCTTTGGATAGTGTGAACGAGTCTTCGACCTATCCCGATTCTCGAGCCGGCTTGTCCAAAACTACAATGAATGAAAAGGAGGGGGTAAGCATAAATGCTTAGTAAGTTTACATGCAAATAACAAGTAACATAACAAAGTCATTATGCCAAACAACATTAACATAGCATCACCAAAACATATGTCGCAATTCTAGTCATCATACTTCATCTTACCACATTTTTGTTGTTGTCTCGGGTTTCAACCCAAGGGTTAAGTACATACCTGTCCAATACGGCCATTTCTCAACATTACCGAATTGTCACTTACGTCTTGAGTGCCTTTCCATTTCACTTGAATTTTACCCATTGAACACATTGGAATACAACTCGGATACACGGATCATTTGCACATAAGTGCTGAATATGTAATCAATCAATCATGTAACCCGCCCATAAACGAACTCGGACTCAACTCAACGAGCTCGGGCGTTCGCATCCATAAGTGAACTCGGACTCAACTCAACGAGCTCGGATGCCTAGTTACATCTCACGAACTCGGACTCAACTCAACGAGTTCGGACATTCGCACCCATAAGTGAACTCGGACTCAACTCAACGAGTTCGGGTGCCCAACCATCCTAGTGACATGTCACTTGTATCCTAATCTATTCCCAAGGTTCAAACGGGATTCTCTTTCAATCACATCTCCTTGCCGTCTTCCACATAATACCGGAACCAATGCTTGGTAGCATTTTATATTTAACAAGTAGCACATATAATTTGCATATTGTTCAAAAATAACCACAAAGTATATATTTCATGATAAAAATCAGCATATCATATAAATAGCATCAATTAACTTAAAAATAACAATTATGTTACATTATTTACACATGAACTTACCTTAGTACCAAAATACAAAGATTTTTGCAATTTAGTCCGTAATCTTTTCTTTTCCTCGATCAAGGTTGATTCCACGTCTTTCTTGATCTAAAATAACACATTTAGCTTATTTAATAATCACATTATCAAAATAGTCCTAAATTCAAATTTTGGAAAAATTACAATTTTGCCCCTAAACTTTTGCATATTTACACTTTTGCCCCAAAGCTCGGGAATTAAATTTTATCACAAATTCTTATGTTTTAGGACATGCTGATCATTTATTTACCATTAGCAAGCTCAAATTCATACTAAAACACTTAGTTATGAATAATATGTACTTTTACCGATTAAGCCGTTTTACTCGTTTTTACTTAAAACCGAGTAGCACAAGTTTTCTAACATAATTTAAAACCTCATATTCTATCATAAAACATCAAAATACACAAATTTCACATATGGGTATTTTTCCAAATATGAACCCTAACTTAAATTATTGCTAACATAAGCTTTATCGAGTTACCGGGACTACGAAAACGTGAAGAACATTAAAAACGGGGCTTGGAATCACTTACTATGGAGCTTGGAAGCTTGAAACAAACCCTAGCTATGGAGAACCCTTGAAATTTCGTGGTAATGAAGAAGATGACCAATTTTGTGTTATTTTTCCCTTTTTATTTCATTAAATGTCCAAATGACCAAAATGCCCCTCCATACTAAACTTTCAAAAATTCCTTCCATGTCCTAGTTTGTCCATGAACATAAAATGGGTCTAATTACCGTTTAATACCTCCTAATTAATATTTCAAAGCAATTTCATACTGAAAACTTCTAGAATGCAAGTTTTGCAACTTATTCGATTTAATCCCTAACTTCAAATTAAGCACTTTACGCTTAGAATTTCTTCACGAAATTTTCACACCATCATAAAATCATATCATAAACATCAAAATAATTATAATATAATTATTTCTACCTCGGATTTGTGGTCACGAAACCACTATTCCGGTTAGGCCCTAATTCGGGATATTACAGAGGCCGTGTGCGGGCCTGTTGATGGTGGCACGACCGTGTGGTCTGGCGTGCTTGTCGGGGTTGGGCCGTGTTGGACTTTATGTGGCACAGCCGTGTGCCACGGCCGTGTGGTGAATCCTTGGGCCGTCTTATTTTCACACTTTGGCACATTTTCTTCATTTTCGGCCTGTTTTTCGTTCTTTTCTCTTCCCTATGCTCTCTTGAGTATAAAACATGAAATAGAATAGTTAAGAGCACCAATTCTCACAATTTACTGATAATTCATCCAAAATATAGGCTAAGCATGAGGTAAAAATATGTATAATTTATCGTTTATCAAATACCCCCACACTTAAGCCTTTGCTTGTCCTCAAGCAAAATCTCAATCCCTACTTAAGAATCATTCCTCTCAACTTTCAATCTTTATCAATAATGTTTCAAACCAATCCACAAGTAATCATACAATGACAATTCAATCAAAAGAACATTAAAGATTCAATCACTCTAAGTTGATAATTTTATCACGGAAACATAGGTTTTCTCCCTTCTCTTAAGTAATTATCTTTCAATCAAAATCAACGAGAGTTGACATCCTCACTAAGGGTTCACTCTATCCACTCAAAGTGTTTAGGGTTCAAGAATTAAGCACTCTCTAGTCAATCTGAAAGGTTATTACCATAGGCTTGCAAGAAAATCAAATCTCCACCACTATAGATTGATACGACACATCGATCAAAATCCCTTTCAATGGTTGTAATGGGGCTTTGGTTAGGGGTGTTGTCACAAGCTGAAAAAAAAGAGGGTTAGAATCGAGATTGAATTGAAAAATCATCTAGCTAGAGAAATCTCTATCATTGGAACATATTCCTAGAGCTAAGCCTTATGATGACATCGTTCTGGATTTGGAAGCTTGTAGAAATATGCAAAAACTATTGAACTATTACAGATTACAACTGAATTAACTGTATATACACATTTTTTTTGTTTTTTTAGAACAATTCAGATACAATACTTTGAATATTGACAAACTTTACAACTAAAAAAGAGAACAAAGCTAGATAATAATTTAACTCAAATCTCGACAAAAATAGGGATCAAAATAATTGAATGGAATTCAACAAAAATAGGTTATGGGTTAATATTAGAGGTAAGTCAAAGAATGGGTTGTTAGGCTCAATGGGGTTTACTAGGGGTTAATTTATGGAGGTAGGCTTTTTATGGAGTAAGTGGGTTAAACCTAGGTGCCTTTATCATTTTGGTGTATCAAATCAATGATGTGGTCTTGACATGTATAATCGAAGCAAGTTCTGGAATAACAAATCAGTGTTGACTCACTGAAAGCAATAATAAAACTGAGCACGAAAGAATGTATGCTCAAAAGGCTCAAAAATCTCACCAGAATTATGGCTTTTGATGTCAATCCTGTGAATTTCAAATCTCAAGATAACACTTAAAATTAGGGAAAATAACCTAGAAAAAATTTAAATTCTCAAAAATTTCAACTTATCATGTTTGATTTGCTAGTGTTTTAAAGTTTGAATAATCAAAGCATAAGCACCTATGTCTTAATTCTCAACACATCAATAAAAATCATAAATCAATCAGAATTAATTCCTAACAAGAGATTTGAAGATAATGCAGAGAATTCGAAATTTGAGAGAAATTTTCAGGGATTTCAAAGATAATATAAAGAATGAAAGTGAGTTTCCCCCCACACTTAAGATGTACTTTGCCCTCAATGTACAAAGATAACATTAATAGCAATAGAAGCATAAGATCATAAGTTAGGGAGAGAAGTAAAACTCCCTGAATATTGGATGGAACATTTGAATTGTGAAAGTTGTCTTGGTGGAAGGAATACTTGAAGTTCATGGTTTTGAAACTGCGATAGCACTTAAGGGATTTTAAGTATTTCAAGATTAGAACAATTACTCGTTAGGAAATAACCAATATAAAATAACTGAAATAACATAAACTAGTTTTCAGAATACTAAAATTCAAATAAAGAAAAAGATAAAATAAAATAAAATGGAAAAACAAAAAATCCCAAGGATTTTGGTGCGCCTAGCTCGAGACACATGCCCGTGTTGCAAGGGCGTGTTGGATATTCGCTTCTCCCACGGTCGTGTATGGGGTCACACGCCTATGTTGGAATTGACAATGTTGGCCACGGCCATATCGCACGGCCGTGGCTATTTATCGTAGCCCGTGCCTTAGGGAAAATTTTACCCTGGTTGTACACGACCAAGTTGCATGACCGTGTCTCTGCTCAAAGTGTACACACGGCCTGAGGCACGCCCATGTGCATGGCCGTGTGGCTCGAAAAACCTGCATTCAAGGGTTAGTTGATGTATTAGAAAGCCTAATTTTAAAAGAATTTACTAAGTTAGTGCTCGGGTTGCCTCCCGAGAAGCGCTTGTTTATAGTCTAAGCTTGACTTTTCTTAAGTTTGTTCGGTCACAGCGGCTTGAAGAGCTGATACTCTTCTATTTTATTATCAGCGTAAAATTTGAGTCTAGTGTAGTTTACCTTGAAAGTGCCGAGTGACTAATGTTTTATCTCTACTGTAACGTATGGAAAAATTTTCATTACCATGAAGTAGGGTGTGTCACTTGTATGTTCTTTTGAATTCAAGATTCGAGGATCATCTTCCCCTAATATTACCTTATCTCCTACCTTGATTTGATTTGTTTGCACGTGAGGGTCGTCTTGGTGATGGTCTGGTTTGGTTTGGCATACTTTGGGCTTTTCATGATAGTTCAGCCACTCATCTAGTTCCTCAATCTGAACCATTCACTTTTCAGGTGCATCTCCCTTGGATGGGCTTGTCTGTGATTGGGTTGCCTTTATGTGGAGTGTATCCTGTGTAGAAGGTTTGGTGGTGAGTTCAGTGTTTTTATAAGGACTCGTGACTATATTATTATCAACAGTCTTAATCGAGTTTCGAGCTTGTAAGGTAACTTGGTCATCATCTATACATAGTGTAAGTTCACCTATTCCTAAATCAATTATTGTTCTAGCAGTTGCTAAAAAGGGTCGCCCTAGAATTAAGGGTACATTGCTATCCTCATCAATGTCTAAAACAACAAAGTCAACTGGGAATATGAATCTATCAATTTTGACAAGCACATCTTCAATTATTCCCTTAGGAAACCTAATAGTTTTATCAGCCAATTGAATGCTCATCTTGGTTTGCTTAGGTTTTTCAAGACCTAGTTGTTTAAACAGTTTATAAGGCATGATAATTATACTAGACCCTAAATCAGCTAAAGCATTTTTTGGTGTCTAGGCTACCAAGTAAACAAGGAATAGTAAAACTCTCTGGATCTTTTAGTTTGCTTGGCAGTTTATTTTGGAGAATAGCTGAGCATTCCTCGTTGAGTTCCACTGTGGACAGTTCTTCCAACTTCCTTTTATTTGTGAGAAGTTCCTCTAAAAATTTTGCGTACTTCGACATCTGTAAAATTGCTTCAAAAAATGGTAAGTTGATATGTAATTTCTTTAAGAGTTTAAGAAACTTACTGAGTTACTCTTCTGTGCGGTCCTTCTTTAGCACGATTGGGTATGGGATACGAGGTTTAAATTCTTTGGTAATTTCATCGTTGTAACTTACCTCATTCTTTCCTTTACTTACCACAGGCTCCTTGCATGGCTCTGGGTTGGTTTTGGTTAACCCCTCATTATCTATTGTATCTACGATATTAAGTTGCTCTTTAGGGTTAGTCTCAGTATTGCTTGATAACCCACCTTGCGGTCTTTTAGAGATTAGCTTGGCAAGCTGGCCTATTTGAGTTTCAAGTCCTTGAATATATGCTTGCTGGTTCCTTAGTGCCGTTTCGGTATTTTGGAAACGAGTTTCTGACATGGCCATAAATTTGGTGAACATCTCTTCCAAGTTCAGCTTTTTCTCCTATTGTGGCGGTGGCTGCTGAAATCCCAGAGGAAGTGGTTGTCTTTGATTTCCTTGCCCTCCCCATAAAAAATTGGGGTGATTCCGCCAACCTGCATTGTAGTTGTTACTATAAGGGTTAAATTGAGATCTAGAATTATTACCCATATAGTTGGCTTGCTTAGTTTCTATGTTGTATCCATAAGATGAGTAGTCTGGATTGAACATATTTCCTGGAGTTGCGTCGCACTGCATCACTGGTTGTGCCTGCGTGGAACCAACAAAGTTATCAAACTTTTTATTTAAAAGTTCTACCTGATTAGTAAGCATAGTGACAGCATCAATATTATAAACTCCGGCAGCTTTTGTCGGCTTTGTCCTCATGACTTGCCACTGATAGTTATTCAGTGACATCTCTTCTATAAACTCATAAGCTGCTTCGGGTGTTTTATTGTTGATTGTTCCTCCTACGGCTACGTCGATCATTTGTCTTGTTGATGGGTTCAAACTGTTGTGGAAGGTTTGAACTTGTAACCAAAAAGGTAGTCCATAGTGAGGGCACCTTCTCAAAAGATCTTGTATCTCTCCCAGGCATCGTAAAGTGTTTCTAAATCCATCTGCACAAAAAAAAAGATATCGTTTCGTAATTTAGCTGTTTTAGTTGAAGGAAAATATTTAAGTAAGAATTTCTCAGTCATCTATTCCCATGTAGTGATTGAGCCTCGTGGTAAAGAATTTAACCACTGTTTGGCTTTATTTCTCAAAGAGAATGGGAATAGCCTTATACGAATGGCATCATCAGAAACGCCATTAATTTTAAAAGTATTACAAAGTTCCAAAAAGTTGGCTATATGTGAATTTGGATCTTCATCCTGTAAACCATCAAACTGCACAAATTGTTGTATCATCTGAATAGTGTTAGGTTTTAATTCAAAATTATTTGCAGAAATAGTAGGTCTAACAATACTAGATTGAGCACCAGCCAAACTAGGTTTAGCATAATCATACATAGTACGAGGAGTTTCATCTTGTTCTGCAGGTAGTACTGGAGGTGGTTGAATGTTTTTATTTGCTTCCATCTCTTCTGTAGGTTCTGGCTCTTGTTCTTGATCTTGTTATGGATAATGTAGTCTTCGTCTGATCTCTCTGCGAGTTCTGTGAACTGTCACTTCTAAATCTTCGTCAAAAAGTAATGGCCCTGTCGGGTTGTTTCTAATCATAAACTAGAAATACCCAGAAGGAAAAAGCAAAGAAAATTAAAATAGAATAAACTAAAAATAAAAATAAAAATAAATAAAAACTAAAAATAAATAAATATAGTAATGGCTAAAGTAATAGAAATTGAGTTTTCGTAATATTTTAGTTTTCCAACAACAGCGCCAAAAACTTGATATCACGTGATATGTAGTAATAAAATTTATAAAAACTGATCACACCAAAAACTAACTAATATCACGATTTTAAGGCAAGCGCACCTATCAAAAAGTAGTATACTTTAGCGGTAAGACCGAGTTATCATACCCAAGGGAACCAAAAGTACTAGCACTCACTTCCTTTCTATTATCTAACCTAAAAGTAAAAGAGGTTTGTATGAAACTAATTCTAAAACTAACTAAAAGTGCACAAAAAGTAAATTGGGGAAAAACTCTTTGGGAAAAGCTGATTGATATAAGCAATATTCAAGGGAGAATCCATCTAGACTTTACTTGTTATTGGCTTCTTGAACTAGACGATTTCTTCACTTGACTTGATCCGTAGAGATCCCTAACCTATGTTAATACCTCCGTCGAGGATAAGAACAACTAATCCTAGGTGGTTAACTAAAGTTTCTTTATTAATTAACACCCCTAGGTTGCATTAATTCGATCCATGGATCCCCCTATTAGGTTTGACCCTAATCTGACAGATTTATGTCACCCTATGTCTAGGGTTGCATGCAACTCCGCTTAATTACGGTAGATCTACTCTTAAAACAGGGACTTTTGCTCCTCTGCCTAAGTACATCAGTTTCTTGACTTAATACATAGGATTATTAAATCAAGAATTAAGAACACATAATTAAGAACAATTCAAGTATTTATCATATAATTCAAGAATGAATAATAACAAGATTTGTCTTAGGTTTCATCCCCCTCAAGTATTTGAGGGGTTTAGTTCATAATTAATAAAGAAGACATCTCAGAAGAAATAAGATAACAAAACATAAAGAACCCAAAAACCCCTGAAGGAATTTAGGGAGATCCTCTGTCTTGATGTAGAATTCCGGCTTCTAGGATGAATCAATCGACTTCCCTTGGAGTAATTCCTTGCTTTCAGTCCTTTTGTTGGCAGAAAGAAGGTGCTCTTTTATGGGAGAAAGAGTACTCCCTTAGCGGGAAATAAGCACACCCTTGAAGTTGCCTCCTAGGGTCTTTATATAGAATTTAGAATGGCTTTCTTAGCACCTAAGTATCCTTTTTCGAGTAGAATTGAACTTCCTCATGATAGGGACACGTCCGTGTGCCACACCCGTGTGGTCTTGCCGTGCTTGTCGGGGTTGGGCCGTGTTGGACTTTATGTGGCACGGTCGTGTGCCACGGCCATGTGGTGAATCCTTAGGCCGTGTTGTTTTCACACTTTGGCCCATTTTCTTCGTTTTCGGCCTGTTTTTCGTTCTTTTCTCTTTCCTATGCTCTCCTGAGTATAAAACATGAAATAGAAGAGTTAAGAGCACCAATTCTCACAAATTTAGTGATAATTCATCCAAAATATAGGCTAAGCATGAGGTAAAAATATGTATAATTTATCGTTTATCACCTGCATTGTAAGTGTTATTATAAGGGTTATTTTGAGATCTAGGATTATTACCCATATAGTTAGCTTACTCATTTTCCATGCCATATCCATAGGTAGGGTACTCAAAATTGCTAATGTCACACTGCATCACTAGGTGTACCTATGTAGAACCAACTAAAATGTCAATCTTTTTATTTAAGAGTGCTACCTAATTAGAAAGCATGGTGACCGCATCAACATTAAAAACCCTTGCAGCTTTTTGTGGCTTTGTTCTTATGACTTGCCACTGATAGTTGTTCAGTGACATCTCCTCTATAAAACCGTAAGTTTCTTCTGGTATTTTGTTATTAATTGTTCTACCAGCGACTGCATCGATCATTTGTCTCGTTGAGCGGTTCAAACCATTGTGAAAAGTTTGAACTTGTAACCATAGGGGTAACCCATGGTAAGGGAACCTTCTTAATAGATCATTGTATCTCTCTCAAGCATCGTAAAGTGTTTCTAAATCCATCTACACAAAAGAAGAGATATCATTCCTTAATTTAGCCGTTTTAGCGGAGGAAAATATTTGACTAAAAATTTTTTGGTCATTTGTTCCCATGTAGTGATAGACCCTCATGGTAAAGAATTTAACCACTGTTTAGCTTTATTCCTCAAGGAAACTGGGAATAGCCAAAGACGAATGGCATCATCAGAAACACCATTTATTTTAAATGTGTCACATAATTCCAAAAATTTGGCTAAATGAGCGTTAGGATCTTCATCCTACAAACCATCAAACTGAACAAACTATTGTATCATCTGAATCGTGTTAGGTTTCATTTAAAAATTGTTTGCAACAATAGTAGGCCTAACAATACTAGATTCAGTACCATCCAAATTAGGTTTAGCATAATCATATATAGTACGAGGAACAGGATTTTGCTCGACAGGATTTACAGCTACTACAGGAGGTAGCTGATTATCTTAATTTGCCTCTATCTCTTCAGTAGGTTCAGGTTCTTCTTCTTGTCTTTATTCTGGGTATCACAAGCTTCTTCTTATCTCTCTGCGAGTTCTATGAACTGTGGCTTCTAAATCATCGTCAAACAATAATGGTCCTCCTGGGTTTCTTCTAGTCATAAACTAGAGACACCTAGAAGAGATAAATAAAAGGAAAATTTTAGTAAATAAAAACCTAAAATAAAAATAGAAAATAAATTGCAATAAAAGTAAAGATGGCTAAAGTAATAGGAATCGAGTGTTCCTAATATCTTAGTTCCCTGGCAACGGCGCCAAAAACTTGATCTCGTGATTGTGATGAAGTAATAAATTTATCATACCTAAAAACTAACTATTATCACGATAAAAGGCAAGCGCACCTATCGAATAGTAGTATAGCTAGTGGTAAGACCGGAATATCGAATCCAAGGAACTAAAAGTACTAGCAATGAATTTCTTCCTATTATCTAGCCTAAAAATAAAGAGGGGGTTTGGTTGTAAACTATCTAAATTAAACTAAAGACACGACAAAGAGTAAATTGGGAAAATTACTTTGAGAAAACTGAATGATAATGACAATACCTAAGAAAGATTCCACCTAGACTTCACTTGTTATCTAACTCTGAACTAGATGATCTCATCATTCGACTTGATCTGTAGAGATCCCTAAATTATGTTAATATCTCCGTCGAGAATAAGAACAACTAATCCTAGGTTGATTAATTGAAATCTCTTTCTAATTAAAACCCCTAGTCTTGCATTCTAATCAGGCAGATTTTCGTCGTCCTATGTCTAAGATTGCGATCAACTCCGCTTAATTGTGTTGGATCTACTCTTAAATAGGGACTTTTGCTCCTCTGCCTAAGCACATTCGACTTAAATTAATATCCCAAAAATATCAATTTAAGAATTAAAAACGCAATTAAGAACAAATCAAATATTTATCATATAGTTCAGATAACAATAACAAGATTCATCTTAGGTTTCATCCCCCTTAGATATTTGGGGTTTGAAGGGAGTAAAGGGAGATCCTCGGCCTTGATGTAGACCTTGGCTTCTGAGATGGATCAATCAGCTTTCCTTCGAGTAATTCCCTGCCTTTAGCTCTCCATCTTGGCGGGAAGACTGTATAACCTTGTAGTTGTCTCTTAGAGTCTTTATATAGAGTTTGGAATGTCTTTCTTAGCCCCTAAGTAGCTTTTTCTTCGTGAAATTGAACTTCATCATGATAGGGACATGCACGTGTGGCACTCCCGTGTGAATCGATGTTGGACCGTGCTCAAGCCTGTTGATGTGGCATGGCAGTGTGACACGCCCGTGTGGTGAACTTCAGGCCGTGTTGTTTTCACACCTTGGCCCATTTTCTCTGTTTTCGGCTTGTTTCTTGTTCTTTTCACTCTTTATGCTCACCTGAGTATAAAACATGAAATTAAAGGTTTAGGAGCATCAAATTCCACAAATCAAGGAATAATTTATCCAAAAATAGGCTAAGCATGAGGTAAAAATATGTATAATTTATGGTTTATCAATTAGCTACGGGTAAAAGAATCAAATGTCTCAAAAATAGCCTTTAGAACTAGGTACAGACATTATAAATTTCCTGTAATGTCGTTCGGTTTGACTAATGCACCTGCGGTAGTTATGGATATGATGAACATAATTTTTAGACCGTATTTAAATAGATTTGTGGTGGTATTTATTGATAATATCCTGGTATATTCCCGAGATGATAATGAACATGTTGATCATTAAAGGATTGTTGGTTTTCTGGGACATATAGTGTCGGTTGAAGGTATTAGAATTGATCCGAGTAAAATTTCAGTAATTTTTAACTGGAAATCACTGAAGAATGTGTCTGAAGTTAGAAGTTTTTTGTGATTAACCGGTTATTAGCGGAGATTTGTACAGGGATTTTTGATGATAGCTTCTCCGATAACACAGTTACTATAGAAATATGTAAAGTTTGAATGGTTTGACAAATGTTAGCAAAGCTTTGATTGGTTAAAAACCCTATTGACAGAAGCACCAGTTCTGATTCAACTTAAACCGAGTAAGGAATTTGTGATTTATAGTGATGCATCATTGAATGGTTTAGGTTGTGTCTTGATGCAAGAAGGCAAAGTAATAGCTTATGCCTCTAGACAGCTTAAACCACATGAAAGAAACTACCTAATACATGATTTAAACTAGCAGCTATTATGTTTGCATTGAAAATTTGGCGGCACTATTTGTTTGATGAAAAGTGTCATATCTTCACTGATCACAAAAGTATTAATAAACACATCGCCTAGCTAGCACACATAGTCTTTCCTGATAATGACCAAAATGGTCAAATGTTCGTAAGCACACTAAACACCATTAGCATATTGTTTCTCTTGAATCTAAATACCATTGTTATTGTTTGTCAAGTACGTTCTCATGACATCACATTTTGGCCAAATGTATCAAAGTCACATGTACTGTGGTCACGTTTATATTTATACACTTATTCGCATATGCATTACTTTTTATACTTTTGATTCAATCCAAATTAAAGTCACATACAAGTCCATGATACATACCTGGCTAACTTAATATACTGCACATCTTTAATTGTTCTTTCATAACTAAGTCTTGTCGTCTTAGACCTTGCACAAATCACATTCAACAATATCAAGAGATCTCACCATTCCGTCAAATAGTTTAAAACCCAAATACTCACAGATAATTTATTTATTTCATTCAAATTTGAGATCATATAGTCTTTTTGCATTTAAAAGCATCATTGCTACTTCTAGTTCAATACATTGAACGAAACATAATACTATAACCACATTCGGTTTCCATATTTGTAATCACATATTCAGGTCATGATCTTTCATGAATAATTTCATAGAGTCACTACTCATTTAGCATATCTTATAACTATTTCTTGATTGATTCCCAAAAAACATTCATAAATCAACCGAAGTCGAATCCCCATAGTAAGTAAGCATCAGTACATAATACTAAATCTTTGTACGCTTACAATTTCCATAATCATCATTTAAATCAGTTCAGTCTTTCAATAATCATAAGTACTGGTTCATTTGTACTTATTTCGTGCACATACAGGAATGTATATACTTATATAGAAGCTTAACTCTTTAGTTCATAATCACATCAATATCCTCGAGTATCTCGACATGACAAGTATTAAATTACCGTATAGGTACGTAAAGAACCAATCATATTCCTTATCACATATATGTAAGATGAGAGAATACAATTCATATCTTGTATTGACACGTCTAGCCGGTTACAATGCCACTTGATAGATTTTCATGTAGCTAATTATATCATTACCTTATAGGTATGCAAATAATCTACAGTTTGAAATAGTTCAACGGCACTTAGCCTACTGGTTCAAAACCTGTATTCATCATCGGCTCGAAGACCTATGGGACTGTAAACCCAGATATATTACCAGCACGAGGCCTGCGGGACCTTAGCCCGGATGTATATTACAATACAAAGTTGCGGGACTATAACTCGAATTTATTACCACAATCATTTCATATACTTTTTACTAAATTAGGTCTCATCAAACGCCTAATAATGCACACATTTCACAAATTGGTCATCCGGCCACCTTATATACACATAAGCATATGTACTTGTCACATTTTTCCATTCGCCCACACCACATACACAAGCATGTATACAAGATAATGCTTTTATTATCACTTGCTAATACATCACATACTTTGCTTTCATTTATGTAACCATTCAGCCATAATTACATTTCTATGTAACCAATCGGCCTCACTATACAAATAAAGATAGCACACATTTCACAATAGTTATTCATCATTACTACACATGCAACCTTCGCAAAGCTCACATGAATCAAACAACACATCACCTTTATAGACATATTTCATTTAATTACAATCGGCTATTTGCACAAACATATTTACATTTTGGTTCTCATGGTAAGTATGTCTATATATACATATATTCAACTTATTCTAAATTTATTTACTCAAAACTTACTTCAATATTTACGAGCAGACAAGAATTGGCTATTCAACCCTTATTTTCCATAAGGGCCATTCGGCCATATCACCTTTAAATATACACCCTTTCCATTTATTCATCATTTCATAGCAGTCATTTAGCAGCATCTCATATATAACTTACCTATAATTTAATAATAACCATTCGGCTATATACATTTAAATACAATAGAGTCATAATTTTATTTAATATGTACCTAACATTTCATGCTCAATCATAACATAGGTTTGAATACTCAAATCTTATAGAAGAATCAAACTCAAACACTTAAGAACTTACCTCAACTGTTATCGTACCGCAATCTTGACTACTCAGCCACTTTTGTTTTTCCTCTATTCGAGTTTGCCCCTCCTTTAAGCTCTTGAGCTTAATTCAATAAATCAACTTACTAAATTACTTAACTAATTTTATTTTCATTCGAAACACACACACAATTTCATTAATACTTTCAAAACACAAGCAAATCCTTTTCACAGTCATATAATCATACACTTCACATAACACAACCACATTCCTTAAACTTTAACTTCATTTGGCAAATCTCAATATCAACGACTATTCACATTAAGAATCATGACCACATTCGGCCTTTGTAAAATATATCTAAATACAATTTAACCACTTTAGCCAATTTTCAACCATCAAATAATTCACATAAATCAAATTACAAGTTCAAACTCATCTTTTTCCTAAATCCTCACTTTGGTTCACATTTCGGCAAACATATAATTAATTACCAACAATTAAGCATTTGTTTCTAATATCAAGCACTCATCTTGTATATCACTATAATAGTTGTTTGCCATTAAACAATTAGGCCACAAATACTCCATTATTAATTCAAAACATAACCAAACTTAGCTTGGAATTAAGCCATTTCAAGCGTAAATGACAACTATGAGTACATCTAATTCATAGTTAATTTTATAAACTTTAATTGCCAAAGGTAATAATTAACTTTCACTTACCAATGATTATATATACATAGTTCTTAAATTCATCCTAACATGATCGATCATGCTTCAAACTCAATTTATAATTATACACATCTCAATCAAAGCATCCAACAACAATTCATTATACCATTAGACCATAGCCAAATGCTCTCCTAAGTACTTAGACCACACCACTCGTAATTTTTACAAGTTAAGTTTACCAACTTAAATTCATATGCATTTTGACATCATAAGGTCCATTAAACCCTCTTTAATCCATTTCTATCATCAATTAAAATTTCCTAGCTCATCTTCATTAAAGCCGAACCTAATATGCCTCATAAACCAAATTTATCAAATGGGTTTCAGCTAGATAAAGGAGGGAACCACATATTCATCAACCATTAACAAAACTACATCAAATTACTCTAGAATTTTTGCCCTCAATTAACCGAATGTTCAAGGCTATCCTCCCCTCTTCTTTTCTTTAAACAATCGGCTAAAATAAGAACAAAGAAATCTCCTTCTAATTAACACATACGACAATTTCTAGTCTTTTCTTTCATTATACACAAACATTTACTCAAATCATCCTTTAGGCTAACATTCGACTAATACACATACATTAATTATAAATTTTTGCATAATTTCATTCGGTACCATACCAACCGATTGCTAAAATCTTCTAAACCATATATACAAGTATGTTTAGCTAGCTCAACTTACTTCATCATCCATTACTCAATAAAACATAAAAAAAACAACAGCCAATCCATACTTCTTCTTTTTTTTTTTAACGGCCGAATACATGCATTAGTACAAATTCAAAAATTCATACATGGGTTTTGTTAAGAACTCAAGGATTAACTCAATTTCACAATTTCTAAAGTAAATAACATAAAATCGTACCTTACAATGGACACTAGAGTAGCCGAAATTCAAAGAGCTTTCAACTTGGTTTTCTTTCTCCAATTTTCAGCAATAGCTTAAGGTAGAAGATGGCACTATTACATGCATAAAAGTTGCATGATAAAAATTCATTTTTTTTCTCACCAAATATATTACAAAATTAATTTAAGTAAAGGAATAAATTATTTCATCAAATCATGGCCGGCCACTATCTTAATAATGGTATATTTGACATGCTAATCCCCTATTTTGAAAACCTTCCATTATTTGGCCATTATAGATTTACCTATCATAGTTTTAAAGTTTTTCAAACAAGCCTTTTTTTTTTTTCAAATTCACATTCAAATGACCAAATTAAAGCATGGAATTTTCACACATGCAAAATTCACATATATTAGACAATAAATATAACATTTAATTTAATTAAAATTTTTTTGTGACTCGGTTTAGTGGTCTCGAAACCACTTCACGATTAGGGTCATATTAGGGCTGTCACAAATTTCGTACTTTATCATATAATCTGAAACAGTATTATGCCCATTGAACCTATTAGAATTTTGATGGATACTTGGGTGGTACACTGCAAGTGTATTAATCGTAATCGGTCAATTCATTATCATTTACGCTCTTTTGAGCCATGATCAGTAAGCTCTTCTTAAGCTGATAGATAGTAAACTCTATCGAGCTGAAACAATAAGCTCAAATGAGCTGAAAATAGTAAGCTCATATGAGCTGATAAATTGGTAAGCTCATATGAGCTGTGGTGAGTCCGCAACACACGCAGGATCTCGACCAAAATAATAACCCTCGTGACATGTCACTCGTATCCTACAACTTTCTAAAGTTCAGACAGGGCTCAATATTATTCAACTTCATCATTTAAACATTCAATGATCAATAATTCAATTCCTCAACTCTCATACATTCAATTCAATTAAATACATACATTTAAATACTCAATTCTAATTATACGAACTTACCTCGTATCGCTCAGATAGAAAATTAACAACTATTCGTCAACTTTTCCTTTTCCTCAATCTAATTCCGATCTCAGCTTATCTTGATTTAAATAATATCAAAATAACTCATTCAAACTTTCATTCAATTCAATTTAGCCTAAAACATTCATTTTGAGTAAATTACACTTTTACCCCTAAAATTTTTACTACTTTGCAATATAGTCATTAGCACATAAAAATTCAAATTTACACAATTAGACCATAACCCATGGCAGTCGAATATCAATGGGGTCCCTACTAGCCCATATTTTGCATTTATTTCACATTTCATCCATAAATTTTACATATTTCTCAATTTAACCTCTAAATGGCAATTTCACTAAAAATCACTCAATCAAACTTGTTAATCTATCAATAAACCTTCATAATCAATCATTAAACATTTAAATACTCAAGCATTCAACAATGGCATTATGTGAAATCTATAACAATTTCAAAATCTAACGTATGGGCTAGCTAGATTGCAAAGTAACGATCTTAAAAACGTAGAAATCATTAAGAACCAATCAAAAACCATACCTTAATGAGCAAAATTACTTTGGCCTAATATCAAACTCTTTAATGGCTTCGTAAACCTAGTTTTTCAGTGGAGAAGAACATAAAAGATGATAGGCATTTGTTGTTTAATTAATTTATTAACATATATTTAAAATTTACTAAAATAACCTTATTATAAAACCATTTAATAACATCCACTCATGTCCATAAATGTCCACCCAATATAAAAATGGCCTATTTATCACTTAAGGACTTTTCTTTTAAATTTCTATAACTATTAAGCCCTTTTAGCTAATAGAACTCAACTTTTTTGCAGTACGCGATTTAGTCCTTTTTATCGAATTAAACATTTAAACGGTAAAATTTCTGTACGAAACTTTCACATAATAATTCTATTGTACTGTAACCTTATTAAATAATAAAATAAATATTTTGAATTTGGATTGATGGTTCCAAAACCACTATTTCGATTTGACCGAAAACGGGTTGTTATAGGTTGAAAGTGTGCCTAAGACACCATTTGAGTTTGGATATGGTTTGACCATGAAAAAGTACCAAAATGTGAGATTTTTGACCTTCTGGAAAAAAGTATCAATACCATAGGTTGAAGTATCGATACTTCACCAAATTATCATGATTTAAAAATGACAGAATGTCAATTTGGTATCGATACCAATATAAAGTATTGATACTCATTCCCAAGGATCGATACTTTATAAAGGTATCAGTACAAATTGAGTTGTGTCCAATTTTTGAAAATGGCAAAAATACCAAAACGATATTGATAGCCAATTTGTGTCGATACTTCCTAATAGCAGTACCGGTACCTTATTCCAAACATTGGTACTCGTATATTTTACTTGCTTTTTATAACACCCCTAACCCGTAACCGTCGCTGGAATAGGTTAAGAGGTATTACTAGACATATAACACATTCTAGTACATTAAAATTTTTAAACATTCATCACATTATAATCAATATCATACATTCACACTCATAACATACTTAAAACAAGCATATGAGCCTCAAATCATGCATTCAAGACTAAACTGGTAACATTCGAATGTTTCTGAATAACTTAGAAAAATTTTCATTTCAAAGGACACACGCCCGTGTTAACAGGTCGTATACCTCACACGGCTATAAACACACTCGTGTCACAGGTCGTGTGAAAACAGGGCATACATACTGACTTGGACCATATGGTCGATCGCACATCTGTGTGAAAACTTGAGGGTATACTGACTTGGGTCACATGGCCAGTCACACACCCATATGTCTAGCCCGTGTGCCTACTCGAAATGGCCTCACACACACGTGTCCAGGCTATGTGCTCGGTCGTGGCAAACCTGTAGGGTATACTGACTTATGCCACATAGCTAGTCATATGCCCGTGCGTGAGGCCGTGTGGAGCATCTTGACTTGATTCGAATTGCAACACCAGGGGATACAAAACCGTGTACCTTGACCGTGTGTCGCATACAGCTGAGACAAACGCCCGTGTCCCTATCTGTGTGGACAAAAATAGGCCATTTGCAAGGCCAATTTGCCACCCATAAGGGCATACCCTACAAGCTCAAGACAAACACCAATTCTATACGCAATTCAGCAGCCAAACATCAACATTTCATATACCAAATAAATCATTCATGCAACAAATCATGTAGCTCATCAAAATGGTATTCAAATACCAAAACACATTCATACATTTCCATTCCATATATCTATCACATATCAATACATATATTTGCATAATTTTATTTCATCAACTATTTGCCAAAACATACCATATTTGTATCTATATACATAACCAAAACATGTTACCCATTTGAGCCAAATCACATGGCTTATCATATATCAAAACATCTACCAAAAGCCTTAACACAAGTAACTATAATCATCAACCTTAAAGTTAGCCTATACATGCCATATTTACATATATCCATAAGTTTAAGAGTACTAATCGACAACTGGATAGTGTGATGCGTAACTCTAATGTTATCTGAATCGAGCAAGCTATCGAACCTCTATAAAACATAAAAAATAAACAGAGTAAGCTTTATAGCTTAGTAAGCCTGTATAATTTAGAATTAAACTTACCGTATATAATATCCATGTAACAGCCCGATTTAGGGCCTAAAGAGAATAGTGGTTTTGAAACCACAAATTAGAAGTAGAAAAATTTATTCCAATTAAGTTTTAATGTTTATTGTGTGATTGAATGACTGTGTGAAATTTTCGTTACAAAATTTTATTGTTTGGGTGTTCAATTTGGTATTTAGGACTAAATTGTAATAGGTGAAAAATGTGTGTTCTTGTTCATAAAGGTACTTGATTGGAATGGGTTTTTAAATTGGAGGTCCTTAGACGGTAATTAAACCATTATATAAGATGGACAAAAATGGGCATAGTGAGGTAAATTACTAAAGTTTTTCATTAAGAGCATTTTGGTCATTTAGTAATTAAAATGAATTAAAAGGACAAAACAAGCCAAAATTCTTGTCCATCTTCAAGCCTTGGCTGAGTGTATCAAGGAAGAAGCCATGGTTAGGGCTTTCAAGCTTCCAAGCTCAATAGTAAGTCCGTCTTTGCCCCGTTTTTAATGCTCTTTATGTTTTTGGAATCCTTATAACACGATCTCTCTATTTCTACCATTTATTTGAGCTAGGGTTGAGATTTGAAAATTTACCCATATGTGAAATGTTTGTGTTTTGATGTCTAATGGTAGAATATGAATGTTCGGTGTGCAATAAATGACTTTTACTAAGTGATTTTCGATGAAATTACATAAAAGGGTTCGTTTGTAAAAAGTTGTAAAATGTGTGAATAAATGGAAAATATGGACTACTATAGTTATAAAATAGCTTAGCTAGGCCTAAAGTGCAAACAAATTGAATGAAAATCATTTTCGAGCCTAGGGGCAAAAGTGTAAATATGACAGTTTAGGGGTAAAAATGTAATTTTACCAAAAAATGTGAAATTGGACTGATTTTGGGTAGCATGATGAATAAATAAGTTAAATGTGTTGTTATAGATCAAGAAAGATGAGATTCAGACTTAGAACGGGGAAAAACAAAAAATATGACGAATAAGTCCATTTCACCGATTATGCTACCAAGGTAAGTTTGTGTGTAAATAATTTAACATTATGTTATTATGTATTTAATGATTTGATATTGCATGAAATGTATGTTTGTTCTTAGGAAATTAGTTAATGAGGTCTTGATAATGAATTGACGAAGATATGCTATATCGGAATCCTAGTTGAACCTTAAGAGTAGGAAGGATACCATTGTTATGACATTAGAACTAATGAGATCCCGTATAAGACCATATTTGGGATATGGCATCGGCATCAAATTGAGATTCATATAAGACCATATCTAGGATACGGCATTAGCATTGATATGTGAATTCGTATAAGACCATGTCTAGGACATGGCACCGATATAAGATCTCGTGTAAGACCATATCTGGGATATGGCGTCGACACGGATATGAGATCCCCTATAAAACCATATATGGGATATGGCATCGGCATCGACATGTGATCTCATGTAAGACCATATCTGGAATATGGTATTGACATCTTACCATGTGTATGACACTTTCCGAGTATCCTTCAGTATTCCAAGTGGTTCAGCAGGAAAGTTTAAAGTTTTTGTTAAAGATGTAAAAAGGTTATGATTATGTGAATGAAGTTATACAAGTACTTAAGTGAAATTCATGAGAAATGAGCTCGGTATATAATGTGTTGTCTGTAAGAATGTGAATGAGTAAGCCATGTCTATGACTACTTGATGATTATGTGTGAGGCTTTTAGGCCAAAATAAATTATGACATGATATGTTTAAGTCTTTGTTGTTGAAGTATAGGTTAAATTGGCCAATGAATGGCATGTAAATATTTTTTAATGGCTAATTATGGATATGTTTTGATGTTATGTATGTTTATATGGAAGTTAATACAAAGAATTAATGAAAGAGTAAAATTAGCAATAAAACAGTTTTGGTCAGCAGAAGTGGTATATCTTTGAAAAATCACCAAAAATTGTGGAAATTGAATTTGAGGTTGAATAAGATATGAAATTAAATTTTATTGAGTCTAGTTCCACATGGAAGAAACTATGCAAGCAAAAGAATTTCATATTATGAGATATTTGAATTTTTGTGAGACAATGTCAGAAGGATTTTAGAATCCCTTGTTCTGAGTTTGGAAAATCATTAAAAATTTTATAAAAATAATTATAGGATAAATTTATATGTTTAAAATTATTAATGAGTCTATTTTCAAGAGAAGTAAATGAGAACATATCTGAATTCTGTATGATGAGATAATTAATTTTTAGTGAAGAAGGGTCAAAGCTATCAGATAGCAGAACAGGGTAGACTTTAAAGAATAAACTATACTTATTGGCTAAACCAAAAATTCTGAAAATTTTATGGTAAGAGATATGTGAGTCTAGTTTCAGGGAAAATTAGCGGATCTTAATATGGAGTTTTTTAGCTCAAGATATAAATAATAATTTAGTAACTATAACTCGAATAGACAGCTTGAGATGAACATGAGTAAATAGTAGAACTATGTTTAATTATGATTGTATTAACTTGAGAACATACTGTGAAGATTTATAAAAGCATGTTAATAAATTACTTATTATTTACATACCTACTTACTAAGCTATAATGCTTACCCTTTCCTTTCCTTTTTCCTATAGTGTCATAAATGCTAGCTCGAGTTAGAGGTCGTTGGAGATTCTACCACACTAACAAGTTATTGATTGATATTTTATCAATGATTTTTAAATATTTTAAAGTATATGGCATGTATAGGGACTTGATTATGTGTGTATATGTTATTATTAGTTTACCTAGAATGTTGGCCTATGCTATTTGAAGGTTATTGTTGTAAAAAGCCGTTTAATGTGCCTAATAATTGTTATGTTATAAGTCTATGATGGTGCATTTCAAGGATGTGTATTCTTGCATGTTTTGGATAAGTAAATGTGTGATAATTATGACTGGTAAATGTGATTGGTTGTGTAAGTTACATGATGTGAATGGTTAAGTGTGTGTGTGTAACACCCTGATTTTCGAGACTTTGTGATTTTTCGTATGAATTTTGGAAAAATTTAAAAGTTGGTATTTGGTCATGCAATTCACATTTGGAGTGAGTAAGTGGGCCTATGGAAGGCCCATGTGTTCGCAAAAACCCGATTAAATTTTTAAATTTTGGACTTAAAGAATTAGGGGTCCTGGCTAGATGGCCTTATCAAAAGATGAGGGTAAAATGTAACACAAATGAGCTCCTAGCAAAGTGGCTGAGTGACGCCACTTAGTTGCTAAAAAAGTGGCGTGTAAACGGAAGGGAGAAGGCCAACGTTCGACTCACTATACAGGTATTTATGTTGTTTATTTTTGTGTCTTGAGTAGGCTAGAATTTGAGGTTGATAGGAACTCTGTTGACAAGAGTTTGAATTGGTCATGGGAGGGATTTGTGGAGTGATAAAGGGAGCATTTTAAGGAGGGATAAGGGGAGAAATTGTAGGAATCTCGTATGGGAGCAAGTGATGGATGAAAAAGGGGACTCTAAGAGTACAAATTCGGCCAAAGACTTTAGTTTTTGGCATTTTCGGTAGTAGGGGTTGGAGTGTGCCGTTTTTTTCTCTGTTAAATCATCATAGGATTGTTTCTTCTCTCTTTTTCTCTCAAGCCAAAACTACCACCCCTTCCATTCATTTTTTTCCTCTTTTTCCGAAAACCCAACTACTATCTCCTTTCTCTTCATCACCCTTGTCGATTGGTCACAGAAGCTGAAATCCCTGAAATTGTTCTTTCCGTTTTCATCTAAACTAAATCTCCTCCCATCTTCTTCTTTTATGGTGGCCGATTCCTTCATCCTTTTTTCTTAAAGTTCTACCTTCTTCCTACCTTGTTACTTAAAAGCCGAAACCCCATTAGTAGGTGGTGTAGAAACTAGATATCGTTAGACTTCTGGGATTCACTTTTGGTTCGTGCTAGAGGGTGGTTCTAAAGCAAGGAGGGTCTAAAAAACGGTTGTAATAGTAGACCATCCGGTAGGTAATTGTAGATTTCTTTCGTATCTTAGGAAGTATTAAAAAGCCGAAAACCTTTAGATCCCAATGGAGGTTGTCGTTTTAGGTTTAGGATCTTGTTGGTCACTTTTTATTCAGGTTTTATGATTTTATGTAGAGGAATAGGTAATCTTTGGTAGAGCATCGAAGGCTTGGAATATTGGTGCGACTAATTTTGGACTCAGTTACAACTTTCGGCAAAGGTAAGGATCCCAGGGCTTAAGGGATATGTTGGCCGAATGGGTAAGTGGTTATTACAATGGTGATCATCGATTTATAAGTTAATATTTTAAGTAATTATGTGTAGGAATATCGGGAAGGAGGTCTCATCAACAGTTGTCGTAAATCAGGTGTGTAATATACCCCCATAATAGCTCAGATTCATATTTGCTTAAAAGTCGAAATATCGAATTCCGTTATTGTTGTAACTTGTAAACACGTGATGGTACGTGAATTAGTTGGGTTACAATGGACGCAGTAAACGAAACCGATGGAACAGGTAAGGGCACGATTTCGTGCAACATGGTAAGTTGGGCTTTGATGGGCTAAAATTAGGCCCAATGGGCTTTCGGGCCATTTGGGTAAAAGGCGGTAGAAAATGGAATTTGGCTAATGGGCATGTGAAAACTGCTAGTACTATTAGGAAATTTAGGCTAAATGGGTTTAATTGGTCAAGTCAGTTTCGTAGGGCCCATTAGGGGTTTTGGGCCCAAAGACCCAAATTGGCTAAAATGGATTAAAAATTATCGTTTAAAACACTCGTAATTTTTAATAATTGTTAATGGGAATGAAAAACCCTAATATTTGTTAAAATTACAGAATTACCCTTTTAACATGAAAAATGACTATTTTGCCCCTAGGTGAAAATGACTATTATACCCTTAAGGTTTTATTATGAATATGATGATTGTGATATTGTTATTTTACATGATATGACATGATATGCACATGATATTCTATGACATGTATACGATATGCCATGTCTTACTCATTAAATGCATGGGTTGGGTTTATATGATGGAGGAAGTGTTAAAGGGCTTTTGCCCCAGTTTACCGAAAAGGGCTTTGCCCCAGTTATTAAAAGAGGCTAGGCCTCCAGTTATATGATAAAGCAGCTATGCTGCCAGTGGAGATTTTGGTTGGGTGGGTTGAGTTATTCCCCACATGGAGAGTTTGGTGGGTACGGGTGGAGAGTAGCGGATGGTGGGTTGAGTAGTCTCCCCAGATGGGTTTGCATACATACATGATTTGACTTATGTGATATTGAAATGGGCCTATGGGCCATACCGTTTATAGAAAGGCTTTTTCCTAGTAACATGAATTATGAAAAGGCTTCAGCCAGTAACCGTTAACCGAAAGGCTTCGGCCCAGTATATATTGAGACTGAATTTGGGGCTTAGGCCCAGAATACTTGTTTAGATTTGGGCTCTGGAAGGGCCTGTTGCACACTGAGTTTCCAAACTCACCCCCTTTCTTAACTTTGCAGGAGAGCCTTGATGCGTGGACTTGGAGCCGGAGGGAATTCAGAGTGGCCACGGTGTTTATTTTGGATTTTATCGTTAAGCAATCGCATTTAAATAAATTTATTTAATTATTATTGTTTTGTTTGGTTTTGGGGTTGTAATAAGGCCATTTAACTTTATATTTTGTTTTTGTGGGATTATTCTGTTTAAACTTTATTTATATTTTACTTTTCTAATAATGGTTCAAAATGGGCTAGACTTAGGATGTGTTTTCAAAAAAGGAAATTGTTTTCAAAATATGAAACAATATATTAAAACAAATTGTTAAACATGCTTACTTCAATGAATTTCAACTTAACTTGTATTTCAAAGCAAATCACCTATCTAAAGTGTGGTAATGGTTGTGAGCATGTCGAGGATTGGATCCAATCAAGAGCTTGGTACTTAAGCAGCCTACATGGCTCACCTCCTGTATTTCGGATACCTACCTGGTGCACAGCTTCCATTCACTTTCGTGGCAAAGACAATCTTTTCAAAATTCTTTTTAAAATTTTTTAAGAAAGGTTTTGGGAATGAAGCATGTGTTTTTACGTAAATGTTTCAATGTGACACATCGGATCTGGTCATAACGTCTGGCCGGGTTCGGGGTATTACATTTAGTGGTATCAGAGCCCAGTTGCAACAACTTGGCTGTGGGTTTTTAACGGGTTTCCAAAGATTTTAAATATAGGCCTTTTAAAAAAAACTCTTTTTAACTTATTACTGTAACCAAAGTTTTTAAGTTTTAAATAATTTAGAGGAAGAAGTGGCACACTGAATCCCCAGCACCAAGTCTGTAAGTGTACTTTCCTTATCGTTTGATACTGATATGATGTTATCATTTGAGATTGATATGATGCTAAAGTTGATATTGATATGATGCTGTAGATAGAATCAAGACCCTACTATGATACTTTAGATATGGTAGAGATAAAAACATTAGGATTGAAACTGTAGTTAGGCTACGACGTTGCGAAAACAATCTCTGAACTGCTATATTTCCATAAGACATTTCGTAATAAAACAACTGAAATATTAAACTAATGCCATAAAATTCGTAATCAGATAATTCGATATGAGCACCAGAGGAACTTGTGGACGAGGACGCAGACGTGGTCGCGGAAGAGCGCGAGCCAAATCTTCATCCTCAGGGTATAGACCAGTTGAGGAGGCATCTGTGTCACAAGCAACTGAGACTGGGTCCCATGATCGGGCTGTAGGGGACGATGCTTTGTCCCAAGCAATGTTAAGGGTCTTGGAGAGGGTTGCTGGAGCTAGTACTGGAACAGTAAATAGGGGATCCATCTTTGAGCGACTCCGGGCTAACAGAGCAGAGGTTTTTAGGGGCGTATCTAGAGTAGCCCCAAACGTGGCTGAATATTGGCTAGAGGCAATGGAGCGAATCATGGACGACTTAGATTGCTCCGTGGAGCAAAAGTTGAAGGGGGCTGTATCGTTGCTGCGAGATGAGGCTTACCAGTGGTGGATCACAGTGAGGGAGAGTACCTCGGCTGAGTGAGTAACTTGGGATCTGTTTAAGACCGCTTTTAAAGGGAGGTATGTTGGAGCTAGTTATGTGGATGCTCGTCGTAAGGAATTCCTGAATTTAACCCAAGGTAGTAAGACTGTTGCCGAGTATGAGGCAGAATTTTTGAGGTTGAGCCGGTATGCTAGTGGGATAGTTGCGACTGAATACGAGCGTAGTGTTAGGTTTGAGGATGGCCTTCGAGATAAGCTTAGGGTGCTGATAGCTCCACAGAGGGAGCGTGATTTTGCTGCGTTGGTAGAGAAGGCCAAGATAGCTGAGGAGGTAAAACGGATGGAGCAACAAAACCGTCAGAAGGATCGACCTAGATTTAGGAGGGATTCTGGACCCTCGAGTGCTACATACAGAAATGTTAAATGAGCTAGAGTAGAGGAACCAGTACGAGCAGTTCCAGTGAATACCGTTAGATCGCAAGCTTGTAGAGACTATGGTAGAGCGCACTTGGGAGAGTGTTGGAAAAGAACTGGGGATGTTTTTTATGTAGGTCCAAGGAACAAAAGTTCAGATAGTGTCCTAGGAGAGCAGTTCAGGATCAAGTTGCTGAGCCAAGGTTTGTTCAACCAGTGCGAGGAGGACCACCACCACAGAGAGGCCGTGGGCAAGGCAGAGGTGGTAATGGAAATAGACGAGGACGTGGGGCACCTGGTAGAGGTGCTGGAAATGCTGAAGCTCGACAGCCGGTGTTGGTTTATGATGCACGACGTCGAGAGGAGGGTGATGCTCCTGATGTTATAACCGATACGTTTTTCATTCATAGCACGCCTTATACTGCTTTAATAGATGTTGGTTCCACTCATTCATATGTTGCCTGTAATGTATCTGGGGCATTGGGTGTGCTTCCTAAGGAGACTGTGAGTGGGGTATCAGTGATAAGTCCTTTGGGTCACTCGGTTAAGGTAGATAAACTCTTTAGGGAGGTGCCTCTAGAGACTCAAGATAAGATATTTGTAGGAGATTTAATGGAACTGCCATTTGGAGAATTTGATCTTATCTTAGGAATATACAAGTTAACTAAGCTTAGGGCGACATTGGATTGTGTTGCTACGAGGATGGTACTAAGAACTGTTGAGGATGAGAAGGTATTAGTCATAGGGGAGTGAAGGAACTATTTGTCTAATGTTGTTTCAACCTTAAAAGCTGGGAAGTTGATTCAGAAACATGGCGAGGCGTATTTGGCCTTTGTAAGTCAAGCTGAGCCTGAAAAGGTGACCGTAGAGTCAGTCAGGACTATCAAAGAGTTTCAAGATGTCTTTCCTGAGGAGCTTCCTGAATTACCTCCAAATCGCGAAGTTGAGTTTGGAATTGACCTGTTACCTGAAACGGCTCTGGTGTCAATTGCACCTTATAGGATGGCACCAAAGGAGTTGGTGGAACTGAAAGCTCAGATACAAGAATTATTGGATAGAGGGTTTATAAGACCAAGTGTTTCTCCGTGGAGCGTACAGTGTTGTTCGTAAAGAAAAAGATGGAACAATGCGGATGTGTATCGATTATCAGCAGCTGAACAAACTAATGATTAAGAACAAGTTTCCTTTGCCAAGAATCGACGATCTGTTCGATCAGTTGAGAGGAGCATCAGTATTTTCAAAAATCGACCTTCGGTCAGGATATCATCAGTTGAGAGTCAAAGAGGTGGATATTCATAAGACGGTATTTAGAACTCGATGTGGTCATTACGAGTTCCTGGTTATGCCTTTTGGACTGACTAACGCACCGGCAGCATTCATGGACTTGATGAATCGAGTATTCCAGCCATATTTGGATCAGTTCGTAGTTGCGTTCATCGACGATATTTTGGTGTAGTCAGAAATAGAAGAGAAACATGATGAGCATCTTCGTACCGTTCTGCAAGTATTGAGGGAAAAGCAGCTATATGCGAAGTTCAATAAGTGCGAATTTTGGTTGAGTGAAGTAACCTTCTTAGGACATGTCGTTTCTGCTGAGGGGATTAAGGTGGACCCTCGAAAAATTGAGGCGATTCTAGAATGGAAGCCACCAAAGTTAGTGTCAGAAATCTGAAGTTTTCTGGGGTTGGCAGGTTATTATCGAAGATTTGTGGAAGGATTCTCTGTGTTGGTAACACCGTTGACGAAACTCATAAGAAAAGGAGCACCGTTTGTCTGAACTGAGAAGCAACAAGAGGCTTTTGAGAAATTAAAGAAAGTTTTGACCGAGGCACCAGTATTGATTCAGCCAGAGTCTAGTAAGGATTTCACTGTATACAGTGATGCGTCACATGTAGGCCTGGGCTGTGTGTTGATGCAAGAGGGTAAGGTGGTTGCTTATGCTTCACGACAGCTTAAGCCTCATGAGGTAAACTATCCTACTCATAACTTAGAGTTGGCGGCGGTGATCTTTGCGCTTAAAATATGGAGACACTACTTGTATGGGGAGAGATGCATTATCTATACGGATCATAAGAGTCTTAAGTACTTGTTGACTCAAAAAGAGCTAAATCTTAGGCAGCAAATGTGGATAGAGTTATTAAAGGACTATGACTGTTCGATTGAGTATCATCCAAGTAAGGCAAATGTCGTGGTTGATGCGTTGAGTCGAAGGACTGTGGCGAAATTGAAGGCAATGTTTGCTCGTTTAAGTTTGTATGACAATGGGAGCCTATTGGCAGAGTTACAAGTGAAACCGACTTGGGTAGAACAGATTAAAAAGCAGCAATTGTTGGATGAGTCGTTAGATTCCCGATTTTAGCAAGCTGAGAAGGAGGAAAAATCAGACTTTGGATTAAACAGTGATGGGGTTCTTTATTTTTGAGGAAGAATTTGTATGCCGAAGGACTCTGATCTGAGATTGATGATTTTGAAAGAGGCTCATGGTGGACCTTGTGCTATGCATCCAGGAGGGAATAAGTTATATCGAGACCTGCGAGAGCTATATTGGTGGCCTGGGCTTAAGCGAGAAGTGACCGAATTTGTGGGAAAATGTTTGACGTGTCAACAGGTAAAAGCTGAGCATCAACTACCTTCAGGATTGTTGCAACTAGTGAAAATACCACTTTGGAAGTGGGAAAGAGTAACCATGGATTTCATAAGTGGGTTGCCTGTGACACTTTCCAAGAAAGACTCAGTTTGGGTGATTGTGGATAGGCTGACGAAATCTGCCCATTTCATACCTGTTCGAACCGACTATTCACTTCAGAGGTTGGCCAAATTGTACGTAGCAGAGATAGTACGGTTGCATAGAGTGCCAGTATCAATAATTTCTAATCGAGACCCAAGATTCACATCTCGGTTTTGGCAGAAATTGCATGAGGCATTGGAAACGCGACTGGATTTTAGCACAGCCTTTCACCCTCAGTCAGATGGGCAGTCGGAGAAAGTTATTTAGATTTTAGAGGACATGTTGAGAGGTTGTGTGATCGACTTTAGGGGCAGCTGGGAGGATTACTTACCATTGGCGGAATTTGCTTATAACAACAGTTATCAGGCAAGTATCCAGATGGCTCCGTACGAGGCACTGTATGGGAGAAGATGTCGTTCGCCTACTTGTTGGACTGACTTGGGAGAGAGACGAGTGCTTGGACCAGAGTTAGTGGCTGATACCGAAGACAAAGTTAAGGTAATCAGAGACCGTTTGAAAGAAGCAGTAGATCGACAGAAGTCTTATACGGATCTGAAACGTAAGAATATTGAGTATGCTGTAGAAGATATGGTCTTTCTTAAGGTTTCGCCTTGGAAGAAGATATTGAGATTTGGTAAGAAGGGCAAGTCGAGTCCGCGGTTCATTGGGCCTTATTGGATTGTAAAGCGAATAGGACCGGTCGCTTATCAGCTAGAGTTACCTTCAGATTTGGATCGCATTCACGATGTCTTTCATAAGTCCATGCTAAGGCGATATCGTTCTGACCCTACTCATATCATGCCAGTTGTAGACATTGAGGTACAAGCGGATTTAACCTTCGAAGAAGAACCTGTGCAGATACTTGATCGCGACGTTAAAGTGTTGAGAACAAAATCAATCCCATTAGTGAAGGTACTTTGGAGAAATCATGGCAGAGAAGAAGCTACTTGGGAATCAGAGGAGGCGATGCGTCAACAGTATCCTCAACTGTTTTGATCAGGTAAATTTTGAGGCCGAAATTTCTTTAAGGAGGGTAGAGTTGTAACACCTTGATTTTCGAGACTTTGTGATTTTTCGTATGAATTTTGGAAAAATTTAAAAGTTGGTATTTGGTCATGCAATTCACATTTGGAGTGAGTAAATGGGCCTATGGAAGGCCCATGTGTTCGCAAAAACCCGATTAAATTTTTAAATTTTAGACTTAAAGAATTAGGGGTCCTGGCTAGATGGCCTTATCAAAAGATGAGGGTAAAATGTAACACAAATGAGCTCCTAGCAAAGTGGCTGAGTGACGCTACTTAGTTGCTAAAAAAGTGGCGTGTAAATGGAAGGGAAAAGGCCAAGGTTCGACTCACTATACAGGTATTTATGTTGTTTATTTTTGTGTCTTGAGTAGGCTAGAATTTGAGGTTGATAGGAACTCTGTTGACAAGAGTTTGAATTGGTCATGAGAGGGATTTGTGGAGTGATAAGGGGAGCATTTTAAGGAGGGATAAAGGGAGAAATTGTAGGAATCTCGTATGGGAGCAAGTGATGGCCGAAAAAGGGACTCTAAGAGTGCAAATTCGGCCAAAGACTTTAGTTTTTGGCATCTTCGACAGTAGGGGTTGGAGTGTGCCCTTTTTTCTCTGTTAAATCATCATAGGATTGTTTTTTCTCTCTTTTTCTCTCAAGCCAAAACTACCACCTCTTCCATTCATTTTTTTTCCTCTTTTTCTGAAAACCCAACTACTATCTCCTTTCTCTTCATCACCCTTGCCGATTGGTCACAGAAGCCGAAATCCCTGAAATTGTTCTTGCCGTTTTTATCTAAACTAAATCTCCTCCCATCTTCTTCTTTTGTGGTGGCCGATTCCTTCATCCTTTTTTCTCAAAGTTCTACCTTCTTCCTACCTTGTTACTTAAAAGCCGAAACCTCATTAGTAGGTGGTGTAAAAACTGGATATCGTTAGGCTTCTGGGATTCACTTTTGGTTCGTGCTAGAGGGTGGTTCTAAACCAAGGAGGGTCTCGAAAACGGTTGCAATAGTAGACCATCCGGTAAGTAATTGTAGTTTTCTTTCGTATCTTAGGAAGTATTAAAAAGCCGAAAACCTCTAGATCCCTATGGAGGTTGTTGTTTTAGGTTTAGGATCTTGTTGGTCACTTTTTATTCGGGTTTTATGATTTTATGTAGAGGAATAGGTAATCTTTGGTGGAGCATCGAAGGCTTGGAATATTGGTGCGACTAATTTTGGACTCAGTTACAACTTTCGGCAAAGGTAAGGATCCTAGAGCCTAAGGGATATGCTGGCCGAATGGGTAAGTGGTTATTACAATGGTGATCATCGATTCATAAGTTAATATTTTAAGTAATTATGTGTAGGAATATCGGGAAGGAGGTCTCATCAACAGTTGTCGTAAATCAGGTGTGTAACATACCCCCGTAATAGCTCAGATTCATATTTGCTTAAAAGCCAAAATATCGAATTCCATTATTGTTGTAACTTGTAAACACGTGATGGTACGTGAATTAGTTGGGTTACAATGGACGCAGTAAACGAAACCGATGGAACAGGTAAGGGCACGATTTCGTGCAACATGGTAAGTTGGGCTTTGATAGGCTAAAATTAGGCCCAATGGGCTTTCGGGCCATTTGGGTAAAAGGCGGTAGAAAATGGAATTTGGCTAATGGGCATGTGAAAACTGCTAGTACCATTAGGAAATTTAGGCTAAATGGGTTTAATTGGTTAAGTCAGTTTCGTAGGGCCCATTAGGGGTTTTGGGCCCAAAGACCCGAATTGGCTAAAATGGATTAAAAATTATCGTTTAAAACACTCGTAATTTTTAATAATTGTTAATGGGAATGAAAAACCCTAATATTTTTTAAAATTACAGAATTACCCTTTTAACATGAAAAATGACTATTTTGCCCCTAGGTGAAAATGACTATTATACCCTTAAGGTTTTATTATGAATATGATGATTGTGATATTGTTATTTTACATGATATGACATGATATGCACATGATATGCTATGACATGTATACGATATGCCATGTCTTACTCATTAAATGCATGGGTTGGGTTTATATGATGGAGGAAGTGTTAAAGGGCTTTTGCCCTAGTTTACCGAAAAGGGCTTTGCCCCAGTTATTAAAAGAGGCAAGGCCTCCAGTTATATGATAAAGCAGCTATGCTGCCAGTGGAGAGTTTGGTTGGGTGGGTTGAGTTATTCCCCACATGGAGAGCTTGGTAGGTACGGGTGGAGAGTAGCGGATGGTGGGTTGAGTAGTCTCCCTAGATGGGTTTGCATACATACATGATTTGACTTATGTGATATTGAAATGGGCCTATGGGCCATACCGTTTATAGAAAAGCTTTGGCCTAGTAACATGAATTATGAAAAAGCTTCAGCCAGTAACCGTTAACCGAAAGGCTTCGGCCCAGTATATGTTGAGACTGAATTTGGGGCTTAGGCCCAGAATACTTGTTTAGATTTGGGCTCTGGAAGGGCCTGTTGCACACTGAGTTTCCAAACTCACCCCCTTTCTTAACTTTGCAGGAGAGCCTTGATGCGTGGACTTGGAGCCGGAGGGAATTCAGAGTGGCCACGGTGTTTATTTTGGATTTTATCGTTAAGTAATCGCATTTAAATAAATTTATTTAATTATTATTGTTTTGTTTGGTTTTGGGGTTGTAATAAGGCCATTTAACTTTATATTTTGTTTTTGTGGGATTATTCTGTTTAAACTTTATTTATATTTTACTTTTCTAATAATGGATCAAAATGGGCTAGACTTAGGATGTGTTTTCAAAAAAGGAAATTGTTTTCAAAATATGAAACAATATATTAAAACAAATTGTTAAACATGCTTACTTCAATGAATTTCAACTTAACTTGTATTTCAAAGTAAATCACCTATCTAAAGTGTGGTAATGGTTGTGAGCATGTCGAGGATTGGATCCAATCAAGAGCTTGGTACTTAAGCAGCCTACATGGCTCACCTCCTGTATTTCGGATACCTACCTGGTGCACAGCTTCCATTCACTTTCGTGGCAAAGACAATCTTTTCAAAATTCTTTTGAAAATTTTTTAAGAAAGGTTTTGGGAATGAAGCATGTGTTTTTACGTAAATGTTTCAATGTGACACATCGGATCTGGTCATAACGTCTGGCCGGGTTCGGGGTATTACATTTAGTGGTATCAGAGCCCAGTTGCAACAACTTGGCTGTGGGTTTTTAACGGGTTTCCAAAGATTTTAAATATAGGCCTTTTAAAAAAAACTCTTTTTAACTTATTACTGTAACCAAAGTTTTTAAGTTTTAAATAATTTAGAGGAAGAATTGGCACACTGAATCCCCAGCACCAAGTCTGTAAGTGTACTTTCCTTATCGTTTGATACTGATAAGATGTTATCATTTGAGATTGATATGATGCTAAAGTTGATATTGATATGATGCTGTAGATAGAATCAAGACCCTACTATGATACTTTAGATAGGGTAGAGATAAAAACGTTAGGATTGAAACTGTAGTTAGGCTACGACGTTGCGAAAACAATCTCTGAACTGCTATATTTCCATAAGACATTTCGTAATAAAACAACTGAAATATTAAACTAATGCCATAAAATTCGTAATCAGATAATTCGATATGAGCACCAGAGGAACTCGTGGACGGGGACGCGGACGTGGTCGCGGAAGAGCGCGAGCCAAATCTTCATCCTCAGGGTATAGACCAGCTGAGGAGGCATCTGTGTCACAAGCAACTGAGACTGGGTCCCATGATCGGGCTGTAGGGGACGATGCTTTGTCCCAAGCAATGTTAAGGTCTTGGAGAGGGTTGCTGGAGCTAGTACTGGAACAGTAAATAGGGGATCCATCTTTGAGCGACTCCGGGCTAACAGAGCAGAGGTTTTTAGGGGCGTATCTAGAGTAGCCCCAAACGTGCTGAATATTGGCTAGAGGCAATGGAGCGGATCATGGACGACTTAGATTGCTCCGTGGAGCAAAAGTTGAAGGGGGCTGTATCGTTGCTGCGAGATGAGGCTTACCAGTGGTGGATCACAGTGAGGGAGAGTACCTCAGCTGAGCGAGTAACTTGGGATCTGTTTAAGACCGCTTTTAAAGGGAGGTATGTTGGAGCTAGTTATGTGGATGCTCGTCGTAAGGAATTCCTGAATTTAACCCAAGGTAGTAAGACTGTTGCCGAGTATAAGGCAGAATTTTTGAGGTTGAGCCGGTATGCTAGTGGGATAGTTGCGACTGAATACGAGCGTAGTGTTCGGTTTGAGGATGGCCTTCGAGATAAGCTTAGGGTGCTGATAGCTCCACAGAGGGAGCGTGATTTTGCTGCGTTGGTAGAGAAGGCCAAGATAGCTGAGGAGGTAAAACGGATGGAGCAACAAAACCGTCAGAAGGATCGACCTAGATTTAGGAGGGATTCTGGACCCTCGAGTGCTGCATACAGAAATGTTAAATGAGCTAGAGTAGAGGAACCAGTACGAGCAGTTCCAGTGAATACTGTTAGATCGTAAGCTTGTAGAGACTATGGTAGAGCGCACTTGGGAGAGTGTTGGAAAAGAACTGGGGGATGTTTTTGATGTAGGTCCAAGGAACAAAAGTTCAGATAGTGTCCTAGGAGAGCAGTTCAGGATCAGGTTGCTGAGCCAAGGTTTGTTCAACCAGTGCGAGGAGGACCACCACCACAGAGAGGCCGTGGGCAAGGCAGAGGTGGTAATGGAAATAGACGAGGACGTGGGGCACCTGGTAGGGGTGCTGGAAATGCTGAAGCTCGACAGCCGGTGTTGGTTTATGATGCACGACGTCGAGAGGAGGGTGATGCTCCTGATGTTATAACCGATACGTTTTTCATTCATAGCACGCCTTATACTGCTTTAATAGATGTTGGTTCCACTCATTCATATGTTGCTTGTAATGTATCTGGGGCGTTGGGTGTGCTTCCTAAGGAGACTATGAGTGGGGTATCAGTGATAAGTCCTTTGGGTCACTCGCTTAAGGTAGATAAACTCTTTAGGGATGTGCCTCTAGAGACTCAAGATAAGATATTTGTAGGAGATTTAATGGAACTGCCATTTGCAGAATTTGATCTTATCTTAGGAATATACAAGCTAACTAAGCATAGGGCGACATTGGATTGTGTTGCTAAGAGGATGGTACTAATAATTGTTGAGGATGAGGAGGTATTAGTCATAGGGGAGTGAAGGAACTATTTGTCTAATGTTGTTTCAACCTTAAAAGCTGGGAAGTTGATTCAGAAACATGGCGAGGCGTATTTGGCCTTTGTAAGTCAAGCTGAGCCTGAAAAGGTGACCGTAGAGTCAGTCAGGACTATCAAAGAGTTTCAAGATGTCTTTCCTGAGGAGCTTCCTGAATTACCTCCAAATCGCGAAGTTGAGTTTGGAATTGACCTGTTACCTGGAACGGCTCTGGTGTCCATTGCACCTTATAGGATGGCACCAAAGGAGTTGGTGGAACTGAAAGCTCAGATACAAGAATTATTGGATAGAGGGTTTATAAGACCAAGTGTTTCTCCGTGGAGCGTACAGTGTTGTTCGTAAAGAAAAAGATGGAACAATGCGGATGTGTATCGATTATCAGCAGCTGAACAAACTAATGATTAAGAACAAGTTTCCTTTGCCAAGAATCGACGATCTGTTCGATCAGTTGAGAGGAGCATCAGTATTTTCAAAAATCGACCTTCGGTCAGGATATCATCAGTTGAGAGTCAAAGAGGTGGATATTCATAAGACGGTATTTAGAACTCGATGTGGTCATTACGAGTTCCTGGTTATGCCTTTTGGACTGACTAACGCACCGGCAGCATTCATGGACTTGATGAATCGAGTATTCCAGCCATATTTGGATCAGTTCGTAGTTGCGTTCATCGACGATATTTTGGTGTAGTCAGAAATAGAAGAGAAACATAATGAGCATCTTCGTACCGTTCTGCAAGTATTGAGGGAAAAGCAGCTATATGCGAAGTTCAATAAGTGCGAATTTTGGTTGAGTGAAGTAACCTTCTTAGGATATGTCGTTTCTGCTGAGGGGATTAAGGTGGACCCTCGAAAAATTGAGGCGATTCTAGAATGGAAGCCACCAAAGTTAGTGTCAGAAATCTGAAGTTTTCTGGGGTTGGCAGGTTATTATCGAAGATTTGTGGAAGGATTCTCTGTGTTGGTAACACCGTTGACGAAACTCATAAGAAAAGGAGCACCGTTTGTTTGGACTGAGAAGCAGCAAGAGGCTTTTGAGAAATTAAAGAAAGTTTTGACCGAGGCACCGGTATTGATTCAGCCAGAGTCTAGTAAGGATTTCACTGTATACAGTGATGTGTCACATGTAGGCCTGGGCTGTGTGTTGATGCAAGAGGGTAAGGTGGTTGCTTATGCTTCACGACAGCTTAAGCCTCATGAGGTAAACTATCCTACTCATAAATTAGAGTTGGCGACGGTGATCTTTGCGCTTAAAATAAGGAGACACTACTTGTATGGGGAGAGATGCATTATCTATACGGATCATAAGAGTCTTAAGTACTTGTTGACTCAAAAAGAGCTAAATCTTAGGCAGCAAAGGTGGATAGAGTTATTAAAGGACTATGACTGTTCGATTGAGTATCATCCAGGTAAGGCAAATGTCGTGGTTGATGCGTTGAGTCGAAGGACTGTGGCGAAATTGAAGGCAATGTTTGCTCGTTTAAGTTTGTATGACAATGGGAGCCTATTGGCAGAGTTACAAGTGAAACCGACTTGGGTAGAACAGATTAAAAAGCAGCAATTGTTGGATGAGTCGTTAGATTCTCGATTTTAGCAAGCTAAGAAGGAGGAAAAATCAGACTTTGGATTAAACAGTGATGGGGTTCTTTATTTTCGAGGAAGAATTTGTATGCCGAAGGACTCTGATCTGAGATTGATGATTTTGAAAGAGGCTCATGGTGGACCTTGTGCTATGCATCCAGGAGGGAATAAGTTATATCGAGACCTGCGAGAGCTATATTGGTGGCCTGGGCTTAAGCGAGAAGTGACCGAATTTGTGGGAAAATGTTTGACGTGTCAACAGGTAAAAGCCGAGCATCAACTACCTTCAGGATTGTTGCAGCTAGTGAAAATACCACTTTGGAAGTGGGAAAGAGTAACCATGGATTTCATAAGTGGGTTGCCTGTGACACTTTCCAAGAAAGACTCAGTTTGGGTGATTGTGGATAGGCTGACGAAATCTGCCCATTTCATACCTGTTTGAACCGACAATTCACTTTAGAGGTTGGCCAAATTGTACGTAGCAGAGATAGTACGGTTGCATGGAGTGCCAGTATCAATAATTTCTAATCGAGACCCAAGATTCACATCTCGGTTTTGGCAGAAATTGCATGAGGCATTGGAAACGCGACTGGATTTTAGCACAGCCTTTCACCCTCAGTCAGATGGGCAGTCGGAGAGAGTTATTTAGATTTTAGGGGACATGTTGAGAGGTTGTGTGATCGACTTTAGGGGCAGCTGGGAGGATTACTTACCATTGGCGGAATTTGCTTATAGCAACAGTTATCAGGCAAGTATCCAGATGGCTCCGTACGAGGCACTGTATGGGAGAAGATGTCGTTCGCCTACTTGTTGGACTGACTTGGGAGAGAGACGAGTGCTTGGACCAGAGTTAGTGGCTGATACCGAAGACAAAGTTAGGGTAATCAGAGACCGTTTGAAAGAAGCAGTAGATCGACAGAAGTCTTATACGGATCTGAAACGTAAGAATATTGAGTATGCTGTAGGAGATATGGTCTTTCTTAAGGTTTCGCCTTGGAAGAAGATATTGAGATTTGGTAAGAAGGGCAAGTCGAGTCCGCGGTTCATTGGGCCTTATTGGATTGTAAAGCGAATAGGACCGGTCGCTTATCAGCTAGAGTTACCTTCAGATTTGGATCGCATTCACGATGTCTTTCATAAGTCCATGCTAAGGCGATATCGTTTTGACCCTACTCATATCGTGCCAGTTGTAGACATTGAGGTACAAGTGGATTTAACCTTCGAAGAAGAACCTGTGCAGATACTTGATCGCGACGTTAAAGTGTTGAGAACAAAATCAGTCCCATTAGTGAAGGTACTTTGGAGAAATCATGGCAGAGAAGAAGCTACTTGGGAATCAGAGGAGGCGATGCGTCAACAGTATCTTCAACTGTTTTGATCAGGTAAATTTCGAGGCCGAAATTTCTTTAAGGAGGGTAGAGTTGTAACACCCTGATTTTCGAGACTTTGTGATTTTTCGTATGAATTTTGGAAAAATTTAAAAGTTGGTATTTGGTCATGCAATTCACATTTGGAGTGAGTAAATGGGCCTATGGAAGGCCCATGTGTTCGCAAAAACCCGATTAAATTTTTAAATTTTAGACTTAAAGAATTAGGGGTCCTGGCTAGATGGCCTTATCAAAAGATGAGGGTAAAATGTAACACAAATGAGCTCCTAGCAAAGTGGCTGAGTGACGCTACTTAGTTGCTAAAAAAGTGGCGTGTAAATGGAAGGGAAAAGGCCAAGGTTCGACTCACTATACAGGTATTTATGTTGTTTATTTTTGTGTCTTGAGTAGGCTAGAATTTGAGGTTGATAGGAACTCTGTTGACAAGAGTTTGAATTGGTCATGAGAGGGATTTGTGGAGTGATAAGGGGAGCATTTTAAGGAGGGATAAAGGGAGAAATTGTAGGAATCTTGTATGGGAGCAAGTGATGGCCGAAAAAGGGACTCTAAGAGTGCAAATTCGGCCAAAGACTTTAGTTTTTGGCATTTTCGACAGTAGGGGTTGGAGTGTGCCCTTTTTTTCTCTGTTAAATCATCATAGGATTGTTTTTTCTCTCTTTTTCTCTCAAGCCAAAACTACCACCTCTTCCATTCATTTTTTTTCCTCTTTTTCTGAAAACCCAACTACTATCTCCTTTCTCTTCATCACCCTTGCCGATTGGTCACAGAAGCCGAAATCCCTGAAATTGTTCTTGCCGTTTTTATCTAAACTAAATCTCCTCCCATCTTCTTCTTTTGTGGTGGCCGATTCCTTCATCCTTTTTTCTCAAAGTTCTACCTTCTTCCTACCTTGTTACTTAAAAGCCGAAACCTCATTAGTAGGTGGTGTAAAAACTGGATATCGTTAGGCTTCTGGGATTCACTTTTGGTTCGTGCTAGAGGGTGGTTCTAAACCAAGGAGGGTCTCGAAAACGGTTGCAATAGTAGACCATCCGGTAAGTAATTGTAGTTTTCTTTCGTATCTTAGGAAGTATTAAAAAGCCGAAAACCTCTAGATCCCTATGGAGGTTGTTGTTTTAGGTTTAGGATCTTGTTGGTCACTTTTTATTCGGGTTTTATGATTTTATGTAAAGGAATAGGTAATCTTTGGTGGAGCATCGAAGGCTTGGAATATTGGTGCGACTAATTTTGGACTCAGTTACAACTTTCGGCAAAGGTAAGGATCCTAGAGCCTAAGGGATATGTTGGCCGAATGGGTAAGTGGTTATTACAATGGTGATCATCGATTCATAAGTTAATATTTTAAGTAATTATGTGTAGGAATATCGGGAAGGAGGTCTCATCAACAGTTGTCGTAAATCAGGTGTGTAACATACCCCCGTAATAGCTCAGATTCATATTTGCTTAAAGCCAAAATATCGAATTCCATTATTGTTGTAACTTGTAAACACGTGATGGTACGTGAATTAGTTGGGTTACGATGGACACAGTAAACGAAACCGATGGAACAGGTAAGGGCACGATTTCGTGCAACATGGTAAGTTGGGCTTTGATGGGCTAAAATTAGGCCCAATGGGCTTTTGGGCCATTTGGGTAAAAGGCGATAGAAAATGGAATTTGGCTAATGGGCATGTGAAAACTACTAGTACCATTAGGAAATTTAGGCTAAATGGGTTTAATTGGTCAAGTCAGTTTCGTAGGGCCCATTAGGGGTTTTGGGCCCAAAGACCCGAATTGGCTAAAATGGATTAAAAATTATCGTTTAAAACACTTGTAATTGTTAATAGTTGTTAATGGGAATGAAAAACCCTAATATTTGTTAAAATTACAGAATTACCCTTTTAACATGAAAAATGACTATTTTGCCCCTAGGTGAAAATGACTATTATACCCTTAAGGTTTTATTATGAATATGATGATTGTGATATTGTTATTTTACATGATATGACATGATATGCACATGATATGCTATGACATGTATACGATATGCCATGTCTTACTCATTAAATGCATGGGTTGGGTTTATATGATGGAGGAAGTGTTAAAGGGCTTTTGCCCTAGTTTACCGAAAAGGGCTTTGCCCCAGTTATTAAAAGAGGCAAGGCCTCCAGTTATATGATAAAGCAGCTATGCTGCCAGTGGAGAGTTTGGTTGGATGGGTTGAGTTATTCCCCACATGGAGAGCTTGGTAGGTACGGGTGGAGAGTAGCGGATGGTGGGTTGAGTAGTCTCCCTAGATGGGTTTGCATACATACATGATTTGACTTATGTGATATTGAAATGGGCCTATGGGCCATACCGTTTATAGAAAGGCTTTGGCCTAGTAACATGAATTATGAAAAAGCTTCAGCCAGTAACCGTTAACCGAAAGGCTTCGGCCCAGTATATGTTGAGACTGAATTTGGGGCTTAGGCCCAGAATACTTGTTTAGATTTGGGCTCTGGAAGGGCCTGTTGCACACTGAGTTTCCAAACTCACCCCCTTTCTTAACTTTGCAGGAGAGCCTTGATGCGTGGACTTGGAGCCGGAGGGAATTCAGAGTGGCTACGGTGTTTATTTTGGATTTTATCGTTAAGTAATCGCATTTAAATAAATTTATTTAATTATTATTGTTTTGTTTGGTTTTGGGGTTGTAATAAGGCCATTTAACTTTATATTTTGTTTTTGTGGGATTATTCTGTTTAAACTTTATTTATATTTTACTTTTCTAATAATGGTTCAAAATGGGCTAGACTTAGGATGTGTTTTCAAAAAAGGAAATTGTTTTCAAAATATGAAACAATATATTAAAACAAATTGTTAAACATGCTTACTTCAATGAATTTCAACTTAACTTGTATTTCAAAGCAAATCACCTATCTAAAGTGTGGTAATGGTTGTGAGCATGTCGAGGATTGGATCCAAGAGCTTGGTACTTAAGCAGCCTACATGGCTCACCTCCTCTGTTTCGGATACCTACCTGGTGCACAGCTTCCATTCACTTTCATGGCAAAGACAATCTTTTCAAAATTCTTTTTAAAATTCTTTAAGAAAGGTTTTGGGAACGAAGCATGGGTTTTTACGTAAATGTTTCAATGTGACACATCGGATCTGGTCATAACGTCTGGGCCGGGTTTGGGGTGTTACAGTGTGTGTGAAGTTGCATGATGAATGTGGTTTGTAAATGGTCTGTGAATGCCTTAGTGTGGATGTTTGAATGCTTAATAATACCATGTTGTGTGATGATAAAAATTGTATAAGTGTATAAATGTTTTTAGGGTGGCAAAAGGCTTGGAAAATAGCCAACTTCTTAGCCACACGGGCAAAGACACGTTCGTGTTCTCAACCGTGTGGAGGACACGGTCTAGCACACGAGCGTGTGACTCTAATTTGATGATGACGTCATAAACAGAGAGTTACACGGGTGGAGGACACGGGCATGTCCTGATCCACATGGGCGTGTGTGACCACACGGCCTGCCCACACAGCGTGTGACTCTCCAAAAAAAGAAAAGTTTCTAAGTGTTTCAAAAGTTCTCGGTTTAGTCTCGAACCATTTCCAATGTATGTTTTGGATTCATAGGCCCATATAAGGGACTTTAAGATAGAAATTGAAAAGTTTTAAATTTGAATAAATATTTATGTCTCGGTTTTGTATGATTGCTTGTGTTTAAGTTTCGGTAATGCCTTGTACCCTGTTCTGGTGTTGAACACGGGTAAGGGGTGTTACAATCCATACAAATTTAACATAGTACATTCCTTATAATTAGCCAAATGCCTATCCACAACCATCCAACAACAAATTAGTCATATGAATACATATATCATCTATTCAAAGATGAATCAACCATTCACAATCTAAAACTCAATTCATTTTATCATATCTATTCTTTATAACTCTTATATCATTCAATAAACCTCAATTCATTCGTATAAATAGTATAAACACATAGCTTATTCATATGATCAGTAACAGTAATTATGCCCGTTGAACCTATTAGAACATCAAGGGATACTTGGGTGATTCACTATAAGTGTATTAATTGGAAATCCGCCAATTCGTTATCATTTCTGCTCTTTCGAGCCATGATCGGTAAGCTCCTCATGAGCTGATATACAGTAAGCTCTATCGAGCTGAAACGGTAAGCTCTAATGAGCTAAGAACGGTAAGCTCATACGAGCTGATATACTAATAAGCTCATACGAGCTGTGATGAGTCCGCAACACATGCAGGATCTTGACCAAAACGGTAACCCTAGTGACATGTCACTCATATCCTACGACTTCCTATGGTTCAAACGGGACTCGGTAATCATTAATTTTCCTCAATTAGGCATTCAAACCTCAATCATACCATTTAATCAATTATACTTTTATTTCAAACCAAATTCAAGTAAATTCAAATAATTAAAGTTCGATTCTAATTATATGAACTTACCTCAAGTTGCTTAGATGGAATTTATTTACTATTCGCCAACCTTTATTTTCCCCCGATCTAGTTCCGATATTTGCTTATCTTAATCTATAATATATCAAATTTAACCCATTTAATAGACATTCAATTCAATTAAGCTCATATTTCATAATTTTGGCAAATTACACATTTACCCCTAATGTTTAACATTTTTCACAATTTAGTCCTTATCACATAAAATTGCAAATTCATGCAATTTAGTACAAGCCCATGCTTAGCCGAATTTCATACATATTACTAGCAGCCCATATTTTCAATTTATTCACACTTTTAACCACATAATTTCACATTTTCTCAATTTAATCCCTTTTTGACATTTTTGTCAAAAATCACTTTACAAAAGCTAATAATCTATCATTAAACCTTCCAAATCTATCATCAAATCTTCCAAATATATCAACAACCATCTAATTAATGAAGCATTCAACAATGGCAACATGTTAAATCTTTAACAATTTCAAAATCTAAGGTACGGGCTAGCTAGATTATGCTGCAACGAACTCAAAAACATTGGAATCGTTAAAAATCGAGCAAAAACCGTACCTTAATGAGCTATCTAAGCTTAGTCAAATGAAAACTATAACAATGGCTATTTCTTCTTCTTATTTTCGGTGGAGAAGAAACATAAAAGATAATGGCTTTAAATTTTATTTTATTTATCTATTATAACATTAATAACCATTTTACTAAACTAACCTTTAATTAACATTAAAAATCCACTTTCTACATGTCCAAAGTTGTCCACTACCATGCAAGTACTAATACATTTTAATCCTATAGCCATTTAGTGCTTTTAACAAGTAGAACTCTACTTTTACTCTTTACGCAATTTAGACTTTTTTACCGAATTAAGCATTTAAACGGTAAAATTTCTTTACGAAACTTCCACACAATAATTCTATCATGCTGTAGACCTTAATGAAATAATAAAATAAATATTTTGACTTCAAATTTGTGGTCCTGAAACCACTATTCCAATTTGATTGAAAACAGTCTATTACAGTTTTTTTGAAATACCGAAGCAAAAAACAACATCGACACCTTACATTGGTATTGATACCTATTCTCAAACTTTGAAAAGTTTTCTGATTGGTCATTCTTCATGCTTGGGTCAACTTAAGAGCTTTTGTAAGCTTGATTGAGACTCGGTTTTGATGATATATCATATTATGCATGGATCTTTTACGGGAAATTAGTGTTTAAATGGATTTTGAACTATGTATTGTATGTGACTATTTTGGTAACAGTAGTAGCATCCCATAGCTCGCGCTCGACAACCGGGCTAAGCTAGGGGTGTTACAATATAAGTTGTCTTCTCACATTTTGATCCGGCCACATAATGCAACTTAATATTAGTTAAACATTAGATAATTAATGAACCAATATTTGCTTATATTTTGTTTTTGTGTGCAAAAATCATTGAGGATAAATACAAATGATATTAATGTATAATTGAATTTTATTGAAATCAATTTATTCGAAAAATTACAAATACAAAAAAGACAAATACATTAAACTTAAGGCATTAAAACATAACACCCCCTCACATTTCAGCTTCAAAAACCGAGCAACAACCGACATTATAAGAAAAACCCTACACCCACCCTCTTTTATGGTCTTGAACACTGCCTCCCATAGTAGTAACTCCAAAAAAAGTATTCCTTGCACCGTTCATATTAAGCTTTAGCTAGCCCAGTGGTGGTCTCTCTCATCAAATCAGCATTGACTACCTACCATGAGCATGCTCCACTTTTGATTGCATCTGCATCCAAGCTTTAATTACATTCTCAGCCAATCACATTCCTCTAGTAAGGATACTTTCCCAAACAAAGCACCGGTCTTAAAAAATTCTACTATTCCTTTCTATCCATAAATATTAGCAAGGTATCTCAAAGAGCATATCCCATTTGCTACTATCCACCACAAAATAACCAGGGCTGGTGAGGTTTGCATGGAATCTATCGAGTAGGTTCAGGTTTAAAAACTCTTGGAGTGTCTCACATTGAATAAGCCTTAGCCACAATGCCATCACTGGTAGACATTTTCTCAAGATGTGATTTGTATCATCAACTTGGTCACCACAAAGAGTGCATATCGGGGAGCCAACAATATGCCTTCGAACTCTATACTCAATTGTTAACAACGTATATCACTGCAAAAAAAAAATGAAATTTTTAACATGTTGAGGGCCCTTATAGCTCCATATACTTCACCAACATTTATCAACTTCCACAGTTAGTTGCTAAACAAGGGAAGAATAAGTTGACTTCTTAGTGGATTGGAATTTCTTATCTCATCGCCACCCTGGAAAATCCAATGTATCCAATTGCAAAAGAGGTCGCATAGTAGCAACCTTCAAGAAAACTACCTTCAACAAAAGATGCTTGAATTGATTCCAGCTCCACTCCTAATTAAAATTAGCCATAACACACAAAGGGACATGGTATAAAGGAACAAGCTCTAGCTAGTGATAATGATTTATTAACGGTCCACAATCTTTCACCTAAGAATCACGCAAAAAAATCAACCACCTCTCCATTCCCAACAGACTAAAGTATACCCCGTTGCACCTCATCTCATATGCTAGCAACACCTTTCCAAAGGTGAGAGCAATTTATCAACTTGAGCACATTAGGTGTAACGTCACTCCACTTGTACTTCAATTTCAACACCCGAATGTCTGGGCACTAAGTTAAAGCCAAGCTTCATGAGAAATGTTGCATTTTGATAACTCAACTTTTTTAAGCCAAGCCAACCGCGGCAAGTAGGTTTAGAAACCTTTTTCCAATTGACCAAATTAATCTTCCTCTATTCTTTTTATGTCCCCAGACAAATCTTCTTATGATCTTTTCCATCTTTTCACAAACCCTTTTTAGTTGAAAGGAAGTTTGTATCGTATAAATGGAAACAATAGCAAGGACTAATGTAAATATTGAAGAAGCAAGTTATGGCCATATTAGGTGGAAGAATAAGCAAATTATGGCCAAGCTAGGTGGGATAGACAGGGTGATTCAATAGAGACCTTCAGACTATGTTTTAGATCTTGAAAGAGAGGTAAGAAAAGAACTTGACCAAGAGGAGAGCTTGTGGTACCAAAAATCTCAAATTGATGGTTGATGGATGGTGATTAAGGTAGTCAATACTGTATCGGTGGATGTATGATTTTTTTATTGAAACTGATATGTTGTGATATCGATTTCTTCTGGTCTATCATTTCGAATTTACCGATTTTTTTAAAAAAATATTTAAAAATATAAAATTAATTAGTTAAGTAATTTCAAATATAAAAATATTAATTAATTATGTAAAATAATCATAAATAAATTTCACAAATAAAATTTCATCATTCAATAAATATAAAATAAATAAAGAAAAATATCATCCCACGCATTAAACAACAAAATTATCCACAACATTATTTTTAAAAAATCTACAATAACATCATCTTTTACTAAATATATAAAATAGAAGTTTAATAAAAACATATATACGTAAATTTGTGTTCGTAAATTTTTTTTTTTGAGATTTTGTCTTATTTTTTGTCATATAAATTCTTTAATTCTTTATTATTTATTAATATGTCTATTTTAAATTTTAGAGTTGCTATTTTACCTTGATTAAAATTTAAATTTTAAAGTGGTATAATAAAAAAAGTTAAATTTGGTAAAAAATAATAAATTTTATATTTTTTAATATTATCCATGTACTAGCTATTGCATAATATTTTGGTCAATGCAACTGGAATTGAGTAGAATGAATGGATGCAATCGTTATGGACTAAAATTTTCACTGATTTGAAAAAGAGAAGTGATTGTTCCAATTTATTACTGGAACGGTGTGCATTAGACAATATCGGTGCAAAATTGACTATGGGGTTGTAAATGAACAAAGCATTCAATGAACAGTTTGTTTTTTTTTATTTGTTTATGTTTGTTTCATTAAGCTAAATAAACAAACATAAATAAGATTTTGAGGCTCGTTTATTAAAAGAATCGAATATAAACAAAATTTTTCTAGTTCATTTATTTTCATAAATAAGTTCGTTTAAGAATAGTTTGTTGTTCCTTAGTATATATTAATAAAACAATTATGATTTGTGCTTATTTTTTATTTATAATTATTAATATTTATATTTTATTAATTCTAAAAAATAAAAAATGTATATTTATATATGTTTATTTTGTAGTTGTTTATTTATTATTTATGAATATTGTTCTCAATATTTAACTTAAAAGAATGAATATGATCATGTATAATTTTAAATATACAAATACAAACAAAAAATTTAAAATTCTCAATAAACACAGACTAAATAAAATAAATTTAAAAATAAACAAACATTAACAAAAAAAATCCAATCATTAAGCATAGTTTATTTACAGCACAAGCAGAGTACATTGATGGTGATAGAAATACTCGTTTCTTCCATCCAAGTACTATTATTCGAAGACGAAGTATCACATTAACTCAGGTATTTGAATTGCGGATAAAAAAGGTGACAGTAGATTTCTTTCGCAATATGTTCAAGAAGGACCAATATATTGTTGGTGGCTTTGGTACTCTGTTTCTGTTACTACGCGACGAGGACCGTAATAGCTTGTGCTTCTCAGTTACTTTTGAAGAAGTTCGGGGGGTAGTTTTGTATGGCGCGGCTCAAGGCTGTTGCTGGTTTCCATGCTTAAAATATTTTTAATGTTATTTTAAATAAAGAACTTTTTTTTTTAAGTTTTAGTTCAATCGATATTATTGTTGCCGTAACAATTAAGAAGCGTAATATTCTCACTACCATATTAATTTTTTTAAAAATTATATTTTAAGATAAATTAGTAATTTTTTTTAAAAAACAATAAATCAATTAGTTTAATTACATGAAAAATAAAAAAATTATTTCTAAAATAAATATAATATTAAATATAATTATTATTTTATCTTGAATTTTAACAAGTTTTTATTAAATTGATGCTGTATAAAAAATATAATAAATTACTATAAGTCTGGCATAGCCATATTAATTTATTCATTAGTTTAGGCAAACAATGATGACGGAAACGAAAGGTTGGGCAAAAATTAAACTTTCTCATAGGCTAACTTAACAATTAAACTTTAATTAAAAAGTTGCGAGTAAAATTCTTCACGAATTGAACCGGATTATTATTTAATAATTTTTAAAATTCTATGTTTAAGTTATATTGGATTCAAGTCATAAACCCGGACTAGTATTTAAGAAAATAATTTTATAATTAAATTTAAATAAAGTTAATATAAAAATTCCTTATCTTTGATATTTGGTTCTATATATAGATGTTCCCAAGAAGTCAAAAGAATGGACATGTGCTTTGTTAAAACCAATTTAACATTTAAGGGCTCTAAGAGCATATCTTTAATTGACCCCCATGATTCAAGGCATCAATTCTTGAGAAAATTTATGCTGAAGTATGGATATTTAAGTCTTTTAGTTACTAAACAAACCTGGAAAGCCATGGTTTTAGACTATCTGATAACAGGGAGCTTTTTCAGAGTTTGATTTTGCAAAATTAAGAACAGAATTCAGATAAAGAAACAAAAAAGAAAGGGTTAAAAAGAGATTCCAACAACACAAAGTCATTGTCAGTTTTTGTTATTTCTATATGTTTAAATTATGTCAGGAATCACATTCTTTCTCATTCTTCTCCAATCACTATCAAGCCTCTCTTTTTATCTATGTTAGTAGCAGTCTTTGTTATTTCATAAGTGTTCGTGTCCGACATTTGTATTCAACACAATGTGAGGATTTGGCACTCGTCCTCGCATCCCATTAACATAGCTGAAAGAGGATCATCCGCAAGAAAAAAGAAAAGCCTGGATACTGCAAAAGAATGTGTTTTCCTACATTGAATAAAGCAAATTCTGAGAGCAATTCGAGCAAAGGAGAGCCACATGAAGTTAAAAAGCAAATATAAAAGTGGCACAACATTCCCTCACTGCTGATGCTTAACCACATTCAACAATTGTCAAATATGAATATCTATTCAACACGAGTATATTCGTTTTTTTTTTCTAATTTTTTTTTTTAAGTATTTGAAGAGTCAATCTCATGTCTATGGGGTAAGGTCGGATACGAGTATCGAGATACAAATACTTAACAAAATGAAAAGTCAGAGCTTAGGCATCCAACGGTTAACAAGCAAGCCTTTTACTATGACTTGTCTTGCTTCAGTTTCTTTAGCAGAAGTTCATTAGCAGATAAAGTTTGAAGGGAATATCTGAGGTGAACCCAGATTTTTTTTTTATACCAAGGAGTGAATATGGAAAGGGCTTAAGCCCCACCATTGGAGGTCCACCAAATGAGAGACTCTTCCATACTAAAGACGTAAAAAGAGAGGGAATAAAAGACAACTCACTGCAAAAGTTGCTTCATTTTTTTGTCCATCTCTTTAAGAGTAATTCAAAAGGAATTCATGTTTTCGAGTTGGTTCATCGTTTTTTCGCCATTAGACGCCAACTTTTGCTGGATAGCAGCATTAAGAATCACAACAGTAAGACATTTACTTTTGATGGGAAAAAAGGAAAAAGGCAAGTCATCTGGAAAAAAAGGGAGATTTCATTGAGAACATGAACATACATCAACAATCTAAACTAACTACTATAGCTTCCCGTGAAGATTCAGAAAAACTCAAAATCTAAGTAAGGACCAGATGACCTGTCTGAGTCTGTGGCTCCCTTGTTATTTGAAGGCAAGGATGACTTAAATGCTTGGTTTAGCAATGGGATATCAATGGGTTTAGGGATTTCTGGAGGATGCGTACTACGGATAAGAGCCCAGTTAACACTTTCGAAGAATGGATGTTTCTTGATCTCAGTGGCACCTCTTTTGAAGCCTAATCTCTTTTGTGGATCCTTCACAAGCAGACCACGGATTAAATCCTTTGCAGCAAAACTGATTGAAGATCCCTCTGTAAATTTTAGGGACTGACCAACCACATTGAATAATGTCTCCCGATTATCGTTGCCTTTAAACGGCGTTCGTCCTAGTAGTAATTCGTACAAGAAAATACCAAATGTCCACCAATCAACAGCACTCCCGTGACCATCTCCTCTTATAATCTCAGGAGCTAAATATTCATGAGTCCCAACAAATGACATGGAGCGAGCGTTAGTTGGTTCTGCAATAAGTACAGGAAATGAATCTGAGTTCACCAAATTTGTTTTTTCACTCTTCACCTTCATTGTTTTGGAACTGAGAAACCGAGGCTTAAAGCAAGATGGCTGCAAGCAAGCAGGCTCTACACATACTGGTAATTTGCATGCTGGATCAATACATGCTGGCTGAATACAGTATGAAGCAATTCTACATGATGGCTCAGAACAGGACTGCACAAGCGTGGGATTGACGAAACATCGCAATGACAAATCAAAATCAGATAGCATAATGTGGCCATCCTCCCTGACCAACACATTTTCGGGCTTTAAATCCCTATACACCACCCCCATCATGTGTAGATACTCGAGGGCTAGAAGGACTTCTGAAGCATAAAACCTACAAGAATATAAAAATTTTATCAGAAAACTTTCCAAAGCATATTGACAGATATAAGATTAACCAAGCACGACAGATATTTGGAAATTTGGATCAACGACTGAATTCCCTAAGAATTCATCTAAACAGAAATAACAACTGTCTTGAATATTACCAAGTATACTACGGGCACTAGAAGCGGGAGCATGGTTTGAAAAAGTAAATTAGCATTGTACTCTCGATTCATCTTCTCGGGAGAAAAGGGTATATTATACAATGAGGATCAAAGGTTGCATCTACATGAAAATCATGATCATGAAGAACAAAAGCTGAATCAGCATATGAAGAAAACTATTTTCTATCACATGAATATATCCTCTCCAAACTATGTTCACCGCATATCATCCATGTATTATAAACAAGAAGACAAAAACATTTCCCTATCTAGTATTATAAACAAGAAGACAAAAACATATGAATTAAAGCTTAAAAGACAGATACGAACCGTGCTGCTGGTTCGGTAAAATGTTTTCCCGGCTGTCGTTGCCGGAGAATATGAAGATCCCCACCACTGCAAAACTCCATCAACAAGCAAGAAAACTTTTCAGTCTCAAAATGTGAATAAAGGGTTGGTAAAAATGGATGATCTAATAAACTCAATATTTCTCTCTCAGTCTGTGCTCTCAACAATTTTTTCCTCCCAGCTAACATCCCTTTATCCATGACCTTCATTGCAAACAAACATCCCATCCCTCTTAACTCAGCCAAATAAACACTCCCTATATCTCCACACCCCAACTTTTTCAACAACCTAAAATGAGCCAACCCCAAGTCCCCATCTTTGCCCTTAACATACTGTATTGCATCCCAACTTCTGTCATTTCCTTTATGAGGTTTCGATGGACAAAAACTCCTAAAACTACTCTTTTCACTCTCTTCACAGTCACTTCTTTCCGCATTCTTACTAACACTAATTTTATTAGCTGACTCAGAAACACTACTACACAAACTAATGCTAACACTGTTCTTATTGATGTTAACATCTTGAAGGCTGCTGCTACTACTACTCCCATTATTGCTACAACTAATAAGGGAATCAGACCCAGAAATGCTAACACTGTTATTATTCAAACAAAGATCTTTGAGAGTGTTGGTGACGGTAAAAGTTTCAAACTTAACATTTTTTTGAGGCCGTTCATCCATGTTTGAAATGAGAAACCTGTTTGATGAAATGCCTGAAAGAAAAAATAATTAACAGCGTAAAAAAATATATGGAACCTGTGGTTGGTCAAGAGAAATGTGGGTGGTGTGATGTGACCGAGGTAGTCAAAGAAAGGGAGAGTGAGACGCGGGCTTAAACATGGGGAGTTGGAAATGAGAAAAAAATAAAAAAATGGAATTAAACAGTATTCAAATTTCAAACAGTTAGGGTAAGAAACTAAAGAATATAGTAATAGTTTAAGATAAAGAAGGTGGTAAGTGGGAAGGGTTTTTGTTTTGTTTTTTTGTTGTTGCATTGATAAACCCAAGGTTTGAGTTGGGTTTTTGAGTCTTTTTCTTTCTCTTGCAGTCCCAGAACCTGTTACAGCTTACAGACAAAAACAAAAGAGCGAAAGAGAGAGAGAGAGAGAGAGAGAGAGAGAGAGAGAGGGGGGGGGGGCTTGGTTGGGACCTGCGAGCGGAGGACAACAAAAGCTATTCAAATTTTCTGAAACGAAAAGGATAAAAAAAGCATTTGAAACACCAATACCGTTATACTACGGGGCGAGTTTGGAATAACAACTACTATGAATTCTATTAATTATTCTGTTGGTATTGGGTTAATTATTTTAGATTAATTTATAAAATTTAAATTTAAATATTACAATATTTTTATATTTAAATTTTATTTTTCATGTTTTTATTTTTAATAACGTAGTTCCTTTCATTTTTAAATTTTAGATTCAGATATTAACACAGTCTAAATTTTCTTATGAAGTTTTTTAATTCAACATTTTAAATTAAGAAAACATTCACTTCGTAGCCATTTAACAAATAATAGTATTATAATGGACTGGAATCTAAAAAATAATTTTAACGGTCTTAATGATTCTTAAAACTCGCATTTATAATTTAATCAAAATAAAATATTTAAAGTAATTGATGACTTTATAAACATTGAGGTTTCAAATTATGTCAAAGTTTAAAGTATAAAGATTAAATTTCAAATTTAAGTGTAGTATAGGACTAGAATTGAAATTTGATAATTTATATAATCTAGAAAATAGAGGGATTATAATTGATATTTAACCATTGTGTAATAGTTATAGATAGTGTGTATTTGATTTTTACTTTATATTTTGGGGTTATAAAATCTAAAACAATAGAAGAAATGGATCACAACTCCTTTTAGAATTAAGTGTTGTATTATTGAAGTTGAAAATGTTTTTAAAAAAATTAGATAGTGTTTATTATTATCTTTAAAAAATATTTTTAAAAAGAATACTAAAAGAATGCTTTTTAAAAAATAAAATATTATTTTAATCATAATATTGTAAAGTAAAATATTTAATAAAAATAAAAAGATAATTTTCTTAAAAAGCTTTTGTTTTAAAGTTAAAAAATTAAAAATTTTGACTTTTAAAATTAAGTTTTTAACTCAATTTAAAATTAAGTTATTTTCCCAAACTTATTTATTTATAGTTATGATTGAGATTGAAAAGCGCTTTTTAAAAGAAATTTTGAATTATAATTTAAATCTCAATAGCAAATAAAACCATAATATGTTTGGTTGATTTCTTAACATTGCTTTTGAATTACAAATGAAGTTAAAAAATTCATTAAATAAGGATATGTTTTTTTACTGTTCCCGAGTTGGTGGACTGGACAATTTTCAATTATAGCTTTCTTTAGTAATTCAAATCAAACATTATTATTATTATCTTTCGATTTTGAACTTGTATTTATGATCATATATGCAGGAGCAACTTATTGCTTCAGTACTATCCAATCATTTCATCTTTTTACACCTCCCTCTTGTATACAATGTCTCTCAGCTAATAAATAGGCTTTGCTTGGAAAACTAAATAAATAAAAACATGGTGCTGACCTCTCAAATAGGGTGCCATCAATGATCATTCATCACATTAAGCTTAAAAAAGGGCAAATGTTAACCTTTTGGCTGTCATTTTTTATTTTAAAAAATATAACTGAGTCCACTAAGTTGCTAGGCTTTATTTTAGGTTAAATGGTATAAACCACCCCTAAGCAGTACTAAAAAAATCAATTAAGCCTATTAATTTGTAACATCTCATTTTTTAATGGTATTGGAAACAATAGTTTTGGAATCTTGATTTCTAATTATCGAGTCAGTAAATATTATTTTATAACTTTTAAGAGTCTATTATAGATTTAAATTAAGTTTTAGTCTAGTAATTTTAACGATTGAATTGTTAATTAAAAAAAAGGACTAAATCATAAAAGATGTAAAACTTCATTACTATTGATGATTACTAGCTAAAACGTATGATTATTGCTTGTTTAAGAATTTAAAAGGTAATTAGACCTTTTTAGAGAATAGTAGACGATTAGTGTCCATTTAGATAGAAAATTTTAATATTAATGGTAAGGGTAAATTGGTAATTAAATAAATAAAAAAATAAAGTAAATAACTAAAGTGATCATCATCTACCACGGAAACCATCCTTGTTTGAGAACCTAAGCTACGGTCAAGCTTAATGCGATTGCATGTAAGTGATTTTTCTATCTGTTTCTTGTAAATTTTATATTTTTAAAATCGTTGTAGCTTAATTTAGCTAACTCGAGGATTATTTTGTAAAACTTTTATAGGTTTTAGAATTTGCCATTGACGAATTTGAAGTATTCATGAGGTTAAATGGAAGTTTTACAAGTTTGGTTATTAATTAAGGTTCTTTTGTAAAGGAATTTTGGTTACTTTTGAGTTTAGGGACTAATATGAAAATAAGTTAATATTAGCATGAAATTTCCATAATTTTTTAATATTTGAAGGTTGGGGATTAAATTTGAAAATTATAATAGTTTCGATTTTAGGGACTAAATTGAATAAGGTGTAAAAGTTTAGGGAAAATTTATAAAATAAATCAATAGGTCATATGCATAAAAATGATCATGATAATGTAATTGAAATTGATAAATTGAATTTAACTATTATATAGACCAAGGATTGAATCGTACGAAGGAAAATTAGGGTAAAGAGAAAATTGCAGATAGTTCTTACGAATCAGCTCGTTAACCGTATATAATAGGTAAGCTCGTAGTACAAATAGATTTATATATATTTAATTTGTGCTGTTATGAGTTGGTTTTAATTGAATTGTGGTCGAATATTTGATATTGGATTAATATTATAAATGGTTTACAATTAAGTATAAGGTGAGAGAATATATATTTGAAAATTTTATGAATATTTGTGAAATATAATTTATATGATTTTGGAATGAAACATAAAGGATTTACGACATATGTTCGGATATTATGGAAGTGCCTCTAATTTGTAAATGTGATAAATTTTGTTTAAATGCTTGTTTGAACGCATTAAATGATTAGGATATGATTGACATGTCAATAGGGTTAGAATACACACTTGTACGAGATTGTACTTAGGTGCCTCTGTTTGCACTTTGGTGCCTTTTCTTACACTTCAGTGTCTTTGTTTGCACTTCGAGTCTCTGATTTCACTTCGGTGTCTTACTTTGCACTACGGTGCCTTTGTATAACATTTTAATGCTATCTGGTGTGGTGTAGTTACTTAAGTATCTGAGTTATGTTACTATAGTTCATTGGGCTAGTAGAACTTGTGAATGATCTTCAAATAATTTATTAAAATATGTGATTTTTTATCAAAAATATTTATAAACCAAAATGAATTTACATGAGCTATGTCGATTGAAGATTCATAAATTTTTTTTAATCGAACACATATATAAATGATCTTGATTTAGTTGTTGATGAATATGAAATATTTGACGATTTAATTCTGTGTAAATCTCACTTATTCTTGTAAATGGATTGTCAGATTAATATAAACTAAGTTGTTTTAATTTCAATTGCTAGAATGAGATAAGTTGGTTTAGATTTAACTATGGATTTACTAAGCTATATAAGTTTACTTTGTTTATTTTTTTGTTTTCTATAGTTAACGTTTTGCGGAACTACGCAGACGAAACAACTTCAAGGCTCACACTACCAAGATTCTATCTTGGTAGATTTTGACTCATTTAATCAAGTTTTGCGGTATGCATGTAGGCTATCTTGGGTTGATGGTTTTGAAGTTTAAGTTGGAGTTGCTTAGTGTAACAACCCGATTTCAGTGGTGTTGGAAACCGTGGAAGACCATAATTTCAACAAAATACTCTATGAATATTATTTAATTAGTCTATTTATGAGGTTTCTAGAGTCATATTAAATTTTGGTTGAGAAATTTGTTTGTTTGGATAGTTTAATAAGTAAAAGAGACTGAATTGTAAAAGCTGCAAAGGTTGAGTAGTTAAATTAAAAAGGCTAAAGGAGCAATTTAACCATGGAAAATTAGTTAGTGGGATTTGATGAGATTATGAAAGTAGTTTAATTGAGCTTAATTAATGATTTATTAAAGCTTAATTAAGAAAGTTGAAATATTTACAAAAGTGCCATTATATATATTAAACTAAACCTAAAATTAAAAGAGAAATTTCACTATTCTCTCATCTTCCTCATGGCAAAGAAAGGAGAAAAATGTTAGGGTTTCAATTTTAATTTTAAGCTTTGATTTGGTAAGTGTATTGATGCTCGTTTTTAGTAATTTTTATGTTTTTGAGTTCATATCAGTTTGGTCTACCTAAATTGAAGACTAATTTGTGAAACTGTTAAATTTTATAAAAGTTTTCATTGATGAATGAGGTTGTTTCTTAAAGCTTTCGATGAAATATGGAACTTTGATGATAGATTAGAATATTTTGAAAAGTGATTTTTGATGATTTTGATGTTTAGGGACTAAATTGATTAAATGACAAATTGTTTGTATTTGAGGAGAAATTATTGCAAATAGGGAATGATATGAAATTCTAGAATTTTGGGTATCATGGGTGTTTAGGAAAAAAATATATAAATTGCATGATTTAGGGCTTAAGGACTGAATTGAATAAGATGGAAAGTTAAGGGGCAAATAGGTAATTTGTCAAAAAAGACTTAGTTGCATGAAAGGATTAAATTTTGATGTTATTTTAATTGATGGAATGAGATTATTATCATTAGATCTAGAACGTGTTGATAAACGTGGAAAAAAATTACAGAATAGTCCCTGTACTTTGGACTCTTCTGCAAGATGGTCTGGTAAGTTCGTATGTTCAATTAGACTCCTAAATGCTAACATTCTTGTTAATATGTCGTTAGTGAACGTGCATCACATACTAGAAGTACGCTCTATCGAGCCAAAACTTATTGTTATATTGAATAAAACTCAATCGAGCAAATCCTACCCTTATACTGAATGGAGTAACTGAGTAAATCTTACTGTTTTACTGACTGATGTTTAAATTGAAAAAATCTTACGTTATACTAAGTGAAGCTCAAATAAGTATAAATCTACGGATATACTGATGAAAAGTTCAATCAAGCAATGCTCACTGGGTATACTAAACTGCTGAATTGGTTGTGATTACTGTTATGAACTGCGTATAATGGAAAAATCTCTATGCTTAAGTTGATCAAATCTATGTTGGATTGAAAACGTTATAAATTTCTAAAGGAACTTACTAAGCTTCATTTAAGCTTACTTTTAAATTTGTTCATTTTGTAGATTACATTTTGAAGGTTAACAAGATTGGGTCAACCTAGGAATCTCACTATTCGGGAATCTTGGTAGACTTAATTTCTTGGTTTTGGCATATAGCATGTGCTAGGACCCTATATAATGTTATGCCAAATTCATAGCTTTTGAGTAAAATGTTGTGACATGTTGTGCGCTTGATTAACTTGTGATTTCCTACTTGTTACTTAAATATGTTTGATAGGTCATAGTATGAAATGGTATGCTATAGGTTACCTTAATGCTACTAATGAAATGGATGTATATTTAATGAGATAATTGTGTTCTGGTTACAAGTTAAGGATGGGTATATGGTTATGTTTGAGAATGTTTGAAGTTGAATTGCATCTCTAATATGTGTAATAAAAAGTGTGTAGGTACCTATGCCATAAGGGTGTGAAATTAAGCAAGAAATATGTAAATTTGGGCTCATACGGCCTAAGAAATAGGCACTTGCGACACAGTCATGTGTCATCTGATGGTCCTTTATATGCAAGTCAGTGAGTTACACGGCCTGGCACATAGGCGTGTGAGGCATCTTCGAGAGTTACATGGCCTGGCACACAGGCATGTGACATGGCCATGTGACCCTACTCAGAGAGTTACACAGGCGAGGACATGGGATGGGACACGGCCATGTGTCCCTACTTCGAAGGTTACACGACCGTGTGTCCCCTATTTTCAAATTTTGCTACTTTTCCCAATTTTTTTCTAAATTGATTCAAATTGGTCTTGAATTGTTTTTAAGCTATTCTTAGGGCCTCGAGGGCTAGATTTAGGGACAATATGCATGTGAATGAATGGTTTATGATGTTTAAATTATTGAATGATATTATGTTTAAAGGTTTTCGATTGTATGGTAATGCTTCATAACCTTAATCCGGCGACAGATACGGGTTAAAGGTGTTACAATTAGAACTAGGAAAATGACATATTTTTAGCACGACTTTGATGTGTTTTGAGTTGATTTAATGAATGCTTATTGGTATGCTTTGGACTTAAGTAAACCATTGATGTATATCTTGCATTTCAAGGTAGCACATATGTCCAACGCACAGTTTGACGAACGACCATGTACCTCACATGGGTATGTGACACGACCGTGTGCTCTATTTGATTTTGGTGACTTTAGGTACACATTGTAACATCCTTAACCCATATCTGTCACTAGAATAGGGTTTTAGAGCATTACCGAATAAGTGTTACCTAAATCATTCATTTCAAAACATTTCAATAATCATAACATAATCCATCATTAAACATGCATAACGTCCTTTATTCAAGCCTTCAAGGCCTTAAAATCACTTTAGAAATAATTTCAGACTAAATTAGAAACATTTGAAAATTTAAGAAAAAAGTTAGAAAAATTAAACTGCAGAGGTCACAAGGCCGTGTGGCTAGGCCGTGTGACTCACGCGGCTGAAACACACTCCCATGATTTAGGCTATGTAACTTTCCAAATAGGGACACACGATCATGTCCTAGCCCATGTTCGTGCCCATGTAACTCTCTACCTTAGGTCACATGACCAAGCCACATGCCCGTGTTCTAAGCCGTGTAACTCTCGAAATGGCCTCAGACATCCGTCTGTCTCATATCGCCAAGTCACACGCCCGTGTGTCTAGCCGTATGGACTTAAAATGTACCTTAAACAACAAGTTTACCATTTCCTACTTTCTTGGGTATTAAACAACTCAAAAACCATTCATTTAACCTATTCAAAACAAGATCAAACATGCTCAAAATATGCTAAAAAAATAATCCTAGGTGCCTAACCAATGTATCCTCATTGGTACTACAAGTTATATCATCAAAACCCATCGATAATGCATCATTCAAATCAAAGTTTAAACATACCAAAATCACTCAATTTAGCCTAGTGTATAACCATCTAAACATTAATAACAAATTGGCATACACTAACAAGCCTGGGTTCAAAACAACATGCCAAATTATGGCTTCAAACACAAACATATGTTTATATATATATCAAACCAATAGTATACTTATGAATCTATTACAAACCATTCACAAAATAACTATCAATTTAAGACATCCTAGGTACATGCCATCACAAAAGGTAAACATCACCACATTTGACATCGGGATCGTTGTTCGATGCTGAGTCAGAGATCAAAAGAGAAGTATCTAACCTACGCACGAAAAACAAAACCGTACGCTAAGTAAAACTCAGTGATATTTCTATAATTTGAACATTTAAAGACATAAAGATACATGAATGCTCAATTTGAATTGTATAATCACATTACTATCTAACAAGTAATTGTAATTTATCACTGTCTCAATTTCATGCATAATACCATATTATTTTATGATTTGCTCAACTTCACAAATATTCTTCCATTAGTTGGTTTAACATATAACTCAATTAATATCACTTGCTATAAAAATAGCTTTTCATAGATCATTCAACAATTCATTTTAACAACGGCATAAACCAACTATATTCAATCCATGGGTACATTACTCATATATCTCATTTATGATCACAACATTTTCACCTTTCATATATCAATCCACTTTTCCATTTCCAATTCACATATTTTGCCATTTCAATATCGATCATAGAAATTTATTATTTAATTACCCCTATTAGCACGACTCAAACTCAGATGGATACACAGATCTAACCAACACACAGTTTGACACCAAGTGCCTTATCGGATAAATCTAAAGTAATAACTGTGCCCAACGCTATATAAATTGACACCCAGTGTCTCATTAGTTAAACAGAAGCAAATTAGCACCTAGTGCCTCATCGACTCGAAGTCGAAGAAATCCCTGAACTCTTCCTATCCTATGACATGCCATTTATATCCAACTCAGCCCGATACAGTTAATAGAGTTTCATTTCACTTTTCAAACAAAACCAATATCCAATTCTCATATTTGCACATTATCACATTTACACATATATTCATTTCAATTCAAATAATCAATACATTCATAATGTATATATCAATTCAATCCATTTCCATCAACTATAATTTCAATTCACTATCAAAGTGCCAAAATACTCACCTCAACCACTTACCATATGCGTTAAATCAAAATACAACAATTAACAACTAGGTTTGGATTTATAGAAATACAAAACGTGGATTCCGAGCTATTTGACGTCGATTTTATCCTTACCCTTTTTAGTCTAGGATTCTGGTACGACGTTAGCTACGGAATTAAAACATTTAAAATACATCAATACAACACAATTCAATTTCACACTGAATATTTCAATTTTTACTCAATATTTACTTAAATTCCAATTTAGTCCCTAAACCGAGACTAATTTTATTCTTCACAATTAATCCTATAGTTTTATAATAATTTCACTTTAAGCTAAATTTAGCTCCTTATTTTCAATTAAACCCCTAAATTTTGAATTTTTCACAATTTAGTCCCTATTACCCAAAATTTACAATTTGTTCTACAATTCTTTTTCTATTTCTAGCTTAAAAGTCTATCAATTTAATCTTTATTACTAAAACTATTTAACATTAACAACATTTAAAATCTGAATCGATGTTAAAATTTCAACATGGGTCAGGTAGTACTTAACATCGGGATTCCAAAAATATAAAAATTACAAGAAAAGGGACTAAATTGACTAATCAATTAAACTTGAAAAGTTTTGAACCCTTTGTGGCCTTGCATTCTCCTTCCTTTCTTTCCTTATTTTTTTTCTTTCTTTTTCTCTTAATTTTGCATGCTTCCACTTACTGTTCTATTATTATAACTATTATTATTTTATAACTTATACATGTAAATTTTATTTCATTTAATTAAAACATATAATATGTATATATATAATAATAATAAGTTAACATATAAATATATATATATATATAATCATCATTAATGTGGTCCACTTAAAGAAACAAAGGTATAATTACTTTTTTAATCTCTTATATGCGATTTAGTCCTTATACTTAATAACTTTTAATTTATGCAAATTCACTTAATCAAGATCTAATTAACTACACAAATAACTTTGTAAAATATTTAATTTAATCATGCATGGTCCATTTTCTGTCTTAAAAATATAATATGCTCAAATAAATACAAAATAAGTTATTTTATGCATGAAAACTATATAATAAAGCATAAAATCACATTTTAATAATTTCTGTCCTAATTTCATATTTTCACATATTTCATTAATTTATTAAACAATTACTTAGTTTTAACAACGAATTTAAGTAAAAAGGTGATAAATTACATGGGAAAAATCTTATATATATTTTAGTTTACACACCCCCAAGCTTAAATCATTGCTCGGTCGAGTAATGTTTATGTATAGCAAAAGGTCTTGCTAAGGCAAAATTGCAACTATGTAAGTAGCATCAATCCTTGTCCCATAATCATGCATTAAAAACTTCATGTTCATAGATCTTCTTTATTAACAAGTAATTCATATGCAAACATTTTTAGAATTTTATACTAAGTTTCAAAATATGCCAACATGACCATAATTTGTATGTATGTCACAGCCACAGATAATATTCTTCATTCAACATAATTTCTCATCAATCAAGAAAAACAATCATAAAGCTTATTTATGATCTTCATATGTTGAACTTAGTACTCCCTCTCCACTAATGTAGGTGGCATAATCATCAAATCAATAGGTCTTTTATAAGGTTGTAATGGGGCTCGGTTAAAGGTAGGGATTTTAAGAGATGAGACATTTCGGTTTCAAAATCTTAACTTTTAACTTTGTTTTGAATTTCTCGAAATATAGCCTTTTTCTTTAAGTGAACCTTTGGAACACCACCAAACTTATTTTGAACTGATACCCATACGTTCTTTTCTTTTTGGAGACTAAGCAAACTTTTCTTCACTCTTTTTTTTAGCATGAGCACATACATCTTTTTGAAAATTTCCTCAAATGTTGATTACCAAGAAAACTTTAGTTAAGATGGGTGCACAAAATTAGGATAACTTAAAAAGATGGTAATGTGGCTTATAATGTAGGTTCATTGCAATAAATAAGCCTTTAAGCTCAAAATTACAGTTTTAAGGGTCTAATACCATAAGGTTAGCTTGAAAAGGCTCAAACGATCCAAAGAAATAGTGCCTATATCATTTTAGATTTTTATGTCTCTTAGGATTTCGCCTCAAGAAAGTTACTAAGTCAATTCTAAAGATATAAACCTTCATGCATGTCTATTCTCAAGAGAAACTAAGTTTTCATGGCAAACATTACCTAAGACTAAGATCATACAAGCATTCCATTCTTCATGATAACATACATTCACTCAGATAGAATCATTATTCAGGCTTGCATACAAACTATCTTATTAAAAAAAAATTCTCTAAACATTCATTTATTAAAACATACTTATGAAAGAAATAATTGAAACATACTTAAAAATTTAAAAATTTGAGAAATTTATTTGTCTTACTAATAAACGCTAATTTATACATGTTTTTACCTCATGCTTAGCCTATATTTTGGATGAATTATCATTAAATTTGTGAGAATTGGTGCTCTTAACCCTTCTATTTCATGTTTTATACTCAGGAGAGACAAGGAAGAGAAAAGAATGAAAAACAGGCCGAAAACGAAGAAAATGGGCCAAAGTGTGAAAACGACACGACTGAAGGATTCACCACACGACCGTGGCATATGACCGTGCCACATAAGGTCTAACACGGCCCAACCCGACGAGCATGGCCTGACCACACGACCGTACCTCCATCAACAGTCTCGCACACGGCCTCCTGTCGATCCACAAGAGCGTGGCACACGGGCGTGTCCCTGTCGTGAGGAAGTGCAATTTCACTTGGATTTAGATACTTAGAGGCTAAGAAAGACATTCCAAAGCTCTATATAAAGGCCCTAGGAGGTAACTCTAAGGGTGTGCCTTTTCTCTCACAAAAGAGTGCCATATTTCTACCAACACAGAGAGTGAAAGCAAGGAATTACTCCAAGGGAAGCCGATTGATTCATCCCAGAAGCCGAATTCTACATCAAGACAAAGGATCTCCCTTCAATCCCTCAGGGGTTTTTGGGTACTTTATGTTTTGTTATTTTTATTCTTCTGAGATGTTTTCTTTAGTAAATATGAACTAAATCCCCCAAATACTTGAGGGGGATGAAACCTAAGACAGATCTTGTTATTATTTTATCTTGAGTTATATGATAAATACTTGAATTGTTCTTAATTATGTGTTCTTAATTCTTGTTTTAATAATCCTAGGTATTAATTCAAGTATTGATGTGCTTATTCAGAGGAGCAAAAGTCCCTGTTTAAGAGTAGATCTAGCATAATTAAGCGGAGTTGCATGCAACCCTAGACATAGGGCGACATAAATCTGCCAGATTAGGGTCAAACCTAATAAGAGGATCCATAGATCGAGTTAATGCAAGACTAGGGGTTTTAACTAGAAAGAGATTTCAGTTAATCAACCTTGGATTAGTTGTTCTTATCCTCGACGGAGGTATTAACATAAGTTAGGGATCTCTACGGATCAAGTCAAGTGAATGAATCGTCTAGCTCAAGAATTGATAACAAGTGAAGTCTAGGTGGATTCTCCCTTGAGTATTGCCCAAATCAATCAGTTTTTCCTGAAGAGTTTTTCCCCAATTTACTTTTTGTGCATTCATAGTTTAGTTTTAGAATTAGTTTAGTTTCATAAAAACCCATTTTATTTCTAGGTTAAATAATAGAAAGGAAGTTAGTACTAGTACTTTTGGTTCGCTTGGGTACGATATCTTAGTCTTGCCACTAAGCTATACTACTATTCGATAGGTGCGCTTGCCTTAAAGTTATGATAATAGTTAGTTTTTTGTGCGATCATTATTATAAATTTTATTACTTCATATCACGCATATCAAGTTTTTGGCGTCGTTGCGGGGGAACTGAAATATTAAGAATGCTCGATTTCTATTTTTATTTTTATTTATTTTCAGCTTATTTTTATTTTTATTTTACTGAAATTTTCTTTTCCTCTAGGTGCCTCTAGTTTATGACTACAAGGAACACAGCAGGACCATTGCTTTTCGACGAAGATTTAGAAGCGACAGTTCACAGAACTCGTAGAGAGATCGGAAGAAGCCTACATTATCCAGAACAAGGACAAGAATAAGAGCCAGAACCTACGGAAGAGATGGAAGCAAATCAGGACAATCAACTACCTCCCGCAATAGCCGCACAACCAGTAAATCAAGATGATGCTCCTCGTACTATGTATGATTATGCTAAACCTAGTTTGGTTGGTACTCAATCTAGTATTATTAGACCTGCTATTGCTGCAAATAATTTTGAATTAAAACCTAACACTATTCAGATGATTCAGTAATTTGTGCAGTTTGATGGTTTACAGGATGAAGATCCCAACTCACACTTAGCCAACTTTTTGGAACTCTGTGATACTTTTAAAATCAATGGTGTTTCTGATGATGCCATTCGCCTCCGATTATTTCCTTTTTCCCTAAGGAATAAAGCTAAACAGTGGTTAAATTCTTTACTACGAGGATCAATCAGTACATGGGAACAGATGACAGAGAAATTTTTACTTAAATATTTTCCTCTAGCTAAAATAGCTAAATTGCGAAATGATATCTCTTCTTTTGTGCAGATGGATTTAGAGACACTTTATAATGCCTGGGAGAGATACAAAGATCTGTTGAGAAGGTGCCCTCACCATGGGTTACCTCTATGGTTACAAGTTCAAAACTTTCACAACGGTTTGAATCCATCAACAAGGCAAATGATCGATGCAGCAGCAGGAGGAACAATTAACAATAAAACACCCAAAGCAGCTTATGAGTTTATAGAAGAGATGTCACTGAATAACTATCAGTGGCAAGTCATGAGGACAAAGTTGACAAAAGCTGCAGGAGTTTTTAATATTGACGCTGTCACCATGCTTACTAATCAGGCAGAACTTTTAAATAAAAAGTTTGATAATTTTGTTGGTTATACACAGGCACAACTAGTGATGCAGTGTGACACAACTCAAGAAAATATGTTCAATCTAGACTACTCCTCTTATGGACATGTCATGGAAACTTAGCAAGCCAACTATATGGGTAATAATTCTAGACCCCAAAATAACCCTTATAGTAACACCTACAATGTAGGTTGGCGGAATCACCCCAATTTTTCATGGGGAGGACAAGAAAATCAAAGACAACCACCTCCTCTGGGATTTCAACAGCCACCACCACAATAGGAGAAAAAGCCAAACCTTAAAGAGATGTTCACCAAATTTATGGCCATGTTAGAAACCCGTTTCCAAAATACCGAAACGGCATTAAAAAATTAGCAAGCATCCATTCAAGGGCTCGAAAATCAAATTGGTCAACTTGCCAAATTAATATAAGAAAGACCACAAGATGGACTACTAAGTAACACTAAGCCAAATCCCAGAGAACATGTCAAAGCAATTACTCTAAGAGATGGGAAAGTACTGGCAGAATTAGAAAACAAGCCTGTTCAAGAATCTACAAAAGACAAAGTGGCAGAAGAGGAATCCAAGAAGAGTACTCCACCAACACTTAAGGAGTATCAACCACCTATACCATATCCGGCAAAGTTGAAGAAAGACCGCACAGATGCTCAGTTCGATAAATTTCTTGAACTTTTTAAACAGTTACATATTAACTTACCTTTTGTTGAAGCGATTTCGTAGATGCCGAAGTATGCAAAGTTTCTTAAAGAACTCCTCACAAATAAAAGTAAGTTGGAAAAATTAGCCACAATAGAACTCAATGAGGAATGCTCAGCTATCCTCCAAATTAAATTGCCTGCCAAACTAAAAGATCCAGGGAGTTTTACTATTCCTTGCTTAATTGGTAGTTTAATCATTGATAAAGCTTTAGCTAACTTAGGTGCTAGTATTAATCTAATGCCCTACAAAATGTTCAAGCAATTAGGTCTAGGGGAACCAAAACCCACTAGGATGAGTATTCAGTTAGCTGATAGATCTGTTAAATACCCTAGGGGAATTATTGAAGATGTGCTGGTAAAGGTAGATAAATTTATATTCCCGGTTGATTTTGTTGTGCTTGATACGGATGAGGATATTGAGGTGCCTTTAATTTTGGGATGCCCATTTTTAGCTACTGCTAGAGCCGTTATCGATGTAGGGGATGGTAAATTAGTGTTTAGAGTTAGTGAAGAAGAAGTCGTTTTTAAAATCTATGATGCTATGAGATTTTCTAGAGAACAGGATGACTCTTGTTATTTTATTGATGTTATTGATTATTTTGTTCAAGACAAATTTCAGGAAATTTCTCTCACAGACATTTTGGAACTGTGTCTTGTTCAAGGTGGGGGGAAGATGAACCCACCACTGAAGTTAGAGAAGTAATGAAGGAGTTAAACTCTAATGAACTTCTCACAAGGCACATAAGTTATGAAAGTATTAAGATGAATGACGAACTGAGACAAAAACCTTCGATTGATGAACCTCCTAAATTAGAATTAAAACAGTTGCCTGAACACTTAGAATATGCATTTTTAGGAGATGATTCAACATTACCAGTAATTATCGCATCAAACTTAAGTACTGAAAAGAAAAAGAAATTACTTCAAGTATTAAAAAAACACAAGAAGGCTATAGCTTGGAAGATTTCTGACATTAAAGGAATTAGCCCTTCTTTTTGCACCCACAAAATTCTAATGGAAGATGAATATAAACCATCAGTGCAAGCTCAGAGACGATTAAATCCCAATATGAAGGAAGTCGTAAAAGCCGAGGTAATTAAACTTCTAGGTGCAGGCATTATTTATCCTATTTCTAACAGTTCTTGGGTAAGTCCTGTACAGGTTGTTCCTAAAAAGAGGGGAATGATTGTGGTATCCAATGAAAAAAAAGAATCAATACCTACAAGAACAGTCACTAGATGGAGAGTTTGCATTGATTATAGAAAGCTAAATGACGCAACTCGAAAAGATCATTTTCCCTTACCTTTTATTGATCAAATGTTGGAAAGATTATCAGGTCATAAGTATTAATGTTTCCTAGATGGCCTCTCTGGTTACTTCCAAATCCTGATAGCTCCAGAAGACCAGGAGAAGACGACATTCACATGCCCATACGGTACGTTTGCTTATCGTAGAATGCCTTTTGGATTATGTAATGCTCCTGCTACTTTTTAGCGATGCACGCTAGCTATCTTTGACGAATTCGTGGAAGACATCATGGAGATATTTATGGATGATTTTTCGATTTTTGGTAATTCTTTCCAACTTTGTCTTAATAATTTAAAACGCGTTCTGGTAAGATGTGAAGAGACGAATTTAGTGCTTAATTGGGGAAAATGCCACTTTGTGGTTCAAGAAGGTATTGTCCTAGGACATAAAATTTCTAGTAAAGGGATAGCGGTAGACAAAGAAAAAATTGAGATTATTGAAAAATTACCTCCCCCTAATTCGGTTAAGGCTATAAGAAGCTTTTTAGGACATGCTGGTTTTTATCGCAGATTTATTAAAGACTTTTCTAAAATAGCTAAGCCTTTGACAAAATTACTAGAAAAAGATGTGCTTTTCAACTTTGACCATGAATGTTTAGAATCTTTTAACACTCTCAAGGAAAAGTTAGTCAATGCCCCAATTATGATTTCACCTGATTGGAATCTACCTTTCGAACTAATGTGCGATGCGAGTGATTTTGCAGTAGGTGCAGTTTTGGGACAGCGAAGAGACAAGCACTTTCAACCAATCTATTATACTAGCAGAACTGTGACAGCCGCACAAGCAAATTATAAACCACTAAAAAAAATTGCTAGCTGTTATTTTTGCATTTGATAAATTCAGATCTTATTTAATATTGTCAAAAGTCATCGTTTATACTGATCATTCTGCTCTTCGTTATCTTTTAACTAAAACTGATGCAAAACCGCGATTGATTAGATGGATTCTATTGTTACAGGAATTCGACTTAGAAATAAAAGACAAGAATGGAGCTGAAAATTTGGCAGCAGATCACCTTTCAAGATTAGAAAATACACATTCCAAGGGCCTCGATAGAATAAACGACTTGTTTCCTGAAGAACAACTCCTAGCCTTAGCAGACGAAGCAATTTCTTGGTTTGTTGATTTTGCAAATTATTTAGCAGCTAACATAACCCTAAAAGGGTTGACCCATCAGCAAAAGAAGCGATTCTTCGCTGATGTGAAAAACTACTTCTGGGAAGATCCTTTTCTTTTCCGTATTTGTACAGATCAGGTTGTTTGAAGATGCGTTGCTGAAACAGAAGCATACCAAATTTTAGATCATTGCCATTCGGGACCAACAGGAAGACACCATAGTAGAGCTAGAACTGCCCACAAAGTACTCGAATCAGGTTCTTACTGGCCTACAATTTTCAGAGATGCCAATAGGTATGTGACCTTTTGTGATAAATGCCAGAGACCAGGTAATATCTCTCAACATAATGAAATGCCTCAGAACTATATACTCTCATGTGAAATATTTGATGTATGGGGTATTGATTTCATGGGTCCATTCCCTACTTCATTTGGGAATAAGTACATACTAGTAGCAGTAAATTATATATCAAAATGGGTGGAAGCCCAAGTCTTACCTACTAATGATGCTAGAATGGTAGTACGCTTTTTGAAGAAACTTTTCTCTCGATTTGGAACACCTAGGATAATTATTAGTGATAGTGGAACTCATTTTTGCAATGCTCAATTCGAAAAAGTTTTAAAGAGATATGAAGTACACCACAGTACAGCTACCTCTTATCACCCGTAAACTAGTGGTCAAGTCGAAGTAACAAATAGGGAATTAAAACGCATCTTAGAGAAAACGATAGAAACAAATAGAAAAGATTGGTCAAGAAAAGTAGACGACGCTCTATGGGCTTATAGAACCGTTTTTAAAACACCCATAAGAACATCTCCTTATAAACTTGTCTACGGAAAAAGCTGTCATCTACCATTTGAACTTGAACATAAAGCATTTTGGGCTATTAAATTTTTAAATCTTGATTTTAAGCTCGCAGGTAAAAAAGACTAATGCAGTTAAATGAGCTAGATGAATGGCGTTGCAATGCCTACGAGAGCTCACGACTATATAAGGAAGCCATAAGACAACGCCATGACAAACGACTGAGACAACCTAAGCAGTTCAAAACTAGTGATCTTGTCTTACTCTACAACTTAAGGCTGAAACTATTTCCTGGAAGACTCAAGTCAAGATGGTCAGGTCCATTCACTATTCAAACTGTCTTTCCATACGGCACAGTTGAGGTAACTCACCCAAATGACAGTACTTTCAAGGTAAACGGCCATCGGCTTAAACATTACAGAGGTGAGAATTTTAAAGATAATAGGGAGGAGCTTCAGCTTCACAAAATCCCTTCGTGATACATCCAGGTAGAGTCGAGCTTAGACTGTAAATAAACGCTTCTCGGGAGGCAACCCGAGCACTAACTTAGAAACGTATCTTTTATTTTCATTTAAGTCAACTAACCCTTTTGAAATGCAGAATTTTAAGACCACATGGCCATGCCCACGGGCGTGTCTAAGGCTGTGTGGACACTCTAAGCTGAGACAGGGTCATGTAATTTGGCCGTGTATAAACAGGGTAAAAATTTTCCAGAGACACGGGCTACGACAAAGTGCCACAGCCGTGCGAAGTGGTCGTAGCCAATACTGTCAATTGAAACACGGGCTGAAACGAGAACGACACGGCCGTACGATACGGCCGTGTGACCCCAACACGGGCATGTGACACGCCCGTGCCCCAAGACAGTGGTCGACACTGTTAAATCCAACACGGGCGTGTGACCTCTTACACGATCGTGTGTAAAGCGAACACCTTAGGACAAGGTCGTGCAATACGGCCGTGTGCCTTAACACGCCCTAGGTACACGGGCGTGTGCTTCGAACCAGGCGAGCCAAAATCCCCAAATTTTGAACAACACGGGCAAAACCCGAGTCACACGAGCTTGTGCTATGCCCGTGTGACCCAAAACCTATAAAAAAGAGCCACTATTTATCATCTTCTTCCATTTTAAACCCTAAATCCTCCCACCCAAACCCTACCCAAAACCTCACTAGTACCGCCGTCGGTATCCACAGCACCTCCACGACCGTGTTTCGCCTCATTCCTCTCCCATTTGGTTCTATTTTCTCATTTTTCTTCAAAATTCTTACTGCTTATTTCTAGTTTTATTTTAATATCATGTTATATTTAGGCTTAGCATTGTTTTAAGCATGAAATTAAGTGAATTAGGATGAATAATCTAGAATGTTTCATGATATGATGCCACTTAGATTCACATTTGATTGCCACTTTTTCATATCAAAACTATCATGCATTTAGTATAAAATCATACCCATTCCTCTTAAAATTTAATAACATTTTAGGATGAATAGATTATACTATTTAGGTTAGTGAAATCCACATTTCATTGGCATGTAACACCCCAAACCCAGCCTAGACGTTACGGCCAAGTCTGGTGTGTCACATTGAAGTGTTTTTCGAAAACCATCTTTTCATTGAAAACTCTTCTTAATGTTTAGAAACTTTTACCGGTAAACTTGTATAAAACCTTTATTTTTTTCCAAAACGTGATTCATTGTAATAATCGAAACAACTTTGTAAAATCTTATGGAAATATTGCGAAAGCTTGTAAACCTTTGTAGTTGCAGAAACATGTTATTATAAAAACAGTTTAAGCATCAAAAAATCAGACTTTCTTTGTTATGGCTTAAAGTGAATGGATACTACGCACCAGGTAGGATTCAAGAGAAGAGGAGATGAATCATTTAGACTGCTTAAGTACCAAGCTCTTCCTAGATCCAATCCTAGACATGCACACATCCATTGCCACACTTTAACCTTATGACTTGTCCACGAACAACAAATTAAGTTTAAATGTATTTAAGATATTTATTTATGAAAACATTTATGTTGCGAAAGCTTTGCTCTGTTTTCGAAATATTTTGAAAACAAGTAACTTTTACAAAAACGCGCCGTAGAGCTAACCGATTTCAAAATGATTTAAACAATGTCCAACTTAAGCTAACAAAAGTTAAATAATTAAAGAATTAAAAACCCAAAATAAAATAAATAGAGCGGCCTTATTACAACCCAAAAACCAAAATTAAATAATCTAAATAAATAATAAAATGAAATAATTGAAAACTAGAAATTTAAATCTTCGTGGCCATTCTGAATCCCTCCCAGCTCCAAGTCCACCAACTAGGGCTCACCTGCATTGATGGAAAGAAAGAGGGTGAGTTTGGAAAACTCAGTGTGTATAGAATGCCCATCTAGAGCCCAAGTTAGCTCAAGCCCACTTGGCCGAAGCCCTATCCAGATACGGTATACTGGGCATTCGCCCTTTCAGTTAACAGTATGGCCCATAGGCCCATTTCAAAACAGAACAGGTTATATCATGTATGCAAGCCCAACCCAGCCTAAATCCAATCGCTACACTCCACCCGTACTAGCCCTACACACCATGTGGGGAATAACTCAACCCACCCAGCCCTACACTCCACAGTTGAAGCATAGCTGCTCAGATATCAGAAAATTGAGGCAAGGCCTCCAGTACGTGGTCAAGCCACTTTCAGTACTTCCTCCAACAATATCCCAGTCCCATGCAATAGATAATAATGACATGCAGTAAACAGTAACAGTAAAACATGCATTTTAGGTCAAACTTAACCTTAGGGGTATAATAGTCATTTTACTCCTAGGGGCAAAACCGTAATTTTCCACCTATAAGGGTATTTCAGTAATTTTATCAATTTTAGGGTTTTCATGCATAATACAGTCACTACTAATCCATTTGTCTTTACGGTAGTCTATTTAGCTTAGTTTAACAATTTTAGCTATTGGGCCCTAAAACCCCTAATGAGCCCTACGGTGTCTATTAGCAAATTAAGCCCATTTAGTCCAATTTTCATAACTAACTTTCTAGTTTTAGCAGTTTCGATCCTTCAGTCTAACACAACATACTTATTGCCTATTTTTACCCATATGGGCCCGTAAGCCCATTGGGCCCATTTGTAACCCATCGAGGCCCAATTACCGAAGTATACGAAATTCCACGCGCGACTAGCTTACCACCTTGCGATTTCAAATCTAACAATTTCTAACGTCTTGTGAGCATTCGCACACTCACAAGCCCACAAAATGCCGAAATTTCGGCGTTTCGGCTTTTATCGAATTAGACTAAAGAAGGGGTTCGATACACACCTATTTCGCGACAACTGCTAGAAAGATCCCCCACGATGTCCTACAATCGATTACCACAATTCTTAGATTGCAAAACTACAACAAACAATCCCAATATTCACTTACCCATATTCGGCCAATGCCCCTAAGGCCCTCAAAATCTTACCTTTGCCGAAATCGATGACTAGATCTAGATCTAGTCATTCCAAAGATCCAAGCTTTCGATCAATCACCTCTAGAACACACACAGTTTCTCCTTATGTTCCTACTCAGATCTAATGCAGATCTATCCCCTAAACGCTACCAGAACTCGAATCTTAGAGATCTAAAGATTCGGCTATGAGCTCCTACGGTTATGGCAGTTTCGGCTTTTTGACTGGTGAAGAAGATGGTGATTTGGGGTTATAATCTTGGAGTAGTGTTGCCGACAGGTACTAAGGGTTTAGAGAAGATGAAATTCGGTCAAAAGGAATAAAAAGAATAGAGGGAATTGGCTTGGAAGAATTGGCACAAGAGGTAAGTTTTCGAGATTTCGGCTTTTATGGCAATCGGCTATAGTGGTTTTGTGGAGGATAAGATCGACAGAGAAGGTGAGTAAGGTGATAAGAAGGTTTCGGCTAGAAGAGAAAGCAAAAAGGAAGAAAAGAATGGAGGAGAAGGAGAGGAAGAAGAAATCAGCACAGGAGGAAGCTTGTGTTTTCGGTCACTTTTGTGAAGTTAAGAGAAAAATAACTTTAGGTGGCTAACCCTAATTTGTCATGACAGAAAAAAGAAAAGAACCTAACCCTAATATCAACTAAAACAATCGGCCTAACCTCCCTAAAGCCCTTGTCGAAATTCATTTAAGTGATCACATGCCCGGCACATGCCTAAAAACTAAAAAGTAACAATACGCTTACCTTGCAACTTGAACCCTGGACCTTTAATTCCTTCCCAGGCACCACTTTTTTAGGAACTTAGTGGCACCACCTTGCCACTTTTCCAAAGCTCTTCTTGTATCATAATTTACGAAGTTTTTCTTAAAAGCCCACTTAACCAAGTCTCCTATTCACTTAAAATTCAAACTTGATATTTTACCGGGTTTTAACTTAGGCTTGGGCCTTCTAAAGGCCCACTAACACTTTTAAACTCAATTCCAATATTCAGAACACCAAAATTTTAAAATTTACCAAAAACCATAGAAACCCGAAAAATCCCGAAAATTAGGGCGTTACATGGCATATTTTTATTTTTATTTGTAATTTGATTTCAATTTTTAGGACTAATGCCTGTTATTTTGCTCTTAGGCACTATGTCGTCGTCGCGCGGTAAGAAAGCTACCGTCCCCGCTTCAAAGAAACGCAAAGGGCCCAGTGGTTCATCCTCTAGGCCCACAGCCGAAGCTTGTCATCCGTTTATTACATTCCCACAAGACTCCCAAGAGGAGTTATTTCAGATCCTCCGAGCCCACCCTCTAGGAGCCGGCCGATGCATCGATTGGACTGCCCTTGAGCAAATACACCTAGCAGACGAGGTTCGAGAATTATTAATGACCGATCCATGGGAACAGTTTTTCCAGATCGCAGAACCCACATACTTAGAACTCACCCTTGAGTTCTGCTCCATATTCCATCTTCAGACCGTCATGAGCAGATACGATGATCCAGGGACGGTCTAGTTCCATTTGGAAGGTCTTGTACGTTGGTTTAGTGTACCAGAGTTCGATACAGCTCTCGGCCTCTACACAGAGCAATTCATGGAGGAGAAAGACCTTTCTACGCTCCACCGCCACATCCATCTATACCATCTAGGTGTTGGGAGGCCCTAGTCCCTGCATCGTCCACATATGACCCTAGTCGGACCAAGGCGGCTGCCCTCGCCCCATTCTTGAGGTATTTTCATGCCCTCATCGCACAAACTTTGACAGGCAGACGGGAGAGCACAGGAGTTGTCAGCACACACGATGCCTACTTTCTATGGAGCATGGCAAACGCTCATACCATCGACCTCGCCTATTTCATCGCACTCGCCATCCAACATTAGGTAGAGAGGCATCATAGGGGCATTATATTCGTGGGGTCGTACATCACGCAGTTAGCCCGCTGCTTCGAGCTGCTCAACACCACAGCTCAGACATCCTTATACACACTAATCAGCCAGATGTCCCCTCAGGGCATCCAGACCATGCTACATATGAGGATGATCTAGCGCAGACATGGGACAGATCCTCCACCGTACCAGCTACTTAGAGATGCCCAACAGGAGGACCCTGAACATTTTTTATGATGTCCCACCACCGTAGAAGGATGTACCCACCGAGCCACCACCACCTCACCGACCAGCTCATACGGTAGCTTCTTATGCTGATTTATCTGAGCGCCTCTCACGATTCGAGCAGCAATGCTTTCAGCACTTTAATCATATCGATGCCACACTTCAGCAGATTTGTCAGCACCTTCACATCACCCACCACCACCACTGAGCGACCCATCTGAGGATTAGGCCTTCCTAATCCTCTTTTCTTATCTTTTAATTTCCTTTTTATTTTTCTTTTATTTTCTTTCATTTTATCTTTTTCATTATTTGAATATTAGTATTTTTTAGATTTAGTTTATTTTATTTCAATTGTTTCCTATTGGCTATCTCCTAACGAGTAATTTTGAAATTCCCTAAATATGATAAGTGTTTTCGCAGTTTCAAAGGAGCTCTACAGCTCAAAACAAAAACCTAATGGGAACCTTCCTTCAACCTCACCCAGATGACACCGCCAAAGCCTACACTCACAACATGAAAGCTGTGGACAAACAAACGCCACTACCACCAGAGTATCTACCTCCGCACCTTCCTTTGTCTCAGACACTCTATCGGCACCACCACCTCACTAATCCATCCAAAGCAGGGAGTTTCATATCTTCCCCTATCTTATGATCTTGTGCTTCTATTGCTACTAATGTTCCTTTGTACATTGAGGGCAATGTACATCTTAAGTGTGGGGGGGGGACTTACTTTCAGTCATTACATTCTCTTTAAAATCCCTAAAAATTTTTAACTTGTTGCATTGTTCTCAAGACCATCTTCAATCTCCTATTAAGATAAATTTTGATTAATTTATGATTTTTATTGATATGTTGAGAATTAAGACATAGGCGCTTGTACTTTGATTATTCAAACTTTTAAACACTAGGAATCAAGCATGATAAGTTGAAATTTTTGAGAATATAAATTCTTTTCATAAGTTATTTTCCCTAATTTTAAGTGTTATGTTGAGATTTGAAATTCATAGGATTGACATCAAAAGCCATAATTCTGGTGAGATTTTTGAGCCTTTTGAGCATACATTCTTTCGTACTCACCTTTATTGTTGCTTTGAGTGATTCAATACTGATTTGTTATTCTAGAACTTGCTTTGATTATACATGTCAAGACCACATCATTGATTTGATACACTGAGATGATAAAGGCACTTAGGATTTAACCCACTCACTCCATAAAAGCCTACCTTCATAAATTGACCTCTAGTGAACCCCGTTGAGCCTAACAATCCATTTCTTTAACTCACCTCCAATATTAAGCCATATCCTATTTTTGTTGAATTCCATTCAATTACTTTGATCCCTATTTTTGTCGAGATTCGAGTTGAATTATTATCTAGCTTTATTCTCCCTGTCCCAGTTTGTAAAGTTTGTAAATATTCAAGGTATTATATTTGAATTGTTCTTTAAAAAAAATAATTCAATTGTAATTCATAGTTAACACTTTTTTTTTTTGCATATTTCTACTTTAAGGTTACCAAGGCTAGAATAATGTCATCATAAAGCCTAGCTCTAGAAATATGTTCCAGTGATAGAGAATTTTCTAGCTAGATAATTTTTCAGTTCAATCTCGATTCTAACCCTTTCTTTTTCAGTTGGTGACAACACCCCTAACCAAAGCCCCATTGCAACCGTTGACAGACCTTTTGATTGATGTATCATATCAATCTATAGTGGTGGAGATTTAATTTTCTTGCAAGCTTATGGTAATAACTTTTCAGATTGACTAGAGAGTGCTTAATTTTTGAACCCTAAACACTTTGATTGGATAGAGTGAATCTTTAGTGAAGATGTCAATTCTTGTTGATTTTTGATTGAGAGATAATCACTTAGGAGAAGGGAGAAAACTTATGTTTCAATGATAAAATTCTTAACTTACAGTGATTGAATCTTTAATATTCTTCTGATTGAATCTTCATTGTATGAATACTTGTGAATTAGTTTGAAACATTATTGATAAAGATTGTAAGTTAAGAAGAATGATTCTTAATTGTGGATTGAGATTTTGCTTGAGGATAAGCAAAGACTTAAATGTGGGGGTATTTGATAAATACTAATTTATACATGTTTTTACCTCATGCTTAGCCTATATTTTGGATGAATTATCATTAAGTTTGTGAGAATTGGTGCTCTTAACCCTTCTATTTCATGTTTTATACTCAGGAGAGCACATTGAAGAGAAAAGAACGAAAAACAGGTTGAAAACGAAGAAAATGGGCCAAAGTATGAAAACGACACGGCCCAAGGATTCACCACACTGCCATGGCACACAGCCGTGCCATATAAGGTCCAACATGGCCCAACCCCAACAAGCACAGCCTGAGCACACAGCCGTGCCTCCATCAACAGTCTCGCACACGGCTTCCTGTCGATCAACACGTGCGTGGTACATGGGCGTGTCCCTATCGTGAGGAAGTGTAATTTCACTCGGATTCAGATACTTAGAGGCTAAAAAAGGCATTCTAAAGCTCTATATAAAGGCCTTAGGAGGTAACTCTAAGGGTGTGCCTTTTCTCCCATAAAAGAGTGCCATATTTCTACCAACACAGAGAGTGAAAATAAGGAATTACTCCAAGGGAAGCCGATTGATTCATCCCAGAAGCCGAATTCTACATCAAGACAAAGGATCTCTCTTCAATCCCTTAGGGGTTTTTGGGTTCTTTATGTTTTGTTATTTTTATTCTTCTGAGATGCTTTCTTTAGTAAATATGAACTAAATCCCCCAAATACTTGAGGGGGATGAAACCTAAGACAGATCTTGTTATTATTTTATCTTGAGTTATATGATAAATACTTGAATTGTTCTTAATTATGTGTTCTTAATTCTTGTTTTAATAATCCTAGGTATTAATTCAAGTATTGATGTGCTTATTCAGAGGAGCAAAAGTCCCTGTTTAAGAGTAGATCTAGCATAATTAAGCAGAGTTGCATGCAACCCTAGACATAGGGCGACATAAATCTGCCGAATTAGGGTCAAACCTAATAAGGGGATCCATAGATCGAGTTAATGCAAGACTAGGGGTTTTAACTAGAAAGAGATTCTAGTTAATCAACCTAGGATTCGTTGTTCTTATCCTCGATGGAGGTATTAACATAAGTTAGGGATCTCTACAGATAAAGTCAAGTGAATGAATCGTCTAGCTCAAGAATTGATAACAAGTGAAGTCTAGGTGGATTCTCCCTTGAGTATCGCCCTAATTTACTTTTTGTGCATTCATAGTTTAGTTTTAGAATTAGTTTAGTTTGACATAAACCCCTTTTATTTCTACGTTAAATAATAGAAAGGAAGTTAGTACTAGTATTTTTGGTTCCCATGGGTACGATATCTCGGTCTTGCCACTAAGCTATACTACTGTTCGACAGGTGCGCTTGCCTTAAAGTCGTGATAATAGTTAGTTTTTAGTGCGATCATTATTATAAATTTTATTACTTCATATCACGCATATCACTTACCCTCTTTAAAAAGAAGCAATGTTCTCATTGCAAGAACAAAGTAATGATTGAAAACTGAACACCAGGTAGGGTTGTAAAGAAAGAGAGGTGAGTCATTAAGACTACTTAAATACCAAGTCTTTCCTAATAACCCAATCCTAGACAGATTTATTCTCATTACCACACCACTTAGTCTTTTTCTTTCTAAAGAAGTGTTAAGTTTATTCATGCTTGTTATGTTTTATTCTACAGAAATTAAATCCTAATTACGAAAGAAATAATTTCCTAAAGGCCTAAAAATAATTAAATAAATAACAAGACAAGAATCCCCCTTTTTATTTTTCTGACTCATTCATTTTATCTTCTTCAGCTTTTATCTCCGCTTGCATAGTCAATATCTTTCGTCCATGTCTCAAAGATAGCATCTGAGAATTTAGGAACAAAAGTGTTAGAGATATTCTTAAAAGTATTTCAAATTGAATCATCTCTAATTTTTGCATATTTCCTGTAATGCCCCAAATTTTTCGTAATTCTGGCTTTTGTGAAATTGTAGCACAAAAATATCTGAATATATTTCTGCTTTATTTTGACATAAATATTTGTCTATTTCAATGGTTAAGTGCTTTTGGTGTGTTGGGGAGGTCCCAAGCTCAAGTCAAGACTTGGGCTAAATTTTAGTTTTTATTAAACAAAGCCTTTCCCTTAGTTAATAGGCTAATAAGAATTTAATTGTGAAAGCTTATCAGAATGGGCTTGCTTGTTCGGTGGTTAAGTGGAGAGAGCTTATGCGAGAGGTCTTGTGTTCAAATCCCAGAGTGAGCAAGAGTATTATTTTTGCTATAATTTCGGCAAGAGATGTGTTGTGTTGGGACTCTAGGTGATAGATGTGTAATGGGATGTGGGAGAGTGATTCTGAGAGTAAATCATGGAGAGATATATGGGATTTTAAGTTGTGGAGATACCCAAGACTATCAATTGCAGCTTCACTCTTCCACACTCCCAAAATTTTTGCCGTTTTCTCCCCTTATTGTCTACTCTGTGCTGCTTATTTCATCTTCTTTCCCATCTACTGCCAAAATTTTTCTGTTTCCTTATTTGTTTGACTCTTTTCCTTTCGATCGTTCAGGCACTGTTGGTACTAGTTGAGGGCCTTGATCGAGTTTTCGGATTACAAGAACATTGTTTTGTACTCGTTGCGGTAGTAGTAAGTTAGTTCTACAATTTTGGGATTAGTTGTTAAGACTCGATTTTAGGTTCTAAAAAGTTGGAATATTCTGATTATTAGGTATTGGTGATCCTAGGATTGTGAAAGCATCAAAAATGAACCAAGTGTGTACCCCGATTGCATAGAAAATGGGTTTTGGTGAAAGCCAAAAAGCCTACTGTCGACACCACATGGGTGTGTGGACTACTTGTGTGGAGGCCGGGTGGCAAGACATAGCCGTATGAGCAACGAACCAGGCCATGCGCACGTGACACGAGCACGATGAACACGACCGTGTGAGGCTGGCAAGGCCATGTGCGAGACACGGGCAAAGCCAATTAGGCCGCGTGGGCTGCATGGGCGTGTAGGCCCACACCAGGCCGTGTGATCCACATGACTAAGGCCAATTTGGGTTGTGTTGCCACATAGGCTTATGGGCCCACACGGGCAGACCACATGGGCCTATGAACCCATTTTTCTGAAATGTACTGTAAGGTTGCACGGGTCACCCAAGTAAATTGTGACCTGTTGTAGGGTCAGTAAGGTTATCTTAGACCCTTTTTCTGTGATCTGATATTATGATGCATGATTTAAGCATGTGATACTTAGCATGTGTACTATACTGTTCTATATTTTGATATATGTTCTGTTATCTGCATTACAGTATGCCATTTATGTATGATTACATTGCATTAGGGTGGGATTATTGATGAAGAGAAGAAAGTATCTGAAAGGCTTTTAAGCCTGTTATCTGGCAGCTATGCTGCATATTTCTGATATGTGTTGTTTCATGGTACCTTATAGTGTGTAGGGTTGGATGGGTTGATTTTATCCCCATACTTGGTGTGTAGGGCTAGGTGGGTCGATTTTATCCCCAAAAGCTGTGTAGGTTTGGATGGAGATGGTGTACAGGGTTGGTGGGCATGTGTCTGATCTAATATGCATGCGATATTTATGATGGGCTAAGGCCCTAAGTCTGTATCTAATTCTAGTTCTGAGTGGGCTAAGGTCTACACCATTTCTATAAAGGGTTCAGGCCCGAATTATGACTGTATTTTGTTATCTGACTGTATGCATGCTGAACTGTAGGGATGTACACACTGAGTTTGCGAAAACTCACCCCTTTATTTGTTTTATCTGTTAGGTAATCCCTAGTAGTAGATGGATCAGTGCAGTAGAGGGGTCGACAGTGACCATTGTTAGATACATTTTGGTTTTCATGATATTACTGTTTATATACTGCAATACCGTAAATGCGTTTTCCCTAAACTAAATTAAAGGTTTTCGTATACATGAACGGTTCTCAAAGCTTCCGAGTAAAAGAAATGTTTTTAACAAATCGAATAGTTTTTTTTTTTCTAAGCTTAAGTAAAAGATAATAATTTGAATGCTTTTCATGATTCAAAACGGTTTACAAAAACACTCTCATGTGACATCACCAGGTTCAGCCATAACGTCTAGGCCGGGTTTGGGGTGTTACATTTCCAGTAAGTTTGTTGTTGTTTGTGCATGAACTTGCACATATCCATCATAATTGACAACTCTAATTTCTTTGAAGTACTTGTAGAAGTCGGCATTGGAGTTGTAAATTTAGGTTCAACACTTAGCTTGACTGTTCCTTCTTCTGGCTCAACCTTTGGTTCAGGGTTTGTAGATCATTCAACTGGTATTTAGTTTCTTATCAGATTTTTCTTCTTCAGTGTCTGTAACTGAATTAGCTTCAGTTTCAATTGTTGACTTCTTGGTATCTGACTCAGTTGGCTCTTCTTGCTCGCCTTAGTTCAGCTTATGCACCTTCTCTACTAACCTTTTAAGATCATGATTTGTAATGCACCCTTGAACATATTACCCCTTCAGATTTGCTTGTGTTTTAACATGGGCCCTTAAGCAAAGTGAAGTGATTAATGATGGGGAATACGCACTTTCTGTCTTCTTTTTAGCATAATCATGAATCTCCTTGAGAATAATTTTCCCAACATTAATGTACTTTTCTGTCAAAATTGTATATAACAAGAGCATCTGTTCCATTGAGATGGTAGAACTATGTGAGATAGGCATAAAACTGTAGTGAATGAAATAAAACCATACCTTTGTTACTAGTTTTGGGTATTCCATCGGCAAGAATGGCTCCCAAACTTTCTTATAATGTATTGGGATCCCGGATTTCTCACATCATCAAGCACTTGTTGAAGAAAATCCCAATTGATATTGTTCATCATAGGGTAGTACTCATCTTCTTCAACATCAGGTAAGTTAAACAAATCGTTGATGGACTTAGAAGTAAGATGTACTTTTTTCTTTCAAATGATAACCTCAGTAGCATCTTGCATAATCAAACTAGTATAGAACTCTCAAACTAGTTGATTATCGGGAAGTGAACGAGTATTACAAAATCATTCCCACTTGAGAGCATTGATTTTCTTTCTAATCGGTATAGGAACAACCATCAAATCATGACTCTTCAAGTTAAAACCTTTTTCTGGCATCATAGGTTGATGCTTGAAGATTGAATCAAATCTCTCTTTCACTTTTTCATCGATCAAAATCGAGTTTTTAGGACTAGTCTTTGAAGATCAAGTTCTTTTGTGAGACATGGTACCTCTTCTCAAAAATTTGGCAAAGTTTCCACACAAGGGGAAAAGAGAAACCGGCAAGGATGGTGTGGCGGCAATGACAACGTACGACAGTAACGGCGGTGTATGGTGACAACAACGGTGATGTACCGTAGCAACGTTGGTGCTTCGGCAATCTTTTTGCGGTGTCAATAGGTGATATCGACAAAAGGAAAAAGAAACTAGGGTTTCTTTTGGGATTTGAGGCTAGCCGTACAAGAAGGAGATTTAGGGATTTTTAGGGTTAAGCAAATTGCTTTGAGGGATATGAAAAATAGTAAAATGAAGAGGGGTTTATATAAGGAAGAATTAGGGCAACATGTAGCAAAACTTTAGCTATATTAGGGTTACTTGGGTGGCAAGTAATGGGAGTGGCGGGAAAGTATGAATTTTTCCTCCTTTTTGTTATATTGGGCCTTAAACGCAGACTGTATTTATAGACTTACTCAAGAAAAAAACTAATTAGTACTTGGGCCAAATTTGACCCCCTTTATTAACATAAAAATTTAAAATTTAAACAAAACAAATAAAAAAATTAAATCTTAATTAGAAAATTTCTTCTTAACAAATTACATTAAATTAATCCCACGAAAGGTTGGAGGGGTCACAACGGTCCCGCTTAAGTTTCAATCTCCTTAGACAGAATTAATTAAATATACTAAGTTTAGAAAATAAGTTTTAATTATTTATTTATTTACAAAATGAGTTAATGAAAAATCAAGGGTCTATTAGTTTGAACGAGGATTCAACTTACTCAACTTCACCATCCCAGTAGTGTTTGAGACGTTGACCATTAACTTTAAACGTACCTCTATAATTTTCATATAATTCAATTGCTTCATAAGGATAAACTCGATAGATGGTATAGGGTCCTTTCCATCAGGATTTAAGCTTCCCAGGAAATAACTTGAACCTTGAATTAAACAATAAAACCTTCTAACCTTCTTTAAACTTGCGAGGTTGTATATGACTACCATGCCATCTCTTTGATATTTCTTTATACATTTTGGCATTCTCATAGGAAAACAACCTCAGCTCTTCCAACTCATCAAGCTGTAACATCCTTCTCTCACTGGCTTGCTTAAGATCAAAGTTCAACTGCTTCAAAGCCCAGTGAGCTCTATTCTCCAACTCTAATGGCAAACGACATGCCTTTCCAAAAACTAACCAATAAGGAGTCATTCCTAATGGTGTCTTAAATGCTCTTTGATAGGCCCACAATGCATCATCGAGCCTTCGAGACCAATCTCTTTTTCTAGGGCGTACTACCCTTTTAAAGGATACCTTTGATTTCACGGTTCACTCTTTCAACTTGCCCATTAGACTGGGGGTGATAAGCAGTAGCAATCTTGTGCTTCACATCATATTTGTCAAGCAACAACTTAAGCCATTTGTTCACAAAGTGAGAACCTTCATCACTAATAATAGCTCTTGGTTTCCCAATCGTGTAAACACATGCTTATGTAGGAATCACATGATTACCTTAGCATCATTTGTAGGGTATGCTTTAGCTTCAACCCACTTGAATACATAGTCCACAGCAACTAAGATTTATTTGTTCCCATACGAAGAAGGAAATGGGCCTAAGAAGTCAATACCCCATACGTTGAATAATTCAATCTCCAAAATGTTTGTCAAAGGCATCTCATTCCTCCTTGATATATTTTCGGTCCTTTGGCATCTATCACAGTTCTTCACATAAGCATAAGAATCTTTAAATAGTTGGCCAAAATAAAACCTGCTTGCAAAATCTTTGCTGCAGTACGTGAACCACCGAGTGTCCCCCACTTGGAGATGAATGGTAATGATATCAGTAATCTCACTTTCAGTTACACACTTTCAGATTATATTATCTGCACACTATTTAAACAAAAATGGATCCTCCCAAAAATAATACTGACTATCATGAAGGAAAATTTTCCTTTGTTGGTATGTCATTTCTCGAGGAATTATTCCACATGCAAGATAATTGGCAAAATCAACAAACCAAGGTGTTTCATGAATTCGACTTACCTAAAATAAGTGTTCATCTGGGAAATTCTCATTGATAGGCACACATGATCGAGTTACCTCATCTTGCTCCAACCTCGACAAACGATCAGCTACTTGATTTTTGACACCTTTTCTGTCTTAGATTTCAAGGTCAAATTCTTAGAGTAAAAGTATCCAACGAATTAGCCTCGGTTTCGCATCTTTCTTCGTGAGCAAGTATTTAATGGCCACATGTTCAGTAAATACCGTAACTTTGGTACTTATAAGATATGAGCAGAATTTTTCAAAAGCAAAAACTATAGCAAAGAGTTCCTTTTTAGTTACCGTATAATTGAGTTGAGCGCACGTCAAAGTTCTACTTGCATAATAAATAGGGTGAAACACTTTGTTTCTTCTTTGACCCATCACAGCCCCAACAACATAATCACTTGCATCGCACATCAACTCAAAAAGTGAGCTCTAATAAGATCTAACAATTATTGGGGCTGAGATTAACCCTTTTTTTATCTTCAAAAGCTTCCAAACATGCTTTATTGAAATCAAACACTATATCTTTTTCTAACAACAAACACAACGGTTTAGAAAATTTTGAGAAATCTTTGATAAACCTTCGGTAAAAATTGGCATGACCTAAGAAACTTTTGACTCCTTTCATATTAATTGAGGTTGGTAATCTTTCAATTACATTCACCTTTGTTTTATCGACTTCAATTCTCTCTTTGAAATTTTATGCCTTAAAACAATCCCTTCCTTAACCATAAAATGACATTTTTCCCAAATAAAGACAAGATTCGTCTTTTCGCATCTTTTCAGTACCTTAGCCAAAATACTCAAACAAATATCATAAGTGTTACTAAAAACAGAAAAATCATCCATGAAAACCTCAACAAAATTTTCAACCATATCAGTGAATATTCCAATCATGCATCATTGAAATGTTGCAGGTACGTTGCATAAACCGAAAGCTTTTTGCCTAAACGCAAAGGTATTGATAAACTGTAAATTATACATATTTTCTATCCCACATTTAGCATATTTATGGATGAATTATCATTAAGCTTGTGGAATTTGATGCTCCTAATCCTTTAATTTCATGTTTTATACTAAGGAGAGCATAGGAAAGGGAAAAGAATAAGAAACGGGCCGAAAACAGAGAAAATGGGCCAAGGTGTGAAAACAACACGGCCTAGAGGTTCACCACACAGGCGTGTCACACGGCCGTGCCATATTAACAGGCTCGAGCACGGCCCAAAGTCGACTCACACGAGTGTAGCACACGGGCGTGTCCCTGTCGTGAGGAAGTTCAATTTCACTCGGGAAAGGCTACTTAGTGGCTAAGAAAGACATTCTAAACTCTATATAAAGACCCTAGGAGGCAACTACAAGGGTGTACAGGAGAGGAGAGTGTTGAGCACATTATTCCCACCAAGATGGGAAGTTAAAGGCAGGGAATCACTCGAAGGAAAGTCGATTGATCCATCTCAGAAGCCAGGATCTACATCAAGACAGAGGATCTCCCTTCTATCCTTTCAAAGGGTTTTTGGGTTTTCTTATGTTTTGTTATTTTATATATTTTGAGATGTTTCCTTTTACATTTATGAACTAAAACCCCAAATATCTAAGGGGGATGAAACCTAAGACAGATCTTGTTATTGTTATCTGAACTGTGTGATAAATATTTGATTTGTTCTTAATTGTGTTTTTAATTCTTAAATTGATATTTTTGGGATATTGATTTAAGTCGAATGTGCTTATGTAGAGGAGCAAAGGTCCCTGCATAGGAGTAGATCCAACACAATTAAGCGGAGTTGATCACAATCCTAGACATAGGACGACGAAAATCTATCGGATTAGAGTCAAATCTAATATGGGGAGCCATAGATAGAGTTAATGAAAGACTAAGGGTTTTAATTAGAAAGATATTTCGGTTAATCAACCTAGGATTAGTTGTTCTTATCCTCGACGGAGGTATTAACATAATTTAGGGATCTCTACAGATCAAATCAAATGAAGAAATTATCTAGTTCAGAGTTAGATAACAAGTGAAGTCTAGGTGGATTCTTCCTTAGGTATTGCCCTCATCAATCAGTTTTCCCAAAAGCAATTTCCTAATTTATTCTTTGTCATCTCTTTAGTTTAGTTTAGTTTAAAATAGTTTACAACCAAACCTCTTTTATTTCTTAGGCTAGATAATAGGAAGGAAGTCATTACTAGTACTTTTAGTTCCTTGGATTCGATATTCCGGTCTTACCAGTAGCTATACTACTATTCGATAGTGCGCTTGCCTTTTTATCATGATATTAGTTAGTTTCCAGGTACGATCGATTTTTATTACTTCATCTCATCATGATCAAGTTTTTGGCGCCGTTGCAGGGAAACTGAAATATTAAGAACACTCGATTCCTATTACTTTAGCCTTTTTCTTATTTTTATTGCAATTTATTTCCTATTTTTATTTTAGGTTTTTTTTACTAAAATTTTCTTTTTCTTTTTCCCTTCTAGGTGCCTCTAGTTTATGACTAGAAGAAACCCAGGAGGACCATTATTATTTGATGAAGATTTAGAAGCTACAATCCGTCGAACTCGCAGAGAGATAAGAAGAAGCTTGCAATATCCAGAACAAAGTCAAGAAGAAGAACCTGAACCTGCTGAAGAGATGGAGGCAAATCACGATAATCAGCTACCTCCTGTAGTAGCCGTAAATCCTGTTGAGCAAAATCCTACTCCCCATACTATGTATGATTATGCTAAACCTAATTTGGCTAGTACTAAATCTAGTATTGTTAGGCCTACTATTGCTGCAAATAATTTTGAACTGAAACCTAACACTATTCAGATGATACAACAGTTTGTTCAGTTTGATGGTTGGCAGGATGAGGTAATAATTCTAGATCCCAAAATTTAGTAACACTTACAATGCAGGTTGGAGGAACCACCCAAATTTCTCATGTGGAGGACAAGATAATCACACCCTCTGGGATTTCAACAACAGCCTTATCCGCAAGAGAAAAAGTCGAACCTTGAAGAGATGCTGACAAAATTTATCACCGTGTCAGAAACCCGTTTCCAGAACACCGAAACTGCGCTGAAGAACCAGTAAGCATCCATTCAAGGTCTCGAAACTCAAATAGGCCAACTCACTAAGCTAATTTCTGAAAGACCACAAGGTGGGTTACCAAGCAACACCGAGACTAACCCTAAGGAGCAACTTAATGCCGTGGATACAATAGATGAGGAAGGGTTAACCAAAACCCACCCAGAGCCATGTAAGGAGACTGTGGTAAGTAAAGGTAAGGATGAGGTAAGTTCCAAAGAAGTAACTGTCAAAGAGTATAAGCCTCGTATCCCATACCCAAATGCGCTAAGGAAAGACCGCACAGATGAACAATTCGGTAAATTCCTTAAACTTTTAAAGAAATTACATATTAACTTACCGTTTATTGAAGCTCTTTTGCAGATGCCAAACACCTTTAAATTTTAAAGAGAGCTACTGACGAATAAACGAAAGCTAGATGAGACATCTCATGTGGAACTGAATGCAGTGTGCTCAGCTATTTTACAGAATAAGCTGCCTAACAAACTGAAAGATCCAAGAAGTTTTACAATTCCTTGTTTACTTGGTAGTTTAGATGTCAAAAATGCTTTAGCTGATTTAGGGGCTAGTATTAATGTAATGCCTTATAAATTGTTTAAACAACTAGGTCTTGGGAAACCTAAACAAACTAAGATGAGCATCCAATTGACTGATAAAACCATTAGATTTCCAAAGGGCATAATTGAAGATGTGCTTGTAAAAATTGATAAATCTATATTCCCAATCGACTTTGTTGTTCTAGACATTGATGAGGATAGCAATGTACCCTTAATTCTAGGGCGACCCTTTTTAGCAACTGCTAGAACCATAATTGATGTAGGACCAGGAGAGCTTACACTTCGTGTAGGTGATGACAAAGTTACTTTACAAGCTCGTAACACTAATAAGTCTATTGATAATAAAGATAATATTACAAAGCTTGATAATAAGAATGATCTTACCATCCAACCTTCTTTGCAGGATACACTTCACATAAGGGCGACCCAACCACAGACGAGTCCATCCAAGGGAAACGTACATGAAAAACGAATGCTCCAGATTGAGGAACTAGATGAGTGGCTGAACTATCAACAAGAAAAACCCAAAATATGCCACACCAACCTAGAGCATCACCAAGACGATCCTAAGGTAAAAACGAATCAATTTAAGGTAAGGGATAAAGTATTCTTAGAGGAGGAAGATCCTTAAATTTCGAATGCAAAACTTCATACAAGTGACACACCTCCCTTCACGGCAATGAAAATCTTTACACTTGGCACTTTCAAGGTAAATCATGCTCAACTCAAACCTTATGTTGATAATAAAATTGAAAGCAAGATAGAAGAGTTTCAACTCTTCAAACCACCGTAACCATGAAAGCTTGAGGAAAGTCGAGCTTAGACTATAAATAAGCACTTCTTGGGAGGCAACCCGAGCACTGACGTAGTAAAATTCTTTTATTTAAGCTCTCTAATACATTAACTAACCCTTTCAATGTAGGTTTTTCGAGCCACACGACCATGCCCACGGGCGTGCCTAAGGTCGTGTGGACACCATGGGCAAAGACACGGCCGTGCGATATGGCCATGTTTGAGCGGGGTAAAATTTTCCCAAAACACGGGCTACGACAACTAGCCACGGCCGTGTGAGGTGGCTGTGGCCAATCCTGACAAATCAACACAGGAATGCGACATGCTCGTGTCCCAAAGCCATGGTCGAACCTGCCATTTCATACACGGGTGTGTGACCCCCTACATAGCCGTGGGAGATGCGAACATCAAAGGACACGGCCGTGTGACACGGCCGTGTGCCCCAACATGCCCTAGGAACACGGACGTGTGCCATGACTCAGGCACGCCAAAATCCTTAAATTTCGAACCACAGGGCTAAACCCGATTCACATGGACGTGTGCCGTGCCCGTGTGACCCAAAATCCTATATAAACCACCACTATTCATCTTCTTCTTCACTAAAACCCTAAAAACCACTCTACCCAAAACCCATACCAGCCCTCTCTAGCGCCGTCGTCGACCTCAGCCACGCCACCATGCCCGTGCAAGCACCACTACGACCGTGTCCCACTCCTAACCTCATGTTTTTGGTTCCCCTTTCTCACTTTTCTCATAATTTTTAATGCTTTTAATTATTCCTCTATTCATGAATTCATTTTTCTTAGTTGTTTACATCATTATTGATAGTATTATCATACATTTTGCATGATTCATCTAAGAAAGCTTATTATGCCATTTAGAAACATCTTTTAGCTGCCAGTTATAACTATCTTGAGAAATTTGAATTTTCTATATATATTGATACCCATTTTTCAATTATATGATTCTATGCTTGCATGACTTATTTAGTAATCTTGGTTAGTTTAAGTTGTAAATCAGTTTAGGAACTTATGAATATTCCTATCTTTATTTTCATTGTTCTATTTTCCTTTTAGGACTAATGCATACACGCCTTATTATTTTTTTTATTTTTACTGGTAGGAACAATGTCATCATCTCGCAAAAAGAAAGCTGTCGTCCCTGCTTACAAAAAGCGAAAGGGAACCGGTGGTTCCTTTTCCAAAACCACTGCTGAAATCCGACATCCCTTCCGCCAATTTTTGCAGAGTTCTCAAGAGAAACTATTCCAAATTTTAAGGGCGATACCACTTGGAGTGGGGAGATGTATTGATTGGGCCGCATTACAGCAGGTCCAGCTAGTAGACGTGGTTCGGGCCTTATGGACGACGGACCCATAGGACCAATTCTTCCAAATCATGGAGCCCACTTACCTCGAGCTCACCCTAGAGTTCTGCTCCACATTCCATCTCTAGAAGGTCATGAACTGACACAACGATCCAGGAACGATTCAATTTCGTCTAGGAGGCCTTGTTCGACAACTCAGTGTACCGGAGTTTGGTACAGCACTAGGCCTATACACCGAACAATTTTTAGAAGAGGGGGACCTATCTGAGCTCCACCGCCACATTCACTTTTGTCCAGTCAAATGTTGGCAAGCCTTAGTCCCTGTTTCGACCACATACGACCCCAGTCGCTCCAAGGCGACAGCTCTCGCCCCTTCACTGAGGTACATTCACGCCTTACTCGCGCATACATTGACTGGAAGACGCGAGAGCACCGGCGTTGTCAACACCCACGACTCCAACTTTTGTGGAGCATAGCGCATGCACACGTGATCGATCTTGCCTATTTCATCGCCCACACCATCCAGTACCAAACAGAGCGACACCATAGGGGCGTAATCTCAATGGGCTCATACATCACGCGACTAGCCCGCTACTATTTCCTCTTCAACACAGCAGCCCAGACATCCTCTTACACCCTCGTTGGCCAGATGTCTCCACAGGGCATCCAGAGCATGCTTCACATGAGGATGATTCAGCGTCGACGTGGGAGCAACCCTCCTCAGTACCAGTTAGCTCAATCCACCAAGCAAGAGGTCCCCGCGGACATTCCTGATGATGTCTCACCACAAGAGGAGGCACCGACTGAGCCACACCTACTCGCTACCCAGTTCATGCGGTACCTTCAGGCTACGTCACTTCTAAGCAGTTCGCCCAATTCCAGCAATAATGTTTTCAGTGATTTGATCACATTGATGCAACCTTAGCTCAGATTTGTCAGCATCTTCACCTCGCACCACCGCCCCCATTTCACGAACCATCTGAAGATTAGGACTCACGACTCCTCTTTTCTTCTTCTTTATTTTCATTTTTATTTTTCCTTTTTCTTTTATCTTATCTTTTTCATTATTTGAATTCTAGTATTTTAAGAACTTAGTTTATTTTATTTCAATTATTTCATATTGGCTATTTCCTAACAAGTACAATGTGCTAATCCAAATTCCCTAAAATTGATCAATCCTATCGCAATTTCAAAGGAGCTTTACAGCTCAAATCCATCTCTAATGGAAAAACCTGCCACGACTGCCATGTCCTACTCGACCTTGACCGTACCTACCACGACCCCGATCATCATATCCTTTTGGCATGGAAATTATGGATAAACACCCTTCTCTACAAATCATCACACCCAGCTCAATGAATTAATCCAATATTCAGGAGTTTCACTTCTCTCCCTATCTTATGATTTTATGCTTCTATTGCTACTAATGTATCTTTGTACATTGAGGGCAATGTACATCTTAAGTGTGGGGGGGAGGGAAATCACTTCTTGTGTTGTTCTCAAATTTTGAATTCTCACTTTCACTCTCTGCATTATTCTCAATCCCCTAGTAAGATGAATTCTGATAGATTTATGATTTTTATTGATATGTTGAGAATTAAGACATAGGTACTTATGCTTTGATTATTCAAACTTTAAGACATTAGGGAATCAAGCATGATAAGTTGAAATTTTTGAGAATTTACAATTTTTCTAGGTTGTTTTCCCCAATTTTAAGTATTATCCTGAAATTTGAAATTCGCAGGATTGATATCAAAAGCCATAATTCTGGTGAGACTTTTGAGCCTTTTGAGCATACATCTTTTCGTGCTCACTTTTATTGTTGCTTTGAGTGATTCAATACTGACTTGTTATTCTAGAACTTGCTTCGATTATACATGTCGATACCATATCATTAATTTGATATATCGAAATGATAAAGGCAACTAGGTTTAACCCACTTACTCCACAAAAGCTGATAAACGCTAATTTATACATATTTTTACCTCATGCTTAGCCTATATTTTAGATGAATTATTATCAATTTAGTGAGAATTGGTGCTCTTAATCCTTCTTTTTCATATCTTATACTCAGGAGAGCATAGGGAAGAGAAAAGAATAGGAAATGGACTGAAAATGAGGAAAATGGGCCAAAAATGACATAACACACGGCCGTGCCACACGGCTGTGCCACATGAAGATCACACGGTCCAGCTCTCGACAAGCACGGGCAGGCCACACGGCCGTGCCAAATCACACGGCCTTTGTCGAAGTCACACGGGCGTGGCACACGGGCGTGTTCTAGTCGTGAGGAAGAGAAATTTCACTCGAATTGGGATACTTGGAGGCTAAGAAAGGCTCCCCAAAGCTCTATATAAAGACCCTAGGAGGCAACTCTAAGGGTATGCTTATTTCCCCACAAAGGGAAGTATTCTTTGCTGCCAACATAGAGAGTGGAAGTAGGGATTACTCGTAGGGAAGCTGATTGATTCATCCCAGAAGCCAGAATTCTGCAGCAATATAGAGGATCTCCCTAAATTCCTTCAGGGGTTTTCGGGTTCTTTTATGTTTTGTTATTTTATATCTTCTGAGATGTTTTCTTTCTTTATTATGAACTAAACCCCTCAAATACTTGAGGGGGATGAAACCTAAGATGAATCTTGCTATTATTTATTCTTGAGTTATATGATAAATACTTGAGTTGTTCTTAATTATGTGTGCTTAATTCTTGTGTTAATAAACCTAGGTATTAATTCAAGAAATAGATGTGCTTAGAGCAGATGAGCAAAAGTCCCTGTGATAAGAGTAGATCTACCATAATTAAGCGGAGTTGCATGCAACCCTAGACATAGGGAGACATAAATCTGCTGGATTAGGGTCAAACCTAATATGGGGAACCATAGATCGAATTAATGCAACCTAAGGAGTTAATTAATAAAGGAACTTTAATTAACAACTTAGGCCTAGTTGCTCTACGCCTCGACGGAGGGTTTAGCATAGATTAGGGATCTCTATGGATCAAGTCAAGTGAATAAATCGTCTAGCTCAAGAACCAATAACAAGTGAAGTCTAGGTGGATCCCCCCTTAAGTATTGTCCTTATCAATTAGCTTTTCCCTAAAAAGTCTTCCCAATTTACTCTTTTTGCTTCTCTTAGTTTAGTTTTAGAATTAGTTAAACAAAACCCCTCTTTAATTTTTAGGTTAAATAATAGAAAGGAAGTGAGTAATAGTACTTTCGGTTCCCTTGGGTACGATACTCGATCTTATCACTAGACTATACTACTGTCGACAGGTGCGCTTGCCTTAAAACATCAAGATATTAGTCAGTTTAGGTTTGATAAAGTTCTTTATAAATTTTATTACTTCATATCACGCGGATATCAAGTTTTTGGCGCCGTTGCCGGGGATTTAACTGAAATATTACGAAAGCTCGATTTCTATTACTTTAGCCATTAATATATTTATTTATTTATTTATTTTTATTTTTATTTTTATTTATTTATTTTTCTTTTCTTCTTATTTTTTTCAAGGTTTTCCTAAGTTTATTTTTTTATTTTTATTTTATTTTATTTTTTTATTTTATTTTCGTTTTTTAATTATTTTTCTAGGTTTTTCTAGTCTATGACCAGAAACAACCCAACAGGACCACTACTTTTTGACGAAGATTTAGAAGCTACAGTTCGCAGAAATCACAGAGAAATTAGACGAAGCCTACATTATCTAGAGCACAAGCCAGAACCTACAGAAGAGATGGAAGCAAATCAAAACATTCCACCACATCTAGCGCTACCAGCAGAACCAGTAAACGAGGATGAAGCTCCTCGAACTATGTATGATTATGCTAAACCTAGTTTGATTGGTACTCAAACTAGCATTGTTAGACCTGCTATTGCTGCTAATAATTTTGAACTAAAACCTAACACTATTCAAATGATTCAGCAGTTTGTACAGTTTGATGGTTTACAGGATGAAGATCCCAACGCTCATTTAGCAAACTTTTTGGAATTGTGCGATACCTTTAAAATAAATGGCGTTTCTGATGATGCCATTCGACTAAGGCTATTTCCATTCTCTTTAAGGAATAAAGCCAAACAGTGGTTAAATTCTCTACCACGAGGCTCAATCACCACATGGGAACAGATGACAGAAAAATTTTTACTTAAATATGTTTCTCCTGCTAAAATAGCTAAATTACGAAACGATATTTCTTCCTTTGTGCAGATGGATTTAGAAACACTCTACGATGCCTGGGACAGATACAAGGATCTTTTAAGAAGATGTCCTCATCATGGACTACCTTTATGGCGACAAGTTCAAACCTTCCACAACGGTTTGAATCCATCCACATGACAAATGGTTGATGCAGCCGCAGGAGGAACAATTAATAATAAAACACCAGAAGCAGCTTATGAATTTATTGAAGAAATGTCATTGAATAACAACCAGTGGCAAATCATGAGGACAAAGCTGACAAAAGCTGCAGGAGTTTATAATATTGATGCTGTTACTATGCTTACTAATCAGGTAGAACTTTTAAATAAAAAGTTTGATAATTTTGTTGGTTCTACGCAGGTACAGCCAGTTATGCAATGCGACACAACTCCAGGAAATATGTTCAATCCAGATTACTCCTCTTACAGACATGGCATGGAAACTCAGCAAGTCAACTATATGGGTAACAATTCTAGACTTCAAAATAACCCTTATAGTAATACTTATAATGCAGGTTGGCAAAATCACCCTAATTTTTCATGGGAAGGACAAGGAAATCAAAGACAACCGCCCCCTGTAGGATTTCAACAGCCACTATTCCAATAAGAGAAAAAGCCGAATCTTGAAGAAATATTTACCAAATTCATGGCCATGTCAGAAACCCGTTTCCAAAATACCGAAACAGCACTAAGGAACCAGCAAGCATCTATTCAAGGACTTGAAACTCAAATAAGCCAGCTCGCCAAACTAATCTCTGAAAGACCGCAAGGTGGGTTACTAAGCAACATTGAGACTAACCCTAAGGAGCAACTCAATGCCGTGGATACGATAGATGATGGGGGGTTAACCAAAACCAACCTAAAGCCATGCAAGGAGCCTGTGGTAAGTAAAGGAAAGGATGAGGCAAGTCCCAAAAAAGAAATGGTCAAAGAATTTAAACCTCGTATCCCATACCCAAACGCGCTAAAGAAGGACCGCACAGATTAGCAATTCGGTAAGTTTCTTAAACTGTTAAAGAAATTACATATTAACTTACCTTTTGTTGAAGCAATTATGCAGATGCCGGAGTACGCAAAATTTTTAAAGGAACTTCTCACAAATAAAAGGAAGTTGGAAGAATTGTCCACAGTGGAACTCAACGAGGAATGCTCAGCTATTCTCCAAAATAAGCTGCCAACCAAACTGAAAGATCCAGGGAGTTTTACTATTCCTTGTTTATTTGGTAGCCTAGACACCAAAAATGCTTTAGCAGACTTAGGGGCTAGTATAAATGTCATGCCTTATAAACTGTTTAAACAACTAGGTCTTGGAAAACCTAAGCAAACTAAGATGACCATTCAACTGGCTAATAAAACTATTAGGTCTCCTAAGGGAATAATTGAAGATGTGCTCGTCAAAATTGATAAATTTATATTCCCAGTTGACTTTGTTGTTTTAGACATTGATGAGGATAGCGATATACCATTAATTCTAGGGAGACCCTTTTTAGCAACTGCCAGAACAATAATTGATTTAGGAACAGGTGAACTTACACTACGTGTAGGTAATGACAAAGTTACTTTACAAGCTCAAAAAGCAATTAAAACTGTTGATAATAATATAGTCACGAGTCCTTGTAAAAACATTGAACTCACCACTCAACGTTCTATGCAGGATACACTTCACATAAAGGCAACCCAATCACAGACAAGTCCATCCAATGGAGATGCACCTGAAAAGCGAATGCTTCAGATCGAGGAACTAGATGAGTGGCTGAGCTATCATGAAAAACCCAAAACATGTTACACCAACCCAGAGTATCACCAAGACGACCCTCAGGGAAAAATGTGTCAAATCAAGGTAGGGGATAAGGTACTTCTAGGGGAAGACAACCCTCAAATCTTGAATTCGAAAGAACATACAAGTGACATACCATACTTCACGGTAGTGAAAATCTTCCCTTATGGTACAGTAGAAATAAAACATGAGTCACTTGGCACTTTTAAGGTAAACCATACTCAACTCAAATCATATGTTAATAATAAAATTGCAAACAGGATAGAAGAGTATCAACTCTTCAAACCACCGTGAATGAACAAGCTTAAGAAAAGTCGAGCTTAGACTATAAACAAGCGCTTCTCGGGAGGCAACCCGAGCAATAACTTAGTAACTTTTCTTTGTTTAAAATTTTTCTAGTATTTTTATGCAGCAACTAACATTTTTTATGTAGAAATTTAGGCCACACCGCCAGACACACGGGCGTGCCTAAGGTCGTGTGACATCTTAAAATAGAGACACGGTCGTGCACCCAGACTGTGTACAAACAGGGCAGAAGTTTCCCAAAAGTACAGGAGGTCGACAAATCACCACGGCCGTGTGATATGGCCGTGGCAACTTTACGAATTCCACACGGGCTATCAACAATTTCCCACGACCGTGCGACATGGCCGTGGCAACCCTGCAGTATCAACACGGGCTCACACAACGCCACACGCCCATGTCCCCAAACCGTGGCCAACACTGTCAAATCAGACACGGCCATGTGACTACCTACACGACCGTGCGAAAAAGCAAACAAGTTCACAATGGTCGTGCAATATAGCCAACACGGGCTAACCCCGAGACACACGGGCGTGTGCCTCTATTCTCTCATTTGGTTCTATTTTTTCTCATTTTTTTCCTTTATTAGTTTCCTTTTTTATTTCAAAATTTATTTTTATGTTTAATCCTTTTAATCATTACAATATTAGTATTTTTTAAAACTTAGTTTATTATTTTTCTGTTATTTAATTATCTATCTTTCATATCAGCCAATCCCTAACGAGTAATCTCTATTAATCCAAAATTTCCACGACTAATTAAATATTTTCGCAGTCTCAAAAAGGAGCTCTACAGCTCATATTCAAAACGGAAAAGGGAACACCCTGCCACAAACTACCGACTCTTCCTCACAAATTCATCCTAAATTCAGGAAGTTTCAATTCTCTTCTCATCTTATGATATTATACTTCTCTTGCTATTTATGTATCTTTGTACATTGAGGGCAATGTACATCTTAAGTGTGGGGGGGAAGCTTACTTTAAATTTCTACATTATCTGAAAAATCCCTGAATTTTTTTTCCTTATGCTTTGTTCTCAAATAATTCTCAGTCTCTTATTAGGAATTAATTCTGATTGATTTATGATTTCTATTGATATGTTGAGAATTAAGATATAGGTACTTATACTTTGATTATTCAAACTTTAAAACATTAGGGAATCAAGCATGATAAGTTGAAATTTTTGAGAACCCCCAATTTTTGCATAAGTTATTTTCCCTAATTTTAAGTATTATCTTGAGATTTGAAATTCGCAGGATTGACATCAAAAGCCATAATTCTGGTGAGATTTTTGATCCTTTTTTAGCATACATTTTCTTCGTGCTCACTTTTATTATTGCTTTGAGTGAGTCAATACTGAATTGTTATTCTAGAACTTGCTTTGATTATACATGTCGAGACCACATTATTGATTTGATATACTGAAATGATAAAGGCACCTAGGATTTAACCCACTTACTCAACAAAAAGCCTACCTCCATAAATCTAACCCCTAGTAAACCCCGTTGAGCCTAACAACCCATTCTTTGACTCACCTTCTAATTATTAACCAAAAACCCATTTTTCGTTGAAACCCATTCAATTACTTTAACCCCTATTTTTGTCGAGATTTGATGTGAATTTTTATCTATCTTTACTCTCCTCTCTAGTTGTAAAATTGTAAAGTTCCAAGTTATCATATTTGATTTAATCGTTCCAAAAAAAAAAGAAAAAAAAGAAAGAAAAAAAGAAAAAAAATGAATGAGTAAGTTAAATTCAATTGTAACTTGTAATAGTTGAACAAGTTTTTGCATATTTCTATTTTAAGGCTACCAAGGCAGAAATGATAGTATCACAAGAATTAGCTGAGAAATATGTTCTAGTGATAAAGATTTTTCTAGCTAGATAATTTTTCAGTTCAATCTCGATTCTAACCTTCTTTTTGCAGCCTGTGACAACACCCCTAACCAAGCCCCGTTACAACCATTAAAAGACCTTTTGATCAATGTATCATATCAAACTATAGTGGTGGAGATTTGATTTTCTTGCAAGCTTATGGTAATAACTTTTTAGGTTGACTAAGGAGTGCTTAAATTTTGAACCCTAAACACTTCGAGTAGATGGAGTGAACCTTTAGTGAGGATGTCAACTCCTGTTAATTAAGATGGAGAGACAACTACTTAGAAGGAACGAAGAGACTTATGTTTTCAATGATAAAATTCTCAACTTAGAGTGATTGAGTCTTTAATGTTCTTCTGATTGAATTACTCCTTGTATGATTACCTGTGGACTAGTTTGAAACATTATTGATAAAGATTGTAGGTTGAGAGAAATAATTCTTATTTAGGGATTGAGATTTTGCTTGAGGACAAGCAAAGGCTTAAGTGTGGGGGTATTTGATAAATGCTAATTTATACATATTTTTACCTCATGCTTAGCCTATATTTTAGATGAATTATTATCAATTTAGTGAGAATTGGTGCTCTTAATCCTTCTTTTTCATATCTTATACTCAGGAGAGCATAGGGAAGAGAAAAGAATAGGAAATGGAATGAAAATGAGGAAAATGGGCCAAAAATAACATAACACACGGCCCAAGGAATCACCACACGGCCGTGCCACACGGCCGTGCCACATGAAGATCACACGGTCCAGCTCTCGACAAGCACGGGCAGGCCACACGGCCTTGCCAAATCACACGGCCTTTGTCGAAGTCACACGGGCGTGGCAAACGGGCGTGTTCTAGTCGTGAGGAAGAGGAATTTCACTCGAATTGGGATACTTGGAGGCTAAGAAAGGCTCCCCAAAGCTCTATATAAAGACCCTAGGAGGCAACTCTAAGGGTGTGCTTATTTCCCCACAAAGGGAAGTATTCTTTGCTGCCAACATAGAGAGTGGAAGTAGGGATTACTCGCAGGGAAGCTGATTGATTCATCCCAGAAGCCAGAATTCTGCAGCAATATAGAGGATCTCCCTAAATTCCTTCAGGGGTTTTCGGGTTCTTTTATGTTTTGTTATTTTATATCTTCTGAGATGTTTTCTTTCTTTATTATGAACTAAACCCCTCAAATACTTGAGGGGGATGAAACCTAAGATGAATCTTGCTATTATTTATTCTTGAGTTATATGATAAATACTTGAGCTGTTATTAATTATGTGTGCTTAATTCTTGTGTTAATAAACCTAGGTATTAATTCAAGAAATAGATGTGCTTAGAGCAGAGGAGCAAAAGTCCCTGTGATAAGAGTAGATCTGCCATAATTAAGCGGAGTTGCATGCAACCCTAGACATAGGGCGACATAAATCTGCCGAATTAGGGTCAAACCTAATATGGGGAACCATAGATTGAATTAATGTAACCTAAGGAGTTAATTAATAAAGGAACTTGAATTAACAACTTAGGCCTAGTTGCTCTACGCCTCGACGGAGGGTTTAGCATAGATTAGGGATCTCTACGGATCAAGTCAAGTGAATAAATCGTCTAGCTCAAGAGCCAATAACAAGTGAAGTCTAGGTGGATCCCCCCTTAAGTATTGTCCTTATCAATTAGCTTTTCCCTAAAAAGTCTTCCCAATTTACTCTTTTTGCTTCTCTTAGTTTAGTTTTAGAATTAGTTAAACAAAACCCCTCTTTAATTTTTAGGTTAAATAATAGAAAGGAAGTGAGTAATAGTACTTTCGGTTCCCTTGGGTACGATACTCGATCTTATCACTAGACTATACTGCTGTCGACAGGTGCGCTTGCCTTAAAACGTCGTGATATTAGTCAGTTTAGGTTTGATCAAGTTCTTTATAAATTTTATTACTTCATATCACGTGGATATCAAAAGTCTACCCTCAATTAACCCCTAATGAACCCCATTGAGCCTAATAACCCATTCATTGACTTACCTTCAATATTAACCTGTAACCAATTTTTTGTTGAATTCCCTTGAATTATTTTGATCCATGTTTTTGTCGAGATTTGAGTTGAATAATTGTCTAGCTTTGTTCTCGTTTTCAGTTTGTAAAGTTTATAAATATTCAATTTGTTGTTATTTGATTTGTTCTTAAAAAATGTATATACATTTAATTCAGTTGTAATTCATATTTCAGTTGTAATTCAATATTTTTTGCATATTTCTATTATAAGCTTCTGAATCCAGAACGATGTCATCAAAAAGGCTTTATTTCAAGGAATATGTTTCAGTGATAGAGATTTTTCTAGCTAGATGATTTTTAAGTTCAATCTCGATTCTAACCCTCTTTTTCAGCTTGTGACAACACCCCTAACCAAAGCCCCATTACAACCGTTGAAAGACCTTTTGATCGATGTGTCATATCAATCTATAGTGGTAGAGATTTGATTTTCCTGCAAGCTTATGGTAATAACTTTTCAAGTTGACTAATGAGTGCTTAATTTTTGAACCCTAAACACTTCGAGTGGATAGAGTGAATCTTTAGTGAGCATGTCAACTCTTGTTGATTTTGAGTTCAAGGTAACTACTGAGGAGAAGGGAGAAAACCTATGTTTCTGTGATAAAATTCTCAACTTTGAGTGTTTGAGACTTTAATTTTCTTCTTGTTGAATTTTCATTGTATGATCACTTGTGGATTAGTTTGAAATATTATTGATAAGGATTATAAGTTGAGAAGAATGATTTTTAATTATAAGTTGAGATTTTGCTTGAGGACAAGCAAAGGCTTAAGTGTGGGGGTATTTGATAAACTATAAATTATACATATTTTCTATCCCACATTTAGCACATTTATGGATGGATTATAATTGAATTTGTGGAATTTGATGCTCTTAATCCTTTAATTTCATGTTTCATATATTTACCTGTAATAGTTAGTATCGAACTCATATTATCTCATAACAAAACATTGCCTATTGAACCATTTAAAATATCATTGGATACATGGGTAGTAGACATAAGGTATACATAACTGTAATCCGTCAATTCATGTACATGGAGCTCATAAGAGCTATGAATCGATATGCTCTCACGAGCTATGAATCGGTAAACTTAAATGAGCTGAGAATATGTAAGCTTTCATGAGCTGCAAATCGGGAAGCTCATACGAGTTTTGGTGTGTCCGCAACACATGCAGGACCCCAACCAAATCGGTAACCCTAATGACATGTCATTTGTATCCTATGAATTCTTAAGGTTCAAACGGGACTCAGTAATCATCGGATATACGATCAGTATTTCTACATGGCAATTATACAAATCACATACATATAACTCAATTTAAAACATATGTAACACCCCTAACCCGGCCTAGAAGACTAGACTGAATTCGGAATGCTACATTGATCACCGAAGTGATCGTAGAAAAAATTTACGAAACAACTTATCTTTGTAAACCAAAATCATAAATAATCACGCAGTAAAAATTTACTATAAATCTTAATTTAAAGCATGTTTAAATTATGCGAATAAAACATAAATCGGAAACTGTACCACAGCATTATAAATATTTACAGTTTAAAACTAATTATAAATCCAGAAAGTTACAAACTGGTACTCCAATTTGTCAAAGCTGTCCGAGACCTCTACGTACTGAGTCTAGCATCCAGAATCCAGAAGTGTTCCTAAAAGGGGAAATAGGAGTGGGGGTGAGCTACTCGAGCTCAGTGTGAGATTAAAACATATATTCTACAGAAGGGAAACCAGCAACCTAGAAATAGTTCGGAGATAGTACATACTTATAGACTGACTAAAACAAAATATAGACCATATGTAACTTTACAGTTGTATGGCTCTGTCAGACATAGTAACAGTAAACCTCAATAACTACAAACTTGGCCTAAGCCCTTTTTTTGGAATCAGTAACAGTTCCAGTTGAGGCCTTAGCCCCTCTTAGAAACTATCCAGTCAAACAGTAACAATTATATCAATAGAATTCACTTAGGTGCAAGTGCCTTTCAGTCAATTAGTTATTCGCCAATAGTCAATCAGACATATCAGACAAACAATGCAGTCACATTCGGTTACAGTAACACATTCAGTCAATAGGTTTCAATCAAATGCATATGAGTGCAGATAAGTTACAAAATGCACCCACCTATCCAGCTAACACACTTCTCTATCCAACCTTGCACTTATTGTGGGGATATAATCAACCCACCCATCCCTGCTCTCCGAGTAGGACCTCGAAAAGCCTATCCAACCTTATACTCTATAAGATGTCATCCCAGGTTGCCCAGTAATGAAGATCATCAGCATTGTCTGCAACCCTCAAGGAATTGGGACTGCCCTTGCCCTCTGAGAATTGGCTTTATCAGTGTACAAATAAACTACAGTCTCATATATTACGCAGCAATGCTAACGTATGAGATGTACTGTGCAATGCGGTAAACCGCGGTACAGGCATGCAATGTGAACTGCCAGATTAGATAATAGTACATAGCGTAGCTAACGTACATGCGGTACAGTGTAATGCGATAAACCGTAATACCAATGGGTTGCAGTAAAACTGCCAGATCAGTCAAATCGTCCACGACCCTCTAGGTATTAGGACTACCCACGACCCTCTGGGTATTAGGGGCCTCAGTATGCAGATAAACTGCTAGATCGTAAATCTCCCTTCTCTTCAACATCCCATCCCAAAATACTTTATATGCAGATGTATGCATGCAGATGTATGAATGTAAATGCACCAATTCAGAATTCAATTACATATAATCATTCAAAAGCAGTCATTTAGAAATAGACATTTGGAGGCAATCGTTCAGTATCAAAGACGTACACACTTGTGCACTCAATCTCAGTACCTATTATTTCACACAACCAAACATTAGTAACACTTAAAATACAATCAGAGCAGAGTCATGACAACCCTCGGTAAACTTATTCGAGAAGTTAGAACACATACAATCGCGATTGCACTTAAATCGCCCAATAACCAAAATTTGGAGAGCTAAGGCCACACACCCGTGTGCTCCGACCGTGTGGAGCAATCCAGGCCGTGTGGGGATCCAAACACCCATGTAAAGGGTAGCACACGGCCGTGTGATGGAGGCACACACCCGTATGGTGTAGGGGCACGGTCGTGTAAACAAGCCGTGTAACTCACTGTCTAATTTCACTAATTTAAGGTGCAGGGCAGACACGACCGTGTGAAGGTGTCACACGCCCGTCTTGCCATCAGACACGGTTGTGTGCCCTGAAGCACACGCTCGTGTGGAATCCCTAGGCCTCAAATCAATCACATGGCCGTGTGTCCCATAACGTATGCCCGTGTAGGAGCCCTAATTACCCAAATCAGTCACACGGCCGTGTGTCCAAGAAACACGCCCGTGTGGTTTCCTACAAAATCCCCATATCAGCCACACGGCCGTGTGGCACCAAAAATTGGCCTAAAACCCTAATTCCCAAATCCACACAACCGTGTGCCTTTGGCACATGCCCGTGTGGTCGTTGAGGCAGCCACGAACCCTCTCTAAAAAAGCCTCGAAAACACCAATTTGGCCACTAGAATCGCCCTTAATCCTTAATGGTTCATAAACACTTCAAACCTTACTATTTCTAAGCACTATACGACCAAACCACATCAGAAACAACAACTCTGAAATCATCTAATCGACATTAATAAAATTTTACGGATACAAAAGAGAAGGGTTTGAATCCCACACCTGATTTGATCGGAGATGGTGAAGAAGAAAGAGGTAGATTTCCTGAATTCGCAAGTCAGAACCATTCATATAAAATGTAATAGGACCGAGAAACAAAAAAAAAAGAGCAAGAGGGAGAAGGAGGAAACATGAAAAACAAAAGCCAAAACAAAAATAATGAAAAATAAAATAAACAAAAAAATAATATTTACCAAATAACTTAATTAACTAATTTAATAAAATAAAATAAATACGTAATAAACAAAATATTTACTAAGTAATTAACAAAACACAAAAAGTCACACCAAAATACTCTCACCAAGACTCAAACCCCAAACCTTCAGTAGACTGACACTCCACTTAACCACTAAACTAGCAGGTCCATTCTTGTCACTTAAACGCACAACTTAACTTATATGCGCGACCTCATCACTGTCCCTATGCTGAAGACCTAATTCTTCTAGGCACAAAATTTAGGGCGTTACAACATATAAATATACAATTTAATTACACGATCTTACCTCGATAAGTGTATATAGATACAGAGGCAACTAATCTGATATTTTCTCTTTGCCTCGATCTATCTCCGTACAAGGTCTGACAGGATCTGTATGAATGAACTTAACTCATTTCAATATAATTCTCATTCAATTTAATCCGACATGGAATTTTTGGCAAAATTAGAATTTTTCCCTATATTTTTAATTCTTTTATAATTTAGTCCCTAGGCTCGAAAAATGAAATTCACGCAATTTAATCCTTACCCAATCCCAGTCAATTTTTATACATATTAATAGCAGCCCATATAATTCAGACTTTACAAATTTTACCATAAATTTATCACCTTTTTCAATTTAGCCACTAATTAATAATTTCATCAAAAATCTCTTTATAAAAGTTGTTTATCTAACAACAACCATTCATTTTCTATCATCAAACTTCAAAACTCAAGCATGTTCACTGATGGCAAAACCCTAATACTTTAACTGTTTTGCAAATTAATCCTCAGGCTAGCTAGATTAAGCTACAATGATCATGGAAACATAGAAATCGTAAAGAACGGAACAAAAATACATATCTAATTGAGCAAAATAAGCTTGTCTATTTTTCAAGCTTCCATGGCTAGGTTTTTTTTTATGGAAGATGATGACAATGGAGGATAATAGTTTATTTTATTTAATTTACTATAACTTTAATCACTAATTTCCAAAATTAACCTTAATAATTCATTCAATTTCCAATGATGACAAATCCATGCTTATCCACTAACAACCTTAATGGCTAATTACTATATAAGGACCTCCAATTTAAAATTCTATAGCTATTTAATTCCTTTAGCTATTAGAACACAATCTTTGCACTTTAAGTAATTTAGTCCCTTTTATCAAATTAAGTATGTAATCGGTAAAATTTCTTAACGGAATTTTTATAAAGTATTTCTATCATACTGTAGACCATAAAATAATAATAATAATAAAATAAATTGACTTTGGATTTGTGGTCCCGAAACCACTGTTCCGATTTCACTGAAAACAGGTTGTAACTATCACTACATTTGAGATCAGGATCGTTGTTGGATGCTGAGTCGGTGATCAAAACACCTAACCTGTGCACGAAAAACAAAACGATATGCTGAGTAAAACTCAATGATACTTCTATGATCCGAACATTTAAAGACATAAAGATCCATGAATGTTCAATTTGAATTGTATAATCACATTACTATCTAAGAAGCAATTGTAATTTATCATTATCTCAATTTAATGCATAATACCATATTATTTCATGGTTTTCATAAATATTCTTCCATTAGTAGGTTTAACATATAACTCAATTTATATCACTTGCTATAAAAATAGCTTTTCATAGATCATTCAACAATTCATTTTCACAATGGCATAAACCAAATATATTCAATCTATGAGTACATTACTCATATATCTCATCTATGATCACAACATTTTCACCTTTCATATATCAATCCACTTTTCCACTTCCAATTCACATATTTTGCCATTTCAATATCGATCATAGAACTTTATTATTTAATTACCCCTACTAACATGACTCGGACTCGGACGGATACACGGATCCAACCAACATACCAGTTTGGCACCCAGTGCCTCATCGATAAATCTGAAGTAATAACTTCGCCCAACGCTATATAAATTGACACCCAGTGTCTCATCGGTTAAACTGAAGCAAATTAGCACCCAGTGCCTCATCAACTCAAAGTCGAAGAAATCTCTGAATTCTTCCTATCCTATGACATGCCATCTATATCTGACTCAGCCCGATACAATTAATAGAGTTTCATATCACTTTTCAAATACAACCAATATCCAATTCTCATATTTGCACATTATCACATTTACACATATATTCATTTCAATTCAAATGATCAATACATTCATAATGTATATATCAATTCAATCCATTTCCATCAACTATAATTTCAATTCACTATCAAAGTGCCAAAATACTCACCTCAACCACTTACCATATGCGTTAAATTAAAATAAAACAATTAACAACTAGGTTCGGATTTATAGAAATACATACCGTGGATTCCAAGCTATTCGACGTTGATTTTATCCTTCCCTTTTTTAGTAAAGGATTTCGGTACGACATTAGTTAAGGAATTAAAACAATTAAAATACATCAATACAACACAATTCAATTTCACACTGAATATTTCAATTTTTACTCAATATTTGCTTAAATTCCAATTTAGTCCCTAAACTGAGACTAATTTTATTCTTCGCATTTTATCCTATATTTTTATACTAATTTCACTTTAAGCTAAATTTAGCTCCCTTTTTTCAATTAAACCCTTAATTTTGAATTTTTCACAATTTAGTCCCTATTACCCAAAATTTACAATTTGTCCTACAATTTTATCCTTTTCCATTTCTAGCTTAAAAATCTATCAATTTAATCCAAAATACTAAAAATATTCAACATTAACAATATTTAAAATCTTAATCAATGCTAAAATTTCAATATGGGTTAGGTAGTATTTAACACTAGGATTCCAAAAATATAAAAATTACAAGAAAAGTGACTAAATTGACTAACCAATTGAACTTGAAAAGTTTTGAACCCTTTGTGGCCGTATGTCCTCCTTCCTTTCTTTCCTTATTTTTTTCTTTCTTTTTCTATTAATTTTGCATGCTTCCACTTACTATTCTATTATTATAACTATTATTATAACTATTATTATGGTTTTATAACTTATACATATAAATTTTATTTAATTTAATTAAAACATATAACATGTATATATATAATAATAAGTTAACATATAAATATATATAATCATCATTAATGTCGTCCACTTAAAGAAACAAAGGTATAATTTCTTCTTTAATCCGTTTAATTATTTTTAAATCATAACTCAACTTCTACCTTATACGCTATTTAGTCATTATACTTAATAACTTTTAATTCATGCATATTCACTTAATCGAGATCTAATTAACTACACAACTAACTTTATAAAATATTTACGAGTCCAATTTACGGAAATGGAGTCTCAAAAATGTATTTTTCGATACCCTTAACTATAGGGTCGTTACACACACGGCCACAGTCTATTACATAGCCTAGCTACACGGCCATGTGACCCTTTTATACACAACAGTAGTCTGTTGCATGGTTTGGGGACATGGTTGTGTGCTATTGCACCACACGTGTAACAGCTCAAATTTCAGTGGTGTCGGAAACAGTGATTCGAGATCACTAAATCCGACAAGTAAGTTTGAAATTTTAATAAATTAATATTTATGAGTCAAGTGTGATTTTAGAAATATTCTTAAATTAGTGAATTTTGTGATTTAAAATAATTTATTAGGTAACTTTGGTTAAAAATAAAGTATCGAGACCTCGATCCGTAAATATTTTTATAAATATTTACAGAGTGTCATTAAGTTAGTATTAAAGTTTCGTTAGAAAATTTTAACGTTTTGATGGTTAATTAATTAAAAATGACTAAACTAAAAAAGGTGCAAAATTTGCTAAAGTGATTAAATAGTTTAAGTGACAATTAAGAGAGGACTTATAAGGAAAATTAACCCAAAGGGAATGGCTAAAGCGGCGTTGCAAGAAAAAAATCTGAAAATTGGGTGGAAGAAGGGTAAGATTGGAAATTTTACAAAATTAAGTAAATACAAAAACAATTAAAATAAATCTAGACAATTCTTCATAAGCTTTCAGCGAAAAATGACATTGAAGAGTCCTTTTGAGCTAGTTTTTCATATTTTTGCTACAAGTGAGTTTAATTCATGCCTTTATCTTGTAATTTTTGTGTTTTTAAGACTTTCACAATTAAGTCCAACTATCTATTTCATTAGTTTTTGATTCTATAGGTAATTTTGAAAGTTATTATTGATGAGTGCTAGATTTTTATGATGAATTAACATGGATTTGAAGCTTTAATTTTGTTATATGATGATTTTATTAAGTAATTTTGATAGAAATTGATTTTAGGACCTAATTGTGAAAAAGTTTAAATATTAGGGTTTAGCATGAAATTCTGAATGTCAAAGGTTGTGAAATAGCCTATAATATTTATATAAAGTGTTAATTGAGAAAAATTAGCTCAATTGATGGGTTAATATTTTTGATTCTATGGGTAATTTTGAAAGTTATTATTGATGAGTGCTATATTTTTATGATGAATTAACATGGATTTGAAGCTTTAATTTTGTTATATGATGATTTTATTAAGTAATTTTGATAGAAATTGATTTTAGGACCTAATTGTAAAAAAGTTTAAATATTAGGGTTTAGCATGAAATTTTGAATGTCAAAGGTTGTGAAATAGCCTATAATATTTATATAAAGTGTTAATTGAGAAAAATTAGCTCAATTGATGGGTTAATTGATCAGGGACTAAATTGTTAAAATTGTAAAAGTTAGAGTAAATGTGTAATTTCAAAAATTGAAGGGCATAAATTGTGAAGTGAATTAGATGCTAATGAATGAATACTTTTACATTATAGATCAAGAACCCGAAGATAAACGCGGAAAAGAGAAATTAACAAATTAGTCCCTAAATTTTACCACCTCTACAAACTACCCCAGGTAAGTTCATATGATTGAACTTCCATGATTATTTGTTAATTTAGGAATGATATAATGTGTTATTTCATATGTCTATTATTGAATTATGATTATTGTAAAAACATGAAAATTGGACTAAAAGTTCAAATTAAGTGGAACGCGGGATTGAGTACAATCATTCCGTGACATAAGATGAATTGACGGATAAGACCATGGTTGTACCATGGCAATATTTAAATGTAAGACCATAGTTGGGCTTTGGCATTTTAGTGAAAAGACCATAACTGGGTTATGGCACCGTGAACGTATGACCATGGTTTGACCATGACAATATATGTATATGTGTGTAAGACCATAGCTGGGCTATGGCATCCTGATGATAAGACCGTAACTGGGTCATGGCATTATGATAAAGCCATAACTGGGTTATGGCATTACAAATGTAAGACCAAGGCAGGGCTATGACAATATACGTATAAGACCATAGTTGGACTATGGCATCAAGAAAACGATGTACTCAATTCTATAAGACGTTCTCTAATTTGAAAAAGATTGGTAAGTGTACTATGGATTAAAGTGATAGAATTTAAGTAGTTACTAATATTGAGCTCAATCAAGTGAATTCATCATTTGAAATTGTGATTGACAAGAAGTGTTAGTGAAATGCTCGTTTTATAAGTTGTTATAGTATGTTCGGTAAGATTTAACTTTAAAGCCAATGAAGTTACTAATCTTCATTAAGCTTACTCATGTTACTTAATGTTTCTTGTAGATTAACGTGAGTTCAGAGGATTGGATCAACACATTAGACTACACTATTCAAATTTTTTCGGTAGATTTTGTTAAATACCCTATGGTTTATATGGCATGTATAGGGTTGGTTTAGGGAAGAGTTAAACTTGAAACATGGTTGTGAATGATACATATGTATATATTTGTATGTATGTATTTAGTAGTAGTTTTAGTAATCAAGGAATGGAGTTATTATGATAAGTTTATACAAATGAGTCTTGCGATTATAACATAATGATTTTTGGCTTGTATTGGTTGCTTGGTTGGGATATATCAGTGTATATCAATGTTGTGTGTAGGATGAATTTAAAAAGGGTGAGAAAAATTACCTTAAAATGGTCTAATTTTCATCCACTGGGCAGAGACACGGGCGTGTGTATTAGCAGTTTGTGACACATAGCCTAGCACATGGGCATGTGGTCTGGCCGTGTGTCCCCTGCACTTTGAAATTTCAAAATAGAATGCTTAGTATTTTTCACACGGCCTAGCACATAGGCGTGTGGCTTGGCCATGTGACCCCTGCACCTTAACGTTTTACAAGTTAGAGAGTTATACGGGCTGGAGACACAGCCATGTGACCTATTTCATATACCATACGGCCCAGGACATGGGTGTGTCACTTGGCCATGTGAGCCACACGGCCTGACCACACGAGCATGTGACCCCTACACCTAAGAAAATTTTTGAAATTTCGTGAAAAATTCTCTGAGTTCCTAGTTTAGTCCCAACTTGTTTCTAATATATGTTTTGGGCCTCGAGGGCCCTAATAAGGGGCTTAATGATAAATATTCTGACATGTACAATAAAATAATATAAAATGTTTGTATTCGTTTAGTAAGTTTTGGTAAATGCTCCGTAACCATGTTTTGGCAACGGATATGGGTTAAGGGGTGTTACAACACGGCCTGAGCCTTATCACACGGCTTAGCCACACGACCGTATGACTCATGTTTTCTATTTTTACCCTACTTTTATTTTATGTTTCAAATTAGTCCCTACTTGTTCCTGAATTTATTTTAGAGTTTTGTAGGCTCGATTTAAGTCTCGTTCTTGTATGAATAACATGTTTATTGAATGAAAATTTATTGACGATTGTTTCAAAGTAAACTTTGATTGAAATAGCCTATGCTTGTTCTGTTAATTGTTGTAGCATCCTGTAACCCTAATTCAATGATGGAGACAGGTGAGGGGTGTTACATTTAATGGTATTAGAGCTACAGTTTAGTTGATTTTAGGACTAACATAGTGCATAATGAGTCTAGAATATACATGTCACATACATATGTGATAGTATGATGTTTTTTATCCGATCTGATTCTATTTTTCTTATAGATGCAAGATGTCAGTCGAAACAAATCGTGCAGTAATAGATGAAGTTGAAAGTAATGTTTTGGTTTCCAATCAAGAAGCGAGTCAAAGTGTGTCAGTTCTATAATCATTTAATAATGCAATGAAAAATGCCTTTTATGGAATGATGAGTCAATGGATCAGTGATGTTATACGAGCCAACTCTGTGGCTCCGCAACCTCAGCCCTCGACCGTGCCTCTTCTGGCACCTCTGTGTCCTCAAAACCCTTCACCTACAATGGTTCACCGACCCCTTGTTGATAAAATCCATAAGTGTAGGACTGAAGAAATTAGGGGTAAAGCTGATGATGATCTAGCCAAGCTGAATACTGGCTTGAGAATACACGAGTTTTTACGGAATTAATGTGTTCACCTGAAGACTATAACACCCACTCCCGGTTGACCACTAAATCCAACTATGAAATATCACAACTGAACTGACTGAATGAACAAAAACATTTGAAATTTTTTTTATGATTTTGAGGTTTCGGCTTAAACCCTTGAATTGGCATTAACCCCAGCATAATAATGACAAAATGATCAAATCAATAACACACAAAGTAAAACAAACTTAGTTTAAACAAATTTTTGACGAAAGCCTTATAAAAGTTGACAGGTTTGCATAAAACATAAGGTGGCTTGTTTCCCATGCAAAAGTTTCATGTGCATCACTGACAGTTAAACATCATTTAAATATTTTGGCATATGCGTTCCAATGTGATCTCATAAACAATAAGTCTTTAAAGTTAGACATACCAAAATAAATGACAATTCTTCTCAAAATATAAATAAGGAGATAGATGTAAAATATTACAAGAGTTTATTACAACAAAACTACATGCTACCTGCCCAAAAGCTCATACATGAAACTAAAACAAACAAGTAGCTCATTGGCAACAGGAACTCTGATGTAGTCCCTTTATTCAAATCCTTTTCTACTCAACTTGCCTGAGAAGGAAAATAACAAAGTAAGTTCTAACTAACTTACTAAGTTCCAAATATAATCACAAAAAATATGCAGGAATTTCACTGGTTATTAAGTACAAATTCTCATAAGATACTTAACCTTTTAGAGATATTCTGTAACGATCTGATACTCATGGGTATCGAAACATGTGTTTCCGGGTCCCCGTATTCATAAAATAGATTCGTAAATATTTATTAAAAATATTTACGAAGTTAGTTGTGTAGTTAATTAGGTTTTGGTTGGTGAATTAGCTTGAATTAGAAGTAATTAGGAAAAAGGACTAAATTGTAATAGGGGTGAAAGTCTAATTATAGATTAAAGAAAAACTAAAGGGACTAAAGGTGCAATTATATCATTTTTATAATTGAGGCGGTTTAAATGTATAAATATCATGAGATTTTTATAAGTTAAAACTTTATTATATTATATTATATTATATTATATTATATTATATTATATTATATTATATTATATTATATTATATTATATTATATTATATTATATTATATTATATTATATTATTATATAAAATAAAAAATAAAAGAAATGAAATAGAATAGGGAATTGAAAATGAAATAGGGTAGAAAGAAAGACAAAAAAAAAGAAAAAGAAAAAAATTTAGGGTCTTTAAGGTTTCAAGCTTGATTGGTAAGTCAATTTAATCTATTTTCTTGTAATTTTTGAGTTTTTATAATCCTAGAACAAAGTACTACTTGATTTATGTTGAAATTTTAGAAGTTAGTAGATTTTTAGATGTGGTTTATGTTGAATAAATTGAAGAATTAGGGGTTAAATTGATAGAATTTCAAGTTGGAATTGAGTACAGGATTGAATTGTAAAATAAATTATAAGTATTGAATAATAGGGACTAAATTGAGAAAATTTCAAAATTTAGGGTTGTATGGTGAAATTAGAGAGTTAAGTTTAGTTATAACTGGAATTTAAGTGAAAATAAAGTATAAATTGTGATAAAAATGAAGTTAGTTTTAGTTAGAGATTAAATTGGAAGTTGGGCACGAACTAAGTATAAATTGAAATATTCAATGTGAAAATTGTGTGTTTTAATGATTTTAAATTGTTTAATTTTTGTAGCTAACGTTGTGCCAGATACATCGACTAAGAAAGGAAAGGAGAAAGTTGACGAATAGTAACTTGAGAATTTACGGTTTGTCTATAATTCAAATCTAGTTATTATCAAATGTTGTATTTAATTGGAATGCATGGTAAATAAAATGAGGTAAGTAATTGATATGATGATATTGATTTGAATGGAATTGATTTCAAAAGTATATATGGTTATTGGAATTGAATGTGATTATTGATTGGAATTAAAATGTGAATAGTGGACAAATTGAAATTGAAATGTGATTAGTGAATAATGATTGTTTCGAAAGTGAATCAGAAACCCTATAAACTATGTCAGGCTGAGCCGGATATAGTTGGCATGCCATAGGATTGGAAGTGTTCAGGGATACTTCGACCTCAAGTCGATGAGACACTGGGTGTCATATTGTTACTTCGGATAAATTCGATGAGGAACTGGGTACTAACCTACTTCAGCATGGCCGATGAGACATTGGGTGTCAACTATTTGCTTCGAATTATCCGATTAGGCACTAGGTACCATATTGGTGTGTTTTGGTTGGATCCGTGTATCCGCTAAAGTCCAAGTCATGTTAATAGGGAAAATAAATGAATTGGCAATAGAAATGGTATTGAATAATTTAGAATATGAGTTTAAATGAGACATTGAAATAAGATATGAAAATGAAATGGTTCTTGATATATTGAAATGATGTGTGAGTTCAATTAAATACAAGCATTTGAGATACTTACTATTATTGAGAAATGTTAGCTTAGTGTACGAATTGATTATTGAAAGACTAATGTTGTAAGATTGAATATGCATATTTTACTGTGTTGTTTTAAGAATTTGAATTATAGTATTACCACTAAATGTATACTCAGCGTACAGTTTGTTTTCCGTGCGTAGCTTAAGTAAAGTCAAATTTTCGATCCAGCATCCAAAGTTGATCCCAAACTCAGAAACGTGGTGAAGTATGTTTCTTTTGGAAAATGGCATGTACCTAGGATATTTGTATAGTTCATTTTGATAGATGGTTGTAAATAATGTTATAATATAACATGTTTTAACAACCCGTTTTTAGCTAAATTGAAACAATGGTTTCGGAACCACAAATTTGAGGTCAGAAAATTATTTTAATATTACTTTATGTGTTTACAGCATGTTAGTAAGTATGTGTGAAAGTTTCGTGATTTATTTTTATCGGTTGGATGTATAATTTGATAAAAGGACTAAATTGCATAAGATGCAAAATTGATGTTCTCATAGATTAAAGTGTTTATTGGCTATGAATTATTAAATTTGAAGTCCTTATGATGATATTAGACCATTGGTAGTGTGGATGGACATAAATGGCTTATATTAAGTGATTTATAATGTTTTTATTAAGGATAAAATGGTAATTATGAATATAAGTTAATTAAATAAAACAAAACAACATTTTAGTTGTTATCGTCTTTGTTCTTGCCAAATTTGAAGAAGAAAAAGAATCCATGTTTGGCTTTTTGGGTTTGGTACTTTGAGTTCTAAATTAAGGTATGATTTTGACTCGGGTTTTTGACGATTTCTACGTTTTTGTGATCGTTGCAACTAGTACTAGCTAGCCCAGGGGCTATTTTGCAAAACTGTTAAATGTTTTGAAAGATGCCATTGATGAATTCATGAGCTTGTGAATGTTTGATGATAAAAAATGAGTACTTATTGATAGATTTACTAGTTTTGTAAAGTAATTTTGGGTGAAAATGCAAAATAGGGATTAATTTGTGAAAAGTAATAAATGTGTGGTTAAATGTGTGAAAATGTGATAAATATGGGCTTCTAGGGGCATTGTAGTAAATTGGCTATCATGGGCTTGAAAAAAATTGCATGAATTTGTAATTTTTGTGAAATTAGACTAAATTGTAAAAATGTGAAAGTATAGGGGCAAATGTGTAAAATAGCTCTAATGTGTGTGTTGGACTAAATTGAATGAATGGTTGATTAAATAAGCTAAATTTGATTATGTTTAGATAAAGAAAGAAAGAATCCGAACTTAGATCGGGGGAAGAGTAAAGTTGTAGATTAGTCGATCCCTTTTGTCATTCCTTTATATGAGGTAAGTTCGTTTGGTAATAAATGTTGTTTAATTCGTGTTATAAATGTATTATTATTGAAATGAATTATGAAATTGGTTGGAAATGAGCTTTCGGATATAATCGACTGAGATTCAACAGATGAAAGCCCCGTACGAACCTTAGGAATAGTTTAGCATACAAATGTCATGACATTAGGTTTACCAAGACTACGTGTAAGACCATATTTGGGATATGGCATCGGTATGAGATTTCTATAAGAACATATCTGAGATATAGCATCGATATTATATTTCATGTAAGACTATAACTGGGCTGTGGCATCGATACAAGATTACATGTAAGACCATATCTGGGATATGGCATTGGTACTGTAATATGAGATTCCCGAGTATCCAAATGAATTTCTAATGGTTCAAACGGACATGAACGAGACGAAAATGAAAGTGAAATTGATTTAAGTGGTTTAGGTACGTATGGAACATATATGAGTATTGAATTAAGGTAAGTTGTGAAACTCATTCTCAAACATGTTTTGAATATGGAAAGGTTTGTGGATTGATATGAAATATACCATGTTAGGTTCATTTTGGTTGAATTTCATTTAATTGATATGTTAAGTTTATTATCATATGAGCTTACTAAGCTATAAAGCTTATTTCGTCTTATTTTCCTATGTTTTATAGTGGAATCAAGCTAGCTCAAATCTGGGGATCGTCAAAGACTTCATCGCACCATCGGACATATATTTTGGTACTTTTGAAGTTGAGTATATATGATATATGGCAAGTATAGGCTATGGTCATTTTGTTATGTTTGGTAGATATGTTTGAGGCTATTTGAAATGGCTTCTAAATGATATGGTTTGATGTTTGTATAACCATATATTTTTATTCATTTTGGTAGGGTTAATGTGGTGGTTATATTATGCAAATGGTCATTTGGTATGTGGTGTATAAATGATTGAGATATGTCTTGTTGTGGTATGGTTTTGTTTGATGAATTGGGTTGATTATAAGATAAGTTATAAATGAGAATCATGAGTAGTAAAGTATGTAATTTTGTATATGTTTAAATAGGTGAATTATTGTGATTATGAGTTTGGTATTGGTAGATCTTGAAATGGTATAAAATGTGATGATTTGAGATTGTTTTGGCTACCTATTGTGTCTTGAAATGATACCTTTTTCTGCTTGTGTAGGTGTGCACATTTGGGCTGGCAAAATGGCCTTGTAAATGGCCTATTTTTGTCCAAACGGAAAGAGACACGGGAGTGTGTCTCAGCGGTGTGTGACACACGGTCATAGTACGCGGCCGTGTGTCCCTTGGTGTTGAAATTAAATGCAAGTCAGCATGCTCCACACAGCTTCACACACGGGCGTGTGTGGCCATTTCGAATAGGCACGAGCTAGGCACATAGGTGTGTGGTCGACCGTATGACCTAAGTCAGAGAGTTACACAGGATAGGACACGGGGTGGGACATGGCCATGTGATCCCATTTTGAATGTTCACACAGCTTGTGATACGGGGGTGTCCAGTGGCCGTGTGAGACACATAGCCTGTTCACACGGCGTGTGTCCCCTATTTTCATGAAAATTTTCTAAGTTTCCTGAAATTGTTTTGAGTTATCGGTTTAGTCTCGAACCACTTTTAAAGTATGTTTAGGGCCTCGTAGGCTCGTTTAAGGGACAATGTGATTGTGAATGAATGGAATATGCTTAAGTATGTGAATGTAAGAAAAATGCATGCATTATTGTGTAATAAGTTTAGTAATGCCTCTTAATCCTATTCCAGTGACAGTTATGGGCTAGGGGTGTTACACATGTTATGGTTATACACAATATATATATTACATATTAAGGTTATAAAATGGCATATTTTGCTATGAAAATTGAAATTGGATTTATTGAAGTTAATTGAATTGGTTTGGTTAATATATGAGAAATATTTATAAATATACATTGGATAAATCATTAAGTTGATGTTTTTAATATGATTTAGGTGTATTTTAACATATTTTGAATTGGTTGAAAGATTGATTTTTAAGTTGCTTATGGTTTAAGATTGTAGGGTTGGTTAACTTGATGTAAAAGGTTCATTTTGAGTCCACACGGCCTGACACATGGGCGTGTGATCAGACTGTGTGAGACACACGACTAACATATGGGCATGTGATTTGGCCATGTGTCCCCTGCATCTTAAAAATTGTGAAACAGAATGCTCAGGATTAGGCACACAGGCAGAGACACTGGTGTGTGTCTTAGCCATGTGAGGTACACGGCCTAGTATACGAGCATGTGACCTGGCCGTGTGAACCATGTATTATATAGAGTTGCAAGTCAAATAGTTACACGAGTTAGGGACACGGCCATGTGCTGCCACACTACCTTGGACATGGGCATGTCACTTCACACGGCCTGACCATACAGGTTTGTCTTATGGTCACACAGGCGTATGAGCCTGCATCTAGGAAAAATTTTAGAATTTCAAGAAAAATTTCTAGAGCTCTCGATTTTGTTCTGATTTGTTCATAATGTATAGTTTGGGCCTCGAGGGCCCATTAAAGGGACGATATGATTAATCTATGATATGTATGCTAATTGTTTTGTGTAATGTTCGTATTTGATAGAAAAAGTTTGGTAATGCTCTGTAACCCTATTTTGGCAACGATTTAGGGTTAGGGGGTGTTACATATTCAAACATACTAATCATAATACGCCCAATCGCATTCACAGAACTCAAACAAACTCGTTCTGCCAACTTAACAGGACACATGGGTAGTTACTATCTGCAAACTTAACATGACACATAGGCGATCACTGTTTACCAACTTAACCATAACTTATACAACAAGCATAATTTACATGACCCATCATTTTTCCAGCCTCAAACTATGAATTCAGAATCAGAATCATATCAATCAGATGTATTCATGTGCATATACCCTCTTAACTTCTCATATCTTTTATGTTCAACTAAACATGTTTTCTCGTGATCTGCTAATTTGGTTTGCAATATAATTGTCCTACCGGAGGAATCACAAACATATCCTCTTTTCATTTATCACATATCACATTTCACATATAGATGATACTGGGCTCGTGCAGTAAGGAGGGTATTTTACATCGAAACATGAACTAACCATACTGATGCTGATAACGTTGGTTTAACACCACATAACCAGATACCACATATTATGTAATTAAGAGGGAACACTTACCTTACACAATTTATACAACAAGAGGATTTATAACACAAGTAAGAAGTAACTCACAAAAAAATCTAGTACTCTAATCTGCTCTGTGGGTGATTTACCTTTATTGCTTGGACCTTCTTAGCTTTTTAAGCTAAAAGAGAGACAAATATCTATCAGATCATTAAACTACTAAAATTTAACATGCATGTATAATCGGTTGCATGCAACCCAGAATCAAGAAGTTTTCTTCCTCATGAACAATTCTAAAATCTATGCACACATTACTATAAATACGTAAATTCCTTCGATAATGACCTAAGGGTAATTTCATATGTGTTTTTGAAACTTTGATGTAATTATTAAACATCCTCTTTTATTTTTAAGAACAATACAAAAAGAAATAATAAGTATGTTTTAAAACTGTTTCATGCCGATCACAAAATTTTTGTTAAGTGTTTATATGTTACAACATCCAATATCTGGATCCAGTGATTCGAGTCGGGTAGAGGGTATGACAAACTGTAGAAATGATGAGGTACTTTAGCCAACAGAAACTATGGCTAAAATAGTGATTTCAACTATGGCCATAATTTCAACCATGAAATCAAAAGTGCAAAAACATTAGGATGAACACCGAGATTGTTTACGCAATTCAACCTTAGCCTACTTTTGCAAGGCCTTACCCAGAACAATGATCCACTTCCTTTCTCACAGTATAACCAATTGTTTAAGTCCTAATACTGTTCTAACTCTCACCAATTTAGCAACCTCAACATTTTACAAAGACTAGATTACTCTCTCACTAAGTTTCCCCCTCAAAAGCTTAGTTTTGCAAGTCTAGAGACTCTCTTGATTTCTAACAAAACAATTCACACATACACATTTCTAACTTGAACAAATTTGTGCTCTCTCAAACTCTTGACTTTCGATTACTTTTAACCTAGACAAAACTTAAGTTTATATAATACTTTAGTTTTGTTTATATAAGAGTTATAGTCTAATCACTTTTCTTATAAAGTAAAACTAAATAACAACATAGGATAATAATTCCATAAGAGTCTTGATGTAATCGAATGTCTTAAACTGAGAAAGTTACTTTACTTGTTCCACAAGTAACCAGACTTAATTTGTATGAAACAATTTTCAAGCTTTCAATTTCAACTCAATTGGTCTTCTTGTTTTAGGCTCTAACTCTTCCAAAAATCTTCATAATAGATAGCCTAATTTTTTTTCCTAAAATTTGCCAACTCTAAAAATAGGTAAGTTAAACAGCGAAATAATGCCTAAAGTTGTGGCCACTATTTTAGCCACAGAAACAACCATATAAATTTTTTTGCCTCAATTGTGTCAACATATATTAATATTAAATAAAATAAGAATCATCACCTTGTCCCTTCCCCCTCCCTCATTGGACCTCCCTCCACCACTGTCCTTGTCCCCTCTAATCTTAGGTATGACAGAGTAGTCAACCAGTTCAAGAGTGGTCTGAAGTAAGCCTCAAGTGATGTGGGCTCTTGTAACAGCTCGATTTAGGGCCTAAACAGAATAGTGGTTTCAAAACCACAAATCTGAAGTAGAAAAACTTATTACGATTAAGTTTTAATATTTACTGTGTGATTGAATGACTGTGTGGAATTTTTGTTACGAAATTTTATTGTTTGGGTACCCAATTTGGTATTTAAGACTAAATTGAAATAGGTGAAAAATGTGTGTTCTAGTTCATAAAGGTACTTGTGAGTAATGGGTTTTTAAAGTGGAGGTCCTTAGATGGTAATTAGACCATTATACTTTAGTTTGGACTGTAACACCCTCTAACCCCAAACCGTCGCCAGAACAGGGTTACAAGGCATTACCGGACTTATACATTAAAATACGAATAAAAACGAGACATAAATTTGAGTTTCAATCTAAAACCACCTAATTTCCATCAAATAGTTCTTAATATAGGCCTACGGGGCCCAAAATGGGTCTAGAAAATGATCTGGGATTAAACCGGGAACTTTAAAAAATTTTCTTGGAAAACAGGGGCACATGGCTGTGTGGTTTGGGACATAGCCGTGTGGCACAGGGCACATGGCCGTGTGGTTTGGGACATGGCCGTGTGGCCTGGGACATGGCCATGTGGCCAGCCTGTGGGCAACACTGACTTTGGCACACGGCCTGGGCACACGCCCGTGTGTCTTGGCCATGTGAAAACATCATTTTTCACTATTTTTAAGCTACTTTTACCCACTAAAGGTACCTAATTCATACCTAATTCATTTACTTATAAATACTGATAAAATGACACTCATTTCATCTATTAAACTTAGTAAACATTTATTTATTCATATCAAAAGCTTCATAAGTGTTACATATATCATATTATATCTAAAACACAACATTCATACACATATAAGTGACTTGAACAAAACCTAATTTATACCACCTTTGTAATAATTTAAATCTTTTAACCATCAAAATAAGTTTTATACACACATGCATTCTATCACACTTCACATAACATAACCATCAAGAACTTCATCTAACCAACCAATTTATACATGCCATATAAACCAAAAGATAATAACCCAAAAACTACCAGAGAATATCAGGATAGTATGATTCCTCGTGATGATCCGATCCTCCAAACTCATGTTAATCTACAAAACATGTTAAACACATTCAAGTAAGCTTATGATAACTTAGTAAGTTCATAAGCTTGGAAAGTAAACTTACCAAAATAATAAATCATTTGCATAGTATACATTTCACTACTATCTCCTGTCATTCACAAATCAAGTCAATTTTACTTAGTATCATTCAATAATACCCATACTCGAACTTCATCCTATTGGGCCCATTTACCATTTATCATTTCTTCTCAAATTAGGAACTATGCGGAATTAAGTACATTGCCTTCTTTTTACTATAGTAGAACTATGGATTTACACATAATCACGTTTCCTCTTCCGAAGCCATAGCCTAGCCATGGTCTTACACGGATCACATATCATACCGAGGCCATATCCCGGATATGGTCTTACACGGGTCACATATCACTTTTCTCCGATGCCATAGCCCAGCTATGGTCTTATACAGAAATCACTTGGCACACTTCACCGATGCCATAGCCCAGCTATGGTCTTATACGGGAATCACTTATCATTTGTTTCCGATGCCATAGCCCAGCTATGGTCTTATACGGAAATCACTTATCATTTGTTGCCATGGTCCAACCATGGTCTTTTTCTATCAATTCGTCACTTATCATGAGACAAAGGTACTCAATCCGATAGTTTCCAACAATTTCATGCTTTTACATTGTTTATAATTTTATCACATGATTTTGTCACATACACATCATATAGCATATTACAAAATCCATAATATTAACAATGATCATTAAAATTTAGCCACATGAACTTACCTGGGCTAATTAACAAAAGTTGTAGAAATTCAGGAATTATTCGGCTATTTTCTCCTTTCCTCGATTTTCTTCGATTTCTTGATCTATAATTGCAAAACCATTCATTTATTAGCATTTTTTTCAATTTACTACAATCCAAAAATTATACCTTTTAATTCCTAAAATTACACTTTTGCCCCAAATTTTGTAGTTTTCACAATTTGGTCCTTGACCAATTAACTCATCAATAGAACCTTTTCTCCTTAATTAACACTTTATCCAAATCTTATAAGCTATTTTATAACCATTATAATTCAAAATTTCCAAATAAAACCCTAACTTCAAACTCTTTTACAAATAGGTCCCTATTTATTCACTTCTATTCAATTCTTTCAATAAAATCAACATATAAACAAATTAAAGCTTCAATTCCATGCTAAATCATCACATACTTCCAGAACATATTCATAGCAACTTGCAAAATCAACCATAAAATCAAAAACTATTGAATTAGATAAGAGGACCTAGTTGTAAAAGTCACAAAAATACAAAAATTACAAGAAATAATCAAGATTTGGACTTACTTGCAGTAAAATAAGAAAACCAGCTTTTAGAAACCCTCCTATGGTGTTTTTGCTGAAGAAGATGAAAGAAAATAAAAAATCTAGATATTTCTTCTAATTTAATCCATAAAATACTATTGGATTTCTACTTATTTACAAAATTGCCATTAGTTCACACTATATTTCAGCCAATTTTTAACCCAACCGTCCAGCCCATTTAATTTTTGGGCTCATTTACACTTTAAGTCCCTCTTCATTTAGCCTTCATGCTATTTAATCATTTCTCACAGTTTTGCACTTGTTACAATTCAGTCCTTTTTACTCAATTGACCATCAAAACCTTAAAATTTCTTAACGAAACTTTAATACTAACATACTAACACTCCATAAATATTTATAAAAATATTTATGGCTCGATTTAATATCCTGAGGTCTCGATACCTCATTTTTACTTCTTAATTATTTAATATTTATTTCTAAAGTACTATTCACTATTTCAATTATTTTCCTAACTTCACATTTAACTTATACTCATTAAATTAATAATATTTTCTTACTCATTGGCCAGATTTAGTGATTTCGAATCACTATTCTGACACCACTGAAATTTGGGCTGCTACATGGACAAAAATACCCAAGGATGGATAAAATACCTAAGGTTTTTAATGAAGGACATTTTGGTCATTTGGTTAATAAAAGAATAAAATGGGAAAAATAAGCCAAAATGTGTTCATATTTTCTTCAACCTTGGCCGAATCTCCCTAAGTCTCCATAGCTAGGGTTTTTCAAGCTTCCAAGCTCAATAGTAAGCGCATCCTAGCCCCGTTTTTAATGTTCTTTACATTTTTGGGATCCTCGTAGCTCGGTTTAGCTATTTCTACCATTATTTTAAGCTAGGGTTTGAGTTTAAAAATTTACCCATGAATGACATGTATGTATTTTGATGTTTTATGGAAGAATATGAATGTTTAAAGTGTGATAAACAACTTTTATTAAGTGATTTTTGATGAAATTACTTAAAAGGACTAGTTCGTAAAAAGTTGTAAAATGTGTGTAAGTGTATGATTTAGTGCAAATTGTGGACTGCTATAGTTATGAAAATGGTTCAGTTAGGCTTAAAATGCAAGGAAATTGAATAAAAATTATTTTACGAGCCTAGGGGCAAAAACATAATTTTGTGAAACTTTAGGGGCAAAATTGTAATTTTTGCCTTCGGATATTTAAGACTAAATTGAAATAGGTGAAAAATGTGTATTCTAGTTCATAAAGGTACTTGTGAGTAATGGTCTTTTAAAGTGGAGGTCTTTAGATGGTAATTAGACAATTATACTTTAGTTTGGACAAAAATACCCAAGGATGGATAAAATACCTAAGGTTTTTAATGAACGGCATTTTGGTCATTTGGTTAATAAAAGAATAAAATGGGAAAAATAAGCCAAAATGTGTTCATATTTGCTTCAACCTTGGCCGAATCTCCATAAGTCTCCATAGCTAGGGTGTTTCAAGCTTCCAAGCTCAATAGTAAGCACATCCTAGCCCCGTTTTTAATGTTCTTTACATTTTTGAGATCCTCGTAGCTCGGTTTAGCTATTTCTACCATTATTTTGAGCTAGGGTTTGAGTTTAAAAATTTACCCATGAATGACATGTATGTATTTTTATGTTTTATGGAAGAATATGAATGTTTGAAGTGTGATAAACAACTTTTATTAAGTGATTTTTGATGAAATTGCATAAAAGGACTAGTTCGTAAAAAGTTGTAAAATGTGTGTAAGTGTGTGATTTAGTACAAATTGTGGACTGCTATAGTTATGAAAATGATTCGGTTAGGCTTAAAATGCAAGGAAATTGAATAAAAATTATTTTACGAGCCTAGGGGCAAAATCATAATTTTTGCCATAGGATATTTTTGGGCTGATTTGAATAATGTGAGCATTGAATAAGTCAAATGTGTTATTATAGATCAAGAAAGATGTGGAATCGACCTTGATCGGGGAAAGGAAAAGATTGTGGACTGAATTGCAAAATTATTATATTTTTACACCGAGGTAAGTTTGTATTTAATTAATATATCATTTTTATTTATGTTATAATATTTTGTCATATTATATGAGATATGGCTGGATAATTGAATGACTATTAGACGTAAATTGTGAATTGTGGTTGACTATGAATGAAGTTGATAAAGTAAGAATAAGTGAGACATTTTCCGGTTGAACCTTCAGAATTGAAAGATACGAATGGTATGTAGCTAGGTTACATGTATGGTACTGAGTGTACCTCATGCGTACAAGAGAGCCACAAGATACAATAGCTAGGTCACATGAGTGGTACTAAGAGTACACCATGTGCAAAAGAGAGCTATAAGTAGCTAGGTCACATGTGTGGTATCGAGTGTAGGCCACTATGTGTACAAAAGAGCTACCAAATGGCTAGGTCATATGGGTGGCACTGAGTATAGGCCACTATGTGTACAAAAGAGCCAGGTCATATTGGTGGGCTGCGTGCAAAGAATGTATCTGAGGTTAGAAGTTTTTTAGGCTTAGCTGGGTATTATTGACGTTTTGTCAAGGGATTTTCGATGATTGTTATTCCTATGACTAAGTTGCTACAAAAGAATGTAAAGTTTGAGTGTACAAAAAAATGTCAGCAAAGTTTTGAGAAGTTGAAAATACGATTGACTGAAGCACTGGTTTTGGTACAACCTGAGTCAGGGAAAGAATTTATGATTTATAGTGATGCGTCATTGAATGGTCTTGGGGTGTGTTGATACAAGAGGGCAAAGTGGTAGCTTATGCCTTGAGATAGCTAAAATCGCATGAGAAGAACTATCTGATGCACGATTTGGAATTGGCTGCCATCGTCTTTGCTTTGAAGATTTGGCGTCATTATTTGTATAGTGAGAAATGCTGAATCTTTACCAATCACAAAAGTTTGAAGTATCTGATGAATAAAAAAGATCTAAATTTGTAGCAACGAAGATGGTTCAAGTTGCTAAAGGACTATGAATTGGTGATCGATTATCATCCGGGAAAGGGGAATGTAGTCGCAGACACATTGAGCAGAAAGTCTCTGGTTGCTTTGAGAGCTATGAGTACGAGGTTGGCATTGCTTTGAGTGCTATGAGTACGAGGGCGAGACAGTTATTTCTTCAGCAGATTTGTGAAGCTCAAAGGAAAGATAGTGAGATACAAGCCAAGAAAGCTCAGTATGAATCAGGTTGTGATTCAGATTTTTGAATCAGACCAGATGATTGCTTGATGTTTTGGGATAGGGTATGTGTACCGAAAGATGATGACTTGATTCAAAAAATTTTACACGAGGCACACAATGGTCGTTTGTCAGTTCATCCAGGTAGTACAAAAATGTATAATGATTTGAAGAAATTGTTTTGGTGGTCCGGTATGAAAAGAGGTATTTCTGAGTTTGTATCAAAGTGTTTGATTTGCCAACAAGTGAAAGCCGAGCATCAGGTGCCTTCGGGTTTACTTCAACCAGTGATGGTTCCCAAGTGGAAATAGGACAGAATCACGATGGATTTTGTGATAGGTTTGCCTCTGGCTCCAAAAAAGAAAGATGCCGTATGGGTTGTAGTTTATAAACTGACGAAATCGGCACATTTTATACCGGTACGTACTGACTACTCACTTGATAAGTTTGATGAATTGTATATTGCTAAAATTGTGAGATTGCACGGAGTACCCATGTCTATTATTTCGAATAGAGATCCGAGATTTACTTCGAGGTTTTGAAAAAAGTTGCAAGAAACCTTGGGTACGAAATTGAATTTTAGTACCGCATTTCATCCGCAAATAGATGGTCAATCTGAAAGAGTAATTCAAGTTCTTGAAGACATGCTCCGATGTTGTGTTTTAGAATTCGAAGGTAGTTGGGAGAAATATCTACCTTTGGTTGAATTTGCTTACAATAATAGTTTTCAGTCGAGTATACAAATGGCACCGTACGAAGCATTGTATGGTCGCAAGTGTCGAACTCCTTTGTATTGGACCGAGCTTAGTGAGAAATAAATTCATAGGGTTGATTTAGTTAGAGAAACTGAAGAGAAAGTGAAAGTAATCTGTGATTGTTTGAAAGCTGCCTCAGACCGACAAAAGTCATATGCAGATTTGAAAAGAAAAGAAATTGAATTTCAGGTGGGTGATAAAGTGTTCCTAAAAGTGTCTCCGTGGAAAAAGATTTTGAGATTTGGACGAAAGGGCAAGTTGAGTCTGCGTTTCATTAGACCGTATGAGGTTATCGAGAGGATTGGACCCGTGGCTTATCGGTTAGCTTTACCGGTAGAGTTAGAAAGAATTCATAATGTGTTTCATGTGTCTATGTTGCGACGGTATCGTTCTGACCCTTCACATGTGATTTCTCTGACAGAGATTAAGATTCGACCGGATATGACCTATGATAAGGAGCCGTTTAAAATTTTGGCCCGAGAAGTTAAATAGTTGAGAAATAAAAGTATAGCCTTAGTGAAAGTGTTGTGGCAAAGACATGGAGTAGAAGAGGCTACGTGGGAACCGGAGGAAGCCATGAAAAAACAGTACCCAAACCTCTTTGCCGTTAAGATTTTCGGGGACGAAAATCCCTAAAGGGGGAAAGTTGTAACAGCCTGATTTAGGGCCTAAACAGAATAGTGGTTTCGAAACCACAAATCCGAATTAGAAAAATTTATTGCGATTAAGTTTTAATATTTACTGTATGATTGAATGACTATGTGGAATTTTTGTTACGAAATTTTATTGTTTGGGTGCCCAATTTGGTATTTAAGACTAAATTGAAATAGGTGAAAAATACATGTTCTAGTTCATAAAGGTACTTGTGAGTAATGGGTTTTTAAAGTGGAGGTCCTTAGATGGTAATTAGACTATTGTACTTTAGTTTGGACAAAAATATCCAAGGATGGATAAAATACCTAAAGTTTTTAATGAACGGCATTTTGGTCATTTGGTTAATAAAAGAATAAAATGGGAAAAATAAGCCAAAATGTGTTCATATTTTCTTCAACCTTGGCCGAATCTCCTTAAGTCTCCATAGCTAGGGTTTTTCAAGCTTCCAAGCTTAATAGTAAGCGCATCCTAGCCCCCTTTTTAATGTTCTTTACATTTTTGAAATCCTCGTAGCTCGGTTTAGCTATTTCTACCATTATTTTGAGCTAAGGTTTGAGTTTAAAAATTTACCCATGAATGACATGTATGTGTTTTGATGTTTTATGGAAGAATATGAATGTTTGGAGTGTGATAAACAACTTTTATTAAGTGATTTTTGATGAAATTGCATAAAAGGACTAGTTCGTAAAAAGTTGTAAAATGTGTGTAAGTGTGTGATTTAGTGCAAATTGTGAACTGCTATAGTTATTAAAATGGTTCAGTTAGGCTTAAAATGCAAGGAAATTGAATAAAAATTATTTTACGAGCCTAGTTGCAAAATCTAATTTTTTGAAACTTTAGGGGCAAAATCGTAATTTTTTCCATAGGATATTTTTGGGCTGATTTGAATAGTGTGAGCATTGAATAATTCAAATGTGTTATTATAGATCAAGAAAGACATGGAATCAACCTTGATCGGGGAAAGGAAAAAATTGTGGACTAAATTGTAAAATTACTATATTTTTGCACCGAGGTAAGTTTGTATTTAAATACTATATCATTTTTATTTATGTTATAATATTTTGTCATATTATATGAGATATGGTTGGATAATTGAATGACTATTAGACGTAAATTGTGAATTGTGGTTGACTATGAATGAAGTTGATAAAGTAAGAATAAGTGAGACATTTTTCGGTTGAACCTTCGAGATTGAAAGATACAAATGGTATGTAGCTAGGTCACATGTATGGTACTGAGTATACCTCATGCATACAAGAGAGCTATAAGATACAATAGCTAGGTCACATGAGTGGTACTGAGAGTACACCATGTGCACGAGAGAGCTATACGTAGCTAGGTCATGTGTGGTATCAAGTGTAGGCCACTATGTGTAGAAGACAACTACCAAATGGCTAGGTCACATGGGTGGCACTGAGTATAGGCCACTATGTGTACAAGAGAGTCAGGTCATATTGGTGGGCTGTGTGCGAAACCACTGTGTATTTGTTATTAATCCAAAAAGTTCAACAGGAAATTAACTAAGGGAAATTATATGTGACCATATGGTGATAAGTGTAGGTATATGTATGTGTATATCTATGAGCAATGTGCTCGATATGTGATCGAACTTTGGTAAGTTTGATATGAGTAAGTGTTACTATGAAAGTTGATAAAAGGAAATTTATGGGAAAAAGTGAAATTTGAAATAACACAGTTTTGGACAGCAGCAGTTGTGTGACTTTAAAAAATCACCAAAAATGGTGGCAATTGAATTAGAGGTTGGATGAGGCATGAAATTAAAGCTTATTGAGTCTATTTTCATACAAAAGAAACAATGTAAGCAAAAGAATTTCATATTCTGTGCTAATTGAATTTTTGTGAGACAGGGTCAGAATGATTTCGAAGTCCCCTATTTTGACTTTGAAAAATCATTAAAACTTGTACAAAAATAGTTATGGTTTATAATTTATATGGTTAAACTCCATAAATGAGTCCACTTTCAAGAGAAATAAATGGAACATTATCCAAATTCTTTAAGTTGAGATAATTAATTTTTAATGAAGAGGGGTCGGAACTGTCAGACCGCAAAATAGGGGTGACTTTAATGAATAAATTGTACAAAAATTCTAAAATTTTACGGTAAGTAGATATGTAAGCCTAGTTTCAGGGAAAACTTGCGGATCTTAATTTGGAGTTTCATAACTCTAGATATAAATAAATTGGTGACTGTGACTCGCTTAGATAGCTTGTTATGAATATAAGGGAATTGTGGAACTTTGTGTAATTATGATTGTTTTATCTTGAAATCATATTATGAAGATTTATAAGAGTATGTTAATAAATTGTTTATTATTTACGTACTTACTTACTAAGATATATGCTTACTCTATTTTCTTTCCCTTGTCTTATAGTGTTATCAAGCTAGCTCGGGATTCAGAGATCGTCGAAGATCTATCCACACTATCAACCCCCTTTTGGTATTCTGAAAAAAATATTTTGGGATTATGGCATGTATAGAGGACTTGGTTATTTTGTTAAATGTCATGTTTGATTTGGCCTAAAATGTTGGCCTTTAATATTTGATAACTTATTTTGTATATGGCCATTGATATTTGCTAATGTTGTTCAAGTTATATGTTATGATGATGCATGATTTTGTTATATGAGTGTGTAACGATTAAGTATGGAAAAGTATGGCTTGTGAATGGTTGTGAGAAGGATGCGGCCTTGGGCATGAGTGTGTGCCCTTAATTTCAATAAATTTTATAATGTTTCCAAAGTTCTCGGTTTAGTCTCGGACCGATTCCAAAGTATGTTTTGGACCTCGTAGGTTCATATTAAGGGACTTGACGATGAAAATTGAATTGTTTTAAATTAGATGCAAAATTTATGTCACAGTTTTACACAATTGCATGTGTTATGTTCCGATAATGCCTCGTACCCTGTTACGGCGTAGAACATGGGTAAGGGGTGTTAGAGCTCTACTTTGAGCTTCCTACAAGCCAAAAGCCATAACTTGACAAAATGTGAAGCTTCTAACAAAGCATAAAATGTCAAATCCGAGCAACCATCATGAAATAAATAAATGCTTAACTTCTGAGGTGGGTAGTCATAAGCCATGACGAAAAAAACTATGATAATCACCATTGTTGGTGGCTCTAATCTTGGGTTTGCAATGCAAAATATATATATGTCCACTCTTGTCAATGCTTCTTCTTTGTACCTATAATAAACAAGCTTTAAGAGCAAGTGAAACAAAATATATAGAGAGGCACACAACGAAAGAGATGATGACCTGAAATAGAATTTGTCTTTGAAAGTGTAACAAAAAGTAGGATTCCATTAACGAGTACAGTGATGAAGAAGTAAAAACTAAACCAAAGTTTAGCAGTAAACATTCCAACACAAACCCATCTCTTTGTTGTTGTTTCCGAAGTTAAAAAAGGAGTATAGAGGGAGAGGGAGAGGGGCGTGTTGGAAAAAAATTGGTTTGATAACAATTTTCTTGCACAGTGGAAAATCAAATTTTGAAAATTGACTCGGTTTGTGATATTTATAGCAATAAACCCTAATCGAATTCATACCTGTGTTTTCAGCTTAGTGAACATTCATAGTTTCCGGCTTTCAACCAAACGATCTTCTTCGCTATTCTCATACCATAAATTACTTCAAGTGTGAGCTTGAACCAATTGAATCGAAACACAAAACCAAAAAAAAAAAAGGTTTTCTCTTTTTTATTTGGGGGTAAAAACAGAAATTCTCTCTTCTTTAATAGAAACTAGTAGAACTGTTAATTTGGAAAAATATATTTAATAGTTGAGAATAAATTCTCTCTAATTTTTGACAGAGTAACAATCTCTCCAAATTCTTGTTTTATGCCCTACCGGTGCCATATATTTATAAGAAGAGAAGGGAAAATCCTTGTTGAGTTGTAGTGGTTTATTTCAAATAGAAAAACAAACTTCCTATCTAATTGTAACAGCTCGATTTAGGGGCTAGTTGGAATAGTGATTTCAGAATCACTTCTCGAGGTTTAAGACAATTATTTTAGTGTTAAATTATTGTGTTTTAGTATTTTTATAAGTATGCATGAAAATTTTGATGAATTAATTTACGCGATTAAAGGCTTAATCGCAAAAAAAGAACTAAATCGCATAAAAGGAAAAAGTTTGATTTTATTAGCAACTTTTGTAAATTAGATAGAGAACTAAAATGTGGGGTGTTTAAAAGACAATTAGGCCTTTAGAAATAGCATGACTGGCCAAGGAAAAGAAAGTGACAAGGAGGCAAGAAAAGTCAAAAGGTTTAGGTGACTAACTGATAAAATAATCACCTAATGGCCTAGCCTACATGCCTTCATCTTCTTTCTTCTTCTCCTTGCTGATTTTACCAGCCAAAAAGGGGGTTTTAGAGCTTGAAATTTTCAGCTACATTTATCTCTCAATTGTAAGTGATTTCCTTGTCCTTTCTTGAATATTTTAGCATTTTTTAGACCCTCATGGCATAAGCTTTCTATTGAGGGGTGTATTTAGCATTTTGGTTGAAAGTTTAAAGTTTTTCCATAGAAGGATAGATGTTATTTGCTGGATTTTTATGAAAGAAAATGAATGTAGGATGCTAAATAAACAACTTTGGTAAAGGGGTGTTCATAGAAAACATCTAAATTGGACTAAAGTGCAAAGTTGATAAATTGCATGGTAAATGCATGAAATGATGAGAATTTGAAGTTTCCATAAGAGTAAAAAGGGTTTAGATAGGCATGAAAAGTAAGGAAATTTGATTAAAATCAATTTCCGAGCATAAGGGAAAAATGGTCATTTTGCCAAAGTCTAGGGGCAAAGTGGTCATTTTGAAAAATTGTGAATTTTAAATTGCTTAGATTTATTTGGTGATTAAATTAGCGTATTTTTATTCATTATAAATCCAGAACAAAGAAATTCGGACTTAGATCGGGGGAAGGCCAAGCCAACGGATTAAACCCGATTGAATTGCCATATTTTGTATACCAAGGTAAGTGGGGTGTAAATACTACAATCTACCTATTGCATATTCATTTATGTATTTATATTACATGAGATATTGATTGTATCTATGGAAAGAGAATGATATGTCATAATGGTAATTTCCTGGTAGAACCGTTGGGATAGATTGGATAATTGGGCTGAGAGATTGGGGGCAATGAGTTTAATGCCATTGTAAGCCCATGTCGAGGACATGGCATTGGCAATAAGTTTAATGACATTGTAAGCTCATGTCGAGGACATGACATTGGCGATGAGTTTAATGCCATTGTAAGCCCATGTCGAGGACATAACATTGGCGATGAGTTTAATGCCATTGTAAGACCATGTCCAGGACATGACATTGGCAATGAGATGAGAGCCAGTGTAAGACCATGTCGAGGACATGGTATTGGCACTTAACCCACGTTTGAGGCCATCGATTATCCTCTTCTATTCCACCGAGTTCCATAGGAAAAGAATTTATAGTTGAATATTTATGTAAAAGAAGTGATAACCTAGTTGTGAGTGGTACAGGTACCTATGCATATATATATATAATGTATAAGATACGAGCTTGATCATATATTGTATGATTAGTAAGGAAAATATGATGAGTAAGTTGTTTTCCTAGCCATTCCTGTAATGTAAGAATTCTATGGATGTTAGTTTGCGATATTCAATTGTTAATATTTGCATTCTACTTACTAAGCTTCATGCTTATCCCCTCTCATTTCCATTTTTCCTTATAGTGCCGCCTAAGTAATTCAAGGATCCAAGAGACGTCAGAGGCATCGTTCACACTATCAATCGAAGCACGTGGTATAGTCTTATTTTATATTTTTGGATAATGACATGTATAGGTCTTTTAATAGTGTTGGCATTTGATACTTTAGTTGGCCAATTGTGTTGATCATTTATTTATGAAGCTCATTTTGTAAATGGCCATTAGAATTGGTTAAAAAGAATTGTTGTAGTTACCTTTAATGAAATGAGAATGAGTTCATGGAATTGGTAAATGATTGATTAGATTATTAGTGCATGCACATCTTGTGAAGGGTAAACAGATTGTTATGTTTGACTAGGTTGGGACGCCAACTTATGGCTATTGGTTATGTATGAAAGTCTTGATATGTTGTCATTGTAATTGGTGTTGTTCCAGGGTGGCAAAAAGGCTTGGCAAATAGCCTATTTTTGTCCACACGAGTAGGCACACGGGCCTGTGCCTAGGCCGTGTGTGACACACAGCCAGCCCACGGGCGTGTGACTAAACCGTGTGTCCCCTGCACCTTGCATGAATAGAATTAAATGCCCATCAGTGTTGCACATGGGCATGAGACACGACCGTATGTCTCAACCGTGTGAGAGGCACGGCCGAGGCACGAGCATGTGCTACGACCGTGTGGTTGTTGATGTCAGAAATAGAATACCCAAGTTTTTACATACGGGCGCGACACGGGCGTGTCCTGGCCGTGTGAGGGACATGGGCTGGGTACACGGGCGTGTGCCAGGCCGTGTGAAATCCCCTGTAGGTTAAAATTTAGAAACTAAATCCGCACGGGTGAGGGGCACGGGCGTGTCCCTCGATTGCTCAAGCCGTATGAGCACATGGGCTATCAACATAGCCATGTCTAGGGGCCACACGGACGTGTAGCCCCTCCACACGGGTGTGTGCCTTGTTTATAGAGAAATTTCTTGAAAGATTTCTAAGTGCCCGAAATGGTTTCGATTCATTTCTAAACCACGTGTTGGGCTTTGTAGGCCTTTATTAAGGTCCGTAGGACGTTGCTTGAAAAAGTTTTAATTGGGGACGTACTTTAGTTGTTTAAGGTTGAGAATTTTGCATGCATTTTAGTAAAGTAACGCCTCATATCCTGTTCTGGCGTTGGATACGGGTAAGGGGTGTTACATTTAAAGTAGGAGTAGGGTGGGCGGCACACCCTAGTTATTCCTACAAGGATTGCCGCCCCCTTCATGTTATATGAGAGATTTTAGGTCTTTCTCACATCGGGTCTAACTACGAGTACTTCCTAAGCCTTTTGACCCAATACTCTATAATGTGATCCAACCCGATTCAGTTTCTCTATTTCCCAAAATAAATTTTAATATTCTATATTAAACAATTTTCTCATTTCTATTTTATCCCTAGTAAAATTTTGATGATTTTACCCCTGGTAAATTTTCGAGAAAATATGTTTAATTCAACATGTTTACTGTGGCAAAATGGTTTATTTTCATTTTTGGGCTTCAAAACAGCTCAAAAACATAAACTCATTGTTTCGATAATTTTTAAGTAATCCATATAGAATTGCAAATGAATCATTTTCATTTCCATTTTTGAAACCTACATTCATTTCCAAATAATTCCATTTTTTTCATTTTGGAAAAATTCATAATCATTCCTGAATGTTTCTCATTTCTCTGTTCCTATTCATTTCGTTCATTTCTATTCAAACACACAATTTATGGGTTTTTACCTAAATAATACAAAAAAATTAAAAATTTACCAAAATAACACCCCATTTTTTTTATTTACTAAAATAATACAATTTTTTTTTTATTTACCAAAATAATACAAATCAAAAAAAAATCTGAAAACAAAAAAAAAGTACAGATGCAGGTGGGGCCCACAGGCGGCACTAAAGGTGCCTGTCCCATAGGCGGCACCAAAGGTGCCACTCCCATAGGCACCACCCAAAACTCGTATTTATTTTGGTCATTTGTTGGTATTTTTTTATTTTCAGATTAAAATCACTTCCAAAATAAATATTATTTTCGTATTTTATTATTTTCCAAAATAAATACAATAATATAAAATAATAAAATACGAAAATAGTATTTATTTTGGAAGTAATTTTAATCCGAAAATAAGAAAAATACGAACAAATGACCAAAATAATAGTTTTTTACTAAACTTATATAAAAATATTAAAATAATACATTTGAAACATTATGTACTAAAATAATATAAAATAATAAAATACGAAAATAGTATTTATTTTGGAAGTGATTTTAATCCGAAAATAAGAAAAAATACGAAAAAATGACCAAAAATAATGGTTTTTTACCAAACTTATATAAAAAATATTAAAATAATACATTTAGAACATTATGTACTAAAATAATATAAAATAATAAAATACGAAAATAGTATTTTATCCTTTATAAGAAGGGTTTTTTACCCAAATATTTTCGTATTTTATTATTTTTATATTATTTTAGTACATAACATTTGAAATTTATTATTTTAATATTTTTATATAAGTTTAGTAAAAAATCATTATTTTGGTCATTAGTTCGTAATTTTTCTTATTTTCGGATTAAAATTACTTCCAAAATAAATACTATTTTCGTATTTTATTATTTTATATTATTTTAGTAGATAATGTTTTAAATTTATTATTTTAGTTTTTTTTATATAAGTTTAGTAAAAAACTATTATTTTGGTCATTTGTTCGTATTTTTTCTTATTTTCGGATTAAAATCATTTCCAAAATAAATAATATTTTCGTATTTTATTATTTTATATTATTTTAGTACATAATGTTTCAAATGTATTATTTTAATATTTTTTATATAAGTTTAGTAAAAAACCATTATTTTGGTCATTTGTTCGTATTTTTTCTTATTTTCGGATTAAAATCACTTCCAAAATAAATACTATTTTCGTATTTTATTATTTTATATTATTGTATTTATTTTAGAAAATGATAAAATACGAAAATAATATTTATTTTGGAAGTAATTTTAATCCGAAAATAAAAAAATACCAACAAATGACCAAAATAAATACGAGTTTTGGGTGGTGCCTATGGGAGTGGCACCTTTGGTGCCGCCTATGGGACAGGCACCTTTGGTGCCGCCTATGGGACAGGCACCTTTAGTGCCGCCTGTGGGCCCCACCTGCATCTGTACTTTTTTTTTGTTTTCAGATTTTTTTTATTTGTATTATTTTGGTAAATAAAAAAAAAGTTTGTATTATTTTAGTAAATAAAAAAATGGGGTGTTATTTTGGTAAATTTTTAATTTTTTTGTATTATTTAGGTAAAAAACCCCACAATTTATCTATGGATTAAACAAGCTAGCGAAGGGACCAGTTGGACATATGTAATTAGGGCTCAAATGATTTATAATTAAGTTATGGCTTTTCGGCTATTAATTATTAACTTATTTAGTCACGAAATTGTTCCACTATAATATTATGACTGAGTTCTCCCTAACAACATACCATTACGAAAGCAACTACTCAGTGCCTGTCCAATGGCATTGTCATAAGTGTGTTACTCTCATAGGATATCCTTGATCTATTTGAGATTATATTCATTCTCCCAATATGGTAACCACTTCATGAAAAGTCAATTACTATCAAATATCAATTAAGTCATTCATCACAAAGACGAAAGGCCCATGGCCATGTTTACTTTTCATCAACCATGTAATGCCAATGAAAGGATATCATTTACCCATATCTTGGGCCATGAATTCCACTGATGTGAATGACGCTACGTATTGCAGAAGTCATACACCCAACGCACCAGCTTTCAGTTTCTTATCTGTTCGAACTCAAGCTTTTACTTACATCAAAGTGTACAAGTCATGCATACATAGTCCACCATCCACTCAGGATTTAGGTATGCCACACTATGAACATCACAAGCAAATAAATCTATAAACAGATTCAAGATCTATTCATAAACAAATATGTATACAAATTAAATATATTTTTATTGTGTTTAATTAAATAAAAAATCATTTAAAGCTATATTTAAGTGAAATTTTAAAATTTTTAAGGAATTTTTATTCATTTAACATGTTCTAAAATTATTAAATATATATTAATTTATAAACACAAAATCAGTTCTTACATTGCACTGTATAAAAAAATTAGTTATAAAATATAAATATATTTATAATAATTAAAAATATTAAATATTAATTCAGTTAAATTTATCGATTGCTAATAATCGAATAAACCTATCCATTTAACTGCTAAAATAAACTTAATCAAATTAATCTATTAAATAAATAGCTATCCATTTAACCGACTTATGCTATCCATAATTCGCGCTCCCGACTAGAAAGCAGGCTCAATTTAAAATGTCACTATCGTAATTCATAGATTTATCACATATGGCTTTAAAATAGTGGTTTTCCCCAAAGTTTTCATTGCAAATGTCAATTTGCTTATTGATGTTTGATTTTCTTTAAAGACGGGATTGATTATCTTGAAGTACAATTAAAGCAGAAATCTAATAATCATTAATTTAATTTCCGAATGCAAATATATATAATTATGAAACCCTTTTGCCTACCTTCAAACAAAAAACCTCTTTTGCCTTTCATCCAAGTTGAATTTAAAAATATGAATTCATTGCAGTTTGCTGCTTTTTTCCTTATGCTCCTGTTTTCTGGTAATTTCATAACATCGCTTATTTATTTGTTAAACATTTTAATCCGAAATTTATGAGACATGAAGGCAAATAAATGTTGCAGGGCATTCACTAGCACATACAGTCACATTTTATGTACACAACAAGTGTCCTTTCCCTATATGGCCAGGAACTGCCGCCAATGCTGGCCATCCGGTGATAGCAGGCGGTGGATTCTATCTCCCTACAGGTGAGACTCGACGGATTGAGGCACCGTGGACATGGTGTGGCCGAATTTGGGCCCGGACAGGATGCAACTTTAACTCCAATTGGCAACCAGCTTGTGAAACTGGTGATTGTGACGGAAGGCTTCAATGCGATGGACTAATTGGCACACCACCGGCTACGTTAGTCCAAATCGCACTCCAAGGCGGCAAAGCTAAACCTAATTTCTACGACGTAAGCCTCGTCGATGGCTACAACCTTCCAGTTTCCATCTCGACGAGACCCTTTTCGCCTAAATGTGCAATCGGAGGCTGCTCAGAAAACCTGAACAACTTGTGCCCTCAAGAACTCGAAGTCCGTAACAAGCACGGGCAAGTAGTTGCTTGCAAAAGTGCTTGCTTGGCTTTCAATGTCGATTCATTTTGTTGCAGAAACGAGTATGGAACAACCGAAACGTGCAAACCGAGCCTATATTCGAAGATTTTTAAAGAGGCTTGCCCTTGTTATTATAGCTATGCCTTTGATATGCCTCCGCCATTGATAAACTGTGCTTCAAAAGAGTATATTATAACTTTCTGTCCTTCAACATGGGGAGCTCATCAAGCTTCTATATAATAGATCTAGCGGTTTATGTATCTCTGGTATCTTTTTGTCAATGTTATAGTCATGTTTAAAATATTTTATATTAATTTAAATTTTAATGTAAACATTAATATTATGTATTCCATGGATATTAAAACACTTCCATTTATATTTTATTTGTATTATTTTTCATATCATACTTAATATTACTGAGTTACAAAATTTTATTATCTATTAGATAAGAGTATGATTGAATTGATATTTTTCATATCTATACTATTATACTAAAGTTTTATGTTGATTTTTTATACATTTAAATTTTATCATACAAATTGCTTCCCCCACATGTTTGTATATATAAAAAATATTATTGATTGAATTGATGTCATAAGACAACTCAGAACCCTTAAAATTTTAAAAATACTAATTAAGGTATTTAGGATAAATGATAAATTTATTAAGGAGATAAGGATTTTAAGTCAAAAGGGTTAAATAACTAGTTGAGGCACGAAATTAACAACTATTCTCATATTGGGACATGAATTTTTTTTCATCTAAGTTAGGCCACAAACTTAGCAATTGTTCTAATATTGGGGCCTAAACTAGGCAACTGTTCTCACATTGATGCTTGAACTTTTTTTGTCCAAATTAGTTTTTGGATTTGACAATTGTTTCCACATTGGGGTATTAACTTTAAGGTTTTTAAGGAAATATTAAGGACTAACATGGACAAAAAGAGTTGAAGCCCCAATATGGAAAATATTATCAAGTTCAAGACCTAACTTGGATAAAAAAATGTTGAACAATTTCCAAATTCAAGGTCTAATTTAGACTAAAAAAAAGTTCACGCTTTAATACAGGAATAGTTTTCAAATTCACACTTCAAAAAAGTGATTAATAGTGGAAGAGATAAAATAGGCATTAAGAAATAATTATGAGAAATGAATTATCATATTATAATTGTTGTATTTTTAATTAAGAAACCCTAAATCATATTGTATTTTTTAATTAAGAAATAGGTGTAATGTCATTTCAAGATATTCAATTTTAGTGGGAATTTGTAATTTTAAATGTTTTTTTTGTTATAGACAAATTTTCGATTATTTCAACTTAAGGTTATTTGCTGTAGAAATAAAGTTTATTTAGTTTATTCACACTCTGATTTTGGTAAGGTTTGATCTTACTAAGGCTTAGGAAGACCAATTGGAAATAGGCATGTTTGGTTCACATTGCATATAATTTTCATACTACATATCCATACTTGATCTATGTCATTTGGTCATGTTAATATGCGCGATCAAGGATAGATTTAGTTATGATAAATGTAACAAAAGTCGCATTGATTTTATGTTAACATAATTAATGAATGAGATTGTTTGAAATACCTTTTGGATATGATAGTAAAGTTTTAGCTCATAAGGTTATATAATGACATATAATTATAGAGTTATTAATATATACATATGTGGTCCAAGTGAGAGATTGTTGGAAAATATGAATATCATATATATAATAATAATTACATGTTATTATTTACTATCATAAAATATTAGCTCCAATTAAAAGTGATCTAATTTGGTTAAGATTTATTGGGCTTTAGTTATTAAATAAAGTATGAGTTAAATATGTGTAAATATTCTACGTAATTAATTTCTAATTGATGATTGGCTGATTAAAAATTAGGTTTATTGTACAAAAGTTATATATTAGAGTTATGATCCTAATTTTTCTAATATCCATCAAGTTAGAAAAGAGTCCTTTAAATTACTTATATGCTAATTTGGAAGATCAAAAACACAAAATTTAAAGATTTTAAGAATTCAATAAATTCAAGTAGGTTTACATTTAATTTTATTTTTGATTTATTATTAATGATTTGATTTAAGTTTTACCTTATTTCTTGCTTTACTGTTATAACCCTTATATTTGTGTGATGTTTGTTATTTGCATTGGAATTCGGTTTCCAAGCAGCCGAAGTCTTCACAAAACTGGGTGAACCATGGCGGGGACTTATATAACCGAAGATATGTGGAGAACGAGACCGTGAATGGCCCTGAAACAGCTTCCGATCTGCGTTTGAAATGGGAATTCATTGCAGGCAAACACATAACAGCGACGCCAGCGATTTTCGACGGAACCCTTTATTTTCCGAGCTGGAACGGGAACATCTATGCTATTCAAGCCTGTGATGGATCCCTTGTTTGGGAGAAAAACTTGGAGGAGTTAACTGGGCTTAATGCCACTGGTTTTATCATGAATGTTAACTGGACAGTTTCAAGAGCAACGCCAATAATTGCAGATAATTTGCTCATAATCGGAATCTATGGCCCTGCTATTGTTATTGCTGTCGAAAGATTAACTGGTGAGCCTGTTTGGTCAATCCAGCTTGACAACCATGCCGCTGATGTCATCACCATGTTTGGAACTTACTATAAAGGGTTAGTTTGTTTTGTCCCCTTTTCAATTTTCTTCAAATATTCGTATTCAACATTTTTGTTTTATACATGTATTGATATAAGCTTAAAGATATTCAATATTTGTGCTTTATGCATGTCTTGACATAAGTTTAAAGATATTATTTTCCAAAAACATCTAAATGCCAAAAAATAAAAATAAAAAGATAAAATATGCAACATATTCTTATTAAACATTTATATTAAAGATTGAAGCAGAATTACTCTGAAAGATGATCTAATCAAAGACTATATGAATTTGATTACAATATTTAAGCGGTCAGCTAAATAGAATTAAAAAAAAAAACTGCTTTTTTATATTTATAATAAGACTGTATTCAGTCATAACTGACTTATTTGACATTTTAGGGGTTAATGAATCCAGGCCAAGCAGAGATGATTTATAATAAGACCTATAATTGAGTGAAAGTCAACTAGAGGGGAGGGAATACAACTATACTTTTGCAAAATCATAAAATAATTATTATAATATAATTCTAATTTGCTATTTAAATTTCCGGCCAGCATAGTCTAGTAAATAATTAGAACCTCACAAATGTTCATGGGTTAAGTGATGTCTATTATGATATCAAAATTCTTTTTTTTTTTTTTTGCTTAAATTTCGTTAATATTTATAAATAAATAATCTGATCCCTATTCATATTATCTTTTTATTTAATATTTAATAATTAAATATTTTTTATTTTTTTAATTTACTAAATATTATATTTAATATTATCTTAATAACATGACACGTTTAATTTTACTAAAGCGGTTCTGGAAATTTGGAGTAAATCATGGGCAATAACAAAAAATAAGAAGCTTCTATGATTTTGATGATGACGAAATTGTGAGATTAAGGAGAAAAAAAGAAGATGCGCGGCAATGAAAAAGAGACGAGGCAGAGCAAGAAAGAGTAATCCTTTATTATTAGCTTATACTACATTGTTAAAAGAAATTTGGCAATGAATCGCTTTCGAATTCCAATTTCAAGAATAGTAAGAAAGTAATTTTAAAAGAGGCTACAGAATCTTGGGAACTAAGTAAAATGTTAGGTCTTAGGGTAGACGAGCATGATGAGGAAGTTATCGATGAATTGGTTCAACTTAAGATAGATTAACTGGTAAACTTTAAAGCTGTAAGATGTCTTTTCATGTTTTGTGAGTGAAGTTGTTATGTTGGTAAGGATGACGCTGGCTAAACCTAAGTTCCATTCTTTGACGAAGGTGTGATTTTAAGTTTTGTTGTGGTTCCATGATTTTATGAGTGATGAAGATGGAGTTTTCGATTGTTCTTTTGTATATTTGTTCGTTGCTTTTGGATTAGAGTTTGTGGTGCGTATCTCTTGGATTGAAGGAGAGAATGTGGATTGTGAGGTTTGGAGTGGTCTTTGTATTTGGTTCAATTGATTGTGTGTGGTGTTATTTTGGCCGTTCTCCGTTGAATTCTGGATTGTGATTGTTGCTTCGTTGATTTGAATCTCAGTGTTGGATCTTTGTGACGTTTTTGGATTATTGGTGCAGTTCAGCTTTGAGGGATTGGCTTTTTTCTTTGTTGTAGGCAAAGTGATTTTGTGGTGGAGATATATAGTTTGGTTGGTTTGGTTTTTTTGTTGTTGGTGTTTCGATGAATTGTGGATGTTTTGGGTGTCCCTAATGCAACTGTTTTGGTGTTAAGTCAAGTTGAGGAAGAGACTTTTAATCTATTTCTTTATTGTTTTATGCTTGTGTGCTTTTGGTGCTTAGTGCTTAGATGTAATTCAAATTGGCATTTTTTGGTGTTGTAGTCAATGTTACTAGTTCTTAATCTGTTATGGTTATGTCAACGAATTGCTTCTGGCAAATTGAGGTTTGATGAAGGAAATTGGTGCTGGTTCTTATGGAATGTACCACCAATTGTTGCTTTGTTGTTTTGGTGGTAGATGATTGTTTTAGGCACTCATTTTAGGAAGCATTTTGTTTCTATTACATTGGTTTTGATTCCAATAGCCTATGTTTTCGATCTTTATTAATAAAATTTCTTGTTTTTGTTAAAAAAAACATAATATTTAAAATGAAAAAAATAAAATAAAATAAAAATGGAAATTTTAGTGGATCATATACAACAGAGTTCATTTTTTAAACTTATTATTTATATTTAAACCTTACCAAATACATGAGGAGCTTTTTAGATTTCAAGAGATAGTGAATAGATTAAAAAAGCATATACAATGTATATCTAAGATATCTTGCAGGGAATTTTTACGTAGGTTGCTGGTTTTGTTCGGGTTGAGATAACATTTGATATTCGAATTTGTTGGTCGAGATAGGTATAAGGTGTTATAATAAGTTAACTCAATATTAATTCACAATTGATGTCAATGCTATGATAAATAATTGTAATGCATTTAGTATTTTTTTAATCTAATATATTTATTTTGTTAATTTCATATGTTATTGTGATTTAATGAGTTTCAAATTATAGTTTCATTATTTATTGTATGTTATTTTTAAACACATATTTATGTTTTAAATTCGTGGTTTTCACATGCATATGCATGTGATATTATTTCTAATTTATCAATAATGTTGTTAATTGAGTTAGTGTCATAAATTAACTCGACACTAAGATTGATGACAATACCATGATAAATAATTGTATTCATTTAATATTCTTAATTTGACTTATTTATGTGTTTAAATTTCATTTTACTCACAATTTAAGCTATTTTTTCTTTTTAATATGATACATATTTCATATGTTATTATTCATGAGTTCTAAACCACACATTTCATTATTTATTATATGTTATTTTTAAACACATTTTTTGTGATCTAAATATGTGTTTCCACACGCATATCTATGTGATAAAATTTCTAGTATATAATATTATAAGGTTTTGATTAAAAATGGAAAGAAAAGTCATTTTGTACATAGTGAATACATATTATTAGTTTCAAATAGCCCCGTCTGAAAAATAGGATAGTTTGGGTAAAACTATAGGTCTGAAAAATGGTATTGGATAAAAAAATAAGGCCAGTTTAAAAAACAGGTCAGGCCTCAAGTAAGACTTTTTTGACCCGAGTTGGCCCGAATATGCAAAATAAAAAAAATTGCAGATTTTTTTCCTTTTTTCTGCTTTTTATTATTTTGTTACCATTTTCTTTTCTTTTTTTTCACATTTTGCTACCATTTCACCAATTATGTTGCTACTATTTTGTTGTTATTATTTGGATATTGTATAACTCTTTTTTATTGTTAATTTTGTTACTATTTTAAAGGCATTTGCTTATTAAGTTGCACATATTTTAGTGTTATTTAAGTGTATATATATTAAGTTATTTTCAATTTGTTGGGAAATATTTATTTTCATGTTTTTAGTATTTTTGATGTATTAAAATTTTTAAAAAATTATATAAAAATAATAATATAAAAATTAAATATGGACTGGCCCGGGCCTAACAAATGGGCTTAAAATTTTTGTTGGGCTTGGCCTGACCCATGAACAACTCTAACTTTAAACCTTTAAATTTTATTTTTTATGGTATGTTAAATGCACACCTATATTCTAAATACATATGTGATAGAATGTCTACTTTTATTTAAACATGTCTAAACTTAAGCTATTGTTGTTGGGCACAATTTTTTTCAAAGTTAGGCTTAGATCAAATTAAGTAGACTTTGACGAATTCAAATAATTTTAAATTTTATAAGTTATAAATATTTTAATTTTAAATTTAATAGTTAATTTTACTTTTATATGATGATGACATAATTAAAATTTATCTTATAAAAACATAAATTATATATATATTTAGTAGAGTTGTCCTTTATAAAATAACTAAAATATTTATTATATGTAAAATATATTATTCTATGATATTATGTAAATTAACAAAAATATTTTTATTATTGGTGATAATACTCTAGAACGACATATTTTTATGTGTTAATTACATATTTATTTTGAGTATGATCTTACTAATTTGAGCTATTTATGGTCTTTTATCTTGTAGGGATTAAATTGGAAAAAAAAAGAATTTTAGGGGAAAAAAGCGTTAAATTGAAGATAAAGTGGGCCAACATGCGACATAGGAAAAAAGTGGTGCCGAAAATGCAAGTATAGAAGACATAAGGACAAAAATGCAAAGAAGAGATATTTTATAAACAGATGACTCTATGTAATTTTTAGTTATAATTGGATAATTCTTAGATATTATTATTTAGATTTTATTTTAGCTTTTATCTTTAATTATCTTTAATTATCTGTATTTATCTTTTAGAATTTAAGTAGGACTAGACTAAGTTTCTTAGTACTATAAATAGGGGATCGAGTGACTCAAATTTGACATCACCTTTTTGTGTAACACTCCCTCTCCCAAAAGCTTAGCCTTGTTCTCTTTATTCAACAAAATTTCTATTTTCACTACATTTATTTCTTTTTCCTAAAAAACATGGGCCACTAAATTTACCTAGCTAAAGGTTGTCAAAATTTCCCAAAAAGAGTTCATGAGATTTAGAATCCGCGCTTAGCCTTCTCAACGAGTATTCATCATTTCTCCGCATTACAAGGCTAATGCTTCTGTCCATATCCCTTAAAAGGTGATCTTTTTAACGTGTGTAAGGAACGATCGCTTTGTATATTTTGGGAAGATTCCACAGTCAGTTTGTTAACTTACTGCGTCAGAGGTTGACGAACCTAAGAGATAAAATGGTGTGGTATTCGCCATTGGGAAGTGATGATCTAGTATAAGATAATCCCAAAAAAGCGATTGTTGGCTAGAGTCAATTTTCGCCAAATCGTAAGTTTAAAATCTTGGAGCTGGTGGTCGTAGGCGTTCTCTTCCACTATAACTGGCTTATTCTGCTTGAGAAGGATCATTTAAAAGCCGAGGATTGAACCCAAGGCGGATTGAGACAACCGGAGGTTGGAATCTCTCCATAAGAATTTCTTTTTCCTCAACTCTATTTATCTCTACTATTTTATTTTCAATTTTCGCAATTTCAAATCAACTTTTAATTCTGTTTTTATTTTATTTTTCCATATCAAAACTTTTAATTTTATTTTTTTATTTTTTTAGGAACGCAGGTTTTTTTTAAGCACGACTCTGTTCGAGATTTTAAGGAACAAGTATTTGTACAAATTCGGTCCCTGAAAATTTAACTCTATTTCCCTTATATTATTTTTCATTATTTATTAGGAATAGAATATTTTTTATGCTCTCAACTATTGCATCAGTTAGTTTAAGGATAAAGAAATTCACTAGTAAAACGATGAAAGTGAACCATCATTTTGAGACCAATGGATGAAATTGTATATGATTTATTTGGGTATAACTAGAGGTGAGCATGGGCCGGGCCGGGTTCAGGCCGGGCTCAAAAATTTTTTTGGGCCCGCTTGTCGGGCCCGGGCCCTGCCCGAAATATGGGCCTGAAAAATTATCCAAGCCCGGCCCGACATTAAATTGGTAAACTCGAGCCCGGCTTGGCCCAGCCCATATTAATTTTTTTGCTTATTTTATTAAAAATAAAATATAATAAATCAAATAAATTTAAAAAAATAAAAAATATTAAAACAAGAAACAAATAAAAAATGATACTAAAATAAAATACAAAAACATTAAAATTTTTCTAGATTTTATTAGGAAATGGCAAATGAAAGTTAAAGTAAAATAAAGGTAAAGTTAAAAATTAAAAAAGGAATAAAAATAAAAAAAATTATTTAATATATATTTTGGGCCGGGCCCGGGCCAAAAAATTCTTACCTGAGACCCGGCCCGTTTTTTAAACGAGTCTCAATTTTTGTCCAAACTCATTTTTCGAGCTTATATTTTTACCCGAACCCTCCCATTTTTTGGGTGGGCCTTCGGGCCGGGCATGCTCAGCTCTAGGTATAACATGGTACTGCACGATCCCACTGCTGTATTATGGCAGATTTCGAGTGGTATGCTTTAATGGCATTGGCCTTAGTTATTGGGAGAAAATAGTTGTCAATTTATATACATACGATCATTTATGTTTTTTGTTTTAGTTTCATTCTACAAATATATATTATTTTTTAATAAAAATAAAAAATATATATAATTTGAATTTTTCCTTTTTTATAATTTTTAAATAATTATTAATATTTTTTTTATAATTTCTAAACTTTTTTATAGTTTTAGATTCAAATAAACTTGTACAATCATATGTCTAAGTTTATCTTAGATTTAATTTTTTACTATTTAATTTTTTATTTTTTTAAAAAATATTTTTTTGATATTTATTAAAAATAAAAAAATTAATTTTTTTTGATGTGGCATGTTGAGTTAGTATATGCCATATGGCATGCCATGTATCATTTTTTTGTGGTTGTCGTCAACCACGTCAGTAACGGTTTCCGTTAACGAAAGGGCCTAGTTAATTTTTTTTTTTTTTTTTTTTTTGTCATTAAGGACTTGATAGGGTGCATTTTTCTTTAAAAAGGCTCAATTGACTTTTTTTTCCATTTTCTGCTAAGGACTTTTTTGACCCTTAAGCATATATCATATTGACAATTGAATACTTTTTATCTTATTAATTTTATAAACCTAATATTCACATTCTAAAATATTTATTCAAGAACCTAAATATATTATACTAAGTCCAAACTCAAATAATATACTCATTATTACCTAAACTCAAAATAAATTAATTATGGTCCAAATATCAAGTCCAAAATAGAAAGAAATTATTCATAATACCCAAATACAATTCGTAAAATTTAAAGCATGATTCAAAATCTAATTGAATAGAAATAATGATTTTTTAATAATATTTTATATATTACTAGTTATAATTATAAACATATATTTTAATATATAAAATTACACATACTATTGATGTTATATCTTTTATTATAATCTATAATATAATAATAATTATATATATTTTTATTTATAAAATATATTATATTTTCAGTTTAGTTGACATGTCAACAAATGCTTTCTACAAAATTCGTTTCTTTTAATGTATTAGCTTAATGGGTTAGATAGTTAAATGTTAATAGTTTTATGTTATCCTTGAGTCTTGTGTTTGATTCCTCTCATTCTCATATTTTTATTTTTTATTTCATGTTGTTTTAAATTTTTTTAATTAATAACTCTTTTATTTATATAAATAAAATAATAATTATATAATTATATAATAAAAATATATTTTTTTCTATATATATACATTATGTAATTATACAAGGAAATGTTTTCTATTTTTCTCTCTAAAATTGGTCTATTTCCCTAAATATGAGAAAAATGGCCTACTTTGCAAAAAAAAAAAAAAAATTTGACTTTTTTTCCCTAATTTTCCCATATGTCACATACTATAATAGTGTTGTAGTACATAATATATTAATTATTATCATATATTAATTATTATTATACTAGTTGAAATAAACTTTAAGTCTTTATATTTTTTGTACATTTGAAAATTATCCCTCCTACTATATTATATAATATTATATCATATCATTTACTATATACTATATTAATAATTTATATATATCCATCAATGATTAAACATTATAATATCATGTAATATTATATCTTATATTATAATCTATAGTATATTAATAGTTATATACTATATATTTTATATGAAATCATTTTTAATCATTTTTTATAACTATAACACAAATTATTGTATTATTAAATTAATATATTGTGTGATTATATATCTTATACTATTATTAAAGTTTAATTTTATAGATTTTAATAATTATTAATTTTATATATTTATTATACATATATAAATATAGTATTAAATGAATATATTTTTTAAAAAATCACTTTATAATTTAACATAAAAATTATTAATTACTTTTTTATTAATAAAATTTTAATATAAATATGCTAAATACATTTAAAAATAGTAATTATTTATTTATATTTTGTATTTTAAGTAATATAATAAAATTATGTTTATTATTGATGTTTATTATAGTTGTTTAGTTATAAATGTGAGATTTGGGGTCAAATTTATCTCGAGCTCGAACTAGACCAATCTCGATCTAGGGCTTTTACGGTTTGAATATTCTCAGACTCGAATATATTAAGGGCTCAAGCTTTCTCAGACTCAAATTAATAGGGGCTCAGATCATCACAGGCAGACTTTCGAGCTTAGAGTTGTTTGGTCAATTATATGCATTAACAATTATTTAATAATTACAAATATTTTTATTTAAATTAATTATAAAATATAAAACATTAATATTAATATAAAATGTAAACTATACATTTAGTTATCCAACTTTCATAAATCTTTATTTTAGGCATAAAAAAAAAATCATTTGAGGCATCGTTATTAAAAATGATTTTTATTTTAGGCAGTGTCATTTAAAACCATTTTCATTTTGATCAGCCACTGTTAATTCAATGTTATAGTAGACATATTTTAATCACTCAACTTTTATAAGCTTTCATTTCTGTCACTTATTTTTTCTTTTTAATCTCTTTTATTTATTTTTTAGAATTAATTTTAGTTTTCCGTTAAAAAAAAAACCTAAGTTTATATAGAAAATTTAGGTCTTTACATTAAAAACTTGTGTTTTTACATGAAAAAAAAAATTCTTTTCAATTTCATTTTTTCTCTTTTTTTCTTTTTAGCATTAGTTTTAGATTTTTCCAATAAAAGAGAAAACCTTGAGTTTTACAAAGAATTAATTGAGTTCTTATAAGAAAAACTTAGGTATTTATAGGGAAAAATTATTTTATTTTTTTAATTTAATTTTATTTTTTCTTCTTTTCTCGAGAAAGAATCTGAGATTTTGCAAGAAATTACTTAGGTTTTTATAGGAAAAACTATTTTATTTGCTTGACTTCCTTTTTCCCTCTCTTTTATGATTAAAATTTTAATTTTTTCAATAATAAGGAAAAACCTGAGTGTCATAGGCCAATTTTGGCTGTCGTAACCATTTTTTTGAAAAAGGAAAAAAACGGATGTCGACTTAAAAAAATGAAAATAGGGAGTCGCCACCAACCTTTTTAGGTGTGATTGGGTCACCGTATAAATGTTTTGGTCTACGAAAAATTAGAGAAAATAGATTCGGGAGTCGGTTACGCGCGAGGAAGGATTAGCACCCCCGCGACGCCCAAAATTGGTACCAAATTGAGCAATTTTTCTGTCTTAAGTCGAAATTCGGAAAGATTTGAAAATACAATTCTTTCTTGAGACTGGAATGGTTTAGGTTGAGAAGATCGGGATTTCTTTCACTTCGGTAGAATACGAACATCACATCCAGCACGATTGGACACGAGATTCGTGAATTCCTCGAAACCAGAGATGTCCCGTAAGTTGCAAAATTTAGGAGGGTATTTTAGGTATTTAGGCGAACGAGAAATCGCAACCCAGCACGTTAGGGCACTATCTCCCGAATCTCCAAATACAAAAACATTGCCTCGTTTTTTAGAATATTTTGAATACAATTTTGAGATAATCTGGGTTGAAAAGCCGAGATTCTTTCGCTTCGGAGGAATACGAACATCACATCCAGCACGATTGGACATGAAGTTCTTAAGTTCCTCTAAACTAAAGATATCTCGCGAGTTGCAAAATTTAGGAGGGTATTTTAGATATTTAGACGAATGAGAAATCGCAACCCAGCACGTTAGGGCACTATTTCCCGGACCTCTAAATACGAAGATATCGCCTCGCTTTTAAACATTTTAGGTCGAATGAGATATATATTTTGAAAATGATGTAGAAATGTTTGAACATAACATGGGAATATTGTGATGATAGTTGTAATGAAAAAGGATGATATAGAAGGGTGTTTTTTAGAAGAGCGTATACGTAGTAAGATATATGTATATGATAAATTGCATGATGCGGTTAGGACGAAGTATATTCACGAGACCGAGAGGAGTACGAATACTATGACATTAAAGATATGCATGAAGGTATATAAAATGTACGCAGGATACAATATTTTGGATTTTATATGATATAATATAAAAAATATAAGGCTAATAAAGTATAAAATACGTGTTTATAAAAGTACGATATATGATATATAGATGTGATGTATGTATAGATATGGCATTGGGGCTAAATGTATATATATAATACGCAAAGACGTATGTGTGAGCACGAAACAATATGGAATAATACGTATAATATGCGCACGAAGGATAAGATATTTGAAAGTACAAGTGTATAATATAATATAAGGTGGTAAAAATACGAACGACGATTTATACGTGATACATATATATATATTTTTAAAAAAATTACGTACGTAATGTACAAAGAATACGCGATATGTATATAAAGGGTGTATGGTTTAAAAGGTGTTATATCCGTGAGAACACATAAGTAATAATAATATTAAGATATGATAAAAGATAATATTAATAAATATGTGGAAAAGGGGCATGCATGATATTAAAATGTATATACAGATGTTAATACCGTATACGCGTAATATATATTGAAAACTATGGATACGAGTTCTAAACGTATATGTATGATGATTTAAAAGATGCAATGTAATGTTGGTAATAGATATACAATAGTTAAAATATGCGTATAGTATATAAAAACATTTGTGTAGCAAGTATGTATGTATATGTATATAATATATACGGTACGTAATATACGAAAACATTGAATATATATATATAGCTAAAATATACGTATAATATATAAAAGAAAAATTTGAGTAATCAAATATATATATATATGTATAAGTATAGCATATGCATAATATATATTTTTAAAGTATATCATGATATATATATATAGTACAATCTCATAAACAATAATATTATAGATATATACATGCTAATATATTGCATAATATAATAATAATATGCTAAAGCATTAGAATACACGCATATATATAAATACACCATATACATAATATATATATATATATATATTTTAAAATACAGCAGTGTAAAAATATATAATACATATACAGTATTTAATATTAGAGAAAAATAATACGAATTGGATGAAATTGCAATAAAAGGAAGAATTTTGGGGCGAATTCGAAAGAAAAACAAAGAAAAGGGGCTATCTGGGCACGGGCAGAACATTTGAGGACCAGGAAAGCAATTCTCCCGCGCTTTCAAAACGATGTCGTGGCATCAGGGACCAAATCACAAAACCAGGGTAAATTGTAGGGCTGATTTAAGAGTTAAAAAAAACCTAATTGCATAAGTCCGAGAAAGCGGAAGGGCTAAAAGTGCAATTAGCCCTTCCGCTCGAAAACACGTGGACCTTCAGGCGGGTCGGGTCGGACGGATCGGGCTAGGGTCAAACGGTGTCGTTTTGAGGCTAAAACGCAGCCCCCAAAACGGCACCGTTTCAAGAGGCTATAAATAGCCCTAAACCTTCAAAAAAAATTTCATTTCTGCTGGGGGAAGAAAAAAAAGGAGAGAGGGAGCAGGGGGGCGTACCGGAGGCGATTTCCGGTGGTCGGTCCGACCACCGGCCGGTCACCGGACCGCCGTGCCGTCGCCGGCGTCGGCCACCGCACGCGGTGGCCGGAAAAGGTAAAAATTCAATTTTTTTTTTAGTTATTTTCGTTATTTAATTTAAAATATAAATACATATCCATATATATTATTTTTGTGTGAAAATGATGAAACAGAATCGTAAAACTAGGGTTTACCTTCAACGTTTAGGATTTTGATCTTAGTACTTTGATTCTCTGATTTCGGTTGGTTTTCTACCTCTATTTCACTGGGGTTTCGTACTTTTGAGAATAGAACGTGTAGTGGTTGCCAAAATATCGTTTGTATTTTTCTAAAAAAATGCCCGAGAGCTTTTACATACGTTTGAATCGGCTTTTATAGCCCTTACAAATTATTTTTATATTGGCTTCTGTCCCTTTTATTTATTGTTTGCAGGAGCCACCTGCTGGAGTCGGTGGCTGAAGTGACCCCAGGGCGGTGGAGCAGCTGCTGAGTCAGAGGGTTGGTTGATTGGCAGAGCAAGGGGCTAGGGTTAGGTCCGGGTTAGGGCAGATTAGGGGAATTGGGCTTGTAACGGGTTTTAAAAATTGGGTTTGGGTTTTGGCTAGTTTTGGTTTGTAATTTGGGTAAGTGGTAAACGGGTTAGGTCTGCTAGGTGGAGGTCTTTTGTAAACAGGCCAAAATTGGCCTATAACATTGGCCATTACAAAATTAAAACCCAATGTCCATATTACAAACCCACTTTACAATTTAAAATCAACTTAACCCAAAACCACTAACCTATCCCCATACAAATTCAACCCAAACCCTTAACCAATTAACCCCAAACCATTAGACTCAACTAAACCTAAATTACCCTTGGCCCAATTGAGACCCAAATGCCTGTTCAGCCCAACAGCATTCAGAAACCCTAGCCCCGTTTCTGCCCACTTGCGCAGCCACCTTCTGCCCACTTGTTCTGCTGCCACCGCCACAAGTCCCATCCGCTGCCATTCCACTGCCATTGACCTACAAAAAGAAGACAGAACAATCAAGTAGTGAAACAATTTGTAAAAGGCTATAAAAGCCAATTCAAACAACAATGTAAGGGACCCCGATTCCAAACAGAATAGAAACAGAGAGATATCGGTAGTTTTAATACATACTCGATATTTTTAATACAATATCAAAGCCATATCCAAACAAAACAGTGAGAGCATCAATAAAAAATCAATCAAGAACACAAGCAACGATAACCCAAAACATCGAAAACGCGAAATAGCAGAATCAAATCGGAGGGAAAGGTACTTACGTTTCGTTTTTTTTCCTTTTACGAATCTGTTAATACAAAATATACATTTATCTTCCTATTTACAATAATAATAACTAAAGTATAAAAAAAAAGAGGAAAAATTTAGAATTTTTTACCTGTAGCCGGCGCCGACAGACTGCGGTTCGGTGACCGGTCCGATGGCCGGACCCTGACCGGGCCCTCCCGGGATCCCCCTCTCTCTCTTCCTTCCCTTTCCCCTCTCCCTTTCTCTCCCTTTTTTTCTTTCCCCGGTAACAAATGGCCAAAAAAAACAAAAAATTGTCTTTTATACTACTTGAATCCGGGTCGGGTCGGAATCCGCGTGTTTTTTAACACGGAAGGGCAAATTGCGCATTTGGCCCTTCCGCTTTTTTATTAATTCGCGATTAAGTTTTTAAAATTATAATTTGGCCCTAAAATTCGTCCCTTTTTCAATTTGGTCCCCTTTGCAACGACACCGTTTCGAGGCATCGGGAAAATTCCATTTTTGGTCCTCTTAAGTTTAACCCGTGTTCTAATAGGCCCTCCTTTTTCGTTTTTATCCCGAATTCGCCCCAAAGATCCCCTTTTTAATTCGATTTCGTCCCTATTTACTTTTTCATTATTTTATTTTAATTTTAGTATTATTATTATTTTTTTTATATTATTATTATTAATATATGTTTTGTTGTCTTCAATATATATATATGCATGTATTTAAGTAGTATTATTAATATTTGTTTTAACATTATTATTATTTCCTTATTATATTATTATGTAAATATTTTAATACTATATTTTTTATATCCTATTATGTACGTATTATTATATCTATTTTACTGTTATTATATTCATTTTTAATGCCAATATTATTATTACTATTATTATTATTATTTTATATTATTATATTATACCTAGTATTTTTTTTAATCTTATACTTTATTATTATATTTGTTATTATGTTTATTATTTTCACTATTATTACCTATTACTTTATTTCTAATATTATTATTATATTGTATGCTCATATTGCTAGTATTATTATCACTATTATTATTATCGTTACCATCATTATTCTCATTATTAACTTATATATATATATATTCGCATATGCATTTTTCATGAACATATTATCTTATATCATTATCACCATTTTTTACTTATATGTAAATATCCCATATATTTCATGCATCCTTAATAACTATGTTTATATATAATATATATATTATGCACATACATTAGTAATATTAGGTATTTTCTTTATATATAATATTATAAGTTGTTCTCTAATGTATATATATGATATATATTTGGTACTGTGTTATGTATATACCTTTTAACATTTTTTACATATATATTACGCATACCTATATTATATTTCCGACAACTATATTATGTACATATTATATTTTTATATACCATATTTTTAATGAACTTTTCGTCCACATTATTATGTATATATTTTTACATATTATTATTAGTAGTTGTTTTTTTAAATATTGTTATTAGTTCTAACATGTATATATTGCATGTATTGCTTAATATTGCATTAAATATATATTTTTATATGTTACGTATATACTTTTAATACTATATTGTTTATGTATATTTTTTTTTTGTGTCTCACGTATATACTTTAATATTATTATTATTTTGTTTATTATCATATACATTGCTAATGTCTTATAATCATTGTGTTCATTATCTGTCCCATACATTCGTGACTTTGTACTGTTTGCGCATTCTGAATTAAATACATGTTTCAATTGCATTTCATTACAATGTTGATACAAGTTTTTTTTCGAAGTATCTTTTTATGTTTTTTAAAAATAAGGCAATGTGCCAATTTTAACATTAAGCATGTGATTTCATCGCTATGTTGGGTGAATCACGATTGGCTAGTGTTAAAACGGGACATCCTCCTAAGAAGTCAAAAAGTTTAAAATTCTCGATTTTAGCCGGATCGCGATTAAATGTTTAAGTTAGACTCGTATTTTTGAAAATTAAGGCGACACGTGTTTATTAAGATACCAATTTTGGGCGTCGCGGGGGTGCTAATACCTTCCTCGCGCGTAACCGACTCCCGAACCCTATTTTTCTCTGAATTTTGACGCGGACCTAAACTCGGCCTTATTCTACCTGAAAATAAATCTTTGTTAAAGAGAGGTTTTATTAGGTGTCCGATCACACCTAGAAAAAAGATCGGTGGCGACTCCCTTGTTTTAATAAACTCGAAATTCATATTTCAAATTTCCAATAAATCGCCACAATTAGCGACCAAAGCTGCGAAGCTAAAATTTTACGTCGCTACAGCTGGCGACCCCGCTGGGGACCCAGTTTTTGAGAGTCAAGTCCAAAAATAAACGCGTGTTGTCGAAATTTTCAAAATTCTTTGTTTGATTCAATATTTAGTCATGATCCTAAAATCTTGTTTTTAAAAATCATGCATTTGCATCTGTTGTAAATATTTTGCTGGCTTATTTTATCCTTTTGTTTTTAAGCTCTAAGTTTTTATGATTTTAGTTTAGTGTTGAATAAAACAAAATGTTCGCGAGTTTTTCCCACACACCGTGCACGTGCATTTTTTGCATAACATGAGCGCCATATCCGAGCTCCGTCCATTTAAGTGAAAGTAAACGCTACGCCTTCGTGAGTTAACTTGTCCCTCCGCACAGGCTAGTGAATACTTTCGGGTTACATACGACTTATGCTTTCGTGAGTTAACTTGTCCCTCCGCATAGGCATAAGTAAATGTAATCCCTCGAATTGAGCTCGTGAGTCTGTGATGGGCTATGACCGAGGCTTCGTACTAGTCTTAGTAGACGATAGTACGAACAATTCGAGTACCTGTCTAGGACTGAAACCGCATATAGTAAACCATACGAGCCACCTAACTAGAGCCATGCCAAACTTCCGTCTGTTAATAGTCACCAAAATAAGTACATGGGAGAAACGCCCCTTACCTTTTATTCCTTTCACAGTTACACTTGTATGCAAAAGAAACGGGTCTGTGGGACCGGGAAGCTTAATTGGTTAGATTTTTCACAGTTTTCCTTTGTTCACATTTGTTGTACTGACCAATGGTTGTTTGCTTGTATTCCTATCTTTCATCATGCATCATAGGCATCCTGTTAGAAAGATATTGATTAGAGATTGGTTGCCAAAAACAGGTTTTTGATGGAGGAGTCAATTACACAAGTGACCAAAACGTTGTGTAATAGACTTTTTTGATAAATGAAATGCCTAAATATGGGCTATCTTGAAGTCAACACCAAATTCTTGCATATGCATTCATGACTAACATTCATATGGCATTCATGCATTCATTTCATGTACGTATCTCATAACCATTCAATAAGGTCAAAGTCACACAATTCGCAGTTACGACAATATAAAGGCTGGAACCACATCATTCGTATAGGACGCGCCGACAAGTTAGAGCAATGGAGGTTGAGTTTAATGAAAGAATCGAAAGAATGGAAAGAGTTCAAAGAGAACTACAAGAGCAGCTGGCCAAATCACAGCAAGAAACGAGGGATCTGATGGTGAGGTCCCGGGAGGAGTCACTGGAACAAAAAGACCAAATGGCTAAAATGATGGAAATGATGTCAGCCCTAGTAAAAGGGAAAGGACCTGTGCAGAACCCTGAGGTTGTTAACCTCGATCAAGATCCACTTTACCCACCGGGATTCACTCTGCCCCATATGACACAAAGAGTATACACTCAAGGGGAATCTGCTGGTTTGGAACAGCGACCTGTGCCAGCTACTCACCAAGGGCAGGGAATATTTACATCTAATCCTGCTAATCTGCCCGTTCCTGATCTAGATGATCCGGTGGAAATTGCCAGGTTGAGGATAGACGATCACGAAGCTCAGGAGAAGTATAAGCGCTTAGAGGAAAGACTTAAAGCGATAGAAGGCACTGAGGTCTTCTCCGCACTAAGTGCTAAAGAGCTTAGTTTAGTACCTGACCTAGTTTTACCGCCAAAATTTAAGGCACCCGATTTTGAAAAATACGACGGGACGAGATGCTCGAAAGCGCACCTTGTAATGTTCTGTCGAAAGATGATCGGCTACGTAAATGAAGACAGGCTGCTCATACATTGCTTTCAAGATAGCCTGGTCGGATCGGCTCTCAGATGGTATAATCAGCTTACTCGAGAGAGGATCCGATCGTGGAAGGACCTCGCGTCTGCGTTTTGTGAACAATATAAACATGTCTCTGATATGGTGCCTGATCGGATAACCTTACAAATGATGGAGAAGAAGCCGTTAGAATCTTTCAGACAGTATGCGCAGAGATGGAGGGACGTCTCGGCTCAGGTGGAACCTCCACTAACAAAAACGGAGATAACTGTCCTTTTTATCAATACCCTAAAGACACCGTTTTATGACAAGCTCGTAGGTAGTGACACAAAGGATTTCACGGATATTGTGATATCCGGCGAGCTTATTGAAAATGCCATTAAGAGTGGAAAGATGGAAGGTCCAGAAAATCCAAAGAGGGCAGTACCCATGAGGAGGAAAGAACCAGAAGCCCACATGGTGGGAACTGGCAGCCATTATACCCCTAGTCCGTATCCAAGCCAACCCCAGCCTCGAAATTATCCACCTCCAGATTTCTATTATCCACCTCAGACCCCATACTACCAAACACCACCTTCTTACCCATCTTATCCCATTTACGCCACAAGTCATCAAAGACCGGTCGCCACATTCCCACAGAATACCACACCCGTCCACGGCCAACGTCAAAACGAACAAAGGCCAGTAAGACCCAACCCCGAGAAACTACAATTTACCCCTATCCTTGTGTTGTACGGGGAACTGTACCCAAAACTTCTCGAGAAACAGTTGATATCTCCACACTATATGGCACCCTTGAAACCCCCGTACCCAAAGTGGTACGACCCAAACGCTAGCTGTGCATATCATGCTGAGAATCAAGGGCATTCCACGGAAAATTGCCTCGCCTTTAAAAAGTAGGTCCAAGGACTCATTGATACGGGTATTCTGCGATTTGATAATGCTAGCAATGCGACCGAGAATCCATTCCCTGACCATACTAAAGGGAATATGGATACAGTGACGGAGGAATAAAATGTTCCAGGCATCTGCCCTTACGTACTTGGGAGTATTTTGAACAACGAGACTGTGGAAGAGACCTATATTTTAGAACTTACTCAGAGTAATGCTCAAAGCCTACTTATTGTCTCAGGCCTAGGGGCAATAAGGGCCCTTTTGTGAAATAGGCATCTGTCCAGAATTTTTTTTCAATGAAATGCATCTTTTAAACAAATATTCCTTTGTTTTGTTTACTTATAGGTCCATTTGTTCTTGGACTTATGTGCATATTCTTTCTTTCTTTATTTACTATCATACCATGTAAGTAATCTTCTTAGAATCATTTATCCCTTAAAGTTTGCCTTCGTACCTACAATAGGTGCCCAGATATCAATGTCACGAGTAACGCTGTTACTAACTCCCTTTTTAGTAAGATATGTGTTTAGAGAGATCTCAAGACGTCAAAGATGACAGAGATTGTACTCAACTTCTGATTCGTTAAGGATGGTAGAACGAGATGAAAAGACACATCCTAACTTACAAGGGGTTAGTCGACATTGCGAGCTTGCGAAAGAGATCAGAACCTAGCTCACCGCAGAGAAAGGCAAGACGTATATGCCTCCTTTGTTTCTTCACGGACTCCCTATGGGAGGCATGATTGTTATAAGGGCAATATCGCCAACATCAGTTCGTTATTAAGGGGGTAAGGCCACTTCATATGCCAAAGTTACAAGGTACACGGTCATCAAATTCAAATTCAAAGACAAATCTAAATTCAAATTCGAATACAGATCTAGATCCAAATCCAAATTTAAATCCAAATCCAAATTCAAATCCAAATCCAAGTTCAAATTTGAAATCCAAATTCAAATTTCAAAATTTAAATTCAAATCTGAATCTAAAAATGGCAATTTACGGTCTATTCAAAGATCAGACACAATATCAGTGCAACAAAGGCAACCCAAAAGCTATCCAAAAGGATTTTGAAAGATGACTGAGACTTGTAATAGTTGGTGTGGAGAAGTTACCATTTACCCTCTATACTTGCCAAACGTTGGCCAAAACCTTCGCTGGGGGCAACACATCTCTCACTGGTCTTGCCTATTGAAGTCAAGATGTTTTTTTCTGAGTTTTATCAGAGCTGAATCTTGATGAAGAGGAATCGATTCAATTTCGATATGATCAATCAAATTGAAGGAGAAAAGTTAATAACAATCTGTCACGATCAGATAATGTAAGTTTACAATGAAGAGGTTCGCATAAGAGAATTTCATTATGGGAGCTGATATTGAAGATGATCCTTCATATACAAAAGGAGCTTTAAAGGAAAAAGGGCGCCTTGAGACTAAAAAATAAAAAATCAAAAAAGAAGAAAATCAATCAGAAAAGGAAAAAAGAAAAGGAGAGGCCAATGCGAAAACCTGCAAAGGGCGCTTTGAGACCAAAGGGGATTTGAGTTGAAAACCCAAAATGGGCGGCTCAAGTTTTGATCAAGATTAAGGCATATGGTAGTTTTACCGGGCTTGAATTAACAATGAAGAAGTATGCTACATCTTGGGGCATCAACGAAGTAATCCGGATCCCCTAAACACATATTGAGCTCAAAATGGTCCTCAAGAAGTTCGAACAGAGAAGTTCAGGCTGCAATATCTGGGGCATCTAGTTTCCATCCTACCCATTTTGAATATGTTTCCTTTGATTATCTTGTTTGTTTCAAAAAGTGTCATTTTTGATCCCTGTTTGTTTCGAGTTATGCTTCCAAGCAGTCTCTTTATTGTCCATTAGGTATGATTCTTCTTTCAAGCATATCATATTGAAATAACGATTAGTGACTAATAATACTTTCATAAAAGGAGTTTCGCGTATTACTCTGAAAAGCTTCCGAATAGTACGGGAACCTGAAACAGGACTGTTGTTTAAAAGCTCACAAGTATAAAAATTGGGAAACTTGAACTTAAAATGAGTTTATCTCTTCGGATTCTCTGTCAAAGATATTAGTTGAACAAAAACACGATATCGCGTTGGTGATAATCTCGATGAAAACAAGTAATGTCAACCTAAGCATAAAAGAGAATCATTCTCGGGAAAATGAAACTCTGCACCCATAAAACATCTGATTGGGTCACCCGAAGAGGGGTCAATTGATGGAACAAGTTACAGATCCTGTACCTTTGAGATACAATGGAAGGGGCCCTGAAGCCACAGTGGGGCAAGCTGGTTGAGCAAAACACAATTGTTTCCTCGAATTTTGGGTCCAAATACCAGCCAAATAATAGGGCGTCCCAAGTTAAAAAAAGGAGAAGAAAATCAAGATGAAAACCTGAAAAGGGCATCTTGGTAAGCAAACAAATTAGGATAAAAACCCGAAAGGGCATCCTAATGAAATGGATCTGGGCCCAAGAAGAAAGACGATTTGAGCAGTAAGTCAAACAGCAAGACCCTAGTGTTTGAAGCATTTTTCAGCAGCTCGAAACCTTCTACGCAATAAGCCATGCTCGAAAAGATTCTTGATTAAGAAATATGGAAGAGTTCATGCGTCGAAGATTTAAAGCATTTTGAGATGACATACTCCAAACAAAAAAAATGTTGAGTATCAACTGGATGAGAATTTGATAAGTACAAGAGCCTCAAAGCAAGGACAAAAGTTCAACTGGGGGCAAAAGAGTGAAGTCAAAGAGACGCAGATTGTTCATATGGCTTGAGGACAGATACAAGCCCTGAAGAGAAAACCAAGAGTCGAAATAACAAGCACAGATCTTCAAAAGTCGTGACGAAAAGGAACATATGACAAACATGCCTAGGACGCATAGCATAATCATGTAGGCATACAAGCATTTAGGACAAACATATGCATATCATGATAAAATCATGCATGACATATCCAGGTATTTCAGCAGAACAAAGGGTCTCAATGATCACTGCACCAAATCAAGGAAAGGACACCTGAGTTCCACCAGATGATATGTTTTGTACTCCGAGGTACCTTTAATTTATGTTTCAGAAAAAAATCAACTCGTATTACAGAGGTGAGTTGAGCTTTTTCAATTTCTGTTTTTAATTTCTGTCCCTCAAAGCCAGTTCATGTTACAGAGGTGAGTTGAGCTTTTTCAATTTCAGTTTTTTCATTTTCTGTTTCTCAAAGCCAACTCATATTACAAAGGTGGGTTGAGCTTTTTCAATTTCTGTCTTTTCATTTTCTACTTTTCAAAAGTCCACTCATATTACAGAGGTGAGTTGAGCTTTTTCAATTTCAGTTTTTTCATTTTCTATTTCTCAAAGCCAACTCATATTACAGAGGTGGGTTGAGCTTTTTCAATTTCTGTCTTTTCATTTTCTGCTTTTCAAAAGTCCACTTATATTACAGAGGTGAGTTGAGCTTTTTCAATTTCAGTTTTTTCATTGTCTGTTTCTCAAAGCCAACTCATATTATAGAGGTGGGTTGAGCTTTTTCAATTTCTGTCTTTTCATTTTCTGCTTTTCAGAAGTCAACTCATATTACAAAGGTGAGTTGAGCTTTTTCAATTTCATTTTCTGAGCCAACTCATGTTATAGAGGTGGGTTGAGCTTTTTCAATTTCTGTCTTTTCATTTTCTGCTTTTCAAAAGTCAACTCATATTACAGAGGTGAGTTGAACTTTTTCAATTTCATTTTCTGAGCCAACTCATATTACAGAGATGGGTTGAGCTTTTTAATTTCTGTTTTTTTCATTTTCTGCTTTTCAAAGTCAACTCATATTACAGATGTGAGTTGAGCTTTTTCAATTTCTGTTTTTAATTTCTGTTCCTCAAAGTCAACTCGTGCTACAGAGGTGAGTTGAGCTTTTTCAATTTCTATCTTTTTATTTTCTGCTTTTCAAAAATCAACTCATGTTACAGAGGTGAGGTGAGTTGAGCCTCGGCTCACACGTTGAGGTATTTTCAATTCCAGTTTTTAATTTATGTTTCTCAAAATCAACTAATATTACAGAGGTGAGCTGAGCTTTTTTAATTTTAGCTTTTCAATTTCTGCTTTTCAAAAATCAACTCATGTTACAGAGGTGAGTTGAGCCTCGACTCACGCGTTGGGGTATTTTCAATTTCAGTTTTTTATGTTTCTCAAAGCCAACTCATATGACAGAGGTGAGTTGAGCTTTTTCAATTTCTGCTTTTTAAAAATCAACTCATGTTACAGAGGTGAGTTGAGCCTCGGCTCACACGTTGAGGTATTTTCAATTTTAGTTCATATGTTTCTCAAAGCCAACTCATATTACAGAGGTGAGTTAGGCTTTTTTTTCAATTTCTGCTTTTCATTTTCTCCTTTTCAAAATCAACTCACATTACAGAGGTGAGTTGAGCCTCGGCTCACATGCGGAGGTATTTTCAATTTCAGTTTTTAATTTCTGTTCTTCAAAAGGACCAACTCATATTACGAGAGGTGAGTTAAGTCTCAAGTCACACACTGGGGGCACTTTTAATTTTTGATCCAAGAGAATTAACCCATATTGCGAAAGTTCGCAGGCTAGGCTAGTTTCAATGTTTGTTTTCAAGTAAAGAATAAAGGGTGGAGCTGATCGAAGAATCAGATTTTGCCTTCCTAAAGTTGCAGTGAAGCAGGTTGAAGTTACAAGAATCATCTTCCTGAAGTCGCAGTAAAGCAATTAAAGATACCAGATTTCATCCCTGAAGTTACAATGATGCTGATCGAAGATACAGATCTTGCATCCCTGAAGTTGCAGTGGAACAGGTTGAAGTTACAAGTTTCATCTTCTTGAGGACATATCGGGGCAGATTGAAGATACCAAGATCTCATCTCTGAAGTCACAAAAGAGCAGACCACGACAAATTTTATACCCTTGAAGATGCGAGCAGATTGAAGCTACAAACCAAAGCTACAAGATGCGATGGAGTGAACCAAAGCTACAAGATGCGGTGGACTTGAAAGGGGTTACCTGAACAAGAAAAGCAACAAAGAAGTCAAGATGGGGCAAAACCAGACAAAATTGACCTTTCTTTACGTCTTTGCTCTATTACTGTTACACGACAATGAACAAAGAGGGGCAGCTGTCATAGGCCAATTTTGGCCATTACAAAATTAAAACCCAATGTCCATATTACAAACCCACTTTACAATTTAAAATCAACTTAACCCAAAACCACTAACCTATCCCCATACAAATTCAACACAAACCCTTAACCAATTAACCCCAAATCGTTAGACTCAACTAAACTTAAATTACCCTTGGCCCAATTGAGACCCAAATGCCTGTTCAGCCCAACAGCATTCAGAAACCCTAGCCCCGTTTTTGCCCACTTGCGCAGCCACCTTCTGCCCACTTATTCTGCTGCCACCGCCACAGGTCCCATCCGCTGTCATTCCACTACCATTGACCAGCAAAAAGAAGACAGAACAATCAAGTAGCGAAACAATTTGTAAAAGGCTATAAAAGCCAATTCAAACAACAATGTAAGGGACCCCGATTCCAAACAGAATAGAAACAGAGAGATATCGGTAGTTTTAATACATACTCGATATTTTTAATACAATATCAAAGCCATATCCAAACAAAACAGTGAGAGCATCAATACAAAAATCAATCAAGAACACAAGCAACGATAACCCAAAACATCGAAAACGCGAAATAGCAGAATCAAATCGGAGGGAAAGGTACTTACGTTTCGTTTTTTTTCCTTTTACGAATCTGTTAATACAAAATATACATTTATCTTCCTATTTACAATAATAATAACTAAAGTATTAAAAAAAAAGGAAAAATTTAGAATTTTTTACCTGTAGCCGGCGCCGACAGACGGCGGTCCGGTGGCCGGTCCGATGGCCGGACCCTGACCGGGCCCTCCCGGGATCCCCCTCTCTCTCTTCCTTCCCTTTCCCCTCTCCCTTTCTCTCTCTTTTTTTCTTTCCCCGGTAACAAATGGCCAAAAAAAAAATTGTCTTTTATACTACTTGAATCCTGGTCGGGTCGATCCGACCCGACCCAAGAGGATCCGCGTGTTTTTTAACACAGAAGGGCAAATTGCGCATTTGCCCTTCCGCTTTTTTATTAATTCGTGATTAAGTTTTTAAAATTATAATTTGGCCCTAAAATTCGTCCCGTTTTTCAATTTGGTCCCCTTTGCAACGACACCGTTTCGAGGCATCGGGAAAATTCCATTTTTGGTCCCCTTAAGTTTAACCCGTGTTCTAATAGGCCCTCTTTTTTTCGTTTTTATCCCGAATTCGCCCCAAAGATCCCGTTTTTAATTCGATTTCGTCCCTATTTACTTTTTCATTATTTTATTTTAATTTTAGTATTATTATTATTATTATTATTTTTATATTATTATTATTAATATATGTTTTGTTGTCTTCAATATATATATATATATGCATGTATTTAAGGAGTATTATTAATATTTGTTTTAACATTATTATTATTTCCTTATTATATTATTATGTAAATATTTTAATACTATATTTTTTATATCCTATTATGTACGTATTATTATATCTATTTTACTGTTATTATATTCATTTTTAATGCCAATATTATTATTACTATTATTATTATTATTTTATATTATTATATTATACCTAGTATTTTTTTTTAATCTTATACTTTATTATTATATTTGTTATTATGTTTATTATTTTCACTATTATTACCTATTACTTTATTTCTAATATTATTATTATATTGTATGCTCATATTGCTAGTATTATTATCACTATTATTATTATCGTTACCATCATTGTTCTCATTATTAACTTATATATATATTCGCATATGCATTTTTCATGAACATATTATTATCTTATATCATTATCACCATTTTTTACTTATATGTAAATATCCCATATTTGTTTTATACTATATATTTCATGCATCCTTAATAACTATGTTTATATATAATATATATATTATGCACATACATTAGTAATATTAGGTATTTTCTTTATATATAATATTATAAGTTGTTCTCTAATGTATATATATGATATATATTTGGTACTGTGTTATGTATATACCTTTTAACATTTTTTACATATATATTACGCATACCTATATTATATTTCCGACAACTATATTATGTACATATTATATTTTTATATACCATATTTTTAATGAACTTTTCATCCACATTATTATGTATATATTTTTACATATTATTATTAGTAGTTGTTTTTTTAAATATTGTTATTAGTTCTAACATGTATATATTGCATGTATTGCTTAATATTGCATTAAATACATATTTTTATATGTTCGTATATACTTTTAATACTATATTGTTTATGTACATTTTTTTTATGTCTCACGTATATACTTTAATATTATTATTATTTTGTTTATTATCATATACATTGCTAATGTCTTATAATCATTGTGTTCATTATTTGTCCCATACATTCGTGACTTTGTACTGTTTGCGCATTCTGAATTAAATACATGTTTCAATTGCATTTCATTACAATGTTGATACAAGTTCTTTTTCGAAGTATCTTTTTATGTTTTTTAAAAATAAGGCATTGTGCCAATTTTAACATTAAGCATGTGATTTCATCGCTATGTTGGGTGAATCACGATTGGCTTGTGTTAAAACGGGACATCCTCCTAAGAAGTCAAAAAGTTTAAAATTCTTGATTTTAGCCGGATTGCGATTAAATGTTTAAGTTGGACTCGTATTTTTGAAAATTAAGGCGACACGTGTTTATTAAGATACCAATTTTGGGCGTCGCGGGGGTGCTAATACCTTCCTCGCGCGTAACCGACTCCCGAACCCTATTTTTCTCTGAATTTTGACGCAGACCTAAACTCGGCCTTATTCTACCCGAAAATAAATCTTTGTTAAAGAGAGGTTTTATTAGGTGTCCGATCACACCTAGAAAAAAGATCGGTGGCGACTCCCTTGTTTTAATAAACTCGAAATTCAGATTTCAAATTTCCAATAAATTGCCACAATTAGCGACCAAAGCTGCGAAGCTAAAATTTTACGTCGCTACACTGAGTTTTTCCTGTGAATTATTTAGGTTTTCACTTGAAAAATTTTGACTCTTTTTTTTTTAATAATGAATTGAGTTACAAGAAAAAACTTGCTTTCATCTCCACAACTAAATAGCTCAGTTCCCTGTAATAATCCATATATTTGTTTAGAAAAATAAAATTAATTTTTAAAAATTGAAATGAGTGACCAAAATGAAACATTATTAAAGTTGAGTGACTAAAATAAGTATAAAATAACAATGAATTAATGATAGGTAATCAAAATGAAAAATGATTTTTAACAGTAGTACTTAAAAAAAAGTTATTAACAACAATGCCTAAAATGAAACCTTTTATTTTTTGGTGCTCAAAATAAAACTTATAAAAATTTGGTGATTAATTCGTAATTTACCCTAAAATAAATTTTTTTAAATATTATGTACAATAAATTTAAGCTTTTGCTAATGAAAAAAAAAAAGAGTATGATCATAAAGAAAAAAGAAATTTTATTTCTAAAGGTTTTTTTTTTTGAAAAATTTTATTATAGGTTCTGATCATATCAGTTTTTTTTTAGACAATATCTAGAACAATCCATTACCCCTCCCCAACCAATGTATTTTAGCGCTTTTGAACATATGTCTACTCGTATTAGTAATAATGTTTATGCCAATTAAACTAAAATTCAATCAGCTTCCCTAATAAAATCTATTAATATATCTTATTAGGGAAAAAAATCTATAAATTAAACTATAGAAATAAAAAAATTATTAATTATATTTCATTTAAATAAACATATGGCATTTCATTTCAACACTTAAATTCATGTAGCAAGACTAGAGATGTGCATGGGTCGGGTTCGGGCTGGGTTTTATTAAAAATTCAGGCCCATTTGTTAAGCTCGGGCTCGACCTGGCCCAAAAAATGAGCTTAAAATTTTGCCTAAGCCCGATCCAGATAAAAATGCTAAAACTCAGGCCTGACCCGGCCTGCCAATATTAATTTTTATATAATTTTAAAATATATATAATACATCAAAAATACTAAAAACATCAAAATAAATATTTTCCAACAAATTAAAAATAAATTTTAAAAAATATGTATACTTAAATAACACTAAGATAGATGCAACTTAACAAGCAAATGTTTTTAAAATAATAACAAACTTAACAATAAAATAAGTTTTATACAATATCCAAACAATAGCAACAAAATAGTAGCAACATAATAGTAAAATGGTAGCAAAATAGAGAGAAAATAATAATAAAATAATATTAAAAAATAGATTTTTTGTCATTTATTGAATTTGGGCCTGGCTGGGCCTGGGCAAAAAATGTCTTACTCGAGGCTCAATTTTTTTGTCCAAGCCCATTTTTTGAGCCTATATTTTTACCCAAACTCTCTCATATTTCGGGCAGGCCTTCGGGCCGAGTGACCTGACCCATGAACAGGTCTAAGCAAGACTATGTGCATAACATTTCAAAAAGAAAGTTGTAAATAAATTATAGCTTCATATTTTGGTTAAGTCATACTAGTTTGATGTATTTTTATTTTGTTTTAATTAAAAAAATTTTCAAAATTATATATGAAGTTTGATTCGATGTGCAATTTGATATAACAATTTTAATTTAATATAGTTATATACATGAAACTTTAAGTAAAACGTACACATAAAATTTTAATTTTATTCAAATGTACATATTTAAATAAATACTTCGAATTTATTTTTATATTAGATATATATATATAATTATTTATATTGCATTATTTGTATTACATTTATATTAAATATATATAATTAATATTTCATTTATAAAATTGTTCAGAATCAAAATTCATATATAATATTGCATTGAACTAAATTTGATGTATAATTTTAGAATTTATCTCAAATAGTATATGTATATAGAAGGAAGTATGTATTTTAAATAATTATAAAAAAGACTATGACTAAAATGCATTATTTTGATATAATAAGGAATTTTTTAAAATTTTAAATTTTTTAATAAGATAAAAATATTAAAGAAAAAAAATATAAAGAAAATGAAAAATGAAAGATAAAAGCAAGCCTTTAAAGAAGGCCCAAAGACAAACGGCACCGTTTAAATTTAGGGTTTATCAAATCCCTCAATCAGATCTATAAATAATTGCCAAAACCTAAAACCCTTTACCAACCTTATATATATATATTTTTATCTATTCTCCTCATTAAGGGTTTCAGGCGTTCACAGTTTCTTTTCAAATGTAATGTACTTTTTTTTAATTTCGTGTTTTATCGATCAATTGATGAGAAAAATAAAACTGCAACAATATGATTGGATTTATTCCATGATTACTTGTATTTAAGTCTCTGATGATCTTCCTTATTTATATCTCTTGAAATTTCTTCGAAGAGAATGTATATGATTTCTCTTCAAATATTTTGAGATATGATGAGGTTTAATTTGGTCCGTGTTTCTGACTAAACCGTGACCGAAAATATTTTTAACCAAACTCTGATCTCAATATTGCATCATTTTTTTTTTTTTTTTGGCTATTTTGAGCTGAAATCTTTGAGAAATAATTAGAGTTAATTTCTTATGTTTTTTTTTGGTTTTTTTTCGTGGATTACTTGCTTTTCTGAAAAAGAACAGATTCTGCGTGGACTTAGATTATTTGAGTTTGGATTATTATATTTTTTATTCAAAGTTTTTTGGATTGACTTTTTTAAACTCAAGGTGCTTTCGTATTTAGAATTTATAGGTTTGAAATTTCTCAGATTCAAATTGGTTTTGTTTTAGATTATCATAATTGTTTATCATATTTTTTATTCGAAATATCTTGGATTTGGATTTGTTAGGCTTAGGCGCTTTCGTGTTTAGAATTTTTGGGATTTAATTTTTTCATATCCGGACTGATTCTGGTTTAGATTATCAAATTTTTTATTTGAAGTTTCTTGGATTTGGATTTGTTAAGCTTGGGCGCTTTCGTGTTTAGAATTTTTGGGATTTAATTTTCATATCCGGACTGGTTCTGGTTTAGATTATCAAATTTTTTATTTGAAGTTTCTTGGATTTGGATTTGTTAAGCTTAGACGCTTTCGTGTTTCGAAATTTTTGGATTTAATTTTTTAATATCCAGACTTGTTCTGGTTTAGATTATCATATTTTTTTATTTGAAGTTTTCTGAATGTGGACATTTTTAAACTCAGGTTCTTCATATTTAGAATTTTTAGGTTTGAATTTCCTTGGGTCTGGTTTAGATCATCATATTTTTTGTAAGTTTTTTGAATTTAGACTTTTTTTAACTCAAGTGCGTTCATGTTTAGAAATTTTATGATCGAATATAATGCTCGTCTTTTCTTAATAGAAAAATATTGATGGATTAACTTACAAATATAAATATTAATTAGTTTACCTGTGCGAAGTATTAAATGATTGTATTTGATAATAAAAATAAATATTAATATAGAAAAAAATTAAATTTTGTATTTAAATATTATTAATAATATATGTATAATTTGAATAAAATATTTTTGCTTTTTAAATTTTATAACATCGTTGCATACAAACTTTAAGTTAATAGCTTAAAAAAAGTTTGATAAATAGAAGGATTATTATTATTAACTTACAAGGTACATGAATATTAAAATTTTGGAGAAAATTTGAATTCAAAATAATTCAAATATCAGTTAAGATGTTTTTTTTTTAAACAATTTTAAATAAAGTAATCTTGTCTTTATTATCATGTAAGATATTTGTTTGGAACTGGCAAGTGGAAATTTTAATGAAAATTTTAGCAAAAGCTCTTACTAGAACTCGTTTTGATTTATCAATATTTTTAATGAAAAATCTTAGATATTTTGATAAAAATATTTAAAACTACTGCTCATGATAGAGGGTGAAATACCTAAAAATGTTGATTTTTTAATAGAATTATTAGATTTGGTTGATTTTGGAGAGAGAAGGAAAATGAGTTTAATTGGATATATATTTTTAGCGGATTTGGCATAAAAATGTGTTCAGTGTTTGGTTTTCCTTCTATACGGTTTAGGGTTTTTTAATTTTAGGGTTCAAGGGATTTTGTTTAGGATTTTTATAGGTTTTTGTAGTTTAAGTTATAGAGTTTTAATGTTTAGGTCCTCAAAAATATTTAGGAAAATTTTAAAATTTTAACATTTTTTATATATTTTTAGAATTTTTTATAATATTTAGGTTTGGTGGAAACTATAAATTTTAGAGTTGTTATAAATATTGAGTTTTAAAAATAATAATATTTTTAAAATTTTAAAATTATTTTGAATTTTTTTTGCTATTATTTTGAGACTAATTTAGTAATTTTTAAAATTGATAGGTATAAAAAAAGTATTTACACCAAATTACTTTTCAAATTATTTGAATTGTAAAATTTAGGTTGATTTGAAATTGAAACTCGAATTACTTGATTTGATTAAGTCGAAGTTTGTATTTTTTATTTTTTATTTTTTTATTCAAATCGAATTTTGGTTACTCATAGTTTGTGGGAGTTTTGGTTACTTGTAGTTTGTGGTAGGTGGAGGTTGACTTGAAATGTTCAAAAAAATATTATCTCGAGATTCTTGGGGGGTGATTGGCAACTTTGTAGGGGTTGAAATTGGGAGAGTGAAAACGCAACCAACAAGGTGCTACCAAAAACAATATTTATTTAAAAATATTTCATATCCAATATCTGTATAATTTTATTGATTAAAATTTAGCTAAACAATTAAGATTTACATGACAAGTACAAAAAAAAAAAATCATGTGTCGTTGAGTAGAATGTGTGCCATAATGGGGTGGTTGTCGATTGCAAGATAGATTTCTTCTTCGTTGAATTTATGGTTTTGACCCCTTTTCCTTTTCGCCTTCATTCGTGGTTGTTTGTAGTTTGCTTCTCGATTATCATCGTGTCACATTCGTTTTACGAACATGTGATTGCGAAGATGGTTCACCTTGGTAGACCAATGATCCTAAAGGTGTTTGCATCACCATCGACAAATAAGTATATTGTCCCATACACTAATGACATAAAATACAGTGTAACACCCCTAACTCGAATCCATCGTCGTAACAGGGTTACAAAGTATTACTAAAAATTTTAGATCAGATAATAGGCATTTCACATCAAATACAATGCTAAATGGAAACCCTAAGGGTTAAACAGAAGCTCATAAGAGCTAAACGGAAACCTATAAGGGTTGAATTAAAGCTCAGAAGAGCTAAACGAAAACCCATAAGGGTTAAACTGAAGCTCAGAAGAGCTAAACAGAAACCCATAAGGGTTAAACTAAAGCTCAAAGGAGCTGAACTGAAACCCGGAAGGGTTAAATTGAAACTCATATGAGTTAACGGAAGCTCATGAGAGCTAAACGGGAAGAAAACATGAGAATTTGCAACAAATACTAAATCTCAGTTTACTTGGGTAATTCACCGTCAATTCCTCTTTTGCACTGAACGATTGTACTCATTTCTTGCGTTCTGTTCCTCCGTAACACTCGACTCAATTTCATAACTTTAGCACGAAATGTTCTTATTTTAAAATAACTAATATAAATAAATACTAATTATCATTCAAAAATGATTTAAATAATTAATGATTTAATCGTACGAACTTAATTGATGTAATTCGTAGAAGTTGTAGCGATTTAGGGCTTAATCCGTTAATTTCTCTTTTCCACGTTTATCTTCGGATTCTTGTTCTATAATATAAAATTATTCATCTATTAGCATCTAATTTAATTCTAATTCACTTCACGATTTATGTCCCTCAATTTTTCAAAATTACACATTTACCCCAAATTTTATCATCTTTACACTTTAGTCCCTAATCAATTCACTTATTAATTGAACTTATTTTTCTTAATTAAAAATTTATTTTATCATTTTAAACTACTTCACAACCTTTAAAAACCAGAATTTCAACACTAAATGTAATGACCCAAAATTCACGGGCACCGGAAAAATGAGTCATAAGGCCTCCGTCTTAGTAAACCAAGTTAGAAAATAATTAATAGAAATATTTGTGTGTATATTTGTGTGATTAATTAAGTTTGGATTAGGTGAATATAACTTAATTAAGATAATTTAGGAAAAAGGATTAAATTGAATAGAGAATAAAAGTTAAATTATAGATTAATAGAAAGAAAAAGGGGCTAAGATGGCAATTATGCCAATCAGCATAATTGAAGCGGCAATTGTTGATAAAATTTAAGTTTTATTGTTTGTTTATATAAAATTTTAATGATTATAATTACTTTATTTTTTTATGGTTTTATACAAATGTTTATTTATATATTATTATTGTAATTGTAATTTGAAATATAACAAATAAAGACAAATGTAGGATGATAAATGGTGCATGTGTAAAATGTGTATTTATACACTTGTATTATAATTATGAATTTAAGTAAAAAGATATTTACTAATTAAATAATAATACTATAAGATTTTTGTTTAATAAAAATAATTAAAATATTGAATGGTAATGATACTAGACAATTGTAAGGATAAAATATATACAAGTGTAATAATAATATTTGTTATAAATAGATATTTTATAAATATTAATAAATTAAGTAAATAAAAGTAAAAAGAAATAAAGAAAAGAAGAACAAAGAAACATACTAGAGAAACAAACGAAAGTTGGGAAAGAAAAGAAGAAAGAAAAGAAAAAAAAAGAAATTGGGGAATTGAAGCTTACAAGTTTGAAAGGTAAGTCAATTAAGCCTTTATTCTTTAATTTAAATGTTTTAGAAGCTTTAGAATTGAGTTTTGTTGAAACTAAGTGGAAGTTATGAAGGTTTTTAAGTTTTTGAGTAAAGTTTATGTTGGATAAATGGTTGAATTAAGGGCCTAATTGATAGAATTATTGATTAGAAATGGTTAAGGGATTAAATTGTAAAAGAGATTATAAGTTTTGTGTTTGAGGGGCTAAATTGAAAGAAAGCTTGCATTAAGGTTTTAATATGAACATTTGATAGTTAAAAGGAATATGGAAGGAAATTGAGTAGAAATAAAGTAGTAATCAAGCTAGAAAGTAAATGGGTTCAATTGGGTTAAATTAGAAATTAGGTAAAAATTTAATATTTAATGTGAAATGTGTGTGTAATTTATAATTTGAAATTATATAATTTTGTAGCTAACAAGGAACCCAAGACGTTGAATACGAAGGGGAAAGAAAAGTGATCGAGGAATAGCTCGAGAAAAATATCGGTTTATATTATCATAATTCATGTTATTTATTATTATGTGTTTAATTTTATTATATATATGCATGGAATTGAAATTGAGACAAGTAGTGATATTTGATTTGAATGTGATTGGATATGATTGATGAATATGTATATTTATATATATGTGAAATTGTTTTATGAATTATATGTGTATCAAAGTGAAAATGGGTGACGATGTGAATTGGAAACAATTTATGTTTGAAATGAGAAAGATGTGAAAAATGTGATCAGAGTGTTAATTGATGTGAATTTGAATGATCGTGATTAATTGATAAGTGAATTTGATATTGAAAGTGAAATTACTATGTGATTCTGATACCCTATTAACTAGTCGGGCTAGGGTGGATATAGTTGGCATGCCATAGGATTGGAAGAGTTCAGGGATTCTTTGACCTCGAGTCGATGAGACACTTGGTGTGTCATATTACTTCAGATAGATTCGATGAGGCGTTGGTCGCCACTTTCCTTCGGCTTAGCTGATGAGACGTTGGTCGTCACTTATTTGCTTTGAACTATCCAATGAGGCGTTGGTCGCCACTCTGATGTGTTTGGTTGGATCCGTGTATCCGCCAAAGTCCGAGTCATGTTAATAGGGGTAAATAAGCGAAATGAGTAAGTTATCTGAATTTGATTACTTAAATTATTGAATGAAAGGTGGAAGGAATTTTGTAATATGAAATGTGAAATGAAATTTGTACAATGAGATTGAAGGCATGAACCAAAAGTTCATGAAGTATTTATATTTGAAATGTAAATTGAGTAATTATATGTGGTTGAGAGATGAACCAAAGGTTCATGAATTATTAGAATTCCTATTGATGAGATATTGATTCAAATATTGGAAATGATGCAATGTAAATATGATAACTTAGTATGAGATTATATGTATGATTTGTAATTATCTATGCATGTTTATGATATTTGATTGTAGTTATAAATTTGAATTATGATAATACCACTGAGTATTTTCAATACTCAGCGTACGGTTGTTTTTCGTGCGCAGGTTAGGTAAATTTAAAGTCCGGCTCAGCATCTGAATCAATCCCGGCTTTAGCTCAATTTTTGGTAATGTATCTATCTTTTGGAAATGTGGCATGTACTAGGTTTGGTGTTTGTCACTTGTAAATGTTTTATATTTTGATTGTAAATATGATACATAATCTTTAAGAAGTTTTTGATATGAATAAATGAATATTTACTAAGTTTGAAAAGCATGATGATGTTATTTGATTAAGATTTATAAGTCAATGATTTGGGCATGAATTAGGAATGTTTAGTGGGTGAAAGTAGCTTAAAAATATTGAAAAATGATGTTTTCACATGGCCAAGCCACATAGGCGTGTGCCCAGGTCGTTTGGTAAAGTCAGAATCGCCCACGGGCTAGTCCCACGACCATGTGTAACAAGTCAGATCTGCCCACGGTCTGGCCCCACAGCCATGGGAGCCCCACGGGCAGGCCACACAAGCATGTCTCAGGCCACACGGGCATGTGCCCCTATTTTCAAAGAAAAGTTTCTAAAGTTCTCGGTTTAATTCCAAATCACTTCCTAAGCTTATTTTGGGCCCCGTAGGCCCATATCAATGACTTTTTGATGAAATTTGAAAAGTTTTAAATTGAAATACTCATTATGACTCGGTTTTATTTGTTTATTGGTGTTTAAGTTCGGTAATGCTCGTAGCCCTATTCTGGCGACAGTTTAGGGTTAAGGTGTAACATCCTGAATTATGGCCTAGTCAGAACAGTGGCTTCGAGGCTACAAATTCGACCAGAAAAATATTATTTTGATTATATTTTTATGATTTACAATTTCACGAAAAAATTTCATGAAAATTTCATTTGAAAATTTCGACGTTTGGGCACTCAATTTGGTAAAAAGGACTAAATTGTAAATAATGAAAAAGTTGAGTTCCATCTGTTAGAAGTGTTTAATTGTTATGAAGTTTTAAATTTAAGGTCCTTAAAAGGTAATTAGACCATTGGATAATTTGATGGACAAAAATGGGCATGAATAGGACAAAATTGAAAGAAAAGCCTTAAGGGTATTTTAGTTATTTAGTGTTTTAATTGAGTAAAAGACAAAATAAAAGAAAAAAATCTGCTCATTCTTCTTGCTATGGCCGAATGTTTCATGGGAGAAGCCATGGCTAGGGTTTCAAGTTTTCCAAGCTCAATAGTAAGTGATTCCTAGCCCCGTTTTTAATATTTTTCGTATTTTTGAAATCCTTGCATCATAAGCTACCTATTTTTACTATTATTTTGAGCTAGGGTTCATGTTTAAAAATTGACCCATGCTGAATAATTGTGTATTTTGATGGGTTATGGTAGATTATGCATGTTTAAGGTTAGGGAAACGGTTTTTACCAAGTGATTTTCGACGAAAACATCCGAAAGGACTAAATTGCAAAAGTTATAAAATTGGTCATGAGTGTGTGTTTTAATGAGAATTGTGGGCTGCTATATGCATGAAATGATTCAGTTAGGCCTAAAATGCAAAGAAATTGAATAAAAGTTTATCTACGAGACTAGGGGCAAAATCGTAATTTTGACAAACTTTAGGGGTAAAATTGTAAAAATATAAAAGTGTGATTTTTGGACTAATTTGAATAAGGTGATCGTTAAATGAGCGTTATTTGATATGTTAGATCGGGAAAACACGAAATTCGGACCTAGAACGAGGTTATGGGCTAAGTCGAAAAAGTTAGCCATTTTTGCATTCGAGGTAAGTTCATGTGTAAATATGGTAACATAATTGTTATTTTAATTAATTTAATGTTATTTATATGATATGATGTTATTATCATGAAATATTATGCTTTGTGAATTATTATTTAGTAATATGCAAATTATGTGAGCTAATTGATAAATGTGAAATGCTATCAAGTATCGGTTCCGGCATTCCGAGGAAGACGAAAAAAATGTGTGATTGAGGAAAATCCTGTTTGAACCTTGGGAATAGATTAGGATACGAGTGACATGTCACTAAGATGATTGAGTTCCGAACTCGTTGAGTTGAGTCCGAGTTCGTGAGATGTAACTAGGCATCCGAGCTCGTTGAGTTGAGTCTGAGTTCACTTATGGATGCGAACGCCTGAGCTCGTTGAGTTGAGTCCAAGTTCGCTTATGGGCGGGTTACATGGTAGCTTGGCTACATAGATTCCGTAGGCTATTGAGTTTGTCTAGCTAAGGGTATGACATTTATGTGCATACAATCCGTGTATCCAAATTATATTTCGATGTGTTCAACGGGTGAATCGTAAGTGAATAAGGAGAATATCTAAAATGAAGGGGACATGTTGGTAAGTTTGGTGAATGAGAAAATTTGACAGGTATGAACTTAAACTCTCGGGTTGCGAACTTGGTAAGACAAGATTGTGGTAAGATAGCAAATATACTTGTAACATGAATGTCTTAGTGATATTTATGCAATTGATGTTTATGTTGAATTGTACGATTATGTTACTTGCTATTTGCATGTGAATTTACTAAGCATTTATTCTTACTTCCTCCCTTCTACTCTTTGTAGTTTTGACAAGCCAACTTGGAAATCGGGAAGGTCGAAGGCTCGCTCATACTATCCGTGGACCACCTCGGTATAATGGCTTATATATTTTGATGTATGGCATGTATAGCATTATAATCATTTTGTGTAAATAATCTTATGATATGACTATTGAGTGGTAAGGAAATGCTCGATAATGATTAGCCATTGGAATGGCTAATTATGATCATATTTGGTGACATGTACGTTTAATATGCTACTTAGTCCATGAAAATCCATAAAAAGGTGAAATTTGCTATAAAACAGAATCATACAGTAGCAGTGATGTGAGTTTGAAAATTCACTAAAAATAGTAGAGACAGAATTAGGTGGTGAATAAAATATGTAACTGAAGCTCATTGAGTCTATTTTCATATTAAATAATCAAAACATGTAAATGAGTTGTATTTTATAAGATATTGAAGTTTTTGTGGAACAGGGTCAGAGTAATTCTTGGATCCCCTGTTCTAACTTTAGAAATTCACCAAAAATTGTAAAAAAATAATTAGGATTCATACTTTATATTCAAAGATTCCTTATTGAGTCTAGTTTTAGTAGAAATAAATGGAATAGTCATTTGAATTTTGTACAGAGAGAAAAGTGATTCGTAGTGAACAGAGGTCAAAGCAGTTGAACACTGAAACAGAGGAAACTTTAACTAATAAACTGTACTAATTGGCCTAACCAAAAATTCTAGAAAAAAAATTAGTAAATAGATATATGAGTCTAGTTTTAAAGAAAATTTACGGATCTTAATTTCAAGTTTTGTAACTCGAGATATGATTTTTTTAGCGACTGTGACGCAGATGGACAGCTTATTACAAATGCTGAAATAAATAGTTTAAAATCGTTTAAGTGACAAATTAAGTTTGCTAACTCCTCAAACTCGACTCTGGTAACGGTCTCGGGTAAGGGGGCATTACATTTGGTGATATCAGAGCAGATTTAGTCGGTTCTCAGACTAATGCGTTGTATGTACGGGTTTTGCTATACATGCCATATATATATATATTGTGATAGTGTGACGACTTTTGACCTTTCAAATAATTTTTTTATAGTAAATGGATCCCGATCTAGTGTGACTGATGATGTAGAGAGTAATGCACCAGCTCCGGCTGAAGGGGCGGTGCCGACTGAAAACCCACCTCCTACTCTTGGTCAAGGAGTGGGAGAATAGCCATAAGTATGATCAAAGGTTGAGAGTGGTTGTCAAGTAAATAATAGAGTTAAAAAAATAGTAGATTAATTCAAGAGATTATTTGATTTATACAATGTCACAGTTGATGAAAAAGTTAACCTTGGTAGATTGACATTCCCCCATCTTCTATTGGTATCCTATTTTGTTATGTCTGAGATGAAAGTTGACAGTGAGTCCGTATGAAATTGTTCTTATGGTTCTTTTGGCTATTGTTCTATTTATATTTGTATGGAATATGTCTTATCTCTGTTATAATTGACATTGGAATGTATGAACGATGTTTCTTTTCCTTTTGGTTTTCTCTACGAAATCGTCAGAATTCCTATCATTTCATATGAGTGATGCTCTCGGACATTCATTATGGTATTGTGTCTCGGATTCCATCACCTCGGTCTTCTCATCATTCTTATTCCGTAAGTTATCAAATATGGCTTATTTTGAAATCGAGACCGAAGAAAGTGTGAATTATGATAGTCAAGTTCAGATAGTATATTGATTTTGTTTTTTCGGATAAAGTTATCCCATTTATGAAAGTTTGAATGGTCCGGACATATTAGCAAAGTTGAAAGTATTATTAACTAAAGCTTTAGTTTTGAGTTTAGTTTGAATTAAGTAAAGAATTTATAATTTTTCAATGATACTCTAGTAAATGGATTAGAATGTGTCATTGTCAAAATGTGAAGTGATGGTTCATGTTTTCGGATGGTAAATAGCACCTTAAAAAGGACCTGTTCGGATAGTGATTTAGAGACAGTTAATATTATGTCTGTATTGAGAATTTAGTGATGTTGATTATTTGACAGAGATTGTCATATGCTCCCAAATCTCAAGAGTTGAATGTATCTAGTAGCATAAAGAAATCTGAGTTTAAGACAGTATTAATGACTTGAGTTGTTGAAAGATTGTGAATAATTATTGATTAACTAGTGACAGAACAAGAGTAGTTATTGATGCGTGTATGGAAAATCCCTATTTACCTTGTGTGAGTTGGTTATTCGATTGATCTCACTTGACGATGATTTGATTTTAGTTAAATAAAAAACTGAAGTGATGTTTACTTTGCAAGTTTAAAGAACTCAGGAATGTGTTAATGAGAGATAAGCAAAATGAGTACAATAAGGATCGACTTTTGATTCTAAACTTTAGATTGGAATTGATTATTGTTATTATTATTCTGAGATAGACCTTATGTATTGAGGAACTTAGAGTTATTACAGAGAATTTTGCACAGAGCTTATAGTAGTATCTAGTTTATTCATTCAAAAAGAAATAAGAAGTGCAGTGAATTGAAGTAAATGTTTGGTATACGGATATGAACTTGATATTCCTAATTTTGTATTTAAATGTTGCTTTGTCAACAGGATTAAGTCGAATGTCAAGTGCATTCAGGGTTAATACTGTTGGTGATAATATTGAAATAATGATGAACATGACTATTATGAACTTCGCATGGGATTTTCCTCACTTTAAGAATAAGAGAAATGCTAGCTAGATCATTCCCAATCGTTTATTGGAATTCGTATAATTATTTCAGTATGTATCGATTTTCGGTTTGATAAGATTGGTTGAATTATTTGTCTATAGAATAGTGACTTACATAAAGTGTTAATCTCTATTGATTTCGTGTATGACTTTGAGAGTTCTACAGATGTAAAACTTAGTTATATTGAGATTCGGATCGGTGACAGAATGTTGCTGAAAGTGTTATCTAGAAGAGGATTATTTAGTAATAGTTAGAAACTGTGAAGTGAGATGTCAAACCTCATTCCGGTAAGATTTTCGGGGACGAAAATCTCAAAAGGAGGGGAGAGTTGTAACATCCTGAATTAGGGCCTAGTCAGAATAGTGGTTTCGAGGCTACAAATTCGACTAGAAAAATATTATTTTGATTATATTTTTATTATTTTGATTATATTTTTATGGTCTACGATTTCACGGAAAAATTTCATGAAAATTTCATTCGAAAATTTCGACATTTGGGCACTCAATTTGGTAAAAAGGACTAAATTGTAAATAATGAAAAAGTTGAGTTCCATATGTTAGAAGTGTTTAATTGTTATGAAGTTTTAAATTTAAGGTCCTTAAAAGGAAATTAGACCATTGGATAATTTGATGGACAAAAATGGGCATGAATAGGACAAAATTGAAAGAAAAGCCTTAAGGGTATTTTAGTCATTTAGTGTTTTAATTGAGTAAAAGACAAAATAAAAGAAAAAAATCTGCTTATTCTTCTTGCTATGGCCGAATGTTTCATGGGAGAAGCCATGGCTAGGGTTTCAAGCTTTTCAAGCTCAATAGTAAGTGATTCCTAGCCCCGTTTTTAATATTTTTCGTATTTTTGAAATCCTTGCATCATAATCTACCTATTTTTACTATTATTTTGAGCTAGGGTTCATGTTTAAAAATTGACCCATGCTGAATAATTGTGTATTTTGATGGATTATGGTAGATTATGCATGTTTAAGGTTAGGGAAATGGTTTTTACCGAGTGATTTTCGACGAAAACATCCGAAAGGACTAAATTGCAAAAGTTATAAAATTGGTCATGAGTGTGTGTTTTTAATGAGAATTGTGGGCTGCTATATGCATGAAATGATTCAGTTAGGCCTAAAATGCAAAGAAATTGAATAAAAGTTTATCTACAAGACTAGGGGCAAAATCGTAATTTTGACAAACTTTAGGGGTAAAATTGTAAAAATATAAAAGTGTGATTTTTGGACTAATTTGAATAAGGTGATCATTAAATGAGCGTTATTTGATATGTTAGATCGGGAAAACACGAAATTCGGACCTAGAACGAGGTTATGGGCTAAGTCGAAAAAGTTAGCCATTTTTGCATTCGAGGTAAGTTCATGTGTAAATGTGGTAACATAATTGTTATTTTAATTAATTTAATGTTATTTATATGATATGATGTTATTATCATGAAATATTATGCTTTGTGAATTATTATTTTGTAATATGCAAATTATGTGAGCTAATTGATAAATGTGAAATGCTATCAAGTATCGGTTCCAGCATTCCGAGGAAGACGACAAAAATGTGTGATTGAGTAAAATCCTGTTTGAACCTTGGGAATAGATTAGGATACAAGTGACATGTCACTAAGATGATTGAGTTCTGAACTCGTTGAGCTGAGTCCGAGTTCGTGAGATGTAACTAGGCATCCGAGCTCGTTGAGTTGAGTCTGAGTTCACTTATGGATGCGAACGCCCGAGCTCGTTGAGTTGAGTCCGAGTTCGCTTATGGGCGGGTTACATGGTAGCTTGGCTACATAGATTCCGTAGGCTATTGAGTTTGTCTAGCTACGGGTATGGCATTTATGTGCATACAATCCGCCTATCCAAATTGTATTCCGATGTGTTCAACGGGTGAATCGTAAGTGAATAAGGAGAATATCTAAAATGAAGGGGACATGTTGGTAAGTTTGGTGAATGAGAAAATTTGACAGGTATGAACTTAAGCTCTCGGGATGAGAACTTGGTAAGACAGGATTGTGGTAAGATAGCAAATATACTTGTAACATGAATGTCTTAGTGATATTTATGCAATTGATGTTTATGTTGAATTGTACGATTATGTTACTTGCTATTTGCATGTGAATTTACTAAGCATTTATTCTTACTTTCTCCCTTCTACTCTTTGTAGTTTTGACAAGCCAACTTGGAAATCGGGAAGGTCGAAGGCTCGCTCACACTATCCGTGGACCACCTTGGTATAATGGCTTATATATTTTGATGTATGGCATGTATAGCATTATAATCATTTTGTGTAAATAATCTTATGATATGAATATTGAGTGGTAAGGAAATGCTCGATAATGATTAGCCATTGGAATGGCTAATTATGATCATATTTGGTGACATGTACGTTTAATATGCTACTTAGTCCATGAAAATCCATAAAAAGGTGAAATTTGCTATAAAACAGAATCATACAGCAGCAGTGACGTGAGTTTGAAAATTCACTAAAAATAGTAGAGACAGAATTAGGTGGTGAATAAAATATGTAACTGAAGCTCATTGAGTCTATTTTCATATGAAATAATTAAAATAAGTAAATGATCTGTATTTTATAAGATATTGAAGTTTTTGTGGAACAGGGTCAGAGCAGTTCCTGGATCCATTGTTCTAAATTTAGAAATTCACCAAAAATTGTACAAAATTAATTAGGAGTCATACTTTATATTCACAGATTCCTTATTGAGCCTAGTTTTTAGTAAAAACAAATGGAATAGCATTTGAATTCTGTACAGAGAGAAAAGTGATTCGTAGTGAACAGAGGTCAAAGCAGTCAAACACTTAAACAGGGGAAATTTTAACTAATAAACTGTACTAATTGGCCTAACCAAAAATTCTAAAAAAAAATTAGTAAATAGATATATGAGTCTAGTTTTAAATAAAATTTACGGATCTTAATTTTGAGTTTCGTAACTCGAGATATGATTTTTTTAGCAACTGTGACGTAGATGTACAACTTATTACAAATGCTGAAATAAATGGTTTGAAATCGTTTAAGTGACAAATTAAGTTTGCTAACTCCTCAAACTCGACTCCGGCGATGGTCTCGGGTAAGGGGGCGTTACATAAGGGGTGTTACACTAAACCCTAATTCCAAAATTTTTCACAATTAGTTCCTAAAAATCAATTTATACTAAAATCACTTAATAAAACCATCATCCAACAAAATTAAAGTTTCAATTCCATGTTTATTCATCATAAACATCCAGTACTCATTAATGGTAACTTTCAAAATCACCCATGAAATAAAAAACTAATGGGATAGATAGTTGGACTTAATTGTAAAAGTCCCAAGACATAGAAATTTCAAGGAAAAAGAAAGAATTAAACTTACATGAAGCTAGAATAAGAAAACCAGATTTGAGAGCTCTTCCATGGTACTTTTGCACAGAAAATTGAATAAGAAATGGTCTAGAAACTATTCAAATCAACTTTGGCCATGTAACTTTTGTTGTAATTCCAATTTTGTCCTTATCACATAAAAATCCTTTATTTTTTTCACGGTATGCCGCCTCAACCATTTAAAATGTTCCATTTGCCCTTTTAGTCCTTCCTTATTTAATTGTTAAGCTATTTAATCACTTTAGCAAGTTTTGCACCTATTTCAATTTAGTTCTTTTTATTTAATTGACTACCCAAACGTTAAAATTTTCTGATGAAACTTTAATATTATCTTATTGACACTCTGTAAATATTTAAAAAAAATATTTGTGGCTCGGTTTATAACACCGAGGTCTCAATACCTCTTTTTCTTAATTACTTTACCTATAAAAAACACAATTTACTATTTCAAAAATCTTTTAAAACTACATTTAACTTGTAAATATTAAATAATATGATGTACAAGCTCATTTTCCATATCTAGTGGTCTCAAATCACTGTTTCCAACATTATTGAAAATCGGGCTATTACAATAATCATGATTCAATAACGGGTATATCAATTTATACATTATGTCATTCCTAATTTAACAATAATCTCAAAAGTTCAACCATATGAACTTACTCAAATAAATTCAAACATATAATCGCACAATTAGGTTACACAAACTTACCTGGCTAAATTGCAGAAATACCAAGATTTGGGGGCATTTTGGTAATTTTCTATTTTCCTCAATTTTTCAACCGATTTTGATCTAAATTAATAATTTCATTCAATTTATTAAATTAGTCAATAAAATAATTCATTTCACTCAATTTGGTCATTTTTGATATTTTACAAAATTACCCCTAAAGTTTTACTTTTATTTAATTTAGTCCTTGAGCCCAAAACATGCAAATTAGCCATTTTTAATGTAACCCATGCTAAAAAAAATTCATATATAATTTCCTCCTCCTCCTCTCCATTCCACATCCTTAATGTATATATAATTCCACTATTTACTTATATGTTCATATCAACCTATCCACTTGAGTTATAGTCACTAAATTATTTATATCTTGAGCTACAGAATTCAAAATTAAGATCCGATTGATGTTTTTAAAACTAGATTTAAATATCTTCCTGCCATAAAATTTTAAGAATTTATAGTTTAGCCAATAAGTACAGTAAAATCTTCAAATTTATCCTTGTTCTATTGTTTGACAGCTTTGACATTTCCTTACTAAAAAATAATTATCTCTTAGTATAGGATTTGGATGATGTTTCTGCTTGTTGCTCTTGAGAATAGACTCATTAAGAATTTAAAAATATAAATTTAATCCCCTAATTATTTTTATCAAATTTTTTTATGATTTTCCAAAGTCAGAACAAGGGAACCCGAAATCATTCTGACCTTGTCTCACAAAATTTATTATAACTCATCGCTTCTTCTATGAAAAGCTAGACTCAATAATCTTTAATTTCATATTTTATTCATCCTCTAATTCGATTTCCACAATTTTTTGTGATTTTTCAAAGTTAACCTACTACTGCTATCCAAAACTGTTTTAGTGCAAGATATTAATTACCAAGTTTATAACACCCTCATTTCCTTTCTCTACAATATTTCCCATCACTTTCTCTTATTTATCAAGAAAATAGAACCATATATAAGAAAACTCTACATTAACATCATTTCCATGCTTTTTCAATAATATCAAACTTAAAAAATATATTAAAATCTTGATGTTCTTACCTTATTATATTGATTTCAATCTTTAACTTGATTTTCTCTCTCCTCCAGCTTCTATTTCTTGAATCTAACTTGATATTCTTGCTCCCCATAGTCTCCTTATTATTTTTCTCTCTTGGTAACCATGGAAATCCTTTTAATTTCTAGGTGAAAATGGTGATTTTTTTTGTAGAGGGGCCAAATTGTAAAGAAAGCAAAACTTTCTTTCTTCTCTTCTCTTCTATAGTGAAATGCATGGAAAGATGATGATAATTCTTCATCTTTCCTTCCTTTTATAATAAAATAATAATAATAAAATATCTCATTAAAATATTAATAAATAATATTTATCTAATTAAATAATTATAAAATATATTACACCATCATTACTTTTTGAAATTATCTTTCTAGCTAAATGACCATTTTGCCCTTTATGATCTTTTAAAATTCCACACTTGAGTCATCACTTAATTTGGTAAAATTGCGATTTAGTCCCTCATAATTCTTCACCTATTCAATTTAGTCCTAATTCATCCATTTTCCTTAGTTTCTAGATCATTACACTTTTAAAATATTTGCACTATTGGTCCTTTAAAATTTTCATATTTACACTTTAACCCCTTAAATTTTGATTATTTACTTTGGGCCACAAAACTTTTCTTACTTTTGCGATTTAATCCTTTCTTGAATTAATATGTCATAATATACTTCCTAATGATATAACTCAAAATTTCCCCTTTTTGTCACTTTTTTTTTTCTTATTTTACTATATCAAGGATAATTACTTACTGCAGAAATTTTCAGGGTATTATATACAGGCTTCTCGTCGGTACCGCAAACATAGTTAGTATAGGAATTATATTTGAAATAGTCGTTGTCTGATATGTCGATGGCATCAATGGGTAATATGGTGGGGATGGAGGTAGTTGTGCAAAAAGAATAAATACTTGGAGACGGTGTAAAAACAAAGAAAAGTGGCGTAAAGTGTGGTGCTTGTGAAAAAAAGACGGGGTTACTGGAAGCACCAGGATAAGTTGAGCCATACTAACCCGGGGGTGGTACAGTCATCGATGCCTCTTCTTGTATTGGTCTCGATAATGGACGTGCCTCTATAGCTGCTCTAGACCTTGAATTCTTAGGTGTTCGTTGTGGCCTCCTCGTATGATGTTGCCTACCCCTCACCACTTCTGATAGTACGGTGGTGTCGCATGTGTTGCGGTTAGCCAATATGGCCACACCCAATGGGGTGACCATGAAAGGCACGAGAGGGCCTAAGTTGGGGATTACCAATGTGTCTGAAAGGTTCCTCAATGTTGTAATTTGATGATTATGTGTTGTGGCGTTCAGCTTGAGTGTTCAGTAGATGAATGAACATAAACGAGACTACATCGACGATTGAGTTGAGACCAAGTTCGAGTTTATGTTTGATGTGCTTTGAATGTATCATAACCTTAGGCCTTAAAAGGCCCAAGATGGACTTGAGACTAAAACATTAACTCAATGTAACAAGGTTACTAAAGGTGTAACCCTCATTGACATAGTAAGTGGGAAGAGTGTCACAGTCTAGAAGTTACTATTCTAGTTATCAAGGTTGAGCTTTCCCCAAATGGTCTTTAGTGAAGTTAAAGTAAGTGATTGTTTACTTTAATCCTTTTAGTGATTGAGAAATATAACTCTTAACTAGGTCGGGTAAGAGGTCGAGTGGTTTAGGAATCTATTTGCGAAGATTCCTTTATAAGAGAATTGAGTACTTGCTTTAAAATATGTGAGGTTTGAAAGAAACTTAGCTAATTCACTAACTAAAGGGTTAAGTAGGAAAAATGTCCTTGATTTGTCGAGGGGGATGAGTCGTAAGCCCAGTGGTTAAGGACTTCATGGTGGATACGCAACTCAGTTTTCTAAGTTCAATGTGGTCAAATGAAACCATGTAAAGACTCATAGTGTACATTTTACCTATCTCTATGTCGAACAATGTACATGCATAAGGTTGAGCTCTTACCCTTAATAAATTCATATCCCAGAGTTTGGGTGGTCTTATTGAGACTGACTTGATGAATTCACTGATATGAGAGGTTGAGTTTTTTATTCTCAATGTGTCACACTTGGAAAAATTAAGCCTAAGTTGTGGCAGTGACTTTGGGTATTAAACTGAAGAACTTTCTATCTGGGTGGATTGATTGATAAAATATTGGATTTCAACCTTTAGTTTAGTTACTTTTGAACTCGAAACTTCTTAGCAGGAGACATGATGATTTAAGATATCTACAAATTTCTGTTGAATTGATTTTTGATGCTATTCTTTCATTTTTTTCGTTCTTTCTTCATCTTTTTATCTATTCTGTTCTAGAAGAGAGAATGATTAAGGAACATTATGCATGGAGCAAAGAGCTTGAAGTTTGAGCTTAAGAAATTGAAAATTTTCGTAGCTGGTAAGCATTCTAACCTATCTATATTAACAGATTTAAGAAAATGGAATAAAGTTAAGGATTTCAGTTAATCCATTGATTCTATTCTGTAATGGGTAAAGTTACATATAATCGTTAAATTTCCTCTGCATGTAAATAAATTATGGTTCTTATGATGATGAATTGTCTTCGTTGGATTTCTGAAATGTTTGTTGTGTTTAGTTGGCTAAAGAGGCTCAAGAAACAACAAAAAAGTTAAATAAATGGATTTAGTGTCAACGTCCAAGTGAGTTCCAGAACTCAGGTCTTAAATAAGTGATCACTTATTTTCAGTATTGTGTGCTAAGTATGTTAACTTAGTATTTTGCAAGTGATGAAATATTCTGTGGTTGAATGTTGTGCAAATGATAAATTATTCTATGACTGAATGTTGTGCAAATGATGAGTTATTCTATGGCTGAATGTTCTGCAAATGATGAGTTATTCTATGGTTGAATGTCGATGTATCATGATGTATGTTGTATGTTGATTTGCATAAGCATGACCGGTTGTAAGTTTAACCATGTGTAGATGAAATTTTTGGCATAATATGTGTCATGTATTTACAGTAGCATTGGTTGAGTGCTTGTGTATGAATGCATGTATATGAATCGTACGCAGAGTGTAGAGAGATGTACTGCTGGATGAAAGAGGGTGATATGTCACGTTGTGTACTTTTTGCCATATGTTATTTGGCTTTGCAGAGGTTTGAGTGGATTGAATGGGAATTAGTATTAATGGTATTCGATTTTACAGAGGTTCGGTTGGTTGGCACGTAGAATATGTGCTTATTATGAAAGCCCTTTACAGGTAGTATGAAAGACTTTTAAGGGTAGGATGAGATTCTGCGGAGTTTAAGGCTTTAAGTCATATGAATAAAAGTAAGTCCATGGCCATGGCATAATTTAGGTAGGTATGCCAGATTGCCTACATGGCACAATCTAGGGAGGTTTACCGTATTCGCTTGCATGACATAATCCAATAGAGGCTAGAGAGGTAGTTCGCATATCTGAATCTATTTCTATATGAGGATTCCTTTTAGAGATTTGCACTTTACGAGGTTGCATATGAAAGTCTGCCATATTCGTGAATTAGTATGCATGATTGATAAACCGTAAATTATTCATATTTTTACCTCATGCTTAGCCTAATTTGTGGATGAATTATCATTGAGTTTGTGGAATTTGGTGCTCCTAATCCTTTTATTTCATGTTTTATACTTAGGTGAGCATAAGGAAGAGAAAAAAGCAAGGAACGGGCCAAAAACGGGCAAGTTAGGCCCAAATCAATAATCACTACGGCCTGGAAGTTCGTCACATGGGCATGTCACACGGCTGTGCCACTTTAACAGGCCCGAGCACGGCCTCCACATCGACTCACATGGCGTGGCACACGGGCGTGTCCCTGTCGTGATGAAGTTCAATTCACTCGGAAAAGGCTACTTAGGGGTTAAGAAAGACACTCTAAACTCTATATAAAGACCCTAGGAGACAACTACAAGGGTGTACATTATTCCCACCAAGACGAGAAGTTCAAGGCAGGGAATTACTCGAAGGAAAGCCGATTGATCCATCTCAGAAGCCAGGATCTACATCAAGACAGAGGATCTCCCTTCTATCCTTTTAGGAATTTTGGGTTTTCTTATGTTTTGTTATTTTATTTATTCTGAGATGTTTCTTTTTATAATGATGAACTAAAACCCCAAATATCTAAGGGGGATGAAACCTAAGATGAATCTTGTTATTGTTATCTGAACTATATGATAAATATTTGATTTGTTCTTAATTGTGTTTTTAACTTTTGAATTGATATGTCTGGGATATTAATTTAAGTCGAATGTGCTTATATAGAGGAGCAAAAGTCCCTGTATAGGAGTAGATCAAACACAATTAAGCGGAATTGATCGCAATCCTAGACATAAGATGACGAAAATCTGCCGGATTAGAGTCAAATCTAATATGGGGAGACATAGATCGAATTAATGCAAGACTAGGGGTTTTAATTAGAAAGAGATTTCAATTAATCAACCTAGGATTAGTTGTTCTTATCCTCGACGGAGGTATTAACATAATTTAGGGATCTCTATGGATCAAGTCAAATGAAGAAATTGTCTAGTTCAGAGTTAGATAACAAGTGAAGTTTGGGTGGATTCTTCCTTAGGTATTGCACTCATCAATCAGTTTTCCCAAAAGCAATTTCCCAATTTACTCTTTGTCGTTCCTTTAGTTTAGTTTAAAATAGTTTACAACCAAACCCATTTTTATTTCTTAGCTAGATAATAGGAAGGAAGTTATTACTAGTACTTTTAGTTCCTTGGATTCGATATTCCGGTCTTGCCACTAACTATACTACTATTCGATAGGTGTGCTTGCCTTTTATCGTGATAATAGTTAGTTTCCAGGTACGATCGATTTTATTACTTCATCTCATCACGATCAATGACACTCCACCGAACTTGTTCTTTGGGTTCTATGACAAATTTATATGTGAAATTATTTCATACGAATGTCTATGAAACAACTTGCGTATAGGGATCTGCTTCTACATGTTAATGTTCATTTATGAACTCGTATGTATGAATTTGCTATGGTCATGAAGTTCTTTCAATGAATTTGTATGATAGTACTGGTATAGGGATCTGTACGCATAAGTCCTCCATATATAAGTATACATCTATGAATCTTTTATATGAATTTATATGTATAATAGTTCACCAGATTCGCTTACATGATAGTTATACGTCGAATTCCACCCTATGGAAGTTTGCAAAATAGTTCACGTATATGAACCCTATTTTATATAAGAAATCATTTTCTTACTAATCCGTAATGAATGAGTTGCCTATTCAAGCATGCATTTGTCGAAGTCTCTGCGTGAAATGTATATGTATTCGCAAGTATGAAACCATATACTTGAGTCTGTTAGGACATATTATTAATAGTAGTTTGCAACAAAAACCATTTACCGAGACCTACCTCACTTGGCTACCAGTATCTGTTGGTGCAAGTTATGTGCCATTGGGAATTATCTATGGGTTTTCTTCTACAAGTCCGCAAGTAAGAATTCCTAAATATTATCTCCTAAGGAGATAATTGTATAAGATTCCACAAAAACAATTATTGGAGAAAGAATCCGTGGGTATAATCCGCCAAAACGTCAAACGTTTATAAATCTATATTTCTGATTATACTTCTATGAAATCTGTAACACCCCAAACCCGACCTAGACGTTATGGCCGAATCGGCAGTGTCACTTGAAAGTGCTCTCAAAAACTATCTCCTCGCTAAAACCACTTCTCCATTTAAGTACTTTCCATTATCACTTGTTAATTATAAAATCATTCGGATCGTTTTCAAAACCTTATTTGTTGCGGAAGCTTTCAAATCAGTTATACGTGATCGTGAATATTTTGATAAAAACATATGTTTCTTTGAAAACTCGAGTTTTCCTACCTCTAGCAGATATAAATCACAAACAGTAAAACAGTATAAAACCCAAATTAAAACTCAAAATCCGTAGAGGCCATAATTACATTAAAATACCCAAATAAAACTTTAAATCATAAATAAGTACGAAACAGTGTAAAAGAGGTCGTCTGGCTACCGTTGAGTTCTCTGCAACATCGATCCACCTATGTCTAGGGATTACCTATACAGAATAGACAGAAGGGGTGAGTTTACGAAAACTCAGTGTGTAATTCCCTACAGACAACAATCAAGCAATCAGTAATTAGAAACACACACACTGGGCCTAAGTCCATTTCAGTACCAGTGACGGCTTTAGTTTGGGCCTTAGCCCATGGGTATAGTAGTAGTCATGCAGTAGAGCCTTAGTCCATCATAATACAGTAAGTAGGAGGGCCTTAGCCCATTACAGTTTCAATAGTAGTCATGCAGAAATCAGTATGCAAATCCTACCCAACCAACCGCTATACATCATCTCCTGTCCAACCCTGCACTTCTGTAGGGATTAAATCACCCACCCATCCCTACACTTACAACTATCACCGGTTGCGGCACTAAACAGCATTTGCAGCTGAGCTACCAGTATTAGGCTAAAGCCATTAGTAAGTTGCAGCAATGCTGCCAGAATATTAGGCATAAGCCCTTTAGTACACTTCCTTTACAAATATCATCCCATCCCCATGCAATGCAGCATACAGTCATGTCGTGGTATCATATATATACAGTACAGTGCAATCAACATACTCAATATACAGTCATACATATATCATTTAGTCAATTAGGGGTCTAAGTAAAGCTTACCGATCCTATAATAGGTTCACAGTCGACTCGGGCGACCCGTGCGACCTTAGCAAACAAATTAGTAAAATGGGCTCACACACCCATATGGTCTGCCCGTATAGGCCCACACGCCCGTGTGGCCCACACGGCCCAAATTGGCCTTGGCCATCTGGATCACACGACCTGGTCCAGAACCCCACACGCTCGTGTGGTTTACTCATGTTGGCCCACACACTCGTGTGGACACGGCCTAATTGGTCGAGCCCATGTGTCGCACACGACCTCACCGGCTATCACACAGCCGTGTCCTTCGCGCACGGCTGGCCTTGTTGATCACATGCTCGTGAACTGCCATACAAGCAACCACACGCCCGTGTGGCATCGACAGTAAGGTTTTTAGCTTTCACTAAAACCTTGTTTTGTGTGCAATTGAATACACACCTGGTTCGTTTTCGACGCGCAAACAGTCCCGAGCACTCAGGTATTTAAAATCGACCAATCAAACCCCCAAATTAAGTAATATGATAAACGATAAATTATACATATTTTTACCTCATGTTTAGCCTATATTTTGGATGAATTATTATCAATTTTTTGAGAATTGGTGCTTTTAATCCTTATTTTTCATATCTTATACTCAAGAGAGCATAGGGAAGAGAAAAGAACGAAAAATGGACCAAAAATGAGGAAAATAGGCCAAAATATAAAAACAACACGGCCCAAAGAGTCACCACATGGCCGTGGCACACGGCCATGCTACATAAGGTCCAACACGGCCCAGCCCCGACAAGCATGGCCAGGCTACACGGTCGTGCCACCCTCAACAGGCCCACACGGCCTCTTGTCGAAACCACACGGGTGTGGCACACGGGCATGTCCCTGTCATAAGGAAGTTCAATTTCACTCGAATTTGGATACTTAGAGGCTAAGAAAGGCATCCCAAAGCTCTATATAAAGACCCTAGGAGGCAACTTCAAGGGTGTGCTTATTTTCCCGCTAAGGGAACACTCTTTTCTCCCAAAAGGAGTGCATTTTTTCTGCCGACACAAGGAGTGAAAGAAAGGGATTACTCCAGTGGAAGCCGATTGATTCATCCCAGAAGCCAGAAATTCTACATCAAGACAGAGGATCTCCCTAAATTCCTTCAGGGATTTTTGGGTTCTTTATGTTTTGTTATTTTATATCTTCTGAGATGTTTTCTTTCTTAATTATGAACTAAACCTCCCAAATACTTGAGGGGGATGAAACCTAAGACAGATCTTGTTATTATTTATTCTTGAATTATATGATAAATACTTGAATTGTTCTTAATTATGTGTTCTTCATTCTTGATTTAATAATCCTAGGTATTAATTCAAGAAACTTATGTGCTTAGACAGAGGAGCAAAAGTCCCTGTTTTAAGAGTAGATCTACCATAATTAAGTGGAGTTGCATGCAACCCTAGACATAGGGCGACATAAATCTGTCGGATTAAGGTCAAACCTAATAGGGGGATCCATAGATCGAATTAATACAACTTAGGGGTGTTAACTAGAAAGAAACCTTAGTTAAACAACCCTAGGATTAGTTGTTCTTATCCTCGACGGAGGTATTAACATAGGTTAGGGATCTCTACAGATCAAGTCAAGTGAAGAAATCGTCTAGTTCAAGAAGTCAATAACAAGTGAACTCTAGGTGGATTCTCCCTTGAGTATTGCCCATATCAATAGCTTTTCCCGAAAATTTTCCCTAATTTACTCTTTGTGCACTTTTAATTTAGTTTAGAATTAGTTTCACACAAACCCCCTTTATTTTTAGGCTAGATAATAGAAAGGAAGTAAGTACTAGTACTTTTGGTTCTCTTGGGTACGATAACTCGGTCTTGCCGCTAAACTATACTACTGTTTGATAGGTATGCTTGCCTTTAAATCGTGATATTAGTTAGTTTTTGGTGTGATCAGTTTTTATAAATTTTATTACTTAATATCGCGAGTATCATAACATAACTGAGACTTAAACAACATCGAAAAGAGGCATTCATCCATAACTATCAGAATCTTTACTATCGATCGAAACGAGAGTTCTACGTACTTAACTCGCTACTGAACGATAACCTACCCTTCGATAAGCCCCTAGTCACCAACTGAATCCTTGTTAACACTTATCCAAAACATAATCAAAGTCAGTAAAAAACTAGACTTACCGAAAGATCGACGAGAACGATGCGTAGAAAGACAAAAGAGAGGTCAAAACATGAAATAAAGTAGCAACAAGGGAGAAGAAGAGAAAGAAAATGATCTTAGCAAAAAAAAAGAAAAGTAGAAAATTGGCAACAAGGGAAAAATGGTGAAGAAAATGGAAAAAAGAGGAGGAAGTTGAGAGAAAGAGTGAGAGAGTCAAAAATTGCTAATTGAAACAACTAATCGGATTTTGATAACTTCTTATCAAACTTCACTTAATTTTCTCCCTCAACCACTCCACAATCAGCATTTTACCTCCCCTCAAACTCCTCCACACGCCTAACATGCCTAGAAGTAAAAAGAATTAATTACCTTGCTTTCGCAGAGTCTCGAACCCATGACCTCCAACTTATCCACACTCCACTTAACCACCAAGCTAGCAGGCCCATTTTGTTACTTATTTACCAACAACGGATTAAAAGCCACTGACTAGAGTTAGAGCTTTATTCAGATAAAAAAAAGTATTTCCCAAGTCAAGGCTTGAACCCAAGACTTCTCATACACTCCTAGAACACTTAACCACTAAAGCAGACAGACAATTGAGTCATAAAAACACAAAATCAATTATACCAATTTTTAGGGCATTACTACTCCACCCCTAAAATAAAATTTCGGCATCGAAATTTTACCTGATCAGAACAGATGAGGATACTGTTGATGCATCGCATCCTCAAGCTCTCACGTGGCCTCCTTAGTGCTATGATTATGCCGTAGAACCTTAACCAGTGGAATGAACTTCCTCATCAGAATTTTGACATCACGATCTAATATTTAAACCGGTTCCTCTTCAAAAGTCAAATCTGGCCTAACCTCAATCTCCTTAACTGGAACAATGTGCGTAGGATCAGAGCGGTAGTGCCTCAACATCGAAACATGGAAAACATCATGTATCCGATCCAACTCTAGGGGTAACTCTAACTGGTAGGCAACTGGTCTTACTCATTTCAGTATGCGGTAAGGTCCAATAAATCTGGGACTCAACTTGCCCTTATGACCAAATCTCAGTACCTTCTTCCATGGCGAGACCTTAAGAAAAACGGAGTCTCCCACAAAATACTCGATTTTGTGTCTCTTCATATCTGCATAAGACTTTTGTCTATCAGATGCCGCTTTCAGTCGATCTTGAATCAGTCTAACTTTATCCTCGGTATCAGAAACTAGTTCAGGACCCAGAACCCGTCACTCCCCTAACTCAGTCCAACATAAAAGAGTACGACACTTACGACCATAAAGTGCCTCGTAAGGTGCCATTTGAATACTAGACTAGTAGTTATTATTATAGGCAAACTCTACTTGCGGCAGGTAATCCTCTCAACTACCTCGGAAATCAATAACACAGCTCCTCAATATATCATTTAGTATCTGAATCACCCTTTCAGATTGACCATTAGTCTGAGGATGGAACTCAGTACTGAAGTCCAACCTTGTACCCAGAGCTTCATGTAGCTTTTTCTAGAATCGAGACGTAAAGTGAGGATCCCTATCGGAGATAATCGAAATCGGTACTGTCGAAACCATTTTTTAGTTTTGAAAAATGGGGATCGACTTTAAAAAGAAGTATGGAGCCGCCACCAATCTTTTTTGTTAAGGTGTGATCGGATCACCTCATAAAACATTTTGTCTTATTAAAACATTAACTTTGGTCTACGAATTTCAAGAAAATGAGTTTGGAAGTTGGTTATGTACGAGGAATGATTAGCACCCTCGTACACCTAAAATTGGTACCAAATCGATTAAATGATGTCCTAATGCTGAAAACTTGAGAAGTTTTGAAAATACAATTTCTTTGAAAAAAAGGTTAGAATAACTGGAGTTGGAATTTAAGATTCACTCGTTTCGAAAGGATAAAACATCACATCCAGTACGTTAGGATATGACATCTTAAACCTCAAAACTGAGATCATCTCATGATTTCCCAAATCATGCGATTAAAATGATATTTAGCTATTTTGGTCGAATGAAAAACTGAAACCCAACACGTTCACAATTTTTTGAATTTTCAAACACTAAATATTGCCTTATGTTAAATGGCTTTTGAAAACAATTTTAAAACCAATCTAAAATGTTTTTATTTAGTTTGTTTCAAAAAAATGAAATAACTAAAAGTTAGTCAGAATATGCTAGGATTTGAATCACTATTCAATAATGTAAAAAAAAGAAGCAAAGTTACAAAACATAAAACAATATATATAGAAATAATATTGCATGAATGACCAAAAATAATATGAAAATACACGGAAACCAAATTAAGGTTCATACAATGGCAACACATCATACACTATACAAATACAAGCATCAATATTCAAAACTAATGAATTAAAAGACAAATTTAAAAGAAAATACCAAATGAATTAACATAAATCAAAGTTTACAAATAACGTGAGGGAAAGACAAATTTAAATAATCAATATGCGAACAATAAATTAGATGTACAAAAGTTTTAAATTTGTATGCAAAAGTTTGAAATAGATTAAAAAAACAAAAATAAAAATAACTAATATAAACGAATTTTTAGATAAATATTATATGAGAAGAAAATCAAAGTAAAAAATATACAAAATAATCAATATTAATCTACATAAATAATATATATGAAATAAAGCTTAATATAAATAGTTTATATATGAAAATAATAATATATAAAAGTTTTGAAATAAACAAAAATATATAATATATTAGGGTTTTTAGAAGAAATAAGTTATATATACATAAATAGATTTAAATGAAAATATATACATAAAATGATATGAAATCACTAATATTTATATAGAATATAAAAAATTCAAGATAAATTATGTGTAAATGTATAAAACAATAATGTATAAGAATATTTAAATTAAATATCACATAGATTTTTTTAAAACATAGAAATATATAAAATAGAATTTTAAAATAAGTAAAATAAAAAATCGATTCAAAAATATACAAAAGAAAGTAACAAAAACACTAAAATAATGCGAAACCAAGCAAAAAGTTCAAAATAAAATGTTAAACTAATTTTTTTTAAAATAATAAATAATGAATGAGTTATAAAGTATAAAACACATAAACTAAAATTAAAAAACAGACTCAATTGAAGTAAAAACAAATAAAGTTATTAAAACAAGATCAAGGATCAAAATAAAATGAACACAAATGATCGGGGATTAAACTAGCAAATATTCCCAGTCACCCAAAACGCAGTGCATAGATATGGACTAAATTGAAATGGTGCACAAATCATAGGGAAAGAATTAAAAAAATGAAAGAAATAAAAACGGGGCCCAATCGAATGTCAGCGCAAAATGTAGGGACCAAGCGCGCAATTATCCCTTCAACACGTAAACACACAGATCCCGAGGGTATTGGGTCGGATCAAATCGGGCAAGGTTGAAACGGTGGCGTTTGATGCCACTTTAATCTCACTAAAACAGCGACTTTTTTTTAACAAACTGAAACCTTTGTTTTTTCTTAAAACATTATTAACTTATTTTTTTAAAAAAACTAAATCTACTGCAGACCAACAAACCCTAAGTTCCTCTCTGTCGATCCCTTTTCTCGGACGAACCAAAGGCCTTCGTTCCGCCATTGAAATCAGCGGTTGACAGATGGAATAAAGGCCATTTAAACCCTTCTCAAACCGAATTTGAAGGCCTCAACCTTTTTAACCCTCGTTGATCCGATTATGACAAAAAGGCTAATGGCGCATCCGTTTCCAACTCCAAAACTCAACCATACTTCGATTTTGGCAAAGAGAATGGAGTTTCAATGGCGCACTTCTGAAGGTAAGACCTCTATTCCCCTTTTAATGTTTTCACACGCATATGTAAAAATAAATAAGAAAACTAAAAACAGTCAACAAAAATTCTGAAATCGAAAAAAAATGTAATCACCTTAGATTTAGACTAATTTCTATTTGAATATATCTGTATGTGTGCGTATATTTTGTATTTCTGTCCAAAAAAAGGATCCCTCTACATTTGATTTCGGCTTTCTTTTATAGCCGAGAGAAACAATAAAGAATAAAATAAAAATACAAAAATAGTTTTGCCTAGCTGTATATTCTGTTATTTAGCTGTTGCTGTTTTTGTTTGTTAGTCTGTTGCAGATGTATCCAACTGGAGGATCGACGTGGAGGGAACAGAGGCGCGGAGGCGCGGAGGCACGAGTGGAAGCTAGGGATAGTGCGCGTGAGGGCTAGTATGGAGGTAGTAGCGGCGGCACACCCAGGGTTTGCTGAATCTGTTTAGTACTTGGGCCATTCTAGGTTTGGGCCATTAGGTTTAGTTCGGGTTTGGGTTTAGATTTGGGTCTATGATTTGGGCAAGGTTTTATGCAAATAGGGCTTGAATTTTAGGCCTGCTTATTGTAAAAGACATGGACTTTAAATAATTTTATTTTGGTTTATTTTTGTTTTTATTTTTTTTATTTTTGAATTCTAGCGAGCCTGGGCAAATTGGGCAGATTACAGGTACCCCATGCAGTCTTACTATTTTCGACACATACAGTTTAGCCAGCTTCTGCAGAGAAAAGTTTGTACAAATCGGTATGAAGTGGCTGGACTTGGTCAATTAATCTACGATGACCAATACTGAATCCTTCTTAGTGGGTGTTAAGGGTAACCCACTAACGAAGTCCATCCATAGTTACTTACTCTCACTTCCAAAGAAGGATCGTAACTGGCTACATCAAACCCGAAGGTAACTGGTGCTCAGCTTTAACCTGCTGACATGTCAGACACTTAGCCACGTACTCTGTAACCTCTCGTTTAAGACCTGGCCACCAATATAACTCACGAAGGTCTCGGTACATCTTATTCCTACCAGGATGCATAGCATAAGGGCTACTATGTGCCTCCCTCAGTATAGACTGCCTCAACTTGGTATCACTCAGTACACAGATTCTTTCATAAAAATAGAGTACCCCTTCACTATTCAGTCTAAAATCTACAGTATTCCCACTCTCAACCTGTCAGAAATGAAGACCTAAAGACTCGTCCTCTAACTACTTACCCTTAATCTGCTCAATCCACGTCGGTTTAACCTGAAGTTCAGCCAACAAACTACCATCATCAAATAAATTGAGGCGAGCAAACATCAGCCTCAAATCAGTTATAACCTTACGGCTCAGTGCGTCAGCCACCACATTGGCCTTACCAGGGTGGTACTTAATAGTACAATCGTAGCCCTTAAGTAGCTCAATCCATCTCTGCTACCTAAGATTCAACTCTTTCTGAGTGAGGAGGTACTTGAGGCTCTTGTGATCAGTGTAGATGATACACATCTCACCATACAAGTAGTGCCTCCAAATTTTCATTACAAAAACCACTGTAGCTAACTCTAAGTCATACATTGGATAGTTCGCCTCACAAGTCTTAAGCTGACGAGATGCATACACTACAACCTTACCCTCTGTATCAACACATATCTCAAACTGACATGCGATGTATCACTGTAAATAGTAAACTCTTTTCCAGGCTTTGGCTATGTCAAAATAGGGGCCTCAATCAATACAGTTTTGAGCTTCTCAAAGCTTTCTTGCTGTATACTAATCCAGTTAAACATCACACTCTTGTGTAGCAACTTAGTCAAAGGTGTCGCAATCAGTGAAAACCCTTCTACAAAACGTCGATAATATCCTGTTAGTCCTAGAAAACTACAGACCTCAGATATAGTCTTAGGCTGCTTTCAATCTCAATCTTCCGAGGATCAACTCTAATCCCTTCAGTAGAAACCACATGTCTCAAAAACGTTACTTCATGTAACCAGAACTCACATTTACTAAACTTGGCATATAATTGTTTCTCTTATAGAATCTGTAGAACCACTTTGAGGTGTTCATCGTGATCATCCTCAGTCCTTGAATACACCAGCATGTCGTCAATAAATACCACCATGAACCGATCCAGATAGGGCTGGAACACTCAGTTTATCAGACCCTTAAAAGCTGCTGGTGCATTCGTCAGCCTAAATGCCGTCTTATGCACGTCAGCCTCCTTAATTCTCAATTGGTGATACCTTGATCGAAGGTCAATCATAGAGAAAACTGAAGCTCTTCAAAACTGATCAAACAGATCATCTATCCTCAGTAGGTGGTACTTATTCTTAATGGTCAACTTGATCAGTTACCAATAATCAATTCACATATGCATGGATCCATCCTTCTTCTTCACAAATAGAACTGATACTCCCTATGGAGACACACTAGGGCGGATGAATCCATGATCCAGTAGCTCTTAAATCTAAGCCTTAAGCTCTACAAGCTCCTTCGGTGCCATTCAATAGGGAATGATGGATACCGAATATGTACCAGGAAGGAGCTCAATCCTAAACTCTACTTTACGAATCGAAGGCAGTCCAGGTAGCTCTTCAGGAAAGACATCCAGAAAGTCCTTTACTGTTCTGATGTCCTTAACTGAAGAATCCCTAAAATCTGAAACACTTATGTAGGCCAGGTACGCCTCACATTCCTTACGAACCAACTTTTTCGCCATCAGTGTAGAAATCAAATTTGATAGATAATTTTGGCGTTCCTCAATTATGACTAACTTAGCATATTCCCCAGTTCTCAATACAAGTCTTTTTGTGGCACAATACAAGCTAACTCGGTGCTTGACCAACCAGTCCATCCCCAGTATCAGATCAAACTCTTCGAAAGGAAGTTCCATCAAATCAGCTAGAAAGATAGCCTCTTGAACCTCTAGAAGAATGTCTCTAAACAACTTATTTACCCTTATTGATTGCCCTAGTGAACTCAGTACAGTCACCTCACTTGTAGTGCCCTCAACCAAGATACCCAAGTTTTTAGTCATAGTATAGGCTATATAGGAGTGAGTGGATCCTATATCTATCAGTGCAGTATAAGGTACATTATAAATAAAGAATGTACCCATGATGACATCTGGAGCATCTCTATTCTCTCGGCAACGTGCAGCATAAACTAGAGCCGACTGCTTCACCTCAGCCTGATTAGCACCACTGCTCGGTGCTCTCTACCCACAGCCTAACCCATTACCATCTCTAACCTGACCGCAACCTTTCAGTGGCTACTGAACACCCCTCGGTGGTAGTGCAATACCCATACCTGGAGCCTGCATTTGGTCGGGCCTTCGCGGACAATCTCTAATACGGTGCTCCAAACAACCGCACCTCAAACATGCCCCAATCCTTTTCCAGCACTCGTTCTAATAGCTTCTACCATAATCAGTGTATGGCTGCTGTCCAGTAGCAGCAACAGGGGCCCCAACTCTGACTGACCTATCAACTCTAGCCTTTTTCTTAGGCCACTAAATGAAACTTGAGGGTTCTGAATCCCTCTTGTTCCTACCTCTTTCTTTCTCATGATTCTGGTGCTCAGCATGCTTAACCTCCTCAGCGATCTTCGCCTTATCAACCAATGCAGAGAAATCTCGCTCCCTTTGTGGAGCTATCAGAACCTTTAGATTATCATTGAGGCCATCCTCGAAGCGAACACATCGCTCGTACTCAGTCGCCACCATACCTCGCGCATAGCGGCTTAGTCACAGAAATTCAGCCTCATACTTGGCCACTGATCTATCTCCTTCAGTCAGATTCTAGAACTTTCTCCTACGGGTATCCACAGAACTAGCACTCACATACTTTCCCTAGAAGGCAGTCTTAAAGAACTCCTAGGACTGTCATTCGGGCTAAGTGCCCTCCTTAACAGTAAGCCACCACTAATATTCCTCATCACGTTGCAGCGACACAACACCCTTTAATTTCTGCTCGGAGGTGCAATCCAGATCGTCCATGATCCTCTCTGTGGCCTTGATTCAGTACTCGGCCACGTTAGGGGCAACCTTAGCGACACCCTTAAAAATCTCAGCTTTATTAGATTGGAGTTGTTCTGTAACCGACCCTCGACCTCTCGCTCCAGTACCGGGCCCAACGACCCTCTCCAGAATCCTTAACATGGCTTGGGACAATGCACCGTCCCTAGTCGCACGATCATGAGACCCAGATCCAATCTCAGCAGTAGGTGACACTGGCGTCTCGCTAGTGTTTAAATTAGACAGGTTGCTAGAAGATGAGGACCCAGCTCGAGCCCCTCTACGGCCTCTACCACTGCCTCTTGTACCCCGTCCACGAGTACCTCTAGTGCTTATTATCTAATCTCGTTTATCTGTATTAATAGTTTTATGCATCAGTTTACAGTTTCAGTATTTTATTAATAAAAATATTATGCAGAACAGTATTAGTAATTCAGAGTTCGTGTTCGTAAATTACAGTCGCCCTATAGTTTTTAGTTTCTCTATAGTTTCCAGTATACACTGACTATAGTATTTTCAGTATAGTATACTACCTACAGTAGTTTCAGAATCATAATAGTTTCAGAGAACTTACAGTCACATTTAGTAAAAATATTTCAGTATTCAAAAATTAGTTAAAAATAAGTTTTTCTTTTTAAACCCAAATCCACAGCCAAGTTTTGCAACCTGACTTTGATACCACTAAATGTAACACCCTAAACTCGGCATAGATGTTATGGTTGAATTTGGTAGTGTCACTCGAAAGTGCTTTCGAAAACTATGTCGTCGCTAAAACCACTTCTCCGTTTAACTACTTTCTATTATCGCTTGTTAATTATAATCGTGAGGATCATTCTAAAAACCTTAATCGTTATAGAAGCTTTCAAATTAGTTATACGTAATTGTAAGTATTTTGATAAAACTTATGTTTCTTTTGAAAACTCGAGTTTTCTTTCCTTTAGTAGATATAAATCACAAACAGTAAAACAATATAAAACCCAAATTAAAACTCAAAATTTGTAGAGGCCATAATTATAGTAAAATACCCAAATAAAATTTTAAATCATAAATAAGTACGAAAAAGTGTAAAAGTGGTTGTGTGGCTACCGTTGAGTTCTTTGCCGCACCGATCCACCTATGTATGAGGATTACCTGTACAGAATAGGTAGAAGGCGTGAGTTTACGAAAACTCAGTGTGTAATTCCCCACAGACAATAGTCAAGCAATCAGTAATAAAAAACACACAGACTGGGCCTAAGCCCATTTCAGTACCAGTGACAGTTTAAATTTGGGTCTTAGCCCATCAGTATAGTAGCAGTCATGCAGTAGGGCCTTAGCCCATTATAGTAACAGTAAGTAGTACGGCCTTAGCCAATTACAGTTTTAATAGTAGTCATGTAGAAATCAGTATGCAAATCCTACCCAACCAACCGCTATACACCATCTCCTGTCTAACCCTGTACTCCTGTGGGGATTAAATCACCCACCTATCCCTATATTTACAATTAGCACCAGTTGCGACACTAAACATTAATTACAACTGAGCTACCAATATTAGGCTTAAAGCCATCAGTAAATTGCAGCGGTGCTGCCAGAATATTAGGCATAAGCCTTTCAGTACATTTCCTCCACAAATATCATCCCATCCCCATGCAATGCAGTATACAGTCATGTCATGGTATCATATATATATATATATATACAGTACAATGTAATCAACATACTCAATATACAGTCATACATATATCATTCAATCAATTAGGGGTTTAAGTAAAGCTTCCCGACCTATAGTAGGTTCACAGTTGACTTGGGCGACCTATGAGACCTTAGCAAACAAATCAGTAAAATGGGTTCACACGCCCATGTGGTCTGCCCGTCTGGTCCACACGGCTCAAATTGGCTTTGGCTGTGTGGATCACACGGCCTAGTCCAGAACCCCACATGCCCGTGTCATCCACACGACCCAATTGGTTGAGCCCGTGTGTCACACACGGCCTCGTTGGCCATCGCATGGCTGTGTCCTTCATGCACGGCCTGGCATCGTTGATCACATACCCTTGTACTGCCACACAGCCTACTACACGGACGACCACACGCCTGTGTGGCATCAATAGTACAGTTTTTAGCTTTCGCCAAAACTTTATTTTTTATGTAATCGAATACACACCTGGTTCGTTTTCGACGCGCAAACACTCTCGAGCACTCATGTACCTAAAATCGACCAATCAAAGCCCCAAATTCAGTAACATAACCGAGACTTAAACAGCATCAAAAAGAGGTGTTCATCTATAACTATCAGGATCCTTACCTTCGATCGAAACGAGAGTTCTACTCGCTTAACTCGCTACTGAACGATAACCTGCAATTTGAGAAGCCCCTAGTCACCAACTGAATCTTTATTAACACTTATCTAAAACACAATCAAAGTTAATAAAAAACTAGACTTACTGAAAGATCAATGAGAATGATGTGCAAAAAGACAAAAGAGAGGTCAAAACACGAAATAAAGTAGCAGCAAGGGAGAAGAAGAGAAAGAAAATAATCTTAGCAAAAAAAGAAAAGCAAAAATCAGCAACAAGGGAAGAATGGTGAAGAAAATGGTAAAAATGTGAGGAAGTTGAGAGAAAGAGAGAGCCAAAATTAAAACAACTAATCAGATTCTGATAACTCCCTATCCTACTTCCCTTAATTTTCTCCCTCAACCACTCCACAATCAGTATTTTACCTCCCCTTAAACTCCTCCCTCCACATGCCTAACATGCCCAAAAGTAAAAAGAACTAATTCTCTTACTTTCGTAGAGTCTCGAACCTATGACCTCTAGCTTATCCACACTCCAGTTAACCACCGAACTAGCAGGCCCATTCTGTTACTTATTTACCAACAACAAATTAAAAGCCTACTGACTAGAGTTAGGGATTTATTCAGATAAAAACAAAAAAATTTCCCAAGTCAAGGCTTGAACCTAAGACTTCTCGCACATTCCCAAAATACTTAACCACTAAAGCAAACAAACAGTTGTGTCATAAAAACACAAAATCAATTATACCAATTTTTGGGGTGTTACAAAATCTCATAAGTGGGAACCTTATATGTGCAAGACTGTGTATAGTTTGAATGTGAAACCTCTAGGTTTTAAATTATTTATAATAGATCCAATACAGTTGAGTGAGCTGAATTGCTCCTTAAGATGTACAAGCTTACTGATACAAGGTATTGGATATCTCACTAAGTTCATTTAAACTTACCTGTGTGTTATTATGTATTGCAGGTAAAAAGAGAAATTCAAATATTCGAGGAAGGACCAGGCTAGAATTTATCGTGCTTAGGCAGACTTACTTTTCAGATATAATATGCATACAACGGGGTAACCTAGAGGCAGAGCCTCATGGTCATAGTCAAAATTGTAATTAAATATGGTTAGAATATTAATTTCAAGATTAATTAAATATTTCAATATGGTAACATTACCTTTGTAAAATTTTTGTATTATAAATTAAAGTTATATAATTGTAATAAAATATTATAATTGGCAAAGTCAATTAGCTAACCATGTTAAGTAATATTTGTATTACGTGAACATGAATTGTGGAATGTACTAATGGATGTGTTAGTTCAGACTCAGACATGGAGTGTAGCACCTTGTAGTTCGGATTCGGCGATCAATTTGGGTATGAGGTGTTACAATTTTAGTGGTATTAGAGCATCGATTTAGCTGTTCCTCAAGAAGTTGTATTTTGAAAGTTATCCCTTGTATTCATGTTGCTCAATTCTAGCTTAGTTCCTTGAACTGTTATTAAGATGTGTCGTGTGTTGTAGAGTTAAGTGATGGTGGTGGATAGTTTGTGAAAAGTGGGAGGGAAAACCGTACAAGTTATTGATTTGAATGCAAGTATACCAGAATCACTAGGAAAAGAAAAATAAAGAATCATGAAAGATAATGGAAGAGTTAAAAAATTTATTGATGTAAGGAATTGGAAAAGAGGCAAGTACAATTACAAGAAAAATTCTAATTCCTTTCCTCAACTGATAGGACAGGAGTGGCAATACTCTTTGGGGCTTCTTTATCGTTGCCAGTTGCTTCTATAAGAGTAGAGCTAGTTACATCAGTTTCTTAAAGAAAGAAGAGCTTGTCTGACTCTTTCCATTCTTTCTAGAAATCTTCTCATTCTATACTTGAAAGGTTGAGAATATAATAGTTTATGTCTGCATTAGTATGTCTCCGCATATAGTTGAAGTCTATCTGACTCATGTTAAAAGGACCCACGAAGACTTGGGCATGCAACGTTAGACCTCAACTTGGGCATATATTCTTTTATTTTGGCATTGTTGTCTATTTTGAAGTTCTCCAGGGCCTTGTTGTTTTCGTTCTGCAGTTGCTCTAGATTTGTAAGGTGTCGTTCCTCAAGGGCTTTTATTTTCCCCCCACATTCAGCTTCTTTGGCTTCATATTAGTGGGCCTTTTCTTCCAACTCTTTCTCTCTAGCCTTCAATGGTTTGTACTTAGTCTCTTAGATGGAGACAGAATCTGTGAGCTCTTGGTTTTGGCAGATAATGGCATCGTGTAATTGGCGGAGCTGGGTAAGTGTTTGTTCATCAGAATGAATAACCTTCTCAATTCTTACCTATTTCGCCTCGTGTTCATTACAGGCTTCCTTAAAGGCCCAACCGATAAGTCCACACTCTAATACTACCATATGATATGAACCCATCAATTCTGCTAGCGAAGGCTTATGAACACCAGAGGAGGAAGAAGAAGGGTAGACAAACTCTTTTAATCATTGTGGTAAATCCTCATCTTATTTTTGTTTGACAGAGGATGGAGAGAAAAGATATTACCCTGCATGAAGGTTATTCCACTAGGAGAAGGTATTTACCTCGCCAGAAGGAGAAGTATAATTGAAGGAGTATAAATGAGAGGCACGCAGAATAGTGCAGGTACTGCCAAAGCTTGACCCTGCAAGAGAAGATGTTGAATTGGGGTAGAAAGATCCATAGGATTGGTGTGTTTGGAGGAATATTTGGGTATGGTAGGGACAGTTGGAGGAGAAACTTCTTTCTAGGGAACCACAAGTTCCTTTCTATGTCTGCGAGATATCAACCTACCCCACTACTTTCTTTAACACTCTGGGACCTTTCTTCCACCCTTGGCTTCTTGTGGCCACTACTGCTAACCCTCACTCTCGGGGCAGCCATTCCTTCACTCTTTCATTTATTGTCCATCAAAGCGTCCACGTTCATACTGTGCTGAGAATTGGAAAAACTAGAGGAATGGGAAGAGCCTACAACAACGCAACAATGTCAACCCTATTAGGAAAGCTCTGCTTAATGACTTACCTCTATCACCTGCTGTGATGACTACCAACAGTGGGGATGCATATTACAGATGGAGAAAAAGAAATTGGTGGGTTTTTTCTTCTTTCCTATCAACGCCAATGCTAACTTATTACTGGTCCCATAAGGCCATGTTTTTTTGGTGGATTGTACTTTTCTGTGATCCACATCTAACATCAAGTCAACTGCTCGACAGCTATTAAGGCTTTGCCTTTCTAAATTGTATTGAAATATATTCCTAACCGCTAGAAATTTCTCTAGCTTTAGTGTACGACCCAATTTCAATCAGTTGTATTGCGTCATGGCAATTTCAGAATCGAATACTTGTTGTTGGAGATAGGTGGTTTCTCGAGGTATAGACCACTTGGTGGGGAATCTGAAACCACCTGTAAGCTTTTTCCTTACCTAGATGTATTTATGACTTTTTAGGTGGAAATTGGAAGCCTAATTCTGGACAATGGGCTTGCGACCCATGAGGGTACTAAAGTGAACCATTCTAGCTGAACCCCTTGGGTGATGATCTGCTGCTAATATATGTACTGGAAAATGCCAATAAAGAGTGGCTCCCTTCGAATATAGAAATTTGTGAAGTAGGCCACCAATGTCCACTATAAGAGGGCCACAAGTTGCCCTGGTCTAATTCCGTAATCTTTCAGCACCATACAAAAGAAGGGATTTAATGGGAGATGGAAACCTGCCTCTAGTAGATAAAGAGGGAGAATAAAACCATCATCGGAGTCGCTCAATTAACACTCCCCTTGAACAACTTCAAAATCATAGGCAAAGTTGGGTAGTCAGATTCCCCTGATTGCCAAATGCTTGACCATCTCCTCTTCAGTGGTCATGCATCTGTAAATTAGAGTTTTTACTGGCATACTGACTTCGCGATTGCATGGCTCATCGCCACCTTCAATAGTAGAATCATCCCCATGATCTCTTTGATTTCAGCGTGAAATGTATATGTATTCGCAAGTATGTATCCACATACTTGTGTCCGTTAGGGCAAATTATTAATAGAAGTTCACAGTAGAAACCATTTGCCAATACCCACCTCACTTGGCTATCTGTATCCATTGATGCAAGTCATGTGCCATTGGGAATTATCTATAGGTCTTCTTCCATAAGTCTACAAGTAAGAACTTGCAAGGATTATCTCTCAAGGAGGTAATTGCACAAGAGTCCATAAAAACAATTATTGAAGAAGGAATTCGCGGTTATAATTTGCCAAAACGTCAAATGTCTACAAATTTGTATTTATGATTATACGTATATGAAATCTCATAAGTGGGAGCCTTATATGTGTAAGATTGTGTATAGTCCAAATGTAAAGTCTCATGATTTCAAATCATCCATAATAGATCCAATGCAGTTGAGTGACCTGAATTGCTTTCCAAGATGTACAAGCTTTCTAGCATTGTACTAATACAAGGTATTGGACAACTCACTGAGTTCATTTGTACTTGTGTGTTATTATGTATTATGGGTCAAAATTGAAATTCAAGGATTTGAGGAGGGATTAGGCCAGAATTTTCCATGCTCAGGTGAAATTACTTTTCAGTTGTAATATGCATACAATGAGGCGACCCAGAGGCAAAGCCTCAGGGTTATAGTCAAAATTGTAATTAAATATGGTTAGAATATTAATTTCAAGACTAAGTAAATATTTTAATATGGTAATGTTACCCTTGTAAAAAATTTGTATCATAAATTAAAGTTATATAATTATAATAAATTCTTGTAATTGGTGGAGTCAATTAGCTAACCGTGTTCAGTAATATTTATATTACGTGGACATGAATTGAGGAATGTACTAATGGATGTGTTAGTTAAGATTCAGACATGGAATGTAGCACCCTGTAGTCCAGATCTGAGGATCGAGTTGGATATAGGGTGCTACATAAATGAGTTCATATCCTAGAGTTTAGGTGGTCCCATTGAGATGGACTTGCACCGAAATTAAATTTAAGATGATGGGCTTAATAAATGCTTTTAATGATTTCATAGTTATGATTTGGGTGGTTTATATTGAGATGGACTTGATGAAATCACCTATGTAAGTGTGAAGAACTAGCCACCTTCTATGAAAGACATTGGACAGTCTTTCTAGAGCACTTACCAGTAACCCGTGGTAAATTGGCTAAAACTTGTTGATTTATCGCGACACATCAATTGTATTTTAGATTAGTCATGTTTCATGAATTAACCTCTATCTTAACAAGTTCAAGATTCATGCACTTGTTAAAGACAAAATTAACTCATTTCACTACGTACTAGTTCAATCCACAATGTACTAGTGCTTAAGCGACTAATTTCGCTGTTGCTTTTCTCATGTTTTACCTTTTCTCATATTTAGAAAAGTTTTCAATTCCTTTGCATTAGTAGGGGAAATTTGGTAAGACAAAGAAATATTTTATTTGTTTTCCAGAATATTTTCAGTTGAGGAAAATCCTCTAACTGTTGCAGAATATTTTTGGTTGAGGAAAATCCTTTGACTACTGTAGAATATTAATCCTCTACTATTTGTGGAAATTGACATTACTATTCTACCATTTTGCCTCTTCAGAAAATAATATAATAGCAGGTCATTCTTCTCATTTTTAACAACAAACGACCTTTTCTCCCACAGCTTGTCTGTTTCTTTCAGAGCTTTTTTTTTCTGGTACCGATTCCTTTTTGAGAAGAGCAATACTAAAAAAGAGAATGATGAAATTACCTATTTAGTTTCGATAAATTATATCTATTTCTATATTTGGTAAACTACAAAAATAGTCACTTTTGTTTGCCTCAAATTACGTTTTAGTCACTTATGTTTGAAATGTTACGTTTTAGTCACTTATGTTATTGTTTTGTTATGAAGTTTTCACTCTACCGTTAAACACCGTTACTTCCCTAACATCAGTCATACATGGTAGTTCAAATAATTAAGTTTTAAATGCAAACTTGAATGTCCTACCTGACCGTTCAAATTAAATTTATTTAATTAAAAACTTATTTTCATCCCAAGAACCCAACAATTGGATATCTAAGTTGGCATTTAAAACCCATTTGGATTGTCACATAGGATTTTCATTAGGGAGGTAACAGAGTTTAACGATAGAGTGACCACTTCGTAACAAAATGATAACGTAAGTGAATAAAACGTAACATTTTAAACATAAGTGACTAAAATGTAATCTGAGGCAAACAAAAGTGACCATTTTTATAGTTTACCCTATTTTTTAGTCTTGTTTTGCTGATTTAGATAGAGTATAAATGATAAATACTGTATAAATTCAAACCACATACGTAGTCAAACCAATTAGGATGAAGACCGTCTTCCTCAAGTATTAATTAGCCGACTCTAGATACATCCTTACGCAAAACAAAACTATTTGCAAACCACAAATTCAAACGAATAAAATGAGTTATTACAATTTTGGCTGCTAAATTGGTATTGATTATGTTCTTCGATATAAATTCATGCGGTGATATATCATACATACCAACATTCAAGTTCAATGGCGGCTTCCATATTCCACAACAATGTTATTCTCACATTCCTATTTATTTTCCCATTTTTCAACCCAAGCTTTGCAGGATTTGCTGTAAGTTCTTTTCCTAAAAACCCTAAAGCTTTATGTTGCATATTGTGGGAATCCATTCTAAGGACAATTTCTTTTGTTAGAACTCAGAAGACAAAACTGTTAAAATGGTTTTCACTTTCAAAATGGACAATATCTCCTAATACTAATATTTATAAGATGTTTGTTGTTTGCAGTGGAACTCAGTTGCCAAAGAGCCCAAGTCTTCACAAAACTGGTTGAACCATGGTGGGGACTTATATAACCGAAGATATGCGAAGAAGGAGACCATGATCAGCCCTGAAACAGTCTCCAATTTGCGTTTGAAATGGGAATTCATTGCAGGCAAAGACATAACCGCGACGCCAGCGATTTTCGATGGAACCCTTTATTTTCCGAGCTGGAACGGGAACATCTATGCTATTAAAGCCTGTGATGGGTCCCTTGTTTGGGAGAAAAACTTGGAGGAGTTAACTGGGCTTAATGCCACTGGTTTTATTGTGAATGTTAACTGGACAGTTGCAAGAGCAACGCCAACAATTGCAGATGATTTGCTCATCATTGGAATCTCTGGCCCTGCCATTGTTATTGCTGTCGAAAGATTAACTGGCGAGCTTGTTTGGTCAACCCAGCTTGATAACCATCCCTCTGGTATCATCACTATGTCTGGAACTTACTATAAAGGGTTAGTTTGTTTTGTTCCCATTTTCATTTTTCTTTCAAATATTCATATTCAATATTTGTGTTTTATGCATGTCTTGATATAAGTTTAAATATATTATTTTCCAAAAACCAAAAAAAAAAAAAATCCTAAAAACTATCCAATGGGGATCGTGGAAGAAAGTTGGGGGCTTAATAAAAATTTTAAAAAATTTTAAGAATTAAATGAGAATTTTTTTAAAAAATGAAATTAGCGATCTAACTAAAATTTTGTGAAGTTAATAAAAATTTTTAAAAATTGAAGGAATGTATTTAAAATTTTCTAAAAATTTAAAAAATAAAAATTTCTCAAAATTTTGAGTACAATCCATCTCTAAAAATATCCCATATATATTGAACAGAACATATTCTTATTAAACATTAATATATTCAGCAGTTACAAGATTAATTCTAAAAGATGATCTAATCAAAGACTATGAATTTGATTACAATATCTAAGTGCTAGAGCTAAATGGAATTAAAATACTGCTTTTATATATGTATGTATGTATGTATGTATGTATCAGTCATAACTAACTTGTTTGACACTTTAGGGGTTGATTAATCCATCAATCGGATGAGGCTAACATGCTGCAGAGATGATTTATATCAAGACCTATAACTAGAGGGAAGGGAACACAACTATCAGATCACAAATTAATTATTATTCAGTTTTTAAATTAAAAAAAAGTAAAATCATTTTTTTTTTAAATTTACATACAAATTAAAACATTAATTTTTAAGGAAACAAACTAACTTATAAAAATGGGACTCGCATGACCATCTATGTGCATATCATGTTAACATAATACTTTTTGTCTTATATGTCACGTCAATAAATTATTCAAAAGTTATAATTAAAATAAATTAAAATTAAAAAAATATGAAAAAGTTCATAAAAATTTTAAAAAATTAGCATGGAGTACATGTAGGTTGTCGTGTGTAAGTTGTCGTGTTTAGAAATTTAACATTGTAGTTAATATTTTTGTTAAAAAAATCATTTTGTCTCTTTTTCAAAAGGTTAATGCTCAAAAAGGACTCTTTTAAAAATGTTGAAGTCAAATTTAACTCAAAAAAATAATAATTGTCAAATTAACAAAAAATGTAAATGTTAAAGGGTTAAATTTAACATTATATATATATATATATATATATATATATTATCCTACTTCATTTTTTAAACTTATTATTTATATTCAAACCTTTCCTAATGCCAGAGAAGCCTTTTAGAAGAGATAGTGAATAGATTAAAAAAGCATAGGCAATTTACATCTAAGAACTCTTGCAGACATTTTTACGTAGGCACATCTTCAGCAGAAAGCGGCGTAAGCATAGAGCAATGTTGCACATTCCGCGGTAGCTTTGCCAAATTAGACGCCCGGTCCGGCAAAATCCTATGGCAAACCTTTACGCTACCTGATAATTTCGGTCAAACGGGGGGATATGCAGGAGCAGCCATCTGGGGAAGTAGTCCATCCATTGATACAACTCGTAACCATGTCTATGTTGGCACTGGGAACCTGTATTCAGCCCCTCTTCGAGTACGCCAATGTCAAGAAGCTGAGAATAATCAAACAGTGCCGACTAGTCCAGGCAAGTGTGTTGAGCCCGAGAACCACTCAGATTCAATCCTAGCTTTTGATTTGGAAACTGGTGCTATCAAATGGTATCGTCAGTTAGGGGGATATGATGTTTGGTTCTTAGCCTGCAATAATCTTTCCACCCCGAATTGTCCTCCTGGTCCAAACGCTGATGCCGATTTCGGAGAGGCCCCAATGATGCTAAGTATCAATGTCAATGGAACTAAGCGAGATATTGCTGTTGCTGTTCAAAAAAGTGGATTTGCTTGGGCTCTAAATCGAGATAATGGTGACCTTATTTGGTCTACTGTAAGTTTGTCTTCATTGACATTGTGTTCTTTTCTATCCATTGTTTTCCTTTAAAACCTTCACTCTGAATATATAGGAGGTCGGACCTGGTGGTCCAGGAGGAGGAGGCACTTGGGGCGCGGCTACGGATAAGAAGAGGGTCTACACCAACTTAGCCAACTCATTTTTCATGAATTTTACGTCGATACCATCCCAAACAATTACGAATGCTAGTGGATGGGTGGCAATGGATGCTAAAAGCGGTGAAATCCTATGGTCGATAGCGGATCCGAGTAATTCCAGAGTTAGTGGTCCTGTCACCATAGCAAATGGTGTACTTTTTGCTAGTTCAACAGATAAACAAGGACCTATATATGCTATTGATGCTAAAAATGGGAGAATTTTGTGGTCATATGAGACTGGTGCAACTGTTTATGGTGGAATGTCGGTGAGCAATGGATGCATTTATGTTGGTAATGGATATAAGGTCAATATAGGAGCTTTTGTTTCAACTTATACTGCCGGAACCTCACTTTTTGCCTTTTGTTTGACCTAAAAGCTTCATTGGTGTGTGAAGGGCCCTATTTTAGCCATAACTGGTTTGTTTCTGTTTTTAATTATATGAAGATAGTGATGTTTATTCATGTAAATTTGGCTTAACCAATAAATTACAATTTAAATTATACCATTTTCTCATCTTAGTATTTAAATTTTTTTAGATTATAACTCATCTTAGTATTTAATTTTTTTTAGATTATAAGTGGTACCTAATTTTTTTTCCAAGTTAATATTTCCATTAATCCAATTGTTAGTCAAATCGTTAAATATATTTAAAAAAAAATTTAACCCATAAATTATTTCTTAAATTATATTTGTTTTTCAAGTTGATACCTGAAATTTTTTTAACACAAATAGAGGTGTTGGTGGGCGGAGCCGGGCTAGATTCTAGTCGGGTTTAAGTATGATATTAACATGCTTTATGCTAGGCCAAACTTAGTTCGACCCGAAATATGAGCCTAAAATTTTGCCTAAGTTCACCCATATTTGTGAATGGTTACTCCAAGCTCATTTTAGGCCTACTCATATTAATTTTTAATTTAAAAATATATTTATATTCTTTTTAATTTAATATTTAATAAATTTATATATTTTTATTTATTAAAATTTTATATATAGCAATCTTGACATTTTTTTCGGCTTAAATCACAAATTGGCACCTAAACTACACCCTTTTTCTCATATCTTGGTACCTAAACTATTTTTAGTCATAAGTGGTACATAAATTACTTACTTTTTTCTGAAGTTGGTACCTCAAGTAAACCATTAAGCCCATTTTTTTTTAAATGCTTAACATAAAATGGTGTCTAAATTATGCATTTTTTCTATTTTGGTACTTAAAAATTTTTTTTGGTTACAACTGGCCTAAACTACTTTTTTCCCTAAATTGGTACTTCTGTTAGTTTAATGGTTAGTTAAATTATTAAGTCTATTTTTATATAAAAAAGATAACCAGTTAAAAATTGCATGGGGTAAAAGAGACAAAGTATTATTTTCTCTTATATATATTCTTTCTTTAGAACAAGATCGATGGTAGAGTCGCTCAAGCCATTAGTTCTTATTTGATAAGTTCTTCTAGTTCGATCGCATAAATTATTAAAATTTACAAAAACAAAAAGTTAGAAAATCAACAAAAAACAAAGAAATATGATTCAATTATTTTTTAGTTTGGTTCAACCAGCCTATATTGGCTTGCAAGTCTATCAATTGAATCCTTAACTCCAATTTAATTTAGAAAACACTAGTTTTAATTGATGAAATAATTTTTTTCACATCTCTTGGCTGAGCAAACATATGATGAACTAAGCAATAACTTTTTCGATATCTTCTAGTTGAGCAAGTATTGATGTCAATGGAACTAAGCGAGTTATTGTATGCTATAAAAAAAAAGTGGATTTGCATGGACTCTAAATCAAGATGATGGTGACCTTATTTGGTCTACTGTAAGTTTTTCTTCATTGTATCCTTTCCTATCCATTGTTTTCCTTTTAAACCTTCACAACCTTCACTTTGGATGTATAGGAGGTCGAACCCGGCCGGTGGTCCAGGAGGAGGAGGCAATTGGGGCGCGGCTACGGATAAGAAGAGGGTCTAGACCAAATTAGCCAACTCGCTATTGAAGAATTTTACTTTGATACAGTCCCAAACAAATATTACTGCTAGTGGATGGGTGGCAATGGATGCTAAAAGCAGTGAACTCCTATGGTCGATAGCGGATCCGAGCAATTCTAGAAGTTAGTAGTCTTGTCACCATAGCAAATGGTGTACTTTTTGTTGGTTCAACATATAAACAAGGACCAATATATGCCATTGATGCTAAAAATGGGAGAATTTTTGTGGTCATATGAGACTGATGCAACTGTTTATGATGGAATGTCGGTGAGCAATGGATGCATTTATGTTGGTAATGGATTTAAGGTTAATCTAGGAGCTTTTGTTCAAACTTATTCTTCTGGAACCTCACTTTTTGCCTTTTGTGTGACCTAAAAGCTTCAATGGGTGTGAATGGCCCTATTTTAGCCATAATTGGTTTGTTTATCTTTTTAATTATACGAAGATAGTGATGTGTTATTCAACATTACTTTTGTTTAATTTTGGCTTAACCTATAAATTACAACTTGAATTATACCATTTTCTCACCTTGCTATTTAAATTTTTTTAGATCATAACTTGTAACTAATTTTTTTTTTTTCAAGTTAGTACTTCCATTAGTTTAATTGTTAGTCAAACTATTAAGTAGTTTTTTTAAATTGACCAATAAATTGTTATCTAAACTATATTTTTTTTTTCAAGTTGATCCCTAAACTTTTTAACACAAGTACAAGTGTTGATGGGCCAAATTGGTCTAGATTCAGGTCGGGCTTAAGTATGATATTAATACACTTTATACTTGGCCAAACTTGGTTTGACCAAAAATATGGGCCTAAAATTTTACCCAAGCTTAACTATATTTGTGAATTATTAACCCAAGCTCATTTTAGGTCTATCTATATTAATTTTTTATTTAAAATATATATTTATATTCTTTTAATTTCATATGTAATAGTTTTGTACATTTTTATTATATTAAAATTTTATATATAGCCATATTGACATATTTTTAGGTTTGACTCATAAATTGGTATCTAAAACCATTTTCCCCATCTTGGCATCTAAACTATTTTTGGTCATAAGTGGTACCTAAATTACTTGTTATCTCATAAGGTGGTATCTCTGAAGCTAAACCATTAAGCCCATTTAAAAAAAGAAGCTTAACCCATAAATAGGTAAGTAAAGTATGCATTTTTCCCATTTTAGTACTTAAACATTTTTTTGGTTACAAGTGGCCTAAACTACTTTTTTCCCCTTAAATTGGTATTTTTGTTAGTTCAATTGTAAGTTAAACTATTAAGTCCATTTTTATAAAAAAAAATCAATTAAAAATTGACATGGGGTAAAAAACACAAAGTATTATTTTCTTTTATATATATATATATATATATATATATATTATTTTTCTTTCTTTAGAATAGGATCGATGGTCAAATTGTTCAAGCTACTAGTACTTAGTTTGACCAGTTCTTCCAGTTTGATCATATAAATTATTAAAATTTTAAAAAATAAAAAAAATCAATAAAAATAAAGAAACTCAGTTCAATTATTTTTTAGCTTGGTTCAACCAACTTGTATTCGTTTGTAGGTCAATCAATTCAACCCGTATCTCCAATGCAACACCCCAAAAATCATAATGTTAGAATTAATAAACTCATCAAGAAATGAACTTTAGTTTAGGTGGTAGAGAGCTTAATAAACTCCTTAAAGAGTAAAGGTTCAAGCCCTACTCTTTTCATTCTTCTACTTTTATTTTTCAACAACCAATGAACAAAACCAAATTATTATATATATATATATATATATATATATATATATATTAAATGTGGTAGGAATTGGCCAAGTATGGGCAGCAGCCCAAGTGATAAGGCCTTAGCATATTTACCTCTTTGTTCTAAGTTTTATCCACGCTACTCTCCTCTATTTTTTTCCCATTTTCAATAGAATAGTTTATTTGCTAAATCAGCCCCTTAAAGTGTGAAAGCCCTAGATATTTAATCTTATTTTCCAAATTGTAATATAAATATAGTTTTTTTCTCTATATCTTTTCTCTTTTTCCTTCACACACAATTATGCCACTCCTAAAGCCCTAGGATTACACATCTTACATGACTTAGGACCCCCACGCAGTTGTGTCATCTTTATAGGTTAAAGTTTCAAATGCCACACGACCATAGTCTCTCACACGGCCATGTACCCTTCCATACGGCCTAGGGATTCCCACATGGTCTGATTAGACGACCGTGTGTCCCCTAAAACCAAGAACTTACAATTTTTATCCAGAATTTTATGATTTATTCAGATTAGTCCTTAATTGATTCCTAAACTATTTTTAGGGTTTTATTTAAGCAAACTAGTCCTTGATAACATGAATAGTGCATGATTCCATAATATAATTGAATGAATTAATATCACATACATATATATAATTACATGAATTGTGAATAATTATGTTAGTGTATCTGTACTCATGATTTTCAAATAACATGCCTTATGAAACTACTAAACTGAATCTTTGAAAAGCATGTGTTTTTGCTTCTATATTGAATAGTTGAAAGTATTACTGCCATATTTGTTACTTATAGGCATGATAACCCTTTCTATTATAATCTATTATAAGCATGTTTGAATTTTCGCATGGGATGTGACATTTTGAAATGAGGAAGTTTTAGTAAACTATAAATCTGCAAATCTGGTGGTTCATCCAGATATTATCTGGCAGCTTTCATCTGCTAATATGTTGTGTATTCATAACCATCTGGTAGCGTATTAAATTACAAATTTGGTGGTTCGCCACCCATTATCTATAGCTTTTATCTACAATGAAGTTGTGTATTCATAGCCATCTGACAGCATATTAACTTGCAACATTTGGTGGTTTATCCACAACCCGATGTGTAGGGATGGAAGAGTTCTGAGAAACTCGTATGGTGTGTAGCGGTGGGGTAGGATTTTATCTATTATATTGAATCTGTTTGCATCCATAAAGCATGTGTTTGAAATTCTAAAAATTCTAATATGGTATGGTATATGTGTATTTGTTTATACATTATGAAACAACCAATAAACATGTTTATACATTAAAAGGGTATTTTGGGTAAAACCATGCCACAAATTTTTTTGAAAAAATAATTTTCTACAAGAAATAAAATTCAAGACTCTAGTATCGGTCCTAATTTAGCTATTGTTAAAACATTAGATATACAATAAAAGTTTAGATTATGAATAAAAACTAATGTTCTAACTTTTGCATGAAAATTGTAGATATACTTAAACTACTTAGACTTTAGTAAAACTATGAATACTCAAGGTAGACGTGGTAAGGGTAGGCCTCGTAGGGTTGCACTTGTAGAGTCGCCCACTATTCATGGCGAAGACCTAGTCTTTGAGGAGGAGTATGTCGAAAACTCTATGACCAATAGAGGCAGAGGCTATAAGAATGGCGATGATGATAATGTGATACAGGCGATGCTAAGTGTCCTACAAAGGGTTGTTGGAGCCCAATCTAGATCGAGGAGTCTTGGATCTATTGTGGAGAGACTCTAGTCAAATGGGTTAGAAGCATTTAAGGGAAATGTTGGTACAACTCCCACCATCATTGAGTATTGGATGTAGTTGACAGAAAGAATCTTGGAGGACTTAGACTGTACTCTGGAATAAAAGTTGAAGGACACTGTGTCCTTAATTAGGAAATAGGCTTATCACTGGTGGCAGTGTACTATTTAGGGTACGCAGGCTAACCATATTAACTAGGAATATTTTTATAAGGCATTCTAGAAGAAATGTGTGACCATAAGGGATGTGGAGGCCCACAGGCTTAAGTTTATCGAGCTGAAGCAAGATGGTAAGATCGTAGCAGGGTATGAGTCTAAATTTCTAAGTCTCAGCTATTATGCCTAAGGGATGATAGCTACAGAACAAGACAAGTGTGTGAGGTTTGAAAATGAGCTACGTTTTGGCCTTAAAATTCAAGTTGCTCCACTAGGAACAAGTATTTGAAACCCTAGTAGAGAATGCAAAAATCATAGAAGAGATCAAGCTGGTGAATTGTGAATAATGAAAAAAAAAAACAAAGTCTCATCTAAGAGAGACTCGAGTTCCTCTGGTTCAAACTCTCGTCCTACGAAATAAACCAAAGAAGGTAAACTGCAACAAGGGATAGTTGTGGTTAAATTGGGAGATAAGACCAACAGTTGTGGGGATTGTGCTAAATGTCATCTAGGTGAGTGCTGGAGAAAGTTGGGTGATTATTTTAGTTGTGCGTTGATTGAGCATATGATTAAGGATTTCCTCATAGAACTGAGCAAACGCAAGCTATGGTCCAAAATCAAGCCCAAAACTAGAGAGTGGGCCAATTACCTCTGAGGGGCTGTGTGTAGAACTAGGTCACGAATAATGTAGCTACCAACGTAAATCAAACCAAAGCAAGACAACCTACCCTAGTTTATGATGTTAGGGGTCGTGAAAAGAGGGATACATCCGATGTTATAGTAGATATCTTTATCGTTAATTCTATGTCGTACCGCTCTAGTGTCTATTGCTCCTTACTGCACGGCACTAAAAGAATTGCAAGAATTGAAAATCCAACTTCAGGAATTTTTGGATCATGGGTGTGTTAGACCCAGCATGTCTCCAAAAGGAGCTTCGGTCTTGTTCGAGAAAAAGAATGGTGGTTTCCTTAGGTTATGTATAGATTACTAACAACTTAACAAGCTAACCGTTACAAATAAATATCCTTTACCTAGGATAGATGATCTATTCAACCAATTTAGAGGTGCAATTATATATTTCAAAATATATTTGAGGTCTCTGTATTACCAACTTAGAGACCAAGAGGCATATGTGCCCAAAACTACTTTTAAAACCCATTTCAACCACTATGAATTTCTTATAATTCCATTTGGCTTAGCCAATGCTCCCGCCACTTTCATGAACCTAATAAACTAAGTGTTGCAACCCTTCATTAATCAATTTGTTGTGGTGTTTATTGATGATATCCTAGTTTATTCCAAAACCAAACTTAAGCATGATGAGCACCTTAAGAAGGTCCTACAAATCCTCTGTGAAAAGAAGTTTTATGCCAAGTTGAGTAAATATGAATTCTGGCTTAGATAGGTTATGTTTTTGAGTCATGTAGTATCCGCAAAGGGTATTCGGGTAGATTCGAAGAAAATAAAAATGATCATTGAATGGAAACCAGCCAAAAATATTTTTGAAATTCGTAGTTTTCAAGGTTTGGCTAGTTATTATTGTAGATTTGTTGAATGGTTTTCTTTGATAGTTGCACCCCTAACTAAGTTATTGAGAAAAGATGCACTATTTAAGTGGATAGAAGAACAGCAAGCTAGTTTTGAAAAGCTTAAAGTAATTTCTAGCTCTTGTTTTAATTCAGCTTGAATTGAGGAAAAATTATGTGGTGTACAGTGATGCATCCTATACCAGCCTTGGTTGTGTGTTGATGTAAGATGGTAAAATAATGGCCTATGAGTCAAGGTAGTTAAAGCAACATGAGAGTAACTAGCCGGCTCATGACTTAGAGTTGGTTGCAGTAGTTTTTGCATTAAAGATATGGAGACACTACTTGTATGGTTAGAAGTGTTACATCTATATTGATAATAAAAGTTTTAAATACCTTCTCACCCAAAAAGAATTGAACCTTAGGAAACATAGGTGGTTAGAATTGTTAAAAGATTATGATTGTATGATTGATGACCATATTGGGAAAGCCAATGTTGTAGCAGACGCCTTAAACTGAAAGCAGATGACCGATTTAAGGGCAATGTTTGCTAGGTTGATTTTAATGGATGATGGAGGGTTGCTAGTAGAATTGCAAGTAAAGCCCACCTTAGTAGATGATATCAAAGCTAAATAACCCTTAGATATAGCCCAAACAGCCTGAATTCAACAAGTAAAAGTGGGAAAGGCTGAGGATTTCAGGTTTAATGATGATAGTATCCTATGTTTTTTAGGGAGGTTTTGTCTGCCGAATGACGATGAGTTAAGACGATCCATACTTTAGGAAGTGCGTGCTAGCCCTTATACCATGTATCTTGGAGGAAACAAGATGTATTAGGACGTGAAAGAGTTGTATTGGTGGCTAGGATTGAAACGTGATGTTATTGATTTATTGGCCAAATGTCTAACTTGTCAGTAAGTAAAAGCTGAGTGCCAACTTCCTTCTAGGTTGTTGCAACCTACTAAAATACCACAGTGGAAGTGAGAGCAAATAATGATGGACATTGTTAGTGGGTTACCCTTAACATCCACTAAGAAATATTCAATTTGGGTTATTATTGACCAATTAACAAAGTCAGCACACTTCTTACCTGGCTGCAAGGATTATTCATTATAGAAGCTGGTTACTTTAGACATCTCCGGGAGAGTGCGGTTGCATGGAGTGCCTACGTCGATTATCTCAGATCGAGATCCCTATTTTACGTCTCAATTTTGGAAGAAGTTACAAGATTGTTGGAACTCACTTGGATTTTAGCACTGTTTTTCATCCGTAGTTCGACAGACAAGCTGAGCAAGTGATACAAATATTAGAAGATATGTTAAGAGGCTATATCATTGAGTTTTGATGTAGTTGGGAACAACATTTACTCTTAGCTGAATTTGCCTACAACAATAACTTCCAATCGAGCATCCAAATAGCATCTTATGAGGTTTTATATAGACACAAATGCCAAACTCTTTTGTGTTGGACCGGACTAAGTGAAAAAAAAGTTTTGGGTCCCAAGTTAGTGCAGGAGTCCGAGGGGAGAATCAAAATGATTTAGGAAAGACTAAAAGTAATGATTCAGAAAAGTGTAAAAGTAACTTTTAATAGACAAAAGGCATTAAGTATAGTGTCAGCAATCAAGTCTTTTTGAAAGTACCCCCATGACGAAAGGTGTTAAGGTTCAATTGAAAGGATAAGTTAAGTCCACAGTTCATAGGACCTTATCGAATCATTAGAAGAGTCAGTCTAGTTGCTTATCAGCTTGAGTTACCTCCTAAACTAGAATGAATTCATGACATCTTTCATGTTTCCATGTTGAGGTGTTATCGTTCTAACCCTTCTCACATCGTCCCAATCAAAGAGATCAAGGTACAACCATATTTCTCATTTGAAGAAGAACTAGTGGAAATCTTATAGCATGATGTAAAGTTCTGAGAAGGAAGTGAATTACTCTTGTTAAGGTACTATAGTAGAACCATAGACTTGGGGAGGCTACATGGGAAACAAAAAACACATTTCGTCAACAATATTCTTACCTATTTGAACTAGGTAAATTTTGAGGATGAAATTTCTTTATGGGAGAACTATAACACCCCAAAAATCATAAGGTTAGAATTAATAAAGTCATCAAGAAATGGGCCTTAATCTAGGTGGTAGAGAGCTTAGTAAATTCCCTAGAAAACTAAGGTTCAAGCCCCACCCTTTTCATTCTTTCTCTTTTATTTTTTAGCAATAAAAGAATAAGACCAAGCTAGTATATATATTAAATATGATAGGAAATGACTAAGTATGGGTAGCAACCCAAGTGGTAAAGCCTTAGCATATTTCCCCCTTGTTTTGAGTTCTATCCACACCATTCTCCTTTATTTTTCCCCATTTTTGGCAAAATGGTTTATTTTCCAAATTAGCCCCTTAAAATGTGAAAACTCTAGATAAATCTTCTTTCCAATTCATAAAATAATTATACTTTCTTTTCCCTAAGGCCTAGTTCAACCCACAAGTTCACATAAAATGCCTAGATTTCTCATTTTATTACCTAAGTGCTAAAGGTGAAAACTAAAAAAAAACATAACTAAATTGTTTTCTAACTAGCTCATTAAGTACAGAAAGAGGTTTAATCTACCATAATGAATTGCGACAGATCCACAGGCTTCATTTGAAGTCAGTTACGGAACCTGGTATATACCGCTCTAGTACTTGACACCATTTCCACAAATCATTAAAGGATATCTCCCAACCACTATGCATCTTCTCCAACTTCTTCTATTTTGCCAATCTTGCCTTATGCTAGTGTAACAGCTCGATTTTCAGTTATGTCAAAAATAGTGGTTCGAGACCACCAAATCCAAAAAATAAGCTTGTAAATTTTTATTATTTGATATTTACGAGCCAAATGTGGTTCTTAAAAGATTTTTGAATTAGTAATTTGTGCTTTATAAGGCTTTATTAGGTTAAATGATTTAGAAAAGAGGTATCAAGATCTTGGTCCTACAAACTGAGCTATAAATATTTTTATAAATATTTACGGAGTGCCATTAAAGTAGTATTAAAGTTTTGTTAGAAAATTTTAATGTTTTAATAGTTAATTAATTAAAAAAGACTAAATTGAAAAAGGTGCAAACTTGCTAATTAAAGAAATAGTGGTTAAAAGCCTAAATACTAAATAAAGAAGAACTAAAAGGGCAATTAGACCCACATGGGTTGGGTGAGGTGGCTTAAGCATAGAAAAATCAAGAAATTGATGTGAAATAAGGGCAAAATTATAATTTTTACCAAATTTAAGTGAAATAAATGGGAAATTAAACTTCTAGACATTTTCATCATCATTATTTTAGTTCCAAAACAACCATTGAAGAGGGTTTAAGCTGTTCTTTTCAATATTTGCTTCATGTAAGTTTAATTCTTGCTCGTTCCTTGAAATTTTTATGTTTTAGGATTTTTACAATTAGGTCTAATTAACCATTTCATTAGTTTTTGATTTTGTTAAAAGTTTTAGAAGATACCATTGATAAGTTTATATGATTTTAGTTATTAGATGATGAAATTGAGATGTTGATGGATATTTAAAGGTATTTTATTAAAGGATTTTGGATGAAATCATGATTTAGGGATTAAGTTAGAAAGTTGTTGAATTCATGGAAAATTCTAAAATTTCATGGAATTTATGGGCTGCTATTAATATATATTATATATGAAACCATCTAAGCTTGGGATAAGGATTAAATTGCATGAATTTCATTTTTTAAGCCTAGGGACAAAATCGTCATTAATTAAAAGTATAAGGTCAAAATGGTAATTTTACCTAAGACGTGAATTTTATTAAATTGAATGTAAATTGTATTAAATTGATGTAAAATTTACTCGTATAGATCCGGATAGATCAAAAATAGAGTTAGATCGTGAAAAAGAAAAAGTATCGGATTAGTAGTTTACAAGTCACGAACAATTGTCGAGGTAAGTTTGTGTAACTTTATTGTGTATATTTATATGCTTATATTTAGTGTTGAATATGTAAATTGTGTAAATGAAATATATGTTAATGTAATTGATCTCATAACTAAAAATCCCTGATAAATAAACTAGTCCTGTTTGGATAATGTGATTTGATGGATACAGGGTTTTGTTTCTCGAGATGGTAGTGTTCCTACATATGTTACATATGTATCGTAGCTTGAAAGAGCGTCCCATTAGAAGCCCTCTCAAGCTTCCCGTTATAGTGTTCTTGCGAGCTTCTCGTTATATTACAGAGATAAGCTTTCCGTTACAAGGCTCATTGAGCTTCCCATTATAGTGCATGAGAGAGAGCTTTTTGTTTAAGTGCTCATAAAAGCACTCCCGGATATGAATTGACAGATTTATAATATTGTACACTTCATGTTCTAACCAAGTATCCATCGAGATTTCAAATGATTCAATGGGTGAAATTTTGACATGAGAACATGTGAAATCAAAATGAAATTATTATCTGTATATGCATGAAATACTTGGAAACTAGATACCGAATGAGCTCATTGATCTCGTGATTGTGATAAAGTAATAAAATTGATCGTCCCTGAAACTAACTATTATCACGATAAAAAGGCAAGTGCACCTATCGAGTAGTAGTATAGCTAGTGGCAAGACCGGAATATCGAATCCAAGGAACTATGAATACTAGTAATAACTTTCTTCCTATTATCTAGCCTAAAAATAAATGGAGGTTTGTTTCTAAATTAACTAATCTAAGTTAAATTGAAAAGGTGACAAACAGTAAATTTGGGAAATTGCTTTAAGGAAAACTAGATGATTAAGGCAATACCTAAGGAAGATCCACCTAGACTTCACTTGTTATCTAACTCTGAACCAGATGATTTCTTCATTTGATTTTATCCGTAGAGATCCCTAAATTATGTTAATACCTCCGTTGAGGATAAAAACAACTAATCCTAGGTTAATTAACCGAAATCTCTTTCTAATTAAAACCCCTAGTCTTGCATTAACTCGATCTATGGCTCCCCATATTAGATTTGACTCTAATCCGGCAGATTTTCGTCGTTCTATGTCTAGGATTGTGATCAACTCCGCTTAATTGTGTTGGATCTACTCCTATGCAGGGACTTTTGCTCCTCTACATAAGCACATTCGACTTAAATCAATATCCCAGAAATATCAATTTAAGAGTTAAAAACACAATTAAGAACAAATCAAATATTTATCACACAGTTCAGATAACAATAACAGGATCTGTCTTAGGTTTCATCCCCCTTAGATATTTGGGGTTTTAGTTCATAATTATAAAAGAAAACATCTTAGAAGAAATAAAATAATAAAACATAAGAAAATCCAAAACTCCTGAAAGGATTAAATGGAGATCCTCTGTCTTGATGTAGATCCTGGCTTCTGAGATGGATCAATCGACTTCCCTTCAAGTAATTCCCTACCTTCAACTCTCCGTCTTGGCGGGAAGAGTCGGAATAATGTCCTCCTCCTTTTGTGGTGGCCTCTTAGGGTCTTTATATAGAGTTTAGAATGTCTTTCTTAGCCTCTAAGTAGCCTTTTCCGAGTGAAATTGAACTTCATTATTGCAGGGACACGCCCGTGTGCCATGTCTATGTTAGTCGACTTCCAGGCCATGTTCGAGCCTGTTAATGTGGCACGGCCGTGTGACACTCCTGTGTGGTGAACCTCCAGGCCGTGTTGATTATTGAATTGGGTCTAATCTACCCGTTTCCGGTCCGTTCCTTGCTCTTTTCTCTTCCTTATGCTCACCTAAGTATAAAACATGAAATAAAAGGATTAGGAGCACCAATTTCCACAAATTCAATGATAATTCATCCAGAGTTTAGGCTAAGCATGAGGTAAAAATATGTATAATTTACGGTTTATCAAATACCCCTACACTTAAGCATTTGCTTGTCCTCAAGCAAAATATCAACTCATAATTAAAAATCATTCTTCTCAACTTATAATCCTTATCAATAATGTTTCAAATTAATCCACAAGTAATCATACAATGAAAATTCAACCAGAAGAACATTCATGTCTCAAACACTCTAAGTTGAGAATCTTATCACAGAAACATAGGTTTTCTCCCTTCTCCTAAGTAATTACCTTTCAATTCAAAATCAACAAGAGTTGACATCCTCACTAAGGATTCATTCTATCCACTTGAAGTGTTTAGGGTTCAAAAATTAAACACTCAGTAGTCAACCTGAAAAGTTATTACCATAAGCTTACAGGAAAATCAAATCTCCACCACTATAGATTGATATGACACATCGATCAAAAGGTCTTTCAATGGTTGTAATAGGGCTTTGGTTAGGGGTGTTGTCACAAGCTGAAAAAGAAGTTAGAATCGAGATTGAATTGAAAAATCATCTAACTAGAAAAATCTCTATCACTAAAACATATTCCTAGAATGAAGCCTTTTTGATGACATCGTTTTGGATTTAGAAGCTTATAATAGAACTATCCAAAAATATTGAATTACAACTGAATTAAATGTATATACACTCTTTTTTTTAAAGAACAAATCAAATACAAATAAATTGAATATTTATGAACTTTACAAACTGAAAAAGAGAACAAAGCTAGATAATAATTCAACTCAAATCTCAACAAAAATAGGGATCAAAATAATTGAAGGTAATTCAACAAAAAATGGGTTATAGGTTAATATTAAAGGTAAGTCAAAGAATGGGTTGTTTGTCTCAATGGGGTTCACTAGGGGTTAATTTATAAAGGTAGGCTTTATGGAGTAAGTGGGTTAAACTTAGGTGCATTTATCATTTCGGTATATCAAATCAATGATGTGGTCTCAACATGTATAATCAAAGCAAGTTCTAGAATAACAAATTAGTATTGACTCACTCAAAGCAACAATAAAAGTGAGCATGAAAGGATGTATGCTCAAAAGGCTCAAAAGTCTCACCAGAATTATGGCTTTTGATATCAACCATGCGAATTTCAAATCTCAAGATAATACTTAAAATTAGGGAAAATAACCTAGAAAAATTTAAATTCTCAAAAATTTCAACTTATCATGCTTGATTCCCTAATGTCTTAAAGTTTGAAAAATCAAAGCATAAGTACCTATGTCTTAATTCTCAACATATCAATAAAAATCATAAATCAATCAGAATTCATATTAATAGGGGATTGAGAATAATGCAGAGAATTCAAAATTTGAGAACAATGCAAAAAGTTAGTGGTATGAAATTCAGGGATTTGAAGAGAATGCAACGACTAAAACTAAATTTCCCTTCCACACTTAAGATGTACATTACCCTTAATGTACAAAGATACATTAGTAGCAATAGAAGCATAAAATAATAAGATAGGGAGAGAAGTGAAACTCCCTGAACATTTGGATGATTTTGTAGAGAAGGATATTGGAATTGTAAGAGCCGGCAGTTGTGACAGGTTTTTCCCATTGCAGATGAATATGAACTGTAAAGCTCATTTGAAACTGCGATAGGATAAATAAGAATTTAGGGATTTAACTTAAACACAATTTGCTCGTTAGGAAATAGCCGATATATAAAAATAAAATTACAATCTAAAATAAAATATTCAATAAACATAAAGATCGAAATAAAGATAAGAGGAATAGAAAGTTCTAATCCTTAGATGGTCCGCGAGGTGGGGGCGGTGGTGCGAGATGAAGTTGCTGACAAATCTGAGCTAATGTAGCATCAATGTGATCGAATCGCTGAAAACATTGTTGTTGGAATTGGGTGAACTGCTCAGAAGTGACGTAGCCTGAAGCTGCCATATGAACTGGGCGGTGAGTCTGTAGTGGCTCAGTCGATGGCTCCTCCTGTGTTAGGACCTCATCAGTAATGTCCGCTGGGTCCTCCTGCTCGGCAGATTGAGCTAACTGGTACTAAAGAGGGTTGCTCCCACGTCGTGGTGAATCATCCTCATGTGCAGCATAGTTTGGATGCCCTGTGGGGACATCTGGCCGATCAAGGTGTAGGAGGATGTCTGGGCCGCTGTGTTGAAGAGGCCATAGTAGCGAGCCAATCGCGTGATGTACGGGCCCATAGAGATCACGCCTCTCCGATGCCTCTCAGTCTGATGCTGGATGGCATGGGCGATGAAGTAGGCGAGGTCGATCACATATGCATTCGCCATGCTCCATAAAAAGTAGGCGTCATGGGTATTGATGACGCTGGTGCTCGCGCGTCTACCTGTTAATGTGTGCGCCAGTAAGGCGTGGATGTACCTTAGTGAAGGGGTAAGAGCTATCGCTTTGGAGCGACTGGGGTCGTATATGGGCTGCCTAGGGACAAAGGCGCGCCAACAATTGACTGGAGAGAGGTGTATGTGGCGGTGGAGCTTAGAGAGGTCCTCCTTTTCTAAGAATTGCTCGGTGTATAGGCCTACTGCTGTACCAAATTCTGGTACACTAAGCTGTCTGACAAGGCCTCCTAGACGGAATTGGATCGTCCCTTGGTCATCGTGTCAGTTTATGACCGTCTGGAGATGAAACGTGAAGCAGAACTCTAGGGTGAGCTCGAGGTATATGGGCTCCACGATTTGAAAGAATTGGTCCCACGAGTCCGTCGTCAACAAGGCCCGAACCTCATCTACTAGTTAGACCTGCTTTAGTGTGGCCCAATCAATGCATCTTCCCACTCCAAGTGGTCTCGCCCGTAGTATTTGGAACAGTTCCTCTTGGGAACTCTGTGGGAATTAGAGAAAAGGGTGTCATATCTTAACGGTGGGTTTGGAAGAGGAACCTCCGGGCCCCTTTCACTTTTTGAAAGTGGGTACAACAGCTTTCTTCCCTTGTTAAGACGACATTTTACCTGAAATAAAACAAAACAGAAAAGAATAAAAATGGGCATGTATTGTTATGAGGGTTAATGATAATCAAAATTATTCAATCAAAGACTTAATACCTAATTCAATGCAAAAGTTAGTAAAAACTTTGATTTATCTAAGCATGAATTTTGGATAGAATGTGAGTTTTTAAATAGCATAAGGTACTAAAAACTAATTGCCTAAGATAACTAGAGATGGCAGCAAGAGAATGGTTCTAAGTGGCATGATGAGTATTCTAGATTAATCATGCTAAATGAATGAAATTCCTATCAATAATAATGCAAATAACTAAATAAATGAAATTATTAATAGATAAATAGATAAAAGACATTGGAAACTAAGAGAAAAGGTAAGAAAGGGGAACCGAATGGATGGTTAGGAGTGGAACACGGTCGTGGTGATGCTTGTATGAGAGCGTGGTGGCGTGGTTGAGGCCGACGACGGCGCTAGAGAGGGCTAGTATGGGTTTTGGGTGGAGGGATTTTTAGGGTTTAAGTGGAGAAGAAGATGAATAGCGGGGGTTTATATAGGATTTTGGGTCACACGGGCATGGCACACGCTCGTGTGACTCGGGGTTAGCCCGTGTGGTTCGAAATTTGGGGATTTTGGCGCACCAGATTCGTGCCAAACGCTCGTGTTCCTAGGGCATGTTGGGGCCCACAGCTGTGTCGCATGGCTGTGTTCTTCGATGTTCGCTTCTCCCACGGTAGTGTAAGGGTCACACGCCCGTGTATGAAATGGCAGGTTAGACCACGATCTTGAGACACGGGCGTGTCGCACGCCCGTGTTGGATTAACAGGTTTGGCCACGGCTTTGGGACACGGGCATGTCGCACACTCGTGTTGAATTATCAGGGTTGGACATGGCCACTTTGCACGGTCGTGGCTAGTTGTCGTAGCCCGTGTGTTGGGGAAATCTTACTCTGCTCATATACGGCCATATCGCATGGCCGTGTCTTTGCTCATGGTGTCCACAAGGCCTGAGGTACGCCTGTGGGCATGGCCGTGCGGCTTTGAAAACCTGTATTCAGACGGTTAGTTGATGTATTAGTGAGCCTAAATAAAAGAATTTACTATGTCAGTGCTCGGGTTGCCTCCCGAGAAGCACTTGTTTATAGTCTAAGCTTGACTTTTCTCAAGCTTGTTCAGTCATGGTGGGTTGAAGAGTTGAAACTCTTCTATCTAGCTTTCAATTTCATTATCAACATAAGGTTTGAGTCGAGTATGATTTACCTTGAAAGTGCCGAGTGACTCATATGTTATCTTGACTGTACCATAGGGAAAGATTTTCATTACCATGAAGCAGGGTGTGTCACTTGCATGTTCTTTTGATTTTAAGATTTGAGGATCATCCTCCCCTAAGATTACCTTATCCTCTACCTTGATTTGGTTCATTTTTACCTCTGGGTCATCTTGGTGATGCTTTGGGTTGGTGTGGCATATTTTGGGCTTTTCTTGATAGTTCAGCCACTCATCTCGTTCCTCAATCTGAAGTATTCGTTTTTCATGTATGTCTTCCTTGGATGGACTCGACTGTGGTTGGGTTGCCCTTATGTGAAATGTATCTTGCAAAGAAGGTTGGATGGTGAGATCATTCTTATTACAAGGACTTGTAATATTATCTTTATTATCAATAGACTTATTAGAGTTACGAGCTTGTAAAGTAACTTTGTCATCCCCTACACGAAGTGTAAGCTCGCCTGTTCCTACATCAATTATTGTTCTAGTAGTTGCTAAAAAGGGACGCCCTAGAATTAAGGGTACATTGCTATCCTCATCAATGTTTAGAACAATAAAGTCAACTGGGAATATGAATTTATCAATTTTGACAAGCACATATTCAATTATGCCCTTAGGAAATCTAATAGTTTTATCAGCCAATTGAATGCTCATCTTAGTTTGTTTAGGTTTCCCAAGGCCTAGTTGTTTAAACAGTTTATAACGCATTACATTAATACTAGCCCCTAAATCATCTAAAGCTTTTTTGATGTCTAAACTACCAAGTAAGCAAGGAATTGTAAAACTCCCTGGATCTTTCAATTTGTTGGGCAGATTATTCTGTAAAATAGCTGAGCACACTGCATTTAGTTCCACATGAGATGTCTCATCTAGCTTCCGTTTATTCGTCAGTAGCTTTCTTAAAAATTTAACGATGTTTGGCATCTACGACAGAGCTTTAATAAACGGTAAGTTAATGTGTAATTGCTTTAAAAGTTTAAGGAATCTACCAAATTGTTCATCTGTACGGTCTTTCCTTAGCGTATTTGGGTATGGGATACGAGGCTTATACTCTTTGACAATTGCTTCTTTGGAACTTACCTCGTCGTTATCTTTACTTACCATAGTCTCCTTACATGGCTCTGGGTTGGTTTTGGTTAACCCTTCCTTATCTATTGTTTCCACGACATTAAGTTGCTCCTTAGGGTTAGTCTTAGTGTTGCTTGGTAACCCACCTTGTGGTCTTTCAGAAATTAGCTTAGTGAGCTAGCCTATTTGAGTTTCGAGTCCTTGAATGGATGCTTGTTGGTTCTTCAGTGCCATTTTGGTGTTCTGGAAACGGGTTTCTGACACGACGATAAATTCGTAAGCATCTGTTCAAGGTTTGGCTTTTTTTCTTTTTGGAACAGTGGTTGTTGAAATCCCGGAGGAGGTGGTTGTCTTTAATTTCCTTGTCCTCCCCATGAAAAATTGGGGTGGATCCCCCAACCTGCATTGTAAGTATTACTATAAGGGTTATTTTGAGATCTAGAATTATTACCCATATAGTTGGCTTGCTTGGTTTCCATGCCATGTCCATAAGAGGAGTAATCGGGATTGTACATATTTCCTTGATTTGAGTCACACTGCATCACTAGGTGTACCTGTATAGAACCAACAAAGTTATCAATCTTTTTATTAAGAAGTTCTACTTGATTAGAAAGCATAGCGACTGCATCAATAAGAAAAATTCCGGCAGCTTTCTGTGGTTTTGTTCTCATGACTTGCCACTGATAGTTATTCAGTAACATCTCTTCTATAAACTCATAAGCTGCTTCTGGTGTTTTATTATTAATTGTTCCACCAGCGGCTGCATCGATCATCTGTCTTGTTGAGGGATTCAAACCGTTGTAGAAGGTTTGAACTTGTAGCCACAGAGGTAATCCATTGTGAGGGCACCTTCTCAAGAGATCTTTGTATCTCTCCTATGTGTCGTAGAGTGTCTCTAAATCCATCTGCACTAAAAAGAAATATAATTCTTTAACTTAGCTATTTTAGCTGGCAGAAAATATTTAAGTAAAAACTTCTCGATCATTTGTTCCCATGCAGTGATAGACCCTCATGGTAGAGAGTTCAACCATTGTTGGGCTTTGTTTCTCAAGGAAAATGGGAATAGCCGAAGACGAATGACATCATCAGAAACGCCATTTATTTTGAATGTATTGCATAATTCTAAAAAGTTGGCTAGATGCGAGTTATGATCTTCATCCTGTAAACCGTCATACTGAAGAAACTGCTGTATCATCTGAATAGTGTTAGGTTTTAGTTCAAAATTATTTGCAGCAATAGTAGGCTTAACAATACTAGATTTCGTACCGGCTAAATTAGGTTTAGCATAATCATACATAGTACGTGGAGCAGGATTTTGCTCAATAGGATTTGCGGCTACTACAGGAAGTAGCTAATTATCCTGATTGACTTCCATCTCTTTAGTAGGTTCTGGCTCTTCTTCTTGTTCTGGGTAATGTAAAATTCTTCTTATCTCTCTGCGAGTTCTACAAACTGTAGCTTCTAAATCGTTATCAAATAGTAAAGGTCCCCTTGGGTTTCTTCTAGTCATAAACTAGAGATACCTGGAAGGAAAAAGAAAATTTAAGTAAATAAAAACTAAATATAAAAGCGAAAAATAAATAAAAATAGTAATGGCTAAAGTAGTAGAAATCGAGTGTTCCTAATATCTTAGCTCCCCAGAAACGGCACCAAAAACTTGATCTCGTGATTGTGATGAAGTAATAAAACTAGTCGTACCTGAAACTAACTATTATCACGATAAAAAGGCAAGTGCACCTATCGAGTAGTAGTATAGCTAGTGGCAAGATCAGAATATCGAATCCAAGGAACTATGAGTACTAGTAATAACTTTCTTCCTATTATCTAGCCTAAAAATAAAGGGAGGTTTGTTTCTAAATTAACTAATCTAAGCTAAAATGAAAAGGTGACAAAGAGTAAGTTTGGGAAATTGCTTTAGAGAAAACTGGATGATTAAGGCAATACCTAAGGAAGAATCCACCTAGACTTCGCTTGTTATCTAACTCTAAACCAGATGATTTCTTCAATTGATTTGATCTATAGAGATCCCTAAATTATGTTAATACCTCCGTCGAGGATAAGAACAACTAATCCTAGGTTGATTAACCGAAATCTCTTTCTAATTCAAACTCCTAGTCTTGCATTAACTCGATCTATGGCTCCCTATATTATATTTGACTCTAATCCGGCAGATTTTCATTCTCCTATGTCTAGGATTACGATCAACTCTGCTTAATTGTGTTGGATCTACTCCTATGCAGGGACTTTTGCTCCTCTACATAAGCACATTCGACTTAAATCAATCCCGAAAATATCAATTTAAGAGTTAAATACATAATTAAGAACAAATCAAATATTTATCACACAATTTAGATAACAATAACAAGATCTGTCTTAGGTTTCATCCCCCTTAAATATTTGGGGTTTTAGTTCATAATTATAAAAGAAAATATCTCAGAAGAAATAAATAACAAAACATAAGAAAACTCAAAACTCCTGAAAGGATTGAAAGGAGATCCTTTGTCTTGATGTAGATCCTGGCTTCTGAGATGGATCAATCGGCTTCCCTTCAACTAATTCTCTGCCTTTAACTCTCCGTCTTGGCGGGAAGAGTCGGAATAATGTCCTCCTTTTGTGGTGGCCTCTTAGGGTCTTTGTATAGAGTTTAGAATTTCTTTCTTAGCCCCTAAGTAGCCTTTTCTGAGTGAAATTGAACTTCATCATGACAGGGACATGCCTAGGTGCCACGCTCGTGTAAGTCGACTTTCAGGCTGTGTTCGAGCCTGTTAATGTGGCCCGACGGTGTGACACGCTTGTGTCGTGAACCTCTAAGCCGTGTTGAATATTGAATTGGGTCTAATCTGCTCGTTTTCGGCCCGTTCCTTGCTCTTTTCTCTTCCTTATGCTCACCTAAGTATAAAACATGAAATAAAAGGATTAGGAGCACCAATTTCCACAAATTCAATGATAATTCATCCAGAATTTTGGGTAAGCATGAGGTAAAAATATGTATAATTTACGGTTTATCACTCATCCTTGTTCTTATTATTCACATGAAAAACATGACTAACATGTTTGTTGAGCTTATATGTGTTAGGCTAATTGCCAAATTGCTTTGGTTGTATTATACATGTTTATTATATAAGTAAATGAATGGTAAGTTAATTTCCTGTTATATGAACTTACTAAGTATTAAGTGTGATAAATGATAAATTATACATATTTTTACCTCATGTTTAGCCTAATTTCTGGATGAATTGTCATTAAATTTGTGAGAATTGGTGCTTTTAATCCTTCTATTTCATGTTTTATACTCAGGAGAGCATAAGGAAGAGAAAAGAACGAAAAACGGGCCGAAAACGAAGTAAATGGGCCAAAGTGTGAAAACGACACGGCCCAAGGATTCACCACACAGTCGTGCCACATTAGGTCCAACACGGCCTAGCCCCGATAAGCACGGCCGGACCACACGACCGTGCCACCATCAATAGGCCCACACGGCCTCTTATCGATCCACACGGGCGTGGCACACGGGCGTGTCCCTATCGTGAGGAAGTGCAATTTCACTCGGATTTGGATACTTAGAGGCTAAGAAAGCCATCCCAAAGCTCTATATAAAGACCCTAGAGGGCAACTCTAAGGGTGTACTCTTTCTCCCACAAAGGAGTGCCTTATTTCTACCAACACAGAGAGTGGAAGCAAGGGATTACTCTAAGGGAAGCCAATTGATTCATCCCAGAAGCCGAATTCTACATCAAGATAGAGGATCTCCCTAAATTCCTTCAGGGGTTTTTGGGTTCTTTATGTTTTGTTATCTTATTTCTTCTGAGATGTCTTATTTATTAATTATGAACTAAATCCCCCAAATACTTGAGGGGGATGAAACCTAAGACAGATGTTGTTATTATTTTATCTTGAGTTATATGATAAATACTTGAATTGTTCTTAATTATGTGTTCTTAATTCCTGTTTTAATAATCCTAGGTATTAATTCAAGAAACTGATGTGCTTATGCAGAGGAGCAAAAGTCCTTGTTTAAGTGTAGATCTAGCATAATTAAGCGGAGTTGCATGCAACCCTAGACATAGGGCGACATAAATCTGCCGGATTAGGGTCAAACCTAATAAGGGGATCTATAGATTGAATTAATGCAAGACTAGGGGTTTTAACTAGAAAGAGATTTCAGTTAATCAACCTAGGATTAGTTGTTCTTATCCTCGACGGAGGTATTAACATAAGTTAGGGATCTCTATGGATCAAGTCAAGTGAATAAATCATCTAACTCAAGAACTGATAACAAGTGAAGTCTAGGTAGATTCTCCCTTAAGTATTACTCAATCAATCAGTCTTTCCCAAAGAGCTTTTCCCCACTTTGCTTTTTGTGCATTCTTAGTTTAATATTAGAATTAGCTTAAGTCTTCATAAAAACCTCTTTTATTTTTAGGCTAGATAATAGAAAGGAAGTTAGTACTAGTACTTTTGGTTCCTTTGGGTATGATAATTCGGTCTTGCCGCTAAACTATACTACTGTTCGATAGGTGCGCTTGCCTTAAAATCTTGATATTAGTTAGTTTTTTGTATGATCATTATTATAAATTTTATTACTTCATATCATGTATATCAAGTTTTTGGCGCCGTTGCTGGGGAACTGAAATATTAAGAACACTCAATTTCTATTACTTTAGCCATATTTATTTTTATTTATTTTCAGCTTATTTTTATTTTTATTGTTATATTTATTTTACTGAAATTTTCTTTTCCTCTAGGTACCTCTAGTTTATGACTAGAAGGAACCAAGCAGGACCATTGCTTTTTGACGAAGATTTAGAAGCTACAGTTCACAGAACTCGTACAGAGACCAGAAGAAGCCTACATTATCAAGAACAAGGACAAGAACAAGAGCCAGAACCTACGGAAGAGATGGAAGCAAATCAGGACAATCTACCACCTCCCGCAATAGCCGCATAACCAGTGAACCAAGATGATGCTCTGCGTACTATGTATGATTAAGCTAAACCTAGTTTGGCTAGTGCTCAATTTAGTATTATTGGACCTACTATTGCTACAAATAATTTTGAATTAAAACCTAACACTATTCAGATGATACATCAATTTGTGCAGTTTGATGGTTTACAGGATAAAGATCCAAATTCAAACATAGCCAACTTTTTGGAACTCTGTGATACTTTTAAAATTAATGGCATTTCTGATGATGCCATTCGTCTAAGGCTATTTCCATTCTTTTTGAGAAATAAAGCCAACAGTGGTTAAATTCTTTACCACGTGGATTAATCACTACATGGGAACAGATGGCAGAAAAATTTTTGCTTAAATATTTTCCTCTAGCTAAAACAGCTAAATTACGAAATGATATCTCTTCTTTTGTGCAGATGGATTTAGAAACACTTTACAATGCCTGGGAGAGATACAAAGATCTTTCGAGAAGGTACCTGCACCATGGGTTACCTTTGTGGCTACAAGTTCAAACCTTTCATAACGGTTTGAACTCATCAACAAGACAAATGATTGATGCAGCCGCAGGGGGAACAATCAACAACAAAACACCCGAAGTAGCTTACGAGTTTATTGAAGAGATGTCACTGAATAACTATCAGTGGCAAGTTATGAGGACAAAGCCGACAAAAGTTGCAAGAGTTTTTAATATTGATGCTGTCACCATGGTTACTAACTAGGTAGAACTTTTAAAGAAAAAGTTTGATAACTTTGTTGGTTCTACGTAGGCACAACCAGTGATGCAGTGCGACGCAACTCCAGGAAATATGTTCAATCCAGACTACTCATCTTATGGACATAACATAGAAACTGAGCAAGCCAACTATATGGGTAACAATTCTAGACCTCAAAACAACCCTTATAGTAACACTTATAATGCAGGTTGGAGAAATCACCCCAATTTTTCATGGGGAGGACAAGGAAATCAAAGACAATAGCCTCTTCCAGGATTTCAGCAGCCACTACCACAACAAGAGAAAAAGTCGAATCTTGAAGAGACGTTCACCAAATTTATGGCCATGTCAAAAACCCATTTCCAAAACACTGAGACGGCACTAAAAAACCGACAAGCATCAATTCAAGGGCTTGAGAACCAAATTGGTCAACTTGCAAAGTTGATATTGGAAAGACCACAAGGTGGACTACCTAGTAACACTAAGCCAAATCCCAAAGAACATGTCAAGGCAATTACTCTAAGGGATGGGAAAGTACTGGCCGAACCAGAAAAGAAGCCTGCTCCAGAATCTCCAGAAGATAAGGTAGAAGAAGAGAAACCCAAGGAAAACACTCCACCAACACTCAAGGAATACAAACCGCCTATTCCATATCCGGCAAAGTTGAAGAAAGACCGCACAGACACTCAATTCGATAAATTTCTTGAACTTTTTAAACAATTACATATTAACTTACCTTTTGTTGAAGCAATTTTGCAGATGCCGAAGTACGCAAAGTTTCTTAAAGAACTTTTAACAAATAAAATGAAATTGGAAGAATTAGCCACAGTGGAACTCAACGAGGAATACTCAGCTATTCTCCAAAATAAACTACCGACAAAACTGAAAGATCCACGGAGTTTTAGTATTCCTTGTTTAATTGGTAGTTTAATTATTGATAAAGTATTAGCTGATTTAGGTGCTAGTATTAATCTAATGCCCTACAAAATGTTCAAGCAACTAGGTCTTGGGGAACCAAAACCCACTAGGATAAGTATTCAATTAGCTGATAGATCTGTTAAATATCCTAGGGGAATAATTGAAGATGTGTTAGTAAAAGTAGATAAATTTATATTCCTTATTGATTTTGTTATGCTTGACATGGAAGAGGATATTGAGGTGCCTTTAATTTTGGGACGCCTATTCTTAGCTACTACTAGAGCTGTTATCGATGTAGGGGATGGTAAATTAGTACTTAGAGTTGGTGAGGAAGAGGTCATTTTTTAAATTTATGATGCTATGAAATTTTCTAGAGAACAAGATGATTCCTGTTATTTTATTGATGCTATTGATTATTTTGTTCAAGACAATTTTCAGGAAATTTCTCTTACAGACACGTTGGAACTGTGTCTAGTTCGAAGTGGGGGGAAGATGAAGCCACCACTGAAGTTAAAGAAGAAATGAAAGAATTAGACCATAATGAATTTGTTGCAAGGCGCATAAGCTATGAAAGTATAAAGATAAATGATGAATTAAGACATAAACCTTTAATTGATGAACCCCTTAAATTAGAGATAAAGCTACTGCCAGGTCATTTAGAGTATGCATTTTTAAAAGATGATTCGACATTACCTGTGATTATCTCATCAGATTTAAGCAATGAAGAAAAAGAGGAACAACTTCAAGTGTTAAGACAGCACAAAAAAGCTATAGCTTGGAAAATTTTAGATATTAAGGGAATTAATCCTTCTTTTTGCACCCACAAAATTTTAATGGAAGATGAATATAAACCATCGGTGCAAGCTCAGAGACGGTTGAATCCCAACATGAAGGAAGTCGTAAAAGCTGAGGTAATTAAACGTCTAGATGCAGGTATTATTTATCCTATTTCTACAGTTCTTGGGTAAGTCCTGTGCAGGTTGTTCCTAAAAAGGGAGGCATGACCGTGGTGTCTAATGACAAAAAAGAGTCAATACCTACAAGAACAGTCACTGTATGGAGAGTTTGCATTGATTAAAGGAAGCTGAATGACGCAACTCGAAAGATCATTTTCCCTTACCTTTTATTGATCAGATGTTGGAAAGATTATTAGGTCACATGTATTATTGTTTCCTAGATGACCTCTCTGGTTACTTCCAAATCCTGATAGCTCCAGAAGATTAGGAGAAGACGACATTCACATGCCCATACAGTACGTTTGCTTATCGTAGAATGCCTTTTGGATTATGTAATGCTCCTGATACTTTTCAGCGATGCATGCTAGCTATCTTTGACGAATTCGTGGAAGACATCATGAAGGTATTTATGGATGATTTTTTAGTTTTTGGTAATTCCTTCCAACTTTGTTTTAATAATTTAAAACACGTTCTGATAAGATGTGAAGAGACGAATTTAGTACTTAATTGGGAAAAATGCCACTTTATGGTTCAAGAAGGTATTGTCCTAGGACATAAAATTTCTAGTAAATGGATAGAGGTAGACAAAGCAAAAATTGAGATTATTGAAAGATTACCTCTCCCTAATTCGGTTAAGGATTATAAGAAGCTTTTTAGGACGTGCCGATTTTTATCGCAGATTTATTAAGGATTTTTCTAAAATAGCTAAGCCTTTAACGAAATTACTAGAAAAAGACGTGCTTTTCAACTTTGACTAGGAATGCTTAGAATCTTTTAACACTCTCAAAGAAAAGTTAGTCAATGCCCCAATTATGATTTCACCAGATTGGATTCTGCCTTTTGAACTAATGTGCGATGCGAGCGATTTTGCAGTAGGTGTAGTTTTGGGAACCAATCTATTATACTAGCAGAACTCTGACAGCTGCACAAGCAAATTATACGACCACCGAAAAAGAATTGCTAGCCGTTATTTTTGCATTTGAAAAATTCTGATCTTATTTAATATTGTCGAAAGTCATCGTTTATACTGACCACTCTGCTCTTCGTTACCTTTTGACTAAAACTGATGCAAAACCTCGATTGATCAGATGGATTTTATTATTACAGGAATTTGACTTAGAAATAAAGGATAAGAAAGGAGCTAAAAATTTGGCAGCAGATCATCTTTCGAGATTAGAAAATCCACACCCCAAGTACCTCGATAAAATAAACGACTTGTTTCCTGAAGAACAACTCCTAGCCATAGTAGACGAAGCAGTTCCTTGGTTTGCCAATTTTGCAAATTATTTAGTAGCTAACATAACCCCAAAAGGGTTGACCCATCAGCAAAAGAAGCGATACTTCGTTGATGTGAAAAACTACTTTTGGGAAGATCCTTTTCTTTTTCGTATTTGTGCAGATCAGGTTATTCGAAGATGCGTTGCTGAGACAGAAACATACTAAAATTTAGATCACTACCATGTAGGACCCACAGAAGGACACCACAGTGGAGCTACAGCTGCCCATAAGGTACTCGAGTCAGGTTTTTACTGGCCTACATTTTTCAGAGATGCCAACAGGTATGTTACCTCTTGTGATAAATGCCAGAGAACCGGTAATATCTCTCAACATAATGAAATGCTTCAGAACTATATACTTTCATGTGAAATATTTGATGTGTGGGGTATTGATTTCATGGGTCCATTCCTTACTTCATTTGGGAATAAGTACATACTAGTAGGAGTAGATTATATGTCAAAATGGGTGGAAGCCCAAGCCTTACCTACTAATGATGCTAGAATGGTAGTGCATTTTTTGAAGAAACTTTTCTCTTAATTTGGAACACCTAGGGTGATTATTAGTGATAAGGGAACCCATTTTTGCAATGCTCAGTTTGAAAAAGTTTTAAAAAGGTATGGAGTACACCATAAAATAGCTACCCCTTATCATCCACAAACTAGTGGTCAAGTCGAAGTAACAAATAGGGAACTAAAACGTATCTTAGAATGTAACGTCCCCACGCCCAAAACCGTCACCGGAGTCGAGCTTGAGGCGTCACTAAACGTAATTTATCATTTTAAACAACTTTACAAAAACTATTTTCATTTTCGGAATAAACTATCTCCTGCATCATGGTCGCTTGAAAAATCATATCTCGAGTTACGAAACTCGAAATCAAGATCCGTAAATTTTCCATGAATTTAGACTCATATATCTATTCACTAATTTTTTTCTAGAATTTTTGGCTGGGCCGATTAGTACAGTTTATTAGTTAAAGTTGCCCCTGTTTCAGAACTTGACTGTACTGACCTCTGTTTACTACGGACCACTTTTCTCTCTGTAAAAAACTCATATAATTGTGCCGTTTATCTCTCTTAAAACTAGATTCAATAAGGATTCTAAGCATATAAAATACACCTCCTAATTATTTTTGTACAATTTATGGTGAATTTTCAAAATTAGAACAGGGGATCCAGAAATCGTTCTGGCCCTGTCTCACTAAAACTCAAATATCTCCTAACGTGTAACTCCTTTACCTATTTTGCTTCTTCCATATGAAAGTAGACACAATAAGCTTCAATTTCATAACTAATACATTACCAAATTCGATTTCTATGATTTTTAGTGAATTTTCAAACTCACGTCAGTGTTGCTGCAATGTTCTGTTTTATGGCTAGTTCCATTTTCATACAAGCTTCCATGTACTAATTAATCTATTATTCTTTCATGACATCAAACATAACCTATATTGGCCATTTCAATGACTCATCATTGTCAAGCATTTCCTCAACCAAACACCACCATATCACAAGATTATTTACACATAGTAGGTATATTGCTATACATGCCATTCTAAGTTCTATAAGCCGTTTACCAAAAAGTCCTTCGGATAGTGTGATCGAGTCTTCGACCTATCCCGATTCTCGAGCCGGCTTGTCCAAAACTACAATGAATAAAAAGGAGGGAGTAAGCATAAATGCTTAGTAAGTTCACATGCAAATAACAAGTAACATAACAAAGTCATTATGCCAAACAACATTAACATAGCATCACCAAACATATGTCACCACTCTAATCATCATACTTCATCTTACCACATCTTTGTTGTTGTGTCGAATTTCAACCCGAGGGTTAAGTACATACCTGTCCAATGTGGCCATTTCTCAACATTACCGAATTGTCACTTACACCTTGAGTATTCTTCCATTCCGCTAGAATTTTACCCGTTGAACACATCGGAATATAACTCGGATACACGGATCATTTGCACATAAATGCCACATATGTAATCAATCCATCATGTAACCCGCCCATAAGTGAACTCGGACTCAACTCAACGAGCTCGGGCGTTCGCATCCATAAGTGAACTCGGACTCAACTCAACGAGCTCGGATGCCTAGTTACATTTCACGAACTCGGACTCAACTCAACGAGTTCAAACATTTGCATCCATAAGTGAACTCGGACTCAACTCAACGAGTTCGGATGCTCAACCATCCTAGTGACATGTCACTTGTATCCTAATCTATTCCTAAGGTTCAAACGGGATTTTCCCTCAAATTTCACCTTTTTGGCCATCTTCCTCGGAATGTCAGTACAAATAATCGCTAGCATTTCATGCTTATCAAGCTAATTACATACTTTGCATACCAATAAATAATAATTCACAAGGCATAATATTCCATGATAGTAAGTACCAATCATATAAATAACATTAAATTACTTAAAATAACAATTATGTTACATTATTTACATATGAACTTACCTTAGTACCAAAATACAACGATTTTGCAATTTAGTCCGTAATCTTTTCTTTTCCCCGATTGAGGTCGATTCCACGTCTTTCTTGATCTAAAATAACACATTTAGCTTGTTTAATATTCACATTTTAAAATTAGACCTTAATTCAAATTTTGGAAAAATTACAATTTTGCCCCTAAACTTTTGCATATTTACACTTTTGCCCCAAAGCTCGGAAATTTACTTTATCACAAATTCTTATGTTTTAAGACATGCTGATCATTTATTTACCATTAGAATTCTCAAATTCCCACTAAAACACATACTTATGAACAATATGTATTTTTACCGATTAAGCCGTTTTACTCGTTTTTGCTCAAAACCGAGTAGCACAAGTTGTCTAACATAATTTAAAACCTCATATTCTATCATAAAACATCAAAATACACAAATTTCACCTATGGGTATTTTTCCAAATGTGAACCCTAACTTAAAATAATGCTAACATAAGCTTTATCAAGCTACCGGGATCTCAAAAACGTAAAAATCTTTAAAAACGGGGCTTAGATGCACTTACTATGAAGCTTGAAAGTTGAAGAAACCCTAGCTATGGAGAGAGCAAGTTTCGGCAGCAACCAAATGAAGATGATAACAATTTTGTGTTATTTTTCCCTTTTAATTCATGTTAATAACCAAATGACCAAAATACCCCTCCTTACTAAACTTTCAAAAATTCCTCCCATGTCCTAATTTGTCCATGAACTTAAAATTGGTCTAATTACCATTTAAGACCTCCTAATTAATATTTCAAAGCAATTTCATACTAAAAACTTCTAGAATGCAAGTTTTGCAACTTATTCGATTTAATCCCTAACTCCAAATTAAGCACTTTACGCTTAGAATTTCTTCACGAAATTTTCACACCATCATAAAATCATATCATAAACATCAAAATAATTATAATATAATTATTTCTACCTCGGATTTGTGGTCACGAAACCACTATTCCGATTAGGCCCTAATTCGGGATATTACAACTCTCCCCCCCTTTTAAGGATTTTCGTCCTCGAAAATCTTACCGGTAAACAGATGTGGGTATTGTTTTCTCATAGTTTCCTCGGGTTCCCATGTAGCCTCTTCTATCCCATGCTTTTGCCACAACACTTTCACAAGAGCAATACTTTTGTTTCTTAGTTGTTTGACCTCTCGAGCTAAAACTTTTATCGGTTCTTCTTCATAGGTCATATCTGGTCGTAATTCAATTTCTGTCGGTGAAATTATATGCGAAGGATCCGAGCGATACCGACGTAACATAGATACATGGAACACGTCATGAATTTTCTCTAACTCAGATGGTAATGCCAACCGATAAGCTACCGGTCCAACTCTTTCAGTTATTTCATACGGCCCGATAAAACGCGGACTTAACTTACCCTTCTGTCCAAATCTGAGGACTTTCTTCCACGGAGACACCTTTAAAAATACCTTATCACCAACTTGAAACTCGATTTCTTTTCGTTTCAAATCTGCATAAGATTTCTGTCTATCCGAAGCAGCTTTCAAACAATCTCGAATTACCTTCACTTTTTCTTCGGTTTCTTTTATTAAATCAACCCCATAGATCTGATTTTCCTTGAGTTCGGTCCAATACAAAGGCGTCCGACACTTACGACCATACAATGCTTCATAAGGTGCCATTTTCAAACTCGTCTGATAACTGTTATTGTAAGCAAATTCCACCAACGGTAAATATCTCTCCCAACTTCCTTGGAATTCTAATACACAACATCGAAGCATGTCTTCAAGAATCTGAATTACTCTTTCTGATTGCCCATCAGTTTGTGGATGAAAAGCAGTACTGAAATTTAACCTTGTACCTAACGCCTCTTGTAACTTTTGCCAAAACCGCGAAGTAAATCTCGGGTCTCTATCTGAAATGATTGACAATGGTATTCCATGTAGTCTAACAATTTCTCTAACATACAATTCAGCTAACTTGTTAAGAGAATAATCCGTACGTACCGGAATGAAATGAGCCGATTTAGTTAATCTGTCAACTATTACCCAAATGGCATCCTTCTTTCCTGGAGTCAACGGCAACCCTGAAACAAAATCCATAGTAATCCGATCCCATTTCCATTCAGGAACCATAATAGGCTGAAGTAATCCTGAAGGCACTTGGTGTTCAGCTTTCACCTGTTGACAAATTAAGCATTTGGACACAAATTCTGATATATCTCTTTTCATTCCATTCCACCAATACATTTTCTTCAAATCATTATACATTTTCGTACTACCTGGATGAACTGTCAAATAACTACCATGTGCTTCCTGCAAAATCTTTTGAACTAATTCTCCGTTCCTCGGTACACAAATCCGATCTTTAAACATCAAGCAACCATCAGGACCGATTCTGAAGTCTGACTCTGTATCAACCTCACATTGCTTTCTTTTGGCTTGTAAGTCTTCATCACTTTTCTGAGCTTCACAAATCTCTTGTAAAAACATCGGTCTTACTTTTAGTTCGGCTAGAATGGAACAATCATCTGACATTTCTAATTGAGCGTTCATAACTTTTAAAGCAAACAACAGTTTTCTACTCAAAGCATCAGCAACTACATTTGCTTTTCCTGGATGGTAATCAATCACAAGCTCGTAATCTTTTAATAACTCCAACCATCTTCGCTGTCTCAAATTCAAGTCCTTTTGTGACATCAAGTATTTAAGACTTTTGTGATCGGTATATACCCGACATTTCTCACCATACAAGTAATGTCGCCAAACCTTCAAAGCAAACACCACTGCAGCCAACTCTAAATCATGAGTAGGATAATTCCTCTCGTGAGGTTTTAACTGCCTCGAAGCATAAGCCACAACCTTTCCTTCTTGCATCAATACACATCCCAAACCATTTAGAGAAGCATCGCTATATACCACAAATTCTTTACCTGACTCGGGCTGTACTAACACTGGTGCCTCTGTTAATAACTTTTTCAATTCTTCGAAACTTTGTTGACATTCTTCCGTCCACTCAAATTTAACATCTTTTCAAAGTAATCTAGTCATAGGAGCGGCAATTATAGAAAATCCATTCACAAACCGTCGATAATATCCGGCTAGCCCCAAGAAACTTCTAACTTCGGTTATATTCTTCGGTGGCTTCCAATCAACAATAGCTGAAATTTTACTGGGATCAACCCGTATACCATCACCCGAAACAATATGACCCAAAAATCCTACTTCCCGAAGCCAAAATTCACTTTTACTAAACTTGGCATATAACTGCTTGTCTCGCAAAGTTTGCAAAACTATCCTCAAGTGTTCAGCATGCTCTGTCTCATCTTTCGAATAAATCAAGATATCATCTATAAATACCACAACAAACTTGTCCAAATATGGCCGAAATATTCGATTCATCAAATCCATAAACACGGCAGGAGCATTTGTTAATCCAAACGGCATAACTAAAAATTCATAATGACCGTACCTTGTTCTAAAAGCAGTTTTAGGCACATCCGACTCTTTTACCCGCAGCTGATAATACCCAGATCTCAAATCAATTTTTGAAAACCATGTTGCTCCTTTCAGCTGATCAAACAAATCATCAATTCTTGGCAACGGATACTTGTTTTTAATTGTCACTTTGTTTAATTGCCGATAGTCTACACACAATCTCATCGAACCATCTTTCTTTCTCACAAACAACACCGGAGCACCCCAAGGCGAAAAACTCGGTCTCACAAAGCCTTTGTCTGTCAACTCTTGCAACTGCGACTTTAATTCTTTCAACTCTGTTGGTGCCATTCTATACGGAGCAATCGAGATCGGAGCTGTTCCCGGCATCAAATCAATACCAAACTCTACTTCTCTAACTGGGGGCAAACCCGGCAATTCTTCAGGAAATACATCTGGGAATTCACATACAATCGGCACTGATTCCACTTTCTTTTCAATTTCCTTTGTATTCAACACATATGCTAAATAGGCTTCATAACCTTTTCTCAAATATCTCTGAGCTGCCATTGAAGAAATTACACTAGACAATGCCTCTGATTTATCTGATTCAACCCGCAGAGTTTCGCCACTTTCACACTTTAGCTCAATAACTTTCTGTTTACAATTTACTATGGCATCATGCAATGTCAGCCAGTCCATACCCAAAATAACATCAAACTCATCAAACGGCAACAACATCAAGTTGGCCGGAAAGTAATAACCCCGAATCATTAAAGGACATTTCTTGCATACTTTATCAACTATAACACATTTGCCTAACGGGTTTGACACTTTAATCATAAATTCTGTATTCTCAACAGGTATATTCATGCTAGACACCAATTTCATGCATACATATGAGTGAGTAGAACCGGGATCAATTAAAGCAGTAACATTAACATCATAGAGAGAAAATATACCGGTGATCACATCGGGTGAGGAAGCATCTTCACGAGCTTTAATAGCATAAGTTCTAGCCGGAGCCCTTCCTTCAGATCTAACTGCTGCATCTCTGGCTACATTCTTGCTACTTGCCTCGCTCCCAGCTTTTCTTGGATACCTTCCTCGCGAATCTGCACCACTAGCTTTTGTATTCTGAAATTTTTCTTTTTCAATTCTCTCTGGGCAGTCTCTAATAAAATGATCCGGAGAACCACACCGGAAACATTCGTTTGCTCTGCACGGACCAAAATGATTTCTGCCACACCGCTGACATTCGGGTTTAACAAATCTCGTGTTCCCTACACTGGCTGTCGAAGTAGTTTGGGACTTTGGACCCACATTTTGCTTCTTAAAATTCCCATAGGATTGTCCAGCTGAAACTTGGGAACGAGGATTCATATTTCTTGACTTTCCGGATTGCTATGAGGGTGCATTTGTCATTGGTCTTTTCTTCCAATTTCGTGTTTCAAATTCTGCCTTTTTCTTCTCTTTAAGTAATTCTTCAGCCTTGCAAGCTCGATCGACAAGTACCACCATTTCCTTTAATTCAAGAATCCCAACAAATACTTTAATTTCTTCATTGAGCCCGTCTTCAAAGCGCCTACACATCTTGGCCTCGGTAGGAACATATTCTCTAGCATACTTACTCAGTCTGACGAACTCTCTTTCATATTCAGTGACTGTCATACTACCTTGCTTTAGCTCAAGAAACTCTTTACGCTTCTGATCAATAAATCTTTCACTGATGTATTTCTTCCGGAACTCATCTTGAAAGAATTCCCAAGTTACCCTCTCTTTCGGTACCACGGAAATCAGTGTCTTCCACCAATTATATGCTGAATCTCTCAACAAAGATATAGCACATTTCAAACATTCCTCAGGTGTGCAGGACAATTCATCAAATACCCGGGTAGAATTCTCAAGCCAGAACTCTGCTTTTTCCGCATCATCATCTACATTAGCTCTGAATTCTTCGGCCCCGAGCTTACGAATTTTATCAACTGGAGTTCTTTGGAATTTCATCGTACCCACATCTAGAGACATCTGGGGCACAGGTTGAGGAATTGGGGGAGGTGGGGGAGGTCGTACATTCGGGTTCGTACGAACGAACTCCGTGTACCATGCACTCATCATTTGGAGAAAGGCTTCTCGATCCCTTTCTCCTCCCTGACCAACAGTAGGTGGTGGGTTTTCAGTCGGCGCTGCCCCTTCAGCCGGAGCTGGCGCATTACTCTCTACTTCATCAGCCACAGCTGGATCGGGATCCATTTACTATAAAAAAAATCATTTAAAAGGTCAGAAGTCGTCACACTATCACAATATACACATATGGCATGTATAGCAAAATCCGTACATAAAACACGTTAGTCCGAGAACCGACTAAACCTGCTCTGATACCACCAAATGTAACGTCCCCACGCCCAAAACCGTCACCGGAGTCGAGCTTGAGGCGTCACTAAACGTAATTTATCATTTTAAACAACTTTACAAAAACTATTTTCATTTTCGGAATAAACTATCTCCTGCGTCATGGTCGCTCGAAAAATCATATCTCGAGTTACGAAACTCGAAATCAAGATCCGTAAATTTTCCCTGAATTTAGACTCATATATCTATTCACTAATTTTTTTCTAGAATTTTTGGCTGGGCCGATTAGTACAGTTTATTAGTTAAAGTTGCCCCTGTTTCAGAACTTGACTGTACTGACCTCTGTTTACTACGGACCACTTTTCTCTCTGTACAAAACTCATATAATTGTTCCGTTTATCTCTCTTAAAACTAGATTCAATAAGGATTCTAAGCATATAAAATACACCTCCTAATTATTTTTGTACAATTTATGGTGAATTTTCAAAATTAGAACAGGGGATCCAGAAATCGTTCTGGCCCTGTCTCACTAAAACTCAAATATCTCCTAACGTGTAACTCCTTTACCTATTTTGCTTCTTCCATATGAAAGTAGACACAATAAGCTTCAATTTCATAACTAATACATTACCAAATTCGATTTCTATGATTTTTAGTGAATTTTCAAACTCACGTCAGTGTTGCTGCAATGTTCTGTTTTATGGCTAGTTCCATTTTCATACAAGCTTCCATGTACTAATTAATCTATTATTCTTTCATGACATCAAACATAACCTATATTGGCCATTTCAATGACTCATCATTGTCAAGCATTTCCTCAACCAAACACCACCATATCACAAGATTATTTACACATAGTAGGTATATTGCTATACATGCCATTCTAAGTTCTATAAGCCGTTTACCAAAAAGTCCTTCGGATAGTGTGATCGAGTCTTCGACCTATCCCGATTCTCGAGCCGGCTTGTCCAAAACTACAATGAATAAAAAGGAGGGAGTAAGCATAAATGCTTAGTAAGTTCACATGCAAATAACAAGTAACATAACAAAGTCATTATGCCAAACAACATTAACATAGCATCACCAAACATATGTCACCACTCTAATCATCATACTTCATCTTACCACATCTTTGTTGTTGTGTCGAATTTCAACCCGAGGGTTAAGTACATACCTGTCCAATGTGGCCATTTCTCAACATTACCGAATTGTCACTTACACCTTGAGTATTCTTCCATTCCGCTAGAATTTTACCCGTTGAACACATCGGAATATAACTCGGATACACGGATCATTTGCACATAAATGCCACATATGTAATCAATCCATCATGTAACCCGCCCATAAGTGAACTCGGACTCAACTCAACGAGCTCGGGCGTTCGCATCCATAAGTGAACTCGGACTCAACTCAACGAGCTCGGATGCCTAGTTACATTTCACGAACTCGGACTCAACTCAACGAGTTCAAACATTTGCATCCATAAGTGAACTCGGACTCAACTCAACGAGTTCGGATGCTCAACCATCCTAGTGACATGTCACTTGTATCCTAATCTATTCCTAAGGTTCAAACGGGATTTTCCCTCAAATTTCACCTTTTTGGCCATCTTCCTCGGAATGTCAGTACAAATAATCGCTAGCATTTCATGCTTATCAAGCTAATTACATACTTTGCATACCAATAAATAATAATTCACAAGGCATAATATTCCATGATAGTAAGTACCAATCATATAAATAACATTAAATTACTTAAAATAACAATTATGTTACATTATTTACATATGAACTTACCTTAGTACCAAAATACAACGATTTTGCAATTTAGTCCGTAATCTTTTCTTTTCCCCGATTGAGGTCGATTCCACGTCTTTCTTGATCTAAAATAACACATTTAGCTTGTTTAATATTCACATTTTAAAATTAGACCTTAATTCAAATTTTGGAAAAATTACAATTTTGCCCCTAAACTTTTGCATATTTACACTTTTGCCCCAAAGCTCGGATATTTACTTTATCACAAATTCTTATGTTTTAAGACATGCTGATCATTTATTTACCATTAGAATTCTCAAATTCCCACTAAAACACATACTTATGAACAATATGTATTTTTACCGATTAAGCCGTTTTACTCGTTTTTGCTCAAAACCGAGTAGCACAAGTTGTCTAACATAATTTAAAACCTCATATTCTATCATAAAACATCAAAATACACAAATTTCACCTATGGGTATTTTTCCAAATGTGAACCCTAACTTAAAATAATGCTAACATAAGCTTTATCAAGCTACCGGGATCTCAAAAACGTAAAAATCTTTAAAAACGGGGCTTAGATGCACTTACTATGAAGCTTGAAAGTTGAAGAAACCCTAGCTATGGAGAGAGCAAGTTTCGGCAGCAACCAAATGAAGATGATAACAATTTTGTGTTATTTTTCCCTTTTAATTCATGTTAATAACCAAATGACCAAAATACCCCTCCTTACTAAACTTTCAAAAATTCCTCCCATGTCCTAATTTGTCCATGAACTTAAAATTGGTCTAATTACCATTTAAGACCTCCTAATTAATATTTCAAAGCAATTTCATACTAAAAACTTCTAGAATGCAAGTTTTGCAACTTATTCGATTTAATCCCTAACTCCAAATTAAGCACTTTACGCTTAGAATTTCTTCACGAAATTTTCACACCATCATAAAATCATATCATAAACATCAAAATAATTATAATATAATTATTTCTACCTCGGATTTGTGGTCACGAAACCACTATTCCGATTAGGCCCTAATTCGGGATATTACATAGAGAAAACGATAGAAACAAATAGAAAAGATTGGTCAAGAAAGGTAGACGATGCTTTATGGGCCTGTAGAACTGCTTTTAAAACACCCATAGGTACATCTCCTTATAAACTAGTCTACAAAAAAAGTTGTCATCTGCCATTTGAACTTGAACATAAAGCATTCTGGGCTATTAAAGTTTTAAACCTTGATTTTAAGCTTGCAGGTGAGAAAAGATTAATGCAGTTAAATGAGCTAGATGAATGGCGTTGTAATGCCTATGAGAGCTCACGACTATATAAGAAAGCCATGAAGCAACGTCATGACAAACGATTGAGACAACCCAAGCAATTCAAAACCGGTGATCTTGTCTTACTCTACAACTCAAGGCTGAAATTATTTCCTGGAAAACTCAAGTCAAGGTGGTCAGGTCCATTCACTGTTCAAATTGTCTTTCTATATGGCACAATTGAGGTAACTCACCCAAACCACGGTACATTCAAAGTAAACGGCCATCGGCTTAAACACTATAGAGGTGAGAATATTAAAGATAACAGGGAGGAGCTTCAGCTCCACGAAATCCCTTCGTGATACATCCAGGTAGAGTCGAGCTTAGACTCTAAATAAGCGCTTCTCGGGAGGCAACTCGAGCACTAACTTAGTAACTTCTCTTTTATTTTAGATTTTAGTATTTTAATACGTCAACTAACTCTTTTAAATGCAGAATTTTAGGACCACACGGCCATGCCCACGGGTGTGTCTAAGGCCGTGTGGACACTATGAGTAGAGTCACGGTCGTGCACCCTGGCCGTGTACAAGCAGGGCAAAATTTTCCCTAAAACACGGGCTACGACAAATCGCCACTGCTGTGTGATGTGGCCGTGGCCAACATATCAACTTTCACACTGGCTTCAACAACTTCCCATGCCCGTGTCACTAAATCATGGCCAACACTGTCAATTAAGACATGGGCTGAGACGAGAATGACACGGCCATGCGATACGACTGTGTGACCCAAACACGGGCGTGTGACATGCCTGTGCCCCCAAAACCGTGGTCGACACTGTCAAATCCAACACGGGCGTGTGACCTATTACATGACCGTGTGCGAAGTGAACACCTTAGGACACGGCCATGTGACATGGCCGTGTGCCACAACACGCCCTCAACACACGGGCATGTGATTCGAACTAGGCTGGCCAAAAACCCCAAATCTCTAACAACATGGGCAAAACCTGAGCCACAAGGGCGTGTGCCTCGCCCGTGTGACCCAAAATCTATATATAGGGGCCACTATTCATCATCTTTCTCATCAAAAACCCTAAAATCCTCCCACCCAAACCCTACCCCAACCCTCCCTAGCGCCTCCGTTAGTGTCTATAGTGCTCCAACGACCGTGCCACCTCGTCCACGACCATGCTCCAGCTCATACCTTTCCCATTCAGTTCTATTTTCTCATTTTTATTTCTAATTTTTACTAATTTATTCTATTTTTATTCTAATATCATATTATATTTAGGCTTGGCATTATTTTAAGCATGGAAGTGATTAAATAAGCATGAATAATCTAGAATGTTATAGAGAACTTTGTGATTTCATGCCACTTTGGTTCACATTTTATTGCCACTTTTTCCTATCTCCATTCACATGCATGTAATATGAATACATACCCATGTTTCTTAAATTTGATACTATATTAGATGAATAATTTATATTATTTGGGTTAGTCCCCATTTTATCTCAAAAATGTTTTAGGCAAATTGTCGTTTTAATACAGATATTTATTATAGTTTTTCATTCAATTTAATTTCAATTTTTAGGAACTAATGTATGTTATTTTGTTTTTAGGCATTATATCAACATCACGAGGTAAAAAGGCTGCCATCCCACCTTCGAAGAAATGTAAGGGACCTGGTGGTTCATTCTTGCGACCCATTGCTGAGAACCGCCATCCATTCCTCCAATTTTCGCTAGCCTACCAAGAGGAACAATTTCAGATACTTCGAGCTCGCCCTGTAACCGCTGGCCGATGCATAGATTGGGCCACCCTCGAGCAAATACACCTAATAGACGAGGTCCGGGCCCTATTGATGATCGATCCATGGGAGCTGTTTTTCCAGATCGTGGAGCCTACATAGTTGGAACTCACTCCCGAGTTCTGCTCCACGTTCCACCTTCAGACCGTGATGAACAGATTCGATGATCTAGGAACAGTCTAGTTCCGTTTGGGAGGTCTCGTACGCCATCTCAGTGTCCCAGAGTTCGGCATAGCCCTCGGTCTCTACACCGAGCAATTCATGGAAGAGGAGGACCTTTCCAAGCTTAACCGTCATATCCATCTATCCCCGTCTAAATGTTGGGAGGCCCTATGCCCTGAAGCATCCAAGTACAACCTTAGTCGCTCTAAAGCGACCAACCTCGCCCCGTCTTTGAGGTACCTGCATGTAATGACCCGAACTTTAAGGTTATAGGAAAAGTGTATTTTCGGGTCTTCGTTTTGAAGAATGGATTAGAAAATATTTATTAAAAATAATTATGAAGTTAGGTGAGTGGTTAATTAAATTTTAATTAAGTAAATTTAGCTTAATTAAGGATAATTAGATAAAAGGATTAAATTGAATAAAGTGTGAAAGTTGAATTATAAATTAAAAGAAAATGGAAAGGACCAAAATGGCAATTATGCCATTTAGCATAAATGAGGCGGCATATAAAGTAAAAATCTAAGATTTTTACTTAGATTTTAGTTATAAAAAAATATATATATATTTAATATTAAATTAATTTATTATAATTATATTATAAGATATTTATATGAAATAAATTAAATAAAAACAAGTGTATGGTAAATAAAATATACAAGTGTAACCCATATATTTGTACAATTGTAGTATATTTTATTTAATTGCTTTTTATTTAAGTAAATAGATATTTTTTTTAGTAAAGGATAATTATTAATTAAATAATTATATTCTAAAATTTTTATGTAATAAATATATTAAATTATGACAAGTGTATGGATATAAATGGATACAAATGTCAAATAAATATTTGGTATTAATTAGATATTTATTAAGTTAACATATTATATATATATAAAAGAGAAATAAAAAAGAGAGAGAAAAAAAAAAGAGAAATGAAAAGAAGTAAAGAAACAGAATAGCATGAAACGAAACAGGGGAGAAAGGAAAGAAAGAAAGAAAAGAAAAAAAAAAGGAAAAATTGGGGGTTTGATGCTTGAAGCTTAAATAGGTAAGTCAATTAAGTCCTTTTTACTTAATTTTGATGCTTTAGAAGCTTTGGAACAAGATTTTGATAAAATTAAATTAATATTTTGAAAGTTATTAGATTTCTAAGTGTGGTCCATGTTAAGTAAAAAGATGAATTAGAGGTTAAATTGATAGGAATTCAAGTCAGATATGAAATAAGGATTGAATTGTAAAGTAATTCATAAGTTTTAATATTGTAGGGACTAAATTGATGAAATTTCAAAATTAGGAAAATATGCTGGAAATTTAATAGTTAAGTATGAGTTTGGACAAAATTTGAATAGAAATGAAGTATGAATTGAGATAGAAAAAGTAAGTGAATTTAGTTAATATTAAATTTAAAGTAGAAATTGTATTAATTAGTTATAAATTAGTAGTGAATTAAAGAATATGAATTGTTTTAATTTCCGTAGTTAATGTGGTCTCGAGAATCTTGGCTAAGCAAGGAAAAATGGCAAAGACAACGGGAGTTAGCTCGAGAAAATACGGTTTGTATTTCTATAATCCGAACTTAGTCATTATTTGTTATATTTATATACATATGTCAATTGTTAGTGTTAGAATTATGATGTTTTACAATCAAAATGGATTGATTTTGGCATGCGATGAATTTATTGAATTTATATTGATTGAAATTATTTTGGTTGAATTATATAATTTATATGATTTATGTAAAAATTAAAATATTGAGTGAATGTTATATTGAAAAATATATTGGATTGAAAGTATGAAAAAGTATTGGTGAATGTATGATTATGTGAATTAATTTGGAATTGATTGATGAACATGTGATTATGTGATTTTGAAGCAAATTGAGATTGAAATGTTATTATAATAATTGAATTGGAATGATTTCATTCAATTTAAAGTGGAAGTGGAATGAATAAGTGATTTTGAAACCCTATTAACTAGTCGGGCTTAGTGGATATAATTGGCATGCCATAGGATCGAAACAGTTCAGAAATTCTTCGACCTCGAGTCGATGAGACACTTGGTGTGTCATAGATTTGCTTCAGATAGTTTCGATGAGGCTTTGGTAGCCACTTTGCTTTGGCTCGGCCGATGAGACACATGGTGTGTCATAGATTTACTTCGAACTATCCGATGAGGCTTTGGTAGCCACTTTACTTCGGCTAAGCCGATGAGGCGTTGGTCGCCATTCTGATATGTTAAGTGGATCCGTGTATCCACCAAGGTACGAGTCATGTTAATAGGGGTAAACGAGTGAAATGAGTAAGTTATCTAAATTTGATTATTTGAATCATTGAATGGAAAGTGAAAAGGGATTTTGTGATATGAAATGTGAAATGAAAATTGTGCAATGAGATTGTAGGCATGAACCTAAGGTTCATGAATTGTTTATATTTGAAAAGTAAATTGAATAATTATATATGGATGAGAATTGAACCCAAGGTTCTTATATTGTTTGAAATCTCAGTGATGATTCATTGAATCAATTATTTGAATTATGTTGGCTTGGTATGAATCGTATGTATATAGTGAAAGTTATCAGGGATAGTAAATTGATATGATATAAATGAAATTGACTGTTATTAAAATGGATTAGAATGGAATATGATTGATAAGTGCATCGTTAAATATAGATTATTGATTTTGAATTGTGAATTATGAATAAAATTAAGGAAAGCTATACTGATTAGCAAGTGAAAGAATGGAATAAATAATAATGGATTTATTTAAGAATTGAACAATTAAGTTATTGTGTTTATTAAATTATTTGTATAGAATTTATATGGTAAGTAGTTGAAATTTGTCTATGAAATAAATAATTAAATAATTGTAATTGTTTTTATGATCTTGAGTATTTGTTATATTATTAAATGTTCGGATTATAGAAATACCACTGAGTATACCCATACTCAGCGTACGGTTTGTTTCCGTACGCAGGTTAGATAAAGATAGAACGTTGAATCAGCATCCCTGGCCGATCTCGAATTCAATAAGGTAAAGGGTATTAATTATTGGTAATGGCATGTACCTAGGGTGTCTTATGTGTGTGTTATTTTGAAATTGTAAATGTAAGGATGAAATAAAAGTGAATAAAGTTTATTAGCATGAATTTACTTGGTATATGTATGTGTAATGAACAAATAAGCAAATAAATTGTTAAAAAAAATTGTTAGATATGTTTATATATGTAAATGTATTGGTTGTTACATAAATTGCACATTGGTTTTGGGTTGAAATTTTGTAGGGTTGGATAGGTTAGTTTAGAAAGACTCATAAAGAGTCCACACGGCCTGGCACACGGGCGTGTGGCTTGGCCGTATGAGGAAATCAGAATGCTCCAAGGGTAAAGGACACGGGCGTGTCCCAACCCACCACGGCTGTGTTGAGCTACACGGTTCAACAACACGGGCATGTCATAGGGTCACACGGACGTGTCCCCAGTTCACACGGGCGTGTAAGCCCTACACTTGAGAAAAATTTTAAAATGTTCGAAAAATTCTATAAGTACTCAAATTAGTCCCGAACTACTCTTGACTTGTATTTTGGGGCCTCGAGGGTCCATATAAGGGACTGTATGATTATTTTACATTATGATTAACATTTATTTGCGCATAATTTATATATTGTTTGATAAGTCTGGTAATATTCCGTAACCCTGTTCTGATGACGGTTTGGGGTTAGGGGGTGTTACACTGCATATCATCCTCGCACATACACTGACAGGCAGGGGAGAGACCACAGGGGTCGTCAGCACTCACGACGCCTACTTCTTATGGTGCATGGTGAGCGCACATGTCATCGACCTAGCTTATTTTATCGCCCATGCAATCTAGCATCAGATAGAGAGGCACCGTAAAGGCGTAATTTCCATGGGCCCATACATCACAAGATTAGGCCCCTATTTCAGCCTATTCAACACCGCAACCCAGACATCCTTGTACACATTAGTTGGCCAGATGTCCCCTCAGGGCATCCAGAGCATGCTTCACATGAGGATGATCCAACGTCGACGTGGGACTAATCCTCCACAGTACCAGCTACTTAGAGATGCCGAGTAGGAGGATCCTGAGGACATTCTTGATGATGTCCCGCCACCGGAGGAGGATGTGCATATCGAGCCAACACCCCCTCGCCGCCCAGCTCATGCGGTAGCTTCATACGCTGACATATCTGAGCACCTATCACGATTTGAGCAGTAATGCTTCCAGCGCTTCGATCACATCGATGCGACACTACAGCAGATATGCCAACATCTCCACATCACTTTACCATCGCCACTGCGTGACCCATCTGAGGATTAGAGACTTCTATTCCTCTTAACTTCATTTTTATCTTAATTTTTATTTAAACTCTAATCTCTATTTTTACCTTTTCTTCTAACTTTATTTTCCTTTTTTACTTTTACTTTTATTTTCTTTCATTTTATCTTTTTCATTATTTTAATATTAGTATTTTTAGATTTAGTTTATTTTATTTCAATTATTTCCTATCGGCTATCTCCTAACGAGTAATTTTTCTAATCCTGAAATTCCCTAAAAATGATAAGTGCTTTCACAGTTTCAAAGGAGCTTTACAACTCAAATCCAAATTTTAAAGGGAACCTTGCCACAACCTCACCGAGTTGACATCTCCAAAGCCTACACTCACAACATAAAAGCTGTGGACAAACAAACACTACCACCACCGGAGTATCTACCTCCGCACATTCCATTGTCCCAGACACTCTATAGGTACCACCACCTCACTAATCCCTCCAAAGCATGGAGTTTCATACCTTTCCCTATCTTATGATCTTGTGCTTCTATTGTTACTAATGTTATCTTTGTACATTGGGGACAATGTACATCGTAAGTATGGGGGGGGGAAGCTTACTTTTAGTCATTACATTCTTTCTGAAATCCCTAAAATTTTTCTAACTGTTTGCATTGTTCTCAAATCCTCATTTTCTTTAATTTTCTATTAAGAATTAATTCTGATTGAGTTATGATTTTATTGATATGTTGAGAATTAAGACATAGGTGCTTGTACTTTGATTATTCAAATTTTAAAACATTAGGGAATCAAGCATGATAAGTTGAAATTTTTAAGAATCCAATTTTTTTCATAAGTTGTTTTCCCTAATTTTAAGTATTATCTTGAGACTTGAAATTAGCAGGATTGACATCAAAAGCCATAATTCTGGTGAGATTTTTCAGCCTTTTGAGCATACATTCTTTCGTGCTCACTTTTATTATTGCTTTGAGTGAGTCAATACTGATTTGCTATTCTGGAACTTGCTTTGATTATACATGTCAAAACCACATCATTGATTTGATATACCGAAATGATAAAGGCACTTAGGATTTAACCTACTTACTCCATAAAAGCCTACCTCCACAAAATTAACCCCTAGTAAACCCCATTGAGCCTAACAACCTATTATTTGACTTACCTCTAATTTTAACCCATAACCTGTTTTTGTTGAATTCCATTCAATTACTTTGATCCCTATTTTTGTCGAGATTCGAGTTGAATTATTATCTAGCTTTATTCTCTTTTCCAGATTGTATAGTTGTAAATATTTAATTTATTATATTGTATTTGAATTGTTCTTAAAAAAAACGTATGTATATTAAAGAAATTCAGTTGTAATCTCTAATAGTTCAATAGTTTTTGCATATTTCTATTTTAAGGATACCAAGGCAGAAACGATGTTATCATAAGAACTAGCTCTAGAAATATGTTCCAGTGATAGAGATTTTTCGAGCTAGATAATTTTTCAGTTCAATCTCGATTCTAACCCTCTTTTGCAGCTTGTGATAACACCCATAACCAAGCCCCATTACAATCGTTAAAAGACCTTTTGATCAATGTATCATATCAAACTATAGTGGTGGAGATTTGATTTTCTTGCAAGCCTATGGTAATAACTTTTCAGGTTGACTAGAGAGTATTTAATTCTTGAACCCTAAACACTTTGAGTGGATAGAGTGAATCTTTAGTGAGGATGTCAAATCTTGTTGATTTCAATTGAGAGATGATTACTTAGGAGAATGGAAAAAACTTATGTTTCAATGATAAAATTCTCAACTTAAAGTAATTGAATCTTTAATGTTCTTCAGATTGAATTTTCATTGTATAAATACTTGTGAATTAGTTTGAAACATTATTGATAAAGATTGTGAGTTGAGAAGAATGATTCTTAACTGTGGATTGAGATTTTGCTTGAGGACAAGCAAAGGCGTAAGTGTGGGGGTATTTGATAAACGATAAATTATACATATTTTTACCTCATGTTTAGCCTAATTTCTTGATGAATTATCATTAGATTTGTGAGAATTGGTGCTCTTAGTCCTTCTATTTCATGTTTTATACTCAGGAGAGCATAAGAAAGAGAAAAGAATGAAAAACGGGCCGAAAACGAAGAAAATGGGCCAAACTGTGAAAATGACACGGCCCAAGGATTCACCACACGGCCGTGGCACATTACCATGCCACATAAAGTCCAACACGGCCCAGCCCCAACAAGCACGGCCAGACCACACGACCGTGCCACCCTCAACAGGCCCACACACGGCCTGTTATCGATCGACACGTGCGTGGCACACGGGCGTGTCCCTATCGTGAGGAAGTGCTATTTTACTCAGATTTGGATACTTAGAGGCTAAGAAAGCCATCCCAAAACTCTATATAAAAACCCTAGGAGGCTACTCTAAGGGTGTACTCTTTATCCCATAAAGGAGTGCCTTATTTCTACCAACACAGAGAGTGGAAGCAAGGGATTACTCCAAGGGAAGCCAATTGATTCATCCTAGAAGCTGAATTCTACATCAAGACAAAGGATCTCCCTAAATTCCTTCAGGGGTTTTTGGGTTCTTTATGTTTTGTTATCTTATTTCTTCTGAGATGTCTTCTTTATTAATTATGAACTAAATCCTGAAGGGGATGAAACCTAAGACAGATCTTGTTATTATTTTATCTTGAGTTATATGATAAATACTTGAATTGTTCTTAATTATATGTTCTTAATTCTTGTTTTAATAATCCTAGGTATTAATTCAAGAAACTGATGTGCTTATGCAGAGGAGAAAAAGTCTCTGTTTAAGAGTAGATTTAGCATAATTAAGCGGAGTTGCATGCAACCCTAGACATAGGGCGACATAAGTCTGCCGGATTAGGGTCAAACCTAATAAGGGGATCCATAGATTGAGTTAATGCAAGACTAGGGGTTTTAACTAGAAAGAGATTTCAGTTAATCAACCTAGGATTAGTTGTTCTTATCCTCGACGGAGGTATTAACATAAGTTAGGGATCTCTACAGATCAAGTCAAGTGAATAAATCATCTAGCTCAAGAATTGATAACAAGTGAAGTCTAGGTGGATTCTCCCTTGAGTATTGCCCAATCAATCAATCTTTCCCAAAGAGCTTTTTCCCACTTTACTTTTTGTGCATTCTTAGTTTAATTTTAGAATTAGCTTAAGTCTTCATAAAAACCTCTTTTATTTTTAGGCTAGATAATAGAAAGGAAGTTAGTATTAGTACTTTTGGTTCCCTTGGGTACGATAACTCAGTCTTGCCGCTAAACTATACTACTGTTCGATAGGTGCGCTTGCCTTAAAATCGTGATATTAGTTAGTTTTTGGTATGATCATTATTATAAATTTTATTACTTCATATCACGCATATCAAAGTGCTTATTCTGTCTTATTTCCTCTGTTTTATAGTACTCGGAGGCTCGTAAAGGTTGGAAGCTGGTCAGTGCTACATCACACTATCCCCTGGACTTTTCGGTATATATATAAATAGTAAACTAATTTTTGTAATAATGGCAAGTATAGGTTAAATGTTACTATTGATAGCAATGTAATTTTGGTTGAAATTAGCCACTAGAATGGCTATTAAATGATATGTTTTGACATGTAAATAGTCTTAATATGCTTGATGAGTATGTTTAAAAGGTTGAATGAGAAAATCATATAAATATATTGGATATTAGTTTATGATAGTGTATTTGGTAAAACATGGTTAAACGTATTAGGCTATCCTAGTAAGTTGGACATTTGATCATAGGTATTAATATGTCATGCATAAGACTTAAATTTGGCTAGGTTTAAATGCCTTGGATTGGCTCTTAAATATGTTTAAGAGTTTATATAGGTGGAAGGTGAAATTGGGTGAAGAATAAGGTTCAGAAATGGCCTTATGTTTTCCACACAAACGTGTGTCCTACCCTTGTATAATCGAAGCAAGTTCTAGAATAACAAATCAGTATTGACTCACTCAAAGTAACAATAAAAGTGAGCACAAAAGGATGTATGCTCAAAAGGCTCAAAAGTCTCACCAAAATTATGGCTTTTGATGTCAATCCATGTCAATCCTGCGAATTTCAAATTTCAAGATAATACTTAAAATCGGGGAAAAACAACCTAGAAAAATTGTAAATTCTTAAAAATTTCAACTTATCATGCTTGATTCCCTAATTTTTTAAAGTTTAAATAATCAAAGCATAAGTACCTATGTCTTAATTCTTAATATATTAATAAAAATCATAATTCAATTCGAATTCATCTTAATAGGGGATTGAGAATAATTCAGAGAATTTGAAATTTGAGAACAATGCAAAAAGTTAGTGGCAAAAATTTTTAAGGGTTTCAAAGACAATACAAAAAATGAAAGTGAACTCGTCCCACACTTAAGATGTAGATTGCCCTCAATGTACAAAGATAAAGTTAGTGAAAATAGAAGCATAAAATCGTAAGATAGGGAGAGAAGTGAAACTCCCTGAATATTGGATGAATTCTTTGAGTTGGAGGTGTAAAGATTTGGGGGAAAGGACTACTTGAAGTTCATGATTCTGGGTGGCTGAAGAGAATAAGCACAATTGTGTAAAATTCAAGTATTACTCGATAAGAATTTAAGTGCAAAATAAAAGGAAAAAGAGAAATATAAAGCAAAGAAAATGAAAAGTGAAATTAAAAATTAAGTAACAGTGATTTGGCCCCACGGTCGTGGCGCATGCCCGTGTGGTGCTTGGGTTGGCCCGTGTGTTTCGTGGTCTTATCGGTGTGGCCACGGTTGGTCGGCACGGGCGTGTCCTATGCCCGTGTTAATTTCTCAGTTTCGCCCATGACTTATTAGCACGGGCGTGTTGGGACATACGGCCATATAGCACGATCGTGTCTTTTGGTGTTTGCTTCTCCTACGGCCGTGTTTGGAATCACACGCCCGTGTATGAATTGACAGAATTGGCTACAGCAGTATCGCACGGCCGTGTTTCTAACCGTGAGGTGTCCACGGCCTTAGGCATACCCGTGTGTCTGGTCGTGTGGTCCTGGGGGATCTGCGTTTTAAAGGGTTAGTTATGAATCTAAGGAAATCAAACTTCTTAGTGCTCGGGTTGCCTCCCGAGAAGCGCTTGTTTATAGTCTAAGCTCGACTTTCCTCAAGCTTTCATGGTCACGGTGGTTTGAAGAGTGGAAACCCTTCTATCCTGTATCAATTTTATTATCAACATAAGGTTTGAGTCGAGTATGATTTACCTTGAAAGTGCTTAGTGACTTATGTGTTATCTCGACTGTACCATAGGGAAAGATTTTCATTACCGTGAAGTAAGGTGTGTCACTTGTATGTACTTTTGAATTCACGATTCGAGGATCGTCCTCCCCTAAGATTAACTTATCCCCTACTTGATTTGATTCATTTTTACTTGAGGGTCGTCTTGGTGATGCTTTGTGTTAATGTGACATATTTTGGGCCTTTCTTGTTGATAGTTCAGCCACTCATCTAATTCCTCAATTTGGAGCATTCGTTTTTCATGTACATTTTCCTTGGATGGACTCGTTTGTGGTTGGGTCGCCCTTATGTGAAGTGTATCCTACAAAGAAGGTTCGATGGTGAGATCATTCTTATTACAAGGACTCGAAACAGTATTTTTATCAACAACAATCTTAATTGAGTTTCGGGCTTGTAAAGTAACTTTATCATCACCTACACATAATGTAAACTCGCCTGTTCCTACATCAATTATGGTTCTAGCAGTTGTTAAAAAGGGTCACCCTAGAATTAAGGGTACATTACTATCCTCATCAATGTCTAAAACAACAAAGTCGACTGGGAATATAAATTTATCAATTTTGACAAGCATATCTTCAATTATGCCCTTTGGGAATCTAATGGTTTTATCAGCCAATTGGATGCTCATCTTAGTTTGTTTAGGTTTCCCAAGACTTAGTTGTTTAAACAATTTATTACGCATTACATTAATACTAGCCCCTAAATCAGCTAAAGCATTTTTGACGTCTAAACTACCAAGTAAACAATGAATTGTAAAACTCCTTAGATCTTTTAATTTGTTGGGTAGCTTATTCTGTAAAATAGCTGAGCACACTACATTCAGTTCCACATGGGATGTCTCATCTAGCTTTCGTTTATTAGTCAGTAGCTCTCTTAAAAATTTAACGACGTTTGGCATCTGCGAAAGAGCTTTAATAAATGGTAAGTTAATGTGTAATTTCTTTAAAAGTTTAAGAAATTTACCGAATTGTTCATCTGTGTGGTCTTTCTTTAGCCTATTTGGGTATGGGATACAAGGCTTATACTCTTTGACAATTGCTTCTTTGGAACTTACCTCATCCTTACCGAAGTGTTCATCTGTGTTGCTTGGTAACCCACATTGTGGTCTTTTAGAAATTAGCTTAGCAAGCTGGCCTATTTGAGTTTCGAGTCCTTAATTGGATGCTTGCTAGTTCTTCAGTGCCGCTTTGGTGTTCTAGAAACAGGTTTCTGATACGGTGATAATTTTTTTGAGCATCTCTTCGAGGTTTGACTTTTCTCTTGTTGGAATGGTGGTTGTTGAAATCCCGGAGAAGGTGGTTGCCTTTGATTTTCTTTTCCCCCATGAGAAATTTGGGTGGTTCCTCCAACCTGCATTGTAAGTGTTACTATAAGGGTTACTTTGGGATCTAGAATTATTACCCATATAGTTGGCTTGCTCAGTTTCCATGCCATGTCCATAGGAGGAGTAATCGGGATTGTACATGTTTCCTTGAATTGAGGCACACTGTATCACTGGGTGTACCTGCGTAGAACCCACAAAATTATCAATCTTTTTATTAAGGAGTTCTACCTGATTAGAAAGCATAGTGACTGCATCAATATTAAAGACTCCGGTAGCTTTCTGTGGCTTTGTTCTCATGACTTGCCACTGATAGTTATTTAGTGACATCTCTTCTATAAACTCGTAAGCTGCTTCTGGTGTTTTATTGTTGATTGTTCCACCGGTGGCTGCGTCGATCATTTGTCTCGTCGAAGGATTCAAACCATTGTGAAAGGTTTGAACTTGTAACCATAGAGGTAGCCCATGGTGAGGGCACCTTCTCAATAAGTCCTTGTATCTCTTCTAAGCATTGTAAAGTGTTTCTAAATCCATTTGCACAAAAGAAGAGATATCATTCCTTAATTTAGCCCTTTTAGCCGACGGAAAATATTTGAGCAAAAATTTTTCTGTCATTTGTTCCCATGTAGTGATAGACCCTCGTGGTAAAGAGTTTAACCACTGTCTAGCTTTATTTCTCAATGAGAATGGGAATAACCGAAGACGAATGACATCATCAGAAACGCCATTTATTTTAAATGTGTCGCAGAATTCCAAGAAATTGGCTAAATGAGCGTTAGGATCCTCATCCTGCAAACCATCAAACAGAACAAACTATTGTATCATTTGAATAGTGTTAGGTTTCAGTTCAAAATTATTTGCAGCAATAGTAGTCCTAATAATGCTAGACTCAGTGCCTGCTAAATTAGGTTTAGCATAATCGTATATAGTACGTGGAGCAGGATTTTGCTCAACAGGATTTGCGGCTACTACAGGAGGTAGCTGATTATCGTGATTTGCCTCCATCTCTTCAGCAGGTTCAGGTTCTTCTTCTTGACTTTGTTCTAGATATTGCAAGCTTCTTCTTATCTCTCTGCGAGTTCGACGGACTATAGCTTCTAAATCGTCGTCAAACAATAATGGTCCTTCTAGGTTTCTTCTAGTCATAAACTAGAGGTACCTAGAAGGGAAAAAGAAAAAGAAAAAGAAAATTTTAGTAAATAAAGCCTAAAATAAAAATAGGAAATAAATTGCAATAAAAATAAAAAAATTGCTAAAGTAATAGAAATCGAGTGTTCCTAATATTTCAGTTCCCCGGCAACGGCGCCAAAAATTTAATCTCGTGATTGTGATGAAGTAATAAAATCAATCGTACCTGGAAACTAAATATTATCATGATAAAAAGGTAAGCGCACCTATCGAATAGTAGTATAGCTAGTGGCAAGACCGGAATATCGAATCCAGGGAACTAAAAGTACTAGTAATGACTTCCTTCCTACTATCTAGCCTAGGAAATAAAATGGGTTTGTGTGTAAACTAATTAACTCTAAATTAACTAAGGATGCAACAAAGAGTAAATTGGGAAATTGCTTTTGGGAAAACTTATTGATGAGGGCAATACCTAAGGAAGAATCCACCTAGACTTCACTTGTTATCTAACTCTAAACTAGATGATTTTTTCATTTGATTTGATACGTAGAGATCCCTAAATTATGTTAATACCTCCGTCGAGGATAAGAACAACTAATCCTAGGTTGATTAATTAAAATCTCTTTCTAATTAAAACCCCTAGTCTTGCATTAACTGGATCTATGGCTTCCCATATTAGATTTTACTCTAATTAGGTAGATTTTCGTCGTCCTATGTCTAGGATTGCGATCAACTTTGCTTAATTGTGTTGGATCTACTCCTATGCAGGGACTTTTGCTCCTCTACACAAGCACATTTGACTTAAATCAATATCCCGAAAATATCAATTTAATAATTAAAAATACAATTAAGAACAAATCAAATATTTATCACAGAGTTCAGATAACAATAACAAGATCTGTCTTAGGTTTCATCCCCCCTAAATAGTTGGGTGTTTAGTTCATAAATGTAAAAAGAAACATCTCAGAATAAATAAAATAACAAAACATAAGAAAACCTGAAACTCCTGAAAGGATAGAAGGGAGATCCTCTGTCTTGATGTAGATCCTGGCTTCTGAGATGGATCAATCGGCTTTCCTTTGAGTAATTCCCTGCCTTTAACTCACTGTCTTGGCGGGAATAATGTTTTTCCTTGTAGTTGCCTCCTAGGGTCTTTATATAGAGTTTAGAATGTCTTTCTTATCCTCTAAGTAGCCTTTTCCAAGTGAAATTGAACTTCTTCACGACAGGACACGCCTGTGTGCCCTGCCCGTGTGAGTCGACTTCCAGGCTGTGTTCGAGCCTGTTAATGTAGCACGGCTGTGTGACATGCCCGTGTGATGAACTTCCAGGCCGTGTTGATTATTGATTTAGGCCTAATTTGCCAGTTTTTGGCCTGTTCCTTGCTCTTTTCTCTTCTTTATGCTCACCTAAGTATAAAACATGAAATAAAAGGATTAGGAGCACCAAATTCCACAAATCCAATGATAATTCATCTAGAATTTAGGCTAAGCATGAGGTAAAAATATGTATAATTTACGGTTTATCACATACAATCACAGTCAAGTAATAACACAATTCAGTCATTTGTATATATTTCATGAGAACATCAGACATACATAACCTACATAAAACAGTCATTCTATCTCTTGGGGTACAATGGTTATTTTTACCTAATAGGGGTAAAATAGTCATTTTACCCTCCAGGGGTAAATCGGTCATTTAAACCTATAGAGGTATTTCGGTAATTTACACTATAGGGGTATTTTGATAGTTTTGCACTATAAGGGTATTTCGGTAATTTTGTATCCTGGAGTCTTAACAACCCAACAGAAGGTCCATCGTCGCCTCGAGTGACTTTAGAACCTAAACAGACATAACGGTATAAATGGGCCAAAGACCTATTAATTGACCCTAGTGGGCCTACACACTCGTGTGGCCCAATTAGCCCAGAAATAGCCTTAACTATATGAACTACACAGTCCAAACCAACAGTAGTCATATAACACACATTTCATTCGTATGGGGCCCACAAGCCCATTGTGCACACACGACCTATTTAGCCCAAGAATGACTTTAGCCATGTGGATTACACAACTCGGTCTAATCGGCCCCACGAAGCCTAGAACAGCCTATGCCATGTACACGACATAACAAGCCCCACACGAGTGGCCCATTCCGGCCCATTTGGCCAAAAAACGGCCCAAGTCCATGAGATCACTCATGGGGCCTTTGTCGTCGTATCAATCTCTCCACACGAGCATTCACACTCTCGTGTGGCAATCGTTGCCAAACTTTTGGCTTTTCGGCACTTCGGCATTCACCGATCTACTATCTATTTAGTGAAATACATACATTCGACTTTTCAGCCAATCAGCAATTAGAACGGGGTGAATACACACCCCTTCGGCTTTTCAGCTGATTAGCATACATAGTACCGATTACACACTTGATTGCAACAACGAAGAGTGCGGATAATTTGGAGCACAAAAACCTATAACCAACACCACAAAAGATTAACGCATATTCTTAATCCATAAACCTTTTTACTAAGTCACAACACTCACCTTGTTAGAACTAACAGATATTAACACCTCACCGCTGATCAAGAGCGATTCCCCACTCCTAGAGGTATAACTGCATACGAATCGAACTTTCCATTAACAAACATCAAAGAGCATTCGGCCTCAACTAACAGCAAGGAGAAAAATGGTGCACTTACGGTTGATTAGAAACCCTTACCACACCGAAAACCAAACGCAAGGAGAGTACTCGTCAAAGAAAAGACCACAATTTGGCAAATAAACACAAGATTTAACCTGGCATAATAGAGGAATGAACTACAATCAACAACTATTGGAGTGAAGGGTTGAGAGTCTAGATTGAGGAAATCGGCACAAAAGTTTGAGATGAAGTAAAGAGAATGGAACGACGCAATCAAGAAGAAAAAGAAAGACAATAGAATTAGAAAGAAGAGAAAAGGACTACCAAAGGAGAAATCGGCTAATAGGTGGCCTAAATGGTAATGCAATTTTGGCTAAGAACAGAGTAAGTCTTGAAAACCAAAAAGGCAAAGGTACCAAAAGAAAACGAGTGAAAAGAACCTACCAAAACTCTTCTAGTAGAATATGGCTATACCAAAAAATAATGACCACAAACGGCACTTCCCCTCCCTTTTGCCGAATTTGTATTCCCACACTTCCCAAATCGTCTCCAACTCCTCAACAGACCACATCCCCTTGATTTTCTCCACGATTTGCTCCATGATCCACTCCTTAGTTTCCTCACTTGAACAATTCAAACTCTCACCTCCAGAGTTCAATTCCAACTCAACCACTGGCTGTCCAAAGATGCAAAATAAATATCCTATAGTGTACCATGCCAGCACTTGAACCCTGGACCTCCTTGCCCCACTATGACGCCACCTTCTTGCCTCTCATATGGTGCCACTTTTCTACTAGGCCACTTACCTTTTTGTGTTATTTCTTAACCACATTTATCTAAAAGGCTTAGCACTTGAAGTTAGGGTTCTACTAATGCTAAAAAAATAAAAATTTTCCCTATGCCCAGGCTTGAACCCAAGACTTCTTAGAAACCCCCTAACACACCGAAATCACTTAGCCGCTAAAGCAACATATAATTTGTGACATTTCCATGTCCAACAAAATATTAATAAGCCACCTTTTAACCGATACTGCACTCAAGTCCCAATACTTTTAGGCCCAAAACTAGGGTGTTACAATTCACCCCTCCTAAAAGAAATTTTGTCCCCAAAATTTCGAACTAACAGGGTAGCTGTATAACAACTACACCACTACGTTACCGCTGCGCACTCTAAGCCCCATAACACTAGCACACTGTTAGCTTAATCTTGAAACCTCTTACACATAGCCAAAAACGTCTAACCATTGAAGCAAACAGATATTATCACACGTGCATACAATTTCTATAACAAAATGTTAGATCCAAACAAAACACACCTGAGTTAAAAGGGACTGTGCAGTCTCGAACTCGATGCTCTTTTGATCCGCATCTGAGACATGCTCCTGTCTTCCTATGGTATTCACCCGAATGATACTTTTTACAATACTCGTAGGCCAAAAAGTTATGACGTGTCTTAACACGTTTCACAGAACGAGGTTCCATCCTCAGAGAACTGGGATCTCTCTTTTTCGAGTAGTCCAAGCACTTGGACTGGAGCATTTCATCCAACACCTTAACTCTGGCTTCGAACACCTCTTCTAGCACTTCCCTTACTAATCTGGTCAGTGCCCCAGTACCAAGCTCAGAGTTATCAGCACTCGAAGTTGGTGAACTTTGCTTACTCTCGAAACCCATCAAGGCGCTAGCTAAAAAAAATCTACACTTCTAGAGCATACAGAGTAAATACAAAAATCTGATTTAAGTACAGTCTATATCTAAAGGAACTTACGAATTCAGTGCCAGAGACTCGGTCAACCATACTTTCAAATTTAAAAGACCCAATCCATGGTCGACTTTTTACAACCTGGCTCTGATACCACTAAATGTAACACCCCAAACCTAGCCTAGACTTTAGGGCCGAATCTGGCGAGTCTGGAAACAAAAAAATTTATATACTTTTTCATGCCTTTTTTAACTTAAATTCATGCAAATCTGGTTAAATTCTTGTCGAAAAATAATTAAATATTATAAAATAATTAAATGGTGTTAAAAATATAAACATGATGAATTTTAATTAATTTTATAATTAATTTTGATTAATTTTGGTTAATTTTGACAGAATTGCACAAAGGGCGAAAAATGGCCCGGCAGACACTGCGAGAAGAACAAAATCGAGAAGCCATTTGAAGTATCGAGGCGAATTAATTTCTAGCCCGAGATGGTCTAGAAATGTGTATTAATTCATAATTAAATTAATTTTAATTTATTTCCTATTTAATTTAGGTTAAATAAATTAATTTTAATTAATTATGGAGAAAGGGCCTAGTGAACCGCACTGGTTGAACCAAACGGAGTGAGCCGAACCAGCCACTAATTGGGCTAACCAGAACCGGCCATAGGGTGACCCAAATCAGCAATTTAGCTGATTAAATATGCTTGCAAAAAGCCCCTTGAAAAACCTATAAATTGCGTTCAAACCCCACCTTTATTTTAGGCATTATAGATTTGCCCCAACCTATTTTTAGCAAGGTTGAAAGCTTCAACCTTGTCATGTGTGTCGCCGACCATGTGGGGGGTCTCTTGGCTGCTGATTTTGCTATATTTAGTAGCCCTCTTCAGCTATAAAAGCCATCCCTTGCTGCTCATTTCAATCATCCCTCACTTCATAACATTCTCTCATTCTTTCTTCTCCTCTCCACTCTCTTTTCTCTCCATTTCCTATCCCATTTTCCTTTCCCTTATGCCGATTTCTCCTCTTGGAAAAGAGGTGTTTTCTCAGCCAATTTGGGTAGCAAGCAAGCGTTCATAGAAGCCTTGACCGGCAAGGACAACGGAGACGAAGAACGGAGCAACGAGTCAAAGCCACGGAGAAATACCGGATTTGCCTTCTTGTTCCCTATCTTTTTAATTTCTGTTGTCGTTACGATAAACATATCTATGAATATGATTGTTTTTCAAATGGTTATTTTAATCAATTTAGCTTGAATTTAATTCGTGTTGGGTTGATTATATTTTGCCTACTTGAATTATTAAAATAGTGTTTATGCTGTTATAGGTCTTAGTGAAATGCTTGATTAAGTAAAATCATGCTTAGGTTATCTGGCATTATAATTGTTTAGATAAGTAAAGAATTAATTGTTTAAACGGGCAATGGACTCAGTACTTAATCAGTGCATGTTTAATTCTTCTAAGGTAGCTGAAAATTAAATTAGCATTGTATCTGACGATACATATACCTTGCATAACTTGCAAGATTATTGTGATTAAATTGTTTCAAGGTATGGCTACTTTGTTACTTCACATAATCTTTTACATGTTTATTAAGTTGAATTAATCGGTTGAATCAACATAGGAATATGCGAGAGATAATTTAATTTAATGAGTATGTATGTGCTATAGCATGTTTATCTTATTAAATCTGTTTAGTAAGTTGAATTGGCATAGGAATATGTTCAAGAGATGAATGGATTTTAATTAGTAAATATGTTCATAAGTTAGCAAATCACTGGGTTGCCGTGAATTTATTCGTAGCAGCATAAGCATGAATTAAATAATTCTAAGTTAAAAATGTATAATTAATCCAACACAATTATATCATCTTGATTAAATCCCTTTTTGAAATCACCCACTAGAACTCTTTTAATTGTTTAAATTGCTTACTTAGTTTTAAATTCTTAGTTTATAAATCACTCTTTTCAATCCAAAATCATTTTCCTTACCAAAATGTTTTTAAATTAATTTCATAAATAATTCTTTTTACAGTCCCTGTGGGTACGATAACTCGACATTTACTTGTCACTTTATTACTTGTTACGACTGTGTACACTTGCATATTTACGCCGTTCCAGAGTCACATTGAGGTGTTTTTCAAAAACCATGTTTTCATTGAAAACCCTTCTTAAAAACTTATTGCCATTTAAAACTTGTGTAAAAACCACAGTCTACATTAATTTATTCTAAAAACGAGATTCATTGGAAAGTTATTGCTTTTGGAAATATTGGTTGTTGAGGAATCTTAATTAAAAGGAGTCAATTTACGAAAACATGATGTTTAGAAATTAAGTCACGAAACCATTTCGAAAATGTTGCTAAAACGTAGTGATTTGGACACCGTTATCTTTTGAAACATGTCTTTGTCCTACATCTAGTAGTTGTATATCAAAGCAAATTAAAATCCCAAAATTTAGAAATAAAATACGAGAGGCCTTATTACAACCCAAATTGAAAATCAAAGTACTTAAAAGCAAATAATCGTAAATAGAAAACCAAAAGCAGTTGAGTGGCCATCTCCGAGTCCTTCGCAGCACCGATCCTCCTAACGTTGGGATTACTTGAAAAGTTAATAAAGGGGGTGACTTTATCAAAACTCAGTGCGTAATCCTCTACTATACAAAAACAATCAGTCATACAAAAAGTAGTAACAATCTGGGCCTAAGCCCATTACGGAATATAGTAACTGATGGGCCTTAGCCCATTAAATATTCAGAAACAGAACACATGTGGGCCTAAGCCCGATACGTTATCATTTGAGTCATAACCCAAAGCAGAATCATTTGGGCCTAGCCCATATCAGAACAAAACATAATGAATGATGTATGATGCATGATATGTGCTAACCCATCCAACCCTGTATTTACCTTCGTCCAACCCTGTAGAGTCTGTGGGGATATAATCAACCCACCCATCCAAGACATGAAGAGTAAGCACCGGTTAGAGCATTAACTAGCATCGCAGCAATGCTGTTTGAAGTCAGAATGGCCAAACGCCATAGCCAAAATGGTTACAACCATAATCAGGATGGCACAGAGCCATAATAATATGCGTGGCACAAAGCCATCGATAGTGTGGACAACACTAAGCCATTGATCATATGCGTGGCACAAAACCATCGGTAAAATGGATAGCACTAAGCCATCGTTAGTGTGCGTGGCACAAAGCCATCGGTAAAAATGGATAGCACGATGTCATCAAAAATGTACGTGGCACAAAGCCATCGATAAAATGATCAGCATTCAGCCATCGGAACAAATGATCGACACTAAGCCATCGATCAGTCCACAGTCATCTCAGGCGACCCGTATGATTTTATCTGATCAATACAAATATACGGCTCTAAGCCTTCGTTGGGTCCACATCTTACGTGACCTGTGCGACCCTATTAGATCAGATCTTCCTCCATACAATATCTCAACCCATGAAATATGTTATGTATGTAGAATGTTGTGCCCTAGTCGGTCATACAATCACAGTCAAGTCATAACACAATTCAGTCATTTGTATAAATTTCGTGAGCACATCAGACATACATAACCCACATAAAACAATCATCTATCTCTAGGGGTACAATGGTCATTTTTACCTAATAGGGGTAAAATAGTCATTTTATCCTCTAGGGGTAAATCGGTCATTTAAACCTACATGGGTATTTCGGTAATTTACACACCCGATTACACACCTGATTGTAATATCAAAGAGTGCGGATAATCTAGAGCACAAAAACCTATAACCAATACAACACAAGATTAACACATATTCTTAATCCATAAACCTCTTTACTAAACCACAACACTTATCTTGTTAGAACTAACAGATACTAACGCCTCACTGCTGATCAAGAGCGATTCCCCACTCCTAGAGGTATAACTGTATACGAATCGAACCTTCCATTAACGAAGATCAAAAAGCATTCGGCCTCAACTAACAGCAAGTAGAGAAAAGGTGCATTTACGGTTGATCAGAAACCCTTACCACACCGAAAACCAAATGCAAGGAAAGTAGTCGGCAAAGAAAAGACCATGATTTGGCAAAAAAACACAAGATTTGGCCCGGCACAACAGAGGAATAAACTACAATTGGCAACTATTGGAGTGAAGGGTTGAGAGTCTAGATTGAGGAAATCGGCACAAAAGTTTGAGATGAAGAAAAGAGAATGGAACGGCACAATCAAGAAGAAAAAGAGAGACAACAAAATTAGAAAGAAGAGGAAAGGACTACCAAAGGAGAAATCGGCTAATAGGTAGCCTAAATGGTAATGCAATTTTGGCTAAGAACGGAGAAAGTCTTGAAAGCCAAAAAGGTACCAAAAGAAAACAAGTGAAAAGAACATACCAACACTCTTCTAGTAGAATTCGGCTATACCAAAAAATAATGACCACAAATGGCACTTCCCTCCCCTTTGTCAAATTTACATTCCTACACTTCCCAAATCGGCTCCAACTCCTCAACAAACAACATCCCCTTGATTTTTTCCATGATTTGCTCCATGATCCACTCCTTAATTTCCTCACTTTAATAATTCAAACTCTCTCCTCCAGAGTTCAATTCCAACTCAACCACTGGCTGCCTAAAGATACAAAATAAATATCCCACAGTGTACCATGTCAGCACTTGAACCCTAGACCTCCCTGCCCCTCTGTGATGCCACCTCCTTGCCTCTCATATGGCGCCACTTTACGACTAGGCCATTTGGCTTTTATGTTATTTCTTAACCATATTTATCTAAAAGGCTTAGCACTTGAAGTCAGGGTTCCACTAATGCTAAAAAAATAAAAATTTTCCCTATGCCCAGGCTTGAACCCAAGACTTCCTAGAAACCCCCTAACATACTAAAATCACTTAGCCGCTAAAGCAACACACAATTTGTGACATTTCTATGCCCAACAAAATATTAATAAGCTGCCTTTTAACCAATCCTGCGCTTAAAGCCCAATACTTCTAGGCCCAAAACTAGGGTGCTACATTATGGATAAGTTACCTTGATTTGGTTTCAGACCATGGTATAAGTACTTATCATGTGAGATCTCTGTGTATCCAATATCTATTCTGAATTGTACAACGGGTGAATGGAAGACGAGAAAGTGTATGAGGTTTATACGAGATGGTACAGGTATGTGTATGAGCTATTTTAGCATTGGAACGAGAAATTGATGATGAAAGTATATAATTTTATGATTGAGTATTTGAAAGGTTTGTTATTTGAAATAAGTTATGTATTGGTGGTTTCAATTTATTGAATTATGTTTATGTGATTGCATGAAATTTATTTCATACGAGCTTACTAAGCTTTAAAGCTTACTTAGTGTATTTTTCCATGTTTTATAATGAATAGTAGCTAGCTCGAATTCGAGGATCGTCGTGAACATCATCACACTATGAACATCTTTTTGGTACCTTTTTAAGTTGTAAATATGGTATATGGCATGCATAGGCTAAGTGTTATCTTGGTATGCTTTTGAATTATGGAATTATAGTCATGTGATTTGGCTTGTAAATGGTGATATTGCTAGACGTAAATTTGGTTTATAGTATGTGTTTATACAAGCTATGTGGTGTATATGTTATGCATTATGAAGTTGGTCATTTTGGTATGGTTGTTGTGTTGGTTGGATAAATAGTGAAATGCTGATGGTATATATATGGTTGTGAATTGGCATAGTTGATATGAGATTTAGGTATTGAATTGGTGTCAATTTGAGGTTTGAGTTAGTTGTTTGAATATTGAATAAATGCATATTGGAATTAGGTGGAGTGGATGATTTTGGTATGATTTGTTTAGGCAGATATTTTTTGAATTGGTTGAAAAGGTTATGGTATGAATTGGGCATATTTTGGATTGTTTTGGTTGCCATTTGAGCATGAACTTGTAGGGATGACCCTTATGGGTGGAAAATTGGCCTTGTAAATGGCCTATTTTGTCCACACGGGTAGAGACACAAGCGTGTGTCTCAGCCGTGTCCTTCGAGGTTTCAATTTGAATTAAGCCTAGGTGCTTTACACGGCCTCACCCACGGGTGTGTGACTGGCCGTATGGCACAAGTTAATATACCCTACAGGTTTGGCACGGCCTAGCACACGGCCTGGACACTGGCGTTTGCAGCCATTTCGAATAGGCACATGGGCGTGTGAGGTCATTTCGAATAAGCATACAGGCTAGACACAAGGGCGTGTGACTGGCTGTGTGACCAACTAAGTATACCACCTATATTTTCACAGAACTGGCATATGGGCGTGTCATTGACCGTGTGGTACAAGTCAGTTTGTATGCCCTATTTTCAAACGGCCTGGGACACGAGCGTGTCTAAAGCCGTGTGAGTGAATGAATGAATGAATAATTATCAATTATGATTGATTATTGAATTGTGAAATGATGTTAAACATTGTGATATGTTTGGTAATGCCTCGTAACCCTGATCTGGTGATGGATAGGGTAAGGGGTGTTACATTTGCCGTGTGAGCCACATGGCTTGGCCACACGAGCGTGTGTCCCCTGTACCTTGATCATTTCTAATGCATGTTTTGGACCTTGAGGGTTCATATGAGGGACTTTATGTTTAATTTTTGACATGAATACTGTATAAAATGAAATATTTGTTTACTTGATCTTTAAATTCTGGTAATACTTCGTAACCTTGTTCCGGTGACAAATACAGGTTTGGGTTGTTATATTTGTTGGTATCAGAGTTACGGTTTAGTCAATTCTCAGAATAATTAAGCATGTATGAGTCTAGCTATACACACCATTATATAACCCGTGATAGTATGATATTTTCTGACCATTTCAAATATATTTTTCATACAGTAATGTCATCCAACTGAGCTAAATCTGAGAAAGCTGGGAGCCAAGCTCAAGCTTCAGTTTAAAGAGAAGCATCTAGTAGTAGAAGGCTCGTATTTGTAGGCTAAGAAGGAGAGGCAAAAGAAGCTTTCTTCCAAATCATGAATGTGTGGTTTACAGAATAATTACTAACAAATCCAGCTATACAACAACCTCTCCCTTCTGCTTCTCAACCGGTTCTCAACATATCACAAGGTATAAAACTTGTTAAAACTAGAAAGCCTCCTATAGATAAAATCTGTAAATATGGGGCAGAAGAATTCTGAGCAACAGTCAAAGATGATCTTGAAAGGGCTGAGTTTTGATTAGAAAACACTATCAGGGTTTTAGATGAATTTTCTTGTACACCAGCTAAATGTCTGAAATGTGTTGTGTCTTTATTAAAAGATTTAGCTTAGTAGTGGTGGAATACACTGATTTCTGTTGTACCGAAAGAAAATATTACATAGGAATTCTTACAAACTGAGTTCAAAAAGAAATATATCAGTCAGAGATTCATTGACCAGAAAAGAAAAGAATTTCTAGAGCTTAAATAGGGGTATATGGCTATGTCTGAGTATGGAAAAGAATTTGTTCAACTGAGTAAGTATGCTAGAGAATATGCCCCGACTGAAGTCGTCATGTGCAAGCGATTTGAAAGAGGTTTGAATGAAAAGATAAAGCTATTAGTTGGGATTCTTGAATTAAAAGAAATTTTTGTACTAGTTCACTGAGCTCATAAAGCCGAAGAGTTGAGTAAAGAAAAGAGACAAGCTGAGATAGAAGCCAGAACTTCAAGCAAAAGATTTATGGGAAAGTCACCACTGTCAGCTTCAAAGAAATCAAAAAGATATCATGATCGTTCAATCATTTTCACGAGGTATTCTGGGAAAGACAGAAGTATGCAACGTTCTAATATGAGGTGTCGGGCTACATATGTAGCAAATACAGGCAGTGTTGGAAATCTCAAACCTCGGTGCAAATACTGTAATAAATTTCATTTTGAAGAGTGTCACATGAAAAATGGGGCCTGCTTTAGATGTGGTTCCTTTGACCACTATCTCAGAGACTGCCCGAAAAAGTCTAAAAATGATGCTGTTCAAACGTCGAAGCCGAGTAGTCCTACTACAAAAGGGAGACCGTCTCATAATCTCGGTAATGTAAGTAGTAGTCGAGGTATAGCAAAAGATTCAACTGTCAAATCTGAAGCACGAGTACCAGCAAGAACATATGCTATTGGTGCACATGAGGATACCTCTGCACCTGTTGTGATTACTGGTACTTTTTCTCTTCTTAATACTGATATTATTGCTTTAATTGATCCTGGTTCAACTTATTCATATATTTGCACGAATTTAGTAAATACAAAAAATATTCCTGTTGAGTCCACTGAATTCGTGGTTAAAGTATCGAACCCCCTGGGTCAGTATGTAATACTGGATAAAATCTGTGAGAATTGTCAGTTAATGATATGGGGTAATTGTTTCCTAGCTAATCTAATGTTATTGCCATTTGATGAATTTAATGTGATTCTGGGTATGGATTGGTTGACTCAACATGATGCCGTGGTAAATTGTAAACAAAAGTATATTGTGTTGAAATGTCAGAATGGTGAGATGCTCTATATTAAATCTTATAATTTGGATGGTTTGTCTAATGTTATATCAGCCATGTCAGCACAGAAATATGTCAAAAAAGGGTATGATGCCTATCTTGATTATGTGTTGGATAATAAAGTGTCTGAATCGAAGATTAAATCAGTGGTAGTAGTCTGTGAGTATTCTGATGTGTTCCTAAAATAATTACCCAGATTACCGCCTATCAAAGAAGTGGAATTTTCCATAGATCTTATTCTGGGGACAACACCGATATCAATAACACCTTATCAAATGGCTCCAACAGAATTAAAAGATTTAAAAGCATAGTTGCAAGAACTGACTGATCGGGGTTTTGCACGACGTAGTTCTTCACCTTGGAGTGCACCAGTTTTGTTTGTAAAGAAGAAAGATGGACCGATGAGATTGCGTATAGATTACTGACAGTTGAACAAGGTTACAATTAAGAATAAATATCAACTACCTCGTATTGATGATCTATTTGATCAGTTTAAATGTGCTATAGTGTTTTCGAAGATTGATCTTCATTTTGGTTACTATCAATTATGAGTGAAAGACTCGGATATACCAAAAACAGCCTTCAGAACCAGGTACAGGCATTATGAATTTCTTGTGATGTCATTTGGTTTGACTAGTGCACCTGCAGTGTTCATGGATTCGATGAATAAAATTTTAAAACAGTATCTAGATAATTTTGTAGTGGTATTCATTGATGATAATTTGGTATATTCTTGAGATGAAAATGAACATGCTAGTCATTTGACAATTGTTCTGCAAACTTTACGAGAAAAACAATTGTATGCTAAATTCAGTAAATATGAATTCTGGCTTTGGGAAGTTGGTTTTCTTGGACATATAGTGTTGGCTGAAGATATCAAGGTGGATCCAAACAAAATTTCAGCAAATGTTAATTGAAAGCCACCAAAAAATGTGTTTGAAGTCAGAAGTTTTCTAGGATTTGCCTATTATTATCAGAGATTTGTAAAAGGGTTTTCTATGATAGCTTCACCAATGACACGGTTATTATAGAAAGATGTGAAATTTGAATGGTCTGATAAATGCTAGCAAAGCTTTGACAGATTTAGGGCCCTGTTGACCGAAGCACTAGTTCTGGTTCAGCTTGAATCGGGTAAGGAATTTGTAATTTGTAGTGATGCATCATTGAATGGCTTAGGCTGTGTTTTAGTGCAAGAAAGAAAAGTAATAGCCTATGCTTCTAGACAGCTTAAGCCACATGAAAAGAACTACCCAATACATGATCTTGAGTTAGCAGCTATTGTGTTTGCACTAAAAAATTGGCGACATTATTTGTTTAGTGAAAAGTGTCATATATGCACCGATCATAAATGTTTGAAATACCTGATGTTGCAGAAAGATTTGAATTTGAGATAGCGGAGGTGGCTTGAATTGTTGAAAGACTATGATTTGGTTATCGATTATCATCCTAGAAAGGCAACTATAGTTGCAGATGCTCTGAGTAGGAAGTCTCTGTTTGCTTTGTGAGCAATAAATCCTCAATTGTCACTGTCTGATGGTGGCTCAATCATAGCTAAGTTAAAAGTTAAACCGATGTTTCTACAACATATCTGCAAAGCTCAGAAAAATGATAATGATTTAGAAGCTAAACGAGTACTGTAACGACCCAAAATTCCCGGGTACTGGAAAAACGAGTCGTAGGGCCTCCGTCCTAGGAAAATAAGTTCGTAAGTATTTATTAAAAATATTTATAAGGTTAGTTATAAGTTGAATTAAATTTTGGTGAAGTGAATTTAGTTTAATTAGAAATAATTAGTAAAAAGGACTAAATTGAATAGAAGGTAAAAGTTTAATTTTAAGAATAGAAAATATTAAAGGATTAAATTAGTAATTAGACCATAAAAGTGACATGTGTGAATGATGGATAAAATACATGTGTATTAATTTTATTGGTACAAATGTATGTTATATTATTAAGTAAATGTTATTTATTTATTTATTTGTTATAATTAATATTAAATATGTGATATTATAATTTTTGTTGATTAATTATGATGGACACAAGTGTATGGTGATGGATGATACATGTGTATGTATGTGTGTAAAACATGTGTATTATTTTTTTATTTGTTATAATTAGATATTTTATATTAGTTAATTAATTAAGTAATAAAGAAACAAAAGAAAGAAAAAGAAGAGAAAGTTACCAGAGAAAGAAACGAAATTGGGGGAAAGAAAGAAGAAAAGAAAGGAAAAAGGAGAAATTAGGGTTTGGAAGCTTGAAAGTTAATTTGGTAAGTCAATTAAGTCCATTTCTTTGTAATTTTGATGTTTTTGAAGCTTTAGAGTTGAGTACTCTTAAATTTATGTGGAAATATTGAAAGTTGATAGACTTTTGAATAGTGTTCATGTTGAGAAAATGATAAAATTGGGGATTAATTTGATAAAGTTATTAATTAGAATTGATTTAAGGACCTAATTGTAAAATAGGGTATAAGTTTTGAGTTTTAGGGACTAATTTGAAAGAAATTCGAAATTATGGAAAAATGATGAAAAGTTGATAGTTATATGAAAGTTTGGATGAAAATTGAATAAGAAAATGAGGTGAATTGTTAAAAGGAAGAAAATGAAGTTAGTTGGGACAAATTTGGTATTATAGTAAAAGTTGCATGGAAAGTTTGTAAATTGTATAAATGTGTGTGTTATTAATTAATTGTAAATTTGCTAATTTTCGTAGCAAACAAGGAAAACGGGACGTCCAATACGAAAGGGAAGGAGAAAGTAGTTGAAGAATAGCTCGAGAAATCGGTTTGTATTATCATAATTCATTTATATTTATTATTTATATATTTGATTTCATTATGTTCAAATGAATGGAAATGGAAATTTAGTTAAGTAGTAGTATTTGAATTGTATGTTATTAAATGTGAGTATTGGAATGTATATGGATTTAAAGTGTTGGAATTGAAATGTGAATTGATTGGTGGATGAATGATTATGTGTAATGAATTGGAATTGCTTGGTGATTATGTGATTATGATCAATGGAAAGTGAAAGTGAAACGAGTAAGTGATTACGGAACCCTATTAACTAGTCGGGCTTAGTGGATATAGTTAGCATGCCATAGGATCAGAACAGTTCAGAGATTCTTCGACCTTGAGTCGATGAGGCACTTGGTGTGCCATAGATTTGGTTCGGATAGTTTCGATGAGGCTTTGGTAACCACTTTGCTTCGGCTCAGCTGATGAGGTACATGGTGTGCCATAGAATTACTTCGAACTATCCGATGAGGCTTTGGTAGCCACTTTACTTCGGCTATGCCGATGAGGCGTTGGTCGCCATTCTGATATGTTAAGTGGATCCGCATATCTGCTGAGGTCCGAGTCATGTTAATAGGGGTAAACAAATAAAATGAGTAAATTGCAGGAGTTTGCTTATTTGAATTAGTGAATGAAAAGTGAAAGGAATGTTGTGATATAAAACGTGAAATGAGATTGTGCAATGAAAATGAGGCATGAACCAAAAGCTTATGAAGTGTGTTACTTGAAATGTGAATGTGGAAATTTATATATGGTTGTGGAAAGAACCAATGATTCTTGAGTTGTTAGAAATCTTGAAGATTATACATTGAACCCTTTATTTGTATTGTGTTGTCTTAGTATGAATTTATGTGTATGATTTATTAGCTATTTATACATGTTATTTTATTGAATTGTTGTTATGATTTGAATTATGATAATACCACTGAGTATTTCCAATACTCAGCGTACGGTTGTTTTCTGTGCACAGGTTAGATAAAATTGAGGTTTCGTCAAGCATTCAAATCAATCCCGATCTCAGCTCAAATTAGTGGTGATGTATCCATCTTTTGATATTGTGGCATGTACTAGGTTAATGTTTGTCACTTGTATATATTTAATATTTTGGGTGTAAATATAGTGTATAAACTTTGAGAAGTTCTTGAAATGAATGAATGAGTTTTTGTTAAGTTTGAAATTGATTTGAATGATTTTTGATTGTCATTTATAAGCCAATTAATTGGGCATGTATTAGGGATGTTTTGAGGGTAAAAATAGCTTTAAAATGATGAAACATGCAGTTTTCACACGGCCAAATCACATGGGCGTGTGCCCTGGCCGTGTGGGGGAAGTCAGTAGCTTCCACGGGTAAGTCACACGGCCGTGTGTGGCAAGTTAGTCTACCCACGGCCTGGCCCCACGGTCATGCGATTTCACACGGGCTGTCCACACGGGCATGTCCCAAGCCACACGGCCATGTGCCCCTGTTTTTCAAGAAAATTTTTAAAGTTCCCAATTTGATCCAGAATCAATTTCTAAACTTCCCGTAGGCCTATATTAAGGTCTAATTAATGGAAATTAGAGTGTTTAAAGTTGAAACTCAAATTTATACCTCGTTTAATTTCGTAAATTAGTGTATGGTTCCGGTAATACCTCGTGACCCTGTTCCGGCGACGGTGTAGGGTTAGGGGGTGTTACATTTGTTGGTATCAGAGCTATAGGTTTAGCCGATTCTCGGACTAAATTGAGTTCGTAAGTGAGTTTAGGAGTACATGCCACATTCGAGTCAAAACTGAGTCGGGATTTTTGGATGCTGACCTATTTAATTGTTTCTGTTTTATAGATTAAAGATGTCTGATGAATATTTTGATCTGAATGAAGAATCATATGGATTAGACGAAAGTGACTCAGCTACTCCTAGTGTGAATCCGCTTAGAAATCAACCTCCCAATGTAGAACGAGAAAACATTAGGGAGAGAGATGAAAAAGGTAGAAATGGTTTTGATCTATTAAGAGTTTTAACTGATGCCCTTCAGCGAGTAGGAGTCTGTACCTACTACCACATCTGTACCTATTACTAAACGGGCCCCTATTAAAGAATTAAGAAAGTACGGTGCCACGAAATTTTCGGGTCTGAAAGGTGTTGATCCGTCCATAGCTGAAAACTGGATCGAAGCAACAAAAAGAGTTTTACAGCAGTTAGAGTGTACTCCACATGAAAGCTTGTTGTGTGCTATATCTTTACTACAGGGTGAAGCATACCTATGGTGGGAATCTGTGATTCGACACATGCCTACTGATCAAGTAACATGGGATTTGTTTCAGAAAGAATTCCAAAAGAAGTACATTGGGGAAATATACATTAAAGACAAGAAACAAGAATTTTTTACTCTGAAACAAGGTGAAATGACAGTAGTGGATTATGAACGAGAATTCTCAAGACTTGGTAGATATGCATTAGAGTTTATACCAACTGAAGCTGATAGCTGTAAAAGATTCTTGCGGGGATTAAGAGATGAAATAAAAGTGTTATTGGTATCTCAGCGAATCACTGAATTTGTTGACTTAATTGAACGGGCTAAAATGATAGAGCAAGTTTTGGGACTTGATAAAAGGTCTGAACCTTCTAAGCCAGTTGGGAAACTTATGGGAACTACAAGTTCGAATCCTTTACCGAAAAGATCCAGAGATTCTCAAGGTGGTTGGAGATCTAGTTTCAGATCTAATAGAGGGGGAAAGAGTCAAGGAAAACAAACTATAGTGTCAACCGATAGTGTAAGAGGTCCATCCAGAGATATTGCTATTCCAGATTGTGAACATTGTGGGAGAAAACATAGGGGTGAATGTTGGCGATTGACTAGAGGGTGTTTCAAATGTGGATCTACAGATCATTTTATTAAAGATTGCCCAAAAGTTGATAGTACTACACCTATGACATAACAGAGAACAGCATCTACTACTAGAGGTAGAGGATCAGGTAGAGGTGGTTCGGTATCTCGAAGAGGTAGTACTAGAAGAAATAATGATGTTGTTACATAGCAGTCGGAGGCTAGAGTTCTGGCTAGAGCATATGTGGTCCGAACCCGAGAAGAAGGTGATGCGCATGATGTTGTAACAGGTATATTCTTATTATATTCTAAGCCTGTTTATGCTTTAATTGACCCTGGATCCTCACATTCATATGTTAGTTCAAATTTAGTTGAGATGGGGAAATTGAAACATGAAATGTCTAGAATGTCAATAGAGGTGTCAAGTCCGTTAGGACAAACGGTGTTAGTGAATCAAATTTGTCCGAGATGCCCGTTGAAAATTCAAAATGAAACTTTTCCGGTTGATTTGTTGATTATGCCTTTTGGAGATTTTGACGTAATATTGGGTATGGATTGGTTGTCTGAACATGGTGTAATTTTAGACTGTTATGAAAAGAAGTTCAGTATTCAGACCATTGATGGAAACAGTATTGAGGTGAAAGGTATTCAAAACAGTGGGCCAACACGTGTTATTTCAGCAATAAAGGCTAATAAGTTGTTACAGCAGGGTTGCATAGCATACTTGGCTTATGTTATTAATTCAAATTCAGTTGGTACTCAATGTAGTAAAATCCAGACAGTTTGTGAGTTTCCTGATGTATTTCCTGAAGAATTACCGGGTTTGCCACCAGACAGAGAAGTTGAGTTTGCTATAGAGGTTTATCCGGGTACTGCTCCGATTTCTATTCCTCCGTACCGAATGTCGCCTACAGAATTGAATGAGTTAAAGGTATAGTTGCAAGATTTGTTAGATCGTGGTTTTATTCGGCCGAGTATTTCACCGTGGGGAGCTCCGGTATTATTTGTTAAAAAGAAAGATGGTTCGATGCGACTTTGTATTGACTATAGACAGTTGAATAAAGTGACAATCAAGAATAAATATCGCCTTCCTCACATTGACGATTTATTTGATCAGTTGAAAGGAGCTTCGGTGTTTTTAAAGATTGATTTAAGATCCGGCTACTATCAGTTGAAAGTAAAAGAATGTGATGTGCCGAAGACAGCTTTTCGTACAAGGTATGGCCATTATGAATTTTTAGTAATGCCATTTGGATTGACTAATGCCCCAGCTACTTTCATGGATCGGATGAACCACATATTTCAACCATATCTAGATCAATTTGTTGTGGTTTTCATTGATGATATATTGGTTTATTCAAAGACAGAAACAGAACATGATCAGCATCTCAGAATAGTACTACAGATTTTGCGGGAAAAACGATTGTATGGAAAATTGAGTAAATGTGAATTCTGGTTATCAGAGGTTGTATTTTTGGGACATGTGGTATCGGCAGATGGAATTAGAGTTGATCCGAAAAAGATAGAGGCCATAATTCAGTGGAAAGCTCCGAAGAATGTATCTGAGGTACGTAGTTTTCTTGGTTTGGCTGGATACTATAGGAGATTTGTAAATGGATTTTCAAAAATAGCCTTACCTATGACTAAATTGCTACAGAAGAATGTTTCTTTTATTTGGGATGATCAATGTCAGAAAAGTTTTGAGATGTTGAAGCGAATGCTAATAGAGGCATCGGTTTTGACTTTACCGGAATCGGGAAAAGATTTTATTGTGTACAGTGATGCCTCATTGAGTGGTTTGGGTTGTGTACTTATGCAAGATGGAAAGGTTATTGCTTATGCATCCTGTCAGTTGAAACCACCTGAGAGAAATTATCCGACTCATGACTTGGAGCTTGCAGCTGTGATTTTTGCTTTGAAGATTTGGAGACATTACCTTTATGGTGAAAAATGCTATATTTATACAGATCATAAAAGTCTGAAGTATCTTCTCTCCCAGAAAGAATTGAATTTAAGACAGAGATGGTGGATTGAACTTCTGAAAGATTATGATTGTGTTATAGACTACCACCCGGGAAAAGCTAATGTAGTAGCTGATGCATTGAGTAGAAAAGCAGCAATTGAGTTGAGAGCAATATTTGCACAGCTCGGTATCATTGATGATGGAAGTTTGTTAGCCGAGTTGAGAATAAAATGGATAATGTTTGATCAGATTAGAGCAGCTCAGTTGGAAGATGATAAGTTGATGAAGAAAAGAGAGATGATACAGAGTGGAACAGTAGAAAATTTCAGCATTGATACTCATGGATGTTTGAGGTACCGAGATCGAGTATGTGTTCCAGCTAAATCTGAATTGAAAGAGTTAATACTCCGAGAGGCACATGATGGTTCATTTGCTTTACACCCGGGAAGTACAAAAATGTATCGCAATCTACGAGATTTGTATTGGTGGCCCGGAATGAAAAGAGACATAGTTGAATATGTTGGAAAATGTCTTACATGTCAGCGAATAAAGGCAGAACATCAAGTACCGACAGGTTTGCTACAGCCCATTAATATTCCTGAATGGAAATAGGATCGTATCACGATAGATTTTGTTTCGGGGTTACCGTTGTCACCGAGTAAAAAGAATGCTATTTGGGTGATAGTAGATAGACTTACCAAGTCAGCTCATTTTATAGCAGTCAGAACAGATTGGTCGTTGCAAAAACTTGCTGAGGTATACATTCGAGAAATTGTTAGATTGCATGGTATTCCGTCATCGATAATTTCAGATCGAGATCCTCGGTTCACATCAAGATTTTGGAGACAGTTACATGAGTCGTTGGGTACACGACTTAATTTCAGTACAGCCTTCCATCCACAAATTGACGGACAATCTGAACGGGTAATTCAGATTTTAGAAGATATGCTTTGGGCTTGCATCATTGAATTTGAATCAGGTTGGGAACTTTATTTGCCTTTAGCTGAATTTGTGTATAATAATAGTTTCCAATCAAGTATTCAGATGGCTCCATATGAAGCATTGTATGGTCGACGATGTAGATCACCTGTGTGTTGGATAGAACTGAATGAAAGAAAAGTAATTGGGCCGGAATTGATTCAAGAGACTGAGGAAACAGTCAAGAAGATTCAAGGAAGATTGAAAGCGACTTTCGATAGACAAAAATCATATGCTAACTTGAAACGACGAGATATTGAGTATTCGGTTGGAAATAAGGTATTTCTTAAAGTTTCTCCTTGGAAGAAAGTATTGAGATTTGGCCGGAAAGGTAAATTAAGTCCTCGATATATTGGGCCATATGAAATAGTGGAGAGAACTGGACCGGTAGCCTATAAGTTAGCGTTACCTCCGGAGTTACAGAAAATACACGATGTTTTCCATGTTTCTATGCTTCGACGCTATAGATCGGATCCTTCTCATATTATTTCTACTGAAGATATTGAAATCCGACTGGATTTATCTTACGAAGAAGAACCAGTTAAGATTCTAGCCCGAGAGGTAAAAGAATTGAGGAATAAACGAATTTCTCTAGTAAAAGTACTTTGGAGAAGTCATAAAGTGGAAGAAGCAACATGGGAACTGGAAGAAACTATGAGAATTCAGTATCCCCACCTATTCTCAGGTAAATTTCGAGGACGAAATTTTTTTAGGGGGGAAGAAATGTAACGACCCAAAATTCCCGGGTACAAGAAAAACGAGTCGTAGGGCCTCCGTCTTAGGAAAATAAGTTCGTAAGTATTTATTAAAAATATTTATAAGGTTAGTTATAAGTTGAATTAAATTTTGGTGAAGTGAATTTAGTTTAATTAGAAATAATTAGTAAAAAGGACTAAATTGAATAGAAGGTAAAAGTTTAATTTTAAGAATAGAAAATATTAAAGGATTAAATTAATAATTAGACCATAAAAGTGACATGTGTGAATGATGGATAAAATACATGTGTATTAATTTTATTGGTACAAATGTATGTTATATGTGTTTGCTTAATTATTAAGTAAATGTTATTTATTTATTTATTTGTTATAATTAATATTAAATATGTGATATTATAATTTTTGTTGATTAATTATGATGGAGACAAGTGTATGGTGATGGATGATACATGTGTATGTATGTGTGTAAAACATGTGTATTATTTTTTTTATTTGTTATAATTAGATATTTTATATTAGTTAATTAATTAAGTAATAAAGAAACAAAAGAAAGAAAAAGAAGAGAAAGTTACCAGAGAAAGAAACGAAATTGGGGGAAAGAAAGAAGAAAAGAAAGGAAAAAGGAGAAATTAGGGTTTGAAAGCTTGAAAGTTAATTTGGTAAGTCAATTAAGTCCATTTCTTTGTAATTTTAATGTTTTTGAAGCTTTAGAGTTGAGCACTCTTAAATTTATGTGGAAATATTGAAAGTTGATAGACTTTTGAATAGTGTTCATGTTGAGAAAATGATAAAATTGGGGATTAATTTGATAAAGTTATTAATTAGAATTGATTTAAGGACCTAATTGTAAAATAGGGTATAAGTTTTGAGTTTTAGGGACTAATTTGAAAGAAATTCGAAATTATGGAAAAATGATGAAAATTTGATAGTTATATGAAAGTTTTGATGAAAATTGAATAAGAAAATGAGGTGAATTGTTAAAAGGAAGAAAATGAAGTTAGTTGGGACAAATTTGGTATTATAGTAAAAGTTGCATGGAAAGTTAGCAAATTGTATAAATGTGTGTGTTATTAATTAATTGTAAATTTGCTAATTTTCATAGCAAACAAGGAAAACGGGACGTCCAATACGAAAGGGAAGGAGAAAGTAGTTGAAGAATAGCTCGAGAAATCGGTTTGTATTATCATAATTCATTTATATTTATTATTTATATATTTGATTTCATTATGTTCAAATGAATGGAAATGGAAATTTAGTTAAGTAGTAGTATTTGAATTGTATGTTATTAAATGTGAGTATTGGAATGTATATGGATTTAAAGTGTTGGAATTGAAATGTGAATTGATTGGTGGATGAATGATTATGTGTAATGAATTGGAATTGCTTGGTGATTATGTGATTATGATCAATGGAAAGTGAAAGTGAAACGAATACGTGATTACGGAACCTTATTAACTAGTCGGGCTCAGTGGATATAGTTGGCATGCCATAGGATCGGAACAGTTCAGAGATTCTTCGACCTTGAGTCGATGAGGCACTTGGTGTGCCATAGATTTGGTTCGGATAGTTTCGATGAGGCTCTGGTAGCCACTTTGCTTCGGCTCAGCTGATGAGGTACTTGGTGTGCCATAGAATTACTTCGAACTATCCGATGAGGCTTTGGTAGCCACTTTACTTCGGCTATGCCGATGAGGCGTTGGTCGCCATTCTGATATGTTAAGTGGATCCGCATATCCGCCGTGGTCCGAGTCATGTTAATAGGGGTAAACAAATGAAATGAGTAAATTGCAGGAATTTGCTTATTTGAATTAGTGAATGAAAAGTGAAAGGAATGTTGTGATATAAAACGTGAAATGAGATTGTGCAATGAAAATGAGGCATGAACCAAAAGCTTATGAAGTGTGTTACTTGAAATGTGAATGTGGAAATTTATATGTGGTTGTGGAAAGAACCAATGATTCTTGAGTTCTTAGAAATCTTGAAGATTATACATTGAACCCTTTATTTGTATTGTGTTGTCTTAGTATGAATTTATGTGTATGATTTATTAGCTATTTGTACATGTTATGTTATTGAATTGTTGTTATGATTTGAATTATGATAATACCACTGAGTATTTCCAATACTCAGCGTACGGTTGTTTTCCGTGCGCAGGTTAGGTAAAATTGAGGTTTCATCAAGCATTCAAATCAATCCCGATCTCAGCTCAAATTAGTGGTGATGTATCCATCTTTTGATATTGTGGCATGTACTAGGTTAATGTTTGTCACTTGTATATATTTAATATTTTGGGTGTAAATATAGTGTATAAACTTTGAGAAGTTCTTGAAATGAATGAATGAGTTTTTGTTAAGTTTGAAATTGATTTGAATGATTTTTGATTGTCATTTATAAGCCAATTAATTGGGCATGTATTAGGGATGTTTTGAGGGTAAAAATAGCTTTAAAATGATGAAACATGCAGTTTTCACACGGCCAAATCACATGGGCGTGTACCCTGGCCGTGTGGGGGAAGTCAGTAACTTCCACGGGTAAGTCACACGGCCGTGTGTGGCAAGTTAGTCTGCCCACGGCCTGGCCCCACGGCCATGTGATTTCACACGGGCTGTCCACACGGACATGTCCCAAGCCACATAGCCATGTGCCCCTGTTTTTCAAGAAAATTTTTAAAGTTCCCGATTTGATCCAGAATCAATTTCTAAACTTATATTGGGCCCCGTAGGCCTATATTAAGGTCTAATTAATGGAAATTAGAGTGTTTAAAGTTGAAACTCAAATTTATACCTCATTTTATTTCGTAAATTAGTGTATGGTTCCGGTAATACCTCGTGACCCTGTTCCGGTGACGGTGTGGGGTTAGGGGGTGTTACAAGTACTGTGTAAATCGATTTCTGATTCAGAATTTCATATTGGACCTGATGGTTGTCTATTATTCTGAGATAGAGTCTGTGTACCAAAGAATTCAAAGCTTGTACAGAGGATTTTGCATGAAGCTCATAATGGTACTACGTCTACTCATCCAGGAAGTTAAAGCTCATAATGTATAATGATCTGAAAATGATGTACTGGTGGCTGGGAATGAAACATGATATTTCTAAATTCGTATTTAGATGTTTAATATGTCAACAAGTTAAAGTTGAGCATCAAGTACCTTAGGTTTGGTACAACCAGTGACTATACCAGAATGGAAATGGGAAATAGTTACTATAGACTTTGTATCTGGATTATCCCTATCTCTGAAAAAGAAAGATGCCATTTGGGTAATTGTTGACCATTTGACAAAATCTACACATTTTATTTCGGTACGTATGGATTTCTCCCTAGATAGATTAGCGGAGTTGTATATTTTTATATTGTCAGATTACATGGAGTGCCAATCTCCATTATTTCTGATAGAGATCCGCGGTTTGCATCTGAATTTTGGGAAAAGTTATAAGAAGCTCTGGGTACACAGTTATATTTCAGTACTGCATTTTATCCTCAGACAGATGGTCAGTCAGAATGTGTGATTCAGATTCTTGAAGATATACTTCGGTGCTGTGTTCTAGAATTTGAAGGTGATTGGGAGAAATATCTACCTTTAGTCAAATTCGATAAAATAATAGTTATCAATCAAGTATAAAGATGGCATTGTATGAAGCTTTTTATGGTTGTAAATGTAGAACTCCATTGTATTGGACCGAACTTAGTGAAAAGAAGATACATGGAGTTGATCTAAATTCGTGAAACTGAAGAGAAAGTGAAAGTAATTCGCAATAGTCTGAAGGCAACTTCTGATCGTCAGAAACCCTATGCGAATCTCAAACGAAAAGAAATAGAATTTCAAGTTGGTGACAAGGTATTCTTGAAAGTTTCACCTTGGAAAAATGTTCTTCAGTTTGGCCGTAAAGGAAAACTAAGTCCACAATTTTTCGGACCATATGAAATCACTAAGAGAATTGGACTCGTTGCATACCGATTAGCACTACCACTAGAACTTAGGTGGATTCATAATGTATTTCACGTGTCTATGTTACGAATATATTGGTCAAATCCTTCACATGTTATCTCCTCGACAAAGGTTGAGATCTAGAATAATATGACCTACAGTGAAGAACCGATTAGAATCCTAGCACAAGAGACGAATGGGTTAAGAAATAAAAAGGTAGCTCTAGTGAAAGTTCTCTAGCAATGACATGGGATAGAAAAAGCTACATGGGAATCAGAGGAAACAATGAGGAAGCAATATCTGAACCTCTTTACTAGTAAGATTTTCGAGGACGAAAATTCTTTAAGAGGGGAGAGTTGTAGCGACCCGATTTTCAGTGATATCAGAAAAAGTGGTTCGAGACCACCAAATCCAGCAAACAAGCACATAAATTTTTATTATTTAATATTTACGAGCCAAATGTGGTTTTTAAAAGGTTTTTGAATTAGTAATTTTTGTTTTATAAGGCTTTATTAGGTTAAATGATTTAGAAAAAAGGTACTAAGATCTCGGTCCTATAAAATGAGCCGTAAATATTTTTATAAATATTTACAGAGTGTCATTAAAGTAGTATTAAAGTTTTGTTAGAATATTTTAACTTTTTGGTAGTTAATTAATTAAAAAGGATTAAATTGAAAAAAGAGCCAAACTTGCTAATGAAAGAAATAGTGATTAAATTGCCTAAATAGTAAATAAAGGAGGACTAAAAGGGCAATTGGACCCACATGGGATGGCTGAGGCGGCATAAGCATAGAAAAATCAAGAAATTGATGTGAAGTGAGGGCAAAATTGTAATTTTTTCCAAATTTAAGTGAAATAAATGGGAAATTGAACTTATAAACATTTTCATTTTTTAGTTCTAAAACAACCATTGAAGAGGGTTTAAGCTATTTTTTTCAATATTTGCTTCATGCAAGTTTAATTCTTGCTCTTTCTTTGAAATTTTTATGTTTTGGGACTTTTACAATTATGTCTAATTAACCATTTCATTAGTTTTTGATTTTGTTGAAAGTTTTGGAAGATATTATTGGTAAGTTTATGTGATTTTAGTTATTAGATGATGAAATTGAGATGTTAATGTATTTTATTAAAGGATTTTGGATGAAATCATGATTTAGGGATTAAATTGGAAAGTTATTGAATTCATGGAAAATTCTAAAATTTCATGGAATTCATGGGCTGCTATTGATATATATAAAAATATCTAGGCTTGGGATAAGGATTAAATTGCATGAATTTTATTTTCTGAGCCTAGGGACGAAACGTCATTAATTAAAAATATAGGGCTAAAATAATAAGTTTGCCTAAGTTGTGACTTGGATTGAATTGAATGTAAATTGTATTAAATTGATGTAACAGTTACTAGTATAGATCTGAATAGATCAAAAACAGAGTTAGATCGTGGAAAAGAAAAAGTATCGGATTAGTAGTTTACAAGTCACGAACAATTGTTGAGGTAAGCTCGTGTAACTTAATTGTGTATATTTATATGCTTATATTGAGTGTTGAATATGTAAACTGTGTAAATGTCGTATATGTGAATGTAACTGATCCCATAACTAAAAATCCCTGATCAATAAATAAGTCTCAATAGATATAGGGTTTTGTTTCCCGAGATGGTAGTGTTCTTACATATGTTACAAACGTATCGTAGCTTAAAAGAGCATCCCATTACAAGCCCTCTCAAGCTTCCCATTGTAGTGTTCTTGCAAGCTTTCGTTAAATGCTCTTCTGAGCATCCCGATTTGTAGTGATGCTACATGTGTTGTAGGCACATCGCAACTCTTATGAGCGTCCCGTTATAAGGCTCTTCGTGAGCTTCCTAATTAAAGGCTCTTTGTGAGCTTCCTATTCGTGCTCGCTTGAACTTCCCATTATATGGCTATCCAGTGGCTCTCGCTAATTGCTCTTTGGAGCTACCCGTATTAAGCTCTTTGTGAGCTTCCCATTGTATTACTCGGATAAGCTTCCTATTACAAGGCTCAATAAGCTTCTTGTTATAGTGCTTGAGAGAGAGCTTTCTGTTTAAATGCTTATAAAAGTACTCCTGAATATGAATTGATAGATTTATAGTATTGTACACTTTAGGTGTACTACCCAAGTATCCATCGAGATTTCAAATGATTCAATGGGCGAAATTCTAACATGAGAACATGTAAAATCAAAATGAAAATATTATCGATATATGTAGTAAATACTTTGGAAAGTCGATACCTGATGAGCTTATCCTTGTTCTTGTTATTCACATGAAAAATAGGACTAACATGTTTGTTGATGTTATATGTGTTAGGCTAATTGCCAAATTGCTTTGGTTGTATTATGCATGTTTATTATGTAATTAAATGAATGGTAAGTTAATTTCCTGTTATATGAACTTACTAAGAATTAACTGCTTACTCTGTCTTATTTCCTTTGTTTTATAGTACTCAAAGGCTTATAAAGGTTGGAAGCTGGTCAGAGCTACATCACACTATCCCTCGGACTTTTCGGTATACATATAAATAGTTAACTAATTTTGGTAATAATGGCATGTATAGGTTAAATGTTACTATTGATGGCAGTGTAATGTTGGTTGAAATTAGCCATTGGAATGGCTATTAAATGATATGTTTTGACACGTAAATAGTCTTAATATGCTTGATGAGTATGTTGAAAGGGTTGAATGAGGAAAATCATATAAATATATTGGATATTTGTTAATGATAGCGTATTTGGTAAAACATGTTTATAAGTATTAAGCTATCTTGGTAAGTTGGACATTTGATCATAGGTATTAATATGTCATGCATAAGACTTAAATTTGGCTAGGTTTAAATGCGTTAGATTGGCTCTTAAATGTGTTTAAGAGTTTATATAGGTGGAAGGTGAAATTGGGTGAAGAATAAGGCTTGGAAATGGCTTTATTTTGTCCACACGGGTAGAGACACGGGCGTGTGTCTCAACTGTGTGTGACATACGACCTAGCACATGAGTGTCTCTTTTGGCCATGTCTCCCCTGCAACTTAAAAAGTTAAAACAGAATGCTCAAAAATTTACACACGGCCTGGCACACGGCGTGTGACTTGGCCGTGTGACTCTTGCACTTAAAAGAATTCAAGGTCACGGAGTTACACGGGCTGGGGACACGACCGTGTGCTCTACTCCAAAAGCCACACGGCCTAAGACACGGGTGTGTCACTTGGCCGTATGAGCCACACTGCTTGGCCGCACGGGCGGGTGTCCCCTGTACCTTAGAAAAATTTTGAGATTTTGCCAAAAATTCTTTGAGTTATCAGTTTAGTTTCTAATGCATGTTTTGGACCTCGAGGTTTTACATGAGGGACTTTATGTTTGATTTTTGACATTAATACTGTATAAAATGAAATATCTGTTTACTTGATCTATAAATTTTGGTAATGCTTCGTAACCTTGTTTTGGCAACGAATACGGGTTAGGAGTGTTACAACTAGGACACGGTGTAATCAAACTCACTATGGATGTGTGCGATCAAAACTGAGATCGAAATCTTAGGACTTGCATTCACCATGGGTAATATAAAGTCAAATATCATGTTCGAATCCAATTTTGGATATCATTTGACATCCCTAAAAAATAATAAATTGGGTCATTATACATAATAAAATGTCGAAAAAAGGTTAGAATTCGAATCAATGTTGTTAACCATGGTACATACCTACAACAACACATGTATATGGAGTGGTTACTTCTTGGTCATCTAGAACGCTGACTTCTTCCTCACAGATGACATGATTTTCCATGGACATCCTGTTCCTACATTGTGCATTTCACCTCATATTTCTTGGATCGAGAGCATGTAAAGTTGAAGTTTACCACATGTTGTATGCTATACCACTTGACTGTAGCTACAAAAGTATCTTTGAAGGCAAACACCATCCCAACCTCTAAGTCATTGAAAAATGGACTAACTCGCATGCCTTAGCCTTTTATGAGGGAGGTTTGGGAATTTGAAGCCACCTTCAGCAGTAAGATCGACATTACACATGTGGGGTGGAGGTGTGTAAGTTATGAAACCCGAATTATCCCATCAAACAATGTTCGAAGCTTCACTATCAGAACTATCATCTTCTAGTTTAGTAGGAATTGGATCCAATTCTAAAATTACTACAATTTCTGCACCATTCGATCCGAACTCCTGTATTGGGTCATTATTAGTTTCAGACCCCTCTCCATTCTCTTCGTCCATTGGTCCCTCTTCGTTATCAACCCCAGTAGCATGTCTAGGGTTGGATGTGCCCTCACCAATTGAGGTTGTCAAGACTAGATCATCCGTTTTTAAAAATTTGACGTTAATCCAAAAATCACTTTTGTTTGGCCCACCAAAGTAACTTAAAGGCATACCCATGTAAGTGTTACCAAGGTTGAACATTGGCCTGCTAAAGTTGAAATCAAAGGCACTCATAAAATGTCATGTAGGCATGTCATAGGCCTAATGACCAAATATGCCTAACTGTCCCCCGAAATTGTAACGAAGGGTGAAACTAATGAATGCCTCGCCATTGATGACGATTTTAGGGTGCCCTAGTAGGAGCTTTGGAACAATGATGTGAATCCATTGTACAACTGCATGGTCAGACTTTCTGCTTCTTGAACTAGGGTGGAATTTGGCGAACACGATGTAATCGAGCTTGGGCCACCTTTGTCAACATCGACAAAGTAGGCATGTAACTCTAGTACAGTATTCCCACAAGAGCAATGTGATTCAACATCATCTCCTGCTCAATGTCCCATGCAATCTAAAAAATGTCACATCTAATAAGGTTCAATGACATTAGATATCTGTATTTCAAGCCAAAAAATTCTTCTCCGAATCCCCACTTTCCACCTAATCTTTGACCGAAGCTCTTTTAACTTTATGCTTTGGTTGAAGGCCAAATCGTCAGATTGGGTTGATAATCAGTCTTACAAATTTAACCATCATAATGGATAACAAGTCTAACTCATTTTCTTATCTTGAACCAAATAGCATATTCCACATGTTTAAAACTGAGAAAATAGTAAAAAAAATATAGTTATCATCACCTAAATTAAAAAAAAAAACTTATACGTAATTTAATGAATTACCTTTGCTTGAACAACTACATCGAAATTCAAGTTTTTAACAACCCTTTTCTCTTAATGCCAAGTATCCTTATGGAAACAATCTACTCAAAAGATGGATATGGAAACTTAAGGAAATGTATTGAGTTTATTTTATAGAGAACAATACCTCGAGGTACGTTAAACAATCCCATGTTTAACACTTGTTTCTTAGGCATCATGGGTTTTGAAGTACTTAGTTAAAGTTAAAATTGGTGGGGGAAAAATGCTCACCATATGGAGAGTTTTTAGCAAGGCAAAAAAACATGTTCTACAATTTTATCCCAAGACTTAAGTTACATTATCTGAAGTTGAAAATGGTGGGAGAGAAAACACTCACCGTAGGGGCATTTTCAATAAGGCACCAGTAAAATCATGTATCCTAAGAATCCTATGTTGCAGTAGGGGTTTAGAGGTAAACCTGAAAGTTAGGGTTAGGGTTGAAACACCTAGAGAGAAAACGCTCCTTGTAGGATGATTTTTAATCTGACATGGTAGTGAAAATGCTTCCTATAGGGCGCGTTCCTGTAGGGAGTGTTTTCTCTCTGGATGTTTCAACCCTAACCTTAAATGTTAACCTTTGAGCCCACTGCAACTTGGGATTCTCAGGATAAATTTGAAAATTCCTTTTTTTACCTTTGCCCCATCCCCTATATAAATGGTTGTTTCCATCCCTCTACTTCATTATATCTCTATCTCCTTTAAATTATTTTTTCTTTTTCTAGAGTGTTGAAATTTTTGGATCTAAATATTTATTTCTCTTTTTCTTTGAAGGAGACATAGTCATAATTTTAAGTTGTGTTTGGGCTCACAGTGATGTCGTGGAGTTGGATAACCTACAAATTTCACCTATTGTGTGAGCATAGAGCCATCACCTGATAAGTCGGGATTGCATTGTAACTCAAGATCCAAGTTGACAGTGATCATGCAGTCTTAGGTTGAAGTGTAACTAGGGTTCAAGTTTATAAAGGTTATGTTGTCAAAGGATGGTGCATAATTGATACCCTATTTGAAAGTGGTTACATAGGCATGGCAACGAGTTTCACCCTATCGGAGGAGGATGCTTTATAAAACCCATACAAAAGTAAAGAAAACATAGGGGCCTTTCAGTATAATCAAGTAATACATTTTGCTCATCTCCACCGAAGGCAGTGACCCTGTTACTAAAACATGTGATAGAGTTGGGGGAACAAGATTTTTGGCATGGATGAGTTATTCTGTGGTGTAGAAAAGAGGACACGTGAGTCGAGTCAATAATGGTTGTTTTGTGTTTAATCTTTTTTGCACTGCATAATAACTTATCCCCGTAAAAATCTTGTTGCCCTTGATAAACCATAAATTATACATATTTTTACCTCATACTTAGCCTAAATTCTGGATGAATTATCATTGAATTTGTGGAAATTGGTGCTCCTAATCATTTTATTTCATGTTTTATACTTAGGTGAGCATAAGGAAGAGAAAAGAGTAAGGAACGGGACAAAAATGGGCAAATTAAGCCCAATTTAGCAATCAACACAGCCTGGAGGTTTGCCACACAGCCGTGCCATTTTAACAAGCTCGAGCACGGCTTGGTCATCGATCCACACGGGCGTGGCACACGAGCGTGTCCCTGTCGTGAGGAAGTTCAATTTCACTCGAAAAAGGCTACTTAGGGGTTAAGAAAGGCATTCCAAAACTTTATATAAAGACCCTAGGAGGCAACTACAAGGGTGTGCTTTTCTCCCACCAAGGAGACATTATTTTCCCGCCAAGACAGGGAGTTAAAGATAGGAATTACTTGAAGGGAAGCCGATTGATCCATCTCAGAAGCCAGGATCTACATCAAGATAGAGGATCTCCCTTCAATCCTTTCAGGAGTTTTGGGTTTTCTTATGTTTTGTTATTTTATTTTCTGAGATGTTTTCTTTTATAATTATAAACTAAAACCCCAAATATCTAAGGGGGATGAAACCTAAGATAGATCCTGTTATTGTTATCTGAACTGTGTGATAAATATTTGATTTGTTCTTAATTGTGTTTTTAACGCTTAAATTGATATTCTGGGATATTGATTTAAGTCGAATGTGCCCATGTAGAGGAGCAAAAGTCCCTGCATAGGAGTAGATCCAACACAATTAAGTGGAGTTGATCGCAATCCTAGACATAGGACAATGAAAATCTGCCGGATTAGAGTCAAATCTAATATGGGGAACCATAGGTCAAGTTAATGCAAGACTAGGGGTTTTAACTAGAAAGAGATTTCAGTTAATCAACCTAGAATTAGTTGTTCTTATCCTTGACGAAGGTATTAACATAATTTAGGGATCTCAACGGATCAAATCAAATGAAGTTATCATCTGGTTCAGAGTTAGATAACAAGTGAAGTTTAGGTGGATTCTTCCTTAGGTATTGCCTTAATTAATCAGTTTTCCCAAAAGCAATTTCCCAATTTACACTTTGTCGTTTCTTTAGCTAGTTTAGATTAGTTTAAAACCAAAACCCCTTTATTTTTAGGCTAGATAATAGGAAGAAAGTCATTACTAGTACTCATAGTTCCTTGGATTCGATATTCTGGTCTTGCTATTGACTATACTACTATTTGATAGGTGCACTTGCTTTTTATCGTGATATTAGTTAGTTTCCAGGTACGATCAGATTTTATTACTTTATCATCATCACTCGAGATCACGATCAAGTTTTTGGCACAATTGTCGGGGAACTAAGATACTAGGAACACTCGATTTCTATTACTTTAGCCATTATTACTTTTATTTATTTTTAGTTTTTATTTTTGATTTTATTTTTATCTACTAAAATTCTCTTTCCTTCCAAGTATCTCTAGTTTATGACTAGAAGAAACCTAGAAGGACCGCTACTTTTTGACAACGATTTAGAAGTTACAGTTCATAGAAATCGCCTAGAGATAAGAAGAAGCTTACAATATCCAAAACAAGGACAAGAAGAAGAGCCAGAACCTACTGAAGTGATGGAAGCCAATCAGGATAATCAGTTACCTCTTGTAGTAGCCGCAAATCCTGTTGATCAAAATCCTGTTCCGCGTACTATGTATGATTATGCTAGACCTAATTTAGCAGGCACTGAATCTAGCATTTTTAGGCCTACTATTGCTGCAAAAATTTTGAACTGAAACCTAACACTATTCAAATGATACAGCAATTTGTTCAGTTTGATGGTTTGCAGGATAAGGATCCTAACTCGCATCTAGCCAACTTTTTGGAATTATGCAATACATTCAAAATAAACGGTGTTTCTGATGATGACATTCGTCTTAGGCTATTCCTGTTTTCCTTGAGGAACAAAGATAAATAGTGGTTAAATTCTCTGCCACGAGGGTCTATCACTACATGGGAACAAATGACAGAAAAATTTTTGCTCAAATATTTCCTGTCGGCTAAAACAGCTAAATTAAGGAATGATATTTCTTCTTTTGTGCAGATGGATTTAGAAACACCCTACGACGCATGGGAGAGATGCAAAGATCTCTTGAGAAGATGCCCTCACCATGGGTTACCTTTATGGCTACAAGTTCAAACTTTCCGCAACGGCTTGAATCCTTCGACAATGTAAATGATCGACGCAGCCGCCGTTAAAACAATCAACAACAAAACACCAGAAGCAGCTTACGAGTTTATAGAAGAGATGTCACTGAATAACTATCAGTGGCAAGTCATGAGAACAAAGCCATAAAAAGCTGCCGGAGTTTTTAATATTGATGTAGTCACTATGCTTTCTAATCAAGTAGAACTTCTTAATAAAAAGATTGATAACTTTGTTGGTTCTACACAGGTACACCCAGTGATACAGTGTGACTCAATTCAGGGAAACGTGTATAATCTCGATTACTCCTCCTATGGACAGGGCATGGAAGCCGAGCAAGCCAACTATATGGGTAAAGATTCTAGATCCCAAAATAACCCTTATAGTAACACTTACAATGCAGGTTGGTGGAACCACCCCAATTTTTTATGGGGAGGACAAGGAAATTAAAGACAACCACCTCTTCCGGGATTTCAACAGCCACCATTCCAACAAGAGAAAAAGTCAAACCTTGAAGAGATGCTCACAAAATTTATTGCCATGTCAGAAACCCATTTTCAAAACACCAAAATGGCACTGAAGAACCAGCAAGCATCCATTCAAGGACTCGAAACTCAAATAGGCCAGCTCGCTAAGCTAATTTCTGAAAGACCGTAAGTTGGATTATCGAGCAACACTGAGACTTATCCTAAGGAGCAACTTAATGCCGTGAATACAATAGATGAGGAAGGGATAACCAAAACCAACCCAGAGCCATGCAAGGTGACTGTGGCAAGTAAAGGTAAGGATGAGGTAAGTTCCAAAGATTCAATTGTCAAAGAGTATAAACCTCGTATCCCATACCTAAATGTGCTAAGGAAAGACCACAGAGATGAGAAATTTGGTAAGTTTCTTAAACTTTTAAAGAAACTACATATTAACTTACCGTTTATTGAAGCGCTATTGCAGATGCCAAACACTGTTAAGTTTTTAAGAGAGCTACTGATGAATAAACGGAAGCTCGACGAGACATCCCATGTGCAACTAAATGCAGTATGCTCAGCAATTCTACAGAATAAGCTACCCAACAAACTGAAAGATCCAAGGAGTTTTACAATTCCTTGTTTACTTGGTAGCTTAGATGTCAAAAATGCTTTAGCTGATTTAGGGGCTAGTATTAATGTAATGCCTTATAAACTGTTTAAACAACTAGGTCTTGGAAAACCTAAACAAACTAAGATGAGCATCCAATTGGCTGATAAAACCATTAGATTTCCAATGGGAATAATTGAAGATGTGCTTGTCAAAATTGATAAATTTATATTCCCAGTCGACTTTGTTGTGCTAGACATTGATGAGGATAGCAATGTACCCTTAATCCTAGGGCGTTCCTTTTTAGCAACTGCTAAAACAATAATTGATGTAGGAGCAGGTAAGCGTACACTACGTGTAGGTGATGACAAAGTTACTTTACAAGCCTGAAACCCGATTCAAATTATTGATGATAAAAATACTGTTTCAAATTCTTGTAAAAAGAATGATCTCACCACCTAACTTTCTGTGCAGGATACACTCCACATAAAGGCAACCCAACCACAGACAAGTCCATCCAAGGAAGACGCACATGAAAAGCGAATGCTTCAGATTGAGGAATTAGATGAATGGCTAAACTATAAAGAAAAACCCAAAATATGCCATACCAACCCAGAGCATCACCAGGACGATCCTCAGGTAAAAACGAATCAAATCAAGGTAGGGGATAAGGTAATCTTAGGGGAAGACGATCCCCGAATCTTGAATTCAAAAGAACATACAAGTGATACACCTTACTTTACGGTAATGAAAATTTTCCCCTATGGTACAGTCGAGATAAAACATGAGTCACTCGGCACTTTCAAGGTAAATCATACTCGACTCAAATCTTATGTTGTTGATGAAATTGAAAGTAGGATAGAAGAGTTTCACCTTTTCAAGCCACCGTGGCCAAACAAGCTTGAGAAAAGTCGAGCTTAGACTATAAACAAGCGCTTCTGGGGAGGCAACCCAAGCACTGACTTAGTAAATTTTGTTATTTAGGCTCTCTAATACATCAACTAACCCTTTGAATGTAGGTTTTACGAGCCACATGGCCATGCCCACGGGTGTGCCTAAGGCCCTGTGGACACCACAAGCAGAGACACAGCCGTGCGATATGGCCGTGTATAAAGAGGGAAAGATCTCCCTACACACGGGCTTCGATAACTTGCCACGGCCGTGCGATATGGCCGTGGCGAAACCTGTTAATTCAACACGAGTGTGTGACACGCCCGTACCTTAAGACCGTGGTCGAACCTACCATTTCATACACGGCCGTGTGACCTTTGACACAACCGTGGGAGAAGCGAACATCGAAGGACACGGTCGTGTGACACGGCTGTGTGCCCCAACATGCCCTAGGAACATGAGCATGTAGCACGAATTCGGTGCACCAAAATCCCTAAATTTCAAACCACACGGGCAAACCTCAAGTCACACGGGTGTGTGTCATGCCCGTGTGACCCAAAATCCTATTTAAACCCCCACTATTCATTTTCTTCTCCACCAAAACCCTAAAATTTCCTCCAGCCAAAACCCATACCTGCCCTCTCTAACGCTGCTGCCAGCCTCAACCACGCCACCACGCCCATGCAAATATCACCACGACCGTGCTTTGCCCCATAACCACCCATTCGGTTCCCCTTTCTCACTTTTTCTCTTAATTTTTAATGTCTTTTATCTATTTATCTGTTGATAATCTCATTGATTTAGTTATTTGCATTATTGTTGATAGAAATTCATTCGTTTAGCATGATTAATCTAGAATACTCATTATGCCACTTTGAATCATTCTTTGGCTGCCATTTTTACCTATCACATGCAATAGGCTTTAGGCATACATTGATTATAAAAACCCACTAAAACAAGCCATTGCTTTCTTACTAGAAATTCTATGTTTAGGATGAATCGAATATGGTATTTAGATTAGTAAAATTAACCCTTGTTTAGTAAGTTTTAATTAGCATTAACTTATCATTTTAAAGAATTTATGAATATTTTTATCTTGTCATTTAGGACTAATGCATACCTTTTTCTATTTTGTTTTATTTTTAGAAATCATGTCATTTTCACGAGGAAAAAAAAGCTACCGTCCCTACTTCAAAGAAGTGAAAGGGGCCCGGAGGTTCCTCCTTTAGACCCACCGTTGAAGTTTGCCACCCTTTTCTCCAATTCCTACAAAACTCCCAAGAAGAACTATTCTAGATATTAAAAGCAAGACCCCTCAGAGTCGGAAGGTGCATCGATTAGGCCGCACTAGAATAGGTCCAACTAGCAGATGAGATTAGGGCCTTATTGACGACGGACCTATGAAACTAGTTCTTTCAAATCGTGGAGCCCACCTATCTCGAGCTCACCCTCCAGTTCTGCTCCACATTCCATCTCCAGACGGTGATGAGCCAACACGACGATCCACGAACGATACAATTCCGTCTAGAAGGCCTCGTCTGTCAACTCAGTGTACTAGAGTTTGGTACAGCACTAAGCCTGTACACTGAGCAGTTTGTGGAAGAAGAAGATCTCTCAGAACTCCACTGCCATATCCACATCTCTCTGGTCAACTGCTGGCGCGCCCTAGCCCCTGGCCAGCCCATATACGACCCCAGCTGCTCCAAAGCGACCGCTCTCGACCCATCTCTGAGGTACATACCTGCCCTCCTTGCACACACACTAACGGGCAGACGCGAGAGTACCGGCGTCATCAACACCCACGACGCCTACTTTTTATGGAGCATGGCGCATATTCACATGATTGACCTCACCTACTTCATTGCCCATGCCATCCAACACCAGACGAAGTGACACTGTAGGGGCATGATTTCGATGGGCCCATACATCATGCGATTGGCCAGCCACTTCGGCCTACTTAACACCATGGCCCAGACATTCTCTTATACACTGATCGGCCAGATGTCCCTACAGGGCAACCAAACTATGCTACATATGAGGATGATTCAGCGCTGACATGGAAGCAACCCTCCTCAGTACCAGTTAGCTCATTTTGCTGAGCAGGAGGACCCTGAGGACATTACTGATGATGTCCCACTGTCGGAGGAGCCACCTACTGAGCCACCACCCACTCGCCGCCCAGTTCATGCGGCAGCTTCAGGCTACGTCACTTCTGATTAGTTCGTCCAATTCCAGCATCAATGCTTTCAACGATTTGACCACATTGATGCAACATTAGCTTAGATTTGTCAGCAACTCCATCTCGCACCACCATCCCCACCTCGCGAACCATCTGAGGATTAGGACTTCCGAATCATTTTTTCTTCTCCTTTATTTTTATTTTTATTTTCCCTTTTTCTTTTATCTTATCTTTTTCATTATTTGGATTTTAGTATTTTTAGAACATAGTTTATTTTATTTCAATTTTATTTTCATATCGGCTATTCCTTAATGAGAAAATTATGCTTAACTTAAATCCCTAAACAGTTATTTATGCTATCGCAGTTTCAAAGGAGCTTTACACCTCATATCCATATCTAATGGGAAAACCCTGCCACAACTGTCAGCACTTACAATTCCAATATCCGTCTCTACAAATTCATCCAAAATTCAGGGAGTTTCACTTCTCTCCCTATCTTATGATTTTATGCTTCTATTGCTACTAATGTATCTTTGTACATTGAGGGCAATGTACGTCTTAAGTGTGGGGGGAATTCACTTTCAGTCGTTGCATTCTCTTCAAATCCCTGAATTTCATGCCACTAACTTATTGCATTGTTCTCAAATTTCGAATTCTCACTTTCACTCTCTGCATTAGTCTCAATCTCCTATTAGGAATTAATTCTGATTGATTTAAGATTTTTATTGATATGCTGAGAATTAAGACATAGGTACTTATGCTTTGATTATTCAAACTTTAAGACATTAGGGAATCAAGCATGATAAGTTAAAATTCTTGAGAATTTAAATTTTTTCTAGGTTATTTTCCCTAATTTTAAGTATTATCTTGAGATTTGAAATTTGTAGGATTGACATCCAAAGCCATAATTTTGGTGAGAGTTTTAAGCCTTTTGAGCATACATCCTTTCGTGCTCACTTTTATTGTTGCTTTGAGTGAGTCAATACTGATTTGTTATTCTAGAACCTACTTTGATTATACATGTCGAGACCACATCATTGATATGATATACCGAAATAATAAAGGCACCTAGGTTCTAACCCACTTACTCCATAAAAGCCTACCTCTATAAATTAACCCCTAGTGAACCCCATTGAGCCTAACAACCCATTCATTGACTTACCCTCAATATTAACCTATAACCCATTTTTGTTGAATCCCATTCAAGTATTTTGATCCTTATTTTTGTCAAGATTTGAGTTGAATTATTATTTAGCTTTGTTCTCTTTTTCAGTTTGTAAAGTTTATAAATATTTAATTTAAATATTTGATTTGTTCTTAAAAAAGTGTATAAACAGTTAATTAAGTTATAATTCATATTTCAGTTATAGTTTAATAGTTTTGCATATTTCTATTATAAGCTTCCGAATCCAAAACGATGTCATCATACGGCTTAGCTCTAAGAATATGTTCTAGTGATAGAGATTTTTCTAGCTAGATGATTTTTTAATTCAATCTCGATTCTAACCCTCTTTTTCAACTTGTGACAACACCCCTAACCAAAGCCCCATTACAACCATTGAAAGACATTTTGATCGATGTGTCATATCAATCTATAGTGGTGGAGATTTGATTTTCCTGTAAGCTTATGGTAATAACTTTTTAGGTTGACTAATGAGTGCTTAATTTTTGAACCCTAAACACTTTGAGTGGATAGAGTGAATCTTTAGTGAGGATCTCAACTCTTGTTGATTTTGATTGAGAGGTAAGTACTTAAGAGAAGGGAGAAAACCTATGTTTCTGTGATAAAATTCTCAACTTAGAGTCTTTGAAACTTTAATGTTTTTCTGGTTGACTTTTCATTTGTATGATTACTTGTGGATTAGTTTGAAAAATTATTGATAAAGATTATAAGTTGATAAGAATGATTCTTAATTGTGAGTTGAGATTTTGCTTGAGGACAAGCAAAGGCTTAAGTGTGGGGATATTTGATAAACCATAAATTATACATATTTTTACCTCATACTTAGCCTAAATTCTAGATGCATTATCATTGAATTTGTGGAAATTGGTGCTCCTAATCCTTTTATTTCATGTTTTATACTTAGGTGAGCATAAAGAAGAGAAAATAGTAAGGAACGAGCCAAAACGGGCAAATTAGGCTCAATTCAGCAATCAACACGGCCTGGAGGTTCGCCACACGGCCGTGCCACTTTAACAGGCTTGAGCACGGCTTGGTCGTCGATCCACACGGGCGTGGCGGACGGGCGTGTCCCTGTCATAAGGAAGTTCAATTTCACTCAGAAAAAGCTACTTAGGGGCTAAGAAAGTCATTCCAAAACTCTATATAAAGACCCTAGGAGGCAACTACAAGGGTGTGCTTTTCTCCTGCCAAGGAGACATTATTTTCCTGCCAAGAGGGGGAGTTGAAGATAGGGAATTACTCGAAGGGAAGCCGATTGATCCATCTCAAAAGTCAGGATCTACATCAAGACAGAGGATCTCCCTTCAATCCTTTCAAGAGTTTTGGGTTTTCTTATGTTTTGTTATTTTATTTCTTCTGAGATGTTTTCTTTTATAATTAAGAACTAAAACCCCAAATATCTAAGGGGGATGAAACCTAAGACAGATCTTGTTATTGTTATCTAAACTGTGTGATAAATATTTGATTTGTTCTTAATTGTGTTTTTAACGCCTAAATTGATATGTCCGGGATATTGATTTAAGTCGAATGTGCCTATGTAGAGGAGCAAAAGTCCCTGCATAAGAGTAGATCCAACACAATTAAGCGGAGTTGATTGTAATCCTAGACATAAGATGATGAAAATCTGCCAGATTAGAGTCAAATCTAATATGGGGAGCCATAGATCGAGTTAATGTAAGACTAGAGGTTTTAACTAGAAAGAGATTTCAGTTAATCAACCTAGAATTAGTTGTTCTTATCCTCGACGAAGGTATTAACATAATTTAGGGATCTCTACGGATCAAATTAAACGAAGAAATCATCTGGTTCAGAGTTAGATAACAAGTGAAGTCTAGGTGGATTCTTCCTTAGGTATTACCTTAATCAATCAGTTTTCCCAAAAGCAATTTCCCAATTTACTCTTTGTCGTTTCTTTAGTTAGTTTAGATTAATTTACAACCAAAACCCCTTTATTTTTAGGCTAGATAATAGGAAGAAAGTCATTACTAGTACTCATAGTTCCTTGGATTCGATATTCCAGTCTTGCCACTAACTATACTACTATTCGATAGGTGCACTTGCCTTTTATTGTGATATTAGTTAGTTGAGATCATGATCAGCCCCCAACTCTACCATAGGTTATAATAATGGGCTCACCATCTTTGGTGGTAATGGATAAAATGAATTACTTGATTATACTGAAAGGCCTGTGTGTTTTTCTTCTTTGACTTCTATATAGGTTTTGCAAAGCATTATCTTCTGGCGAGGTGAAACTCATTGTCATGGCCGCATAACCATTGTCAACTAGGGCCCCATTTATGCTTCATTCCTTGATAACATAACCTTAGTAAATTTGAAACCTTAGTTACACTTCAATCAGGGATTGTATAATCACTGTCAACTAGGACCTTGAGTTGTAATGTGATCCAACTTCTCAGGAGTTGACTCCCATACTCACATGGCAGATGGAATTTGTAGGTCATCGAGCTCCACAACATTACTGTAAATTCAAACATACCTTAAAAATATAACAATGTCTATCTCAAACATAGAAAAAAATAAATCTATAAACTTCTAATTTCCAATCACAATAAAAAAGAAAAGAGGAAAAATAATTTTCAACAAAGTAAAAATGTGCTATGTAGGCTGTGTTTTCATTTATCTCTCCTGAAAATGTGCCCTATAGGACGCATTTCATTTCTTTTCAAAAACAACATATTTCAGTAAATTTCAAAAATATCAACGTAGATACTCAAATCTAAAACGTTTTCAGTATATTATGATAAATCGACCATCACAATAAGATACTCTTATTATAAGTTCAATTTCACTTTTTGCTATAAATAAATAATTTGATCCCTATCCATATTATCTTTTTATTTAATATTTAATAATTAAATATATTTTTATTTTTTTAACATTTTTACTAAATATAATATTTAATATTTATATTATAACATGACATGTTTAATTTTACTAAAGCGATTCTGGAAATTTGGAGCGAATCATGGGCAATAACAGGAAATAAGAAGCATCTATGATTTTGATGATGATGAAATTGTGAGATTAAGGAGAAAAAAAGATGATGTGGTAATGAAAAAGAGACGAGGCAGACCGAGAAAGGGTAATCCTAGATTATTGGCTTATACTACATCGTTAGAGAAATTTGCTAATGAATCGCTTTCGAAATCCGATTTCAAGAATCGTAGGAAAGCAATTTTAAAAGAGGCTATAGAAGCTAGGGAACTAGGTAAAATGTTAGGTCTTAGGGCAGACGGGCATGATGAGGAAGTTATTGATGAATTGGTTCAACTTGAGATGGATAGATTAACTAGTAAACTTTAAAGCTGTAAGATGTCTTTTCATGTTTCGTAAAGTGAAGTAGTTATGTTCGTAAGGATGACGCTGGCTAAACCTAAGTTCCATTCTTCAGCGAAGGTGTGATTTTAATTTTTGTTGTGGTTCCATGATTTTATGAGTGATGAAGATAGAATTTCGATTGTTCTTTTGTATATTTGTTCATTGCTTTTGGATCAAAGTTTGTGGTGGGTATACCTTAGATTAAAGGAGAGAATGTGGATCGTGAGGTTTAGTTGTCTTTGTATTTGGTTCAATTGATTGTGTGTGGTGTTATTTTGGTTGTTCTCCGTTGAATTCTGGATTGTGATTTTTGCTTCGTTGATTTGAATCTCTGTGTTGGATCTCGGTGACATTTTTGGATTATTGGTGCAGTTCAACTTTGAGGGATGGGTTTTATTCTTTGTTGTAGGCAAGATGATTTTGTGGTGGAGATATATTGTTTGGTTTTTTTTGTTGGTGTTTCGATGAATTGTGGATGTTTTTGGTGTCTCCAATGCTACTGTTTTGGTGTTAAGTCAAAGTTGGGGAAGAGGCTTTTAATCTATTTATTTATTGTTTTATATGCTTGCATGCTTTTGGTGCTTAGTGCTGAGATGTGGTTCAACATTGCATTTATTTGGTGTTATAGTCAATGCTACTAGTTCTTATTTTGTTATGGTTATGTCAACGAATCGCTTCTTGGAATTTGAGGTTTGATGGAGGAAACGGGTGTTGGTTATTATGGAATGCAGCATCAGGTGTTGCTTTGTTGTAGTGGTGGTAGATAATTGTTTGAGGCACTCATTTTAGGAAGCATTTTGTTTCTATTATACTGGTTTTTGATTCCAATAGTTTATGTTTTCGATCTTTATTACTAAAATTTCTTTTTTTTTTTTTTTTGGATAAGGAAAAATAAAATTGGAAATTTTAGTGGATCATGTACAGCAGAAACCCAAGTTTATTTTATAAACTTTATTATTTATATTCAAACCTTGCCAAATAGAAGAGGAGCTTTTTAGATTTGAAGAGATAGTGAATAGACTAAAAAAGCATATACAATGTACATCTAAGAAATCTTGCAGGCATTTTGACGTAGGCATGTCTTCACAAGAAAAAGGCACAAGCATAGAGCAATGTTTGCACATTTCGCAGTAGCTTTGCCGAATTAGATGTTCGGTCCGGCAAAGTCCTATGGCAAACCTTTAGTCTACCTGATAATTTTGGTCAAAAGGAAGAATATGCGGGAGGAGGTATATGGGGAAATAGTCCATCCATCGATACAACTTGAAACCATGTCTATGTTGGCACTGGGAACTTGTATTCAACCCCTCTTCAAATACGCCAATGTCAAGAAGCTGAGAATAATCAAACAGTGTTGACTAGTCCAGACAAGTGTATTGAGCCCGAAATCACTCAAATTCAATTCTAGCTTTTGATTTGGAAATTGGTGCTATCAAATGGTATCGTCAGCTAGAGGGATATGATGTCTAGTTCTTTTCCTGCAATAGTCTTTCCACCCCGAATTGTCTCCTAGTCCAAACCCTGGTGTCGGTTTCGGAGAGGCCCCGGTGATGCTAAGTATCGATGTCAATGGAACTAAACGAGATTGTGACGCCTCAAAATATAGGGGGTTAATTAAAACAATTAACTAAGAAATTGAATAGGCTTGATGGTTAAGTAGTTAGTGTACTCCTTAGAGATTTTAGGTTAAAGTCGCTCTTCGCTCATTTTTTTTTTAATTTTCAGCAAATTATGATAAAAACTATACAAAAATAAATATTGTTTGGAGTAAAAATAAAACAAGAAATAGATCTTAGGCCTAATGGTTAACATGCCACTCCTCCCCCTTACATACTTGATTTTGAACACTCCATTTCCTTCTATTTCTTTTTATTTTCGGCAGCAAGGGTAAATTACCATATATCCCCTTAAAGTTTGAAAACCTTAGGTATTTAGCCCCCTTTTCCTAATTACATTAGAATTTTGATTTATTTTTTATTCCAAGTAGAATTATTCCCTCTATTTTCTATAACTTTTTCTTTTCCTTTTCTCTCCCTTTTCTTTACATCATATTTTCATTTTGTTGCTGAAATTATTTTTTTTTCTGAATCAAAAATCAATTCCCGATTGAATAATTTTCCCCACTTATTGTCGATTATGCCATTAATACTATTCGGTTCTTTTCATCCAAGTTCGGGTAGTACACCTCAACCCCAGTGTTTAAACTCGAATTTTTGTAGAACTCCTATCCATGTTAACTTATAATCCGATTACACAATCTTTCTTGGTTCTTGTTAAATCTTTCGATAATCTTGACGAATCTTGAGATCAATCATTAAATCATGTATAAGTATCATTTGAAGAATCCGTTTTAGGTGCATTGGACTAGATTTGATTGTGAGGGATGTCAATCGGGCTTTCGATGAAAGATGTGTTCTTTTACATGAACTTTGATTCGATGTGCAATTTTATATAATAATATTAATTCAGTGTAGTTATACATATGAAACTTTAATTGCGTTTTAAATGTATACATGAAACTTTAGTTTGATTCAAATGTACACATTTAAAGGAATAAATACTTCAATTTACTTTTATATTAGATATATATAATTCTTTGTATTGCAATATTTATTCTTAAAATAGTGTTGTATCAATAATTATGTTTGTAATTTGTAAAAAAAATTAATTAAAAAATTAATATTTCATTTGTAAAATTATTCAAAATCAAAGTTCATATATAATATTGCACATTGAACTAAAGTTGACATGTAATCTTGAAATTTATCCCAAATGGTATACGTATATAAAAGGAAATATGTATTTTGAATAACTAAAAAAATAATATGAATAAAATTCATTATTTTGATATAATATAGAATTTCTTAAAATTTTAAATTTTTTAATAAGATAAAAATATTAAAGAAAAAATATAAAGAAAAATGAAAGATAAAAGCAAGCCTTAAAAGAAGGTGTGCCAAAATCTGGAAACCCAATTAAGCCGACAACTATCCGAAAGGCCCAAAGACAAAACAAACCATTTAAATTTAGGGTTTATTAAAGCCCCTCAATCAAATCTGTAAATAATTGCCAAAACATAAAACCTTTTACCAACCTTTTTTTATTATTATCTATTCTCCTCATTAAGGGGATGTTTGGTTAAAGGTAATGGCTATGCCATTACAAGCCTATTACAAGCTTATTTTGTAGGTCCATGGAAACAAATGTTTGGTTCAATAAAATACCCTATTACGGGTGTATTCTAATTCGGGCTTATGCAAAGTTTTTTGTTGATTTCTATTCCTTCCCTCTTCATCGTTTACCCATTCGTTGCTTGAAGAACCTTATCTTATCCTTACCAAATTCTCACCTCAAAAACACTCAATCGGTAGCCATTTCTTCTTTCCTTCAACTCCAGCATTCCTCCCCTTCATCCAAGGTCAGGTAAACATTTTTCTTTCCGCTGTTCCTTTCATTTTCCTATCTGCCATTTTTTCTTACCTACAAATTTTTTTTGCCTCTTTTTGTTACTGCTTCCTTTACCATCATCTTTGATATTTTTCTAATAAACATAGTCTCAAAATTGAAATCACGTCGGAAACTCGAAACTGTGTTGGTAAGTAACATTGAAACGTGTAGACTTTCTTGAAAGGTAGACTCATATTTTTCAAAGGAAATCTTATCTGGCATGATCAATGGTGATTTAAAGTTAATTTTTTAATCTTTTAATTTCAATCGTAGGTTTAGAATGGATCTCATGGAATTTCCCTAGATAAAAGTATTATGGATCTTATGAAATGTGTAGACTTTGAGCTTTATTGTCATTGATTACCTGTTAAGAAATTTGAAAAGAAAATCTAACTGCATTTGAAACCTTACAATTCATTTCTTTCGAAGCTTAATTAATAAAATTGATGTAAATTGAATTCTTATGAAGTTGTTTATCGCAAGTCAGCAAAAAAAATTCTTTCAAAGTTAGTATACTAAATTAAATAATTATATTTGGACTATATAACAGAACAAGCCTATTTCTACAAACTACGACTGTGCTCCTCGGTAAAGCATATGTGCAACTTGAATGCTATACCCTATTTTGCTAGTGGATGTATATGTGCTTTGGTTTCATGCGAAAATACAATGAGATGCTTTACTTATTTTTATAGTTTCTGTTGACAGAGGAAAACCATACTCATTTGAATCTTCATTTGCTTTGTCATATAGGCCAGAAAGACACCATCAATGGAATCTATTGATTTTTTTTGATGAAGAAGAGTAAGTTACTCATTACATTAGCTTTCTACTTTATTATTTGGATTCCTTTTAACTAGTATCTCTGCATTTGAAAACTTACTCAAGCTTTGTGCTTTTTCAATTCTTGCTTAGCACAAGCATGAATCTTAGTCTATCTTAATCATTTGATAGTCAGTTGTTTGTATTGTTTATTGAAAAGCATTTCTACCACACTGAAGGGTGTTACCCTATTGTGGAAAGGTATATTATTCCATATTCCATCTCACCATGGGTTTTTTTAAGTATAGTACGGGCACTATTTATTTTTCTCTCTTTTGATGTTGAATTTTTCTATGATATTTTGAAAATGTTATTTGATTTTCGAAAATCCTTAAGAGAGTAGCCTAAACTTATTGCATTGTTTGAGACTAGAATTAGTGGTAACACAGCTGATGTTATTTTTAAGCTAGGTTTTAATAAATCTCACAAGGTTTTGTTGGTGGGTGGTATATGAGTGCTTTAGGGTGATTCCATTTTGGTGGAGGTGCTTTATAACTATTTACAATTCATCCATATGAAAATTTTTACTAATTGTTTTTTTTATCCTGATAGTGATTTATGGAAGCCCACAAACTCACTTATGGAATTAGCTCAACGTACTTTCTAACTTGACTAACCAGCCTTGAATTTTTTTAGAAGATTCCAGTGGCATAACTGATGTTGAAGAAAAGCAAAGAGGTAGCCTAGACAAGGTACTTTGTAACAGTGCGTAGAAAATACTTACAAAACATCTTTACCACAACAAACCTGACCATAGATTGCTTTTGTTGAGTATGCTTGATGGAATTAAAAAAGATATAAATTATAAAAAAAATATAACAATATATAATACAAAACGAATCCAATGGAGGTATAAGAAATAATGTAATGTGGGAAAGCACATGAATGACAACAAGATTTCAATAACGTAAAATCCTACTCACTCTATAAAAAAAATCATAAATAGTAGTGATTCATATAACGTGAAAAATTCATTGTAAACGTGACAAAAAAGTAATGACACCATCACTTTTTTTTTGGAAGGAAAAAGAAAATGGATGTATTTGGCTTTTATAATAATAACTTAATAACTCTTTTACTATTACTTATAATAATTTTATGACTTGCTTGACTTTGACAAATACCCAAAGTACTCTTTAAGATTTTCAAACCAAACCGAGAAAGGAAGAGAAATTATATTTTTGATGAGCACATTCTTCGTGTTTCTTACTGTATACCTATAATCGAACTGAGTTAATACAAATTATTTCTTTTTTTTCCCACAAAAATTATTAAATTTATATTATTTTTTCCTTTTAATAATTTTAAGTATTCAAACAAAATAATATATCTTTTTCTATTCACGATTATTAATTCAAATATAACATTAGTTAATTATAATGTGAGGATGAATACAAGCTTTTTAAAAGGTAAATTAAAGATCGAAGTTTTAAAAAGTTACATATAATATATGTATATTTCTATAACATTGGAAATTATGTAATTTTGATGTGGATGTATTTCAAGATTAGATGTTCATTATTAATTTTTCTTTTAAAACAACTATCATTTTTGTTCAAGATATTATTATTTGCTAAACTAAGAGCTGATTTTGTTGAATGAAATTTGATAAAGAAATTAATTTCAAGTTTTTTACATACAAAGATAGTTGTAATAGATAGTTGTAATTTATATTTTGTGCTTTGCAAAGATTCTTAATATGTATTGTTCATTTTTCTTTGACAGTGCGTTATTACTTCCTCTTCTTCTTTGGCTTACTTGATTGCTTCTTCCACCCACAATTGAGCTTCTTGTATTCACTGAACCACTATAGGTTCTTTAGATATTAAATTCTTTGATTTTGTTCTACTGTTATTGAAATTAGTATTGAAGAAATGTGACCCTTTTACTATGATTTGAAGATATGTAACACTTTAATATCTTGCAATAATGGCTCGTCTGCCAGGCGTAAAAGAATTGGTCTTACATTGACAATATGGTTGGAAATGTGTACAGTTGCGAGTTGGTTCTTAGTTACATTGGGTGCCATCTATAGCCTACATACTTATAGACCAAGGATTAGATCCTATATTTTAGATTATTATGCAAAATGAGATTATGTGAAAAGACTTGTATATGCTAATGACGAGACTTGTATTGAACAAGTTAGGATGAATAGAATTACCTTTTTTAAACTATGTGAGATGTTACAAACTTTAGGGGATTGAAGTTGTCAAGGAACATGCTTATTGATGAGCAAGTGCTAATGTTTTACATATCATTTCTCATCACCTTAAATATAGAGTTATCAATCATCACTTTAATAGGTCTGGGGAAACCGTTAGCAAATCATTTCACAATGTTTTAAATGCTGTCATACACTTACAAGATGTGTTACTTAAAAAAGTAGAGCTAATTACAGCTAATTCTATAGACCCAAGGTGGAAATGGTTCAAGGTATTGGAGTGAGTTCTATATATAGCTCGTACATAATTTAGTTGATTTAGATTTAAATATAGTATCCTAACTCAAGGTTTTATACATGTGATGTAGAATTGCTTGGGTGCTTTAGATGGAACCCACATCAAGATTAGGGTTCCAACAGTTGATAAACCTAGATATCAAACGCGAAAAGGTGACATAGCAACAAATATATTAGGTGCTTGTACACTTGATATGCATTTTGTTTATGTTCTTTCTGGTTGGGGAGGTTCTATTGCTGATGGACGGGTTCTTTGAGATGCCATTAGTAGGAGACATGGACTAAAAGTTCCTCATGATAAAGTGCAAAATTAGAGGACTTTGAATAAATCTTTAAGATCATACTTTTTTGGGAAATTAACCATGACATAGTTTTTTTTATAGGTTGTTATTATCTAGTTGATGCTGGATACACAAATTATGAGGGATTTTTTACACCTTTTAGAGGACAAAGATATCATTTGAATGAGTGGCTTCATTGAGTAATGTTATTGAAAGATGCTTTGGGTTATTAAAACTTAGATGGGGAATACTTAGGAGTCTATCATTCTATCCTGTGAGGGTGCAGAATAGAATCATTATTGCATGTTGTTTGCTCCATAATTTTATTCGAGCCTAAATGAGTATTGATCCCATTGAAGCGGAGTTGGGAGAAGGATTACCTAGTAATGTGATAGATGACGGTGAACCAAATATCGTAAATATTCATCCATAGGATGCATGGGCTACTTAGAGGATGGAACTAGCCAACCAAATGTTCGATGAATGGCAAGCATCTAGAAATTAGTTAGGTTTAGGGTAAAAATAGTAAACGTTAATTTGTTTATGTTATTTCATGTATCTAGTTTATGAAACTTTGGTGGTGTTTGAATTGTTTTTCGTATTGTACTAGACTTGTTGAATTATAATTTATTTTCTTTTGATTCATCATGTGTTATAGTTTTATAAAGTGTTGACCTTTTGATTCATAATATTGAACTTAATTGTAATTTGCCTTTTTTCTTAAAATAGTTATGTCAAGTTTTTCACAATCAAGTGTTTCTTCCCAAAATTCTCAAGGAACCAAAAGGAAATGGGCTTCAAAAAAAGATACTGCATTGGTTGCCTGTATGGTCGACTCAAAATTTTAACGCCCTAAAATTTTAATAGTTTAATTGTGAAATTTTACAGTAATTAATTTTGTATCTGTGGTTCTGTGTTTTGTGGTTGAGTTTAAGGTCTGGAGTTCAAGTTGTGTTGTTAAAAGTTTTGTTAATTGTTTTAAAGTAAATTACTGGTAAATAGTACCCGCTTAAATTCGATTCAGTACAAATTTACGACAAGAATGAGCCTTCTGGTTCATTAGTTAAGCATCTGTCTATACTCTATCTGGTTCTGGGTTTGAATTTCGTTGTACGCATTGGGAAATATTTTTGTTAATTGTATGAATTTCGTTGGAAGTTAAAAAATTAAGTAACGTTTGTTCCTATTTTTATTTTTAATTTTTTTAGTTCTTCTCTTCTTTGTTTTTCTTTTTCTATTCTTTTCATTTTTGTTTCTTATATTTTTACTGATTGCGGTCGAGAAGGATGGGATTTAGTTGAAAACCTTGTTACAGGAGGCTATCAAGTAAGTAATTGCTAGCGGGAATGGTTTCACGATTGTTTTTCATTTTTAATTTGCTTTGAATTAGGTAAATTACGTGTTGTAAGAATTTTTGATAATTGATCGTTTGATTTTCCTTATTAGGCAGGGATACTGAGAATAGCGCAACTCATCATGTCAACTCTAGTAATCGTTGTTGATCTTTCGTAAGTCTTGGGTTCGTTAAAAGTTATGTCGAAACTTTTGACATAGTTGTTCTTAGGATAATTGTGTATTGATGTTGATAAATTGGATTGATTGTGTTCTTTTATGGTTGTTTTGACTTCAGAACTCCTCCACATTATCTCTACTTTGAGATCGTCTCAAGTGCGTATTAGAATTCTAGAGGTTTTGCAAGTTTGGTCACCAAAAATGGTGGCAGTCGATGCCACATGGCCTGGCACACGGGTGTGTGACCAGCCCATGTGATTCACACATGTATGTGGTAAGTCGTGTGATTAGCCTTGTAACTCACTGTTCTTTGAATTGGAGCCACAAGGGCTAGCACACGGGCTTGTACTCAGGCCATGTGTGGCTATGTTATGCAGGGTTCACACGGGCTTGGTACACGGGCATGTGTCTAGGACGTGTAACTCACTGTTGTCAAATTATGACCACATGGGTAAGCACACGGACGTGTGCCAAGGCTGCGTGAGTCATATGGACAAGGACACGGCCATGTGTCTAAGCCGTGTAACTCTCTATTTGCATAATTAAACCTCACGGGCTGAGAGTAGGGGCATGTGTCAAGCCGTGTGATCCACACGGGCAGGGCACATGGCCGTGTGTCCAGGCTGTGTGGCAATATAAGTAGGATTGAAGCCCGTTTAGAGGTCGTAAATGTAATTAGTGACTGCTAATGATTGTTCTTATTGTCTGAATGATCTAAATTTAATTAATGGAAAACTCTGCTACTCAGTAATTGACATATGTGCATTATGACTGTAATAGTGCTACGAATATTGATACTTTGTATGTGTATGGGTTAGGATGTTGCGAAGAAGGAAGTAATCTGTTTTGAATTGGTGGTTAAACCACTTGGGAATAATTCTAATTCTGGCATTTAATACATTATGACTCAGCAGCTAAGCTGCATACTGTAACATGTCAAACAAACACATCGCGGTGTGTAGGGATGGATGGACATTGAATGTCCTTAATGGTGTGCTTGGATGGTCAAAATTGGTGTGTAGCGAATGGGATTTAGGAATTTCTATAACCGAATTTGATCTTTAATATATTTGTGTTGATGAAATTGCATATATATAAATATCTATTTGAGTATAACTAATCTATTTGAATTTGAGTTATAAACTGTTTCGAGTCAAACCGAATCTTTGAATAAGATCACTTTGTGATTGAATATAAGTTGTATAACTTAACTTCTATTACACACTAAGTTCACAACTCATTCTGTTATTCTTTGGATTTTAGGTGGTTCGTAAACTTAACAGGAGCAGTGCTGCGACGCTCGGTCAATCTTTTATCTGTTATTAGCTCTACTATTAGGGATTCTATTATGTTGAACTTATGAAGATGATGTGTTTTATAGTATTGATACTATAGATGTTATGTGTGAATGATTCCGTTCAGCTATGGTATGATGGTATGAATATTGGAATGAATGATGTAACTCTCAAAACTTGGTCTGGACGTCTAGACCGGGTCTAGGGTGTTACATGCACAACGTTGGAACCTTTAATGCTAATATGGGATTCAAGCCAATTATTTAAATAAGTTGGAAAAAATGTTAGGAAAACTTTTACCCAATGCCATGTTGAAGGTTAAACCTAACCTTGAATCAAGGATTAGGACATTGAAAAGGGATTGGTCAATCATTTATGACGTGCTTAGTAGAAAAAACAATAGCAGTTTCGGTTGGGATGAGCATAGGTAGCTTGTTGTTGCTGAAGATGCGGTGTGGAACTCATATATAAATGTAAGAATTATTTCAAGTCTTTATTATCTTATTTTGTCCAAACTTATATCTAATATGAATTCCTCATTTTTGTAGAGTCATAAAGAAGCTGGTTAATTTAAACATCATAGTTTCCCTTTTTATGACCAACATACTAACATCTACGCAAAAGATTGAGCCACTAGAAAAGATGCTCAAACAGTCACTGATATTATTGAAGAAATAGATGTTGAGGATGTAGCTACTACAAATACTCATGAAGAAAGAAACGATTTCCACGGATGCAAAGCTAATATTTCTTTGGATGGCATGGATCTTTCAGCTACACAACCATAACCAGCTAGAAACCAAGGTGATTCCACATTTTCTAAGAAGAAAAAAAAAAGATTTCTGATACAAGTGATCATATTTCTTCTACATCACTTAATGATGCTGCCACTTTATTGGTGGAAAACATATAGGCCGTTGGCGTTAAAATCAGTAGGAGTATTGCCTCCGAACTGCTAATTCAACAAAAGTCAGAAATGACCATTCAAGAAAGTGCTCTAAAATTATATCAAACATTATGTGAAGTAGAAGGTTTAACTGAGGATGAGCGTTATCGCACATTGAGCAAAATTCTAGATCATCCAACACAAATGCTCATTTTTTTTAGTTTACCTTTTTCTGTGCGATTAGAATGGGTTAAAAGATTTCTTGATGACCATTAAAAATCATGGTTGTGTTGATGATATTTTGGTAACTTTTTATGTTTGTAATATTTAGATGGTATAATGACATGATATGTGATCTATCGTGTATGTGATGATAAAGCAATATGATCGTACCTAAAAACTAACTATTATCACAATAAAGGCAAGCGCACCTATCGAATAGTAGTATAGTTTAGTGGTAAGACCGGAATGTCGAACCCATAGAAACTAAAAGTACTAGTAATAACTTTCGTTCTATTATCTAGCCTAGAAATAAAGGGAATTTGTTTTAAACTAATTGAATTAAACTAATTAACTAAGAACACGACAGAGAGTAAATTGGAGAAATTACTTTTAGGAAAACTGATTGATTAAGACAATGCTCAAGGAAGAATCCACCTAGACTTCACTTGCTATTAGACTTTGAACTAGACGATTTATTCATTTGATCTGATCCGTAGAAATCCCTAAATTATGTTAATATCTCTTTCAAGACTAAGAACAACTAACCCTAGGTTGATTAATTGAAATTTCTTTCTAATTAAAACCCATAGTGTTGCATTAACTCGATCTATGGATTCCCTTATTAGATTTGACTCTAATCTGGAAGATTTTCGTCGTCCTATGTCTAGGATTGCGATCAACTCCGCTTAATTATGTGGATCTACTCTTAGACAAGGACTTTTGCTCCACTGAATAAGCACATTCAACTTATATTAATATCCTAAAATATTAGCATAAGAATTAATAACACAATTAAGAACAAATTAAGTATTTATCATATAATTCAGATATTAATAACAAGATCCGTCTTAGATTTCATCCCCCTCAAGTATTTAAGGGATTTAGTTCATAACTATAAAGGAAAACATCTCAAAATTGGGAAAACAACAAAACATAAAGAAAACCCAAAAACCCTGAAGGAAATTGAAGGGAGATCTTCAGTCTTGATGTAAATCCTACTTTTGAGATGGATCAATTGGCGTTCTTTGAGTAATTCCTTGCTTTCTACTCTGTATGTCTCTCAGCCCTCTCCTAGGGTGTTTAAATAGACACTGGAATACCTTTCTTAGCCCCTAAGTAGCCTTTTTCGCGTGGAATTAAAACAAGTCACGACAGGGACATGCTTGTGTGACTCGAGCTCAGGCAATATGTTCAGGTCTGCTAAATAGATATGGGCGTGTGATGTACCCGTGTGTGGAGGTCCAGGCCGTGTTACACTTTAGTTTTGGCCCATTTGGCCCGTTTTTCGTTCTTTTCACTTTCCTATGCTCACCTAAGTATAAAACATGAAATTAAAGGATTAGGAGAATCGAATTCCATAAATCTAATGATAAATCATCCATAAATGTGGTAAGCATGGGGTAAAATTAGGTATATATTATGGTTTATCAAATACACCCACACTTAAGCATTTGCTTGTCCTCAAGCAAAATCCTCAACTCACAATTAAGAATTCATTTTTCTCAACTTATAATTTCTATCAATAATGCTTCGAAATAATATATAAGTAATCTTACCTTGAGAGTTTAACTAAAAGAACATCAAAGTTTCAAACAATCCAAGTTGAACATTTATCACGAAAACATAAGTATCTCCCATTATCTAAGTAATTATCTTTAGTTCAAAATCACACAGAGTTAACATCCTCACTAAAGATTCACCAAAATCACTCGAGGTGTTTAAGGACAATAAATTAAGCACTCATTAGTCAACATGAAGAGTTATTACCATAAGCTTACATGAAAATCAAATCTCCACCACTATAAATTGAGATGATACATTGATCAAAAGGTCTTTAAAGGGTTGTAACGGGGCTTTGGTTAGAGGGTGTGGACACAAGCTGAAAAAGAGGGTTAGAATCTAGATTGAATTGAACAATTACCTAATTAGAAAATAACTAATATTAAGAATTTACATTACTAGGTAAATATTCCTAGAATTGAGCTTTTCCTCATGAATAACATCGTTTAGGATCAAGAACACTAGAATTTCATAATATATTCAATGGCAAATTAACAATTGAAATAACTTTGTATATGTTTTTTTTAAGAACAAATCAAGTATGAAACTTTACTAACTGAATATAAGAAAGTAGTTAGGTAATTTATTCAAATCAAATCTCGACAAAAATGGGGATCAAATTAAATGAGGGAAATCCTCAAGGAATCAAAAATAGGCTTATGGGTTAATATTAAGGGTAAATTAATAAACGATTTGTTAGGCTCAAAGGGGTTCACTAAGGGTTAATTATGAGGGTAGGCTTTTATGGAATGAGTGGGTTAAAACATATGTGCCTTTATCATTATTATCTTGATATATTAAATCAATGGTGTGGTCTCGACATGCATAATCGAAGCAAGTTCTAGAATAACAAATCAATGTTGACACACTCAAAAGCAACAAAAAGTGAGCAAGAAATGATATATGCTCTAAAGGCTCAAAATCTCACAAAAATTTAGGCTTTTGATGTCAATCCTATGAATTTAAATTTCAAGATAATACCTAAATTTGGGGAAACAACCTAGAAAAATCAAAAATCAACTTATCATGCTTGATTCTCTAATGACTCAAAGTTTAAACCATCAATGCACAACTACCTATGATTTAATTAAAAAAACATATCAATAAAAATCATAAATCAATCAAAATTCATTCTAAAAGAGATAAGGAATTTACTTGAAAATAAGACAAAATTCAGGAATTTTTGATAATGCTATGAATCATCCCCCCACACTTAAGATGTACATTGTCCTCGATGTACAAAGATAAATAATAAGAATAAATGCCTAATATCATAAGATAGGGAGAGAAGTGAAACTTCCTGAATTTTGGATGAAATCCTCAGAAATAGTGGAAGCAGAATTGGGGAAAGAGCTACTTGAAGTGCACGATTCGGAGCTACTGAAGAAAATAAGCACAACTGTAGAGAGAATTAAAGCATTACTCGCTAAGCACCATAAGGATAAAAGGAAAAGGAAAAACATCAGAAATAAAGAAAGAGAAGAAATAAAGAAAGATAAAAAATAAAAATAAATAAATAGAATGAAAATAAAATTAGGTTTTGGGGGTTTTAAAAAGGGTACGGTCGCGTTTCGGTCCTGTGTTGGGCTACACGGGTATGTCACACTCTCGTGTGGCTTGTGGTTTTCCCATTCATCACACGGCTTTGGACACGCCCGTATGTCCAGGCCGTGTGGCTCACACGACTGTGTCTCACAGCCATGTACTAAGGTCTTCGCTTCTCCCGCGCCTGTGTGGTGTCTTACATGCCTGTGTGGTCCGGCCGTGTCTCATACACGGTTGTGTGCTTTTCTCGTGTGGTTCTCTGACTTGTTTAAATTTCAAAAGATTAAGCTCCATGTTTCACATGGCTAAGGACATGCCCGTGTGTCCAGGCCGTGTGGGTTAAAAACCTGCACAAAAAACATAAAAAATAGATAAAAATAAGTTTGTTAGTGGTGCTTAGTGCTCGGGTTGCCTCCCGAGAAGCGCTTATTTATAGTCTAAGCTCGAGTTACCTTAATTTCGCATGGTCATGGTGGTTCGAGAAGTTGAAACTCCTCTTTTTTGCTATTAATGCCATCAAAATAAGGTTTGAGTCGAGTACTATTTACCTTAAAAGTGTCAAATTTGGAATGTGTTACCTTGACTGTACCGTAAGGGAAAATATTTAACATTGTGAAGGTAGGTGTATTGTTTGCATTAGACTTTGAGGTAGAAATTCGAGGGTCCTTTTCGTCTAGCAATACTTTGTCCCTGATCTTAAATTTCTTTGTTTTATTTGTAGGCGTGTCATGGATTCGTTTTGGTTCCTCTTGTCCTCTCGGTTTCACCTTAACTTGTGTTAGCCATTTATCTAGTTCCTCAATCTGTAGCATTCGCTCTTCATGGATTGCTCCCTTGTTGTTGCATGAACTTGAACATGGCTCATTTATGCTTTTGCAAAGAATGTCCTGCAAAAAAAAGTTGATCAATAAGTTTACTCTCATTAAAAGAACTCGTATTATCATGTCTATCATTAGATATCTTAACAGAATCACGAGCTTGAAGAGTAATCGTGTCATCACCTACACGCAGTGTGAGTTCACCTGTGCCTATATTGATTATAGTCCTAGCAGTTGCTAAAAAAGGTCGTCCTAAAATTAAAGGCACATCGCTATCCTCATCCATGTCTAAAACAACAAAATCTACTAGGAATATAAATTTATCGATTTTAAAAAGAACATCTTCAATTATACCCCTGAGAAATCTAATGGTTTTATCAGCCAATTGAACGCTCATCCTAGTTTGTTTAGGTTTCCCAAGACCTAGTTGTTTAAACATTTTGTAAGGCATTACATTAATACTAGCCCCTAAATCAGCTAATGCATTATCAACAGTTAAACTACCAATTAAACAAGGAATCATAAAACTCCCTAGATTTTTTAGTTTGTGGGGTAGCTTATTTTGCAAAATAGCTGAGCAAACTGCATTTAATTCCACATGCAATGACTCATCCAACTTCCATTTGTTTGCTAAAAGTTCCTTTAAAAATTTAACTGCGTTTGGCATCTGCGAAAGAGCTTCAATAAATGGTAAGTTAATGTGTAATTTCTTTAAGAGTTTAAGGAATTTACCAAATTGTTAATTTGTGCGGTCTTTCCTTATCGCATTTGGGTATGGCACACGAGGTTTATACTCTTTATCTACTGGTTCTTTATGGCTTACCTCAACCTTACCTTTACTTACCAAATTTTCTTGCCCTGGTTCTGATTTGTCTAACCTTTCTTCATCGAGCACATTAATAGCATGGAGTTGCTCCCTTGGGTTGGTATCTGTGTTATTTGGCAAGCCACCTTGTGGTCTATCAGATATCATCTTGGCAAGTTGATCAATTTGATTTTCAAGTCCTTGAATTGAAGCTTGTTGGTTCTTAAGTGCTGTTTCGGTATTCTGAAAACGAGTTTGTAACACTTATATAAATTTTTCCAACATCTCTTCAAGGTTTGATTTCTTTTCTTGCCGGAAAGGAGGTTGCTGAAATCCTAAAGGGGGTGGTGGCCTTTGATTTCCTTGATTCCCTTGACCTCTCTATGAAAAATTTGGGTGATTTCTCCAACCTGCATTGTAAGTGTTACTATAAGGGTTGTTTTGAGGTCAAGGATTATTACCCATATAATTCACTTGCTCGTTTTCCATGCCATGTCCATAGGCGGAGTACTCTACATTCGCATCATACTGCATAACTAGATGTACCTGCGTAGAACCAACTAAACCATCAATCTTCTTATTCAAAAGTTCTACCTGGCTAGAAAGCATAGCGACTGCATCAATATTGAAAACACCGGCGGCTTTTTGTGGCTTTGTTCTTATGACTCGCCACTGATAATTATTCAGTGACATCTCCTCTATAAATTCATAAGCCTCCTCAGGTGTTTTATTATTTATTGTTCCACTGGCAGCTGCATCTAACATTTGCCTCGTTAAGGGGTTCAAACCGTTGTGGAAAGTCTGAACCTATAGCCATAAAGGTAATCCATGGTGAGGGCACCTTCTTAATAAGTCCTTGTATCTCTCCCATGCATCGTAAAGTGTCTCTAAATCCATCTGCACAAAAGAAGATATGTCATTCCTCAACTTTGCTATTTTAGCTGGCGGAAAATATTTAAGTAAAAATTTTTTAGTCATCTGTTCCCAAGTAGTGGTGGCCCTTCGTGGTAAAGAATTCAACCACTGTTTAGCCTTATTCCTCAAAGAAAAGGGAAATAACCGAAGGCAAATGGCCTCATCATAAACACCATTAATCTTAAAAGTGTCACAAAATTCCAAAAAGTTCGCTAAATGTGTGTTAGGATCCTCATCCTGTAAACCATCAAATTGAACAAACTGTTAAATCATCTGAATGGTGTTAGGTTTCAGTTCAAAATTATTTGCAGCTATAGCAGGCCTAACAATACTAGAGTCAGTACCAGCTAAATTAGGCTTAGCATAATCATACGTAGTACAAGGAGTAGGATTTTGATTCATAAGATCTGCGGCTACCAAGGAGATAGTGGATTGTTCGAATTTGCCTCCATCTATTCGTAGACTCGGTTTTGTCTTCTTACCCTTCTTCTATGTATTGCAAGCTTTGCCATATTTCTTTTCGGTTTCTGTAAACTGTAGCTTCTATATCACTATCAAAAAGCAAAAGTCTAGACGGGTTTCTTATAGTCATAAACTAGAGGCACTTGTTAGAGACAAATAAAAGAAAAGAAAATTAGCAAGGTAAAAATAAAAATAAAAAGTAATTTGCAATAAAAGTAAAAATGGCTAAAGTAATAAAAATCGAGTGTTCCTAATATTTTAGTTCCCCGGCAACGGCGCCAAAAACTTGATCTATCATGTGTGTGATGATAAAGTAATATGATCGTACCTAAAATTAACTATTATCACGATAAAGGGAAGCACACCTATCGAACAATAGTATAGTTTAGTGGCAAGACCGGATTGTCGAACCCACAGGAACTAAAAGTATAGTAATAACTTTCTTTTTATTATTTAACCTAGAAATAAAGGGAATTTGTTTTAAACTAATTGAATTAAACTAATTAACTAAGAACACAATAGAGAGTAAATTGGAGAAATTACTTTTGGGAAAACTGATTGATTAAGACAATACCCAAGGAAGAATCCACCTAGACTTCACTTGCTATTAGACTCTGAACTAGACGATTTATTCACTTGATCTGATCCGTAGAAATCCCTAAATTATGTTAATATCTCTTTCAAGACTAAGAACAACTAACCCTAGGTTGATTAATTGAAATTTCTTTCTAATTAAAACCCCTAGTGTTGCATTTACTCGATCTATGGATTCCCTTATTAGATTTGACTCTAATCCGGCAGATTTTCATTGTCCTATGTCTAGGATTGCGATCAACTCCGCTTAATTATGTGGATCTACTCTTAGACAAAGACTTTTGCTCCACTAAATAAACACATTCAACTTATATTAATATCCTGAAATATTAACACAAGAATTAATAACACAATTAAGAACAAATCAAGTATTTATCATATAATTCAGATATTAATAACAAGATCCATCTTAGGTTTCATCCCCCTCAAGTATTTAAGGGATTTAGTTCATAATTATAAAGGAAAACATCTCAAAATTGGGAAAACAACAAAACATAAAGAAAACCCAAAAACCCTGAAGGAAATTGAAGGGAGATCTTCAGTCTTGATGTAAATCCTGCTTTTGAGATGGATCAATCAGCGTTCTTCGAGTAATTCATTGCTTTCTACTCTGTTGTCTCTTAGCCCTCTCCTAGGGTGTTTAAATAGACACTGGAATACATTTCTTAGCCCCTAAGTAGCCTTTTCCACGTGGAATTAAAACAAGTCACGACAGGGACACGCCAATGTGACTTGGGCTCAGGCCGTGTTCAGGTCTACTAAATAGACACGAGCGTGTGGTGTACCCGTATGTAGAGGTCCAGGCCGTGTTGCACTCTAGTTTTGGCCCATTTAGTCCTTTTTGGCCCTTTTTTGGCCCATTTGATGAGAAAAATAAAACTGCAACAATATGATTGGATTTATTCCGTGATTACTTGTATTTTGATGATCTTTCTTATTTATATCTCCCGAAATTTCTTTGAAGAGAATATATATGATTTCTTTTCAATAATTTGAGATATGATGAGGTTTAATTTGGTCCATTTTCTGATTAAACCGTGACCGTCAATTTCTTTTAACTAAACTCTAATTTCAATAATGAATTATTTTTATTTTGACTATTTTGAGCAGAAATCTTTTGAGAAATAATTAAAGTTAATTTCTTATTATTTTTTTTATTATTATTTTTTTTTTGTGGAGTAATTGCTTTTCTGAAAAATAAGCTTCTGCTATGCTGAGTTATGGAACTGAGTTGAGATTTGAATGTGAACCAAATCCTCATTGGCAGCCTATATATATATATATATAAGATTTGATGTTATCATTGGCTGCCTAGATGTGTAGGATTGAGTTGTGTGTGTGGATTTAGAATAATTTGAGTTTGGATTATTATATTTTTTATTCAAAGTGTTTTGGATTTTGACTTTGTTAAACTCAAGGTGCTTTCATATTTCGAATTTATAGGTTTGAAATTTCTCAGATTCAAATTGGTTTTGGTTTAGATTAATTATGATTCGATTATCATATTTTTTATTTGAAGTTTTCTGAATCTGGACATTTCTAGACTCAAGCTACTTTCATATGTAGAATTTTTATGTTTGAATTTCCTCATCGACTTTGGATTTCTGGTTTAGATTATCATATATATTTTTTTATTTGAAGTTTTCTGAATTTGGACTTTTCTAAACTCAAGGTGCTTTAACATTTAGAATTTTTAGCTTTGAATTTCCTTAGTTCTGGTTTAGATTATCACATTTTTTATACCAAGTTGTTTTATTTTGGACTTTTTTAAGTTCAAGTGCTTTCATGTCCAGAAATTTTTCGTTCGAATATTATGCTCGTCTTTTCTTCATAATTTTTTTATGGATTATTTACAAATATATATATTAATTAGTTTACCTGTGCGAGATATTAAATATTTGTATTTATTATTAAAAATAAATATTAATAATTTAAATTTTTGTATTTAAGTATTATTAAAAATAAATTTTTGATGAAGAAAAGGATGATTGCCAGTAACTTATAAATAGAAAAGTTTTGGAAAAAATTTTAACTCAAAATAAATTATAGACTGAAACTTTTTACTTTCATTACTTCAAATATCATTTAAGATGCTTTTTTAAAGTTAATTAAAATAATATTGTCTTTAATGTCATGTAAGATATTTGTTTGCAAGCGGTAAGGGAAATTTTAAGGTGAGTTTCACTAAAAAAATACTATTTATTGAAAAAATTTTAAATTTCATTTATTGAAAAAATAAAATTTAAGCGACGTTTTCAAAAGCATAGGTTTCGGTTCAAGGCCTCTTAGATGTTGGAAGATACTATTGAGACGGAGGTCCTTGACTTTGGGAGCTTAGCAGGAGAACAGTGCCTCAACGTCTTAAATCGCTAGGTTGTTGCTTGATGGAATGGGCGGATAAGTTAAGAAAAGATAAGGGCGAAAGTAGGAGATGCATGAGTAAAAGAGTAGAGAAGTTAAATCTAGGGGACAGGGATGAATGAAAATATCTTAGAGCTTTTGGCAAGCAAGGTCGAGTTGAATTTGGCATTGGAAAATGAGATAATTGCTAAAATAAGAATAATGGAAAGCCAAAATAAAATTTAATTATCAAATTTTATACATAAAAGATAATTGCTAAAATTTGTTTTTTTAAGAGATAAAAATAAATAATTTTATATTTAAATTTTAGGTATTGACGTGAAAAAAATTTAGATTGTTGAGATCAACTCAGAGCTGTAGTATTATATATACACACAAGCGATATATATGGTATATCATTCTAGATAGAGTATAAATGATAAAATACTGTATAAATGCAAACCACATACATAGTCAAACCAATTAGGATGAAGACCGCCTTCCTCAAGTATTAATTAGCCAACTCTAGATACAACCTTACACAAAACAAAACTTTTTGCAAACCACAAATTCAAAGGACTAAAATGAGTTAATTATAATTATGGCAGCTAATTGGTATTGATTTTGTCCTTCTATATAAATTCATGCAGTGATATATCATACATACCAACATTCAAGTTCAATGGCGGCTTCCATATTCCACAACAATGTTATTCTCACATTCCTATTTATTTTCCCATTTTTCAACCCAACCTTTGCAGGATTTGCTGTAAGTTCTTTTCCTAAAAACCCTAAAGCTTTATGTTGCATATTGTGGGAATCCATTATAAGGACAATTTCTTTTGCTAGAACTCAGAAGACAAAACTGTTAAAATGGTTTTCACTTTCAAATTGGACAATATCTCCTAATGCTAATATTTATAAGATGTTTGTTGTTTGCAGTGGAACTCAGTTGCCAAAGAGCCCAAGTCTTCACAAAACTGGTTGAACCATGGTGGGGACTTATATAACCGAAGATATGCGGAGAAGGAGACCATGATCAGCCCTGAAACAGTCTCCAATTTGCGTTTGAAATGGGAATTCATTGCAGGCAAAGACATAACCGCGACGCCAGCGATTTTCGATGGAACCCTTTATTTTCCGAGCTGGAACGGGAACATCTATGCTATTAAAGCCTGTGATGGGTCCCTTGTTTGGGAGAAAAACTTGGAGGAGTTAACTGGGCTTAATGCCACTGGTTTTATCGTGAATGTTAACTGGACAGTTTCAAGAGCAACGCCAACAATTGCAGATGATTTGCTCATCATTGGAATCTGTGGCCCTGCCATTGTTATTGCTGTCGAAAGATTAACTGGCGAGCTTGTTTGGTCAACCCAGCTTGATAACCATCCCGCTGGTATCATCACTATGTCTGGAATTTACTATAAAGGGTTAGTCTGTTTTGCTCCCATTTTCATTTTTCTTTCAAATATTCATATTCAATATTTGTGTTGTATGCATGTCTTGATATAAGTTTAAAGATATTATTTTCCAAAAACCTCTAAATTCAAAGAAAAAAAATTCCTAAAAACTATCCAATGGGGATCGTGGAACAAAGTTGGGGGCTTAATAAAAATTTTAAAAATAATATTTATCTAATACCAATGTTAAAAGAGATAAAGAATAGATTTAAAAAGCATACATTTACATCTAAGATATCTTGCAGGCATTTTTACGTAGGGACATCTTCAGAAGAAGAAGGCGCTAGCATAGAGCAATGCTGCATATTCCGCAGTAGCTTTGCCAAATTAGATGTCCGGTCCGGTAAAGTCCTATGGCAAACCTTTACTTTACCTGATAATTTCGGTCAAAAGGGGGAATATGCAGGAGCAGCCATTTGGGGAAGTAGTCCATCCATCGATACAACTTGAAACCATATCTATGTTAGCACCGGGAACCTATATTCAGCCCCTCTTCGAATACGCCAATGTCAAGAAGCTGAGAATAATCAAACAGTGCCGACTAGTCCAGACAAGTGTATTGAGCCCGAAAGCCACTCAAATTCAATCTTAGCTTTTGATTTGGAAACTGGTGAAATCAAATGGTATCGTCAGCTAGGGGGATATGATCTTTGGTTCTTAGCCTGCAATAATCTTTCCACCCCGAATTGTCCTCCTGGTCCAAACCCTGATGCCGATTTCGGAGAGGCCCCGATGATGCTAAGTATCGATGTCAATGGAACTAAGCGAGATATTGTCGTTGCTGTTCAAAAAAGTGGATTTGCTTGGGCTCTAAATCGAGATAATGGTGACCTTATTTGGTCTACTGTAAGTTTGTCTTCATTGTATCCTTTTCTATCCATTGTTTTCCTTTAAAACCTTCACTCTGGATGCATAGGAGGTCGGACCTGGTGGTCCAGGAGGAGGAGGCACTTGGGGTGCGGCTACGGATAAGAAGAGGGTCTACACCAACTTAGCCAACTCGCTATTCATGAATTTTACTTTGATACCGTCCCAAACAAATACGAATGCTAGTGGATGGGTGGCAATGGATGCTAAAAGCGGTGAAATCCTATGGTCGACAGCGGATCCGAGCAATTCCAGAGTTAGTGGTCCCGTCACCATAGCAAATGGTGTACTTTTTGCTGGTTCAACAGATAAACAAGGACCTATATATGCCATTGATGCTGAAAATGGGAGAATTTTGTGGTCATATGAGACTGGTGCAACTGTTTATGGTGGAACGTCGGTGAGCAATGGCTGCATTTATGTTGGTAATGGATATAAGGTCAATATAGGAGCTTTTATTCCAACTTATTCTGCTGGAACCTCACTTTTTGCATTTTGTTTGACCTAAAAGCTTCAATGGGTGTAAATGGCCCTATTTTAGTCATAATTGGTTTGTTTCACTTTTTAATTATACGAAGATAATGATGTTTATTCATGTAAAATTTGCTTAACCAATAAATTACAATTTAAATTATCCTATTTTCTCATCTTAGTATTTATATTTTGTAAGATCATTGGTATCTAATTTTTTTTTAAGTTAGTATCTCCATTAGCCAAATTGTTAGTCAAATTGTTAGTCAAATTGTTAGTCAAATTGTTAAGTATATTTTTTTTAAAAAAAACAATTAACCCATAAATTATTAACTAAATTATACTCTTTTTTTTTAAGTTGATACATGAACTTTTTTTCACACAAGTAGAGGTGTTGATGGGCTGAGCCAGCCTAGATTCAGGTCAGGCTTAAGTATGATATTAACACACTTTATACTTGGCCAAACTTGGTTCGACTTGAAGTATGAGTCTAAAATTTTGCCCAAGTCCACCCATATTTGTGAATGGTTAATCCAAGCTCATTTTAGGCCTACCCATATTAATTTTTAATTTAAAAATATATATTTATATTACTTTTAATTTAATATTTAATAATTTTATTTATTAAAATTTTACATATTGTCATCTTGACATTTTTTTAGGCTTAACTTACAAATTGGTACCTAAATTACACCCTTTTTCCCATCTTTGTACCTAAACTATTTTGGTCATAAGTAGTGCCTAAATTACCTTTTTTTTTCCAAAGTTGGTACCTTTATTAGTTAAACCGTTAAGCCCATTTAAAAAAAATTGTTTAACCCATAAATTGGTATCTAAAGTATGCATTTTCCCATTTTGGTACCTAAACTGTAACAGCCCGTTTTTAGCTAAATCGGAACAGTGGTTTCGGAACAACAAATCCAAAGTCAGAAAATTATTTTAATATTAATTTATGTGTTTACAGTATGTCAGTATGAATGTGTGAAATTTTCGTAAATCAATTTACTGAGTGCAAAAGTTGCATATTAATTGTTTGAAGTGCTTAACTGCTATGAAATGGAAATGTGGAAGTCCTTATTATGTGATTTGACCATTGTTATGGTTAATGGACATTAATAGGCATGAAATGGATGTTTTACATGTTTATTAATTAAGGGTATAATAGTAAATTTATAATTAAGTTATAGTTAAATAAAATAAACACCACATTTTGTCCATCTTCTTCTCCATTAACCGAAATTAAAAGAGAAAGCTAGGGTTTATGAGCTTCAACATTTTGGCAAGAAGAATCCTTAATAGGTAAGTGATTTTAACTCGGTTTTTAGTGATTTCTATGTTTTTGTGATTGTTGCAACTAGGTCTAGCTAGCCCAAGGACTATTTTGCAAAACTGTTAAAGGTTTTGGAAGATGCCGTTGATGAATATTGATGTGTTTTGGTGTTTGATGATGAAATATGAAATTTTGATGTTAGATTTTCATGTTTTATAAAGTGATTTTTGATGAAAATGCAAAATAGGGATTAATTTGTGAAATGTGTAAATTGAGTGGTTCAAATGTGAAAAAAATGAAAGTTATGGGCTACTAGGGTCCTTATTGTAATTCAGCTATAATGGGTTCAACTAAAATTTCATTAATTTGTGTTTTTGTGAAATAAGGACTAAATTGATAAAGTGTGAAAGTTTAGGGGCTAATGTGCAAATATGCTTTAATATGTATTATGGACTAAATTGAATGAATGGTTGATTTAATAAGTTAATTTTGAATACATTTAGATCAAGAAAGATGAATTCGGAGTTAGATCGGGGAAAAGGTAAGATTATTGAATAGTCGAGCCGATTCATTATTTTTACAAACGAGGTAAGTTCGTATGTTAATAAACGTTGTTAAATTATGTTTAAAATTCCTTGCTCTTGTTGAATTGGAATGTAATGTTGGTTGGATATGAGTACGAGCAAATATCAACAGAGATACTACAGTTGAGAAATCCTGGTTGAACCTTAGGAATAGTTAGGATAAATGTCATGACATTAGGGTTACCGAGATGAGATTACATGTAAGACCATGTCTAGGACATGACATCGATACGAGATTCGTGTAAGACCATAACTGGGCTATTGGTATCAGTATGAGATTACATGTAAGACCATATCTGGGATATGGCATTGCTACTGTGTATACGAGACTTCTGAGTATTCAAATGTATTTCGAATGGTTCAATGGGTAAAGACGGGATGATGATGAAATTATATACGATCTAAATGTTACAGGTACGTATGAAGTTTATATGAGAATTGAAAGAAGTATCAAAGAGCAATTCATATGTATTTATGTGGTAAACATATGAAATGTTTGTGTTTGAGATGTGAAATAGCATATTATGCTTATTTATGCTTAGTTGATTGATTTGTATATATATTTGTTATGCTAAGTTTATTTTCATATGAGCTTACTAAGCGGTGACGCTTACTTCGTGTTATTTTTCTATGTTTTATAGTGAATTAAAGCTAGCTCAGATTCGGGAGTTGTCGGGAATATCATCGCACTATCAAACATCTATTTTGGTACTTTTGAAGTTGAATATATTTGGTATATGGCATGTATAAGCTAGATGTGGTATTTTTGTTATGAATATAGCCATGAGATTTGGCTTGTAAATGATGTTAATGTTGATGTGTGTTTGGTCATTTGAAATGGCTTGATAATGACTATGGTTTGATGAATATAGTGAATTGGTAAATGGTATGTTTTGGTATGGTTGAGGTTGAGTCATTTTGGATTTTTAAACGGTTAATTGAATGATATAGATGAATGTTTAAGGTAGGTATTATTATGGCATGAATTTATATGTCAAATTGGTAGCTAAATGGTATGTAATTGAATTGATGAATTGATTGAATTGAGGATGGATTTTAGTTGTGAATTAGTGAATTATAAATTGGCATATACTTGTATGAATTAAGGTTATAATCATTTTGTTTTGGTACATGTTTGAGTAAGTGAAATGGTTGAAATGGTATAGTATGTTTTATGCATGAATTGAGGTTGTCCTGGATGCCAATTATATATAGAAATTGTACCATTTGCCTTATGTAGGTACCTTTAAGTTAGGGTGGCAAAATGGCCTTGTAAATGGCCTATTTTTGTCCACACAAGCAGAGACACGGGAGCGTGTCTCAGCTGTGTGCGACGCACGGTCATGGTACACGACCGTGTGTCCCCTGAAGCTTACTTAAAATTCAAAGTCAGTGAGCTACACGGCCTAGGCACATGGGCGTGCGGTCAGCCGTGTGGCTAAGTCAGTATACCCTCTAGTTTTCACACGGCTTAGCACACAGACGTGCGGTCGGCCATGTGATGCAAGTTAGTATGTATGTCCTGTTTCCACATGGCCTGTGGCACCGGTATATCTATAGCCGTGTGAAGCACGCGGCCTATTCACACGAGCGTTTGACCGCTATATGCCTGAAAATTTTCTAAGTTTCCAAAAATTTTCATATGCTATCAGTTTAGTCCCAAAACTTCTCTAAAGCATATTTAAAGCCTCGGAGGCCTGTATAGGGACATTGTGATTGTGTTTGAACGACATTGAATATAAATGCCTAATGTATGAGAATTAAATGTTAAATGATGTGATTTGATCGGTAATACCTCGTAACCCTGTTCTGATGACGGATACGGGAATTAGAGGTGTTACATAAACAATTTTTTGGTTACAAGTGACCTAAACTACTTTTTTTCCCTAAGTTGGTACTTCTGTTAGTTCAGTGGTTAGTTGAACTATTAAGACAATTTTTATATAAAAAAGATAACCAGTTAAAAATTGACATGGTGTAAAAAAGACTATTATTTTCTCTTATATATATATATATGTATTTTCAGGACCGATGGTAGAATCGTTCAAGCTATTAGTTCTTAGTTTGATTAGTTCTTCTAGTTCAATCGCATAAATAATTAAAATTTACAAAAATAAAAAAATAAAAATCAACAAAAAATAAAAACCAACCTGTATTGGTTTGCAAGTCTATCAATTCAACCTTTATCTCCAGTTTGGTTCTGAAAATATTAGTTTTAATCAATGAAAACTTTTTCAATATCTCCTGGTTGAACAAGCATGTGATGAAGTTTGAAAATAGAATTAATCACCAGCATCTCGACCTTAGAAGAATGAATTTCGAGCATTTCTAGTATTAGAATACATTATAAAAGAAGAAAAAAATAGAGAAATAAAAAAATAAAGTGAGAGAAACAATGTAAAAAAATAAAAGAAGTAAATAAATATTTTTTCAAGTTTACATGACAAATTAGTATTGTAACACCCCAAACCCAACCCAGACGTTATGACCAAATCCAAAAGTGTCACATGAAATGGGGTTGAAAAACATTGTCGTTAAGTTAATACCATATTAGTTCGTTAGCCTTTGTCGCTTTTATCAGTTTCCACATTCTTATTTAATTAGTTGTTTAGAGGTAAAACGTGTTTTGTAGTGGAAGCTCATAAAACCATTGAGTTTAGAAAACTGTCCGAATCTTTTAGAAAACCTTTGATTTTGGTAAAATCTGAGCTTTTGTCGAGTTTGCAATTTTAAAATCATAAAAGCACGGTTAAACTCAAATTTAAGCAACAGTCCAAAAAGTCCACATTTTACAAAAAAAAAAACCTAGAAATGAATCGAAACTTTTAAAGTAAAAACCATAATCGACATCAATCCATGACATGTGGTCACCATCGAGTCCTCCACTACACCGATCTGCCTAAGACTATGGATTACTTGTACAGATCAAATAGAAAGGAGTGAGTTTACGTAAACTCAATGTGTAACCCCACAAAATTAAGCATGCACACATACAGATAATCAGAATCAGATAGATACAGATTCGGGCCTAAACCCATTACAGATACAGATGCAGATTCGGGCCTAAGCCCATCTCAGATACAGATACAGATGTGCAAATCAGAATCCTACCCCCATCCTCTACACACTATCTCCGACCATCCCTATAAACCATGTAGGGTTTAAAACACCCACCCAGCCCTACACACCATATAATACCGATGAAGCACATAATAGATGTAATGCATCCTTGCTACCAGAATATAAGCGTAAATTGCTTGTCAGAACACTTCCTCCAATATACATCATCCCATCCCCAATATCAGATATAGAAATATACAAATATAAATGAACAGATTAACATGATCACATGCTTACAAATAAGCGTACATAGATAGCAGATATGCAGATAATAGTGTAAGTAAGCATGCATTAGTATCCTAATCAGATCAGAATATCAAATAATCAAATCATTCAGTTTAGGGTTTATGTAGCCCTTACTGACCTACAGTAGGCCCACGGTCATTTGAGATGATCTGTGCAACCTAAGGAAAAAATTTAGATAAATGGGCCCACACGCCCATATTGGCCTTGCCCGTATAGATCACACGGCCTAGCCTAGAATCCATATGCCCGTTTGGCATGCCCGTGTGCCCACACGCCCATGTAGCCTTGTAACACCCCAAACCTGGCCTAGACATTATTCCCAAATCTGGCGATCTTATATGATAGAGTGTTTGAAAACTAAGTGGTTACCATAAAATTATTTCTGTTTAATTACTCTTCTATATCTCTTATAAATTCCAAAATCGCTTACTTGTTTAATCGATTGTTTAAAACATAATTCATTTCAGAAGCTTTAAAAACTATTTATTTTAAGAAAAACTGAGATAATTAAGTAAATCCGTTCATTTTAGGAAAACCCCTTTGTTTTAGTGAAAACCGTTTGTTCGTTGAGTTTGCACAGTTATAAAATCCATAAAAAACCAATAGAAACCCACAATTAAGTAGATAGTTCAAAAGCCCCAAAATTACATAAAAAACCAACCAAATAAAAATTTAAAAACCATAAATGTGGATAAACCAGTCTAGTAATCGTGTGGCCACCGCTAAGTCTTCCGTCGCACCGATCCGACTAAGACTAGGGATTACCTGTACATAATATACAGAAGGCGTTAGTTTACGTAAACTCAGTGTGTAATCCCCACAGGTAACAAGCATACAATCAGACACAGTAAAGAGTCAATGTAGTCTGGGGCTTAAGCCCATTACAGTTTTAGTAGCAGTTTGGGCCTTAGCCCATTTCAGTTACAGTATCAGATATACGTTAGGGCCTTAGCCCATCCAAGTAACAGTCATGCATACAATAATTAGTAAACAAAGTCCTACCCACCAGCCTGTACACACCATCTTCGTCCATCCCTACAGTCCAAGTTGCACCGAATGCGGCACATAATTGTAAATTGCAGCTGAGTTGCCAAATAATAGGCTTAAGAGCCTTTCAATACACTTTTTCCAAATATCGTCATCTCAACCTAATGCAATGCAACATACAGTATATGACATGCTATTACTTGGTTATTAGTTATACATATAGTTTAATATACATGCATATAATTATCATACTCAGTACATACACCATACATTCAGTTCATACATTTAACGGTCTAAGTAGTGCTTACTGACCCTACAGTAGGTTCACAATCGACTTGGGAGACCTGTGCAACCTTAGAAAATATTTTAGTTAAACGTGCTCACATGCCTATGTGGCTGGCCCGAGTGGGCCCACACGTCCGTGTGGCCCACATGGCCCAATTTGGCCTTGACCGTGTGGATCACACGGATTGGCCTAAAATACCACAAGCCCGTGTGGACTACTCGTATGGACCCACACGCTTGTGTGGCGCACACGGCCCAAATCAATCTAGCCGTGTGTCTTACACAGCCTACCTGGCCATCACACAACTGTGTCTTCTGCGCATGGCCTGGCCTCATCGATCACGCGCCCATGTCCTAACACACAGCCTACTACACGGGTGACCGTACGCCTATATGGCGTCGACAGTGGGGTTTTCAGCTTTCGTCAACCCCCCGTTTTCTGTATTTTCGGGTACAAACCTGGTACATTTTTATTGAAATTGCAACCACAAACACTCCAGAACCTAACAATCAACATTTCAAGTCCGATTTCAGTGATATATACAAAACTTAAATGAACAACTACTCAATCCAAACCTTACATTATCCACCTATTGAACGTGGAAACTTACCAGTTTCAAAACAAAACCCCAACCACTTACTTTGCTGTAGCATCCACAGTCAATCCTTGCTCCTCACCTAAACTGAAAGTACACACAAAACTCCATCAAAACTAATCGTAAAAAGATGAAACAGTGACAGAATAGAGTTTACCGCACAAGAGCAATCTATGTCGCGAAAGGAAAAGACAAAGGAAAAGAAAAGGAAAAGAACTAAGGGAAAATTTTGGCAGAGAGATGGGGAAGATAACAAAAATAGAGTCAAAGAGAAGAAAAACTAGAGGAGGGAAGAAAACTGAAATTTGCAAAAAGAGAACAATAATTATCAGAAAAATCTAATAACCCCTAAATTCTTTCCCGTTAATTCTCTCTACCAAACTCCCCACTACTTAGATGTCTAACATAATTAGAACTCTTCAACCGACCGAGCAAATAAAAATATTAGTCCTTACGCTTACGCAAGGATTTGAACTCCTGACCCTCCGCCAATTAACACTCCACTTAACCACCAGACCAGTAGGCCCATTCTGATATGGTTTAACAATCAACTACCTATAAGGCCACTCTTCAAGTGCCAAGTTTATAACAAAAAATACCAAAATTACCCAAGGTAAGACTTGAACTTGGGACCTCCCAAACACGTCCAGAGCACTTAACCACTGAAGAAGATACATATTTGTGTCATAATTAAACAGGAACATAAATAAGAATTTTAGGGTGTCACAACTCCAAAAAGAAAATTTCAGCCTCAAAATTTACCTAATCAGAACAGATGAGGATATTGCTGACGCATCGAATCTTTAGGTTCCCACGTGGCCTCCTCAGTGCTATGATTTTGCCACAGAACCTTTACTAGTGGAATGGACTTCTTTCTCAGAACCAGCGTCATGATCCAGAACCTGAATCGGCTCCTCCTCAAAGGTCAAGTCTGGCCTAACCTCAATATCCTCAACAGGGACAATATGAGTAGGATTAGAGCGGTAATGCCTCAACATCGAGACTGAAAACACATCATAAATATGATCCAACTCCAGAGGTAGCACCAACTGCTAAGCAACTGGTCCCACTCGCTTCAGAATCTGATATGGCCCAATAAATCTAAGGCTCAACTTGCCTTTACGACTGAATCTCAGAACTTTTTTCCATGGCGAGACCTTGAGAAATATGAAATCCCCTACGAAATACTTGATCTCACACCTCTTCAGATCCGCATAAGATTTTTGCCTATCAAAAGCCACTTTCAGATGATCCCGAATCAGTCTAACCTTATCTTCGGTCTCAAAAACCAACTCAGGATCCATAACCTGTTGTTCACCTAACTCAGTCCAACATAGAGGAGTGCGACACTTACAACCATACAGAGCCTCGTAAGGTGCCATTTGGACGCTAAACTAGAAACTATTATTATAGGCGAACTCCGCTAGTGACAGATAATCCTCCCAACTGCCTCAGAAATTAATAAGACAACTCCTTAACATATCCTCTAGTATCTGAACCACCCTCTTAGATTGACTATCGGTCTGAGGATGAACACAGTACTGAAGTCCAATCTCGAACCTAGAGCCTTATGTAACTTCTTCCAAAATCGAGACGTGAAGCAAGGATCCCTATAAAAAACGATTGAGATCGATACCCCATGTAGTCTCACTATCTCCAAAATGTAGAGCTTCACCAACTTCTGCAAAGAACGGACTGTCCTAACTGGGATGAAGTGTGCAGAGTTGGTCAATTGATCTACGATGACACAAATAGAACCTTTCTTAGTGGGTGTTAGGGGCAACCCACTAACAAAACCCATCGTTACTCGCTGCCATTTCTATAGAGGAATCTTAACCAGTTGCAGCAAACTCGAAGGTAACTGATGCTCAGTCTCAACCTGCTGACATGTCAGACATCTATCCACATAATTAATAACCTCTCTTTAAATCTCGTCCACCAGTACAGTTCCTGAAGATCTTAGTATATCTTATTCCCACTAGGATGCATAGTATAAGGACTATTATGTGCCTCCCTCAAAATAGACTACCTCAAATCCATATCATTCGGTACACATATCAGGCCTCAAAAACACAACACACCATTAGAATTCAACCCAAAATCTGAAGTACTGCCACTCTTAATCTGACGAAACCGAAGACCAAAAGATTTATCCTCCAACTGTTTATCCCTAATCTGCTCGATCCAAGTCAGTTTGACTTGCAGCTTAGCCAATAAACTCCCATCGTCGAACAGGCTAAGTCAAGCGAACATCGCTCCTAGATCAGTTATAACCCTATAGCTCAATGCATCGACCACCACATTAGCCTTGCCTGAATTGTACTTAATGGTATAGTCATAATCTTTAAGTAGTTTAATCCATCTACACTGCCTAAGATTCAACTCCTTTTGAATAATGAGCTACTTGAGGCTTTTGTAATGAGTGTAGATGATACACTTCTCACTATATAGATAGTACCTCTAGATTTTCAGAGCAAATACTACAGTGGCCAATTCCAAATTGTTCGTAGGATAGTTTGCCTCATGTTTTTTAAGCTAATAAGATGCATATGGTACTACTTTACCATCATGCATCAACACATATCCCAAACCGACATGTGATGCATCACTATAAACCATGAACTCCTTCCCAGGTTCAGGCTGCATCAGAATAAGAGCCTCAATCAGTACAGTCTTGAGCTTCTCAAAGCTCTCTTGCTGCGCATCAGTCCAGACAAACGGAACACCCTGACGTAGCAGCTTAGTTAAGGGCGCTGCAATCAGTGAGAAACCTTCAACAAATCGCCAATAATAACCTGCCACTCCCAAAAAACTGCAGATCTCAAACATATTCCTAGGCTACTTCCAATCTAATAAAGCCTCAATCTTTCGAGGATTGACTTGAATCCCCTCAGGAGAAACCACGTGGCCCAGAAATGTTACCTCACGTAACCAGAACTCGCACTTGCTGAACTTAGTATAGAGCTGCTTTTCCCTCAAAGTCTGAAGTACAACTCTAAGGTGCTCTCCATGCTCATCCTCAGTTCTCGAATAAACTAATATGTTATCGATGAACACCTCTACAAACCGATCCAGATAGGGCTGAAACACTTGATTTATTAGATCCATGAATGCTGCCGGTGCATTAGTCAGCCCAAAAGGCATCACTAGGAACTCGTAGTGACCATAACGAGTCCCAAACGCCTTCTTATGCCCATTAGCTTTCTTAACCTTCAACTGATGATACCCAAAATGCAAATCAATCTTGGAGAACACTGAAGCACATCAAAACTGGTCTAACAGATCATCAAACCTCGAAAGTGGATACTTGTTCTTAATGGTCAACTTGTTTAGTTGTCGGTAGTCAATGCACATCCTCATGGATCCATCTTTCTTCTTAACAAATAGTACAGGTGCTCCCCACGAAGACACACTGGGACGAATGAACCCATGATCCAACAATTCCTAAATCTGAGCCCTAAGCTCCATAAGCTCCTTCGATGCCATTCGGTAGTGAGCGATAGACACCGGAGTTGTACTAGGAAGAAGTTTAATCCCAGCTCTACTTTCTAATTTGGAGGTAAACCCGATAGCTCCTCAGGAAAGATGTCCAGAAAATCCCTTATAATTCTGATGTCCTTTACCGTAAAGTCCCTAAAAGCTTAAACGCTAACATAGGCCAAGAATGCCACACATCCTTACGAACCAGTTTCTCAGCTACCAGTGCAGAAATCACATTAGACAAATAGTTTCGACGTTCACTAATCATGACTACCTTATTATCCTCCTCAGTTCTCAATATGACACTCTTAGTCGCACAGTCCAAACTTACATGATGTTTGACCAACCAGTCCATCACCAAAATTAGGTTAAACTCCCCAAATAGAAGCTCCATGAGATTTGTTAGGAATACCGTCCCTCAAACCTATAGCGGTACATCTTTGTATAACTTATTACTCTGCACCAACTACTCTAACGGACTCAGTATAGTAACCTCACTTGTAGTGCTCTCAACCAAAATCCTCAAATTTTCAGTCACAGTGCTAGCTACATAGGACTGTGTGGAACCTATGTCTATCAATGCAAAATAAGGTACATCATAGATAATGAACATGCCCGTGATGACGTCCGAAGCATCTCAGTCCTCTAGGCAACGTGTAGCATAAACAGGAGTAGGCTACCTCGCCTCAGCCTGTCCAGCACCTCTACCTGATACTCTCTGTCCACAGCTCAAACCGTTACCACCTCTAGCCTGACCACGACCCCTCGGTGGCTGCTGAACTACCCTATGTGGCTGTACAGTACTAGTACCTGGAACTTGCATCTGATCGACCCTCAACGGACACTCCCTAATGCGGTGCTCCAATGACCCACACCTCAAACACGCCCCAGTCCTCTTCCAACACTCGCCCTGATGGCTTCTACCACAATCTACACATGGCTGCAGTGTAGTAACAATAGCAGGGGGCCCAGCTCTAACTGGCCCATCAGATCTGGCCTTTTTCTTGGGCCTCTATATAGAACTCGAGGGCTCTAAATCCCTCCTAGTCTTACCCCTCTCTCGATCTCTTTTTTGGCACTTAGCGCGCTTAATAACCTTGTCGATTTTGCCTTCTCAACCAAAATAGAAAACTCTCACTCCCTCTACGGAGCTATCAGCACCCTTAAATTATCTCTGATACCACATGCCCGTGTGCCATTGACAATGAGATTTTTGGCTTTCACTGAACCCCTGTTTTCTGCATTTTTGGGTACACACTTGGTATGTTTTTGCTGGAATTGCAACCATGTGCACTTTACAACCTAAAAATTAATATTCCAAGTCTGATTTTAGTGATATATACAAAACTGAAACAAACAACTATTCAATCCAAATCCAACATTATCCATCTACAAACATGAAAACTTACCGGTTTCGAAACAAAACCCTAACCACTTATTTCGTTGTAGCACCCATAGTCAATCCTTGCTCCTCGCCTAAACTAAAAGTCACACAAAACTCCATCAAAACTAATCGTAAAAAGATGAAACAGTGATAGAATAGACCTTACCGCACAAGAGCAATCTACGTCACGAAAACAAAAGACAAAGGAAAAGAAAAAGAAAAGAACTAAGGGAAAATTTTAGTAGGGAGATGGGGAAGATAACAAAAATGGCATCAGAGAGAAAAAAAACTAGAGGAGGGAAGAAAATCGAAATTTGCAAAAAAAGAACAATAATGATAAGAAAAATATGATAACCCCCAAATCCTTTCCCCTTAATTCTCTCTACCAAACTCCCCACCACTCAGATGTCTAACATAATTAAAACTCTTCAACCGACCGAGCAAATAAAAATATTAGTCCTTACGCTTAAGCAAGGATTCGAACTCCTGACCCTCCGCCAACTAACACTCCACTTAACCACCAGACCAGCAGACCCATTCTGATATGATTTAACAATCAACTACTTATAAGGTGACTCTTCAACTGCCAGGCTTATAACAGAAAAACACAAAAATTTACCTAAGGTAAGACTTGAACTTAGGACCTCTCAAACACACCCAGAACACTTAACCACTGAAGTAGACAAATAGTTGTGTCATAATTAAATAGGAACATAGGTAAGAATTTTGGTGCGTTACAGGCCCACACGTCCAATTTGGCCTAGCCCGTGTGGCTCACACTGCCAAACTCTGGCCATCACATGGTCGTGTTTGCGTACAGCTTGGCCTTCGTTGATCACATGATTGTGTCATCGTAGACGACCTACCACACAGTCGTATGGTATCGACAGTGAGTTTTTTAGCTTTCACCTATTCCAGTTTTTCTACATTTTGGGTACACACCTAGTACGTTTTCTGTAACACCTTTTACCCACGTTCTACGCCAGAACAGGATATGAGGTATTGCCGGAGTTAAACACAAGAAATCGTACAAAACCGGGCCATAAGATTCCATTCAAATTTAAAACTATTCATACATAAGCATAGCGTCCCTTTTACGGACCTACGAGGCCCAAAACATATATCGCGAGTGGTTCGGGACAAAATCGAAAACTTTGTAGCACTTAGAAAAATATTCAAGTTTTAGAGAGTCACACGCCCGTGTGGGTAGGCCATGTGGTCACACACGCCCGTGTCCTCGACCCGTGTAACTCTCTATCTATGACATCATCAACAAAATAGGGTCACACGGCCAAGTCACATGCACATGTGCGAGGCCATGTAGCAAATTTAATTTTCGCATTTAAGGTGTAGACTTCACACGCCCTAAGCACATGTCCATGCCTCTGCCCGTGTACTCCATACTGGGCATTCTATTTCTCGAAAATAAGTTGCAGGGGACACACGGCCTATCAACATGTCCATAGGGCAGACCGTGTGTCACACACGGCCTAGACATACGCCTGTGTGTCTACCTGTGTGGACAATATATAGGCTATTTACCAAGCCATTTGCCACCCTAAAAACACAAAATCACATATACCCATTCAACAACAATTATCATGACATAATTAAGCAACCAAACCTCCACAACAAGGCATCCACTCATCATTCACATACCACAATCACCATGCACAAACATTGCACAATTATCAATTTAATCATGCAAACTACCACATTCATGAAAGACATCAATACATGATTATTCCAATAACCAACATTGGTCGATTTCAAATGGCCTTATACAAAATGAACATTCAATTAACTTAGGCCAACATTTTTGGCCAAATCAAATATGACACTTAACAAAATGACCAAGTCCCTATACATGCCATACTTTCAAAAAAATTATAAATATCAAATACCCAAAATAATGTTATTGATAGTGTGATGCGAGCCTCCGATAAGTCCCGGTTCCAAGCTTGCTTGGTGACATTATAAGACAAGGGAAAGTAAAAAGAGTAAGCTAAAAAGCTTAGTAAGTTTATATGCAAATAAATAACACCATAACCACCTAATAACCATGCAATTTCATATAATGAAAAATAGTACATTTATCATTGAAATCTCATAAGCTTACTTACTCAAGTACGATCTTACCATATGTTCATCAATTATAGAATTTATACTTATGAATTTCACGTACACACCTGTACCACATCATCATACAAACACATATTTTCACATCTTTATCATTCCTGTTGTGCACTCAGAATATTAACGGATACACGAAAGGTTTGCACATAAGGGTCGCATATGTAGCTAAGCTACCTCATATCACATTTCACATATATGCTCGTTCTCAAGCTAGTCACGGGTCTGTTCACACAAGCTGACGATCAGGACGTAGTTACTCAATGCTGCTCACACAAGCTGACAGGTATCCACAACATATGCAAGATTACCTAGCCATTGGTAGACGTACAAGACTAGCACTCAGAATCACATAAGCACACAATCACACATTTGTTCCTAGTGACATGTCACTTGTATCCTATTCTATTCTCAAGGTTTAACCGGGATTTTCCACACTTATCGAAATTTTGTCGATTATGTCACATAAATCATTCACACATGTTATACAACATTAAAGCATTAAAAACAAAGTAAAATGATGCATTTTTTACATACAAACTTTTCTCGGTACAAAATGACTATTTTTGCGATTTAGTCCACTTTCTTGGTCAAGGTTAATTCCTCGTCTTTCTTGATCTACAATAACACATTTAACTCATTTAATTCTCACATTATTCACTTAGGCCCCAAAAATATATTAAAGCAAAATTACATTTTGCCTCTAACTTTTCTCTTATTTACACTTTAGCCTCTAGGCTTGTAAAATGAAAAGTATTCATTTTTCTCAAAACCCAAGCCTAGCCAAATCTTATTCATACTTATAGCAGCCAACATTTTTCATTTATTCACATATTCCTACACACATTTCTCAACTTTTGCATTTAGGTCCTTTCTGACATTTTTACCAAAAATCACTGAGTAAAAGTTGTTTATGTAACACTAAACTTTCATTTTCTACCATTAGACATCAAAATATATGCATGTCACACATGGGTAAATTTGTAAACATAAACCTTACTTCAAAATAATGGTATAAATAGGTAAATCAGGTGATAACAACTTTAAAAAGGTAAAGAGCATTAAAAATGGGGCTAGGATGCACTTACTATCAAGCTTGAAAGTTGAAGAAAACCCTAGCTATGGTGTCTTGAGAATTTTGGCTATGGCATAGAGAAGATGGACAAATTTTGACTTTATTTTCCCTTTTTATTCTTTTATTAACCAAATGACCAAAATGACCTTTTAACCTTTCTTTAAAAATTTACCCTTCCATGTCTATTTTTATCCATCATGAGATATAATGGTCTAATTACTAAATAAGGACCTCTAATTTACAGATTCATTACAATTAAGCACCCAATACTTCTAGAACACATATTTTGCACCTTTTGCAATTTAGTCCTAATAATCAAATTGGACCCTCTATCGATAAAATTTTGTAACGAAACTTTTACATATATATTCAATCACATCATAAACCTTAAAACCTTATCACAATAAAATTTTCTACTTCAGATTCGTGGTCCCAAAACCACTATTTCGACTTGCCTTAAATCGGGCTATTATAACTCTCCCCCTTTTAGGGATTTTGCTCCCCAAAAATCTTACTGGAAAAGAGGTTTGGGTACTGTTTTCTCATGGCTTCCTCAGGTTCCCACGTAGCTTCTTCTACTCCAAGCCTTTGCCACAATACTTTCACTAAGGATATACTTTTATTCCTCAATTACTTGACTTCACGAAACCAAAATCTTAATCGGTTCTTCATCATACGTCATATCCGATCGAATCTCAACTTCTGTAAGAGAAATCACATGCGAAGGATTGAAATGATATCGTTGCAACATCGGCACATGAAACAATTCTTTCCAACTCTGTCGATAAAGCCAACCAATAAGACACTAGTCCTATTCTTTCAATAACCTCATATGGACTAGTAAAGCGCGAACTCGATTTGCCTTTATGGCCATATCTCAGAATCTTTTTCCACGAAGACACTTTCAGAAATACTTTATCGCCCACCTGAAACTCAACCTCTTTTCTCTTCAAATCTGCGTACGACTTTTGTCAATCTGTAGCGGCCTTTAAACAGTCACGGATTACTTTCACTTTTTCCTCAGTTTCTCTAACCAAATCAACCCTGTGAATCTGTCTCTAACTGAGCTCAGTCCAATACAAAGGAGTTCGAAACTTGCGGCCATACAAAGCCTCATATGGTGCCATTTTAATCCTTGATTGAAAGCTATTGTTGTAAGCAAATTCAACCAAAGGTAGATATTTCTCCCAACTACCTTTGAATTCTAAAACACAACATCGGAGCATATCTTCAAGAATCTGAATTACTCTTTCGGACTTACCATCGGTTTGCGGATGAAATGCGGTACTAAAGTTCAGCTAGGTGCCTAAAGCTTCTTGCAAATTTTTCAAAAATCTGGAAGTAAATCTCAGATCTCTATCCAAGATAACCAACATAGGTATTTCGTGAAGTCTCACAATCTTAGAAATGTACAAGTCGACTAGCTTATCAAGTGAGTAGTCGGTACGTACCGAAATAAAATGAGCTAATTTCATCAATAGATGAACAACGACCCAAACAACATCTTTCTTTTTTGGGGTTAAAGATAAACAACATCATTGTACATTTTCACACTTCCCGGATTGACTGACAGATGACCATTATGTGCCTCGTGTTCGAATCAATTCAGCATCTTTCGAAACACAAACTCTACCTCGGAATAGCAAACAATCATCGACCCTGATTTGATAATCTGAAATACTAGTCTATTCGCACTGAACTCTTTTAGCTTGCAAATCATTGTCACTTTTCTGAGCTTCACAAATTTGCTGAAGAAATAACGGTCTATCCCTCAACTCGGCCAAAATCAAACCATCATCAGACAAGGCCAACTTCGTACTCATAGCTCTCAGGGCAAACAAGGATTTCCTACTCAATGCGTCAGCGACTATATTAGCCTTTCCCGGTTGATAATTGATCACCAACTTATAATCTTTTAATAACTCAAGCCATCTCCATTGTCTTAAATTCAAATCTTTCTAAGTCATAACGTACTTTAAACTCTTACGCTCAGTAAAAATATGACATCTCTCACCGTACAAATAATGACGCCAAATTTTCAAAGTAAAAACGATGGCAGACAATTCTAAGTCATGTGTCGAATAGTTCTTCTCATGCGATTTCAACTGTCTCGATGCATAAGCTATTACTTTGCCCTCTTGCATCAATACACAACCAAGACCGTTCAAAGATGCATCACTATAAATTACAAATTCCTTTCCCGATTCCAATTATACCAAGATCGGCGTTGATCTCGTGATTGTGATAAAGTAATAAATTGATCGTACCTAAAAACTAACTGTTATCACGATAAAAGGCAAGCGCACCTATTGAATAGTAGTATAGCTAGTGGCAAGACTGGAATATCGAATCCAAGGAACTAAAAGTACTAGTAATGACTTTCTTCCTATTATCTAGCCTAAAAATAAAGAGGGTTTGGTTGTAACCTATTCTAAATTAAACTAAAGAAATGACAAAGGGTAAATTGGGAAAATTACTTTGGGAAAACTGATTAATAAGGGCAATACCTAAGGAAGAATCCACCTAGACTTCACTTGTTATCTAACTCTGAACTAGACGATTTCTTTATTCGACTTGATCCATAAAGATCCCTAAATTATGTTAATATCTCTGTCGAGAATAAGAACAACTAATCCTAGGTTGATTTGTAATACCCCGAAAATTACTACAGTAAGAAAGTAATATATTATCCTTGATATAGTTAAGTAAGGAAATAAAGTGACAAAAAGGGAATTTTTAAGTTATGTCAACACTGGGAATTATATTATGATGTATTACATTATTAATTCAAGAAAGGACTAAATCGTAAAAGTGAGAAAAGTCTTGTGGCCCAAGAGTAAATACTCAAAATTTAAGGGGTTAAAGTGTAAATATGAAAAGTTAAAGGACCAATAGTAAATATTTTAATGGTGGAATGATCTAGAAACTAAGAAAAATGGATGAATTAGGACCAAATTGAATAGGTGAAGAATTTCAAGGGACTAAATCGTAATTTTACCAAATTAAGTGATGACTCAAGGATGGAATTTTAAAAGATCACAAAGGACAAAATGGTCAATTGGAAGAAAGAGAAATCTAGAAAGTAATGATGATGTTGGTGATATTTTATAATTATTTAATTAGATAAATATTATTTTAATAAGATATTTATTATTATTTTATTATTTTATTTAGTATATATATGTGTGTGTGGAAAGGAAGAAAGGAGAGAAAAAAAACACACCAACCCACCATTCTCCATGCACCAACGTGAGAGGAAGAGAGAAAGAAAGAAAGTTTTGCTTTCTTTACAAATTGGTCCTTTAACAAAAAATTCACCAATTTCACTTAGAAATCAAAAAAAATTCCATAGCTACCAAAAGAGAAAAATGTTAAGGAGACTATGGGGAGTTAGAATATCAAGTTAGACTCAAGAAATAGAAGCTGGAAGAGAGAGAATATATTGAAACCAAGCGGACAAGGTAAGTACATTAAGATTTCAATATATTTTTAAGTTGATATTGTTGAAAAAGCATGGAAATGATGTTAATGTAGAGTTTTCTTTTATTTGGTTTTATGCTCTTGATATGTCAATAAAGAGAAATAAGAGTAATTGATGGGAAGTATGATAGATAAAGGAAGTAAGGGTGATATAAACTTGAGAACTAATATCTTTAGCACTAAAACAGTTTGGACAGCAGCAGTAATCCAAATTTATAAAATCACCAAAAATAGTAGAAATTGAATTAGAAGTTGAGTGAGATATGGAATTAAATATTATTGAGTCCATTTTCATATAAAAGAAACAGATCAAGTAAAGAAATTTTTTATTCTAAGATATTTATATTTTTGTAAGACTGGTTTAGAATGATTTCAAAATCCCCTGTTCTGACTTGGAAAAATCATTAAAAATTGTACGAAAATAATTTTGGGATATAATTTATATGGTTGGATTCCTTAATGAGTCTATTTTTATAAGAAACAAACAAGAACATTTTAATTCTGTACAAAGAGATAATTAAATTTTAGTGAAGAGTGGTCAGAACTATTGAATAGCAAAGTAGGGAAGAATTTAATGAATAAACTGTACTAATTGGCTTAACCAAAAATTCTAAAAATTTTGTGTTAAGAAGATATGTCAGTCTAGTTTTAGGGAAAATTTACGAATCTTAATTTTGAGTTTTTTATCTCAAGATAAAAATAATTTAGTGACTATGACACGGATGGACAACTTGAATATTCCTATATAGGTAAATAGTGAAATTATTGATAATGTTACTTATAAGCATGTTATATAAATTAAGGATGTGGAATGGAGAGGAGGAGGAGGAAAATATGTATAAATATTCAGCTAGCATGACTAATTTGCATGTTTTAGGCTTAAGGACTAAATTGAATAAAGTAAAACTTTATGGGCAATTTTGGAAAAATGTTAGAAATGATCAAATTGCATGAAATGGATTATTTTATTATTTAAATTTAAAATTTTAAATGAAATTAGTAATTTAGTTCAAGATCGAGGGAAAACATGTTTTAGGGATTAAATTAAAAAAGTGTTAAAATTATGGAAAATTATGATATTTTATAGAATTTATGGGCTGTTATCAATATGTATGACGATAAGGGCTGGAAATAAGGATTAAATTGCAAGAATTTTATTTTCTGAGCCTAAGGGTGAAATAATCATTAATTAAAAGTTTAGGGGAAAAATGGTAATTTTGCCTAGACCATTAATTGAATGTATTAGAATATGAAATGAATGAAAACAATGGTCAAATTTATTTATAAAGATCTGAAAGACTCAAATGCGAGACTTGAACGTGGAAAAGAAAAGATATCGGATTAATGAATTTATAAACACGAACAAGCAACGAGGTAAGTTCGTGTAACTTGAATTGTATTTTTAAATGCTTGAAATATGTGGTTATATGATGAAAATATGATTTGAATGATCAATGCATAATAATTGATGAAATATAGATAATACTCGATATAAAGGGAAAATAAATCCCAGTTGAATGGAATGGAATTCAATGGATCATTGGAAAAAGAATTGACGGTAAACAGGATCTAGCCCGGACGGGTGATCCTATCCTGATATAGCCCTCCTGAAGAATATGTGTGAAAAGGATCTAGCCCGGACGGGTGATCCTGATATAGCCCTCCTGAAGAATATGTGGAAAATAGATTTAGCCCGGACGGGTAATCCGAATTAGGGTCTGAATTTAGCCTAGACTGGTAATTCAGATCCAAGCTCATTAGAGTAATTGTCGTTGCAGGGGATTTAGCCTGGACTGGTAATCCCGACAATACTCTATGAGTTTATATTATAGGGGATTTAGCCTGGACTGGTAATCCCGCTGTAAGAAATGAGGTTCGCGGGAGTGTGCTCCCTGAAATGGAAATGTGCGCACATGTGTATGAATTGACGGACCCAAAATTGTACACTAAAAGTGTACCTCTGTATGAATTGACGGTTAATGAGATTGTGCACCAAGTGTGTACTACTAAAAATCCATCAAAATTCTGAGAAATTCAACGGGGTAAATATAGAAGATGGTAAACACATAGCTAAAACGGTTAAATGTGAATTAATGGATTATAGGTTTGCATATTTTAAGTATATTATATGATTGTAACTATCGATATTCCGATAAATTCAGGAGGTAAAAATCCTAACCAGAAAAGGAATATGCACATAAAAAGATTCGTACATATATCTTCCTAAAGTACATGAAAAATGATAGTTATACTGGATATATGAAAATATAAGATGATGATATTTGTACATGGACTTTATTGATGAATATATGCATCCATGATTATAGATTTGTATACCTTAAAAATATTAATTATATGACGATGATATTTCGAATGACTTAATGAATAAAGTCCTGACATAGAATAATTCGAGCACAAAACAAATAATCATGAAATTGAACTTGAAATACACGAAAATGATATTTATTCGATAGTTTAAAATATGACACGGAAAAATACATGTATGTAAAACTTACTTGATAATCATGCATATTCAGGATTATGAACTGTCCCGGAATAAATATATGCGAAATTCATGAAAATAATGATATATGAAATTTTGGTATAATGAATGATTTATGTTTTTAAAGAAATGAGAAGAGAATAATATGTATCATAATAAATAAATATGTGACTATCTTTAATATACTGATACATGGAAATTATGTAAGCCGTGATGAATAATAATCTCAAGTCTGATATGTTGATAAAATGAGTTTATCAATCCTAAATTTATATGAAATATGTTCAGTTATGTTAACAAGTGTTGTAAGTGTTGTTGTTGACGCTTAGACAAGTGCCAAGTTATTGGTTAAATAGTAATATGTTTATTACATGATACGTTGAAAGGGTAAGTGATCAAATGAAAATATACTTGCGCTTATAGAAGAGTGGTCAATTTTAAGTTGTACAATTTCTTATAAAATGAGTTATCGTGTGATTAAAGAAAAAAAAGTTCTGTAAACCCCGGTAATACCTCGTGACCCTGTTCCAGTGATGGATACAAGTTGGGGGTGTTACAGGATTAATTGAAATCTCTTTCTAATTAAAACCCCTAGTCTTGCATTAACTCGATCTATGGATCCCCATATTAGATTTGACTCTAATCCGGCAAATTTTCGTCGTCCTATGTCTAGGATTGCAATCAACTCTACTTAATTATGTTAGATCTACTCTTAAATAGGGAATTTTGCTCCTCTACCTAAGCACATTCGACTTAAATTAATATCCCGAAAATATCAATTCAAGAATTAAAAAACACAATTAAGAACAAGTCAAATATTTACCATATAGTTCAGATAACAATAACAAGATTGGTCTTAGGTTTCATCCCCCTTAGATATTTGGGGTTTTAGTTCATGTTTATAAAAAGAAACATCTCAGAGTAAAGAAAATAACAAAACATAAGAAAACCCAAAACTCCTGAAAGGATTGAAGGGAGATTCTCTGTCTTGATGTAGACCCTGGCTTCTGAAATGGATCAATCAGCTTTCCTTCAAGTAATTCCCTGCCTTTAGCTCTTCGTCTTGACGAGAAGACTGTACCCTTGGCGGGAATAATGCACACCCTTGTAGTTGCCTCCTAGGGTCTTTATATAGAGTTTGGAAAGTCTTTCTTAACCCCTAAGTAGCTTTTTTCTTGTGAAATTGAACTTCCTCACGATAGGGACATGCCCGCGTGCCACGCCCGTGTGAGTCATTTGCTAGGCTGTGTTCAAGCCTGTTAATGTGGCACGACTGTGTGGGTTGCCCGTGTGAATCGAGTCTAGGCCATGCTCGAACTTGTTAATGTGGTACAGCCGTGTGACACACCCATGTGGTGAACTTTCAGGCCGTGTTGATTCTTTGCTTTGGCCCATTTTCTTTGTGTTTGGCCCGTTTCTTGTTCTTTTCACTCCTCTAAGCTCACCTGAGTATAAAACATGAAATTAAAGGTTTAGGAGCATCAAATTCCACAAATCAAGGAATAATTCATCCATAAATGTGCTAAGCATGAGGTAAAAATATGTATAATTTACGGTTTATCAAATACCACCACACTTAAGCATTTGCTTATCCTCAAGCAAAATCTCAACTCACAATTAAAAACCATTCCTCTCAACTTATAATCCTTATCAATAATGTTTCAAACTAATCCACAAGTAATCATACATTGAAAATTCAACCAAAAGAAAATCAAAGTCTCAAATAGTCTAAGTTGAGAATTTTATCACAGAAACATAGGTTTCCTCCTTTCTTCTAGGTAATTACCTTGAACTCAAAATCAACAATAGTTGACATCCTCACTAAAGATTCACTCTATCCACTTGAAGTGTTTAGGGTTTAGAAATTAAGCACTCATTAGTCAACCTGAAAAGTTATTACAATAAGCTTGTAGGAAAATCAAATCTCCACCACTATGTATTGACATGATACATCGATCAAAAGGTCTTTCAAGGGTTGTAACGTGGCCTTGGTTAGGGGTGTGGTCACAAGCTAAAAAAGAGGGTTAGAATCGAGATTGAATAGAAAAATCATTTAACTAGAAAAATCTCTATCACTTAAACATATTCCTAGAGTAAAGCCTTTCTCTTTTGGATAATCATTGTCTAAGAACAAAAGCTCAAAAATTACATGAAAATATGCAAAACATTGAATTACAATTGAAATACACATATGTGTTTTTTTAGAATGAATTGAATATTTATAAACTTTACAAGCTGAAAAGGAGAACAAAGGTAGATAATTATTTAACTCAAATCTCGAAAAAAATAGGGATCAAAATAATTGAAGGGAATTCAACAAAAAATGGGTTATAAGTTAATATTGAATGTAAGTAAATGAATGGTATGTTAGGCTCAATGGGGTTCATTAGGGGTTAATTTATGAAGGTAGGCTTTTATGGTGTAAGTGGGTTAAAACCTAGGTGCCTTTATTAGTTAGGTATATCAAATCAATGATGTGGTCTCGACATGTATACTAGAAGCAAGTTCTAGAATAACAGATCAATATTGACTCACTCAAAGCAATAATAAAAGTGAGCACGAAAGGATGTATGCTCAAAAGGCTCAAAAATCTCACCAGAATTATGGCTTTTGATGTCAATCCTGTGAATTTCAAATTTCAGGATAACACTTAAAATTGGGGAAAAACAACCTAGAAAAATTTACATTCTTAAAAATTTCAACTTATCATGCTTGATTCTCTAATGTCTTAAAGTTTGAATAATCAAAGCATAACTACCTATGTCTTAATTCTCAACATATCAATAAAAATCATAAATCAATCAGAATTCATTTTAATAGGGGATTGAGAATAATATAGAGAGTGAAAGTGAGAATTCGGGATTTGAGAACAATGCAACAAGTTAGTGGCAAAAATTTTCAGGGGTTCAAGGATAATACAAAGAATGAAAGTGAATTCCCCTCACACTTAAGATTTACATTGCCCTCGATGTGCAAAGATAAAGTTAGTAACAATAGAAGCATAAAATCATAAGATAGGGAGAGAAGTGAAACTCCCTGAATGTTGGATGAATTCCTTGAGTTGGAGTGTGAAGATTTGTAGGAAGGGTGTTTATCCCCAATTTCTGTGCTACAAGGGTATGATGATCTGGGCCATGGTGGCTATAGTCATGGTTGAGTAGAACCCAAAAGTCGTGGCAGGGTTTTCCCTTTAGATTTGAGCTGTAAAGCTCTTTTAAAACTGCGATAGCATTTATAAATTTTAGTGAATTTGGATTAGCACAATGTACTCGTTAGGAAATAGCCAATATTAGACATTTGAAATAAAATAAACTAAGTTCTTAAAATACTAAAATTCAAATAATGAAAACGATAAGGTTTAAATAAAATAAAAGGAAAAGGTAAAATAAAAAGGAAAATAAAAGAGAAGATAAGAGGACTCGTGAGTCCTAATCTTCAGATGGTTCATGAGGTGGGGGCAGTAGTGTAAGATGAAGGTGCTGACAAATATGAGATAGAGTAGCATCAATGTGGTCAAAGCACTGAAAACATTGTTGCTGGAATTACGCGAATTACTCAGAAGTGACATAGTCTGAAGCTGTCGCATGACCTACGCGGTGAGTGGGCGGTGGCTCCTCGTGGGATGAGGGGACATCATCAGGAATGTCCTCTAGGTCCTCCTGCTTTGTGGACTGCGATAATCAGTATAGAGGAGGGTCGGTCCGATGTTGGCGCTCGATTATCCTTATGTGAAGATACTTTGGATGCCCTGCGAGGACATCTAGCCAATGAGAGTGTAGGAGGATGTCTAGGCCTCTGTGTTGAGGAGGCCAAAGTAGCGGGCCAAGCGGGTTACATACGCGCCCATTAATATTACACCCCTTTGATGCCGCTCGGTTTGGTGCTAAATGGCGTGGGCGATGAAGTAGGCGAGGTCGAGCACCTATGCGTGCGCCATGCTCCACAAAAAGTAGGCGTCGTGGGTGTTGACGACGCTGGTGCTCTTATATCTACCTGTCAATGTGTGTGCGAGTAGAGCATGTAGGTACCTTAGAGATGGGACGAGAGCCGTCACTTTGGAACGATTGGAGTCGTATGTGGCCGGAGCAGGGACCAGGGCCTGCCAACACTTAGACATTGAGAAGTGGATGTGGCGGTAAAGCTCTGAGAGGTTTTCCTCCTCTAAAAATTGCTCGGTGTATAGACCCAGTGCGGTACTGAATTTTGGTACACTAAGCTGTCAAACAATGCCTCCGAGGAGGAATTGGATCGACCCTAGATCATCGTGTTGGGCCATGACTGTTTTGAGGTGGAATGTGGAGCATAACTCTAAGGTAAGCTCGAGATAGGTGGGCTCAACAGTCTGGAAGAATTTGTCCCACGAGTCTATCGTCAATAGGGCTCGCACTGCGTCTTCCAATTGGACCCGTTCTAATGCGGCCCAATCGATGCACCTTCTTACTCCGAGTGGTCTTACCCTTAAAATTTGAAACAGTTCCTCTTGGGAACTTTGCGAAAATTAGAGGAAATGGTGTCTGATTTCGACTGTGGCTCTGGAAGAGGAACCACCAGGCCCCTTTCATTTTTTAGAAGCGAGGATAGCTGTTTTCTTTCCTCGGGAGGATGACATGATTCCTAAAAAATAGAGTGAACAAATGAGAATAAAAAGAATAAGTTATGAGGACTTCATAAATTCTTAAACTAATTGACAATTTAGACTAACCAAAATTACTAAATTCTTTCATGCAAGAGATGAATTCAAAGATAAATGTATTCCTAAGCATAGCATCAAATAATGGAGACATGGATATCAATTTATATTAGAAATCAAATTGCTCAAGATAGTTAGAAGTGGCAGTCAAAGGATGGTTCTAAATGGCATAATAAGTTTCCTAGATGAATCATACAAAATGTATGAGCATTATAACAATAATAATATAAATAGATAAAAGAATGAAATCATGAATAAATAAATAGTTAAAAGCATTAAAAATTAAGAGAAAAAGGAGAAAGGGGAACTGAATAAGTGGTGATAGGGGCAGAGTACGATCGTGGTTATGCTTACACAGGCGTGGTGGGGTGGCCTAGGTCGGCAACGGCGCTAGGGAGGGCTGGTATGGGCTGTGGGTGGACGGTTTAGGGTTTTGAGTGAAGAAGATGATGAATAGTGAAGGGTTTTTATAGAAATTGGGGCACACGGGCATGTCACATGCTTGTGTGAATCGTTTTTAGCCCATGTGCTTCGAATTTCAAGGGTTTTGGTGCGCCTGAGTCGTGGCACACGCCCGTGTTCCTTGGGCGTGTTAGGGTACACCGCCGTGTCACATGACCGTGTCCTTCGATATTCGCTTCTCTCACACCTGTGTATGGGGTCATACGCCCATGTATGGATTGGCAGGTTTGACAACGGGGTTAGGGCATGGGCGTGTCACACGCCCTTGTTAATTTAATCGGATCGACCATGACCTTAGGGCACGGGCGTGTTGCACGCCCGTGTTGATTTGTCAGGAATGGCCACGGCCACCTCTCACGGCCGTGGCAAATTGTCGAAGCCCGTGTTGGGAAAATTTTTTATCCTGTTTGTGCACGGCCATATCGCACGGCCGTGTCTTTGCCTATGGTGTCCACACGGCCTTGGGCACGCCCGTGGGCATGGCCGTGTGGCATGAAAAACCTACATTCAGAAGGTTAGTTGATGAATTAAAGAGCTTAAACAAAAGTACTTTACCATGTCAGTGCTCGGGTTGCCTCCCAAGAAGCGCTTGTTTATAGTCTAAGCTCGACTTCCTTCAAGCTTGCATGGTTACGGTGGTTTAAGGAGTTTGAACTCCTCTCTCTTGCTATTAGTTTCGCTATCAAAATAAGGTTTGAGTCGAGTATAATTTACCTTGAAAGTGCCAAATGTCTTATGTGTTATCTCAACTGTACCATAGGGGAAGGTTTTCATTATTGTAAAAGGAGGAGTGTCACCTGTATGAGCTTTTGAATTCGAGATTCGAGGATCTTCCTCCTCTAAGTATACCTTATCCCCTACCTTAAATTGATACGTTTTTATCTTAGGGTCATCATGGTGATGCTCTGGTGTGATGTGGCATACTTTGGGTTTCTTTTGACGATAGTTCAGCCACTCGTCTAATTCTTCAAGCTATGGCATTTGTTTTTCATAAGTGGTCCCCTTGAATGGTTCGTCTGTTGTTTGATCGTACCTATGTGAAGAGTATCCTGCAAAGAAGGTTGGGCGGTGAGATCGCTTTTATTGTTAGGACTTGTAATAATATCTTTATCGTCAACAGTCTTATTAGAATTACATGAAGTGTGGGCTCGCCTGTGCCTATATCAATTATGGTTCTAGTAGTTACTAAAAAGGGTCGCCCTAGAATTAGGGGTACATTGCTATCCTCATCTATGTCTAGAACAACAAAGTTGACTTGGAATATAAATTTATCAATTTTGACAAGCACATATTCAATTATGCCCCTAGGAAATCTAATGGTTTTATCAGCCAATTGGATGCTCATTTTAGATTGTTTAGGTTTCCCAAGACCTAGTTGTTTAAACAATTTGTATGGCATTACATTAATACTTGCCCCTAAATCTGCTAAAGCATTTTTAACATCTAAACTACCAAGTAAACAAGGAATTGTAAAACTCCCTGGATCTTTTAGTTTGTTGGGTAGCTTATTCTGCAAAATAACTAAGCAAACTGCATTCAGTTCCACATGAGATGTCTCATCTAGCTTTCGTTTGTTCGTCAGGAGCTCTCTTAGAAATTTAACGGGGTTTGGTATCTGCGACAGAGCTTTAATAAACGGTAAGTTAATATGTAATTTCTTTAAGAGTTTAAGGAATTTACCGAATTGCTCGTCTGTGCGGTCTTTCCTCATTGCATTAGGATATGGGATACGAGGCTTATATTCTGTAAAAATTGGTTCTTTGTGGCTTACCTCATCCTTACCTCTACTTACCATATTCTCTTCACCTAGCTTTGCTGTGGTTTTGGCTAACCCTTCTTCATGAATTGTGTCGATGGCGTGGAGTTGCTCCTTAGGGTTAGTCTCGTTGTTGCTTGGTAAAGCACCTTGTGGTCTTTCAGAGATTAACTTAACAAGCTGGCCTATTTGAGTTTCAAGTCCTTGGATGGATGCTTGCTGGTTCTTAAGTGCCGTCTCAGTGTTCTAGAAACGGGTTTCTGACACGGAGATAAATTTTGTGAGCATCTCCTCAAGGTTTAGCTTTTTCTCTTGTTGGTACGATGGTTGCTGAAATTCCGGAGGAGGTGGTGGTCTCTGATTTCCTTGGTTACCTTGTCCTTCCCACGAAAAATTGGGGGATCCTGCATTGTAAGTGTTACTATAAGGGTTATTTGGAGATCTAGGATTGTTACCCATATAGTTGGCTTGCTCGTTTTCCATGCCATATCCATAGGTGGGGTACTCAGAGTTGCTCATGTCACACTGCATCACTGGATGTACCTGCATAGAACCAACTAAACCATCAATCTTTTTATTTAAGAGTTCTACATGATTAGAAAGCATGGTGACTGCATCAACATTAAAAACCCCTGCAGCTTTTTGTGGCTTTGTTCTCATGACTTGCCACTTATAGTTATTCAGTGACATCTCTTCTATAAACTCATAAGCTACTTCTGGCGTTTTGTTATTGATTGTTCCACTGGTGGCTGCATCGATCATTTGTCTCATAGAAGGGTTTAAACCACTGTGAAAGGTTTGAACTTGTAACCATAAGGGTAACCTATGGTGAGGGCACCTTCTCAATAAATCATTGTATCTCTCCCAAGCATCGTAAAGTGTTTTTAAATCCATCTGCACAAAAGAAGAGGTATCATTCCTTAATTTAGCCGTTTTAGCTGGCGAAAAATATTTGAGTAAAAATTTTTCGGTCATTTGTTCCCATGTAGTGATGGACCCTCATGGTAAAGAATTTAACCATTGTTTAGCTTTATTCCTCAAGGAAAATGGGAATAGCCGAAGACGAACAGCATCATCAGAAATGCCATTTATTTTAAAAGTGTCGCAGAATTCCAAAAAGTTGGCTAAATGAGTGTTAGGATCTTCGACCTGCAAACCATCAAACTGAACAAACTGTTGTATCATCTGAATAGTAGTAGGTTTCAGTTCAAAATTATTTGCAGCAATAGTAGGCCTAACAATACTTGATCCAGTACCCACCAAATTAGGTTTAGCATAATTATACATAGTACGAGGAATAGGATTTTGCTCGACAGGATTTGCGGCTATTACAGGAGGTAGCTGATTATCTTGATTTGCCTCCATCTCTTTAGTAGGTTCAGGTTCTTCTTCTTGTCCTTGTTCTGGATATTGCAAGCTTCTTCTTATTTCTCTACGAGTTCTACGAACTGTGTAACACCCTGAATTTGGGCTTAGAAGAATTGGGCTTTGAGTCTGGGTTCGGATGGAAGACAGCCTGAGTAATTTAGATGACGTCCTAATTTTCAGGATTTTTCGGGTTTTTGTGATTTTGGTGAAATCTTGAAATTTTGGTGATTTGGATACTGAAATTGTGTTTAAATGTGTTAGTGGGCCTTTAGGAGGCCCAAGCCTAAGTTAAAACCTGACAGAAAAAAAAAACTTGGATTTTAAGTGAAAGGGACTTGGTTAAGTGGGCCTTTAAGAAAAAGTTAGTAAGTTGAGACACAAAAAGGGCCTTGGTAAAGTGGCAAGGTGGCGCCACTAAGTTCCTTAAAAAGTGGCATGTGGACTGAGTTTAATGGCCAGAGTTCAAGTCGCAAGGTAAGCAGGTGGTACTTTTATTTTTATGCATGTGCCGGGCATGTGTTAGAGCTTAGGTAACATTCGGCTAGGGCCTTTGGGGGATTGGGCCGTTGGTTTGAATGGCTATTAGGGCAAGCTTTATTTTCCTTTTGTCTTGCCGAATTAGGGTTAGCTACCTAGAGCCTTCACTTTCATTCTATTCTCTTCTCAATGTTGCAAAAAGTCGAAAACGTAAAGTTAGATCTCATACCTTTTCTTCTCCTATCTTCGATTCTTTCTTCTTCTTTTCCTCTCTAGTTGAAATCACCTCTTCTTATCCCTCATCTTTCATTTTCTTCTCTTTAGAAACTAAAATTGCCACTCTTTTCTTCTCAAACTCATCAACTACTAAAAGCCGAAATCCCGAAACGTTGCCTCTTGTGCCGATTTGCCTATAGCCGAACCCCCTTTGTCTGTCCTCACTTGTAGCCGAATTTCATACTCTCCAAACCCTTAGGCTCTATCGACAAACACCCCTCCAACCATAGCCTCAAATCATATCTTCTTTTACCAGTTAAAAAGCCGAAAACATCATAGTTTAGGGATATATAGTCGAATCCTTAAATCTCTAAGATTCAAATTCTGCTAGCGTTTAGGGGCTAGATCTGCATCAGATTTGAGTAGAAGAATCGCTTTGATTAAGGAAAACCTGTAGTAAGTACTTGACATATTAGATCTACTCGTTACCTTTGAATTTAAGAAAAGCCGAAATCCCTAAACACTTTAGGGAGGCTGTCGGATATGATGATAGGTAAAGATAGTTCTTTTAATTGGTTTTATGTGTACTTGTTATGGAAGGAGTGATCTAGCAAGGAGCATAAATGGCTTGGACCTTTGGAACGACTAGATCTAGATCTAATCACTAGTTTCGGCAAAGGTAAGATCTCAAGGGCCTTAGGTGGTAATGGCCGATTATGGTAAGTAGAATTATGGAGATTGTCATTGTATTTTGGATCTGATGTGTCTAGTAATCGATTGTAGGATATCGTGGGAGATCTCGTTAGCAGTCATCGCAAATTAGGTGTGTATCGAACACCCTCTTGTAGTTCAAATCGATAAAAGTCAAAAAGTCGAAATACCGAAATTCTGCATTTTGTGGCCTAGTGAGCGTGCGAGCACTCATAATGTCGGTTAGAAATCATTAGATTTGTAATCGCATGTGGTAAGATGGTTGAGTGTGCAATTCGGTGCACTTCGGTAAATTTGGGCCTCGATGGGCTGAATTTGGGCCCAATGGGTTACGGGCCCATATGGGAAAAAGTAAGCGGTAAGTGTGTTCTGATAAATTGTAGATTAAGACTGCTAAACTAGATTTAGAATTTGGGCTAAATGGGCTAAATTAGCTAAATGACACTGTAGGGCCCATTAGGGGTTTTAGGGCCCAATGACTGTAATCTGCTAAAATGGACTAAATAAACTACTGAGATAAAAGTTAGACTATCACTGATTAAAATGTGCATGAAAGGCTAGAAATTGGCATTATTACTGAAATACCCCTTATGGGTGGAAATTACTAAATTACCCCTAGGTGCAAAATGACTGTTATACCCCTAGGGCTAAATTGAACTGAAATGCATGAGTTACTGTTTCTATTTACTGTATGCCATGTCATGATTATCTATTGCATAGGACTGGGATTATTGATGGAGGAAGTGCAAGTGGCATTGCCACGATTACTGAAAGAGGCTTTGCCTCGTACTGATTACTGAGAAGGGCTTTGCCCCATACTGTTTACTAAAAGAGGCTCTGCCTCGTATTACTGTTAGTGGCCACAGTATCTGAGCAGCGATGCTGCGACTGTGGAGTGTAACGGTTGGGTGGGTTGAGTTGTTTCCCCACATGGAGTGTAGAGCTGGTACGGGTGGAGTGTAGCAGATGGACATAGGTTAGGTTTTGGGTTTGCATTCATACATGCATATTTATTGATCTGTTACTGAAATGGGCCTATGGGCTGTACTGTTGACTAAGAAGGGCTAAGGCCTAGTCTACTGTATCTGAATAAGGCTTCGGCCCAGTTATTACTGAGACTGGTTAGGGCTTAGGCCTAATTGGCTTGAGCTGATTTAGGCTCTAAATGGGCTTCTTTACACATTGAGTTTCCAAACTCACCCCTTTTTTCTTCCATCCTCGTAGGTGAGCCCTAGACTAGTGGACTTGGAGCTGGGAGGGATTCGGAGTGGCCACATGAACTGCCTTTGGTTATATTTTCTTAAAATTATTTATTTCAGCATTTTCTTAATTTATCTTCTTTTGGGTTTTAATCTGTAATAAGGCCTCTATTTAATTTGTTTTTAGCTTAAGTTTGATATTGTTTAAATCGTTTCGAAATTGGATAGCTTTAAGGCGTGCTTTTATAAAAGTTACTTGTTTTTAAAATAACACGATAACAGAGAAAAGCTTCTGCAATGTAAATGTTTTCATAAATAAATCTTCTAAATAAACTTAAACCTAATTTGTTGTTCGTGGACAAGTCATAAGGTTAAAGTGTGGCAATGGGTGTGTGCATGTCTAGGATTGGATAATGGAAGAGCTTGGTACTTAAGCAGTCTAAATGACTCATCTGCTCTTATCTGGTTTCCTACCTGGTGCATAGTACCCATTCACTTTAAGCCATAACGAAGAAGATCTGATTTTCTGATACTGAAACCGTTTTAAAAATAACATGTTTGTGCTAGCTACAAAGGTTTACAAGCTTTCACAATTTTCCATAAAATTTTACAGAGTTGTTAACAATGTTTGAAAAAGGGAATGAGTATATCAATGAACCATGTTTTGAAAAAAATAAACACAAGCTGAGGTTTTATAAAAGTTTAACGGTAGAAGTTTCTAAACACTAAGAAGGGTTTTCAATGAAAACATGGTTTTCGAAAAACACTTCAATGTGACACACCAGACTTGGCCATAACGTCTGGGCCGGGTTTGAGGTGTTACATTTAGTGGTATCAGAACCTAGTTGCAATAGCTCGGCTGTGGATCGGGTCCAAAAAGGTTTTTACAGAATTTAAAATTAAGGCCTATACAGGGTATTTTAAAAATCGATTTTTGGAAAATTTTTAAGAAAACCCTTTTCAAACTCGTTTTCTTCAAGGAATAACATATTTTAAGGTTTTATTCTGAAAAGTTAAAGTTTTTTGGGTTTTCTGAAATTTGGCATCTGAAGAAGTGGCACACTGAATACCCAGCACCAGGTCTGTAAGTATTCTTTTCTTATACTATACTGTACTAAAACATTACTGTAGATAGTACTGAGACTTTACTATGATATTATAGATAGGGTAGTACTGAAACTGTAGAGACTGAGACAGTAGGAAAACTAAACCCTAGAAGATTGAGACTGTAGCTAGACTACGATTCTGTAAAAGTAAAAAAAAAAAAGTTTAAACTGCTATCTCAGCATAAAATATATGAATAAAGTACTAAAAATCTTGAATCGAGATCTTTGTAGTTATTTGTTATGTGTGCTGGTAATGTAGAGTATTGATATGGATTCTGAGGGTAAGCAAAGTCTGCCAACTTTGGGTAGCGGTAACTTAGAGATTGGTACTGAGGCATTGGCAGAGTTAGTAAGGAAAGTGGTAGAAGAAGTTCTGGAGACCAAAGTTAAGGAAATTAGGGAAATGCTTCAAGCAGGGTGCTTGAAGTGTAGGAAGAAGAAGGATCATAGTTCTCAGAGAACAGAGCCTCGTTCTGTGAAACATGTTAAGACAAGACCAAACTTTCCGAACTGCAAGAACTGCAACAGGCGTTATCCAGGTGAATGCCATAGGAAGACAGGAGCATACTTTAGATGTGGGTCCAATGAGCATCGAGCTTAGGATTTCCAAGCTTATTCTAGTTAGGTGTGTGTGATGTTTGGACACGAATTGTATACGTGCTTGATAAATGTTTATTTACTTCGGTAATTAGATGTTCTGGGTCGTACTAAAAATTATTTAGATCAGAGTGCGCAGTGGTAGCATAGTAGCATAGTGTTGCACGACTATTTTATTATTTGAAAATTTCAAGGACGAAATTTCTTTAAAGGGGTAGAGTTGTAACACCCTAAATTTGGGCCTAGAAGAATTGGGCTTTGAGTCTGGGTTCGGATGGAAGACAGCCTGAGTAATTTAGATGACGTCCTGATTTTCGATATTTTCTGGGTTTTTGTGATTTTGGTGAAATCTTGAAATTTTGGTGTTTTGGATACTGAAATTGTGTTTAAATGTGTTAGTGGGCCTTTAGGAGGCCCAAGCCTAAGTTAAAGCCCAACAGAATAAAAAAAAAACTAGGATTTTAAGTGAAAGGGACTTGGTTAAGTAGGCCTTTAAGAAAAAGTTAGTAAGTTGAGACACAAAGAGGGCCTTGGTAAAGTGGTAAGGTGGCGCCACTAAGTTCCTTAAAAAGTGGCGTGTGGACTGAGTTTAAGGGCCAGAGTTTAAGTCGCAAGGTAAGCAGGTGGTACTTTTATTTTTATTCATGTGCCAGGCATATGTTAGAGCTTAGGTAACATTCGGCTAGGGCCTTTGGGGGATTGGGCCGTTGGTTTGAATGGCCATTAGGGCAAGCTTTATTTTCTTTTTGTCTTGTTGAATTAGGGTTAGCCACATAGAGCCTTCACTTTCATTCTATTCTCTTTTCAGTGTTGCAAAAAGCCGAAAACGCAAAGTTAGATCTCCTAAGTGCTGAATTCTTCCTTCTCTTCTCCTCTCTTCCATTCTTTCTTTTTCTTTTCCTCTCTAGCCAAAATCACCTCTCCTCTTCCCTCATCTTTCATTTTCTTCTCTTCAGAAACTGAAATTGCCACTCTTTTCTTCTCAAACTCATCAACTACTAAAAGCCGAAACCCCGAAACGTTGCTTTCTGTGCCGATTTGCCTATAGCCAAACCCCCTTTGTTTTTCCTCACTTGTAGCCGAATTTCATACTCTCCAAACCCTTAGGCTCCGTCGACAAACACCCCTTCAACCATAGCCTCAAATCATATCTTCTTTCACCACTTAAAAAGCCGAAAACACCACAGTTTTAGGGATATATAGCCAAATCCTTAGATCTCTAAGATTCAAATTCTGCTAGTGTTTAGGGGCTAGATCTGCATCAAATATGTGTAGAAGAATCGCTTTGATTAAGGAAAACCAGTGGTAAGTACTCGACATCTCAGATCTACTCGTTACATTTGAATTTAAGAAAAGCCGAAATCCCTAAACTGTTTAGGGAGGCTGTCGAATGTGATAATAGGTAAAGACAGTTCTTTTAATTGGTTTTATTTGTACTTGTTGTGGAAGAAGCGATCTAGCAAGGAGCATAAGAGACTTGGACCTTTGGAATGACTAGATCTAGATCTAGTCACTAGTTTCGGCAAAGGTAAGATCTCAAGGGCCTTAGGTGGTGATGGCTGATTATGGTAAGTAAAATTATGGAGATTGTCATTGTATTTTGGATCTAATGTGTCTAGTAATCGATTATAGGATACCATAGGAGATCTCATTAGTAGTCATCGCAAATCAGGTGTGTATCGAACACCCTCTTGTAGTTCAAATTGGCAAAAGCCAAAAAGCCAAAATACAAAAATTCTAGCATTTCGTCTTGTGAGCGTGCGAGCGCTTATAATGTCGGTTAGAAATCATTAGATCTATAATCGTAAGTGGTAAGATGGTTGAGTGCGCAATTCGGTGCACTTCGGTAAATTTGGGCCTCGATGGGCTGAATTTGGGCCCAATCGGCTTACGGGCCCATATGGGAAAAAGTAAACGGTAAGTGTGTTCTAATAAATTATAGATTAAGACTGCTAAACGAGATTTAGAATTTGGGCTAAACGGGCTAAATTAGCTAAATGACACTGTAGGGCCCATTAGGGGTTTTAGGGCCCAATGACTGTAATCTGCTAAAATGGACTAAATAAACTACTGAGATAAAAGTTAGAGTATCATTGATTAAAATGTGCATGAAAGCCTAGAAATTGGCATAATTACTGCAGCACCCCTTGTGGGTGGAAATTACTAAATTACCCCTAGGTGCAAAATGATCATTATGCCTCTAGGGCTAAATTGAATTGAAATGCATGAGTTACTGTTTCTGTTTACTGCATGCCATGTCATGATTATCTGTTGCATGGGAGTGGGATTATTGATGGAGGAAGTGCAAGTGGCATTGCCACGATTATTGAAAGAGGCTTTGCCTCCTACTAATTACTGAAAGGGGCTTTGCCCTATACTGTTTACTGAAAGAGGCTCTGCCTCGTATTACTGTTAGTGGCCACATTATCTAAGCAGTGATGCTGGGACTGTGGAGTGTAGCGGTTGGGTGGGTTGAGTTGTTTCCCCACATGGAGTGTAGGGCTAGTACGGGTGGAGTGTAGCGGATGGACATAGGTTGGGTTTGGGGTTTGCATTCATACATGAATTTTTATTGATCTGTTACTAAAATGGGCCTATGGGCTATACTGTTGACTGAGAAGGGCTAAGGCCCAGTCTACTGTATCTGAATAGGGCTTCGGCCCAGTTATTACTGAGGCTGGTTAGGGCTTAGGCCTAATGAGCTTGAGCTGATTTAGGCTCTGGATGGGCTTCTTTACACACTGAGTTTCCAAACTCATCTCCTTTTTCTTCCATCCTCGCAGGTGAGCCCTAGACTGGTGGACTTGGAGCTGGGAGGGATTCGGAGTGGCCACGTGAACTGCCTTTGGTTATATTTTCTTAAAATTATTTATTTAATCATTTTCTTAATTTATCTTCTTTTGGGTTTTAATCTATAATAAGGCCTCTATTTAATTTATTTTTAGCTTAAGTTTGATATTGTTTAAATAGTTTCGAAATCAGATAGCTTTAAGGCGCGCTTTTATAAAAGTTACTTGTTTTCAAAATAACACGATAACAGAGCAAAGCTTCTGCAACGTAAACGTTTTCATAAATAAATCTTCTAAATAGACTTAAACCTAATTTGTTGTTCGTGGACAAGTCATAATGTTAAAGTGTGGCAATGGGTGTATACATGTCTAGGATTGGATCATGGAAGAGCTTGGTACGTAAGTAGTCTAAATGACTCACCTCCTCATTTCTGGTTTCCTACCTGGTGCATAGTACCCATTCACTTTAAGCCATAACGAAGAAGATCTAATTTTCTGATACTTAAACTGTTTTAAAAATAACATGTTTGCGCTAGCTACAAAGGTTTACAAGCTTTCACAATTTTCCATAAAATTTTATAGAGTTGTTAACAATGTTTGAAAAAGGGAATGAGTATTTCAATGAACCATGTTTTGAAAAAAAATAAACACAAGCTGAGGTTTTATACAAGTTTAACGGTACAAATTTCTAAACACTAAGAAGGGTTTTCAATGAAAACATGGTTTTCAAAAAACACTTCAATGTGACACACCAGACTTGGCCGTAATGCCTGGGCCGGGTTTGGGGTGTTACAAACTATGGCTTCTAAATCGTCGACAAACAATAATGGTCCTCTTGGGTTTCTTCTAGTCATAAACTAGAGACACCTGGAAGAGAAAAATAAAAAGAAAATTTTAGTGAATAAAAACCTAAAATAAAAATAGAAAATAAATTGCAATAAAAGTAAAAATGGCTAAAGTAATAGGAATCAAGTGTTCCTAATATCCTAGTTCCCCTGCAACGGCGCCAAAAACTTGATCTCATGATTATGATAAAGTAATAAATTGATCGTACCTAAAAACTAACTATTATCACAATAAAAGGCAAGCGCACCTATCGAATAGTAGTATAGCTAGCGGCAAGACCGGAATATCAAATTCAAGGAACTAAAAGTACTAGTAATGACTTTCTTCCTATTATCTAGCCTAAAAGTAAAGATGGTTTGGTTGTAACCTATTCTAAATTAAACTAAAGAAACGACAAAGAGTAAATTAGGAAAATTACTTTGGGAAAACTGATTGATAAGGACAATACCTAAGGAAGAATCCACCTAGACTTTACTTGTTATGTAACTCTGAACTAGACGATTTCTTCATTCGACTTAATCTGTAGAGATCCCTAAATTATGTTAATATCTCCATCGAGAATAAGAACAACTAATCCTAGGTTGATTAATTGAAATCTCTTTCTAATTAAAACTCCTAGTCTTGCATTAACTCGATCTATGGATCCCCATATTAGATTTGACTCTAATCTGGCAAATTTTCGTCGTCTTATGTCTAGGATTGCGATCAACTCCACTTAATTGTGTTGGATCTACTCTTAAACAAGGACTTTTGCTCCTCTGCCTAAGCACATTTGACTTAAATTAATATCCCGAAAATATCATTTCAAGAATTAAAAAACACAATTAAGAACAAGTCAATATTTATCATATAGTTCAGATAACAATAACAAGATTCGTCTTAGGTTTCATCCCCCTTAGATATTTGGGGTTTAGTTCATGTTTATAAAAAGAACTATCTCAGAGAAAAGAAAATTACAAAACATAAGAAAACCCAAAAATCCTAAAAGGATTGAAGGGAGATCCTCTGTCTTGATGTAGACCCTAGCTTCTGAGATGGATCAATCGGCTTTCCTTCAAGTAATTCCCTGCCTTTAGCTCTCCGTCTTGACGGGAAGAATGTAGCCTTGGCGGGAATAATGCACACCCTTGTAGTTGCCTCCTAGAGTCTTTATATAGAGTTTGGAAAGTCTTTCTTAGCCCCTAAGTAGTTTTTTCCTTGTGAAATTGAACTTCCTCAGGATAGGGACACGCCTGTGTACCACGCCTGTGTGAGTCTTTTGCTAGGCCGTGTTCAAGTCTATTAATGTGGCACGACCGTATGGGTTACCCGTGTGAATCGAGTCTAGGCCATGCTCGAACTCGTTAATGTGGCACGGCCATGTGACACACCCGTGTAGTGAACTTCCAGGCCGTGTTGATTCCTTGCTTTGGCCCATTTTCTCCGTTTTCAGCCTGTTTCTTTTTCTTTTCACTCCCTTAAGCTCACATAAGTATAAAACATGAAATTAAATGTTTAGGAGCATCAAATCCCACAAATCAAGGAATAATTCATCCATAAATGTGCTAAGCATGGGGTAAAAATATGTATAATTTACGGTTTATCAGGCGCCTCAGTCAATAGTGCTTTCAATTTCTCAAAACTTTGCTGACATTTGTCGATCCATCCGAACTTAATATCTTTTTGCAACAACTTGGTCATAGGAGTAGCAATCATCAAAAATCCCTTGGCAAAGCGTCAATAATACACGGCTAAGCCCAAAAAGCTTTTAACCTCGGATACATTTCTCGGTGGTTTCCGATCAAAAATTACCAAAATCTTACTTGGATCAACCCGAATACCTTCACCCAAAACTATATGTCCAAAAAATATGACTTCTCGAAGCCAATACCCACTTTTACTAAATTTAGCAAACAATTTCTTTCCTCTTAAAATCTGCAATACAGTTCTCAAGTGTTAGGCATGCCTGGACTCATCTCGAGAATAAATCAGAATATCATCTATAAACACCATTACAAACTTATCAAAGTACGACTGGAAGATCTAATCCATCAAGTCCATAAAAATGGCAGGAACATTATTAAGTCCAAAAGGCATAACAAGAAACTCATAATGTTTATACGCATTTTGAATATGGTTTTTGACACATCTAACTCTTTAACTCTCGACTAATAGTAGCCGAATCTCAAGTCAGTCTTTGAAAACACTGTTGCCCCTTTCAATTAATCAAACAAATCATCAATCCTCGGAAAAGGATACTTGTTCTTTATAGTCATTTTGTTGAGCTATCGATAATCGATACAAAGTCTCATAGATCCATCTTTCTTCTTTACAAACAAAATTGAAGCACCCCAGAGAGAAAAACTCAGTCTCACAAATCCCTTCTAGAAACACATCTGGAAATTCATAAACTACCAGTACTGATTCAATCTTCGATTCGGATACTTTCGTATTCAACATATAAGTAGGAAATGCTTCACAACCCTTTCTTACATATCTCTGAGCTGAAATAGATGAAATCACAACAGGCAATTCACTTGATTCATCTATTTCAATCTAAAGCATCTTAACATTTTCACATTTCAATTCAATAATTTTCTGTCTACAATTTACCTTGGCATCATGCAATGTTAACCAATCCATACCTAAAATAGCATCAAACTCATCAAATGGCAACAACATCAAGTTAGCCAGAAAACAGTGACCTCGAATCATCAAAGGACAATTCTTGGAAACTTTATCCACTAACACATACTTGGCTAAAGGGTTTGACACATTAATCACAAACTCTGTAGACTCAACAGGCAAATTCAACCTAGTTACCAAATTCATGCATATATAAGAATGTGTCGATCCAGGATAGATTAGTGCAACTATATTAGTACCGTAAAAAGAAAATGTACCCATAATCATATCAGGGGATGATGCATCATTTCGAGCACATATGGCATAAGTTCTCAAAGGTGCTCTTGCTTCCAATCTCGCAGCTGAATCCTTGGTCACACCTTTGCTACTAGTCGTATTTCTCACATTTTTCACTGACCTCCCTTTAGCCGTTGTGCTGCTTGTTCTTGCATTCTGAAAGTTATCATTTTTAATCATTTTAAGGAAATCCTTAATGAAATGATCTTGGGAGCCACATTTAAAACAAGCTTGGTTGATCATCCAACATTTACTGGGATGTCGCCTACCATAATGTTGGCATTCTGGCTTATTAGATCTCACATTACCAATGCTCGCTATGGACGTAGTTCGGGCCTTAGAACCCGAATATTGCTTCTTACGATCTCTACTAGGATTCTCAATTGAAACATTCGAACGAATGTGCATATCCCTCGACTTCTTAGATGAGGACTGGAAGGACTTACTTATCGGTCTCTTTCTCGAATCTCTAGCATCGAGCTCAGCTTTTCTCCTTTCTTTACTCAACTCTTTGGCTTTGCAAGCTCGTTCCACTAGCACAACGAACTCTTTTAGTTCTAAGATTCCAACAAACATTCTAATATTTTCATTCAGTCCGTCCTCAAACCTCTTACACATGATATCTTCTGTGGACACACATTCCCGAGTGTACTTACTAAGTCTAACAAACTCTCGTTCATATTCAGATACAGTCATTTGGCCTTACTTTAATCTAAAAACTCCTTGTATTTCTGATCAATGAATTGCTGACTTATCTACTTCTTTCTGAATTCCTCTTGGAAAAAATCCCTAGTAATTCTTTTCTTGGGTACCAGTGACACTAAAGTTTTCCACCAATGATAAGCTGAATCCCTTAGAAGTGAAATAGAATATTTCAGACACTCCTCTAGAGTGCAAGAAAGCTCATCAAATACTCGAATAGTGTTTTCAAGCCAAAATTTTGCCCTTTTGGGATCATCATCTGTATTAGCCCTGAATTCTTCGGTTCCATACTTTCGGATCTTATCAATGGGAGGCTTATTTGATTTTACCATCTCCACACCTTGGGGAGCTACGAGAACCGATTGAGGAATAGGAGGGGTAGAGGAGGTTGAGCATTCAAATTCGCATGAATAAACTCTGTATACCACTCATTCATCATGTGGAGAAAGGCTTTTCGAGCCTCTCCTCAGTGACTAGTTGTCACATGCCTACTATCGGGCGGTGCGGTCCCTTAGGTGGGAGCCGACGCATTACGTTCTACGTCATTAGCAATAGCTCGATTGAGATTCATTTACTATATTAAAACAAAATTTGAGCAGTCAGGAGTCGTCACAGTATCACAATTTATATATGGCATTTATAGCAAGACTCCTACACACGCTAGGTTAGTTCAAGAATCAACTAAACCATAGCTCTGATACCACTAAATTTAACACCCCATACTTGTGTTCTACGTCAAAACAAGAGGCGAGGCATTATCGGACTTAAACACAAGAAATCGTACAAAATCAGGCCATAAGATTGCATTCAAATTTAAAATTATTCATACACAAGCATATCGTCTCTTTTACAGACCTACGAGGCCTAAAACAAGCATCGGGAGTGGTTCGGGACTAAATCGAAAACTATGAAGCAATTAAAAAATTTTCAGGTTTTAGAGAGTCACACCGCCGTATGGGTAGGCCATGTGGTCACACACACTAGCGTGGCTTAAGACACGCTCGTGTCCTCGACCTATGTAACTTTCTGTTTATGCCGTCATCAGCAAAAAAGGGTCACAAGGCCAAGTCACTCCCCCGTGTGCTAGGCCATATGGCGAATTTAGTTTTCACATTTAAGGTGCACACTTCACACGCCCTAGGCACACACTCGTGTTCCAGGCCGTGCTGTCCACACGGCTGAGGCACACGCCCGTGTGCTCCATACTGGGCATTTTGTTTCTCACAAATAAGTTGCAGCGGACACACAACCTATCAACACGCCCATAGGGCAAACCGTGTGTCACACACGACCTAGATACACACCCATGTGTCTACCCGTATGGACAATATATAAGTTATTTACCAAGCCATTTGCCACCTGAAAACACAAAATCACATATACCCATTCAACAGCAATTATCATGACATAACTAAGCAACCAAACCTCCACAACAAGGCATCCACTCAACATTCACATACCACAATCACCATGCACAAACATTGCACACTTATCAATTTAATCATGCAAACTACCACATTCATGAAAGACATCAATATATGATTATACCAATAACCAACATTGGCCAGTTTCAAATAGCCTCATACAAAATGAACATTCAATTAACTTAGGCCAACATTTTTGGCCAAATCAAATATGACACTTAACAAAATGATGAGGTCCCTATACATGCCATACTTTCAAAAAAATCACAAATATCAAATACCCAAAATAATGTATCTGATAGTGTGATGCGAGCCACCGACAAGTCCTGGTTCCGAGCTTGCTTGGTGACACTATAAGACAAGGGAAAGTAAAATGAGTAAGCTAAAAAGCTTAGTAAGTTTATATGCAAATAAATAACACCATAACCACCTAATAACCATGCAATTTCATATAATGAAAAATAGTACATTTATCATTGAAATCTCATAAGCTTACTTATTTAAGTACGATCTTACCATATGATCATCACTTATAGAATTTATACTTATGAATTTCATGTACACACCTATACTACATCGTTATACAAACACATATTTTCATATCTTTATCATTCCCGTTGAACACTAGAAATATTAAAACATACACGGAACTTTTGCACATAAGGGTCACATATGTAGCTCAACTACCTCATATCACATTTCACATATATGGTTGTTCGCGAGCTAGTTACGGGTTTGCTCACACAAGCTGGTGGTCGAGACGTAGTTACTCAGTGCTACTCACACAAGCTGATAAGTATCCGCAACATATGTAGGGTTACCTAGCCACTGGTAGACGTACAAGACCAACACCTAGAATCACATAAGCACATAATCACATATTTGACATGTAACTTGTATCCTATTCTATTCCCAAGGTTCAATCGGTATTTTCCTCACTTATTGTAATTTTGTTGATTATGTCACATAAATCATTCACACATGTTGTACAACATTAAAGCATTAAAAACAAAATAAAATGATGCATTATTTACATACAAACTTACCTCGGTACAAAATGACAATTTTTGCGATTTGGTCCACTCCCTCAGTCAAGGTTAATTCCTCGTCTTTCTTGATCTATAATAACATATTTAACTCATTTAATTATCACATTATTCACTTAGGCCCCTGATATGCTTGATATGAAGTAATAAAATTTATACAAATAATCACACTAGAAACTAACTATTATCACGATTTAAGGCAAGCGCACCTATCAAACAGTAGTATAGCTTAGTGACAAGACCGAAATGTCGAACCCAAAGGAACTAAAAGTTCTTTCTATTATTTAATCTAAAAGTAAAAAAGGGATTTTATTAACCTAAACTAATTATTAGACTAAGCTAAGAATGCACAAAAGTGAATTGGGGGGAAAACTTTTAGGAAAACTGATTGATTTAGACAATACTCAAGGGAGAATCCACCTAGAGTTCACTTGTTATCAACTCTTGAACTAGATGGTTTATTCACTTGACTTAATCCGTAGAAATCCCTAACTTATGTTAATATCTCTCTCGAGACTAAAAACAACTAACCCTAGGTTGATTAATTGAAATCTCTTTCTAATTAAAACCCCTAGTGTTGCATTAACTCGATCTATGGACTCTCTTATTAGGTTTGACCCTAATCCGATAGATTTTCGTCGCCCTATCTCTAGGATTACAATCAACTCCACTTAATTGAGTTGGATCTACTCCTATGCAGGGACTTTTGCTCCTCTACATAAGCACATTCAACTTAAATCAATATCCCAGAAATATCAATTTAAGAGTTGAAAGCACAATTAAGAACAAATCAAATATTTATCATATAATTCAAGAGAAAATAATAACAAGATCTATCTTAGGTTTCATCTCCCTCAAGTATTTGAGGGATTTAGTTCATAATTATAAAAGAAAACATCTCAGAAGAATAATGATAACAAAACATAAAGAACCCTAAAACCCCTGGAGGAAATTGAAGGGATATCTTCAGCTTTGAAGGAGAATTCGACTTCTAAGATGGGTCAGTCGGATTCCATTGGAGTAATTCCTTGCTTCTATTCTCTGTGTTGGCGGGAATAAAGCACACCTTTGTAGTTGCCTCCTAGGGTCTTTATATAGAGTTTTGGAATGCCTTTCTTAGCTCCTAAGTACCCTTTTTCGAGTGAAATTTAACTTTCTTACATAGGGACACGGCCGTGTGCCACGCCCGTGTGGATTAAAGCCCAGGTCGTGCTCGGGCCTGTTAAGGTGGCACGGCCGTATGGTCTGGCCGTGCGAGTCGAGTTGGGCTGTGTTTGAGCTCAAGGTGACACGGTCGTGTGACATGGCCGTGTGGCGAACCTCCAGGCCATGTTGTTTCCATACTTTGGCCCATTTTCTCTGTTTTTAGCTTGTTTCTTGTTCTTTTCACTTCCTTATACTCTTCTGAGTATAAGACATGAAATAAAAGGATTAGGAGCACCAATTTCCACAAATTCAATGATAATTCATCTAGAATTTAGGCTAAGCATGAGGTAAAAACATGTATAATTTATCGTTTATCAAATACCCCCACAGTTAAGCCTTTGCTTGTCCTTAAGCAAAATCTCAACTTACAATTAAGAATCATTCTTCTCAACTTATAATCCTTATTAATTATGTTTCAAACTAATCCACAAGTAATCATGCAATGAAAATTTAACCAGAAGAACATTAAAGTGTCAAACACTCTAAGTTGAGAATTTTATCACAGAAACATAGATTTTCTCCCTTCTCCTATGTAATTACCTTTCAATCAAAATCAACAAGATTTGACATCCTCATTAAAGATTCACTCTATCCACTCAAAATGTTTAGGGTTCAAAATTTAAGCACTCTTTAGTCAACCTGAAAAGTTATTACCATAGGCTTGCAAGAAAATCAAATCTCTACCACTATAGATTGATATGACACATTGATTAAAAGGTCTTTCAATGGTTGTAGTAGGGCTTTGGTTAGGGGTGTTGTCATAAGCTAAAAAAGAGGGTTAGAATCGAGATTGAATTAAAAAATCATCTAGTTAGAAAAATCTCTATCACTGGAACATATTTCTAGAGCTAAGCCTTATGATGATGTCGTTCTGGATTCGGTAGCTTATAATAGAAATATGCAAAAAATATGAAACTATAACTAAAATATGAATTATAACTGAATTACCTTTTTTTAAGAACAAATCAGATACAATATATTGGATGTTTACAAACTTTACACTGAAAAAGAGAACGAAGCTAGATAATAATTCAACTCAAATCTCAACAAAAATAAGGATCAAAATAATTGAATAGAATTCAACAAAAAAGGGGGATATAGTTTAATATTAGATGTAAGTCAAAGAATGGGTTGTTAGGCTCAATGGGGTTCACTAGGGGTTAATTTATGGAGGTAGGCTTTTATGGAGTAAGTGGGATAAACCTAAGTGCCTTTATCATTTCGGTATATCAAATCAATGATGTGATCTCGACATGTATAATCGAAGCAAGTTCTAGAATAACACAATCAGTATTGACTCACTCAAAGCAACAATAAAAGTGAGCATGAAAGGATGCATGCTCAAAAGGCTCAAAAATCTCACCAGAATTATGGCTTTTTTATGTTAATCCTATGAATTTCAAATCTCAAGATAATACTTAAAATTAGGGAAGATAGCCTAGAAAATTTTAAATTCTCAAAAATTTCAACTTATTATGCTTGATTCCCTAATGTCTTAAAGTTTGAATAATCAAAGCATAAGTACCTATGTCTTAATTCTCAACATATCAATAAAAATCAAAAGTCAATCAAAATTAATTCCTAATAGGAGCTTGAGACTAATGCAGAGAGTGAAAGTGAGAATTCGAAATTTGAGAACAATGCAAAAAGTTGGTTGTAAAAATTTTTAGGGGTTTCAAAGATAATGTAATGACTGAAAGTAAGTTTCCCCCCACAGTTAAGATGTATATTGCCCTCAATGTACAAAGATACGTTAATAGCAATAGAAGCATAAAATCATAAGATAGGGAGAGAAATGAAACTCCCTGAATATTGGATGAATTCCTTGAAAGTAGTGAAAACTGGATTGGAAAGATGACTACTTGAAGTTCATGATCCTGGGTAACTTGAAGCATAACTGCGTGGGGAATTTAAGTCTTACTCGATAAGAAGTGAGGTGTAAAATAAAAGGAAAAATATAAAGTGAAGAGAATAAAAATAAAAATAAAATAAAATTAATAGAGAATTGGGCACACGGCCGTCAGGCACGGGCATGTGGCCTAAGTCTAGCCCGTGTGTTTTGTGCTCCTATCGGTGCAGCCACGGCTGGCTGGCCCGAGCATGTCCTATGCCCATGGTAATTTCTCAGTCTCGGCCACGGTTTATTGGCACGGGCGTGTTGAGTCGCACGGCTTTATAGCACGGTCGTGTCTTTTGGTGTTTGCTTCATTCACAGCCGTGTTTGAAATCACACGTCTGTGTATGAATAGACAGGTTTGGCCACGGCAATATCGCACGATCGTGTTTCTACCCGTGGGGTGTTCACGGCCTTAGGCATGCCCATGTGTTTGGTCGTGTGGTCCTGGGAAATTTGTGTTTTAAGGAGTTAGTTAAAAATTTAAGAAAATCAAACTTGTTAGTGCTCGGGTTGCCTCTCGAGAAGCGCTTGTTTATAGTCTAAGCTCGACTTTTTCTCAAGCTTGTTCGATCATGATGGCTTGAAGAGTTGATACCCTTCTATCTTGCTTAAATTTCATTATCAATGTAAGATTTGAGTCGAGTGTGATTTACCTTGAAAGTGCCGAGTGACTAATGTTTTATCTCAACTGTACCATAGGGAAAGTGATAAGCGATAAATTATACATATTTTTACCCCATGCTTAGCCCAATTTCTGGATGAATTAACCCTTGATTTGTGTAAATTAATGCTCTTAAACCTTTAATTTCATGTTTTATACTCAGGTGAGCATAGGGAAGTGAAAAGAACGAGAAACAGGCTGAAAACGGAGAAAATGGGCCAAAGTATAAAAACAACACGGCCTGGAGGTTTGCCACACGGTCGTGTCACACGGCCGTGCCACCTTGAGTATGAACACGGCCCAACCCCAATTCACACGGCCAGAACACACGGCCGTACCACTTCAAAAGGCCTAAACACGGCCCATTGTCGAAGTCACGCGGGCGTGGCACACGGGCGTGTCCTTGTCATGAGGAAGTTCAATTTCACTTGGAAAAGGCTACTTAGGGGCTAAGAAAGCCATTCTAAACTCTATATAAAGACCCTAGGAGGCAACTTCAAAGGGTGCTTATTTTCCCTGCAAAGGGTACTTTTCTCTCCCACAAAAGGGTGCTTTATTCCCGCCAACACACAGAGAGCAGAAGCAAGGAATTACTCCAAAGGAAGCCGATTGATCTATCTCAGAAGCTGAATTCTCCTTCAAGACTAAAGATCTCCCTTCAATTTCCTACAGGGTTTTTGGGTTCTTTATGTCTTGTTATCATTATTCTTCTGAGATGTTTTCTTTTATAATTATGAACTAAATCCCTCAAATACTCGAGGAGGATGAAACCTAAGACAGATCTTGTTATTATTTTCTCTTGAATTATATGATAAATACTTGAATTGTTCTTAATTATGTGTTATTAATTCTTGCTTTAATATTCCAGGATATTGATTCAAGTATTGATGTGCTTATTCAGAGGAGCAAAAGTTCCTATCTAAGAGTAAATCTAGCATAATTAAGCAGAGTTTCTCGCAATCCTAGACATAGGACGACGAAAATTTGCCAGATTAGGGTCAAACCTAATAAGGGAATCCATAGATCTAGTTAATGCAACACTAGGGGTTTTAATTAGAAAGAGATTTGAATTAATCAACCTAGGGTTAGTTGTTTTTAGTCTCGAGAGAGATATTAACATAGGTTAGGGATTTCTACAGATCAAGTCAGCTGAATAAATCGTCTAGTTCAAGAGTTGATAGCAAGTGAAGTCTAGGTGGATTCTCCCTTGAGTATTGTCCAAATCAATCAATTTTCCTAAGAGTTTGTCCCCAATTCAGTTTTTGTGCATCCTTAGCTTAGTTTGATAATTTGTTTAGTTTAATAAAAATCCCTTTTTATTCCTAGGTTAAATAATAGAATGAAAGTTAGTACTAGTACTTTTGGTTCCTTTGGGTTCGATATCTCGGTCTTGCCAGTAAAGCTATACTATTGTTCGATAGGTGCACTTACCTTAAATCGTGATAATAGTTAGTTTTGGGTACGATCATATTTTTTTAAATTTTATTACTTCATATTACGCATATCAAGTTTTTGGCGCCGTTGTCGGGGAACTAAAATATTACGAACACTCGATTTTTATTACTTTAGCCATTATTACTTTCTTTATTTATTTTCAGCTTATTTTTATTTTTATTTTTATTTTTATTTACTAAAATTTTCTTTCCTTCCAGGTATCCCTAGTTTAAGACTAGAAGAAACCCAGGAGGACCACTGTTTTTCGACGAAGATTTAGAAGCTACCGTTTGCAGAACTCGCCGAGAGATAAGAAGAAGCTTGTAATATCCAGAGCAAGGTCAAGAGGAAGAGCCAGAACCAACTGAAGAGATGGAAGCCAATTAGGATAATCAGCAACCCCCTGTAGTAGCCGCAAATCCTATCAATCAAAATCCTACTCCACGTACTATATATGATTATGTTAAACCTAATATAACTGGTATTGAATCCAGCATTGTTAGGCCTACTGTGGCTGCAAATAATTTTAAACTAAAATTGATATTGCGTGATATGTAGTAATAAAATTTATAAAAACTGATCACACCAAAAACTAACTAATATCACTATTTTAAGGCAAGCGCACCTATCGAATAGTAGTATAGTTTAGTGGCAAGACTGAGTTATCGTACCCAAGGGAACTTAAAGTACTAGTCCTCACTTCCTTTCTATTATCTAACCTAAAAATAAAAGGGGTTTATGAAACTAATTCTAAAACTAAGCTAAGAATGCACAAAAAGTAAATTGGGGAAAAACTCTCGGGAAAGCTAATTGATATAGGCAATACTCAAGGGAGAATCTACCTAGACTTCACTTGTTATTAACTTCTTGAACTAGACGATTTCTTCACCTGACTTGATCCGTAGAGATCCCTAACCTATGTTAATACCTCTGTTGAGGATAAGAACAACTAATCCTAGGTTGTTTAACTAAGGTTTCTTTCTAGTTAACACCTCTAGTCTTGCATTAACTCGATCTGTAGATCTCCCTATTAGGTTTAACCCTAATTTGGCAGATTTATGTCGCCCTATGTCTAGGGTTGCATGCAACTCCGCTTAATTATGATAAATCTACTCTTAAAATAGGGACTTTTACTCCTCTGCCTAAGCACATCAGCTTCTTGACTTAATACCTAGGATTATTAAACCAAGAATTAAGAACACATAATTAAGAACAATTCAAGTATTTATCATATAATTCAAGAATGAATAATAACAAGATCTATCTTAGGTTTCATCCCCCTCAAGTATTTGAGGGGTTTAGTTCATAATTAATAAAGAAAACATCTCAAAAGAAATAAGCTAACAAAACATAAAAAACCCAAAAACCCCTGAAGGAATTTAGGGAGATCCTCTGTCTTGATGTAGAATTTGGGCTTCTGGGATAAATCAATCGGCTTCCCTTGGAGTAATTCCTTGCTTTCACTCCTTGTGTTGGCAGAAATATGGCGCTCCTTTTGGGAGAAAAGAGTACACCCTTAGAGTTGCCTCCTAGGGTCTTTATATAGAGCTTTGGGATGCCTTTCTTAGCCTCTAAGTATCCAAATCCGAGTGAAATTGCACTTCCTCACAACAGGGACACACCCGTATGGTTTCGATAAGAGGCCATGTACGGGCCTGTTGAGGGTGGCACGGCCGTGTGGCTTGGCCGTGCTTGTTGGGGCTGGGCCGTGTTGGACCTTATGTGGCACGGCCGTGTGCCACGACTGTGTGGTGACTCATTGGGCCGTGTTGTTTTCACACTTTGGCCTATTTTCTTCGTTGTCAGCCCGTTTTTGGTTTTTTTCTCTTCCTTATGCTCTCCTGAGTATACAACATGAAATAGAAGGGTTAAGAGAACCAATTCTCACAAAATTGATAATAATTCATCCAAAATATAGGCTAAACATGAGGTAAAAATATGTATAATTTGTCGTTTATCAAATACCCCCACACTTAAGCCTTTGCTTGTCCTTAAGCAAAATCTCAATCCCTAATTAAGAATCATTCTTCTCAACTTACAATCTTTATCAATAATGTTTCAAACTAATTCACAAGTAATCATACAATGAAAATTCAATCAGAAGAACATTAAAGATTCAATTACTCTAAGTTAAGAATTTTATCATTGAAACATAAGTTTTCTTCCCTGCTCCTAAGTAACTATCTCTTGATCAAAATTAATAAGATTTAATATCCTCACTAAAGATTCACTTTATCCACTCAAGGTGTTTAGGGTTCATGAATTAAGTACTCTCTAGTCAACCTGAAAGTTATCACCATAGGCTTGCAAGAAAATCAAATCTCCCCCACTATAGTTTGATATGACACATCGATCAAAAGGTCTTTCAATGGTTGTAATGGGGCTTGGTTAAGGCTATTGTCACAAGCTAAAAAAGAAGGTTAAAATCGAGATTGAACTGAAAAATTATCTAGCTAGAAAAATCTTTATCACTGGAACATATTTCTAGAGCTAATTTTTATGATAACATCATTTCTGCCTTGGTAGCCTTAAAATAGAAATATCCAAAAACTATTTGAACTATTATAGATTACAACTGAATTAATACATATGTTTTTTTAAGAACAATTCAAATACAATACAATAAATTGAATATTTACAACTTTGCAATCTGGAAAAGAGAATAAAGCTAGATAATAATTCAACTCGAATCTCGACAAAAATAGGGATCAAAGTAATTGAATGAAATTCAACAAAAACGGGTTATTGGTTAATATTAAGGGTAAGTCAAAGAATAGGTTGTTAGGCTCAATGGGGTTCACTAGGGGTTAATTTATGGAGGTAGGCTTTTGTGGAGTAAGTGGGCTAAATCCTAGGTGCCTTTATCATTTCAGTATATCAAATCAATGATGTTGTAACACCCTACACCCCTGTCCGTCGCCGGAATAGGGTATAAGGTATTACAAAACTAAATACAATCTACCGAGGTTCATGGTTACATGCTAGGCGTGAATTCATTGAGTTCTATAGTCGAATATAGCACTTGTAGGTCGGTTCGATCAATACATCATATCTCATTAAAATCCTTCTATAAGCATGCTAGCGAATCTCTACCTTGTAGCTACTAACAATTTGGCTAAATCGAACATTTCAATAACCGGACATCATATTAGAAATTCATCACATGTTGGGTACTAACTAAATATCATGCCACAACATCGAATCATATGAGAATCATCCAAACACATATAATCAAACTCGAAGACTAAGCAAGCCATTTTCGCATGGCTAGAAATATTTACAACTCAAAATGAAGTTTGATTCAACCGAAGGAGATTAGCCTATACATGCCATTGATCCAAAACAACCATTAACTGTACCAAAATAACAGCGATAGTGTAGGTGATTAAGGCTTCAATCCCCGAGTCCGTAGCTTCCAAAAAGAGATCTATAAAACAGAGAAAACAAGGGAAACGGAGTAAGCATTTCAATGCTTAGTAAGTTTTAAGCAATGACAATAGATAAAGCATCAAATTATAGCATAGTTGTTCGTATCTTTGTTTCCCTCCTCTTTTAGGTAAGTCACCTTTCAACCAAACATATACATTCACATCGTATACGAAAGTGGATAGCTTTCACTTATAGTAAACTCACTTAAACATACACATGTCACAAAAATTCACATAACACTTCACATAGGCCAATTGTACTTATACCATATTAATAATCTCATTTCATGAACACATATGAAATCACATAATGACCTTAATATTCGGTCCAAAAATCCAGCTTGCATATAAGCCAAAGGTACATACCTGTATAACTTAACACTTTCAGCGCAATTCATTAGCGATCGTTACCTTGAAGACCATTAGTCTTAGGCTTTACTCGCATCATCATCGAGATCTTTAGCTCGGGTAAATCCCCATGCATAGCCATCGAGCCTCTACCCCGGATATAATCTCAGCATATAGCCTTCGGGTCTTAACCCGGACATCGTCTCTGCCTATAGCCTTCAGGTCTTAACCCGGACATAGTCTCCACATATAGTTAGCGGGGCTTAATCCCGAATTCACATCACAAATTCCCATACACATATATATTCGCATGTTGCCAAGTTTCACATAGCAATATTGCACTTGTTATTCAATCAATTCATTTGCATACAAACATATAACATGCTCCTCGACTTTATATCATAAATATATATATTTCAAATCTTATACATGTATACTCTTCTTTTCTAGACTTTCGGCCCACTGATCAAACATACATAAGCAATGCATTTCAAATCTCAATTTCGGTCCTTTTCTCTATGAGCCATTCGGCTATATAGCAAACATGAATAAAGTTTCTTTCTCAATGGGACATTGTTCAAATATCAGCATGTATATCATGGCATTTTAATTTAATTACCAAGTTCAATTACTCAAAACTTACCTTGAATTTTCCCGAGAAATTTCGAGTTGGCTATTCGACCACTTTAGCCTTCCCTTTATCCGAACTCGTCCCTCTATGCTCTTGAGCTAAATAAAACATTTAATTCTATTAATCCTTATTCAAGCATCTCAATGAATCATTTTCACTTATAGTCAAATAATACATGCATATTCTTCTTATTACAAAACACACACGCACGTTCGGTCATTTCACATACATATCATAAGTCGCAACAAGCTGATTTTCTGCACAGCATTCAATAATTTACTCATAACTGGAGCTACGAAACTCCAAATGAAGTGTCGTTAATTTTTCATGAAAATAGACTCATTGATCTTTCATCCATAAAATTTTCATAATTTTTGGTTTGGCCAATCAATACCAGAATTTTCTTAAAGTTTCTCTATTTCACTGTTTGATTAAACTGACCACTCTATACTACGAACCGAATTTCTCCTTGTACAGAGTTCAAAATGTGTCCTGGCCTATTCCATTCGAAACTAGACTCATTAAGGAGTCTAAGCATATAAATTTTTCCCCATAACAATTTTTATACAATTTATGGTGATTTTCTAAAAACAGAGCAGGGGACTTCGGAGTCAATCTGACACTGTCTCACTCTACTCTAAAAATCTATTTATCGGAAATTCCTTTGCTTACAAAGTTTCTTTTATCAGAAACTAGACTCATTAAGCTTTAATCACACAATTTATTCAGCCTCTAATTCCACTCTCACAATTTATAGTGATTTTTCCAAAACACGTTACTGCTGCTGTACCAAGCAGATTTATACAAAATTCACTCTTTAAAGTTCTTACCCACATAATTAAAACATAACATTACAAGGCATCATTTAAAGAAGTCATTGATCTTAACATATAAATATACATAATTCACATTCGTTTTAATCAAAGAATTCATGCACATGGCCGAATAGGTCATTTCTTTAACCAAGAAGCTCCCACAACCACAAATTGATCAATTAGTCTAACTACCCTTTTCTAATGCATACACACTAAGGCCATTCGGCCATATGTCCAGCATGGACCTTTATTCAAAACCATCTCCTAAACTTTAACTAACATTTTATAGCCTTCCATCCAATACTTTGATTCAAATTCGGCAAGTATACAAACTCATACTAGCAATTTAATTAGAACTCCCCAATTTGCACAAGTTTTATACCCCACTCTAATTGCCGAATTCAACTTACTCGTTTAAGTCACCTATGACCATAATTCATTAATCAATTTCCAAGGTTCATTCGGCCATCACAAGGACACATAAAATTTAGCTAACAATAGCACCAATCTAGCATAAATGGCCGAAAGTCCCAAATAAAAAAAAAATCATTCATTCAATTTTCAAGGATTTATGCAAGCACAATTAAATTTATTCAATTGCCACCTAATTCCATCTATTCAAAGATCAATTTAACCAATTAAGCAAGTACTACAAATGTTGAGCACTACCTTGACCGAATGCTTCATGTGATTCAATAAGCAACATTTTATCTATCTCTTGATTCAAGTCCTTAATCGGCATTCATTCTAACATATACTAACATTTACAAATATAATTTCCAAAATTAAACACTACCTCCCTTTACTCCAAGATAGCCGAATGAAGTTTCACTCCTTTTGTGCCACCTATAGCAAATTTAACTAGCTCCTACTCTTATATATCAAGTTAAAGATCAAATCTCACAACCTTCTTACAAAAATCTCCAATTTAGAATCGAAATTTAGAAGTAGGAAGCTAAGCATACAAACCAATTCAATCTATTCACAAATCTTCATAAGTAAACATCTACCTAGCTCAAACAACATCCAAATTCTATTATTTTACACAAACTTTTAATTAAACAAGATTTTCCCACCTATTCTCCTATGGCCGAATATTGAGAATGATATAAACTCAAAAACTTTCACAAGAGTCATGTGAAGAGCTTGGTTTTCATTTCAAAATCACAAATACTACAATTTTTTTTTTCATGGAAAACTCACCTTGATTTAGGGTCTTCAATGGCCGAATACCCTATCTTCTCTTCTCCTTTTCCTCTTCAACAATCGGCCATTAGAGAATAAGATGGAGAAACTTTGTTTTTTTCACCCAAAATCCTTATTTTATTTCCTTTATTAATTCAATTTTATGACAACTAATTTCTTATTTCAATTATTATTAATTAGCAACAAACAAGGTACAAAATGACAAACTAGATCATCATTACCCTCCACTATCATAAAAGTGGGTAATTTGACATGCAAATCCCTTATTTTGCATGCATGCATTAACTAGTCTTCACACATTTGTCTAGCACATTTCCAAAGTTCACTACTAAGTCCTTTTTAGTAAAATTCAAATGTATAACTCTAAATCGACACACCAAACATGTCACACCTGAATTTACACATATTATAGGCATCAAAATGAATATTAAATATATTTTATGCCTCGGTTTTGTGGTCCTGAAACCACATTCCGACTAGGGTCGTTTTAAGACTGTCACAACTCTCCCCCACTTAAGAAATTTTCGTCCCCGAAAATTCTTACCGGAAAATAAGTTTGGGTAACGTTCTTTTATTGAATCCTCAAGCTCCCAAGTAGCTTCTTCGACCCCGTGTTTGAACCACAACACTTTCACTAACGAAATCCTCTTATTCCGTAACTCTTTAACTTCGCGTGCCAAAATACGAATTGGTTCCTCCTCGTAACTCATATCAGATCGAATCTCAATGTCAGACGGATTAATCACATGTGATGGGTCGGACCTATATCGTCGGAGCATCGAAACATGAAAAACGTTGTGGATCTTTTCAAGTTCGGGAGGCAAAATCAATCGATATGCCACCGGTCCAATCCGTTCAGATATTTCTATGGTCCGATGAACCTCGGACTCAATTTGCCCTTACGGCCAAATCTGAGCACCTTTTTCCAAGGTGATACTTTAAGGAATACTTTATCTCTGACCTGATACTCGATATCTTTTCGCTTTAAATCCGCGTATGACTTTTGACGATCTGAAGCTGCCTTAAGACTATCTCGAATCACCTTTACCTTCTGCTCGGCATCCCTAACCAAATCAACCCCAAAGATCTTACTTTCACTGAGCTCGGTCCAAAACAACGGGGTACGGCATTTGCGACCGTACAAAGCCTCGTAAGGTGCCATCTTGATGCTCCATTAGAAACTGTTGTTGTAAGCGAATTCAATCAAAGGCAAATACCGTTCCCACGAACCACTAAACTCAAGGACACAACATCTCAACATATCCTCGAGTATCTGAATTACTCGTTCTGATTGACCGTCCGTCTGAGGATGGAACGCGGTATTAAAATGTAGCTTAGTACCCAGAGAATCTTATAGTTCCTTCCAAAATCGCGATGTAAATCTCGGGTCTCTATCCGATACAAGAGAAATGGGGACCCCGTGCAATCTAACGATCTGTGAAACATACAACTCCGCTAGCTTATCAAGTGAGTAATCCGTACGCACGGGTATAAAATGGGCGGATTTAGTTAATCGGTCTACGACAACCCAAATCGCATCCTTCTTGCTCGGTGTCAACGGTAGCCCAGATACGAAATCTATTGTGACTTTATCTCATTTCCACTCGGGAATCAAAATCGGTTGCAACAAACCCGATGGCACCTGATGTTCCGCTTTTACTTGTTGGCATATCAGACACTTCGACACAAAATTTGAGATGTCTCGTTTCATACCATGCCACCAATACTGACGTTTCAAATTATTGTACATTTTGGTGCTTCCCGGATGAACTGACATTCGGCCATTGTGAGCTTCATCTAAAATCACCGAAACCAACTCTGAACTTCTCGGTATACATACTCGGCCTCGAAACCTCAAACAATCATTGTCGTCAACTTGAAACTCAGGATCCGCATTTACATCGCATTGAGCTCGCTTGGCAATTAAATCATCATCTGCTTTTTGAGCCTCACAAACTTGTCATAGAAACACCGGTTTCGCTTTTAATTCCACTATCATCACACCATCATTAGCTACCGATAAATGCACATTCATTGCTCGTAGAGCAAGCAATGATTTCCGGCTAAGAGCGTCAGCAACTACATTCGCTTTCCCCGGGTGATAGTCGATGACAAGTTCGTAATCCTTTAGCAATTCCAGCCAACGTCTCTGTCTCAGATTCAAGTCTCTTTGCGTCATCAAGTATTTGAGGCTTTATGGTCGGAGAAGATATGACATTTCTCACCAAAAAGGTAATGACGCCAAATCTTCAGAGCAAACACAATAGCAGCTAATTCGAGATCGTGATCGGATAGTTTTTCTCATGAGGCTTTAACTGTCTTGAAGCGTACGCAACAACTCTGCCCTCTTGCATCAAAACACACCCCAAGCCATTCAAAGACGCGTCACTATAAACCACAAACTCTTTACCGGATTCAGGCTGAACTAATACTGGAGCTTCCGTCAATAGGGCTTTCAATTGGTCGAAACTCTTTTGGCACTTCTCGGACCATTCGAATTTAACATCTTTCTGCAATAGCTTCGTCAACGGGGTTGAGATCATTGAGAAGTCTTTCACAAATCGTCGGTAGTACCCAGCAAGTCCCAAAAAGCTTCGGACTTCGGAGACATTTCTAGGAGGCTTCCAATCAAGGATAGCAGATATTTTATTCGGATCAACTCGGATCCCCGTAGCAGACACTATATGTCCCAGAAAGCCAACCTCGCGCAACCAGAATTCGCACTTGCTGAATTTCGCATACAACTGGTTATCACGTAAAATCTGTAGCACAAGTCTTAAATGCTCGGCATGCTCAATCTCATCGCGAGAATAAACCAAAATGTCATCGATAAACACAACCAAATCGATCTAGGTACTGCTTAAACACTCGATTCATCAAATCCATGAAAAGAGCGGGGGTATTAGTCAGCCCAAACGGCATCACTAAAAATTCGTAGTGTCCGTTCCTCGTTCTGAAAGCAGTCTTGGGCACGTCTGAGTCTCGAACTCGCAACTGATAATAGCCGGATCGCAAATCAATCTTCGAAAACACTGAGGCTCCCTTTAACTGATCGAATAAGTCGTCGATACGAGGCAACAGATACTTATTCTTTATAGTCACCTTGTTCAACTGCCGATAGTCGATACACATTCTCAAAGTCCCGTCTTTCTTTTTCATGAACAAAACTGGTGCACCCCAGGGTGAAAAGCTCAGTCTTGCGAAACCTCTATCAGTCAACTCTTGCAACTGAGATTTCAACTCTTTCAACTCTGTCGGAGCCATACGATATGGAGCAATTGAAATCGGAGTTGTACCCAGAACCAGCTCGATGCCGAACTCAACCTCTCTAACAGGCGGTAATCCCGGCAATTCTTCAGGAAATACGTCCGGATACTCACGAACCACAGGTACAGTCTCAAGCTTTAGTTCAGATATTTTGCTATCTAAAACATAAGCAAGATAAGCCTCGCAACCCTTTTTCATAAATTTCTGAGCCAACATAGAAGATATTACCGCCGGCAGCCTGTTTAAATCCGTAGACTCAATCCGAATTATCTCATTAGTCAAACATCGTAAATCAATAGACTTTCGTTTGTAATTCACTACCGCATCATGCACAGTCAACCAATCCATTCCGAGAATAACATCGAATTCGTCGAATGGAAAAAGCATCAAATCGGCCGAAAACCAGGAATTCCGAATCATAAGGGGACATTTCTTACACACTCTATCAACTAAAACACAACGACCCAAGGGATTGGACACTCAAACCATAAACTCAGTAGACTCAATAGGGAGAGTCTTACTGGATGCCAAGATTTCACATACATATGAATGAGTTGAACCGGGGTCAATCAAAGCAATTACATCAGTATCAAAGAGAGTGAAAGTACCGGTGATAACATCGGGCGAAGAGGCATCCTCTCGTGCTCGAATAGCGTAAGCCCTAGTAGGAGCATGAGCCTTGGATCTTGTCGTGGCATCTTTAAACCTTCTCTGACCACCGCTAGCATTTCCCGGATTTCTAGGTGGCCTACCTCGAGCTGAAGTAGTATTCGGTTTCCCACTCTGGTTCACATTTTGCTCGGACCATCTGGGGAAATCTCTTATAAAGTGATCAGCCGACCCGCATTTATAACAGGAGTGATCATGAAACCTGCAGCTCCCTGAATGCCATTTTCCACAATACTTGCACTCGGCTCTGTCTCGACGGTCGTTCCCAACACTAGCAGCAGAAGTGGCACGTGAACTCATAGGGGGTCGATCACGGTCTCGTCTAGAAAAACCCGAAGTAGCAGATGGTCTGTCCGATTCACTTCGAAACTTCTTTGAGGATTTTTGAGTAGACCTCCCAGAAGATCTCTTACGGAACTCTCTGGCTCCGCTATCAGCTTTTCTCTTTTCGTTTTGAAGCTCTTCGGCCTTGTAGGCTCGCTCGACAAGAACAACGAACTCTTGAATTTCCAGAATGCCAACCAGTAGTTTGATGTCTTCATTTAACCCGTCCTCGAAGCGTTTACACATAATAGCTTCGGATGATATACACTCGCGAGCATATTAGCTAAGTCGTACGAATTCCCTCTCATACTCGGTTACTGACATTCGGCCTTATTTAAGCTCGAGGAATTCCTTCCGTTTCTGATCGATAAATCTTTGGCTGATATACTTCTTACGGAATTCAACTTGGAAAAACTCCCAACTAACTCGCTCTCTTGGCATGACGGAAACCAATGTGTTCCACCAATAGTAGGCAGAATCACGCAGCAGAGATACGGCACATTTCAAGCACTCATCAGGCGTACATGACAACTCATCGAACACACGGATTACATTATCGAGCCAAAACTCGGCCTGCTCAGCATCATCTTCAACTGTAGCCCGGAACTCTTCGGCCCCGTATTTTCTAATTTTGTCAACTGGGGGTTTACTCAATCTCACAGGGTCGGTGTCAGGAGGAGCTACAGGGGTCGAAAGTGGGTTATTCGGGGGAGGAGGTTGTGGAACAGCCGGATTAGTTCGTAGGAATTGAGTGAACCAATCATTCATCATTGCATAAAGGTTCTGCCTCATGTCATCATCTCAACGACTGGCATTCGACTGTGAGTCGATTGGCGCGGTCCCTTGCGCAGGAGCGGCCGCTACACTCTCAATATCTTTTGCTACGGCTCGATCGGGATCAGAATCCATTACTATACGAAAAACACATTTCAAATGTCAGAAATCACCACACTATCGCATTATCACAAAATGGCATGTATAGCTATACTCACCCACGCTACGTTAGTCCGAGAATCGACTAAACCTGGCTCTGATACCAATAAAAAATGTAACACCCTACACCCCTGTCCGTCGCTGGAATAGGGTATAAGGTATTACAAAACTAAATACAATCTACCGAGGTTCATGGTTACATGCTAGGCGTGAATTCATTGAGTTCTATAGTCGAATATAACACTTGTAGGTTAGTTCGATCAATACATCATATCTCATTAAAATCCTTCTATAAGCATGCTAGCAAATCTCTACCTTGTGGCTACTAACAATTTGGCTAAATCGAACATTTCAATAACCGGACATCATATTAGAAATTCATCACATGTTGGGTACTAACTAAATATCATGCCACAACATCGAATCATATGAGAATCATCCAAACACATATAATCAAACTCGAAGACTAAGCAAGCCATTTTCGCATGGCTAGAAATATTTACAACTCAAAATGAAGTTTGATTCAACCGAAGGAGATTAGCCTATACATGCCACTGATCCAAAACAACCATTAAATGTACCAAAATAACAGCGATAGTGTAGGTGATTAAGGCTTCAATCCCCGAGTCCGTAGCTTCCAAAAAGAGATCTATAAAACAGAGAAAACAAGGGAAACGGAGTAAGCATTTTAATGCTTAGTAAGTTTTAAGCAATGACAACAGATAAAGCATCAAATTATAGCATAGTTGTTCGTATCTTTGTTTCCCTCCTCTTTTAGGTAAGTCACCTTTCAACCAAACATATACATTCACATCGTATACGAAAGTGGATAGCTTTCACTTATAGTAAACTCACTTAAACATACACATGTCACAAAAATTCACATAACACTTCACATAGGCCAATTGTACTTAGACCATATTAATAATCTCATTTCATGAACACATATGAAATCACATAATGACCTTAATATTCGGTCCAAAAATCCAGCTTGCATATAAGCCAAAGGTACATACCTGTATAACTTAACACTTTCAGCGCAATTCATTAGCGATCGTTACCTTGAAGACCATTAGTCTTAGGCTTTACTCGCATCATCATCGAGATCTTTAGCTCGGGTAAATCTTCATGCATAGCCATCGGGCCTCTACCCCGGATATAATCTCCGCATATAGCCTTCGGGTCTTAACCCGGACATCGTCTCTGCCTATAGCCTTCGGGTCTTAACCCGGACATAGTCTCCACATATAGTCAGCGGGGCTTAATCCCGGATTCACATCACAAATTCCCATACACATATATATTTGCATGTTGCCAAGTTTCACATAGCAATATTGCACTTGTTATTCAATCAATTCATTTGCATACAAACATATAACATGCTCCTCAACTTTATATCATAAATATATATATTTCAAATCTTATACATGTATACTCTTCTTTTCTAGACTTTTGGCCCACTGATCAAACATGCATAAGCAATGCATTTCAAATCTCAATTTCGGTCCTTTTCTCTATGAGCCATTCGGCTATATAGCAAACATGAATAAGGTTTCTTTCTCAATGGGACATTGTTCAAATATCAGCATGTATATCATGGCATTTTAATTTAATTACCAAGTTCAATTACTCAAAACTTACCTTGAATTTTCCCGAGAAATTTCGAGTTGGCTATTCGACCACTTTAGCCTTCCCTTTATCCGAACTCGTCCCTCTATGCTCTTGAGCTAAATAAAACATTTAATTCTATTAATCCTTATTCAAGCATCTCAATGAATCATTTTCACTTATAGTCAAATAATACATGCATATTCTTCTTATTGCAAAACACACACGCACATTCGGTCATTTCACATACATATCATAAGTCGCAACAAGCTGATTTTCTGCGCAGCATTCAATAATTTACTCATAACTGGAGCTACGAAACTCCAAATGAAGTGTCGTTAACTTTTCATGAAAATAGACTCATTGATCTTTCATCCATAAAATTTTCATAATTTTTGGTTTGGCCAATCAATACCAGAATTTTCTTAAAGTTTCTCTATTTCACTGTTTGATTAAACTGACCACTCTATACTACGAACCGAATTTCTCCTTGTACAGAGTTCAAAATGTGTCCTGGCCTATTCCATTCGAAACTAGACTCATTAAGGAGTCTAAGCATATAAATTTTTCCCCATAACAATTTTTATACAATATATGGTGATTTTCTAAAAACAAAGCAGGGGACTTCGGAGTCAATCTGACACTGTCTCACTCTACTCTAAAAATCTATTTATTGGAAATTCCTTTGCTTACAAAGTTTCTTTTATAAGAAACTAGACTCATTAAGCTTCAACCACACAATTTATTCAGCCTCTAATTCCACTCTCACAATTTATGGTGATTTTTCCAAAACACGTTACTGCTGCTGTACCAAGCAGATTTATACAAAATTCACTCTTTAAAGTTCTTACCCACATAATTAAAACATAACATTACAAGGCATCATTTAAAGAAGTCATTGATCTTAACATATAAATATACATAATTCACATTCGTTTTAATAAAAGAATTCATGCACATGGCCGAATAGGTCATTTCTTTAACCAAGAAGCTCCCACAACCACAAATTGATCAATTAGTCTAACTACCCTTTTCTAATGCATACACACTAAGGCCATTCGGCCATATGTCCAGCATGGACCTTTATTCAAAACCATCTCCTAAACTTTAACTAACATTTTATAGCCTTCCATCCAATACTTTGATTCAAATTCGGCAAGTATACAAACTCATACTAGCAATTTAATTAGAACTCCCCAATTTGCACAAGTTTTATACCCCCCTCTAATTGCCGAATTCAACTTACTTGTTTAAGTCACCTATGACCATAATTCATTAATCAATTTCCAAGGTTCATTCGGCCATCACAAGGACACATAAAATTTAGCTAACAATAGCACCAATCTAGCATAAATGGCCGAAAGTCCCAAATAAAAAAAAAAATCATTCATCCAATTTTCAAGGATTTATGCAAGCACAATTAAATTTATTCAATTGCCACCTAATTCCATCTATTCAAAGATCAATTTAACCAATTAAGCAAGTACTACAAATGTTGAGCACTACCTTGACCGAATGCTTCATGTGATTCAATAAGCAACATTTTATTTATCTCTTGATTCAAGTCCTCAATCGGCATTCATTCTAACATATACTAACATTTACAAATATAATTTCCAAAATTAAACACTACCTCCCTTTACTCCAAGATAGCCGAATGAAGTTTCACTCCTTTTGTACCACCTATAGCAAATTTAACTAGCTCCTACTCTTATATATCAAGTTAAAGATCAAATCTCACAACCTTCTTACAAAAATCTCCAATTTAGAATCGAAATTTAGAAGTAGGAAGCTAAGCATACAAACCAATTCAATCTATTCACAAATCTTCATAAGTAAACATCTACCTAGCTCAAACAACATCCAAATTCTATTATTTTACACAAACTTTTAATTAAACAAGATTTTCCCACCTCTTCTCCTATGGCCGAATATTGAGAATGATATAAACTCAAAAACTTTCACAAGAGTCATGTTAAGAGCTTGGTTTTCATTTCAAAATCACAAATACTACAAATTTTTTTTTTCATGGAAAACTCACCTTGATTTAGGGTCTTCAATGGCCGAATACCCTATCTTCTCTTCTCCTTTTCCTCTTCAACAATCAGCTATTAGAGAATAAGATGGAGAAACTTTGTTTTTTTCACCCAAAATCCTTATTTTATTTCCTTTATTAATTCAATTTTATGACAACTAATTTCTTATTTCAATTATTATTAATTAGCAACAAACAAGGTACAAAATGACAAACTAGATCATCATTACCCTCCACTATCATAAAAGTGGGTAATTTGACATGCAAATCCCTTATTTTGCATGCATGCATTAACTAGTCTTCACACATTTGTCTAGCACATTTCCAAAGTTCACTACTAAGTCCTTTTTAGTAAAATTCAAATGTATAACTCTAAATCGACACACCAAACATGTCACACCTGAATTTACACATATTATAGGCATCAAAATGAATATTAAATATATTTTATGCCTCGGTTTTGTGGTCCCGAAACCACATTCCGACTAGGGTCGTTTTAAGACTGTCACAGATGTGGTCTCGACATGTATAATCAAAGCAAGTTCTAGAATAACAAATCAGTATTGACTCACTCAAAACAATAATAAAAGTGAGCACGAAAGAATGTACGCTCAAAAGGCTCAAAAAATCTCACCAGAATTATGGCTTTTGATGTCAATCCTGCGAATTTCAAATCTCAAGATAACACTTAAAATTTAGGAAAATAACTTATGAAAAAAAATAGGGTTCTCAAAAATTTCAACTTATCATGCTTGATTCCCTAATGTTTTAAAGTTTGAATAATCAAAGTACAAGCACCTATGTCTTAATTCTCACATATCAATAAAAATCATAAATCAATCAGAATATATTCCGAATAGGAGGTTGAAGATAATGCAAAGAGTGAAAGTGAGAATTTGAGAACAATGCAAAATGTTAGTAAAAAAAAAGTTCAGGGATTTCAAAAAGAGTGTAAAGACTGAAAGTAAATTCCCCCCCACACTTAAGGTGTACATTGCCCTCAATATACAAAGATAACATTAATAGCAATAAAAGCACAAGATCATAAGATAGGGAAAGGAATGAAAACTCCCTACTTTGGATGCATTAGTGAGGTAGTGGTGCCTACAGAGTGTCTGGGACAAAGAAAGATGCGGAGGTAGATACTCCGGTGATGGTAGTATTTGTTTGTCCACAACTTTCATGCTGTGAGTGTCGGCTTTGGAGATGTCATCTTGGTGAGGATGTGGCAAGGTTCCCTTTAGAATTTAGATTTGAGCTGTAGAGCTCCTTTGAAACTGTGAAAGTAGTTATCATTTTTAGGGAATTTCAGGATTAGAAAAATTACTCGTTAGGAGGTAGCCGATAGGAAATGATTGAAAATAAAATAAACTATATCTAAGAATACTAATATTCAAATAATGAAAAAGGTAAAATGAAAGAAAATAAAAGTAAAAGTAAAAAGGAAAATAAAGTGAGAAGAAAAGAAAAGGTAAAAATAGGGATCAGTGTTTAAATGAAAATTAAGATAAAAATAAAGTTAAGAGGAATAAAAATCTCTAATCCTCAGATGGATCACGCAGTGGCTGTGGTGAAGTGATGTGGAGGTGCTGGCATATCTGCTGTAATGTCGCATCTATGTGATCGAAGCGCTGGAAACCTTGCTGCTCAAATCAGGATAGGCGCTCAGATATGTCAGCATGAGAAGATGCCGCATAAACTGGTCAGCGAGGGGGTGGTGGCTCAGCTGGTGCATCATCCTCCGGTGGTGGCTGTGGTTGGACATCATTAGGAATATCCTCTGGATCCTCGGCCTCCTGGATGAGGCGGTATTGAAAAGGGTCGCCTCCTGGCCTCCGCTGGATCATCCTCATATGGTGCATAATCTGGATGCCCTGAGGGGACATCTGGCCAATCAGTGTTTATGAGGATGTCTGGGCCGCTGTGTTGAGGAGCCCGAAGTGACGGGCCAAGCGTGTAATGTACGGGCCCATGGATATGACGCCTTTACGGTGCCTCTCTGTCTGATGCTGGATTGCATGGGCGATGAAGTAGGCTAAGTCGATAACATGCACGTTTGCCATACACCACAGGAAGTAGGCATCGTGGGTGTTTACGACACCCGTGCTCTCGCGTCGTCCCGTTAATGTATGCGCGAGTAAAGAGTGAAGGTACCTCAGAGGTAGGACAAGGGCGGTCGCTTTGGAGCGACTAGGGTCGTATGTTGATGATGCAGGGACTAGGGCCTCCCAACACCTAGATGGTGATAGGTGGATATGGCGGTGAAGCTTGGAGAGATCCTCCTCTTCCAAAAATTGCTCGGTGTAGAGACTGAGGGCTATGCCAAACTCTGGGACACTGAGATGGTGTACGAGACCTCCCAAACGGAACTGGACTATTCCTGGATCATCGTTTCTGCTCATCACGGTCTGAAGATGGAATGTAGAGCAAAACTCGAGAGTGAGTTCTAAGTATGTAGGCTCTACAATTTGGAAAAACTGCTCTTATGGATCGGTCATCAATAGGGCCCAGATCTCATCTGTTAAGTGTATTTGCTCGAGGGCGGCCCAATCTATGCATCGGCCAGCAGTTACAAGGCGAGCTCAGAGTATTTGAAATCGTTCTTCCTGGGAGGCTTGTGAAAACTGGAGGAATGGATGGCGGTTCTCAGTAATGGGTCGCGAGGATGAACCACTAGGTCCCTTGCGTTTCTTTGAAGTGGGGACGATAGCTTTCTTACAGCCCGATGATGACATAGTACCTAAAAGTGCACAAAAAGTAAATTAGGGAAAACTTTAGGGAAACGCTGATTGAAATAAGCAATACTTAAGGAGAATCCACCTAGACTTCACTTGTTATTGGTTCTTAAGCTAGAGGATTTATTCACTTGACTTGATCTGTAGAGATCCGTAATTTATGCTAAACCCTCTATCGAGGCGAAGAGCAACTAGGCCTCGGCTGTTAACTAAAGTTTCTTTATTAATTAACACCCTAGGTTGCATTAATTCGATCTATGGATCCCCCTATTAGGTTTGACTCTAAGCCTGCAGATTTATGTTGCCCTATGTCTAGGGTTGCATGCAACTCTGCTTAATTATGGTAGATCTACTCTTATCACAGGGATTTTTGCTCCTCTGCTTTAAGCACATCCATTTCTTGAATTAATACCTAGGCTTATTAACACAAGATTTAAGCACACATAATTAAGAACAACTCAAGTATTTATCATATAACTCAAGAATAAATAATAACAAGATTCGTCTTAGGTTTCATCCCCCTCAAGTATTTGAGGGGTTTAGTTCATAATAAAGAAAGAAAACATCACAGAAGAATTAAGATAACAAAACATAAAGAACCCAAAAACCCCTGAAGGAATTTAGGGAGATCCTCTGTCTTGATGTAGAATTCTGGCTTCTGGGATGAATCAATCGGCTTCCCTTGGAGTAATTCCTTGCTTTCACTCCTTGTGTTGGCAGAAATATGGTGCTCTTTCTCGAGAGAAAAGAGTATATCTTTAGAGTTGCCTCTTGGGGTCTTTATATAGAGTTTAGAATGGCTTTCTTAGCCCCTAAGTATCCAAATCCAAGTGAAATTCCTCTTTCTCACGACTAGAACATGCCTGTGTGCCACGCCCGTATGATTTCGACAAGAGGCCGTGCGTGAGACTGTTGAGGTGGCACGGTCATGTGCCCTGGCCATGCTTGTCGGGGGCTGGACCGTGTGGTCTTTGTGTGGCGCGACCGTGTGCCACGACCATGTGATGACCCCTTGAGCCGTGTCGATTACACATTTTGGGCCATTTTCATGGTTTTTCGCCCGTTTTCTGTTCTTTTCTCTTCCCTATGCTCTCCTGAGTATAAGATATGAAAAAGAAAGATTAACAGCACCAATTCTCACAAAATTAATGATAATCCATCCAAAATATAGGCTAAACATGAGGTAAAAATATGTATAATTTATTGTTTACCATTAACCATTTTAATAAAACATTTTGATTTATTAAAATAATTAATTTGGTCTTCACAACTTGAGAAAATGGGTTCGGGAGTCGATTACACATGAGGAAGGGTTAGCACCCTCGTGACACCCAAAATTGGTACCAAATTGATTAAAAATGTCCTTATGTTAAGAAAAAGCTTTGAAATATGATTTCTTTTAAAGCATTTGAGCGGCTTAAATTGGGTGGCAAGATTCTCTCGTTTCAAAGGAATACGGTATCACATCCAGCACGTTAGGACATGACCCTTTAAACCCTCGAAACCATGATCCAATCTTGTCCTAAAAACTCATACATTTGGAAATTACAAAAAGGGTGTTCACGTATTCGGTTCAACCAAAAAACGAAACCCAACACGTTAGGGCACGATTTCTCGGATTTTCAAACAGAGAACATTGCCTTATTTTAAAAATTAGAGAAGATGAGTGAAATCTAAAAAGGATATTCGGTTATTTGGTCAAACGAAAAATTGAAACCCAGCACGTTAGGGCACGATTCCTTGAATTTCCAAACACGAAATATTGCCTTATTTTCGAGAAATTATCGAATAAGCGATTAAAAAGTTGGTAAAGAATGAATTTATTTGATTTGCTCGGGCTAAAAAAGATGCATCTAGTAAAGGCTCAAATGTATTAGAGTTTGGATCACAATACGATGACGAGAAATACAAGCATAGGATCAAACATGAAGCAATAATACATGGCAATGATGGCATACAAACGAATAATTCTATACGAAAGAACAACTTAAGAGATACACCATAGTAATAGTCTCACATCGACATTATGCGAATGTTAACAATAATATCCAAAATTTTATGAATTGAAAATAATTTCAAACGAAGTTTAAAACGAAATAAAAGACATAATACCATATAAACGAATTCAAAGCAAATCTCTTGCAATTAAAATAAATAATATACAAAAGTTTAGAAATAACTAAAAATATAATAAATTTTTAAGGCAAGCTATATATATAACTATATTTACAAGGAAATATGTATATATATAAATTTAAAATAAAATAAAACATGAAATAACATAAAAGCTAAATATTTAAATTATATAAAATAATTTTATGCAAAACGTATATATATACAAATAATTATTAGAAAATATTAAAACAGGCCAAATATAATTTAAAATGAAGTATCTAGATGAAAATATGTGAAATTATCTTAAATAAATGGTAAAACCGAAGTCTAATAAACCTTATATTAAAACAAGTTAGGAACAAAAAACATAAAAAACCTACAATAAATAATACATATAATATTTTTTAGTATCATATAATAAAACAGTTTAAAACTGAATAAATAAATGGGTTAAATAAGCCAAGGACTAGATTGAAAACAAAACAAAGTTTTAAGGGTAATCAGTAAATAAAACAATTATTAAAACTGGATTAGGGACTAAAATAAAGCGCGCATGAACTAGCAGGGCTCGAATGCGTAATTATTCCCAGCCTTTAAAACACTGCATTTAATGCAGACTAATTTGAAATAATATGCGAATAATAAGGCAAAATTAAAAGCAAAAAAAATAAAGACAAAGGGGCAATCGAACACTCATGTGCAATAGACGAACCAAACACGCAATAATCCCTCAGAGACCAAAGCACGCGGGTCATGGCTGTGCATGGGTCGGGTCATCGGGTCAAAGGCCTATACGGCACCGTTTTAGAGCCATTGAAACAGGCCCTAAACAGTGCCATTTCGTGCGTCGTTTAAGAGCCTAAAATAAACCCTAAAACTAATCCCTTATCACTAAGAAGAGAACAAAACACCCCCCGTTCACTCCCATATTCGGCCGATTAGAGAAAGAGACCTCCGACCGCCAATTTACCACGAAAATCGATGAACAGCGTCGTGCTAAGAGGGTCGATTTTCAACCTAAAATGCTCCCCAACCCTAGATCTAAGCCTTAAACGTTCAAAACCCCTTTGAAACTGGAAGAAAACGACAAACACTCTTCGTATTCAAATGCTGACTATCGCAATGAAGGTTCAATTTTTCTAAACTTTCTGTATCTAGATTATGAATGATGTGTTTGAGATAAGTAGACTGCAAAACTTTTTGTAATACCTTTGTTTTGCATGATTTTCTATTAGAAATCGTGAGAGAGTGTACAGTGGTTCTTTCGGCACTCTTTATAGCCAATTTTAGAGGAAAATACTAATAAAATAACGAAAAATACATATTGTTCGTCGCTGCTATTGCGTTTGTTTTGTGCTGTGTGTTTTTGTAGGTACGGAGCGCACTGGAGGCCGTTGTCGTGGCGCATACGGAGGCGAGGGCGTAGGCAGCTGGTATAGAGGCTGTGTGTATGTGGTGGTAAAGGCTCGCACGTGAGACACGCGTGAAGGGGCGCTGGTGGCCTTTGCGGCGCCTGAAACAACCCCTAGGGTTTTTAGCTGAAACTGTTTTAGAAAAATCGGCCTCTAGGTTTTTTTATTTTTTTGGGCTGATAATTTTGTATTTTAGGCCTATTGTTTTGGGCATTGATTTTGTAATTTAGGCTTAGAATTAATAATGGACATTGGACTCTCTAATTTGATTTTATTTATTTGTTTAATTAATTTGGGTTTTTGGGCCAAAATTGACTATTACAACATGTATAATCAAAGTAAGTTCTAGAGTAATAAATCAGTATTGACTCACTCAAAGCAATAATAAAAGTGAGCACGAAAGGATGTATGCTCAAAAGGCACAAAAATCTCACCAGAATTATGGCTTTTGATGTCAATCCTGCGAATTTCAAATCTCAAGATAATACTTAAAATTAAGGAAAATAACTTATGAAAAAAATGGGGTTCTCAAAAATTTCAACTTATCATGCTTGATTCCCTAATGTTTTAAAGTTTGAATAATCAAAGTACGAGCACCTATGTCTTAATTCTCACATATCAATAAAAATCATAAATCAATTAGAATATATTCCTAATAGGAGATTAAAGATAATGCAATTGAGAACAATGCATCAGATTTTAGGGTTTTCACAAATAATATAATGCTTGAAAGTAAATTTCCCACCCACACTTAAGGTGTACATTGCCCTCAATGTACAAAGATAATATTAATAGCAAAAAAAGCACAAGATTATAAGATAGCGAAAGGAATGAAAACTCCCTGCTTTGGATGGATTAGTGTGGTAGTGGTGCCTACAGAGTGTCTGGAACAAAGGAAGATGCGGAGGTAAATACTCTGGTGATGGTAGTATTCGTTTGTCCAAAGCTTTTATGTTGTGAGTGTAGGGTTTGGAGATGTCATCTTGGTGAGGATGTGGCAAGGTTCCCTTTAGAATTTAGATTTGAGCTGTACAGCTCCTTTGAAACTGTGAAAGTACTTATCATTTTTAAGGAATTTTAGGATTAGAAAAATTACTCGTTAGGAGGTAGCCGATAGGAAATTATTGAAAACAAAATAAACTATATCTAAAAATACTAATATTCAAATAATGAAAAAGGTAAAATGAAAGAAAATAAAAGTAAAAGTAAAAAGGAAAATAAAGTGAGAAGAAAAGAAAAGGTAAAAATAGGGATCAGTGTTTAAGTAAAAATTAGGATAAAAATAAAGTTAAGAGGAATAGAAGTTCTAATCCTCAAGTGGATCAGGCGGTGGCGGTGGTGAAGTGATGTGAAGGTGCTGGCATATCTGCTGTAATGTGGCATCGATGTGGTCGAAGCGCTGGAAGCATTGTTGCTTAAATCGGGATAGGCGCTCAGATATGTTAGCATAGGTGGCTGCTGCATGAGATGGGCGGCGAGGGGGTGGTGGCTCGATAGGTGCATCCTCCTCTGGTGGTGGGACATCATCAGGAATGTCCTCAGGATCCTCGGCCTCCTGGATGGGACATCATCAGCGTCCGGGCCTCTACTGGATCATCCTCATATGGTGCATAATCTGGATGCCCTGAGGGGACATCTGGCCGATGAGTGTGTAAGAGGATGTCTGGGCTACTGTGTTGAGGAGCCTGAAGTGACGGGCCAAGCGTGTAATGTATGGGCCCATGGATATGACGCCCCTACGATGACGCTCGGTCTCGTGCTGCATGGCGTGTGCGATAAAGTAGGCGAGGTTGATGGGGTGCACGTTCGCCATGCTCCATAAAAAATAGGCGTCAAGGGTGTTGACGATGCCTGTGCTCTCCCGTCTACCTGTCGAAGTATGTGCGAGAAGAGCGTGAAGGTACCTCAATGACGGGGGGAGCGCGGTCGCCTTTGTGTGACTAGGGTCATAGGAGGGATAGCCTGGGGCGATGTTGCACCAACAATCTACGGGTTTGAGGTGGATGTGACGGGGAAGCGTAGGAAAGTCTTCCTCCTCCATGAACTGCTCTGTGTAGAGGCCGAGAGCTGAGCCAAACTCTGGTACACTAAGGTGGTGTACACAACCTCCTAAGCGAAACTGGACTGTACCGAGATCATCGAATTGGTTCATGACAGTCTGAAGATGAAAAGTGGAGTAGAACTCTAGAGTGAGTTCAATGTATGTGGGCTCTATGATCCGGAAGAACTGCTCCCAAGGATCCATCATTAGTAGGGCCCGGACTGAATCAGCAACGTTGACTTGCTCTAGCGCGTCCCAATCAACGCATCGACCGGCGCTCAAGGTACGTTCCCGTAAAATTTGAAACAAATCCTCTTGGGAGGTCTGGGTGAATGTTATGAACGGATGGCGAGCTTCGGAGGTGGGCCTCGATGATGAACTACCGGGCCCCTTTTATTTTTTGGAAGTTGAGGCAGCAGCTCTTTTGCCGCATGATGATGACATGATATCTAAAAATGAAATAACAAGCGTTAGTCCTAAAATTGAAATGAAATTGACTATATATGAAATACAATGAAGATTAAAATAACGATGTTCCTAAAAACATAAAATGGGGACTAACCTAAATAGTATAATTTATCCATGATATCAAAAATAGGCAACATGAGTATGTATTTATATTAAATGCATGAGAAAAGTGGCAATTAAGTGTGATTTTTATGTGGCATGCAATCATGAAATGTTCTATAATATTTTAGATTATTCATCCTAGTGTAACTAATTCCATGCTTGAATCAATTCTAAATTTAAATATAATCATGATATAAAAATAAATAAAATAGATTAGTAAAAATTAGAGAGAAAAATGAGAAAATAGAACCAAATGGGAGAGGTGCACAGTCGTGGGCAAGGAGTTGAACGGTCGTGGGGCACTTTCCACGGGTGTGGGATAGTCCTATACGAGCGTGGTGGTGTTTTGAGGATGGGCGGCGGCGTTTATGGTGGTTGGGGGAGAAAAATTTTAGGGTGGCCCCTATTTATAGTTTTTGGGTCACACGGGCATGGTACACACCCGTGTGACTCGGGTTTTGCCCGTGTGATTCAAAATTCGGTGGTTTTGGCTCACCTGGTTCAAAGTACACGCCCATGTTGGCCATCTCGCACAGCCGTTTACGTTCTCGTTCGCTTTTCACACGGTCGTGTGATAGGTCACATGACCGTTTGCGATGAGGTTTTCGTTATTCACACGGTCGTGTAGGTAGTTACACAGCTGTGTCTAAATCGACAGTGTTGGCCACGGCCTGGGGACACAGGCGTGTGGCTTTGTGTAAACCCGTGTCTAAGTTGAAAGGTTGCCACGGCCATGTCGCATGACCGTGTTGATTTGTCAGTAGATCGTGTTTTTGGGAAAATTGTGCTCTGTTTACACACGGCCTGGGTACACGATCGTGTCTCTGCTTTAAGTGTTCACACAGCCTTGGACACGCCCGTGGGCATGGCCGTGTGGTCCTAAAATTTTGCATTTAAAAAGGGTTAGTTGATGCATAAAAAATACTAAAATTAAAATTAAAAAGAAAAGTTACTAAGTTAGTGCTCGGGTTGCCTCCCGAGAAGCACTTATTTAGAGTCTAAGCTCAACTCTACCTGGATGTATCACGAAGGGATTTCGTGGAGCTGAAGCCCCTCCCTGTTATCTTTAAAATTCTCACCTCTATAGTGTTTAAGCCTATAGCCGTTTACCTTAAACGTACCGTGGTTAGGGTGAGTTACCTCAATCCTGTCGTAAGGAAAGACAGTTTGAACAGTGAATAGACCTGACCACCTTGACTTAAGTTTTTCAGGAAATAGTTTCAGCCTTGAGTTATAGAGTAAGACAAGATCACCTGTTTTGAACTGCTTAGGTTGTTTTAGTCATTTGTCATGACGTCGCTTCATGGCTTCCTTATATAGTCGTGAGCTCTCGTAGGCATTGCAACGCCATTCATCTAGCTCATTTAACTGCATTAATCTTTTCTCACCTGCAAGCTTAAAATCAAGGTTTAAAAATTTAATAGCCCAGAATACTTTATGTTCAAGTTCAAATGGCAGATGACAACTTTTTTCGTAAACAAGTTTATAGGGAGATGTACCTATGGGTGTTTTAAAAGCAGTTCTATAGGCCCATAAAGCATCGTCTATCTTTCTTGACCAATCTTTTCTATTTGTTTCTATTGTTTTCTCTATGATGCGTTTTAGTTCCCTATTTGTCACTTCGACTTGGCCACTGGTTTGTGGATGTGAAGGGGTAGCTATTTTATGGTGTACTCCATACCTTTTTAAAACTTTTTCAAATTGGGCATTGCAAAAATGGGTGCCCCTATCACTAATAATTATCATAGGTGTTCCAAATCGAGAGAAAAGTTTCTTCAAAAATCGTACTACCATTCTAGCATCATTAGTAGGTAAGGCTTGGGCTTCCACCCATGTTGACATATAATCTACTGCTACTAGGATGTACTTATTCCCAAATGAAGTAGGGAATGGACCCATGAAATCAATACCCCATACATCAAATATTTCGCATGAAAGTATATAGGTCTAAGGCATTTCATTATGTTGAGAAATATTACCTGTTCTCTGGCATTTATCACAAGAGGTCACATACCTGTTGGCATCCCTGAAAAGTGTAGGCCAGTAAAAGCCTGATTCGAGTACCTTATGAGCAGTTCTTGCTCCATTGTGATGTCCTCCTGTGGGTCTTGAATGGCAGTGATTTAAAATTTGGTATGCTTTTATTTTAGCAATGCATTTTCGAATAACCTGATCTGCACAAATTCGAGAAGGAAAAGGATCTTCCCAAAAGTAGTTTTTCACATCAGCGATGAATCGCTTCTTTTGCTGATGGGTCAGCCTTTTTGGGGTTATGTTAGCTGCTAAATAATTTGCAAAATCAGCAAACCAAGGAACTGCTATATCTGCTAAGGCTAGGAGTTGTTCTTCAGGAAACAAGTCGTTTATTTTATTGAGGTAGTTGGGTTGTGTGTTTTCTAGTCTTGAAAGGTGATCTGCTGCCAAGTTTTCAGCTCCTTTCTTATCCTTTATTACTAAATCGAATTCCTGTAACAATAGAATCCATTTTATTAATCGAGGTTTTGCATTAGTTTTAGTTAAAAGGTAGCGAAGAGCGGAATGGTCAATATAAACAATGACTTTTGACAAAATCAAATAAGGTCTGAATTTGTCAAATGCAAAAATAACAACTAGCAATTCTTTTTCTGTGGTAGAATAGTTTGCTTAAGTGGTTGTCAAAGTTCTGCTAGCATAATAAATCAGCAAACTGCACCTACTGCAAAATCACTTGCATCACACATTAGTTCAAAAGGTAGATTCCAATCAGGTGAAATCATAATCGGGGCATTGACTAACTTTTCCTTAAGAGTGTTAAAAGATTCTAAACATTCTTGGTCGAAATTGAAAAGCACGTCTTTTTCTAGTAATTTTGTTAAAGGCTTAGCTATTTTAGAAAAATCTTTAATAAATTTGCGATAAAAACTGGCATGTCCTAAAAAGTTTCTTATAGCCTTAACCGAATTAGGGAGAGGTAATTTTTCAATGGTTTTAATTTTTGCTTTATCTACCTCTATCCCTTTACTAGAAATTTTATGTCCTAATACAATATCCTCTTGAACCATAAAGTGGCATTTTTCCCAGTTTAGCACTAAATTTGTCTCCTCACATCTTATCAAAACACGTTTTAAATTATTAAGACAGAGTTGAAAAGAATTACCGAAAACTAAAAAATCATCCATAAATACCTCTATGATGTCTTCCATAAATTCATTGAAGATAGCTAGCATGCATCGTTGAAAAGTAGCAGGAGCGTTACATAAACCAAAAGGCATTCTACGATTAGCAAACGTACCGTATGGACATGTGAATGTCGTTTTCTCCTGATCTTCTGGAGCTATCGGGATTTGGAAGTAACCAGAGAGGCCATCTAGGAAACAATAATACATGTGACCTGATAAGCTTTCCAATATCTGATCAATAAAAGGTAAGGGAAAATGATCTTTTCGAGTTGCGTCATTTAGCTTTCTATAATCAATGCAAACTCTCCATCCAGTGACTGGTCTTGTAGGTATTGACTCTTTTTTTTCATTAGACACCACGATCATGCCTCCTTTTTTAGGAACAACCTGCATAGGACTTACCCAAGAACTGTCAGAAATAGGATAAATAATGCCTGCATCTAGAAGTTTAATTACCTTGGCTTTTACGACTTCCTTCGTGTTGGGATTCAATCGTCTCTGAGCTTGCACCGATGGTTTATATTCATCTTCCATTAAAATTTTATGGGTGCAAAAAGAAGGATTAATTCCCTTAATATCTGAAATTTTCCAAGCTATAGCCTGCTTGTACTCCCTTAACACATGGAGTAGTTCCCCTTTTTCTGCAATGCTCAAATCTAATGCGATAATAACTGGTAAAGTTGAATCTTCCCCTGAAAAGGCATATTCTAAATGATCTAGCAGTTGCTTTAACTCTAATTTAGGGGGTTCATCAATGGAAGGTCTCTATCTCAACTCATCATTCATCTTTATACTTTCATAACTTATATGTCTCGTGATAATTTCATTAGAATCTAACTCCTTTCTTACTTCTTCAATTTCACTGGTGGCTTCATCTTCCCCCTACCTTGAATAAGACACAGTTCCAACGTGTCTGCGAGAGAGAGTTCTTGAAAATTATCTTGAACAAAGTAATCAATAATATTAACAAAATAACAGGAATAATCTTATTCTTTAGAAAATCTCATGGCATCATAGATTTTAAAAATGACTTCTTCCTCACCAACTCTAAGTACTAATTTACCATCCCCTACATCGATAACAACTCTAGCAGTGGCTAAGAATGGACGTCCCAAAATTAAAGGTACATCAATATCCTCATGCATGTCGAGCACAACAAAATCAACAGGGAATATAAATTTATCTACCTGTACTAGCACATCTTCGATGATTCCCCTAGGATATTTAACAGATCTATCAGTTACTTGAATACTCATCCTAGTGGGCTTTGGTTCCCCTAGACCTAGTTGCTTGAACATTTTGTAAGGCATTAGATTGATGCTAGCACCTAAATCAGCTAAGGCTTTATCAATAATTAAACTACCAATTAAACAAGGAATAGTAAAACTCCCTGGATCTTTCAGTTTTGTCGGTAGTTTATTTTGGAGAATAGCTGAGCATTCCTCGTTGAGTTTCACTGTGGCTAATTCTTCCAACTTCCTTTTATTTGCTAGAAGTTCTTTAAGGAACTTCGCGTACTTCGGCATCTGTGAAATTGCTTCAACAAAAGGTAAGTTAATGTGTAATTGTTTAAAAAGTTCAAGAAATTTACCGAATTGAGCGTCTGTACAGTCTTTCTTCAACTTTGCTGGACATGGAATAGGCAGTTTGTATTCCTTGAGTGTTGGTGGAGTGTTTTCCTTAGGTTCCTCTACCTTATCTCCTAGAGATTCTTGAACAGACTTCTTTTCTGGTTTAGCTAGTACTTTCCCATCTCTTAAAGTAATTGCTTTAACATGTTCTCTGGGATTTGGCTCAGTGTTACTTGGTAGTCCACCTTGTGGTCTCTCTGAAATTAATTTTGCAAGTTGACCGATTTGATTCTCAAGCCCTTGAATTGATGATTGTTGGTTTTTTAGTGCCGTTTCAGTGTTTTGAAAACGGGTTTCTGATGCGGCCATAAATTTGGTGAACATCTCTTCAAGATTCGACTTTTTCTCTTATTGTGGTGGTGGCTGCTGAAATCCTAGAGGATGCTGTTGTCTTTGATTTCCATGTCCTTCCCATGAAAAATTGGGGTGATTTCTCAACTTGCATTGTAAGTATTACTATAAGGGTTATTTTGAGGTCTAGAATTATTACCCATATAGTTGGCTTGCTCAGTTTCTATGCTGTGTCCATAAGATGAGTAGTCTGGATTGAACATATTTCCTGGGGTTGCGTCGCCCTACATCACTGGCTGTGCCTGTGTAGAACCAACAAAATTATCAAACATTTTATTTAGAAGTTCTACTTGGTTAGTAAGCATAGTGACAGCATCAATATTATAAACTCCTGTGGCTTTTGTCGGCTTTGTCCTCATGACTTGCCACTGATAGTTATTCAGTGACATCTCTTCAATAAATTCATAAGTTGCTTCGGGTGTTTTATTGTTGATTGTTCCTTCTGCAGCTGTATCAATCATTTTCCTTGTTGAAGGATTCAAACCGTTGTGAAAGGTTTGAACTTGTAGCCACAAAGGTAATCAATGATGAGGGCACCTTCTCAAAAGATCTTTGTATCTCTCAAAGGCATCGTAAAGTGCTTCTAAATCCATTTGCACAAAAGAAGAGATATCGTTTCGTAATTTAGCTATTTTAGCTGGAGGAAAATATTTAAGTAAAAATTTTTCGGTCATCTGTTCCCATGTAGTGATTGAGCCTCGTGGTAAAGAATTTAACCACTGTTTGGCTTTATTTCTCAAAGAGAATGGGAATAGCCTTAGACGAATGGCATCATCAGAAACGCCATTAATTTTAAAAGTATTACAAAGTTCCAAAAAGTTGGCTATGTGTGAATTTGGATCTTCATCCTATAAACCATCAAACTGCACAAATTGTTGTATCATCTGAATAGTGTTAGGTTTTAATTCAAAATTATTAGCAGCAATGGCAGGTCTAATAATGCTAGTTTGAGTGCCAGACAAACTAGGTTTAGCATAATCATACATAGTACGAGGAGCATCATCTTGATTCACTGGTTGCGAGGCTATTGCGGGAGGTGGTGAAATGTTTTGATTTGCTTCCATCTCTTTTGTAGGTTCTGGCTCTTGTTCTTGTCCTTGTTATGGATAATGTAGGCTTCTTCTGATCTCTCTACAAGTTCTGCGAACTGTCGTTTCTAAATCTTCGTCAAAAAGCAATGGTCCTGCTGGGTTGTTTCTAGTCATAAACTAGAAATACCTAGAAGGAAAAAGCAAAGAAAATTAAAATAAAATAAAAAAATAAAAATAAAAATAAATAAATATAGTAATGGCTAAAGTAATAGAAATTGAGTTTTTGTAATATTTTAGTTCCTCGGCAATAACGCCAAAAACTTGATATCGCGTGATATGTAGTAATAAAATTTATAAAAACTGATCACACCAAAAACTAACTAATATCACGATTTTAAGGCAAGCGCACCTATCGAACAATAGTATAGTTTAGTGGCAAGACTAAGTTATCGTACCCAAGGGAACTATAAGTACTAGTACTCACTTCCTTTCTATTATCTAACCTAAAAATAAAAGGGGTTTATGAAACTAATTCTAAAACTAAGCTAAGAATGCACAAAAAGTAAATTGGGGAAAAACTCTCGGGAAAGCTAATTGATATAGGCAATACTCAATGGAGAATCCACCTAGACTTAATTTGTTATTAACTTCTTGAGCTAGATGATTTCTTCACTTGACTTGATCCGTAGAGATCCCTAACCTATGTTAATACCTCCGTCGAGGATAAGAACAACTAATCCTAGGTTGTTTAACTAAGGTTTCTTTCTAGTTAACACCCCTAGTCTTGCATTAACTCCATCTATGGATCCCCCTATTATGTTTGACCCTAATCTGGCAGATTTATGTCGCCCTATGTCTAGGGTTGCATGCAACTCCGCTTAATTATGGTAGATCTACTCTTAAAATAGGGATTTTTGCTCCTCTGCCTAAGCACATCAACTTCTTGACTTAATACCTAGGATTATTAAACCAAGAATTAAGAATACGTAATTAAGAACAATTCAAGTATTTATCATATAATTCAAGAATGAATAATAACAAGATCTGTCTTAGGTTTCATCCCCCTCAAGTATTTGAGGGGTTTAGTTCATAATTAATAAAGAAAACATCTCAGAAGAAATAAGATAACAAAACATAAAGAACCCAAAAACCCCTGAAGGAATTTAGGGAGATCCTCTGTCTTGATGTAGAATTCCGGCTTCTGGGATGAACCAATCAGCTTCCCTTGGAGTAATTCCTTGCTTTCACTAGTTGTGTTGGCAGAAATATGGTGCTCCTTTTGGGAGAAAAGAGTACACCCTTAGAGTTGCCTCCTAAGGTCTTTATATAGAGCTTTGGGATGCCTTTCTTAGCCTCTAAGTATCCAAATCTGAGTGAAATTACACTTCCTCACGACAGGGACACGCCCGTGTGCCACGCCCGTGTGGTTTTGATAAGAGGCCGTGTACGGGCCTGTTGAGGGTGGCACGGCCGTGTGGCTTGGCCGTGCTTGTCGGGGCTAGGCCGTGTTGGACCTTATGTGGCACGGCCGTGTGCCACGGTCGTGTGGTGACTCCTTGGGCCGTGTTGTTTTTGCACTTTGGCCCATTTTCTTCGTTTTCGGCCCATTTTTTGTTCTTTTCTCGTATGCTCTCCTGAGTATTCAACATGAAATAGAAGGGTTAAGAGCATCAATTCTCACAAAATTGATAATAATTCATCCAAAATATAGGCTAAACATGAGGTAAAAATATGTATAATTTGTTGTTTATCAGAAACCTAACATTATTCAAATGATGCAGCAATTTGTTCAGTTTGATGGTTTGCAGGATGAGGATCCCAACACGCATCTAGCCAATTTCTTAGAATTTTGCAATACATTCAAAATAAATGGTGTTTCTGATGATGCCATTTGTCTTAGGCTATTCCCATTCTCCTTAAGAAACAAAGCTAAACAGTGGTTAAATTCTTTACCACGAGGGTCCTTCACTACATGGGAACAAATGACCGAGAAGTTTTTACTTAAGTATTTTCCTCCAGCTGAAATAGCTAAGTTACGGAATAATATTTCTTCTTTTGTGCAGATGGGTTTAAAAACACTGTACGATGCTTAGGAGAGATACATAGATCTCCTGAGAAGGTGCCCTCACCATGGACTACCTTTGTGGTTACAAGTTCAAACCTTTCACAACAGTTTGAATCCTTTAACAAGACAAATGATCGATGCAGCCATCGGATGAACAATCAACAACAAAACACCCGAAGTAGCTTACGAGTTTATAAAAGAAATGTCACTGAATAACTATTAGTGGCAAGCCATGAGGACAAAGCCGACAAAAGCAGCAGGAGTTTTTAATATTGATGCAGTCACAATGCTTTCCACTCAGGTAGAACTTTTAAATAAAAAGATTGATGGTTTTATTGGTTCTACGCAGGTACATTCAGTCATGCAGTGTGACTCAAACGTAGGAGAAGTGAGCAACCCAGAGTACCATCCCTATGGACATAGCACAGAAAATGAACAAATGAATTATATGGGTAATAATTCTCGACCTCAAAATAATCCTTACAGCAATACTTACAATGTAGGTTGGCGAGACCACCCCAATTTTTCATGGGGAAGACAAGGAAATCAAAGGCAACCACCTCCTCCAGGATTTCAACAACCTTTGTTCCAACAAGAGAGAAAGCCGAACCTTGAAGAGATGCTCACAAAATTTATCGCCGTATCAGAAACCTATTTCCAAAACACTGAAACGGCACTAAAGAATCAGCAAGCATCCATTCAAGGACTTGAAACTCAAATAGGCCAGCTCGCTAAGCTAATTTCTGAAAGACCGCAAAGTGGATTACCAAGCAACATAGAGACTAATCCTAAGGAGCAACTTAATATCGTAGATATAATAGATGAGGAAGGTTTAGCCAAAACCGTCCCAGAGCCATGTAAGGAGACTGTGATGCCAATGCTGTTAAGTTTTTAAGAGAGCTCTTGACAAATAAGCGAAAGCTAAATGAGAAATCTCATGTGGAGCTGAATGTAGTATGCTCAGCCATTTTACAGAATAAGCTACCCAACAAACTAAAAGATCCAGGGAGTTTTACTATTCCTTGTTTACTTGGTAGCTTAGACGCCAAAAATGCTTTAGCTGATTTAGGAGCTAGTATAAATGTCATGTCATTTAAATTGTTTAAGCAACTAGGTCTTGGTAACCCTAAACAAACTAAGATGAGCATCCAATTAGCTGATAAGACCATTAGATTTCCAAAGGGAATAATTGAAGATGTGCTTCTAAAAATTGATAAATTTATATTCCTAGTTAACTTTGTTGTTTTAGACATTAATGAGGATAGCAATGTACCCTTAATTCTAGGGCGTCCCTTTTTGGCAACTGCCAGAACCATAATTGATGTAGGAACAGGTGAGCTTACACTACGTGTAGGTGATGACAAAGTTACTTTACAAGCTCGAAACTCGATTAAGACTATTGATGATAAGAATATAGTTACGAGTCCTTGTAAAACCACTGATCTCACCACCTAACCTTCTACGACCCAACCACAGACAAGTCCATCCAAGGGAGACATACATGAAAAGTGAATACTTCAGATTAAGGAACTAGATGAGTGGCTAAACTATCACGAAAAGCCCAAAATATGCCACACCAACCCAGAGCATCACCAAGACGACCCTCAAGTAAAAACAAATCAGCTCAAGGTAGGGGATAAGGTAATCTTAGGGGAGGACGATCCTCAAATCTTAAATTCAAAGGAACACACAAGTGACACACCTTACTTTACGGTAATGAAAATCTTTCCCTATGGTACGGTAATGAAAATCTTTCCCTATGGTACAGTTGAGGTAAATCACACTCGACTCAAATTTTACGTTGATAATGAAATTGAAAGCAGGACAGAAGAGTATCAACTCTTCAAGCCACCGTGACCGAACAAGCTTGAGAAAAGTCGAGCTTAGACTATAAACAAGCGCTTCTCGAGATGCAACCCTAGCACTGACTTAAGTTCAATTCTTTTATTCTCTAATTCATGAACTAACCCTTTGAATACAGGATTTTCAACCCACATGGGCACCAACAAGGGCGTGCCAAAGACCGTGTGACATTATGAACAGAGACACGGGCTGCAACACCAAGCTACAGCCGTGCGATATAGCCGTGGCCAAGCCTGACAAATCAACACAAGAATACAACACGCCCGTGTCCCAAAACCATGGCCAAACTTGTTAATTCAACATGGGCGTGCGACACGCCAGTGCCCCAAGGCCGTGGTCGAAACTACTAATTAAGAAACGGGCGTGTGACCCCATACACGAGCGTGGGAGAAGCAAACACCGAAGGACACGGCTGTGCGACACGGCCGTGTGCCCCAACACGCCCTAGGAACACGGGCGTGTGACACGAAGCAGGGACACGCCCTTTCTTAGCCTCTAAGTACCCTTTTCCAAGTGAAATGTAACTTCCTTACGACAGGGACACGCCCGTGTGCCACGCCCGTGTGGATCAAGGCCCAGGCCGTGCTTGGGCCTGTTAAGGTGGCACGGCCATGTGGTCTGGCCGTACGAGTCGGGGTTGGGCCGTGTTTGAGCTCAAGGTGACACAGCCATGTGACACGGCCGTGTGGCGAACCTCCAGGCCGTGTTGTTTTCATACTTTGGCCTATTTTCTCTGTTTTCGGCCCGTTTCTCGTTCTTTTCACTTCCCTATGCTCTCCTGAGTATAAGACATGAAATAAAAGGATTAGGAGCACCAATTTCCACAAATTCAATGATAATTCATCCAAAATTTAGGCTAAGCATGAGGTAAAAACATGTAAAATTTATCTTTATCAGCCCCAAAAATCATATTAAGAAAAATTACATTTTTGCCCCTAACTTTTCTCTTATTTACACTTTGTCAATAAGCTCGTAAAATGAAAAGTATTCATTTTTCTCAAAACCCAAGCCTAGCCAAATATTATTCATACTTATAGCAACCCACATCTTTCATTTATTCACACATTCCTACACACATTTCTCAACTTTTGCATTTAGGCCCTTTTTGACATTTTCACCAAAAATCACCTAGAAAAAGTCATTTATCTAACACTAAACTTTCATTTTCTACCATTTGACATCAAAATACATGCATGTCACTCATGGGTAAATTTTAAACATAAACCCTACTTCAAAATAATAGTAGAAATAGGTAAATCAGGTGATAACAACTTCAAAAACATAAAGAGCATTAAAAACGGGGCTAGGATGCACTTATTATCAAGCTTGAAAGTTGAAGAAAACCCTAGCTATGGTGTCTTGAGAATTTCAGGTATTGGCATGGAGAAGATTAAAAAATTTTGACTTTATTTTCCATTTTTATTCTTTTATTAACCAAATGACCAAAATGCCCTTTTAACCTTTCTTTTAAATTTTAACCTTCTATGTCCATTTTTGTCCATCATGAGATATAATGGTCTAATTACTAAATAAGGACCTCTAATTTACAAATTAATTACAATTAAGCACCCAATGCTTCTAGAACACATATTTTGCACTTTTTGCAATTTAGTCCTAATAATCAAATTGGACCCTCTATCGATAAAATTTTGTAACGGAACTTTCACATATGCATTAAATCACATTATAAACCTTAGAACCTAATCACAATAAATTTTTCTACTTCAGATTCGTGGTTCCAAAACCATTGTTTTGACTTGGCCCTAAATTGGGATGTTATAACTCTTCCTCTTTTAGGAACTTTTGTCCCTGAAAATCTTATCGGAAAGAAGGTTTGGGTACTATTTTCTCACAGCTTCCTAAGGTTCCCTCGTAAGGTCTTCTACTCCATGTCTTTGCCACAATACTTTCACTAAGGATATACTTTTATTCCTCAATTGCTTAACTTCACGAGCCAAAATCTTAATCGATTCTTTATCATACATCATATCCGATCGAATCTCAACTTCTGTAGGAGAAATCACATGCGAAGGATCAGACCGATATCATCGCAACTTCGACACATGAAACACATTATGAATTCTTTCCAACTCTATCGGTAAAGCCAACCAATAAGCCACTAGTCTTATTCTCTCAATAACCTTATACGGACCAGTAAAGCGTGGACTCAATTTGTCTTTACGGCCAAATCTCAGAATCTTTTTCCAGGGAGACACTTTCAGAAATACTTTAGCGCCTACCTAAAACTCAACCTCTTTTCTCTTTAAATCTACGTACGACTTTTGTCAATCTGAAGCGGCCTTTAAACAGTCACGAATTACTTCACTTTTTCCTCGGTTTCTCTAAATAAATCAACCTCATGAATCTGTCTCTCACTAAGCTCAGTCCAATATAAAGGAGTTCGACACTTACGGCCATACAAAGCCTAGTATGGTGCCATTTTAATGCTCGACTAAAAGTTGTTGTTCTAGGCAAATTTGACCAAAGGTAGATATTTCTCCCAACAACCTTCGAATTCCAAAAACACAACATCAGAGCATATCTTCAAGAATTTGGATTACTCTTTCAGACTGACCGTCGATTTACAGATGAAATGTGGTACTAAAGTTGAGCTTCGTGCCTAAAGCTTCTTGCAACTTCTTCCAAAATCTCAAAGTAAATCTCATATCTCTATCCGAGACAGTAGACATAGGTACTCCGTGAAGTCTCACAATCTCAAAAATATACAAGTCAGCTAGCTTATCAAGTGAGTTGTCTGTACGTATCGGAATAAAATGAGCTGATTTTGTCAATCGATCAACAACGACCTAAACGACATTATAATTTTATCCCATTTACACTTGGGTACCATCATTGGCTGAAGCAAACTCGAAGGTACTTGGTATTCGACCTTTACTTGTTGACAAATCAAACACTTTGATACTAACTTAGAAATATCTCTTTTCATGCCAGGTCACTAATATAATTTCTTCAAACATTGTACGTTTTCACACTTCCAGGATGGAGTAACAGAATCAATTCAGTATATTTCAAAATACAAAATCTACCTCGGAACATCAAACAATCATCAGCCCCGATTTGATAATCAGAATCACTAGTTGATTCGCACTGAACTCTCTTATCTTGCAAATCATTGTCACTTTTCTGAGCTTCACAAATTTGCTGAAGAAATAACGGTCTAGCCCTCAACATGGCCAAAATCAAACCATCATCAGACAAGGCGAACTTCGTACTCATAGCTCTTCGGGCAAACAAGGATTTCCTACTCAATGCATCGACGACTATATTCGCCTTTCCCGGGTGATAATTAATCACCAACTCATAATATTTTAATAATTCGAGCCATCTCCGTTATTTTAAATTCAAATCTTTCTGAGTCATAATGTACTTTAAACTCTTATGATCAGTAAAAATATGACATCTCTCACCGTACAAATAATGACGCCAAATTTTCAAAACAAAAATGATGGCAACTAATTCCAAGTCGTGTGTCAAATAGTTCTTCTCATACGGTTTCAACTATCTCGACGCATAAGCTATTACTTTACCCTCTTGCATCAAGACACAACCAAGACCGTTCAAATACACGTCACTATAAATTTCAAATTCCTTTCCTGATTCTAGTTGTACCAAGACCAGCGCCTCAGTCAATAGTGCTTTCAATTTCTCAAAACTTTGCTGACATTTGTCGGTCCATTCAAACTTAATATTTTTTTGCAACTACTTGGCCATAGGAGTAGCAATCATCAAAAATCCCTTGCAAAGCGTCAATAATACCTAGCTAAGCCCAATAAGCTTCTAACCTCAAATACATTTCTCGATGATTTCCAATCAACAATTGTAGAAATCTTACTTGGATCAACCCAAATACTATCACCCAAAACTATATGCCCCAAAAATTTGACTTCTCGAAGCCAAAACTCACTTTTACTGAATTTAGCAAACAATTTCTTTCCTCTCAAAATCTAAAATATAGTTCTCAAGTGTTCGGCATGCTTGGACTCATCTCGAGAATAAATTAGAATATCATCTATAAACACCACTACAAACTTATCTAAGTACGGTCGGAAGATCTAATTCATCAAGTCTATAAAAATGGCAGGAGAATTAGTAAGTCCAAAAGGCATAACAAGAAACTCATACTGTCCATACCTCGTTCTGAACGCGGTTTTCAGCACATCTGACTCTTTAACTCTCAATTGATAGTAGCTAGATCTAAAGTCAATCTTTGAAAACACTATTGCCCCTTTCAATTAGTCAAACAAATCATTGATCCTTGGCAAAGGATACTTGTTCTTTATAGTCACTTTATTGAGCTGTCGATAATCGATACAAAGTCTCATAGATCTGTCTTTCTTCTTTATAAACCTAGAGCTCAGCTTGTCCTTACGACCGAACCTCAGAATCTTCTTCCATAGAGAAAACTTAAGAAACACAAAATCCTCCACAGAGTACTCAATCTTACGCCTCTTCAAATCTGCATAGGATTTCTATCTATCAGAAGCCACTTTTAGATGATCCCAAATTAGTCAAACCTTATCCTCGGTCTCAGAAACTAACTCAAGACCCAAAACTCAATGTTTACCCAACTCTGTCTAACACAATCCAGTGTGACACTTATGACCATACAGAGCCTCGTAGGGTTCCATTTGACTGCTAGACTAGAAATTGTTATTGTAGGCGAACTCAACTAGTAGCAGATAATCCTCTCAATTACCTCAGAAATCAATCGCACAACTCCAAAGCATATCCTCCAGTATCTGAATCTCCCTCTCAGATTGACCATCGGTCTGAGGATGGAACATAGTATTGAAGTCTAACCTTGAACACAAAGCCTCGTGTAATTTCTTCCAGAACCAAGAAGTGAGGCGAGGATCTCTAGGAATAATCGAGACTGGTACCCCATGCAGTCTTACTATCTCAGAAATATAGAGCTTCACCAACTTTTACAAAAAGTAATCCATCTGAACCGGAATGAAGTGAGCAGACTTGGTCAATCGATCCACGATAACCCAAACAAAATACTTCTTTATGAGTGTTAAAGGCAACCCACTAACAAAATCCATTGACACTCATTCCCATTTCCATAGGGGAATCTTAACTGGCTGTAATAAACCCGAAGGCAACTGGTGATTAGCCTTGACCTACTGGCACGTCAGACAATGAGTAAGAAAATTAGTAACCTCATGCTTCAAACCCGGCCACTATACAGCTCACAACGATTACGATACATCTTATTTCCACCGGGATGCATAGCATAAGGGCTACTATGCGCCTCCCTTAGAATTGACTATATCAGATCCACACCATTCGACATACAAATTCGACCTCAAAAACAAAGTACCCCATCACCATTTAGCCCAAAATCTGAAGTGCTGCCGCTCTTAACCTAATTAAACTGCAAACTCAAGGACTTATCCCTAACTGTTTATCTCGAATCTTGCTAATCCAAGTCGGCTTAGCTTGCAACTTAGCTAGCAGACTCCCATCATCAAACAGACTAAGGTGAGCAAACATCACCCTCAGATCAATCACCGCTCTATGACTTAGAGCATCGGCCACCACATTGGTCTTACCAAGATGGTACTCGATTATGTAATCGTAATCTTTAAGTAGCTCAATCTAGCGACGCTGCCTAAGATTCAGCTCCTTCTGAGTAAGGAGATACTTGAGGCTCTTATGATCCGTGTAGATAATACACCTTTCATCACATAGATAATACCTCTAGATCTTCAATGCAATAACCACAGCAGCCAACTCAAGATCATACGTTGGATAGTTTGCCTCGTGTGTTTTAAGCTAACGGGATGCATAGGCCACTACTTTTCCATCTTACATCAGTACACATCTCAAGCCGACGTGTGATGCATCATTGTATACCACAAACTCTTTACCGGGTTCAGGCTGTATCAAAATAGGAGCCTGAGTCAAAACAGATTTGAGCTTTTCAAACCTCATTTGTTGCGCATCAGTCTAGACAAAAGGAACCCCCTTATGCAGAACCTTAGTTAATAGAGCTGCGATCAAGGAGAATCCCTCCACAAAATGCCAATAATAACCCGATAAACCCAAAAAACTGCAGATTTCAGATACATTCTTAGGCTATTTCCAATCCAACATAGCCTCAATCTTTCAGGATTGACTTGGATCCCCTCAACAGAAACTACGTGTCCCAAAAAAGTCACTTTACGGGGCTAAAATTCACACTTGCTGAACTTAGCGTAGAGCTAATTTTCACGCAAAGTCTGAAGTACCACCCTAAGATGTTCATCATGATCCTCTTCAGCCTTAGAATATACCAATACATCATCGATGAATCCCACGATAAATTGATCCAAAAAATGGCTGAAACACTCTGTTGATCAGATCCATAAACACCGTTGGAGCATTTATCAATCCAAAAGGAATAACTAGGAACTTGTAATGTCCATAACGAGTCCTAAATGCAGTCTTATATATATTAGCTTCCTTTACCCTCAACTGAAGGTACCTAGAACAAAGTTCTATCTTCAAAAATATAGTAGCCTCTCGAAATTGGTCAAATAAGTAATTGATCCTCGGAAGTGGGTACTTATTCCTCACAGTTAGTTTGGTCACCTGCCGATAATCAATACACATCCTCATGGTCCCATCCTTTTTTTGACAAATAGAACTAGTGCTCCCCACAGAGACACACTGGGACGGATGAAACCATGATTTGACAACTCTTGAAGTTGAGCCTTTAATTCTGTGAACTATTTCGGTGTCATTCGATACAGAGCGATAGACATTGGAGCCATGCCCAAGAGAAGTTCAATCCCAAACTTAACTTCTCGGTTCAGAGGTAAACCCGGTAACTCCTCAAGAAAGACGTTCGAAAAATCCTTTACAGCTCTGATATCTCCCATAAAAATGTCCCCAGAAACTGAAATAATGACATAGGCCAGAAATGCCTCATAACCCTTCCGCACCAATTTCTTAGCCACCAGAGAGGAGATCACGTTAGACAGATAATCCCGACGCTCTCTAATTATTAGCACCTCCTCATCATCCTTAGTCCTCAAAACGACCCTATTAGTCACACAATCTAGGTTGACTTGATACTTGACCAACTAGTTCATACCCTGAATTAAATCAAATTCCCTAAACGACAACTCCATCAGATTCGTCGAAATTTAACCCCTTGCACCACTGGCGGAACATCCCTATAGAGTTTACTAACTCGAACAGACTGCCCCAACGGAATTATCATAGTAACCTTGCTAGAAGTACTCTCAACCGATAACCTCAGATTTTTAGAAACAGAATAGGCTATATAGAAATGAGTAGTTCCTATGTCTATCAAAGCACTATATGGTACATCAAATATAAAGAACGTACCGGTGATGACGTCAAGAGCATCTCTATCTTCGCGCCGTCGAGCAACATAAATCAAACCCGACTACCTTGCCTCTATCTGTCCAGCACCTTTGTAGGTGCTTTCTGTCCTTATCCCATACCATTACCACCCCTGGCCTGTCCATGGCCCCTAGGTGGCTGCTGAACTACTCTTTACGACTGTGTAGAACCTAACCTCGGAGCTTGCACTTGATCAGCATTTAATGGACACTCTCAAATGCAGTGTTCTAATGACCCACACCTTAAACAAGCCCTAGTCTTCCTCTAGCACTCGCTCAGATGGGATCTACCACAATCTCCATAAGGCAGCATCCTTATAGAAGCAATAGGGGCTCCTACTCTAACGGGTCCATCAGATCTGGCCCTTTTCTTAGGCTTCTATATAGAAATCGAGGACTACAAATCCTTTTTGCTATTACCTCTCTCCCTATCTCTATTTGAGCACTTCACACGCTTAACATCTTTGACGATCTTTGCCTTCTCAACCAGAATAAAAATCTCATGCTCCCTCTGCGGAGTAATCAGAACACTCAGATTATCCCTAACACACCTCTCATACTCAGATGCCACCATGTCTCGAGCGTAATGGCTCAACCTTAGAAATTTAGCCTCACACTCAGTAATAGATCAGTCACCTTGCATGAGATTCAGGAACTCATGTCTGCGAGCATGAACATAACTAGCTCCCACATACTTGATTTGAAATGTAGTCTTAAATAATCCCCAAGTTAAACGATCAGGCTAAGTCCCCTCCTTAACTGTTAACCACCACTGGTATGCTTCGTCACGAAGAAAGAAGACTGCACCCTTCAGTTTCTGCTCAAGGGTACAATCCAGATCATCCATGATTCTCTCGGTGGCCTCCAATCAATACTTAGCCACATTAGGGGCGACTCTTATGACACCCCTAAACAACTAAGCACCATTAGATTAGAGTCGTTTAGTTACCAACCCTCGGCTCGCAGATCTAGAATTGGGTCCAGCGACCCTCTCCAATATTTTCAGCATGGCTTGTGACAATACGTCGTCTCCAGCCATACGATCTTGAGACTCAGTCTCAGTAGTAGGTGAAACTGACATCTCACTCGTATCTAGATTCAGCATACTGCCTAGAGTTGAAGACTCATCTCGAGCCCCACTACGGCCCTAAATACCACATCCGTAAATACCACGAACGCTCATTATCTAATTCAGATTTATCTACATTAAGAGTTTTATGCATCAGTTCCATATTTATTAATAGATATTTTATGCAATAAGTATCAGAAGTTCAGTAATGTTTTTGAAAGTTTTCAGGCTCTATTCGTTTCACTACAGTTGTAGAGAGTACTAACTATAGTATTTTCAAGTATACTATCTACAATATTTTCAGATTAAACTATCTAAGTTTCAAAATACTTACAGGATTAGTGTCGAAAACTCAGTCTACCACATACTTAATCGAGAATATCTTAAATCATTTAAAAACTATTTCTTTAAAATCAAAATTTTGGAACTCAAAATTCACAATTGATTTTGTAACCTGGCTCTGATACAACTAAATGCAACACCCCAAACCTGGCCCAGACATTATGGTCAGATCCAGAAGTGTTACATGAAATGGGGTTGAAAAACGTTGTCGTTAAGTTAAAACCATATTACTTCGTTAGCCTTTGTCACTTTTATTAGTTTACACATTCTTATTTAATTAGTTGTTTAGAGGTAAAACGTGTTTTTGTAACGGAAGCTAATAAAACCATTGAGTTTAGGAAACTATCTGAAGTTTTTAGAAAACCTTTGATTTTGGTAAAATCTAAGCTTTTGTCGAGTTTGCAATTTTAAAATCATAAAGCGCAGTTAAACCCAAATTTAAGCAACAATCCAAAAAGTTCACATTTTACAAAAAAAAACTCAAAAATGAATTGAAACTTTTAAAGTAAAAACTATAACTGACATCAGTCCATGACATGTGGTCACCATCGAGTCCTCTGCTACGCCGATCCACCCAAGACTGTGGATTACCTGTACAGATCAAAGAGAAAAGAGTGAGTTTACGTAAAATCAGTGTGTAACCCCATAGAATTAAGCATGCACACATACAGAAAATCAAAATCAGATAGATACAAATTCGGGCCTAAGCCCATTGTAGATACAAATGCAGATTCAGGCCTAAGCCTATCTCAGATACAGATACAGATGTGCAAATTAGAATAAGAAATCAGATCATACAGTTTAAGGTTTATTTAGCCCATATCGACCCTACAATAGGCCCACAGTCGTTTGAGATGACTCGTGCAACCCAAGGGAAAAATTTAGATAAATGAGCCTACATGGCCGTGTGGCCCACACGCCTAGATTAGCCTGACCCGTGTAACTCACACAGTCACACTCTGGCCATTACACGGTCATGTCTTACGCACGACCTGGCCTTCCTCGATCACACGACCGTGTCATCACACATGGCCTACCACACGGCCGTGTGGCATCAACAGTGAGGTTTTTTGGCTTTCGCTGATTCTTTGTTTTTTGCATTTTGGGTACACACTTGGTACGTTTTTGATGTTATTGCAACCACGAGCACTCCAGAACTGAAAAATTGGCATATTAACACTCAAATTCAGTAATAGCTTTGAAAACTAGTAACACTAGGGTTTGTGCAAGTGTACACAGTCATTATCAAGTAATAAGTAAGTATCAAGTTATCGCCTCCATAGGGTTTGTATTTGTGTTAAATCACTTAATTGTAAAATTATAGTAACAACTTGATAAATAAAAACACAATATGATTTGGAAGTGTTGATTGAAATTAAGTATATCAAACTAAATGCAATGATCCCTAATGTAATTTATCCTAAATATGCAACTATATGAATGAAATAGATTTTAGCAGAATTAAACACAATTTGCAACAATTATAATATAAATAAACTAGGACAATTACTTTAATTAAACTCAATTTATCATCAATATGCTTAAGAATATTCGGAAAAACATTCAATGGCAACTCGATCTTTCATGAGTTTGGAAACCACACTAGGTCATTTCGGAATCCTTTACTTAGTAAATATGCATTTTACTAATCCTTATTTACTAAGGGTTTCTTAGCATTCATGTGAGGTAACAGGGACATGTCAGGTTTGAAACAGTTTAATCACACAAATCTAAAAACTATGCAGATAACAAAGCTTGGTCAGAGTTGTTATGCAACCTACAATTTAATCAGGTCAGGATCTAAATTGAGCATGCACATTTCAATTATGTGTCCATAAGTCACTGTCTAGTCAGGATTGCTCAGCTAATTTAGGTGCATTTCAAAAATACAGACTTGTTTTTAATTGAAAACATGATTGATTTAGGCACAAACATTATAAACACGAATTTAATAAATATTATTTAATCAAAGCAATCATCCTAGCTTAAATAGAATTAAGCTATCATTGTTGTAAACAAGAACAAAGAACACATAGAAAATATTTTTAGATTAAATTAAAGAAAAGAAAGATTAAACCCAATTTAAAGTGGCTGTCACTCAAGATTCTAAACTATGAGGGCTCCTTCATTCCTTCGCTTTGCTCCTATGCTGATGGCTCTCTAAGGGGGCCAACCAAGGGCTCTTTAAAAAATTTAATTGATAAAATCTCTATGAAGAGATGATGCTAGGTGTGGGAAGATGGAAGAATTGAGAGAAGAGATAAAGATGAGAATGAGAGATGGTTGATGAAATGATGAATGATAAGGGATGAGTAGAAATGTGGGAATGAGGTCTTATTTGTAGGTGAGGGGAGAAGGATAATCTACTAAAAATAGGAGTTTTCATCTCTTCAAGTATCTTCACTAGGTGGACGACCATAAATTGAGAAGTTGGGCTGATTTTTCCTTAATTTTTGCTCAACTTAAGTGCCACAAGAACTCTAGATTGAGACTTGGTCAAGTGCAAATCTTCATGTAAATCTCTAATTTCTTCAGCATTGCAAGGACCTTGTAATTATGGACAGCCATCTACAGCCAAATTTTGGGTTGACTTGGTCCCCAATTTGGACGATTTTGTAATCCAATAAACCTACCAGACCTGTCCAAAATAAATCAATAAATTAGAGGACCAAAAAATAAAATTTATCTAATTTAATTAATTAATTAAAACCCAATTTATTAATGAAATATTTACAAATGAATTATTAAATATAATCTTATAATTTATTATTTAATTTAATAATGCATGGCCAACTCTATATCATAAAAATATATTATGCTCAAAATAAATATAAAATAAGTCATTTTATGCATGAAAACTATATAATAAAGCACAAAATCACATTTTAATAATTTCTGTCCTATTTTCATATTTTTCACATATTTCATTAATTTATTAAACAATTACTTAGTTTTAGCAACAAATTTAAGTAAAAAGGTGATGATTTACATAGGAAAAATCCTATATATTTTTCAGTTTACAAAACTCAAACGGAGAAATTCCACAAACGGAACCTCACAATGTTCAACAACACTTTCGAATACTTACTGATAACAAAAAGGAACCCTAAATACTTAAATCATTACAGGAGCACAACCAGAAACTTGCACCTCCCCTAATAAAAATAACACAACAACTTTCAATAAAATGCTAGGCACGAAACACTAAAATCAAATCCACACATAGCTTACCAGTCAAGCGGAATCAAAAGTTGCACACAAAGAGATGAATTGGAAAGGAAATCAGAAAGAGAGGGTGAGGGAGAGGCAGTATTTTGGCAGAGGAGAAGGAGAAACAAACGTCAAAAATTTTGCTATTAAGGGAGAAAATAAAAATTTGAAGGTAAACTCAAAAATAAAAATATTCTGATACCCTCCCCCCACTATCTCCTCAAATTTCTCTCCACTAACCCACTCATCTCCACTACTTCAGAATTTAACTTTAGCACAACTCTCTTCAAGAACCGAACAAAAATAATGCCAACACAGGGACTCGAACTCAGGACCTCCAACACTCCAACTCCTTTGCCACTTGAACCAGCAGGCTCATTCTGATATGGTTTTACAAATAATTAAACGTAAGCCCACTGAGCAAGGATAAGGATTAACTTAGAAAATTACCAAAATTTACCCAAGGTAAGGCTAGAACCTAGGACCTCTCACACGCACCAAAAATACTTAGCCACTAAAGCAGACAGATATTTGTGTCAATTAATTACAAAGGCAGACATACAAAGGTTGGGGTGTTACAAGTATTGGTTGGAATTTTGTAATACCCCCAACTCGACTTAGGATTTTCTGCTAAGTCGGCTTTTCTTAGAAATTTAATTATGACATTTATTATTGTGGCATTTTGAAAATAGTTAAGGTTTTCAAGAAAAGATTTATCAAAACTTTTGTAAAGTAGCAAAAAAAATTTAAAATAATAGTTTTCTAAACCAAATGATATGCAAATATTAGAGTAATAATTAAGTAACATGCTTAATAAGCTAATCAATCCCAAACCTAAGATATACAAGTAAGAATAATTAATAATTACAAGTCTAAAAGATTAAAATGATTAAGGAAAACCTTAATGAAACTTTTAAAATAAAAGCAATATAAGTTACTAATCCAAGGTCCCTGCGATGCAATTCCAAGTCCTAGTTCTCTGCGCTACATGAGAGGTAAGAAAAAAGGGAGAGAGCTTATGATAGCTCAGTGTGAGTCTAATTTTTAAATTGATATATATAATTACACAAACAGTAAAACGTTCAATTCATGACATATAACAAATTAAGCATAACATAAAAAATATGTAAAAAATCCATGCATGTACAGGATATACTAATGATGTGATACAATTATAATTTTAATTTCTCACCCATCCGTTCTATTCATTCTCGAGCATTGCTCGACATTCCAAAATACATATCAATAACTAACCATCTTAGATTTCTGGACAAAGATGGCCATTCACTTGTCATCTGTGATGATGACTTTTACTACAATAACTTACCATCCAATTGTCCGGTTTTGATGGCTTTTTAAGCTATCATCTCGGTTTAATCCAATTTTGATGACATTGCCGCCTACTTCGTACAGTATTGTCTTTCGATGTGGACTTAAATTGCCTCTATCTCATACAAATCTCCTTCATCTTCCATACCTATTTTTATATAACTATGCACATATACTTAGTATATTATGCTATTAATCATCAATCGGTGCTACATTCGATATCTTTAAATTTATCATATAACAACATGTGTTTATGCATTCATTCACATCAAATTCACTTAAGTAATTAATTTATGCGAATTAAAACAATATTACATAAATAACATACTCATGCAATTTAACATATTTAGTTTGGCTAACACATACATAAGTAGGGTTTGCATTTACAAGGGTCACACATATATCGTGGCACATATAGGCTCGCACAGTTAGGGGTTTGCATAGGTAGGGCTCGCACCTAAGGGTTCTGATAAACGCTAAATTATACATATTTTTACCTCATGTTTAGCCTATATTTTGGATGTATTATTGTCAATTTAATAAGAATTGGTGCTCTTAATCTTTCTTTTTCATATCTTACACTCAGAGAGCATATGGAAGAGAAAAGAATAGAAAATGGACCAAAAACCAGAGAAAATGGGCCAAAATGAGAAAACACACGGCCCAAGAAGTCACCACACGGCTGTGGCACACGGCCGTGCCACATGAAGACCACACGGTCCAGCCCTGACAAGCACGGCCAGGCCACACGGCCGTGCCTCCATCGACAAACTCTCATACGACCTCTTATCGTGGCACATAGGCGTGGAACACGGGCGTGTTCTAGTCGTGAGGAAGAGGAATTTCACTCAGATTGGGATGCTTAGAGGCTAAGAAATCCATTCTAGAACTCTATATAAAGACCCTAGGAGGCAAGTTCAAGGGTGTGCTTATTTCCCGCTAAGGGAATACTCTTTTCTCTCGAGAAAGAGCGCCATATTTCTTCCAACACAAGGAGTGAAAGCAAGGAATTACTCCAAGGGAAGCCGATTGATTCATCCCAGAAGCTAGAATTCTACATCAAGACAGAGGATCTCCCTAAATTCCTTCAGGGGTTTTCGGGTTCTTTATGTTTTGTTATCTTAATTCTTCTGAGATGTTTTCTTTCTTTATTATGAACTAAAACCCTCAAATACTTGAGAGGGATGAAACCTAAGACGAATCTTTTTATTATTTATTCTTGAGTTATATGATAAATACTTAAGTTGTTCTTAATTATGTATGCTTAATTCTTGTGTTAATAAGCCTAGGTATTAATTCAAGAAACAGATGTGCTTAAATCAGAGGAGCAAAAGTCCCTGTGATAAGAGTAGATCTACCATAATTAAGCGGAGTTGCATGCAACCCTAGACATAGGGCGACATAAATCTGCCGAATTAGGGTTAAACCTAATATGGGGAACCATAGATCGAATTAATGTAACCTAGGGTGTTAATTAATAAAGAAACTTTAGTTAACAACCTAGGCCTAGTTACTCTTCGCCTCGACGGAGGGTTTAGCATAAATTAAGGATCTCTACGGATCAAGTCAAGTGAATAAATCGTCTAGCTCAAGAACCAATAACAAGTGAAGTCTAGGTGGATTCTCCCTTAAGTATTGATCATATCAATCAGCTTTTCCCTAAAGTTTTTCCCAATTTACTTTTTGTGCACTTTTAGTTAGTTTTAGAATTAGTTTCATACAAACCTCTTTTATTTTTAGGTTAGATAATAGAAAGGAAGTGAGTACTAGTACTTTTGGTTCCCTTGGGTACGATAACTCGGTCTTGCCACTAAACTATACTACTGTTCGATAGGTGCACTTGCCTTTAATATCGTGATATTAGTTAGTTTTGGTGTGATCAGTTTTATAAATTTTATTACTTAATATCGCGAGCATATCAGGTTCACATAAAGGATTTGCACAAGTAGGGTTTGCACTTAGGGGTTCACACATATAGAGTTCGTACCTAGGGTTCACATAAATAGTTCACACATGAAGGCTCACACACCTTCTAATGCTAGGGTTCACATATTAATCTATATGGTTCACATATATAGACACATAGGTTCACATGTAACAACATGAAGGGTTCGCATATTAATCACCTAGGGTTCACATGTATATATATAGGGTTTGCATAACTAATCATGTAGGGTTCGCATAGTAGTACATGGAGAGTTCGCATGTATAAACACATAGAGTTCACATGATTTTCATGTAGGGTTCGTGAAGATATAAATTAGGAGTTTGCATAAGAAATCCTATATGATTTTGCATATGGGTTCACAATAGGGATCCGTATGAGAGGGCTCAACTATAAGGTTTTTGCATTAAAAAAGGTTCGCATACAAGGGGGTTCACACATACTAAGAGGTTCTCACATGCTGAAGGTTCACACATGCAAGGGTCTTGCACGTAGGGTCTTGCTCCTAGGTTCACACACAAGGGCTCATGTAACACCCCTTACCCATGATAAACGCTGGAATAGGGTACAATGCATTACCTTACTAAGACGCATACTAACATACATTTACGAGTCAATGAATTTCGCATAGAGGTCCGAGATTCACATCGCATTTCTGGAAGAAATTACAAGATGCATTAGGTACGAAGCTACACTTCAATACTGCTTTTCATCCACAGACGGATGGTCAATCCGAGTGGATTATTCAAATACTCGAGGATATGTTGAGATGTTGCATTCTTGAGTTTGAAGGTACGTAGGAATGATACTTTCCATTGATTGAATTTGCATACAACAATAGCTTTCAATCGAGTATAAAAATGACACCTTACGAAGCTTTGTATGGTCACAAATGCCAAACACCTTTATATTAGACTGAGCTCAGTGAGAATAAGATTCACGAGATTGATCTGATTAAAGAGACTGAACAGAAGGTGAAAGTGATTCGTGATAGTCTAAAAGCAGCGTCAGATCGTTAAAAATCATATGTAGACTTGAAACGAAAAGATATTGAGTTTTAGATCAGGGACAAAGTGTTTTTGAAAGTCTCACCGTGGAAGAAAATACTTCGATTCGGTCGTAAAGGCAAATTAGTCTGAGATTTATTGGATTGTATGAGATTATTGAGTGTATCAGGCTGGTTGCTTACAGACTATTGTTGTCACCTAAGTTAGAAAAGATCCATAGCGTATTCCATGTTTTAATGCTTCGACGATATCGATCTGACCCATCACATGTGATTTCCCCGTCTGAGATTGAGCTTCGATCCTATATGACATACGAAGAAGAACTAATACAAATTTTAGATCGCGAGGTTAAAGAATTAAGAAATAGGAAAATCTCTTTAGTAAAAGTCTTATGGCATCGGCATGAAGTTGAAGAATCTACGTGGGAGCCTGAGAATGCTATGAGAGATTGGTACCCAAACCTATTTGTTGGTAAGATTTTCAAGGACAAAAATCCTTAAGGGGGGAGAGTTGTAACAGCCCGATTTAGACCCTATTCGGAACAGTGGTTTCGGGACCACAAATCTGAGTTAGAAAAATATTTTAATATTATTTTTGGTATCTATAGCATGTAAATTTATATATGTGAAATTTTCATGATTTAATTTTATCGTTTGAGTGTCCGATTAAATAAACGGACTTAATCGCGTAAAATGTAAAAGTGGCTAGCTATTTGTTAATATGCTACATTGCTATTTTTTTATAATGTGGAGTATTTAAGATGTAATTTGACCTTTGGAAACATGAATGGACAAAAATGGACAACCATTATTAAGTTAGTATATTATTTCATTAAGGTTAGTTTTGTAAATTAGATAGATATGTTAATATAATAAACATAACATTAAAAAAATAAAATATGCTTGTGTTCATCTTTATTGCTAAAATAACAAAAGAAAAAGAAAGAAAAGATGAAAGTTAGGTTCGGCCATTTCTATCTTTGATTAAGGTATGTGTTTAGCTCGGTTTTTGATAATTTTTACGTTTTTGAGATCGTTGCTTTGAATACTAACTAGCCCATGCTTGAATTTTTTAATTTGGTGATGATTTTATGTTTTACCATTTTTGAAAGCTTGATGATTTTTGTGTTTGATGATGAAAAATAAATATGTGTTAATAGATTTTCATGTTTAATTAAGTGATTTTTAGTAAAAATGCATATTTGGGATTAAATTATAAATTTTCTAAATTGAGGGGTCAAAATGTGAAATAAATGAAAGAAATGGGCTACTATGAACCTTATCAAAATTTGGCTATAGTGAAATTAGGTGTATTTTGTGTTTTGTGAAATAAGGACTAAATTGTAAAAAATGTAAAATGTTAGGGGCTAAAGTGCAAATTTCCCTTTTATGTGTTTTTGAGTGAATTTGAGTACATATGTGATTAAAGAAGTTTAATTTAAAGAAAAGAGGAAATCAAAATTGGATCGGGGAAAATTTAAAGTTGTCGAATAGTTGTCTCAGTTCGTTTGTCTTCGTCTCAGGTAAGTTCATAAGTAAATAAAAGTCGTTAAATTCGATTGTATATATTTTAATAGTACCAAATTGAATTATTTCTTGTGTATATGTATATGTCTAATTGAATTAAGCATGGAAGCATTATTTAAAAGCTTGAATCGATCGAGTTACGACGTCCGAGAGCCCCGTATGAACCTTAGGAATAGTTAGGATACATATGTCATGACATAGGATTCCGATATATGGTTTTGTGTAAGACCACGTCTGGGACATTGGCATTGATTTGTGATTTACATGTAAGACCATGTTTGGGACATCGGCATCGTACATGATTTCATGTAAGACCCTGTCTGGGACAGTGGCATCAATATGTGATTACATGTAAGACCATGGGACATTGGCATTGTAGGAGCTTTTCGACTATTTGAGTGTCCTTATTAATTCTAAATAGTTCAACGGGCAATATCGGGTTAAGATCGAATGTGAAATCAAGCTAAAAGATCCACGAATGTGCTAAGTTAAGTTATTATGAAAGTACGGTAAGTATATATACTTGAGATGACTATATGAACTATGCATGATTTAAAAGCATATTATATATGTTTATGAGCATGTATATTTTCGACTAAGTTAATTATATAATACAAATGTTCTTTGGTTGATTTATTTGCTTATGACTTACTAAGCTATTCAAGCTTACTGTGTGTGTTCGTTCTTTGTTTTATAGATTTTGGAAACTAGTTACGAGCTCAGGGATCGTCAAGGAAATCCGTCACACTATTGATCGTTATTTCAGTATTTTAAAAGCTTAAATTACGAACCTATAGCATGTATAGGCTAGTGGTCATTTTGTTGGTTTTGAAAGTGTATACATGTTTAAACTAGTCTTAATGTGTTTGAATTTGAATGTGTATATATAAAGCCATGCGAAAATGGCGTGATCATTATGCTTAAGTTGAGTTTTATATGTTCTTGGTTAATATGTTTGATGTGTATGGTTTTGGTGATTCGGTAATGGTAATTAAATCATGTGGTTAAGAGTTTAACTTAAATGTCAATATTAAGTTTAGAAGTACTCATTGTGTGTGGACTATACTACGCTTTGATATGAATATTGCTTGTATGATATGGTTAATTTGATTCGTCTTTGTAATGGTATAAATGATGAATTTATAGCCGTTTGTATAATGGATATTTAGATTTGGTTTGATGTATAGGTTATTTGATGTTGTGAGAGTAATGTATAAATATGATCATAGTATGCAAAAATTGATATATAATGTTCTAGTACAAGTGTTTGAAAAAAAAATAGCTCAAATAAATATGGTCTTATATGCATAAATTGTAACAAGAAAAGATGTATATTTGGTCTAGTTTTAAAGTCCCTTTATGTGTAATATATATGTATAAATGTATATGTCTCGTATGCCATGTATGTTTAAATAATATGCTAGTAAATTAGGTATACTATGAATTTATTAATTGTGAGCGAAATTGGTGAATGGTATAATAGTAAAATTGATGTGAATTAATGGTTAAGTTGATGGTTACTTTGGTACATAGTTAATGGCTAATGTTGGACGTGAATTATGGTTAAAATTTGGTTGGTGTTTTGATTATACGTTTGTAATTTAGGTATGGTAAATTGGCATGTGAGTTGAGTTTACTCTCAGTCATTATTTGTGCTCAAAATGGTTTAATTAATAAGGTGATATGCACATGGTCTTGTGAATATAAAAGAGGTATGTTTAGTCTTAAATGATATTTGTTTAAATGAATTATACGTAAATGTATGACTATTGCCGTGTGGATGTTTGTATTTAAATTAATGTGCAAAGCATGTTTGTTCATCATGACTACTACCAATGCCGCATATGATTTTGGACATAAAGTTTTGTGATATGATTTGTTTGGTCTATTAAGTGCATGTATACAATTATGAAGTAAAATCTCTGATTATTTATTAAGTATTTGAATGCCATTATAGTAATGAGCATATGGTTTGTGTATGTATTTTTTAAAAAACATGTTTTGTATGGCTTTGAGGCATGCTTATTAATGTGTGAAGATGATTATATGCTTGATAAGGATTCGGAAAGATTTGAGTTATGATTTGTAATTGCAATATGATTAATAATTTCCATTTAATATTTATTTAGCCTTAAGCTTTATATATATGAATATGACGTGTGTAAATATGTGAATGTTCGGAAGCTGTGATTTGTTTGGTAATGCCTTTAAACCCCAATCTAGCGATGGATATGGGTTAGGGGTGTTACATAGCCTATACATTCTATATAGCTAAAAATTTGCAAAGCTTTATGTACCAAACCATAATGGGATAGTGTGTTGAGATCTCCGTCACCTTCCAACCCAAGCAAACTTCCGAAACCCTATACACATAGGAAAGTAAACAAGGTAAGCTATAAAGCTTAGTAAGCTCATATGATTATTAGACTTATGTTAGTTATTAAGTACGTTTGAGTAATTACTCAAGCATAAAGAGTTCATATGGTCTCACCGTAGAGTTAACCTTAAATTTTGAAAACTTATTCATTTCAATAATTGTATGAATCAAATACATACTTATAAATTCGTTTACAATTACTTATGCATGAACGGTATGAAATATTTCATATTCAATTTAATGATCATTTCATAAGCATCAAATACTATCTCACATGTCAAACCGTAACCTTTCTTGTATTTATGATGTGGACTTATAACAAGTCCTTAAGTTACTTCCACTCAAAATTTACATGGATTTCATACGTACTTGTATCACTTAACTCGATTACATTTTCACTTTCATCTTGACCTTGTTTGTTGATTCACTCAAACATCGATAATAACACGTTATCCCAATTTAATATAAATAAATATCATGGATTCATAATTCTTCACATTCCATTCATAAAACCAGATATGAATTCCACAATTTCTGACTTACCCATTGCGTCATTCAGAACACCATCGAATACTCGAGAAGTCACGTATACAAGGTACCAATGCCATATCCCAGATATGGTCTTACATGAGATTGTCTGCCCATGTCGACGCCATGTCCCAGACATGGTCTTACACTGGTTCACATATCGAAGCCAATGCCATGTCCCAGACATGGTCTTACATTGGCTCACATATCGAAGCCGATGCCATGTCCTAAACATGGTTTTTACATTGGCTTACACATATCGATGTCGATGCCATGTCCTAGACGTGGTATTACACTGACACATATCGAGGCCAATGCCATGTCCCAAACATGGTCTTACACTAGCACTCACATCAATGCCGATGCCATGTCCCAAACATGGTCTTACACTGACTCACATGTCAAAGTCGATGCCATGTCCCAAACATGGTCTTACACTGACTTCCATATATCAAAGCCGATGCCATGTCCCAGACATGGTCTTACACTAGCTCTCATCTATCAGTGCTGATGCCATGTCCCAGACATCGTCTTACACTGACATGTATCGAGGCCGATGCCATCTCCCAGGCATGGTCTTACACCTCATATTGCCATGGTCCAACCATGGTCTTTTCCGTCAATTCATAATGAGTCTTAGTCCAATTGTGCTTGACCCTGCATTTTTCTTAGATTTATCTCTCAATTTAATCCCATATTTTCATATTGTCATGATTCGATAACAAACGTACGAAATAATACATTATATTATTTCTAATTTAATAATTGATTACTGTGAACTAACCATATGAACTTACCTCGTTCGCTGAAACAACGAGTTAAGTCGACTACTCTGCTACTTTGTTTTCCCCTCGTTCTCTATCCAAATCTCATTTCCCTCAATCTATATAATAATATTTACTTATTTAGTCATCAATTTATACTATTTAGTCCAAAATTCACAATAAGGCAACTTTGAACTTTTGCCCCTAATGTTTCACATTCTTACAAATTTAGTCCCTATCACATAAAAGTGCAAATTCATGAAATTAAACACAATCCATGCTTAGCCGAAGTTTATAATTATTACTAGCAGCACATAAAACATACTTTGGCAAATTTATAATTTTGCCCCTAAACTTTCACATAATTACAATTTTACCCCTAGCTCGTAAAATGATTTTCATCAAATTTCTTCATTAGCCAAGCCTAGCCGAACCTATTTTGTACATGTAGCAGCTCACAATTTCAATTATTTCACACATTTATCACTTATTTTACAACTTTTACAAAATAGCCCTTTTTAGGTGTTTTCATGAAAACCACTTAAAAAAAGTTGTTTATTTAACAACCAAGATTCATTTTATTCCATAAAAATTCATCAAACAACATGAATACTCTCATGGCAAAACCCTATACTTTCAACCATTTTGCAAAACAGTCCCCTCATTAGCTAGATTAAGCTTTAAGGGTTCCAAAAACACAAAAATCATCAAGAAAGGCCATCAAAATCACTTACTTGCAAGAGAAATAGGTGGCTAAAAGTTTGAGCTCTCAAAACCCTCTTGTTTGCTGCCATTTTTGGTGGATGAAGAAGAAAGATGAAAAGATGACAACTTTTTCCTTTTTGTTTTATTTTATTTCTAATTAAGTCACCTAATGCCCACCAACTTTGACTTTTCAAATTTCTTTGTCTCCATGTTCAGCCACTAATTTTATTGGTTTATTTTCTCAATAAGGACCTCTAATTTAGTTTTCCATAGCTATTTGACAAAATTAACATGTAGAACAAATCCTTTGCACTTTATGCGATTTAGTCCTTTTTCACAATTAAGCGCGCAATCGCTAAAATTAATTCACCAAATTTTTCATACACTCATATAATTATGCTATAACACATAAAATAATATAAAATAATTTCTCCAACCTCGGGTTAATGGTTTTGAAACTACTATTCTGACTAGGCTCAAAATTCAACTGTTACAACTCGTGTATAGGCTCACACACAAGGGCTCGCACATAGGTATGCACATACAAAGGGGTTCTCCTTTGGTGTTCGCCTATACAAGTTCTCTACTTTCTACTACTTCAATTATACATGAAGTTTTAAGTTTAGATCTCACACCTGATTTGATGACGCAAAAACCTTAATTTGGGAGAGGAGATTAATGATCTACTTGAAGAGGGACGATTTTGAAAACATTGAATCCTTTTGCTTTGAAAATTGATTTGGTAATGGTGAAGAAAGGGTGTTTTTCTTGAAAATTTACTAGGTAAAAATTTTAGGATTTGAAAAGATTTCCTAATTATAAAACTATTTTTTCCTAATTCAATTAGGTTTTAGGAATTCATGTAGAATTAGGACTATTGTAAAAATAAGGACTAAATTAAAAAAATGATTTTTTTGGTTAGGCTATTTTGAAAATTGGACACTTCCATGGGGTAAAAATAGAAAAATAAAATATTTTGGCTAAATGCACACAAGAGGTTTCAAAATAAGGACCTAGAGGTAAGCTAAGGCTTTAATACTGAACCAATAGGCTCATTCTTGTTTTTTTTTTTAGCACAAATAATTTTAAAGGCCTCCTAGTTCTCTTACCCTATGCTTTAAAAAAATAAATTCCTAAATTTTTCTCTCTATTTCTTCTACCCTATTTTTAGGATGTAACTGATTCTTTTAACATATAGAACATTCTTGTGTAAAATGGGTAACAGAATAATAATTTAGGTATCATTTGTGACAAAAAAAAGTTTAGGTACCAAAATGAAAAAAAAAAAGAGCATAGTTTAAGTATCAATTTATAGGTTACGCCTTTTTTAATAATAGATTTAACAGTTTGAATAATGGAAATACCAACTTGGGAAAAAATACTTTAGGTGCCACTTGTGACAAAAAAAAAAAGGTTTAGGGAACATGATGAGAAAAATGGTATAGTTTAGGTACCAATTTGTGAGTTAAGCCTTTTTTGTAATGTTTACATTATAGAAGTATTATATATTACCATTGATTTTTTTTTTTTTTTGCATTATAGGTTACATAATATATAAAAGTAACATAATACAAAACATTATAAACTTAAAAATAGGTCGGCTCAAGCATTGAATGTTCAAGCCCAAGCTCGGGCCATATTTTAAATAGGTCTAATATTTTTCTCAAGCCCATTTTTTGAGCCTAATATTTTTTTCAAACCCTCCAAAATTTTGGGCAGGCCTTCGAGCTTGGGTAAATAGCTCAACCTTTGAATAAGGCTAGTCACAAGTATTTTTTTTGTTGCCCATTTTACACCAAAAATGTTATATCCGATAAAAAAATTCCAATCAATAATAGACTACAACATCATATAAACTTTAAAAAAATAAATTTTTGCTCTCTCTCTTTCTTTTTTCTTCCTTTATAATCTCGAATATAGAAAACAAGAGTTTCTATTGTTGAAGCAAGGAGATTTGTCGATGGTAGATTATGAATGAGAATATATGTGACTCAGCAAGTATGCTATGGAACTCATCCCTATCGAAGAAGCAAGCTATAAGCGTTTCCTACGAGGAATGTAGGATGAAATCAAAACTCAGTTAGTTGCGCTGAAGATTAAAGAGTTTGTGGATCTATTTGAATGAGCAAAAATGGTGGAACAATCTCTGGGATTAAATAAGAAATCTTAACCTTCTTAGGTTATGGGAAAACGCTTTGGGACTCCCAGCTCTTATTTAGTACCAAAACGGAGCAAAGAGTATTGGGATTTTGGGAAGATAAATATAAGACCGGTAGCATTGAATAAAATGTGAAACCTTGAACCTATAATTTTTTTGAGAGTGTGAAAGGGCCGAGTAGAACTTCTGAAATTTTGACCTATGAACATTGTGGAAAGAAGCATTAGGGAAAATGCTAGAAATTGGCAAAGTGTTGTTTTTTATGTAGATTGTTGGAGCATTTCACTTGTGAGTGTCTAAAGAATGAAAATAACTCACTTGATGACACATAGAGAGCTACCTCCGTAGTTAGGGGTCGAGGGACTAGTAGAGGTGAATCTGTTTTGAGAGGTGGATCAAGAAAAGGGAGCGAAGTAGTCACTCATTAGCCTGAGGCCATAGCATCAGCTTGTGTTTATATTGTGCGGACATGTGATGACGTAGATGCTACCAATGTTGAAGCATGTATATTTTCTGTTATTCTGCATACCTATTTATACTTTGGTTGATCCTGGTTCTTCTCATTCATATGTTAATACCGATCTGGTCAAATCTAGGAGTATGAAATCTGAGATGTCCAAAGTAGCCATGTTTGTATCATGTCTATTGGGTCAAACAATGTTAGTTAATCAAGTTTGTAAACGATGTCCATTGAAAATTCAAAATTTAACATTTCCAGTGGATTTATTAATTATGCCTTTTGGTGATTTTTATGTAATTCTGGATATGGATTGGTTAACTAAGCATGGGGTAATTCTAGACTATCGAAAGAAAAAGTTTTCAGTTCAAGATTCAAATAGTGAGATTATATAAGTTAATGGTGTTAAAATGAATGGTTCAAATCAGATTATCTCGTCGATTCAAGCTAATAAGTTGTTGAAATAGGGTTGTGAAGCTTTTCTAGCTTATGTTATAAATTCAAAGACTGGGGATAGTAATCAATAATATTCAATCTGTTTGTGAATTCTCTGATGTGTTTCTTGAGGAGTTACCGGGATTACCACCTAATTCAAAGGTTGAATTTACAATCGAAATGTTCTCTGGTACATCTCCGGTGTCTATACCCCCTTATCATATGACACCAATTGAATTGAAGAAATTGAAAATTCAACTGTAAGATTTACTAAATCGTGGCTTTATGTGTTCCAGTATATCGCCCTAGGGAGCTCTGGTTCTATTCATTAAAAAGAAAGACAGTACGATGTGACTTTGTATTGACTATCAACAATTAAATAAGTTACCAATTAAGAACCGATACGCTCTTCCTCATATTGGTGACTTGTTTGATCAATTGAAAGGAGCTTCAATCTTTTCTAAAATTGATTTAAGATCGGGTTACTACTAGTTGAAAGTCAAAGATAGTGACGTACCGAAAACTGCCTTCCGTATGCATTGTAGCCATTACAAATTTTTAATGATGCCCTTCGGATTGACGAATGCTCCTATGGCATTTATGGATCTTATGAACCGCATCTTTCAGCCTTACCTGGATCAGTTCGTGGTAGTTTCTATTGATGATATTTTGATTTATTCAAAATCAGAAGCTAAACATGAACAACATTTATGTACTGTTTTACAAGTTTTGCGAGAAAAACAACTCTACGGGAAACTTAGTACATGAAAATTTTGGCTACCTGAAGTAGTTTTTCTGGGACATGTCATTTCTGCGAATAGGATTCGTGTTGACCCGAAAAAAATTAAAGCTATAATTCAGTGGAAAGCATCAAAGAATGTGTCAAAAATTCGTAGTTTCCTTAGTTTAGTTGGTTACTGCCGAAGATTTATTAGTGGATTTTCAAAACTATCTTTACCTATGAAAAAGTTATTACAAAAGAATGTATAGTTCGTTTGGAACAATTAGTGCCAAGAAAGTTTTGGGAAACTGGAATAGATCTTGACTAAAGCATCAATTTTAACTTTACCGGAGTCAGGAAAGGATTTTGTAGTTTACAGTGGTGCATCGTTGAATAGTTTAGGCTGTGTTCTGATGCAAGAGGGAAAGTGATTGCGTACACATCCCGACAGTTGAAAGTGCACGAACGTAATTACCCAACGCACGATTTAGAGTTAGCTATTGTAGTTTTTGCTTTAAAGATTGTGGAGACACTACCTATATGATGAAAAGTGTCATATCTTCACTGATCATAAAAATCTTAAATACTTCCTAACTCAAAATGAGTTGAATTTAAGACAACGTCGTTGGGTCGAGCTTTTGAAAGATTATGACTGTGTTATAAATTACCACCCCGGTAAAACTAAAGTTTTAGTGGATGCGTTGAGCAAAAAATCTATAGTTGAGTTGTGAGTGATGTTTGCTCAACTCAGTGTTAACAGTGATGACAGTTTATTGACTGAGTTGAAAGTCAAACCAGTGTTATTTGATCATATTAGAGAAGCTCAATTAGCGGGTAACAAGTTAGTGGATAAGAGAAAAATGGTTCAAGATGGCTCCATTGGAAATTTTAACATTGATGATTGTGAATGTTTGAAGTTTTATAATCGAATATGTATTCCAATTATTGCTGAGTTAAAAGAATTAATACTTCATGAATCTCACGACAGCCTTTTTGCTTTACACCCTGATAGAACGAAAATGCGTCGCGACCTTCGAGAGTTGTATTGGTAGCCCGACATGAAAAGGGAAATAATTGAATTCGTGGCTAGATGTCTAACCTGTCAATGGGTCAAGGTAGAAAGCCAAGTCCCCACTGGAATGCTTTAGCATATTTCTATTCCTAAATGGAGATGGGAGCACATAATGATGGATTGCGTAAATGGATTACCATTGTCCCAAAGTAAGAAAAATATTATTTGGGTGATAGTTGACCGACTTACAAAAATAGCCCACTTTATCGCAGTCAAAACTGATTGGTCACTACCGAAACTTGTTAAGATTTACAATCGGGAGATCATCAGATTACACGGCATATCTATCCAAATTATCTTTTATCAGGATCCCTGATTCACTTCGAGGTTTTGGAAATAATTACATGAGTCACTTGGTATGAGGTTAAATTTTAGTAGGACTTTTCACCCTCAGATGGATAGGCAATCTGAACGTGTTATTCAGATTTTGGAAGACATGCTTCGAGGTTGTGTGATTGATTTTGAATTGGGTTGAGAATGTAATTTACCTTTGGCCAAATTTGTGTACAATAATAGTTTCCAATCAAGCATTCAAATGGCTCCATATGAAGCTTTGTATGGTTGAAATTATAGAACACCTATCTGTTGGTCTGAATTGAGTGAGTAAAAAGTTGTTGGGGTAGAATTGATTTAAGAAACGAAAAATATGGTCAAGGTGATTCGAAGCAGATTGAAAGCAGCATCCCATAGATAGAAATCATACTAAGACTTGAAACGACGAGATATTGAATTTGCTGTAGGTGATAACGTATTTCTAAAGGTTTTTCCTTGGAAGAAATTTCTTCTATTCGGGAGAAATAGAAAGTTGAGTCCTAGTTTTATAGGACTGTATGAAGTTATTAAAAAGGTTGAACCTATCGCTTATCGGTTAGCATTGCCTATGGAACTACAAAAAATGCACAATGTTGTTCACATGTCAATGATTAGGAGATATCATTCGGATCCCTCACATTATTTCAGTAGAAGATATGGAAATTCAGGTTGATCTGTCATACGAGGAAGAACCATTTAAAATTTTAGCTTGCGAGGTGAAAGAGTTGCATAACAAACGAGTTTCCCTCGTAAAATTTCTTTGGCATAGTCACAATGTCGAGGAAGAAACTTGGAATCTAAGGTAACGATGAAATCTCAATATCCCCACCTCTTTTTAGGTAAATTTTGGAGACAAAATTCTTTAGAAAAATTGTAACAACCCATTTCCAATGGATTTAGGAGTAAGGGTTTGTGACCCCAATTTCAGCTAGTGGGTCAATTAAAATATATATGTTAATTTTTGTAATTATATGGTTTTATGGATGTCGTATTAAAATTTAACAAGGAAATTTTAAAGTTCAAACAGATAATTAAGTAAAAAGGGCTAAAGTGTAAAAGATTCAAGAGTTGAGGTTTATTAGTAAATGAAATAAAAATTATAAAGAGTGTATGAGTAGTTCAAATTATAATGGACTTAATGGATAGTAAAACCTATTCTCAAGATAGTGGAAGTGTAAGAGTAGTTTTGTTGTAAATTTAATAAGTTTAAATTGATAAAATAGTAATTAATTTAAAACTAAAAGAAAGATAAAAAAAATAAAACAAATAGGCATCATTCTCTTTTTCTTTGTTTCTTGTGAGAAAGAAGAGATACAACATTATAGAAGATTAAAGCTTTGGTTTCTATTTATGCATGCATGTAAGTGATTTAGGCCCCCATTTTTTTATAAATTTGGTGTTTTTGTGATAATTGTAGCTTAACCAAGTTAATCTAGGAACTTATTTGTTAAACTATAGAAGTTTAGAGATTGTTTTGTTTGATTACAAAATGCCTTTATGGTGCTAGGGGATGAGTTCACAAGTTTTATGGTTTAAATTAGTTACTTTGTATGGGAATTATTGCTAATTATAAATTTTAGGATTCAAATGTCATAAGTAGAAAACATAAGAGTTTAATTGTAAATTTTAGTTGTTGTGGAACTATATGAATGTCATGAAATATTTGACTATTTAAATTAAATTTTTATGGTGTTTAATTTGACAATTTTGACAATAAGGATTAAATTGTACGTAAGATGAAAGTTTGTAGAATTTATGTAAATATTATTGAAGAAATGATTATATGATTCTAGAATTTAAAATATTTAAATGGGAATAAATAAATTAAACTGTTGAATTTCGTGATTTTGATTTGAGGATTAATTTGTATTAAAAGTTTATGTTGGAAGCAAATATGGAAAATGTAACTAAAAGCTTAATGGCTTATGTATAAATATTTTGGAAGGTTGAATTAAGTAAATTAATTAAGCTATTGATTTTAGATCGAGAGGCAAGAGCGTCAGTTGATAACCGTGGAAAGGAGAAGGTTGTCGAGTAATCATCTTCAATCTTAGTAGCTATCGTAATCTAGTAAGTTCGTATTCCTTAAACTGAACTTAAATTATTAATTTTTTAAAATTAATAGTCATTTTAATATCTAATCAGTAATTGTTTGAATGAATCATTGTGGGATTATATTGAAACTATTGTGAAATTGATCATGGAATATAGCATAGTTGATTAATATAAGACATTTGATTATGAATAGATGAAATGTGGAATTATGCAATGAAGTACGTAATGTCGGTTTAGCCAACTAGTGCTGGGCACACCCTGTAACACCCTCTAACCCCAAACCGTCGCCGAAACAGGGTTACGAGGCATTACCAGACATATCAGATAATTTACGATTAATTCACAAATAAATAACATACATATTATAATATATTCATAAAGTCCCTTTAATGGACCCTCAAGGTCCAAAATACATATTAGAAGTGGATCGGGACTTGTTTGGGTGCTTTATCGAGGTTAGAAGCTTTTTGGGCTTAGCTGGTTATTATAGGCGCTTTGTCAAGGGATTTTCGATAATTGCCTCTCCTATGACCAAGTTTCTTCAAAAGGATGTTACGTTCGAATGGACTGAAAAGTGCCAACACAGTTTTGAGAAGCTGAAAGCGCGATTGATTGAGGCACCTGTGCTAGTACAACCTGAGTCAGGGAAAGAATTCGTGATTTATAGTGATGCGTCATTGAATGGTCTTGGTTGTGTGTTAATGCAAGAGAGCAAAGTGGTGGCTTATGCATCGAGACAATTGAAATCACATGAGAAGAATTACCTAACGCATGATTTAGAATTGGCTGCTATAGTATTTGCTTTGAAGATTTGGAGTCATTATTTGTATGGTGAAAAATGTAGTATCTTTACCGACTATAAGAGCTTGAAGTACTTAATGTCTCAAAAGGAGCTGAATTTACGACAACAAAGGTGGCTCAAATTGTTGAAAGACTATGAGTTGGTAATTGATTATCATCCGGGAAATGCGAATGTAGTCGCTGATGCTTTAAGCAGGAAATCTTTGTTCACTTTGAAAGCTATGAATATAAGTTTGATGTTGTCTGATGATGGTTATATATTAGCCGAATTAAGGGCTAGACTGTTGTTTCTTCAACAGATTTGTGAAGCTCAGATGAACAATAGTGAGTTGCAAGCCAAGAGAGCTCAGTGTAAATCGGGTTGTGATTCAGATTTTTGAATTAGACCAGATGATTGCTTAATGTTCCGGGATAGGATATGTGTATCGAAAAATGATGACTTGATTCGAAAAGTTCTACACGAGGCACATAGCGGTTGTTTGTCAATACATCCAGGCAGTACAAAAATGTATAATGACTTGAAGAAGTTGTATTGGTGGCCGGGTATAAAAAGAGATATCTCTGAGTTTGTGATAAGGTGTTTGATTTGCCAACAAGTAAAAGCCGAGCATCAGGTACCTTCAAGTTTACTTCAGCCAGTAATGGTTCCCTATTGGAAGTGGGATAAGATTACGATGGATTTTGTAATAGCGTTGCCTCTGACCCCAAAAAAGAAAGATGTTGTGTGTGTTATTGTTGATAGATTGACAAAATCAACTCACTTTATATCAGAACGTGTCGATTACTCACTTGATAAGTTAGCTAAGCTGTATATTGCTGAAATTGTAAGATTGCACGGAGTACCTATGTCTATTATTTCGGATAGAGATCCGAGGTTTACCTCGAGATTTTGGAAAAAGTTGCAAGAAGCCTTAGGTACAAAATTGAATTTTAGTACCGCATTCCATCTGTAAACTGATGGACAATCTGAAAGAATAATTCAAGTTCTTGAAGACATGCTCTGATGTTGTGTTTTAGAGTTTGACGGTAGTTGGGAAAAATATTTACCTTTGGTTGAATTTGCCTATGACAACAGTTATTAGTCGAGTATTCGGATGGCACCGTACGAGGCATCGTATGGTCGCAAGTGTCGGACCCCTTTGTAATGGACTAAACTGTGTGAGAAGTAGATTCATGGTGTTGATTTGGTTAAAGAAACTGAAGAGAAAGTAAAGATAATTCGTGACTGTTTGAAAGCTGCTTCCGATAGACAAAAGTCATATACAGATTTAAAAAGAAAAGAGATTGAATTCCAAGTGGGAGATAAAGTGTTTTTGAAAGTATCCCCGTGGAAGAAAATACTGAGATTTGGCCGGAAGGGCAAGTTGAGTCTGCATTTTTTGGATCGTATAAGGTTACTGAAAGAATAGAGCCAGTGGCATACCGGTTAGCCTTACTGGCAGAGTTGGAAAAGATACACAATGTGTTTCATATGTCGATGTTGAGACGATATCGTTCAGATCCCTCACATGTGATTTCTCCAACAGAAATTGAGATACGGCCGGATATGACATACGATGAGGAACCACTTAAGATTTTGGCTCAAGAGATTAAACAATTAAGAAATAAAAGTATAGCCTTGGTGAGAGTGTTATGGCAAAAACATGGAGTGGAAGAGGCTACATGGGAACCAGAAGAAGCCATAAGGAAACAGTAACCAAACCTCTTTACCAGTAAGATTTTCGGGGATGAAAATCCCTAAAGGGGGGAAGTTATAACAGCCTGAAATAGGGCTTAGTTGGAACGGTAGTTTTGAAACCACAAATATGAAGTAGAAAAATTTATTGCGATTAAGTTGTAATATTTATTGTGTGATTGAATGACTGTGTGAAATTTTCGTTATGAAATTTTATTGTTTGGGTGCCCAATTTGGTATTTGGGACTAAATTGAAATAGGTGAAAATGTGTGTTCTAGTTCATAAAAGTACTTGTGAGTAATGGGTTTTTAAAGTGGAGGTCCTTAGACAGTAATTAGACCATTATACTTTGGTTTGGACAAAAATACCCAAGGATGGATAAAATACCATAGTTTTTAATGAAGGGCATTTTGGTCATTTAGTTAATAAAAGAATTAAAAAGGGAAAATAAACCAAAATATTGTTCATTATCATCAAGCTTGGCTGAAACTTGCATGTTCTCCATAGCTAGGGTTTTGCCAACTTTCAAGCTCAATAGTAAGTGCATCCTAGCCCCGTTTTTAATGTTCTTTACATTTTTTAGATCCTCATAGCTCAGTTTACCTATTTCTACCAATATTTTGAGCTAGTGTTTATATTTAAAAATTTACCCATGGATGGCTTGCATGTATTTTCATGTTTTATGGAAGAATATAAATGTTTGGAGTGTGATAAACAACTTTTACTAAATAATTTTTGATGAAATTGCATAAAAGGACTAGTTTGTAAAAAATTGTAAAATGTGTGTGAGTGTGCGATTTAGCGCAAATTGTGGACTACTATAGTTATGAAAATGGTTCGGCTAGGCCTAAAATGCAAGGAAATTGAATAAAAATTATTTTACGAACCTAGGGAAAAATAGTAATTTTGTGAAACTTTAGGGGGCAAAAATGTAAATTTGCCATAGTGTGATTTTTGGATTAAATTGAATAGTGTGAGTATTAAATGAGCTAAATGTACTATTATAGATTAAGAAAGACGAGGAATTAACGTGGACCGGGGAAAAGAAAAGGTTGTGGATTAGATTGCAATTTCATCATATTTTGCATCGAGGTAAGTTTGTATGTAAATAATATATATCTTTTATTTATGTTATAATATTTTGACATATTATATGAGATATGGTTGGATAATTGAATGACTATTAGACGTAAATTGTGAATTGTGGTTGACTATGAATGAAGTTAATAAAGTGAGTATAAGTGAGACATTTCCCGGTTGAACCTTCAGAGTTGACAGAAATGAATGTTATGTAGCTAGGTCACATGTATGGTATTAAGTGTACCTCATGTGTGCAAGAGAGCTACAAGATACAATAGCTAGGTCAAATGTGTGATACTGAGTACACCATGTGTACAAGAGAGCTATATGTAGCTAGGTCACATGTGTGTTACTGAGAGTACACCATGTGTACAAGAGAGCTACCAAATGGCTAGGTCACATGAGTGGTACTAAGTGCTCACGATGTGTACAAGAGAGCCAGGTCATATGTGTGGTGGGTTGTGTGAGAAACCACCGAATAACTGTTATTATTCTGAAGTGTTCAATGGGAAAATATACTAAGTAAAATTTCATGTGAAAATGTGGTGATAAATACAGGGATATGAATATGTGTATTGTAAGCAATGTGCTCGATAGGTGATCGAACTTTGGTAAGTTTGACATGGGTAAGTGTTACTATGAAAATTGATACAAGGAAACTTATGGAAAGTAAAATTTGAAATAAAGCAATTTTGAACAGTAGCAGTTGTGTGATTTTGAAAAATCACCAAAAATGGTGGAAATTGAATTATAGATTGACTGAGTTATTAAATTTAAGCTTATTGAGTCTATTTTCACATAAAAGAAACATAGTAAGCAAATGAACTTTATATTATGAAATATTTGAGCTTTAGTGAGATAGGGTCAGAATGATTTTTGAATCCCCTATTTTGACTTGAGAAAATTATTAAAAATTGTACAAAAATAATTATGGGATATAATTTATATTCTTAAATTCATTAATTAGTCTACTTTCAATAGAAATAAATGAGAACATCATCCAAATCTTGTATGAGGAGATAATTAATTTTTAGTGAAGAGGAGTCAGAATTGCCAGACAGCGAAATAGGGGAGAATTTAAAGAATAAACTGTACTTATTGACTAAACCAAAAATTTTGAAAATTTTATGGTATGAATATATGTGAGTATAGTTTTAGGAAAAATTAGTGGATCTTAATTTGGAGTTTCGTAGCTCTAGGTATAAATAATTTAGTGACTCTGACGCATATAGATAGCTTGTTTTCAACTTGAGTAAATAGTGGATTTAGGTGTGGTTATGATTGTATTATTATGAAAACATATTTTGAGGGTTTATAAAAGCTGTTAATAATTCGTTTACATTTACATACTTGCTTACTAAGCTATACGCTTACTCTTTTCTCTTTTCTCTTTTCCTTTATTTTATAGTGTCACCAAGCTAGCTCGGGATTGAGAGATCGTCGGAGATTCATCCACACTATCAAAACTCTTTTGGTATTTTGAAAACAATATTTTTGGAATTATGGCATGTATAGAGGACTTGGTTGTTTTGTTATATGTCATAATTGATTTAGTCTAAAATGTTGGCATTTATCATTTGATAGTTCATTTTGTACAAGGCCATTGAAGTTGGCTATTATTGATCAAGTTATATGTTTATGATGATGCAATTTATGAGATGCATGATTGGGTTGAATGAGTGAGTGGTGAAAATTGAAAGATTTTAATTTGGATGTAAAATTTTATGTCTCTGTTTAGTTCAATTGCATGTATATGTTCCGGTAAGGCCTCGTATCCTGTTCTGGCGTCGAACACGGGTAAGGGTGTTACACACCCTCTATATTTGTCAGTTTATCTGGCTAGCGCTGGGCTCAATCTTCGTTAGTTTATCTGACTAGTGTAGGGCACACCATTATATTTGTCAGTTTATTCGACTAGAGCTTGGCGCAACTATTGTCAGTTTATCTGACTAGTGCATGCACATCATTATATTTGTCGGTTTATCCGACTAGCAATGGGCGCAACTTTCATCAGTTTATGTGACTAGTATTTGGCACATCATTATAATTGTCAGTTATCTAACTAGCGCTAGGTGAAAATTTTATTTACGGTTTAACTGTTAGGCACTGGGTGCCATTTACTAGATGACTAGTATGACAGGGAATAATATATCTATTGAGGAAAATTTAGTTTGTGAAAGATGTTTTGGAAGATATATAATATGAATTATGGATTTGTATGGTAAATTTCATTAGAATAAACTTATATATATTGAAATGTAAAAAAAGTTAGGTTACTAGGTGTAAGTGTGATTCTTTGAATGAATGAGTTTATTTAATGTTTGAATCTTTCTTTGAATGCAGATTAGGTATTTACTTTTGTTCAATGACTCAGCATCCACGAAAAATTTCGAACTCAATGTTAGTGATGTACTTCTTTTTGTATTTTGGCATGTACCTAGGTTGTTTTGGTTAGAAATGGTAATTTGGATGTTTGAATGTCCCTTTTTAGGTATCTTGTATAAAGCGGATGTTGTGTAAACTTGTTAAATGTTTTGTTCAAAGCTAACAAATGTATATAGTTATGTATGTTTGTGGATATTTATATAAGTATTAATCTATAATAGTTATTTTATGAATTGATTAGTTGGAATGTATGTGTTTGAATGTTATGATGGAAATCTTGAAGTTATGTTTAGCTGGTGATACTTGTAATGGTAATTTGCTGAAAGTGTATATGTATTTATATTTGGTCAAATTGGTTGTTATTTGAATGAAATAAGTTGCTTATAGTAATGTATAACTTTAGCCTAGATAATTGACAATGGTCTTTGATTGAGGTACCTTTGAATGGCATATGGGTTGAATATAGAATGGGTGAAATTTTAGCTTGTAATTGATGATTTAAATATGGTGTCAATGAGGACATATTGGTTAGGCACGTAGGATGTACGAAATTGGCATGAATTTGATTTATTTTGAGGTGTATTGATGACATTTATGGATTAGTCTTTAGCTTGGCTTGATGGCCAAGATAAGGTAGCAATTTGCCTTGTTTAGGGAATAAATTTTGGTATACACAGCTTGGGACACAGGCTGTCACAAGCCATGTGTCACACACGGCCTATCCACAGGGTTGTGTGTCTTTTTATATCTAGATGTAGGTTTTACACGATGTAACACCCCAAAATTTTTTGTCTCTGTTTCTATTAAATTATGATACAAATATCTGTCTGCTTCAGTGGTTAAGTGTTCTTGATATGTGTGTGAGGTCCCAAGTTCAAGCCATGCCTTTGGCTAAATTTTGGAATTTTTATGACTAAAGCCCTATCTCTTGTCGATAGGCTTAAGTTTACTTATTTGTAAGAATATATAGAAAGTGCCTACTGGTTTGGTGGTTAAGTTGAGTGTTTGAGAAAGGGAGATCTTGTGTTCGAATCCTCGCGTGAGTGGGGGAGTAATTCTTTTTGTTCTAGGCGTGTGGCGTGAAGAGGAGTTTGATTAAAATTGGAATTCCGAGAGGGAATTGGTTGGTGAGATAATTAAGGGATTTAGAGGGCTATCAAAATCCTATTTTGATCTTTTCTTCTTCTCTTTTTTAAAATTTCAGTTGCTTTCCTCAGTTCTCACACCCCTTTTCCTTCCTCTCTGTTGAATTCTTGTTTTCCCTCACCTATTTCTTCTAGATTTCCTCTTTATCCTATCTTTTTGTGTTCCACGATTGTCCACGACCGATCGGTAGGTGTTGTTGCTAAGTCTGAACGTTATATTGGTTGTAAGTTTAACAAGGGGGTTTGTTTTATTCTCGTTTTAAGTGAAGAACGAGAAGTGGGTGCGACTCCTGCAGCAGTATAAGTGATTAAGGGATTTGTTCAACAATGGTAAGTTCTGAGTGCATCGGTTGATGGTGTAAGCTTTGATTGTGAATTGATTTTGGATTAACTTTTTCGTGAAGTATACTAAAAATGGACTTTGGATGGTCGATTATAGATACTAGAGTGCTCGGGAGTGTTTAGGCATCAAAAACGATACAGCTATGTACCCAAAAATGTAGAAAATAGAGTTTTAGTGAACGCCGAAAACCCCATTATGGATGCCACACGGGCATGTGGTCGCCCATGCGATAGGTCGTGTGCTAGGACATGGGCATGTGATTGAAGAGGCCAAGCCGTGTGCGAAGGACACGGCCGTGTGATGGCCAGGTAGGCCATGTGTGACACACGGGCTAAACTGATTTGGACCGTGTGGGTCACACGAGCATATGGGCCCACACGAGGAAGCCACATGGGCGTGTGATTGGTCTCGTGATTGTGATGAAGTAATAAATTGATCATACCTAAAAACTAACTATTATCATGATAAAAGACAAGCGCACCTATCGAATAGTAGTATAGCTAGTGGCAAGATCGGAATATCGAATCCAATGAACTAAAAGTACTAGTAATGACTTTCTTCCTATTATCTAGCCTAAAAATAAAGAGGGTTTGCTTGTAACCTATTCTAAATTAAACTAAAAAATGACAAAGAGTAAATTGGGAAAATTACTTTGGGAAAACTGATTGATAAAGACAATACCTAAGGGAGAATCCACCTAGACTTCACTTGTTATCTAACTCTAAACTAGATGATTTCTTCATTCGACTTGATCCGTAAAGATCCCTAAATTATGTTAATATCTCCTTTGAGAATAAGAACAACTAATCCTAGGTTGATTAATTGAAATCCCTTTCTAATTAAAACCCCTAGTCTTGCATTAACTCGATCTATGAATCCCCATACTAGATTTGACTCTAATCCGGCAGATTTTCGTTGTCTTATGTCTAGGATTGTGATCAACTCCGCTTAATTGTGTTGGATCTACTCTTAAATAGGGAATTTTGCTCCTTTGCCTAAGCACATTCGACTTAAATTGATATCCCGAAAATATCAATTCAAGAATTAAAAACACAATTAAGAATAAGTCAAATATTTATCATATAGTTCAGATAACAATAACAAGATTCGTCTTAGGTTTTATCCCCTTTAGATATTTGGGGTTTTAGTTCATGTTTATAAAAAGAAACATCTAATAATAAAGAAAATAACAAAACATAAGAAAACCCAAAAACTCCTGAAAGGAATGAAGGGAGATCCTTTGTCTTGTTGTAGGCCCTGGCTTCTGAGATTGATCAATTGGCTTTCCTTCGAGTAATTCCCTGCCTTTAGCTCTCCGTCTTGACGAGAAGACTATACCCTTGGCGGGAATAATGCACACCCTTATAGTTGCCTCTTAGGGTCTTTATATAGAGTTTGGAAAGTCTTTCTTAGCCCTTAAGTAGCTTTTTCCTCATGAAATTGAACTTTCTCACAATAGGGACACGTCTGTATGCCACGCCCGTATGAGTCGTTTGCTAGCCTGTGTTCAAGCCATTAATGTGGCACGGCCATGTGGGTTGCCCGTGTGAATTGAGTCTAGGCCGTGCTCGAACCTGTTACTGTGGCACGGCGTGTGACACACCCGTGTGGTGAACTTTCAGGCTATGTTGATTCCTTTATTTGGCCTATTTTCTCCGTTTTAGGCCGGTTTCTTATTCTTTTCACTCCCTTAAGCTCACCTGAGTATAAAACATGAAATTAAAGGTTTAGGAGCATCAAATTCCACAAATCAAGGAATAATTCATCCATAAATGTGTGAAGCATGAGGTAAAAATATGTATAATTTACGGTTTATCAAATACCCCCACACTTAAGCCTTTGCTTATCCTCAAGCAAAATCTCAACTCACGATTAAAAATCATTCCTTTCAACTTATAATCCTTATTAATAATGTTTCAAACTAATCCACAAGTAATCATACATTGAAAATTCAACCAAAAGAAAATCAAAGTCTCAAACAGTCTAAGTTGAGAATTTTATCACAGAAACATAGGTTTCCTCCCTTCTTCTAGGTAATTAGCTTGAACTCAAAATCAACAAGCTTGATTCTCTAATGTCTTAAAGTTTGAATAATCAAAGCATAACTACCTATGTCTTAATTCTCAACATATCAATAAAAATCATAAATCAATCAGAATTCATTTTAATAGGGGATTAAGAATAATGCAGAGAGTGAAAGAGAGAATTCGGGATTTGAGAACAATGCAACAAGTTAGTGCCAAAAATTTTTAGGGGTTCAAGGATAATACAAGGAATGAAAGTGAATTCCCCCCATACTTAAGATGTACATTGCCCTCAATGGACAAAGATAAAGTTAGTAAAAATAGAAGCATAAAATCATAAGATATGGAGAGAAGTGAAACTCCCTGAATGTTGGATGAATTCCTTGAGTTGGAGGTGTGAAGATTTGTAGGGAAGGGTGTTTATCCCCAATTTCTGTGCTACAAGGGTATGATGATCTGGGCCGTGGTGGCTATGGTCATGGTTGAGTAGGACTCAACAGTCGTGGCAGGGTTTTCCCTTTAGATTTGAGCTGTAAAGCTCTTTTGAAACTACGATAGCATTTATAAATTTTAATGAATTTGGATTAGCACAATGTACTCGTTAGGAAATAGCCAATATTAGACATTTGAAATAAAATAAACTAAGTTCTTAAAATACTAAAATTCAAATAATGAAAACGATAAGGTTTAAATAAAATAAAAGGAAAAAGTAAAATAAAAAGGAAAATAAAAAAGAAGATAAGAGGACTCGTGAGTCCTAATCTTCAGATGGTTCATGAGGTGGGGGCGGTGGTGCAAGATGAAGGTGCTGACAAATATGAGATAGAGTAGCATCAATGTGATCAAAGCACTGAAAACATTGTTGCTGGAATTGTCTGAATTACTCAGAAGTGACATAGTCTGAAGCTGTCGCATGACCTGCGCGGCGAGTGGGTGGTGGCTCCTCGTGGGATGAGGGGACATCATCAGGAATGTCCTCTAGGTCCTCATGCTCTATGGACTACGATAATCAGTATAGAGGAGGGTCGGTCCGACGTTGACGCTCGATCATCCTCATGTGAAGATACTTTGGATGCCCTGCGAGGACATCTAGCCGATGAGAGTGTAGGAGGATGTCTGGGCCTCTGTGTTGAGGAGGCCGAAGTAGCGGGCCAAGTGGGTTACGTATGCGCCCATCAATATTACACCCCTTCGATGCTGCTTGGTTTGGTGTTGAATGGCGTGGGCGATGAAGTAGGCGAGGTCGAGCACCTGTGCGTGCGCCATGCTCCACAAAAAGTAGGCGTCATGGGTGTTGACGACGCTAGTGCTCTCGCATCTACCTGTCAATGTGTGTGCGAGTAGAGCATGTAGGTACCTTAGAGATGGGACGAGAGTCGTCGCTTTAGAGTGACTGGGGTCGTATGTGGCCGGAGCAGGGACCAGGGCCTGCCAACACTTAGACAGTGAGAAGTGGATGTGGCGGTGAAGCTTTGAGAGGTTTTCCTCCTCCAAAAATTGCTTGGTGTATAGACCCAGTGCGATACTGAATTTTGGTACACTAAGCTATCAAACAATGCCTCCGAGGAGGAATTAGATCATCCCTAGATCATCATGTTGGGCCATGACTGTTTTGAGGTGGAATGTGGAGCATAACTCTAAGGTAAGCTCGAGATAGGTGGGCTCAACAATCTGGAAGAATTTGTTCCACGAGTCCATCATCAACAGGGCTCGCACTGCGTCTTCCAATTAGGCCCGTTCTAATGCGGCCCAATCGATGCACCTTCTTACTCCGAGTGGTCTTGCCCTTAAAATTTGAAACAGTTCCTCTTGGGAACTTTGCGAAAATTGGAGGAAAGGGTGTCTGATTTCGGCTGTGGCTCTGGAAGAGGAACCACCGGGCCCCTTTCATTTTTTAGAAGCAAGGATAGCTGTTTTCTTTCCTCGGGAGGATGACATGATTCCTAAAAAATAGAGTGAACAAATGAGAATAAAAAGAACAAGTCATGAGGACTTCATAAATTCCTAAACTAATTGACAATTTAGACTAACAAAAATTACTAAATTCTTTCATGCAAGAGATGAATTCAAAGATAAATTTATTCCTAAGCATAGCATCAAATAATGGAGACATGGATATCAATTTATACTAGAAATCAAATTACTCAAGATAGTTAGAAGTGGCAGTCAAAGGATGGTTCTAAATGGCATAATAAGTTTCCTAGATGAATCATGCAAAATGTATGAGCATTATAACAATAATAATATAAATAGATAAAAGAAGGAAATCATGAATAGATAAATAGTTAAAAGCATTAAAAATTAAGAGAAAAAGGAGAAAGGGGAACCGAATGAGTGGTGATAGGGGCGGAGCACGGTCGTGGTTATGCTTACACGGGTGTGGTAGGGTGGCCTAGGTCGGCAACGGCACTAGGGAGGGCTGGTATGGGCTGTGGGTGGAGGGTTTAGGGTTTTGACTGAAGAAGATGATGAATAGTAAGGGGTTATTATAGAAATTGGGGCACACGGGCATGTCACACCCTTGTGTGAATCGTTTGTAGCCCATGTGCTTCGAATTTCAAGGGTTTTGGTACGCCTGAGTCGTGGCACACGCCCGTGTTCCTTGGGCGTGTTAGGGTACACCGCCGTGTCGCACGACCGTGTCCTTCGATATTCGCTTCTCTCACCCTGTGTAAGGGGTCATACACCCATGTATGGATTGACAGGTTTGACAATGGGGTTAGGGCATGGGCGTGTCGCACGCCCGTGTTAATTTAACCGGATCGACCACGACCTTAGGGCACGGGCGTGTTGCACGCCCATGTTGATTTGTCAGGAATGGCCATGGCCACCTCTCACGGCCGTGGCGAATTGTCGAAGCCCGTGTTGGGAAAATTTTTTATCCTGTTTGTGCACGGCCATATCACACGGCCGTGTCTTTGCCTATGGTGTCCACACGGCCTTGGGCACGCCCATGGGCATGGCCGTGTGGCATGAAAAACCTACATTTAGAAGGTTAGTTGATGAATTAAAGAGCTTAAACAAAAGTACTTTACTATGTCAGTGCTCGGGTTGCCTTCCGAGAAGCACTTGTTTATAGTCTAAGCTCGACTTCCTTCAAGCTTGCATGGTCATGGTGGTTTAAGGAGTTTGAACTCCTCTCTCTTGCTATTAGTTTCACTATAATAATAAGGTTTGAGTCAAGTATAATTTACCTTGAAAGTGCCAAATGTCTTATGTGTTATCTCAACTGTACCATAGGGGAAGCTTTTCATTATTATGAAAGGAGGAGTGTCACCTGTATGAGCTTTTGAATTCGAGATTCGAGGATCTTCCTCCTCTAAGTATACCTTATCCCCTACCTTAAATTGATACGTTTTTACCTTAGGGTCATCATGGTGATGCTCTGGTGTGATGTGGCATACTTTGGGTTTCTCTTGACGATAATTCAGCCACTCGTCTAATTCTTCAAGCTATGGCATTCGTTTTTCATAAGTGGTCCCCTTGAATGGATTCGTCTGTTGTTTGATCATACCTATGTGAAGAGTATCCTATAAAGAAGGTTGGGCGGTGAGATCGCTTTTATTGTTAGGACTTGTAATAATATCTTTATCGTCAACAGTCTTATTAGAATTACGAGCCTACAAAGTAATTTTGTCATCACCTACACGAAGTGTGAGCTCGCCTGTGCCTACATCAATTATGGTTCTAGTAGTTGCTAAAAAGGGTCGCCTTAGAATTAGGGGTACATTGCTATCCTCATCTATGTCTAGAACAACAAAGTCGACTTGGAATATAAATTTATCAATTTTGACAAGCACATATTCGATTATGCCCCTAGGAAATCTAATGGTTTTATCAGCCAATTGGATGCTCATTTTAGATTGCTTGGGTTTCCCAAGACCTAGTTGTTTAAACAATTTGTATGGCATTACATTAATACTTGCCCCTAAATCGGCTAAAGCATTTTTAACATCTAAACTACCAAGTAAACAAGGAATTGTAAAAATCCCTAGATCTTTTAGTTTGTTCGATAGCTTGTTCTGCAAAATAGCTGAGCAGACTGCATTTAGTTCCACATAAGATGTCTCATCTAGCTTTCGTTTGTTCGTCAGGAGCTCTCTTAGAAACTTAACAGTGCTTGGCATCTGCGATAGAGCTTCAATAAATGGTAAGTTAATATGTAATTTCTTTAAGAGTTTAAGGAATTTACCGAATTGCTCGTCTGTACGGTTTTTCCTTATCGCGTTAGGATATGGGATACGAGGCTTATATTCTCTGCCAATTGGTTCTTTGTGGCTTACCTCATCCTTACCTCTACTTACCATATTATCTTCACCTAGCTCTACTGTGGTTTTGGCTAACCCTTCTTCATTAATTGTGTCGATGGCGTGGAGTTGCTCCTTAGGGTTAGTCTCGGTGTTGCTTGGTAAACCACCTTATGGTCTTTCGGAGATTAGCTTAGTGAGCTGGCCTATTTAAGTTTTAAGTCCTTGGATGGATGCTTGCTGGTTCTTTAGTGCCGTTTCGGTGTTCTGGAAACAGGTTTCTAACACGGAGATAAATTTTGTGAGCATCTCCTCAAGGTTCGTCTTTTCTTTTGTTGGTACGGTGGTCGCTGAAATCCCAGAGAAGGAGGTGGTCTCTAATTTCCTTGGTTACCTTGTCCTCCCCATGAAAAATTGGGGTGATTCCTCCAGCTTGCATTGTAAATGTTACTATAAGGGTTATTCTGAGATCTAGGATTATTACCCATATAGTTGGCTTGCTCATTTTCCATGCCATATCCATAAGTGCGGTGCTCAAAATTGCTCATGTCACATTGCATCACTGGGTGTACCTGCGTAGAACAAACTAAACCATCAATCTTTTTATTTAAGAGTTCTACCTGATTAGAAAACATGGTGACCGCATCAACATTAAAAACCCTGCAGCTTTTTGTGGTTTTGTTCTCATGACTTGCCACTGATAGTTGTTCAGTGACATCTCCTCTATAAACTCATAAGCTGCTTCTGGCGTTTTGTTTTTGATTGTTCCACTGTCAGCTGCATCGATCATTTGTCTCGTTGAAGGGTTCAAACCATTGTGAAAGGTTTGAACTTGTAACCATAAGGGTAACCCATGGTGAGGGCACCTTCTCAATAAATCCTTGTATCTCTCCCAAGCATCATAAAGTGTTTCTAAATCCATCTGCACAAAAGAAGAGATATCATTCCTTAATTTAGCCGTTTTAGCCAGCGGAAAATATTTAAGTAAAAACTTTTTAGTCATTTGTTCCCATGTAGTGATAGACCCTCGTGGTAAAGAATTTAACCACTGTTTCGCTTTATTCCTCCAAGAAAATAGGAATAGCCGAAGACAAATGGCATCATTAGAAATGCCATTTATTTTAAACGTGTCACAGAATTCCAAAAAGTTGGCTAAATGAGCGTTAGGATCTTCATCCTCCAAACAATCAAACTGAACAAACTGTTGTATCATCTGAATAGTGTTAGGTTTCAGTTCAAAATTATTTACAGCAATAGTAGGCCTAACAATACTAGATTCAGTACCAGCCAAATTAGGTTTAGCATAATCATACATAGTACGAGGAACAGGATTTTCCTCTACAGGATTTGCGGCTACTACAGAAGGTAGCTGATTATCTTGATTTGCCTCCATCTCTTCAGTAGGTTCGGGTTCTTCTTCTTATCCTTGTTCTGGGTATCGCAAGCTTCTTCTTATTTCTCTGCGAGTTCTATGAACCGTGGCTTCTAAATCATCATCAAACAATAATGGTCCTCCTAGGTTTCTTCTAGTCATAAACTAGAGACACCTGGAAGAGAAAAATAAAAAGAAAATTTTAGTTAAAAAAACCTAAAATAAAAATAGAAAATAAATTGCAATAAAAGTAAAAATGGCTAAAGTAATAGGAATCAAGTGTTCTTAATATCCTAGTTCCCCAGCAACGGCGCCAAAAACTTGATCTCGTGATTGTGATGAAGTAATAAATTGATCGTACCTAAAAACTAACTATTATCATGATAAAAGGCAAGCGCACCTATCGAATAGTAGTATAGCTAGTGGCAAGACCGGAATATCGAATCCAAGGAACTAAAAGTACTAGTAATGACTTTCTTTCTATTATCTAGCCTAAAAATAAAAAGGGTTTAGTTGTAACCTGTTCTAAATTAAACTAAAAAACGACAAAGAGTAAATTGGGAAAATTACTTTGGGAAAACTGATTGACAAGGACAATACCGAAGGAAGAATCCACCTAGACTTCACTTGTTATCTAACTCTGAACTAGACGATTTCTTCATTCGACTTGCTCCGTAGAGATATCTAAATTATGTTAATATCTCCGTCGAGAATAAGAACAACTAATCCAGGTTGATTAATTGAAATCTCTTTCTAATTAAAACCCCTAGTCTTGCATTAACTCGATCTATGGATCCCCATATTAGATTTGACTCTAATCCGGTAGCTTTTCGTCGTCCTATGTCTAGGATTGCGATCAACTCCGCTTAATTGTGTTGGATCTACTCTTAAACAGTGACTTTTGCTCCTCTGCCTAAGCACATTCGACTTAAATTAATATCCCAAAAATATCAATTCAAGAATTAAAAACACAATAAAGAGCAAGTCAAATATTTATCATATAGTTTAGATAACAATAACAATATTCGTCTTAGGTTTCTTCCCCCTTAGATATTTGGGGTTTTAGTTCATGTTTATAGAAAGAAACATCTCGGAATAAAGAAAATAACAAAACATAAGAAAACCCAAAAATTCCTGAAAGGAATGAAGGGAGATCCTTTGTCTTTATGTAGGTCCTGGCTTTTAAGATGGATCAATCGGCTTTCCTTCGAGTAATTCCCTACCTTTAGCTCTCCATCTTGACGGGAAGACTATACCCTTGGCGGAAATAATGCACACCCTTGTAGTTGCCTCCTAGGGTCTTTATATAGAGTTTGGAAAGTCTTTCTTAGCCCCTTAGTAGCTTTTTCCTCGTAAAATTGAACTTCCTTATGATAGGGACGCACCCGTGTGCCACGCCCGTGTAAGTCATTTGCTAGGCTGTGTTCAAGTGGTTAATGTGGCACAGACGTGTGGGTTGCCCGTGTGAATTGAGTCTAGGCCGTGCTCGAACCTGCTAATGTGGCACGGCCGTGTGACACACCCATATGGTGAACTTCCAGGCCGTGTTGATTCCTTACTTTGGCCCATTTTTTCCATTTTTGGCCCGTTTCTTTTTCTTTTCACTCCCTTAAGCTCACCTGAGTATAGAACATGAAATTAAAGGTTTAGGAGATCAAATTCCACAAATCAATGAATAATTCATCCATAAATGTGCTTAGCATGAGGTAAAAATATGTATAATTTACGGTTTATCAGTGATGCCATTTTATTGAAATGAATTCTAAGGTTGCAAGGGTCGCCCAAGTCAACTGTAAACCTACTATAGGGTCGGTAAGACCTACTTAGACCCCTAAACATATCAAAATGAGTTTATGATATCCGTACTGAGCAGGTTAATATTTTGCATATATACTAGGCTCAATGTATGTTCTGATAATCGCATATTAGCATGTCATTTATTGTATGTTTCACTATATTGGGTTGGGATGATATTATTTGGAGGAAGTTTATTGAAAGGCTTCTAAGCCTAATACCTGGCAGCTCAGCTGCATTTTACTGATTATGTGCCGCATTCGGTACTATTTGGAGTGTAGGGATGGGTGGGTGTTTTAAACCCCACATAGAGTGTATGGATGGACGGAGATGGTGTGTAGAGGCTGGTTGGGTAGGACTTTGATTACTGTATATTTGATACTATAACTGTGATGGGCTATGGCCCTTATGAATGACTGTTATTGATACAGAATTGGCCTAAGGCCCAAACTACCACTGATACTGAAAAGGTCTAGGCCCAAACTGTGTATAACTGCATACTGTTTGTTTGCTATCTATGGGGAATACATACTGAGTTTTCGTAAACTCACCCCTTCTGTTGGATGTGTATAGGTAACCCCCAGACCTAGACGGCTCGGTGCGGCGGAGGACTCGACAGTGACCAAGGTTTTTGGACATTTATGATTTATGGTTTTATTTTTATAGGTTAAATTATTGATGTAATGTGCACTTACGAACTTTTATTTTGTTTCGAATTTCATTTGATTTACTTTATGGATTTATAACTGCTAGAAGTAGGATAATTCGGTTTTCAAAAACCTAAAGTTTTTCAAAATACATAGTTTACTTAATCCGTTTTTAAAGCTTCCGCAACGAGTTACGTTTTAAACAATTGATCGAACGAGTAAAACGAAATTTTGGGACTAATAAGAGAAAAAGAAAAGTAATTAAGTGGAAATGGTTTTATCGCGACGACATAGTTTTTAAACACCCCATCATGTGACATCATCAGATCCGGCCATAATGTCTGGGCCAGGTTTGGGGTGTTACACATGACCTACGACACAATTGTGTGTCGTAAAAAAGTTTATTACATGGTCTGAGACATGACCAGTGACACAATCGTGTGACCCAACATCAAATGCACACATGGGCGGGCACACGGCTGTGTGACCTTAATTCGAATATACACATAGGTGGACACACAGGCCGAGACATAACAGTGCGTTTAGACTTTGAATGTCTAGATGGTCTGGGCTGTGACACACAACCATGTATCCTCTGTTTTCAAAATTTTCAACTTTTACCTAACTTTTTCATTTTGTTTCAAGTTGACCCCAGAATGTTTCAAATCTATTTTTAGGACATCGTAAACTCGGTTTAAGACCGGTAAGTATATGTTTATTATGAATTGATTATGACTTAATTATTTGTAATTATATTTAATATATGTTTTTAAGTAGTGTTAAATGTTTGAAATGTTATTGTAATACTCCGTGACCCCAATCCGATGACGAAAACGGGTTATGGGTGTTACATAAAATTACCAGAGACCGCGACATACGAGAACTATGACAGCCTGAATTTGACCCTAATCGGAACAGTGGTTTCGAAACCACGAATCTGAGTAAAAAAATAATTAAATATTATTCTTTGTGTTCTGAATGTGTGAATTTACTTGTGTGAAAATTTTGCTTTAAAATTTTTTTTGTTTGGATGCCTGATTAAATAAAAGGCCTTAATTGCATAAAATAAAAATTTGATGGTTTAATTATTAAGAACTAAATTGAACATGTTTTTTTAATTTGGAGTGTTTATAATTATATTATACCATCATGAATAGTAGTGGACGGTAATGTCCTATTGTTATATGCTTTACTAATTAATTTGTAAAGGCTAAATAGGTAAATTATATGTTATTATATCATTAAATAAAAGAAAATAAAATATGTATGCATTTTATTTCTTTGTTAGCTGAATGTAAAAGAAAAAAAAAAAGGAAGCCATTTTCTTGTTGAGTTTCGACACTTTCCAAACTAAATTGAGGTATGGATTTTGGTTAGTTTTTGATAATTTTTACGTTTTTGAGATCGTTGTTTCGTATACTATCCGACCCATGCTTGAATTTTTGATATTAATGTGCATTTTGAGTTTTTTCATTGTTGAGAGCTTGATGAAATTGATGTTTGATGAATTAAATGGAAGTTTTGTGATAGATTAATAAGTTTTGTATGTGAATTTTTAAGGAATTTGTGCATTTAGGGCTAAATTGAATAAATTAGTAAATAGAAGGATTAAATTGCAAATTAAATGAAATGTGAAGACTTCTAGTGATACAAGGAGTATTCAGCATTGACTTTATGCAATTAAATTTTGCTTAATTTGGTGCTTTGTGAATTTGGATTACATTGCCGAATGTGTAAATTAGTATGGGTAAATTTGTAAATTGTTTAATTATGAATAATTGGGTTTAATTGAATAAAATTTAGCTTGAATGGATTTTATTTGAAAATTTGAAGCTCAAGAAGTGAAGAAATTAGATTCGGATCGGGGAAAAGCTAAAATAACCGAGTAGTCGAAATTACCGTTCGTTGACATCCGAGGTAAGTTATTAAGCTATTTTATGCACTAAATTTTAATAATGATTTAATTTAAGTGTTAAATTGAATTTTTAGAAGATTAATGTATGCTTGCCGAATGTAAACTTTAATGGAGAGTAATGGTTGTTAGGTGTTAGATGTGATTTCCAAATGTGAGTTGAATGAACAATGATATGGTTATACCTTGATGTTGATGAATTTAGTTGGAGAATTATTTTAGAAATGGTATTTGCTAGAGTTTTGGTATGTGAAATTTGTGTATTTAGCTGAGAAATGCATGAGTGATAATGGTTTAAGAATGTGAGAGTACATCTTGTTTGAGGTGAAATAAAATATCAGACTTCGGGTCTAGCACGCTAAGTATCGGTGAAATAAAATATCAGACTTTGTGTCTAGCAGGCTAAGTGCCGGTGAAATAAAATATCAGACTTCGTGTTTAGCAGGCTTTGTGCCAGTGTTTAACTCAGGCTTGGTGCCTAGCAGGCTTAATGCCGGTGATTAAAATTTTCGAGCTATGTTATAAAGATCCAAAGGAAATGGAAGATGTGTGCAAGTGAAATTGAGCTAAAATCTTTACATCATATTCGGCCAAATAGGTATATATATATATATTCGATTTTTCAAAGATTGAATGGATTACATTAGAAAGGTACGATCAATGTGATTTGATATTTCATGCTAAGTTGATAAATTGGTAAACGTCATATAGAATAGTAATGGGTTGACAAAAGTAAATGTGTGCTTAGTTGAAATGTGTTATACTTATGTATGTGTATTGGCTTACTATGATCGACCTGTGCCTTGTATGATTTTTTTTAAATTGAAGAAGGTTTGAATGGTGTTAAAAAAAATAGGTTAAGTATTCGGCATGGTAATATTCGAGTATGATTTAGATTTATAATTGTTATTTGATATTGAAATCAAACTATTAAGATTTCGTATATTTAGCTTATGACTTATTATGTTGTGAAATCTTACTTTGGTGGTTACCCTTTATGTTTTATAGACTTTCGGATCTAGCTACAAGCCCAGGGATCAACAAAAGTCTCGTCACACTATCTTTTGTTTCAGTAGTATTTACTGAAACTCTATCTATGGCATGTATAGGTTAGACAAAGTTGTAATGTTATGTTTTAAATGATGTGTAAGTGATATGCCATGTGCAAATGGCTAATTATCTAGTTAAATGAACTTATAACATTAAGTTATGTTGTTTTTGGATGGATATCTATGATGCAAATGATATGTTTTATAAGTATTCAAGGATATATGGATAATTTAGTTGATGCTTATATGTGGAAGTTAGTAAATGTTTTAAGTGATTAATCTTGTGATGAATAAATGCATATATTTTATGCTAATGTTGTCATTGGATGTTGGGATTATATGTAAGTATATCGTTAGTTGTTTTAATTATGAGGTTAAAATAAATTGTGTTCGAATGTTATATATATATTTGAAATGGTGAGTGTTTAGATGGTAAACTATAGTAAGCTTTAATTTGTAAACTTAATGATAGTATAATGGTTTGAGTAATGGTTTTAAATCTAAGGTGAATTTCAAACATATATATATATATATATATATATATTTGCATTCAGCTAATGATTTGGTTTTTGACCAAATGAATAGTAATATATATATGTATGGTACTAAGATGGTTGATGAGGTTTTAGGTCTTATATGCGCATATGTTAGTTTTAAATTGTCAGATTTTGATTGATATTAGTTGTGATATAAAATCATATTAGAATTGAAAAAATTTATGAATTCCATTGCATGTTGGCCGAATAGAGAATTGAATAGAATGTGGTATAGATATTTTCACTAGTGTACTACAATATTGTATTCATGTTTGTTATTATAATATGAAATGAATTAAAAAGATTTTTTTTTAAAGTACTCTTTCATATGTATGTGAATTGTTTAGAAGTTGTGAGTGAGATGTTCGAATGTTTAGTTTGGTTATGTAATGACTCGTGACCCATTTTGGTGACGGATACTGGTTATAGGGTGTTACAAGAACAAACTATGAATTACTGAAACTGTTACATAAATCATCTAATAATAAATATTGAATTGTAACTGATCTATAAAATTTCTAATACAGATATATCCAAGTAGATATGAGTGCACAAGGTATCCGTGGACGGGGTACTAGAGGCCGAGGTAAAAGCCGCAGAGGGTCGAGTTGAGTCCTATTCACGGGTAGTATATTGAATTTGGACACGAGTGAGATGCTAGTGTCACCTACTATTGAGACTGGGTCTAAAGATTGCATGGCTGGGGACGACGCATTGTCCCAGGCTATGCTCAAGATTTTGGAGATGGTCAATGAGCCCAATACTGGATCTGAGGGCCGAGGGTTAGTTATGGAACGACTCCAGTCCAATGGAGCTGAGCTCTTCATGGGTGTTACTGGAGTCACCCATAATGTGGCCGAGTACTGGTGAGGGCACGAAGAGGATCATGGATGATATAGATTGCACCCTTGAGCAGAAATTAAAGGGTGCGGTCTCACTGCTGTGGGATAAAGCTTATCAGTGGTAGCTTACTGTTGAGGAGGGCACTGAGGCTGAACATCTAACCTGGGAGTTCTTTAAGATTGCCTTCCAGCGGAAATATGTGGGAGCCAGTTATGTAGACGCCGTAGAAGGGAGTTTCTGAATCTTACTCAGGGGGATCGATCAGTGGTTGAGTATGAGGCTGAGTTTTTAAGACAAAACTGTTATGCACGAGGTATGGTGGCATCAAAGTATGAGAGGTGTGTCCACTTTAAGGATGGCCTCAGAGATAATTTCAGAGTTTTGATAGCTCCGCAAAGGGAGCAAAATTTTTTTTCCCTGGTTGAAAAGGCGAAGATCGCTGAGGAGGTTAAGTGCCCTGAGTGCCAAAACTATGATAGAGAGAGGTAGAAACAAGGGGGATTCAGATTGAAGCTGATGGGTCGATTAAAGCTGATGGGTCGATTAGAGCTGGGCCCCCTGCTGCTCCTACTGGGTTGTTCCCTTGTGGGGAGCGTGGTAGACGCCATCAGGGCGAGTGTTTGAGGAGGATTGGAACGTGTCTGAGATGTAGATCATTGGATCATTGTATTAGGGAGTGTTCATTGAGGGCCGATCAAATGCAAGTTCAGGGTACTGGTACTACACTGCCACAGAGGATAGCACAATAGCCATCGAGAGGCCGTGGTCAGGCTAGGGGTGGTAATGGCATGGGCCATGGGCAGAGAGCACCGGGCAGAGGTGCTGGATAAACTGAGGCAGGGCAGCTGGCTCTAGTATATGTTGCACGCCACCGAGAGGATGGAGATGCTCCAGACGTCATCACCGGTACGTTTCTTATCTATGATGTGTCATACATTACATTGATAAATATAGGATCCACTTACTCCTATATAGCCAGTATTATCTCTGAAAACTTGGGGATTTTGGTTGGGAGCACTACGAGTGAGGTTACTGTATTGAGCCCGTTGGGGCAGTCCGTTCGGGTTAATAAACTATTTAGAGACGTTCCTTTAGAGGTTCAAGGGGTAATCTTTCTGGCTGATCTAATGGGGCTTCCATTTGAGGAGTTTGACCTAATTCTGGGGATGGACTGGTTGATCAAGCACCAGGTCCGGTTAGATTGTGCGACTAAAAGGGTCGGATTGAGAACCGAAGAGGATAATGAGGTAGTCATTATTGAAGAGCACCAAAATTATTTATCTAATGTGATCTCTGCACTAGTGGCAGAGAAGTTGGTTCGTAAGGGATGTGAGGCATTCTTGGCCTACTTAAGTGTTTTTGATTTTGGAGACTTTACTGTTAAGGACATTAGAAAGGTAAAGGATTTTTTGAACGTTTTTCCTAAAGAGCTATCGGGTTTACCTCCGGATCGCGATTTGGAGTTTAGGATTGAGCTACTTCTAGGTAAAGCTCCGGTGTTTATCGCCCCCTATCGAATGGCACTAAAGGAGCTTGTGGAGCTTAAGGCTCAGATTCAAGAGTTATTGGATCATGGGTTCATCTACCCTAGTGTGTCTTCGAAGAGAGCACCGGCGCAGTTTCTAAAGAAGAAGGATGGATCCATGCGGATGTGTATTGATTATTGGCAACTGAACAAGTTGACCATTAAAAACAAGTACCCACTACTGAGGATAGATGACCTGTTTGACCAGTTTCGAGGAGCTTTGGTTTGCTCTAAGATTGACCTCTAATCTGGGTATCATCGTTTAGGGTTAAGGAGGCTAGCATGCATAAGATGGCATTTAGGACTCGTTATGCTCATTATGAGTTCCTAGTGATGCCATTTGGACTGACTAATGAACTGGCAACTTTCATGGATCTAATGAATCGAGTATTTCAGCCTTATTTGGATTGGTTTGTGGTGGTGTTCATTGACGACGTACTGATTTACTCAAGGGCTGAGGATGAGCATGACGAGCACCTTAGAGTTGTTCTTTAGACTTTGGGGGAAAAGCAGCTTTATGCTAAGTTTAGCAAGTGTAAGTTCTGGTTGCATGTGTTGGAGTGGAAGCAACCAAAGAACGAGTCTGAGATTCGCAGTTTTCTGGGGCTAGTAGGTTATTATCGGCGGTTTGTGGAAGGATTCTCACTTATTGCAGCACCCTTAACTAAGCAACAATGTAAGGGTGTACTGTTTGACTGGACTGATGTGTAGCAAGAGAGTTTTGAGAAGCTCAAGACTGTACTGACTGGGGCTCCTGTTTTGATACAGCCAGAACTTGGAAAGGAGTTCATAGTTTATAGTGATGCATCTCATGTCGGTTTGGGATGTGTGTTGATGCAGGATGGTAAGGTGGTAGCATATGCATCTCGTTAGCTTAAGACTAATGAGGTGAATTATCCAACGCATGACTTGAAGTTGGCCGCCGTGGTATTTGCACTAAAAATCTAGAGGCATTATCTATATGGTGAGAAGTGTATCATCTACATTGATCACAAAAGCCTTAAGTATCTCCTCACTCAAAAGGAGCTAAATCTAAACCAGCATAGATAGACCGAGCTGCTTAAGGACTGTAACGCTCCCACGCCCGAGACCGTCGTCGGAGTCGAGCTTGAGGTGTTACTGAACATAATTTTCCATTTTAAGAACTTTGAAACATTTAATTCTACATTCACAGCATGCTGTCTACCTGCATTATGGTTACAAAAAAAATTATATCTCAAGTTACGAAACTCAAAATTAAGATCCGTAAATTTTTCTTGAAACTAGACTCATATATCTATATAATAATTTTTTTATAGAATTTTTGGTTAGGCCAATTAGTACAGTTTATTAGTTAAAGTTACCCCTATTTCAGGACTCGACTGCACTGACCTCTGCTAAATACGAACCACTTTTCTCTCTCTAAAAAATTCATATGACTATGCCATTTATTTCTATTAAAACTAGACTCAATATGGATTCTGATCATATAAAACAAACCTCCTAATTATTTTTTTATCATTTATGGTGAATTTCTAAAGTTGGAACAGGGGATCCAAAAATCACTCTGGCCCTGTCTCACTAAAACTCAAATATCTCATCACATATAACTTCTTTACCTGTTTTGCTTCTTCCATTGAAAGTAGACACAATAAGCTTCAATTTCACATTTAATTCATCACCTAATTCAGTTTCTATTATTTTTAGTGATTTTTCAAACTCACGTTATTGTTACTTTAATGTTCTGTTTTATGGCAAATTTCTTTTAACATATTAGTCTCACATAGCATCCAACATTATCTAGGCCAGCCATTTCAATGACTAATCATTACCAAGCATTTTCTTAACCAAACCACAACCATATCATAAGATTATTTACACAAATTAATAACATTGCTATACATGCCATACTTAAGTTATACAAGCCATTTTACCAAAAAGTCCTTCAGATTGTGTGATCGAGCCTTCGACCTATCCCGATTCCTGAGCCGGCTTGTCCAACACTGTCCAAAGTGTGCATTTCACAACACTTTTCAAAATGACACTTGCCTCTTGAGTGTTTTCCATTTCGCTAGAATTTTACCCATTGAACACATCGGAATATAACTCGGATACATGGATAATTTGCACATAAGTGCCACATATGTAATCAAACGACCATGTAACCCACCCATAAGTGAACTCAGACTCAACTCAACGAGCTCAGGCGTTCGCATCCATAGTGAACTCGGACTCAACTCAACGAGCTCGGATGCCTAGTTACATCTCACGAACTCGGACTCAACTCAACGAGTTCGGACATTTGCATCCATAAGTGAACTCGGACTCAACTCAATGAGTTCAGATGCCCAACCATCCTAGTGACATGTCACTTGTATCCTAATCTATTCCTAAGGTTCAAACGGGATTTTCCTCAATCACATATCCTTGCCGTCTTCCACAGAATACCGAAACCAATACTCGGTAGCAATTTATATTTAACAAGTAGCACACATAATTTGCATATTATTCGATAATAACCACAAAGCATATATTTCATGATAAAAATCAGCATATCATATAAATAACATCAATTAAATTAAAAAAAACGATTATGTTACATTATTTACACATGAACTTACCTCGATACCAAAATATCAACGATCGGCCTATTCCTCGTAAACTTTGTTTTTCCCTCGATCTCGACTTGAATCTCATTTTTCTTGATCTAAAATAGCACATTTAGCTCATTTAATACTCACATTTATCAAAACGGTCCTTGACCCCAACTTTACCAAAATTACAAATTTGCCCCTAAACTTTTGCATATTTACGCTTTTGCCTCATAGCTCGGAAATTAAATTTTATTTCAAATTCCTATGTTTTAGGACATGCTGACCATTTATTTACTATTAGCAAGCTCAAATTCCCACTATAACACATACTTATGAACAATATGTACTTTTACCGATTAAGCCATTTTGTTCGTTTTTACTTAAAACCGAGTAGCATAGGTTGTCTAACATAATTTAAAACCTCATATTCTATCATAAAACATCAAAATACACAAATTTCACCTATGGGTATTTTTCCAAATATGAACCCTAACTCAAAATTTTGCTAACATAAGCTTTATCTAGCTACTGGGATCTCAAAAACGTAAAAATCATTAAAAACGGGACTTGGAATCACTTACTATGAAGCTTGAAAATTGAAGAAACCCTAGATATGGAGAGAGGGAGCATTCGGCAGCAACTATGAAGATGATAACTAATTTTTGTGTTATTTTTCCCTTTTAATTCATGTTAATATCCAAATGACCAAAATGCCCCTCCTTACTAATCTTTCAAAAATTCCATGTGCAAATTTTGTCCATGAATTTAAAATTGGCCAAATTACTATTTAAGACCTCCTAATTAATATTTCAAAGCAATTTCATACTAGAAACTTCTAGAATGCAAGTTTTGCAACTTATTTGATTTAGTCCCTCATTTTAAATTAAGCACTTTACGCATAGAATTTCTTCACGAAATTTTCACACAATCATGCAATCATATCATAAACCTCAAAATAATTATAAAATAATTATTTCTACCTTGGATTTTTGGTCACGAAACCACTATTCCGATTAGGCCCTAATTCGAGATATTACAAGGACTACGACTACACTATTAAGTATCATCCTGGCAAGGCCAATGTGGTGGCTGATGCACTGAGCCACAGAGCTCTGACTGATCTGAGGGTGATGTTTGCTTGCCTCAGCTTATTTGATGATGGTAGTCTGTTAGCCGAGCTTCAGGTTAAACTGACTTGGATTGAATAGATTAAGGGTAAGCAGTTGGAGGACGAGTCTTTGGGTCTAAGGTTCTGACGGATTGATAGTGGTAGCACTATGGATTTTGGACTAAATAGTTATGGGGTACTCTATTTCCATGGGAGAATCTGTGTTCCGAATGACACTGATTTGAAATGGTCTATACTAAGAGATGTGCATAGTAGCCCTTATGCTATACATCCTGGCGAAAATAAGATGTACCAAGACCTCCGTAAGTTATATTGCGGCCAGGACTGAAACGAGAGGTTACTGATTTCGTGGCTAGATGTCTGACATGCCAGCAGGTTGAGGCGGAGCATCAGTTGCCTTCAGGTTTGCTACAGCCGATTAAGATTCCTCTATAGAAATGGGAGCAAGTGACTATGGACTTCATTAGTGGGTTGCCTCTAATACCCGCTAAGAAGGATTCAATATGGGTCACCGTGGATCGATTGACCAAGTCTGTGCACTTCATACCAGTTAGGGTGGATTATTCTCTGCAGAAGCTGGCAAAGCTTTATATTTCTGAGATAGTGAGATTGCATGGGGTATCAGTTTCGATCATCTCTGATAGAGATCCTCACTTCATATCTCGATTTTAAAGAAAGTTGCATGAGGCTCTGGGTTCAAGGTTGGACTTCAGTACTACGTTCCATCCTCAAATCGATGGTCAATTTGAGAGGGTGATTCAGATATTGGAGGATATGTCGAGGAGCTGTGTTATTGATTTTCGAGGTAGTTAGGAGGAGTGTTTGCTATTAATGGATTTTGCCTATAATAACAGTTTCTAGTCTAGCATCTAGATGGCACCTTACGAAGCTCTATACGGTTGTAAGTGTTACACTCATTTATGTTGGACTGAGTTGGGTGAGCAACGTGTTCTAGGTCCTGAGTTGGTTTCAAAGACAGAGGATAAGGTTACACTGATTCGGGATCGCCTGAAAGCGGCATCTGATAGACAGAAGTCGTATGTAGATCTAAAGAGATACGAGATTGAGCATTCTATGAGGGATTTTGTATTTCTTAAGGTCTCGCCACATAAGAAGGTTTTGAGGTTTGGTCGTAAGAGCAAGTTGAGCCCTAGGTTTATTAGACCTTATCGTATTCTAAAGTGAGTAGGACCAGTTGCTTATCAATTGGAGTTACCTCTGGAATTGGATCGAATTCATGACGTGTTCCACATCTCCATTTTGAGGCACTACCACTCTGACTCTACGCATATTATCCCTTTTGAAGAGATTGAGGTTAAGCCAAACTTGACCTTTGAGGAAGAGCCGGTTCAGATTTTGGATCACGACGTAAAAGCTCTGAGAAGGAAGCTCATTCCTTTAGTGAAGGTTCTGTAGCAATATCATAACACTGAAGAGGCTACGTGGGAGCCTAAGGATGCAATGCGTCAGTAGTATCCTCATCTGTTCGGATCAGGTAAATTTTGAGGACAAAATTTTCTTTTAGGGGAGTAGAGTTGTAACATCCCAAAATTTTTTATCTCTGTTTCTGTTAAATTATGACACAAATATCTGTCTGCTTCAGTGGTTAAGTGTTCTTGGTTTGTGTGTGAGGTCTCAAGTTCAAGCCATGCCTTTGGCTAAACTTTGGAATTTTTATGACTAAAGCCCTATCTCTTCTCGGTAGGCTTAAGTTTACTTATTTGTAAGAATATATCAGAATGGACCTACTGGTCTGGTGGTTAAGTTGAGTGTTGGTGAGTGGGAGGTCTTGTGTTCGAATCCCCACACGAGTGGGGGAGTAATTCTTTTTATTCTACGCGTGTGGCATGAAGAGGAATTTGATTAAAATTGGAATTTCGAGTGGGAGTTGGTTGCTAAGATAATTAAAGGGATTTAAAGGGCTATAAAAATCCTATTTTGATTTATTCTTTTTATCTTTTTCGAAATTTCAATTGCTTTCCTCAATTCTCACGCCCATTTTCCTTCCTCCCTGCCGAAATCTTATTTTCCCTAACCTATTTCTTCTCGATTTCCTCTCCATCCAGTCTTTTTTCGTTCCACGATTGTCCACGACCGATCGGTAAGTGTTGTTGCTAAGTCTTAACGTTATATTGGTTGTAAGTTTAATGAGAGGGTTTGTTTTACTCTCGTTTTAGGTAAAGAATGAGAAGTGGGTACAGTTCTTGTAGTAGTATAAGTGATCGGGGCGTTCATTCAACAACGGTAAGTTCTGAGTGCATCAGTTGATGGTATAAGGTTCGATTGTGAATTGATTATAGATTAAGTTTTTCATTAAGTGTACTAAATATGGACTTCGGATGGTCGATTATAGGTACCGGAATGCTTGGAAGTGTTTAGGCATCAAAAATGATACAGGTCTGTACTTGAAAACGCAGAAAATGGGGTTTTAACGAAAGCTGAAAACCCCACTGTCGATGCCACACAGGCGTGTGGTCGCCCGTGTGGTAAGTCATGTGCTAGGACACGAGTGTGTAATCGAAGAGGCTAGACCGTGTACGAAGGACACAGCCGTGTGATGGCCAGGTAGGCCATGTACGACACACAGGCTACTCTGATTTGGGTTGTGTGGGCCCATACGGGTAAGCCACATGGGCGTGTGAGCCTATTTTACTAAAATGAATTCTAAGGTTGTACGGGTCGCCCAAGTCAACTGTGAACCTACTGTGGGGTCGGTAAGCAGTACTTAGACCCCTAAATGTATGAAACTGATTTTATGATATCCGTACTAAGCATGTTAATATTTTTCATGTATAATAGACTGAATGTATGTACTGATAATCGCATATTAGCATGTCATTTATTGTATGTTACATTGCATTGGGTTGGGATGATATTATTTGGAGGAAGTGTACTGAAAGGCTTTTAAGCCTAATACCTGGCAGCTCAGCTGCAATTTACTAATTATGTGCCGCATTCAGTAATATTTGGAGTGTAGAGATGGGTGGGTGTTTTAAACCCCACATAGAGTGTACGGATGGACGGAGATAGTGTGTAGAGGCCGGTTGGGTAAGACTTTGATTACTATATATTTGAAACTGTAACTGTGATGGGCTAAGGCCCTTATGCATGACTATTACTGATATTGAATTGGGCTAAGGCCCAGACTGCCATTGATATTGAAAAGGGCCTAGGCCCAGATTGTGTATGACTGCATACTGTTTGTTTTATGTGGGGATTACACACTGAGTTTTCGTAAACTCACTACTTCTGTTTAATGTGTATAGGTAACCCCCAGACTTAGACGGATCGGTGCGGTGGAAGACTCAACGGTGACCACAGTTTTTGTACATTTATGATTTATGGCTTTATCTTTATGGGTTAAATTGCTGATGTAATGTGGACTTATGGACTTTTATTTTGTTTTGGATTTCACTTGATTTACTTTACGGATTTATAACTGCAAGAAGTAGGATAGTTCGATTTTCAGAAAGCTAAAGTTTTTCAAAATACACGGTTTACTTAATACATTTTTAAAGCTTCCGTAATGAGTTACATTTTAAACAATTGATTGAACGGGTAAAATGAAATTTTGGGACTAGTAAGAGATAAAGAAAAGTAATTAAGTGGAAATGGTTTTATGCGACGACATAGTTTTTAAACACCCTATCATGTGGCATCGTCAGATTTGACCATAATGTCTGGGCCAAGTTTGGGTGTTACACATGACCTACAACATGACCGTGTGTGTTAAAACAATTTATTACATGGTCTGAGACACGACCAGTGACACGACCGTGTGACCAACCATCGAATGCACACACGGGTGGGCACACGATCGTGTGACCTTAATTCGTATATACACACAGGCGGGCACACGAGCTGAGACACGGCTTTGTGTTTGGACTTTGAATTTCTGGATGGTCTGGGCTATGACTCATGGCCGTGTGTCCCCTGTTTTCAAAATTTTCAACTTTTACCTAACTTTTTCGTTTTGTTTTGAGTTGACCCAAAAAAGTTTTCAAATCTATTTTTAGGCATCGTAAACTTGGTTTGAGGCTTGTAAGTGTATGAATTGATTGTGATTTAATTAATTGTAATTATATTGAATATATGTTTTTAAGTAGTGTTAAATGTTTGAAATGTTATTGTAATACTCCGTGACCCCAATCTAGCGACGAAAACAGGTTAGGGGTGCTACACACATACTCTCTCTCATTTTTCTTTTTAATGTGTGACTAATTAAATTATATGAAGATAGTGAACTTTATTTACCATGACTTCTTGTGTAAGTTTGCCTTAACCTATAAATTACTACTTAAGTTATATGCTTTTTCTTATCTTAGTATAGTACTTAAACTGCTTTCTTTTTTCTAAGTTGATACTTCCGTTAGTCCAACTGTTAACTATATTTAAAAAAGCGCAACTCATAAAATATTATCTAAACTATAATTTTTCCTACAATTGGTACATAAACTTTTTTTGGTCGCAAGTGGTGTCTAAATTGTTTATTTGCTACCCATTTTATACCAAAATATTATATCCATTAAAAAAATTTCAATCAAACTATTATTTCATATAAGCTTTAATTTTTTTTAAATTCTTTTATTTTATTTTTTTCCTTTATATTTTCTCTCTCCTTTTCTTCTTTCTTCTTCCCTTATAATGTTTGACAATACCATCAATGCTCGAAATTCGCCCTCTCGAGGTCAAGACATTAGAGATTAATATAGACTGGTTGAATCAAGCTGAAAATCCAATTGAACTAGTTTTCTCTATTTTTTTAAATTTTTTATTTTTATAAATTTTTAGTAGTTTATTTGATCAAACTAGATGAATCAATCAAATTGGGAATTGGTGGCCTAACCAATTTGACCATCAATCCGATTTTGAAAACCTTAATCAAAACCATAAAGCTTGAAATGCTCATGCCTGTAAAAGAGGTCCAATATGAGAGGAAAACGAAAGAGAAAAATATAAAGCAAAAGGAATTATATATACTATTATTTAAACCATTTACTTGGTGTTACTAGTCAACTAGGTACCAATTTAATTAGAGAATTATTAAAATATTCTTTTATATTTAAAATAAGTTATATTGTTTTAAAAACATTAACAGATTTCAAATTAACGGAAAGGTTTAAATTCAATTAAGCATTATATATTTTTTGGGTAAACTTCCTATTTAATCATTGAATTTACCCGTGTTCTTATTTTGGTCACCCGTTTAAAAAAATTTTATTTTAGTCACTCTTGTTAGATAATTTGTCAATTTCAGTCACTTTACCATTAAATACATTTGGTCACAATACAAGATGATGATGTGGTATTCTTTTGATTGGGGTAATAGCAAATTTAGCTCTAAACATTTTGCACATTCTATTAATTTGGTCCTAATTCTAAAAAAAATCAACAAATTTAACCCACAATATTTGCACATTTTATCAATTTAGTCAAAAATTTAAAAGATTTAGAATTTTAAAAAACTTGAAAATATATAATAATTCTTATTACTTTTAGAGAAAGAAAAAAAATTCTTACGTTTTCAGATCACAATCAAAAGTTGTTTTTATTCTCTTCTTTTGTTTAAATCCAAAACCTTCAATTTCCCTAAACCCATTTCTTAAGTTGAAAACCTTTTCAATTTCTTCAAAAGCTTCTCTTCGATTAGCAAAGAAGCAGTAAGTGAAATATTTTTTTTAATTCCTTTTTATAGTTTGAGACTTTTAATTTCTTACCAAAAAACAAAAAATAACACGTTTCATAGCTTCAAAATGATTCTAGCGAAGACATGAGTTTCAAATAGAATAGTTCTTGGGGTTTTCTACTCTGTTCAGCTATGGGTTTTAAAACCTTTAAAAAAAACTATGGGCTTTAAAAAAATAAGTTTAGGGGTTTCAAGATGGGTGGAATTTTAAGATAAAAATTGACAAAGGAGATATCAAGAAATCTATGGGTTTAGAAATTTTGGATTGAGAAAAAAATCTAGACTTTGAGCAAAAGTAATCTATTCAACTAATCGATAGAGGAGAAGGGTTTCAAAACCCTTTTTTTCTAGGTTTCAAAACTCTTTTTTTATTTCTGTTATTTTAATAAAAATATTAAAAGGTTTTAAAATTAAAATATATTTGTGTCACAACCTTATAAGCCTAAAATTTGAATGGCCAAATATGATTTAAAAGTTATAATATAATTATATTTTTTAATATTTTATACTTTTATGTCTTTTCATAATAAATAATTCATATTTTCAAGTTTTTAAATTATAAATATTTTGATTTTTTGAATTTGGATTATATTGAAAAAATATATAAACATTGAGAGTTAAATTTGTTGAATTTTTTAGAATTAGGACCAAATTGAAAAATGTGCATAGTGTTAAGGGCTAAATTTGTTATTATACCAATCAAAAGAGTGCTACGTCAACATTTCGTCTGGTGACCAAAGACATTTAACAGTAGAGTGACTAAAATTGACGACTTATCTAATGAGAGTGACTAAAATTGACAACTTATCTAATAGGAGTGACAAAAACAACAATTTTTGTAAATGGGTGACCAAAATAGGAACGAGTATGAACTTGAGTGACTAAATAGTAGTTTACCCTATTTTTTATGTTGCTACCATTAGTATAAAATAGGGTAAACTACAAAATCAATCGCCCAACTATTACTTTTTCTATTTAATCACTTAACTTTTTAGAATTAAATAGGGTAAACTACAAAATAGGGTTAAGCGTGGAAGAATTACACTCTTACTGTGTAGCAGCTCAATTTTCTGTGGTGTCAGAAATTGTAGTTCAAGACCATTAAATTCGATGAGTGAGTTTTAAAAAAAATTAATAATTATTATTTATGAGTCAAGTATAATTTTAGGAAGGCTTTTGAATGATTGATTTTTTATTTAGGAGAATTTATTAGGTAAATCAGGTTGAAAACGGTGTATCGAGACCTCAATTTTATAAACAGAGCCGTAAATATTTTTATAAATATTTATGGAGTGTCATTAAGTTAGTACTAAAGTTTTGTTAGGAAATTTTAATGTTTGGATAGTAAATTAAGTAAAAAGAACTAAATTGAAAAAGGTGCAAAACTTGTCAAAATGATTAAATAGCTCAAAAGTTAAATGAAGGAGGACTTAAAAGGCAAATTAGCCTAAAGAAGATGCCTTGGGCGGCATGGGCAAAGCAAAATCACAAAAATTAGTGTGAACTAAGGGTAAAATTGTAATTTGGGCAAAATTAAAAAGGAAACAAATTGAATATAAAGATTTCTAGATATTTCTTTCTTCAATTTTCTGCTTAAAAATGCCATGGAAGAGAGCTTAAGCTGGTTTTACCTATTTTTTCTCCATGTGAGTTTATTTCTTACCCTTTTTTTGTAATTTTTGTGTTTTTAAGACTTTTACAATTAGGTCCAACTATTTAATTCATTAGTTTTTCATTTTATGGGTGATTTTGAAAGTTACCATTGATGAGTGTTGGATGTTTATGATGAGTTAGCATGGATTTGAAGCTTTAATTTTATTATATGATGATTTTATCAAGTAATTTCAATAGAAATTAATTTTAGTACCTAATTGTGAAAAAGTTAAGAATTAGGGTTTGTTGTTAAAATTCTGAATATCAGAGCCTGTGTAGTAGCCTAAAATAATTTAATAAAATGTTAATTGAGAAGAATTAGCTTAATTGATGGGTTAATCGATTAGGGACTAAATTGTAAAACTATAAAATTTAGGGTAAAAGTGTAATTTTAAAAATTGAAGGGTATAAATTGTAAAGTGAATTAGGATTGAATTAGATGCTAATGAATGAATAATTTTATATTATAGATCAAGAACCTAAAGATAAACGCGGAAAAGAGAAAATAATAAACTAGTCCCTAAATTTCTAGAACTTCTACGAACTAGCTCAGGTAAGTTTGTATAGTTGAATTTTGATATTTATATTGAATTGATGGATGATATTATGTATTTATTTATATTATTAGTTAAAAACAAGGAATACTATTATATAATGAATTTAAAATGAATGTTCGAGTTAAATGAAACGCGAGATTTGAGTACTATCGTTTGTGACACAGGATGAATTGACAGATAAGACCATGGTTGGACCATGGCAATGTTTAAATATAAGACCATAGCTGAGCTACGGTATTTTAATGAAAAGATCATAACTGGGTTAAGACCATAGCTGGACGTGTAGGATTTTTGGGCCACACGGGCAAACAACATGGGCTTGTGGACCTATTTTCACTGTTTGACTATAGGGTCGGTAAGCTTACCTAGACCCTTAATTGACTGAAATGACTGTATAACTGAAATAATTATACATGTTGTTGAGCATGATGTTGTCCTACTGATTATATGCATGATACTATGTGATAGCATGCCATAATTGTATATTGCATTGCATTGGGTTAGGGGTTGTTATTGATAGGAGGAAGTGTACTGAAAGGCTTCGTGCCTAACTTACTGGCAGTTCAACTACATATTATTGTACAGTACCGCATTCGGTACTACTTGGAGTGTAGGGATGGGTGGGTTGATTATATCCCCACATAGAGTGTATGGTTGGACGGAGATAGTCTGTAGAGGCTGGCTGGGTAGGATTTTATGATTACATATCTGATATTGTACTGATTACTGATACTGTAAAAGGCCAAGGCCCTAATGCATTACTGCTCCTGTACTGAGATGGGCTAAGGCCCTAACTGAAACTGAATCTGGTACTGAAAAGGGCTTAGGCCTAGACTGTAATTGCTCTATGTCTGTTGTTTTATATGGGATTACACACTGAGTTTTCGTAAACTCACCCTTCAGATTTATCTGTATGAGATTACACCTATTTCATTCTATTTAGTACTTAATTATGATTTTGATTTCATTTTAGGGTATTTTACTGTATCATGGCATTTTTGGATTTTTATTTTTAATTTGGGGATTTTTATTGTTTTGGTTTATAACTGCTAACACTAGGAAAACTCTAGTTTCTAAAAGAAACAATGTTTTAACAAAATACCCACGACTATGCAAACTTTTTTATAAGCTTCCGCAGTAAATAAACGTTTTGAAAATGTTCGACTAATTAAATAAGATGAATTTGGAATTAATAAGTAGTAATACAAAGCTTCTAAACAGAAATTGGTTTAAGGAAAGCTATGTTTTTTTTCAAACACACTACCATGTGACATCTCTTGATCCGACCATATCATCCAGGTCGGGTTTGGAGTGTTACATTTAGTGGTATCAGAGCCAAGTTACAAAACTTAACTGTGGATTTGGGTTTTAAAAAGAAAAACTTATTTTTAATTAATTTTTGAATATTGGAATTTTTTTACTAAACGTGTGGTACATCGAGTCTCCGATGCTGATCCTATAAGTACTCTGTAACTGTTATATGTTTTTTACTAAAACTACTATAGATAGTATATACTGTGACTACTATAGATGGACTGTACTGAAAACACTCAAAATAGTGTATACTGAGACTGTAGTAAAACTGATGGATGCTACGTTGTATGAAAACGAACTCTAAATTACTGATACTGTTCTGCATAAACTTTTGTTAATAATTACTGAAACTGTAAACTGATGCATAAAATTGATAATATCAGATAAACGTGCTTAGATAATGAGCACATGTGGTACTCGTGGACGAGGTACTAGAGGCCGAGGTAGAGGCCGTAGAGGGGCTCGAGCTGAGTCCTTCTCACTGGACAGTATGCCAAATCTAGACACTAGTGCAATGCCGGTGTCACCCGTTATAGAGACTGGGTCTGGGTCTAGATCTCATGATCGTGCAACTACGGATGACGCACTATTCCAAGCCATGTTAAGGATTTTAGAGAGGGTCGTTGGGCCCAATACTGGAGCTAAAGGCTAAGGGTCGATTATGGAACGACTCTGGTTTAATGGAGCTGAGATATTTATGGGTTTCATTGGGGTTGCCCCTAATGTGGCTGAGTACTGGATTGAGGCCATAAAGAATATCATGGATGATCTAGATTGCACCTCCGAGCAAAAACTACAGGGTGTTGTGTCGCTACTACGTGATAAGGCATATCAGTGGTGGCTCACTGTTAAGGAGGGTACACAACCCGATCGACTGACATGAGAGTTTTTTTAAGACCGCTTTCCAAGAGAAGTATATGGGTACTAGTTATGTGGATGCCCATAGGAGAGAGTTCCTAAATCTGACTCAGGGAGATAGATCGGTGGCCAAGCATGAGGTCGAATTTCTAATATTAAGCCGCTATACGCGAGGAATGGTAGCGACTAAGTATGAGCAATGTGTTCAATTTGAAGATCGCCTCAGGGATAATCTTAGGGTTCTAATAGCTCCACAGAGAGAGCGAGACTTTGCCGCATTAGTTGATAAGGCAAAGATCACTAAGGAAGTGAAGCGCACTGAGCGTCAGAACCAAGAGAGAGGAAGGAGCAAGAGGGATTCGGAGCCCTCTGGTTCTATTCAGAAGCCTAAGAAAAAGGCCAGGGTGGATGGGCCTATTAGAGTTGGGGCTTCTATTGCTGCTGCTAGATAGCCACCGTGTACTGACTCTGGTAGGCGCCACCAAGACGAGTGTTGGAAAAGAATTGGGGCTTATTTGAGGTGCGGTTTATTAGAGCACCGTATTAGAGTGTCCACAAAGGTTCGATCAAATGCAAGCTCTGGGCACTGGTACTGCACCACCACCGAGGGTAGTTTAGCAGCCACCAAGAGGCCGTGGTTAGGCCAGAGGTGGTAATGGTTTAAGCCGTGGTCAGGGAGCATCGGGCAAAGGTGCTGGTCATACCGAGGTAAGGCAGTCGGCTCTAGTTTACGTTGTACGTCGTTGAGAAGATGGTAATGCTCTGGACGTTATCACAGGTACGTTCTTTATTTATGATGTACCTTATACTGCACTGATAGATATAGGATCTGCTCACTCCTATATAGCCTGTACTATGACTGAAAATTTGGGTATCTTGGTTGAGAGCACTATTAGTGAGGTGATTGTACTAAGTCTGCTAAGACAATCAGTAAGGGTAAATAAGTTGTTTAGAGATGTTCCTTTAGAGGTTCAACTGAGTCTTTGATTCCGTCAAATTGAGAGTAGCAGCACTTCTGATTTTGGGTTGAACTCTGAAGGTGTATTGTGTTTCCATGGCCGGATATATGTGCCAAGTGATACTGATCTGAGATAGTCTATACTGAGAGAGGCGCTTAGTAGCCTATATGCTATGCATCCTAGCGGAAATAAGATGTACAGAGATCTTTGTGAGTTATACTGGTGGCCAGGTCTTAAGCGAGAGGTTGCCTATTTTATGAGTAAATGTTTCATATGTCAGCAGTTTAAGGCCAAGCATCAGTTACCTTTAGGCTTGCTTCAGCCGGTTAAGATTCTGCTTTGGAAGTGGGAGAGAGTGACTATGGACTTTCTTAGTGGGTTACCCCTAACGTCTACTAAGAAGGATTCAGTATAGGTTATCATGGATCGATTGACCAAGTTTGCCCATTTCATACCGATTCGTACTGACTATTCTCTACAGAAGCTAGCTAAACTATATGTGTCTGAGACAGTGACACTGCATGGAGTTTCGGTCTCGATCATCTCCGATAGGGATCCACGCTTCACGTCTCGGTACTAGAAAAAGCTTCATGAAGCTCTGGGTACTAGGTTGGACTTCAGTACTGCTTTCTATACTAAGAGAAATGGTCAGTCAGAGAGGGTGATTTAGGTATTAGAGGATATGTTGAGGAGCTATGTGATTGACTTCCGACGTAGTTGGGAGGAGTATTTGCCGTTGGCAGAGTTCACTTACAACAATAGTTACCTGATATGCGTGATATGAAGTAATAAAATTTATAATAATGATCACACTAGAAACTAACTATTATCACGATTTAAGGCAAGTGCACCTCTCGAACAGTAGTATAGTTAGGGCAAGACCAAGATATCCTACCCAAGGGAACCAAAAGTACTAGTACTATCTTTCTTTCTATTATTTCACCTAGAAGTAAAAGGGAGATTTTTATGAAACTAAGCTAATTCTAATACTAAACTAAGGAAGCACAAAAAGTGAATTGGGGGAAAACTCTTAGGAAAAACTGATTAATTTGGACAATACTCAAGGGAGAATCCACCTAGACTTCACTTGTTATCAACTCTTGAACTAGACAAGTTATTTACTTCACTTGATCCGTAGAAATCTCTAACTTACGTTAATATCTCTCTCGAGACTAAAAACAACTAACCCTAGGTTGATTAATTGAAATCTCTTTCTAATTAAAACCCTTAGTGTTGCATTAACTCGATCTATGGATTCCCTTATTAGGTTTGACCCAAATCTGATAGATTTTCGTCGTCCTATCTCTAGGATTGCAATCAACTCTGCTTAATTGTGTTGGATCTACTCTTATGCAGGGACTTTTTCTCCCCTACATAAGCACATTCGACTTAAACCAATATCCCCAAAATATCAATTTAAGAGTTAAAAAAACAATTAAGAACAAATCAAATAATTATCATATAATTCAAGAGAAAATAATAATAAGATCTGTCTTAGGTTTCATCCCCTTCAACTATTTGAGGGATTTAGTTCATAATTATAAAAGAAAACATCTCCGAAGAAATAAAATAGCAAAACATAAAGAACCCAAAAACCCCTGAAGGAAATTGAAGGGAGATCTTCAGTCTTGAGGGAGAATTCAGCTTCTGAGATGAATCAATCGACTTCCCTTGGAGTAATTCCTTACTTTTACTCTCTGTGTTTAGTAGAAAATAAGCACCTTCTTGAGGGGAGAAGAGTACACCTTAGTAGTTGCCCCTTAGGGTCTTTATATAGAGCTTTGGAATGCCTTTCTTAGCCCCTAAGTAGCCTTTTCCAAGTGAAATTGAACTTCCTCATGACAGGGACAAGCCCATGTGCCACACCTGTGTGGATTAAGGCCCAGGCCGTGCTCAGGCCTGTTAAGGTGGCACGGCCGTATGGTCTGGCCATGCGAGTTGGGGTTGGGCCATGTTCGAGCTCAATGTGGCACGGCCGTGTGGCGAACCTCCAGGCCGTGTTGATTATTGATATGGGCCTAATTTACCTATTTTTGGCCCGTCTCTTACTCTTTTCTCTTCTTTAAGCTCACCTGAGTATAAAACATGAAATAGAGGGATTAAGAGCACCAATTTTGACAATTTTAATGATAATTCATCTAAAATTTAGGCTAAGCATGAGGTAAAAACATGTATAATTTATCGTTTATCATATACCCCCACACTTAAGCCTTTGCTTGTCTTCAAGCAAAATCTCAACTCCCAATTAAGAATCATTCTTTTCAACTTATAACCCTTATTAATAATGTTTCAAACTATTTCACAAGTAATCATACAATAAAAATTCAACCAGAAGAACATTAAAGATTCAATCACTCTAAGTTGAGAACTCTATCACAGAAACATAGGTTTTCTCTCTTCTCCTAAGTAATTACCTCTCAATCGAAATTAACAAAAGTTGACATCCTCACTAAAGATTCGCTCTATCCACCCAAAGTGTTTATGGTTCAAGAATTTAGCACTCTTTAGTCAACCTGAAAAGTTATAACCATAGGCTTGTGATACTCGCGATATTAAGTAATAAAATTTATAAAAACGGATCACACCAAAAACTAACTAATATCACGATTTTAAAGGCAAGCGCACCTATCAAACAGTAGTATAGTTTAGTGGCAAGACCGAGTTATCATACCCAAGGGAACCAACAGTACTAATACTTACTTCCTTTCTATTATCTAGCCTAAAAATAAAAGAAGATTGGTTGAAACTAATTCTAAAACTATCTAAAAGTGCACAAAAAGTAAATTGGGGAAAAACTTTTGGGAAAAGCTGATTGATATGAGCAATACTTAAGGGAGAATCCACCTAGACTTCACTTGTTATTAACTTCTTGAACTAGATGATTTCTTCACTTGACTTGATCCGTAAAGATCCCTAACCTATGTTAATACCTCCGTCGAGGATAAGAACAACTAATCCTAGGTGGTTAATTAAAGTTTCTTTATCAATTAACACCCCTAGGTTGCATTAATTCGATCTATGGATCCCCTTATTAGGTTTGACCCTAATCCAGCAGATTTATGTCGCCCTATGTCTAGGGTTGCATGCAACCCCGCTTAATTATGGTAGGTCTACTCTTAAAACAGGGATTTTTGCTCCTCTGCCTAAGCACATCAGTTTCTTGAAGTAATACCTAGGATTATTAAATCAAGAATGAAGAACACATAATTAAGAACAATTCAAGTATTTATCATATAATTCAAGAATAAATAATAACAAGATTTGTCTTAGGTTTCATCCCCCTCAAGTATTTGAGAGGTTTAGTTCATAATTAATAAAGAAAACATCTCAGAAGAAATAAGATAACAAAAAATAAAGAACCCAAAAACCCATGAAGGAATTTAGGGAGATCCTCTGTCTTGATGTAGAATTCTGGCTTCTGGGATGAATCAATCGGCTTCCCTTGGAGTAATTCCTTGCTTTCACTCCTTGTGTTGGCAGAAATATGGCGCTCCTTTTTTGGAGAAAAGAGTACCTCTTTTGAGTTGCCTCTTGGGGTCTTTATATAGAGTTTATAATGGCTTTCTTAGCCCCTATGTATCCAAATCCGAGTGAAATTGTACTTCCTCACGACAGGGACACGCCCGTGTGCCATGCCCGTGTGGTTTCGATAACGGCCGTGTTCGGGCCTGTTGAGGTGGCACGGTCGTATGGCCTGGCTGTGCTTGTCGGAGCTGGGCCGTGTGGCCTTCATGTGGCACGGCCGTGTGACGATTCCTCGGGCCGTGTCGTTTTCACACTTTGGCCCATTTTCTTCGTTTTCGGTCCGTTTTTTATTTTTTTCTCTTCCCAATGCTATCCTGAGTATAAGACATGAAAAAGAAGAATTAAGAGTACCAATTCTCACAAAATTAATGATAATCCATCCGAAAATTAGGCTAAACATGAGGTAAAAATATGTATAATTTATCGTTTATTAGCTTGTAAGAAAATCAAATCTCCACTACTATAGATTGATATGACACATCGATCAATAGGTCTTTCAATGATTGTAATGGGGCATTGGTTAAGGGTGTTGTCACAAGCTGAAAAAGAGGGTTAGAATCGAGATTGAATTGAAAAATCATCTAGCTAGAAAAATCTCTATCACTGGAATATATTCCTATGGCTAAGCCTTTTGATAACATCATTCTGAATTTGGTAGCTTATAATAGAAATATGCAAAAATGTTAAACTATAACTAAAATATGAATTACAACTGAATTAACTGTATATACTTTTTTTAAGAATAAATCAAAAACAATACTTTGAATATTTACAAACTTTACAAACTGAAAAAGAGAACAAAGCTTATACTAATTCAACTCAAATCTCGACAAAAATAGGGATCAAAATAATTGAATAGAATTCAACAAAAATGGGTTATAGGTTAATATTGGAGGTGAGTCAAAGAATGGCTTGTTAGGCTCAATGGGGTTCACCAGGGGTTAATTTATGGAGGTAGGCTTTTTATGGAGTAAGTGGGTTAAACCTAGGTGCCTTTATCATTTCGGTATATCAGATCAATGATGTGGTCCTGACATGTATAATCGAAGCAAGTTCCAGAATAACAAATCAGTATTGACTCATTCAAAGCAACAATAAAAGTGAGCACGAAAGAATGTATGCTCAAAAGGCTCAAAAATCTCACCAGAATTATGGCTTTTGATGTCAATCCTGTGAATTTCAAATCTCAAGATAACACTTAAATTTAGGGAAAATAACCTAGAAAAAATTTAAATTATCAAAAATTTCAACTTATCATGCTTGATTCCCTAGTGTTTTTAAAGTTTGAATAATCGAAGTATAAGCACCTATGTCTTAGTTCTCAAACATCAATAAAAATCATAAATCAATCAAAATTATTCCTAATAGGAGCTTGAAGATAATGCAGAGAGTGAAAGTGAGAATTTGAAATTTTGAGAACAATGCAAAAAGTTAGTTTTTAAAAATTTTTCAGGGGTTCAAAGAGAATGCAATAACTGAAAGTAAATTTCCCCCCCACACTTAAGATGTACATTGCCCTCAATGTACAAAGATATATTAGTAGCAATAGAAGCATACTATCATAAGATGGGGAAAGAATTGAAATTCCCTGAATTGGATGAATTTGTTGAGGTAGTGGCGGCTATAGAGTGTCTGGGACAAAGGAAGGTGCGGAGGTAGATACTCCAGTGGTGGTAGCGGTTGTTTGTCCACAGCTGCTATGCTGAGAGGGTATGTTTGTCGGTATTAGGTGGCTAAGGTTACCATTAGATTTTGGATTTGAGCTGTAGAGCACCTTTGAAACTGCTAAAGCATTTATCAGTTTTAGGGAATTTGGATTAGCAAAGTGTACTCGTTAGGGAATAGCCAATATGAATTAATTGAAATAAAATAAACTAAGTTTTAAAAATACTAAAATTCAAATAATGAAAAAGATAAAATAAAATAAGACGGAAAAACAAAAATAAAAATAAAGGAGAAGAAAAGAGGATTCAAAAGTCCTAATCCTCAGATGGTTTGCGAGGTGGGGGCGGTGATAAGATGTGAAGATGCTGGCATATCTGCTGAAGAGTATCGTCAATGTGGTCAAAGCGTTGGAAGCACTGCTGCTCGAATCGTGTAAGGCGCTCGATTATGTCAGCATATAAAACTGCCGCATGAACTGGGCAGTGAAGAGGTGGTGGCTTAACTGGTGCCTCCTCCGACGGTGGTGGGACATCATCAATAATGTCTTTGGGATCCTCCTGCTCGGCGTCTCTAAGTATGTGGTATTGTGGAGGATTAGTCCCACGTCGTTGCTGGATCATCCTTATGTGTAGAATAGTTTAGATGCCCTATGGGGACATCTGGCCGATCAAGGTATACGAGGATGTCTGGGTTGCGGTGTTGAGCAAGCCGAAGTAGAGGGCCAACCGTATGATGTACGGACCCATAGAGATTACACCTCTACGATGCCTCTCGGTCTAGTGCTGGATGGCATGAGCGATGAAATAAGCAAGGTCGATGACATGTGCGTTCGCCATGCTCCATAGAAAATAGGCATCGTGGGTGTTGACACCTGTGCTTTCGCATCTGCCCGTCAATGTGTGTGCGAGGAGGAAATGTATGTACCTCAAAGACGGGGAGAGATTGGTAGCTTTAGAGTGACTGGGGTCGTATGTAGGCTGAGCAGGGACTAGGGCACGCTAGCAGTTGATTGGAGAGACGTGAATGTGGCGGTGGAGCTCAGAAAGGTTCTCCTCCTCTAAAAATTGCTTAGTGTATAGGCCGAGTGCTGTACCGAACTCTGGTACACTAAGCTGACGAGCGAGACCGCCTAAACAGAATTGTATCGTCCTTGGGTCGTCGTGTCGGCTCATCACTGTCTATAGATGGAACGTGGAGCAGAACTTAAGAGTGAGTTCGAAATAGGTGGGCTCCACGATCTGGAAGAACTGCTCCCACGGGTCTATCATCAACAAGGTCCGGACCTCGTCTGCTAAGTGGACCTACTCTAAAACGGCCCAGTTAATGCATCTTTCGGCTCCTAGAGGTCGTGCTCGCAGAATCTGGAATAACTCCTCTTGGGAGTTCTGCGGGAATTAGATAAAAGGATGGTGAGCTTCGGCTATGGGTCGGGAGGATGAACCACCGGACCCCTTTCGCTTCTTTAAAGTAGGGACGGCAACTTTCTTACAGCGTGATGATGACATAGTTCCTAAAAACAAAACGATATGCATTAGTCTAAATAAAAATTGAAACTAGAATATGAGTATTAATAAGTTTTTCAGATTAAATGACAATGTAAACAAAACATGAACATATTGTATGGAACGGTACAAACCTAACTAATATGAGATACTCATTCTAATCATGGCCTGGATGTCATTTTATACTAAATGTTAACTACTTTAGATAAGTAAAAGTGGCAGCCTAAGGAGAGTCTAAATGGCATCATGAAATTCTTTATAGTGGTGAGTACTCTAGATTGTTCATGCTAAATGAATGAATTTCCTAACAATAATCAAGTATTTAACTAAATGAATGATAACATAAATAAATAAAATAGGTATATGATATTAAAATGAAGAGAAAAAGTAAGAAAAGGGGAACGGAGTGAGTGATTATGTAGTGAAACACGGTTGTGGCGACGTTGCACGGGCCTGGTGGTGCTATTGGGACCAGTGGCGGCATTGGGGAAGCTTGATGTGGGTTTTGGGTGGGAGTTTTTAGGGTTTAAAATGGAGAAGAAGGTGAATAGTGGCCTATTTATATAGGTTTTTGGGTTACACGGGCACATCACACGCCTGTGTGGCTTGGGTTTTGCCCGTGTGGTTTGAAAATTAGGGATTTTGTGCACCTGGTTCGAGACACACACTCGTGTTCCTAAGGTGTGTTGAGGCACACGGTCGTGTCGCACGATCATGTCCTTCGATGTTTGCTTCTCCCACGGCCATGCAGGGGGTCACACGCCCGTGTCTGAATTGGCAGGTTCGACCACAGCTTAGGGACACGGGCGTGTCGCATGCCCGCGTTTGAATTGGCAGTTTCAGCTACGGCCACATCGTACGGCCGTGACAATTTGTCAAAGCCTGTGTGTTAGAAAAATTTTACCCTGCTTGTACACGGTCATATTGCACAGCTGTGTCTCTGCTCGTAGTGTCCACACAGTCGTAGGCACGCTCGTAAGCATGGCCATGTGGCTTGAAAATCCTGTATTCAAAGGGTTAGTTGATGTATTAGAAAGCTAAAATAAAAGGATTCACTAATTCAGTGCTCGGGTTGCCTTCCGAGAAGCACTTATTTAGAGTCTAAGCTCAACTCTGCTTGCATGAGTCATTACGAGGGTTCGTGGAGCTGAAGCTCCTCCCTATTATTCTTAAATTCCTTACCTTTATAATGTTTGAGCTGATGACCGTTTAGCTTGAAAGTGCCGAGTGACTCATGTTTTATCTCGACTATACCGTAGGGGAAGATTTTCATTACCGTGAAGTAAGGTGTATCACTTGTATGTTCTTTTGAATTCAAGATTCGAGGATCGTCTTCTCCTAAGATTACCTTATCCACTACCTTGATTTGATTTGCTTTTACCTGAGGATCGTCTTGGTGATGCTCTAGGCTGGTGTGGCATATTTTGGGATTTTCGTGATAGTTCAGCCACTCATTTAGTTCCTTAATCTGAAGCATTCACTTTTCAGGTATGTCTCCTTTGGATGGACTTGTCTATGGTTGAGTCGCATTTATGTGGAGTGTATCTTGCGCAGAAGGTTAAGTGGTAAGATTAGTGTTTTTACAAGGACTTGTAACTATATTATTATCAACAGTCTTAATCGAGTTTCGAGCTTGTAAAGTAACTTTGTCATCACCTACTCATAGTGTAAGTTCACCTGTCCCTACATCAATTATTGTTCTAGCAGTTGCTAAAAAGGGTCGCCCTAGAATTAATGGTACATTGCTATCCTCATCAATGTCTAAAACAACAAAGTCAACTGGGAATATAAATCTATCGATTTTGACAAGCACATATTCAATTATTCCCTTTGGAAATCTAATAGTCTTATCAGCCAATTAGATGCTCATTTTGGTTTGTTTAGGTTTTCCTAAACCTAGTTGTTTAAACAGTTTATAAGGCATGACATTTATACTAGCCTCTAAATCAGCTAAAGCATTTTTGGCGTCTAAGCTACTAAGAAAAAAAGGAATAGTAAAACTCCCTGGATCTTTTAGTTTGTTGGGTAGCTTATTCTGTAAAATGGCTGAGCATACTGCATTCATCTCCACATGAGATTTCTCATCTATCTTCTGCTTGTTTTTCAAGAGCTCTCTTAAAAACTTAACAGCATTTGGCATCTGTGAAAGAGTTTCAATAAACGGTAAGTTGATATGTAATTTTTTTAAGAGTTTAAGAAACTTACCGAATTGCTCATCTGTGCGGTCTTTCTTTAGTGCATTTGAGTGGGATACGAGGTTTATATTCTTTGATGACTGACTCGTTATTACTTACCTCGGCCTTACCTTTACTTACCACACTCTCCTTACATGGCTCTGGGTTGGTTTTGGTTAACCCTTCCTCATCTATTGTATTCACAGCATTGAGTTGCTCTTTAGGGTTAATCTTAGTGTTGCTTGGTAATCCACCTTGCGGTCTTTTAGATATTAACTTGGTGAGCTAGCTTATTTGTGTTTCGAGTCCTTGAATGGATGCTTGCTAGTTCTTCAGTGTCATTTCTATGTTTTGAAAATGGGTCTCTGATACGGTAATAAATTTTGTGAGCATCTCTTCAAGGTTCGGCTTTTTCTCTTATTGGAGTGGTGGCTGTTGAAATCTCGGAGGAGGTGGTTGTCTTTGATTTCCTTGTCCACCCCATGAAAAATTGGGGTGGTTCCGCCAACCTCCATTGTAAGTGTTACTATAAGGGTTATTTTGAGATCTAGAATTGTTACCCATCTAGTTGTCGGTCTCTATGCCATGTCTATGGGAGGAGTAATCTGGATTGTACATGTGTCACTGAATTGTGTTACACTGTATCACTGGGTGTGCCTGCGTAGAACCAACAAAATTATCAATCTTTTTGTTTAAAAGTTCTACTTGATTAGAAAGCATAGTTACGGCATCAATATTAAAAACTCCTGCAGCTTTTTGTGGCTTTGTTCTCATAACTTGCCACTGATAGTTATTTAGTGACATTTCTTCTATAAACTCATAAGCTGCTTCGGGTGTTTTATTGTTGATTGTTCCTCCGGCGGCTGCATCGATCATTTGTCTTATGGAAGGTTTCAAACCGTTATGAAAAAGTTTGAACTTGTAACCACAAAGGCAACCCATGGTGAGGGCACCTTCTCAATTGGTCCTTGTATCTCTCCCAGGCATTATAAAGTGTTTCTAAATCCATCTGCACAAAAGAAGAGATATCATTCCGTAATTTAGCTGTTTTAGCTGGAGGGAAATACTTAAGTAAAAATTTTTCGGTCATTTGTTCCCATGTAGTGATTGAGCCTCATGGTAGAGAATTTAACAATTGTTTAGCTTTATTCTTTAGGGAAAAAGGAAATAGTCAAAGGCGAATGGCATCATCTGAAACACCATTAATTTTAAAAGTATCACAGAATTCCAAAAAATTTGCTAAGTGTGAGTTGGGATCCTCGTCCTGTAAACCATCAAACTGAACAAATTGCTGAATCATCTTAATAGTGTTAGGTTTCAATTCAAAATTATTTACAGCAATAGCAGGTCTAATAATACTAGATTGAGTACCAGCCAAATTAGGTTTGGCGTAACCATATATAGTACGTGGAGCATTATTTTGGTTCACCAGTTCTGTAGCTATTGCGAAAGGTGGTAGATTGTCTTGATTTGCTTCCATCTCTTCCGTAGGTTTAGGTTCTTATTCCTGCTCTGGATACTGTAGGCTTCGTCTGATCTCTCTACGAGTTCTACGAACTATGGCTTCTAAATCTTCGTCAAAAAGCAGTGGTCCTACTGGGTTTCTTCTAGTCATAAACTAGAGATACCTAGAAAAGGAAAAAGCAAAGAAAATTAAAATAAATAAATAAAACAAATTAAAATAAGGTTGAAAATAAATAAAATAGCAATGGCTAAAGTAATAGAAATCGAGTGTTCTTAATATCTTAGCTCCACGGCAGCGGCGTCAAAAACTTGATATGCGTGATATGAAGTAATAAAATTTATAATAATGATCACACCAGAAACTAACTATTATCACGATTTAAGGTAAGCGCACCTCTCGAACAGTAGTATAGTTAGGGCAAGACCGAGATATCGTACCCAAGGGAACCAAAAGTACTAGTACTAACTTTCTTTCTATTATTTAACCTAGAAGTAAAAGGGGGACTTTTATGAAACTAAACTAATTCTAAAACTAAACTAAGGAAGCACAAAAAGTGAATTGGGGGAAACCCTTAGGAAAAACTAATTGATTTGGACAATACTCAAAGGAGAATCCACCTAGACTTCACTTGTTATCAACTCTTGAACTAGACGATTTATTCACTTGACTTGATCCGTAGAAATCCCTAACTTATGTTAATATCTCTCTCGAGACTAAAAACAACTGACCCTAGGTTGATTAATTGAAATCACTTTCTAATTAAAACCCCTAGTGTTGCATTAACTCGATCTATGGATTCCCTTATTAGGTTTGATCTTAATCCGACAGATTTTCGTCGTCCTATCTCTAGGATTGCAATCAACTCCGCTTAATTGTGTTGGATCTACTCCTATGCAGGGACTTTTGCTCCTCTACATAAGCACATTTGACTTAAACCAATATCCTGGAAATATCAATTTAAGAGTTAAAAAACACAATTAAAAACAAATCAAATATTTATCATATAATTCAAGAGAAAATCATAACAAGATCTGTCTTAGGTTTCATCCCCCTCAAGTATTTGAGGGATTTAGTTCATAATTATAAAAGAGAACATCTCAGAAGAAATAAAATAGAAAAACATAAAGAACCCAAAAACCCATGAAGGAAATTGAAGAGAGATCTTTAGTCTTGAGGGAGAATTTTCTAAGATGAATCAATCGGCTTGCCTTGGAGTAATTCCTTGCTTCTACTCTCTGTGTTTGGTAGAAAATAAGCACCTTCTTGAGGGGCGAAGAGTACACCTTAGTGGTTTCCCCCTAGGGTCTTTATGTAGAGCTTTGGAATGCCTTCCTTAGCCCCTAAGTAGCCTTTTCCGAGTGAAATTGAACTTCCTCACGACAGGGACACGCCTATGTGCCACACCCTTTTGGATTAAGGTCCAAGCCGTGCTCGGGTCTGTTAAGGTGGCATGGCCGTGTGGTCTGGCCGTACGAGTCAGGCTTGGGCCGTGTTCGAGCTCAAGGTGGCACGACCGTGTGACAAGACCGTGTGGCGAACCTCTAGGCCATGTTGATTATTGAATTGGACCTAATTTGCCCGTTTTTGGCCCGTTCCTTGCTCTGTTCTCTTTCTTAAGCTCACCTGAGTATAAAACATGAAATAGAGGGATTAAGAGCACCAATTTTGACAATTTTAATGATAATTCATCCAAAATTTAGGCTAAGCATGAGGTAAAAACATGTAAATTTATCGTTTATCATTACCAGTCTAGTATACAGATGTCACCTTATGAGGCACTTTATGGTTGTAAGTGTTGCACTTCTTTATGCTGGACTGAGTTGGGCGAGCGACGTGTTTTGGGCTCTGAGTTAGCATTTGATATTGAGGATAAGGTCAGGTTGATACGGGATCAATTGAAGGCGGCATCTGGTAGGCAAAAGTCGTATGCAGATCTGAAACGTAGAGATAGAGTATTCTATGGGGACTACGTGTTTCTTAAGGTCTCACCATGGAAGAAAGTACTGAGGTTTGGTCACAAGGGCAAGCTGAGCCCTAGGTTTATTGGGCCTTACCGTATTCTGAAACGAGTGGGACCAGTTGCCTACCAGTTGGAGCTACCTCCAAAGTTGGAGCGGATTCATGACGTGTTTCACATCTCTATGTTAAGGCGCTACTGCTCTAATCCCATGCATATTGTTTCAGTTGAGGAGATCGAGGTTAGACTAGATCAGACTTTCGAGGAGGAGCCAGTTCAGATATTGAATCGTAATGTAAAGGTCCTGAGGAGAAAGCCTATTCCACTGGTTAAAATTCTTTGGCGTAATCATAGCAATGAGGAGGCTACGTGGGAGCCGGAAGATGTGATGCGATAGCAGTATCCTCATCTACTCTGATCAGGTAAATTTCGAGGCTGAAATTCTCTTTAGGGGTAGAGTTGTAACACCTCAAAAATATCTTATATTTATTTATGTGTGTTTGGAACACAAATATCTGTTTGCTTCAGTGGTTAAGGGTTCTGGGTGTGTGTAGGAGGTCTCAAGTTCAAGCCTTGACTTGGGAAAATTTTGGCATTTTTATGAATAAAGCCCTATCTCTAGACAGTAGGCTTTTAATTAATTGTTTGTAAAAACATGTCAGAATGGGCGTTCTGGTCTGGTGGCTAAGTGGTGTGTTGGTATGCTAGAGGTCAGGATTTCGAGTCTCTGAGCGAGCGAAGGATTTATTTTTGCTAGATACCCGTTGGGGGTGTTTGAGTGGAGTCAAAATTCTGAAAAGAGTGGGGTGGTAGTTGGTAGCTTGGTAGATGGAGAGATAATAGGAGTATTTCATGGGATTGAGGAGCAAAATAAAGGAGTTCTCATATTATCTAGATTATTGTTGATTTCTTTAATTCTTGTGATCTTTTTCAAAAAAAATCGATTCCCCATACTGTTCCCAAATTTTTTATGTTAGTTCCCCTTCCCCTCTAGTCTGCCATTCGTCATTTTGCTCCTTCTTTTGCCGAATATTGCTAGGTGAATTTTTGTTACATCTTTTGTTCCTTTTCAGCTTTTCACCCTTCCTTTCCCATCATTTTCTTTTTCGTCTTCTCACCATCACCTCCTCTGTTTTGCCTCTTTCAATCATTGTTTCCCCTTTTCGATTCGTTCGCTCTTGCATTGCTAAATTACACTCTACTTTGTCGTCAGTTTGGTAACTGATTCAAGTGTTTCGTTGTTTCATTTTATAAGTTACTGAAAGAAGGGTTATATTTGTACTCTTGGGGGTTTTTAATTGATTGTGTTCTTTTCAATTATTTTTTTTTTCAATTTCCTCTCCTCCCAGCAAGGAAATTTCGACTCCTCCCTTACACTCTTTTTCTACGTTTCTTTTCAGCTGGGGTTTTTCTCTAACAATAGTCGGTTGTGTTATTTGGTAGGTATGGTTTAATTGAAGTTTAAAGTGAAATTGGACAAAGGGTTTAACGAGAAGGTCTTGTGACTCTCGTTTTAAGTGGAGACCAAGAGTTGGTTGGTGCATCTTCAAGAAATTGAGTGTGCGATTTTGGTTGATTTCGGTAAAGGGGTTTTCGATTGTTGATCGATTTTAACTTCGTTAGGATTTGATTGAATAATGAATTAAGTAGTTAATTAAATGATGTTTTGGTTTAATCTAGGTTTTGAAGAACTCGGTGTGCAATTTAACGACAAATGAAATCAGGTGTGTAATCACTGCATTGAAAATCAATAATCGGCGAAAGGCTGAAAAATGAGACTGTAAACGCCACACGGACGTGTAGCCACCCGTGTGGTGGGCTATGTGGACTCACACGGGCGTGTGGGATTTTTGGGCTAGGCCGTGTGATCCACATGGCCAAGGCCATTTTGGGTCGTGTGGGCCAAACGGGTGTGTGGGCCCACGCGGACAAACAACATGGGCTTATGGGCCCATTTTTACTGTTTGACTACTAAGGTTGCACAGGTCGTCCGAGTCGACTATGAACCTACTGTAAGGTCGGTAAGCTTACCTAGACCCCCAAAATCGTAAATCTGCTATAACTCTGGAAGTATCTCCAACTGGTAGGCAACTGGTCTCACTTGTCTTAGTATGCGACAAGGTCTAATAAATATGGGGCTCATCTTACCCTTACGACCAAATCTCAGTATCTTCTTCCATGGTGAGACCTTGAGAAACATGTAGTCCCCTACAGAATACTCTATCTCTCGGTGCTTCAGATCTGTGTATGACTTTTTTCTATCAGATGCTTCTTTCAGTTAATCTTGAATTAATCTGACCTTATCCTCGGTATCAGAAATCAGTTCAGAGCCCAAAACATGACGCTCGCTCAACTCAGTCCAACACAAGAGAGTGTGACACTTACGACCATATAGTGCCTCGTAAGGTGCCATCTGTATGCTAGACTGGAAACTATTGTTGTACGTGAACCCTGCGAACGGCAAGTAATCATCCCAACCGCCTCAGAAGTCAATCACACAACTCCTCAACATATCCTCCAGTATCTAAATCACCCTCCCAGATTGACCATCAGTCTGAGGATAGAACGCGGCACTGAAGCCTAACCTTGTACCCAGAGCTTCATGCAACTTCTTCTAGAACTGAGACGTAAAATGAGGATACCTATCAAATATTATCGAAACCGGTACCTCATGCAGTCTCACTATCTCTAACACATATAGTTTAGTTAATTTCTGCAGAGAGTAATCAGTACGAACCAGTATGAAATGAGCAAACCTGGTCAATCGATCCACGGTGACCCATATTGAATCCTTCTTAGTGGGCATTAAGGGTAGCCCACTAATAAAGTCCATAGTCACTCTCTTCCACTTCTAAAGCGAAATCTTAACTGGCTGTAATAAACCTGAAGGTAGCTGATGCTTAGCCTTAACCTGCTGGCATGTTAGACATTTACTCACAAAATTAGTAACCTCTCGCTTAAGAACTGGCCACCAGTACAACTCACGAAGGTCTTCGTACATCTTATTTCTGCTGGGATATATAGCATAGGGACTACTATGCGCCTCTCGCAGTATCGACTGTCTCAAATCAACATCTTTTGGTACACAGATTCTCCCACGGAAATAGAGTACACCTTTGTTATTCAGTCCAAAATCTGTAGTGTTCCCACTTTCAATTTGTCGAAATCGAAGACCCAATCACTCATTCTCTAACTGTTTACCCTTAATAAATAAACTAAGACGAGCAAAAATCACCCTTAGATTAGTCATAGCCCTACGACTCACTGCACTGGCCACCATATTGGCCTTGCCAGGATGGTATTGAATCGTATAGTCATAATCCTTAAGCAGCTCAATCCATCTACGCTGTCTAAGATTCAGCTTCTTCTGAGTGAGGAGGTATTTGAGGCTTTTTTGATCAGTGTAAATGATACACTTCTCACCATACGAGTAATGTCTCTAGATTTTCAGTGTGAACACCATTGCGGCTAACTCCAAGTCATATGTGGGATAATTTACCTCATGAGTCTTAAGCTGTCGAGACGCGTACGCTACTACCTTATCCTCTTGTATTAGTACACATCCCAAGCTGACATGTGATGCATTACTATAAATTGTAAATTCCCTTCCAGACTCTGGTTGTATCAGAACAGGAGCCTCAGTCAGTACAGTCTTGAGCTTCTCAAAGCTCTCTTGTTGCACATCGGTCCATATAAATGGCACACCCTTACGTAATAGCTTAGCAAGGCTACCGCAATTACAGAAAACCCCTCTACAAACGTTGATAATACCCTGCCAGTCTCAGAAAACTGCAAATCTCCTATATAGTCTTAAGCTGCTTCTTATCCAGGACAGCCTCAATCTTATGAGGATTGACTCAATCCCCTCAGCAGAAACCACGTGGCCCAGAAATGTTACTTCTCTTAACCAAAACTCACATTTACTTAACTTGGCATACAGTTTTTTTCCCTCAGCGTTTGCAGAACCACACGGGGATGTTCATCCTCAGTCCTCGAGTACACCAGTATGTCATCAAGAAAAACCACTATGAACCGATCCAGATAGGGCTGGAACACTCGGTTTATCAAATCCATAAAAGCTGTTGGTGCATTCGTCAGTCCAAATGGCATCACTAGGAACTCGTCATGACCATAGCGAGTCCTAAACGTCATCTTATGCACATCAGCCTCTTTAACTCTCAACTGGTGATAACCTGATCTCAGATCAATCTTGGAGAAAACTGAAGCTCCTTAAAACTGATCGAACAAGTCATCTATCCTTGGTAAAGGGTACTTATTCCTAATGGTTAGTTTATTCAGTTGTCAGTAGTCAATGCACATACGTATGGATCCATTCTTCTTTTTCACGAATAGAACTGGTGCTCCCCACGGAGACACACTGGGGTAGATGAACCCACGATCCAGTAACTCTTTAATCTGAGACTTAAGCTTCACTAGCTCTTTCGGTGCCATTCTATAGGGAGCGATGGACACCAGAGCTGTACCCGGAAGGAGCTCAATCCCAAACTCTACTTCACGGTTCAAGGTAACCCAAGTAGCTCTTCAGGAAACACATCCAAAAAGTCCTTTACCGTTCTAATATCCTTAATAGAAGAATCCCCAGAATCTGAAACACTGATGTAGGCCAGATACGCCTCACACCCCTTATGAACCAACTTCTCGGCCCTCATTGTAGAAATCACATTTGACAACTAGTTCTGACGTTCCCCAATTACAACGACCTCGTTGTCCTCCTCAGTTCTCAGTACAACCTCTTTAGTGGCACAATCCAAACTCACTTGGTGTTTGACTAGCCAGTCCATACCCAGTATTAAATCGAACTCTCTGAAAGGAAGTTCTATCAGATCAGCCAGAAAGATAACCCCTTGTACCTCTAGAGAGACATCTCTAAATAACTTCTTAACCTGGACAGACTACCCCAATGGACTTAATACTGTAATTTCACTCGAAGTACTCTTAACCAGATTCCCTAAGTTTTTAGTAACAGAGCAGGTGACATAGGAATGAGTGCATCCTACATCTATCAATGCAGTATAAGGTACATTATAAATAAAAAACGTACTCGTAATGACGTTTGGAGTATTTCCCCCTTCTCGATGATGTGTAGCATAAACTAAAGCTGGCTGCCTCGCCTCAGTCTGATTAACACCCCTACCAAATGCTCTCTGTCTACGGTCCAACCTGTTACGACCTCAAGCCTGACCGTGGCCTCTTAGTGGCTACTAAACACTCCTCGACGGCTGTGCAGTACCCATACCTAGCACTTGCATCTGATCGGGTCTCCGTGGACACTCTCTGATACAGTGTTCCAATGAACCACACCTCAAACATGCCCTAGTTCTTTTCCACCACTCGCCCTGATGGCGTCTACCACAGTCAATACATGGTTGCTGTCCAGTAGCAACAACAAGAGCCCTAACTCTGACCAGCCCATCAACTCTAGCCTTCTTCTTAGGCCTTTGAACAAAACTAGAGGGCTCCGAATCCCTCTTGTTCCTACCTCTCTCCTTTTCACACTTCTAGCACTCAGTATGCTTAACCTCTTCGATAATCTTTGCATTATCAACCAATGCAGAGAAATCTCGTCCCCTTTTGGAACAATCAGAACCCTCAAATTATCCCTAAGGCCATCCTTGAAGTGAACACATCGCTTGTACTCAGTTGCCACCATACCTCACGCATAGCGGCTGAGTCATAGAAATTCAGCCTCATACTCGGCCACTGACCTGTCCCCCTGAGTTAAATTCAGAAACTCTCTCCTCCGGGCATCCACACAACTAGCACCCACATACTTTCCCTGAAAGGCAGATTTGAAGAACTCCCAGGTCAGTTGATTGGGCTGAGTGCCCTTCTTAATCGTAAGCCACAACTGGTACACCTCATCCCTCAGCAGTGACATTGTACCCTTTAATTTTTACTCTGAGGTGTAATCTAAATCGTCCATAATCCTTTCTGTGGCCTCGATCCAGTACTCAGCCACGTTAGGGGCAACTCCAGCAATACCCCTTAATATCTCAGCTCCGTTAGACTGGAGTTGTTCCATAACCGACCCTCGACCCTCAGTACTGGTATTAAGCCTAGTGACCCTCTCTAGAATCCGTAACATGGCTTAGGACAGTGCGTCGTCCCCTACCGCTTGATCATTAGACCCAGATCTAGTTTCAGTAATCGGCAACACTAGCATCTCACTAGTGTCTAGATTCGGTATGTTGCGAGATGACGAGGACCATGCTCTGGCCCCTCTATGGCCTCTACCACGGCCTCTTGTACCCCATTCGCAAGTACCTCTAGTGCTCATTATCTAATCTCGTTTTATCTGTATTAACAGTTTTATGCAAATTAGTTTACAGTTCCAGTAATTATTAACAAAGTTTTTATGCAAAATAGTATCAATAATTTATCATTTGTTCTCATAAAGCGCAGTGTCTATAAGTTTTACTACAATCTCAGTGTACACTACTAAAGAGTTTACAATACAGTATACTTCCTACAGTGGTCTCAGTATTAACTGCCTATAACAGTTTTAGTTAAAAGCATAATACAGTTTTAGAGAACTTACAGGACCGGCAACAGAGACTCAGTGTACCACAAATTCAGTAAAACATTTCAAATTATTTATAAACAATTCTTTAAAAATCAAGTGTTTAAAAACCCAAATCCACAGTCAAGTTTTACAACCTGGCTCTGATACCACTAAATGTAACACCCTAGACCCGGTCTAGACGTTATGGCCAAATCTAGCGATGCCATATGAAAGTGCTTACGAAAACTAAGTCATTGATAAACCATTTTCCCATTTAAACAATATTTTTTATCTTATAGTATCTCTAAATCAAGTCATTTCTTTTCAAAACGTCATTTAATTACAAGTCATTATTCAATTCCAAAACATAACACTTTGCGAAAGTTTTTAAAACAGTTTGTATATTTGTAGTGTTTTGGTAAAACATGCATCTCTTTTGGAAATTTGAGTTTGTCCTACCACTAGCAGTTATAAAATGTAAACAGTATAAAAATCCAAATTTAAACCAAAATTTTTGAAAATGCCATTATTACATAAAAATACCCCAAATAATACTTAAAATCTGAAAAGAGTACAAAATTGTGTAAAAATCAGTCGTGAGGCCACCGCTAAGTCTCTGCCGCACCGATTTGCCTATGTCTGGGGATTACCTGTACAGTAAAACAAAAGGGGTGAGTTTACGAAAACTCAATGTGTAATCCCCATGCAAACATATAGACAGAATGCAAGCAATAATAGACTGGGCCTAAGCCCTTCTCAGTAACAGTTTCAGTTTGGGCCTTAGCCCACCACAATATCAGTAATCAATAGGGCCTTTGCCCATTATAGTATCAATATCAGTATGCAATAATGGGTGTACAGTATGTAAGTCCTACCCCACCAACCACTATACACCATCTCTTGTCCAACCCTGCACTCCTGTAGGGAATAAATCACCCACCCATCCCTACACTTACAAATTAGCACCGGTTGTAACACTAAATAGTATTTGCAGCAGAGCTTATAGTATAATAGGCTTAAAGCCATCAGTGACTTGCAACAGAGCTGCCAGTATAATAGGTGTAAAGCCTTTCAGTACACTTCCTCCAATCATATCGACCCAACCCCATGCAATGCAACATACAGATATAATAAGCCATGTCATGGTAGCAATACATACAGTATTGATTTATCAAAATAAAATCATGTTCAGTAACATATATCAGTCATACAATCCGTTAGGGGTCTAAGTAAAGCTTACCGACCTTACAGTAGGTTCACAGTTGACGTGGGTGACCCGTGCAACCTTATCAATCAAATCAGTATAATGGGCTCACACGTCCGTGTTGGTTTGCCTGTGTGGGCCCACATGCTCGTGTAGCCCATACGGCCCCAATTGGCCTTGGCCGTGTTGATCATATGGCCTGGCCCAGGATCTCACATGCCCGTGTGGTTTACCGTGTGGCCCAGACAACCCAATTGGTCGAGCTCGTGTCTCGAGCACAGTCTCACCAGAAATTACACGGCCGTGTCAGCGCCCGTGTCAAGCGCACACAGCCTGGCTTGTCTATCACACGGCTGTGTTCTGTCACACATCCTACCACATGGGCTACCACATGCCCGTGTGGCATCGACAGTGTACTTTTTTTGCTTTTCATCGAGACTCGTTTTCAGTGATTCAAGAGCACACCTGGTTGGTTTTCGACATGTAATCACTCCCGAGCACTCTAGAACCTCGTTAAAGTTGTAACACCCCAAACCCGGCCTGGACGTTATGGCCAGATCTGGTGCGTCACATGGACTTACAACCCAGTTTATGACTTTTTGCTTGATGTGACTTAGGTGATATTTTTATTAAAGTAGCAAGTTTGTGAGAAGTCATTTTGTTAGGTCTTTAGGTTATCCATTTTTTTGAACTTATTTAGTTTTGAAAACATTCTCTAGCTTTTGAAAAACCCGCGCAGCCTATAACTAGCAGTTTCGATAAAAATAAATTAAACCGTTAAAGAAAATAAAACCAATAAAGAAATTTAAATAGCGGCCTTATTACAATTAAAACTCCAAAATAGCAGAATAAAATAGTTAAAATAAAATGAAAACCGACTTGAAGATGCTGTGGCCACTCCGAATCTCTCTCAGCTCCAAGCCCACTATGGTTGAGGGTTACCTGCAGAGATGAAATTAAGGGATGAGTTTGGTAACTCAGTGTGTAACATAAACTCAACCATAGGCCAAAACAAACCAAGCCTCAGAATCAGATTTAATTGGGCCTTGGCCCATTACAGAAATCAGGTTAAGCCCATAGGCCCATAACAGATACAGATCAGATATAATATGCAAACAGAAAGCCCAACCCCAATCCATCCATAACACCCCTGTACCAGCCTTACACCATGTGGGGAGACTACTCAACCCACCCAACCGCTACACACCACAGAAATTTGCAGCGAGGCTGCCAGATATTGTGACGAGGTCACCAGATACAGATATATGTGGCGAGGCCACCAGAACAGATATATGTGGTGAGGCCACCAAATTGCAGTGAGGCTGCCAGAACGCTTCCTCTATCATAAAAGCCTATACCCCATGCAACAGATATAAACATACTATGGCATGCAACATACAAAATCTCATGCATCAGATATATTATGAGATATGATATACAGAAACAGAAAATCATACATTTCATACAAAATTTACCCTAGGGGTATAAAGGTCATTTTGCACCTAGGGGTTCAATGGTAATTTCCATATTTAGGGGTATTTTAGTCCTTTTTCTAGATTTTTTAGGATTTTATGCATGTCCAAGTAATTACTAGTCAAATTATGCTTACGGAAGTCCATTTATCCTTAGTTTCCAGTTTTGCCCTTTTTAGCCCAAAACCCCTAATGGGCATTACTAAGTCCATTAACGTCTTGAGCCCGTTAAACCCAATTTTATGCTCAGTTTACTAACTTTAACCATATTATTGAGTTTGACACCGTTAAATTACCTTTTTCGCCAATTTTACTTATATGGGCTCGAAAGCCCATTGGGCGCATCTTTGGCCCCTCGAAGCCCAACTTACCAAAATGCTTGGAATTGCCCCTTCCGCAATTCTGTCATCGTTGAAACCAATGTTGCCCATAACAGAGTAAACGATTACTCTTAGGTTCTCCCAAGACCGATTATTCGGTCACCTCCAGTCAGTTTTCAGTCAATCTTTCGGTCATTACGGCCTTTACCGTTCTAGTCTAAAGCGGAGATATGATACACACCTGTTAACGGATGAAGTGACGACGAGATCCATGTACGAAAGCCTACAGTTGATTACTAAAGTGATAGTCTAAAACTCGCTAATCAATAAGCCATAATCTCCTTACCAAAATCGGCCAACATGGCCTAAGTCCCTAAAAGCCTTTACCTTGCTGCCGAAATATGAACTAGGTCTATGTGCCTAGCCATGCCAACCTTCAAATCCTTGCAAAACGCCCCCCTTTGCCTCCACTAACACAACAACATCAAACAAGAGACCATAAAGCCTTAGTCCAAACGATAGCCTCCCCTAAAGGGGTTTCGGCTTATATCTTAAACACATGAAACCAATCAAAATTTCTGAGTACTTACCAATGTGCTAATCGGTTCAAGAAGTGCCTCTAGATGCCCTCTTAATCACGATCTAAGTAAAAAGAAAGAAAGAATTTGAGACTAGGGAGAGGAGAATTCGGCCACACACAATGAGAGTTTCGATCAAGAGAAGATTCGGTAATGGGTGTAGGGTGAGAAGAGGTGATATGATTGATAGAAGAAGATGGATTCGGCAAGAAGGGGTGTTTTGGCTTTTGAAGCTGTCGACAAGGGCTTGCAGAAAAGAAGAAGAAGAAAGTGAAAGATTCGACAGAGAGGGGTTTGCAGAAAGATGAAATCGGCTAGAGATGCAAAGAGAAGAGAAGAATGGTGAAAAAGTTTAGAGGAGTGGCTTTTGTCATAGAGAAATCAACAGTGGGGTTTTTGAGGTAGGAGATTCGGCTACTAGGTTTAAAAAAGTAGAAAAATGACCCCTAATTTACTAAACAGAATCGGCAGAAGAGGGGACATATTAGACTAAAGAAATCGACACCAAAAGAGACCCAAATGCTGATTGTGCCTTACCTATGCTGCTTGCCGAATTTGCACCATAGAGAGTCCCTTGACCGGCCACCTTCATTCAAAATTCAAAAGTCCAAAACTTACTCCTAGATTCACTCCTATGACCAATTCAAACTTCTTCCAAGCAGAGTTTTACTCTGCTTCAAACTCTTACCTGCTCCTTGCACAAAATAAAACGCCACACTTGCATATTCTGGGACTTGAACCTTGGCCCTCCTTCAAGCTCCACACGCCACATTTTTAGGAGACTAGTGGCGTCACTTAGCCACTCTACCAAGGCTCATTTTGTGCTATATTCCACGCATAATTTCTTAAAACACCTACTTGCAAAAGCACCCTATCTTCTAAGTGAAAAATCTAAAATTTTCCCAAGTTTTTAACCAACACCTGGGCCTTCCATAGGCCTATTAATACTCCTCAAATAAGAATTACACACCCAAAGTTAAAACATTTTGTCAGATGAACAACATTTCAAGATAGACCCAAAAATTTGGGCGTTACAAAAGTAACCCTGATTTTCCATAATCATAGCGTCGATTGGGATCCACCAGCCTCTTGATTTACACCAAAACAAAAAGTGACTCCTATCAAATGAATATTCCTTGAATAAATTGAGCATAACTCACTTACCACTTACCGAATAACACACAAATAATAGAGACGTGACGTGACGGTAGGAAAAAGGCAAAAGGTGAGTTTAAAAGTAAGAGAATAGAGGAGAAAATGATAGCAATGGAGAGACAAAAAGAGAAAAAAATGAAAAGACAATAAGAGAGGGAGAGAGAAATCATTAGGAAGTATTTTAGAAGAACTTTTTGGGAAAACTGATCACACCATCCCCTAATTTCTCCCACTAACCCTCAACTACTCAACCTTCAGTATTTTAGTCCAATTCAAACTCCACACGGCTTTAGCAGTAAAATAAACCTTTTTATGCACACAAGCGGTCAAACACAAGACCTCAAGCATATAAACTCTCTACTTAACCACCAGACCAGAAGGCCCATTCTGATATAAACTCACTAGTATTTAACCTTAAGCCTACTGAACTAGAGTAAGGCTTTATTTACATGCAAACAAAAATTTTGCTCAAGTCAAGGCTTGAACCCAAGACTTTTTAGACACTCCGGGAACACTTAACAACTGAAACAGATAGATAGTTGTAGCAACAACATACGAAAATAATTATAAAGGATTTTAGGGCATTACAACAATGAATGGTAATTAATAATACTAAATGTGAAATGAAAATAAGATATATGAATTGGGAATTAATTGTGAAAAGTAATTTGAGATAGCAATCTAATGAGGATTGAATGTGCTATGAATGATCGATAAATATATACGAATTAATATTGAACGACTTATGATTATTACCAGTGTCTACCTAAAATACTTGGATATGATATTTATTGATATATTGAAAAGTGTCTTGGAAATAATATTTACTTGATATATTGAAAAGTGACATGTAAATATGTGGTTATCTTTGATATATTGATACAAGGAAATTATGTATATGGTGATGAGTAATAAACCAAATGTGATATGTCGAGAAAATAAGTCTATCAATATTGAATTTATATGTAAGATGTGCAAGTACACTAATTATTGTTGTTGCTTGGTGTTTAGGTAAGTGCCAAGCTACTGACTGAATAGTAAGTTGTTTATTTATTTGTTGCATTGAAACGGTAAGTATTTAAGTGAAAAAAGTTAGTGTTCATGAAAAAATGGTAAGGTTTAAATCATGCAATTTCTTATGAAATGACTTATTATGTGTTCACTCCGAAGAAGGCTTTGGATAAATGCACTAATTTGTGACCATGGCTAAATTTTATGCATATGACTTGTATGACATGTGCATGGAGTAAGTCTGGAAAAGTTAAAGTTATATAAAATTTTACTAAACTTGGGTAATAGGTATATGTGTGATACTATAGATTTATTTACCTTGTGAATTAAAGAATATAAAGTTATAAGTATTATGGTAACAATATTAGATTATTTTTAAAAATGTATAAATTTTACATTTGAAATGAATTAGCATGATTAAAGATTATACAAGCTTACTAAGCATTCATTGCTTATGTATTTGTTTTATTTACTTACTTTATAGATTATCGAAAGCTTAAACGGTTGGAAGCTTATCGAAACTATATCATACTATCCATTGGTTCTATCGATAATTATAGATGACTTGATTCTAGTTAAAATGGCATGTATAGGTTATTTTGACTAAAGGTTAGTCTATAGGTGTTTGTTAAAATTAGTCATGTATTTGGCTTGTGTTTGGCATTGTGGTATTTGTATGATTTCCTTAAAATGTTGATATGTTTAAATGATGAAAGGTAAAGTAATAGTAGAATAAACATAAAGGTGCATAAAATCATATTGGTTATGTGTAAACATATAGGTATAATGATAATTGGTTTCAAGAAGATTATTTAGTAAAAATTTGCATTGACGTGTTTGAATAAATTAGATAGAATGCCTATGATGGTACAATGGTTAGGTGCTCAGAATGTCTATTTTAACATGTTTAGAGTGTTTAACCGAGTTTTAAATTGGTTAAATAAATGGTTTTGAGTTGCTTGATGTATAAGATATCAGGGAATTGTAACCTTAATGTTTAAGGCTCATATTGAGTCCACACGGCTAGACACACGGGCGTGTGACTGGACCGTGTGAGACACACGGTACACGGGTGTATGGCCAGCCGTGTGTCCTAAGTCAGAGAGTTGGATGAGGTAAGACATGGTTTGAGACACAGGTGTGTCCTATGACCACACGGGTATTTCTTAGATTCACACGGGCGTGTGTGCCTTGCGTCTAGGAAAAAATTTTGAAATTTCTCCAAAAATTTCCTTGAGTGTTCAAATTAGTCCTGATTTGTTTCTGACACGTATTTTGGGCCTCGAGGGCGTATGAAAAGGGCAATGTGATTATTTGAGATGTGCATGTTAGTTGGTTGTGTAATGTACGTATTTGATCTGAAATGTTCGATAATGCTCTGTAACCCTGTTTTGGTGGTAGATAAGAGTTAAAGGGTGTTACATTTAGTGGTATCAAAGCTTTGTAGGTTTAGTTGGTTCTTAGACTAAACGTAGCATATGTGAAGTTTAGAATACATGCCATTATATAACTAGTGATAGTGTGATATCTCCTAAATCTGATGAGATTTGTTTTTATTTATGGTAGAGATGCTTTCCAACCAAGCTAATTTCGATAATGCTGAAATCGATACTTAAGTACTTGATTAAAAAGTTACTTATGATAAGTAGAGAGGGAACTCATAAAGGTATGATTAAATGTTTATATTGATTATGTTGATGATAAATGTTATGTTATACATGTTTATATATATGAGAGTAAAATTTTTAGGCTTTACGACCTCCACCCCCTCACCTGTATGTCTTATACAATAGAGGTCACAAGATTTATATTGATTAAGTTCACAAGTGTAAAACCAGAAAGTTCAATGGTTAAATGATTAATAATGCGGTCAGAGCTGAGAATGGATTAGCAAGTAAAGACAGTTCTAGAAGAGATATCAGATTATTCTGAATTGATTTCTTTAGTGATTGGAATAATATGGGATCATTGATGACTATTGTAGTCAGTGGGATAGTATTGAAATTGCAAAGATATATGAATGCAGCTATTATAGTCGGGTATCTGACAAAAATCTCTTCTGGGTATTCTATATTCTTTTATCTTCAGAGGTATATGCAATTATTTATTTCAAATGTGATTCTTACCATATGGAAAGGCTAGTTAATCATAATGTTGGACAGAAGTATTGTTAGTCTGGTTGATTTATGATTGGTGTTGCTCTATATTTCTGTGATATTCCATTCCGTTATGTTAGGTAGAAGATTTAATGATAAAACAAATATATTTATGATGTCTCTATCATAACTAATTCTAGTGTGTATAAGCAATATTCTTCTTTTGGACTTTCTCGGGGATATCATCGATCTCTTTATTATTTAATGAGGTTTTATTCTTGGAAATTCAGTAAAACTTCACATCTTGGATTTCATTATCTCGGTTTATTTATCATTCTATTTGTTTAATTTATCAAACATGGTTCATTTGTAAAAGATATTCGTTGGCCGGAGGTAATTACATATATTACTGTTATAAATCCTAGTTTGATCATGGGAGCTTGATGATGCAGACCTTAGATTATAAAAGTTGTATTACTGCACTAGTTGTTATTGGAACTACTTTCGGTTTTCCTCTTCTATTTTGGAATGCACTATGTTTGTTGAAGTATTGTTCTATTTATATGGTTGAAATGTCGATCCTATTATAGCATTATGGTTCTTAATCTATTTGATGGTTGTGGCTTTGGTATAGTTCAAAGTTTATATGATACTAATTGAAATAGCTTTATTATACATAATCCCTCTTAGATTTCGTGAAAGGGTTGACATCGACAAAAGTGTAAATGGTGGAAGGTCGAGCTCAAATTGGTATATTAGTTTTTATTTTTCAGGTAATCCCGAATTATGTCAACAAGTCAATAACATGATGTTATAATTTGTTTGAGTTAATGTAGTTTATAGTAATTTTTGGTTGGTATTCCTAGAGAATTATAATATATAGTGTATTTGAATTGTCTTGATAACAAGAAGAATGGATTATTCTAAAAAGTTGTTATCTGATAGATAAAATTGACTCAATTGTTTTAATCAGAGTGGGTTATTCTTTTGAAAGGTTAAATAAGTTATACCCATTTGAGTTTATCTTCAAGTCCGGGAATAAATTTTGTGCATTCACTAGTAAATTGACAAACCATCAGAATGAAAGGTTCACATTCTAGTAGACAGAATATAGAAATATATCTATTAGATTAGATATAATAGGGAAATATTATTATGGATTAAAGTCGTCCCGATTGTTGAAGTTTTCGCACTTGTGTAAAAATATATTGCTTGATGCTTTTCTAGAGAGAGGGAAACAAATACCAGTTGAAAGTTATAGACGTAACTACATCAGAAACATCAGTCAGAGTTTGATAATCTGAGTTTCTTGGTTATGTTTTGATAGAAGATTACTGGGAATTTTTTGATAATTGTGTTACTAATGATAAAGATGTGATAGGAGAATATCATGATTGTTCAGTTAAATTTGGTATAATATTAAGTTTTGATATGATTTTTTACGCAAGTTTTGAATCAAAATGAGTTATGAAGAACTTATAGGTGGTTTATCATTTTGAAGAAAAAAGACAGACTCAATTTGATGACTTTATTAAGTGAGAAATTTCGAGGAAGAAATTTCCTAAGGAGGGAGAGTTGTAACAGCCCAAATTTCTGTGGTGTTGGAAATAGTGATTCGAGACCACTAAATTCGATGAGTGAGTTTAAAAAAATTAATAACTATTATTTACGAGTCAAGTATATTTTAGGAAGGCTTTTGAATTAATGATTTTTTATTTAAGAGAATTTATTAGGTAAATTGGGTTGAAAACGGGGTATCAAGACCTTGATTTTGTAAATCGAGTCGTAAATATTTTTATAAATATTTACGGAGTGTCATTAAGTTAGTACTAAAGTTTTGTTAGGAAATTTTAACATTTGTATAGTTAATTAAGTAAAAATTACTAAATTGAAAAAGGTGCAAAACTTGCCAAAATGATTAAATAGCTTAAGTGTTAAATGAGGGATGACTTAAAAGGCAAATTAGCCTAAAGAAGATGGCTTGGGCGGCATGGACAGAGAAAAATCACAAAAATTAGTGTCAACTAAGGGTAAAATTATAATTTGGGCAAAATTAAAAGGAAACAAATTGAATATAAAGATTTCTAGATATTTCTTTCTTCAATTTTCTACGCAAAAATGCCATGGAATAGAGCTTAAGCTAGTTTTACCTATTTTTGCTCCATGTGAGTTTATTTCTTACCCTTTTCTTGTAATTTTTGTGTTTTTAAGATTTTTTGCAATTAGGTCCAACTATTCAATTCATTAGTTTTTGATTTTATGGGTGATTTTGAAAGTTACCATTGATGAGTACTAGATGTTTATGATGAGTTAGTATGGATTTGAAGCTTTAATTTTATTATATGATGATTTTATCAAGTAATTCCAATAGAAATTAATTTTAGTACCTAATTGTGAAAAAAGTTAAGAATTAGGGTTTGGTGTTGAAATTTTGAATATAAAAGGCTGTATAGTAGCCTAAAATAATGGAATAAAATGTTAATTGAGAAGAATTAGCTTAACTGATGGGTTAATCAATTAGGGACTACATTGTAAAACTATAAAATTTGGGGTAAAAGTGTTATTTTAAAAATTGAAGGGTATAAATTATCAAGTGAATTAGGATTGAATTAGATGCTAATGAATGAATAATTTTATATTATAGATCAAGAACCCGAAGATAAACGCGAAAAAGAGAAAATAACAAACTAGTCCCTGAATTTCTACAACTTTTACAACTAGCTCAGGTAAGTTCGTATAGTTGAACTTTGATATTTATATTGAATTTATGGATGATATTATGTATTTATTTATATTATTAGTTAAAAATAAGGAATACTATTATATAATGAATTTAAAATGAATGTTCAAGTAAAATGAAACGTGGGATTTGAGTACTATCGTTTGTGACACAGGATGAATTGACAGATAAGACCATGGTTGGACCATGGCAATGTTTAAATGTAAGACCATAGCTAGACTATGGCATTTTAATGAAAAGACCATAACTGGGTTATGGCATTACAAATGTAAGACCACGGCAGGGCCATGGCAATGCATGTGTAAGACCATAGTTGGACTATGGCACAAAGAAAACGATGTACTCATATCTGTAAGTTGTTCTTCGATTTGGAAAGACTTGACTAGTGTCATGGAAAATTTTATGTATATGAAACTTGCCTGATAATCATATATATAAATGATTATGAATTGTTATCGAAATAAATATACACGAAATTCATAAAAATGATGGTACATGAAATATTAATTGTTGTAATTACTATTTAATGTGTATGGTAAGTGGAATAAGGTGAGCATTTGATATTATGATATCCAATTGAACTATTGAGGATTTGTGATTATCGAATTCAAATGAATATTGATTGAAATTGAAAAGTGATTTTAAACCCTATTAATTGTATTGAGCTGAGTCGAATGTAGTTGGCATGCCATAGGATTGAAGTGTTCAAGGATTACTTCGACTTCGAGCTGGGTGTCAAATTGTTACTTTGAATAAATTCGATGAGACATTGGGTACCAAATTAATTCGGCATAGCCGATGGGACACTGGATGTCAAACTGTTGCTTCGAATTATCCGACGAGGCACTAGGTGCCAAACTGGTGTGTTTTGGTTGGATCCGTGTATCCGTCAGTGTTCGAGTCGTGTTAATAGGAAAAATTAAATAAAATGATATTATGAATGGTAATTGATAATACTAAATGAGAAATGAAAATGAGATATATGAATTGGGAATTAAATTGTGGAAAGTAATTTGAGATAGCAAACTAATGAGAATTGAATAAGCTATGAATGATCTATAAATATATGTGAATTAATATTGAAAGACTTATGATTATTATCGGTATATACCTGAAATACTTGGATATGATATTTATTGATATATTGAAAAGTGACATGTAAATATGTGGTTATCTTTGATATATTGATACAAGGAAATTATGTATATGGTGATGAGTAATAAACCAAATGTGGTATGTTGAAAAAATAAGTCTATCAATATTGAATTTTTATGTAAGATGTGCAAGTACACTAATTGTTGTTTTTGCTTGGTTTAGGTAAGTGCCAAGCTATTGATTGAATAGTAAATTGTTTATTTATTTGTTGCATTGAAATGGTAAGTATTTAAGCGAAATTAAGTTAGTGCTTATGAAGAAATAGTAAGGTTTAAATCATGCAATTTCTTATGAAATGACTTATTATGTGTTCAATCCGAAAAAGGCTTTGGATAAATGCACTAATTGTGACCATGGCTGAATGTTATGCATATGACTTGTATGACATGTATATGGAATAAGTCTGGAAAAGTTAAAGTTATATAAAATTTTACTAAGCTTGGGTAATAAGTATATGTGTGATACTATAGATTTATTTACCTTGTGAATTAAAGAATATAAAGTTATAAGTATTATGGTAACAATATTAGATTATTTTTGAATATGTATAAATTTTACATTTGAAATGAATTAGCATGATTAAAGATTATACGAGCTTACTAAACATTCATTGCTTACGTATTTGTTTTATTTACTTATTTTATAGATTATCGGAAGCTCGAGCTGTTGGAAGCTTATTGGAGGTATATCACATTATCCATTGGTTCTATCGGTAATTATAGATGACTTGATTCTAGTTAAAATGGCATGTATAGGTTATTTTGGCTAAAGGTTAGTCTATAGGTGTTTGTTAAAATTAGTCATGTATTTGGCTTGTGTTTGGTATTGTAGTGTTTGCATGATTGCCTTAAAATGATTATATGTTTAAATGATGAGAGGTAAAGTAATAGTAGAATAAACATAAAGGTGCATAAAATCATATTGGTTATGTGTGAACATATAGGTATAATGATAATTGGTTTTAAGAAGATTATTTAGTAAAAATTTGCATATATGTGTTTGAATAAATTAGATAGAATGCTTATGAAGGTACAATGGTTAGATACTTAGAATGTCTATTTTGACATGTTTAGAGTGTTTAACCGAGTTTTAAATTGGTTGAATAAATGGTTTTGAGTTACTTGATGTGTAATATTTCAGGGAATGGTAACCTTAATGTTTGAGGCTCATATTGAATCCACATAACTAGACACACGGGCATGTGACTGGACCGTGTGAGACACACGGCTAACATATGGCCGTGTGAGGCACACAGCCTAATACACGATTGTGCGGCCGGCCGTGTGTCCTAAGTTAGAGAGTTACACAGGGTAGGACACGATTTGAGACACGGGTGTGTCCCATGGCCACATGGGCATGTCCTAGATTCACATAGGCATTTGTACCCTGCATCTAGGAAATTTTTTGAAATTTCTCAAAAAATTTCCTTGAGTGTTTGAATTAGTCCCGATTTGTTTCTAACACGTATTTTGGGCCTTGAGGGCTCATGAAAGGGACAATGTGATTATTTGAGATGTGCATGTTAGTTGGTTGTGTAATGTACGTATTTGATTTGAAATGTCTAGTAATGCTCCGTAACCTTGTTCCGATGGCGAATAAGGGTTAGGGGGTGTTACATATTGGGACTTTATCAGAGAATTTAATTTTAGATTAACTATTTCAAGAATAATATTATTTTTAACAGATTTAATATTAAATTTAATTTAATACTTATCTTAATAGTATTTTATTAATTTAATACTAAAGTAATTGTCTTAATATTAAATTTAATTTATTTTGTGTCTTGTAGATAAATTTTCTATTAATTTAATAAGATTTAATATTAAATTTAATCTAATATTTATATTGATAAGTATTATGTTAATTTAATATTAAAGTAATTAAGTTTAATCATAGTTTATCTCTCTGAACTCTCCCTATATAAAGAGAGCATTGGGTAATTATTTTTTACACACTTAAATTCAAGAAAAAGTTATAGAGAGAAAATTCTCTAAAGAAATTATTTCAGAAAATTTCTAGAGATAATTTTTTATTTATAACTTGGCCCAAAAGTTTAGAGAAATTGCAAAATTACCCTACTGGTAGTTTTTTGTGAAAAATTTTCTAATTAGAAGTGAGCCCACACTTGGCAAAAGTGAGCTTGAGGATAGCGGAGAAAACTACTCGATCGAAGCGTTCATCTTAGACGAATCGAAAAGGTACAATTTTGATTAAATGTTTATTACTTTAGATATAAGAACCAAGTTCTTGTTTTAGAAAAAAAAAATTAAAACTCTGATTTTTTCCAAAATTTTATTTTCTGTTGCGTTTTCCAACGTGTTTTCCAATAATATGAACATGCATTTATACATTGAAATCTGTAAATCTGTATTATTATGAAATTATGAATAATAGTTGTTTTGAGTGCTATATTTTATTTATTGACTCTGATATCTTGAGTTATTACTCACATTAAGTTTGTTAGCTCATTCCTTAGTTTATTGTTTTTACATATAACTCATGAGGTTAAGGTAAGAACTCGGTATTCGGAGGATATATCTCAGATATTTTTCAATAAAAGTAATTTAAACTTATTTTATAATTTTGTGTTTTGGGACTAATATTTTTATTTGGACTGTGCCATGAGATTTTAATTTGGGAATATTTTAGCATGCATGACATTTAAGTTTTAAACGGTCTAAACTTGAAAATAATTTTTAATTACGCAAGCAACTTGATTTTTAATTAAAAAGTTGATCAAATATCACTTTTTTTCGTTGTAATATGAAAAATGAGTTTTGGAAAATAAATAAAATTAGAAATCAACTTAGTATTTCAAAATAATTAAACTTTGCAAATTGAGCATTAAATTCAATCAAATTTTGAAACTAATAAATATTTATAAAACTAAAAGAGTCGTCTAATTTTACTTTTTCGGAAAAGATAATCAAATAATTTTAAAAATATGTTTTGAAATCTAACGATTTAGCTTGACCATCTATTTGGTCCATATAACCTTTAAAATTTAACCATAACTCTAAGTTGGGGAAATTATAAGAAGTGTTGTAATACATGCATTCTTTGCATGTAATGAATCACTATTCTTTTGAGCATTTATGAGATTCTTGGTATAGGGTATTAAGTACATTCATATATGCATAAGGATACATTTATGATTAAGAGTCATACATAAGAATATGATTTATACAAAAGAGTATGATACAAAAGAATATTAATATAAACTAATTCTTCCAAAAACTTGAATTTCTATTTTCCTTACTTTTCTCCTTTTGTTAACAAGAATAAATACAATATATAATATAAGAAGTAGAAGTCCCTTGCCCTTACTTCTCTACCTCATCCGTAGAGGTGCTCATGAGCCGGGTCGAGTTTGAGCTGGGTTCAACTAAAAATTCAGGCCTATTTATTAGGCTAGGGTTTGGCTTGGCTCGAAAAATGGGCCTAAAATTTTACACAAGTCTGACCCGGATAAAAATACTAAAACCTGGGCCTGACTCAGCCTACCTGTATTAATTTTTATATTATTTTTATATAATTTTTAAATATATATAATACATCAAAAATACTAAAAATGTCAAAATAAATATTTCCCAACAAATTGAAAATAAATTTTAAAAAAATGTAGACTTAAATAACACTAAGATAAATACAACTTAATAAGGCAAGTTTTATACAATATTTAAACAATAACAACAAAATAGTAGCAACATAATAGTAATATTGTAGCAAAATAGGAAGTAAACAACCAAAAAAAAAAAAATCAAAAACAACAACAAAAAAGAGTAGATTTTTTTGTCCTTTAGTGAATTCGGGCTAGGCCAAGCCCAGGCCAAAAATGCCTTACCCGAGGCCCAGTCTGTTTTTTAAGTGGGCCTTATTTTTTGTCCAAGCCCATTTTTCGGACCTATATTTTTGCCCAAACCCTCCCACATTTCAGGCAAGCTTTCGGCTCAGGCCGGGTGGCCCGACCCATGATCAGGTCTACTCATCCGTAAGTCTCTTTTTTTCTATATTGATTTCACAATTTGTATAATACTTATATATGAATAAAAAGTGGATAAAAATATAAATATAAATATAAATATAAACATTAATAAGAAATAAAGACAAAATATATAATTTATTTTCAAGAATTTTTAATTTATAAAATCATAAAATAAAAATAGTCAAAGATTGTCTCACGCAAATCTTAAGTCGATATTGTTAGACAAATTTACTTGAATACTATTCTTAGTCCGAATAAAATTAAGTTTAGACCATAAAATACATAAAGGAACTTATAACTATACCAAAAAATGCTAAATTAAATCTATTGAGATTAAACCAAACAATTAACAATTTTATTGATTGAACAAAAATAAACTTAAAGCACTTCCTTTTCAATTTTATTTTATTTTTTAAAATTAATTTTATTTAATATAATGTGAAATATATTTTAAAAAAAGATAAAAATAAAAAATTCATAATTTTAATTTTATAGTGATTTTTAAATAAAAAATAACATTTATCTAACCTCCTAATTATATTTTATACTTAATTTTAAGTGATATTTTAAATAAATTTCAAAACTTTTATTCAACATTTAATTTTTCATAATTTAATTTTTTTATTTATCAAATATCACCTTAATCAATAAAACAAGTTGGTTGTTTGGTTTAACGTTACTAGTTGTTTGGTTTAACGTTACAGGTTTAATCCGATAACTCGTCAAAATTTTATTTATCAGACTAACGTGAGACAATCTTCAACTATTTTTATTCGGTTCTATAAATTAAAAACGGTCATGATAATGAATTTAAAATATTTTATTTCTTATTAGTTATTAGTGTTTTTTTAATTTCTATTTTTTATTTTTTAATAATTTTTAATTTTCCTACAATTAATATAAAATTTGTAAAATTAATTGGTTAAAGCTCACTGCAAGTTCTTGTACCACATCAAAAAAAATTCATTTTAGTCCCTTTACCATTAAAAGGAAAATTTTAGTCCTTGTACATTTGAAAACTGACATTTTAGCCCCTATGCATTAACTTTATTGTTAATGGAATGATGTTGCTTTACGGTGGTTGATGTGGCATTAAATAAAAAATTACAACAAACTAAAAGTTTATTGGTCATGAAAACAAATGGAATTATATAGCTTAATGGCGACTAATGTGGGCCAAACTACAAATAATTTAAACATTACAATTATGTACAAAAAAACTAATAGAACTGAAAACAATTTGGGGTAAAAGCAAATCAATTTCTTACCTCTGCTCATACTTCATAATTGTTGTCTAGCTTTCTAATTTGATTTAAATTTTTTTAATGTCACATTAGTCACCATTAAGCCACGCCATTGTTGCAACCTAAAACACGTCTTATTTTTTGTTTTTGTCGCCCCTTTGTCTATCACTTTTATTTTTATTTGGCTGAATCCTTGTCTTTTTAATATCAATATTTTATTTATAAGTTGCTGTCATTTTTTATTCTCCATTGTTGTCCATTTCTCATTCTCTCATTGTCGCACATTGAAGCTTTTGTTGCTCTCATAATTGTTGCATTGTCGCCTCATCTAAGTCTTATCTTTTCATCATTATTTCTCTCTCTCTCTCTCTCTCTCACTCTCTCTCTCTCTCTTGTTGATTTTGATTTAGTACATATTTTCACCCTTTGGTTGAACCCTTTTAGCTTGGTTAGTGATAATTCATTTTTGTTGATCGACTATTAACACAGATATTCAAATCGGTGTAGCATAAGTTGATCCAATCAATTAGATTTACTTTTCCTTCTTGATCTCTATTGATCGAATGCCATAGAAGTTTCATTGGATGATTTTAATCATTGTTTTTTGTATGTTTATCATGTCCGAGTTGCAGATTGGGAAGGAATCAAAATGAATCCGAGTTGTAGTAGTGCTCCAGTCAATTGTTAGTGTTCTACGGATTGTAATCTAGGTGTGGGATTCAAATTAATTATGAATGGTGTATTCGTGTTTACTATTTTTCATGTTGATCGATTAATTTTGTGTAACGCCCTCACCTGTATCCGATGCCAGGACAGGGTATGAGACATTACCTTACTAAATCATATGCAAACATTTAATCTCAACTCATTGAAATGCGTTCCAATTTAAAACTTTTCTAACACCATCTTACGGTCATTCATATGGGCCTACGATGCCTAGAACATGGTTTGGAAACAATCTGGGACCATTTCAAGCACTTAGAAAAATTTCAACAAAAATTGCTAAAAACAGGGCACACGCTCGTGTGGAAGGGCAACACGCTCGTGTAGCCTCTAGACATGGTCATGCTGATGGCCCGTGTGGTTCAAACAGCCTAAGCACCTAGGGACACGCCCATGCCCCTCGACCGTGCAGTTTTATTTTGTATATCGATCCTACAGGGGTTTTCACACGGCCTGACATACGCCCGTGTTCATGGCCCGTGTCCCTCACACGGCCAGGACACGCCCGTGTCTTCCACCCGTGTAACTCCCTGACCTGCACCCTATGAATAAATTGGGTTTACACGGCTAAGGCACATACCCGTGTGCTCAGCCCGTGTCCCTTACAAGGCTATGACAAGCCTGTGCCACGACCCGTGTACGAAAACCTTGGCATTTTGTTTCTGATGTCAGTAGCTCTTAAAGGTCACACAGTTGTGCCACACGCCTATGTGCTAGGCCGTGTCTTCCACACGGTTGAGATACACGATCGTGTCTCAGCCCGTGTATTTAATATTGGGCATTTAATTCTACCAATTCAAGGTGCAGGGGACACACGGCCTAACTACACCCCTATGGGGCTAACCGTGTGTCTCACATGGCCTAAACACATGCCTGTGTGTCTATTCGTATGGACAAAATAAGGCTATCTACCAAGCCTTTTTGCCACTTTGAAACAAAATAAAACACATGCCAAAGCATAACAGGACTCCAATACTCAGCCAATAACCATAATTTGGCATCTACGCAACTTAGTATAATCATTCCAACCAAACAATCATATTACAACTCCTAGTATATTTGTTTCTCCAAACTACTTTGCATATTCATGAAAACATCAATACTTGCATTCATCAACCAATAGTGAATATTAGCCAATACCTTTGGCCTTACACAAAATGAGGTACTTCAAAAGTTAAGCCAACACATTTGGCCCAAAAAATAAAATGACATTTAACTAAGACTATTTCCTATACATGCCATTCCTCAAAATACTTAAATCTAACTATAACAAATGCTTATGCCGATAGTGTGAACGAAATCTCTGACGTCCGATGATCCATGAGCTATTTGGGAGCACTATAAGAAAATGAAAAGGAGAGGGAGTAAGCATAAAGCTTGGTAAGTTATATGTAAATAAATAACAACAATTTACTATGTTATGACATGCTTTCAATACATCACAATGAGTACATGATACAAAGAATGACTATAACATAACTTACTTGTTTTCAACTTTTACTAATCATACAACACACTATTGAGTTCACATTTCATACATTTCTTTTAGGTACCTGCAACACTTACAAAATCATCATAATATCTCTCAAACTTAACGCTAACTTTAAATTTCCTGCTGAACTATTTAGAATATGAAAGGATATTCAATGAGCTTCTAACATAGGGTATCGAGCTAATGCCATGTCCCAGACATGGTCTTACACTAGCTCACATGTCAAGTTGATGCCATGTCCCAAACAGGGTCTTACACTGACTCTCAATGTATCGAGGCGGATGCCATGTCCCAGACATGGTCTTACACTAGCTTGCCTGCCGAGGCCGATGCCATGGTCCAGACATGGTCTTACACTGGCTAGCACATATCCATGTCGGTGCCATATCCCAGACATGGTCTTACACTAACACATGACGAGGCCGATGCCATGTCCCAGACATGGTGTAACGCCCTAATTTCTGGCACTTTTCGGGTTTATTGTGATTTTGGTGAAATCATGAATTTTTAGTGTTGTGATTGTTAAATTTGAGTTTGAATATGTTAGTGGGACTTTAGGAGGCCCAAGCCTAGGTTAAAACTCGGTAAAAATATCAGAGTATGGATTTAAAGTGAAAGGAAAACTTGGTGAAGTGGGCTTTTAAGAAAAACTTAGTAGAATATGTCACAAGGAAGCTCTAGGCAAAGTGGCAAGGTGGCGCCACTAAGCTCCTAAAAAAGTGGCGTGTGGGTTGATATTCAAGGGCCAGGGTTCAAGTCACAAGGTAAGCTTATGGTACTTTTATTTTTGTGTGTGCATGTGTTGGTCAAGTGTTGGCACTCAAGTGAAACTCTGCCGTAGAGAGTTTGAATTACTCAAGAGAGTAGATCAGGGAGAGATTTTAGGAATGTTTGAATTTGAGAAGCAATGGTTGGCCAAGGGACTCTGTGTATTGCAAATTCAGCAATTGAGCTCTAGGTGTAGCATTTTCGTCATTTGAGTTTTGGTGTACTGATTTCTTTAGGTAAGGAGCCTTTCTTCTTTTGCCGATTAGGTATAGAACATTAGGTCTTGCTCTTTCTCATTCTTTTTTCCTCTTTTCTGTCCCTAAAAGCTGAAACCTACCCCAAAAGCCCCTCTTGCCGATTTCTCCATCTAGCCAAATCTACTTCTCCTTTCTCCTCTTCTTTTTCTTTCTTCTTTGTTCTTCTTGCACCCTAAAGCCGATTCCATTCCATCACCTGTTCTTTCAAGCCGAATCAATCTACTTCTCTCCCCTCTTCTTCAACTACTGTCGACAGCCATTAAAAGCCGAAAACATTCTATTGCCGATTACTCCTTCTACCGAAACCAACCCTTCTTTCTCTTCAATCCTTCAAAAAGCCAAATCCTTGATCTTCCATCTCTTTTTCCTATTGATTCACTTCACCTATTCTTTTGCTAAGTCGTCAAGAGTACTTAAGTGTAGATTCAAAAGCTGAAACTTGGTGATCTATTCTGTACTTGCGTTTAGGAGTAGTTCGACAGTAGGTTTGAGATAGGAAGATGGTTGGAAGCGTACCTAAGTATAGGAAGGTGGTTGGAAGCGTACCTAAGTAAGTATATCTATTGGTAAGTTATCGAAACCCTTATTCAGTCTTTCTTGGAATTTTAGAAAAACCGAACACCCCCTAACCCTTTAGGGAGGCTGTTGACTTGGCTTAAGAGTGATTTCAATATTGTATTCGGTTCTTATGTATGTGCTAGTGTTAGTTGGCGAAGGAGGTGAGCAAGCAAGGTGTATTGGAAATCGAGAATGTTGGTACAACCAGATCTAGATCTAGTGGATTTAAGTCGACAAAGGTAAGATTTCATGGCCATTAAGGGTATTGGCGAATATGGTAAGAGAATTCCTACAACGGTTTTTATGGATTCGTAGTATTAATTAATTAAGTGGTAGATTGTAGGAGATATCGCATAGAAGATTCACCGGTGGAATCGCAAACAGGTGTGTGTATCGAACACCCTTTCATAGTTCAAATCGACAAAAGCTGAAAAATCGAAATGCCGTAGTTCTAGCATTTCGTGGGCTTGTGAGCGTGCGAAGGCTCATAAGTCGGTCGAAATTTGATGGCTCTGTAATCGCAAGTGGTAAGTTAGTTGGGTGCGTAATTTCGTGCACTTTAGTAAGTTGGGCCTCGATAGGCCAAATGTGGGCCCAATGAGCTTACGAGCCCATATGGGTAAAAATAGGCATTAAAGATGTTCTGATGGACTGTGAGATTGAAACTGTTAAAACTGGTAAACTGATCATGAAACTTGGACTAAATGGGCTGAAGTAGCTAATAGACACTGTAGGGCCCATTATGGGTTTTAGGGCCGAATAACTAGAAACTGTTAAAACGAGTTAAATAGACTACTGAAATGAAAATGGGATTATTAGCGACTGTGATATGCATAAAACTCATAAAATTGGAATAATTACTTAAATACCCCTTAAGGGTGAGAAATTACAGTTTTACCTCTAGGTGTAAAATGACTGTTTTACCCCTAGGGTTAAATTTGTCTAAAATGCATGACTGACTATTTCTGTTTATTGTATGCCATATCATGTCTATCTGTTGCATGGGATTGGGTTATTGATGGAGGAAGTGTGAGTGGCATTGCCACGTTTATTGAAAGGGGCTATGCCTCGTATTACTGAAAAGGGGCTTTGCCTCGTCATACTGTTAGTGGCTTGGCCACAATATCTGAGCAGCCATGCTGCGACTGTGGTGTATGGGCTGCGTGGGTCGAGTTATTCCCCACATGGTGTGCTGGGCTGGTACGGGTGGTGTGTAGTGGTTGGGTGGGTTGAGTAGTCTCCCCACATGTGATGGGCTTACATTCATGCTTATTATCTGTTCTGTTTCTATATTGGGCCAATGGGCCTTACTGTTATCTATACTGTTATCTGAATAGGGCTTCGGCCCAGATTACTGTAACTGAATAGGGCTTCAGCCTAGTAACTGAACACTGAATAGGGCTACAGCCTAGTTATTACTGAGACTGAATAGGGCTTAGGCCTAGTAGGCTTAAGCTGATTTGGGCTTTGGATGGGCTTCCTGCACACACTGAGTTTTCCAAACTCACTTCTTCCTTCCATCCTTGTAGGTGAGCCTTAGTTCATGGACTTGGAGCTGGGAGGGATTCAAAGTGGCCACGAAGATTGTGTTTCTAGTTTTAAGTTTATTTGTTTATTTCATTTTTGAATTACTCGTTTTTATCTTTAATTTTGGGTTTGTAATAAGGCCACTCTAATTATTTTGTTTTGGGGTTTTTATTTTGTTAGAACTTACTCATACATCGCTTTAATTATGTTGAATACGGCTATGCGAGTTTTCAAACCTAATCCAACATTTTCAAAATCAATCATACGACTCAATTGGTTAATAATGTTAAAGATAAAAAGTAAATCTTTTAATAACGGGTAGTGACTAGGACGTTCATCAAATAAATTGAAAATTTCTCCTCGAACTTAAACACTATTTTTCTAAACTCACCCTAAACTTAGTAACTAGGCAACTTGGTTAGTTTTAGGTGATGTGACACACCAGACTTGGCCATAACGTCTAGGCCAGGTTTGGGGTATTACATTTAGTGGTATCAGAGCCCGGTTGCAACAAATCGGCTGTGGATCAATTCCAAAAAATTTTTTAAAACTTTAAAAATTTAAGCCCGAAAAGGGTATCTTTGGAAAATCAAACTTTTTCAAAAGATTTAGAAAAACCCTTTTCAAACCAGTTTTCTTCAAAATACACCTGTTCTAAAGACTTGATTTTGAAAAGTTTAAATCGTACTAAATTTTCTAAAAACTGATAACTGAAGAAGTGGTACACTGAATCCCTAGCACCAAGTCTGTAAGTATTTCTACTTTATATTCTGTACTGTACTGAAACAATACTGTAGATAGAACTGAGCCTTTGATATGATACTGTAGATAAAGTAGTATTGAGACTACAAGACTAAGACTGTAGGGAAAACTAAACCCTAGAGGACTGAGACAGTAGCTAGACTACGATTACGCGAAAATAAAATCTAAAATTTTATCCGTGCATAAGACATTCTGTAACAAAGAATTGAAACATTAAACTAATGTCATAAAATTCATAAATCAGATAAATCGATATGAGTATGAGAGCTACTCGTGGACGAGGCTGTGGACGTGGCCGAGGTAGTGTGCAAGGTGGATCTTCGTCTTCTAGACATATGCCAGCAGAGGAAGTGTGAGCTCCGCCAGCGACAGAGACTAGATCGTATGATAGGGCTGCAGGGGACGACGCTCTATCCCAAGCCACACTAAGGGTGTTAGAAAGTGTCGCTGGGGCAAGCATTGGAACTGTGAATAGGGGGTCTATTTCTGAACGACTTCGAGCTAGCAGAGCAGAGGTTTTCAGGGGTATATCTGGAGTAGCCCCAAATGTGGCTGAGTATTGGCTAGAAGCCACAGAATGGATTGTGGACGACCTGGATTGCTCGGTGGAGCAAAAACTAAAGGGGGTAGTGTCTTTGCTGAGAAATGAGGCATATCAATAGTGGATCACTGTGAGAGAGGGTACCTCAGCAGAGTAGGTAACCTGGGAACTGTTCAAGACGACCTTCAATGGGAAATATGTTGGAGCTAGCTATGTGGATACGCGTAGTAAGGAATTCCTGAATCTAACCTAGGGTAGTAAATCCGTTGCTGAGTATGAGGCGGGGTTTCTACGGTTGAGCTGATATGCCAGCGGTATTGTTGCTACTGAATATGAGTACAATGTTCATTTTGAGGATGGCCTCAGAGATGAGCTGGGGGTACTGATAGCCCCACAAAGGTAGCGTGATTTTGCTGCACTAGTGGAAAAGGCTAAGATAGCCGAGGAAGTAAAGCGAGCTGAACGACAGAACCACGATAGGGATCGCAACCAATTTGGGAGAGATTCTGGACCATCAGGTGCTGTAAACTGAAATTTTAAAAGAGCTAGGGTGGAGGAACCAGTTCGAGCTGTGCCGGTGAATACTGTTAGACCACAGCCTTGTGGGGACTATAGTAGAGTACATCTGGGTGAATGTTGGAAAAGTATTGGAGCTTGTTTTAGATGCGGGTCCAAGGAGCACAAAGTTAAAGATTGTCCATAAAAGCCGGCCTAGGCTCAAGTTGTTGATCAGAGGGTTGCTCAATCAGGGCGAGGAGGACCGCTACCGTCGAGAGACCATGGTCAAGGTCGAGGAGGCAATGAAAATGGACGTGGATGTGGTGCACCAGGCAGGGGTGCTGGTAATGTTGAGGCTCGGCATCCAGCCTTGGTGTATGCAACTCGTCATCGAGAAGAAGGTGATGTACCTGATGTCATAACCGGTACGTTCTTGATTTCTAGCATACCATACACTACTCTGACTGATATGGGTTCAACACATTCGTATGTTGCATGTGACATTTCTGGGTCGTTGGGTGTGTACTTTGAGGAAACTGTGAGTGGGGTAACTATGATTAGTCCACTGAGACACTCGGTTAGGGTAGATAAACTCTTTCGGGAGGTGCCTTTAGAGACTCAAGGTAGGATCTTTACTGGAGACTTAATGGAGTTACCATTTGGAGAATTCGATTTGATTTTAGGCATGGACTGGTTAACGAAGCACAAGGCGACTCTGGATTGTGCGGCCAAGAGAATGGTGTTGAGAACAACTGAAGGTGAGGAGGTAATGGTTATTGGGGAGCAAAGGGACTATCTGTCCAATGTTGTTTCAGCCTTGAAGGCTGAAAAGCTGATTCGCAAGGGTTGCAAAGCATACTTGGCATTTATAAGTCAAACTGAGACCGAGAACGTGACAGTGGAGACAGTTAGGACCGTTAATGAGTTTCAAGACATTTTTCTAGAGGAGCTTCCTGGATTGCTTCTGAATCGAGAAGTTGAGTTTGGGATTGACTTGCTGCCTGGAACGGCTCCAGTGTCCATCGTGCCTTACAAGATGGCACCGAAGGAGCTAGTGGAGCTGAAAGTGCAAATTCAAGAGCTATTAGATAGTGGCTTTATTAGACCGAGCGTGTCTCCATAGGGAGCACCGATGCTGTTTGTGAAAAAGAAGGATGGGACGATGCGTATGTGTATCGATTATCGCCAGTTGAACAAACTGACGATAAAGAATAAGTATCCTCTGCCGAGAATCGATGATCTATTTAACCAGCTTAGAGGAGCTTCAGTGTTTTCCAAGATCGATCTTCGATCTGGATATCATCAGCTAAGGATAAAGGAGGTGGATATTCACAAGACAGCATTCAGAACTCGGTATGGTCATTACGAGTTTCTGGTTATGCCATTTGGATTGACAAATGCACCTACAGCTTTCATGGATTTGAAGAATCGAGTGTTCCAACCGTACTTGGATCGATTCGTGGTCGTCTTTATTGACAATATATTGGTGTACTCGAAAACTGAGGAGAAGCATGATGAGCACCTTTGTATTGTTCTGCAAGTGTTGAGAGAAAAGCAACTTTATGTGAAATTTAGTAAGTGTGAATTCTGGTTGCGAGAAGTGACTTTTCTGGGTCATGTTGTTTCCGCCGAAGGGATTAGGGTAGATCCTCGAAAAATTAAGGTAGTTTTGGACTGGAAGCCACCAAGGTCAGTATCAAAAATTTGAAGTTTTCTGGGTCTGGCCAACTATTACAGAAGATTTGTAAAGGGGTTTTCTCTAATCGCCGTACCGTTAACAAAACTACTAAGGAAGGGGGTAGCGTTTATATGGACTGAGAAGCAACAAAAAGCTTTTGACAAGCTGAAAAAGGTATTGACTGAGGCGCCAGTGTTAATTCAGCCAGAGTCTGGAAAGGATTTCACTGTATACAGTGATGCGTTGCATGTGAGATTGGGCTGTGTACTGATGCAAGAGGGTAAGGTGGTCGCTTATGCTTCGCGACAGCTTAAGCCTCACAAAGCTAATTACCCTACGCATGATTTAGAGTTGGCAGCAGTAATTTCGCATTGAAAATCTGGAGACACTACCTATATGGGGAAAAGTGTATTATATACACCGACCATAAAAGTCTCAAGTATCTGCTGACTCAAAATGAGTTAAACCTTAGGCAACGGAGATGGATAGAGTTGCTTAAGGATTACGAATGTTCGATTGAGTATCACCCAGGCAAGGCTAAAGTGGTGGCTAATGCTCTAAGCCGAAGGACTATTGCTGAATTGAGGGTTATGTTTGCTCATTTGAGTTTATATAATGATGGGAGTCTGTTAGCAGAATTGCAAGTAAGACCAACTTGGACTGAACAGATTAAAGAGAAGTAGTTGGAGGATGATTTGTTGGTTCCTTAGTTTCAGAAAGCTAAGAATGGGGAGAATGCAGACTTTGTACTAAATACCAATGGAGTTTTGTGCTTTCGGAGGAGAGTTTGCATCCCGAAGGACTCTAATTGGAGGTAAATGATTTTAAAAGAGGCTCATGGTGGACCATGTGCCATGCATCCTGGAGGAAATAAGTTGTATTGAGACTTGCGAGAGATGTACTGGTGGCCTAGACTTAAGCGAGAGGTGACTGAATTTGTGGGAATGTTTGACGTGCCAGTAGGTTAAGACTGAGCACCAACTACCTTCTGGACTGTTGCAGCCAGTGAAAATTCCACAGTGGAAGTGGGAGAAAGTAACTATGGATTTCGTGAGTGAGTTACCTTTGACACCCTCAAAGAAAGACTCTGTTTGGATTATTGTGGATAAGTTGACGAAGTCTGCTCATTTCATACCAGTTCGAACCGATTACTCACTTCAAAAGTTGGCTAAGTTGTACGTGGCAGAGATAGTGCGACTGCATGGGGTGCCAATTTCGATAATTTCTAATCAAGATCCTAGATTTACATCTTGATTCTAGCAAAAGTTACATGAGGCGTTGGGTACACGATTGGACTTCAGTACTGCGTTTCACACTCAGACGGATGGACAGTCGAAAAGGGTTATTCAAGTTTTGGAGGACATGTTAAGAGGATGTGTTATCGACTTTTGTGGAAGTTGGGAGGACTACTTACCTTTGGCAGAATTTGCATACAGCAACAGTTATCAAGCAAGTATTCAAATGGCTTCGTATGAGGCACTTTACGGGCGAAGGTGTCGTATGCCTACGTGTTGGACAGAGTTAGGGAAACGACAAGTTCTTGGACCAAAGTTGGTGGCAGATACTGAGAGCAAGGTTAACCTGATCAGAGATCGGTTAAAGGAGGCATCTGATAAGCAGAAGTCATATGCTGACCTTAAACGTAAGGAAATCGAGTTCACTGTTAGGGATATGGTTTTTCTGAAAGTTTCGCCATGGAAGAAGATATTGAGATTTGGTAGGAAGGGCAAGTTAAGTCCGCGATTTTTTGGGCCTTGTCGGGTTCTTAAGCGCATAGGGCCGGTGGCATATCAGTTGGAGTTACCACCGGAGCTGGACCGTATCCATAACGTCTTTCATGTGTCCATGCTAAGACGATATCGGTCGGATCCTTCGCATACTATACCAGTGGAAGAGATTGAAGTAAAGACTGATTTGACCTTTGAGGAGGAGCCTGTGCAAATTCTAGATCGTGAGGTTAAAGTCTTAAGAAGGAAATCGGTTCCGTTAGTAAAAGTGCTATAGCGCAACCATGGAAGAGAAGAGGCTACTTGGGAGTCAGAAGAGTCTATGCGTTAACAATACCCTCAACTTTTTGGATCAGGTAAATTTCGAGGCCGAAATTTCTTTAAGGGGGTAGAGTTGTAACGCCCTGATTTGCGGCACCTTTTCGGATTTATTGTGATTTTGGTGAAATCATGAATTTTTAGTGTTGTGATTGTTAAATTTGAGTTTGAATATGTTGGTGGGCCTTTAGGAGGCTCAACCTTAGGTTAAAACTCCGAAAAAATATCAGAGTATGGATTTAAAGTGAAGGAAGAACTTGGTGAAGTGGGCTTTTAAGAAAAACTTAGTAGAAAATGTCACAAGGAAGCTTTTGGCAAAGTGGCAAGGTGGCACCACTAAGCTCCTAAAAAAGTGGCGTGTGGGTTGATATTCAAGGGCTAGGGTTCAAGTCACAAGGTAAGCTTATGCTACTTTTATTTTTGTGTGTGCATGTGTTGGTCAAGTGTTGGCACACAAGTGAAACTCTGCCGTAGAGAGTTTGAATTACTTAGGAGAGTAGATCAGGGAGAGATTTTAGGAATGTTTGAATTTGAGAAGCAATGGCCAGCCAAGGGACTTTGTGTATTGCAAATTCGGCAACTGAGCTCTAGGTGTAGCATTTTCGACATTTGAGTTTTGGTGTGCCGATTTCTTTAGGTAAGTGAGCCTTTCTTCTTCTGCCGATTAGGTATAGAACATTAGGTCTTGCTCTTTCTCATTCTTTTTTCCTCTTTTCTGTCCCTAAAAGCCGAAACCTACCCCAAAAGCCCCTCTTGCTGATTTCTCCATCTAGCCGAATCTACTTCTCCTTTCTCCTCTTCTTTTTCGTTCTTCTTTGTTCTTCTTGCACCCTAAAGCCGATTCTATTCCATCACCTGTTCTTTCAGGCCGAATCAATCTACCTCTCTCCCCTCTTCTTCAACTACTGTCAACATCCATTAAAAGCTGAAAACACTCTATTACCGATTACTCCTTCTACCGAAACCAACCCTTCTTTCTCTTCAATCCTTTAAAAACCCGAATCCTTGATCTTCCATCTCTTTTTCCTATCGATTCACTTCACATATTCTTTTGCTAAGTCGTTAAGAGTACTTAAGTGTAGATTCAAAAGTCGAAACTTGGTGATCTACTCTCTACTTACGTTTAGGAGTAGTTCGACAGTAGATCTGAGATAGGAAGGTGGTTGGAAGCGTACATAAGTAAGTATATCTTTTGGTAAGTTATCGAAACCCTTATTCAGTCTTTCTTAGAATTTTGGAAAAGCCGAACACCCCCTAACCCTTTAGGGAGGCTGTCAACTTGGCTTAAGAGTGATTTCAATGTTGTATTTTGTTCTTATGTGTGTGTTAGTTGGCGAAGGAGGTGAGCAAGCAAGGTGTATTGGAAATCGAGGACGTTGGTACAACCAGATCTAGATCTAATGGAGTTAAGTCGACAAAGGTAAGATTTCATGGCCATTAGGGGTATTGGCCGAATATGGTAAGAGAATTCCTACAATGGTTTTTATGGATTCGTAGTATTAATTGATTAAGTGGTGGATTGTAGGAGATATCGCATAGAAGATTCGCCAGTGGAATCGCAAACAGGTGTGTGTATCGAACACCCTTTCATAGTTCAAATCAGCAAAAAGCCAAAAAGCCGAAATGCCGTAGTTCTAGCATTTCGTAGGCTTGTGAGTGTGCGAAGGCCCATAAGTCGGTCGGAATTTGATGGCTCTGTAATCGCAAGTGGTAAGTTAGTTGGGTGCGCAATTTTGTGCACTTAGGTAAGTTGGGCCTCGATGGGCCGAATGTGGGCCCAATGAGCTTACGAGCCCATATGGGTAAAAATAGACATTAAAGACGTTCTGATGGACTGTGAGATCGAAACAGCTAAAACTGGTAAACTGATCATGAAACTTGGACTAAATGGGCTGAAGTAACTAAAAGACACTGTAGGGCCCATTAGGGGTTTTAGGGCCCAATAACTAGAAACTGTTAAAACGAGTTAAATAGACTGCTAAAATGAAAATGGGATTATTAGCAACTGTGACATGCATAAAACTCATAAAATTAGAATAATTACTGAAATACCCCTTAAGGGTGAGAAATTACCGTTTTACCTCTAGGTGTAAAATGACTATTTTACCCTTAGGGCTAAATTTGTCTAAAATGCATGACTGACTATTTCTGTTTATTGTATGCCATATCATGTCCATCTGTTGCATGGGATTGGGTTATTGATGGAGGAAGTGTGAGTGGCATTGCCACGTTTACTGAAAGGTGCTATGCCTCGTATTACTGAAAAGGGGCTTTGCCTTGTTATACTGTTAGTGGCTTGGCCACGATATCTGAGCAGCCATGCTGTGACTGTGGTGTGTGGGCTGGATGGGTCAAGTTATTCCCCACATGGTGTGCTGGGCTAGTACGGGTCGTGTGTAGCGGTTGGGTGGGTTGAGTAGTCTCCCCACATGTGATGGGCTTGCATTCATGCTTATTATTTGTTCTGTTTCTGTATTGAGCCTATGGGCCGTACTGTTATCTGTACTGTTATCTGAATACGGCTTTGGCCCAGATTACTGCAACTGAATAGGGCTTCGGCCTAGTAACTAAACACTGAATAGGGCTACGGCCCAGTTATTACTGAAACTGGATAGGGCTTAGGCCTAGTGGGCTTAAGCTGATTTGGGCTTTGGATAGGCTTCCTGCACACACTGAGTTTTCCAAACTCACTTTTTCCTTCCATCCTTGCAGGTGAGCCTTAGTTCGTGGACTTGGAGCTGGGAGGGATTCAGAGTGGCCACGAAGATTGTGTTTCTGGTTTTAAGTTTATTTATTTATTTCATTTTTGAATTACTCATTTTTATCTTTAATTTTGGGTTTGTAATAAGGCCGCTCTAATTATTTTGTTTTGGGGTTTTTATTTGTTACAACTTACTCATACATCGCTTTAATTATGTTGAATACGACTATGCGAGTTTTCAAACCTAATCCAACGTTTGCAAAATCAATCACACGACTCAATCGGTTAACAATGTTAAAGATAAAAAGTAAATCTTTTAATAACGGGTAGTGACTAGGACGTTCATCAAATAAATTGGGAATTTCTCCTCGAACTTAAACACCGTTTTTCCAAGCTCACCCTAAACTTAGTAACTAGGCAACTTGGTTAGTTTTAGGTGATGTGACACACCAGGCTTGGCCGTAACGTCTGGGCCGGGTTTCAGGTGTTACACATGGTCTTACACTAACATTCGTATCAACCCTAGTATCACAGCATGAATATCCAGTCTATTCTTAAGGTTCAATTGGGCTCTATGACATAAGTTCTCATCATTTCATGACTAAAAATCATCATACAACAAATCATGCTCAAATAATGTTCGCATGTACATCTCATAGACACAATTAGTCAATTTAAACCAATCAATAACTTCATGAATGATTATCGTAAAGTCGTATTATTTACCTACAACTACCTCGGTATACAAAATGGAAATGACTGCTCGATTTGGTCAATTTGCTTGGCCTTCCCCCGGTCTAGGTTCAGATTTTGTAATTATTGATTTATAATAATAAAATTCATTGATTTAATCACTACTTTAATTTAAACAATCCAAAATTAAAAATTTGACAAAACAACCATTTTGCCCCTAGACTTTTACAAAATGACCATTTTGCCCTTAGGCTCGGAAATTGATTTTTATCGAATTTCCTTATTCACCAAGCCTAACCAAACTCTTTTCACTCATATGGCAGCCCACGATTTCCATTATTTCATGCATTTACAACACAATTCATAACTTTTACAGCTAAGCCCAATTTAGGTGTTTTCCATGGACACTCTTTCACAAAAGTTGTTTATTTAACAACTAAGACTCATTTTCTTCCAAAAAGTTTCAGCAACCAACTTAAACACTCTTATGGTAAAACCATAAACTTTCCACCATTTTGCAAAATAGTCCCCTCAATATCTAGCTCATGCTATAAGGGTCCCAAAAATGCAAAAATTAACAAGGCCATGAGAATCACTTACTTGCAAGAGAAACATTTGGCTGAGTTTTTAAGCTTCAAAACCCCTTGTTTTTGCTGATATTTTTGGTGGATGTGGAGAAGAAACTGAAGAAGATGAAACCTAGGCTAATAGACTATTATTTAATTGCTAAATATCTCAACTAATGCACCAAAAATTTGAGTTTTCTACTTCTTTTATCTCCTATACTTCTCATGGCCAGCCAATATCAATTTAAGGGCCTATTTGCCCTTTAAAAGCCCCAAATTTTGGTCCTTTTGCAATTTAATACCTTTAGCTAGCAAAAAAAAACTTTTGTCCTTTATGCGATTTAGTCTTTTTTCTCAATTAAGCTCACAATTGCTAAAATTATTTTACCAAAATTTTCATGCACCCTTATAAAAATACTTTAACACATAAAATAATGCTAAAATAATTTCTCCAACCTCGGGCAAGTGATTTCGAAATCACTATTCTGACTAAGCCCAAATTCGGGCTGTTACAATTCTCCCCTTAAGGATTTTTGTCCCTAAAAATATTACCGTTAAAGAGGTTCGGCTACTGATCTCTCATAGTCTCTTCGAGTTCCCATGTGGCTTCCTCGACTCCATGTATATGCCATAAGACCTTTACAAGCTCTATGTTTTTATTCCTTAACTTATTGATCTCTCGATCCAAAATCTTAATCGATTCCTCACTGTAGGTCATATCCAAACTTATCTCAATCTATGCCGGTGAAATCACGTGTGAAGGGTTGGAGTGGTAACGGCGTAACATAGATATGTGAAACACATCGTGGATTTTCTCTAACTCCCAAGGCAATGCCAATCAGTATGCTACCGGTCCAATTCTCTCGGTCACCTCATATGGTCCAATAAACCATGGGCTTAACTTGCCTTTCCTACCAAATCGAAAGACTGTCTTCCACGAGGAAACTTTCAAGAACACTTTATCCCTGACTTGAAACTCAATCTATTTTCGTTTCAAATCCGCGTAGGATTTCTGTCTATCCGAGGCAGCTTTCAAACAATTTTGAATTACCTTAACCTTCTCTTCGGTCTCTTTTACTAAATTGACCCTGTGTATCTAATTCGCTTTTAGTTCTGACCAATACAAGGGCACTCGACACTTGCGCCCATATACAACCTTATAAGGTGCCATTTTCAGACTCGACTAATAACTATTGTTGTAGGTGAACTCAACTAGCAGTAAGTACTTTTCCCAACTACCTTGAAACTCTAGAACATAACATCTTAACATGTCTTCGAGAATCTGAATTACCGTCTCTAACTGGTTATTGGTCTGAGGATGGAAAACCGTGCTAAAATTCAATTTTGACCCTAATGCCTCTTGTAATTTTTTTAAAAATCGAGATGTAAACCTCGAATCTCTGTCATAAATTATCGATAAGGGCACTCCGTGCAATCTCACTATCTCGAAGATGTGCAAATTAACTAGTTTTTCAAGTGAATAGTGCGTACAAAGTGGTATAAAGTCAGCCAACTTTGTTAATCTATCCACTATAACCCACACCGCATCTTTTTTCTTAGGTGACAAAGGCAGTTCGGAAACAAAATCTATGGTAATGCGGTCCCATTTTCACTCGAGAACCATCACCGGTTGAAGTAAACCCGAAGGTACTTGGTGTTCGGCTTTTACTTGCTGACAAATTAGGCACTTAGAGACAAACTCTGATATGTCTCTTTTCATTCCCGACTACTAATACATTTTCTTCAAATCGTTATACATTTTCACACTGCCCGGATGAATAGATAAACGACTATTATGTGCCTCTCGCAAAATCCTCTAGATGAGATGATCATTCTTAGGTACACAGATTCTGTCTCGATACATCAAACAACCGTCGACACCAACTCTGAAATCTGATTCATTACTCCTCTCGCACTGAGTCAATCTAGCCTGAAATTCCTTGTCACTTTTCTGAGTTTCAACAATCTCTTGCAGAAACATCAATCTAGCTCTCATCTCGGCTAAAATTGATCCATCATCACTTACAGTCAATTGAGTATTCATGGCCCTCAAAGCGAACAATGGCTTCCTACTTAGAGCATCAGCGACTACATTCGCCTTTCCGGGGTGATAGTCGATTATTAGTTCATAGTCCTTTATCAACTCAGCCTATCTTCGTTGCCGCAAGTTTAAATCCTTTTGAGTCATCAAATACTTAGGGCTTTTATGATCGGTGAATATCTGACATTTCTCGCTATAAAGGTGGTGTCTCCAAATTTTCAATGCAAAAACTATGGCAGCCAGCTCCAAATCATGGGTCGGGTAGTTTTTCTCGTGTAGTTTCAGCTGTCTCGAGGCATAGGCTATTACCTTGCCTTCTTGCATGAGCACACACCTTAATCCATTCAAGGATGCATCGCTATACACTACGAATTTCTTTTTCGATTCTGGTTGCACTAACACTAGGGATTCGATCAATAAGGCCTTTAATTTCTCAAAGCTCTATTGGCACTTTTCCATCCACTCAAACTTAACGTCCTTTTGAAGTAGTCTCATCATCGGAGTAGCGATCATTGAAAGCCCTTTAAAAAATCATCGGTAGCAGCCCACTAAGCCCAAGAAACTTCTAATCTCTAATATATTTCTCAGTGGTTTCCACTCAACAATAGCTGAGATTTTGCTCGGGTCAACTCTGATCCCATCTCCCGACACAATGTGTCCCAAGAATCCAACTTCTCGTAGCCAAAATTCACTCTTACTGAACTTGGCGTATAACTATTTATCTCTCAAAATCTGCAAGACAGTCCTCAAATGCTCCGCATGCTCACTCTCATCACAAGAATAGATGAGTATATCATCAATAAAGACGATGAAAAACTTGTCCAAGTAAGGTCAAAAAATGCAGTTTATCAAGTCCATAAATATCACAGAAGCATTTGTCAAGCCAAAGGGCATGATGAGGAACTCATAGTGGTCGTACTTTGTCCGAAAGGCAGTTTTCAGTACATCTTGTTCCTTGACTCTCAACTGGTAATACCCTGACCTTAGATCTATCTTAGAGAACATGGTTGCTCCTTTCAGCTGGTCAAACAAATCATCGATTCTCAGCAAAGGATACTTATTCTTCACTGTAACCTTATTGAGCTAACGGTAGTCTATGCATAATCTCATTGAGCCATCCTTTTTCTTAACAAATAATATTGGAGCACCCCATGGAGAATAGCTTGGCCTCTTAAAACTTTTATCTGTTAACTCTTGCAACTGAACTTTTAGTTCCTTTAACTCTTTCAGGGCTATCCTATACAGGGCAATTAATATGGGTGTCGTGCCAGGGACCAACTCGATACCAAACTCAACTTTCCTAATCGGAGGTAATCCGGGTAACTCTTCTGGGAACACATCTTGGTACTCACATACCACCGGTATTATTTCAATCTTTGCCTCCAATGCTTGGGTATTCAACACAAAAGCAAGATAAGACTCATACCCTTTCTTCAAATAACTCTAAGCTATCATAGAAGACATTACTACTGGTAGGCCATCCGGTTCACCCGATTCAACTTGAAGAACATCCCCATTTTCACATTTCAGCTTAATAAATTTTCTTCCGCAATTTACCACTACATCATGAGTAGTTAACCAATCCATACCAAGGATTATGTCTAATTCTATCCACTGGAGGTCTCTCCCTCCTAACCATATCTGCTCCTTAAGGAGCTGTAGGGGCAGGCTAAGGAATCGGAGGAGGTGGGGGAGGCAGAGTATTCGGATTTGCTCGAATATACTCCGTATACCAAGTGTTTATCATTTAGAGGTAGGCTTCTCTAGCCCCTCTACCCTAACTCATCGTCACGGGCACAGTCTCAACTGGCGCAGTCCCTTCAACGGGAGCCGGCGCGTTACTTTCCACATCATCTGCCATAGCTCCTTCAGGATCCATTTACTATATGACAAAAATACAATTTATATTCTTCAGGAGTCGTCACATTATCATATTACAATTATGGCATGTATAGCTAGACTTGTACACAAGCTAAGTTAGTCCTAGAATTGACAAAGCCATAGCTCTGATACCATTAAATATAATGCCCCTTACTCACATCCAACACCGGGACAGGTATGAGGCATTACCTTACTAAATCACATGCAAACATTTAATCTCAACTCATTGAAATGCGCTCCAATTTAAAACTTTTTCAAACACCGTCTTACGGTCCTTTATATGGGCCTATGACGCCTAAAACATGGTTTGAAAACAATCCAGGACCATTTCAAGCACTTAGAAAAATTTCAACAAAAATTGCTAAAAACAGGGCACACACCCGTGTAGCCTCTAGACATGGTCGTGCTGATGGCCCATGTGGTTTACACGGCCTAAGCACCTAGGGACATACCTATGCCTCTTGACCGTCTGGTTTTATTTTCTGCATCGATTCTACAGGGGTTTTCACACGGCTTGACACACATCCGTGTTCATGGCCCATGTCCCTCATACGGCCATGACACGCCTGTGTCTTCCACCCTTGTAACTCCCTAACTTGCACCCTATGAACAAATTAGGTTTACATGGCTAAGGCACGCCCGTCTGCTCATCCCGTGTCCCTTACACGGCCATGACACGCTTGTGTCACGGCTCGTGTGTGAAAACCTTGGCATTCTATTTCTGACGTCAGCAACTCTCAAAGGTCACACGGCCGTGGCACACGGCCGTGGCACACGCCCGTATGTTAGGCCGTGTCCTCTACATGGTTAAGACACATGGCCGTGTCTCAACCCGTATGGTTAATACTGGGCATTTAATTTTACCAATTCAAGGTGCAGTGGACATACGGCCTAACCACACCCTCGTGAGGCTAACCATGTGTCTCACACGGCCTAGACACATGCTCGTGTGTCTACTCGTGTAGACAAAATAAGGCTATGTACCAAGCCTTTTTGCCACCCTGAAATAAAATCAAACACATATCAAAGCATAATAAGACTCCGATACTCAGCCAATAACCATAATTTGGCATCCACGCAACTTAGTATAATCATTCCAACCATACAATCATATTAAAACTCTTAGTATATTTGTTTCTCCAAACTACTTTGCATATTCATGAAAACATCAACACTTGCATTCATCAACCAATAGTGAATATTAGCCAATACCTTTGGCCTTATACAAAATGGGGTACTTCAAAAGTCAAGCAAACACATTTGGCCCAAAAATAAAATGACATTTAATTAAGACTAGTCCCTATACATGCCATTTCTCAAAATACTTAAATCTAACTATACCGAATGCTTATGCCGATAGTATGAACAAAATCTCTGACGTCCGATGATCCATGAGCTTAGTAAGTTATAGATAAATAAATAACAACAATTTACTATGTTATGACATGCTTTCAATACATCACAATTTGTACATGATACAAAGAATGACTATAAAATAACTTACTTGTTTTCAACCTTTACTAATCATACAACACACTATTAAGTTCACATTTCACACCCTTCTTTTAGGTACCTACACCACTTACAAAATCATCATAATATCTCTTGAACTTAACACTAATTTTAAATTTCCCGTTTAACTATTTAGAATATGAAAGGATATTCAATGAGCCTCCAACATAGGGTATCAAGCCGATGCCATGTCCTAGACATGGTCTTACACTAACTCACATGTCAAGTTAACGCTATGTCCCAACATGGTCTTACGCTAACTCTTAATGTATCAAGGCCAATGCCAAGTCCCAGACATGATCTTACATGACACATCTCTAAACCGACGGCATGTCCCAAACATGGTCTGACACTAGCTTGCCTGTCGAGGTCGATACCATGTCCCAGACATGGTCTTACACTAGCATTTGTATCAACGCCGATGCCATGTCCCAGACATTGTCTTACACTGGCTAGCACATATCCGTGTCGATGCCATATCCTAGACATGGTCTTACACTAACACATGACGAGGCCGATGCCATGTCCCAGACATGGTCATACACTAGCACTCGTATCAACCCTAGTATCATAGCATGAATATCCAATCTATTCTTAAGGTTCAACCGGGCTCTATTACATAGGTTCTCATCATTTCATGACTAAAAATCATCATACAACAAATCATGCTCAAATAATGTTCACATGTACATCTTATAGACACAATTAGTCAATTTAAACCAATCAATGACTTCATGAATGATTAGCATAAAGCCGTATTATTTACCTACAACTTACCTCGATATATAAAATGGAAATGACTACTCGGTTTAGTCGATTTGCTTGGCCTTCCCTCAGTCTAGGTTTGGATTTTGTAATTCTTGATCTATAACAATAAAATTCATTGATTAATCACTACTTTAATCTAAACAATCCAAAATTCAAAATTTGGCAAAATGACCATTTTTCCCCTAGACTTTTGCAAAATAACCATTTTGCCCTTAGGCTAAAAAATTAATTTTTATCGAATTTCCTTATTCACCAAGCTTAACCGAGCTCTTTTCACTCTTATGGCACCAACAATTCCCATTATTTCATGCATTTACAACACAATTTATAACTTTTACAACTAAGCCCAATTTAGGTGTTTTCTATGGACACCCTTTCATAAAAGTTGTTTATTTAACAACTAAGACTCATTTTCTTCCAAAAAGTTTCAGCAACCAACTTAAACACTCTCATGGTAAAACCCTAAACTTTCCACCATTTTGTAAAATAGCCCCCTCAATATCTAGCTCATGCTACAAGGGTCCCTAAAATGCAAAAAATTAAAAAGAAATGCCATGGGAATCACTTACTTGCAAGAGAAATACTTGGCTGAGTTTTTAAGCTTCAAAACCTCTTGTTTTTGTTGATATTTTTGGTGAATATGGAGAAGAAAGTGAAGAAGATGAAAGCTAGGCTAATAGACAATTATTTAATTGCTATATATCTTACCTAATGCACCAAAATTTTGACTTTTCTACTTCTTTTGTCTCCTATGCTTCTCATGGCCAGCCAATATCAAATTAAGGGCCTATTTGCCCTTTAAAAGCCCCAAATTTTTGGTCCTCTTGCGATTTAATACCTTTAGCTAGCAAAACAAAACTTTTGGCCTTTATACAATTTAGTCCTTTTTCACGATTAAGCCTACAATTGCTAAAATTAATTTACGAAAATTTTCATGCACCCTTATAAAAATACTATAACACATAAAATAATGCTAAAATAATTTCTCCAACCTCGGGTAAATGATTTCGAAATCACTATTCCGACTAAGCCCAAATTCAGGCTGTTACATTTTGTACAAAATATGTAACCTCCCCAACCCAACCTAGACATTGACTTGAATTCGGAAGATTACGCTAGTCACCGGAGTGACCTAGAGAGTTATCATAGTTTTAAAAGTTGTCATTTTAAAACAGTTGTTTAATTTAGTAGAGAACCTAGTTTAGATATCGATTTATTATACCTACCATTTTTAATTATAGTTTAGTAGCGGAAAAAGGCGTTATTTATTTATGTTTTTAATAAAAATTAAGTTTATGCATAGCTAATTATTAATCGTAACTTGATATCCTAAAATTAAAATTAAATTTCATGCAATATGAAAACAAACCCAAATCCTAAGTCTTAAGCCACAATATAGTCTTTGAATAAAATAATTAAAATAAATCAAATAATGAGCCTAAAGCAATTTTCTAAATAAAAAACTAGGTTGAGATCTACCGGATGATGTGCTTGCATCCTAACCTAGTGTGTTGTCTGAAAAGATAGAAACTAAAAGGGAGTAAGCTATGAAGCTCAGTGTGAGTTCCAACATAAGATAATCAGTTCCACCACTTGGCATACAAAATCACATCACATATAATAATTCACAATAACAGATTTGGAATGTTAGATTAATAGATCAACATTATATATCAATATATATACATACATATATTTCATCTCAAAATCTCAGAATTGTTTGCAATACTTTGTGTGAAATGCAACATAGTTTCGAATTTAACAAAAAAGAACCTAACCCCACTACTACACACCATAATAAGAGTTCCCGAAAACTCATCCATCTCTACACATTAGGCTGTGGATAAACCACCAAGTTGCAAGTTAACAGGCTGCCAGATGATTGTGAATACATTACATAAATGCAAATAAGAGTTGCCAAATAATGGGTGGCTGAACCACTAATGTTTTAGGTTAATACGCTACCAGATGGTTGTGAGTACACAACATAATTGTAGATGAAAGTTGCCAAATGTATGTGGATAAACCACCAGAGTTGCAGATTAATATTCTGCCAGAACTTCCTCTTTTCAAAATGACCCATCCCATGAAATAAAATACATCATGCTTAAAATAGAACAAAATGGAAATGGGTAACATGCTTACAACAGATCAAGGATGGCATCACTAAATTTACTCTCAACTAATCATTACAGCAACCAAAACATGTGTTTTTTAAGTATCTAATTTAACAGTATCATACGATATGTTGTATGAATAATTCACAAATACAGATACAATAAACATACTTAATCACAATTCATGCAATTATATAAATATAATATATAATTTATCCAATTAGTTCATGGGTTCTAACATTATTCATATTATCAAGAACTCAATTAAATATAATTAAGCACTAAAAATAGTTCCGGAACCATTCAAGGACTAATCTGTACAAAACATAAAATTATGGGCAAAATTGTAAAATTTGATAAACAGGGGATACACGACTGTGTGGTTGGACCATGTAGAAATCCTTGGACTATGTGAAGGGGTTACATGGCCATGTGGCTAGGTCGTGTAACAGATTGAGGCCATGTGGAAATTGGAAAATCATGGCGTAGGGGTGACATGACCATGTGAAGGGTCTTAAGTCGTGTGAGAATCAAATTTCCTAAGGTTTCTAAGGGAACACGGCCATGTGAGGGGGACGTGTGGTTCACATGTGTGGCCCACACACTCATGTGGCCCATACGCTCGTGTGGTTGGTCATGCAGCCCAATCCTGAGGCACGATTTACCCTGATTCGCTTGTACAAAAATACACAGCTATTACCGAGAGTTCGAACGACACCCCTTTCATTCAAATTTGATCCCAGGTACCTAAATCAAGTCCTTCGAACAGTATTTATACAAGAATTAATAATGGATTTCAAGATTAACCAAGATTATCAAGAATTTCAGTAAAATTTGTAAAAAATTCGTAATCGAATTAGAAGATTAGCGAGAAATGATGCTATTTCAGAATTTACGGGTTCTACTAATTGAAATGAGAGTACTTATTAAACTTTTTTTATGAGAATTCAAAGATTATCAACGATAAATTCAATAATCGGTAGAAAAAATGGGTTTAATGAAAATTGATTTTGAGTTGGGACTGCAAGAGAATAGTTTTCAGCAAAAGATGTAAAATTTTATGGAAAGAAAATGGAGAACAAAGGAAAAAGAAGAATTTAAAAAGAAGATAGGAAAATTGTACTTAGGTTGAAGAGGAAATAAAATCCATATGTAATAAGGAAAACTAGATTAAATACCTAGGGCTTTCAAATTTTGAGGGGTTGGATGGCAAATTTACCCCTTTTTCTAAAAATAAAAGGAAAGGGGAAGAGTATGACATGACTTGAACTTGGGATTTCGAACAATTAAGAAGAATGCTTAACCATTAGGCTACTATCCACACTTGTTAAATTTTCACTCTAAATAATATGCATTCTAATGTGGTTTTCATCCTAGGTTGCTGAAAATAGAAATAAAAGAAATGGGAGAGGTGTGGTTTGAACCTAGGACTTCTAAAAAGTGCTTAACTACTTATCTATCAAGACCAAGTCATTTCTTAATGTTGCTTGACCTCACAACATTTTCCATCTAAATGTGCAGCCTGTTGTTTGGGTGTCAATAAGCTTCAATTTCTTCTTATTTTAGCCTACTGTGTGTTTGTTGATCAGCTATTAATTATAGTCGTCAATTGCCTTGTGGTCGTTGTGCTAGTCTCAAAACTTTGCAACATTGATTCCTCAATTTCTTTTTCAACTATTGTTTGCTTTAACCATTGCCTTTAAGTGCCATCAAAATTGGTTTAGTTGCTGCACTTGTTTAATGGTATTGTGACTCGCTACTATATATAATGATATTGTGTATGTTCTTGTTATCATATTTGGGCGGATTTGGGTTTTATGCTTTTGGTATTTTGTAATTTTATAGTTTGATTAGTTAGTTTTAATTAAAGTTTGATTTATTGGAAAATTGTTTAGATTAATCATATAGTTAAAATTTAATAGAATTAATTAACCAGATTAACTTGGATTATTTCTAAGTTAAGTGTAATTAGAATTCATGTAGCTTAGTTTTAAATGAGTCTATTTTTTTTTTAAATGTGACAATTTAGATTAGTTGGTACAAGCTTATCAATGCTAATTGAGGTGGATAGAGATAATTAAGATAAATTTTTTGCAGCTTATGATAACTTGATTTGAGTTAAACTTAAATTAATTAATTGTTCGAGGACGAGGTAAATGTGGTGGAATTATTAGATTAATTTGCTTATATTAAATTTAATTTAAATTTATTGAAGCAGATACATGTAGATATGGTGTTTGATAAATAATGTTCGTGTAACACCCCTAAACCGATTCCCGTCGCCGGAGGGTTAAGAGGAATTACACTACATTCATAAACCGATTCGATGATCATACACAACCACTTCTCTTTATGGCAAAATATCAAAGCTTAGCCAAATTTCAACAATTTAACATCTAGGCCGATTATACATGTATATACATGATATCTAATCATACCAAAACTCAGAACAATTCATGCACTTATAAATCATTCATCAACCGCATCGCATACATTAAGAAATTTTCTTAGCCGAAAGACCATGCTCAAAACAACTCTACTCATGCTTCTAAGTTCATATTACCTAATCCAATCTAACGAATTTCAAACAAACTTCATTCAACCCATATGGACTTACCGAATGGTCACATTCAATCCCAAATTTCAGCATTCGTTTACCTTGCTCACATTCAAGTCATACATGTCTCTCAAAACATAGATATTAAGATATATAATACTTCAAGCATATTTAATAGAATGCACAACATACACTTCCATCCACATAACACATAATCAAGTTTAAAACCATAGATATAAATGTAAGGTATTTAGACAAGCCATTTTCGCATGGCTAAACTTAATTACATCATCAAAATAATACTTGTTGAACATCAAAATGTCAAGCCTATACATGCCATTATTGTAGTTAAGATATTAAAGGTACCGAAGTGAGGTTAGATAGTGTGGACGACTTCGACTCTATGATTCCTGAGACCGTAGCTAACGAACGAAATCTACAAAACAGAAAATTAAGGGCAACAGAGTAAGCATTTATGTACTTAGTAAGTTTTAAGCATTAAAAACTTTCATTTTAACTTCAAGCAAAGTACTCTCGATATCTATCCATTTATCTCTCAGACCGAATGCATTCAAGGTTTAATTTATCCCTATGGTGTGTTCATGGCCAACAGATTTTCTTAACGAAATTTCAAATCATACAGATGCTTCAAACAAAGCATAACACATTCCTCATAAACCGAATTCCATATACAGCAAAATAAGCCACATGCCTTTATACTTCTATAATCCATGGTCAAAAACAATATTACTCAATTGACAAATCATAATTCGACAGAAACGAGTTCAAAATTTTGTATACGGCACATACCTGGATAATTTAAGATAATAGGCTCATTCATTATAGTTGTTAAGGCCAAAATTTTGCGTATTTCCAGCATGAATGCCTTTGGGTTTAGCTCGGATTATATCACTAGCCTTAAGGCTCTTTGGGACTTGGCCCGGATTTAATAATGGCACGAATGCCCTTCAGGATTCAACCTGGCCGCAACTCTAGCACGAATGCCCTTCGGGATTCAACCCAGATTCAACTCTGGCACGAATGCCCTTCGAGGTTCAACCCAGATTTTCCATTGAATCTTAATGCACAATCATAGGTCAAGCGAATACCCCACAAATTTTCTATATCCCATTGATATTTCAATAGCTTCATATGCATATAATTTCACAGAATACTTCCAATATACATTCGGTTCACACATATATAAAGGTCACATACTTACCTAGTTTTCATAGCTTATTCACTAGGTACCATTCGGTTATATGCTCTATAACCACTATCTTATGCGTAAAATTTAGATTAGGTAAGGTCACTGAGCCATAGTTCACAGCCCATACAACTCTATTATACATATGTAACTTTTTATGATAAGTTCATTTACTTAAAACTTACCTCGATTTGTTGTTGAGCAATTATGGTTTTCACTGTTCCACCATCTTAGCCTTTCCTTTATCCGAATGTGCCCTTCTAGGTTCTTGAGCTATGGTTTAAGTAAAGAAAAAAATTCGCTAATCAAAATCATATCATACCAAGTATTCAGCTACTTTAACCACTACCAAATATTCATTCAAGGCCAGAAGTCACAAAATCCATAAATACCAACTCATTCAATTTATCACAACTAAGCAAATAACCTATTCTTGTATTGGTTCAAGCACACTCGGTCATTCGAGTAAAACAACCATTTTAACATTCAAATACTTTTAACCATTCTTTAATGACATAACCAAATTATAATTTACTAAATGCCATAACCAAAATTCCTAAATTAGTTAGCGTAGTTCACATACATAACAAAGACTCAATCGAAACTATTTATAATACTTTTACTAAGCTAAAGTTCATATATGCACTTCATTAAACCATTATTATCTTCCAAGACCGCAAGGTCATTAAACGGCTATATATGTGCATCTTTATACAATGTACATATAATTTACACCTAGCTTCACTCACCACCTCATTCGACCCACTTAAATTTTATAACACATACCCTTAACAAAATTCATTAAACCTTAAATCACAAATTCTACCTCCCACAGTCCGTATGGTCACTTTTCTACTTTCAAAGACCCAAACAAATAATAAATATTCAACTCCCTTGCTCAAATTCACATTCGGCAAAGCATCTCTCTATTTAAACATACAATTCAATGTTTTTTGTAACATAACTCACCAACTTAATCTATTGATTCAATTTCACTTAAACCACACCTAAGTTGTCTTCTAAATCAAAGTTATCAATTTTAGACACTTAACTTCCCCAAAACCAAATGCATCAATCAAAATCTTTAAGCCTTCACTCGGAATTTTCCCTACTTATTTCCAAGTCTTAGTACTCAATTTAACAAATTGCAAATTCACAAAGCACCTATTCTCCAAGATTTTACTATTTCATTCATTCATCAAAGACATAGCCGAATGCTTCCCTTAAACAAATCAAAGCACGTTCACCAAATTTTGCATTATTTTGGCATTTAAACAAATAGTCACATGGATTTAACTTCAATATATCCCTCAACACCCCCTAACATTTTTCATACTTTAAAACATAAAAACTCCATTTCCTTAACAATAGCCGAATGGAGAATCCACCACCCAAATGCAAAATTAACACATGGGTTGGTGCATATACTTAGCTATTTACTAGAACTCATAATTTCTCATGAAAATAGCATGAATCCATACCTTAATTTTGATGCCACAAGACCGAATGCTAGCTTTCTCTTTTCACTCTTTCTTTCTATGGTTCACGGCAAAAAGAACAAACACAACCAAATTTTTCTTTTCTTTTTACTAATTTCATTATTTTATTTTCTATTATGCTATGATTTCTACTTATTTTAATAGCTCAGTTTTGTGGTCCCGAAACCACTTCCCGACTAGGGTCAAAATAGGGCTATTACAGTTTGAGTAATGGTGAAATTGAAATTACGCATAAATTAGATATACAATTAGATTACTCTGACTTATATTAATTAAAATTAGTTTAAAGATTAAAATTAGACTAATCTCCATAGAATTGATAAAAGCCATTTTTAAACAGTAATTACGGAAATGGGCCGTTTATTGGGTTATTTACCGGATTAAGCAGTTTTCCCTAAAAACGCGTCCACGTCAGCGCACTTTCAGAGTACGTGTCAGAAAAATGCTCCCCCAGGGAAGCGTTTTGTCTACGTCAGCAAAAAACACGTCCTTAAGGGCGCGCTTTGCTGACATGGACAAAATGCTTCCCTGGGGGAGTGTTTTGCCTGTCCAACAGTCAAAATTTTGACCGTTGGCTTCCAATGGTCCAGAAAAAAATATAAAAAGGCCCCCACTTCATTTTCTCACACAAATCACTCCCAAATTCTATAATTCTCTCAAAATTCCAATCCCCTCATTTATTTTTCACACAATTCTTGTTTATTCTCAACTTTCTTTTAATTTTCCCTTCAAAAATCTATCAATTTTCATTGAAATTTTCTCAAAATTCCATCAAATTTGTATCAAATTTCTTTGTTTAAAATTTTTTGAATTTAATTTTTTTAAAATAAAAAATTCGATTGTGTTAGCAATGGTCGAAGAATTAATCCATCTCGATAATAAGCACATCTGCGTTGAGCAAATGAAAATGGTAAGTGATACTTTTATTCATTTATGCAAATTTAATTAAATTTGCAATACTATTTAGTATTTAGTTCATTTATGCAATTATAATTAAATCTTCAATACTGCTTGATTTTTTTATTCAGTTATGATGTTTGCATTAATTAATTTTGCAATTTTAATTAATTTTTGTTTTATAATCTTTTATAATAGTCTGTAGATCGAGTGTTGCAATGCTACATCTGTAATATGTCTGGTCCTCCATCGTCGTTCATCGAGAATTACTTACGGGAAGTAGGATTTTGGCACGTGGCCACGATAGGCCGGGGGTGCAAGTTGGACCCAAAACTAATTAGTGCGTTGATAGAGAGGTGGAGACCTGAGACACATACTTTTCATCTTCCATACGGAGAGTGTACTATCACTCTGCAAGACGTGCATTTGCAATTGGGATTGTTGGTGGATGGGTACGCAGTCACCGGGCTCACATCATCTACTGATTGGGGCGCCGTATGCTAAGAGCTTTTGGGTACTATATCAGATAATATTAACGAAGGTCGAATCGAGATGGGCTAGTTGCGAGACACATTTCCGGAGCCAGATAATGATTCGACCGAACTCGAAAGAATATGATATGCTTGGGCATACATTCTCGAGATAATTGGAGGTTATCTGATGCCGGACTTGTCACAAAACCTTGTACATCTAGGATGGCTACTGAAACTCATAGATTTTAGAGCAGCTGGTGAATTAAGTTGGGGGTCTACCGTGTTGGCAACGTTGTACAAGGAAATGTGAGGGGCGACACGATCGAACAAAGCTAAAATAGGAGGTTGCCTATCACTACTGCAACCATGGGCATAATTTTGCTTTCCATTTTTACGTCCTCGAGTGGACCACCCATATACATTTTCACTCATAAAGGTAAATTTTATATTAGATTTTACTATTATTATGTAGATTTAGAATATAATTGTATGCTAAAAATTTATTTAATTAGGTGGAACCATTCGGCGAGTTATGTCGAAATACCTACCTTTCTCGAAGATATACGGCTTCTATTAGACCAACGATCGGAAACACAAGTAAGTATTAAATAAAATATATATACATAATAAAATAGTCGTTTCGTATTTAGTATTTAGTATTATGTATATAAGTAATATTTTTATAATGTTCATATAGTTTCAATGGACACCATACGAGAATCCGACAATTCGGGCAGTAATTCCGGATGAATTCCTTCAAAATTCGAACGTTTGGCATGTGAAGGTCCCATTGGTGAACTATGCTACCGTGGAGATGCACCAGTCAAATAGAATATTGCGGTAATTTGGATTCTGACAACCGACTCCCGTGGCACCCGAGTGTTCGATGAAGAGCACAAAGTCGACATATGGCAATTGCATACGGATTGGCCGAGATATTGGTCACACTATTCGAAATATGGGAAAATTAGTATGATTATATACCTACTTGGCAACTGATCATCATTCTAGAGTTAACGTGCGTACAGAAATAATGCCATGGTTTAGGATCCATGGCAAGCCATATTTATTGTCGGAAGAGGAGAGGCGGCAACAAATTCGTGCCCAATGGGAACGACGAGGCCCTTTAAATCCAAAAAGAAGGGATGACGACATAGGCCCATCAACAACGCCCACACAAACACCAGGCCCATCAATAGCGCCCACACAATCACCGGGCCCAACAATTCAATCGATTACACCTACATCATAGCCTTTTCAGATTATGCTAGGTGCGTATCCTAGCCCTTATATGTATCCTAACATTATATGTTTCCTTTTCCTAGTCCTATGGCAGGTTGGAATCCATGGCCCAGTTCATCTTCGTTCCCGATTGCTCCGAGTCAACCGCCGATCTATAGGCCGCCATCGTATGAGGGATCGCACGAGGCACTATCGGGGAGCTCTTCTTTCCACCAATCCTCATCACCTTACGGGATTCAAACACCTCCGCCATGGTTGATGCAAACACCGCCGCAGTCATTATTCTATCAAGGTGGGTCACCCTCCCAACACCCACAACCAGATCCCCTGCCGAAGGAACCACAACCTCCGCCGGAAGCTGAACCAAGGAGGAATCCAGCACGGACCCGTCGACGACCCCTATATGGCACTGATTCCGACCGCCACGGACATTTATTTGTTTCATTTAATAAAATAAAACTTCTTTTGAATAAGGCAATTGTAATTTACTTTTATATTTTTAATAAAATAGAAGTTCTTTTAATTATATTGTTTCATTTGATAAAATAAAAGTTGTTTTGAATAAAATAATTGTAATTTACTTTTATATTTTTAATAAAATAGAAGTTCTTTTAATTATATTGTTTCATTTGATAAAATAAAAGTTGTTTTGAATAAAGTAATTGTAATTTACTTTTATATCTTTAATAAATTAGAAGTTCTTTTAATTATATTGTTTCATTTGATAAAATAAAAGTTATTTTGAATAAAGTAATTGTAATTTACTTTTATATTTTAAATAAAATAGAATTTTTTAAACAAGGAAATATTTTGAATATTTTTATATTGTTTCATTTAATAAAATATAAATAATACAACATAGTTTTTTACGACAACTATCAACTATTTCGATTTGGACATGATCTACTTGTATGGCCTGGGTTCCTACACCATCCGCACAACTTCTATTGATTGGCTATTTCTCGGATATCCATATTGGTACGTATTCTAGTCGAGTAAAGTCGACCCCTTGGTTTGTGACACAATTCTCTATCCGGTAATAGCTTAAATGGAGCAAGCGATACAGGCGACCACTTACGTTCATTTGGGACAGGTGAGAATACGTGTCTCCACATGTTGTACATAGTTTCTAGTTTGTGCACTTCGTCGACGTAGCTCATGGGATCTATATGGAGATTCTAACAAGCTGCAATTACATGAACACATGTATAACGAAGTACGTTAAACCTCCCACAGTCGCAAGTCCTATTTCTCAAGTGTACATGATATTCCCCGTCAATAATACCTTCGTGCAGTCTGTCAAACTCCATCACACGAAACCATAGGTTGTCTCGATCGTGACACACTGTGTACATGGTGTTCGCCTGCGTATTCACCTTGTTAATTTCTTGCAATACCTTTGCACCATACATGGCCTCCTTGTATTTGGCCTTTATAACTCACTGTCCACTTCGGAAATAGTGCCACTAAATGAAAATATGTCTCTCAAGCAATAGATGTTATCGGCAAATGACGTGTTCCTTTTAGAATAGAATTTATGCATTCAACCATGTTTGAGGTCATATGACCATATCGTAGGCTGCCGTCATATGCTTGTGTCCACTATTCGAAAGGTATGTTACAGAGGTAGTCTACGCCTTCTTCGTTAACTGGATGCAAAACCGTCAACATCTCATGAAAACGATCCTTACTTATCTCATACCCTACCAATATAGGTTGATAGCGAAAATTACATACCACTTTTCCATTTAAAATAAATTCAAAATTACAAACGAAATTATTTTAATAGATATTAAATACCCATGTTGGTCACTTGTCGTTTTTCAGTTGTAGATCAAAACTGCCCATAGTAGTTGGACGCAACATGCCTTAGGCAATACCGATGGTGTGTACGATGCCACAAGCTTCCCTGTCGCTCAATTGTGGCTAGTATTCTGGTGCCTTGATCTGATATGACGCAGATATTAGGTTGGGGGAAGACATGCCTCCTTAACCTAGAAAGAAAAAAATCCCAGTCATCAGCCGACTCCTTTGGTGTTATTGCAAACGCAATTGGAATGATTCTCTCACTTGCATCCTGTACCACAGCTAACAATAGCCGATGGGTATACTTACCGTACATAAAGGTACCGTCAATTTGTACCAATGGCTTGCAATATAGAAATGCGTCTCGGCATTGCTTAAAGCTCCAGAACAAACACTTAAATACTTGGCATCCATGAAGCAATTGGTCGTTGTAGTCTGCAAGTTCTGTTTCAAGGTCTGTTATGCAACCTGGGACATATCTCCCTAGCACCTGACACTACTGACACTGTAACACCCCCGACCCGGCCCAGACGTTATAGTCGAATCTGGTGATGTCACATCAAAAAGATTGTTTCCAAAACAATTTTATGAAATTGAGAATATGTTTGATAGGAAATTTACTTGGTTAAAATTTAAGCTTGAGATTTAGAAATTCAAGTTCATGTTAAGCCCAAAATGAAAGCCCATGTTTAAACAAAACGCCTAAATAATAATGTTATTTAAAAACCACATTTAATTTGAGAAAGTTATCTAAGTAAAAATAAAAACTAGGCACTCAAAACATTGATAAACCCTAAATACAGTCACATCAGAGACACTAGGCCTTATTACATCAAATGAAAATAAAATAACAAAACTAAAGTAATTGAAGGAAATAATTTATTTAAAATCCCTAAGTAACTTGTAGTGTGGCCACCTCCGAGTCCTCTTCCACGTCAAGCCACCTACTAAGGGTTATTTGAAACATTAAATTTAAGGGTGTGAGTTTCGCAACTTAGTGTGTACGACCCTTGGCAATTAAACCAATTCAATATACACATATCACATTGGGCCTAAGCCCTAACAATAACGGTGGTCTGGGCCTTAGCCCACATTGACCTCATATCATATCAAAATCACATGAATGCAATGTTCCCACCCCAAATCCAACCCTACACTCCAATTCCCTTCCAACCCTACACTCCAAAGGTAGCACCAGTTGTGGCACTATTCAAACGTTGTAGCGAGGCTGCTATATAATGGCCTTAAAGCCTCCAGTGGATCCACGGTTGTCAAGCGACTATGGGATCCTCATATCTTCCTCCGTTCAATTTATCCCCCCTAAATGCAACATACATATTGTGAATGCACATACAACGTTTTATGAGTGCACATACAAGTTTTTCCATACATTAAGCATTTAGGGGTATTTCAGTCATTTCACTACCTAGGGGTATTTCGGTAATTTTTTACCCAACAAGGGTGTTTCAGTACTCCTACCCTATGAGGGTGTTTTAGTAACTCTACCCTATAGGGCATTATAGTAAGTCTACCTTAGAGGGTATTTTCATAATTCTACCCTACAGGGGTATTTTCATAACTCTACCCTAGAGGGGTATTTTCGTAACTCTACCCTAGAGGGGTATTTCCGTAATTTCTTAAAGGTACATATTTTAATTATGGTTTTGGCCCATCAACAAGTCCTCACGACTAAAGTGAACGGACATTATGCACCCGGTAGGGTTCAAGAGAAGAGGAGGTGGGTCACTCGAACCGTTTAAGTACCAAGCTCTTCCTAGATCCAATCCTAGACATGCACACATCTATTGCCACACCTTAGTCTAGCGACTTGTCCACGGAAATGTTTAATTATATAATTAAGTCTTATGTAAAATTTGAGAGGTCAGAACTAGGCCTAAAGTCCATAAAAACCCTAGCATGCATTTCTACAGTCCCATAAGGCCCACTAGGCCCAATCAAACCTATAAAACCCATTAAGCCCCAAACATGCTTATGTAGCCCATTAGGCCCGATCATAATCCAATCATACAATCATACAATCATGCATGTCAATCCATCATACAGTTTTATCTCAAAAATTTGCCACTTTGGGCCCATAAGTTCGTCAGGCCCATTCAGGATTTTGAGATTTCGGCTTTTGCCGATTGTCGCGTGTGTAGTGTGTGTACACACCTGATTGACGACCCGCACTACTCTATTCTCAGCCCCAACCTATAACCAAAACCACTTCCGAATCAATTTTATACCTTAAACTACAACTTTATCAAATCCCGAAGCCTTACCGTAACCTTACCGTGTACCACCCGTTTCAGTAGCTTTTCCTTCGCTATTATTTCTGATTATCCTTAGATCTACACCAATACACACATATTATCAACATTAAGTGACTCGTATTCCACAGGAGTCACCCCTATCAATCATATTTACATTTGGCCACTTACGAAACTGAAATTTAGAGTGAATACACTTACCATCCGCTAGAGATCTTTTCCTCGCTTGGAATCCAAGAATCCTACCCCTAGTTATAACAGGGTTAATCGATAAGAAAAGAGAGGATTAGATAGCCCCTTCAGCTTTACCAAACACACTAAAACGATTGACTAGGCACTTACCAAAACTGATATCCAATCTTGCGGCCTAAATCCCTACTGAATGTGCAATTGGCTTTTAATCACTTGACTAAGGGTTGAAAGTAACAGAAACTGGTTTGAGATAAAGGTCAAAAGAATAAATCAACAAGAGGAGATGGATATTTAGCTTTTAGGAGATTTAAGGGAAGAAGTCGGCAAGAGAGTATAGCTATTCGACTTTTAGGGAAACAAAGGTGACTTTCAGCTTTTAAAAATTTAGGGATGGTGTCTGGCTTTGAGAGATGAAAATCTTTAATGAAGTTTCGGTGAAAATGAAAGGGAGAAGAAAAGGGAGAAGAGAGGTTGGCTAAGAAGTGAGTTCGGCAAAACAACCAAAAACCCTCATGCACATTCGGCACTCCTTTAAATAGGCACAAACCAATTCAAGCCTCCCTTACAGTCTCATTCGACACCAACTCTCTCTCTCTCAATCCCCTATTTTCTCTCCATTATCTCCACCTTAAAGTTCTCTCCTGAACACTCCTCTCTAGAGTCCCCTTTTGTGCCACCACCTTCTTTCCATGAGCAAAAATAAAGTCCCAAAACTACCACTCTTAAGCCTCGAACCTTGGACCTTATTCCCTACATAGAACGCCACATTGTAGCTCTCATGTAACGCCACCTTGCCACTGGGCCACAGGCCCTATTGTGTCCTATTTTCCCCTTAATTCGTTTAAGATGCCTATTACTTGAGACTAGGGTTTCCCTAAGGCAAAAATTAAAATTTTTGCTAAGGTCCAAGGTTGAACCCAGGACTTCTCCAACACTCCCAAGCACTCCCAAATCTCTTAGCCAACACACCAACATGCCACCCAGCATACATGGGCCCAGGGCCTATTACGCAACCCATGTAGGGCCCACGAGCCCATTGGGCCCACATGGCCTATTCTTCCAGGCCTAATTTTGGGGCATTACAATTCACCCCTCCTTAAAGAAATTTCGTCCCCGAAATTTCCAACTACCAAACGGTCACATAGCCTAGGCTACACCACTACGCTCCCACTATGCACTCTAATCCTAATAATACTAACAGACATCCAAAAATATCTATTCAGCATAGCGGATAGATATCACATGCATAGAATTTTTATGAAATTATTTCATAGTTCCACTGTTTAAAGCACATGTCTTATGTAAATAACAATTTAAAAGTTGTTTCGCAGTCGTAAATCCACTACAGGCTTGAGTTTCTTACGGGCTTTAGTCTCTAAAAACCTATTGTCTAAAGTAGCCCAATATCTAACTATAGTTCAGTAATATAAACAAGTTCAATAACAGAAAAACTTACTTGGCTCGACATCGAGGGCTCGGTGAACCACACTTCACGAATCCTGTAAAAACTTTTTAATCTACTTGTTTTTAAAAAAAACCCAAAATCTAAGGACTATTTCAGCCCGAGCTTTGCAATCGGGCTCTGATACCATTAAATGTAACACCCCTGACCTGGCCCAGACGTTATGGTTGAATCCGGCGATGTCACATCAAAGAGATTGTTTCCAAAACGATTTTATGAAATTGAGAATATGTTTGATAGGAAATTTACTTGGTTAAAACTTAAGTTTGAGATTTAGAAATTCAAGTTCATGATAAGCCCAAAATGAAAGCCCGTGTTTAAACAAAACGCCCAAAAAATAATGTTATTTAAAAACCACATTTAATTTGAGAAAGTCATCTAAGTAAAAATAAAAACTAGGCAGTCAAAACATTGATAAACCCTAAATACAGTCACATCGGAGACACTAGGCCTTATTACATCAAATGAAAATAAAATAGCAAAACTAAAGTAATTGAAGGAAATAATTTATTTAAAATCCCTAAGTAACTTGCAGTGTGCCCACCTCCGAGTCCTCTTCCATGTCGAGCCACCTACTGAGGGTTACCTGAAACATTAAATTTAAGGGTGTGAGTTTCGCAATTCAGTGTGTACGACCCTTGGCAATCAAATCAATTCAATATACACATATCACATTGGGCCTAAGCCCTAACAATAACAGTGGTCTGGGTTTTAGCCCACATTGACTTCATATCATATCAAAATCACATAAATGCAATGCTCCCACCCCAAATCCAACCCTACACTCTAATTCCCTTCCAACCCTACACTCTTGTGGGGATATATATATCAACCCACCCATCCCTATACTTCAAAGGTAGCACCAGTTGCGGCACTACTCAAACGTTGCAGCGAGGCTACTATATAACGGCCTTAAAGCCTCCGGTGAATCCACGGTCGTCAAGCGACTATGCGATCCTCTTATCTTCCTCCGTTCAATTTATCCCCCCCAAATGCAACATACATATTATGATTGCACATACAACGTTTTATGAGTGCACATACAAGTTTTTCCATACATTAAGCATTTAAGGGTATTTTAGTCATTTCACTACCCAAGGGTATTTCGGTAATTTTCTACCCAACAAGGGTGTTTCAGTACTCCTACCCTATGAGGGTGTTTTAGTAATTCTACCCTACAGGGCATTATAGTAAGTCTACCTTAGAGGGTATTTTCGTAATTCTACCCTACAGGGGTATTTTCGTAACTCTACCTTAGAGGGGTATTTTCGTAACTCTACCCTAAAGGGGTATTTCCATAATTTCCTAAATGTACATATTTTAATTATGGTTTTGGCCCATCAACAAGTCCTCCCTAAAGTGAACAGACATTATGCACCAGGTAGGTTCAAGAGAAGAGGAGGTGGGTCACTCGGACCGCTTAAGTACCAAGCTCTTCCTAGATCCAATCCTAGACATGCACACATCCATTGCCACACCTTAGTCTAGGGACTTGTCCACGGACATGTTTAATTAATTAATTAAGTCTTATGTAAAATTTAAGAGGTCAGAACTAGGCCTAAAGTCCATAAAAACCCTAGCATGCATTTTTACAGTCCCACAAGGCCCACTAGGCCCAATCATACCCATAAACCCACTAAGCCCCAAACATGCTTATGTAGCCCATTAGGCCCGATCATAATCCAATCATGCAATCATACAATCATGCATGTCAATCCATCATACAGTTTCATATCACAAATTTGCCACTTTGGGCCCACAAGTTTGTCAGGCCCATTTGGGATTTCAGGATTTTGGCTTTTGCCGATTGTCGTGTGTGTACTGTATGTACACACCTGATTGACGACCTGCACTACTCTATTCTCAGCCCCAACCTACAACCAAAATCACTTCCGAATCTATTCTATACTTTAAACTACAACTTTATCACATCCCGAAGCCTTACCGTAACCTTACCGTGTACCACCCGTTTTAATAGCCTTTCCTTCGCTATTATTTCTGATTATCCTTAGATCTACACCAATACACACATATCATCAACATCAAGTGACTCGTATTCCACAGGAGTCACCCCTATCAACCATATTTACATTCGGCCACCTACGAAACTAAAATTTAGAGTGAATACACTTACCATCCGCTAGAGATCTTTTCCTCGCTTGGAATCCTAGAATCCTACCCCTAGTTATAACAGGGTTAATCGACAAGAAAAGAGAGGATTAGATAGCCCCTTCGGCTTTACCAAAAACACTAAAACGATTATCTAGGCACTTACCAAAACTGATATCTAAACTTGCGGCCTAGATCCCTACTGAATGTGCAATCGGCTTTTATCCACTTGACTAAGGGTTGCAAGTAACAGAAATCGGTTTGAGATAAAGGTCAACAAAAGAAACCGACAAGAGGAGATGGATATTTGGCTTTTAGGAGATTTAAGGGAAGAAGTCGGTAAGAGAGTATAGGTATTCAGCTTTTAGGGAAACAAATATGACTTTTGGCTTTTAAAAATTTAGGGATGGTGTTTGGCTTTGAGAGATGAAAATCTTTAGTGAAGTTTCGGTGAAAATGAAGGGGAGAAGAAAAGGGAGAAGAGAGGTTGGCTAAGAAGTGAGTTCGGCAAAACAACCAAAAACCCTCATGTACATTCGGCACTCCTTTAAATAGGCACAAGCCGATTCAAACCTCTCTTACAGTCCTATTCGGCACCAACTCTCTCTCTGTCAATCCCCTATTTTCTCTCCACTATCTCCACCTTAAAATTCTCTCCTGAACACTCCCCTCTAGAGTCCCCTTTTGTGCCACCACCTTTTTTCCATGAGTAAAAATAAAGTTCCAAAACTACCACACTTGAGCCTCGAACCTTGGACCTTATTCCCTATATGAAACGCCACCTTGTAGCTCCCATGTAACACCACTTTGCCACTGGGCCACAGGCCCTACTGTGTCCTATTTTCCCCTTAATTCGTTTAAGAGGCCTATTACTTGAGACTAGGGTTTCTCTAAGGCAAAAATTAAAATTTTTGCTAAGGTCCAGGTTTGACACAGGACTTCTCCAACACTCCCAAACACTTCTAAATCTCTTAGCCAACACACCAACATGCCACCCAGAATACATGGGCCCAGGGCCCATTACGCAACCCATGTGGGGCCTACGAGCCCATTGGACCCACATGGCCCATTCTTCCAGGCCCAATTTTGGGGCGTTACAGACACACTTCATTATATGAAGCGTCCCACCCATATGTATCTTTTCCAACACTTTCTGCTTAGCTATCGGATAAGAGGGCGTATACCTCAACTGGCTACGAATATTTGTAATTAAGATCGACACTGAAGTTCTGGGATCCACCTTCACCGTCGGTAGTATTAAGGTAGCTAACATATCTGAATCCATCTTGGGATGATCTTTCGAAACACTTGTCAATGAAGTACGTTAAAAAATGCAACAATGCGTAATAACAATACTATTAAAAAACTCTAAACAGTTAGTGATCCTGTATCTGTAACACATGTATGTGGACCTTTGTATTTTTTTATCTCCCACAAGCCTGCTTTTTTCCTCAACGAGGCCGTGATTTTCTATGAACATGTGTCATTTTCCACTGTACACTTGGCCTCAAACTTATCGGATTTGGATTTAACCACTTTGTAGTTAACCTTGTTCATGATGCTATGTTGTTTTACTGCACCAAGAAAATTATCTTCATTGGAAAACTCCTTACCAACTTCCAATTCACTCGAATCCAATGAGGAACTTGTACGGTCACGCCTTCTGTGTGGTAGATTTAGAAATTCCAACGCATCATCTTGAGATAGATCGACATTATGCATGTGGGCTAGAGGCGAGTACGCCCTGAATCGCGAATCTTCATCATCATCATCTGAACCCCCTTCAACATCTTCAGGTATGGTTGGAACAGGCTCTGGTTTAGAAAATAATACAATTTCTGCACCATCGGGGCCAACCTCTCTAGTGGATCCGCATCGGACTCATCATCTGACCCATTATCATGTGCAACGTACGAGGTCCCCCCACCGGTGGACATTGTAGGGAGTACATCATCTCTCCTTGTGGACGTTTCACAACGTCTCCAATCAGGTGTGGATTGCTAACTACTAGAAGTTTATGTCATTCCCCAGTATGTATTTCCAGCATCAAACATCGACCCACTGAGGTGCATGTCCGATACACCATTGCCTCCAAGCTACGAGCACCTTTGATGTCGAATGAGTCATATGTCACAGGATCAACTAAAGCACAAAATCGATACTTAATAGACAAAACTTTCATTGGTGTCGTTCTGAAGATTTTATGCCTACTTCTTTTGCGAAGTTCTATCAAATCTATGTTCTGGTTAAAAACCAGTCTCGCTATGTTCTCTGATAAAAAAACAACACCGTTCTTGGTGTTACAGACCTCACTGTTATAGTAAATAACAGCACTAATACGTTCACTCATCTTCAATTTCTATTCTTCTTAGACTCTCTAATTTTTTCTGCTGTAAGTTATGCAACTGAGAATAAAATTTGGCTCATTTATAGCCAAAAGCCAAATAGGAACTACTGTAGCAAAAGAGCATCTACATGGGAGCTTTTTTCAGATATTTTTCTGATAGTGCATCCTGCTTGAAGCGTTTTCGACACTATTTGTTCAGAAACATCAACCCATAATTATTTTTATACGATCTACTGTAGCAAAAGAGTGTCCACGTAAAAACTTTTTTTATATATTTTTCTGATAGTGCATCCTGCTTGAAGCATTTTCGACACTATTTGTTCAGAAATGTCTACTCAGAATTATTTTTATATGATCTACTGTAGCAAAAGAGCGTCCACGTGGGAGCTTTTTTAATAAATTTTTCTGATAGTGCATCCTATTTGAAGCGTTTTCAACACTATTTGTTCAGAAACGTCTACTCAGAATTATTTTTATACGATCTACTATAGTAAAAGAGGCCCACGTGGGAGCTTTTTTCAGATATTTTTCTGACAGTGCATCCTGCTCGAAGCGTTTTTGACACTATTTGTTCAGAAACATTTTCTCAGAATTATTCTTGCAGAAACCCTAAACCCTAAGACAAAAAAATTTTATACTGCTTATATGTTTTTTTCTTATACCCTAAGCACAAATTTATTTTTTAAAAAATTGAACCATAATTTAATCAATTAACCCTAATACCCTAAACTCTAATTTAGTATTTACTATTTAAAATTAATAGTTAATTTAATAAATTAACCCTAATTTAATTAATCCCTAATTTAATCAATTAACCCTAATACCCTAAATTCTAATTTAGTATTTAGTATTTAAAATTAATAGTTATTTAATGAATTAACCCTAAACCCTAAAATGTAACCCTAACTTAATCCCTAAAATCTTAAACTCTAAAAACCTAAAAACCCTAAAACCACTAACCCTAAACCACTAACACAAAACCAGGAAAATCCTAACCCTAACCCTAAAAAGGGGCAAACGCTTCCATGGGGGAGCGTTTTGCTAACACATACTCTGAAAACGCATTGACGTGGACGCGTTTTAGGGGAAAATGGCCTAATCTGGTAAATAACCCGAAATACTGCCCATTTTCGTAATTCAATTTATAAAAGGGCCTTTTTGGGTAAAATGCCCATTGATAACTTAGAATTGTTTTAATGAATTTATTTTTTTTATTGAAGTGAAAGAATTAGGCAACCCGTTGAAAGCTAAGCTTGTTGTAGATTGATTGTTTCTAAGCAACAAACACTTAGAATTACATTTTGTGATCCTGATGTTTTAAATTATCTAATTTTGTATGATTAGGTTCATTTGGTTTTGAGTTGGAGGAAATTATAAAATAGCAATTAGACTACAAATTTGCGTAATTCAGGTGTGGGACTTAGTTAAATGTGAATTGTGTATATGAGTACTTCTTGTTTAATTTGGTCGAATGATGATATGCCTTTGAAAGTTCTTTGATCAATGTTTTTGTTTGGTGTTTGGCCGAATTGTGTGTGTACCCTTCAACAGGGAAACCAAATGTACGTATATTTCCTTTTGTTGCATGTCGAATGTAAAGTGTGGATCTTACCTTTGCGTAATTAGCCTTAAATTGACATTGTATAATTTAATTTGGTAAAATGTACTTACTGGTTGATGTGTATACAAACTTGTAATGACTGATATTATGCTATGTACATATTTATGCTACATACCATGTACGACGATTATTGTATTAAAAGCATGTACACATGCTAGTGATTCTGTTAATTGAAAGTATGCAAGGCATACCTAAATAATGTTTACCGAAAAGCATGATAAATGATAATACTCTAAAATGACATGTTTTTATGTATTAATTACATGATTATTTTGAGTATGGTCTTACTAAATTGAGCTGTTTATGGTCTTTTATCTTGTAGGGATTAAATTGAAGGCAAAAATGAATTTTGGGGCAAAAAGCGTGAATTTGAAAAAGGCGGTGCCAAAAATGCAAGTTTGGAAGACACAAGGATTAATGTGCAAAAGAAGAGATTTTATATCACAAGACTCTATTTTAATTCCAATTATATTAGGATAACTATTTAGAATTATTTAATTTTAGGATTTATTTTATTTATCTTTATTTATTTGTATTTATCTTTGGGAATTTAAGTAGGATTAGACTATCTTTCCTAGCACTATAAATAGGGGATGAAGTGAATCAATTGAGGGAGACCTTTTCTGTAAACACTCTCTCCCAAAAAAGTTTAGCCTTTTGTTCTTTCCATATTTTCTCAATAAAATTTCCACTTTCATTATATTCATTTTCTTTTTCATAACAACCATGAGCTACTAAATTTATCTAGTCGAAGGTTATCAAAAAAATCTCCCCCAGAAAAAAGGTTCTTGAGGCTTAGAATCCATACTTAGCCTTCTCAATGAGTATTCATCGTTTCTCTGCATTACGGGGCTGATGCTTCTATCCATTTCCCTTAAAAAGTGATCTTTTCAACGTGTGTAAAGAATGGCCGCTTTGTGTATTTTGAGAAGGTTGCACAGTCGGTTCGTTAGCTTACTGTGTCAGAGGTTGGCGAGCCTAAGAGACAAAATAGCGTGTGATTCGCCATTGAGAAATGTTGATCTAGCATAAGACAATCCCACAGAAGCGATTGTTGGCTAGAGTTAGGATTGAACCCGAGGCGGATTGAGACAACTGGAGGCTGGAATCTTCCCATAAGAATTTCTTTTCTCTCAAACTCTATTTATTATTTTTAATTTTTGCAATTTCAATTCAACTTCTTAATTCTGTTTTTATTTTATTTTCATCCCCACATCAAAACTTTTAATTCTGTTATTTTAATTTTTCCAGGAAAGTAGGTTTTTTTGGGCAAGATTCTGCCTGGGATTTCACAAAACAAGACATTGTGCAAATCCAGTCCCTAAGGATTTGACCTTACTTCCATTACACTATTCTTTTTAATTATTTATTAGGGATAGGATATTTTTGGTGCTCTCAACAATCGCAGCAAATTTTGGTGCCGTTGCCGGGGACTGGCAACATACTAATCTTGTTTTTTTTTCTTATGACCAGATCTGGTCCAGGCACTCTTGCATTTGACTCAGAAATTGGAAAGACTACGAGAGCTAATCTCAAGGAAACAAAGCTGAGGAAAAAGCAATCAGCGATGGTTGGGACTCAAAGTAATCTACCGCCAGAAATCAGAATTGACGATGAAGTAGAGTCTAGGGTTAAGGAAAACCCTACTTAAACATTTGAAAGTGAAAAAGTAGAAGTCAATTCACCTAAAGAAGTGCTTGACGCTAGGGTTAACGAAAACCCAAATCTAGTGCATCAATCAATGGCTCAAACAATTCAGCAACTGGCTGAAGCTCCGACAGAACAACCGCTATTATGCATTGCGTATCCTACTATGGGTACTGATTTCGAATTAAAGTCAAGTTTAATTCAGTTGCTGCCAATTTTTCGTAGGTTGCAAAGTGAAAACCCTCACAAACATTTGAAAGAGTTTCATATGGTTTGTCTTAGTATGAAACCTCAATGCGTAACTTAAGATCAAATCAAATTGTGTGCTTTCCCTTTTTCCTTAACAGATTCTGCTAGGGAATGGTTATTTTATTTATCTCTTGGATCTATTACAACTTGGGCTGATCTATCTCGTTTATTTGTCAACAGGTTTTTTCAGCATCGCGTGCAGCTGAGTTAAGAAGAGAAATCGTTGGAATAAGGAAAAATGACTCAGAGTCTCTTTACAATTATTGGGAGCGATTTAAGAAGCTATGTGCGAGCTGCCTACAACATGGTATAACTAAATAATCACTGTTCCAATATTTTTATAAAGGCTTAAAGCCCATGGAGATGAATATGGTGGAAACCCCTAGTGGAGGAGCGTTGGTTAACATGACTCCCTAACAAGCAAGAGACTTGATCTCTACGATGGCCGTAAATTCTCAGCAGTTCTGAGCCAATACTGAACCCCCTAGAAGGGTTCACCAGCTAAGTAATTCAACTTTAGAGGATAAAGTTGATAGGCTTACTAATATGATGAATTCTCTTATTGTAGAAAAGGCAAAAACAGCCCGGTTATGTGGAATATGGGCTACACCTGAACATACAATTTATGCATGTCCTAGTTTGTATGATGATACTATTGCTAATTTAGATACTGTGGGAAATTTCCTTGGGCCACCGCAAATGAGATATGACCCTTACGCTAATACCTACAACCTAGGATAGAGGGACTATCCTAACTTGAGTTATGGGGCCAACCCACAGTACAACCACCTATACCAAGATCAGTTTCCACAACAACCACGAGATTCAGGTACTTCTCTGGAAACTATGGTCCATAAATTAGCAGCTAATTTCCTTGATTTCCAACAGCAAACTCTTAATTTCCAAAAAGAAACGAAGGCATCTATAAGAGAGTTGACCATATCAATTGAGAAATTGAACTTTTAAGGGAAGCTGCCATCACAAACAGAATCGAACTCGAGACAACATGCAAATGCAGTGACGTTGCAAAATGGAAAGATACTAAAACCAATTCTTGGTAGAAATCTTGGCCAAGGTTCTGTCTAAGAAAAGCCCAATAACGATGAACAGGTCCGAACGAAACCTCCATTGCCCATAATTCAACCTCCATTTCTAGGAAGGTTATACCAATGTTGAAAAGGTAAAGAGGACAAGGAGATCCTCGAAACATTCAAAAATGTCGAGATCAACATACCATTGTTGGATGCCATCAAACAAATTTCGCAATATGCCAAGTTTCTTAAAGAGCTCTGTACCAACAAGCAAATGTTAACAGGTAATGAAAGGGTAAACGTTGGTAAGAATGTATCCGTAGTGTTACAACAAAAGATGCCAGCAAAACACAAAGATAGGAGCATGTTTGTAATAACATGCAAAATAGGCCACTTGGGAATAAAAAAAGCTACGTGTGATTTAAGGCCTCCATAAATGTAATGCCTTTTTCTATTTATGAATCACTTAACATAGGTTTTTTAACAAAAATAGGTGTTACTATATAGTTGGCGGACAAGTCTTTTGTGCATCCTGAAGGAGTCCTTGAAGACGTATTAGTGAAAGTTAACGAGCTTATTTTTCCTCCATATTTTTATGTGATAAAAATGAAAGAGGATAAAGCTCCTGGTTCTTCAGACATCTTGGTGGAGCGACCTTTCCTTAGTATTGCAAATACTAAGATTAACGTACGTAGCGGAACCCTCACTATGGAGTTTGACGGGGAGATCGCGAAGTTTAATGTTTACGATGCTATTAGTCATCCAAGAGAAATCTTGAACGTAAACCGTGTCGACATAATGGACTCATTAGTAGAAGAAAATTTTGAGTCATCTTATGGAGATAAATCTAAAATGATGTTTGATAATTTTTCAGTTAATCAATTATTGGCTCCTATGGATACTAAACTTTTACCTTCTGTGCAGGCACCAGATCTGGAATATTAAAACCACTTCCCAAGCATCTCAAATGCACATTTTTGTAGAATGGTGAGATCATAGACGACTTAAAAGGGATTAACCCCTTGATGGGCACACATAAGATTTTCTTAGAGGAAAAAACGAAACAAAAGAAAGAGGCATAAGGACAATTGAACCTAAATATGGTGGATGTGATAGAAAAGGAGAATTTCCAAGCCCATACGAACGAAAGAATTCAGTTGGAACAGCTCCAATTCTGGTTGAGGTGTCAAGCTAGCAAAGTTAAACAAGCGCTTGTTGGGAGGCAACCCAATTCTTATTTTTATTTTTATTTTTATTTTTTATTTTTTATTATTTTATTATTTTCTTTTATTATTTGTTACTTTCTTTTCTTTTCTTTTATTTATTACTTTATTTTATTTTGTTTGGATATTAATAAATTTCTCTTCTTCTATCTAGATAAACCGACGAGAAAAAAAACTCAGGAATTGGCATGCATTCACAAACATCCCTTATTCTATCCCTATTCCAAGTAAGAATAATGCATCCCTGCTTACTTAAAACCTACCTCCAAACACTCCCCTTCAGCCAAACATCATTCCTATACAACCTCCAAACCATAAAAATAAACTCATATTTACACCAAAAATCCCATCAGCCGCCACACCTTCTCCCCCACCCCTCCATCACTGATTTTCAGCCACCATGGTGAGAAACCAAAGCCGAGCCATCGCTGCACGCGTCACCTACCCTATCGCCACCTTTCCCCGCTTCTTCTTCCCTTCCACACAACAATGTCTTGCTGTCCTATTCTCCTTTGCACAACCTATCCTCACTATCTTCTTCTTCTCCACTGTGCACACCAACCGACAATACTTATACGGGGAGCTCTTTTAAACTTTTTCCACCTATTTGTTTATTTTCTTTCACATCGAGGACAATGTGTTTTAAGTAGGGGGATGATAAACATGTTAATGTGCATATTTTTTGTATTTAATTTGGTTTATTGTTGAATTGAACCCTGCTAAATTAAGTGTTTTTATGATTTAATCTTGTCAGGGATGCAATTGATAAAAACGAGCAAAAATGGGCCAATTTGAAACACAATAATAGAGATGGGGCCAAAATAAAAAATATGGAGGAAGCTAGGGATCCATCATATATTTTGACTTTGTAAAAAACTAAAAATAGGAAGATATTTTATTTTATTTTATTTTTATTTATTTTATTTTCATTTATTAAATTAGCTAGGCTATTTTTAGTAAACCTTATGTACATAAATAGGGGTATTTGGTTCTTTGAAAATGATCCATTCATCTTGTATTCCTACTTCACTTTGGAGTTGTATTATCCTCTTTGTTTTCCTACTTCAATTGTGAATTAGATTACTTTTGTCTTACTTTTACAAAATTTGTCTAATTCTTTTTCCAAATATATTTTTTTCCGACTCAATTTCCACCACCTTTTCATACCAATTCCATCATCTTCCATAACCTTCAAGCATGATTAAATTCGTGCTACACTAAATTTTATCTTAGCCTTAGGCCGGTGTTCTTTCTGGTCCAAAATCGTGAGAAACGAATTCGCGCTAAATAATATCCTTCCAGTCGGTATTCACCTTTTTCCTTAGTATTGGGATTGACAACTCATCCCTTAAGGTTAACTCGATTACAAGTCAAAAAGTGCATGTTGGTTTCGAGTCGTGTTTGCCGAGAGTTGGAGAAACGAATCGGCCATGCAGTATTCGAATTTCTGAGAACAAATCGAGGAAGAGGTGATCGAGTTTAAACGACCCACGTGGTTGAGGCCATTAATTCGAGTTGGGTTCTTCAGAATGCAAGGCTGCCGGAATCTTGAATCGGGAACACGTGTATCTCAGTTAGATAATTAGTAAGGGTTGGTTTGCATGACGTACTGAGACCAGCTACGAGAGGAAGAATTGGTTGGTTAGGACATTCTTAATCACTATAATCAGCTTATCGTTTGGAGGAGAAGATCTATTTTCAAGGATTGGTTCTTACACGAAATTTTTCCAGTCTAAGGCTAAGGCTATTTATTTTGTTGGCACATTTCTGAATTTATCTCCAGTTTACATTTAATCAATTGCTTATTTTAGAATATTTACTTTCCTAAACATTCTCAACCCCCCGTTTACTTGTTTATTTTATTTTTAGTAGGTACGTTTAAAGTCGTGGGTACGACACTTGCCACGACCTCTTGACACGACAACATTCTGTTCATAAGTGAACACAGAAATTTATTACAGATCCAATCCCTGTGGATTCGACCCTACCACTCTTACTACTGTTTAGAGTTATTTAGTAGGAATTATTTTTGGTGGATTCGACACCTATCAGGGGAGGCATTCCTCATTATTACTGTCATTTTATCTGCTATTTTTGATGTCATATTGTTGTTGTTACTGCTTTGTGCTCGTTTCTGCCCTTTTTTTAAAGAATATTCTGCCTCTTTTCATGCCCAAGAATTTGACCATGACTTGCCACTGTTTGACCTACATGCATGATTCTTGTCTACTGAGTTAGTTATGATTTTGTCTGCTTGATTTCATCTCCACTGTTTTATTTTTATTAGCCTAAAAATAAGTGTAATTAATAGAGTAAACTCTATCTTGATTTTCATAAAATTGATCAAGTTTAATACAAAGTGGACACTTAATATCATTGCATGCTTAAAATATGTTCATGACTATTTAGGTGGTTATTGAAACTTATTTTTAACATTTGATTGTTTTTCCTAAGTCCTTCAAAATTAAAATTTTGTTTAATGATAATAAATGTTTCCATGGTTATGAGTGCAGCTTAAAATGTGACTGATTGAGTAACTGGGGTAGGTGCTTGGGTTGTCATTCTACTTTGCATCAAAAGGTTGTATGACGTGATAGGTAAAACTCTACTAACCGGAATTAAATTTTTAAGAATGTGTTGGGCTGAGTAACTGGGGTGAGGTGCTTGGCTGTCATCTCTCTTTACGTCAAAAGGTTCGATATGTTCTTAAGAAAAATATGATAAATTAGGAGTAAATGTAACGCCCCTCACCCATAACCATCGTCGGACATGGGTACGAGGCATTACCGAACATACACTCGCACAATCATTTGATTTTGACACATAAATTCCACGTAAAGTTTAAAACTTTTTTGTTCATTCGCATAACATTCACATTATAACGATACATTGGATATGATCCGAGACTGAACCGAAACTTTCGGGCCTTTACAAAATTTTAACCATATATAAGGCACACACCCGTGTGGGACAGGGACACGTCCGTGTGGGCAGACCATGTGGTCGGACACGTCCATGTTCCTAGCCCATGCAGAATTATTTTTCATTTCGAACTTACAGGGGCTTTTACACGGCCGAGCACATGCCCGTGTCCTTGGCCGTGTCTCCACCATTTAATTTTCATAATTTTAGGTACGGGGGACACACGGCCTATCAACACCTTGACACATGCCCGCGTGTGTACCCATGTGGACAATTATAGTCTATTTTCCAAGCCAATAGCCATCTTGAAACACAAATCAATACCAACCAATTTTGCCAATTCACAACATAACATAAAAACTCATCCAAACATACATATTAAGCCATCCACTCACTATCTTTATCTTTCATCATCAAGCATGCACCTCCACACACATATCACATTTGCTATACAAGCTTGTACATTAATAGATTACAACATTTTTACAAAATATGACTTAACCATTTATGACTCATTTCTCATGGCCAAAGTACTAAAACACCACTACCAGCAAATGGACCCAAAAGAACTATGACATATAACCAAACCAATAGACCACCTATACATGCCATAATTTTCAAAGTTCATAATCAAATACCAAAATGATTGTTGATAGTGTTGATGGAATCCCGTTGATCACCGAACCTCGAGTTAGCTTGACGAACCAATAAGGGAAATGAAAAGAAAAGGGGTAAGCTATAAAGCTTAGTAAGTCTATATGCAAAATTAATGAGCATTTGAAACTAAATAAACATAGCTAATGGAAAATAAGTTTTCCTATCATATAATTAAGGTTGGGAATTATCACTTACTCATGTGATCTTACCACATGATTCAATACATATATTAAGCACTTAGCACACATGATATTTTTCATATAACCTGTACAAACACATTCTTAAACATACGGTCAAATCTTTTCACATGCAATCACACTTTATCATATCAAATCGATTAACTCGTTGAACCACATAGAATGCTAAAGGATACACGAAATAAGGCACAAGTGCCACACATAATGTAGCCGAAGCTATCGATGATTTGTATCTGGGGCTACCACTTAACATATAACACATGAGGCTCAATAGTAAGATAATCACGTGTTTGCTCACATAAGCTGACGGTTTAGTCGATACTACTCAGTGTTGCGCACACAAGCTGACAGGTATCCGCAACAAATGCAGGAGTACCTAGCCACTAGTAGTCGAACTAAACCAGCACCCAAAATTACATTTACAATCGATAACGGTCAATAGTTTCCTAGTGACATGTCACTTGTATCCTAATGATTCCTAAGGTTCAACTGAGACTTTTCTTTACTTATCAGTTTTATCACATCATGAATTTAATATTTCGATATAAAATTTCAAAATTTCAATATAATTAAATAATTAAACATAATGACTAAAATAACTCATTATTTACATATAAGACTTACCTCGATGCAAAAATGCAAATCTTTTCGATTTAGTCTGATACCTTGCCTTTTCCACGGTCAAGGTCGATTTGTCATCATTCTTGATCTATAACATTAAATTTAATTCATTCAATACATACATTACTCAATTTAACTCAAAATCATCCTATGGAAATTTTTACCATTTTACCTCTAATTTTGTCAATTTTTACACTTTAGTTCATAGGCTCGTAAAATGAAATGTATCTACTTTTCTACATTCCCAAGCCTAGCTGACCTAATTTCTCTCTTATTGCAGCCCACAATTCTCAATGTTTCACAATTTATGCACATATTTTACAACTTTTACATTTTAGTCCCTAAATGTATTTTCATGAAAAATCACTTAGCAAAAGTTGTTTACTACACATAAACTTCTATTTTCTACCAATAAACATCAAAATGCTTTCATGACACACATGGGTAAATTTTTAAACATGAACCCTAACTTAAAATAGTGGTATAGAAAGCTAGGTCAAGGTACGATGATCTCAAAAATACGAAGAACATGAAAAACAGGGCTAGGAGTCACTTACAATCAAGCTTGAAAAGTTGAAAAACCCTAGCTATGGAACCCTTGCAAGTTTTGGCCAAGGTAGGAGAACATGGACACTTTTTGGCCTTATTTTCCCTTTTTATTTCTTTTAATATCCAAATGACCAAAATGCCCTTAATGGCCTTCTTTGCAAATTTTTCCTTCCATAGGTAATTTTGTCCATCTTACCATAAAATGGTCTAATTGGTAAATAAGGACCTCTAGTTTATAATTTCTTTTCAATTTCATTCTCAATGCTTCTAGAACACATATTTTGAATTTTTTGCAATTTAGTCCTATCACTCAATTGAGCACTTTATTGATAAAATTTATTAACTAAATTTTCACTTACGAATTCAATCACACAATAAACCTTAAAACTCTATTGGAACAAATTTTTCTATGTCAGATTCGTGGTCCTGAAACCACCATTCCGTGTATGACCTAATTCAGACTGTTACAATGTTGGGCTGAGTAATCAAGGTGAGGTGCTTGGCTGTCATCTCTCTTCGCATCAAAAGGTTTAATATATTATTAAATAATAATAAAAAAATAAAAGTTAAAAGTTAAAAAAAAAAACAAAAAAAGATGATGTGCTACTAATAAAATCCGGGGACTAAAGGTAGAAACAAATAGGGTGTCTTGGTAGGTTTGGTAATTTACCTAATTTTCATGAAATAATTTAAGTCAATTTTAATTTTTGTGTGTATTAATTGGAATACTTTTTCAGTTTTACTTAAAGCAAGCTTAGGGTTCTCTTTAGTTTTCATATGCATTTTTTACTAATTTTGATGAAACTTTGGAGTGGTATTTTTTTCATGGAAAATTCTAATTTTCACAGTAGATTGGAACCATAGTTGAAGGCAAGCATGGGCTAAGTAGGGGGAATCTAATAATATTCTAAAATGACATGTTTTTATGTATTAATTGCATGATTATTTTGAGTATGATCCTATTAATTTGAGCTATTTATGGTCTTTTATCTTGCAGGGATTAAATTGAAGGAAAAAAAGGAATTTTGGGGCAAAAAGCATGATTTTAGAGATAAAGTGGGCCAACATGCAACATAGGGAAAAAGGTGGTGCCAAAAATGCAAGTATGGAAGACACAAGGTTAAAGTGCAAAAGAAGAGATTTTATATCACAAGACTCTATTTTAATTCCTATTATATTAGGATAATTATTTTTATGATTTATTTTATTTATCTTTATTTATCTTTAATTATTTGTATTTATCTTTTGGAATTTAAGTAGGATTAGACTATCTTTCCTAGCACTATAAATAGGGTATGAAGTGACTCAATTAAGGGAGACCTTTTCTGTAACACTCTCTCCCTAAAAAGTTTAGTCTTTTGTTCTTTCCATATTTTCTCAATAAAATTTCCACTTTCATTATATTCATTTTTTTTCCATAACAACCATGAGCCACCAAATTTATCTAGCCGAAGGTTGTCAAAAAAATCCCCAAAAAAAAGGTTCTTGAGGCTTAAAATCCGTACTTAGCCCTCTTAATGAGTATTCATTGTTTCTCCGCATTACGGGGCTGACTCTTCCATCCATGTCTCTTAAAAAGTGATCTTTTTAATGTGTGTAAGGAACGGCCGCTTTGCGTATTTTGAGAAGGTTACACAGTCGGTTCGTTAGCTTACTGCATTAGAGGTTAGCGAGCCCAAGAGACAAAATGGCGTGGGATTCGCCATTGAGAAACGTTGATCTAGCATAAGACGATCCCATAGAAGTGATTGTTGGCTGGAGTCAGGTTCCACTAAATAGTAAGTCTAAATTCTTGGAGCTGGTGGTCATAGGCGTCCTCTTCCACTATAACTGGCTTATTCGGTTTGAGAAGATCATCTAAAAGTTGAGGATTGAACCCAAGGCGAATCGAGACAACTGGAGGCTGGAATCTCCCCATAAGAATTTATTTTCTCTCAAACTCTATTTACTATTTTTAATCTTTGCAATTTCAATTCGACTTCTTAATTCTGTTTTTATTTTATTTTCGTCCCCAGATCAAAACTTTTAATTCTGTTATTTTTATTTTTCTAGGAACACAGGTTTTCTTGGGCAAGATTCTACCCGGGATTTCACGAAACAAGATATTGTGCAAATCCAGTCCTTGAGGATTTGACCCTACTTCCCTTATACTATTCTTTTTAATTATTTATTAGGGATAGGATTTTTTTTGTGCTCTCAACAACCGCATCAATAAACATGCCATTGTACTAAACTGTTATTGTTAAGCATGATGTGTTTCACTAATAATGTGTCTTACTGCATTTGCATTGGGTTAGGTTTTGTGGATGATGGAGGAGTTCTGTGAAGTACTGACGGTATTTAAAGTCTGCAATATTGTTGTTATTGCATTACACTGGAGTACCGAGGAGATTGGGCAAGTCAATCGCACTACTGGCAGCTCGTTTGCACTTATACTGGTAGGTTATCTGCATTTTTAGTGGCTCATCCTCGTTACTGGTAGCTTGTCTACAAGCCGTTATTGGTGGTTTATCCATATTGAGCTTCGACACCTATTGTTTTGGTGATTCGGTAGATGGGTTCTGGAGAACTCATGGTGTGTAGCAGATGGACGGGTAGGACCTTATTGCATTGTCATTCTTGAGATATGCATAACTGTTGGAAGCACCATGATTCTATGAATCTTGTGTACTACTATAATTATAGATAATCTGTTAAGCTCTTATGCTCAATTGTTAAACTGGTTTCTTACATGATTTGTAAGTTCTACATACTCTATTTACCTTTGATCAAGACTCACACTAGGCTTTTTAAGCTCATTGCATTAGTTTAACATTTTTCAGGTAATCTGCAAGGTTAAGGCTTGGACTTAACTTTTGGAGGTCTCGTCTCGGTTTTTGCTAAATAAGTACTAAATTTATAGTTTTGTTTTATTTGGGTTTGTAATAATTTAATCTTACGAATGGTGGCATGGGTATTGTTATGGGAATATTTTGATATTTGCATGCATTGTGACTAAGACTAGATAAATTAGATAACTGGATAACAGATTAATAATTGGTCTAAAAAAGTTAAGAATAATGACTTCTATTAGTAAATTATGGACTCTAGATTTTTTGCTGCAAAACTAGTTTTTGAAATTCTGAATGACAAATTAATAGTCAAATATGTTTTCAAAATTAATAAGAGCTTTTATTTAATTAGATCTTAATTAAATTCAGAATAAAATAATGATTGTATAAATTTAGGTAAAGCCCATTTTTTTCTATAAAATAAGCAATTTACTTTAAGGAAATAATTTTTTTTTAAAAGCCTAATTATTTTTACTGAGTCATTTCAGTGGCCAATGTGACCTTCGAAATCCGATCATAACTATTGGGCCAGGTTGGGGTGGTTATAGGTTTGCAATGGAAGAAAATTCATCTTAAAAAAATCAAAGTTAAAAAAAATTCATCTTTAAGAAAAATCAAGTGAGCAGAAAACTATTGATTATTTTCAGTAAAAAATAGAGATATATACAAATTTATATAAGAAACAATGCAAGATCACAGAATATCAATATAAAAATGTTGAAATGAGAAAATCATCCTTACAATCAAATGTAGCTTATTATAAAAATAATTAAACTATTGATTATTTTATACAAGAAATAGAGATGTACAAAAATTTATATAAGAAACAATGCAAGATCACAAAAAACCTATATAAAGAAGTTGGAATGAAAAAATCATCCTTACATTCAAATGTAACTTATTATAAAAATAATTAAAGTATTGATTATTTTATGCAAGAAATAGAGATGTACACAATTTTATATAAGAAACAGTAAAAGATCACAGAAAACCTATATAAAGAGGTTAAAATGAGAAAATCATCCTTACATTCAAATGTAACTTATTAGAAAAATAATTAAATTATTGATTATTTTCTGCAAGAAATAGAAATGCACACAAATTTTTACAAAATATAATGCAAGATCACAGAAAGCCTATATAAAGAAGTTGAAATGAGAAAATCATCATTATAGTCCAATTTAACTTATTATAAAAATAATTAAACTATTGATTATTTTTTGCAAGAAATAAAATATGCATAATTTTATATTTAAAAAATGAAAGATTATAAAAAAACTATATAAAAAGCTTGAAATGAAAAAAAATCATATTTACATTCAAATGTAACTTATTATGAACATAATTAATAAATAAATTTTAATAACTTTAACACATTTTCTATTAATAGTTTCCAAAATTTGCAGGTAGAAAAATGAAGGTATTTGAAAGTTGAAATCTTGATGTTGTATCATGTATTAAACTTTGAATGTTTAGGTTTATAGATTTTTTTTTATTTTTCTAATATATGTGATGTTGTTTAACTTGATATTATTTTGAATTTTATATTTTTTTAAATTAAATTATTATTGTAGAGGGAAAAATTTTAGACCAATCAAAATTAATTATCTAAAGTTATTGTTTATCTTTAATAAGTTAACTAAATTAACATGATATAAATAATAAATAAAATAGTTTAATTTTGTAACCCCTCAAACTTGACTTAGACGATAGACTCGAGTTTGAGAGATTACATTGGCCACCAAAATGATCCAATAAGCTATCGTAGTTTTTAAAACAGTTATATTAAACATTTGTTTATTTTAGAAGAAAACTTAGCCTATTTTCATAAAAACTCACTAGTTAACAGAAACTAAATAAGTAAAACATATTTCATGTGGCGATGACTACTTTTGAAAACTTAATTAATTTCTAATTTATTTATTACTTAAAATTTATTTATAATCTGGCAGTAGAAAAGTGATATTCAACTTAGTTTTATTTAAGAACAATTAGGATAGTTTTTAAGCTAAATTAATCTTAAATCCATGTTTCATTATCCTAAATTTAAATTAAATATCATGCATGCTAAACAAATCCCAAAATAGAAGTCACATGCCACAATTTAAATAAAGCGATACAGTTTCCAAATTAACAGAAATTTCAAGTAGAAAATCTAAAATACTTCTTACAAAAAAAAAGTTATCCGAGTTGAGCCCTTTGTACGCCAAGTCCGCATCTTAACCTGGTAAGTTATCTGCAAAGATGGAAATAAGAAGGGAGGTGAGCTATGAAGTTCCATATGAGTTCCATTACAAGAAAACCGGTGCAAACAGTAGATAAACAGTACAAAATATCAACTCATAGAATTATAGCAGTTTAGAATTTCGGCATTTCAGATCAGCTCATCACCATAATATCTCAATATTCACATATGTGCAAATTCTTATGAATGCAATGCAATTTCAACTTATCAGAAAAGGTTCTTACCCCACCACTAGACACCATAGTAGGAGTTCCCTTGAACTCCTCTACCTTTACACCATGTTGTGGATGAACCATTAATTATTGTAGATGTATTGCTAATGATAAAAATATATTAGTGGATGAATCATCCGTCTATGTAGATAAAAACTGTCAATACATTATGGATGAACCACTTGTCGAGTAGATGAGTGCTGAATAAAATACATTGTGGATAAACTACTGGTCGTGCAAATAAACTATCGACTAAAATACGTTGTGGATGAACTACTAGTCAAGCAAATAAACTGCTGACTACTTCCTCCGTTCAAATTGCCCCACCTTATGTAATGCAACATAACATCCTATACAGATTAGTACATAGCATTAACATGCTTATAACAAGTATATATAGTAGCAATTATCATGCTTATAACAGATCATAATAGTAGCAATAAACTTGCCTAACATGTTTGTGGTTTAATGGTAACAGTAGGCATGTATTTCATGCAATTAGTAACACAGTGGTATTGGACAACATTATCAATTCATCAGAATTACAGTGACAGTAAACATGTAATATTTTCATACCATGCCTATACAATAATAATTCAGCCAATCAGATCATGGATTCCAACATGATTCATATTATCAAGGACTTAATTGAATTAAATAAATCACTAAAAATAGTTCAGGGACTATTATAGGACTAAATTGAATAATTCACAAAATTTTGGGCAAAACTATAAAACAAGGGGCACACAGCTATGTAACAGACTATGGCAATGTGGAAATTGCAAAATTAACTTACAAGAGGGATACGATTGTGTGGCAGGTCGTATGGAAGGTTCTTGGGTGTGTAAGATTCAAACTAGCCTAGGATTTGCAAGGCATATAGCCATGTAGGGGGCCGAGTGGTCCAACTGTGTGGGTGACTACATGGCCTTAATCTTAAACACGACTTGTCCCGATTTGCTTGTAAAAGACCACACACATTTCAATGCGTTGACTATCGATGTTCCTCATGATCAAATTTAATCCAATTCACCTAAATTATGTCATTCAAATGACATTTACACATGAATTAACGGTTGATTTCAAGATTTGTTAATGTTATCGAAAATTTTGGCAAGAACCGTAAAAGATTGAGTAATTAAATTGAAAGATTATCGCCGGATAGACAAACTACGAAAATTTGAAATCTAAACTTCAAGAATGAGATGTATATACCGATTCTTAATAAGAAAATGGATGTTATTGACGACAATTACAAAATGGATAGTAAGAACGATTGAATGAAGGATTATTTGATTTAAGAAAACAAAATAATTATCAACAATTAGGATGAAAATATGGTGCAAAGAAAAATGAAAAAAAATAAAATAAAAAGGAGAATAAATAGACAGATAGAGAGCAAATTCTATTAAGATTTAAACGAGGCAATATGAAAATCTAATTAGGAAAAAAAGAGAAAAAGATGATGAAATTCTAATTCTATTAGAATTTTGAGGAAGAGCAAGATATGAATTCTAATCAGGAAAGAATTGGGTCAATTCTTAGTGTTTGTAAACCTTAGGAGCATCACTTGAGATTTACCCGAAGCTGCCTAAATTTTAAAAGAAAATAGAAGCAAATGGTGTGATTTGAACCAAGGAACACAAGGGAGAAAGGTTAGCTTTTAATCATTGGGCTATTACACATTTCTTGTCTAGTTTTTAATCCAAAAAATATATATTTTGTGTTTGTCAAAATCCTTCAGCAATATTTATTTTAGTTTAGATTTTACCCTAGGTTGTTAAAAATAAAAGGAAGAGAAATGGGAGAAAAGAAGTTCGAACCTAGGACTTTTAGAAAAGATCCTAGACATCTAACCATTCAGCCCTATATATTTTCTTGGATAATTGTTTTAGCTAGTCCCTTATTTTTTGATGTGTGGCAATTCTCTTTTCCTTAAACTTGAAATTTTCCTACTGAAACATTAATTGCTCAATTTTATTTCTCTTTTTAAAACAACTGCCACGCTTTCACTGCATAACTCTAATTCCTATGCAGTTTCATACAATACTTCTTCTTAAACGTCCTATGGCCTTACCACGATAATATTGGTAATGATTCTCTCTATTCTACCATCTAACTTATCAGACATATTACGAGCAGCTTATGGATGGATGGGTCCTATGTCTATTAGGGTAAAATACGTATGACGGTATCGGATGCATCTCTATCCTTACAACCTCTAACAACATAAACATGGGTGGGCTGTCTAGCTTTAGTTTGGTTTGCACCAGTTCCTACAGTATTTGCAACCCTATTTTGACCTCGGCCTATTGGAGGTAACTGCCTTTGTTTCTAGTTTTGGGTCTGACTTTGTGTTGAAGGTTGCGCTTGCTTAACCTGACGAGGGAAATCTTTAAACCTATGCTCTATCGACCTATATTTCAGACAAGCACCCAATTTCTTCCAACACTCACCCCAATGGTACTTTTCATAGTACGAACAAGGGGAAATCCAACCTTAGAGTTAGTTATAGCAAACCTCTTATTGTGGTCTACCTTCTTTGGTTCATTTCGGGGGACGAGAATTCTGCCAATTAAAATTGGAGTTTTTTAGTTGGGACCTTACTTTTCTCCTATTTTTCTCATTCCACATGTTTGATCTCTTCAACGATTTTGGTTTTCTCCACCAGGGTCTCAAACACTCGTTCTTGGTGTGGAGCAACCTATATTTTGATATCGTAACGCAACCTATTTTCAAACCTCACAGACTTATCCTACTCTGTGGCAACCATTCTTTAGGCATAACTGCTAAGCCTAAAAAATTCAACCTCACATTCTGACACAGTCTTATCTTCCTACTTTAATTCGATAAACTAGAGTCTACCACAAACGATAAGTGTGTGAGGTCATATGTTCAATTTGGATACCCCTTACAATAGATTGCCATCAACGATAGGCCTTTTCTCTTAACAAGGAAATAATGCCCTTCAATTTTTGTTCTGGAGTACAATCTAGATCTTTTATAATCTTTTTCTTCGACTTCATCTAGTATTCGGCCATATAGGCGTCATTCCAGCAACACCTTTAAATATTTCTGCTCCATTTGAACGAAACCTTTTCGTAACAGACCCATGGCTCCTTGATCTAGTTTGGGCTCCAACAACCCTTTGCAAAACCTTAAACATCACTTACTTCACTGCACCATCTCCATTCTCATAGCCTCCGCCACCAGTGGTAGTAGAATTTTCTACGTACTCGTCCTAAGGGATTGGCTTTTCTACTTGAATAGTGGACGGCTCTATAGGTGCAACCCTACACGGCCTACCCTCACCCCATCTACCTTGAGTGTTCATAGTGTACTTTTGAAAATCTAAGATCTAAAGTGTATCTACAGTTTTCAAATAAAAAGTTTAAGTATTAGTTATTTCCTAAGTATTTATAGTTTAACTATCATGGTTTACAGTTTATTTAAAATTTCAAGAGTCAGAGTTACTAAAGTAAGATCAACATCGGAGTCTCGAACGTTATTAGGATTTGAAAATTGGAAATATGAAAATCCAATTAGGAAAATAAAAGAAAAAGATGATGAAATTCTAATTCTACTAGAGTTTTGAGGAAGGGCAAGATATGATTTCTGATTAGGAAATAATTGAGTTATTTCTTAAGGTTTGTAAACCCTAGGGGCATCACTTGCAATTTCCCAAAGTTGACTGAATTTCAAAAGAAAATAGAAGAGAAGTGCATGATTTGAACCTAAGAACATAAGGAAGGAAGGTTAGCTCTTAACTATTAAATATTGTCCATTTCTTGTTTAGTTTTTAACCCCAACCGTATATATTTTGTATTGGTTAAAATCTCAAAATTAAAAGGGAATGGGGGATTTGAACAAAAGAACTCCAAAAAAGGTTCTAGCATGCTAACCATTAGGCCTAAGCCTATTTTTTATTTAACGTTTACCCTCAACAATATTTATTTTAGTGTTGTTTTTATTCTATGTTGTTGAAAATAAAAGGAAGAGAAATGGGAGAAATGAGTTCAAACTTAGGACTTCTAAGAAAGATCCTAGACACCTAACTATTCAGCCTTATATATTTCTTGGTTAATTATTTCAGCTAACCCCCTATTTTCTAGGGCGTGACAAAATCTTGTAGAACATTCAAATAGCAATATAAAAGAAGACCATCTCTAAGCCATTCAACGTATTTTACAAGTTTAAGAAGTCTAAAAATTCTCTACAAAAATTTTTGAAGAAATTGAAGAACTTGAAGAAATTTTATCAAATACGATATTGGTTTCGAAGAAAAGTTGTCTTCCGGTCTACTTTAATGAGATCTATAAAAGAGGAAGTTAAAAGTCATTAATATGCGTGATATGAAGTAATAAAATTTATAATAATGATCGTACCAAAAACTAACTATTATCACGACTTTAAGGCAAGCACACCTATCGAACAGTAGTATAGCTTAGTGGCAAGACTGAGATATCATACCCAAGGGAACCAAAAGTACTAGTGCTTACTTCCTTCCTATTATTTAGCCTAAAAATAAAAGAGGTTTTTACGAGACTAATTCTAAAACTAACTATGAATGCACAAAAAGTAAATTGGGGAAAAACTCTTGGGAAAGACTGATTGATTTGGACAATACTCAAGGAAGAATCCACCTAGACTTCACTTGTTATCAATTCCTGAGCTAGACAATTTATTCACTTGACTTGATCCGTAGAGATCCCTAACTTTTGTTAATACCTCCATCGAGGATAAGAACAACTAATCCTAGGTTGATTAACTAAAATCTCTTTCTAGTTAAAACCCCTAATCTTGCATTAACTCGATCTATGGATCCCCTTATTAAGTTTGACCCTCATCCGGTAGATTTATGTCGCCCTATGTCTAGGGTTGCATGCAACTCCGCTTAATTATGCTAGATCTACTCTTAAACAGGGACTTTTGCTCCTCTGAATAAGCATATCAGTTTCTTGAATTAATACCTAGGATTATTAAAACAAGAATTAAGAACATATAATTAAGATATAACTCAAGATAAAATAATAACAAGATCTGTCTTAGGTTTCATCCTCATCAAGTATTTAGGGGATTTAGTTCATAATTAATAAAGAAAACATCTCAGAAGAATAAAGATAACAAAACATAAAGAACCCAAAAACCCCTAAAGGATTGAAGGGAGATCCTCTGCCTTGATATAGAATTCGGCTTCTGGGATGAATCAATCGGCTTCCCTTAGAGTAATTCTTGCTTTCACTCTCTGTGTTGGCAGAAATACGGCACTCTCTTGTGGGAGAAAAGGCACACCTTGGAGTTGCCTCCTAGGGTCTTTATATAGAGCTTTGGAATGCCTTTCTTAGCCTTTAAGTATCCAAATCCGAGTGAAATTGCACTTCCTCAGGACAGGGACACGCCCGTGTGCCACACCCGTGTGCCACGACAAGAGGCCATGTGCGAGACTGTTGATGGTGGCACGGCCGTGTGATCTGGCCGTGTTTGTCGGGGCTGGGCCGTGTTGGACCTTATGTGGCATGGCCGTAGGACACGACCGTGTGGGGAATCCTTGGGCCGTGTTATTTTTACACTTTGGCCCATTTTTTCCGTTTTCGGTCCGTTTTTCGTTCCTTTCTCTTCCCTATGCTCTCCTGAGTATAAAACATGAAATAAAAGAATTAAGAGCACCAATTTCCACAAATTCAATGATAATTCATCTAGAAATTAGGCTAAACATGGGGTAAAAATATGTATAATTTATCGTTTATCAAATACCCCTACACTTAAGCCTTTGCTTGTCCTTAAGCAAAATCTTAACCCACAATCAAGAATCATTCTTCTCAAATCACAATTTGTATCAATAATGTTTCAAACTAATTCACAAGTATTCATACAATGAAAATTCAATCAGAAGAACAGTAAAGATTCAATTACTCTAAGTTGAGAATTTTATCATCGAAACATAGGTTTTCTCCCTTCTTCTAAGTAATCATCTCTCAATCAAAATCAACAAAAATTGACATCCTCACTAAGGATTCACTCTATCCACTCAAAGTGTTTAGGGTTTAAGATTTAAGTACTCTCTAGTCAACCTGAAGAGTTATTACCATAGGCTTGCAAGAAAATCAAATCTCCACCACTATAGATTGATATGATACATCGATCAAAAGGTCTTTCAATGGTTGTAATGGGACTTTGGTTAGGGGTGTTGTCACAAGCTGAAAAAGAAGGATAGAATCGAGATTGAACTAAAAAATTATCTAGCTAGAAAAATCTCTATCACTGGAACATATTCCTCGAGCTGAGCCTTATGATGACATCATTTTAGCCTTGGTAGCCTTAAAATAGAAATATGGAAAAATGTTAACTATGAATTACAACTGAATTAACTGTATATATACTTTTTTTTTGTAAGAACAATTCAAATATAATATCTTGAATATTTACAAACTTCACAAACTGGGAAAGAGAGAATAAAGCTAGATAATAATTTCAACTTAGATCTCGACAAAAATAGGGATCAAAATAATTGAATGGAATTCAACAAAAAATGGGTTATAGGTTAATATTAGAGGTAAGTCAAAGAATGGGTTGTTAGGCTCAATGGGGTTCACTAGGGGTCAATTTATGGAGGTAGGCATTTATGGAGTAAGTGGGTTAAATCCTATGTACCTTTATCATTCCGGTAAATCAAATCAATGGTGTGGTTTCGAAATGTATAATCAAAGAAAGTTCTAGAACAACAAATCAGTATTGACTCACTCAAAGCAACAATAAAGGTAAGCACGAAATGATGTATGCTCAAAAGGCTTAAAATCTCACCAGAATTATGGCTTTTGATGTCAATCCTACGAATTTCAAATCTCAAGATAATACTTAAAATTAGGGAAAATAACTTATGAAAAAAATTTAGATTCTTAAAAATTTCAACTTATCATATTTGATTCCCTAGTATTTTAAAGTTTGAATAATCAAAGTACAAGCGCCTATGTCTTAATTCTCAACATTTCAATAAAAATCATAAATCAATCAGAATAAATTCCTAACAGGAGATTGAAGATAATGCAAAGAGTGAAAGTGAGAATTCAAAATTTTGAGAACAATGCAAATAAAAATTTTCAGGGATTTCAAGGAGAATGTAATGACTGAAAATAAGTTCCCTCCCCCCACACTTAAGATGTATATTGCCCTCAATGTACAAAGATAACATTAGTAGCAATAGAAGCACAAGACCATAAGATAGGGGAAGACATGAAACTCCCTGAATTTTGGATGAATTTGTGAGACGGAGATTGGAATTGGAAGAGCCGGCAGTTGTGGCAGGGTTGTCCCATTTACATATGGATATGAGCAGTAGAGCTCCTTTGAAACTGCGAAAGTATTTATTAGTCGTGGGAAATTTGGATTAATAGAATATGTTTGTTAAGGGCTGGCCGATATGAAATAATTAAAAATAAAGAAAGAAAATAAATTAAATTCTAAAAATACTAAAATTCAAATAATGAAAAAGATAAAGTGAACTAAAAATAAAAGTAAAAGGAAAAAGGAAAATAAAGAAGAAAAGAAAAGGTAAAAATAAAGATCAGTGAAAATAATAAATTAAGATAAAAATAAAGTTAGGAGGAATAGAGGTCTCTAATCCTCAGATGGGTCACGCAGTGGCGGTAGTGAAGTGATGTGGAGGTGCTAGCATATCTACTGAAGTGTGGCATCAATATAATCAAAGCGCTAGAAGCATTGCTGCTCGAATCGTGAGAGGCGCTCGGATATGTCAGCGTATGAAGCTGTCGCATGAACTGGGCGGCGAGGTAGTGGTGGCTCGGTGAGTGCATCCTCCTCTGGTGGTGGGACATCATCAGGAATGTCCTCGGGATCCTCCTGCTCGACATCTCTAAGTAGTCTGTACTGTGGAGGGTCAGTCCGTTGTCGTCGTTGGATCATCCTCATGTGAAGCGTAGTTTGGATGCCCTGCGGGGACATCTAACCGACGAGGGTGTAGGAGGAAGTCTGGGCCGTGGTATTGAATAGCCCGAAGTAGTGGGCTAGGTGAGTCACGTACGGGCCTATACTGATCACCCTATTTCTATGTCTCTCCGTTTGATGTTAGATGGTGAGAGCGATGAAGTAAGCCAGGTCGAAGACATGGCCGTGTGCTCCATAGAAAGTAGGCGTCGTGAGTGTTGACGATGCTGGTGCTTTCGCGCCTTCCGGTTAGTGTATGCGTGAGGAGGGTATGAAGGTACCTCAATGATGGAGGTAGGGCGGTCGCCTTGGAGCGACTGGGATTATATGTTGATGTTGTCGGGACTAGGGCCTCCCAACACCTAGATAGTGATAGATAGATGTGGCAGTGGATCGTAGAAAGGTCTTCCTCCTCCATGAATTGCTCGGTGTAGAGGCCGAAAGTTGTACTAAACTCTGGTACACTAAATTGACGTACAAGTCCTCCCAAACGAAACTGGACCATCCCTGGATCATCGTATCTGCTCATGAAGGTCAGAAGATGGAACGTAGAATAGACCTCAAGGGTGAGTTCCAAGTATGTGAGCTCCACAATCTGGAAGAACTGTTACCATGGATCGGTTATTAACAAGGCTCAGACCTTGTCTACTAGGTGTATTTGCTTAAGGGCGGTCCAGTCGACGCATCTGCTGGCTCCTAGAGGGCGGGCTCAGAAGATCTAAAATAACTCCTCTTGGGAGTGTTATGGAAATATGATGAACGAGTGTCGATTTTCTGTTGTAGGTCTCGATGAGGATGAACCACCAGGTCCCTTTCATTTCTTTGAAGCGGGGACGGCAGCTTTCTTTTCGCGCGACAAAGACATAGTACCTAAAAACAAAATGATATACATTAGTCCTAAAAATCAAATTACAAATAAAAATAGTAATAAGTATTTATACTAACAAAATAAAATATGCCAAAATATTGTCAAAATGAAATGTGGATTTCACTAACCTAAATAATATAATCTATTCATCCTATCAAAGTTAAGAGACATGGGTATTTAAAATAAAGTGGCTAAAATCTAATGGTCTAAGATATCTAAAAATGGCAGCCAAAGATTGTTTTAAGTAGCATAATGAATTTTCTAGATAAATAATGCTAAATGAATGAAAATCATGTGAATAATCATGCTAATAGCTAAATGAATGAGATTATGAACGGAAAAATAGATAAAAATCATGAGAAATCAAAAGTGAATCAATAAGTTAAAAGAAAATAAAACAAAACCGAATAGGTGTTGGGGGGCTGAGCACGGTCGTAGGGAGAGTTTGCAAAGGGCGTGACGAGTCTGCACGGTCGTGTAGATGCCTTGGGAGGCCAGCGGTGGCGCTGGAGAGGTTTGGGGTAGGTTTTGGGTGGGTAGATTTAGGAAATTTTAGGGTTTTAATGGAAAAAGATGATGAATAGTGGCCCCTTTATATAGATTTTGGGTTACACGGGTATGTCCCATGCCCGTGTGGCTCGGGTTTTGCCCGTGCTGTTTGAAATTTAGGGGTTTTGGCGCATCTAGTTCGAGGCACACGCCCGTGTACCGAGGGCGTGTTGAGGCACAAGGCCTTGTCGCACGGCTGTGTCCTTCGATGTTTGCTTCTCCCACGATCGTGTAATAGGTCACACGCCCATGTCTAAATTGACAGTGTCGACCACAGTTTTAGGGCACAGGCATGTTGCACGCCTGTGTTTGGATCACACGGTCATATAGCACGGCTATATCCCTTTGGTCTAAGCCCGTGTTTCAATTAATAGTGTTGGCCACGGCCACATCACACGGCCGTGGCACTTTGTCATAGCCCGTGTCTCTGGAAAATTTTTACCCTGTTTATACACGGCCAAATTGCATGATCGTGTCTCAGCTTAGAGTGTCCACACGGCCTTAGGCACTTCCGTGGGCATGGCTGTGTGGTCCAAAAATCCTGCATTCAAAAGAGTTAGTCAATGTATTAAGAGACTGAAATAAAAAGTTACTAAGTTAGTGCTCGGATTGCCTCCCAAGAAGCGCTTATTTAGAGTCTAAGCTCGACTCTCCCTACTTTAGACGGTCATGGTGGCTCAAGGAGTTGAAACTTCTCTCTCTTGTTATCAGAATACTGTTTAAGCTGAGTGTGATTTACCTTCAAAGTGTCGAAATGAGTTACCTCAACTGTGCTGTATGGAAAAGTATTTTCTACCGTGAAGGGGATTTCTCCATTAAACTCATATGTGATAATTCGAGGGTCGGCTTTATTTAATAGCAACTTGTCTCCAGTATTAAACCGTATCGTCTTATCCTCAAGTTTGTCATGGTGCTGAATCTGCCACTCATCTCGTTCCTTGATTGATAGCTTTTGCTCCTTGGAGAAGGTTTTGTCCTTGCATATATCAAAACGAGATTTGGCTGCGTCTTTAAGAAGTGTTTCCTATAACAAAGGCAAGTCTACATGATCAGTCTTAAAAATAGAGTTTACAAACTTACCTTCATCATTTGGTGTTGTAATCGAGTTGTGAGCCTGAAGGGCAACTGTTTCTTCACCCGCACGTAATGTGAGTGCACCTGTACCAACGTCAATGATAGTTCTAGCAGTTGCTAAAAAGGGTCGTCCTAAGATTGAAAGAATATCACTATCCCCATCCATGTCTAAAACAACAAAATCAACTGGGAATATGAATTTATCGATTTTAACTAGAACATCTTCAATTATACCCTTAGGAATTCTAATGGTTTTATCAGCTAATTGTATGCTCATCCTAGTTTGTTTGGGTTTCCTAAGACCTAGTCGTTTAAACATTTTATAAGGCATGACATTGATACTTGACCCTAGATCAGCTAACGCATTATCAATGGATAAACTACCAATTAAATAAGGAATTGTAAAACTCCCTGGATCTTTCAGTTTGTTGGGTAGCGTGTTTAGCAAAATAGCCGAGCATACTGCATTCAGTTCAACATGCGATGATTCGTCTAATTTTCGTTTATTTGTCAGTAGCTCTCTTAAAAACTTAACTGCATTTGGCATCTGCGACAAAGCTTCAATAAGCGGTAAGTTAATATGTAGTTTCTTTAGCAATTTAAGCAACTTACCGAATTGTTCATCTGTGTTATCTTTCTTTATCACTTTGGGATATGGCACACGAGGTCTATATTCTTTGTTTACCAGCTTTTGTGTGTCTTGACTTACCTCATCCTTAATATTGCTTACCGGAGCGTCTTGCATTAGTTTTGGTTCGTCTAACCCTCCGATGCTGATTATGGTAATAGCATGAACTTGTTCTCTTGGGTTAGTTTTTGTATTACTTGGCAAACTACCTTGTGGTCTGTCGGATATCAGCTTCGCGAGTTGACCAATCTGATTTTCAAGTCCTTGGATGGATGTTTGCTGGTTCTTTAGTGCTTGCTCGGTGCTTTGAAAACGGGTCTTTGATACGGCCATAAATTTGGTGAACATCTCTTTAAGGTTCAGTTTTTTCTCTTGTTGTGGTGGTGGCTGCTGAAATCCTGGAGGAGTCGGTTGTCTTTGATTTCCTTGTCCTCCCCATGAAAAATTGGGGTGTTTCCGCCAGCCTGCATTGTAAGTATTACTATAAGGGTTATTTTGAGGTCTAAAATTATTACCCATATAGTTGGCTTGCTCGGTTTCCATGCCATGTCCATAAAAAGAATAGTCTGGATTGAACATATTTCTTTGAGTTGTGTCACACTAAACCACTGGTTGTGCCTACGTAAAACCAACAAAATTATCAAACTTTTTATTTAAAAGTTCTACCTGATTGGTAAACATGGTGACAGCATCGATATTATAAACTCCTGCAGCTTTTGTCGGCTTTGTCCTCATGACTTGCCATTGATAGTTATTCAGTGACATCTCTTCTATAAACTCATAAGCCGCTTCGGGTGTTTTGTTGTTGATTGTTCCTCCAGCAGCTGCATCGATCATTTGCCTCATTGATAGATTCAAACCGTTGTGAAAGGTTTGAACTTGTAACCACAAAGGCAACCCATGGTGAGGGCACCTTCTCAACAAATCTTTATATCTCTCCCAGGCATCATAAAGGGTCTCTAAATCCATCTGCACAAAAGAAGAGATATCGTTTCGCAATTTAGCTGTTTTAGCTAGAGGAAAATATTTAAGTAAGAACTTTTCGGTCATCTGTTCCCATGTAGTGATTGATCCACGTGGTAAAGAATTCAACCATTGCTTAGCTTTATTCCTTAGGGAAAAAGGAAATAATCGGAGGCGAATGGCATCATCAGAAATGCCATTGATTTTAAAAGTATCACAAAATTCCAAAAAATTTGCTAAATGTGAACTGGGATCTTCATCCTGTAAACCATCAAACTGCACAAATTGCTGAATCATCTGAATAGTGTTAGGCTTTAATTCAAAATTATTTGCAGCAATAGCAGGTCTAATAATACTAGATTCAGTACTAGCCAAATTAGGTTTAGCATAATCATACATAGTACGAGGAGCATCATCTTGGTTCACTGGTTGCGCGGCTATCGCGGGAGGTGGTAGATTGTCCTTATTTGCTTCCATCTCTTCCGTAGGTTCTGGCTCTTGCTTTTGTCCTTATTCTGGATAATGTAGGCTTCTTCTGATCTCCCTATGATTTATGCGAACTGTAGCCTTTAAATCTTCGTCAAAAAGTAATGGTCCTGCTGGGTTTCTTCTAGTCATAAACTAGAGATACCTAGAAAGGAAAAAAAAAGAGAATTAAAATAAATAAAAATAAAAATAAAAGCTGAAAATAAATAAAAATAGTAATGGCTAAAGTAATTGAAATCGAGTTTTGTTAATATTTTAGTTTCCCCAGCAACGGCGCAAAAAACTTGATATGCGTGATATGAAGTAATAAAATTTATAATAATGATCGTACCAAAAACTAACTATTATCACGACTTTAAGGCAAGCACACCTATCGAACAGTAGTATAGCTTAGTGGCAAGACTGAGATATCATACCCAAGGGAACCAAAAGTACTAGTACTTACTTCCTTCCTATTATTTAGCCTAAAAATAAAAGGGGTTTTTATGAGACTAATTCTAAAACTAACTATGAATGCACAAAAAGTAAATTGGGGAAAAACTCTTGGGAAAGACTGATTGATTTGGACAATACTCAAGGAAGAATCCACCTAGACTTCACTTGTTATCAATTCCTGAGCTAGACAATTTATTCACTTGACTTGATCCGTAGAGATCCCTAACTTTTGTTAATACCTCCGTCGAGGATAAGAACAACTAATCCTAGGTTGATTAACTAAAATCTCTTTCTAGTTAAAACCCCTAGTCTTGCATTAACTCGATCTATGGATCCCCTTATTAGGTTTGACCCTAATCTGGCAGATTTATGTCGCCCTATGTCTAGGGTTGCATGCAACTCCGCTTAATTATGCTAGATCTACTCTTAAACAGGGACTTTTGCTCCTCTGAATAAGCACATCAGTTTCTTGAATTAACACCTAGGATTATTAAAACAAGAATTAAGAACACATAATTAAGAACAATTCAAGTATTTATCATATAACTCAAGATAAAATAATAACAAGATCTGTCTTAGGTTTCATCCCCCTCAAGTATTTGGGGGATTTAGTTCATAATTAATAAAGAAAACATCTCAGAAGAATAAAGATAACAAAACATAAAGAACCCCAAAAACCCCTGAAGGATTGAAGGGAGATCCTCTGTCTTGATGTAGAATTCGGCTTCTGGGATGAATCAACCGGCTTCCCTTGGAGTAATCTCTTGCTTTCACTTTCTGTGTTGGCAGAAATACGGCACTTTCTTATGGGAGAAAATGCACACCTTGGAGTTGCCTCCTAGGGTCTTTATATAGAGTTTTGGAATGCCTTTCTTAGCCTCTAAGTATCCAAATCCGAGTGAAATTGCACTTCCTTAGGACAGGGACACGCCCGTGTGCCACGCCCGTGTGCCACGACAAGAGGCCGTGTGCGAGACTGTTGATGGTGGCACGGCAGTGTGATCTGGTCGTGCTTGTCGGGGTTGGGCCGTGTTGGACCTTATGTGGCACGGCCGTGGGACACGGCCGTGTGGGGAATCCTTGGGCCATGTTGTTTTTACACTTTGGCCCATTTTCTCCGTTTTCGGCCCGTTTTTCGTTCCTTTCTCTTCCCTATGCTCTCCTGAGTATAAAACATGAAATAAAAGGATTAAGAGCACCAATTTCCACAAACTCAATGATAATTCATCCAAAAATTAGGCTAAACATGGGGTAAAAATATGTATAATTTATCATTTATCAATCATCTTTCGATCCGATTCAACTAAAGAAAAGAGATTTAAATTCATTTTCAAAATCAAGTCTTGATGACCTTTGAAGCGGGCATTATTGATTTAAGATCAAGTCTACTCGACCTTTGAGTCCAAATCAAATCAAATCAAATTCTTAAGCAAGTATCCTTACAAACTTATTTCAAGAGCAAGTCATCGCAACACTGGAAGCAAACTGCATCCTTCTAAGATCAAATTTAGATGACCCTTGGATCAAAACTCAATAGAAGAGAAAAAATCAAATTAGTTTTCTTTGTAATAAGAAAATCTAGAGATTGTAACTTCTTTTTGAAATTAATAAATAAAATTTGATTCCAAATTTTTAATTCAATTTTCGACTAAAAATTTATGTGTATAAATAAATGGTAATTTTGTAATCACATTAATATTAAATCTTCAAACTATTACTACAAATTTTAAGCAACTCGTATAATAATCTTTAATTCCTATATAAAATAAATCCATGTACAAAGGAATGCTAACTATTTAAAAAATTATTAATAAATTATGTGTATTTTTTAAATAACTATATCATATTTTGTATTATTATTGAAATAAATTATATAATAAATTATTCGTTATTATTGAAACATTACAAATCATTTAATAAACCTTTAAGAAATAAATATTACACATGTAAGAAAATTAGTGTATATATATAAAGAGAAAATAATACATTTTTATTTTTTTTCCACACGATAATTTTTAATTAGTTATCCTTTTTTTAATAGTCTTAACAGTTTAACTAACAGAAGTATCAACTTAAAGAAAAAAAATAGTTTAGATACTGCTTATGATAAAAATTGTTTAGGTACCAAAATAAGAAAAAAATAGTTTATGTATCAATTTCTAGGTTAAATCCTTTTTTTTAATATATTTAATGGTTTGACGAAGGATTAGACTACTCGAGTTACTAACTTGGAAGAAAAAAAATTTAGATACTACTTTTGACAAAAAAATTTTAAATACCAAAATAAAAAAAAATTTGTTTATAATTCAAGTGCCAATTTGTTAGTTATGCCTCTATTTTTTGTTGTGCGTGACTTTTAGTAGCAAAATTTTGTTTAATATTAATTTCTTTACCATTTCAAAGAAAAAACAGGTTAATTATCCATTTAACTTTAATTGCTGCTATTTATAACCATTTATACCAAACAAAACTCACTTAAAAGCCTCAAAATCATAGGGGTAAATTATAAAAATAGTGACTCAATTACTAGCGTGTTACTATTTTGGTTATTAATGTTTAAATTTTTTTATTTTAGTCACCAATGTTATTGAAATTTAATATTTTGATCACTCTCCTAGTAAATTGCTAACACTAGCTTTTTTACTGACATAATAACAAATTTAATCATCTAATGTTTATAAATTCTATCAATTGAGTCCTAACTCTAAAAAATTTAAAAATTTATCTATCAACTTTATACATTCTATCAATTTAGTTTTACTTCTTAAAAATAAAAAAAATAAAAAATATTTAAAAGTTCATTTTTTGATAAAATGCATAAGATTTTATGAAAATATATACAAATTTATAAATAAATTAATACTCAATTTTTTTTCTTTTTTCTGACACGGAATTTATTTATTACAGTAATATTTTTATAAATAAAATATATTTTTAAACCCCCACCCCACAAACAAGACTTAAACCAGAGTGAGTTTGGATGGACAGTGCGTTTAGCTGCAGTTAGTGTAAAAATAACAGTGGTGGTGAGATTAAGTACTGTAGCGTGAGGAAAAAAAAAAAGCTAAATGTATTATACCGCACTCCATTACCCATCCAAACTTGCCCTCAAACTTTTTATTTTTTAATTTAATATTTAATAAATTTTTATTACATGTCTAGCCTTGCGCCTTAGTTCTCATTAAATTTGCCAATCATTAGGCCCACCAAAACTTCATCCCCACCTATATATCTCTAATCATGCTTGCCCTCAAGCAAACTTTAAACATGACAAATCCATTCTAAGCAACAATCTAAACACACCAATTCTCACCAATTTTGGCATTAGGTTGTAATTTTTGACCCAATCTGAACATGGTGATTGTTAATGTTAAAAAAAATAAAAAAAATTGAATCTACATAAGTCTTCTTCATGATTTCCCCCCTTAAATTGTTTTATTTATAAGATTATTGTTTTGTTTATAAAAATATTATTTTAATAATTAAATTTCATGTTAAAAATGATAATAATATACATACATTTATTTATAAATAATTTTATAATTTTGTATGTATTTTTTATAAAGTCTTATTAATTGAAAAATGAACTTTTAAATAATTTTTGTATCTTTTAATTTTTTTTAATTTTTAATAATCAAGACTAAATTGATAGAATGTGTAAAGTTCAGTGCCAAGTTTATTGAACTTTTAAGATTTAGGACTAAGCTGATAAAATTTGTATTGCAAGACTAAATTAGTTATATTGCTAATAAAAAAAGGCCATTGCTAGTAATTTAACAGAGGAGTGATCAAAATATTAAATTTCGATAACATTGATTAAAATAAAAAAATTAAATCTAAGTCGGGGTGAGCACTCGATCGAATCGGATGAAAAAATTTTAAGTTAATCGAGTTCTTGAATTGATTCGAGTGAGATGGAATTCGAATCTAATCGAATCGAATATATTTATTCCAGTTAAATTAAAAAAATAACTTTGGATCCTTGTAACCACTGTCACCTACCGTAATCAAATTTGCCCACCATAATTATATTTGCTATTAACTCTTATCTCATTATAATTTATTTATTAATCTTTTATATACGAGTTAGCTTCTTTGCTCGTTTAGTTGCTTTAATTATCTTCTGATTTTTGCTACTATGTATTTTGAAATTCAAAAAATATTAAATATAAAAAAATGAGTTTTTAATAAAAAAATATCTTAAAGATAAAATGTTAAATTGATACTAACATACAATTTTAACACAAATATTTTATGGCATCATCAATAATTCAATTTTAATAGAAATTTATAAATATTTAATATGATTAAATAATTCAATAATATAAATAGTACAAAATGTAAAATTTAATTTAATAATATAAATAGTAGATAAAAATAAAATTATTAATATTTAGGCTTAGAGTTTTTTTTTGGATATTTTTGATTTGGGGGTAAAGGGTGTAAAGTAAAAATTTAAGGGGAAAATAAAAAATTTTGAGGGTTGGGGGAGTAAATTTTGGGGGAAAGTAAATGGGGAGAAAATATTCAAAAAATAAATTGGGAGAAAAATGGGTTTGGGGTAGATGGAATAGGATGAGAGGGGAGTAAAAGTATTGGGCGAAAGTAAAAATGTTTGGGGGTTTGAGGTAAAAATATAAAATATTATAGTTTAACATTCAGTTTATTCGAGTTATTTGAGTTATTTGAATTCAAAAATTAAACTCAATTCGAATTTGAAATTTAAAAAAAAATTAAGTTGACTCGAATAACTTGATTCGTTTAACTCGAAATTTAAAATATTTGTCGATTTTTTTAGTCGAACCGAATTTTACTCACCCTTATATTTAAGTGACCAAAATAAAAATACACTAATAATTAAGTAACTATTTTTATTATTATCCCAAATCACAGCCCTCCATTTTGAATTAAAATATTAGAGAAAAACTTTCGTTGACTTGCGGAATTAGGCATGATCCAATAAGATGGTCAACTTTTAACTAAATTGATTTAATTAATGTTCCTATTCAAATATCTAAAGTCAAAATCAAACATTTTCTGAGTAATTATTATTTTGTGAGAAGTTTTTGAAGTATTATCCATTTGGTAGTTAGTCGGATCTTTAAGTAATGGTTAATGTTGTTCTTGAATTGTGTCGAGATTTTGTCTTCTATTTTCATTAAGAGTCAATATGGAAAACTCATTAAAGAATTGGGCTATACCTGGACGCCAATGGGTGAGACACTCATGTCTCCTTAATGGGTGGCCTTGTGTCCACGTATGACTCGATTCCTCAAGGTGCTTCCTTAATATTAACTAAACTGTTAATGATACATTGACTCACGGTAAAGACGAAAGACAAAATCTCAATACAACCCAAAAGTAATATCAATCATTATTAGGGTCTAATTAACTACTCGAGAAATAACATTTTGAAATTCTTTCTAAGGAGTACCAACTAGGAGTACCAACTTGAACAAAATAAAGTAATAAATAATAGATATAATTGTGTGCAAGGCCAGAGAAATAAAGTTATATAAAGATCTATGACAAAAACAACAGTTACATGATTTAGAGAAATTAACACAAGAGTTCAACGTGAATGGAACTAGTTCTCTCCTTGTGCCTTCTATCTCTACTGGCCTCCACTACTGGTGCTTCAAATGTAGGTCTCTTCCTCATTTTTGTATAAAACAAACAAGCACATGTACATGTAAAGTATTTGTTACATTCTATGATGCATCCACTATTCGTTTTTATAAGAAAATCTGTATCTGATACATTTTCATATACAAGTATAGATATAAATGAAATATTTATGTCGGATACAATATTCCTATCTTACGTTAACACTCGAGTTCGACAAATATATATAGTGAAATACTTATGTTAGGGGTAACAATGATGATGTTCAGGATTGGCTAAACCATGGTGGAAATCTGCTAAACAGGAGATTTGCAGACAAGGAAACCATGATAAGCCCTGAAACAGCTTCAAGACTACGATTGAAGTGGAAATTTAATGCAGGTCAAGATATTTCTGCAACACCAGCAATATTTGATGGAACCGTTTATTTCCCAAGCTGGGATGGATACTTTTATGCTGTCAAAGCATCTAGCGGAGGTCTTGTTTGGAAGAAAAAATTGCAACTGCTCACTGGCCTTAATTCAACAAGGGCTGTATCCAATATAGACCCGAATATAACAGTGTCAAGAACAACTCCGGTGATTGCACATGATTTGCTCATCTTTGGAATGAGTGGACCAGCTTATGTTGTTGCAGTTAAACGATCCAATGGGGAACTTGTCTGGTTAACCCAGCTCGATAAACACCCCAAAGCTATTATCACCATGTCAGGAACTTATTACAATGGGTCAGTCTTTTTCTACTGTATATCATCTTCTTATGCTCCTCAACTAACTAAAGGTTTCAACTTGATTCATTTTTAGTTTTTTTTTTTTTTTTGTTGGGAAATTATTTTTCATTAAAATTTCAGGGTCTGGTCAGGATTATACTCATTAAAATACTCAACTTTTTATTTTAAAACTATTTTATATATTTTAATTAAAATATCTTAATTTTTATTAGATTTTATAATATGATTTTGCTTTAATCTTGTAAAATTTCTAAGCGTAGAAAAATCATTTTTCTCGAGGTCAGATTGCGCTTTAAAAGTATTTAATAAAATCAAGTTGGAAGCGTATTCAGGCATACATCATGAAAATCAAGTTGAAGTCGAGACAAACCAAAAACCCCTTGCGCTGCCGTATGACTGCAATCACTAGTTGAAAGCTATGGTAGATGTCAGATAGATAGGTTTGGTTTTTGAAAGAAAATAGTTAGGCAACTAAAATAATAAAATTTATAGCAATTTAATAGAAACAAAATTAACCATTTGTCGTATGAGCACTGAATAACTAGATTCTGTCATGTAATAGGCAATATGGCAGACTGATTGGTTTCAATTCAAATTGACTCAGGCATTTCTATGTTGGCACATCTTCAAGCGAGGTGACTGTCACCATTGAACAATGTTGTATCTTCCGAGGGAGCTTTGTCAAACTAAATGCCCGAACTGGAAAAATCTTGTGGCGAACCTATATGTTGCCTGACAATTTCGGCCAGCGTGGGGAGTACGCTGGAGCATCTATTTGGGGAAGTAGCCCGTCAATCGATATCCACCGGAACCATGTATATATTGGCACAGGGAACCTCTACTCTGCACCTAAAAATGTAAGAGACTGTCAGGAGAGACAAAACAATCGAACAGATAGGCCTTCTACAGATGAATGTGTGGAGCCTGAAAACCACTCAGTTTCGATTCTAGCTCTTGATTTGGACACTGGAAAGATCAAGTGGTTCAATCAGTTAGGGGGCTATGACGTTTGGTTTTTTGCATGCAACAATGTGCCCAACCCAAAGTGTCCTCCTGGTCCCAACCTCGATGCTGATTTTGGAGCAGCCCCAATGATGTTAACAACATATGTCAATGAAGTTAAGAGAGATCTTGTTGTTGCTGTTCAGAAAAGTGGAATTGCTTGGGCTTTGGACCGTGACAATGGCAACCTTATATGGTCCACTGTAAGATATCTTCAATTTTCATATTATGAAAACAATTAATTCATTATCTTTACATTGTAACAACCGACTTTCGAGACGTCTCTCTTAAGATACCAAGATCGGAAATATTGTTCCTCGAAGTATCAATCGGTTTAGTTAGATGACAAAGCCTTGAAGGGGTATAGAATAGGTAGGGGGAGACGTCTTGAAACTCATTTCTTACATTACATCCATGCTTAACTGGTAATTTGGAATGTAGGAAGCTGGACCTGGTGGCCTCGCAGGAGGAGGAACATGGGGAGCTGCCACTGATGAAACGAGGGTCTACACCAACATTGCAAACTCTGGTCGCAAGAACTTCACCTTGCAGCCATCCACAAAGGTCACCACTGCTGGCGGATGGGTGGCTATGGATTCTAAAAATGGCCGCATCCTTTGGTCAACAGCCGACCCTAGTAATGGTACAGCCAGTGGCCCTGTGACCGTGGCTAACGGAGTCCTAATTGGTGGCTCGACATTTAGACAAGGACCAATATATGCCATGAATGCCAAAAGTGGAGAAATCTTGTGGTCTTATGAAACAGGGGCCACCATATATGGTGGCGCGTCAGTTAGCAATGGATGCATCTTCATAGGCCATGGATACAAGGTTACTCTTGGACTCTCCAATCCAGAATACACGGCTGGGAACTCACTCTTTGCCTTTTGCGTTGCTTGATCCACCTCGGCAAGATAAATTGCAATAATATAAGGCATTTAATCTTCAATAAAGCTAATATTTCCTTATATGTTTTTTTAAATTTGCTGGTGAAATCATGGACATCTCTCTACTCCGTTCTCTTGATAAAATACTTAGAATGAGGATTCAATTTCATGGTAATTACCTTGTTAATTAATTCAAGTTCTTAATCTACTCACAACTAGTATCCAGCAAACTCATATAAGTATTGCAATGACTCAAATATTTGTAATTTTTTATAATATCCGAATATGAATTTGCAAAAATAATTTTCAAATTCACTATCATTTGCATATGAATATTCAAACCTATTAACATTACTTGCTAGATATTTAAAAGGAATGTTAGTGTTGGAATCTAATGCCTTAAGTGTAATTTATTTTTTATTTTTACTTTTATTTTTGATTAAATTAATTTAATAAAATTTAATTATTTACATTAATATCTTTCATATTATGTCCTCAATAGTTTTTGCATGTAAAGTAGAATATAAGCAAATATTGACTCACTAATTACTTAATTTAATATTTAACTAATATTAAGTTACATTATATGATTGGATCATAATGCGAGAGGACAACTTATATTAGCAAGTAATCTTAAAAGTTCATAGTTTGATGAATCGAAATTGAACAAATCAATCAGAGGGCTATTATGTCATTTATCAATTCCAATAGGGGAGACACCTTCTCTTGAATGGGGGCGTGGTTGATCCTAGAAGATAGAGTCATAGATGTGATTATCTAAATTGACAATATATCAAATAAGACCCAAGTTAAATTAATATTGAATTCGTTTATAAATTAATTTACTTATGATGTTCATAATGTGACTCACCTTAATCATGAGTAAATGACCGACTAAATATCATGACTCATGTACTTTGATATACTGAAAATCAAAGTTCAAAACAATAATAGAGTTTATGTACTTTGTGCTTTATCATGTCAGCACAACTCATTTTATAAATTACTATGTGCTAATAAGTTAAACAAACCAAACCAATATTGAAATCAACTTTACTATTTTTAAAACTACTAATCGATTTAACATTTTTTTTTTTTTTGGATTTGGTTCTACTTCACTAGGATAGAATTAGTGGTGCTCATGTTGGATCGGGCCCAATTAAGATTTTAGATTCGTTTGTTAGGTTTGACCCGATTTGAAAAATGAGCTTAAAATTTATTTAAGTTCAATCCATATAAAAATATTAAAATCTAGGCCCAGCTCGTCCTAGCCCGTATTAATTTTTTTACATTATTATTTTTATATAAAATTTCTTTTAAAAATATAATACATCAAAAATACTAAAAACATTAAAATAAATATTTCCCAACAAATTGAAAATAAATTTTTAAAAAATATATGTATACTTAAATAATATTAAGATAGGTGCAACTTAACAAGCAAATGCTTTTAAAATAGTAACAAAATTAACAATAAAATAAGAGTTATACAATAATATCTAAATAATAGCAACATAATAGTGAAATAGTAGCAAAATAAGAAAGAACAACAAAAAAAATAGCAAAAAAAAAAAGCAAAAAGAAAACTGAACTCTTTTTTAACATATTTGGACCGGGCTTGAACTGCAAAAGTTTTACTCGAGGCCTGATTTGTTTTCTAAATGGGTCTTATTTTTTTTGCCTAAATCTATTTTTTGGACTTATAATTTTACTCAAATCTTCTCACTTTTCAAACAGTCCAGCTCGACCCATGAGTATATCTAAATAAAATCTACCCTTTTACATTTTCATTCATTAATATTTAATATAACGATGATCACTATTAAAATGTCAAAAAAATTATAAATGATAATTAAATATTTATTAAATACTGAGAAAAAATAATGGATTGAAGTGAAGCCCCAAAATCACATAGGGTTTTGGAATATCACCAGTTGCAGGGAGAGGATAGAGGCAGTACATAGCCCATCATTTTGAATGCAAGTTTTAAAGGTAAATTTTCGTTGACTTGTAGATTTAGGAATTATACCAAATAATTAAATCTCGTATGAGAAAGTGCAATTAATTTTAATTAAATTAATGTTCCTGACGAAGTTCCAAAGTCATTATTTAACATTTTCTTTTTAGTTAGTTGATATTTAACTTTTTTTTTTTTGGATTTCACTTGTAATTGAATTTGAAAATTGGTAGCTTTTTAGGTATCTTGCTAAAGCTGTTACTTTTTATGCTGACAGTTAATAGAATGTTTACATGTGTCTTAAATAAAAAAATAATTTTTAAAAACTTTAAAAATGTTAAAAAATTTAAAAATTAATGTTCTTTTTTTATATTTTTTTATTTCACATGCATAAGGAATTGGACAACTTTTTGTATAAGTTTATTTTAAAAGTGTACTTTTAATAATTATATATATTTATAAATTTTAAAAACATATATGAAAACAATTTTTCAGAAAATTATAATTCGTGGCAAGTGTTTCTAAAATAAAATTAAAATATTTAAAATATAAATTATTAAAAAATTTTAAAAAAATTCTAAAAATACCTAGAATTTAAAAAAATTATATTATTAAATTAATCTGACAACTATTTGTCCAAGTATATTTTGAATTTGTATTTTTAATAATTTTATATTTTTATAATTTAAAAAAATAATATAAAAACATTTTTTAAAAGTTTAGGATAGCATTATTTAAAAATAAAAACTTCAACAAAATCTTTAAAAATATAAATATTTTTTTTAGGACATGTCGACATATTGTCAACATGAGTCTTAAAAAAAACAGAGGTATTATGGTTAACAGTATACAAGTTAAGTAGCAATTAGATTAAAAAAAAAATTAGATACCAACTACTGCAAGTTGCGAAACTCATGGGCTAAAATATACATTAACCCATATGTAATAGTAAATAACCGATACAATTTTTTGTGGGACCATAGAGATGAGGTTGTATATATGGTCCCATGACAAAAATAACAGTTCCATAATTTAGAGGAACAATAATTCTAGTTGCAATGGAGCTCGTTGGGTCCTTTTGCCTTCTTTCTCTACTGGCTTCCACAGCTGCTGCTTCAAATGTAAGTCTCTTCTCGTTTTTGTATAAAACAAACAAGCACATGTACATATAAAGCATTTGTTACGTTATTATCTTGCACTCACACTTGAGTTGGAGAAATATAAATAGTGAAATACTTATTTTAGAGGTAACAATGGATGATGTTCAGGACTGGCTAAACCATGGTGGAAATCTGCTAAACAGGAGATTTGCAGACAAGGAAACCAAGATAAGCCCTGGAACAGCTTCAAGGCTACGATTGAAGTGGAAGTTTAATGCAGGTCGAGATATTTCTGCAACACCTGCAATATTTGATGGAACCCTTTATTTCCCGAGCTGGGATGGATACATTTATGCTGTCAAAGCATCCAATGGAGGTCTTCTTTGGAAGAAAAATTTGCAACACCTCACTGGGCTTAATTCAACAGGGGCTATATTCGATTTCGACCCTAATATAACAGTTTCTAGATCAACTCCTGTGATTGCACATGATATGCTTGTCTTTGGATTGGGTGGACCAGCTTATGTTGTTGCAATTAAACGATCCAATGGGCGACTTGTCTGGTTAACCCAGCTCGATAAACACTCCAAAGCTCTTATCACCATGTCAGGAACTTATTACAAGGGGTCAGTCTTTTTCTGTCGTATATCATCTTCTGCTCCGTCTACTGACTAAAAGCTTCCTCTACGTTGCAAGTTGGGCTATATGATAACCCCAAATTGTGGGGTTTCAACCTGATCTTTTTTTCATTTTTTTAATTTTGAAAATTGGGGTTCGGTATTGCATTGAAATTTCTGGATTATATATTCATTAAATACTTCTTTTTTTTTTTTATAACTATTTTTATATATTTTAATTAAAATATCTTAATTTTATTAGATTTTATAATATGGTTGTGGTTTAATCTTGTAAAATTTCGACACCTTATGAGTAGGAAAATATATATATATATTTTTTTTGAGGTTGGGCTGCACGTTAAAAATATTAATAAAATCATGTTGAAGTCACGACAAACCAAAACCAAAAGCCCCCTGCCCTACCCATATGACTGCAATCACTAGTTGAAAGCTATGGTTGATGTTAGGTAGGTTTGGTTTCTGAAAGAAAAAAGGTTAGTTAGGCAACTGAAATCACAGCATTTATAGCAACTAAAAGAGAAACACGATTAACCATTTGTTATTTGAGCACTGTATAATTAGATTCAGTCACGTAAATAGGCAAATATGGCAGACTGATCGGTTTCAATTCAAATTGACTCAGGCATGTCTATGTTGGCACATCTTCAAACGAGGAGACCGTCAGCATTGAACAATGTTGTATCTTCCGAGGAAGCTTTGTTAAACTAAATGCCCGAACTGGAAAAATCTTGTGGCGGACCTATATGTTGCCTGACAATTTTGGCCACCGTGGGGAGTATGCCGGAGCAGCCGTTTGGGGAAGTAGCCCATCAATTGATATCTACCGGAACCATGTCTATATTGCCACTGGGAACCTCTACTCAGCACCTAAAAACGTAAGAGACTGTCAGGAGAGACAAAACAATCGAACAAATATGCCTACTACTGATGAATGTGTGGAGCCAGAAAATCACTCAGATTCGATTATAGCTCTTGATTTGGATACTGGAAAGATCAAGTGGTTCAATCAATTAGGGGGTTATGATGTTTGGTTTTTTGCATGCAACAATGTGTCCAACCCCAAGTGTCCTCCTGGTCCCAACCTCGGTGCTGATTTTGCGGCAGCACCTATGATGCTAACCACATATGTCGATGGAATTAAGCGAGATCTTGCTGTCGCTGTTCAGAAAAGTGGATTTGCTTGGGCTTTGGACCGTGACAATGGCAAACTTATATGGTCCACTGTAAGATATCTTCAATGCTTATCTTATGAAAATAGTTAATTCATTACCTTTACATTGTAACAACCAACTTTCAAGTCGTCTCATCAAAATACTAAGATTGAAAATACGCTCTCCTACCCATAGGTCTTGTGTGCTTCTTTTGGCTCAAACCAAAGACCAACGCCCTAGGGAAGACCTCTTGTAGCATTAGTATCCATTTAGTTGGATGATAAAACCTTGAGGGATATACATTATCATACTTTAACTGGTAATTTGGAACGTAGGAAGCTGGACCTGGTGGCCTCACAGGTGGAGGAACATGGGGAGCAGCCACAGATGAAAAGAGGGTCTACACCAACATTGCTAACTCCGATCGCAAGAACTTCACCTTACAGCCATCTACAAAGGTCACGACAGCCGGTGGGTGGGTGGCGATGGATTCCAAAAGTGGTCGCGTCCTTTGGTCAACAGCTGATCCTAGCAATGGTACAGCCAATGGCCCTGTGACCGTGGCTAACGGAGTCCTAATTGGTGGTTCAACATTTAGACAAGGACCAATGTATGCCATGAACGCTATGACTGGAGAAATCTTGTGGTCTTATAAAACAGGGGCCACCATATATGGTGGCGCGTCAGTTAGCAATGGATGCATTTATTTAGGCCATGGATACAAAGTTAGCGTTGGACTTTCCGATCCAGGCTTCACTGCTGGGAACTCACTCTTTGCCTTTTGTGTCGCTTGATCTACCTCAACAAGATAAATTATAATACACTAACATTGTGTTTGGTTGACTATAATGGAATAAGGCTGTAATTGAATAGAGCTGTAATGGAATAGAGCTGTAATAAGTAATTCAACTGTTTAGTTGAATGGAATGGAATAGAACTGTAATAATACTCTTGTGTATAGTTGAATGGAATAATATTGTAATAGCATAAGGAAAAAAACTAAAATGATCATAATACCCTTAGCAAAAATTTTTTAAGGTAGATAATTATTGTTATTGTTATTGTTATTAAATTTTAATAAGAATAATTTAATAAAAATAATAAATAGTTTAACCATATTTTAACATAATTATTATTAAATATAATTTAATAAAAAATATAATTTAATAACATTCTTAATATAATTATTATTATATGTATTAAAAAATCAAAATATAATACTATAAAATATATATAATCTACTTTATTATTTTTAAACTGCAATACATATTTAATGTGTTAAAATATCATTACTGAAACAAATAATTTAATTATTCTACAATAAAAAACAATTAAATATTAGAAGTAATAAATAACTCATTGCTAAAAAAGTAATAAATAACTTGAGAATATTTCACATCCAAGCATAATTATATCCATATATTAACAAAAACTTAGATGATTTCATTAGTTTATATGTCATAATCTATATGTTTTAAAATTTTACAACATCAAAAAGTTACAACATTGTAATGACATTCTATCATGTCATTATACTAAACTCGGCTGCTCTCCTGCTCGATAAGCGTGGTTCTTCCCCTAACTGGCTGCTCTCCTGCTCGATGAGCGTGGTTCTTCCCCTAACTTCAAGTCCCCGAAATACAGATGAACCCTTAAATAATTGAAAAATATAACCAAGACCTACAATTAGATAACGAAACATCTAATCCACAAGGGAAACCAAATAAAATACAAATCCGCAAATATTAAAAACATCTTCAATAACAAATGATAGGTAGATAACGAAACATCTCAAAAACAAACAACAATATATGTTTAGTTTACTTTCGAGGTCAGAATTGTCTTCAGTTACAAAAACAATGTAAAGCTAACTTTAAAATCATAGTTTGACAAATCGGAAATAAATTTCCAAGTGCAGGGGGTATAAGTGATGTCTGAAAGTAGTAAATCCAATATTTTATTAAAATCTGTTGTTTAAATATCTGCGATAAACTTTAGTATATTAGCATCAGTATCCCAACAAATAGTGTTTACAATGGCACGATGCACAAGATAAAAGAGTAAGTGACAAAAAAGGAAGGTCTTGGATACAAACTCATCACCACGTACACCATTTGCCAGTAAATTTGGAGAAATAGAAAGTAACCACAAACAAATTTGTAAACTTGTAAAACCTAATATCTCAACTCTTGCCCAGAAACTTTCTATTATCCTTAAACCACCTGAACATTAATTAAGTGAAAACTAATAAAAAGAAAAAAAAATGTAAAAGGAAAGTGGTTGGACAGAGTAAGATGGACTTTATGAGAGGACTGGACAACAACTAAGCCAATTCTTCTATAGCAAATCAGATCTTGCTACATTATAGCCTATTACACCAAACCTTTCAACCAACACATGATATTCATCAGTTATAAATGGAACTTACTTTCATGCATTTTTCACCTCATCAACCACATTTTTTTATTTATAAGACAGCTAACAATTTTCATGATCAAAATTTTTTCCAAGTTATTCGGTGGCAATCTTTGAGTAGCATCTGCATAAAATTCAGAGCCATTTATAACAGCTTCTTTCAAACTTTACAATATTCGAAGAAGTCATTTTGTGCACAAAATCACATTACAAATTAGGCTAATAATAGAACTGCCATCCACTTATTCACGGCCAGTTGAGTTACTTCCATAACTCAGCTTCAACACTTGTAGCATGCGAGATATGTTGAAAACAGTCTATAATTCAATTTCCATTATGATCTCCAATAATAAATTCAACCCCTACTTAGATTACCTATCCAAGACCCATTCGTGTTTATTTTCAACTAATCACATTGAGGGGTACTTCATTTCACTGGAACAATCGATGGAGAATGTCAAATTTTCTCTTATGTTTTACCCATAATTCTATTTCTTAAGGAGGTTCTATAAAAATAAAAATAAAAAACAATAGTATTTCCATTAGCCATAGTTTCCACAAAGCAAGAACCAAGGAATTTTTGGACTTTAAACACCATTCCTTACTATTGAGATTCCCAAAAATGTGGTCTCTACAATTGTAGAGAAGCTAGGTAGAGTGTTAATGGAATAGTAGAGTTCACTCCATTGCACAGCAAAGAGTGTTAATTAAACACCATTCATGATATAAGACTCTCTCACAAAATCTTATCTCTACAATTGAAGAAATAAATTTACTTAAAATTTTGATCTTTTTTTTGGTTTCATTTGTCAAACCATGATTTTAATGTTAGCTTTACATTGTTGTTGTAATTGAAAATAATTTCCTGTTTTATTTACCAGGAAAAGGAACCCAGAAAATTCAACAAGAAAAAGAAAAGAGCATAAGTATTTACTTGGTTCATTGAGGAGACGCTGAGTTTTCTGTTTAGATCAAAGATTAAGAAACAAAAATTAAGCATGAAACATTTACAAAATTCACACAAACAAACTCAGAACACTTAAAATAATTTGTTGAAGCTTTTGATTCATTAAAACCCAAAACAATTCAGCAACCAAATCAAACTCTAGAAACCCAAAAAAAAGAACACAAAATTTATGAGGCTTCTAATGAAGAAACCGAGAAGGATCAGAGTGAGACCGAAAAAGAACTCTAACTAACAAAATCAAAGAAAAAAAAAGAATCAAAGGCCATCACTTACCGTAAATAAGGAGGTTCAACGGGAAGGAAGATGAAGATGGTGAATGACTGCTTGATTTGTTGTCGACTAAGGAGCTAATTTCTCTAGGGTTTACTTTGGGAAAAATGTTAGGAAGAAATTGTCTATGAAAGTGAAAACTAGGAAGATGAGAGACGGGATATTTTGGTCCAAATAGGGAAAATGTTTTTACTCGGTGCCTTTGAATAGCTAATCAGACCCCAAGCCTCTGAATTACTATTACGGGCCGTACTGTAATAGGGGCTGATTCCATTCAACATGTAATAAGCTATTACTTTAAACCAAACAATTGCTTATGTGGCCCTATTGAATAAGGCTAGAATGCATAAGTTATTCCATCAAACCAAACATGCTGTAAAGCATTAATCTTCAACAAAGGTGCCATTTCTTTATAATTATTTAATTTTGTTGATGAAATAATGGACATCTCTCTACTCTTTTATCTCGATAAAATACTATTGAGCGTAGACCATATGTGTCTACTACATGGGAGGCCCAATGCCCAGGTATGTGTGTGCCCTATATACTTGTATATGTTATAGGGCACCAGAAAGTTAGTTTCAGTTTTTTTTTTAATGTTACTGCCGCAAGTCAAAAAGAAAGAAACACAGCTCTGTTCACCAGTTTGATTTTTGAAAAATGTTTAGTAGACTCAGGGTACGTTTGGTTCATTGTAATGGAATAGAGCTGTAATTGAATAGAACTGTAATGGAATAGAGTTGTAATCAGTAATTCAATTATTTGGCTGAATGGAATGGAATAGAGCTGTAATAGAATTCTTGTATTTGGTTGAATGGAATAGATGTTGTAATAGTATAAGGAAAAAGACTTAAATGACCAAAGTACCCTTAGCAAAAAATTTTTTTGGTAGATGATTATTGTTATTGTTATTAAATTTTAATAAAAATATTGTTAAATATATTTTATTAAAAAATAATAAATAATTTAGCCATATTTTAACATAATTATTGTTAAATATAATTTAATAAAAAATAATTTAATAACATTCTTAATATAATTATTATTAAATGAATTAAAAAATCATAATATATAATACTATAAAAATAATATATAATCTACTTTATTATTTTTAAACTGCAATACATATTTAATGTGCTAAAATATCATTAGTGAAACAAATAATTCAATTATTCTAAATAAAAAACAAAATATTAGAAGTAATAAATAACTTGAGAATTATATTTCACATCCAAGCATAATATTCCTACATTAACAAAAAGTTACATGATTTCATTAGTTTATATGTCATAATCCATATGTTATAAAATTTTACAACATCAAAAAGTTACAACATTGTAATGACATTCTATCATGTTATTATACCATCCAAATATTACAAACACAAAAAGTTACCAAAAAAATCATGAACACAACCATGATTTTTAATGGCTAGCAAGAAATCTTTTGACCCATTCCAATTGCACAGAAGAAGGTAAACTAAAGAAAATGAGCATTTGTGTTGGGATGATATGGAATTTTGCTCAATGCGTGATAGCGTTCATCCTCAGTTAAACCTTCTACTTCACATAATGTCGGATATAATTTTAAAGCACTTTCTTGAATGATCATTTCTGACTTTTGTTGAATTAGCGCTTCAGAGGCAATACTCTTACTAATTTCAAGGCCAACGGTCCGTATGTTTTCTGCCAATAAAGTGGCAGCACCATTAAATGAAGAAGAATCACTTGCATCAGAAATATTTTTTTTCTTCTTTGAAAATGTGGAATCATCTTGGTTTCTAGTTGGTTGCGGTTGTGTAACTGAAAGATCCATGTCATCAAAAGAAACATCAGCTTTGCATCCATGGAAATCCTTTCTTTCTTCATGAGTATTTGTAGTAGCTACATCCTCAACATCTATTTCTTCAATAATATCAACGGGTGTTTAAGCATCTTTCCCAATGGCTTGATCTTTTGCGTAGATCGCAGTAAGTTGATCATAATAAGGGAAATTACAATGTTTGAATTGAGCGACTTCTTTATGACTCTATAAAAATGAGGAATTCATATTAGATATAAGTTTAGTGAAAATAAGATAATAAAGACTTGAAATAATTCTTACATTTATATATGAATTCCACACCACGTCTTCAACAACAACAAACTGCCTATGCTCATCCCAACCAAAGCCGCTATTTTTTTTTCACTAAGCATATCATAAACGATTGACCAATCCCTTTTCAATGTCCTAATCCTCGATTCAAGATTAGGTTTAGCCTTCAACATGGCATGGGTTAAAACTTTTTCTAACATTTTTTCCAACTCATTTAAATAACCGACTTTAAATCTCGTATTTGCATTAAAGGTTCCAACATTGTGCAAGTCGACCATACAAGCAACCAACGCAGCAAATTCTTCTGGAACCCATTTCCTTTTGGTTCTTCGAGAATTTTGGGAAGAAACACTTGATTGTGAAAAACCTGACATAACTATCTTAAGAAAAAACACAAATTAAAATTAAGTTCAATATTATGCATCAAAAGGTCAACACTTTAAAAAATTATAACACATGATGAATCAAAAGAAAATAAATTATAATTCAACAAGTCTAGTACAATACAAAAAAACAATTCAAACACCACCAAAGTTTCATAAACTAGATACATGAAATAACATAAACAACTGAACATTTACTATTTTTACCCTAAACCTAACTAATTTCTAGATGCTTGCCATTCATCGAACATTTGGTTGACTAGTTCTATCCTCCAAGTAGCCCATGCATCTGATGGATGAATATTTACGATATTCGGTTCATCGTCATCTATCACATTACTAGGTAATCCTTCTCCCAACTCCGCTTTAATAGGATCCAGACTCATATAGGTTCGAATAAAATTATGGTGCAAACAACATGCAATAATGATTCTATTTTGCACCATCACAAGATAGAATGATGGACTCCTAAGTATTCCCCATCTAAGTTTTAATAACCCAAAACATCTTTCAATAACATTACGCGCTAAAGCATGTTTCATATTGAAAAATTCTTCCGGAGTACTCGGCTAATAACCTTGACACCACTCATCCAAATGATATCTTTATCCTCTAAAAGGCACAAAAAATCCCTTACAATTTGTGTATCTAGCATCAACTAGATAATAACAACCTATAAAAAGAAACTATTTATCATGGTTAATTTTCCAAAAAAGTATGATCTTAAAAATTAACTCAAATTCCTCTAATTTTGCACTTTACTATGAGGAACTTTTAGTCCATGTCTCTTATTAATGGCTTCTCGAAGAACTCGTCTATCAGCAACAGAACCTTCCCAACTAGGAAGAACATAAAAAATGCATATTAGGTGTATAAACACCTAATATATTGGTTGCTATATCACCTTTTCGAATTCAATATCTAGGTTTATCAAATGTTGGAACCCTAATCTTGATGTGGGTTCCATCTAAAGCACCTAAGCAAGTCTATATCACATGTATAAAACATTGGGTTAGGATACTATATTTAAGTCTAAATGAACTAAATTATGTATGAGCTATATGTAGAACTTACTCCAATACCTTGAACCATTTCCATATTGGGTCTGTAGAATTAGCTGTAATTGGCTCTGCCTTTTTAAATAACACATCTTGTAAGCGTATGACAGCATTTAAAACATTGTGAAATGATCTACTAACAGTTTTCCCGGACCTATTAAAGTGATGCTTGATAACTCGATTTTTAAGGTGATGAGAAATGATATGTAAAAACATTGTCACTTGCTCATCAACAAGCATGTTCCTTGATGACTTCAATCCTCCTAAAGTTTGTAACATCTCATGTAGTTTAAAAAAGGTAATTCTATTCATCCTAACTTATTCAATAAAGGTCTCGTCACTAGCATATACAAGTCTTTTCACATAATATTGTTTTGCATAAAAATCTAAAATATAAGATCTAATCCTTGGTCTATAAGTTGGTAGGCTATGGATGACACCCAATGTAACTAACAACCAACTCACACCTGTACACAATTGCAACCATATTGTCATAGTAAGACCAATTCTTTTACGCCTCTCACTTTGTACTATTAAAGGCAGACGATGTAACGCCTCAATTTTTCCTATTTTCTACTTTTTGCAAAATTGTGGTAATAATAATATCTGAATATGTTTTTGCATGAATTGGACATAAGTATGGTCTAGTTGAGTGAATACGTACCCTGGATGTGTATGGAGAGGTCCCAAGTTTAAGGGTTTTTATTAGAAGAAGCCTCATCCTTAGTTATTAGGCTTTTAAGTCAAAGTTGGTAAAAATATATCAGAATGGGCCTACTGGTCTAGTGGATAAGTAGAGTGTTGGTGTGAGGGAGGTCTTGCATTTGAGTCTGGAAGAAGGCAATGTTTTTGCTACCTTAGGCATGTGAGAGTTTGAAAGGATGAGGGATGTTGATAAAGGTTTAGGGTTTTGGGGAGAGTTAGTCAAGTTTAGTACTCTTTCTTTTTCCAAAAAATTTTTCCTTTCCTTTTCTCTTTTCTCCCTTTTCTCTCTTTGCTTCCACTTTCTTGCCGAGCTTCACTAAGAAATTCTCTATTTTTCCTTCTTGTTGCTTATTCGTTTACTTATTTTTCGTATCTTGCAAACGTGGTTGGTGGTTGCGTAGAATCAGTAGGTTTCGTTTTACTTATTTCTTTTATGTTTGGATTAAGTGTTAACAAGGGATCTGTTTTACCCTCGAATTAGGTGTAGACCAGGAGTTTGACGATAGGCTACGAAATTCTAAACGTTAGGAAATCTACTCGATACCAGTAAGATTGATTTCTTGATTCAGGATTTACTTAGTTTTGGTAAAATAGATTTAAGTGACTAAATTGGGGCTTCAAATTGTCAATTCTAGGTTTGGGAGTGCTCGAGGATCGTTTAAGTGTCAATCGAAACCAGGTGTGTACCCTTAACGCACTGAAATTACGTTTCGACGAAAGCTTAAAACGAAGTTGTTGATGCCACACGGGCGTGTGGTCTGCCCGTATGGAGGCCATGTGCGAGACATGGCCGTGTGGTCGACGAAATAGGCTGTGCGAGTGCCACACAACGCGACTGACACGGGCGTGTGATATCGGATACATGGCAAGCTTCATTGTTCTGTGACATGATAAACTGTATGTATGAGATAGCATGTTATTGATAGCATGTGTTAACACTGTCTTGATATGATCTGTTGACTGTACGAAAGCAAGCCATGACCTCATTTATGTTGCATTGCATTGGGTGGGGCTTGATTGTGGAGAGAAGGAAGACGGAAAGGCTTTTAGCCGTTTGACTGGTAGCTCTACTGCTTATTTATGATATGTGTCATTTTACGGTACTTCGAGGTGTGTAGGGTTGGATGGGTCGATTTTATCCCCATACTTGGTGTGTAGGGATGGGTGAGTTGATTTTATCCTCAAATGGTGTGTAGGGTGGTCGGAGATGGTGTGCAGGGTTGGTGGGCATGTATTGTACTGATTGATATGCATGCTTATCTGTATGGCCTAAGGCCCGAATGTATCTGATTCTGCTCTGAGTGGGCCAAGGCCTACACTGCAACTGTTAGGGGCTCAGGCTTAAATAATGCCTATTTCTGTTATATGCATGTATCCTTACTTTACTGTGGGGATGTACACACTGAGTTTGCGAAAACTCACCCTTTTATTTTATTTATTTGCCAGGTAATCTCCAACAGTAAATGGATTGGTGCTGCGGAGGGCTCGAGGGTGACCACTGATGGACTATTCTGGACTTTCTGTTTTAACACTGGTTATTTATTATTTCATTATTTTATTATTTTATTAGTTTATCATTTTATCATTTTACCATTTTATTAATTGGAATTGTTTTGTTTTATATTTAGAGTTATCAGTTTGATGTTTTTATTAATTTATAAATTGCGACACTCTAAATGCGTTTTAAACTTAATTTCAGATTTTTGTTTAATGAATGATTTCTAAACTTCAGCGATAAATGAAAGATAATCATTTGCACAAGATTTTGACATTCGAACTGGTTTCCAAAAACACTCTCATGTGACACCACCAGATTTGGTCATAATGTGTAGGCTGGGTTTGTGAAGTTACGGACGAGCCATTACTGCAAGATATTAAAGTATTTACATATCTTCAAATCGTAGTAAAAGGGTCACATTTCTCCAATACTAATTTCAATAACAGTAAAACAAAAATCAAAGAAATTTAATTTCCAAAGAACTTTCAGTGACTCAGTGAATACAAGATGCTCAACTCAGGGTGGAAGAAGCAATCAAACAAGCCAAATAAGAAGAGAAAGCAATAACAAATTGTCAAAGAAAAATGAACAATGCATATTAAGAATATTTACAAAGCACAAAATAGAAATTACAGCTAAATATAAGGGTCTATTTAGAATCTTTAAAAAAAATACATATTAAGAAAAATGAACAATACATTTTAAGAATCTTTAAAAAAAAATACCAAATAAATTCACTACTTTATCCTACAATGTGCTTGTTTTATGTTTTTATCTGTTTTTTGTGTTGTTTGTATTTCAGTTATTTTCCCTACCCTCCATCAATTCTTTTTATAATTACTATTTATTAGTCTTTTTACATTATTGTTTTTATACCATTTCTATTATTACTATTTAATCATTCATCTTTAAATAAAAAATACATCTAAATGTATTCAAATCAATATTTTTATTATTATAACAATAATATCAACTAAATTAAAACTTCATTATTAATTATTGTTATCAAATAGATACCATTATTGTTATTGAAAAAGAGAAAATAAAGTCAGTAAATACACAAAGCGATGATGTTAGATAATATGGAGCTCTCAATGCTGACATTCAATTACCTCTACATATAAATTTCAACTATTTAAATAAGAATAAAATTAAAATTTTAAAATTTATATCAAAATAAATCTCAAATAAAACCACATGCTAATTCTACTGTTATGATTAGGAGAAATCATAATTTTAAATTTATTAAACAAAACGTATCATTTATTGGAAACCGTTGGTTTCATAATAAATTGGTAAAGAAGTATTGGAACAGTTTTTAATAACCAGTCAATCAACCTCTTACGAAAGAACCACAGATAGAAATTACAACTCAAACAAAGTGACTCAAAAACATGAGGTAAAATAAGATAGTGTAACATTTAGACAGTAAGAAAAGAACCACAGATAAATAAAAAAAATAAGAGAGAGTGTAACATGAGGTAAAAGTAGCTGTTAGATTAGCCAAGGTGACTCAAAAATAGCTTCTTGAATAAAGATGTAGGATGAAAAGGAAAATTAAGAAGATAAATCTAACCTAAGAAATGGAATTGAAAAGAAAATACTTTGTCACAGTAAATATTTATTTTTTCATTAGCAATTCTTTTGTTCCATGATACCATAGAACAGGACCTCCCCTAATCTATCAATCACTGGTTCATATTGTTCATAGACAAACAATGCAGTGAAGGCGAAAACCATAGCTACAATATGGATTATTTCCAAAATGAATACTAGGATAAACCGAAAGAACTACTCATTTACTGGAAAAAGTAAATTGTTACTCACCAATGCCAACAAACACGGCCAAGGAATAAGATAAAGCCCACTTGGTGAAATAAAGAAAAATAGTAACCTGAATAAGTTAAATGCATTTTTCAAAGTTCAATGAATATGGAAGAAAAGCTTGCATATGTAAAGCCACAAAACTTAATATTATGCTCATAGTTGTGCATCATATGAACATTGACTGGCATGGTTATAATCAATCAAAAAAGTTTTGGACGTGCATAATTTGCATTTTTGAAACAAATCCACATTGATTTTTGAGAGAAGTTTATGTATGCTAGGATGATAAAAGAATCAAACCCATTTGTTAAAGGTCCAACCAAAACCAAATTTTTAAAGCAAACTAGAGGAAAAAGTATGGTTCAAAAACTTTTAATTGCATTTCTTGTCTCATATTGCAAGAAATCCAAGAATTTCTGGGGGCACTAGCACAAGCAAAAATGGTTGAAAAGTCTACTGTTTGAAAGAGAGTAAAACGACCCGAAATCCCAGGAGCTAATCCAAAATCACCTACTCGATTGACAGGCATAGCTTTTATAGCTGCTTTATCTGCCTGAAGTCGTGTAAACCAAAAATGAATTAACAAATAGGAAGCAAGACCTACTCCCTCCCATCCCAGGAATAATTGAAGAGAGTTATCTCCAGTCACCAACATTGGCATAAAAAAAGTAAGAATGGATAAATAACACATAAATCGAGGGCTATGCGGATCCTCGGACATATATGAAATGGAATAAATATGGACCAAGCTACTTATGGTTCCATATTTAATTGTTGAGTAAACCTCTTTGCCACTAAACGAGTACCGGACCCCTCCTATCAACCCCTTTAGAAAAGCCTAATTTTGATTGAAAACCAAGCAACTTACCACTACTTTTGAAAGTAAACATGGCTTACACAATTGAAAACCCATCTACTATATGTTTTAATAGTGTTTAATTGATTTAACATTAGCATATTTACGACTATAATTATAGGTTCACCAAAATAACCAATGCTTACACAATCCAAAACAACATCTACTATATCCTTTAATAGTACTTCTTTAGTAACCCAAACATGCTATTCAACATTTCCAAAATCGAACATACCCTAAGCAACAGTGCATTCCTCACTAGTGGCGCTGGCTTGGTTAGCTTGGCACTCGATACTTAAATAACGAAATTGAAGAAAACAATCAGAAATAGTAACCTTAAAAAACCCCTAAATAAAATTAACAAAAACTTAAAGAAAATCAAGATAAAAATACGCCTGTTTATTATATATACATGCATCCAACATAGGATTAACTCAATCATTCTAGGCCTAATTGATACACAGAATATTTCATTTAGGCATAATTTGCTGTGCTGGTTTTACAATTTGCTTTGCTAGTTTATATCCAAATACGAAAGGGGAAAAGAAAAGTTGAAAGAAGTGAAACAACTTTAACTAAAAAAAATCAGATAAAAAAAAGGAATCAAAGGCACTTACTGTAAATAATGAGGTTCACCTAGAATGAAGATAAAGATGAAGGGCGAATGGATGCTTGATTTGTCGTCGTTTAAGGAGTCGATTTCTAGGGTTCACTTTGGGTATAAATGTTGAGGTAGAAATCTAGAGTGAAAACGATGAAGAAGAGAGGCAGGCTATTTTGGTCTAAAAAAGTAAAAATGTTATTACGGGTGTGGCTTTGAATAGGAGTTTAGACCCCCAACCCTTGAATTTCTATTATAAGAGTTGAGGGAATAAAGGTGCAATAGAATTCTGTGGAATCACTTAAACAGTGAACCAATAACTGCATTACTGTAGGGCATAGAATAGTGATGAAATGGAGTAGCAATTCCATCGAACCAAACATACTCTCAAGGATTTTAATTGTAGGATTTTTCATGTATGTATGGTAGCTTTGAGTTTTTGTTTTCCAAGTAAGCTCATTTTTTTTTTTTGTGATATTTTCAAGTTTACTTAAAATTACATGTTGATAACCTTTGTTGAAATTATATACTTTTGTTGTAGCTTTGTTTTGTAATCTTGTAGCAAGACTTTTTAATATAATGGAACTTTTAGTGGACTTCCAAATCCTGTAACTTTTTCCCTTTACTTTAAAAGGGTTTTCCATATAAAAATTGTGTGTCTCACTTTATTATTATTTTTCTTATAGTATTATGGTTGGCTTGCCTTGATTGTTGACCAAACAAAATTAAAGATTTTCTATTTGTGAAGGTTTTGTATCGTCTTATTTTCTGCTATGCAAAAACCTAAGTTGAAAGCTGGTGAGAAGTAAGAATTTGAGCATCAACGGGTGTGTTGTTTTATTCAACAATTTATTGAAGAAAATGTCCACAACCACATTGATTAAGAGACATATGTAGGTACATGATAAACGATAAATTATACATATTTTTACCTCATGCTTAGCCTAATTTCTGTATGAATTATCATTGAATTTGTGGAAATTGGTGCTCCTAATCCTTCTATTTCATGTTTTATACCCAGGTGAGCTTAAGGAAGAGAAAAGAGCAAGGAACGGGCCAAAAACGGGTAAAATAGGCCCAATTCAATAAACGGCACTGCCTGAAAATTCACCACACGGCCGTGCCACACAGCCGTGCCACCTTGAGCTCGAACATGGCCTAACCCCGACGAGCACGGCCAGACCCCACGGCCGTGCCACCATCAACAGGCCCAACCACGACCTAGGCCTTGATCCACACGGGCGTGGCACACGGGCGTGTCCCTGTCATGAGGAAGTTTAATTTCATTCGGAAAAGGCTACTTAGGGGCTAAGAAAGACACTCCAAAGCTCTATATAAAGACCCTAGAGGGCAACTACTAAAAGATACTTTTCTCTTCTAAAAAGAGTGCTTTTCTTCCCTCGAAAAAGAGAGTAGAAGCAAGGAATTACTCCAAGGGAAGCCAATTGATTCATCCCAGAAGCTGAATTCTCCCTCAAGACTGAAGATCTCCCTTCAACTTCCTACAGGGGTTTTTGGGTTCTTTATGTTTTGTTATCTTTATTCTTCTGAGTTGTTTTCTTTTATAATTATAAACTAAATCCCCCAAATACTTGAGGGGGATGAAACCTAAGACAGATCTTGTTATTATTTTCTCTTGAATTATATGATAAATATTTGATTTGTTCTTAATTATGTTTTTAACTCTTAAATTGATATTTCCGGGATATTGATTTAAGTCGAATATGCTTATGTGGAGGAGCAAAAGTCCCTGCATAGGAGTAGATCTAACACAATTAAGCGGAGTTGATCGCAATCCTAGAGATAGGACGACGAAAATCTGCCGGATTAGGGTCAAACCTAATAAAGTAATCCATAGATCAAGTTAATACAACACTAGGGGTTTTAATTAGAAAGAGATTTCAATTAATCAACCTAGGGTTAGTTGTTTTTAGTCTCGAGAGAGATATTAACATAAGTTAGGGATTTCTACGGATCAAGTCAAGTGAATAAATCGTCTAGTTCAAGAGTTGATAACAAGTGAAGTCTAGGTGGATTCCCCCTTGATTCTCCCTTGAGTATTGTCCAAATCAATCAGTTTTCACTAAGAGTTTTTCCCCAATTCGCTTTTTGTGCATTCTTAGCTTAGTCTAATAATTAGTTTAGTTTAACATAAAAATCCCTTTTTATTCTTAGGTTAAATAATAGAAAGAAAGCTAGTACTAGTACTTTTGGTTCCCTTGGGTATGATATGTCAGTCTTGCCACTAAGCTATACTACTGTTCGATAGGTGCACTTGCCTTAAATCGTGATAATAGTTAGTTTTGGGTACGATCATAGTTTATAAATTTTATTACTTCATATCACGAATATCAGTATATTGCGGATCAAGCTTGAAAACCTGTATGCTTCGAAGTTCGCAATAATAGGTTGTCCATGCTTAGATGAATAATGATTATGAGTTACAAAAAAGGGATTTCTATTGCCAACCACTTGAATGAGTTTCCAGATTTGTTGATTCAACTACTTGGTATGGGAATTAAATCTAATAATGAGATTGTGAAGCTTTGATTGCTTACTACTTTATTGAACTCTTGGGTAACGTTTCGAGTTTCACTCATTAATTCTACTTCAAAGGGTATTATGACCTTGGCAGTTACTAAGAATGGTGTGTTGAACGAAGAGGTGAGAAGAATGTCTCACAATTTATAATCATATTTTGAGGTTTTAATTATTGAAAATAAGGGGAGAAACAAAGACAAATGTAAAAAAAGGTAGAGATAAAAGTCGAGGTAAGTCAAGATCAAGGTACAAGAATCTTGAGTGTCATCAAGAAGGGTCATATCAAGAAGTATTGCTACAAGTGGAAAGAGAGGATAGAGGTATGATGATAAACAAAAGAGAATGGGTAATGACAAATCCGAACGTGCTACTATTACTATTACTGATGATCTATTAGTCTTTTTTTATGAGAATTTGATCAACCTAGCATGCAATGAAACTAGTTGGTTGATAGATAGTGGTGTTTCACTTCATGTTGTTGGATAAATTCAATTTAGAAATTTGTTTTGTTACACAATGAAAAAAAAAAAATTCTAAAATTGAGTGGACGTGTTATTTATAACAATAAATCTTAATCAAATTAATACATGTGCTTTGAGTTAGGCAGTCTAATTAATTCCTAGCTTTCAACAAACACAATATTCTTTGCTATCCTCGAACTCCTGTTTGTTTAGAATGTGGGCTCCAACTCCTCAAACTAGTTGCACAAAATGAAAAACATTATTAATATTTAATGGGAACATTAATATATTTCAACGGTTTGAAATCGAAAAGATAAACTTTCTAAAAATCTAGAATTTATTTAGGAAAATAAATCTCACTATATTTTAATAGAGTATTAATGCTTTAATGGTGCGTGTTTGACCTAGCCAATGGTCCCTTTGTAAAGAGAAAAAAACACGAGTTCTAGTTGAATAAGGGTTAAAAAACTAATAATTTTTTAATAAAGAAACACAAATATTCTCCTTTGGGAATACATAGGGGTGATGACACCTAGTCTTTAGGATTAGGGTTGCTATCCACTTCAGTCATTGGGCTAGATATTTCATCTCACAATCCATACGATCTTAGGCGATTTCTTCATTTCAAATGTGTCTAAGTTAGCTAACTCTCGCAAAGTGAGAATTTTAGCAAAATTCTTCTAAGGCACCAAAATATAGTGGAAGAAATCTCAAAGATAAAAGAAGCTTGAAAGAGCAGAATAGCCATAGAAAAATAATTCACACAAGGTGTTTGAGTAAATGCTCTCAATATATTATTTAACTCAAAGAATAGGATACAATAGATGATTAAAAATGAGGAGAGACCCTCTATTTATAGTTGAGCTTCCTCAAAATCAACGGTATAGATTGAATCACATCAATGGAAGAGATTGAAGCCTATTTGTAACACCCTTACCCAAACTGTTTGTCGAATCCGGGTGCGAGCATCACAACTGAACTGGCTATACGTATTCATAATTCACTAAATTTAAGAGTCAAACTATATTTCTTATTTATTTACAAACTATACAAAAGTGCCTATAAAATTTAAAATAAAGATTTACTATCTCAACTCTGGTATCTGTAGAAGATATCTGATTACAACATATTCGTCCCATTGATGAAGTCTCTAAAGGTATCCCCATCCTATGTGCATAACTCTATTCTAATGATGTTTGCTATTTTCTTGATGCAATTAGGAAGGGTAGACTTCTGACCTCCTACAAAGTGAAAGGCAGTCATTCTTGCCAGGAAACACTGGTTGATTTTTCTATTTGATTTGGGTATTCTTTCTTCGTTTGGAAGGGTGATGGGTATTTTTTGTTTCTACCTTGAGTGTACTGTCATTTCTTTCTTCTCTTGATGGTTTTTTTTTTCATCTTATTGGGTGTGGAGTTGGTTATTAAGGGATTACTTTTCTTAGTTATTGGTGGATTAATCCATTTTCTTATGATGGCAGAGGAAATCAATGAGTTACTGGCTAGTATAACTTTCTCTAAAGATGAGTCAAAATGGGTGGTTAGTAAGACTAGATCAGACTCGGAGGCACAGAGTTATGAAGCGTGGGCTGCTGGAAAATTAATGTCAAAAGGAAAAGCCAATAAAAAGGCTATGTATCGGGTCTAAAATCCCTCTAGTTCACTAAAGAACCAGTGTATTTTGTGGCCATGATGGAGGGTATCTACGTTGTTAAGTTTAGAAATATTGAAGATAGGACAAGAATTCTTAACTTGGCACCGTGACTTTTCCATAATTGTCTCTTTGCTATGCTTCCTTATGTTCAAGGCTAGAAGATTGTTTTTCATATTGTTCCATTTTGGATACAAGTATACAGTATTCCCTTTGAACGAATGGATAGGCAAGTTGCTATTGATGTGAATGAGGTAGTAGAAGAGGTAGTAACGATCGATTGGAAGGACAGAGATAGTTGTTGGATTGAGTACTTAAAAGTAAAAGTTAACATCGACATATCCAAATCTCTGCAGAGGGTTGTTCACTAGGTTGGGAACAAGGGAACTAAAATTCTATGTGGGATTAAGTATGACAGACTTCCTACTTTTTGCTATAGTTGTGGTTGCATTGGGCATAGTACAGAGAAGTGCATTCGACAAAATCAAATACTAAATGCAGATAAGTCAAACTTTCAATATAGTAACTAGTTGAGGGTTCAGCTTAGCATGCAAAATTAGGCAAGAGGTAACTGGCGCAACGGTGTTGAAATCGTGGGAGGTGGAAATAAATCTTTAGAGGCTGATAATAGTAATGAAGACTTGACGGTGACAGAGATGGGATCGACGTCACAAAGGGAAAAGGAGAAGATGAAATATGGGGAAGAAAAGTCAGAGTCTTGCTCACTCATGGATAGACAATCGACTAGGGTTATAAATGATAGGGAAAATAAAAAAAAAGGAGAAAAAGAATGAGAGGAAGTAGTGGTGAAATTGCTGAAGAAAGCCCACTCAGAGTGGTTAGAAGGAAGCTCTCAGAGAATTTTTCACCTTTGAAGGCGGCAGCTGGCAATCAACCCACCCAAAATCATGAAAATTTTATGTTGGAATTGTTGTAGGATAGGGAACCCTGCGATAGTTCGTGAGTTGAAGCAACTGCTTGTTGTTAACAACCCCGATATTGTGTTCTTATGTGAAACCAAAATTTATTCTGTGAAAATTGAGAGTATTCGGGTTAAGTTTCGGATGGTTGGTTGCTTGGGGATTGATCCAGAGGGCTATAGGGGTGGGTTGGCTGTTATGTGGAAAGATGGGATTGAGGTGACCATCCAAAACTACTCTAGTCAACATATCGATTCATTGGTAAATTCTACAAGCCTTAGATTTACAGAGTCTATGGTTTTGCTGAGTAGAATCTTCATAGCCATTCTTAAGACCTTTTAAAAAGTATCATGGAATCTATTAAGGAATATTGGATTGTGAGAGGAGATTTTAACGCTATCCTTAGTGATTCTGAGAAATCCGAAGGCAGAAGAAAGCCTAGGGTCGATATGGAATACTTTCAAATAACTATTGAGGAGTTGGCCCTGGTGGACATTAAAACTGATAAAGGAAATCTAAGGTCATAAACCTAGGGATGAAGTGAAAGACCCAAGACTACTGTTTAAGTTTGAAGCTTGCTAGGCTTATGAGAAAAAAGGCTAAAGATCTTATCAAAAGAACTTAGGGCATTGATAATGATGTTATTAAGGGTATGGAAAGAGTGTGTTTTGTGTTTGAGGGTGGCAATATCATCATTTCAAAAGAATGGAAATTTGTATGCACCGATTGGTTGATTGGATTAATATACTTATTGATGGAATTTATATGGAGTTTAATATTGAAATATTAAAAGCATTCCAATCCGAGTTGAATCGCCTCTACATGGAAGAACAAATGTATTGGGCTCAAAGATCTCTGATTCAATAGCTAAGAGAAGGTGATAGGAATGCTCTATTTTTCCATGTACAGGCTTTAGGGAGATTCAAAAAGAATAAGATTGAGGGTTTGATGGACTTAGAGGGTAGTTGAGTACAAGACATTAATGAGATCTGTAATATTGCATGGAATTATTTTAGTAAGTTATTTAAGTCAGATACTCATGGTAATGAAGAGAGTTTTTAAAATCAAATTCTTAGAAGTATTACGCTTAATATAAATTGTATATTGGTGAAAAAAATCACTAGTGAGGAAATCCTTGAAGCCTTCAACCAAATGGACCATCGTAAGGTGCCTGGGATGGATGGGCTTTCAGATCTTTTCTTTAAAGAAAATTAGGAGGTTGTGGGAAAAGATGTGTTTTAGTTTTGTCATGATATTTTTAGTGGTACGAAGGACATTTTTGTTATTAATGATATAATGGTGGTTCTTATCTCTAAGGTTAAAGATCTGAAGGAAATGATGCAATTCCAGCCTATTAGCCTCTGTAGGGTCATTTTTAAAATGATCTCTAAAGTTCTTCCTAATAGATTAAAGCTTGTCCTTCCAAATTGCATTAGTCAAAACCATAGTGCCTTTGTTCTTGGTCGTATGATCATGATAATATTTTAATTGTTCATGAGTTGATGCACTATTTTCAGAGTTTGAAAAATATGTCGAATAAAGGTAGTGTAATTAAGCTAGATATGAGTAAAGCTTACGACCATGTGGAATAGAATTTTATTGAGAATGTGATGATCCGTATGGGTTTTTTGTTGATTGAAATGAGAAAGTTATGAGATGTGTTAGAACGGTTAGGTATATCGTTAGGTATATAGTTTTTTCTCGAATGTTATTTCATGCCCAAGAGAATGGTAATATTCGTGGGATTAGGGCTAGTCAAAATGGTCCATGTATTAATCATTTATTTTTTGCAGATAATACTCTTCTCTTTATTAGGAATAAAATGAAGGAGGTTGATACTTTTTTGGATATTCTTAGGAGTTTCGAAAAAGTGTTTGGGCAACAAATCAATCTTGCAAAATCAATGGTGCATTTTAGTCCGAATACCCACAGTAGTCAATGACAACTTTATGATGATTTGTTAGGCATACAGGTTGTGGAAAACTCGATTTCTACCTTGGTCTCCCACTTCCTATTGGCAAGAAGAAAATGAAAACGTCTCAAGATGTCCTTGACTGATTCTCAAACATGATTAAAAACTAGTCTAAAAGACTCTTATCCTATGATGGTAAGAAGGTGTCCATAAAATCCATTTTACAATCCTTACCAACTTACTCGATGTCTATTTTTCTTACTTTTGGGGTATTATAGAAGAGATGACTTCAAAAATTCAGAGAATATGATGGGCTAACAAGAATAAAGGGAGAGGTTAGGCTATGCTGGCATGGGATAAAGTCTACTTCCCCAATGGGATAGGTGATCTTGGTTTTAGGAAACTCATGTTGTTTAACTTAGCCCTTTTGGGGAGACAAGTTTGGCGCCTCTTCTCCCATAAAAATATGTTGCGCTACCATGTTTTAAGCTCTAAATATTTTCCTAATGGCGATATCTTCCATTCAAAGTGTATTGAAAAACCATCATTTACATGGTCAAGCATTTCTACGGCTGCTAAATCCCTCGAAGATGGCTCTGGTTGGCAAGTTGGCAATTGGAGATCTATAAGGATCAAAAGGGATAAATGGGGTTTCGAAGGTCTTAATGGTGACGTTATGTGTCTTTCTTCCTCAAAATTTTGAGAAACAGTTGTTTGTGATCTCTGGCTACCTAACTCATGTGCTTAGAATGTTAATAAGGTCTGTGAGCTCTATAGGGAGACAGTGGGTAACCATATCTGTGATCTTTCGATTATTCTAAATGGCTCTGACGGTCGAATAATTTGATTTCACAACACTAATGGAGTTTTTACAACAATCCGCCTACACTTTACTTCTCAAGCAGGTTGGTTATAGGCCTCACCATCTTTTTTAGAAAGTTGTCTGAAAAATGAAAGTCATCCCGAAGATTTCTTATTTTTTCCTGGAGAGTTGGCAATGAGATTCTTCCAACAAACGCTAAAATTGCTACAATCCAGTAAAATGTTGATCGAGGCTAGCCAATGTATGGGGCTAAAGTTGAAACCGTTATACACACCCTCAAGGACTATCCCAAATCCCATGCAATTCTCGCTTACGGTGGGCTCAACGGTAGGCTTCTTGATGGTGACTACACTTGTTGTATTGACTGGCTTGAAGATGCAATGCAATTACTCGAGAAAAAATCTTTTGAAGATTTCTTGACAACTTTATAGAATGTTTAGAATAGCTAGAATAGCTATATATTTTGTGGTAAGGATGAGGAAGCTACAACGGTGTGGGAAAGAGCAAAGGCCCTTAACGAAGATTTTTGCATTCACAACATGATTTTTAAACTGATTTTGCCATTGGTTTCCAAGTGTTAAAAGTGGGAGAAGTTACCAAATGGCTTTGTGAAGGTTAACGTGGATGTTGCATGCAGAAATAATAAGAGAGGTTATGGGATTATCATCCATGATAGTAACGACCTCATTATTGGTAGATAAGCGAGAGTAAAAGATGTCCAAATGAGACCCGAATGGACTGAGTTGTATGCACTTAGTGAAGGGGTACTCCTTGCCCTTGATCTTAACTTAGGCAATATCCTTTTTGAATCTAACTGTGCCAGCATGCTTAATCGTCTTCGAAAATGGCAGGATGACATCACTATTCTCGGTTTTCATGCTAAGGAAATTGATGGTCTGATAAAGCAATTCTCGAAGGTGCATGTTCATTGGATAATAAGAGTTGTAACAAAGTTACCGATGCACTTTGTAACTTTTCGCTTTTAAATAGGTGTTTTCTGTGTTTTGACATGGATTGCCCTAATTGTATCCATAACCTTGTAATTTTGGATTCTTCCTAATAAAATAAAGGTTGTGACCCCCAAGTCTCTTTTTGTCAAAAAAATCTATTCTAATGATAAGTCCTTGATTTTCACATGGTCTGGCTTGATCCCTCCCTGAGTCCCTTATATTGTGTATCCTGCAATCACAAAACAACCCTCGTAAGTTCAGATGAACTTAGTGAGTTTCTTTTTCATAAACACACCCTACCTTATCGGGGTTCAAATAATAATACTAATAGTAATAATGCAATGATTCCCTGCTTATTTGAGCATTTCTCATGAACCATCATAGTTGTGACAGCCTTAAAACGACCCTAGTCGGAATGTGGTTTTGGGACCACAAAACCGAGGCATAAAATATATTTAATATTCATTTTGATGCCTATAATATGTGTTAATTCATGTGTGACATGTTTGGTGTGTTGATTTAGAGTTATAAACTTGAATTTCACTAAAAAGGACCTAGTAGTGAACTTTGAAAATATGCTAGGCAAGTGTGTGATGACTAATAATTACATGCATGCAAAATAAGGGATTTGCATGTCAAATTACCCACTTTCATGATAGTGGATGGTAATGATGAGGTTTTGGCATTTTGTGATTTGTAGCTTAGTTAATTATTAATTTAATAAAAGAAATTAATATTTAGTTATCATAAAATAAAAGATTAAAATAATATTATGAAATGAAAAGATAAAAATTAATATTAGTAAATTGGGTGAAAAAAAAAAAGTGTTTCTTCTTTGTTCTCTCATTGCCGTGAATTGAGAAAGAAAGAAAGCTTTTGAAGCTTAAGGCATTTGGCTAGTGAGGGCATCAAATTAAGGTAAGGTTTCATGCATTTCTTTGGATTTCTTTGTGAAATTTGGTTGATAGTGAGGTTCTCTTCATGACCCATGTTTAAATTCTTTGAGGCTTGGATGTTTGAAGTTTTTGGCCTTGGTAAAATTTGTGAAAGATGGAAGCTTTGAAGTCATGAAGTTAGGAGTGTTTATGAGATGGACTTTAAGGTGCTAAATCCATGTAGGTTTAAGTTAAAAGACATGTATTAGTATAAAAATGATTTTTCTTTTTGTGCTCATGTGTGTGTGAATGGTAATAAAGTGCCGAATGTTCTTGTAAATTAAGCTTGAATTTATGGAATTGAGTGGTAAGCATAAATTTGTTTAAGTGAAGATGAGGCATGTATTCGGTCATGGTTCAGGTGTGCAAATTCATGTTAGATGATGTTTTTCTTTATGGAATGATAGGAATTGTTAAGTAAGTGCTTAATAGACATTGTAATGTTAAATGTATGAGCTTATAAGCTTGTAAGTTTGATTGTGAATTTATGCTTTGTGTGAGTAAATTGTTCAAAGGAACATTCGGCCATGGGGTACATTTATATTGTTGTAAATTGGAATTAGTGAGGTATGTCGATTTCGGTTAATTAATAATTGAATGAGTCCAAGACTTGTTGATTTTGGTAAATGGGTGTTTAAAGAAAAAAAAAATTTGAGTATTCGGCCATTATGGTATTGAGCTAAGCCTTGAATACTTAATGTCATAAATTGAAAGTAGTGAATTATATGATTAAAGAGGGACTTAGTTGCATCTTAGTAATTTGATGTTATTCCGGTCTTAAACAAGATGGTACAAGAGGTAGAGGATAAATTGAACTCAAAATCTATATGGACATAAGACCAAATTGATAATTGGCATTCGGCCAAGTGAAATTTATGAAAATTTTTGTATGTGTTTTGGGTTATACATTAGGGCTACATGTATAATCGGTCTTTAGGAAATTTTATGTATACAAATAGATTGTGGTCATTTGTTAAATATGTGAATAAGAACTCTAAAGAGTGAAATTGTATAAATCTGCTTGGTACAGCAGCAGTAACGTGTTTTGGAAAAATCACCATAAATTGTGGGAGATGAATTAGAAGCTGAATAAATTTTGTAATTAAAGCTTAATGAGTCTAGTTTCTTATAAAAGAAACTTACAAGCAATGGAATTGTCGATAAAGAGATTTTTAAAGTTGTGTGAGACAGTGTCAGAATGACTCCGAAATCCCCTGTTCTGTTTTTAGAAAATCACCATAAATTGTAAAAAAATTGTTATGAGACAAAATTTATATGCTTAGACTCCTTAATGAGTCTAGTTTCAAATGAAATAGGTGAGGACATATTTTGAATTCTGTACAAGGAGAAATTCGATTCGTAGTATGGGATGGTCAGTCTAGTCAAACAGTCAAATAGGGGAAACTTTAAGAAAATTCTGGTATTGATTGGCCAAACCAAAAATTATGAAAATTTTATGGATAGAAGATAAATGAGTCTATTTTCATGAAAAATTAATGGCACTTCATTTGGAGTTTCGTAGCTCCAGTTATGAGTAAATTATTGAATGCTGATCAGAAAATCAGCTTGTTGTGACTTATGATATGTATGTGAAATGATCGAATGTGCGTGTGTGTTTGCAATGAGAAGAATATGCATGTATTATTTGACTATAAGTGAAAATGATTCATTGAGAGGCTTGGATAAGGATTAATAGAATTAAATGTTTTATTTAGCTCAAGAGCATAGAGGGACGAGTTCGGATAAAGGGAAGGCTAAAGTGGTCGAATAGCCAACTCGTAATTTCTCGGGAAAGTTCAAGGTAAGTTTTGAGTAATCGAATTCGGTATTTAAGTTAAAATGCCATGACATACATGCTGATATTTTAACAATGTCCCATTAAGAAGGAAACCTTATTCATGTTTGCTATATAGCCGAATGGCTCATAGAGAAAAGGACCGAAATTGAGATTTGAAATGCATTGCTTATGTATGCTTGATCATTGGGCCGAAAGTCTAGAAAAGAAGAGTATACATGTATAAGATTTGAATTATATATATATTTATGATATAAAGTCGAGAAGCATGTTATATGTTTGTATGCAAATGAATTGATTGAATAACAAGTGCAATCTTGCTATGTGAAACTTGGCAACATGCGAATATATATATGTGTATGAGAATATGTGATGTGAATCCGGGATTAAGTCCCGCTGGCTATATGTAGAGATTATGTCCGGGTTAAGACCCGAAGGCTATATGCAGAGATGATGTCCGGGTTAAGACCCGAAGGCTATATGCGGAGATTATATCCGGGGTAGAGACCCGATGGCCATGTATAGAGTTTACCCGAGCTAAAGATCTCGATGATGATGAGAGTAAAGCCTAAGACTAATGGTCTTCAAGGTAACGATCGCTAATGAATTGCGCTGAAAGTGTTAAGTTGTACAGGTATGTACCCTTGGCTTATATGCAAGCTGGATTTTGGACCGAATACTAAGGTCATTATGTGATTTCTTATGTGTTCATGAAATGAGATTATTAATATGATCAAAGTACAATTGGCCTATGTGAAATGTTATGTGAATTTTTGTGACATGTATATGTTTACGCGAACTTACTATGAGTGAAAGCTATCCACTTTCGTATGTGATGTGAATGTATATGTTTGGAAAAAAAAAGAGGGTGACTTACCCAAAAGAAGAGGGAAACAAAGATACAAACAACTATGTTATAATCTAATGCTTTATCTGTTGACATTGCTTAAAACTTACTAAGCATTGTAATGCTTACTTCGTTTCTCTTGTTTCCTCTGTTTTATAGATCTCATTTTGGAAGCTACAGACTCGGGGATTGAAGCCTTAATCACCTACACTATCGCTGTTATTTTGGTACATTTGATGGTTATTTTGGGTCAATGGCATGTATAGGTTATTTTCTTTCGGTTGAATCAAACTTCATTTTGAGTTGTAAATATTTCTAGCCATGCGAAAATGGCTTGCTTAGTCTTCGAATTTGATTATATGTGTTGAAATGATTCTCATACGATTCGATGTTGTGGCATGATAATTAGTTAGTACCCAATATGCAATGACTTTTCTAATGTGATGTTTGGTTATTGAATTGTTCGATTTAGCCAAATTGTTAGTAGCCACAAGGTAGAGATTTGCTAGCATGCTTATAGAACGATTTTAATGAGATATGATGTTCTGACCGAACCGACCTACAAGTGTTATATTCAACTATAGAACTCAATGAATTCACGTCTAGCTTTGTAACTATGAACCTCGGTAGATTGTATTTAGATTTTGTAATACCTTAAACCCTAATCCGGCGACGGATAGGGGCGTAGGGTGTTACAATAGTGGACTTTTTCCCAGTCCCGATCTTAACTATTGGTAGATAGACTGTTGAGTAATTTCCTTCTAGCCATGTTACCGCCATCATCCAACCTTGATAGTTCCATTGAGTGTCCCGCTCTCTCTGCGAACTCTACCATTTACTTAATCCCTTTCTAGCTGTTGTCCCCAATGTGGGTATATTCTTTCCACCATTATGCCCTATTAATCAGGCCGGAATCCCAAGACTCTTGGGGCCTATTGTCAACCTCCTTTGTTCGTGGCAAACTCTTGCCTTAACTCAATTTCATGTAACTTACTCACCTTCCATCCTTTTGTACGACCAACCCAGTCCCACGCCACCTTGGTAGACTAGATCTTGCTTAGTTTAAATAATGATCAGATTTCTTATTCGAAATTTGCATTAGCGTAGCACATCCTCCTACTACGATCCACTAAGACCTCTAGTACTCAGCCGAGTGCCACTATACTACCATCTGAGTTCATGATCTCTTTTTTCTACTGCATTCCCTCATAATTCGCCATTTGGCGAATACTCCCTAATGGTTTCCCCTTCCGGAGGAATAGTCTTGACAGACATATCCATTATCTCATGCACTCTTCTTCTTCAATGAGTTCTATCTAACCCCTCCTTTATTTATAAATTGGCATGTGCTCTCATGTCAACCCCCTTAACATATAGGTTTCTCTGAGCGTACTCAGATTGGAGGATCTATATCTATGATCCTCAGTTCTACTAACCTTTGTTTGCCTTTAGACCAGACACTACTAATGCATCCATTTCCATGAATAGCCCAATTGGGTTTCCTTTCATGTACTTTACTGGCTTTTACAATTGATACATCTAGCAGTACTTTTCTCTTTTATACTTCCCCTTTTATCGACTAATTTCCTCAACTCGATAACTATTTGGTTCTTGTCCACATAATCAATCATTATCCTTCTAACCCATTTTTCCTTTTTTTTGTGAAATTCCTCACATTTACTATCCTAATTATCCATACAAGCTTACCATCCTGATGGAATACTCTATCCTTAACGTCCGTACAAACTCTACATGCTATAGTAGCCATGTTGTGGCTTTACTCTCCTGGTCTTATATTTGATATCATGACGAACTCCATTGGTTGCTATAGTTTAACTATGGTCATTCACTTTAGGGTTCTCGTGTTTAATGTCCCATTGGACTCTCTACGATGCCATAGTGTCTTTCAACTGTGGTATTACTTGTTCTACCACTAAGTTATCTCTTGATGCCATAACATCTTTTGGTTATGGTCTTACACATTATAACCTCATGTTTACTGTCTTAGTGGACTATTCTGTGTTCAACGTCCCTTCGAACTCGCAACGATGAAATAATGTCTTCAGCTATGGTCTTACTCATTTTATCATTAATTCAATCTCTTGGCGACATAGTATCTTTCAGCTATAGTCTTACACAATATAACCCCGTATTTATTTTCCAGATAGACTACTCTTTTAGTCATAGTTCAACTATGGTCTTACACCTTACGTTCTCTGTGTTTATTGCCTCAGCAGGTTATTAAGATGCCATAACATCTTTCAGTTATAATCTTAGTCCTGTGTACCCTGAAGCCATAACATCTCTCAGCGATGGTCTTACTCATTTATTTCATGACACTATAACATTTTTCAGCTATGGTTTTACTAAATTTTAAGCGTACAGCCTCTGACCGGTCCCATGGCCTAGTCATGATCATTTACTCACTCTCTCTGTCACATTCCATCCATTCCTCCATTCACCTTCCTATACTTTGATGCTCGAACACCGTAGTGTCCCCTTCACAAGGCTTGAAGCTTCCTTCATCACAGTTTGCACTCAACAATATCATGTAGTGATATATAACATAATTATCCTATTTCCCTTTCCTAACTTCATCTAACCTATCGTTCATCCCCTTTCATGATTTCCCTTTATCATGCATTCTAAACCAAAATGGTGGATACTCATAAACTTATGAAAGCGTGCATCATGTCTTTGCAATTTTGGGTTTGAGTGCAGAAACTCACCTCGTACACATTAGACTCTCTAGGTTAGTTTTTCCAAACGTTAGAGTTCCTATTTTCCTGACAGCTAAGCATGACAACCAAATCATGGGTTAAACTTAACAATCCTAGTTTAAAACTTGTTTTCTAGAAACATGCAAAACCCTTAGAAATGGTTTTTAGAAACTTTTAACTTTATTTCCAAATCTTACATACCGCGAAGGACTTAGAACCTTACTAGGTTACTAGTTTTTTTCTTTTTCCAACTTAACCCTCATAATATGATAATACTCTAGAATAACGTATTTTTATGTATTAATTGTGTATTTATTCTGCGTATGATCCTGCTAATTTGAGCTATTTATGATATTTTATCTTATAGGGACTCAATTGGGGGCAAAAGAGAAATTAATGGACAAAAGCGTGAAATTAAAGATAAAATGGGCCAATGTGTGACAAAGGGAAAAGTTGGTGCCAAAAGTGCAAGCATGGAGCACACAGGGTTGAAATGCAAAAGAAGAGATTTTATTCTATTAGACTCTATTTGATTCTATTAGGATAATTAATAGTAAGATAATTATTGGGGATTATTTAATTTTAGGATTTTATCTTTATTTATTTTCAATTAAATGTATTTATCTTTTGGGAGTTTAAGTAGGATTAGATAAGATTAGACTATCTCCCCTAGCACTATAAATAGAGGGTGAGGTGACTCAAAATTTATGCTTCTTTTTTCTGTAAACACTCCATTTCCCAAAAAAGCTCTTTTTTTATTCTCTCCATATTTTCTTCAATAAAAATCTCATTTCTATTATATTTATTTCTTTTCCAAAAATCATGAGCCACTAAAACCCATCTAGCCGAAGGTTGTCAAAAATCCCTAAAAATGGTTCTTGAGGCTTAGAATCCGCACTTAGCCTCCTCGTTGAGTATTCATCGTTTCTCCGCACTACGGGGCTGACGCTTTCGTCCATGTCCCTTAAGAAGTAAACTTTTCAACATATGCAAAGGCAACCGCTTTGTATGTTTTGGGAAGGTTGCACAGTCTATTCATTAACTTACTGCGTCAGAGGTTGGCGAGCCCAAGAGACAAAATGTCGTGGGATTCGCCATTGAGAAGCGTTGATCTAGCATAAGACGATCCCACAGAAGCAATTGTTGGCTGGAGTCAGGTTCCACTAAATCGTAAGTTTAAATCTTTGGAGCTGGTGGTCGTAGTCGTTCTCTTCCACTATAACTGGCTTATTCGGTTTGAGAAGGATCATCTAAAAGCCAAGGATTGAACTTAAGGCAGATCGAGACAATTGAAGGCTGGAATTTTCCCATAAGAATTTCTTTATCTCAACTCTATTTCTTATTTTTAATTTTCGCAATTCCAATTCGACTTCTTAATTTTGTTTTTATTTTATTTTCTTTTCTAGATCAAAACTTTTAATTCTACTATTTTTATTTTTCCAGGAACGTAGGTTTGCTTGGGCACGATTCTGCCTAGGATTTCGAGAAACAATCATTCGTATAATCCAGTCCCTGAGGATTCGACCCTACTTCCCTTTTACTGTTCTTTTTCATTATTTTGTAGGGAATAGGATATTTTTGGTGCTCTTAATGACCGTATCAAATTTTGGCGTCGTTACCGGGGAGTAGCAACATACTAATCTTGTTTTTTGCTTTCTATGACCAGATCTGCTCCATGTACTCTTGCGTTTGACTCAGAGATCGAAAAGACTGCGAAAGCTAATCACAAGGAAACAAAGTTAAGGAAAAAACATTCAGTGGTGGTTGGGACTCAAAGCAATCCACTGCTAGAAATCAGAATCGATGACGAAGTAGAGTCTAGGGTTTGCGAAAACCCTACTCGAACATTTGAAAGTGATAAGGTATAAGTCGATTCATCTAAAAAGGTTCTTGATGCCAGGGTTAACGAAAACACAAATCTGGCACAGTGACAAATGGCTCAAACAATTCGGCAACTGGCCGAAGCTCCGACAGAACAACCACCGTTTTGTATTGCGTATCCTAATGTAGATACTGATTTTGAATTAAAGTCAGGGTTAATTCAGTTGCTGCCAACTTTTCGAGGGTTACAAAATGAAAACCCTTATAAACATTTGAAGGAGTTTCATATGGTTTGCCTTAGTATGAAACCTCAAGGCGTAACTGAGGATCAAATTAAATTGCGTGCTTTCCCTTTTTCCCTAGCAGATTCAGCTAGGGAATGGTTATTTTATCTACCTCCTGGATCTATTACAACTTGGGCTGATTTGTCTCGTTTGTTTCTTAACAGGTTTTTTCCAACATCACGAGCAGCTAAGTTAAGGAGAGAAATCGTTGGAATAAGGCAAAAGGAATTAAAGACTCTTTACGATTATTGGGAGCAATTTAAGAAGTGATGTGCGAGCTGCCCACAACACGGTATAACTGAGCAATCTCTCCTCCAATACTTTTATGAAGGATTGAAACCAATGGAGATGAATATGGTACGTGCCGCTAGTGGAGGAGCATTGGTTAACATGACTCCTCAACTAGCAAGAGACTTGATCTCTACGATGGCTACAAATTCTCAACAGTTTCGAGTTAATCCCGAACCCCCTAGAAGGGTTCACCAGCTAAGTAATTCGACCTTAGAGGATAAAGTTGATAGAATTGCTAATATTTTGAATTCTCTTGTTGCAGAAAGAGCAAAACCAGCCCAGTTATACGGAATGTATGCTACACCTGAACATACAACTGATGCATGTCCCATTTTATATGATGATACTATGGCTCATTTAGATGCTGTGGGAAATTTCCTTGGGCCACCACAAAGGTGATACGACCCTACGCTAATACCTACAACCTAGGATGGAGGGACCATCCTAGCTTAAGTTATGGGGCCAACCCACGGTATAATCAGCCATACCAAAATTAGCTTCCACAACTGCCACGAGATTTGGGTAATTCTCTAGAAACTTTGGTCAATAAATTAGTAGCTAATATGCTTGATTTTCAGCAGAAAACTGAGGCATCTATAAGAGAATTGACTATATCAGTGGAGAAATTAAACTCTGAAGGGAAACTACCGTCACAAACAGAACCTAATCCAAGACAACATGCAAATGCAGTGACGCTGCGAAGCGGTAAGATGTTGGAACCTATTCCTGACATGAATCTTGACCAAGAAATTGCCCAGGAAAAACCCGAAAAAGACGAACAGGTTCGACCGAAACCTCCACTGCCTAAAACCCAACCTCCCATTCCAGAACGATTCAACCAGAGCCGAAAAGGTAAAGAGGACAAGGAGATCCTCGAAACATTTAAGAATGTCAAGATCAACATTCCGTTGTTGGATGCCATCAAGCAAATTTCGTGGTATGCTAAATTTCTTAAAGAGCTTTGCACCAACAAGCAAAAATTAACAGGTAATGAAAGGATGAATGCTGGTGAAAATGTGTTCGCAGTGTTACAGCGGAAAATGCAGGCAAAATGTAAGGATAGGGGCATGTTTGCAATACCATGCAAAATAGGTTATTTGGGAATTAAGAAGGCTATGTGTGATCTAGGAGCCTCCATAAATGTAATGCCATATTCTATTTATGAATCACTTAACGCAGGTTTTTTGACAAAAACAGGTGTTATCATTCAATTGGCAGACAGGTCCATTGTGCACCCCGAAAGAGTCCTCAAGGACGTGTTGGTAAAAGTTAACGAACTTATTTTCCCTACAGATTTTTATGTGATAAAAATAGAGAGGATAGTACCCCCGGATTTTCAGATCTCTTGTTGGGACGACCCTTCCTTAGTACGGCTAGTATTAAAATCGATGTTTGAAGAGGAACTCTCACGATGGAGTTTAATGGGGAGATCATAAAGTTTAATTTCTACGATGCCATTAGCCATCCAAGCGAAATCTTGAGCGTAAACCGTGTTGACATAATTGACTCTTTAGTGGAAGAAAATTTTGAGTCAATTTATGATGATAAATCTGAGCTTAATGAATTTGAATTTGTTAATGAGTTATTATCTCCAAGAACTAAACTTTTACCTTCTATTATACAGGCACCAGAGTTGAAGTTGAAACCGCTTCCTGAACATTTGAAATATGCATTTTTGGGGAAGAATAATACCCTACTAGTCATAGTCTCCAATAAACTCTCCACGCATGAAGAAGAAAGTTTGGTCCGAATACTAAAAAGTCATATCACGGACTTAAAAGGGATAAGCCATTCGACATGCACACACAGGATCTACTTGGAGGAAAACACAAAACCGAGGCGGGAAGTGCAAAGACGACTAAATCTGAATATGATGGAGGTGGTAAAGAAAGAGATAATCAAGCTATTGGATGCTGATGTAATCTACCCCATTTCAAATAGCAGATGGGTAAGTCCGATGCAAGTCGTGCCTAAGAAAATGGGCGTGACAGTAAAGAAAAATGCTGAAGGTGACTTGGTGCCAACCCGAGTACAAAATGGGTGGCGTGTCTGCATTGATTACAGGAACTTGAACTCTTACACTAGAAAAGATCATTTCCCTCTTCCTTTTATTGATCAAATGCTTGAAAGATTAGCTGGAAAAAACTCACTTTTGCTGTCTTGATTGATACTCAGGTTTTTTTCAAATTCCGGTCGCGCTAGAGGACCAAGAGAAGACCACTTTTACGTGCCCCTTTGGTACATTTGCGTATAGGAGGATGCCGTTTGGTCTATGCAATGCGCCAGCCACCTTCCAAAGATGCATGATGAGTATATTTTCTAAATATGTGGAAAAAATTGTCGAAGTTTTTGTGGATGATTTTACTGTATATGGGAATTATTTTGATGAATTCCTTAAAAACCTAATTATAATTTTGAGCAGGTGCATAGAATTCAATCTTGTCTTAAAACATGAAAAGTGTCATTTTATGGTACACAAGGGTTTAATTCTAGGTCACGTAGTTTCCTCTAGGGGAATTGAGGTCGATAAGGCCAAATTGACATTATAAATTTTTTGCCTTATCCCTCCACTGTGAGGGAAATTCGTTCTTTTCTTGGCCATGCAGGGTTCTATAGGTGCTTTATAAAGAATTTCTCGAAAGTAGAAGAACCATTGTGTGAGTTGTTGCAGAAAGACAAGAAGTTTGAGTTTGGCCAAAAGTGTAAAGAGGCTTTTGATACACTTAAACAGAAGTTGGTCTCCGCTCCTATAGTGCAACCGCCAAATTGGAAGTACCCGTTCGAAATTATGTGCGATGCGACTGAGCGCAGTGTAGGGGCTGTATTAGGGCAAAGGATAGACAAGGAACCTCATGTTATTTGTTATCCTTCAAAAACCCTAGACGCTGCACAGAGCAACTACACCACTACAGAAAAAGCACTCTTAGCCGTTGTATTTGCTTTAGATAAATTCTGACCTTATTTATTGGGTTCTAAAGTAATTATTTTTTCTGATCACGCAGCCTTTAGGTACTTGATCGCAAAGAATGAAGCAAAACCGAGGCTCATTAGGTAGATTTTGTTGCTCCAAGAGTTTGATATTGAGATTCGAGACAAAAGAGGATGAGAGAATTTAGTGGCTGACCACTTGAGCAGAATAAAAGTGCCTTTTGACGATATCCCTATTAAAGAAGAATTCCTTGATGAGAGCCTATTTTCAACTGAGGCACGTCTCCTATGGTATGCAGATATGGTAAACTTTCTAACCACAGGATCGTTACCCACTGAGTTAACACATTCCGTGAGTGATAAGCTCAAACGCGACACTCGATATTACATTTGGGATGACCCATACTTGTGGAAACACTATTCAGGCCAGATAATACGATGATATGTTCCAAAAACTAAGGTAACTTCTATCCTTAATTTTTGTCATGCTGAAGCTTGCAGAGGTTATTTTGGGCCTAAGCGAACTACTCACAAGGTGTTAGAATGTGGGCCATATTAGCCCACAATTTTTCGAGACGCATATAACTTTTGTAAGTCTTGCGATAGGTGCCAAAATACAGGTAACATCACTAAACGAAATCAAATGCCCCTATCCCCGATTCATGTATGTGAAATCTTTGATGTTTGGGGCATCGATTTCACGGGGCCGCTTATTTCTTCATTTAGCAATGTATATATAATTATTCCAGTAGACTATGTTTCTAAGTGGATAGAGGCAAAGCCTACTCGCAGTGGTAATGCCAAAACTGTTGTGGAGTTTCTAAAACGAACTATTTTTTCCAGATTTGGCACACCTCAAGCCCTAATCAGTGATCGTGGCACCCACTTTAGTAATAAAGTCATGGAGGCACTATTGTCAAAATATGAAGTTCATCACCGTATAGCTACAGGATACCATCCCCAAACGAATGGACAAGCCGAAGTCTCAAATAGGGAGATAAACATTATTTTTGAAAAACAGTTCGGCCCAACCAAAAAGATTGGAGTCTTCGGCTCAATGACGCACTTTGGGCCTATCGGACGGCATATAAAGGACCAATTGGAATGACCCCGTATCTACTTGTTTTTGGCAAAGCTTGCCATTTTTTGGTAGAATTAGAACATAAAGCCTATTAGGCGGTTTGACAATGTAACATGGAGTTAGACCCTGCAGGAAGGGCGAGGAAATTAGATATCCAAGAGTTGGAAGAAATCCGCAATGATGCCTACGAGAATGCTCGCATTTATAAAGACAAGACCAAGTTGTTTAAGAAAATAGCTCAGAAGCATTTTTCGGTAGGACAAAGAGTTTTACTTTATAACTCCGTGTTGAAATTATTCTCAGGTAAGCTTCAGTTACGATGGCAAGGACCCTTTATTGTTACCAAAGTATTCCCTCATGGTGCGGTTGAAATAGAAAGTGAAGAATCGAGAAAGTGGTTTGATAAACGATAAATTATACATATTTTTACTTCATATTTAGCCTATATTTTGGATGAATTATTATCAATTTTGTGAGAATTGGTGCTCTTAATCTTTCTTTTTCATATCTTATACTCAAGAGAGCATAGGGAAGAGAAAAGAACGGAAAATGGACCAAAAACAAGGAAATGGGCCAAAATGTGAAAATGACACAGCCCAAAGAGTCACCAAACGGTCGTGACACACAAGGTCCAATACGGCCCAGCCCCAACAAGCACTGCCAGGCTACACGACTGTGCCACCCTCAACAAGCCCACACGGCCTCTTGTCGAAACCACACGGGTGTGGCACACGGACGTGTTCCTGTCATGAAGAAGTTCAATTTCACTCGGATTTGGATACTTAGAGGCTAAGAAAGGCATCCCAAAGCTTTATATAAAGACCCTAGGAGGCAACTTCAAGGGTGTGCTTATTTTCCCGCTAAGGGAACACTTCTTTTCCCCTAAAAGGAACGCCTTCTTTCTGCCAACACAAGAAATGGAAGCAAGGGATCACTCCAGGGGAAGCCGATCAGAAGCCAGGAATTCTACATCAAGACAGAGGATCTTCCTAAATTCCTTTAGGGGTTTTTAGGTTCTTTATGTTTTGTTATTTTATATCTTCTAAGATGTTTTCTTTCTTAATTATGAACTAAACCTCTCAAATACTTAAGGGGGATGAAACCTAAGATAGATCTTATTATTATTTATTCCTGAATTATATGATAAATACTTGAATTGTTCTTAATTATGTTTTCTTCATTCTTGATTTAATAATCCTAGGTATTAATTCAAGAAGCTGATGTACTTAGGCAGAGGAGCAAAAGTCCCTATTTTAAGAGTAGATCTACCATAATTAAGCGGAGTTGCATGCAACCCTAGACATAGGGCGACATAAATCTACCAGATTAAGGTCAAACCTAATAAGGAGATCCATAGATCGAATTAATGCAACCTAGGGGTATTAACTAGAAAGAAACCTTAGTTAAATAACCCTAGGATTAGTTGTTCTTATCCTCGACGGAGGTATTAACCTAGGTTAGGGATCTCTACGGATCAAGTCAAGTGAAGAAATCGTCTAGTTCAAGAAATCAATGACAAGTGAAGTCTAGGTGGATTCTCCATTGAGTATTGCCCATATCAATCAGCTTTTCCCGAAAGTTTTCCCCAATTTACTCTTTGTGCACTTTTAGTTTAGTTTAGAATTAGTTTCACACAAACCCCCTTTATTTTTAGGCTAGATAATAGAAAGGAAGTAAGTACTAGTACTTTTGGTTCCCTTGGGTACGGTAACTCGGTCTTGCCGCTAAACTATACTACTATTCGATAGGTGCGCTTACATTTAAATCGTGATATTAGTTAGTTTTTGGTGTGATCAGTTTTTATAAATTTTATTACTTAATATCGCGAGTATCAAGTTTTTGGAGCCGTTGCCGGGGAACTAAAATATTACGAAAACTCGATTTTTATTACTTTAGCCATTACTATATATATTATTATTTATTTATTTTTATTTACTGTTATTTATTTTCTTTTCTTTTTTCTTTTACTAGGTATCTCTAGTTTATGACTAGAAGAAACCCTGCAGGACCACTACTTTTTGACGAAAACTTAGAAGCTACAGTCTGCAGAACTCGCAGAGAAATCAGAAGAAGCTTACATTATATAGAGCAAGATCAAAACCAAGAATCAGAACAGGAACAAAAACTTACTGAAGAGATGGACGCAAATCAAAACATTCCACCACCTCCAGCATTACCTGCAGAACCAGATGAAGTGCCTCATACTATGTATGATTATGCTAAATCTAGTTTGGCTAGTACTCAAACTAGCATTATTAGACCTGCTATTGCTGCTAATAATTTTGAACTAAAACCTAACACTATTCAGATGATTCAGCAATTTGTGCAGTTTGATGGTTTACAGGATGAAGATCCCAACTCACATTTAGCCAACTTTTTGGAACTTTGTGATACTTTTAAAATTAATGGCGTTTCTGATGATGCTATTTGTCTAAGGCTATTTCCATTCTCTTTGAGAAATAAAGCAAAACAATGGTTGAATTCTTTACCACGAGGCTCAATCACTACATGGGAACAGATGACAGAAAATTTTTTACTTAAATATTTTTCTCTAGCTAAAACAGCTAAATTACGAAACAATATCTCTTCTTTTGTGCAGATGGATTTAGAAACACTTTACGATGCTTGGGAGAGATACAAAGATCTTTTGTGAAGATGCACTCATCATGGCCTACCTTTATGGCCACAAGTTCAAACCTTTCACAACTATTTGAACCCATCGACGAGACAGATGATTGATGCAGCCGCAGGAGGAACAATCAACAACAAAACACCAGAAGCAGCTTATGAATTTATTGAAGAGATGTCACTGAATAACTATCAGTGGTAGGTCATGAGGACAAAACTGACGAAAGCTGCTGAAGTTTATAATATTAATGCTGTCACCATGCTTACTAACCAAGTAGAACTTTTAAATAAAAATTTTGATAATTTTGTTCGTTCTACGCAGACACAGCTAGTGATGCAGTGTGACGCAACTCAGGGAAATATGTTCACTCTAGACTACTCATCCTAAGGCCATAGCACAGAAACCGAGCAAGCTAATTATATGGGTAACAATTTTAGATCTCAAAATAATCCCTATAGTAACACATATAATGCAGGTTGGCAGAACCACCCCAATTTTTCTTATGGAGGACAAGGGAGTCAAAGACAACAACCCCCTCAGGGATTTCAGCAGCCACCGCCGCAACAGGAGAAAAAGCCCAATCTTGAAGAGATGTTTACAAAATTCATGGCCATGTCAGAAACCCATTTTCAGAACACCGAAATGGCATTAAAGAACCAGCAAGCATCAATCAAAGGCCTTGAGAATCAAATTGGTCAACTCGCCAAGTTAATATCAGAAAGACCACAATGTGGACTTCCAAGTAACACTGAGACCAATCCTAAAGAGCAACTACATGCCATGAATACAAAAGATGAGGAGGCATTAACCAAAGACGACCCAAAGTTATGAAAGGAACCTAAGGTGAGTAAAGGTAAGATAGAGGTAAGCAACAACAAGCCAGACATCAACGAACACAAGCCTCGTATACCATACCCAATAGCGCTATAGAAAGACCGCACAGATGAGCAATTTGGTAAGTTTCTTAAACTGTTAAAAAAATTACACATGAACTTACCATTTGTTGAAGCAATCTTGCAGATGCCAAACGCTGTTAAATTCTTAAAAGATCTCTAGACAAACAAGCGGAAGCTAGATGAGAAACCCCATGTGGAATTAAACGCAGTCTACTCAGCTATTCTACAAAATAAACTGCCGACTAAATTAAAAGATCGAGGGAGTTTCACTATCCAATGTTTACTTGGTAGCTTAGATGAAAAAAATGCTTTAGCTGATCTAGGGGCTAGCATAAATGTCATGCCTTATAAATTGTTTAAATAACTAGGTCTCGAGAACCTTAAGAAAACCAAGATGAGCATTCAACTAGCTGGCAAAACTATTAGGGCACCTAAGGGAATAATTGAATATGTACTCATCAAAATCGATAAATTTATATTCCCAGTTGACTTTGTTATTTTAGACATTGATGAGGATAGCAATGTACCCTTAATTCTAGGGCAACCTTTTTTAGCAACTGCTAGAACTAAAATTGATTTAGAAACAGGTGAACTCACATTACGAGTAGGTGATGATAAAATCACCTTACGAGCTCACAACTTAATTAAAACTGTAGACTAGAATAAAGTTTTGAGTCCCTGTAAAAACACTAAATTCACCATTCAACCTTCTGTCCAGGATACCCTCTACATGGAGGCAACCGACCAACAGGTAAGTCCATCCAAAGGAGATGCACCTGAAAAGAGAATGCTTCAGATCAAAGAACTTGATGAGCGGCTGAACTATCATGAGAAACCCAATATATGCCACACCAACCCAGAGTTTCACCAAGACAACCTTCCGAAACAAATAAATCAGTTCAAGATAGGGGATAAGGTAACCTTAAGGGATGACGATCCTCGAACCTTAAATTCAAAAGAACACACAAGTGACACACCTTACTTCACGGTAATAAAAAAATTTCCTTACAGAACAGTCGAGATAAATCATGAGTCACTCGGCATTTTCAAGGTAAATCAAACCCGACTCAAACGTTATTTTGATATTGCAATTGAAAACAAGACGGAAGAGTATCAGCTCTTCAAGCTACCATGAACACACAAAGCTCGAATAGAGTCAAGCTTAGACTATAAATAAGCGCTTCTCGGGAGGCAACCAACCTAGTACCTTTTCTTTTCTTTTAATTTTAGTCTTTTTATACAGCAACTAACCCTTTTTAATGCAGGAATTTAGGACCACATGGCCTGGCACACGGGCGTGTCTAAGGCCGTGTGACACTTCAAAACGGAGACACGATCGTGCATCTAGGCCGTGTAAAGATTTTCCCAAAGCACGGGCTGTTGACAAATCGCCACAGCCGTGTGAAATGGCCGTGGCAACCTTTCAACTTAGACACGGGCTTGCATAACTCTACACACCTGTGTCCCCAAGCCGTGGCCAACACTGTCAAATTAGACATGGCCGTGTGACGTCCTACACGACCGTGTGAAAAGCGAAGCCCCATCACAAACGGCTGTGTAACCTATCACACGACCGTGTGAAAAATGAACACAATCACAAACGGCCGTGCGAGACGGCTAGCATGGGCGTGTGCCTTGATTCAGGCACGCCAAAACCACTGAAATTCGAAAAACAAGGGCAAAATTCGAGTTACATGGGCGTGTGCCCTGCCCGTGTGACCCAAAAACTATAAATAAGGGGCCACTATTCATTTTCCCCTTCACTCAAACCCTAAATCCTCCCACCCAAACTCTTCCCCAACCTCCCTAAAACCTCACCACTAGTGTCTATAGTGTTCCACGACCGTGCCGCCTCACCTACGACCGTGCGCCGTCTCACACCTCTCCCATTTGGTTCTATTTCCTCATTTTCATTTACAATTTTTTACTATTTTATTTTTAGTTTTATTTTATCTTCAATATTATGAATATATTTAGATTCAAGCATAGAATTAGTTACACTAGATAAATAATTTAGAATGTTATTTTATGATTTCATCACATTTGATTGTCATTTTTCATGCATTTAGTATAATACATACCCATATTGCTTATTTTTTATATCAAAAATTAGAATGAATAATTAGGTTAGTCCCTATTTTATTTTTAGGCACATTGTCATATTTACTAGTCTTATAATTTTTTATTCCATTCCATTCTAGGATTAATGTTTATTTTCGTGTTATTTAGGCATTATGTCGACATCACGCGGAAAGAGAGCTGCTGCCCCACCTTCGAAGAAACGAAAGGGGCCAGGTGGTTCATCCTCGAGGCCTACCTCCGAGACTCGTCACCCGTGCATATAATTTACCCAGGACTCCCAAGAGGAGTTATTTCAGATACTGAGAGAACGTACATTAAGCGCATGTCGATGCATCGATTAGGATGATTTAGAACAAGTCGAGTTTACAGACTCGGTCCTGGCCCTACTGATGACGGATCCGTGGGAGCAGTTCTTCCGAATCATTGAGCCCACTTACCTTGAACTCACTCTAGAGTTCTGCTCTACCTTCCATCATCAGACCGTCATGAGCCAGTTTGACGATCCTGGCACGATACTGCTTCGCTTAGGAGGTCGCTTAGGAGGTCGTGTACGCCACTTTAGTGTACCAGATTTTGGCTCAGCTTTTGGCCTCTACACAAAGCAATTCATGGAAGAGAAAGACTTTCCTACGCTTTCTCGACGCATCCACCTCAAACCCGTAGATTGTTGGCACAACATCGCCCCTGGCTATCCCTCCTACGACCCTAGTCGTACTAAGGCGACCGCTCTCCCCCCGCCATTGAGGTACCTTCATGCTCTTCTCGCACATACTTTGACAGGTAGACGGAAGAGCACCGACGTCGTCAACACTCATGATGCTTATTTTTTATGGAGCATGGCGAATGCGCATGCCATCGACCTCGCCTACTTTATCGCGCACGCCATGCAACACCAGACAGAGAGGCACCGCAAAGGCGTCATATCCATGGGTCCGTACATCACACGCCTAGCCCGTCACTTTGGGCTCCTCAATACATCGGCCCAGACATCCTCCTTTACACTTATCGACCAGACGTCCCCTTAGGGCATCCAGATCATGCACCACATGAGGATGATTGAGCGGAGACTAGGAGGCAACCCCTTTCAGTACTGATGAACGATAAATTATACATATTTTTACCTCATGTTTAGCCTATATTTTGGATGAATTATTATTAATTTTGTGAGAATTGGTGCTCTTAATCCTTCTATTTCATATATTATACTCAGGAGAGCATAGGGAAGAGAAGAGAACAGAAAATGGACCAAAAACCGGAGAAAATGGGCCAAAATGTGAAAATGCATAGCCCAAGAAGTAACCACACGGCCGTAGCACACGACCGTGCCACATGAAGATCACACGGTCTAGCCCCCGACAAGCACGGCCAGGCTACATGACCGTGCCTCCACCGATAGAATCATACGGCCTCTTGCCGAAATTACACGGGTGTGGCACACGGGCATGTTCTAGTCGTGAGGAAGAGGAATTTCACTCAGATTTGAATACTTAAAGGCTAAGAAAGGCTCCCCAAAACTCTTTATAAAGACACTAGGAGGCAACTCTAAGGATGTGCTTGATTTCCCCCTGCCAAGGGTACTCTTTTCCCTAAAGTGGGGAGTCGTCTCTCTGCCAACACGAAGAGTGAAAGCTAGGAATTACTCCAAGGGAAGCCGATTGATTCATCCCAGAAGCCGGAATTCTGCATCAAGACAGAAGATCTCCCTAAATTCCTTCAGGGGTTTTTAGTTTCTTATGTTTTGTTGTTTTATTTCTTCTGAGATGTTTTATTCTTTAATTATAAACTAAACCCCTCAAATACTTGAAGGGGATGAAGCTTAAGACAAATCTTGTTATTATTTATTCTTGAGTTATATGATAAATACTTGAGTTGTTCTTAATTATGTGTGCTTAATTCTTGATTTAATAATCCTGGGTATTACTTCAAGAATTAGATGTGCTTAGAGCAGAGGAGCAAAAGTCCCTGTGATAAGAGTAGATCTACCATAATTAAGCGGAGTTGCATGCAACCCTAGACATAGGGTGACATAAATCTGCCGGATTAGGGTCAAACCTAATATGAAGAGCCATAGATTGAATTAATGCAACCTAGGGTGTTAATTAATAAAGGAACTTTAGTTAACAACCCAGGCCTAGTTGCTCTTCGCCTCGACGGAGGGTTTAGCATAAATTAAGGATCTCTACGGATCAAGTTAAGTGAATAAATCGTCTAGCTCAAGAACCAATAACAAGTGAAGTCTAGGTGGATTCTCCCTTAAGTATTGCTTATATCAATTAGCTTTTCCCTAAAGTTTTCCCCAATTTACTTTTTGTGCACTTTTAGTTAGTTTTAGAATTAGTTTAAATCAACTCTCTTTATTTTTAGGCTAGATAATAGAAAGGAAGTAACTATTAGTACTTTTAGTTCCCTTGGGTACAATACCTTGGTCTTGCCACTAAACTATACTACTGTTCGACAGGTGCGCTTGCCTTTAACATCGTGATATTAGTTAGTTTTGGTGTGATCAGTTTTATAAATTTTATTACTTAATATCGCGAGTCGTTATCAAGTATCGACTCATCTAGGAGGGCGAGGATCCCGAGGACATTCCTGATGATGCCCCACCACCACCACCGGAGGAGGATGCACCAGCCGAGCTGCCACTACCCCGCAGACCAGTTCATGCGGTAGCTTTCTATGCTGACCTATCTGAGCGCTTTTCACAGTTTGAGCAGCAATACTTCCAGTGCTTCGATCATATCGACGTGACTTTATAGTAGATATGCCAGCATCTCCACATCACGCCACCACCACCACCGCGTGATCCATCCGAGGATTAGATATTTCTATTCCTCTTATGTTTATTTTTATCTTAGTTTTTATTTTTCACATTGATTTTTATTTTTCCTTTATTTCTAACTTTAGTTTCCTTTTTATTTTGAATTTTATTTTTATTTTTATTATGTTTAATCCTTTTTAATCATTAGTACTTTTAGAACTTAGTTTATTATTTTTCTATCTTTCATATCGGCCAATCCCTAACGAGTACTCTCTATTAATCCAAAATTCCCACGACTAATTAATATTTTCGCAGTTTCAAAAAAGAGCTCTACAAGCTCACATTCACATAGAAATGGGAACACCCCGCCACAACCACCGACTCTTCCAATTTATGTCTCACAAATTTATCCTAAATTCAGGGAGTTTCAATTCTCTCCCTATCTTATGATATTATGCTTCTCTTGCTATTTGTGTATCTTTGTACATTGAGGGCAATGTACATCTTAAGTGTGGGGGAAACTTACTTTAAATCTTTATATTATCTGTGAAATCCTTGAAATTTTCTTTAACTTTATGCATTGTTCCCAAACCTGCATTATCTTCAGTCTCCTAATAGGAATTAATTCTGATTGATTTATAATTTCTATTGATAAGTTGAGAATTAAGACATAGGTGCTTGTACTTTGATCATTCAAACTTTAAAACATTAGGGAATCAAGTATGATAAGTTGAAATTTTTGAGAACCCCATTTTTTGCATAAGTAATTTTCCTTGATTTTAAGTATTGTCTTGAGATTTGAAATTCACAGGATTGACATCAAAAGCCATAATTCTGGTGAGATTTTGAGCCTTTTGAGCATACACTCTTTCGTGCTCACTTTTATTGTTGCTTTGAGTGAGTCAACACTGATTTGTTATTCTAGAACTTGCTTTGATTATACATGTCAAGACCACATCATTGATTTGATATACCTAGATGATAAAGGCACTTAAGATTTAACCCACTTACTCCACAAAGGCCTACCTCCATAAATTAACCCCTAGTAAACCCCTTTGAGCCTAACAACCCATTCTTTGACTTACCTTCTAATTATTAACCAATAACCTATTTTTTGTTGAATCTCATTCAATTACTTTGACCCCTATTTTTGTCAAGATTTAAGTCGAATTATTATCTAACTTTATTCTCTTTTCCAGTTTGTAAAAGTTGTAAATATTCAAGTTATTTGACTTGAATTGTTCTTAAAAAAAATGTGTATATACAGTTAAATTCAGTTATAATATGTAATAGTTCAAAAGTTTTTTGCATATTTTAAGGCTACCAAGGCATAAATGAAGTTATCATAAGGATTAGCCCTAGAAATATGTTCCAAGTGATAGAGATTTTTCTAGCTAGATAATTTTTCTGTTCAATTTCGATTCTAACCCTCTTTTGCAGCCTGTGACAACACCCCTAACCAAGCCCCGTTACAACCACTACAAGACCTTTTGATCGATGTGTCATATCAATTTATAGTGGTGGAGATGTGATTTTCTTGCAAGCCTATGGTAATAGCTTTTCAGGTTGACTAGAGAGTGCTTAATTCTTGAACCCTAAACACTTTGAGTAGACAGAGTGAATCTTTAGTGAGGATGTCAACTCCTGTTAATTAAGATGGAGAGATAATTACTTAGGAGAAGGGAGAAAACTTATGTTCAATGATAAAATTCTTAACTTAGAGTGATTGAGTCTTTAATGTTCTTTTGATTGAAATTTTATTGTATGATTACCTGTGGATTAGTTTGAAACATTATTGATAAAGATTGTAAGTTGAGAAGAATGATTCTTTATTAGGGATTGAGATTTTGCTTGAGGACAACCAAAGGCTTAAGTGTGGGGGTATTTGATAAACGATAAATTATACATATTTTTACCTCATGTTTAGCCTATATTTTGGATGAATTATTATCAATTTTATGAGAATTGGTGCTCTTAATCTTTCTTTTTCATATCTTATACTCAGGAGAGCATAATGAAGAGAAAAGAACGAAAAATGAACCAAAAATGAGGAAAATGGGCCAAAATGTGAAAACGACACGGCCTAAAGAGTCACCACACGGCCGTGGCACACGGTCGTGCCACACAAGGTCCAACACGGCCCAGCCCCGACAAGCACGGCCAGGCTACACGACCGTGCCACCCTTAACAGGCCCACACGGCCTCTTGTCGAAACCACACGGGTGTGTCCCTGTCGTGAGGAAGTTCAATTTCACTCGGATTTGGATACTTAGAGGCTAAGAAAGGCATCCCAAAGCTCTATATAAAGACCCTAGGAGGCAACTTCAAGGGTGTGCTTATTTTCCCGCTAAGGGAACACTTCTTTTCTCCCAAAATGAGCGCCTTCTTTCTACCGACACAAGGAGTGGAAGCAAGGGATCACTCCAGGGGAAGCCGATCAGAAGCTAGGAATTCTACATCAAGACAGAGGATCTCCCTAAATTCTTTCAGGGTTTTTGGGTTTTTTATGTTTTGTTATTTTATATCTTCTGAGATGTTTTCTTTCTTAATTATGAACTAAACCTCTCAAATACTTGAGGGGGATGAAACCTAAGACAGATCTTGTTATTATTTATTCTTGAATTATATGATAAATACTTAAATTGTTCTTAATTATGTGTTATTCATTCTTGATTTAATAATCCTAGGTATTAATTCAAGAAACTAATGTGCTTAGGCAGAGGAGCAAAAGTCCCTATTTTAAGAGTAGATCTACCATAATTAAACAGAGTTGCATGCAACCCTAGACATAAGGTGACATAAATCTGCCGAATTAGGGTCAAACCTAATAGGGGGATCTATAGATCGAATTAATGCAACCTAGGGATGTTAACTAGAAAGAAACCTTAGTTAAACAACCCTAGGATTTGTTGTTTTTATCCTCGACGGAGGTATTAACATAGGTTAGGGATCTCTACGGATCAAGTCAAGTGAAGAAATCGTCTAGTTCAAGAAGTCAATAACAAGTGAAGTCTAGGTGGATTCTCCCTTGAGTATTACCCATATCAATCAGCTTTTCCCGAAAGTTTTCCCCAGTTTACTCTTTGTGCACTTTTAGTTTAGTTTAGAATTAGTTTCACACAAACCCCCTTTATTTTTAGGCTAGATAATAGAAAGGAAGTAAGTACTAGTACTTTTGGTTCCCTTGGGTACGATAACTCTGTCTTGCCGCTAAACTATACTACTATTCGATAGGTGCGCTTGCCTTTAAATCGTGATATTAGTTAGTTTTTGGTGTGATCAGTTTTTATAAATTTTATTACTTAATATCGTGAGTATCACAGTTCATAGTCAATGGCCAGCGGTTGAAGCCGTTTTACAAGAATTTTCAAGCTCACTCGATTGAAAAGATTTATTTAGAGCCACATAGAACCAGTTAAGTCGTCGAGCTAATGACGTTAAACAAGCGCATGTTGGGAGGCAACCTAATCTTTATTTTTATTTTTATTATTATTTATTATTTTCTTTTCTTTTCTTTTCTTTTTAATTTCTTTTCTTTTTATTTTATTTAAATATTAATAAATTTCTCTTCTTTCATCTAGGTGAAATGGAGCGAAAATACGAAAAAAAAAAAGAGACAGAAAGTGTGAACCAAAACAGCCCTATCCATGGTACCAAAAAGCCTCTATTCCAGATTCTATTCCAGCCCAGAATACCATATTCCTGCAGTCAAATAGTCTTATTCCAACCCTAGAATCCCTAAAACCTGTAGCCAAACACCCCTTTTCAACAAATAAAACCCCCAAACCTTACATTTTTTTTCCCAAATTTCATTTCCCTTCTCCATAGCCGCCGACTCCTTTCTCCTCCACCACTCATCGTCATTTTGTTGCCGACCATAGTACATACTCGAAGCCGTGCCTCCACTGAGCCTCTCTTTACCATCAACTCGCGCCGTCACCTCCTCTACGCCCCTAAAACAATTGATTTGGCCGACGCATCCTCTCCTTCTCCATCACCGCCGCAACATTCGACCTCCCCTTCCTCCTCTTCTTCCATGACCACGCCACAAGCCGCCGAGCCCTTCACATCGTCCCCTTCATGCGCAAGCCCTCCGACTACTGCGTCATCCTCTCCTTCGCGAGCAACCACCGCATCGACAGATGCGCCATACACACCTACGCCATCCCTTTCACACCGTTCATCTTCTCCTCCACACGGCGGCCAAGCATCGTCGTTCTCCACCCCTTTACGTGTCGACTGCGTGTTATTCCTCCCACCACTGCCACTGATGGAACGGGCCACAATGCCGCCACACCAACTGTCGCATCGGCCTCATCGCCGTCTAGCACGCTTTGCGACCCAAATAGTAGAAGTGACCACGGACTTCTCCTCTAACACGGCTGCCGATTCACATGTTGACTCCTCCACCGCCACTAACGAGAACTGCCTAATGCCCTCTCGTGGCCGTACCTACCGTTCTCACGTCAATATCTTACCCCCAGAGGCCCATTTGCACGGTAACCTTACTTTTACTTCTGATACTGATCGAAACAAGTATGATTTTCTTCGACATAAAACTATAATACCTTGTAAATGCCTATCAATACCTATTTTGGCTGCCTTGCATATTGAAACTACTGTTACAGAATATTTCAAGAATATTGGCTGCATTGGAAATTTTGATGTAACTCATTGTGCCTATTATGAACTTGTTTTAGAATTTTATTCTACTTTTCAATTCCGTCGGCATGGTCACATTTCGTTAGACACATCGGATGTTGTCAAATTCAGGTTATTGGGTACCATGCATAGCTTATCTCTTATTGAATTTAATATTGCCTTATCTTTCGTGACTGAAAATTATGCTATGTCTCTAGATTTTTAGAATAGTTTGTGTATATTTCCTAATGATTTTAGGGCCATCAAGGCCTTTGCTTTGTTAACCAATAATGTCGAATCTGTGTATAGCCCAAAAGCATCAAAAGATTTATGGTTTCGCGACCTTGCTTTGTGTTACTTACACCGTTGTCTAGCTTATAAGTTTTCCGGCCGTCGAGATGCTCCGGCCACCGTCTCAAAGAAGAAATTATTCTTTTTATGGTGTATGTATACCGGTCGTCTGGTTAATTTGGGTTATTGGTTTGCACTTCAATTTGAGCATGTTATCAAAGCTAAGTGCCCTCTAATTTTAGGTTCGCTTATTACATAGCTGTTGTTTTCTCTGCATGGTTCTAACGCTCTTATTTTAGAATTATATGTTGCTTGTCAGGCCGATCCTTTAGATGCTCGATGCCTCGACTCAATAGGGCTACTTCTTGGCACTCCGTCATCTTTCCGCTTTGTCCCTCCTGGTGTTCATTCCACACCATCCGAACGAGTCTTTCGACAGTAAAATTAAAATGAAGCACTAGTACCCACTCAAGCCCAACCTCCTTCAACTATTGAGTAACGCTTAGAGCGCATTGAGGCTCGACTTGACACTTTTGGCCAGCAACTAACCGAACTCATTGCCATGCTCTGTAATCGACAGTAGCTACACGGGGAGTTTTTCTAAACTTTTCTACCTATTTATTTCTTTTGTGTCCACATTGGGGACAATGTGCTTTAAGTAGGGGGAGGTAGTCTTCGTATTCCTGTCATCTTCTTATGTGATTTTGGTTATTATTGTTGCTGCTGTGTTTATTTGTGTTTGCTGCTTGAGGCTCTATTTTGTCCATTTTTTTTTAGAATATCCTGCCTCTTTTCATGCCCAAGATTTTTACTAGGAATTGCCTATTGTTTGACCTACAAGCATGATTCTTGCTTTCTGAGGAAGTTACGATTTTTTTCCATAATTGATGTCATCTCCGCTGTTTTATTTTTATTAGGCTAAAAATAATTATGATGAATAAAGCTAACTCTATCTTGCTTTTCGTAAAATTGATCAAGTTTAATGCAAAGCGGACATCTAATATAATTGCATGCTTAAATTATTTTCATGATTATTAGGTGGTTACTGAAACTTATTTTTGACACTTGATTATTTCTCCTAAGTCCTCCAAAATTAAAATTTCATGTAAATTTTGTTTAATGATAATAAATGTTTCCATGGTTATAAGTGCAGCTTAGAACGTGACTGACTGTATAACTGGGGTAGGGTGCTTGGGTTGTCATTCTACTTCGTGTCAAAAGGTTGAGTGACGTGATAGGTAAAACTCTGCTAACCAAGGTTATGAGTGCAGCTCAGAACGTGACTGACTGAGTAACCGGGGTAGGGTGCTTGGGTTGTCATTCTACTTCACGTCAAAAGGTTGTGTGACGTGATGGGTAAAACTCTGCTACCCAAAAATAAATAATTTTTAGAAGCATGTTGGGCTGAGTAACCGAGGTGGGGTGCTTGGCTGTCATCTCTCTTCGCGTCAAAAGGTTCAATATATTCCTAAGTAAATAAATAATAACAAACAAAAAAATATAAATAATAAAATAATAAAAAAAGAAAAAGAAAAATAGTACTAATAAAATTGCAGTTGGGGACTAAAGGAGGAAATAAATAGGGTATCTTGGTAGGTTTGGTAATTTACCTAAATAGCATGAAATAATTCAAGACGATTTTAATTTTTGTGTGTATTAATTGGAATACTTTTTCTGTTTCACTTAAAGCAAGCTTAGAGTTCTCTTTATTTTTCATATGCATTTTTAACTAATTTTTATGAAACTTTGGAGTGGTATTTCTTTTATGGCAGAATCTAACTTTCACAGTAGAGCATGGGCTAAGTAGGGGGAATTTGATAATACTCTAGAGTAACGTATTTTTATGTATTAATTGTGTAATTTTTTTGAGTATGATCCTGCTAATTTGAGCTATTTATGATATTTTATCTTATAGGGACTCAATTGGGGGCAAAAGCGAAATTAATGGACAAAAGCGTGAAATTAAAGATAAAATGGGCCAATGTGCGACAAAGGGAAAAGTTGGTGCCAAAAGTGCAAGCATGGAGCACATAGGGGTTGAAATGCAAAAGAAGAGATTTTATTCTATTAGACTCTATTTTAATTATATTAGGATAATTAATATTAAGATAATTATTAGGGGTTATTTAATTTTAGGATTTTATCTTTATTTATTTTCAATTAAATGTATTTATTTTTTGGGAGTTTAAGTAGAATTAGATAGGATTAGACTATCTCTCCTAGCACTATAAATAGGGGGTGAGGTGACTCAAAATTTATGCTTTGTTTTTCTGTAAACACTCCATTTCCCAAAAAAACTCTTTTTTTGTTCTCTCCATATTTTCTTCAATAAAAATCACATTTCTATTATATTTATTTCTTTCCCAAAAATCATGAGCCACTAAAACCCATCTAGCCGAAGGTTGTCGAAAATCCCCAAAAAGGGTTCTTGAGGCTTAGAATCCGCACTTAGCCTCCTCGCTGAGTATTCATCGTTTCTCCGCACTACGGGGCTGACGCTTCCGTCCATGTCCCTTAAGAAGTAAACTTTTCAACGTATGTAAAGGCGGCCGCTTTGTATGTTTTGGGAAGGTTGCACAGTCTGTTCGTTAACTTACAGCATCAGAGGTTGGCGAGCCCAAGAGACAAACTGGCGTGGGATTCGTCATTGAGAAGCGTTGATCTAGCATAAGACGATCCCACAAAAGCGGTTGTTGGCTAGAGTCAGGTTCCACTAAATCGTAAGTCTAAATCTTTGGAGCTGGTGGTCATAGGCATCCTCTTCCACTATAACTGGCTTATTCGGCTTGAGAAGGATCATCTAAAAGCCAAGGATTGAACCCAAGGTAGATCGAGACAAATGGAGGCTAGAATTTTCCCATAAGAATTTCTTTATCTCAACTCTATTTCTTATTTTTAATTTTCGCAATTTCAATTTGACTTCTTAATTCTGTTTTTATTTTATTTTTGTTTCCAGATCAAAACTTTTAATTCTGCTATTTTTATTTTTCCAGGAACGCAGGTTTTCTTAGGCACGATTCTGCCAAGGATTTCGAGAAACAAGCATTCGTATAATCCAGTCCCTGAGGATTCGACCCTACTTCCCCTTTACTGTTCTTTTTCATTATTTTGTAGGGAATAGGATATTTTTAGTGCTCTCAACGACCACATCATAATCATCGCTCCATGCAGAGCTTTCCAACACCATTGCTTCCTCGGAGCAACCATAGAAGATGAAGAAGAGGAGATAATGAAATAGACTGAGAGGAATCCGTCTGAGGATTTATTTCTCAACTATTTAAAACCCTTTATACACGATCTCCAACCGTATATCAACCATTCATCCATAATCACTTTGTTTTCCACTAAGAGACCGACTGGTTCTAATTCAACCTAACTAGACTTGGTTTTCAACCATATCCCATTTCGTTCCTAATTTTTCTTGGTTTTTGAATAGAGACCGCCAATTTGCAGTCTGTTTCAATTTAACCGCTAAATGTTCTAAATTTCCGAGTTTAAAGGATTTCAGGTGTGACAACTCTCCCACAAAAAAAAAAAGATTAAATTTCAGGTGAAAAAATCTATTAATAAAATTTTATTAAATGGAAATAATCTTCAGATTAGAATTAAAGATATCAATTCAATAAACTATTAAGTTTCCAAATTAAAAATTCTACTATGAATTTGGAATATCATAAACTTAATTGATTACTTGAATTTAATAACTCATGATAAATTAATTAATTAATTAATTAAATATGATAACTCATATTAAACTTTATAATTAACCATATGAAAGAATGTAAAATAAAAGATGCATAAAAGTAATAATGTATGCACATGTTATATATAAGTTTGTTGATTTAATTCTCAGTTTTTTATTTTTTAAACATAAATTTTATTTTTTTATTTGATAGAAATTCATGATATAAATTTTATAATAAATTTAGAATGATTATCATTTTATAACTAACATACTTTCATAAGTGAATAATAATTATCTCTATAACAAGCAAAATGGATTGGGAAAGATAGTTTGCGAAAAGCACTGATTCTGTCATGGTAATAAGTAAGTATTATTATTTTAAGTATAAAAGAGCCCCCAACTTGGACAGAGTTGAATATGCTTGAAATCAAACAACAAATTTATTGCATGTCGCTTCTTTCAACTGACTGCATGAATTAGGATGTTTTTTCTTTCATTAAAGTTTTTAATCTTGACCTTTTAGCTGATTATGAAATTTGGATTTCTTTTATTAGCATCTACGTTCGGTTTATAACAATTTTGTCTCGTTAATTTTTGCTTGTAAATAAATAATTAAAAAAATATATACACAAGTTTTTTTCGTAATTTTATTGTTCATTTTTGCTATAAAGAAAATGAATGTGTTTTCTCGTAAATATATATTACCTGAGTAAAATATATACTCAATTTTATATGTTATATTTGACCTTTTGTTAAGTATACAAGCCTTTCTAAGTGTTCTCCTATGGAGTTAATTAAACTAAAATTCAATTAACCATGCAGGTAACAATGGAAATTAGTTGAGAGAAAGTCCATACTAATTGATATCGAAAAATTTGAAGATTAAGGACTAAAATGAAATTATAATAAAGAGTTAGGAGAAATGGATGAAACTACCCAATTTAAAATACATGACAACATTCTTCGTAATTGATTCTTATTTGCAAAATCAGTATGTATAACAATCTCAAAGGCCCCATTTTTTTTTCCCCAAAAAATTTAATTCTTCAGTTCTTTATCATCAGAAGCTGGTTTAAAGGCACTGTTTAAAATGGAGAAAGGCAAAGAAGACTGAAGTAATGAACTTCCCGTTTGAGAACTTGAAGATGCCAGTCCATTGAAGTAGCTTGATGAACATGATGATTGACCTTTCTCATTTTGAGAAACTATGGCCTGCATCAATTTCTGACCAAAATGCTGAGCTTTTTGATCAGTTTGGTCCCCAGATTTTGCACTGTTACAAACCATAGATGAAATTGCAGCAGCTATTACTGATCTGAAGCTTGGGTCTGATGTGATTACCTTCGTTAAGGTTTCTGTCAAAGACTGTTGAGAATCTCCCCCTTGCTGATTATTTCCCGTTAAAGACTGGTAAATCTGGTTTTGGGACTCGTTTCCAAGGATTGAGTTACCAGGCTGAGTTTGATAATATGGCACTGCACCAAAACCAGGATAGCCATTGCCCCAAACTGCAGGCAAAATGTTGGATTCTGATGAAGAAAAGTTGAGACTTGTTGGAGGAAATCTGGGAAAGCTTGTAGGGAAGCTGTTGAAATAATTAGATGAAGATGAAGGGGAATGGGAAGGGGAAGGGGTAAGGTCTAGAGTAATTGTTGGGGACAAAGATGATGAGGTTGAGTTGGGTAAATAGAACTGTCTTGTTGCGGAATTATGATGGTGGTTAAAGTTTAATCCATTGAGCCCTGGTTGAGATGTTGAAGAGCCAGAAAACATCATGGAAGCGGCTGCTGAGGTGGTGGAAGCCATTGCAGTCGCTGAAACTGGAAGTGGGTGATTGTGATTCCCTTCATAAGTTGTAATTAAGATTGACATATCCTCGGCACATCTTTGCACCTACATATATATCACCAAGTTTTATCCCTTAAACCTAAATTTCATCCGAAAAAAGTCTAGTTTCGGTCGAAGAAGAAATCTTTACCTGCTTTCTAACTGGACAACCTGATGCAACTGTGCAACGATAGTAAGCTCTGGGGCATGGATTTCCTTTCGAAATTTTCTGCCCATATTTCCTCCATTGGCATCCATCGTTCATCTGTAATGGAACTAATGAATTATACTCAATCATAAAAAAGAAACAAAAATGATGGAAAGCCTTTTACAAGTAGTGCAATACTAACAGTTGGTGCATCACATCTAGCTCTCACAGAAACCCTAGCTCTCTTTACATGGTTTTGTTGATCTTCATCTCCATTTCTACTTGTTGTCTTTTGAATCTTGTTTGGGGGCCATGTTTCTGCAGCACCATCATCTTCCTTCACTTGATCTTCTGAACTCTTTTGAGGGCTTGACAATTGAAATTTAGAGTCTAATCCAAGAGTTAAACCGGCTTTGATCTCTGGGTCATCTTTACTTTTGATTGAGCTTGTTGTTTTCTCATCTTTTACAAACTCCATTGGAGTAGTTCTTCCGAGGGAAAGTGAAACAAGTTCAGGTTCTACAATAACTGGTTCATCATTATGATCCGAAGAAATTGATGAACATTTCGATTTCTGGACAGCTCCTTGTTGAAGGATTTCACAGAAACTTAATTGAAGAGACTTGTAATTCTCCTGGATCTTCTCCAACATATTCTTTAATCTTTCATTTTCTTCCATCACCTCACCCATCTCAGCTTTTGCAGATTCAAGTTCATCCTCCTAATCCATGTAAGTATATATAATCGTTAATTAAACTAGAATGTATGATTGATTTAATGTACAAATCCATATTAATTGCTCACTGCAACTACCCAAAACTTTTGTAATTAACTTTTATAGATCTAAACACCAAATTTTGCAAAAATTTTATAAGATAAATAAATAAATAAATAAATAAAAAGTGTCAGCTACACGTATGAGAGAGGTCAACGAGCATTTAATGCAAACATCTACCTCCTTGCTATCCACCAAGTCTTCATGGCTAGGTGATGATGAATTCAAATCAGCATTTTCATGTAGTTTTCTTCTATTTTCAGTCTAATGCACAAAGAATTGAAGAAAGAATCCATTAGCAACTTTTATCATAATTCATAAACCTTTCAGGAACCACAAACTAGACCCTGATTGTGAGAAATTGACACCCAATTCTCATAAATATAAGAATAAATCAAACCAGTTAAATAAGGATCACTGAATATGTATATATATTGTCTATACCTTCTTAGCTTCTGGACTGCAATCTTCTTGATGGCATGCAATGACTTGAGCAATATCGGCATCTGTTGTAGGCATTTTCATCAACAAAACCTCCATTGTTAATTTGGGAGGATAAAGAAAAGCTTGCCTTCAACTCTTCTTTTATCTCAATTTATATATATATATATATATATATATATTTCTTATATGAAAAACCTTCCCCTTCTTATAATACAATCAAAACACAGTTGGCTTTCAAACAAAATTCAACTATGCTTAGTGGTCATCTATCAATTCTTACACAGGCAAACACAAATGTCAACACCCCAACCACACTTCCAAACAGTATTTATTCCTTTTTTTCTCTATATATTAAAAAAAAAAAGTGAAGAAATCAACTTCAACGTTCAAGAATTCAGAATTTAGACAAAGAGAAAATGATTTTGAAATGAAAAAGAGAGAGAGCTAAAATTGCGGCCAATACCCCCATTATTTTTATATATATTTGAAGTTTGAGTTTAGGGTAAAGAAAGAGAGAGAGGACATCACATGGGGTTAACAGTCAAAGTTGAGTGGATAGGCAGCCATGGTTTCTTGGGCGGTGAGGTTTCAAGGAAGGATCAAAGTTTCAACGGTTGATGGTGGTGGTCTAGTTGTGGCCTTTGTTTTCGTTGTCAAGTTCCCGGTCAATACGCTTGCTTAACACGGATTCACACTCCGTCCCATATGCCATTTTGACCTTTTTGCCTCTTTATATTTTATATTTCTATATATATATATATATATATATATATATAAGCTACTTCTTAAAAGTCGCTAGCAAAGCTTCAACTTGATCAAGATTTAGGTGTATATATAGAAAATTTTCAATGCATTAAAACAACTTTTAATAATTAAATTTATACAATGTATTCTGCAACTCCTATTAGATGTAGCAGAAAAAATTCAACTACAAACTATTGTTTTTTGAACAAATCAACAACAACATATTAAATAAGTATGTAAAAAGATACTTTTATGTTAAGTCAAGTACGTAAAATTTATCTCTTTTCCTTTTCTTTTTTTTAGTACAATAGATGAAAAGTTTTCGATCAACTTGCCGGTTAAGAGTTTATATTATGTTAACATAAGAAGATATGAACATATACAAGTTGGCCAACTGCTGAAAAAGCTTGATTGAAATCTTAATTATAGTGTAAAAAACTAATAAAAAATTTCTCCTAAGACAGATTTCAACATGTGTTATTGAAATCAATAAAACATTAATATTACTAATTAATCAAAGCTTTATTTTAATATAAATTTTAAATTTTAATTGTATTATGCATATTTTATTATCTCCATCAATTGTATATGTTGTATATTGATAATGTTATTAATTGAGATGGTGTCAAAAGTCAGCTCGACACTAATTCAAGATTGATGACAACACAATGATAAACAATTGTAATGCATTTAGTATTTTTATCATGGTGTATTTACGTGTTTAAATTTTATTTTACTCACAATTTAATCTATTTTCATTTTAATATTGTACATATTTCATCCGTTATTATTAATTAGTTTCAAACCGTACATTGCATTATTTATTATATGTTATATTTGAACACACATATGTGTTGTAATTATGTAGTTTCAACGCGTATACAGTGTGATTGTATTTCTAGTATAAATAATGTTCTTGATTGAGTTGATATCACAAGTAAACTCGATACTAACTAATGATTGATGATAGCATCATAATAAACAATTGTACTCATTTAGTATTCTTAATATGATGTATTTATGTGTTTAAATTTCATTTTCTTCACAATTTAATATAATTTTTTTTTCATTTTAATATCAAATATATTGCATGTATTATTATTAATTAGTTTCAAATTATATATTTTATTATTTATTTTACATTATTTTTCAACATACTCTAATATTCTAAATACATTGTTATGCATGTAATAGATATTCTAGTATACTCTAAAGCTGTGATGTATAACTTCCATAGTTTTTCAAGAAACAGAAAATGTTTCCACTTTTTCTGTACACAATAAGTTATTAAAAACACACACATTTCTTTGGCATTTTTTTCTACCAATGACTCAAATTTTAATTTCTTCCTATTTTTCACTATCCTTTAGTAGTACATTTTTTGCCATTAAAAAAAATTTCTAGAACATAATTTACTTGCATATTTAATAATAATTTAAAAAGAAAAAAATGTTTGCTTTAAAAGTTTTAAATTTTTTAAAGGAGAATTTATTAATTCATTTTATGAATGGAATCAAACAATATGGGAAAAAAACAATAAAAACTCGTAGGAGATGAATGATAAGTTCTATTTGACACAATAAAAGTTTCAGCCTCAATATCAAATCAAAATCATGACATATTGACAATTGACTTTGTCACAAGTGTGACATATTTGGAGTGAATGCAAACACTTAAAACGATAAAGAAATTAGCATAGGATGGTCCAAAACGATGAGCAAAAATCAACAAAAGAAATGAGCATCCACTAATATAGAGAGGAAGATAACAAAACCATCCCTAAAATCACTTGCAAAAACAAGATTACATGCATAAACAATACTAAAAAACGTGTTACAAGAGAAGATAAAAACTTCTAAAAGTGAAGACTTATTAAACAATGAAAAACAATATCAAATTTAAGACAAAACGGGTTTAAACTGACTTGTGAAATTATTTATTATTTTGAAATACTCTCAGACCATAAATAAATTAAGAAGCCGACAAAGAATAACCTACTTTTCAAGAGAAAATACTTGTGGTAAGTGATAACAGACAACATCATTTGTCCATCACAACTTGTGAAGATAACAAAAATACTCACAAAATATATTTACAAATTGAAAAGAGATAAAGAAAGTATGAAATGAATGAAGAAAGAAAAAAAAAGTGAATTGTAACCAGCATAAAAACGGACATCACCGCGGAAAAAAAGGAAAAAAGAAAAATAGTAAACAACTTAAAAGTTTTCAAACTTATAATAAGACAAAAAAAAATTACTTACAAATCCTTAGTTAAAAAAAAAAAAAAAAAAGAGGTAATTTTTACTAATGATGAATATGCTATTTTTTTAATCTTTTGATTCTTTTCACTTATTTCTTTTAGACTACCAATCAAACTTAGGTTAACTAAATAAAATTTAAAAAATCTTGGCGTCATTATAAAATAAAATAAAATCATGGCGTCAATGTGTTTCTTAATTTATAAGATTTTATAAATATAGCGTAACGTATCTCAAACTAAAAGTTGTATTATTTAGCCTAAATAAAAACATTGTATTATTTTAAAGTACATGATTTCTCAAGGTTTTATTTTATAGAGTTTGAAATCTCAGTTATTATAATAAACTTTATTACCCATTTATCAAATTAAATGTTTGGTGGATGGATCCCATTCATATTACCATTAAGTTGGCCGTAATAATAATAATAATAAAAGGTCACCAATATTATTTTTAGCCGATGAACTTTGAAATTTTAATGGACCTTCGACCTAGGGCTAGGAAATTATATTTTTTTAATTACTTAAAATAATATAGTTAATAGAGTGATTTATTTCTTAATAGAATACTAAAAGAAGAAGAATTTTTGGATTTGGTTGCTAATTTTACAAGTCAATTATGTTTATATTTGTGTAAGACGAATTTGAAATAATACATTTAAGATTTAAACATGGCTTACACAACTCAATTTACTATCTATCTTATAAAATATATTAATATTAGCATAAATATTTTTGAAATATAATAATAAATCAGTTTTTCAAACTGGAGGAGAGAGACCAAAATAGAACCTTAAAACAAACAAAAATTCTACCATCCAAATGACAAGACCCGTGAAGTAACCTTGTTTTAATACCTAAATGTAAAGCATAGGCCTTTGAGAGACGAGGTTGTAAATGAAAGGGCCAACGCGTTTTAGCATCATCTTTGCATTAAAATCTATGTATTTAAGACTTGTAATTAAATGCAATGCTTTAAGCAAGGATATAATATCTAGTATATGGCAATCCTCATTTAACATAAGATTATGAACCAACACCAAACTTATTTTACCCAAATTGGGAGTATTTTATTCTTCAACAATGGAGTCAATGAAGACTTGAGAACTTTAATGTTTTAGGTTCTACCCATTATATTTAATTTCTATTTCAAATTTATTCTAAATTTAAATTTCATTATGTGTAGGTCATGCTCTTGTTTCTATTGAATCTGGAGTTAGTCAAGATACTGTTACGGGCCAAGTTGTAGAAGATATTGTGAAACAACTCGTCGGGGAGAGAAAAATACAAGGTACTTTATTCCTTAGTTTGGCTTTTAAGGAAGTTTTAATAATTTATGGGCTAGTTGTAACATTGACACTCTTATTTTGTAATCTATAAACAAGATAATTTTGTAATCTTTTTTCCTATTTTATAGCTTAGGACTTATTCCTCGTTTTTCTAAATAGAATAATTACAATTATATTTTATATTAATTTAATTTTAATAATAATTATCTAAACATATATTATTTATTATTATTATGTGAATTCCTTTAAAAAAGTTTCAATTTGAACCAATAAATTTAGATTCTATATTTATATTAATATTTATATTTATATTTATATTTATATTTATGCACTACTTTTGACCAACTTGAAGTTGAATTCAAATGGAAGTTAGAATTAAGTTGTTTACCTTTTAAATAAATGTATATCATTATTAAATGCTCATCTAAAAAAAGAAGAAATTAAAACAATAGGAATCATTGGCTTGACAATACCAAAAATCTTTTCACACATAATAACAAAAAGAAAATGTTAAGACATTTTTTATGGATTAATAAATTCACAAATCGTGAGTCATCGTGGGTAGTTGGCCTCTTATTTAGAACAATGTCAAGCTGAAGTTGCACAGCCATTTTCATGATAATTTCAAAGTAAATTATAAAGTCAAATCCATTATTATTATTATTATTATTATTATTATTATTATTGTCGAAACCATTTTTCAATTTTGAAAAATAGGGATCGGTTTTAAAAGTAAAAAATGGAGTCGCTACCAACCCTTTTTCGAGGTATGATCGGATCACCTAGAGATTAATTATCTTAATAAAACATCTTGATATATTGAAACAAATATTTTGGTCTTCGAAATTCAAAAGAACGAGTTCAGGAGTCGGTTACGCATAAGGAATGATTAGCACCCTCATAACGCCCAAAATTGGTACCTAATTGATTACTTAATGTCCTAACGTCAAACGTTCGAAAAGATTTTAAAATACGATCCTTTTATCTTCGGGAATATTTGAGTAAACCTAATGGAATAGCAGGACTCGCTTATTTCAAAGGGATAAAATGTCATACCCAGTAAGTTAGAATACAACATTTAAATTCCTCGAAACTAAGCTTGTCTTTAAAAAATTTTAAAACTCATGCAGTGAAATTCGAGAAGGATATTCAATTATTTGGGTCAAATGGAAAATCGAAACCCAATAAATTAGGGCACCATTTCCCAAAATTCCAAATATAGAACATGACCTTTATTATTTTTTAGAAATCCTTACCCCGAGATAACAAAATGTTACATCTAGTAAGTTAGGACGCAACGTCTCGAATTCCCAAGAATAGACTTTTATTTGAAATTTTTATGCTTCGATTTAAAAAGAGTATTCGATTACTGAGGTTGGACGAGAAAAATCAGAACTCAGTAAGTTAGAGCACAATTTTCTCAAATATCCCAAAGTTCAAATATTGCTTTATTTTGAAGATTTTTGAATAAAATGATTTCAAAACTTAAGTGAGATTAAAACACGATCTTTTAAGCGAATAGAATGTGGTGGAATAATAATATAAAACGCAAAATAATTATTCATACACAAAGGATTACACTAATGAATCACAAATAACCAATACGTACAAATTAAGAATCACAATTCACATAATAGCAATAATCACATAATATACAATTTCATTATTAACTATTGAGGGAAACGGCGCAAAAAGATATACAGAACATAAAAGATAAGAATAAAAACAAATAGTATGAAAATATCAATAATAAATGAAACGATTAAAAAACAAAGTTTGAAACAAACCAATATAAGTACGAAAAATATAAATATAGTAAGTAAATCTTAAGCAAATAATATATATATATATATATATATATATAAACAAGTTTTAATTAAATATTATAAATGGTAATAATATAAAGTAATTTAAAAAAAATTAATATGCAAAACGATTTTAAAATAAAATAATGCATAAACTGTTTCAAAACAACTAATTTAAAAAACAACTTAAACTAACACCTAAAAATTTTAATTTACTAATATATAAAAAGAAGATTGCCATGAATAATATATAAAAAAGATGTGAAACAGTTTAATAAAAATAAAATGCAAAATCTTAACATTAATAATTATAAAACAATTTTAAAATAAATAATACATAAAGAAAAAAAACTTAAATACATAAAGAAAAAAAACATAAAATAGGTAATATATAAAAATAATTTAAACTAACTAATATATATAAATGTTCAAAGTAAATAATATATAAGTGTAATATAAATAATATACATAAAAGAAATTTAAATAAAAAATAGTTGAAATAGATAATATATAAAAATATTTAAAATAAACTATAATAATAAAACAAAGAAATGACAAATAAACAAATCAAAACAGGTTAAGGGCAAATTTAGAAGTAAAACAAAATTCGAAGTCTAAAAGCTAAATATTAAATCAACGAGGGGACCTATATGAAAGGCGCGTGCAGAAAATAGGGTCTGATTGGGAATTATCCCAAACCTTTAAAACACAACACTTAAACGCGGACTAGATTGAATCATAAACAGAAATCGTGGGACAAAATTAAAAATAAAAAACAAAATAAAAGAATTCGGGACCACCACTAAAGCACAAAAGAGGGAGGGTTTATTGCGCAAATATCCCTTCACCGCAAAAACGCACGGATACTGAGGGCGAGTTGACGCGTGGATCTAGCTCAAAACGACGCCGTTTGAGGCTATTGAAGACAGCCTAAACGATGTCGTATGAGACGTTTATAAAAGGCCAAAAGTTAACCAAAAAAAAAAGACATTTGCCCTCTAGTTTTTAAAAAAAAATTTTGAAACTCTCTGAAAACCCGGCTCTTTAAGCTCCGGCCACAGTCCGGCCGAGCTCCGGTCATCGAGCCGTCGCTAATCGCCACCTCCGCCACCGTATACGGTGGTCGGAACTCCAAAACAAGGGTATTTTGGTTCCTTAAGCCTCCCTAAGCCTGAATGTTGTATTTAAACAACTTAAAAAACCTCCAAAATCAAAAAAGTAAAGAAAGACGCTTCGGTTTTCAACTCTCCGATCGTCACAAAAAGGTAAAAATATACATATATGCTTTATTTATCTTTATGTATGTATGATATTCGAAATAGATAGAGAGAAAAAAAAGGTATAATACCTCTTGCTTGTTGATTTTTGTGTATTCAAAATTCGTAAAAAAAATACAAATGTTTGATGGCTTTTTTATAGCCGAATAGAAATACAATTATTTTTTATCTCTGTTATTTTCTATTTTTATTTCTTTGCTATTGGTTGCCTTGTTTGTAGGTACGGAGGTTGTACAAAGGCGCTGATGTAGCAGTACTGAGGCCGTGGAGGCACAAGTAGTGGCGTGCGTGTGGCAGAGGCTTGCGGCACAAAAGGAAAACCCTAGGGTTTCTGTGGATGTTTAAGTCCTTGGGCCCTTTGGGCTCGTTTTGATTTGGGCTATTTTTTATTGTAAATGGGCTATTAGACCTTGTAATTTGGGTCGTATGTTGGGCTGGTTATTTTGAATTTCAGTTGGGATAGGGTTTAGGTTAGCTGTTTTGGGTCTAAAATTCAGGCTTTGTAATGTATTAGGCTCCAATTTGGGTTTGTAAAAAAAATGGACATTGGACTTTATTAATTCATTTATTTTTTGTTTTAATTTTTTATAATTAATGGGCCTCGGGCGAAATGGGCCTATTAGAATTATTATTACTATTACTATTATTATTACTTTGTATTCTTTAGGTTTGTTTTACTATCTATATTCAGGATTCGTAATTCTTTTTATTGACAATGTCGCTTTTTAATATTTAAACTTATGTCTTCCCTTGATAATGCAATATACTTTACCCAGCGCTTGATTATTATCACTACAGTAAAACAGGTTTTTAGCGGGGTTTTTTTACCTATAAGTGCCACTAAAACAGTTTGCAGCTTTTTGATAAGCGCAGCAAAAAACGTCACTATAGATAACACGGCTAAATTTTGCAGCGTTTATGTGGAAAAATACCGCTCCTAAGGCATTACCAGACATTCAAAAGTTTCATAGATATTTCACAAACATCTTATAATAAACATATGACATCATTAAGTCCCTTATGAAGGTCTCCTAGACCTTAAACATGCATTAGAAAAAGGTCAGGATTAAACCGAACACTTAGAAAGTTTTAGAAGGCTTATGAAATTTTTCCTTTTAAGGTAAGACGCACACCCGTGTGGCAAGGCCGTGTACCTCCCACGATCGTGTCTCACATCCCACACAATCGTGCCTCACATTTTTACCCTAGCCCGTGTACAACACTGACTAAGGTCACACGGCCACTAGACACGCCCTTGTGTCTAGCCCGTGTGTAAGCCTAAGTTGGCCACACGATCACCAGACACACCCGTGTGTCCAGACCGTATGCCATACTGACCATTTTAACTACAAAATAGGGGACGCACGATTGAGACACACGCCCGTGCGCTCTACCCGTCTGGCACAAAATAGGCCATTCAAAAAGCCAACTTTGCCACCCATTTTAAGTCATCCCTACAAGCCAAAACCAATACATTTATACCAACAATTCTCAGCCAATTTCACAACCAAAATGCATACAATTCATGCCATAAAGACCCCATTCTAAATCATGCTTAATGACTATGCTAATTCAAACTAAATCATAAGTAAATTTCATACCAAAACTTATAGAACATAACTCATTGTATACAACATTTATCTCATATAAAAACTTACCAATTCATACCATTTTCATGCCAAATTAACCAATTCTTATTAAGCCATGAAACATCACAAAACATACCAAATTTGCCATACTTATCACATACCAAAAACAATCATAATCACAACCATTATTTAGCCATATCACATGGCATAACATACATACATCACAAAATCTTATTCAAACTTATCTAGCTTATACATGCCATAATTCAACATTTATACTTTCAAAATGTACCAAAACAAGTTTAGATAGTGTGGTGATGATCCTCGACGATCCCCGAGCTTCCAGTAGCTTTGATATCTATAAAACAAAGCAAACACAAACAAAGTAAGCTACAAAGAGCTTAGTAAGCCATATACAAATAAATTGATCAAATATCACATTCATAGCTCAATTTATTTAAGTAGCTCATGGAAAAACACAATTATAAGTCCACATTTCTCATATAGCTCACTTGATCATATATCACATGCGTTTAACACATTTTATTCTCATGTCACTTATGTACATAACATAAGTTCATAATTGAGCATATCCTACCGTTCAATCTCAAACATAGCACATGTTTCATACGTACAGGAATCGGATGCACATTCGTATACTTATTCATTCTCTCGGGTTGCCCGTTGAGCCATATAAAATCAAATAGGATACTCAGATAACTCAGAACGATCATACAATGCCAACGTCCTAGACGTGGTCTTACATGTAACCAAATATCGATGCCACTGTCCCAGACAGGGTCTTACACGAACTTAAATACGATACTAATGTCCCAAACATGGTCTTACACATAAATCTCGTATCGATGCCTATGTCCCAAACGTCATCTTACACGAAAACACATATCGGATCCTATGTCATGACATATGTATCCTAGCTATTCCTAAAGTTCAGACGGGGCATTTCGGACTTGATCACACGCTCGAAACTTATTTTGGATTTCACATAATTGGCTCTCCTAGTAATTTAATAGAATTCAATCACATATATACAATAATAATTCATTTAAATACATTTATTTGTATATAGACTTACCTCGTACGTATCCAAACAGATGAAATTAGCTAATCAACAACTTTTTACTTTCTCCGATCTAATTTCGTTTTCTTTATTTCTTGATCCAAACACATTAAAATTTAGCTCATTAAATTTCATATTAGTTCAAATCAATCCAAATAAACTTATTTGGAGCATTTTGCACATTAGACCTCATATTTTCACATTTTGACAATTTAGTCCATTTTACTCAAAATCACAAATTTGCATAATCTTAATATACTATAACTTAGCCGATTCTTTATGATGATCATATAAGCCCATATAATTCATTCTTTTCACATTTTAGTCCTCCAAAATACCATTTTCACAAATTAGCCCAAATAGCTCAATTTCATCAAAAATCCAAAAACAAAATATGTTAATCTAATACATATTTTCCATATATCAAAAATTAACACATCAAAGCTCACAAAATCAAAAATGGCACAACTTGAAATCTTCATCAAAATCAGAAATTTAGGCATGGGATTTGAAGAACACATAGCAACGATCTCAAAAATATAAAAATCATCAAAAACCGAAGCAAATACATACATTAATCTTCAAATCTCCTAGCCGAACCCTAAAGAACTTTTATTCTTTCTTTTTAACCCTAAAGAACTTTTATTCTTTCTTTCTACTTAATATTTTCGGTGAAAGAATGAATATATGGCCTATTTTCATGATTTGGTTTTCTTTAATGAATATAAATAATTCAATTACCAAAATATTCATGATTTATAAATATAATAAACATTAATACTAAGGCCATTTATGACCACCACCTTTTTTAATTGGTTTAATAACCATTTAAGGAATTAACAATTAAAAGCCATATTCCAATAAGCACATAATCACATAATTAGTCACTTTTACTTTTTATGCAATTTAGTCCTTTTTGTAAATTAAGCACTCAAACGGACAAGTTTTCATACAAAACTTTCACACATGTTAATTCACATATAATAAGCACAGAAAATAATATTTAAATATTTTTTACTCGGATATATGGTCCCGAAACCACTATTCTAACTAGGGTCTAAACTGGGCTATTACAACTCTCCACTTAGGGATTTTCGTCCCCGAAAGTTTTACCATTAAAGAAGTTTGGATGTTGTTGTCTTATAGCATCTTCAGGCTCCCACGTAGCCTCTTCTAAACCGTTACGATGCCATAATACTTTCACTAACGGAATTTTCTTATTTCATAATTCTTTCACTTCACGAGCTAAAATACGGATCGTTTCTTCTTCATAAGTCATGTCAGACTGAATTTCTATCTCAGGCAGATTAATCACATGAGATACATCAGATCTGTACCGTTGAAGCATTGACACGTGAAATACATTGTGAATCTTTTCTAGCTCAGGTGGTAGAAGTAATCTATAAGCAACTGGCCCAACTCACTCGATGATTTCATACGGTCCGATGAACCTCGGACTGAATTTTCCTTTTTTACCGAATTGAAGCACTTTCTTCCACGGGGAAACTTTAAGAACACTTTGTCACCAATCTTAAATTCAGTATCTATTCTTTTCATATTAGCGTACAATTTCTGACGATCGGAAGCTACTTTTAAACTGTCTCGGATTACTTTCACTTTCTGTTCAGTCTTTTTGATCAAATCAACTCCGTGTTTCTTGATTTCACTGAGCTCAGACCAATATAACGGAGTACGATATTTTCTACCGTATAAGGCTTCGTACGGTGCTATTTTAATGCTCGATTGAAAACTGTTATTATAAGCAAATTCAATCAATGGCAAATACTGTTCCCACGTACCTTCAAACTCAAGAATGCAACATCTCAACATATCCTCGAGTAACTGAATGATCCGTTCAGATTAACCATCCGTTTGCGGGTGAAAAGTAGTACTAAAATGCAATTTTGTACCTAAAGCCTCTTGCAATTTCTTCTAGAATCGTGAAGTGAATCTTGGATCTCGATCTAATACAATAGATAATGGTACCCCGTGTAACCTCACAATATCAGAAACATAAAGTTCAGCTAACTTTTCATGTGAGTAATCAGATCGTACCGGAACAAAGTGACCTGATTTCGTCGATTTATCAACCACAACCCCGATTGCTCTTTCTTTCTCGGAGATAGGGGCAAACCTGAAACAAAATCCATAGTCATTCTATACCATTTCCACTCAAGAATCGTAATCGGTTGTAATAAACCGGATGGCACCTAATGTTCAGCTTTGACTTGCTGACATATCAAAATTTCAAAACAAAGTCGGAGATGTCTCTTTTCATCCCCGGCCACCAGTATAACTGTTTCAAGTCATTACACATTTTTGTGCTTCCCGGATGTACGGATAATTTACTACTATGAGCTTCACCCAAAATCATCTATATCAACTCTAGATTTCTCGGAACACAAATCTAATCTCGGAATCTCAAACAATCATCATGATCAACTTGAAATTCAGAATCAAAATCGAAACTACACTGACTTGCTTAGCTGTCAATTCATTATCCATTTTCTGAGCATCCATAATTTGTTGCAAAAACAAATGTCTGGCCTTCAATTTAGCTAAAATCGAACCATCGTCAGACATAGACATCTGAGCATTCAAAGCTCGCAATTTAAATAGTAATTTTCGACTTAAAGCATCAGTTACAACATTCACTTTACCCGGATGATAATCAATGATAAGCTCGTAATCTTTTATTAGTTCTAACCATCGTCTCTGTCGCAGATTCAAATCTTTTTGAGTCAACAAGTATTTTAGACTTTTGTGATCCGAAAACACGTGACATTTCTCACCGAACAGGTAGTGACGCCTTATTTTCAGAGCAAAAATAATAGTAGCTAACTCAAGGTCGTGCATCGATAATTCTTCTCATGCGGCTTTAACTGTCCAAAGGCATAGGCTATAACTGTCTAGAGGCATAAGCTATAACCTTGCCTTCTTGCATCAAAACGCAACCGAATCCATTTAACGAAGCATCACTAAAAATCACATATTCTTTACCTAATTCAGGCTATACAAGTACCGGAGCTTCAGTTAACATAGCTTTCAACTGCTCAAAATTGTTCTAACATTTATCGAATCACTCAAACTTTACATCTTTTTGGAGCAGTCTCGTTAACGGAGTTGCAATCATAGAAAAACCTTTTACAAATCAATGATAATAAAACTGCGAACCTTGGAGACATTTCTTGGAGGCTTCCAATCCAGAATAGCTAAAATTTTACTCGGATCAACCCGAATACCGGATGTTGACACAATATGGCCCAGAAAACTAACTTCATGTAACCAGAATTCACATTTATTGAATTTCACAAATAGCTGCTTATCACGCTGATTTTGTAACACAATTCTCAAATTCTCAGCATGCTCACTTTCGTTCCGCGGATAAATTAAAATGTCGTCAATGAACACAACAACAAATCGATCTAAATATGGTCTAAAAATTCTGTTCATCAAATCCATAAAAACAACAAGTGCATTCGTTAATCCGAAAGGCATAACTAAGAATTCATAGTGTCCGTACCTCGTTCGAAAAGCTGTTTTAGAAATGTCAGAGTCTTTTACTCTCAATTGATAATAACTTGATCTCAAGTTTATCTTTGAAAATACAATAACACGTTTCAATTGATCAAATAAATCGTCAATTCTGAGCAGAGGATATTTGTTCTTTATAGTCACTTTTTTCAACTGACGGTAATTAATACACATTCTCATCGTGCCGTCTTTCTATTTCACAAATAGAATTGGAGCACCCCAAGGTGAGAAACTCGGTCTAGCGAATCCTCTATCTGTCAACTATTGCAACTGAGACTTTAATTCTTTCAATTTAGTCGGAGCCATTCTGTATGGGGCTATCGAAATCAGAGTAGTTCCCGGCATCAATTTAATACCAAACTCAACTTCTCGAATTGGAGGTAATCCCGGAAGTTCTTCAGGAAACACATTAGGGAACTCGCAAACAACAAACACTGATTCAATTTTCTTTTTTGACCCTTTTAAATCACTGGATTCAATTCTGATTATCTCATCATTCTCGCATCTCAAATTAATAGTTTTCCTTTTGCAATTCATAATAACATCGTGCAAAGTTAGTTAATCCATACCCAAAATTATATCAAATTCATCAAAGGGTAAAAACATCAAATCAGTCAGAAAACATACATCTCGAAACATCAATGGACAATTTTTGCAGACTTTGTCAACTAGGACACTTTTGCCTAAGGGGTTCGATACTCTTATTACAAATTTAGTAGACTCTATAGGCAAAGTCTTACTATATACTAATTTTATGCATATATATGAATGAGTAGACCCTGGATCTATTAAAGCAATCATAGAAGTATCGTATAGAGTAAAAGTAGTTGTTATCACATCTAAAGACGAAGCTTCTTCTCAAGCTCGGATAGCATAGTCCCTGGCTGGCGCTCTAGCCTCGAATCGAACAGTAGTATCTTTCGTAGCTCTCTGGCTACTACTCACATTTCCTGCAGTTTTAGGAGGTTTACCTCTAGTTGAAGTATTACTCAGTCTCAAATTCTATGCAATCTTTAGTTCAACAGACTCGGGACAATCCCGGATAAAGTGATCCATAGATCCACATCTGAAACAAGCTTGGTCGTTCAGTCTACAACTCCGCGGATGTCTTTTACCATAATGCTTACATTCAGGTCTTTCAGATCGAACATTTCCAACACTAGCAACAGAAGTAGCAGGAGTTCTGAAGCTTGAGTGCGATCTGGCTCTATCTCTGCTCGTATGTCCCACATTAGCCTTTGAACTGCTAAATTCATCTCGAGATTTCTTTGATGCAGACTGAAATGATTTGCTTGAAGATCTCTTTCTTACTTCTCTGGCTTCAGAATTAGCTTTTTTTTCTCTTTTCCAAGTTCTTCAGCTTTACATGTTCAGTTAACAAGGACAACAAACTTTTTAATCTCAAGAATACCAACTAACAGACAGATATCTTCATTCGAACCATCCTCGAATCTTTTACATAAAGTTACTTCAATCAAGACACATTCTTGAGCATATCAGCTCAATTGAACAAACTCACGCTCGTATTCTGTAACAGACATACGACCATGTTTAAGTTCCAAAAACTCTTTTCTTTTCTAATCGATGAATCTTTGACTGATGTATTTTTTACGGAATTCAGATTGAAAGAAATCTCAGGTTATTCGTTTTTTGGAACAACAGAAGTTAAAGTTTTCCACCACTGATAGCCTAAATCTCTCAATAAAGATACTATACATTTCTCACATTCATCAGGGGTACATGACATTTCATCGAACACTCGAATGGTATTCTCGAGCCAAAACTCAGCTCTCTTAGCATCATCATCACTTATGGCCCTGAACTTTTCGGTCGATATTTTAAGATCTTATCTATAGAAGGCTTATTCAACAGAATTGGATTCATAACCGGAGGTATAACAGATTTCTGAGGGGATTAGGTGGGGCAGAGGTTGTTGAGCAGCCAGATTAGTACGAACATATTCCGTAAACCATTCACTCATCATCTTGAAGAAAGCTTGCTTAGCTTCTCCCTCGTGGTCACTAGTCATATTTCTCGTATCAGAAGGCACTGCCCCTTGAGCAGGAGTGGGTGTGTTACTCTCAACATCGTTAACTACGACTCGTTTGGGATCCATTACTATACGAAAAATAGATTTCAATTATCAAGATTCATCACACTATCATATTTTAGATATATGGCATGTATAGCTAGACTAACATACGCTATGGTAGTCCTAGAATCGACTAAACCATAGCTCTGATACCAACTAAAAGTAACACTCCTAACCCACAATTCGTCGCCAAACCAGGATTACGAGGCATTACCAGATAATTTAGAATTTCCACAGATATTTCACATTCATAAACATCATATAATAACCATACGACATCATTAAGTCCCTTATGAAGGTCTCCGAGACCTTAAACATGCATTAGAAGAAGGTCGGGACTAAACCAAACACTTAGAAAGTTTTAAAAGGTTTATGAAATTTTTCCTTTTAAGGTAGGGCACACGCCCGTGTGGCAAGACCATGTACCTCCCACGACTGTGTCTCATATCCCACATGACTGTGACTCACATTTTTACCCTAGCTCGTGCGCAACATGACTAAGGTCACACAGCCACTAGACACGCCCTGTATGTCTAGCCCGTGTGTAAGCTTGAGTTGGCCACACAGTCACCGGACACGCCCATTTGCCCAGACCGTGTGCCATAATGACCATTTTAGCTACAAAACAGGGGACACACGGTCGAGACACATGCCTGTGCATGGTCGAGACACACGCCTGTGCGCTTTACCTGTCTGGCACAAAATAGGCCATTCGAAAAGCCAACTTTGCTACCTATTTTGGGTCATCCCTACAAGCCAAAACCAATACATTTATACCAATAATTTTCAGTCAATTTTACAACCAAAATGAATACAATTCATGCCATAAAGACCCCATTCTAAATCATGCTTAATGACTATGCTAATTCAAACTAAATCATAAGTAAATTTCATACCAAAACTTATAAAACATAACTCATTATATACAAAAGTTATCTCATATCAAAACTTACCAATTCATTCCATTTTCATACCTAATTAACCATTTCTTATTAAGCCATGAAGCATCACAAAACATACCAAATTTGCCATACTTATCACATACAAAAAACAATCATAATCACAACCATTAGTTAGCCATATCACATGGCATAACATACATACATCACAAAATCTTACATGTAAACGGATACTCAGAACGATCATACAATGCCAACGTCCCAGACGTGGTCTTACATGTAACCGGATATTGATGCTACTATTCCAGACAGGATCTTATACGAAATCCAATACGATGCCAATGTCCCAGACATAGTTCTACATGTAAATCTCGTATCGATGCCTACATCCCAGACGTCGTCTTACATGAAAACACATATCGGATCCTATGTCATGACATATGTATCCTAGCTATTCCTAAGGTTCAGACAGGGCTTTTCGGACTTCATCACATGCTCGGAACTTATTTTAGATTTCACATAATCGGATCTCATAGCAATTTAATAGAATTCAATCACATATATACAATAATAATTCATTTAAATACATTTATTTGTATATAGACTTACCTCGTTCGTATTCGAACAGACAAAATCAGTTAATCAACAACTTTTGACTTTCTCCGATCTAATTCCGTTTTCTTTGTTTCTTGATCTAAACACATTCAAATTTAGCTCATTCAATTTCAAATTCATTCAAAGCAATCCAAATACACTTATTTAGAGCATTTTGCACATTAGCCCTCACATTTTCACATTTTGACAATTTAGTCCATTTTACTCAAAATCACAAATTTGCATAATCTCAATATACTATAACTTAGCCAATTCTTCATGATGATCATATAAGCCCATATAATTCATTCTTTTCACATTTTAGTCCTCCAAAATATCATTTTCACAAATTAGCCCAAATAGCTCAATTCCATCAAAAATTCAAAAACAAAATATGTTAATCTAATACATATTTTCCATATATCAAAAATTAACACATCAAAGCTCACAAAATCAACAATGGCACAACTTGAAATCTTCATCAAAATCAGAAATTTAGGCATGGGCTTTGAAGAACACATAGCAACGATATCAAAAACACAAAAATCATCAAAAACCGAAGCAAATACATACCTTAATCTTCAAATCTCCTAGCTGAACCCTAAAGAACTTTTATTCTTTCTTTTTAACCCTAAAGAACTTTTTTTCTTTCTTTTTACTTAATATTTTCGGTGAAAGAACAAATATATGGCCTATTTTCATGATTTGGTTTTTTTTAATGAATATAAATAATTCAATTACTAAAATATCCATGATTTATAAATATAATGAACATTAATACTAAGGTCATTTATAACCACCACCTTTTTTAATTGGTTTAATAACCATTTAAGGCCTTAATAATTAAAAGTCATATTCTAATCAACACATAATCACATAATTAACCACTTTTACTTTTTATGCAATTTACTCCTTTTTGCAAATTAAGCACTCAAATGGACAAGTTTTCATACGAAACTTTCACACATGTTAATTCACATATAATAAGCATAGAAAATAATATTTAATTATTTTTTAACTCAGATATGTGGTCCCAAAACCACTATTTTGACTAAGGTCTAAATTAGGCTGTTACAAGAAGCGTTTGTGGGAAAACGCCACTAACTTTAGCAGATTTTACCAAACCATTTTAATTCATATAGAACCCAAGTTTTCAACATAATTTCCTGTATCATCAAATCCAACCAAAAATTTCAAATCTAAATGATACTATCACGAAAGAAATATATGTATATAATCTAAATTAATAAATGAAGTAACAAAATATATTATATTCAAAAGTTATATTGTTAATATATTCTCACAATAAGAAAACAAAAATCTAATATGGCGAATTTTGTGACTGCTGAAACATCTTCATCATATTTTGAAGTTGTAGCTGGAGTTCTTCATATTTTCTTATTGCCTTTAATTCCCTCATTACTGCCTCTGCTTTAAGTTGTAGCTAGAGTTCATCATATTTTCTTTGAGCCTCTGCTTCTCTAAATGATGCCATTGCTTTAAGTTGAGCAATTTGCTCAACTCTGCTCGCTTGCATCTGAGCCATCTGGTCTCTTAATCTATGAACTTCAGCTTGAGCCTGATTCAACGAAGGCATCCATTGCTGTGAGCTGGATCCAAAATATTGGGTTGGGTTAACAAAAGATCCTTGAAATCAAACCCGACCATACCTTTTAGAACCCAAAACTTCAGTAATAATTCGGTTATCAATGTCGTCCAAGTTAACAGAACTATCACTTGAAGCGATCACTTCATACTCCACACTTTTATCCTTTAGTTTCTCCAAATAAATCAATCAAGGATTAGAATATAATCAAACAAATGCAACATAACTTGGTATTCTTTGCATTACAAACGACAAATTAAACCATTATAATTAAACATGATAAATATTTAAAATAATTCAAATTTTATTAAGTAAATATACCATAATTTCTATAGGTTCAGTAGTCATAGGAGATCCATCTTTCTTTCTATGTGTCATTTCAAAAAGTTGAAGGCATTCAACTTTTTGGCCAGATAATAGTTCCTACAATATAGTAGAAAAATAGTATTTAGTAGAAAGCAATTAATAGTTGACACAATTAATAAATTCAAAATACCTCTCGTCATCAGCTACACAAGCAAAACTTTTCGACCTAGTTGTGTGCGTGAATTTTTGCTTTTACCTACTTGTAGTTCCAACTTACTCACGATCCTACATTATGAAATTATTATTATGTATATAGTAAGTATTATAATCCAAAATAATTATAAGAGTTTGGAAATACATAATACCTCTCCTTTCTTTAAATTCCAAAATCTAACTCCATCTTCCCATTGGTACATTAGCATTCTCAGCGGGACATTTCGCAATTTCTCTTTGAGGCTTATATTTTTCTTAAAATATTCCTTCTTTAAAGTACTTTTATGGTCTTTCCATTTCTTTCCTAATGCCTTCTTCATATAATTATCTGAGACCTCTAAAGTAAATCTCTCTTGCAAATAACATAAGTTTAGAAAGTAAATATAAATGAAACTTAAACCAAAGTATTAAATTACATTCGCATTATGACCTTAATATTATCAAGAGCTTGATTTTTGTTACTATCCAGCATATTATGCTATGACTCGTAGTTAATTGACAACATATTGGCATTTCGTGCTATAATGCCCAAGTATCCTGCTAAAAGTCAAGCTTCTGATCCAATTGGCTGAGCATGACTATTTCTAGCTACTTTGACACGCTCAACAGAATTTAGATCGCATAAATCTTTTAATAGCGTATGTCCTCAAGTTTTGCGCCTCCCACCACTTTTAGCTAAAAAAATGGTATATGATAATATAAGAATCTGAAACAAAAATCAATAATAAAAGTCAACGTGCATGTAAATTAAAGTTAACATTACTTTGAATTTCTGCAGGTTCGTCAACTGTATTCGGAACACTCGAAGATCCAATAGCAATCTGTTGTTCACTATTTGTTTCTTTCGAATTTAGAGGATTTTGAATAATATTTAGATCTCACAATCTTCTTCTAAGCATATTATCTGCAATACACATAAAATAGTTGAAATATTAGTAACTAATTACAACAATAATAGTACATATAAAATAGTTCAAATATTTAACAAGATCAAGATTTAAATTATAATATTACATATAATTAAAAAATCGTAAAATCTTACTACATCATGATTTGTAAATATCTTCATCAACATCCTGGCTAACCCATTGAAATTGTGTACTAGAATCATGGATAGTTTCATTTAAGTTTTGTTCTAGAAAAGACAGTTTTTGATCTTTCGTCGACGTTATCTCTACTTCCATTGCCCATGTCAAACAAGTCTCTAGGGGTGTTACGGAGTACAAAGTACCAACCCTCATCAGTTGGATCTTTTGAGTAAAAAACTTGTTTGACTTGAGAAAAAAATGCATATGGCTCGTCTATCAATTTTTGTCCAGTATGAATTAATCGAGAGAAGTTCACCATTCTAAAACCAAATTGATTTTTTTTAATTCCGTGAATAGTATTAACATTAGCCCAATCATATCAGAATAAGACAACTTTTCGTTTGCCATAGTAATCCAACTCAATAATGTCCGTAAGAAGCCCGTAATACTCCACATTTCCCTCAACAGGATTACTGTCCCTAGCACTAGCATAACTTGTAATTGTAGAATTAACAACTATTCTACAATTTTGAGTCCTCCTTTATCTTTTGTGAGATTTTGTATGAAACTTGAATCCATTAATGAAGAAGGCAGTATATCTTTTTACCACTCTATTTGGACCTTGGGAAAGCCATTTAACTTCGTCATTGACATCCTTTCCACTCCAAACCTATTGAATTGAAAGTAAATTGATTAATTATAAATGTTATACGAAATCATTATTATTTGTCAATGAAAGCTTTAGTTGTATACCGTTTGCCCTAACCATTTATGAAAAGATTCTGTGAATTACTTATGAATCTCTCGATGTTGTAATCTTTGGGAGCGTGAACGAGATCTCAAGACTTGCTTGTACTCACTATGTTAAAAAGTGGATTACTTGGTTAGAAGATAAACAAATTAAAAAGATGAATATTTATCAAATACTAAAACTTACTTGCGTAATGGTTCAATTTTATCATGGTGAAAAAGAACATATCGATGCGCTTGTACCCAAGATCTATCATCTAAGTGTGCAATTTCAATTTTATCGATTGGTTGTGCATAACTTCGAAATAGAGAAGTTTTAGATAAGTTATGATTAGTGAGCCAGCATTTCTACTTGGAATATTCAGTCTTGTTTTAACATCTTCTAAATATCTAGAGCAGAAAGTCATACACTCATCTGTCAAGTAACCTTCAGCAAATGATCTTTCTAGACAACGCTTATTATGACAATAAGACTTCAATTTTCATAGGAACCTAAACACGATATACAACATTATCGAAAGTTGTAATTAAAGATATATTCATGAATGAATGAAAACTTTGTAAATAAACTAGCACCTCTCTATAGGATACATCCACCGATAGAAAATCGGTCCACCAAGTTTTACTTCATGAGGAAGATGGATTAGCAAGTGCACCATAGTAGTGAAGAACAAAGGTGGAAAGATCTTCTCCAAGTTGCATAAAGTCAATACGGCTCAATCTTGTACTTTCCCAAGTTCTTCAATAATCAAAACTTTGGCACAAATAACTTTCATTATATTGGATAGTTCAATCATACAAGACGTCATATTTTTTGACATACAACACCGTAAAGCAACTGGCAGTAAATCATGCATCAAGATGTGATAATCATATGATTTTAGGGAATATAGTCTTCGATCTTTAAGACTCACACATTGAGACATATTTGATGCATACACATCTGGGACCTTTCTATCCTTCAACACCATGCAGAACACTTCTTTTTCTTTCTTCGACATTGTAAAAATAGAAGACAGCAAACGAGATTTTCCACTCGAAAGTAATTAGGGGTGAAGATCACGCTGAATTCCCATGTCAACTAGATCAAATCAACTCTGAAAATTGTCTTTCGATTTTCTATCAACATTCAGAATTGTCCCGATGATTTCTCGCAAACATTCTTTTCAATATTCATGACATTAAGATTGTGTCGCAACATGTGACGCTCCCAATAAGGCGACTAAAAAAATACTTATTTTTTTCCACAAGTTCACTTTCTTAGGATCATCCTCTTCATCAAATTCATTATCACTTTTCCGGCCAACATTGCTAACATACACCTCCTTCAGTCTTCTCTTTGTTTGCGTGTTGGGTGGTTGATTCATCTTCCCATAACTAAAATTGATATCTTTTAACATGAATAAGATTTCAAATCCAATGGTCTGCTCAGGAGCTTTTCTGAACTCTTTAGTACCATCAAATAAAGTCATTTGAAATCTAAATCTATGATTTCCATCTAACCACCGACGATGCCCCATATAAGAGAACTTCTTCCCATTATATAACCACTTCGAACATGTTTGCGCCGTACAATAAGGATAAGCATAACGCCCTTTGGTACTCCAATCAGATAAATTGGCATAAGTCGGGAAATCATTAATAGTCCACAACAAAGCTGCACGTAAATAAAAGTTCTCATTTCTCAAGACATCATATGTTTCAACACCCGCCTATAACTATTTCAACTCTTCAATAAGTGGTTGCATATAAATGTCAATATCATTCCCAGGACCTTTCTCTTCAGGGATAATCATAGATAAGATAAAAGAAGATTGCTTCATGCAAATCCACGAAAGCAAATTATAAGGAACAAGCACTACAGGCCAAGTACTGAACGAAGTACTCATGATTTTAAAAGGATTAAATCCATTAGATGCTAGCCCAAGCCTTACATTTCAAGGATCGCTTGCAAAGCTTAGAAATTTACTATCAAATGATTTCCAAGCTAAAGAATCTGCAAGATGCCTTAATAATCCATCATCGGTTCGTTGATCATGATGCCACTTCATAGACTCGGCTGTCTTTGAAAACATGAAAAGCCTTTGAAGCCTTGGTATTAGTGGAAAATATCACAAAATCTTTACTGGCTTCTTTCTTGACTATGCCACACCTTCATCCTCATTCACATCTTCAACATTCCTATTCATCCAACAAGATTTACCACAAATATGACAAGACTGTTGGTTTTTCCGATCACCCCAATACAACATGCAGTCATTTGGGCAACTATGAATTTTTTCATACCCAATGCCTAAATCCTTTATCAGTTTCTTCATATCTTTGCATGACTGAAGGATTTTTGCAAACAGAAACATATCTCTCAAAAACTCTAACAGCAGTGTAAACGAGTTTTTGGTCCACCCTCCCAAACATTTTAAGTGAAAAAGGCAAATGCAGTAGGACAATTTTGAAAATTTTGATCCCTCATAAAGTTCTTCATTCATTTCATTAAGTAACTTATAAAACTTCACCGCTTCTCCATTTGGCTCTTCATCAGGTGCACTTCTTCCCGTTTCTATAAAAGCATTTCCACCAATATCACAATCATTGGATGCAATAATTTCATGTGGAAATGATTGCAAACCATGACTGTGCATATTAAATGCATCATGTAACATACCTTCCATGTCATCTTTTCTAACAAACTGATGGTAAGCATTATGAGGATAAGTTGGATTAATCATTGAAGAGGTTCTGCGAGGTGTACACTCTCTATGGAAAACCCATTTTTTATACCCCCGAATAAAGCCATCAATAATTAGATGTTCGTAAACAACTTCACGAAAATGCCAACTGATGTTGCAACACTTCTTACATGGGAAAAGAATCATATTCTCTTGGCTTGCATTTTGAAATGCAAAATTTGGAAAAGTTTGTACTTCATTTCGATAGTCGTTGCTTACCCTTGACAAATCCATCCAACTCTTATCTATTTCGTAGTTCTTGAAGTCTAAAGTTGACAATAAATTATGGTCCCCAAATAAAAGAATATATATTAGTGACAACATTTTACGTTTGTGTACTCTAAATTCGCTATAAAAAATTTACCTTGAAGATTTAATGCATTGTATTTTAATGGGTGTAATCTAATTCAGGTAAGTTGTTTATTTATAAGAATAATTAAGATTAGGGAAAAACAATAGTGTTTCCCTAATTTCTGTGATTTTTAATATTTGATCCAAAGTTTTATGTAAGTTATGATATGATATATATTTTTTATATTCTCTAAATGTTAGAAATTACATTTTTTTAATGTTCTCTAAATGTTTATGTAATTTATGATAATCATTAACTTTAAATGTTTAAATGTTCATGCAAGTTATGATAATCGTTAACTTTAAATGTAAAGAGTTAAATTTATTGAATTATTTAAAATTAGGATCAAATCGATAGAATATATAAGTATTGAGAACTAAATATATTATCATACCAATTACAAAAATGCTTACCATTATCAATTTAACAGTGGAGATCAAAATAGAATAGTACCTAAATTAAAAAATTGTAAAGTTAAATAACCAAAAGATGAACGCGAGCATAATTAATAAAGTTTAGGGGATAGCCCAAAAAGGAAGTGAATAATAGAACTGATTTTGAGTTTCAAGTCCACTAAAATCAATGGACCGTTGATACAGAAAAATTAAACCATGTTGGTAATTCAACTTTTGTTTGTTTGGTGTAAAGTTTTAGGGAAAATAAATTTACAAAAATTAATATTTAACGATTCTATGTATAGTATTTTTTATTATTTAGTAAATTTATTTGAAATTATTTTTTAAAATTATTTTCAATCGAATAAACACAAATTAACGGAAATTCTTTTTTTTTTCATAATTAATATAGAGAAGTTTAATTATTAATTAATTAAATTAGTAAACAACATTGATTTGAAATAGCCTTTTCTATAATAATATAAAAAAACTAAAATTTAAGTAATATATACATAATTAGAAAAATGAGCAAATGCATAAATTAAGTAAACATACCATAATGAAAAAATGGGCACTAGAAACAGCAGTAGGGAAAAAATCAGGGATCACATGTCCTATAATATAAGTGATTTTATTCTTATTTAGGCGATTTTTCATATTTTTTTCTTCCTGCTAAAAAAATTTTTTAATATCAAAGTCATCATAATAATATCAAAAAGTATTTCTTAATTCTTGGATTGCCCGTTCATTCATGCTTAGCTACTTACTATTAGTTCAACTTCAGCTGTTCTGATTATTATCATTTTCTTATCCTCTTTCTTCCCAATAATTTAACTAAAAAATTGTTAATGCACATGCAATAATTAGGGTTGGCTTAAACCCAAAACATTTGTTTCTTGAACCCAAAAGTAACCTTAGTGATTGGGGTTCGCTTAAAGCAGATGAAGTAATTGCAGCACTTAAAATTGGTTAGGATGAAGCACATGCAGTGATTGAAATTCATAATCTTTCCACTGGATGATGCTGATAAATTGCTAAATTAGTAACAATGATCAAGTAAACCATACAAGTAATAGCCTAAAAAGAGAAAAAAGGGTAACCATATGATACAAGTAATCAAATCACTAAGTAACAGTTGAATGAGCAGAGTGAGTCTAGCTTTTAATTTCTAGAAGAAAAGAATGGTAAAGTGGTGTTGAGATTAGGTCTTGGATTAAGTCTAGACTATGTGCAGTCATAAAAATTTTGCAAATCAAACACCACATAAGACTAGACTATGTGCTAGTCAAACTTTTCAATGAACCAAAAGAATCCATCAAATGAAAAACAAAGCTACATGTAAGCTATAAAGTGTTATGCACTTTTCAATCGATATCTAACAGACATATACCAATACATATAATAGTATACAAACCAAATTGATTGTATAAAACAAACAGAAATTAAAATCTTCCTATAACGGTTTATTGCAAATTAATCCATATACCAATCCATTCCTTAATATCTAGCAGTCATATACCAATGCATGAACAAATAAAAAGATTTCAATCCTAAAAAGACAGAACAAAGGAAAAGAAAAAAAAGTTAATGATATAACCAAATAATAATAAAAAATAACCCAAAAAAACCCTAAAAAATTATAGTCCCAACTCGTAAAATTCAACCAAATTAAGAACATTATTTGAAATTTTAAAAAAAAAAATAGATATAAAAAAATAATAGAATGAAATGAAAAATTACCAGATGAGGTTGTTGTTTCGGGGAAAAATTGTTTTTGGGTTGCTGTTTATACAGAATAGATGTTTATGCGTTGCTGTGGGTTAGAATTTGAAAGATGAGAATAAATTAACAAACAAACTAGACCCTAAACAAAAAACATACATGGCGATGCGGCAGAGGAGTGTCGACGGCGATGCGGCAGAGGAGTGTTGACGGCGATGCAGCAGACCGGTTGAAAAAAATCTAAGGGATTTGGGGATTTTGATTTGGGAAAAAAATTAAGGGATTTGAGAAAAACTTTTAGGGGAAAAAAGAGGGATTTTGGGGATATGATTTGGGAATAAAACTAAGCAGAGCAAAACGACGCCGTTTTGTTTAAAATAAAATAATAGTTTGCGATGTTTTTCTCATAAACGTCACTATTGCTTACCTTTTGAGGCGTTTTCCATTCAAACGCCACTAAAAACATCCTTAAAAGCTTAATTTTTTATTGTGAATTATTATTATTATTATTATTATTATTATTATAAAAAACCCAAAAATATAAGAAAGGATATTACACTTTAAACTCGAGTGACTTTTACCTTAACTAGAACATGCCCTCGTTATACTTCGAAAAATTGAATTACAATAAATTCTATGAAATGTTTGATGGACTTAGATATCAACACACAAACGCATGAAAAAATAATAAAACATGACAAAAAAAAATACCAAACATAATATAGATATACTAAAGTCTATTAAAATAAATTATTAACATGTAATGCTTTTATTAAATTTATAATATTTTCAACAATTAAAATATAACACAAAAGAGACAAATTATAACATAATTATAAATGCTATGTCTAATGTACAGAAAATCAATGGGCCGAAATAGCTTATATCATAACATAGTTTAACTTAACTCAGCATAAAGTTATTCATATTTCATTAATCAAACAATAATTTTGGATGCAATCAGTGTTAGTCATAGAGTTATATATCAATTACACATTAACATAAATTCAATATGCAACATGATACGTGAACTTTGATTTATTTCAATTGTACGCATAAAACGTTGATTTTGATTCAATTGTAAACATTTAAAAAAATAAAAAATCCAATTATTTTCATGTTGGATAAATAAAATTATTTTTTATATGCAAAAAGTAAACCTAAATTGATGCTACATTAAGTATGGTATTAATAATTTGCAAAAATTGAATTGAAATTAATATTCACGTATCAAATTGTAAAAAATCAAAGTTAATATATCAATTTAAATATTAAATAACAATTCATGTATAATTTTAATATATGACCCTTAATTATAATGGATATTTTGTTTTCAAAGTATACAAATAATCTTCCTGATTTACCCAGCCTTTTAGTTTAATTATAATATCCAAAGCTTTTACAAGATAAATTCTAGAATTACATTAAATTTGAGGACAATTTTAATAATAGATATAGATGTATATTTTTGGTTCCACACTCTAATCATCCTTTTTTTGGAAATCAAGGACTGCTAGTACCATTAATCAATTCAGACCTATCATCTTGTACACCACTACTTACAATATCATCGCCAAGATAATCTGTAACGTCTTCAAATTTTTGGTGTCATTAATTACACTATTTCAAAAAAAAACTAATGGAATTAATTTTCGAGAACGATCACTGTAATTGTTAAGGAATAAAATGGTTGTGACAGTTAGTAGCAGTTAGTAGTTAATCGTTGGGTAGTTAGTAGTTAGCAATTAGTCAATAGTTAAATGTTAGTTAGTCAGTTATTAATTAGTTGTTAACTAAGCCATGTAGATATACTATAGCTGGTTGATTCAGCTAAGATATGAAAAAGTATTATTCTTTTGTGATTCATTCAAGTTGTTTCTCTTCATGGTATCAAAGCCATAATTTTTTCTAGTTGCGTTTTCTCTATGGCAACTAAAGTTGTCTCCAACAGTGACGACGAGAATAGTTAGTTGTTCAATATGACTGCTCCAGCAGATGGCTCGTCCCCTGATCGTGGTATTGGCTTCTTGCGCAAAGTTCAACAATTCACTAAACATGACACTGTGAAACTTGGTGATCATAATTTTCTTTTGTGGAAACAACAAGTTATGTTGATTCTTGAAGGGTATGGTTTGCATGAGTTTGTTCTTGGTACTGTTGCAATTCCTCCCCAGTCTGTGGTTGACAACAATGGTACTCTTGTTCCTAATCCTAAGTTTTTGGTTCATAAGCAGTAAGACAAGCTACTAGCTTCATGGCTATTATCCACTATTTGTGATAATGTTTTGGTTCATCTTAGTGGTGCCAGAACGAGTTTTGAGGTATGGCGCATTGTTTTGTGTTAGTTTGCTTCTAAGTCTACCTTAGCAGTCTTTACTCTGAGATATTCCCTATACTCTTAGAAGAAAGGGTCTGTAACGGTCAAAGAATATTTGGCCAAGGTTAAAAGCTTGTGTGATACTCTCATGACGGCTGGAAGTGTATTTCTGAGCAAGAACAGATTAGCATCATTCTTGCTAGTTTACTAGTGGAGTATGAGCCAATTCACATTGTGGCTTCTACGATGAGTGTTCCTCTTGATCTTCTTGCTGAAATGTTTTTTTATTACGAGAACTGACAACAAGATTTGGTTTCCAGTGTGTCTCTCCAGGCTAATATTGTTCAACAACGAGGTACTACTGATAGCAACACAGGTCAGTCTGATAGAGCTTTTGGGCTATCTTACAAGGGTCGTGGTCGGTCCTCTCGGGGTAGAGGCCGCGGCAGAAAATTTTTTTCACAATAAACCTCAATGCCAGTTGTGTGGCAGGATTGGTCATACAGTTTAAAATTATTATTATAGATTCGATGAATCTTTTGAGGGTCTTCCAATTTGATCAACCTATGCAGGTGCACTGTCATCAGTTTCAAGGGTCTTCCAATTTGTCATATGATGGATCACATTATTGTTCTCACAATGGCAAGGTGTAAGGTTCTAGCTTGCAAGAATGTTGTCTCCAAACAAGGGCAGTTTTCCACAAATGCAAAGGTTTGGTACCCTGACTCAGGTGCATCTAATCATGTTACCAATGATCTAGACAATCTGCAGGAAGCAGCACCATACACAAGTACCAACAAGCTTTTTATGGGAAATGGTGTGCCAGTATCTATGGCTCACACTGGCTCAAGTTGTTTTGCAATTGACAGTAGATTTTTTTATTTGAAAAATGTTTTGCATGTTCCTCGCATTTGCAAAAACTTAATGCCTGTTGCACAATTTGCAAAAGATAATCAGGTTTATTTTGAATTTCATCCTTTACATCGCTTTGTGAAGGATATTAAGACAGGGAGTTGGTAGGCCGTATGCATAATGGTTTGTACTAGTTTGATCTTTCAGACTCTAGGCGATTCGGGACTGTTCATTCTTCAGCCATTGCTCATACTGCTCATTTGGAGTCATTTGATTCTAGTGGTTTTGTTTTTGATTTATGGCACAAGAGACTTGGCCACCCTTGTAATAAAACTATTATGTCAGTTCTTCAAAAGAATAATATAGTTTCTAACAATTGTAAATTGCAGTCAATATGTTCAGCATGCCAACTTGGCAAGTTCTATAAGCTACTTTTTTCTTCTTCTACTACTAAGTATTTAGCTCTTTTTAAGCTCATCGTGCCTGATCTTTGGGGGCCAACTTTTGTGTCATCTAAGGGCCACTCTTACTATGTATCTTTTGTTGATGCACACTCTCGACACACCTGGTTGAATCTTATTAAACATAAATTTGAGGCTCTTGAAAAGTTTCTTCATCTCTAAAAGTTTGTTGCTATTCAATTTGTCTGTCACATAAAGGTCCTCCAGTTTGATTGGGATGGAGAATTTCAGTCTTTTCCCAAGGTTCTTGCTCAGCTAGGAATTCACCATCGACTTTCTTGTCCTCACACTTCAGAGTAAAATGGGTTGGTGTAAAGAAAGCACATACACATAGTTGATGTTGGTCTGACCTTGTTAGCCCAAGCTAGTATTCCTATGCATTTTTGGGCTCATGCCTTTATCAATGTTGTTTATCTTATTAACAGGCTTCCCACACCTGTTCTTAGTGGCAAGTCTCCTTATAAAGTGCTACCCATACCTCAGGCCATTCAACACTCATAAGCGGCAGTATCACTCTAGGCCCTGTGTGTTTCTTGGTTACAATCCTATTCACAAAGGGTACAAATGCCTTGATGACACTGGAAAGTTGTTTGTCTCTCGACATATAGTATTTGATGAAATCTGCTTTCCCTTTGCTACCTCTGTTGGCTCGGCTGGCGGTTCTGTCACTCCTATAATTCAACCTCAGTTTCAGTATTATCAGGCTCAGGTACCAGTGGTGCTCTCGTCTCTACCTCAATTTAGTCTTGGATCTTTTTTTGTCTGCTCCTCTAGGATACACTGGTTCACAACTCCGAACAGCTACTACCGTGTTGCTTGACAATTTAGTTAGCAATAATCGGTCTTCCCCTGCTCCTCAGTCTCCATTCATCTCTTCTCCTACTAAGGCCTCTCCAATAGTCTCTCGAGTGGTGTCTAGCAGTGATCAAGTTGGTGAAACATTGCATGCACCTCCTGTCAATACTCATTCCATGCAGACTAGATCCAAGAATGGTATTTTTAAGCCACGAGTTTTTTCAGCTGAGCTAGGTGTCCCTGAACCAGCTACAATTGAGGAGGCTTTATCATGCAAGGAATGGGCGCTGGCAGCTCAGCAAGAATATGGTGCCTTGCTCAAAAATCAAACATGGGACTTAGTTCCCTTACCTACTAATAGGAGAGCTGTGGGGTGTAAATGGGTGTTCAAGCTTAAATGACATACAGATGGCACAATAGCTCGATACAAAGGTCGTTTGGTAGTCAAAGGGTATCTTCAGGAAGTAGGGGTTGATTTTCACGAGACTTTCAGTCCAGTTGTCAAACCAACAACTATTCGAGTGGTTTTAACTTTGGCTGTGAAGTTCGAATGACAACTAAGGCAGCTCGATATCAAAACAATGATTTTCTCAACAGTGACTTGTTTGAGGAAATTTACATGGTTCAACCCCTGGTTTTGAGCAAAAACATGGTGATCAAACTTTGGTACACAGACTGAAGAAGGCCTTATATGGTCTTAAGCAGGCTCTTAAGGCCTGGTTCTCCAAATTGAGAGATTTTTTACTTCTGTAAAAATTTGTTCTGGCTAAGTCAGATGGTTCTTTGTTTGTTCGAAATAATGAGGGTGTGTGTTTGTATGTTCTTGTCTATTGTAGACGATATTATTGTCATTGGTAATCATCAAGGTAGCATCGATGATTTTGTCACAACTTTGGATACAAAATTTTCCTTAAAGGATTTGGGGTCCCTCTATTACTTCTTTGGAATTAAAGTTCCTCCTACTACTGAGGGGCTATTTTTAAGTTAGCAGAAGTATGTTCCCGATCTCATAAAAAGAGCTAAAATGGATCGAGTCAAAGGCTTCCCTACACCTATGGTTACATCATCCCCTTTGTCCCAACATGTTGGCAGCGTAGTGGAGAATGTATCTGACTATAGGAGCATTGTGGGCGCTTTGCAATACGTAGTCATCATTAGACTTGATATTGCATTTTCTGTCAATAGAGTGTGTCAAATGCATAAGCCTTTGGGCCAGCACTTCAAGGTTGTGAAAGGTATTTTTCGGTACCTTCAAAATATTATGGATTATGGCCTTCATTTCACTAAGGCCAACAACTTGGATTTGGTAGGATACTCGGATGCAAATTGGGGAGCTGATGTGGATGATAGAAGGTCTACTACTAGGTTTTGTATGTTTCTTGGTAGGAATCCTGTAACCTGGGGATCTAAGAAACAACAAGTTGTTTCTAAGTCAACTACAAAGGCTGAATATCGAGGTCTTGCTCATACTATTACTGAGGTAGTTTGGCTCGAGTCTCTCTTGTTTGAGTTGCATATCCTTCTTTCCCAAAAAGCTGCAGTCTGGTGTGATAATTCTGGAGCTATTGCTGTTTCAGCTAATCTAGTGCTACATTCGAGGTTCAAACACGCCAAGTTGGATCTTTTCTTTGTGAAGGAGAATATTGTCACTGAAAAATTAACAGTGGGACATGTTCCAGCACAAGAACAAGTAGCGGATGTGTTCACCAAACCTTTGTCAGCTCCTTTATTTACAAAGTTTAGATCATATCTCAAGGTCGTTGCTAAACATGCTAAAATAGTAGACGTGAGGAAGATGGAGGCATGTTAAGGAATAAAATGGTTGTGACAGTTAGTAGCAATTAGTAGTTAATCATTGGGTAGTTAGTAGTTAGCAGTTAGTTAACAGTTAAATGTTAGTTAGTCAGTTATTAATCAGTAGTTAACTAACTTGTGTATATACGCTATAGTTGGTTGATTCAGCTAAGATATGAAAAAGTATTATTCATTTGTGATTCATTAAAGTTGTTTCTCATCAGTAATAATTTTATCTGTATTAAATATATTTGACATTGAAAATTGTTGAAATTGATTTTAATTGAGAATGGTTAAAGTTGGGATATGGATTAAATTGTAAGAGGACAAATTAGAAAGTCAAATATGAAGAAAAGAATTAAATTATTTCATGAATGAATGGAACCAAATAAGTAAATCGACTAAGGTTGTTTGGCAATTAAACCTTTAACTTAATTGTTGGTGGATGAATACAACTATAGCCATTGATCAACTTTAATTCCCATTTACTTTTATTATCAACCTTGGATCAAGGTCTAAAGATTTGATGAAATTAAAGGGTTTACCCTTTTCTTTTTACTTCTAATCGAGTTTTAAGAAAGAGGAAAGAAAAATTGCTATGTTTTCTCTTAAGATCGGTGGGAAGGAAGAGTCAAAAAGAAAAAATAGACAGAAGCCTTATACCATAAGTTCCACCCCCTAAATTAATGAATTCTAGCTTGAATTTTGTTAGAAAAGAGTCTTAAATTATTAACTCCCTTGACCCATGCTTAGGAGAGCTTTAGTTGTAGAGGAAGTAAGTTTGGTTGAGGTAATGAAGACAATCTGTTAAGGTGACAAAGGTATGTAAGAACTAGTTTATTCATAGGTGGTATGTTTTTATTTATGTCTATAGAGTAAACTGTATTTTAGTGGTTTACCCTTGAGTTCGGCTAAGCACTGGAGTGGAGGAAACTAGGCTTCAATCTTGCATGTATGGGTGTCAAGTTGCATTATTTATATGTTTTTTGGGTTGAATTATAGTATAGTAATCTTTGTTTTTGAAATTGTTGTATGTGAATTGAAGCGTCCGTAATGTGGATGGTGACTGGATCCTGGGTTACTCTCGCAGTATTGGTATTTGCTTTGGGCCTCAACAGCCTTTTCTTGGCATACGTGAATGGTTACCGAAATGTACGTTTCAAATCTGATAAAATGACAATGGTTAAGCTGTTACAGCAAGGAAGATCGACAACAAGTGGTTTGGTGTTAAGCAAATTAATAAGCTTTTGCAGAATGATTGGGAAGTAACTATACAACATGTTTTGAAGAATTGTAATATTGTAGTAGACCACATGCTCAGTATGTTGTTCGTTTTGAGCATCATCAATTTTTGACTCCACCATTGAGTATTAAATAACCATGAGCTTTATCCAAGGCATACCATTTCTTCTTTCATTTATAAAAATTCTCATAGATTGAGAAAAAAAGTACAAATCAATACTGAACTTGTCTAGCATCTCAATTTTGCAGTGTGTAATGAAAGGCACATGGAGTTTACGGCTACATCGCAATCTCCTACTTTCAAAAGGGGTGTCAGCCTCGTACCATACCATTATCTTGGTGGCAGTTCGTTTTGTGCAAGGCTGGACAGCAGCACGTGATGGTTTTGGACGAGTGTAGCAAGCTGGTGCCAGACTCTGAATGCTAACTGGGTTTGATCGAGGAGAAATCTTCTTAAATATAATTTGGATGCCACAACTCATGTCGCCCAGTGTGTCTTCTTTTCCTGCCATTCTTCAGAACCATGACGACAATTTTGTGCAGGGGGTTTCTGGTTCCTTTCCAAGTATCTATAAATCTCGCATGGTGGAAATCCTTGCTATCTGCAAGGCTCTCTCATGGCTTAGGGACCTAGGCTTTGATAATGTAGTTCTTCAATCAGACTATAATTATATGATTCTGGCCCTTAATTCATTTGAACCTTTCTAAGTTTCCTGTAGTTGTTAAAGACTGCTTTTTGTCGTGTGCATCCTTTCAGCACTTGTCATTCCATTGGACTTGACGAATTGCTATCAAGGCGGCTCATGGGCTTGATCGAGTACCCTTGTTTAATGCTTTTTTCCTTTTTCTTAAATTGGATCATTTTGCTTATTCTTTTTCTTCTGGTACGTTCAAGAGACATAGATCTCAATGTATAAGGTAAGCATATTGTCTTGGGTTTATAAGAGTTTATCAATGTAATGATTCGAATTCCAACGATGTTAAAAATATGATTTTGGAATCCCATTTTTATAAATCGAGTTTGTAAATATGAAATAGGAATATTTAAGAAATTAATATGAAAATATAATAAAATTTGGTTAAGTAATTTATCCAAAAAAAAAAAGGTTAATTAAGGCATAGGGACTAAATTGTAAAAATCTAATCGCTATTGAGTTTTAATTTAAAAAAAAATACTTAAAGACTTAGATAGCAATTATCCAAAGGATTAGAATGGTTAATAAACCATTATTCTATTAAGGTTAGTGGAAAAAGATGATGATGTCACTTAGTTAATAATAGATTAATGTATAAGAAATGTTTTAATTAAAGGTTAATAATAGTTAATTAAGTTAATTAAATCATTAAAGTTAGTATAAATAACAAAGAAAGGGGGAAGAAAGATGAAAACACTTCATCTTGTTCCTTGTCCACCATTTTTGAAGAACCAAATAAACCTACAACATTTCTTTTACGTCTGACTAGAAATTCAAGTCCTTTAGTAATTTTTCTTTGATTTTTTTATAGATTTGTTATACCCTAAACTCAGTCGAAACAATTTGACTCGAATTTCAAGCGACACATTAGCCACCGAGGTGGCTCTTTATTAATCACACCAACAATCCTTACTCACCATACATATATAGAATATTTCATACAAGTATTTAGTCCTAAAAGGATGTTCTTTTTAAATCAAACAATAACTCATATAATCAATGGAATAAGGCATACCTGAATCTTGGCAGGCTCTACTAGCTGCACCATGTCTCATTAGTTCATATAAGTAGTATTATATAATTCAAGCAGCAATTTCAACCAAACAAGCAAACACGAAGATTTAAAAGTCCCAAAAATTAAACAGTTCGAGAAAGGTCATTTACAACCCTTGAAAAAAATATGATTTATAAATTTTCTAAAATTATCTAAGTCTCATTCTAAGTCTCTAGCCCGAGAATATCCCACATTGCCTTCTTGGGGTTTTATAAGTTCATCGTACATACTGTAGAAAGAAATTTTGTGCAATGGATCATTTAACTACCACCCTCCTCGCTATTCCACACACAACTTATCTGAAGGAGAAAAGAAAAATAAAGACATGAGCTTGGGAAAGCTTAGTGAATACACATGTATACAACACTCGAAAACACATCAATTAACCACATACCAAATAGCTCACATACAAACAAGTCACATATAATAGACCGTATATCATTGGTTCAAATATAAATCCAAACCAGTTCAGTTCAGTGATATTGTAACACTCCAAACCCGTATCTGATGCCAGAATGGGGTTACGGAGCATTACCGAACTTACAGATCAAACAAACAAACATTTCATCTTCATAACACAAACATTTTATTAACAAATCAAATTCATTCATATAGTCCCTAAAATGAGCGCTTGAGACCCAAAATAGACATTAAAAAAAGTTCGGGACTAAACTGAGTACTCAAGGAATTTTTCAGAAAACATAGAAAATTTTCAAAGCTACAGGGAACACATGCCCGTGTGGCCAGGCCGTGTGTCTCACACGGCCAAAAGACAAGCTCGTGTCTCAGGCCGTATGGTCATTCGAAATGGGGCCACATGCCCGTATACCAACCCGTGTCCGTACCCATGTAACTCAACAACTTGGGTCACATGGCCAGACCAAACGCCCGTGTGCCAGGCCGTGTTCCCTTCGAAATGGCCTCATATGCCCGTGTGTCAGGCCGGGTGCTAGGCCATGTGAACCTACTAACTTGTTTCTATAGAAGATACGGGGGACAAACAGCCGTCTCACCTGGCCGCGTATCACACACAGCTAAGACACACACTCGTGCCTCTGCCCGTGTAGACAAAAATAGGTCATTTTCCAAGCTATATTTTTCACCCAAATTCAGTACCAACTTAAACACATAAATTAGCATATGACCAAATCATCAATAGGCATTCAAATCAACCAAAATCAAGCCTAAAACATGCAATATCATCACCAACAACCATGATGCCTATAGGCACCTCAATTGACCATTTATAAACATGTCAATTATGTCTCCAAAATCTACGTAGATAGTCAAACAGATATATGCATCATTGTGCCTAAAATTAACATATATGCCACTTATCGAGATCAACTATTTAATACCAAAATACCAATTCACACACTAGCACATTTACATGATAAACATACACCAATATGATAAAGCCAATTACACATATATACATAACAAATTATACCCAAATACAAGCCAAATCAAATAGCTACAAACATAAAAAAAACATGTAGGCTATCGTTAGCCAAAATGATCTATACATGCCATTTAACCAAAATATATAGCCAAAAGTACCAAAATAGCCAATAGATAGTGTGATGAGATCTCCGACAACTTCCAATCTGAATGAGCTTCCGAAACACTATAAAACACGGAGAATAACACAGACTAAGCAATTAAGCTTAGTAAGTTCTTCTAACTAAAAGTACGACTTACCAATCAACCACAATATAGGTAAGTGAAATCAAGGCATAAAACAGCTCACTTTGGCCCAAAAGCCTAACATATATTCATCAACCAAGTTAGCCATGTATTCATATGTCAAATATAAACCATTTCCATGTATTTCACATAAATACCTGTACTAGTTCGTATCGAACTCATATAATCCTCGTAACAACACTGTGCCCATTGAACCACTTAGAATAATATCAGATACGCGGGTAAATCGCACACTAGTGCCAACACGTGGTCAAAACCACTATGATCTCATATCTCATATCAATGCTCTCTCTCAAGCCATAACTAGGTCTACTCACACAAGCTATTAGTTAAGATGTAGCTATACAATGCTGCTCACACAAGCTATAAAGTAACCACAACACATACAGGAAACTCAGCCACCAGTAGGACGTATGAGACTAGTATCCAAAACATTGTAACCCCTAATGACATGTCATTTGTATCCTATCTATTCCTAAGGTTCAACCGAGATCCATAAGTCACCGATACTTCATCGAGTATTTCCATGGAGTCATATCATCAAGAATATAATAATAAAGCATTTAAATCACATATAATATAATGCTTATTAAACATAAAAACTTACTTTAGACTCATACAGAGAAAAACGATCGTTTAGTCCACTACTTTGTCTTTTCACTAATTTAATTCCGAATGTTGTTTTTCTTGATCTATATAATCAAATTTAACTATTTAAACCTAATTCTAATCAATTCAATCCAAAAAATCATGTTTTAGAAAAATTACCATTTTTCCCCTATACTTTTGACTTCATTACAATTTAGTCTAAGCTCGTAAAATGAAATTCATGAAATTTCCTCCCTACACAAGCCTAGTCGAATTTTATACATGCTTATAGCAGCCCATACATTTTACAATTTCACACATTTACCACACAATTTATCACATTTCTCAATTTAGTCCCTAATTAACAAATTTATCAAAAATCACTTTACAAAAGTTGTTTATCTAACATCAATGATTCATTTTCTTCCATTAAACATCACAAACAACTAAACTCATGGTAAAACCCTAGACCATCAACCATTTTGCAAATTAGTCCCATAGTTAGCTAGGTTAAGCTACAACGACCCCGAAAACATAAATATCACTAAAAATGGGACAAAATTTCACTTACATGCAAGGGAGTTCTTGGCTGAAATTTTCAATCTTTCCTAAGGTGTTTCTTGCTGAAATTTTCAGTTGGGGAAAGCTAACAAAGATGATTACTTTGGTTGTTTTATTTATTTTTATCTTTAATTACCTAATTACCAAATTACCCTTACCTAACTTTAAAAATTGCACAATTACCATGCCATGCACATCCACTAACTCAATTAATGGTCTACTTACCATATAAGGATCTCCACTTTAAAGTTCCATAGCTATTTAATACCTTTAGCTAATAGAACACAACTTTTTCACCTTACACGATTTAATCCTTTTTTATCAAGTTAAACATGTAAACAGTAAAAAATCTGAACGACATTTTTATACATAATACTATCATGTTGTAGATAATAAAAATAATATAAAAATAAATTTTTTGATCTCAGATTTGTGGTCCCTAAACCATTGTTTTGATTTCACTGAAAATGGATTGTTACAATGTAACACCCCTTACCTGAGATTGATGCTGGAACAGAGTACAAGGTGTTACCTTGCATAAACTCATACAAGCATACAATTACGGGTCATAAAACTTTGCTCTAATTTAACACTTTTCAAATGTTGTCTTACAGTTCCTAATATAGGGCAACGAGGCCCAAAACACACTTTAGGAGCAATTTTGGATTTAACCAAGCACTATCGAAAATATTAGAAAAGTTCAATAAAAACAGGGCACACGCCCGTGTGGAAAGGTGACACACTCATGTGATCACTTAACATGGCCATGTTGAAGGCCCGTGTAACTCACAGGGCTTAGACATATAAGGACACGCCCATGTTCCTTGCCCATGTGGATTTATTTTTCACATTGATCTTATAGGGGTTTCCACACAGCCTGGCATACACTCGTGTCTCAGCCCGTGTACAAAAATCTTGGTATTCTGTTTCTGACGTCATCAACTCTTAAAGGTCACATGACCAAGGCACACGACCGTGTCTAGGCCGTTTGGTGATTTTAAAATTCACATGCAAGACGCACACTTCACACTATCTGAGCACATGCCCATGTCCAATGGCTGTGTCTTCAACACGGTTGAGACACACGATCGTGTCTTAGCCTATATGGTTACTACTGGGCATTCTGACTTGGCTAACTTAAGGTGCAAGGGACACACGGCCTAACCACACCCCAATAGGGCAGACCGTGTATCACACACGGCCTAGACACACGTCTGTGTGTCTACCCGTGTGGATAATATAAGGCTATTTACCAAGCCTTATTGCTACCCTTACTTGCACCAACCTAAACCTCACCAAGCAAAACCAATTCACACACAATCAGATGACCAATTCAACCACACATCAAGGCCATTGCACTTTATGCACAAGCAACACTTATCACATACTTAAACAACCCAATCATGCAATTATCTATTCATGCATTAACACACCACATGTCCCACCATACCAAAATTTTCACATTCATGAAAGACCTTCTCATTTGCATATATCAATATTTCAATATTAGCCATCATTCATGGCTTATACAAAATGACTAGTTTCATATCAAGCCAATATATTTGGCCAAATTTAACAATGACACAAAACACAAAAAGACTAAGTCTCTATACGTGCCATTACTCAAATGATAAAACTGGCTATACCAAGTGCTTCTATTGATAGTGTGATTGATGCCTCCGACGTTCGTTGATCCACGAGCTAATTAGGCGGCACTATAAGAAAATAAAGAGAAAAGGGGGTAAGCATAAAACTTAGTAAGTTGCATGTAAATAATTAACAACAAATTTACCATGCAATAACATACTTACAACATAACATAATTTGCACATAATACATCAATGGTTATAAGCACAACTTACTTACTTTCATCCCTTACTAATCACACAACACAAATTGAGCTCACATCTCATGAATTTCATATAGGCACCTGTACCACTCACAACACGGTTATAACCATTCTTATTTTAACATAAACTGTAAACTTCCTGATGAACCATTTGGAATATTAAAGGAAATTCAATGAGCCTCAAACATAGGATAAGACGCCGACGGCATGTCCCAGACATGGTCTTACATTGGCTCTCGTAACACCCTAATGTTATGGCATGAATATCCGATCTATTCCTAAAGTTCACCCGGATTTTGCCACATCAATCTCATCATGCATATTCATAATCCACATTCAAAAATTTTATGCTATATCAATTAATCAATGCCAAATAACAATATAGTTGCATTATTTACACACAACTTACCCCGGTATGCAAAATATGGTCGACCGATTCGATTTAATCCAATAACTTGGTTTTCCCTCGGTCTAGGTCCGTATCCCTTTTTCTTGATCTATAATGATAAAATTCACTAATTTAATCATCACATTAACCAATACATTCCATAACTCATACTTTGGCAAAATGACCATTTTGGCCCTAGACTTTCACAAAATTATGATTTTACCCCTAGGCTCGTAAATCGATTTTTATCTAATTTCCTCACTAACCAAGCCTACCCAAATTCATTTTATACTTATGGCAGCCCACAATTTCAATTATTTCACACAATTACTAACTATTTTACAAATTCAAAAAGGTCCAACCTAGGTGTTTTCATGAAAATCCTTTCACAAAAGTTGTTTATTTATCAACCAAGATTCGTCTTCTTCCATAATATTTCAGAAAACAACACAAATTCTTTCGTGGAAAAACCTTAAACTTTCAACCTTATTGCAAAATAGTACCCCCATTAGTTAGCTTATGCTACAAAGTTCTCAAAAACACAAATTAACAAAAATGACCATCAAAATCACTTACTTTCAAGGGAAATAAGTGGCTGAGATTTCAAGCTTCAAAAACCCCCATTTTGCTGAAAATTTTGGTGGAATGAGAAAGAGAATGAAAAAGATGACACTAGCCTTTTAGCTTAATATTTTATTATCAATTAAGTCACCTAACCTTTGACCATTCCATGAATTAAGGCTCCATGTCCAGCCACTAATAAATTTTTGGTCTATTTACTCACTAGGACCTCTAATTTAATGTTTCATAGCCATTTAACACTTTCAACTAGTAAAATAAAACTTTCGCACTTTATACGATTTAGTTCTTTTTCGAAATTTAGCATGCAGTCGCTAAAATTTATTCACCAAAATTTTCATGCACCCATATAATCATGCTATAACACATGAAATAATATTAAAATAATTTCTCTAACCTTGGATTAGTGGTTCCGAAACCACTATTCTAACTAGGCCTAAAATCGGGCTGTTACATACAACTCTCCCCTCTTAGAAATTTTTGTCCCCGAAAATCTTACCAGAAAATAGATTAGGGTATTGTTTTCTCATAGTTTCCTCGGGTTCCCAAGTAGCCTCCTCAATCCTGTGACGTTGCCAAAGAACCTTCACTGAATATATGCTTTTTTTTTAACCCTTTAATCACTCAAGCCATAATTCTAATCGGTTCTTCGTTATATGACATGTCAGGCTGAATCTCAACCTTCATAGGAGAAATTATATGCGAGGAGTCTGATTGGTACTGTCGTAACATAGATACATGAAACACATTATGTATCTTTTCAAGTTCTGACGGTAAATCTAATAAATACGCCACTAGCCCTATTCTCTCGATAATCTTATACGGCCCGATAAATCGCGGACTTAACTTTCCTTTGTGACTAAATCGAAGAATCCTTTTTCAATACGATACTTTCAGAAACACTCTGTCACTAATCTGAAATTCAATATCTTTACATTTCAAATCCACATACAATTTCTGTCAATCTGAAGCTGCTTTCAAACTGTTATGTATCACTTTCACTTTCTCTTTAGTCTCTCTAATCAAATCAACCCCGTGTATCTTTTTCTCACTAAGCTCGGTCTAGTATAATGGAGTTCAGTTTTTACGACCATATAAAGCTTTATACGGTGCCATATGTATGCTCAATTGAAAACTATTATTATACGCGAATTCAACCAATGGTAAATATTTTTCCCAGTTGCCTTCGAACTCTAAAACATAGCAACGAAACATATCTTCAAGAATCTGAATCACTCTCTCAGACTGACAATCGGTTTGAGGATAAAATGCAGAGCTAAAATGCAATAGCGTACCCAAAACTTCTTGTAACTTCTTCCAAAATCTTAATGTAAATCGCGGATCTCTATCCGAAATAATGAAGACTGGCACTCCATGTAATCTAACTATCTCATAAATATACAACTTAGCTAATCTATCAAGTGAAAAGTCTGTACGTACTGGGATAAAATGTGCAGATTTCGTCAAATGATTAATAATAACCCAGATATCATCTTCCTTTTTCGGAGATAAAGGTAACCCCGATACGAAATCCATCGTAATTCTATCCCATTTCCAATTCGGTATCATCACTAGCTGTAACAGTCCTGAAGGCACTTGATGTTTAGCTCTAACTTGCTAACAAATCAAACATCTAGATACAAATTCAGAAATCTCGCGTTTCATACCCAACCACTAGTATATTTGTCTCAAGTCACTGTACATTTTATTACTCCCCAGATGAACAGACAAGTTACCACTATGAGCTTCGTGCAAAATTTTTTGTATAAGCTTTGGATTCTTCAGTACATAAATTCTACCTCAAAACAATAAACAATCATCGGGTCTGACCTAAAATTCAGAATCAGAAGTCGACTCACACTGTACTCGTTTAGCTTACAATTCATTATCACATTTCTGAGCTCCGTAGATTTGCTGAAGAAACATCGGTTTAGCTTTTAACTCAGCTAATATCGAGCCATCATCAGACAAAGTCAATCATGTATTCATCGCTCACAAAGCAAATAAAGATTTTCTACTCAAAACATCCGTGACTACATTCGCTTTCCCCAGATGGTAATCAATGACTAACTCATAATCTTTCAACAATTCGAGCCATCTTCTCTGTCTCAAATTCAAATCTTTTTGTGACATTAGATACTTCAAACTCTTGTAATCGGTAAATATGTGGCATTTTTCACTGAACAAATAATGTCACCAAATTTTCAATGCAAACACAATAACAACCAAACTGTTATTGTGTGTCAAATAATTCTTTTCATACAGCTTTAACTGTCTAGAAGCATAAGCTATCACTTTGCATTCTTGCATTAAAACACATCCCAAACTGTTCAATGACCCATCACTGAAAATCACAAATTCATTGTGACTCAGGCTGAATCAAAATCGGTGTTTCGATTAACAATGCTTTCAACTGGTTAAAACTATGTTGGCATTTATCAAACTATTCAAACTTTACATGTTTCTACAATAACCACGTCATCGGTGTAGCATCATCGAGAACCCTTTTACAAATCTCAGATAATAGCCAGCTAATCCCAGAAAACTTCTAACTTCGGATATGTTTCCTGGTAGTTTCTAATCAACAACTGTTGGAATCTTACTTGGATCAACTCTATTACCTTGTACCAATATAATATGTCCTAAGAACCCAACTTCTTAGAGCCAAAACTCGCATTTGCTGAATTTAGCAAATAGTTGTTTGTCTTTCAAAGTTTGTAACACAATTCTCAAATGCTCGGCATGTTCTGTCTTATCTTGGGAATATATCAAAATATCATCAATGACTACTACCACAAATCTGCCTAAATACGGTCTAAATCCATAAATACTACACAGTCTTTAGTTAACCTAAATGGCATCACATGAAATTCATAGTGTCCGTACCTGGTCTTGAATGTAATTTTTGGCACATTTGAATCTTTAACCCGCAGCTGATAATAACCAGAACGTAAATCAATCTTTGAAAATGCCGTTGCTCCTTTCAATTGATCAAACAAATCATCGATTCATGGCAATAGATACTTATTCTTAATCGTAACTTTGTTAAGCTGTCGATAATATACACATAATCTTATTGATCCATCTTTCTTCTTAACGAACAAAACTGGTGCACCCCAAAGTGAGAAACTAGGTCGTGCAAAACCTCTATCTGTTAACTCTTACAATTGAGCTTTCAACTCTTTCAACTTGTAGAAGCCATTCTGTACGGAGCTATCAATATCGATGATGTTCCCAGTACTATCTCAATAGCAAATTCAACCTCTCTAATCAGTGGTAACCTAGCTAACTCTTCTGGAAACACATCTGGATATTCATAAACTACTGGTGCTAATTCAATCTTTGATTTAGCCACTATAGTATCTAGTACATATGCAAGGTAAGCATTGCAACCTTTTCTCACATATTTTTGTGCTAACATAGCCAAAATCACAATAAACAACCCATTCGAAACATCTGATCCAATACGAAGAGTCTCACCGTTCTAACATTTTAATACAATAATCTTTCATCTACGGTTTACAACAGCATCATGCAGAGTCAGCCAATCCATACCCAAAATCACATCGAATTCATCAAACGATAATATCATCAAATTGGCCGAAAAACTGTAACCTTGAGTCATCAAAGGACAATTCTTGCAAACTTTGTCAATTAAGGCATATTGACCTAAGGGGTTCAATGCTTTACCCATGAATTCAGTGGACTCAACAAGTAAACTCTTACTAGACATTAAATTCGTACATACATAAGAATGGGTTGATCCAGGATCAATCAAAGTAGTTACATCAGTGTTATAGAGAGAAAAAAATATCGGTGATAATATCTGGCGCCGTTGCATATTCGAGAGCGTGAATAGCATAAGCTCTAGCTGGCACTCATGCCTCGAATCTCACAGAAGAATCCTTCGTTGAACCTTGGCTACCACTCATATTTTCAGTATTTCGTGGTGGTCTCCCTCTTGCAGCTGTATTGCTCGGTCGAACAATCAGAAGTTTGTCTTTCTAAAGTAACTGAGGATAGTCCCGAATAAAATGCTCTTGTAAGCCATATCTAAAATAGGCTCTATCAATCATCCGACATTTACCAAAATGTTGTCTTTCCACAATTAGGCCTGTTGGCCTTAACACTACCAACACTTGCTACTGAAGTAGCTTGAGCTTTTGAACTTGCATATTGCTTTCCACAATCTTTGTTAGGGTACCCCACTGAAGCGATCGAACGATTATAGAAATCCTTCTATTTCTTTGACGAAGAATGGTACAGTTTTCCTGTTGACCTCTTTCTTGAATCTCTAGCCTTCGAATCAGCTCATCTTCTCTTTACTAAGCTCTTCGGCTTTGTGTGCTTAATCAACTAAAACAACAAATCCTTTAATTCTAGAATTTCGACTAAAAGCTTGATGTCCTCATTCAACCAATCTTCAAAATGTTTACACATTAGAACTTCAGTTGGAATGCACTCTCGGGCATACTTACTCAATCTGACAAACTCTCTTTCATATTCAACTATGGTCATACAACTCAGCTCTAGAAATTATTTACGCTTTTAATCAAGGAATCATTGACTTATATAGTTCTTTCTGAACTCTGTCTAAAAGAATTCCTAAATGACCCTTTCTCTCAGTACTACAGAAATTAGCGTGCTCTACCACTGATATGCTACATCTTTCAAAAGAGATACAACACATTTAACACATTCGGTTGGTGAACAGGATAACTCATCGAAGACTCTAATCATATTCTCTAACCAAAACTCGACTCTCTCCGGATCATCATCAACTGTAGCCCTTAACTCTTCAGCCCCATATTTGCGAATTTTATCGACAAGTAGCTTACTAATGAGTAAAGGTTCCAAAACTTGAGGAGCTATGAGAACCGGTTGAGGAAAAGGTGCGGTTGGAGGTTGCTGAGCAGCCAGATTAGTTCAGACAAACTCAGTGAACCACTCGTTCATCATTTAGAAGAAGACTTCTTTATCCTCTCTTACTCGGCCCTAAGATATGAGCCTCGATCTAGACAATGCTGCTCCACGAAGAAAAGCTGACGCGTTACTTTCTATATCATCAGAATATGCGTGGTTGGAATCCATAACTATATGAAAACATGTTTTAAAAATGGTCAAGAGATATCACACTATCACTAGTTATATAATGGCATGTATAGTTAGACTTACATACAACACGTTAATTTGAGAATCGACTAAACCGTAGCTCTATACCAATAAATATAACACCCTAAACCCATATCCTATGTCAGAATAAGGTTACGAAGCATTACCAGACTTACAGATCAAACAAACAAACATCTCATCTTCATAACACAAACATTTTATTAACCAATCAAATTCATTCATATAGTCTTTAATATGAGCCCTTAAGGCCCAAAATAGACATTAAAAATAGTTCGGGACTAAACCAAGTACTCAAGGATTTTTTCAGTAAATATAGAAAATTTTCAAATGTGCAGGAAACACACGCTCGTGTGGCCAGGTTGTGTGTCTCACACGGCCAAAAGACATGCCCATGTCTCAGGCCGTGTGGGTATTCAAAATGGGGCCACACGCCCGTGTCCGTACCCATGTAACTTACTGACTTGGGTCACATGGCCAGACCATACGCCCGTGTGCCAGGCCGTGTGCTAGGCCGTGTTAAAACTAGAGGGTATATTGACTTGTGCCACACGGCTAAGCCACACCCCTGTGTGCTAAGCCGTGTGAAGCTACTGACTTATTTTCTATAGAAGATACAGGGGACACACGGCCGTGTCACTTGGCCATGTGTCACACACAGCTGATACACACGCTCGTGTCTCTGCCCCTGTGGACAAAAATAGGTTTTTTTCCAAGCCATATTTTTCATCCAAATTTGGTACCAAGTTAAACACATAAATTAGCATATGACCAAATCATAAATAGGCATTCAAACAAACCAAAATCAAGCCTAAAACATGTAATATCATCACCAACAACCATGATACCTATAGGCACCTCAATTGACCATTTATAAACATGCCAATTATGTCTCCAAAATCTACCTAAATGGTCAAACACATATATGCACCATTATGCCTAAACTTAACATATATGCCACTTATCAAGATCAACTATTTGATACCAAAATACCTATTTACACACTAGCATGTTTACATGATAAACATACACCAATATGATAAAGCCATTTACACATATATACATAACAAAATATACCCAAATACACGCCAAATCAAATAACTACAAACATAACAAAACATGTAGGCTATCATTAGCCAAAATGACCTATACATGCCATTTAACCAAAATATAGAGTCAAAAGTACCAAAATAGCCAATAGATAGTGTGATGAGATCTCTGACAACTTCCAATCTGAACGAGCTTCCGAAACACTATAAAACGCGGAAAATAACACAGAGTAAGCAATTAAGCTTAATAAGTTTGTCTAACTAAAAGTACAACTTACCAATCAAACATAATTTATGTAAGTAAAATCAAGGCATAAAACAGCTCACTTTGGCCCAAAAGCCTAACATATATTTATCAACCAAGTTAGCCATGTATTCATATGTCAAATATAAAGCATTTCCACATATTTCACATAAATACCTGTACTATTTCGTATCAAACTCATATAATCCTCGTAACAACACTATGCCTATTGAATCACATAGAATAATATCGGATACGCGGGTAACTTGCACACTATGTGCCAACACGTGGTTAAAACCACTATGATCTCATATCTTATATCAATGCTCTCTCTCAAGCCATAACTAGGTCTACTCACACAAGTTGTCAGTCAAGACGTAGCTACACAATGCTACTCACACAAGCTGTAAAGTAACCGCAACACATGCAGGAAACTCAGCCACCGATAAGACGTACAAGACTAGCACCCAAAACATGGTAACCCCTAATGACATGTCATTTATATCCTATCTATTCCTAAGGTTCAACCGGGATCCATAAGTAGCCAAAACTTCATCGAGCATTTTCGTGGAGTCATATCATCAAGAATATAATAATAAAGCATTTAAATCACATATAATATAATGCTTATTAAACAAACTTACCTCAAACTCGTACAGAGAAAAGCAATCGTTTAGTCCACTACTTTGTCTTTTCCCCGATTTAATTTCAAATTTTTTTTCTTGATCTATATAATCAAATTTAACTAATTTAAACTTCATTCTAATCAATTCAATCCAAAAATCATGTTTTAGAAAAATTACCATTTTTCCCTATACTTTTGACTTCATTACAATTTAGTCCCTAGGCTCGTAAAATGAGATTCATGCAATTTCCTCCCAACACAAGCCTAGCCAAATTTTAAACATGCTTATTGCAGCCCATACATGTCACAATTTCATACATTTATCACACAATTTATCATATTTCTCAATTTAATCCCTAATTGACAAATTTATCAAAAATCACTTAATAAAAGCTGTTTATCTAACAACAAGGATTCATTTTCTTCCATTAAAAATAACAAAAAACTAAAATGCACTCATGGTAAAACCCTAGACTTTCAACCATTTTGCAAATTAGTCCTATAGTTAGCTAGGTTAAGCTACAATGATCCCAAAAACATAAAAATCACTAAAAATAGGACAAATTTTCACTTACATGCAAGAGATTTCTTGGCTGAAATTTTCAAGCTTTCCTAAGGTGTTTCTTGCTAAAATTTTCAGTTGGAGAAAGCTAACAAAGATGATAGCTTTGGTTGTTTTATTTATTTTTATCTTTAATTACCTAATTACCAAATTACCCTCACCTAACTTTAAAAATTACACAATTACCATGCCATACACATCCACTAACTCAATTAATGGTCTAATTATCATTTAAGGACCTCCACTTTAGAGTTCTATAGCTATTTAATACCTTTAGCTAATAGAACACAACTTTCGCACCTTACGCGATTTAGTCCTTTTTATCAAGTTGAACATGCAAATAGTAAAATGTCTTAACGAAATTTTTATAAAATAATACTATCATGTTGTAGATCATAAAATAATATAAAAATAAATTTTTTGATCTCGGATTTGTGGTCCCAAAACCACTGTTCCGATTTCATTGAAAACGGGCTGTTATAGATATTTGGCAGTTCGTGAAAAGGAAACATAGTTAAATCATATACTCATTGGATAAACGAATCTCCAAAAACACACCCTAAGACTCACAGAGTCATTCAAATTGCCATATAAGTGTAGCACGAATGCTCACACTCTCTGAAAACACACACCCTTAGGATCCCCGATAAATGGAGCCGATGAATGGAACATTGCTCGACATTCCCTTATTTCTCCATCGAATCACTAGGCCACAATGCCCTATCACATTCCCTTATTTCACACAGCTGTCTGGTCCACACGGTCTACCTACATGGTCTGCACGATTTCACACAATCGTGTGGTCCACACAGTCTACACACTTTCACACAGCCGTGTGGTGCACACGGTTTACCCACGCAATCTATACAATTTCACATGGCCATGCGGTGCTGGGCAGTTTCGAAGAACAGCTTAGTTTCACAGTTTTATCTAGTTTCTAATGAGTTTTTGGGTCGATTTCACACACCTAATTGTTGATTGAATTGACTACACAACTGGAACTCCCAAAAACCTACAATTGTTCGCCAACTTGTACTAATTAACCAAGAGAAAACCCATCTAAAATCACATCCTTAAACCGAAATTTCAGTTCCGAAATCACAATTCAATTACTTCTTTAAAACAACACCCAAAACCGAGCCTCCTCTGCTGGAGAATCCTAATGCACAACCCTCGCGCCTAAAACAAAACCAATTAGACATTTAATAAAGTATAGAACGAAACTAATATTTTAAAGCTCAATCTTGACAAAAGAACGAGTTAAATCGAACAATAACAGAAAAATCAACGTTGAAACTTACGCTATTATCTCTTTATGACTGAACAAATAAAACTATCAGCAAACATTAATAATAATAATAATAATAATAATAATAATAATAATAATAATAATAATAATAATAATAAAGCTTCCAAGAAAAAGAAAAACAAAGAAAAGAAAATAGAGCAAAAAGGAAAGACTACACCAACTAACGAAAAAAACAAAATGGGGGGCTGTGGGTATGTTACATTGATCCTATTATATTCTATATTAATATAGTAATATAATATTACTAATATTACTGACTCCATTTTTATTTTTTAATTGATTTTATATTTTAATATATTTTACATCTAAATTATATAGAAAATTTTTTATATAGATTTCATTTAATCGGTCTATTTAATAGATTTAATATAGATTAAATTTATTTCTATTTAGTTTAGAGTTCTAAATAAATATAATTAGAGTCAAAAAAATTTTATGTATTTATATATTTTATGATTATATAAATGAAATGATATGTTATGAATCTAGATAATTAGAATGAAACTTTTTTTAGACTCAAAAATTTGAATTATCTTTAAATTCGAAATAAAAATGAATGGAATAATTAGTTCTAGTTATTAAATATAATTATAGCTATTATACTATAAAAATAATTAATTTGATTTTAATAATGAATAAATTCAGTTTTCATTTTTATTTTTTTAGTTATCTTATTCTTATTATGGTTTTATAGGATAGCCTAATAAAAGGATAACAATAAAAATGAAATTAAAGAAAAAAAGATGCAAACCATAGAAATGAAATCTAATTCATAATGAGAGACTCCTTTCTTTTGTTTTCATTCATAAAGACAGAAGTTATGACGAAAAAAAGAATCGACCGTTCAAGTATTCCACCAAATTACTTGAAAAAACTGAGAGTAAGAGGGACATATATATGTTATCTTCTACTGTCGAGGGAATTACACGTATAGAGATTCAAAAAAGACTGAATCTAATTCAGGTGATAATCTATATGGGATTTCCTAAATTATTAATTAAAGATAAGCCACGAAAACTCAAAGAACTAGAGATGAATGTGCAAAAAGAACTTAATTGTATGAACCGAAAACTCAACATTGCTATTACAAGAATTGGAAATCTTTATGGGCACCCTAATATTCTTGCTGAATTTATAGCCGAACAATTAAAGAATCAAGTTTCATCTCGAAAGGCAATAAAAATCCTTATGGGCACCCTAATATTCTTGCCGAATTTATAGCCGAACAATTAAAAAATCAAGTTTCATTTCGAAAGGCAATAAAAAAAGGCCATTGAATTAACTAAGCAAGCAGATACAAAAGGAATTTAAATACAAATTGCAGGGTGTATCGACGAAAAAGAAATCGCACGCGTTAAATGAAGAAAATTTAGGAAATTTTTTTCAATATTTTTTTCCCAACTCACAATTTTTTTTTTAAAATTAAAAAAATTCAAAATCAACTTTCAACAAATAGCAAAATATTTCAAATTTGCACAGATCAAGAGTTAAACTTAAGACCTAAGGTAAGCTAACACCTTCCTACTAAACCAATAGACTCATTCTATCAAAACTTGAATATAAATAAGATTTAAACCAAAAGACTAGAAATATGGGTTGAGCTAAAACTTAACAAAATTCATGAAACAAGATTCAAATCTAGAACCTTGCATACACAACTCCAACACCTAACCATTGAATCAAATCAAATTATTTATCAAAATTTCCACAATTCTAAGTCAAAAATCAAGATGTAACCACTTTTGGTTTCACTAACCCAATTTTTTTTAACTCAGTTTTCAGAATGTGACAAATCTAATATTGGGGAGTTAAATCAAGTAAAAATAAAATACTAGAAAAATAAAAATATTATCCTAATAAAAAATTAAATTATTATTTTTACAAAAAAAATTCTAAAATAAAAGTTCCTAAAATAGGTGATTTTCCGTCAACTTTGTTTTTGGCCTAAAACTTTTACGACAACCCGCATCTTCGACTCCTTTTTACTTTTCAGGTTTGCTTTTGCATCTAATCAAAAATCAAATAATAAACCCAAAATTAATGGCATCTCATTGAAGAATTTTTCGAAATTAAGCACAATAAACATGTAAATTAGACATATTATCGATATAATATATAAAAAAATCAAATTAACTCTTATACTATTTTTAACTTTAAAATTAATCTATTTTTATATATAATTCTAAAACCCTAAACCTTAAACCCTAATATTCTAAATCCTAAATTCATTTAGACATAAATCCTAATAAAACCCTTTCCCTAAAAATCATAAATGTTAAAATTCTAAATTTTATTCCACCATACTATAAATCATAAAATTAGTTCAACAAAAAGACCTTAAACCTTACCTTACTATTACTATTTGTTAATTTTATTTAATTTTTTACATTAATTTTATTTAGTTAATCAACACTAATTAAGATTAAAATACAATTGACAATCGATATAGTCATGGCGAATTTAAGGAGGAAGGCAGTGGCCTTGCCTTCTCCAAAAAAAGTGAAAATCACTCAATTTAGTCTCTTTAAGTTAATATATGATAAAATTGTACTTTGACTCTCAAAAAAATGAAAAGAATTATGATGAGTCCCTTTGAAAATAATGAAATAAAAAATTAATAAATAATAAAAATTATATTTTGACCTCTTAAAAAATTTATAATTCAATTCCGGCCCCTACTAAAAAGTTTTTAATTCGCCCCTAATCTAGTGTTAGAAAGCATGGGATATTAATTAGAAATTCTTTTAAAAAATATATAAAAATACATTTTGATTGGATGTCTAAAAAAATTGCGGGTAATTCTAATATAATTTAAATTTTATTTATATTTTTATATTTTAAAAATTGATAGCATAATTTTATTAATGTCTAAAAACTAATTTTTTTAATATCATTTAATCCCAAAATTAAAAATCCGAATAATGTAACATTTTCTTAGCAGGTTTTAAATTACTTTTATTCTCTTACACATATCACTATTTCCTAGTGTTTTTATTTTTTATTTTTTAGAACAAAGTGCGTTATGATGCATTTTAATAATAATAATAATAACAGTGATAATTAAGTTAAAGCCTCACAAACTTACTAGGTAATGATATAGAGAAGGGAAAATACCGCGATTCTTCTCTACAGTTGCATGTAAAATCGTGTTATTTTATTAATCCTATTATATCTAATATCATATTTTAATTAATTTTGGGTAAACTATACAAATGCTCATCTAATTATGTTTGTGTTTTGCTTTAGCCATTTAACTTTAAAAATTTTCAATTTAAACATTAATATTTGAGTTTGTTCCTATTTTGGTCATCTACAGTTAAATTGATAATAAAAAATATTTTTCTAGTTGATATAATAATAACACATTTAGTCATTAGTACTTACGTATTCTATAAATTTAATCCTAATTCTAAATAGTTCAATAAATTTAATTATTCACATTTACAAATTCTATATAAAATACACTGTTTTAAAAGTTAAAAGCTTTAGTTAGGAAGTTTGAGGATTGGAATGTCTCTGTTTTAAAAGTTGAAAGCTTTCGTTAGAAAGTTTGATAATCAAATTAATAAAATTTATAAATGTGAAAGATTAAATTTATTGAACTCTTTAGAATTAATACCAAATTGATAAAATATATAAGTATTAAATATTAAATGTGTTATTATATCAACTAAAATTTTTTATTATTATTAAATTACTAATTTAATGACGATAAGAATCAACTCAAATATTAATATCTAAATTAAAAAATTTTAAAATTAAATAATCAAAAGGAGCATAGTTTCTCTAATTTTTTAGATTAATATTATCGAAACCTACTTTTTCCCCGAAGTTGTCTAGGAATAAAAAAGCATGCAGCAAACATTTTTGGAAAAGAAAGAACAACTCAGTTGATTGATTATCATCAGTACTGTTACACATTTATATAACATGACGCTGATGATCTCATCATCAATCATCATATAAACTTGTTGAGGAACATGGCATGAGACAAAACACCTGTTGTTGTTTGATTTATTTAAAGTACAAGAACCTCAAAAGTCAAACAATGTTCTTGCCTTGTTCCATCAAATAAAGAAAAAAACCCATGTAAATAATACCCTACCTCCATTGTCCCCCTTTGAGGGAGTCTAGTTGAAAGTTCTTAGGAACATCTTGAAAGACATTATTATTTTGGTAGATGTTGAATACAGTAAAATTATTGTAATAAAAGTGAAAATATTTTTTTATATTTTTAATTAAAAATAGATAAATTAATTTTTATATGTTAGATAAAAGATTAAATCAATCATTTCTTTTAAAAATTTTATTAATTTGTATTATTAAAAAACCAGTGTGGCTGATAGAATAATTAAATAGTAACATGTAGTTTCAAATTACGAAGTAAATAAATGAATGATCAAAATAAAATAAAATAATCAATTTAAATATTATTTATATGGTTAATTTTAGTATTGTCAAAATAAACAAAAAGAAATAAAAACCGCTGATAAATGTTGATATTTCACATGGGAATGGATATTCAAATCTTTAATTTGGGTCAATTTCATTTTAGATTATTTATATTTTACATAGTTATGATTTAAGTCTTTATTTCATTTAAGTAACTTCATAATAATATTTTATTTTATTGATATCTTTATATTTAAGCTTTTTTTTTTAGTTTTGATTCTAAATTTTTATTTTTATTTTAAAATTTAAGATAACTTGAGTTCTAACTTTTGGATTTTAATTGTGTTATTAATTTATTATTTTAAATTTATTGATTTTTATATTTAGTTTTAAAGTTAAAATTTTCATAGAGATTTTAATTTAAATAATATTTTTTATTTATCCTTAAAAATATATAGTTTAAGTTTCAAATTTCAAAAATAAATCATAATATAATATTTATCATAAAAATAAATATTATTTAATTAAAATAATTTTTAAAGGAAATTAAAGTTAAATTAATGTTAAAATTATTTTAATACTTTTCATAAATATGATCGTAAAGATAAATATTATTTATCTATATATTTAAAATTTATTTATCCTTTCATAAAAATCCGTAACACAAACACAATTTTAATTTTAATATTTTTTATTTTAAATTCTAAATTTAAATTGATAGATTTTAATGTTTAGTATAAAGTTAAAAAGTTCATGGAAATTTAATTTAAATAATATTTTTTAATTTATCCTTAAAAAATATAGTTTAATGTTTAAAATTCAAAAATAAAAAATAATATGATATTTATCATAAAGAATAATAATATTTTATTAAAATAAAGTTAAATCATGTTTATTTTAATATTTATATTAATATTAAATTTAAATTTAATACTTATTATAAAAATAAAAATCTTATTCAATTAACATAAAGATATAATTATAATTTATTAAATGATTACTTCATCAATATTAAAATGTAAAGTTATATATCTTATTTACTATATTGCATTAAATTGTGTCTAATATAAAATAAAGGTATAATGACTTTTTGAGTCGTCCACCTTAAAAAAAATTATTTTAACCTTCCTTTTAACTCGTATTATTTGTCAAATTGCCTCAAAATGGTGACATCCACGTTACCAATTAATTTTTTTGAAAACAAAAAATATATTTTTTATACGTTTTTAATAACTATAATAATTTTTAATTTTTAAACTATTTTTATAATTTTTTTAAAATTTTTAAATTTAAAAGTTTAATTGTGGATGCTACGTCAATAAAGTTACCAAACAATTAATATTTCAATTTATTTTAGAGTTATTTGATAAATAATGCAAGTTTAAAGGCTAAAAAAAAAGAAAATAACTTTTTTTTTCTATAAAATTGGGGCCAAAAAAGTCATGTAATTTAACTTTATCTTATGTAATAAATTTTAAATATTTCACTTCTCCCAACATCGCTATCCATATTACAAACAAAAATTAGTGAGTTATTTTTTAATTTTTTTCATAAGTCAAAAATATGTTTTTTTACTTTATTTAAAGCTTTATTTTATACCAAAATATTATATAAAAGATGTAACACATAATCCATTCCCGCCTTCCAAAACATAAAACATAATTCGAATTTTGCTAATTCTAGGTTATTCAATATTCTGGATTTAAATCCCTTTAAAGGCAAATAGCATCAAAATAAAAGTATGCTACTTTGGGATAATGCTAAAAGGATCAAAAGAATTACTACTTGCATCAACTTCAGTCATTTACAATATGACAAAACATGGGGGGAAATATGAAGAAATAAATTAGAAAAAGAAAGGTGCCCTATAAATGTGCACTTCTTAACAATTTTCTCATTCAACTACAAACTTCATCCGGTGCACTTTACAACAGTTTTGCCCTTTTTCCCCCTTTTTTCCTTCTTCTTCTTCTTTTTTTTTTTTTTTTTGTTATTTTTCCCTTTTATGTACAAGAAACTGTGGTGAAAAGAAAAAAAAAACAAGTACCCATGTCCCACTAAGTGGGAAAGAAGAAAAAACAAAAAAGAAAATAAGGAAAATAGAAGTTTCTAAAGCTGGAACAGCAACCACTGACAAGACAACATGGATAAGAAAATGATTCTTCTTTTTTTTTTTTTTTTTTTTTTTGTATTACAAGATGATATGTAATGAGACTTTGAGATCAGTTTTCCCTGATGACGGGACCAGTGTACAAAGCCCCCTCCACAACCAAATCCTCAGGTTTGTCCCTCTCTTGAAGCCAAGCATACTTATCCTTCTCTTCTTCCGGAATTGATACTTGTTCATCACCTGTATCATTTTTTTACTCTTTAGTTTGATTTCAATAACCAAACATTAATAGGGAAAATTGGATTAAGTTGTGGGAAAAGGGTACCTGAGAATTTTGTGAATGGGTAGGCCAAGTAGTACGTACAGTGCCGTCCTTCGAGATCCGAGTAAGGAGGGCCTAGAACATCCAACACCGCGCATGCTGTGACAGCAGTGAAGCAATGCATGTTGCCTCCATCAGCTGGATAAAGTATGGAGGTCTTGCAAGGTGCGGTCAAGTTGGAATCGACCTTAACTTTAGCCAACCGAACTTCCGAACGTTGTGCTGCTGTTACCATTAACAAAAATGGAGTCAGGCTAAGCTCTTTACATGGATGATGCTTTTAACTATTGTCATTAACAATTCATAAAAACACAGTAAGCATCTACATTCTACTAATATACTCGATCCAAAATCTGTGCCTAACAGCATCAAGAATTTGGTTTAACATGATCAATCTATTTTCTTTGCTATTGAAATCCCAATAATGGAAGTTCATCCTGTCCTTTCTAATGCGAAAATAATAGTAAAAAAATTACTTTATAAAAATAAAAACTTACTTTGTGAAGGTTCCGCAACAGCTGATGCATTGCTAGGGGCACCAACAACCCAATCGTACGATTTGATGTGCATAGTTCCGAAGAGAAGCTTACTGAATACCGTCATTCCAGGATGATTGTGAAGCGGAAGAACACCGGATGGAGGCAAGCAAAAGATCCCCAACTGCATTACATGAAAATTTTTACAACTCTCAAATTATTGCTTGATAACCAAAGAAGCATTTCAATTAGGTTGTACTTACCGAAAACTTTTCGCACTCATGAATATGCAGGTAGGTTATTGTTGGAGCTCGCCGAGTTGCTTGCGGACTGAAAAATGGCATTCGTGGACTAAGACCAACATCAACCGGCTTAATTTCATCTACACCAATGAACAAAAAGAAGCATTGTTAGTTAGTATCACACTCTCTTCATCACTTAACACTTTCTTGAGAGATTAAACAACTAAATGAAACGAAATTAGATATTTATATCAGTTCTATCTCTTCCCACACTAACCAACCGAATACAGACAGGATGGGAGAGTTTGTATCATACATAACCAAGTTGCATGAAAATTAGAGCAAACAAAAGGAAAAACAGACATGAGATATCTTCTATTTGACATTTCAAAGACTGAAACGCACGATACCAAGTTGTCATATAATTTATTGAGAGACTTTAACCGACACTTGGACAATAAAAACACACACGCACAAACACAAAAAATACATGTAATAATGAATCACATGCAAGACCGACATGATTAAATAGCAATGCACTCAACCCAAACAACAGTAGTACACTTCCCAACTTTTTTTTTTTTACAGTTTATCTGCCTAAATAATGTGACATAAGTACCTACAAAGTAGTTTATGATATCAGGTTCCTATAGTCCTCAAATACAAACAAATGCATAGGTGGATGAATGATAAGCCAATGACTGAACGCCAAGGAAACCCCTTTGAAAAGATTAGTAAAATATTATTATATTTATAGAATGAAGCCATTTTCAAGTGTAGGATAAAAAATATAGTTCAGGAACACAAATGCTGAACCAATTTCAGAAATTCATGGTAAATTATCCCCTAACTTCAATCAAATTCGAGACGTATGATCTTAAATATCAACACATTTAAGGACTTTAGGGTATGAATAAACTGCATTTAGACTCAAAAAGTCAACCTGCGATCCACTATATCACAATGAAAAAAAAAAACATACCCAAAAGAGCGCTAAGCTGCTCAATTTTATCGGGGGGAGGGACAAATCCAGTCACGGCATGGGCGAAAACGTCCTTGCAAGCATCGAAAAGCCGTTGAACGGGATGCACCACCATCGTCTTCTTCTGCCGCCGCCGATTTTTCCTTCCCCTGCTATCTGAAGTAGTAGTATTCCTATTCTTATTCGTATTGGAACCTTTATTAGTGTTTTCTGTATTTGCTTTGGCTTCCTTATCCAATTCACTAAAATCTCTCCCTTTTATATCAGCCACGGTTGCTCTCCCCATTTACAATTCTGAATCAACTCTATCAGAGGCATAGACACAAACAAACAAACAAAAACAAAAAAAAAAGGAGCTAAATTCCGAAATGGGTATTTCTGAAAACTATCGAAAATTGGAAATCAAAATCTGGATATCAAACAAAAAGTTAAAACAACAGAGAAAATGCTGATGAACAAGCCAAAAAAAGAAGAAGAGGAAAACAGGGTTTAAACAGAAGGAACAGGGGACAGAAAAGAGTGGAGTAAAAATTGTATCTTCTTAGGTAATTTAGGATGGGATTTTCGTACAAAATGAAAACAGAGACGTGAAATATCGCATCGCCGTAGGAGTTTGGTGAAAAAAAAAGGGAGAAGAGATGAAAGGGGAGTATAAAAAGGGGAGGAAGACAAGAAGAAGAAGGGGAAATAAATGAAGGTTTAGGGTTAAGGTGTAAGAATGAACAGTTGGTATTTGATAGAGAGATTGAAAAACCAGGGGCCATGGTCTTGGATACTACTTCACCTGCAAACGCAAATCTATGGGCTAATTTCAAACAGCGGATTTCTATCTTTTTCTCTCTCTCTTTTTATATACGTATATATACCCCCCAATTTTCTTTTCCTGCTTTTACCCCTTCGTTTTCCTGCTTTCTACAACATTATGACCCCTGCGATCAATATTATTATCATCTAAATATCTCCAATTTATTTTATGTATAGCTTTTCCCTTACTGTTTTTTCTACATCTTTTCTGTGTATTTTAGTCATAAAACAGTGATTTGCCCTGTATGCCCTTAGTTTTAAAAATGCAATAAAATATTTTAATTTTTCATTTAAGAAATATTTTTTTTATGAATTATAATAACAAATAAATTTCGAACAACAAATGCAATTAACGCAACTCAAACTTAAACTACATTTAAGGTAATAAACACCCTTAACCATCATATCATCACATAAAGTTTAAAATATTTTCTTTTTGAAATTAAATTTATTCCACACTCACGTGGAGAAATAATTATAAAATAAATACATTTATGAAAAATATCACATTGTAACTAATAGATACTTTGGTTATAATAATAAATTTAATTGTTTATTATGCATATTTTTTAGGTTCAAACTTTTCCTTTTGATTAAATTATTATTATATGAAAAAGATAAAAAAAACATTTTATAAAAATATAATTTAATTTGTATATAAAGGATATTTGTTTTTACACTAATTCGATTGGAAATTTATTAAAGTATCTTTTTTAGATTACAAAATAAGTTATATTATTAGAGAATTTTTTTTTATATTTTTACATTTTTATACAAAATCAATATATACTCAATTATTATAATATTTGAACTCGATAAATTTTAGACATTTAACTTTATCATTTCAACCAATAATTCGTTTAATTTTTTTATAAACTTATTTAATAAATATATTAATTACACATCCACATCATGATTGTATATATGTTACATAGTTAAATTAAGATACACCCACGACTTGAATGAAATAAAAAATTAATATTAAAATTATATTTATAAAAAAAATTATTCAACTATTGAATCATAGGAAAAGTAATAAAGTACTCATAAGTCACAAAAACTCAATAAAAGGATTAAATATAATATAGATGTAAATATATGAAATATAAATTCATGTATAAAAGTTTTATAACTAAGAACATTTTAATTTACTAAAATATAATTTAATATAAAACATTTTAAATATCAACAAAATAAATACAAAGATATTCCAAAAGAGAGAAAATTATAATTAAGATCATTAGTTATCTATACAAATGAATATAGACAAATGCCATCTCATACTTAAAACCCAAACCAGTGTTGAAAATTTCAATTTCAAATTTTATTTTTTTTATCATATTTTTGGAATTTTATTAAGTTTTCTTTTTTGAAATTTATTAACACAAATAGAAATATTAACTTTTCTTTTTGAAATTTTAGACATTTCTTAGAATTTTATGAAATTTTAATTATTCTTAAAAAATATAATTTTAAAAATATTTTTTATAAAAGAAATTATAAAGTTTTTTTTAAATTTTATGATTAATAATATTTTAATTATAATTCAAGAGCGAAATAAAACATTAACCCAATGTAATTATGCTCACACCTCAACTCGAAATGACACAATTTTGTATACGATAGGATTATTCAATAAAAGAAATTAGAAATAGTAAAAATATGATAAATAAACACATGATAAAAATATATAAATATTTTTAAAATTCATTAAAATTATTAATTATATTTTAATTTAAATAAATGTTTAATATTTAAATATAATTTCAACACATAAAATTTAAAGAAATATAAATTCATCAATTGTTTTTGGATAAACTATAAAATTAATCACTTATGTTTGAGTAAATTTATATTTTAATCATTATATAATTACCAACGTTATTAATTTATTATATTATTATCAGTTGACCATTAATTTTTGTTAAAAGTGTAATGACAACTTAATGCGACGTTAAATTTTGTTACTTTTATTATGTTTTTTAGGTCTAATTCTTATAATTTATCTGTTGAGTGAATTTAATCATTTTCATTTGTTTTCTTTTTTAACTTTTTCTTTTCCTTTTGCTTTTCATTTCTCCTTTTATTCATGGTTCATAGTTATAAAAAAAAACAACTCTGAAGTAAAAAAAAAAAACCACAAAATCAATCAAGCCCTACAACTTAATTTGCATTCAATTAAGCTATTTTATTTACAGTTTTCATTTTTTATCACATTAAATGTTAAAATCAACTAACGGATTAATTGAGTTTTGATATGTGGCAACTCCTTATTCAATCTTTTATTTTTCTTATAAAAATCATAAAAATCCTAAAATATATATTAAAAATTTTAAAATTTTATATAAACTTAAAAAGTTTATTAGAAAATAAAATTATAAAAATGATTAAAAATATTAAAAATTTATATGAACTTATAAAAAATTGTAAATTTTATAGAAATTTATAAAAATTTCATTAAAAAAGCTTATAAATATTATGATAAATTCTAATAATAACATATAAAACATGTTTAAAATTTTATACAAAATTATAAAAATTAATTAAAACTTATAAATATTATAAAATTTATAGTAAATTTTAATAAATTATAAAAATTATATAAAGTCATTTATTGCTTCCTCATTTTGAAAATTAAACTCCTAAAATTAGAATGAACATGTGGTATCAAACCAAATTTTGGATAATAGGAGTAACCATCAAATCATTGAGTTTATTTTCATGTAGAATCAAATAATCTCGACCTTCCACAAATAAAACGATAATCACAATATCCTCTCTTTTTTATTGATAATTTATTTTTTTATTTTTTTAATCTCCAATTTTTAAGTAAAGTATATTAGTTTGGAACTTGAAAAGTTAAAGAGTGTTTACTAAAAATTGTATGCTATAAAGTGTTTTCAATACGATTAGATATTATAAAACCAAAATTTTACTATCCAACGGTTGCAAATATTAGTATATGTCAATGTGAAATATTTTGACAACTATTCTCATTATCCAATAGTTGGTCTGATGCCATGTGTTTATTCTGATTTTAAGGGTTCAATTTCCAAAATGAGAAACCAATAAATGACTTTTTATAATATATATTTTTAAAAATTATAATTTTTAGAATTTTTATTTTTTAATAATTTTATAAGTTTATATAAAATTTTAAATATGTTTTACATTTTTATTATTTTTTATAAATTTGTATAACATTTTTAGAATTTTTTTCCAAGTTCTTATCATTTTTTATATTTTTTTATAAGTTTGTAATTTTAATATTTTAATTTTTTTTTGTATTCTCCATGTCCATTTTACGGTCCGTGTTTGGGATACTTGACTATCCCTCCCAACAATATCATCTCCAATGTTCGAACCTACATTCTTTAATTAGGAGTGCAATGTGTCTTACCATTAAACCCAACCACTTATTGGTTTTATGATTTTATTTATAGGGAAAATGAAATATTAAACTAAGGATTGCCATGTGTCACTATCTAATTCTTAATTGATTTTTTTTTGTTAATGCAAGAGCTCAATTGGATGTGAATTAAGTTGAGGGGCTTAATTGATTTTTTTTATTTTCTTTTCTTATGGGCCTTTTAATTTTATATCTATAAGCCTTTATTTATTTTTCCTTCTATTCTTCTTCTTTTCTTCTTTTGCTGTTGTTGTTTTCATAACCTTAGCCACCTATAGTGCCACCATCACATTCAAAGGTCTTCCTCAATCACAACAACCACAAAAAGAAAGCTATTTTTTAGTATATATACAACTAACTATTAAGAACATATCAAGCAAATTAGCATCAACAACAAAGAAAATATTCTTTCTGCAACATCCCATACCCAACCTAATCACTGAGTCCAAGCTACGAGATGCCACATTCATTGCCAGAGCAACTACAATCAAACAAAATTCTATTTAACCATATATACATGTTATTAATTGGAACATTCATTCATTATATGATAAACATTCATTTTCAGGTCCTTCATGAGCTTACGGAAGCTCTTAAGGTGACTTAGAGTCTAATAAGGACCAAATTGTAATGTTTGCGAAATATCGGGTTGGTGTCACAACTACATGGGTTCCTCGCTGCAACTACAAGGGCTCGACATTGCAACATGATCGTCTGTTTCCAAAAGGGTCCATTTGGTACCTATTTAAATCATTCAAACACATAACCAATTCTTTCATTCAGCCATTTAACCAAAAATGACACATTTGTATGTTCAATTCTACCTACAAAACAACACTTAACAAATGCATTACTCAAAATGTCATAACAAATGCACTATTCAAAATGTCATTTAATACATTGATACTTATGACAATTTCAACCATTTTGAACCATTTGAACATTTGGTACCAAGTCAGTCCATTTAACATAACATAACACAATCAATTTCAATTTCAACCACTCAAACATGACATTTACATTACCATTAACCATATTAAGCTAACCATTTCTACTCAAGTATAAACCTATTCATCTATGATATACCAAACCGACTCAAACTTAGGTACATGCCATATATTAAGAAAAGACTATATAAATATTGTTGAGTCGAGGATCATTGGCTAGATGTTGAATCACGTCTCGGGACCTTGAGATTTACCTAAACCTGTGTACGGAATAAAAAAACCATACACTTATTGATAAAGCTCAGTGCTACTTTTATGGTTCAAGATATAAAATGAACATATTTAATATAAGGACTCAATCCAATTATACCACAATTCAATCAAATCAATTTACATAATCAATACTCAAATGCACCACTTATACACCATTCCAATTGATAATCAAACTAGAACATATTATACCATATATTCTATTATCAAGGATATAGTCATTTCCATTTCAAATTCATATATTCATGAATACATCATTATGGCATTCAATCTTATTTCATCCATTGTTATCTAATCATTCATTTTACAATTCAATTCTCTTTCTCGAGTCTACTAACTCGTTTGAATTTGATTCGGCCCCCAGGGCACATATAAATCGATTCGCAGAGGTCTTTCACATGTTGTTGCTTTCCACATATCACATATATACTAGTATACCAATTCAATTACTTTAATCTCAATTGTCAATTCAACAAATCATATTTTATAACCATATTAACCAAACACAGACTTAGAATGGATACACGGATCTATACTCTGTCACCCCAGGTTGCTCGATAATGATGACTTTGAAACATGTACATACTACCACTCTAGGTTGTCTGGCAATGATGATTTTCACAATCTAAATGATCTGCCATCCTGGGTTGCCCAACAATGACGAATCTATATATACATTCTACCACATTTGGTTGTCGACAACGATGGTTTCTAATCATATCTTAAAGCTATGGCATGCCAACTATATCTAACCTTATCCAAACAATTAATAGGGTAATCAATATTTCGATTACATTTTATAACCAATTCACATATCATCATTCTCAATTCATCATCAATTACCAATTTCCTCATATCATATAACATTTTTCAAATAATTTTCGTATCATATATCATGTATAAATTTAATCATACTACTTTCGATTTTATTCAATTCAGTCCAATCTAAAATTTCAATACCAATCGTAATGAATCAATTCATACTACAATTATTAACTCACCTCAATACTCAAACATACAATTTAACATGAATATGAAATTAATAGACTAATCTCGAATCATAAAAGCACAAACCAAAATCTCGTGTCACTTGTTGACAATTCTTGTTTTTCTTTTCCCTCTTGACAGATCAATGTCGTCTTTAACTATGTACGACAATTCAATAAGTAAAAAATATCAAAATTCATCCAATTTACATTCAAATAAAAAGTCAAAGATATTTTCTATTTTGCTCAATTTAGTCCCTAAACTCGGGTTGTAACCTCCCCAACCTGGCTTAAACATTAGACCCAAGTTCAAAAAATTACATTAGCCACCGAAGTGACCCAGTAAGCTAACAGAGTTTTTGAAAACGGTCCTTTTTAAAACATTTCTTAATTTTTTTAGAAAGCTTAGTTAAATACTTGATTTATTATTCCTCAAGTTTTATTTATTATCTAACATCGAAAAAGATGATAATTACCTATGTTTTTACTAATATCGGGGTTCATCAAATAATAATAGCCTAAAATCCTAATTAAAACTTATAATTGAATGTCATACAAAATAAAGTCAACCCTAAATCCTAGGTCCCATGCCACGATTTATCTGAACTCTAGAAGACCATACCGAGCTCCAACCTTGGTACTATGTTAGTATGATCATAAAACAACGCTTTTATTAAAACTACTTCATCTTCTAAATCACTTTCAAAATTGCCAAAATCAAAAGAATCTATATAAGATGTATCTCCATTCGAACTACCATCTATTGGAGCTGCTGACTTAACTTTTTTTTTTCTCATCAAGTCATTACCCAGACCAGAAAAGTTTGTTTTAGTCCCTACTTCTTCTTCCATAACATTTTTTGTCTTTTTATCTATATAAGCTCTAGCATATTCCTTTACAGTTCGTACTTCATCTTCAGAGCTATCCCACAGCTAACACTATCACCTATACTTCTTGAATTAATAGACCACTCATCCTTGACCCATTGAGCCTTACCACTATTGCTCGTATGTTGCCCACACTGGTCAACTACATTAATATTCCCACCAACACCTTCACCCTTTTTACACTCCCCACCCTCATTACAATCCCTACTAGCACTTTCTACCTTTGTAGTTGTCCCATCCCCTGTAACATTATCTACACATGGTAGTTTTGGCAATTTAACAACTTTAGGTGTGTCAATGCCATGTTCTACGTATACATGCAAGGAACCTAATTTCCTAAAATGATTACTCATTTCAATAAAAATTACCATAGCAATTTCTAGTTCTATCATAAATCCTATGCCAGTTTCATAGTAGTAGAAATTCCTGGCTGACCTAAAATTTTTCTCTTCTACTATGCCAACTAACACATAAAAGGATAAATAATTAGGGTTTATGTCCTATTCTTTTACTATACCATCAACATATGATACAATAGTGTTCTATTCAAAATTACCACCCAAGTGCATGTGTAAGATGTACCCGGGGCAAGCCATTTGTACTACACGAAACATAAATTAATAATATTAATTAAATTATTCATTAATAACATATTAAACAACATATAAAACACTAAACAACATTTCACTATTCCTTCTTTTGTTACCAATCCATAAAATAACAAAAGTTACACTTGTTTGAGTCAATTTACAGTAGATAGATTCCCTTTGCACTGTGAACCTTAAATCCAACACAAATCATAGTTAAATAAGAAAAAAAACAATAAACTAAAATAAAGATTTAACAATAGAAGTTTAAACACATAAAATGTTTGAGATGAGATTTCAACAAGTCAAAAATCACGACAATAAAGGTTACTCTTACATCTTAACACAAACATAACCAAAAAAAAACCACTAAACTTAAATCAAAGTACACAATCATTGAATCAATCAAAATCAATGTCAAATCTATTTCATTTATAAACCCTAAAACAAAAAAAAAAAAACTATTTTAACAAGTCAAAAACCCAACATTTATACTTGAAACCCTTTAAAAAAAACCCTAAACATGGGTTCTTTGAAAACAATTATTAAAAAATTTTTAGTGCTTTAAAGTTAGTAAATTTGTAATGACCCAACTTTTACAAGTGTCAAAAAATGTGATTTTGAAATCCCATTTTCGTAAACTGAGTTCGTAAGGATAAAATAGAAAGATGTACAGAGTTAGTATGAAAATATATTAGAGATTTGTTAAGTAGTTTAACCGAGAAAATCCTTAATTAAAGCTCATGAATTAAATTGTAAAAGTCTAATCACTATTGAGTTTTAATTTAAAAAAATGTTTGGGAACCTAGTTAGTGTAACAGCCCGGTTTGGACCGTAGTCAGAATAGTAGTTTTGGGACCACATATCCGAGTCTGAAAAATATTTTAATATTATTTTCTATGTCTATGTTATCTGAATTAACTTCTGTGAAATTTCTGTGATTTAATTTGTCTGTCTCTGTGCTTAATTTTGAAAAAGGATTGAATTGTATATGTGATAAAATTAGTATGCTATATGTTCAGGTGTTCAATTGAAAATGGCTTTTAAATAATGATGGCCTTATGAGGTAATTAGACCTTATTTAATGGTAGTGGACATTTATGGCCTTATAAAATATGTTTTATGTGTTTTTAAATGAAGGATAATATGGTAAATGGCTTATTAATATATGTTTAATAAAACAAATGAATGAAATTAAAGCCATATTCATCCATTTTGTCAAAAATTAGAAAAGAAAGAAAAGAATAAAAGCTTTGTAGGGTTTGGCGATGAATGTGCTTGATTAAGGTATGAGTTCTCGTCCGTTTTTGATAATTTTTACATTTCTATGATCGTTGCTTAGTGTTCTACAATGCCCATGTTACAATTTCTATTTCTGTTGAAGATTTCATGAGATGACATTGATGATTTTTGAAGCTTTGTGATGAATTTGGTTGAATTATGATGGATAGACATTGAATAAACATGTTTTGCCATGAAATTTTGATGAATTTGAGCTATGTGGGTTAAATTGTGAAAATAAAAATTTTGGAGGACTAATTTGTGAAATAAATATGATTAATGGGCTTGTATGAGCATTATAGAGATTCGGCTAGATACATGTCTAAAAAGATTTTGTTAAATTGATGATTTTGTGAAAATTGGACTAAAGTGTCAAAATGTAAAAATGTGAGGGCTAAAATGTAAAATACCCTAAATTTGTGTTCATAGATTGAATTAAATGAAATTAATAATTGAATGGTTAAATTTGAATTGATTTAGATCAAGAACAAAGAAAAACGGACTTAGATCGAGGGAAGTCCAAAGTCGTTGAATAGTCGACCCGAATCCGTTTAAATCCGTACAAGGTAAGTCATAATACAAAAATGTGTTATATTGATTTCTATTATAAATTCTCATTTTATAAACTTTATTTGGATAGTCATGAGAGCCTGATGTGTATTTTTGAGTTATTTTGAATGAGAAATGATAAAAGGATAACATGTAAGACCTCGTCTAGGACGTAGGCATTGATCTGAGATTTACGTGTAAGACCGTGTCTAGGACATTGGCATCGTATATGTTTCGTGTAAGACCCTATCTGGGACAGTGGCATCGATATTGAACAACATGTAAGACCACGTTAGAGACGTCGGCATTGTTTAAGGCCTATCTGAATTTTGTAACGTTTCTGAATGATTTGAGGAGAACTTCTGATATATGAGTAAGTGCATACCTCATGTGTTTGACTCAGGTATGTCTATTTGTACTGAGATTTCTGAATATGAAAGGTATGCAAATTGTGTGAACTAGAAGTCTGAGTAAAATGAATGAATCTGAATGGTGAAATATCTGTGGAAAAATGGTTATTGTATTATGATATGGATTGCATAACTTTGTATTTGACTTGCTAAGCTCATTGTAGCTTACTCTATTTTTTCTTTCAACTATTTTACAGTTATCGTAGCTAGTGAGGGCTAGGGGATAGTCAAGGATCTTCACCACACTATCAAGCTTGTTTTTGGTACCTTTTAAATGTATAAAGTTTAAGTATGACATATATAGGATAGAATGTTTATGTATAAAGCTTGAATATGTTGAATTGTAATGCCATGTAAATTGAATGGCAAATGGTATGATTGTGTTTGATTTTGGTCTATGGTTTGTGATGCCAAATTATGCAAGTTTATGATGGTCTTATGATCTAATTTGTTTTGGTCATTTTGAAACATGTCAAGGTGAAAAAATGGTAAGATTTGGATATGGTATGAAATAGATATGTACTATGTGTTTGGTCATGAACTTTGTTTGTGATAAAGACATGTTTGTGTGAGATTTGTATATGAATGGTTTGATCATGCTGAGGTATGTTTGAAGGCATTGAATTGAGTTGAAATTGTGGCATTATTATGACATGAATTTGGCCTGTAGTTTTGACCCTTATTGGTGTAATGTATGGCTTAAACCAAGCCTGCATTGTGCCACACGGTTAGAGCACACGGGCGTGTGACTCGACCATGTGACCCCTACATATTAAAATATTTTGGCTAGTGTTGTACACGGGCTGGACACACGGGCGTGTCCGATGACCGTGTGGTATTTGGCAGTATTGCCCACGGGCTGGACACACGGGTGTGTCTTGTAGCCGTGGCAAAAAGTCAGTATGCCTACCCTGTTTTGGCACGGCTTGGGCACATGGGCGTGCTTGAGTCTCGTGTAAGGCACACGGCCTGGTCACACAGGCGTGTGACCTCCTTAAGTTGGAAAATTTTCATTTGTGTTCTGAAGTTTGTGATTGTGTTCGGTTTAGTCCTAACCCTATGCTAGTGCATGTTTGAGGTCTAATAGACTTCCAAAAAAGGGACGTTGTGTATGAATCTTGTTGTATTCTCTGAATAATCTGTTCTGATCTGTTCTGAATATCTGGTAACGCCCCTTCGTATTCCGGCGACGGTTACGGGATAGGGGTGTTACAGTTAGCAATTATCTAATAGACATAAATGGTTAATAAACCATTGTTTTATTTGAGATAATGGAGAATGATGATGATAGCCATTAAAATTTTATAATTGTAATTAAAAGATGTAAACATTATATTAGTGGAATCAAGCATGATTAATTAAGGTTAATTAAATTTTAATCATGGTATAAATAGAAAACTAGTGGGATGAAAGATGAATTTATCATCTTTCTCTTACAACCGTCCAAGCTAAGAAAGAAGAAAGAAAAATTGGTGTTTTTATCTTCTCAATTTCGGTTCAAAATTGGCTAATGTAATCAAATCTTTTTCTTGAAATTTTTATAGATTCTTGATCATGGGAGCTTAATTTAGCTAGCCCATGTATCAATTTCTTCAATTGTTAGACATGTAACAATTTGTCATTAGAGTGAAATTGATGAATTAGGCTTGAATGTGAAGACATTTGTAGTTAGAAAGCTCGAACTATGTTAAGGATTAAGTTAGACATTAAATTAATCTTGTTAGAAGATTTTTTGACATTAGGGACTAAATTGAATAAATTAAAAACTACTGTGAAATTATGCTATAGATAAATAGTACAAGGTCCCTAATGAAAGAATATAAAATTGGATTTTGATTCAATGTTAGATATTGAAAAAAATGAGTATTAAGAGTATAAGGACTAAAATGAATAAAATGCAAAATATGTTGAGTATGTGTTTTAATGTGATTTGAATGTGAACTAGTATTGTTTTTATAATTGAATTATCGAACGTAGTTAAAGACAACGTCAGGCCGTCTTGAGAGAAAAGAAAGACGAGAGTCGTAGATAAGTGACAAAAATTTTCAATTTGTACTTTTATGATTCAAGTTTAATATATTAACATGCATGATTGTTCCAAACTAGCTATTGAGGTAAGAATTATTACTTGTCTCATGAATCAATTCATGTTTTATGATATAATATGTTGAGAATTAAATTGAAATGATCATAGCATAACCGAGCATAATATGAAAATATAATACGTAAAACATGTTATAATATGTAATGGGAATATTGGTACCCTATTAACTATCTTGGGCAAAGTCGAGTATATTTGACATGCTATAGGATTAGTGTACGGGATTATACTTCGATTTATACTGATGAGGCACAGAGCGCATATTACACTTTGGTTATACCAATGAGGCACAGAGTATAATTTTTACTTTGGTCGTTTCGATGGGGCACCGCGTGTCAGATTAGTTTGATGGTTGGATGATCCGTGTATCAGTCTTGAGTCTGTATCTAGTTAATAGGGATTTTAAAACATGAACTTACTAAATGATAGCTGATATTGATTGTTGATTAAAAATGGTATGTCATGAATATATATATATGAAATGTGACAAATGATAATATGTGAAAGATTATGCGAACCGATTAAAACGAGCCTTGAGGGTCGATATGCAAACAAAATGAATCAATAGATTCGAGAAAGAAATAAGAAATCATATGAACAAGTAATATTCTATGAAATAGAAGTGAATGAAATATGATGATAGAGATATAGTATGAATTGCTCTTATTTGTTTACCAAATGAAAGATGACATGAGTTGCTATTTGAGACATGAATGATGCATTGGAATTGTTGGAAATTAGATCATGTTTGAATGCAATCCTAACATGCTATGTTTATTGTATTGTTGATTTGAATAATGAAATTAATATTGAGCTTTATTGTTTAGCATACGATTTGTTTATTCCGTGTAGGTATCAGTAGATCTCGAAGTCATAAGAAGTGATTCAACATTCAGTCTGCAACTCTTGACTCAGAAATGTTTGTATAGTTCCTTTACGTTCCAATATATGGCATGTACCTAAGGTTGAGTCAATTTTATAATGTGAATGGTCATTTTTGAACTTTGTTTAGAAAATGCTAACTTAAACTTGAATACGTGAATTGGAAGAGATGTTAATTCTAGAATGAATGCATATGACTACTTGATTTTATGTATTAGAATGATTATAGTGTTGAATTTAGTTGGCATTTGAACTAATGCTTAAAGATGTTGTAATCCTAGCAGGTGAAGTCACGACTACAGTCTCCTGTCCTCGCGACGTGAACTCACTAGTAAGTGGCGTCGCAACCATAGTTTCCCTGATCTTGCGACGTGAGTTCGCTAGAATGTAATGTTGCGACGTCCCTTATTCCATGGTCGTGGTGATACTTATTGTTTTCTCAAAGTCGTGACATCCCCTATTAAACTTACGACGATAGGACCCTGATTTCGATGTCGCGACATGATCCCCTCAATGTCGCAATGCCAACTCAGTACTTTGCAGAACTTTTCATTTTAGTCTTCAATCAATCTCATTCTTCATAAGAGTTTCCGTAAGCTAGATTAAAACCTGAATTTGATCAAATAACATATTGTAATTAAGCATTAATCCTAATGATTTGTAAAAATTATTTTGTTGATATGAAAATGCCGTATCTAGAACTCGAAAATTGAATCGAATATGAAGTATTACAAATTTATTGATTACTAACCCTTAACATTTTACAAATACAAGCCTTAAAATATATATTTGAAAATGTTTTAACAAAACATTATATTTGCTCGACAGCTTCTAAAAATTTGAAACATCTATAGCCATGAAACATCAATGAAATATTATTGACAAATCAAATCAAGAAATAATTTCAGTCAAATATCTTAAGAACAAATGGATTTTGGGTTTCTTAACAGTTGAAAAACAAGGGCATTGGAAAGGGTATTGAAATTGAATGGGTGAGTGATATTATTATTAATAACTTTTAATGAATTTAATTTTCTTCTAATAGGGAAAACCATGACACATGGTGTTCCTTGATAGGTTGGAGACCCCACGTTGTTAAAAACAGGTGGTGTTAAAAAAAAAAAATCAAAATATGTATAATAAAATACAAGTTGGGGTGTTACTATAGGACAAGAAAAACTTTAGGGGCTAATGTAGAAGAAGGTGATAAGTTCAGGGGCAATTTATCATTTTAAAAGCTTAAGAAGTTGGAGATACTATTTTTAAAACAATTTTACACATTTTTAAAGTGCAAAATATTATTTATATTATTTTACAACTAAGTTAAAAAATATATATTTTTAAAATTTAAATAAATTACATAAATTTAAATAAATTCTTATAGCTGTAACTATTAAATATTTTAATTGTTATTTAAATGACAAAAGTTTTATAAAAGGTAACCGATCCGTGCTTTACACGAGTTATATTATATAAATATAATCAAACAAAATTTATTAAAATATATGTGTTAAATTTTATTTAAATAAATATAAATATAAAATAATAAAAGGGGTTCAAACACGATTGTTGACATCATTATGAATTTATTTATATATTAAAAAAATTATTTATTTATAATTTCAGAAAATAAGTATAATTTTCATTTTTTTAAAAATATCTTTTTCGATATTTTTGGAATTTTTAATTTTTTTTGAAATTATATTAAAAAATTCTAAAGAACTGCCAAACTAATATTTTGGCTATGTATATGGGATAAATTAAGTAAATTAATATGTCACATCATTATTATTTAGATATCAACAATAATTAAAAAACAAGAGATCAAAACATTACGAATAATCATTTTATAATTTTTAAATAACATAAAAAATTATTAATAATTAAGACACCACGTGGTATTTATGTTAAAACTATTAGGTAAACTTATTTGATGATTGAGTTAGGAACTTGGAATCTAATTTCGTATCATAGGATGTTGTTTTCACATAATTAATTAAACGACATTATATATGCATATATATATATATATATATATATATATATACACGTGTGTATATGTCACGGGGCTAGATATTTCGTCTTGTGATCTGTGTGGTTTTAGGCAATCCGTTCACTCCAAACTCGCCTAAGTCAGCCTTTACTCTCAAAAGTGAGGATTCATTTAGAATTCCTCTAAGGCACCAATTTGTATAGCAGAAGCAATTGTGTTAAAAGAAGCTACAAATAAACAACAAAAAGCCAAAGAAAGAATGCACACAAAGTGTTTTGAGTAAATGCTTAAAGAATTTTATTACTCTTAAGAATTTAACATACAATGGATGGAGTTACAAATTAGGGGAAGGTTCTCTATTTATAGTTGAGCTCCCCCAAAACCGATGGTCAAGATCAAAATACATCGATGGATGAGATTAGCCTATCCCTTAATTTTGGGGATTTACAAGATTACATCATATCATATCAAATCTACAAGATATGATTCCCCTACTTACTAAAAATATCCTATGTTGCCATGTCTTCATTATCGGGCCAACCAAGCTTTAATCTGATAGGCTTCTCTAATATTTCTTGGAATTGGGCTAGTTCTTGTGTGCTAAATGTTCCCATCTAATCGATCGACCTCCATGAGGGCATTTTATGCCATGGTCACGAGCTTTGTACTTTGGCCCGTAACATTCCCCCACCCATTCTCACAATTATCTCGTTGTGATTTTTGAATGACATTGACCTGATTCACCTTGGAACTCTCTCGTTGCCTGGGCTTCTTCCTGACTTATCTTGTGATCGGGTCATCCCTTCTTTCGGAACCTTTGCCTTGGCTTCCGTAGTCTCTTAACTTGAATCGTTACACTCGTTGGTACATCTCATTGGCAAGAAGTCTCCGCTTTAACTTGCCTCAATTTTGACTTGTTCCTATTGGAAATCCCCTGGATTCTTACATCTTGGCTTCGTATAGCCCACAGTCTATTCGCCTCCTTACTTAAGAACTTTGAAAGGGCCCCTACGACCTTACCAAGCCAACAAGTCAGAATTCAAAACACTATTAGAGTGTTCGCAATGTACCTTACTCAAAACATTTACTTGTTTTTGCTACTTTTGCATCATTTCTTTCCCCTCGAAGATCGATACACAACCCACATTTCCTAAAGGTGACGGCTCTACAGTCGACTTCACAGGTCTCATATTGGTCTCATGCTCCACTAAATTTTTCGAAGGGGCTTTCGTAGCATTCGGTTCTATCGAGTTAATGTTTCTCCCATACAAAACATCTTCAACTAGTTGGATTGACGGCAATACCTTGGTCCCAACCTTCATATCTCGATGCATCAGCACAACAATCTTTGATAACGGACCAGTGACAATATAAATTTGATCAGCCCATGGAAACAAAACTGTCTGAATCCTGTTAAGGAAGTTTAAGCCAAGTACATAATCGTAATCATCTAATTTGATTACCTCAAAGTCTTCCTTGCCCTTCCATTCGCTGATTTGTAGCTCCACATTACAAACAACTCCCACAGTTGGGGCATCCTCAGAATTTACCGTCTTGATCTTCTTGTTCGACTTTCTAACCCTTGATGTCTTTTCCTCAATAGGCTTTGCCTCTTTCTTCGGCTCATCTTTCTTTTCGATAGCCGAAATCATCGATTTCTTCAGACATTTTCGTGCCATGTGTGGTCCTTGACAAAGGAAGCATTTTATCCTCTTCCCCTTGTCCCTTGGGTTGATGGATCCCTACTTCACATCTCGTGGTTTCCAATTGCTACTTATGCTATTGGTACTATTGCCATCATCGCTATGTCTCTCTTTATCTGCCTCATAGTTTCTCTCACCATTTCCCTTTCCATTGGGTTTAAACGACTCAAACTTGTCTTTCGTTGGACCAAGCTCAACAAAGGACTTTGCTTCAGCCATGGCTATAGTAAGTTTGGTGATTCCTTGCCTACGCAACTCATGCTTTGCCTACAACTTTAACCCATCCTTGAACCAATAGAATGCTTCTTTCTTGCTCAAGTAAGAGATTTGAAGCATCAACTCGGTAAATGCCCAAACATACTCCCGAATAGTGCTTTGTTGCGTAAGACGATGCAACTTAGCTCGAGCCTCATTCTCGACATATTGTGGTTAAAACTGCTTCTTTAACTCTCTTTGGAACTCTTCCTAAGTCCTAATTGTGTTCCCACCACGTTTCTCATCTGTGGACCTACAACGCCACCACAAGAGAGCCACATCAGTAAAATAGATTCAAGCAATGTTTACCTTAATGACATCATCCTCGATGCCCATCGCTCAAAAGTATTGCTCATTTCCCACCAGAAGTTGTCTACATCCCTTGCAAACCTTGCACCCTTGAACTTCTTCAGTTTGAGAACATCCATTACTTGTTGCTTTGGCCTTGAAGACAACATGCCATTACTCAAAGCAGCTTTGTAAATCGTGAGCTCCCCCCTGAGCTCTTCAATTTTGTTCTTCATGGCTAACACCATATCCTCGAGATTCTCATCCCTCTCTGCCAGCTTTTCCGTAGTGGAATCGACTAATTCATTCATATTTTCTGCATTGGCACCGAGAGAATCCAACACAAAATCTCTGAGTTGCTTTTCTATTGAGTCAAACCCATCTGTACATCCCTCGACCAACTCAAGTGTCTCTTTCATGTTCCCTATAGTCTCCTCAAGATTAACCACTCGATTTTCCAAAGCTGTCAGCATGTTCCTCAAGCGACTTGCTTTTCTGGCCCTCCTACGGGTTTGCATTGGTTCATTCTGATCAATAACTTTTTTCGACATCCTAATGGTGCCTTCGACCCAATAATTCGGATATTGCTTGTCACGGGGCTAGATCTTTCATCTCGCGATCCGTACGGCCTTACGCAATCTGTTTGCTCCAAACTCGTCTAAGTCAGCCTTTACTCCCAAAAGTGAGAATTCCTTTAGAATTCCTCTAAAGCACCAATTTGTATAGCAGAAGCAATTGTTCCAAAAGAAGCTACAAATGAACAACAGAAAGCCAAAGAAAGAATGTAGACAAAGTTTTTGAGTAAATGCTCAAAGAATCCTATTACTCTTAAGAATTCAACATACAATGGACAGAGTTACAAGTTACAAATGAGGGGGAAGCTCTCTATTTATAGTTGAGCTTCTCCAAAATCGACGGTCAAAATCAAAATACATCGACGGACGAGATTAGTCTATCCCTTAATTTTGGGGATTTACAAGATTACATCATATCATATCAAATCTACAAGATATGATTCCTCTACTAACTAAATATAGCCTATTGTGCCATGTCTTCATTATAGGGCCAACCAGGCTTTAATCTAACAGACTTCTCTAATAGTTCCTGGAATCGGGCCAGTTCTCATGAGCTAAATATTCCCCATCCAATTGGTCGACCTCCATGAGGTGCATTTTGTGCCATGGTCACGGGCTTTGTACTTTGGCCCGTGACATATATGCACACAGGAGTCCTCAACCAGAGGGCTTTATTGTTATAACTCGATATTTTAATTTATGAAATTCTAGTTTAAATTTCAAGATAAAATTATTAAAATTTGAGGAATATTTTTGGCACACAGATATAAAATAGAAGAAAAAAGACCTAAGTACCTATCTACTCTTGTATAATATAAAACTTAATGAGTTTTCTATATATTTTTTTAGTATAGTATATCATAGCTAAAAAATATATTTATTAAAAGTTTATGTAAAAAATAAATATTTTTAAAATTAGATTGATGGTTAAATTCGTTATGCTATAGATTTGTTCATTTGGTTCCTTAAATCGGTTCAATTAAATAAATTATTAAAAACTTATAAAAAATAAAAAAATTAATTCATAACTCTGTTCATATCGGTTTGGATCAACTGATTTGATATCTCTCTTCAAACCGGTACCTCAAGTGGTTTCCAGTCCGATCTAGTTCAAACAACCATATAAAAAACAAATGAAACTTTGGTTGAAAAGATAAAATTAAAAGTTTAGATATTATACTTTTAGGTTTAAATCTCATTATGTATATTTTTTATATGGATTATTTTTTACATGTATATATTATAGTGTTAGGTCGAATTTGCACTTTTCAGTTGCGACATAAGAGTTGAAGGATCAAGCGCAACTCTAACATCTTACTATTTGCAGCACCTCCAACTAGGAGTGTTTCAACTAATAAAACATTATCACATTTGAACTCCAATTGCCTAAAATTAGTCTCCCATGCTATGATGAGTCCTTCTAAAAAAACTCTTGATTCGACCTTGAAAATTGTATCCTTACCAGTCCTCATAGCAAAACCACACAGCCAATTCGCACAAGCATCTCTGAAACTCCTCCAATCAAAGCATTATCAGCAAAAGCCAAAACAACACCTTATCTCCAATGGCATCCAATGTGCAAGGGTGACCTTTGAATGTAAAAGAAAGCTCAACTAAACTTGAGTTCACAATACTTCTAGCCCAAGTAAATCCTGTAAAAATAGTATCTTCGATGCAACTATGATTATTATTAAAGATAAAATTGTTGCGACTTTTCCATAATAGCCAACACAAAATGGAAAACGACGTTGACCAATCCTCCTCCTTATCAACAAATCCCCCTTGATTTGTCAAATTATAGACTAACCATTCATTTAGATTTGTTGAGAAGAAAACATTTCTTCTAATGTTAGAAACAAAATGTCAAACCGCTTTCAAAAATTCACAATCTCGGATTGCATGAATACTTGACTCAAAGGAATTCCTGCATCGAGGGCAATGTCCTTCACTAGTCATGTGTTTTCAAGCCCGTTCACCAAAGGTTAGGAGCCAGTTCTGCCAAAGTAGCTAAAGAAAAACATAAACTTGTTGTGGAGCCATATTCCTCCAAATCAAGTTCCAATTCATAGATGGATAAGCACTACCAAGTGAGGAAATGTGCTTATAAGTTAGACGGAAAAACACGAACTTTGTATCATTTTAATTTCATACCTAGATAATTTTTAGCTTATTAAATTAGATAGTTAATTCATTTAATTTAATTGCATCACATTTTCAATTCATATTATCCACATTCACCAATTTGTTAAGTTATAATTTTTCACAAAAAATTACATAACAGTCCCTGTGGAGATGAAAACTCGATATACTTATCACTTTATTACTTGATACGATTGTCTATACATTCACATTTTTGTCATTCTAAGTTTTTGGGGCTGTTGCCAGGGATTGTTTTAAAAGACATTATTTGTGAAGTTGTCAATTTTGCATTTAGGCTTCTTTTTCTATTAAAATTTTAACTTTATCATTTTATGTGATTATTTCAGGTGTTTATGAGTATTTATCAAATTATGGACTTACTCCCCGCAGATCATGAAATCGGAAGGACTTTTAGACAAAGGAGAAAACAAGCAACTCAAAGAATGATGGAAGATATGAACCTTGAGAACCTGAATCAAGAAAATGGAGCAAATCATGCTCAAATCCCATCCTTGTTCTTGATGATAGGGATCGAGCCTTAAGATAGTATATCGTGCCTCTATTTAATGAGCTTAATCTGGGAAGTAGAAGGCCTAAAATCGAGGCACAATAATTCAAACTGAAGCCAGTAATATTCTAGATGCTTCAGACAATAGGCCGGTTTAGTGGAATGCCTACTAAAGATCCTCACATTCACCTCAGATTGTTTTTGGAAGTGAGTGATTCCTTCAAGCTAGCTAGAGTACCTGAAGATGCACTAAGGCTAAAGTTGTTCCCATATTCACTAAGGGACAGATCTCAAACCTGGTTGAACTCATTGTCACCCGATTCCATTACAACATGGCAAGAATTCGCAGAATGTTTCCTTATGAGATATTTTCCACCTAGCAAAAATGCTAAGTTACGGAATGAAATCACGAGCTTCTATCAAATGGATGACAAATCTCTATATGAGGCACTAGAAATATTTAATGAGCTATTAAAGAAATGTCTTTATCAAGAAATTCTGCACTATATTTAGTTAGAGACGTTCTTTAATGGTCTCAATGCTTATACGAGGATGGTGATAGATGCTTCAATGAAAGGTGCTCTCCCTTCTAAGTCTTATAATAAGGCTTATAAAATGATTGAGAAAATTTTCAGCAATAATTACCAACAACCAACCAACAAAGCATCATCAAGAAGACAAGTAGCAAGAGCATATGAAATGGATGCCCTCACTTCACTCGTAGCTCAAGTATCTTCGATATCCTCAATGCTTAAGAATTTTACTACTAATGGGTTTAATAATGTTGCAACTCAGCTACCTAATTAATTTGACAACATAGCCTATGTATACTATGGGGAAGGTACTTGTTCAAAGATTGCCCATCAAACCTAAAGTAAGTTTTTTACATGGGTAATTAGAACCAGAACAGGGGTAGGCAAGGATCGCAATCGATTTTTTACAACCCATCATGGTGGAAACACCCGAATTTTTCTTGCAGTAACCAAGGAGTTAGACCGAGTAACACTTATGTGCAACCCATACCAATCCAGTCACCTGGATTTACTTAACAAGTTTAGAAACCACCACAAGTCGAACCTTCCAATATCTTGGAAAACCTATTGAAAATGTATATGGCAAAGAATGACATCACTCTAAGAAATTTGGAAAATCAAGTGGGTCAACTTTCTATTGAACTTTAAAAATGACCACAATGTGCTTTGCCCAATGATACGAAAAATCCAAGAAATTCGAGCAAAGAACATTGCAAAGCATTGACTCTAAGGAGTGGAAAGACATTAGAGCCTAACACTGTCGAAATTGAAGAGGAGCCCGTTAACGCTCGAGAAAAAGTAGAAGTTCAATCAAGTGTTGAAACTCCATCTTCAAAATCTATAAATTTTGATAAGGTAACCCCTAAACCAGTAAAAAATATGAGAATAAATAGGGAGAGAGAAGAGAAATTCTAATTGGGTTTGAAGAAAAATCATAATCTTTGTCTAATTGGGAGAAATTGGACTAAATAGTTAGGGTTTTCAAATTTGAAAGGGTTCCATGGTAATTTCCCCTTGCTGTAGAAAATAAAAGGGAAATGAAAGAGATTAGAGTGGCTTGAACTTGGTATGCAAATGAGGGATGTAAATGCTTAACCATTTAGGTTACTGACTATTCTTATTAAGCTTTTATTCTAAATTATATTTATTTTAGAGTGACTTTCATCCTAGTTTGCTAAAAATGAAAAGAAAAGAAATGGGAGATGAGTGGAGTGGATAGAACCTAGGACCTCTAGGGAGTATATTAACTACTTGACCATCAACTCTAAGCTATTCTTTAGTTAATTATTTCAATTAACCCCCTTTGGGGTGTTACACTAAACATAACTTTGTGGATTTCTTCATTAGTAGCCACCATCAATAACATGTCTCGGCCATTTGCCAATAAAGGAGGAAACTTATCACGACAGGGGAAGGTCCCCGTTACATGATTATTAACAATGTAAAGATTCTAAAAAAAACCACAACATGTCACTGTAAAATATAAGAATAAAAACACTAGCCCAACTCACCAATTTTTAATCCTTCAATTTTATTCTGCTTTCACTTAGCTAAAGTGCCGCTAAGGAAATACTTAGAATTTCTATCTCCGTCCATAAGCCAAATAATCTATGATTTTCGAAACCAAAGAATCTTCTCATGTTTAAGATATCATCAATCTCTTCCCGTAACTCAAACTCACGAGATTGTAGACGTGATGTTGATTGAAGCTCCAAAATCCTCTGTGTAAATGCCCAAATTTGCCCGGGCCCAAACCACTAGAAAAACTAAAAAATATATAAAACCAGGCCCAAAATGATACAAGCCCAAATAACCCAAACTAACAAAAACCCTAACGGCCTGGTAAGCCCAAAATCTAAACAAATTTTAGCCAAAATAGGGAAGTAGAAACCCTAGGCGCCGTTTGCCCCCAGGTGCCTCGAGCGCATCGCCTGCACCTCGTCCCGAGGCTTGACCCCCACTGCTCGGCCTTGCACCAACCCTGTTGACCTCCTAGCAACCTGCGAAAAAGAATAGAAGCAAAGCAGAAACAGTGATAGAAGCAACGCAACACGTAAACAAACAGTACAACAGAGAACAGTAGCAAACAGTGATGGAAAACAATGTAATATTTTGGCTATAAAGCCATGATAAAATTATTGTAAAAAGGGGGATTTTTTTAATAGAAGGATAAAATACTTAAACCTTTTTGAAAAAAATGTGATTTTCGTTTGCTTTTTATTTCATTTTTACTTTCAAGATCTTTTTTTATATATTCATTTTTACTTTTGAAAACAATAATAAAAAGAGAAAGGAAAGAAAGGCCTACCTGACTCGTCTCGCGACTTCATCATTGGAAGCCCCTCGCCCAGGGTTGAAATCGAACCAAAAAGGGAGAGAGGGGACCTTTTCTTTCAGTCTTTGGGGTTAAGAAGGCTCGGCCTTCAAATACGTCGCAAAACGGGGCTAAAAGCCCATCTTTGCCCATCGCCGGCCACCAGATACAATGGTGGTGCGACGGACGACGAGAGAACCTGTTGGTCAGCCATGGAGAAGAGGTGAGAGGGTTCAAGGTTTTTTTTTTTAGTTTTTTTAAGAAAGAGGGCTGAAATGAGGGTTTCAAAAAAATTTGGGCCTTAAATAATAAACATAAAATGACGCCGTTCTATTAACCTCCCCCAAACGCCAAAACGACGTCATTTTGGGGGAGGAAACCCGAATCTAGCCCGTTTAAGCGGAGGATCCGCGTGTTTTCAAGGCCCAAATAGGAAAATTTTTGTTTTAATCCCTCCGCGTTGTCACTAATATTCAATTTCGCTCTATTTCCATCTCATTTTATTTCTTGCGCAATCTGGTCCTTTGATGTGCGAGAAAACGACGAGTTTAATTGGGGCTGATATTTTTCCATCTAGCCCCCACTAGGTTTTTAGCTATTCGTTTTGATCCTTAACTAGCTTTTCGTTATTTTTAATTTTTACCCTGAAGTTCAGTTCAATTTTTAATCTCATCTTTGGTCTGTTTAATTTGTTTATTTATTTATTTTTCAAAATTGTTTTTTTATTATTATTATTCATTTTAAGTTTTTATATATTATATTATTTATTTTAAAATTCTTTTTACATATTATTTATTTAAAGCTTTTATATGTCATTTTGACTTGTTTTATCAATTATTCATTCTAAGTTACTTTATATATCATTTTATTTTGTATTAAAATGTATTATATGTGTTAATTCTTTTAAATTGTTTTATACTATTTACTTCAAATTACTGTTTATAGTATTTATTTTAAACTCATTTTTATGTATTATTTATTTAAAATTATTTTATTACTTGCTTTAAATTGTTTTATATACTTTATTTTAAATTTTATTTATTTATTTTAAAATGTTTTATTATTATCACTTACTCTAAGATTTTTTATATTATTTCACACTTTTACATATGTATATATTATCTATTTTAAAATTCTTCATATATATCTTTTTTAAAATTGTTTTGTATATTATTGATTTTAAAATTCCTTTTCTCACATTATTTATTTTAAACTCATTCATTGTCATGTTAAATTGTTTTCACATTTTATTCATTTTAATTTGTTTTATACTATTTATTTTTACATTGTTGTATATGTTATTTAATTCATTTGTCATTGATTATTAATGTTGATATTAAAATGATGTATGTTGTATGATTATTGCCATTTTGTGTATTTTAATTCGTTTATTCGTATTTTCATATCATTGTCATTCACTCGTAATATTGTATTCATGTATTATTGTTCTATGCTCATTACTATGTTTTTATTTCATGTCATTGCATTGTGTATTAAAACTTCAACGTATTTATCCAATATAGATCGTTTTATTCCAAACAAACTAGATAGGATGAATCGTTTTGGTTTTTACAATTGCTATTATCCTAAAAATTTCAAAAAACATAAGGCAATGTTCCGTATTTGGAAATTCAAGAAATCGTGCCCTCACTTACTGGGTTTCAATTTTCCTCATTGAATCTAAATAACCGAACACCCTTTTTTAATTTAAAGTACATAAGGTTTAAGTAAAAAACTTATTATCGAGGACTCGAGGTGTTGTGTCCTAACTTACTGGATGTGACATCTCGTTACCTCGGGATAAGAAAATTTTAGAAAATTAAGGCAATATTCCGTATTTGGGAATTCGAGAAAATTGTGCCCTAACTTACTGGGTTTCGATTCTTCTCGTTTGACCCAAATAACCGAATATCCTTTTTTCAATTAAAATACGTGAGTTTTAAAAATTAAAAGACGAGCTTATTCTCGAATGATTAAAATGGCCTGTCCTAACTTACTGGATATGACATTTTATTACTTCGAGACAAGAATGTCTTTAACATCTGTTTCAATTTATCCAAGCATTCTTTCTAATTAACATTAATAAAAAGGGGATTGTATTTTTAATTCTTTCCAAATTTTCAACATTTGACATTAAGACATTAATTAATCAACTAGGTACCAATTTTGGGCGTTATGAGGGTGCTAACCCTTTCTCGTACGTAACCGACTCCCGAACCTGTTTTCTAAATTTCGTAGACTAAAATTTTTGTTTTAATAAATTAAATTGTTTATTAAAATGATCGAATTGCAAGGTGATCCAATCACACCTCATCAAAAAAGATTGGTGGTGACTCCCATTTTAATTTTCGTTTTCAAACAAAGTTGACCTCTTTTCAAAAAAATGGTTTCAACACTCTGTATACGATTAAGTTTTGTTATTAGCTTCCTCTTTTGAGAAAAAAATATTTCCATAGAAGCGTTTATTCCAATTTTGAACCACTGTCTTAAATTAATCCAAGTTCGAACCAACCTGAAGATCATGCTTCCAGTGATTACGAACTAGGTCCCTAAACTCTAAATGTAGCGAACAGGTTACTAAAAATCTAAAAGGACGACAACTTATATTATGAGAATTAGAGCTCAAAGATACCAAAATTGGTTGATGATCAAATTTCAATATATAGATATGTCAAACAGAGCAATTTAGTGCCAAAGAATCCAAATTCGAGTTACATATGGCACTATCAAGTCATTGGAAAAGATTACCTCTATTCCAATAAAGCAAGGCCATAAAACCCGATATGTTGAAGCACATATTTGAATAAGAATGATCTAAAAAGGTTACAGCCTATTCTAGAAAGAGATGCACCATCTTTCCTTTCTGAACTATCTAGAGTTGAGTTGAAATCTCCAATGATAATCCATGGTTCATCAATTGAACCTACAATTGAATCTAAGAAACACCAAAGAGAGCACCTTTTTTGTTATTTGTAGACTAGCATTAAAAACTAGAAGGCCCTTGTTTACTGTGAATTTTTATATGAATTATTTGGGGATATAAATCTAGGAAATCAACATCAATGTTATCATTTCAGATAATACAGATACCCTCAGGAAAGCTAACAGCTTCAACTCTGAAAGAATTTTGATAACCCAGTTAGTCAACAATATCATCAACCCTGAACCCACTAATTCGAGTCTCAAATAGACTAATTAAATTAGGGGAAAATCTTTTACGTATTCTTTCATAAAATTATGAAAACGGGGATGGCAAGTTCCTTGGTAGTTCCAAAAGAATAATGTTGTATTCACAATTAAAGGAAAATAGAGAGGATTCTCATACCCGAGCAGTTAAACATCAGTAACTAGGCTCAACATTAAGGCTTGACTTATCATCGAATACCTCCACAAGCATGGAGCCACCATCAACCAAAGTTTCCGTAGTTGAGTCTAACTCAATTCCATTGATAATCCCTTTCATAACCATCACCATCTCTACCATTGAATGCTTAGATCTCCCAATCTAAACATTTGGTGATCTTGTTGGTCGAAATTCCTCCATGGGAGTAGGTCTTTGTCTTGTGTTCTTGCCGGCCATACTCATTTTCCTAAACTTGAAACTTGCGTTTTCTTTACCAAAAATTGAAATAGAACTTTTTTGTCTCTATAATTCTCATTGCCTTGTTTTTCATATTATCTAACAAGCCTTTGACCTAAACATGTTGAATGCTAAAAGGGTTATCTCCATCAGACACTCTCTTTTGGCCCATTTTTTTTATCCATCATCAAAAGAGTTCAATCCACATTTAGAGGAAGACCCATTACAGAAATTGGCAGACTTTAAAACCTTAAGGTTCGTTTTAAGCCCACTAGACAAAAATATTCCTTTCCCTTTTTCTTTTGAGTTATTCTTTTTTAGGAAATTAACAATTTTGGAATGCTTATCATTCTTAATCCCTCTTTGTTCCGCAGGTTTCTCCTTAACTGTGTTATTCCAAAAGTTCATCTCCTTATTATAGGCAACTTCTTCCATTTCAATCTCTTATTGATTCTCGTTGAGAAAATTAACACGAAATCCTCCACCATTATCGCCTTGAATATCATTTTCCTTATCTCCCATGCTTTACCATTTCTGTCATTGTCGACAGTAAACTAGCATCCAAGGCCTATAGTTCTCATCTTCCACCCTTCATTGGAGATCGTGAATCTTCAAAATTGGCAAACTATGAGCAGTGTCATTCATTAGCAGCGAAGGTCGATTCTTTGGACACGAATCAGAGCTATGCCCATAAATACCACATCAAAAGCAAACTTTGGGTAGAGATTCATACTCAATTTGTTGCACTTTCCCCTTTGAGCAAATCGTCCCCTTTTAGCATTATTTGTATTTTCATCAATCTTTAACATTGGTCCAATCGCTTGAACAATATCTCTCAAGAAAAAGTCTGAATAATAGCCTTTCGACAGTCTAGGCAGCCTTACCCAAACAACTTGAGTGTCAACTTCATTTTAGGAAGTCGAGAACGTAAGTGGCCATAGACGAAAAGTCAAGTGTTGTCCAAGAATCACCCATAGGCCACTAGTCAAAACATTATTATAATCCTCTTCATCATTAAAACGAACAAGATAATAATCATTTTCCAAATCCATGAGTTGAAAAGGATGCTTGGAATTCCATGACATCATGACCTTGTTCAACAAAGCATTGAAAGCAATCTTCTGTCCTAAAAGCTTGACAATGATTGTCGTTGCCATTTTCCTTTCAATGAATTTATGAACCCTTTCAGAGAAGGTAATTGATGGAATCCCGTCAATCATCTTCGTCGTCACATCACCCTGTTGGAGCTCAAAATCCTCCACCTTCTAAGGTGAATCAGAGGTAGTTGAAGATCCTATCAAGGTGTTTTTGTAGGACACCTCCGGTAACTTCCTCCCATTCTCCTCCACCCTTGGATCATCAATATCTGATAGCAAGTCAGGCCATCGTCTTACCTTCTTTATAGCATGACCAATGCTAGCATTTGAACCAACAAGATTGACACTAATCACAAAACCCGCCACAGGCAGCGTCCCACTCATCTTGATTTTTTTAATCTAGATATATTTAAAAGCTAATAGTGATAGGTAATATTCCATATTTTCTCTGTCATATGTACGTCATATATACCTATGTGTATGTATGTGTGGAATATCATACTTTTCATGTTATATTTTCTTGAAATATTTTTATTTGTTTATTTTTAGCTCCATGAAGGTCCACGTAAAAGTTATCCTCGGGAATTTTCTCTTTATAGGTCAAAAGACTACAAATCATTTCTTGTACTAAGCTACTTGCCACATTAATTATTCCTTATTTATTCTGATCTTCTAGTTTATGACTTTTTTTCATGAACACCATTACAACTTTTACAGCTATTATATAATTCAAAATGACATCACTTTGGTCTAAAAGACAAAAGAAAAGTTAAAAGAATTACTAAATGGAGAATTTCTATATCTCCCAAATATATTAATATTTTATCTATGGATTTACTTGACAATAACATAAAAGCTAGCATGGATATGTACTGAAACAAATATCTAGGAAATAATGAATGAATGACCTAATATATTTATATATATATATATATAACCAGTGGTCCGAGTTTCCTCATTTGAAAAATTATATGTAAATTTATTGGCTAGTCGAAGTTATTCTATTCATATTTATAATTAATTTTGATTAAAACAGTTGATAAAGTTAATGTAACTTTTTAAAAAAATACATATATTAATAATTTTCTAAATATTTCAGCTTTCTTACTTGCTTCGCCCATAGAATTAACGTCTCAAGTCTTTGACATTTGAACTTTCTCTGGAAATTGAATAATTATAATAAATGTGAAAATATTTAATATCCCAAGAGTTGGTTTTTCATCACGAGAAAATAAAATGCAATAACTTATTAATAATATTCTTTTAAATATCTACTAACAAAATTCTTAAATGAGGCTATATTCTGTCTATGAAATTGTTATTCACATAAGCGTACATCATTTTCCAGATTTTCATTCAAATATTTTTTTATATAAAATATTTAAAATTATTCATAATCTTTTTTAATTTTTAAATAAAAATTAAATGCATTTCGATATATATAAATTCATGTTCTTCTACATTGATACTAATATCGATATTTTCATTGAGATAAATATAAATTAGTTTTTAAGAAAGACATATATTTATTATACAATCTATTTAGAAATTTAGAAATTAGTTTTAATAATTTTCGTGGAGGAGGAGAAAGAGATTGCTGTGATTTTTGTTATAATTAAAGTATCTTCTATGTCCGTTTTACAGTTCATGCAGATTAATCTTTTCAAAATTCACGGTTACTCCTCTTAACAATATTGTCTCTAAAGTTTAAACTTGTATTCTTCTTTTAATAGTGCAATATATCTTATCATTACAACCACACTTGTGAGCGCACTTAAACTCGTATTTTTCCTCCAATTTAAGAATCGAGAGGATTATGAATACCAACATTATATAATAATAAAAAAACACATCCTACATAAATTGACGTGAATTTGACATCATATCGTTCAATCCTCGCCATACTAATTACTTGACTTTATAATTTAACATTAAGAGGAAGAGAAATGGAACTCGTGAATTTGTTATTCAACCCATAAAAAATGAAAGGGGTACTATGGGTATGGGGAAATGGAATTGAAGTAGTTTTGCAGTTATGGAAATAAAAAGCAAAGTTAGTGCATAAAAGGGGTAGGTGGCGTTAGAAACAGCTAAGGCAAAGGCAGTAAAGGCTTTTACAATGGGAATTTTCTTTCTTTCTTTGAAGGCATGCAAATGAGAAGGTTTGGCGTTAGGACACATGCACTTAACAACATTGATTTTTATTACCAAAAACAACAACATTGATATTTATAGCTATTGGCCAAAGTTTTAACGTAAAACTTGGTATCAAAATAAGGCCAAAATGTTTGGTAGCCAAAAACAAAAACAGGGGGCTTCTTCTTGTTTTAATTTTTATTGGTTCCAAATTTAATCCTCCATTTTCACGAGAAATACATGAATGCCAAGCTCTAGCCCTCTTGTAATCACCCTCTCTCAGGCTTCTATCAATTCAAACATAAATAATCATGTGTGAAATTAAATATGAGAATAAAATTTAATTTTATTATATAAATGAGATTAATCAAATAAATTTAAATAATTTAATTTTTATTGGAAATAGAGCTTAAACTTCAAAAATAAATTTTGATTAACCTCAAACTGAATAAATCAAATAGAGTTTAAGTATGAATTTTTGCGCAACTCCAACTGAACTTAACTAAAAAATAGTTTTAGATAAACTAACAATAAAATGTTTTAAATTTAAAAGCCAAATTAATAGACTATCGCATGTTTTCTTTCTTTTATTATTATTTTTGGTTGAAATCAAGGTATTTGTCGTCTGTAACAGTGATTCATTCCCTTATCATGATGCTCTCAAAAGAGACAAATAATTGATCACAAAATATGCTTCAATCCTATAAAAAAAATCGAATTTGAATCATATAATTAAAAGATGAAGTAAGCAACCATCATTATATTAATCGCTACTAATATTGTTAGAATTATTTTTAATATATCTTCAAAAAATATGAATCACTATTAATCTCTACTAAACTGACCTTTCAAGAACTCAAAAAAAAAAAAATGTTAATCCAAGTTGATAACCATTTTTAAAGGGAAAAAAAAAAAAAACTCTGGTAGAGACTGAGCTATCAAGAAGATGGTGAAAGGTAATTTGTTTCACTTAAATTTATTTTTAGGTGGTGTTTGAAAAGTCACCTTGTCATTAGATTTGGGTATAATTAGTTATAATTATATAATGGTGGCATGTTGGGATAATCATTATAATTAGTAAGTCTCATTGAATTGGTGTAATTGGAGCACTCCAATTACACTTCCCAATTCTTCAGGAGAGAGTGAAAATTGGAGTAATGTAATTACATCAAATCTAATTTTAAAAAATTATTTTTATACAAGTTATCAAAATTATATTATAAGCATGAATATGTTTGAATATTTGGGATGGTTGTGGTAAAAAAAAATTCTTACATTATAAATCATTAAAAAACTATATTATAAAAATAATTTCTGTATTTTATAAAGTTATAAAAAATATATATTATTTAAATCTTAAAAAATCTAAAACTATTGTCAAAAAGTTTATTATAAAAAATAATTTACATGATATAAAAGTGTTATAATATATTTATTTATAAAGAAATTATAGCTAAGTATGAACATATCTTATTTATGTTTCCATGCTATATATCATAAACATAATATACATATTCATAAAAAAATTTATAGCATGTTATATATTATAAAAATAATATACGTATTCATAAAAAAAATATTATATCTTTTTTAGCATATATAAAAAAAATAACTTACTATAGTTGTGTAAAAAATATTTATTATCTATAAGAAGTTTTATAAAAGTTTTGGGCAACTTAAAAAACATTTTTTATAAAGATTATATATTATAAATTTCATATTATTTTTTACTTAATTTATGTATTATAGAAAGGGATACAACCTAGCATAAGTCTTTCTCCAATTTAATTTATATAAGTTTTTATAATTAAAGCTACAAACTATTTAGACCGTGAACTCAAATATTATAAGGTCGATGCTAATTATGCAAATAGAAAAAGTTTTCTTGCACTATATCGTGGGCTATGATATCATTTGAGAAAATGATGCCAGACACAAACACCGTAAATAACTTGCGAACTCTTTAATTTGAGACATTCAAAGCTTCGGTTATATTAGCATATTGTAAATAGAAAAATAATTTCTTATATTAACAACATCACCATAGTATAGCATAAAAAAACAAGGTTAGATTGTTCTACCATGTTGCATATTTCATAACTTAAATCATAGGTGGAGTTAAGATGATCTATATTTCGAAGAGTATATGAAAGAAAGAGATCTTGATAATAGTAACAATGTAGTTTCAAATTCAAATTATGATGAACTTAGTCAAGGACCAACATATGATGATAATGAACATAAGTTAAATATTAAAGAGGGAATAACCCAACAAATATGCATTACTAAATTGGATAAATTTGCATATGATGTTTATTTTTCTTGCTATTTTAATTATTAATTGTATTATCAAATACTTTTTAAGATTAACATAATACCTATGGTAATTTGATTTTAACTTGTAACGCCCTGAATATTATATTTCTGTTTTCGTAAATATTTGACACAAATGTGTATCTGTTTCAATCGTTAAGTGTTCTGGGTGTGTGTGAGAGGTATTGGGTTGAAGTCCCACCTTTAGTTAATTTCGGTTATTTTAGAATTCAAGCCTTATCCTAGTTGATGAGGCTTATTTAAAATTGCCTGTTAGTTCATATTAGAATGAGCTTGCTGGTTCGAGTTGTAAGGGGGTTAGTGTGTTGGAGGTCTTGTGTTTGAATTATTACGGAGCGTAGGTATTAATTTTTGCTTCGGGTATCTAATAGAGGTTGGAAGGAACCGAAATTCTGAGGTGGTTGTGATGTAGTGGGATAGTGGGATAGTGGGGAGTTGGGATTTGGGATTTGGGGAGTTATCAAAATATTTTATTTTTGATTTTATTATTTTATTTTTTGTTTTCAAAATTTCCTTTCTCTCTCCTCTAGAATCTCTAACGTGAATTCCTCTTCCATTCTTTTTCCCAAAATTCCCTTATCTGACATTTTTTGGTTTTCTTCTTTTTCTTTCTTTCTCCCCTAATTGTCGCTCTCTCCTCTGATTTCTGCTGAAATCTTTCGTTCAATCGTTGCTGTTGCAAATTTCTGGTCCCTTATTTGGCTGGTAAGTAAGACTTTGTATCCTCTTCCTTTGATTGGTTTAGTGATGTTGGGTGTGTGATTTATTGGTGGATTTTGTGACAAGGAGAAGGTTGTGAGGTAGAAAATCCCACATCATCAGGTTAATTCGAGGTTGTGGTCGTTTCGTTAGCAATAAATCGGTTTTGTGTATTTGGGTATCGTATTAGACTTGTGGATTGGTTGCTAAAAAGTGTGGCATATTCTGTTTTTAGGTTTCAAAAAGCTCGGGAGTGGTTTCGCATCAAATTGATATCAGGTGTGTCCCCAAATAGCAAAAAATATGGTTTCAGAAAAGCTGAAATTGCCTTTTGTCGATGCCACACGGGCATGTGCCTGGTCGTGTGGTTGGCTGTATGTGAGACACAACCGTGTGATCAACGAAGGCATCACTGTGCACAAGACACAACCGTGTGCAGGTGTGAGTGTGCCCGTATGGCCCCACACGAGCATGCTATATGAGCATGTAGATTCTGAGCCAAACTATGTGGGCCATACGGGCAAGGCCAATCTGGACATGTGGGCCACAAGGGCATATGGGCCCATAATTCTAAAGTTTTCCCTAGGGTCGTACTGGTTGTATCGATTGACTGTGGGCCTACCGTAGGGTTAGTAAGGGCTAACCAAACCCTAAAACTGTGGATCTGATAGTCTGATATTCTGTTCTGAGTACGATAATACTACGCATGTTTGATTAATCCGTTATTTGTATATAAGTATGTTTAGTATGTTTAGTCTGTTATTTCTATATTTGTTTTCTGTATCTGTTTTGGGGAGGGATATATATGTGGAAGAAGTGTTCTGTATGACGTTCGTCGCCTATATTCTGGCAGCATGGCTGCACTCTATCTCACATTTTTTCATAATGGCACGATATGATGTGTAGGGCTGGGTGGGTGTTTTTAACCCCACATGGTGTGATGGGATGGTCGGAGTTGGTGTGTAGAGGATGGGGATAGGATTCTGTTATCTGATCTGCATATTTCTATCTGTTATCCGTATCTTAAAAGGACATGAGTCCGAATCTGTATCTGACTGTTTATATTGGTTTCTGTATAAATTGTATGTCTACGTTGGGTTACACATTGAGTTTATGAAAACTCACATCTGTTTGTCTATTCTATTTAGGTAATCTATAAATTTAGGCGGATCGGTGCGAAAAAACCTCTCAGTGACCACAAGTTCGTAAACTGATTAATTTAAGGGTTTTTTTAATTAAATGTTTTATTTTCTTAAAGATTATTTCTAAGAGTTTTGTATTAATTGGACTCTATAGACTGTTGATTTAACTTTTGGGATTTGGATTTCTATTTAAATATTTTATTTGGGCAACTTGCTAAAAACACAGTTTTTACTAAAACAAAAGTTTTCTAGAAACATGAGCTACATTTTTAGAATGTAACAGTTTTAAGACTTCCGATGCAAATTACATTTTAGCAATTAAATGGATTTCGTAACACTTTTGAAAATTGGCCTAAATGATATGAATTATGAAACGTGAATGATTTGATGAGACGACTCTATCTACAAAACCCTACCATGTGACAGCTTTATATTTAGTCATAATGTTTAGGCCAGATTTGGGGTGTTACATTTAATGGTATCAGAGGCAAGTTGTAAAACTCGGGTTGTGAATTTTAGGTTCTAAAATTATGTTTTAAAAAGAATTGGTTTTTAAATTATTTGAATAAATTAAGAAAGTATGTGGTACATCGAGTCTCTGGCGTCGATCCTATAAGTATCTCTATATTTAGATAGAACTGTTTTGAAAATATTGCAGATAACACTTTCTGAAACTGTACTGCTAGAGACTGAAACCTCTGAAAACACTTCTGAACCTTTAATAATTCATGCATAAAACATCTGCTAATAAATACTGGAACTGATACATAAAATTTTGTAATGTAGATAAAATTTGAACTATACAATGAGTGCTCGTGGAACTTGTCGACATGGTAGAGGCCGTAGGAGGCTCGAGCTGAGTCTTCTTCTTTGGGCAGTATGCCAAATTTAGACACGAGTGAGACACCAATTTCGCCTACTACTGAGACTTGGTTTCAAAATCATTCGGCTGGGGACAACACACTATCCCAAACCATGTTGAGGATATTAGAGAGGGTTGCTGGTCCCCAATCTGGATCTAGGGGCCGTGGGTCAGTAATTGAATGATTCCTGTCCAATGGTGCTGAGCTATTTAGGGATGTCACTGGAATCACCCCTACAGTGTCCGAGTATTAGTTAGAGCCACTGTAAGGGTTATGAATGATTTGGACTGTACTTCCGAGCAAAAACTTAAGGGTATAGTTTTTTTACTTCGTGACGAGGTATATCAATGGTGGTTATCAGTTGAGGAGGGTACTCAGCCTGATCGTCTGAACTGGGATTTCTTTAAGACTACATTTCAAGGAAAGTATATAAGGGCGAGCTAAGTAGATGCTCATAGACCTAAGTTCATAAATCTCATGTAAAGTTATATATTTGTGGTTGAGTATGAGACCGAGTTTCTGAGGCTGAGTCACTAAACTTGAGGCATGATAGAGTCTGAGTACAAGAAATACGTCTATTTTGAGGACGGTTTGAGGGACAGTTTAAGGGTACTAATTGCTCCACAGAGGGAGCATGAGTTCACGATTCTAGTCGATAAGGCAAAGATCGCCGAAGAGGTTAAGCACGTGGAGTGCCAAAATAGGGAACGTGAGAGAGTCAAGAATAAGAGGGAGTCAGAACCATCTAGTTCTATTTAGAGGCTTAAGAAAAAAGCCAGACCGGATAGGCAAGTTAGAGTGGGGGCTTCTGTTGCTTCTACTGGGATTTAGCCTTGTAGAGATTATGGGAGATGCCATCCAGACGAGTATTGGATTGGGATAGGGGTTTGTCTTAGGTGTAGGTCATTGGAGCACCGTATTAGTGAGTGTTCACAACGGGAAAATCAGATGCAAGCTTTAGGACCAAGTTTTGTACAGCCACAGAGGGTATTTCAGCAGCCACTTAGGGGCCGTGGACTGGCTAGAGGTGGTAATGGTATGGGCCGAGGAAAGAGAGCACCAGGTAGAGGTGCTAGTCAAACTGAGGCAAGGTAGTCTGGTTTGGTTAATACCACTCGATGCCAAGAGGATGGAGACGCTCTTGACGTTATCACCGGTACATCCTTTATTTTTGATGTACCTTATACTGCTCTGATAGACATAGGTTTTACACATTTCTATATAACTAGTATTATATCTGAAAACCTTGGGATTTCGATTTAGAGTACTTCTATTAAGGTTACAGTATTGAGTCTGTTGGAACAATCTGTTTGAATTAGCAAACTTTTTAGGGATGTTCTGTTAGAAGTGCAATGGGTTGTATTTCTAGCAAATTTGATGGAGTTACCGTTTGGGGAGTTCGACTTGATTCTATGCGTGGATTGGTTGGTTAAGCATCGAGTCAATTTGAATTACGCGACTAAAGGGGTTGTTTTGAGGGCTAAGGATGGTAAAGAAGTGGTTGTGATCAGTAAGCATCAAGATTATCTGTCCAACATGATATCTGCTCTCGTAGCTGAAAAATTGGTTCCAAAAGGGTGTGAGGCGTATTTGGTTTATGTCAGTGATTCTACTTTTGGAGACTCTTCTATCAGGGATATTAGAACTGTGAGAGATTTTTCAGATCTCTTTTCTGAGGAGTTATCGAGTTTATCTCTGAATTGAGAAGTTGAGTTCAGTATTGAACTTCTACCGGGTACAGCTCCGGTGTCCATTACTCCCTACCGGATGGCACCAAAGGAGTTTACAAAGCTTAAGGCTTAATTTCAAGAGCTTTTGGATCATGGTTTCATCTACTTTAGTGTGTCTTTGTAAGGGCACCAGTTCTATTTGTAAAGAAAAAGGATAGCACCATGAGGATGAGCATCGATTATCAGCAACTGAATAAATTAACTGTAAAGAATAAGTATTAACTTCCGAGAATCAATAATTTATTTGATCAGTTTCGAGGGACTTCTATGTTTTCGAAGATTGATATTCGCTCTAGGTATCATCAGTTGAAAGTTAAGGAGGTGAATGTTCATAAGACTACATTTAGGACTCAATATGGACATTACAAGTTCCTAGTTATGCCTTTTGGTCTGACGAATACTCTGGCGACATTAGTGGATTTGATGAACTGAGTCTTTCAGCCATATTTGGATCAGTTCATCATGGTTTTCATCAACAATATTTTGGTTTACTCTAAGACTGAGGATGAACATGATGAGTATATTAGAGTAGTGCTTCAGATACTTCGAGAGAAGCAGCTCTATGTTAAGTTGAGTAAGTGTGAGTTCTAGTTACGAGAGGTAACTTTTCTAGGGCACTTGGTTTCTACTGAGGGGACCGTGTTGATCCGAAAAAGATTGAGGCTACGCTTGATTGGAAATAGCCTAAGAACGTATCTGAAATCCGTAGTATTTTGGGTCCTGCGAGCTATTATCGGTGGTTTGTCAAAGGATTCTCTCTGATAGCAGCTCTTTTGACTAAGCTTCTGTTTAATAGAGTTCCTCTTGTCTAGACTAATGCACAGTTATTGAACTTCAAGAAGCTCAAGTCTATTTTGACTCAGGCTCCTATTCTGATATAGCATGAATCTAGTAAAGAGTTTGTAGTCTACAGTGATGCGTCGCACATCGACTGGGGATATGTGTTGATGCAAGATGGTAAGGTTGTGGCTTATGTGTCCCGTCAACTTAAGGCACACGAAGAGAATTATTTGACTCATGATCTCGAGTTGGCTACTATAGTTTTTACGTTAAAGATCAGGAGGCACTATTTGTATGGTGAAAGGTGTATCATCTACACCGATCACAAGAGCCTCAAGTACCTCCTTACTTAGAAAGAGTTGAATCTTAGGTAGCGGCGATGGATTGAGCTGCTCAAAGATTATGACTGCACGATAGAGTATCATCTTGGTAAGGCCAGTGTGGTGGCCAATGCTCTAAGCCATAGAATGATGACTGATTTGAGAGCAATGTTCACTTGACTCAGTCTTTTTTTATGATAGGAGTTTGTTAGCTGAGTTGCAAGTTAAGCTGACTTAAATTAATCAAATTCGAGATAAGCAGTTAGAGGATGAGTCTCTGGATTTACGATTTCGTCAGATTGAGAGTGACAGTACTTCAGATTTTGGGCTGAATAATGATGGTGTTCTGTTTTTCCAATGTTGAATTTATGTACCAAATGATTCTGATTTGAGATAGACGATTCTAAATGAGGCACATAGTAGCCCTTATGTTATATATCCCAGTGGTAATAAGTTGTATCGGGATCTCCGTGAACTGTACTGGTGGCCGGGTTTGAAACGTGAGGTTATAGATTTCATTGTTCCTTGTCTGACGTGCCAGCAAGTTAAGGCTAGGCACTAGTTACCTTCTTGTTTGCTCTAGCCAGTTAAGATTCCCTTATGGAAATAGAAACGAGTGACGATAGACTTCGTTAGTGGGTTACCCTTGACACCCACTAAGAAGGATTCTATTTGGGTTATCGTCAATTGATTGACTAGGTCCATACATTTTGTTTCGGTTGGGACGGACTACTCTTTGCAAAAGCTAGCGAAGCTGTATATCTCCGAGATTGTAAGACTGCACAGGGTTCCTGTTTTTATTATTTCTGATAGAGATCTTCGCTTTCCTTCTCGGTTCTAGAAGAAATTGCGTGAGGCTCTGGGTTCGAGATTGGACTTCAATACTGCGTTTCATCCTCAGACCGATAGTTAATCTGAGAGGGTGGTTCAAATACGGGAGGATATGCTTTGGAGTTATGTGATTGATTTTCGAGGTAATTGAGAGGATTATCTACTGCTATTTGAGTTCGCCTATAATAATAATTTCTAGTCAACATTCAGATGGAACCTTATGAGGCTTTGTATGGTCGTAAGTGTCATACTCTGCTATGTTTGACAGAGTTAGGTGAGCGTCGGGTTTTGGGTCTTGAGTTGGTTTCTAAGACCAAAGATAAGGTAAGACTGATTTGAGACCGTCTAAAGGTGGCTTCTAATAGGCAGAAGTCTTATGCGGATTTGAAAAGGAGAGATATTGAGTACTCTGTCAGTGATTTTGTTTTTTTTTTAAGTTTCTCCGTGAAAGAAAGTTCTGAGATTCAATCACAAGAGCAAGTTGAGGCCTAGGTTTATTAGACCGTATCGGATTCTAAAACGCATGGAACTGATTGCTTATCAGTTTGAGTTACTTCTAGAGTTGGATCGTATCCACGATGTGTTTCATCTCTCGATGTTGAGGCGATATTGGTCTGACCCATCCACGTTGTCTCTGTTGAGGAGATTGAGGCTAGACCAGATTTAACTTTTGAGGAAGAGCCGATTCAGATTTTGGATCGAGATGTTAAGATTCTGATGAGGAAGCCCATTCCGTTAGTGAAAGTTCTATGTCGGAATCATGGCACTAAGGAAGCCACATGGGAACCTGAATATTATATTTCTTTTTGGGGGTAGATTTGTAACGCCCTAAATATTATATTTCTATTTTCGTAAATATCTGACACAAATGTGTATCTGTTTTAGTGGTTAAGTGTTCTGGGTGTGTGTGTCAAGTCTTGGGTTCAAATTCCACCTTTAGTTAATTTTGGTTATTTTAGAATTCAAGCCTTATCCTGGTTGATGAGGCTTATTTAAAATTGTCTATTAGTTCATATCAAAATGAGCTTGCTAGTTTGAGTGGTAAGGGGGTTAATGTGTTGGAGGTCCTGTGTTAGAATTCCTACGGAGCGTAGGTGTTAATATTTGCTTCGGGTATCTAATAGAGGTTGGAAGGAACCGAAATTCTGAGGTGGTTGTGATGTATTGGGATAATGTGAAGTTGGGATTTGGGGAGTTATCAAAATATTTTATTTTTTATTTTATTTTTTTATTTTTTATTTTTAAAATTTCCTTTCTCTCTACTTTAGAATCTCTACTGTGAATTCCTCTTCTATTTTTTCCCAAAATTCTCTTCTCTAGTATTTTTTGTTTTCTTCTTTTTATCTTTCTCCCCTAATTATCGTTCTCTCCTCTGATTTCTACTGAAATCTTTTGTTCAATAGTTGCTGTTGCGAATTTCTGGTCCGTTATTTGGCTGGTAAGTAAGACCTAATTGGTTTAGTGATGTTGGTTGTGTGATTTATTGGTGGATTTTGTGACCAGGAGAAGGTTGTGAGGCAAAAAATCCCACATCATCGGCTTGATTCGAGGTTGTGGTCATTTCATTAGCGGTAAGTCAGTTTTGTGTATTTGGGTATCATATTAGACTTGTGGATTGGTTGCTAAAAGGTGTGGGATACTCTGTTTTTAGGTTTTAGAAGGCTCGGGAGTGGTTTCGCATCAAATCGATATCAGGTGTGTTCCCAATTAGCAAAAACGTAGTTTTGGCAAAAGTTGAAATTACCTTCTGTCGATGCCACACGGGTATGTGGCCGTGTGGTTGGCTGTGTGCGAGACACGGCAGTGTGATCGACGTAGGCATGGCCGTGTGGGGGTGGGAGTGTGGCCATGTAGGCCACACTGACTAGGCCAATCTGGGTGTGTGGGCCCACATGAGCATGCCACACGGGCATGTGGATTCTGAGACCAGATCGTGTGGACCACACAGGCAAGGCCAATCTGGGCGGTGGGCCCAAAATTTTAAAATTTTCCCTAGGGTCACTTGGGTCGTACCGATCGACTGTGGGCCTACCGTAGGGTTAGTAAGGGCTAACCAAACCCTAAAATTGTGGATCTGATAGTCTGATATTCTGTTCTGAGCATGATAACACTACACATGTCTGATTAATCTGTTATTTGTATACAAGGATGTTGAGCATGTTTAGTCTGTTATTTCTGTATATGTTTTAGGGCGGAATTTATATATGTGGAGGAAGTGTTTTATATGGCGTTCATCTCCTATATTCTAGCAACATGGCTGCACTCTATCTGACATGTGTCATAATGGCACGATATGGTGTGTAAGGTTGGGTAGGTGTTTTTAACCCCACATGGTGTGATGAGATAGTCGGAGTTGATGTGTAAAGGATAAGGATGAGGGTAGGATTCTATTATTTGATCTGCATATCTGTATCTGTTATCCGTGTCTGAAAAGAACAAGAGTTCGAATCTGTATCTGACTGTTTATATTAGTTTCTGTATAAATTGTATGACTATTTCTATTGGGTTACACACTGAGTTTACGAAAACCCACATCTGTTTGTCTGTTTTGTTCAGGTAATCCACAGACGTAGGTGGATCGGGATGACGGAGCCTCTCAGTGACCACGAGTTCGTAAACTGATTAAGTTAAGTGTTTTATTTTAATTAAAGGTTTTATTTTCTTAAAGGTTATTTCTAAGAGTTTTATATTAATTGGACTCTCCGGACTGTTAATTTAGCTTTTGAGATTTAGATTTCTGTTTAAATATTTTATTCGGGCAACTCGCTAAAAAAACGATTTTTTCTAAAACAAAGGTTTTCTAACGAGCTACATTTTTAGAATGTAACGGTTTTAAGACTTTCGCTGCAAATTACCTTTTGGCAATTAAATGGATTCGTAACACTTTCAAAAATTGGCCTAAATGATATGAATTATGAAACGTGAATAATTTGACAAGACGACTCTATGTACAAAACCCTACCACGTAGTACCTCCGAATTCAGCCATAACGTCTAGACTGGCTTTGGGGTGTTACATAACTTTTGTTACTTGTTCAGTAATTATTGTTTATCATATTAACAATATTTTCTAAAATGATAAATTATGCAACCGTACAATTACAAATTGTACTACTAAATATGACATAGGGAATTATAATGTAGTTAAAACTTGACAACAAAACACATCTAAGGAATTACAATTTTTTGTAATTACAAAAAAAATATAATTATTATCCTAATAATTATACTTTCATTCAATTACTATATATTATCTAAACATTCCTTAATGAAATGGTTGTTACAAATCACTCTCCTAAAATACCTCACATTACATGTAACACTTCTCAATAAAAAGGAGTGTCTAAAACACCCCAAACTGTTCAAGAAGAAAAGCGACGATCGGCCTATTTATAGGCTCTTCTTTAACGTTGATCATCAACCAAAAGATGAGTTTTTATAACTAGTTTAAATGTTAATAATTACCTCCATAAATTATTTGAAAAAATATTCAAATAAATTTCTTTATAGAACAGCTTTCCATCAGCTTCAAAATTCTGAATAGTATAAAGGTAAGGATAAACTTCAAACTATCGTCCAAGTCAGTCAAATGGATAAGGATGATATTTGACTCAAAATATTTCTTCATTTGTTGCATTAATGAGATTAAATTAAAAGTCAAATAAATCAATACAAAGGCTTTGACTGCACCAAAGCTATTGTTCTATTTGTTGTTTGAACATGAAGCAGTCAAAGTTCCAACAATACCTATCAGGATTGCTAAATTTTAAATTTATTTATACTTTTTAAAATAATATATATTTATATCTTTAATTTTTAATAATATATATAAATGTATCTCGATCGGTAAAAAGTATCATGGAAGCTCATATATTAGGAATCGAATTGCATTTTACACCCTCTACTAAAAAATGATAAATTAATTCTTATACATTAAATCAAAGAGCAAACTAGTTCTCATGTTAAAAATTTCTACATATTTCTACTGTTTAAAATTAGTTCATTTATGTTAGTATGAGGTACACATGTTACATCACGTGTAACTGTTTGGTTATTCTATTAGTCACCCCTTTAACAATATAAATGGATGAAAATTTTAACAAAAATGACCAATTTGCTTTTTGATCTAATGTGCAAAAATTAATTTACTCACCATTTGAGTAAATAGGGTAAAATGTAATCTGACTCATAGTACAATAGCCTTCATAATTCTTTTAACATCTCGATCATTTAGGTAGAAACATGTTTATGCAAATAGAAATTTTAAAATAATTAAATAGTCTAGAGCATATGTAAAATGCTATAAAGAGGATGAATTGTTCGCCTAGAGCATGTTTATCGAGAGACAAATGACATAGCCGATGCATTGTTTAATAGTGCAAAAGTAAGGCAGCCTAGATATCATTTTTTTCAATGAACCTCTAGAAGAAACCAAGTCAATTAAGCAGTCGTCTTTATTCATTTTCTCTTTTTATGTATAAAAAATGATTAAGATAAAGATATTAAAAGTTAATTCAAAAGATAAAAAAAATTTTATCCCAATTTATATACATCGATACACAACGATGTAATTCAGTATTGATTGAAATATATTAAAAATATTAAAACTATCAAAACACATTAAATTTTTTACATAAACTAATTTAAATTATTTGGTAGTAATTTAAAATCTATTGATACATATAAGCTGATATCTACCATCATAATTAACCATAAATAAAATAATATTTAATTGAAAGATAAATTATTTAATTATGTATTATTTAATTATGTTAGATCATAAACGATAAATTATTTAATTATGTTAGATCATAAACATGGATAATCTATTTTGGACCACATTGCAATATGAAGAATAAATGGTTATGCAATGAAAAAAAAAAAGGTCCCCCTCGGAAGAAGTGAGTTTAGGAGCAAATTAAGGTTTCTTTATATCGATTTTTAATGCTTAATATAACAAATTGATATGAATTTAAGGAAACTATTCCCCTACTTTCTTCATCTTTCGTGTACCACTTTTTCTTTTACTAAATATTCCTTGATTTTATTCAACAAATTTGTCAAACTTTCCATCTAAAAAAACTTTTTTAAATACATTAATTATATTATAAGTAAATTATATAAGTAATCACTCGACTATTAAAAATTCTCATTTTAGTCATTAAAAATAAAAAATTTACAATTTAAACAGCTACATTATATAATTTGTTCATTTCGATCACTCTCATTATAAACTTTAACAAAATTTTATTTAACTTTTTTTTACACGTAGACCAATCATAAGATGCTACAATTTACCATGTCGTAAGTGTTGCATACTATTTTAACGGACTAAAATATAATTTTTCCAATACTATTAAAAAACCAAAATAAAAGAAAAAAATAATTAAATAATTGAAAAAAACCCAGAAATCCAAGCCTCATCCTCTCCTCAAATTTTAATTTAGAATTTGAAAAGAAAAACAATAATACAGCTGATGTTGATTACTGGACCCAAATTATACTTAATCTCATTATTAATTTTTAAATTAAAAAATTAGAAGACATTTTTATGATGTATTTGGGTAATTAAATTTTAATTACAATGATGGAAAAGAAATTTTCTATAAAATAAAAAAATCTGCCTGAATTCTAGTAAGACCTTAAAATCCAGTTATCCAACTATTATTTGTTAAAAAAAAAAACTTCAAAACTGAGAAAAAAAAAATAGTCTTAATTTTCTCAAATGCATGTAAAGAAATTGAATTTTCTCGGCACTAACAGATCTCAGGAACCATGGCGAAACAACCCATTATTGTCAAATGTGAAATCTTCATCAAACTGGGAATTAGTGAATTACCAAATGGGAAATGGTCTAATCCAACAATAAGTGAACTCGTTGCTGAAGTAATCGTAGCAGCAAAACTTTGAATAATTTGATCATCACAAGTTTGAAAATCAAATTCTAAATTAAAATTTAAGAATATGAGGTTTGGATTTCTTGGTTTTTTTTCAACTATTTAATTATTATTATTTTGATTAATAATTAGTATTAAAAAATTATATATTAGTCATTTAAAGTGGTATGTAACACTTATGACATGGCAAATTGTATCATGTGGCATCAATAATTGTTTCATGTGTCAAAAATATATCATATAAGCATTCCGTTAGAGTTTATAACGGGAGTGACCAAAATAAATGAATTATGTAACGCGAGTGCTTAAATTGCAACCTTTTTTTTATTTTAGGTATCTAAAATAAGAATTTGTTATACTTTGAATGGCTATTTGTAACACCCCAGACCTAACCTAGACGTTATGCCTGTATCCGGAAATGTCACAAAGAATGAATTTTGAAAATTGAGTTGGTTCGTAATCCGTGCAACTTTTATAACTTATTTTCTTTCATGATTGTTGCTGAAGACATCATTTAATTAGTTCATTTGTCAAAACACTTATTACAGCGGAAGTTTAGTAAAATCAACACATTTTAGAAATCTGGTTTGTATTTTAGAAAAATCTTTATTTGCGTAAAACTGTCTTTTCCATAAAACACTTCATCAAAGCATGCAAATTATCAAGCAAACCAAAACTCAACAATTAAAAAAACCATATAGTCCAGAGAGTCCCAGAAATTACAAACTTTCAAATGAATCCAGAATTTTAAATAAACCATAAATTACTAAGTTTAAACAGTTTACAGTTGAGTGGTCACCGTTGAGTCTTCGCAGTGCCGATCCACCTAAGTCTGTGGATTACCTGAACAGAACAGACAAACAGATATGAGTTTACGTAAACTTAGTGTGTAACCCAACATAATTAAGCATGCAAACATACAAAAATCTCATAAACACTCAGATACTGTAACAACCCAATTTTAGATAAAATTGGAACAGTGTTTTTGGTACCATAGATCTGAGTCCGGAAAGAAAAATTATTTTAATACTATTTTATGATCTACAGAGTGGTAATAATATTGTGTGAAAATTTCGTGAAGAAATTTTATTGATTACATGTTTAATTTGATAAAGGACCAAATTGCTCAAAGTACAAAAGTTGAGTGCAAATAGCTAAAGGGATTAAATAGCTATAGAACTTTAAATTGGAGGTCCTTATATGGTAATTAGACCATTAATAAAGAGTTAGTAGATATTTTTATATGATTCATCCATGGAAAATTAGAAAAAGGCTAAGCACTAAATTGAAAATTTATAAAATTAAAAGATGATAAATAATTAAATAGAAATAAAAATCATTGGATATCATCTTCTTCTCCAAATATTCCATGAAAATCCTAGGAAAGAGAAAGCAAGCTTTCTTGGCCAAATTAGATCCAGATAGACCAAATTCAGAATTAAAACGAGGAAAAAATGAAAATGTTAGATTAGTAGATTTTACGTACATGAACAATTGTCGAGATAAGTTCGTGTAACTAAATTGTGTATATTTATATGCTTGAATTAAATGTTGTGTTTGTAAATTGTATAAATGCCATAAATATGTGAAATGATCGCATATTCATTAAAGCCCAATAAATGAAAGTTCCTAAAATAAATGGTAATACCCAATAAGTGATAAATAATAAAAATGTTATTTTTATGTTTAAGTTGAAGGTGAACATTTGAATTGCATAAATGCATAAATATATGAGATTGATCACATACCCGACAATTGCCTGATAAATGTCAAATCCCGTTTGAATAAATGAAAAATCGGTGGATATGTGATTTCCTGATATGAATGAGGTCCTGTATTTGTTGCTGACGGGATTTAGCTCGGACGAGTAATCCTATTAACCTTATTACAAATAGGATTTAGCCCGGATGGGTAATCTTGATATAAACCCCCTCGAGCATATAATACAGATTGGATTTAGCCTAGACGGGTATCCAAATCAAGCTCTTTAGAGCATATGTTACAATTAGGATTTAGCCTGGACTGGTAATCCTAATTGAGCTCTTCTGAGCATATGTTACAGAAAGGATTTAGCCTGAACTAGTAATCCTGTTATGTGTTATATGGCTCGAGAGTGTGTTTTCTGATTAAGTGCCCAAATGGGTACTTCTGAATATGAATTGACGTATTTATTGATTTGTACACTTTGTGTGTACTACTTGAATATCTATCAATATTTTCAATAATTCAACGAGTAAAACCCTGACATGAAAAGAAATGGGTTTTTACATGTAGCTGCTTGAAGTACATGAAAATGATGTTTTATGAAATATGGAAGTATAAAATTATGATATATGAACAAGGAAATTTGTTTGACGAACATATTCATCTATAAAGATAGATTTGTTCTCCTCAAGTGTACTACCTGAATATCCATCGATATTTTGAATAAATTCAACGGATAAAAATCCAGACATGAGAAGATATGAATAATAAAATGAGTTATTATATGTATCTGCCCGAAATACATGAAAATGATGATACATGATAATTGAGATATGGAAATATGAGATGATGATATTTGTACATGGAATTTATTTAATGAATATGTTCATCATTGATTATAGATTTGTAAACTTTGAGTATACTACTCGTGTGGCATTGATATTTTGAATTATATGAGTAAAGTTCTGACATGAAATAATTTGAACTCGAGATGAATTATTATGAAAATATACTTGTGATATAAAGACATGATTTATACATGTTAAATGAATACGTGATGTGATAAGCATATGTACCTGGAAACCTGATTGTTGTTGAGCCCATATATGTTTCTTGGTGTTATTATGGAAATATATTACTAACAAGGGCAATGAGGATATGTGTAGGGCTTGAGATCAAATTGAGAATATGCCTGATATGTTTATCTTGAAATAGAATAAATGGTAAGTTAAGTACCATGTTATACGAACTTACTAAGCATTATATGCTTATTGAGTTTTATTTCCCTGTTTTATAGTAAATCGGAAGCTCGTTAGATTGGAAGTTTGGCAGAGATCACTCAAACTATCCATTAGCTCATTTTGGTACATGCGATAAATTAGTTACGGTTATAATGGCATGTATAGGTTAATTGGCCATATTGGCTTGTAAATGGTTGATTGTAATCAAGCCATTTGAAATGGCTAGTAAAGATTTCTTTTGGTAAAATTATAAAGTTTATATCATGATGAATATCCATGTGTTAGTGTGGTTGATTAAATTATATTAACATGTATGTCCACAAAAGGGTAAGATTATAAACATGAATGCATGTAATGATGTACCATTTTAAGTGTTAAAATTAACTTGATTATGATACTTGAATTGGTTGGTTGATGTTGGTGAGTTTTAGTGCAGGTGAATAGTGAATTTGAGTGAGAAATAAGGCTTGGAAATAACTTATTTTGTCCACATGGGTAGACACAAGGGTGTGTGTCTTGGTCGTGTGTGACACATGATCTTGAATATGGGTGTGTAGCCTGGCCATGTGTCCCCTACATCCTAAAAATTAAAAAATAGAATGCTCTGAATTAAGCATACGGGTAGAGACACGGGTGTGTGTCTCAGCCGTGTGGAGTACACGGCCAAGAACATGGGCATGTATCTTGGTCGTGTGAAACCTGCACTTAATTTTTAAAAAATAAATTAACCACACGGCCTAGCACACTGGCGTGTGACTTGGCCATGTGAATTCAATTTCTGCATGAGTTACAAGTCAGAAACTTACATGGGTTGGGGACATGGGTGGGTCAAACCACACGACCAGACCACACGAGCGTGTGACTCATTTATATAAGAAAAAATTTAGAATTTTGCGAAAAATTTCTTGAGATCCCGAATTAGTCCCGAATCGATTCTAATGTATGTTTTGGGCCTCGATGGTCCATTTAAGGGACGTATTGTCAAATTTTGATAATGAATAGTAATCGACTTAAGTTATTTGTAAATATTCCGTAAATCCTCGTAATGCCACATAACCCTGTTTCGGCGACGGATACGGGTTATGGGTGTTACAGATACAGATTCGAGCTCAATCTCATTTCAGATACAGAAAACAGAATCAGATATACAGAATCCAACCCCCATCCTGTAACGCCCCGAATTTTGGGCCTAGATGAATTGGGCTTTGGGCTTTGGGTCTCATAAACTTTTTTTTAGTAATCAAGAAAATGACAAATGACATGTTGGCTTAAAGGGTTTAATAAATTTAGAGTGTCTAGGGGTGTTGGAGAAGTTCTAGGTTCGAACTTTGAGGTGAAGGAATTTTAGTAATTAAAGGAACCTTGATATGGCAAGTAGCTTGGCTTTTAAATAAATGGAGATAAAATAGGACACAAGTAAGGCTGTGGTGTAGTGGATAAGTGACGCCACTTAGGGTGCAGGGAGGTGGCGTTAGTGGCAAGCAAGGGGATCCTAGGTTCGAATCCTAACTTAGTATTTTTTTTAAGAGTTTAATTTTGGCCTTCTAGAAGGTTGGAAGTGGTGTGATGATGAACTCTAAGGAGAGTGATCAGAAGAGAAAATTTAGGAAAATGATTGGGGAGTTATCAGGGAGAAAAATGAGGAGATGAGATGGGGAAGATTTGGAGCCGGTTGGGACTTTGGGGGTAGGCAGAGTTTCGGTTTTATGTATAAATAGGGGGTGCCGAATTCCTTTGAAAGGTTCTTTGGTTTTCTATTACTTTTCTTCTTCTCCCCCTCATTTTGTTTCTTCCATTGCCAAATTCTTCCATTGTCGAATAATCATCATTCCTTTTTATCGAAATCCCTATTGGTGTTGTGCTCTTCTTCTTTCTCTAAAAGTTGAATACTCATTTATAATCGAATAGCCCTATCTTTTTGCCGATTCCTTGTTGTTTCCCTCCATCACAAATCGATTGTTGTTATCTACTCTTAATTAAGTTTTAAAAGCTGGATCTCGTTTAGTAGCTACCTAGGCCGCAGGATCAAATGTTAGATTCGGTAAGTACTTAGTCAAACATCTTTAGTGTGTTTTGGTAAAAGCCAGAGGGCTATCTAACTCTCTTTTGTCATTAACCCTGTATTAACAAGGGTAGGGTTCAAAGATCGCAAACGTGATAAGGATCTACAAGTCTCTGCCAAAAAACTATCCATTTATTTCGGCTATTGGGTAAGTGTTCTTGATTTTGGGATATGTTAGCCGAATAGTCTATAGTAAGAGAAAGGGTGACTTAAGTGGAAACAAGTCACCTATGATTTCATCTTTAACGATTAAGATTAATGCAAATCTAAGGATATTCGTGAATAGTAGTTAAGGAGGGGCTATAAGAACTGGTGGCACACGGTAAGGTTATGGTAAGGCTTCGATTTTTGGTAAATGTTGTGGTTAAGTGTGGGATTAATTTAAGGATTGGTATTGGTTATAGGTTCAAGGCTGAGGATAGTGTAACAGTCTCATTAACCAGGTGTGTACATACACTTCACATACGACAAATCGACAAAAGCCGAAATCCTGAAAAGCCGGAATGCCGAAAAGCCAAAAGGTTAGCGCCGGTAATCACACAAGCGTGCGAACATTCGTGTGGAAACACCAATACGACTACCTAGGCCAAGAGAGCGATCTTATGGTCCCGGGCCACTATTGGCCAACCGGGCCAGAATAGGGCTAAATGGGCACGACGGGCTCGTGGGCCCAAATCGGCAAAAGTTGATAAGTGATATTAAATGATGAGTTGGTATTGATGGTTGAATGATTTGAACAAGACCGGGCCTGGTGGGCCATATATTTGTGAATGGGCCTAATGGGCCATATGGACATGATTGGGTTTGATAGACCATATGTGATTTTAGAGAAGCATGTAGACTGCTAGGGTTTTATGGTGGACTCTAGGCCTACATTTAATGTACTCTCAAGCAACATAAAACTTAATTAATTAATCAAACATGTCTGTGGACAAGTCGCAAGGTTAGAGTGTGGCAATGGATGTATGCATGTCTAGGATTGGATATAGGAAGAGCTTGGTACTTAAGCGGTCCTAGTGACCCACCTCCTTTTCTCTTGAATCCTACCAAGTGCATAGTGTCTATTTACTTTAGCCGCGAGGACTTGTTGATGGGCCAAAATTCGTAATTAAAACCCGTACTATTAAGAAATTAAGAAAATACCCCTATAGGATAGAAATTACAAAAATACCCCTGTAGGGTAAAAATTATGAAAATACCCCTATAGGGTAGAACTACTAAAACACCCTTGTAGGGTAGAATTACTGAAATGCCCTTGTAAGGTAGAATTACCAAAATACCCCTAGGTAGTGAAACGACTAAAATATCCTTAGGTGCTTAATGTGTGGAAATGTGTATGTTGCATTCATGAGATGTATGTTGCATATGGGTGGGATTGATGAAACGGAGGAAGAATTTGAGGATCGCATGGTTGCTTGACGACCATGGATCCACCGATGGCTTTTTAAGCCCAATGTATGATTAGCAGCCTTGCCACAACGATAGGTAGTACCGCAACCGGTGCTACCATTGGTGTGTATGGGATGGGTGAGTCGATATTTATATCCCCACATGGTGTGTAGGGTTGGACGGAGATGGTGTGTAGAGGTTGGATGGGTAAGATTTTACACTTGATTGCTTTAATACTGTTCTGCTATTGGATTGGGCTCAGACCCAATATGACTTATGTTGCATGATATATATATATATTGTTGTTGAGGGTTGTATACACTGAGTTTCAAAACTCACTCCCTCTTTTAATATTTTCAGGTGACCCTCAGTAGATGTTCGATGGATGGTGGGACTTAGTGGCCAGCTAGCAAGATATTATTATTTGGATTTCTTTTAGATTTCCTAGTATTTTTAAATTATTTTAGTTCAGACTGTAATAAGGCCTTATCTCTAGTTTTTATTTCATTATTGTTATTATGTTTTATACTTAGAAACAAAACATGGATTTAGTTACTTCATCCACTTTTCAAGATTATCTAAAATTTATTGTTTTTTTTTTAAATTAAGCTTCCGCAATAAATATTTTTCAAGTAATTAGTAATTTATAACAAGAAATAACTTCTAAATACACCTCGTTTTGAACAGAAATACAAATAAAGATTTTACTTAACTTTTTCTTAAGAAGGGTTTTCAATGAAAACAAGGTTTTCGCAAAAACACTTTAATGTGACATGCTGCATTCGGCCATAACGTCCGGGCCGGGTTTGGGATGTTACACATCCTCTACACACCATCTCTGACCATCCCATTACATTATGTGGGGTTAAAAACAACCATCTATCCCTACACACCATACCGTGCCATTAAGACACATATCAGATAAAATGCAGCCAAGCTGCCACCAGGCGAAAGTCGCCTTTCAGAACACTTCCTTCATATATACAAATCCCACCCCAAAAAATAGATGCAGAAACAGATACAGATTTAATAGATTTAACATGCTCAACATGCTTATATAAATATAACAGATATCCTTCTAGCAGAATAATCAGACATGCATAATAGTATCATATTCAGAACAGAATATCAGGCTATTAGATCACATAGTTTTAGGGTTTGGTTAGCCCTTACTAACCCGACGATAGGCTTACAGTTGACCGAAATGACCTGTGCAGCCCTAGGGAGAATTTCAGATATATATGAGCCCATATACCTGTGTGGGCCCATATGCCTTTGTGGCCCACACGGCTTGGCCCAAAACCCACACGCCCTTGTGGAATGCTCATGTGGACCCACATGTGCAACTTAGCCTTGCCCGTATGGCTCATACGGCCACGCTCACGCCACCACACGATCTTGTCTTAAGCACAGCCAAGCCTTAGTTGATCATACGGTCGTGTCCCGCACACAGCCAACCACACGGGTGACCACACACCCGTGTGGCATTGACAGAATAGTTTTTTAACTTTTTTCGAAGTTTGATTCTGTGTTTCAGGTACATACCTGATATGGTTTTAATGCGCAACCACTCTTGAGCCTTCCGAAACCAAAAATCAGCGTACCCAACGTTGTTTTAACAACTAATTAACGAATAAACACCTAAACCTGAGACAACGCACATGACTTACCGATGACAAGAACCGACACTAGTGTAATTTAGGCTGTCGAAGTAAAACTTCACTGCTCACAACCTTCACCTACACCACAAATATGCAGAAAACAACCCTTAATTTACTGACCAATTCGCCAAAATGCAAAGTATAACTCTAACCCGTTTTGTAAATCAAAGGTTACAAAACTAAAATTCACTTACCAAAATCGTGTGAAGAACACCCAAAATAACGAAAAATAAAGAAATGATAAACTAAGATAAAATTGAAATAGGAAGGAGGACGAAAAAAATTTGACAGTAGGCACAAGAGGAGGAAGAAAACGTCAAAATTTTCTAGAAAGAGAGAATTTTGAACCAAAAAGAATTAAAATCCAACCACTTGATTACACATCCCTTAATTCTCTCCCACTAACCCACTAACTCACAACCACCCTAGAAGTTTAACTCTACTGAAACTCTTTCAAGCACGCCAGACAAAAATAACATTTATGCTTACGCAGGGATTCAAACACAAGACCTCCAACACACTAAATCCTTACCGCTCGAGCTAGCATGCTCATTCTAATATAGATTAACAAATAATTTTATATAACCCCACTCAATAAGGGTAACGCTTGGATCTAAAATAACAAAATTTGGCAACAAGGAGGCTTGAACCCAAGACCTCACACACACACCCAAAACACTCAACCACTAAAGTAGATATACACTTACGTTAGATATTTACAAAAATAAGAATAAATTAGGCAGGGCATTACACTATTTGTAAACTTTACCCTTATATTAATTATGTAACATACTAAAAATTGGGCTAGAAGAAATTGGGCTTTAAAATCAAGAGAGGTCATCTCTCGATTGTGAGTTTAGATTTTGGAAATTTGTGATAAAGAAATTAATCTGGTTTAGTGGTTAAGTGTTCTGGGTTCAAATTCTACCTCTTTAGATTTTGCCACTTTGATTAAATCCTTATTTTAGACATGTGGTTTATAAGTTAAATTTGGTTAATTAATGTCGAGAATGAGCCTGCCAGTTCACTGGTTAAGCATATATATTCTATTTGGTCCTGAGTTTGAGTCCTATTGTATGTGTTTGGAAATATTTTGCTTGTTGTTGAAAATACGCTGGTGGCTAAGATAACTGACTTTTAAACGTTTCTTTTGTTGTTTCTTCTTTTTCTTTCTTCTCTAAGTTTTTCCCTTTTCTTTATTTTTTCTTTTTCTTTTTCCTAATTCGTTTTCATTTTTACATCGTCTAAGTGCACTGTGGTCGATTGTTGAACTTCTCATTCTGATCTGTTGCACAGGATGGGTAATTGCGCTAAAGAAGGAATTCTCATTATTAAGCGGTGTTGGTCCTTTATTTTAGAAATAGGAGTTAGAAGTAATGAGTCCTGGTAGGATAATTCGAGTAATTTCAGTTAATCTTTCAGCTTCAGAGACTCTCTATGCTCTTATAACTTCAAAATCTCTTCAGGTTTGTACCGAAAACCTCATTTTATACGAATTTCGATTGCGAGAAAATATGGTTGATGACGCCATACGGCTAGGGACATAGGCATGTGCCTAGGTCGTGCGGTTGGCTGTGTAACTTACTGTTTATCGATTTGGAGCTACACGGGCGTATGCACAGGTCGTGTGTGGCTATGTTAGTACAGGGTTCATATGGGTAATGAACACAGGCGTGTGTATAAGCCATGTAACTCACTGTTTATGTTTTAGGACCACACAGCCAGGGACATGGGTGTGTGTCCAGGTCGTGTGAATCACACGGATAAGGACATGGGCATGTGTTCAGGCCGTATGAGCCACAAAGGCAAGGACATTAGCGTGTGTCCAGGTCGTGTGGTATAAAATAGGGTTCGAATCTTATTTTTGAGGCCGTGAGTGTTGGCCAACACTAACACTAACCTCCCTAATGTATGAATGATTAGAATTTGACTGTATAAGGACTTTCTGATGCTTTACAATTGATATATGGATGATATATGCGATATATGAATGTCTTAGACTGATGATGATCAACTTGTGATCAATACGTATATATGTTATGTTTGAACATAAGTGTGTAATGCCTCAAATTTTGGGCCTAGAAGAATTGAGCCTCGAGCGTGGGTGTGTTTAAAATTTTAGAGAGTAAGATAACGGCTTAGATTACATGTTTGGTACTATTAGGTACTAATTTTAACATGTTACAAGGATTATTTGAAGTTCTAGGGAAAGGGATGACCATAGGAAAAATTTAATTTTTACCTTAGTGGAACTCTACTCTTTAGTAATAGGCCTCTTAAACAAATTTAAGGAAAATAGGACATAGTAGGGCTTGTGGCCCAGTGGCAAGGTGGCGTTATATGGGAGCTACAAGATGGCGTTACATGGGAGCTACAAGGTGGCGTTTCATGTAGGGAATAAGGTCCAAGGTTTGAGGCTCAAGTGTGGTAGTTTTGGGACTTTATTTTTGCTCATGGAAAGGAGGTGGTGGCACAAAAGGGGACTCTAGAGAGGAGTGTTCAGTAGAGAATTTTAAGGTGGAGATAATGGAGAGAAAATAGGAGATTGAGAGAGAGAGAGAGTTGGTACCGAATGGGACTATAATGGAGGCTTGAATCGACTTGTGCCTATTTAAAGGAATGCCGAATGTGCATAAGAGTTTTTGGTTTCTTTTGCCGAATTCACTTGCTAGCTAAACCTTTCTTATTTTCTTTTCTTCTACCTTCCATTGTTACCGAAGCTTCACTCAAGATTTTCATCTCTCAAAGCTGAATACCATCTTTAAATTCTTAAAAGCCGAAAGTCACCTTTGTTTCCTTAAAAGCCGAATACCTATACCTTCCTGCTGACTTCTTCCATTAAATCTCCTAAAGCTGAATATTCATCTTCTCTTTCCGATTTCTTTTGTTTTCTTGCATCACAAACCTATTCGGTTACTTGCAACCCTTTATCAAGTGAATAAAAGCCGATTGCACATTCAGTAGGGATCTAGGCCGTAAGTTTGGAAATCAGTTTTGGGAAGTGCCTAGTTAATCGTTTTTAGTGTGTTTGGTAAAGATGAAGGAGCTATCTAATCTTTTCTTTTTCTTGTCGTTAACCCTGTTTTAACAAGAGGTAGGGTTTTAGGATTCCAAGCGTGGAAAGGATCTCTAGCAAGTGGTAAGTGAACTCATTTTTAATTTCGGGTTCATAGGTGGCCGAATGTTAATATAGTTGATAGGGGTAACTCGTGCGGAATACGAGTCACTTGATGTTAATAATATATGTGTATTGGTGCAGATCTAAGGGGGTTCAGAAGTAATAGCGAAAGAAAGGCTATTTAAATCGGTGGTACACGGTAAGGTTACGATAAGGTTTCGGGATTTGATAAAGTTGTAGTTAAGGTATAGAATTGATTCACAAATGGTTTTGGTTGTAGGTCAAGGCTAAAAATAGAGTAGTACGAGTCGTCAATCAGGTGTGTACATATACTACACACACGAAAATCGGCAAAGGGTTTTTAATGGACTATAAGCCTAGTTCTGATCTCTTAAATTTTACATAAGATTTAATTAAATAATTAAACATGTCTGTGGACAAGTCGCTAGACTAAGGTGTGGCAATGGATATGTGCATGTCTAGAATTGGATCTAGGAAGAGCTTGGTACTTAAGCGGTTCGAGTGACCCACCTCCTCTTCTCTTGAATCCTACCTGGTGCATAGTATCCGTTCACCTTAGTCGCGAGGACTTGTTGATGGGCCAAAACCCATAATTAAAATCTGTACCTTTAGGAAAGTACGAAACTACCCCTTTAGGGTAGAATTACGAAAATACCCCTCTAGGGTAGAACTACGAAAATACCCTCTAAGGTAGAATTACTATAATGCCCTGTAGGGTAGAACTACTAAAACACCCTTGTAGTGTAGAAGTACTGAAACACTCTTATAGGGTAGAAATTACCGAAATACCCCTAGGTAGTGAAATGACTGAAATACCCCTAAATGCTTAATGTGTGTAAAATCTTGTATGTGCACTCATAAAATTTTGTATGTGCATTCATAATATGCATGTTACATTTTGGGGGGATAAATTGAACGGAGGAAGATATGAGGATCACATAGTCGCTTGACGACCGTGGATCCACCGTTGGCTTTAAGCCCATTATATAACAACCTCGCTACAACGTTTGAGTAGTGCCGCAGCCGGTGCTACCTTTGGAGTGTAGGGATCGGTGGGTTGATATTTATATCCCCACAGATGTGACAGCCTTAAAACGGCCCTAGTCGGAATGTGGTTTTGGGATCACAAAACCGAGGCATAAAATAATTTAATAATTGTTTTGATGCCTATTGTATATGCCAAATCATGTGTGACATTTTAGGTGCTTCAATTTAGTATTAAAATTTTGAATTTCACCAAAAAGGGCTAAATTAAGAACTTTGAAAATGTGCTAGGCAAAGGTGTGATGACTAATAAGTACATGCATGCAACATAAGGGATTTGCATGTCAAATTACCCACTTTTATGATAGTGGATGGTAATGATGACCTAGTTTGTCATTTTGTGCTTTGTTTGTTGCTAATTAATAATAATTGAAATAAGAAATTAGTTGTCATAAAAAAATTTGAATAATAGAACTAATAAAATAAGGGTTTTTGGTGAAAGAAAAAAACAAATTTTGTTCATCTTTTCTCTCACATTGCCGAAACTAGCTAAGGAAGAAGAGAAATAGGGTTCAAGCTAATCGGTTGGGGGAAATCTTGATTAAGGTACAATTTCTAGATGATTTTCTTTGAATTTCATGAAATCTAGTTGGTTTTGAAGCTCTCTTCTTTGTCCATGTTTGAATTTCTTGAGCCTTTAGTGTTAGAAGCATTCGGTCATGGATGCATGTTTCTTTGGTGATGTTTTGAAGATTTTTGTTAAGGAAATTGAGCTTTGTAAACATGAAATCTTTGTGTGATAAACAAGATGAAATATTCGGCCATATGAGCAAGGGTGGGGGAAATTGTGCTTTCCTTGATGCTTGTGTTAAATAATGGAATATGGGTGTTGCTTGAGCTAGTTTAAGGGTCCTCTCCTTTGCCCATTATGGAATTCGTTAAGCTTGGAAGAAGTAGGCATTCGGCTATGTCAAATTAGGCTAAGGAATTGTTCAATTGAAGTCATGAACTTACTAAAGCTTGCCAATGAACCTTATGGTGTTATATGCATGAAATATTAAGTTGAACTTAGAAGATTTTGGTGTTGTGGGATAATACCGAACCTAAGAGCATTCGGTTCTATGAGTATAGGATTTGTCTTGTTCTTGAGTAGCAATTTGGTAGTATGCTTGATATGTAGTTTAATGAAAATGATTTAAGGTTAATAGAAGTTAAATTGGATGTGGTGAGCTTCTTAAATTGTTTGACCGAAACCTACTAGTGATTTGAAAATTATGAAGCATGTTAGTTTCGGTTGATTAGTGATGTAATAAGGAAAGGGATGGTTTGATTTTGATTTATAAGTGAAGTTTAAGACCTCATGCATTTAGTCTTAGCATGTGAAGTAAATCAAACATACTTCTTTTGTGATTGAACTTTGAATTGATGGAAGTATGTGTCATGTATAAGATTGAATGCTACAAAATGTTAGTTAAAGTTTAGGAGGTGGAATTGAATAAAAGTCCATGCTTGGACATATGGCCGAATGGCCTTAGTGTGTATGCATATGGAATTGGTAGTTAGACAAATAGATTAATTTGTGCTTGTGGGAGTTTCTTGATTAAAGAAATGACCTAATCGGCCATGTGCATAAATTCTTTGATTTTTTGTTTAATAATTGGTGCCTTAAAAGTGGTCTATTAATTAATATGAGTATGAATTATGTATATTTATGTTAAGGTCAATGACTTCTCTAAATGTTGCCTTATGTGAATAAGAACTTTAAAAAGTGAAATCGTATAAATCTGCTGGGTACAGCAGCAGTAATGTGATTTGGAAAAATCACCATAAATTGTGGGAGATGAATTAGGGGCTGAATAAATTATGTAATTAAAGCTTAATGATTCTAGTTTCTTATAAAAGAAACCTTACAAGCAATGGACTTGCCGATAAAAATATTTTTAAAGTTGTGTGAGACAGTGTCAGAATGACTCCGAAATCCCCTGTTCTGTTTTTAGAAAATCACCATAAATTGCATAAAAATTTTTATGAGGCAAAATTTATATGCTTAGACTCCTTAATGAGTCTAGTTTCGAATGAAATAGGCTAGGACATGTTTTGAATTCTGTACAAGGAGAAATTCAATTCGTAGTAAAGAGTGGTCAGTTTAGTCAAATAGTGAAATAGGGGAAACTTTAAGAAAATTCTGGTATTGATTGGCCAAACCAAAAATTCTGGAAATTTTATGGATGGAAGATATATGAGTCTATTTTCAGGAAAAATTAACGGCACATCATTTGGAGTTTTTTAGCTCCAGTTATGAGTAATTTATTGAATGTTGCTCAGAAAATCAGCTTGTTGCGACTTATGATATGTATGTGAAATGACCGAATGTGTGTGTGTGCTTGCAATGAGAAGTATATGCATGTATTATTTGAGTATAAGTGAAAATTGATTAATTGAGGTATTTGAATAAGGATTAATAAAATTAAATATTTTATTTAGCTCAAGAGCATAGAGGGGCAAGTTCGGATAAAGGGAAGGCTAAAGTGGTCGAATAGCCAACTCATAGTTGCTCGAGAAAGTTCAAGGTAAGTTTTGAGTAATTGAATTTGATATTTAATTTAAAATGCCATGATATACATGCTGATGGTTGAACGATGTCCCATTGAGAAAGAAACCTTATTCATGTTTGCTATATAGCCGAATGGCTCGTAGAAAAAGGGACCGAAATTGGGATTTTGAAATGCATTGCTTATGTATGTTTGATCATTGGGCCGAAAGTCTAGAAAAGAAGAGTACACATGAATAAGTTTTGAACTATATATATTTATGATATAAAGTCGAGGAGCATGTTATATGTTTGTATGCAAATGAATTGATTGAATTACAAGTGCGATCTTGCTATGTGAAACTTGGCAACATGTGAATATATATATGTATGAGAATTTGTGATGTGAATCCGGGATTAAGTCCCGCTGACTATATGTGGAGACTATGTCCGGGTTAAGACCCGAAGGCTATATGCAGAGATGATGTCCGAGTTAACCCGAAGGCTATATGCGGAGATTATATCCGGGGTAGAGACCCGATGGCTATGTATAGAGATTTTACCCAAGCTAAAGGTCTCGATGATGATGCGAGTAAAGTCTAAGACTAATGGTCTTCAAGGTAACGATTGCTAATGAATGCACTTAAAGTGTTAAGTTATACAGGTATGTACCCTAAGCTTATACGCAAGCTGGTTTTTGGACCAAATACTAAGGTCATTATGTGATTACATATGTGTGCATGAAATGAGACTATTAATATGGTCAAAGTACAATTGGTCAATGCGAAATGTTATGTGAAATTTTGTGATATGTTTATGTTTACATGAGTTTACTATAAGTGAAAGCTATCTACTTTCGTATATGATGTGAATGTGTTGATTGGTTAAAGGGTGACTTACCTAAAAGAGGAGGGAAACAAAAATACGAACAACTATGTTATAATTTGATGTTATATCTGTTGTCATTGCTTAAAACTTACTAAGCATTGTAATGCTTACTCCGTTTACTTTGTTTCCTCTGTTTTATAGATCTCATTTTGGAAGCTACAGACTCGGGGATTGAAGCTTTAATCACCTACACTATCGCTGTTATTTTGGTACATTTGATATTTATTTTGGATCAATGGCATGTATAGGCTAATCTCCTTTTTGTTGAACCAAATTACCCTTTGAGTTGTAATTATTCTAGCCATGCGAAAATGGCTTGATTAGTCTTCGAGTTTGATTATATGTTTGGATGATACTCATATGATTCGATGTTGTGGCATGATATTTAGTTAGTACCCAATATGCAATGAGTTTCTAATATGGTGTTCGGTTATTGAAAAGTTTGATTTAGCCAAATTGTTAGTAGCCACATGGTAGAAATACGCTAGCATGCTTATAGAACGAATTTAATGAGATATGATGTACTGACCGAACCTATTTACAAGTGATATATTCGACTATAGAACTCAATAAATTTATGTCTAGCGTGTAACTACGAACCTCGGTAGGTTGTAGTTAGATATGTAATACTTTAATACCCTATTCCGGTGACGGACAGGGGTGTAGGGTGTTACAATAGAAGTGTAGGATTGATACGGGTGGAGTGCAGGGTTGGATTTGGGGTGGGAGCATTTCATACATGTGACTCTGATATGATATGAGGTCAATATAGGCTAAGGCCCAGACCACCGATACTGTTAGGGCTTAGGCCCAATGTGATTTATGTATATTAAAGTGATTTGATTGCCAAGGGTCGTACACACTGAGTTGCGAAACTCACACCCTTAAATTAAATGTTTCAGGTAACCTTCAATAGGCGGTTTGACGTGGGAGAGGACTCAGAGGTGGCTACACTGCAAGTTTTTTTTTGGATCCACACGGGTAATCCACACAGGTAATCTACACGGGCATGTGGTTTTCTGGGCCAGGCCATGTGATCCACACGGGCCAAGGCCAAATTGGGTCGTGGGGGTATACGGGCATGTGGGCTCAAAACAGTTTTACCTGAATTAAATTGATTTTAAAGCTTCCGCTGAAAAGATACGTTTTAAGACAAATCAAATAACATGTGTTTTTCTAAGTTAAATAAAAGCTAATAAACTGAAGCGGTTTTAACTTGATAACATCGTTTTTAAATCGCATTCCATGTAACATCGCTAGATTCGGCCATAATGTCTAGGCCGGGTTTGGGGTGTTACATCTAGTGGTATCAGAGCCAGGTTACAAAACTCGACTGTGGATTTTGGATTTTAAAATTTGGTTTTTAAAGAATTGATTTTCAAATAATTTGAAATTTTCTGGATTAAGTATGTCGTACACTGAGTCTTCAGTGCCGATCTTGTGAGTACTCTGTATTCTGATAAACTATTATGACCCTATAGATAGTGATATTTGAAAACACTTTAGTTAGTGTACTCTGAGACTGTAGTGAAGCTGATAGAGACTGAATTTGCAAAAACAAACTCTGAACTCTTGATACTGTTTACATAAAACATCTATTAATAAATACTGAAACTGTAACTAATTAATAAAATTCTTAATACAAATAAATTTGAATAAACGATGAGAGCACGAGGTATCCGCGATCATGGTACATGAGGCTGAGGTAGAAGTAGTAAAGAGGCTCGAGTTAAGTCCTCTTCTCTAGGTAGCATGCCAAATCTGGACCCTACTGAGACACCAATGTCGTCTGCTATTGAGACTAGGTCTCAAAATCGCATGGTTGGGGACGACGCATTGTCCCAGGCTGTACTGAGGATATTGGAGAGGGTCGTTACGCCCAACACTAGATCTAGGGGCCGAGGGTCGGTTATGGAATGACTCCAGTCTAATGGAGTTAAATTATTTAGGGGTGTCACTAGAGTCGCCCCTAATATGGTTGAGTACCAGTTAGAGGCCACCGAACAGATTATGGATGACTTGGACTGTACTCCTGAGTAGAAATTGAAGTGTGCAGTCTCTTTGCTTCGCAAGGAGGCCTACCAGTAGTAGTTGATTGTTAAGGAGGGCACCCAGCCTGAACGTTTAACGTGGGAATTCTTTAAGTCTGCCTTCTAGGGGAAATACGTGGGAGTTAGTTACATCGATGCTCGTAGGCGTGAGTTCCTAAACCTCACCGAGGGAGACCGATCTGTGGCCGAGTATGAGGCCAAATTTTTGAGACTGAGTCGCTATGCGTGAGGATGGTGGTGTCTGAATATGAGAGGTGTATTCGATTCGAGGATAGACTGAGGGATAATTTGAGAGTATTGATAGCTTCGCAAAGGAAGTGAGAGTTCTTTGTCCTGGTAAGGAAGGCGAAGATCGCCGAAGAGGTCGAGCGCCAAAATAGAGACTGTGAGAGGGGTAAGAATAAGAATGATTTAGAGAACTCGAGTTTAGTACAGAGGCCTAAAAATGGCCAGACCTGATGGGCTGGTTAGAGCTGGGCCCCCTGTTACTTCCACTGGATTACAGCCTTGTGGGGTTTGTGGTAAATGCCATCAGGGCAAGTGTTGGAGGAAGACTGGGGCATGTTTGAGATATGTGTCCTTGAAGCATCGCATTCAATAATGTCCGTTAAGGGCTGAGCAGGTGCAACCTTCGGGTCCTGGTACTGCACAGCCACAGAGAGTAGTTTAGCAGCCACCTAGGAACCGTGGTCAGGCTAGGGGTGGTAACGGTGTGGGCCGTGGACAGAGAGTACTTCTAGTGAGGTGACTATACTGAGTCACCGGGGCAATCTGTACGAGTTAGCAAACTATATAGAGATGTCCTGTCAGAGGTGCAAAGAACGATTTTCTGGGTTAACTTAATAGAGCTCCCATTTAGAGAGTTCAATATGATATTGGCTATAGACTGGTTGGTCAAGCATCGTGTCAATCTGGATTTTATGACTAAGAGGGTCGTCTTGAGAACCGAGGAGGATAATGAGGTAGTCAAGATTGGAGAACGTCAAAATTATTTGGCTAAAGTGATCTCCGCACTGGTGCCTAAAAAATTGGTTCTTAAAGGATGTGAGGCGTACTTAGCCTATATTAGTGTTTCTATTTCTGGGGACTCTACTGTAAAGGACATCAGAACTGTAAGGGATTTTCCAGACGTCTTTCCTAAAGAGCTACCGGGATTACCTCCAAATCGAGAAGTGGAATTTGGGATTGAGCTTCTCCCTAGTATAGCTCCAGTGTCTATCGCTCATTATCGATGGCATCGAAGGAGCTTATAGAGCTTAAGGCTCAAATTCAAGAGTTGCTGGATCGTGGGTTCATCTGTCCCAGTGTGTCTTCGTTGGGAGCACCTATACTATTTGTTAAGAAGAAAAATGGGTTCATAATGATGTGTATCGACTACCAGCAACTGAACAAGCTAACGATTAAGAATAAGTATCCACTTCCAAGAATTGACGACTTATTTGATTAGTTCCAAAGAGCTTCGATGTTCTCAAAGATATATCTTCGATCTGGGTATCATCAATTAAGGGTTAAGGAAGCTGATGTACATAAGACGGTATTTAGGATTCGATATGGACATTACGAGTTCCAAGTTATGCCTTTTGGATAGACAAATGTTCCTGTGGCATTTATGGATTTAATGAACTGTGTGTTTCAGCCCTATCTGGATTAATTCGTTGTGGTCTTTATTATTTTATGACTGAGGACAAGCATGATAAGCACCTTAGAGTGGTTCTTCAGAATTTGAGGGAAATTCAGTTCTATGCCAAATTCAGTAAGTGCGAATTCTGACTATGTGAAGTGACTTTTCTGGGACACGTAGTTTCTGCTGAGGGGATTCGAGCTGATCCTCAAAAGTTTGAGGCTGTATTGGATTGGAAACAGCCCAAGAATGTGTTTGAAATCTACAGTTTTATGGGGCTGGCAAGATATTACTGACGTTTTGTTGAGGGTTTTTCCTTGATTGCAGCACCATTGACTAAGCTGCTACGTAAGGGTGTTCTATTTGTCTGGACTGATGCGTAGCAAACGAGCTTCGAGAAGCTCAAGACTGTTTCGACTCAAGATCTTTTTCTAATACAGCCTGAATTTGGGAAGGAGTTAATAGTTTATAGCGATGCATGGCATGTGGGATTAGGTTGTGTTCTGATACAAGATGGTAAAGTTGTGGCTTATACGTCTCATCAACTTAAGATACACGAGGCAAACTATCCGATGCATAACCTCGAGTAGCTTATACAATTATCATGCTTACCCTGTGGGCCCACATGCTCGTGTGGTCTATACGACAAATTGGCATTGACCTATGTGGATCACACAACCTGGCCATAATTTCCTCAACGCCCGCGTGGCCCACATAACCCAAATCAGTCTGGCCAATATGTCACACACGGCCAACCTGGCCATCACACGACCGTGTCTAGTGCATGGCCTGGCCTTCGTCGATCACATGGCTCTATTTTTCGTACACGGCCTACCACATGGGTGACCACACGCTCGTGTGATGTCGATAGTTTACAGTTTTAGCTTTAGCCAAATCCCGTTTTCCTATGTTTCTGGTACACACCTGGTTCGATTTTGCTGATATTGTAATCCCGAGCACCCCAGAACCTCATAATCGATAATCTAAAGCCTAATTTCAGTGATACTAATGAAACTTAAAACTGAAATACCCTATAACGAAACCATATAACATCAAGAAGAACCTAGTCACTTACCGACAATGAATCGGAACCCCAAATGTTCAAATCTCTACAGAAGCACTAATCATTGCTTGATCTTTACCTAAACTGAAAGAACCAAAATTGCCCTCATTCAAAAAAACAACTAAGGAATCGATGAGATAGTGATAGAACGAATACTTACCGAATGAGCGAGAATGAACGTGTTAGGAAAAAGGAGATGAGTCGAATAAAAACGAAAAGAAAAAAATGAGGGAAGGAGGCAAGAATTTGGCAAAGAGGAGAACAACACCGAATGTCCAACAGAGAGAAAAAAATTCAAAAAAGAGGAAAAAGAGAGTAGAAACCCTAAACCCTAAACCCTAAACCCTATGCTCTCCTGAGTATAAGATATGAAAAATAAGGATTAAGAGCACCAATTCTCACTAAATTAATAATAATTCATCCAAAATATAGGCTAAACATGAGGTAAAAATATGTATAAATTAGCGTTTATCAAATACCTCCACACTTAAACCTTTGCTTGTCCTCAAGCAAAATCTCAATCCCTAAATAAGAATTATTCCTCTCAGCCTACAATCTTTATCAATAATGTTTCAAACTAGTCCACAGGTAATCATACAATGAGTAATTCAATCAGAAGAACATTAAAGACTCAATCACTCTAAGTTGAGAATTTTATCATTGAAAACATAAGTCTCTTCCTTCCTTCTAAGTAGTTATCTCTCCATCTTAATTAACAGAAGTTGATATCCTCACTAAAGGTTCACTCTATCCACTCGAAGTGTTTAGGGTTCAAAATTTAAGCACTCATTAATCAACATGAAAAGTTATTACCATAAGCTTGCAAGAAAATCAAATCTCCACCACTATAGTTTGATATGATACATTGATCAAAAGGTCTTTTAATAGTTGTAACGGGGCTTGGTTAGGGGTGTTGTCACAGGCTGCAAAAAGAATATTAGAATCGAGATTGAACTGAAAAATTATCTAGCTAGAAAAAATCTCTATCAATGGAACATATTTTTCAGCTAATTCTTATGATACTATCATTTCTGCCTTGGTAGCCTTAAAATAGAAATATGCAAAAATTTATCGAACTATTTACAATTTACAATCGAATTTTACTGTATGTACTCTTTTCTTTTCTTTTTCTTTCTTTTTTTTTTAAGAACAACTCAAGTAATACAATAAATTGAATAAAACTTTACAATCTGGAAAAGAGAAAAAAAAAACTAGATGAAAAATTCAACTCAGATCTCGACAAAAATAGGGATCAAAATAATTGAATGACATTCAACAAAAATGGGTTATTGGTTAATAATTAGAGGGTGAGTCAAGGAAAAGGTCGTTAGGCTCAATGGGGTTTACTAGGGGTTAATTCATGGAGGTAGGCTTTTTGTGGAGTAAGTGGGTTAAATCCTAGGTGCCTTTATCATTTCGGTATATCAAATCAATGATATGGTCTCGACATGTATAATCGAACAAGTTCTAGAATAACAATTCAGTATTGACTCAGTCAAAGCAATAATAAAAGTGAGCACGAAAGAATGTATGCTCAAAAAGGGCTCAAGATCTCACCAGAATTATGGCTTTTGATGTCAATCCTGTGAATTTCAAATCTCAAGATAATACTTAGAATTAGGGAAAATAACTTATGCAAAAATTGGGGGTTCTAAAAAATTTCAACTTATCATGCTTGATTCCCTAATGTTTTAAAGTTTGAATAATCAAAGTACAAGCACCTATATCTTAATTCTCAACATATCGATAGAAATCATAAATCAATCAGAATAAATTCCTAATAGGAGATTGAGAATTAGTTAAGAACAATGCATGAAGTACAATTTCAGGGATTTTCACAGATAGTGTAAAGATTTCAAGTAAGCTTCCCCCCCACACTTAAGATGTACATTGCCCTCAATGTACAAAGATACATAAATAGCAAGAGAAGTATAATATCATAAGATAGGGAGAGAATTGAAACTTCCTGAATTTAGGATGAATTTATGAGGAAGAGTCGGCAATTGTGGCAGGGTGTTCCCATTTCCGTTTGAATATGAGCTGTAGAGCTCCTTTTTGAAACTGCGAAAATACTAATTAATCATGGGAATTTTCGATTGATAGAGATTACTCGTTAGGGCTTGGCCAATATGAAAGATCGAAATTTAAATAACAGAAAAATAATAAACTAAGTTCTAGAAATACTAATACTGTAATGAATTAAAAGGATTAAGTATAAAAATAAAATTTGAAATAAAAAAAAGACTAAAAATGAGAAAAATAGAACCGTATGGGAGAATAGAGGCACACGCCCGTGTGGCTCGGGGTTAGCCCGTGTTGGCCATATTGCACAGCCGTGGAGAACTTGTTCTCTTTTTCGCACGGTCGTGTAGGTAGTCACACGGCCGTGTCTGATTTAACAGTGTTGGCCACGGCTTGGGGACACGGGCGTGTGGCGTTGTGCGAGCCCGTGTTGATACTGCATGGTTGCCACGGCCATGTTGCACGACCGTGGGGATTTGTCGACCTCCCGTGCTTTTGGGAAAATTTTACTCTGTTTGTACACGGTCTGAGTGGACGACCGTGTCTCTGTTTTAAGATGTCACACGGCCTTAGGCACGCCCGTGTTCCAGGCCGTGTGGTCCTAATTTCCTGCATCAAAGGTGTTAGTTGCTGTATAAAAAGACTGAAAACAAAATAGAAGAAAAGTTACTATGTTAGTGCTCGAGTTGCCTCCCGAGAAGCGCTTATTTATAGTCTAAGCTCGACTTTGCTCGAGCTTGTACGTTCACGGTGGTTTGAAGAGTTGATACTCTTCTATCCTGCTTACAATTTCATTATCAACGTAAGATTTGAGTCGAGTGTGATTTATCTTAAAAGTGCCGAGTGACTCATGTTTTATCTCGACTGTACCATAGGGAAAGATTTTCATTACCGTGAAGTAAGGTGTGTCACTTGTATGCTCTTTTAAATTCAAGATTCGAGGATCGTCTTCCCCTAAGATTACCTTATCCCCTACCTTGAGTTGATTCGTTTGTACCTGGGGGTCGTCTTGGTGATGCTATGGGTTGGTGTGACCTGTTTTGGGTTTTTCATGATAGTTCAGCCACTCATCTAGTTCCTCGATCTGAAGCGTTCACTTTTCAGGTGCATCTCCCTTGGATAGACTTGTTTGTGATTGGGTTGCCTTTATGTAGAGTGTATCCTGCACAGAAGGTTGGGTGGTGAGATTATTCTTTTTACAAGGACTCGTAACTATATTATTATCAACAATCGTAATCGAGTTTCGAGCTTGTAAGGTAACTTGGTCATCACCCACACGTAGTGTAAGTTTACCTGTTCCTAAATCAATTATTGTTCTTGCAGTTGCTAAAAAGGGTCGCCCTAGAATTAAGGGTACATTGCTATTCGCAACAATGTCTAAAACAACAAAGTCAACTGGGAATATAAATTTATCAGTTTTGACGAGCACATCTTCAACTATTCCTTTAGGAGACCTAATAGTTTTATCAGCCAGTTGAATGCTCATCTTAGTTTGCTTCGGTTTTCCAAGACCTAGTTGTTTAAACAGTGTATAAGGCATGACATTTATACTAGCCCTTAAATCAGCTAAAGCATTTTTTGTGTCTAGGCTACCAAATAAATAAGGAATAGTAAAACTCCCTGGATCTTTTAGTTTGGTTGGTAGTTTATTTTGAAGAATAGCTGAGCAGATTGCATTTAATTCCACATGAGATTTCTCCTCTAGCTTCCGCTTGTTTGTCAAGAGTTCTTTTAAGAATTTAACCGCGTCTGGCATCTGCAAAATTGCTTCAACAAATGGTAAGTTAATATGTAATTTTTTTAAGAGTTTAAGAAACTTACCGAATTGTTCATCTGTGTGGTCTTTCTGAAGTGCTCTTGGGTATGGGATACGAGGCTTGTGTTCGTTGATGTCTGGCTTGTTCCTGCTTACTTCTACTTTACCTTTATTCACCTCAAGCTCCTTGTTTGAGTTGTCTTTGATTAAAACCTCCTCATCTATTGTGCTCACGGCATGAATTTGTTCTTTTGGATTGGTCTCAGTGTTACTTGGAAATCCACCTTGTGGTCTTTCCAAAATTAGCTTAGCAAGCTGGCCTATTTGAGTTTTAAGTCCTTGAATAGATGCTTGCTGGTTCCTTAGTGCCGTTTCGGTATTTTGGAAATGAGTTTCTGATATGGCAATAAATTTGGTGAACATCTCTTCCAAGTTCGGCTTTTTCTCCTGTTGTGGTGGTGGCTGCTGAAATACCGGAGGCTGTTGTCTTTGATTTCCTTGTCCTCCCTATGAAAAATTTGGGTGATTTCTCCAACCTGCATTATAAGTGTTACTATAAGGATTATTTTGAGGTCGAGAATTATTACCCATATAATTGGCATGTTCGGCTTCTATGTTGTGTAGATGGTCTGAATTAAACGTATTTCCTAGAGCTGCATCACATTGCATCACTGGTTGAGCCTGCGTAGAACCAACAAAATTATCAAATTTCTTATTTAAAAGTTCTACTTGGTTAGTGAGCATAGTAACAGCATCAATATTATAAACTCCTACGGCTTTCGTCGGCTTTCTCCTCATGACTTGCCACTGATAGTTATTCAATGATATCTCCTCAATAAATTCGTAAGCTACGTTAGGTGTTTTATTATTGATGGTTCCGCCTGCAGCTGCATCGATCATTTGTCTGGTTGACGAATTTAAACCGTTGTGGAAGGTTTGAACTTGTAGCCACAAAGGTAATCCATGATGAAGACACCTTCTCAAAAGATCTTTGTATCTCTCCCATGCATCGTAAAGTGTTTCTAAATCCATCTGCACAAAAGAAGAAATATCGTTTCGTAATTTGGCTGTTTTAGCTGGAGGAAAATATTTGAGTAAAAATTTTTCGGTCATCTACTCCCATGTGGTAATTGAGCCTCGTGGTAGAGAATTTAACCACTGGTTGGCTTTATTTCTCAAAGAGAATGGAAATAGCCTCAATCGAATGGCATCATCAGAAACGCCATTTATTTTGAAGGTATCACAAAGTTCTAAAAAATTGGCTATGTGTGAGTTTGGATCTTCATCCTGTAAACTATCAAACTGTACCAATTGCTGTATCATCTGAATGGTGTTAGGTTTTAACTCAAAATTATTAGCAGCAATAGTTGGTCTAAGAATGCTAGTTTGGGTACCAGCCAAACTAGGTTTAGCATAATCATACATAGAGCGCGGAGCTTCTTCTTGAATTGCTGGTGGCGTGACTATTGCGGGAGGTGGTAGAACATCTTGATTTACTTCCATCTCTTCTGTAGGTTCTGGCTCTAGATCAGGTTCTTGTTCAAGATAATGTAGACTACGCCTAATTTCTCTGCGATTTCTGTGAACTGTTGCTTCTAGATCTTAGTCGAAAAGTAGTGGTCCTGTTGGATTGTTTCTAGTCATAAACTAAAAATACCTAAAAAGAAAAAGCAAAGAAAACTCAAAAATTTAAAAGTAAAGAAAAATAAAAATAAATTAAATTAAATTGAAAATAAAAATAAAAGAAAAATAAATAAATATAAATATATGGCTAAAGTAATAGAAATCGAGCTTTCGTAATATTTTAGTTCCCCGGCAACGGCGCCAAAAACTTGATATCCGCGTTCGCGATACTAAGTAATAAAATTTATAAAGAACTTGATCACACCAAAACTAACTAATATCGCGACGCTTTAAGGCAAGCGCACCTATCGAACAGTAGTATAGCTTAGTGGCAAGACCGAGTTATTGTACCCAAGGGAACCAAAAGTACTATTACTTACTTTCTTTCTATTATCTAGCCTAAGAATAAAAGAGGGGTTTGTTTAAACTAATTCTAAAACTAAACTAAGAAGACACAAAGAGTAAATTGAGAAAACTTTTAGGGGAAAAGCTGATTGATATGGACAATACTTAAGGGAGAATCCACCTAGACTTCACTTGTACTGGTTCTTGAGCTAGACGATTTATTTACTCGACTTGATCCGTAGAGATCCCTAATTTATGCTAAACCCTCCGTCGAGGTGAAGAGCAACTAGGCTTAAGTTGTTAATTAAAGTTCCTTTATCAATTAACTTCTTAGGTTGCATTAATTCGATCAATGGTTCCCCATATTAGGTTTGACCCTAATCCGGTAGATTTATGTCGCCCTATGTCTAGGGTTGCATGCAACTCCGCTTAATTATGGTAGATCTACTCTTATCACAGGGACTTTTGCTCCTCTGCTCTAAGTACATCTAATTCTTGAAGTAATACCTAGGTTTATTAAATCAAGAATGAAGAACACATAATTAAGAACAACTCAAGTATTTATCATATAACTGAAGAATAAATAATAACAAGATCTGTCTTAGGTTTCATCCCCCTCAAGTATTTGAGGGGTTTAGTTCATAATAAAGAAAGAAAACATCTCAGAAGAAATAAAATAACAAAACATAAAAGAACCCGAAAACCCCTGAAGGAATTTAGGGAGATCCTCTATATTGCTGCAGAATTTCGGCTTCTAGGATGAATCAATCAGCTTTCCTGCGAGTAATCCCTACTTCCACTCTCTGTGTTGGCAGCAAAAAATACTTCCTTTTGTGGGGAAATAAGCACACCCTAAGAGTTGCCTCCTAGGGTCTTTATATAGAGCTTTGGGGAGCCTTTCTTAGCCTCCAAGTATCCCAATTCGAGTGAAATTCCTCTTCCTCACGACTAGAACACGCCCGTGTGCCACGCCCGTGTGACTTCGACAAAGGCCGTGTGATTTGGCACGACCGTGTGGCCTGCCCGTGCTTGTCGAGAGCTGGACCGTGTGATCTTCATGTGGCACGGCCGTGTGGCACGGCCGTGTGGTAATTCCTTGGGCCGTGTGTTATGTCATTTTTGGCCCATTTTCCTCATTTTCAGTCCATTTCCTATTCTTTTCTCTTCCCTATGCTCTCCTGAGTATAAGATATGAAAAATAAGGATTAAGAGCACCAATTCTCACTAAATAGATAATAATTCATCCAAAATATAGGCTAAACATGAGGTAAAAATATGTATAAATTAGCGTTTATCAAGTATTCTGAGTGTGTACATCTGACTGCATACATTCATACATATGCTAACCAAGTAACCTAATTAAAGTTGATTTCAAGACTTACAAAACAACCCCTAAACTCTTCCCAATTGTCGTTCCAACCTCTCCTCTTTTCTAGATTTTTCATTCAAACCCTAAGCTAAAAATAGCAAACTCATTCAACCACTCCTTCCACTTAGCATGGCCCACCATATGAAGGGGGATTTCTTGTTATTTTTAGCTAACTTGAGCTGTCAATTTCAAGTATAAATAGCCCCCTTCACTTCCTCATTCCACACAACACACATCATTCAGTCATTTTTTCTTTCACTTCTCTCTCTTACTTTCTTTGCCTTTCATTTTCTCCCCCTTCCTTTTACCGATTTCCCCTCTTGAATAGTTGGCACATCTCTTGGAGCAATGGCAATCAAGCATTCTTGAAGGTTTTTGATCGACAAAACAAGCTGAGAGGAAGAGGAGCAAGCTAGTCTGGCTTCGGAGAATCACCAGGATTTGCCTTCTAATTCCTTTCTCTGTATCTTTTAAATTTATTTTATGATCATAAACATGAATTTTTTTTATTTTGATGCTTCTATTTTAATTAAAATGACTTAAATCTTGTTTGTGTTAGATTAAATACATTTTTCCACTTAAATTATTAAAAACGTGTTTGTGTTGTTATAGGCCTTGGTAATTTGTTCAATTAGATAAAATCATGCCTATGTTATGCTTGCATTTTAATTGTAATATGATAAATGGATTAATTTCTAATCGGATTGAAATTGTAATTAATGGACACAAGATCTAATTGGTGCATGTTTAATTTTCTAAGGTAAATGAAGGTTAAATTAGCAATCATATTAAACAATAGTCTTGTCTTACATAACTTGTAAGATTGTTGTGATTAAATTGTTTAGTATAGAAATATACTTAATTTACTCTATATTATATTTGCTTATGAATTGATTAACTAATTTAGCATAGGAATATGTTTATTTGATTAATTCAATAAGTATGAATGTGCATTAGTTAGCAAAAGACCAAGTTGCCTTGAAATTATTCGTAATAACATGAACATATTTTTAATAATTCTAAGTTTCTAACAAATTTACGTCATATTGGTTAAAACCTTTTTTAGAGATTGTGCATTGGAATTATAGTTTAACTTGATCACTTAGTTAATTATTAGTTTCTAGATCACCTTACTCAAAAAAAATATTTCATAAATATTTTCTTGCACAATCCCTGTGGGTATGATAACTCGACATACTTATCACTTTATTACTTGATACAATTGTGTATATTTGCACATTTTCGTTATTCCACCTACCTTCACCTTAAGGTAGGTGTTTACCACATTTGATACACAAGGTATGATTTACTTGACAGGACAACAAATACATGTATGAGCTATTGCCACAATATGAGTTAAGTAGCTCATAAAATGCTTCTTGTTGAGTTAATAGTTATACACTCAAGATTGGTTTTATTAGTAACTTCATAAGAAGCTCTACTAAGTTAAATTAGTGACCAAAGTTAAACAAATATTAATATGCAAGATATTCTGAGAATTATGAATTCACATATTGATTGGATGGATTTTTATGCTCTTGCTATTTGCTTATTATTGTCCCAAGATGACATAATACAATAGATATAGGAATTATCATTGTAAATGTTACTATGTAGAAAAAAAAATGTTTTTATGTAAGTAACATATATATCATACAACATGTTATCTTATCTTGCTAAATGAAAGCTTGATATTTTCTTGTGCATATAAATGGATTTGTGGTTTTTTTATTTAGTTTATAATGACACCAACACCTTTTATTTTTCAAAAGTTACTTTTTGTTTTTTTATGCATATAAACTTGTACATTGGTTTAAGTTATGAGAAACATAAATTTGTGCTTGATGAGGTTTGCCTATCAAAATCTCAACTTAGGGCAAGAAATTGCTAAAATGAGGCCAACAATATAGTGTGTTGCTATATACCTTCAAGTGTTAGCACCGCTTTACAAAGGCAACATAAAAATTATCATGAAACAATGAGATCATGGATAATTTGGAAGACATGTTCGAAGGCCAAGCTACTCTAGCTTGATAGTCCATTATCAATAATTTAATAAACTCTGAGAAAGAGTCTAGAACCCTGGTAAAGGATTATATGCTTAAGCTTATGAGATAATTTATTGAGGTAGAGGGCAATGAGGTCGAGCTTGACTACAATACCTATATCGAGATGGTCTTTAAAACTTTGTCTATGAACTTTGCATGTTTTAGGTCACATACAATTTAGGAAACAGAAAATGAGATCTTACACGGCTCATGAAATAGCTTCAATGTTATGAGCTAATGATGAATGATGTAGTCAATATTTAAGCTATAGAGAGGCAAACTTAGCAGTCACATCATCTTTTCTTAAAGGCAAGAAAAAGCAAACAAGAACAAGTTGTTAAATCTTTAGTTCCACTTAAAGTGGAAAGAAATAAGGTTAAGAAACCCAAGGATATTTTGAAATCCAAATTCTTCTTTTGTAGCAAGAAAGGGAATTTCAGGGTAGATTGTAAAGAATACAAGGATTACCTAACTTTCATGTCAAACAAAAGTAATGAACTCTTAGTTATTGAAGCTTGTTTAGTGGAGGATTAAAAAGATTATTAAATCATTGATTCTGAAGTCATTAATCATGCTTATGTTTCTTTGCATGGATTCAAGAAAATGAGAAGTATACACGAAAGGAACCTCTCGTTGTAAATCGAAGATTGAAGATGTGAGAAACTATTTTTATGTTTATTATTTTGATGAATTCAAATTTATTATTTTGAAAGACTATTTTTATTTTCCTACTTAATGAAGAAATTCAGTGTCTATGACATGTTTAATAAATGATGGATATTTTGTGACATTTAATGAAGAAATAAAAAAAAAATGAGTTATTTATCTTCAATGGATGATGAAAAACGATATATATTATATCAAACCAAATTTGTATCACCTCTATTAATATAAGGTGAATTCTTTTACCATAAAAACATAAACATTTTACTTAAACTCGACTTGTAATATTTATATGAATATAATCAACTGTTAAAATATTAATAATACAAAAATACGTAAATATGAAACCCAAAAAACTTTTCTCTTTTTTCTCTAAGCCATTTGTTTCTTATATTTTGTTTTGCTCAGCAGTAGTACCAGCCTCTGGGCTAGCTATCACCCACTTTTTCCTCTCTTACCAATTCTTTCTTCCTTTCTTTCTTTCTTCTTGTCATTCACTCCACATGTCTTCTCTCTTTTTCAGTTTGTAGATCTATTTTCTGGGTATCTTTGTTGTCTTCACAAGTTATGATGGATAGATGAGATGCATGTTATTCGTTAAAACTCTATCGGCCATCAATAGTTTTTTTTTGAAAAGTAGGTGGCTCTTTGTCAATTTCTTAATTTGTTTTTGTTTTGAGAATATTTCAAAATAATAAATGATTTCACGATTCAATTTGGACTCGTGTTGTCTTAAGTTTTATATTTTTTTGTTTGTTTTTTCATTATTTAATAAGTCTTCAATTTTAAAAGTTTTTGTCTACTCTTGTAGCATAGTTTTTAGTCTTACTTAAGCATGTAATCTTAGCTTTACAAGTGATTTTAGGGATGGTTTTGCTGTCGTCCTTTATAGTTTGGTGAATGCTCGATTCTTTTGTCGATTTTTGCTCGCCGCTTTGGACCATCTAGGTTTGATTTTCTTATCGTGTTAAGTGCTTACAATCACTCTAGATATGTTGTACTTGAGTTGTGACAAAACCAATTGTCCACGTGTTAGAATGTTCTATAGATGCTTAGGCTAAAGCCTTAATTGTGTTAATAGAGTTTGTCCTTCCTCATCTACGACGACTATTTATTATTATTTTCTTTGAATTGTATAATTCCATTCATTGAATTAATTAATGAATTTACCTTTAAAAAAATACATAAAAAGACATTAGTTTTATATTAGTATATAAAAGATGTTTGAATAAGTGAAAAGATATTGAGACGAGAAATAATGGTGAAGCTGTCATTGGAGGATTGGGTGTCATGTATGATTATGGAAGCACTTATATTTGGTTATGGGTATGCCTAAAAGAATTGTCCCCCACTGCCCATATTTCTCCCTCAACAAACCATCACTTTATTCATTTTCTTCCTTCGAAAATCTGTACTCTATTTGATGATAGACCAATCCAAGCAGTTCAGATCGGATATTATTTAAGAATTCATAAAATATTTCAATGATTAAAATTTTATTTACAGTAAAAATATCAGACTCAACCAATAAAATTGATTTCTTTAAAAAATTATATTTATAATTTAACGAGAATCAAATATAAATTTGTTTTAATTATCCATTACATTAAATATTCATGTTTAAAAATTAATCCTATATATAATATTATTTTTTACTATAACTAAAATTACTTTTAGTAAATTTATGATTTTGAGTTGGTATCCCTTAATTGAATGAGATTAAGCTTAATAATTGATTGATGTTGAAGCAATAGTTAGAGTGGTAAAGGCTGTTGTTGGTTGACATCATAGGTCAAGGTTTGAATTTAAACGGTGAAGTGAAAAAAAGTTTTGGAGGGGAGAATTAAATTATAATTTTTTATAAATTAAACGTACAATTTTATAATTTTTAGAGGGGTTCAACTATTAATTTATCATTTTAACAGGGTCATAATTGGATTATAAATTTTTGGGAGTCAAAATTATGATTGTATTAACTTAAAATTTTATAATTTCTAAAGGGGCTAAACAAAAAATTGCCATTTTTGGAGTGGCCTACTTGCCACTTGACAGTGCTATTGTCGAGTCCCGTGTCACACATCCCTTCCCCATATATGTAATTAAAAATTCTATTTCCCCATATATGTAATTAAAAATTCTATTTCACATGTATGTATTTAGAATATAAATATGTGTTTAAAAATTAAAATATATAATAAATAATTAAAAATTCTATCACATGTGTATGTGTATGGAAATTACAGATTTAGAATATAAATGTGTGTTTAAAAATAACATTTAATAATTAATAAAATGCATAGTTTGGAACTAATTACTACATTAGATTAACAATACTAAATGAACTACAATTGTTTATCATGGTATTTTCATCATTTGTAAGTTAGTGTCGAGTTTACTTGTAACACCAACTCAATCAATGATATTATCTATAAACAAAAATTTGATAAATGAAAACATTTTATGTTAAAAGTTATTATTTTTTTTTAAGTTTACTCAAGAATTATTATTGGTGTAGTGGTAAAGAATTTATTTGTAAATCCATTAAACATAAGTTTAAACCTTAGACATTGTTTATTTTAGTTCTTTTATTTAAAAACTATATAAAAGTATGAAAAGACAAAAATGTCATCAAAATAATAATATTAGTCATATAATAAAAAGGTACATTAGTCATTTCCTACTTGAGTTAGTATCCGGTTAACCTGTGATACAACTCAATCAAGAGTTTTATTAATAGTAAGTATCAATACAAAAATTTAGTGAGAGAAAACATTTTAGGTTAAAAGATAATTTTTTTAAAGTTTACTCAAGAATTATTATTGGTGTAGTTGTAAAAAAATTGTTTATAAATCCATTAAATATGGACTAAATCCCTAGACATGTTAATTTTCGTTTTTTTATTTAAAAACTATATAAAAGTATGAAAGATAGAAGGTCATCAATATAATAATAGTGGTCATTCAATAAAAGAGAATATTAGTCATTTCCTGACCGCATTGGTATCCAGTTAACCCGTAACATAAATTTAGTAAGAAGTTTTATTAATAGTCAGGATACTTTCGTAATTTTCCTAATCAAATTAGTTCCCAGTTGATTTATAACACCAACGCAATCAAAAGCTTAAATAATAGGATAAATAATAAAAAAAACTTAATTAATTGATTTATTAAAAGTATAAATATATGATAAATTCAATAGTTAACATTAATATTTTTTTATTAAATTTAGATTTATTAAAATTTTTTTACTAAATTCTTGAAAAAAGAAATAAAAACAATAGTTTAAATATACGAAACATAAGGAGAAAAAAAATATTTGTAAAATTACTAGTGGGAAAGTGAAAGAACATAATGTATATACAAAGAGATGGCAAATTGTGTGACAACATATTTTATTTAATTTCTGGGACCAATTAGTGGCACAAAAGTGAAGTGGTTGTTGCAAAATACACATCCACCTACCTAGAATTGTAGAATTGGAATTTTAAAATTACCTTTTATTTCTCTGTCCCAGATTATAATGTTTTATTTAGAATACTGAAACATTATTATTATTTTGTTGGTTTATAAAATGATGAATCATATTTATATTAAGACCTTAGGCTACCAACATCTTTTGTTGTTTAAAATTAAAAATAATTAGTGCGTAGCATGCGCAATTTCCTTCTACAAATCATACCTCCAAAATGTTTTGGAGGTTGGGTTGATTCGGTGGAGTTTTTTAATAGTAATAATTAAATAAATTAAAATTTTTATACAAAACCAATCGTCGAAATTGTGGAAATAATTAAAATAATCGAATCGAATTTGATTAGTTTAATTCAATTCAATTTGTTGATTTTTGTTATTTTTATTTGGTATAATACAAATAGTTCAAACAAATAAAAAAACCAAAAACAGTATAATAATAATAACAATACAAACTGATCTTAACAAAAGACTCAATTGAAGAAAAAACCGAAAAATGGAACAAATAAATATATATCTCTGTTCCGTTGGGGAATGGGTGTCGGACGAATGATGGCGGTGGATTGGTGGCATGGTGGACGTCGGAGGCCCTCCGGTAGTGGGTGAACATCGGGGAGGGGCTGGTGCTGCTTTTAGTTTTAAGGATTGTACATTAGATTTAGGGAGAAATGAAGGGAAGGCCCCATAGTTTTAGGGGTTTTTTAATTTAAAGAAGGCCCCATAGTTTTAGGGGTTTTTTAATTTAACTTTAAAATTATAATTAAATTAATTATTAAATTGAGTTTGAGTTTTTATATTTGGGTGGGATACCTAATTGGGTTGAATTTATATCTGGTTGGCTGTGATTATAAAAATATATTTTAATCATTAAATGATTGATTTACTCATTTATTTTAGTTTAAGTTTTTAAAATTGAAATTAAATCGAATTAATTATTGAAGTCAAAATAATTAATCAAATTAATCGAAAATCAATTGAATTGAGTTTTTTTTATTTATTTAGTTCGATTTAATCAATTTAACTTATATTTTGCACACCCCTACTTTGAAGGTGACAAAAACACACTTATTACTTTTAAAGAGAAAGGTAAACTATCTAGTTGGTCACCTAATTTTTAGGGTATTCTCATTTTACTCACTTAAAATAAAATCTTTGCAATTTGACCACTCAATTTTTAAGACGATTTCATTTTGCACTGTCAGCAGAAGTGATGAAAAAAGCTCCCACGTGGACGCGCTTTTACTACAGTACGTCCTGAAAAAATTATATTGAGAAGACGTTTCTAAACAAACAGTGTCCAAAAACGCTTCAAGCAGGATGCACTGTTAGCAGAAGTGATGAAAAAAGCTTCCACGTGGACGCGTTTTTGCTACAGTACTTCCTATTTGGCCTGAGGCTATAAATAAGTCAAATTTCATTCTCAAGTTGCATAAATCACAACAAAGAAAAAAATAGAGAGGTTAAGAAGAATAGAAATTGAAAATGAGTGAACGTATTAGTGCTGTTATTTACTATGATGGTGAGGTTCGTCACACCGAGAACGGTGTTGTTTTTTTATCGGAGAATACAACGCGACTGGTTTTTAACCAGAACATTGATTTCACAGATCTTCGCAAAAGAATTAAGCGTAGAATTTTCGAAACGACGCCAATGAAAGTTTTGTCTATTAAGTATCGATTTTGTGCTTCTGTTGATCCGGTGACATACGACTCATTTGACATCAAAGGTGCTCGTAACTTGGAGGCAATGGTGCAGACTCATCTCGCTAGTGGAGCACCATATCTTGAGTTATATGTACAATTTTCATCCCCAAATGATGTATTTGCTGCTTCAACATCTACTCATGTTCGAGAGGAGTACACGACCCCAGCCCAGCACTCCGTTAGTGGGTGGCAAAACACAAAAGCTCCGGTGTTTGGTAGCAGTACGGAATACACAACCCATGCACGACACTCCGTTAGTGGATGGGATATGCACCTCAGTGAGTCGATATCTGATGCTGGGAATACGTACTGGGGAACATCAGTTTTTACTAGTTGGCAAGCCACATCTGATTGGGGACATTACAAAATGTCCAGAAGAAGGGATGATGTACTCCCCATGACGTCCACCGGCGAGGGCACCTCGTACATTGCAGCTGATGGTAGGTCGGATGATGAGTCTGATGTGGATCTACCTTGAGAGCCTGGGCCTGATAGTGCAGAAGTTGCATTATTTTCTGAACCAAAACCTGTGCCAACCGAAGCTAAAGAGGGTTCAGATGAAGAAGAAGAAGATCTGCGATTTAGGGCGTACCCGCCTCCTGTCCACATGCATAATGTCAATCTATCTGAATATGATGCGTTGGAGTTTCCAGATCTACCACACAGAAGGCGTGACCGTGCAAGTTCGTTATTAGATCTGGGCGAATTGAAAGTTGGCAAGGAGTTCTCCAATAAAGATAGTTTTCTTGGTGCATTGAAACAACATAGCATCATGAACGAGGTTAACTACAATGTGGTTAAATCAAAATCTGATAAGTTTGAGGCCAAATGTGCGATGAAAGACGGGACATGTGCATGGAAACTCATGGCCTCGTTGAGGAAAATGACAGGGTTGTGGGAGATAAAAAAGTATAAAGGTCCACATTCATGTGTTAAAGGTACAATAATTAGGGTTATTTAACACGTAATATTACATTATTTAAAATGTAGTGTTAAAATATTTAACGTACTTCGTTAACAGGTGTTTCACAAGATCATTCTAAGATGGATTTGAGTATGTGTGCTAGCTTAATACTACCGATGCTGAAGGAAGATCCCAGGACTTCAGTGCCGATCTTAATTTTCCATATACGTAGCCAATTGAAGTACACGCCATCTTATCGCAAGGCTTGGATAGCTAAGTAGAAGGCATTGGAAAAGATGCATAGTGGGTGGGACGCTTCATATAATGAAGTGTGGCAGTGGTGTCAGGTGCTGGAGAGATACGTCCCAGGTTGTATAACAGACCTTGAAACGGCACCTGCGTACTACAATGATCGATTGCTTCGTGGATGCCAAGTATTCAAGCGCTTTTTTGGACCTTTAAGCAATACCGAGACGCATTTCTATATTGCAAGTCATTGGTACAAATTGACGGTACCTTTATGTATGGTAGATATACTCATCGGCTATTGCTAGCTGTGGCACAAGATGGCAGTGAGAGAATCCTTCCAATTGCGTCTGCAATAACACAGAGGGAGTCAGCTGATGACTGGGATTTTTTTTCTGTCTAGGTTAAGGAGGCATGTTTGCCCCCAACCTGATATCTGCATTATATCCGATCGGGGCACTGGAATATTATCCGCAATTGAGGGACAAGAAAGTCTATGGCAGCGCACACACCATCAGTATTGCCTAAGGCACATTGCGTCCAACTACTACAGGCAATATCTATCTACAACTGAACGATGACAAGTGACCAACATGGGTATTGAACTTATTATCTATTAATTAATTTCGTTTGTAATATTCAATTTATTCTGAATGGAAGAGTGGTATGTAATTTTCACTATGAACTTATATTGGCAGGGTATGAGATAAGTAAAGACCGTTTTCATGAGATGCTGGTGATTTTGCGTTCAGTTAACGAAAAAGGCGCGGACTACCTCTGTAACATACGTTCTGAACAGTGGACACAAGCATATGACGGCGGCCTATGATATGGTCATATGACCACAAACCTGGCCGAATGTATAAACTCTGTTCTAAAAGGAACGCGTCATTTGCCGATAACATCAGTTGTACGAGAGACATATTTTTGTTTAGCTGCATTATTTTCAAAGAGAGCAACAAGTTATAAAGGCCAAATGCAGGGAGGCCATGTATGGTGCCAGAAGGTGTTACAAGCAATTAAAAAATCCAAAGCGCGGGCGAACACCATGTACACAGTGTGTCACGATAGCGACAACCTATGGTTTCGTGTGACAGAGTATGACATACCGAACCAATGTATTACCGGCGGGCAATATCGTGTACATTTGCGGAATAGGACTTACGACTGTGGGAGATTTGATACACTCCGTTATCCATGCGTTCATTTAAGTTTATCGCTTGCTCCATTTAAGTTGTCACCAGTCCCAGATGAACGTAAGTGACTGTCTGTATCGCTTGCTCCATTTAAGTTGTCACCGGATAGAGAACTGCGTCGCAAACTAAAGGGTCAACCTTGCTCAAATAGAATACGCAACAATATGGATATTCGAGAAATAACCAACCAACAAAAATTGTGTGGATGGTGTAGGAACCCAGGCCATACAATTCGATCATGTCCCAATCGGAATGGCTGATAGTTTTTGTAACATATTAAAAACAACTTTTATTGTATTAAATGAAAATGTATAAAAAAAGTTTATATAAATATATTACAATAAATGTAAAAATTAAAAATATTACCATATTCAAAGGAACTTCTATTTTTATTAAAAATAGGAAAGTAAACTAAAATTAACATATTAAAAACAATTTTTATTGTATTAAATGAAAATGTATAAAAAATGTTTATACAAATATATTACAATAAATCAATGTTGGTGGCGGTCGAAATCAGTGCCACATGGGGGTAGTCAATGGTTACGCGTCGGATTCCTCCTTGGTACAGCTTCTGCCGGGTGTTGTGGTTCCTCAGGCGGGGATTGTAGTTCCTCCACTAGGGGATCTGGCTGTGGGTGTTGGGAGGATGACCCACCTTGATAAAATAATGAACCTGGAGGTGTTTGCATCATCCATGGAAAAGGTGGTAAAATCCCATAAGGCGATGGGGTTTGGTAAAAAGAAGAGCTTCTCGACGGCGACTCGTACGATCCCTCATGCGACGGCGGCCTATAGATCAGCGGTTGAGCAGGAGTAATCGGAAACGGAGATAAACCAGGCCATGCATTCCAACCTGTCATGGGACTAGAAAAAGGAAACATATAAGGGTTAGGATACATAAAAGGGCTAGGGTACATACCTGACATAATCTGAAAAGGCTATGATGTCGGTGTCATTTGTTGAACTGTTGGGCTCGGTGACTGTGGGGGTGCTGTTGTTGGGCCCGGTGATTGTGAGGGTACTGTTGATGGGCCCGGTGACTGTGTCGCCGCTATTGATGGACTCGCATGGTCATCCCTTCTTCTTGGATTTAAAGGGCCCCGTCGTTCCCTTTCGACACGTATTTGTCGACGCCTCTCCTCTTTCGACAATAGATTTGGCTTGCCATGGATCCTAAATCATGGCATGTATTCTGGCACACACGCCAACTCTGGAACGATGATCGGTTCCCAAGTAGGTATATAATCATACCGAGTTTCTCACATTTCGATATAGTTTGACCAGTATCTTGGCCAATCCGTATTGATGAGTCGTAAGTCAATTTCGTGCTCATCATCTAGCTTCTCAGGTGTCACGGGAATTGGTTGTCGGAATCTAAATTACCGCAATACTCTATCTGACTGGTGCATCTCCACAATTGCATATGTGACCATTGGGACCTTTACATGCCAAATGTTTGGATTTTGGAAGAATTCATCTAGAATTACCGCCCGAATTGCCGGATCCTCGTATGGTGTCCATTCAAACTATATGAACATGATAAAAATATTAGTTATATACATAATACTAAATACTATCTATGAAATAACTATTTTATTAAGTATACATATTTCGATATAATACTTACTTGTGCTTCCGATCGTTGGTCTAATAGAAGTCGTATATCTTCTAGAGAGGTCGGTATTCCAATATAACTAGCCGAATGGTTCCACCTAATTAAATAATTTTTTAGCATACAATTATATTTTAAATCTACCTAGTAATTGTAGAATCTATTATAAAATTTACCTCGTTATGAGTGGAAATGTATGTGGGTGGTTCACTCGAGGACGTAAAAATGGAAGCCGATATCATGCCCATGATTGCAGTAGTGATAGGCAACCTCCGATTTTGGCTTTGTTTGGTACCGTCGCCCCACACATCTCCCGGTATAATGTTGTCAACACGGCAGACCCCCAACTAAGTTCACCAGCTATCCTAAAATCAACGAGTTTTAGTAGCCACCTCAAATGTACGAGGGTTCGGGACAAGTCTGGCATCAAATAACCTCTGATAATCTGAAGAATATATGCCGAGCATATCGTATTAATTCTAGTTCGGTAGAATCATCATCTGGCTCCGGGAATGTGTCTCGTAACCAGCCCATCTCGATCCGACCTCCCTTAATTCTATCCGAAATAGCACCTAAAAGCTCGTAGCATACGGCACCCCAATCAACAGATTGAGTGGATCCGGTCACTGCGTACCCATCCACCGGCAATCCTAATTGCAACTGCACATCTTCTAGAGTGATAGTAAACTCTCCGCATGGAAGATGGAATGTGTGCGTCTCAAGTCTCCACCTCTCTATCAACGCACTGATAAGTTTTGGGTCCAACTTGCATCCTCGGCCTATTCTGGCCACGTGCCAAAAACCCGCTTCACGCAGGTAATTCTCTATCAATGGCGATGGAGGAGTAGACATATTACGGATATAGCATTGCAACACCCGATCTACAAGCTGTAATAAATAATTATAAAATTAAAATTAATTAAAATTGCATAAATGAATAAAGAATTACATAATATTGAAAAAATAAAATAAACACTTACCACTCTCAATTGTTCGACAGAGATGTGTGTAGGATCGAGACGAATTAATTCGGAAGTCATTGCTAACATGATCGAAATTTTAAAATTTTAAAAAAAAATTTCAAAAAAATTATAAAGAGAGGTTTTTTGCAAAAATTAAAGACAAATTTGAGAGAATTTGAGCAAATTATTGAAAAGTTGAGAGAAATTTTACAGAAATTTGAGAGAATTTTGAGAGAATTTAGAGAAATTTTTGAGATAATTTTGGAGAGGATTTGTGTGTGAAAAAAATAAATGGGAGGGAGGTTTTTATAGGTTTTTTTTACCGTTGGGGGCTAAAACGGTAAAAAAATTACCGTTGGGGGTTTGAAAATAGGGAAAAACGCTTCCTCAAGGAAGTGTTTTTCTGATTTGCACCTGACAACGCACTGACGTGGACGCGTTTTTGGGGTTCTTGGCCTATTCCCGTAATTAATTGAAAAATTGGCCCATTTCCGTAATTTTTTTAAAAAAAATGGCTTTTTTAGGTAATTTAGTATTTATTTTGATTATATGATCTTGAATCTTTCACTTTAAGCTAAAAGTAAGGAAAAATCCATACAATTAATTTAATTAATTAATTAATTTTATCTTTCAATCCAAACAAAACTCATAATTTTTTTCATCGCTTCTTTACCTAAACAAAGAACAAGCAACTAATTTAATTAATTACTGTTGTGGGCCAATTCAGCCCGGAGCCCAATAAAAACAAGCCCAAACTAGCCCAAAAACCCCTAACAACAAACAAACTTGAGACCTTAGCAGCAAAGGAGTTGGCCTTCACGCCGTGAGCCCCATTTTGCCGCATCGTGCGCCCCTTCACCAACCACTATGGCCACGTCAGTGCCCACATCTGTCACGCTTCCGAAACCCACGTAGATACCTGTAACAAAAGAGCAAACAAATGGCAACGACAGAGAGGAGATCTGGATTTTTGGATTTACTTTCTTTACTATAAAAGCCACACAAAAATTTGTAAATAGGGGGTTTTTTTTGTTTTTACATTATCAGTAGAAAATAGGCATAAATCTGAATACAAAGGCAATCAGAAATCAGTTTTTTGTAAGGTGATTTTTCCCTTTTATTTTCGCATCTCCATCCGATTTAGCATTTTTTTTCCTTCCATATTTCACTTTGCTCCATTCAAAAAAAGGGATAAGGAGAATACCTATTTCGGGTAGCGTAGTCGGAGCTTTGTCTCCTTCGTTTAGAATCGCACCCATTTGAAATCAGGGCCTTTTTTTGGATTATGGTCTTGGCTTTGCTGTTTCGGCTGAAGAAAAAGATTTGAAAGGGGAACTGGGGTCGTGCTTTATTGTTTCAAAAAGGGAAATAGTCCAAATGACTTTTCAGCAAAGAAAGAAAGGTTTTAAACCTTATCAAAACGACACAGCATGACTAAGACCCACATGAACCGACCCATTTTGCTTTAGCCCCATGTGTCCCAATTTCAATGGGATAATTGCGCCGTTAACCCTTCTTATTTGTTTAAACTTCGCCTTGATTTCTTTTTATGTTTATAAATCTACCCAGCTGTATTTTGATTTTGGTGTTTGGGTTCCCCTTTTACGTGGTTGTAGCGACGAAAAAATTTTAGCTTTTAGCTTGGTTGCTAATTGTGGCGATTTAAAATCTTGAAAACGAATTTTGATTTTTTATTAAAGCAAAGGAGTCGCCACCGATCCTTTTTCTTAGGTGTGATCGGGCACCTAATAAAACCTCTTTCTGGCAGAGAAATTCGTTTTTGTGTAAAAGAAAGGCTCAATTTAGGTCTACGTTGAAATTCAGAGAAAAAGAGGGTTCGGGAGTCGGTTACGCGCAGGGAAGGTATTAGCACCCCCGCGACGCCTAAAATTGGTATCTTTCAAATATACGTTGTCTTAATTTTTCAAAAATACAAGTTCAACTTAAAATTTAGTTGTGATCCGATCAAAATACGAGCATTTTAAGGTTTTTATTTCTGAGAAGGATATCCCGCTTTTAACACGAGCCATCCGTGATTCACCCAACATAGCGATGAAATCACCGGCTTAAAATCGGTATATTGCCTTGTTTATTAAATCATGAAAAGATTATAAATGAGTAATATCGATGAAGAAATCAAAATGTGAATTAATATGCTATATTAAAAACTCATAACGAATAAGGTGAAAATAAACGAGATGAATAATATAATAACAATGCATACATGATAGTAACAGTAATAATGCAAATAAAAAGAAGCAGTAGACATGTATAAAACATATACGAAATATATATAATAGTATTCAGACACATGCACGTAATATATATTAGGAATAACGGAATATGAGATAACGACAATATACGAATAGTGTGATGTTATGAGTATACACGCAATGTATAAGTATAATATATAAAATGCATGTTTTGGATAAATATATATATATATATATATATATATATAAATATATGGGTAAATAATAATAATAAATACTGTCGACACTATTTTTTGAAAACGGGGAATCGACTTTGAAATTTGAAAAAATGGAGTCGCCACCGACCCTTTTTACTGAGGTGTGATCGGGTCACCTCGAAAAATGATTGTTTTTAAATAAACAATTTAATTTATTAAAATAACTATTTTGGTCTTCGAAATCCAGAAAATGGGTACGAGAGTCGGTTACGCACGAGGAAGGATTAGCACCCTCGATACGCCCAAAATTGGTACCTAGTTGATTAATTGATGTCTTAATGTCGAATGTTTGAAAATTTGAAAGAATTTTAATACGATCCTTTTTTAGAAATGCTTGAATAAATTGAAATGGAACGTAAAGCTATTCTCGCCTCGAAGCAACAAAATGTCGAGTCCAGTAAGTTAGGATACGACATTTAAAACTTTTGAGAGCGAGCGTACCTTTTTATTTAAAAATCCAAAAGGATATTCAGCTATTTAAATTACAAGAGAAAAATCGAAACCCAGTAAGTTAGGGTACGATCTCACTTATTCCTAAACACTGGATATTGCCTATATTTGCAAAAGATCTTATCTCGGAACGATAAGATTTCATATTCAGTAAGTTAGAACACGACGTTTCGAATCTTCGAGAATAAGTTTTTATTATTTCAAAATTTGGACCATGGTTTTTAAAAAAAGGGGTATCCCGTTATCTATATTAAATGAGAAAAATCAAAGCCCAGTAAGTTAGGGCCCGATTATCTCGAATCGTAAAACGCGGGGTATTGATAAAAACGCATTTACGACGAGTAAAGGTTAATGCATACGAATTTTATAATATGGACATGCAAAGCAGAATAATAAAGACGATGATAACATGGACAATAGCAATACACGCATGAAAATAAAAGAGATGTGATAACAATTATAATGTAATATAATACATAGCAACAAATGACATAAAATATTAAAAGAACATCAAAATGATTGTTAAATATTGAAATATGTATATAAAATATTGGCAATAACAGTCATAAAATTCGGAGAGAAAACGTGATATGATAATACTATGGGGAAAACAAATAAATAATAAATATATTAAAGATAAAAAAATATAATGGTTAACATAACGACATTAGAAATAATAATATGCACAAAAAGTATATACATGTAAGATATACACGAGTATTATTAATAATAATAAAAGTAATAATAGTAAGGATAATAATAATAACATTATATACAATAAAATACATTATTACTAATAACATTATAAGTATAATATAATAATATTATAAGAAACATAGTAATAATAATAATGATGAAAAACAATAATAACAATAAAGAAACCAAAATAATAATAATAAACTATAGTAATAATACAATAATAGTTAGATAAAAATAAATAATAATAATACTTTAACACAACAAAAATAAATAAATAAATAAATAAATAAATAAATAAAGGAATGGTAAAAATAATAGTAATAAACAGAATGATAAGAGCAAATAATAATGAAAATATTAATAATATATATAATTGATGAAAAATAAAAAGTAACTAATAGTGATATATTAAAAAGGTAAATACACTAATAATAGAGTAGGATAGTAACTATGTGATAAAAATAGAGAATAATAATGATTTAATAATAAAATACATGTTAATAATTATAAAAATACGTATATGTGTTAAGAAGAATAATAATAATAATAGATAGAATAATAGTAATAATAAAACAAGTACTAATAATAATAACAAATATAATAGTAAAATAATAATAATAATAATAATAATAATAATAATAATAATAATATATCCAAATAAAGAAAACAGGACTATATTGAAAACAGAACAGAAAATCGGGGCCAAAATTAAAACAAAGAAAGATGGAAAGGGATGGGTTTGGACACGCGAAAGCAGCGGAGGGACCAAATGGGGGAATATCCCATGCGTTTACACGCTGCGTTTCAGTAACCAGAGCATGGGTCAAATTGAAACAAAAATAAAAGAAATGGGGCAGACTTAAGAAAACAAAACGGGACGCATATAGAGGAGCGAAAACATGGGAGGACCAAAAGGGCAATTTGCCCATTGCTTAGAAACACGCGGGTTTCCCCGGGTATGGGTCGGGTCTCATAAGTTCAGCACCTAAACGGTGCCGTTTGGTTTTATTTTAAACCAATTCTTTTTCTTCCTTCCATTCTCTGCTGAAACAAACAGCAGAGAGGGGTTTGGCCCTCCCCCGATTCTTTTCTCTGCTATTAGGGTTCTAAGACCCTCTTCTCAGCGCCGCTATGGGTTCCTTCGGTGGAAGCTTGTGCCACCACCGCGACCAAGCTCCGGCGCCAGACAAAAAACGGGCTATTAGCCCTCGTTTACGGCACGTTTGAAAGCCACGGCCTCCAGATTCGAAGAGATGGGAAGAGACAACCCCCGAGCGTGAAGAAACAAAGGAGAGACTTGTACCCTTGCTGGATTCGGTTCCAACAGAGAAGGGACTCCGAAGGGCGCTGTTGGTTCAAGGTTTTCCGGTGAGTCTTTCCCCCTTTCTTATTTTTATCTTTTAAAACTTGAAATCGAAAGCAAAAATAACAAAAATAAATAGAAACAAAGAAAATCCTCTGAAAGAAAAACAAAATGTGAAGAAAATAAAAGAGCAACCTTTTTTGAAATTTTGTGATTCTGTTCTTATTGATTCGTGAAGAAATCCTCTACCTTTTTGATTTTTACATTCGAAAATCGTAAAAAGAAAACCCTATCCACTCTTTTTTGAAATTTTTCCTTTTTTTCTTTTGATCTGATATTCGGTGGTTTTATAGCCTAGATACACTGTTTTCTATCACTATTTGTTGCTGTCCTCTGCTCTTGCGTGTTGCATCGCTTCTGCTTCGTTTCTGCTTTTGGATTGTTTGCAGGTGGAACAGAAGGTCAACAAGGACTGCTTCGGCTATTCTGGTGCTAGAGAGGTCAATCCTTGGGCGGTGTGCACGCCGACGAAGCACGTGGGCAGCGACGTTGGAGGGGTCCTAGGGTTTCTGCCTCTGATAATTGTTTAAGATTTTGGGCTATTTTAGGCTAGGCTTTTAATTGGGCCAGGGTTATTAGGTTATGGTTTGGGTTTTGAGGTTTAATGGGCCCGGGCATAAATTGGGTTGTACAGCTGCCCCTCTTTGCTCATTGTCGTGTAACGAGAATAGAGCAAAGACTATAAAAGAGCCAATTTTGCCTGGGCCTGCCGAGTCTCAACTTCTATTGGCGCTTCCAAGTAGCTCCATTCTGATCCACAGTATCTTGTTGCTTTGACCACTCCGCCGCCACTCCAGGGAGTTAGGACCTGTAGCTTCAATCTGCTTCTCTGTATCTTCAGGGGTATAAGAATTCAGAGAAAAGAGATTTGTAACCTCAATCTTCTCTACTGAAACTTCAAGGAGATAAGGATTGGTAATTGATCCTGATCCACTGTACTGTCAAGGAGGTAAGGATTGGAAATTGATCCTGCTCCACTATTGGACTTCAAAGAGATAAGGATTAGAAATTGATCCCGATCCGCTGTAATTCCACTGGCACTTCAAAGAGATAAGGATTAGAAATTGATCCTGATCCGCTATAATTCCACTGGGACTTCAAAGAGATAAGGATTAGAAATTGATCCCGATCCGCTGTAATTCCACTGGGCTTCAAGGAGATGAGGATTGGAAATTGATCCTGATCTGATGTAACTTCGCTGGGACTTCAAAGAGATAAGGATTAGAAATTGATCCTGATCCACTGTGATTCCCTAGATAAGGATTGGAAATTGATCCTAATCTGATGTGATTCCACTGGGCCTTCAAGGGGACAAGGATTAGAAATTGATCCTGATCCACTGGGGCTTCAAGGAGATAAGGATTAGAAATTGATCCTGATCTGTCGTGACTTTGTTGGGACCTCAAGAAGATAAGGATTAGAAATTGATCCTGATCCACTGTGATTTCCCTAGATAAGGATTGGAAATTGATCCTGCTCTGATGTAACTTTGCTGGGATTTCAAAGAGATAAGGATTAGAAATTGATCCTGATCCGCTATAATTCCACTGGGCTTCAAGGTTCATTTCACTGTACCCCGAGGACATAGGGGGTATAAGGCTTGTACCCCATCCATCATAACTCAGAGGTATAGAGTCTACATCCTCTTCAATCCAACCCACTGCAAATCAAGGGTAAAGGGACTTGTTCCATCAACTGATCACTCCCTAGGTGACCTGACTAGATGTGTATGCCTGATATTCGCGTGGATGCAGAGTATCATTTTGAGAATGATCTCGATTACTCGTTTTTTCATTGGGATTGTATCACTGATCCAATATCTTGTCTCTTTCATTTCGCAAATATCTCCAACTGAAAGTCTGAAGAGATGATTTCAATTAGGACTTAAATATTCCCAACCCTTAAGTTTGGGAGGTTCTAAACGATGGTCCTGTTTTAGGTCTCTGTATTATTTAGAAACTTCCAGGGTAATACGCAAAACTTCTTTCATGAAAGTGTTATTAGTCCACTAATCATTATTTCAATACAATATGCTTGAAAAAGATCATGACAGTGGACAAGAAGGAAATTGAATGAAAGCATAACTCGAAATGAGCAAGTTAAGCAAATGCGATGAAAGAGAAAATTTATTGAGAGCGTATTTTGAAACGAATAAAATAATCCAAGATAACAAAATTAGAAGGAGTAAGATGGCAACTAGGTGCCCCAGATATCGTAGCCTGAGCTTCCCTGTTCCAACTTCTTGAGAACCATTCCAAGCTTAATATATGCCTAGGGGATCTGGAGTACTTTGTCGATGCCCTAAGACGCAACATACTTCTTCATTGTCAATTCAAGGGTGGCCAGACTACCGTGTGCCCCACTTTTGATCAGAATTTGAGCCATCCTTTTCGGGTTTTCAACTCAACTGCCTTTTGAACTCAAAGCGCCCTTTGCGGGTTTTCACATTGGCCTCTTATTATTATTTTTTCTTCCTTTTCATTTTTCTTCTTCTTGATTTTTTATTTTTTCTTTTTTTCTCTTCTTTTTTTCTTTTTTCTTTTTCTTGATCAACTTTTTAGAAGGTCCCAAGGCGCTCTTTGTGGGTTTTCACCTTGGCCTCTCCTTTTGGTGCAATAACACTTGACTGAATTCACCAGATTAGGCGTATTGGTGAAATACCTCTTGACTGGATTCACCAAATTAGGCATGTTCTTGCTATTTCTCTTGATTAGTGTTTCCAAAACAAGCCCTCTTCGTTGCGTAAGATCTCCCTTAATTTGGCATCTTCCTTTGAGGTTTTTTCGTACATGGAAGATCTTCTTCAATACGAGGTCACCCTTTTGAAATTCTCTAAGATGAACCTCTTTGTCATAAACCCGCATGTGACGGATTAACTTCTTCTCAAAATTGATTGATCATATCAGAATTAGATTCATTCTGCTTCATTCAGCTTTAGTTTCGATAAAACTTGGAGGAAAGAATTTCAATTTCAATGGGCCAGAGCAATGAGAACTATATTGCCCCGGCGAAGGTTTTGGCTAACACTTGACAAGTAAATAGGGTAAATGGTAGCTTCTCTATGCCAACCTTTACAGGTCTCAGTCATCTTTCAAAAATAGTATTTGGTTGCTTTTGCCGCGCTGGTATGGTGTCTAATCTTTAAATAGACAGTGAATTGTCACCTTTTTTTTTTAATTGAATTCGAATTCGAATTCGAATTTGAATTTTGAATTTTGAACTTCAAATTTGGACTTAAACTCGGATTTGGATCGGGATCTAGATTTGAATCAAGATCTAGATCTGAATTTGGATTTGGATTTGGTCCCGGATTCGAATTAGAATCTGGATTTGAATTTTGATCTTGAACTTGGGTTTGAATTCGCATTTGGCTTTGGATTTGAATTTGATGACTGTTTACTTGGTAACTTTGGCATGTGAAGCGACCTTACCCTTCTGGTAAAGTAATTGACCATTATGAAGGTGAATTGAAGTCGGTGAAGCTGCCCCATAACATCCTTGCCCCCACATAGAGAGTCATTGAAGAAACATAAATCTTATCTTCCTCAATTTGACTTTTATGACACACTGATGTAATCCTCCTTCATGGCGGGCTAGCGATATCTTAGCCTCATGATCAGCCTGGTTATTGTAAAACCACTAGCATGCGTCCTATGACTGTTCTTATGGACCCTTTTTTAAAATTTCGGCATGTCCGTGTCTCGGTAGCCCAGGCACGTCTTGGTATGGCTGTGCGAAGACATATTTGAATTTTGAAATCACTCAATAATGTCTCGCCTTTTTGATAGTGAGCTAGGCTTCAATCTTTGTTTGCTCGCGATATCCACTGACCTTGTGGGATTCATTTTCATCTTGTTCTACCATCCTTGACAAATCAGAAGATAGGACACAATCTTTGTTATCTTCAAAGTTCTGAGATTCCCCTAAGCACATATTTCGCTCTCAAGGGGAATTCTAGTTTGTAACAGTGCAGCTCGTGTTATTGATATCTGGAGACCTTTTGTAGGCACAAAGAAAGATTTCAAAGAATAAATGAATCTAAGGATGATTATTTATGTAGCATGATCATGAAGAACGAATAAAAGGATATTTAAAAAGAGTCCAAAGAACAAAAGGATCTAAGAACAATTGTGCAGCCTGGTCATGAATAAAAGAATCTAAGAATTATCGTTGTATAGTATGAAATGAGAAAGAAATGAAAATTTACTCAAAATGATGCATTCTTATTGAAATAAAGATTTCAGACAAAAGCCTATTTTCACAAAAGGATTCTTACTGCCTCTAGGCTTAAAGCAGGAACTGTGTTCTGGGTATTACCCAAAGTTAGCTCTAAAAGCATAGGGACTTCTTCCACAGTCCTATTGTTCAAAACACTCCCTGTACATAAGGGTTTGGAAACCTTTAAGTCTTCAGTTCCCTCTTCTTCAGGGCTCTTGAAACATTAATTTGGGAGTTCCGTTCTTGCATTTTTCGTTTACATTTTTTCAGAGACTCCTCGTTCGTCTTCTTATTTCTGCTAAACTATCCAGGTTGATGACAATGGGGTGGATGAGATTGCTCCTCGAATTGAAACCTGAGCGTATCGAGTAGTTCGTCGGCACTGATATGCCGGCTTAATGTTGTTTGGGTCGAGACGTTTATTGGGGTAAAACCTAAGGAACAGATGAGGTCTTCAGTAACATCCTCTCTTATTGACCATTGGGCCTTTCCTTTTTCAAGCCCTTCGGCCATTAACTGAGTCAATCGGTCCATCATATTCTTTTGGAAATCTATCATTTGGTTCTGCACCTGGTCAATTGCTCTTGCATCTACTCTATTATCCCTAACCTTCGTTTCATGGCTTTTAGGTTAGCCGAAATAACTTTATCTAACTAAGGTCGTTTTGTAAAAATTTGATGCAAATGATGCAATGTACATGATGCAATGCAAATGATGTAATGCAAATACATGAAATGCAAATGAATGCAAGAAAAGAAGCGTCGATCTTATATTCAGTTCCATTAGAAGAGCTTTTCTAGAAGACAGATTTCTTCACATAAAACGGATCATCTATGCGATCTTGCCCTCATAGTCCAAGCGAAGATGCCGATCTTTCTCTTCATGTCTGAATATTATGGTTGACTCTCGTAAACTTGCCAAAGGTATCTTCATCTGTGCCTTTTTGCTTGGTCTGGGCCGCAACTCGTTGTTCACTCTTCCTAGCAATGCTCGCTTGCTCCTTTAGGAAAGTCGAGACTTGATGGCTCCCGCATAATCTTCATCAATTTGAGTCTTTCGGGTGAAATCTTGCATTCCTTTGCGAACTATCATCCTTCTTCCGTTGTGCTCACTTGGACCATATATGGTCAACCGCATTATAATCCATTTTATCAAGAAATTCATCCCCTTATGACGAACTCCCCTATTTAGGAATCGAATATGAATCAACACCTCTTTTCTATAACGATGCGATGTAATGTAATACAATGCAACTGATGCAATACAAATGCATGAAATGCAAATGCAAATGAATGCAAGAAAGGAAACGTCGACCTTATATTCAGTTCCATTAGAAGAATTTTTCTAGAGAACAGATTTCTTTACATAAAATAGATTACATGTGCGGCCTTACCCTTAGAAACTAAGTGAAGACTCCGCTCCTTCCTTCGTATCTGGATGTTATGTTTGAATCTTGCGGGCTTTTAATAGATGCCTCCACTAACTCTCTTTTGCTTGATCGCGACCTATGGTTCTCTTATCCTCGTGACGCTTCTTAGTTCTTCTGGCGTAATGGCTCTCGAATACTCCTTGTTAGTTTGAATTCTCGGGCAGAGTTTTGCACTCCTCCGTGAGCTATCAAACTTCTTCTTTTGTACTTACTTGGGCCATATCAGGACGACCGCATTATAATCCACTTTATCAAGAAATTCGTCCCCTTATGACGAACTCTCCTACTTAGGAATCGAATATGAATCAACACCTCCTTTCTAAGGTGATGCAATGCATGAAATGTTGATGAAATGAATGCAAGAAAGAGGCGTCGACCTTGAATTCAATTCTATTAGAAGAATTTTTCTAGAAAACAGATTTCTTTACATAAAACAGATTACATATGCGATCTTGCCCTCATAGTCCTAGCGAAGACATCAATCTTTTCCTTCATGTTCGGCTGCTAAGGTTGACTCTTGCAATTTTCCAAAGATGCCTTTTATCAGCTCCTTTCTGCTTGACTAGGGTCGCGACTCATTGCTCACTTCCTCGCGATAGGCCACGACTCATTGCTCACTTCCTTGCGACTCGTTGGCTTCTTTAAGAACGTTTAGATGTAGTGGCTCTTGAATAAATCCTTATCCACTTAAATACCTTAGCAACGAAGTAAATTCGTATATTCTTCCATGAGCTATCAGCCTTTTCGCGTTGTGTTCATTTAGACCGTACTCAGACGACCGCATTACTATCTATTTTATCAAGAAATTCGTTCCCTCCTGACGAACTCCTCTATTTAGCAATCGAATATGAATTGACACCTCTTTTCTATAACAATGTGATGCAATGCAATACAATGCAATGCAATCAAGACAAAAGAAAGCACATTAGCACAAGAGAAATAAATAACTGAATAAAACACTTAATTGGGTGGCCACTAGGGTTTGGCATAGCTCTACCTAAGGTGGGCTCCTAAGGTTCACTATATGAGGTTTGGTTCTAGAGTTGGGGTACCTGACCTAGCAGATTCCTCGGTCTTCACCCATTATAGGCTCATATGGACCGAGTTCAGTTCAGGAGAATACATTTCCCTATGGCTGCACGGAGATGAAAATCTCACGAAGCATATAAGTACGGATGTATTCCAGAAGCGGTTCATATCCTGCACGGAGGTGAAAACCTCACGAAGGAGTAGCTTCTTGCTTCCACTTAAAGGGTATGACCCGGCGGTCATGTAATGCAATGCACAAGTATACGGAAAAACTCAAAACATAGAAAGAAAATAGGAACAAAATAATAAATATCGCAATTCCAAAACGGATGAAATGCAAAAGAGGGATCGTATATTAAAATCAAATTTTCAATCTTCGACAAAAGGACAAGAATTAATCAACTCGTGGCTTGACTCACAAACAAGGATCCCCAATGGAGTCGCCAAGCTGTCGACACTATTTTTTGAAAACGGGGAATCGACTTTGAAATTTGAAAAAATGGAGTCGCCACCGACCCTTTTTACTGAGGTGTGATCGGGTCACCTCGAAAAATGATTGTTTTTAAATAAACAATTTAATTTATTAAAATAACTATTTTGGTCTTCGAAATCCAGAAAATGGGTACGAGAGTCGGTTACGCACGAGGAAGGATTAGCACCCTCGATACGCCCAAAATTGGTACCTAGTTGATTAATTGATGTCTTAATGTCGAATGTTTGAAAATTTGAAAGAATTTTAATACGATCCTTTTTTAGAAATGCTTGAATAAATTGAAATGGAACGTAAAGCTATTCTCGCCTCGAAGCAACAAAATGTCGAGTCCAGTAAGTTAGGATACGACATTTAAAACTTTTGAGAGCGAGCGTACCTTTTTATTTAAAAATCCAAAAGGATATTCAGCTATTTAAATTACAAGAGAAAAATCGAAACCCAGTAAGTTAGGGTACGATCTCACTTATTCCTAAACACTGGATATTGCCTATATTTGCAAAAGATCTTATCTCGGAATGATAAGATTTCATATTCAGTAAGTTAGAACACGACGTTTCGAATCTTCGAGAATAAGTTTTTATTATTTCAAAATTTGGACCATGGTTTTTAAAAAAAGGGGTATCCCGTTATCTATATTAAATGAGAAAAATCAAAGCCCAGTAAGTTAGGGCCCGATTATCTCGAATCGTAAAACGCGGGGTATCGATAAAAACGCATTTACGACGAGTAAAGGTTAATGCATACGAATTTTATAATATGGACATGCAAAGCAGAATAATAAAGACGATGATAACATGGACAATAGCAATACACGCATGAAAATAAAAGAGATGTGATAACAATTATAATGTAATATAATACATAGCAACAAATGACATAAAATATTAAAAGAACATCAAAATGATTGTTAAATATTGAAATATGTATATAAAATATTGGCAATAACAGTCATAAAATTCGGAGAGAAAACGTGATATGATAGTACTATGGGGAAAACAAATAAATAATAAATATATTAAAGATAAAAAAATATAATGGTTAACATAACGACATTAGAAATAATAATATGCACAAAAAGTATATACATGTAAGATATACACGAGTATTATTAATAATAATAAAAGTAATAATAGTAAGGATAATAATAATAACATTATATACAATAAAATACATTATTACTAATAACATTATAAGTATAATATAATAATATTATAAGAAACATAGTAATAATAATAATGATGAAAAACAATAATAACAATAAAGAAACCAAAATAATAATAATAAACTATAGTAATAATACAATAATAGTTAGATAAAAATAAATAATAATAATACTTTAACACAACAAAAATAAATAAATAAATAAATAAATAAATAAATAAAGGAATGGTAAAAATAATAGTAATAAACAGAATGATAAGAGCAAATAATAATGAAAATATTAATAATATATATAATTGATGAAAAATAAAAAGTAACTAATAGTGATATATTAAAAAGGTAAATACACTAATAATAGAGTAGGATAGTAACTATGTGATAAAAATAGAGAATAATAATGATTTAATAATAAAATACATGTTAATAATTATAAAAATACGTATATGTGTTAAGAAGAATAATAATAATAATAGATAGAATAATAGTAATAATAAAACAAGTACTAATAATAATAACAAATATAATAGTAAAATAATAATAATAATAATAATAATAATAATAATATATCCAAATAAAGAAAACAGGACTATATTGAAAACAGAACAGAAAATCGGGGCCAAAATTAAAACAAAGAAAGATGGAAAGGGATGGGTTTGGACACGCGAAAGCAGCGGAGGGACCAAATGGGGGAATATCCCATGCGTTTACACGCTGCGTTTCAGTAACCAGAGCATGGGTCAAATTGAAACAAAAATAAAAGAAATGGGGCAGACTTAAGAAAACAAAACGGGACGCATATAGAGGAGCGAAAACATGGGAGGACCAAAAGGGCAATTTGCCCATTGCTTAGAAACACGCGGGTTTCCCCGGGTATGGGTCGGGTCTCATAAGTTCAGCACCTAAACGGTGCCGTTTGGTTTTATTTTAAACCAATTCTTTTTCTTCCTTCCATTCTCTGCTGAAACAAACAGCAGAGAGGGGTTTGGCCCTCCCCCGATTCTTTTCTCTGCTATTAGGGTTCTAAGACCCTCTTCTCAGCGCCGCTATGGGTTCCTTCGGTGGAAGCTTGTGCCACCACCGCGACCAAGCTCCGGCACCAGACAAAAAACGGGCTATTAGCCCTCGTTTACGGCACGTTTGAAAGCCACGGCCTCCAGATTCGAAGAGATGGGAAGAGACAACCCCCGAGCGTGAAGAAACAAAGGAGAGACTCGTACCCTTGCTGGATTCGGTTCCAACAGAGAAGGGACTCCGAAGGGCGCTGTTGGTTCAAGGTTTTCCGGTGAGTCTTTCCCCCTTTCTTATTTTTATCTTTTAAAACTTGAAATCGAAAGCAAAAATAACAAAAATAAATAGAAACAAAGAAAATCCTCTGAAAGAAAAACAAAATGTGAAGAAAATAAAAGAGCAACCTTTTTTGAAATTTTGTGATTCTGTTCTTATTGATTCGTGAAGAAATCCTCTACCTTTTTGATTTTTACATTCGAAAATCGTAAAAAGAAAACCCTATCCACTCTTTTTTGAAATTTTTCCTTTTTTTCTTTTGATCTGATATTCGGTGGTTTTATAGCCTAGATACACTGTTTTCTATCACTATTTGTTGCTGTCCTCTGCTCTTGCGTGTTGCATCGCTTCTGCTTCGTTTCTGCTTTTGGATTGTTTGCAGGTGGAACAAAAGGTCAACAATGACTGCTTCGGCTATTCTGGTGCTAGAGAGGTCAATCCTTGGGCGGTGTGCACGCCGACGAAGCACGTGGGCAGCGGCGTTGGAGGGGTCCTAGGGTTTCTGCCTCTGATAATTGTTTAAGATTTTGGGCTATTTCAGGCTAGGCTTTTAATTGGGCCAGGGTTATTAGGTTATGGTTTGGGTTTTGAGGTTTAATGGGCCCGGGCATAAATTGGGTTGTACAAATACTAATAGTGAAAACCACAAATGCGACATATTATTAGGATCTATACATAATATATATGAATATGGCATTAAAATATAAATACATAATACATATTAAAATATTGAACACAACTAATAACACACTAATATTTACATAGAATATATTAATATTTAAAGACATACATAAACTTATACATGATGGTATTAAAGAAAACATAAAATATATGTACAAATATTAAGCAAAAATAGATAATACGAATACTAATAATAGTAAAACATTAGTGAACAATAAATTCAATGACAATAATGAACATAATAAAATATAATAGTAATGACATAAAATAACAAAAACAATAGTAAGTATAATAATACAATATCGAGAATAATACTAAATATAATATAATAATAATAAATACAAAGTAAATAAAACTTAAAACAAATACAAATAATACTATGTAAAATACTATACTATATGTATGTGTATAAGTATAACAGTACTAATAATAATAATAATAGAGAAAACATATATAATTAATATATATGTATAACAATTATATAAAAATAATAATAATACCTAGTATAATAAGGATAAATGCAAATAATATATATAATAATAATACTAATAATAAGTAGTAATAGGAAATAGAATAACAAAATTAATTAACTATAATGAGGTAGGACTTAATTGGAAATAGAATAAAATCTCAGGCTAAATTTTAAAATTAAAACAAGTAAAAGGACCGATTAGAACACGGGTAAAACCTAAGGGGACCCAGACAGCAATTTATCCCGGGGTTTAAAACGCTGCGCATCGGTTTGGGGTTTAATTAGAAAACAAAACAAATTTTCGGGCCAGATTTTAAAATAAAACAATCGAAAAAGGAGCTATTTAGACACGGGTTAGGCCAGGGAGGTCCAAAAATGCAATTTTCCAAATTATTTAAGACAGACAGCGGCTTAAAGGACCAGATTGAAAAGCGGGATAAAAACTAGGGCCGAATTGCAAGAAATTAAAACTCGATTTCAAAACCCCTAAAAAGCGGAAGGACTGGGGTTGAAAATAACCCCAGTGACGTCACAACACGCGGATCCTAGGTGGACCTGTGTCGGGTCGACCCGACCCAGGTCGGTTACTATAAAAGGGCCATTTTTGTGTTTTTTGGTTCATTTGCACGGTGAAAGAAAAAAAAAAGGGAGAGAAAAGAAGGGGAAAGAAGAAGAGGGGAAGAGGGAAGGAAGAGAGGGGGTCCCGGGGGAGGACCGGTCACCGGGCCGGTCACCGGCCGGTCGCCGGACCGTCGTCGGTGCCGGCGCCAGCCACCGCACGCGGTGGCCGGAAAGGTAAAAAAATCCTTTTTTTCTTATATTTTTTTATATTTTTTACTATTTTATTAAAATATAAATGTGTGTGTTTGTATGTATTATACGAATGAAAATATATGAACAGATTCAAAAGAAATCTAGTTACCTTCAGTGTTTTAGATTTTTGTTCTTTGGGATCTTGGTGATTCGGGGGTATTCCCTTCGCTGTGATATTGCTAATATTGCTGTTCTTTTCAGTGTTTTTTTGAATGCTCTTTTTTATGTTTGTATTCGAATAAAGCAAAAAAAAAGTCCCCTTTACAATGTCTTCTAATCGGTTTATATAGCCCTTTTTTACAAACTGTTTTTTTTCTTCTATCCTTTCTGTCCTTTCTATTCTCTGTTTTGCAGGTACCACTTGAGGGCGGTGGGATGTGACCAGGGCGGTGCTGCAGCTGCTGAGTCAGAACGTCAGAGGCTAGGGGCGGCAGCACAAGTGGGTAGTAGAGGGTTAGGGCTTCTGCTGATTAGGGTTAGGTTAGTGGGCCATCGGGTAGGTCTGTTTGATGTGGGTTGCCCGGGTTTGTTTGTAAACGGGTTGGGTTTCTGTTGGGTTTAAATTTGTAAATGGTTTAGGGAGTTGGGTTAAAGGCTAATTGGGCTCAGGTGGGTAAATCGGGTTTTGGGCTTTTAATTTTGTAATGGCCAAAATTGGCCTATGACAGCTGCCCCTCTTTGCTCATTGTCGTGTAACGGTAATAGAGCAAAGACATAAAGAAAGGCCAATTTTGCCCTATCTTGCTGAGTATTGACCTCTTTGGCACTTCTCTTCTTCAGGTAGCTTCTTTCGAGTCCACCGTTCCTTGTAACTTTGGCTCAATCCATCGCAACTTCTGAGCTTCGACTTGTAGCCTCGATCTATTCGCATCTTCAGGGATATGGAATTCGTCATGATCTACTCTCCTGCAACTCTAGAAACGAGGTTTTGATATCTTCACATTGTTTTGCTACAACTTCAAGAAGATGAAACTTGTGACTTCAATTCGTTCCACTGTGACTTCACTGGGGATGCAAGGTCTATATCTTTGATTAGCTCCCTTGTAACTTCAAAGAGGCACAATTTGTATCTTCAACTGGCTCCATCGCAGCTTTAAAGAGGCAAAATCTGATGTCTTCAATCAGCTCCAATCTTCATCCTTTATTGAGACGAAGTCAGAAATTGCTCGACCTGCGCATTCTCGCAATATGGGTTAGATTTTTTTGAAATATAAATTACAAGTACCTCAGTGTGCAAACTGAGACTCAACTCATTTCTCGCAATATGAGTTGGTTTTGGAACACAAACTAAAATTAAAAGAGCTCAACTCACTTCTCGCAATATGAATTGAATAAACAGAAATTGAAAATGATCAACTCACCTCTCGCAATATGAGTTGATTGAACAGAAATTAAAAAGTAGAAACTGAAAAAGATCAACTCACCTCTCGCAATATGAGTTGATTGAACAGAAATTAAAAAGCAGGAATTGAAAAAGATCAACTCACCTCTCGCAATATGAGTTGAATAAACAGAAATTGAAAAGCAAAAATTAAAAAAAGATCAACTCACCTCTCGCAACATGAGTTGATTGAACAGAAATTTAAAACAGAAATTGAAAAAGATCAACTCACCTCTCGCAATATGAGCTGATTTTTGAAACATAAATTAAAAGTACCTCAACGTGTCTTGAGGCTCAGCTCACCTCTCGCAATATGAGCTGATTTTGAAACCATAAAATTAAAAGTACCTCAACGTGTCTTGAGGCTCAGCTCACATCTCGCAATATGAGCTGATTTTGAAACCATAAAATTAAAAGTACCTCAGCGTGTCTTGAGGCTCAGCTCACCTCTTGCAATATGAGCTGATTTTTGAAACATAAATTAAAAGTACCTCAACGTGTCTTGAGGCTCAGCTCACCTCTCGCAATATGAGCTGATTTTTGAAACATAAATTAAAAGTACCTCAACGTGTCTTGAAGCTCAGCTCACATCTCGCAATATGAGCTGATTTTGAAACCATAAAATTAAAAGTACCTCAACGTGTCTTGAGGCTCAGCTCACCTCTCGCAATATGAGCTGATTTTTGAAACATAAATTAAAAGTACCTCAACGTGTCTTGAGGCTCAGCTCACCTCTCGCAATATGAGCTGATTTTTGAAACATAAATTAAAAGTACCTCAACGTGTCTTGAGGCTCAGCTCACCTCTCCCAATATGAGCTGATTTTGGAGAACAGAAATTGAAAGTACCTCAGCGTGTCCTGAGGCTCAACTCACCTCTCTCAATATGAGTTGACTTTCGAAAACATAAATTAAATCACCCAAAATTGTGGAATTCAAGTGTCCTCTTCTTTGATTTGGATGGCTTTCTTCAAAACCTTTTGCTCTGTTTGAAATACCTGTATGTGTTATGCATGATGTTATCATGATATGCACATGTTTGCCTTAAATGCATTCGTGCCTATATGAATATGTTAAGTGCCTAGCACTTGTTTATCGTGATCTCTTTTCATCGCGACTCTTGTAGTGATCTGCTCTCGTTATTTCTTGACTTTTTCCTTAAAACTTCGTACTCATTTCCCAATTTCCCGAGTAATCTTTGTTCCTTGGATAGCACTCTTTTGCCCCATCTGAGCTTTTGTTCTTGCTTTCGAGCTCTTGTTTTGCTTATCATGATGATCTGTTTTCATTGCTTGGATTCTTAAGTTTCTCTTCAGGCTTTGTATTCGTCTTTCAAACTTTACAAGCGGTTTGTGTTTCTCAGATATCACTTGCCTGGTGTATGTTGAACTTTTGTTCTTGCTTTGAGACTCTTGTGCCTATCAAGTTCTCTATCCGAGTAATACTCAATATTTCTTTCGTTCAGAGCATGTCATTCTTACTATTTATCAATTAAATAAATAACATAATGAGATGCATGCAAGTGGTCAGGTGGGTTCAAGAAAGAGACTTCATATTAATTCCAAAGGTAACAAACAATGAAAGTTCACCAAAGATAATTGAAAGTGCCATAAAAGAAAAGGAACCATATTGGTGGATACAAATGTTCTAGATATTCAATGTATGAACTCTGCCACGTTTCTCAATCAAGAATCTTTCTGAGCAAGACTTCTTGTGTAGAAGATCTCGAGTGTTTCAACAATGCTTCATACTATAGCCTTGTCACTTGACCCACTGTTCAAATCACTTTTGCTCTTTGGATCCAGATTTGCTTCATTAGAATGCCCTTTCGGGTTTTTATCCTAATATTTTGTGTTTAACCAAGGCGCCCTTTCCGGGTTTTCACCTTAATCCCTCCCTTTTTTTTTTAAGTGTAATATTTCTTCACAACATCGGAGTTTACTGGATTTGGTAACTCCTTCCCATCCATTTCTGTGAGAATCAAAGCCCCACCAGAGAATGCCTTTTTTACGACGTATGGTCCTTCCCAATTAGGTGCCCATTTCCCTCGCAAATCTTTTTGTATTGGGAGGATCTTTCTCAACACGAGTTCTCCTTCATGGAATTCTCTTGGCCTTACTTTCTTGTCATGGGCGGCGATCATCCGTTTCTGGTACATCTGTCCATGGCAGATTACCTTCAAGCGTTTTTCTTCGATGAGATTCAACTGATCATATCGAGCTTGGACCCATTCGGCCTCCTCGAGTTTCGATTCCATTAAGACTCGTAGGGACGGTATCTCAACTTCAATAGGTAGCACGGCTTCCATCCCATAGACTAGAGAGAAAAGAGTTGCCCCTGTAGATGTCCGTACGGATGTGCGATATGCATACAGAGCGAATGGTAGCTTTTCGTGCCAGTCCTTGTAGGTCTCTGTCATTTTGCCGATAATCTTCTTTATGTTCTTATTAGCCGCCTCTACAGCTCCGTTCATCTTCGGTCGATAAGGCGAAGAATTATGATGCTTTATTTGAAATTGCTTGCACACTTCTGTCATCATTTTATTGTTCAAATTCAAGGCGTTATCTGAGATGATTCTTTCAGGCAAACCATATCGACAAATGATTTCCTTTTTCAAGAATCTACAGACGGCGGTCTTTGTCACATTGGCAAATGAGGCAGCTTCTATCCATTTCGTGAAATAATCTATGACCACAAAAATGAATCGGTGCCCATTAGAAGCTTTGGGAGAAATCGGCCCTATAACGTCCATGCCCCACATTGAAAAGGGCCATGGAGACGTCATAACATGAAGGGGCGAAGGGGCTACATGAATTTTGTCGCCATAAATTTGACATTTGTGGCACTTTCTTGCGTAGCTAATGCAATCACTTTCCATCGTCGACTAGTAGTACCCGAGTCTCATGATTTTTCTGGCCATAGTGAAACTGTTGGAATGGGTCCCACATATTCCTTCGTGAACTTCTTCAAGTATTTTCTTGGCTTCAGTAGTATCTACACATCTCAGAAGCACCTGATCTTTACCTTTCTTGTACAAGGTGTCCCCATCAGGAACAAATCCCACTGACATTCTTTTGATTGTTCTTTTGTCATTCACGTTTGCTTGTTCAGGATACGTTTGATTCTTGACGTACTCTAAGATGTCATGGTACCATGGTCGTCCATCAGCCTCTTTCTCAATGCTATAACAATGTGCAGGGACCTCGTATATGCTCATTTTGAGGGGCATTATTTCTGTTTCTTTATTTGCTTTGAACATTGAGGCCAAGGTGGCCAACGCGTCAGCCAATTGGTTATCTTCTCGTGGGAAGTAATTAAAAGTTATTTCTTTGAAATCTTTGATCAATTCAACTACCAGATAGCTGTACTTAATCAACTTTGGATCTCTCACTTCCCAATCTCCACGGATTTGGTAGATCACTAAAGCTGAATCCCCATATACCTCTAGGATCTCAATGTTTCGTTCAATGGCTGCCCAAAGTCCCATGATACAAGCCTCATATTCTGTTATGTTATTAGTGCAGAAGAAATTGAGCTTAGCAGTGAAAGGATAATGATCTCCTTCCGGTGATATTAAGACTGCACCAATTCCATGCCCCAGAGCATTCGATGCACCATCAAAGCTCATCTTCCAAGGCGTCCCTTTTGATGACTCACATTCTTTCTCTGTGATGCACATTAAGTCCTCATCCGGGAAATCAAATCTCAGGGGCTCATATTCTTCTGTTGTTCGAGCCGCCAAGAAATCAGCTATTGCACTCCCTTTCACCGATTTTTGGTTCACATAGATGATATCGTATTCTGATAACAGGATCTGCCATCGGGCCATTCTCCCCGAGAGTGCGGGTGATTCCATCATATATTTTATCGGGTCCAGCTTTGAGATTAACCATGTCGTATGATACAACATGTATTGCCTAAGCCTCCGAGCTGCCCAAACCAAAGCACAACAGGATCTTTCGATCGACGAATACCTTGCCTCGTATTCTGTGAACTTTTTGCTGAGGTAGTATATCGCTTTTTCTTTCTTTCCCGACTCATCATGTTGCCCCAGTACACAACCCATTGAGTTTTCAAACACCGTTAAATACAAAATCAAAGGCCTTCCTGGAGTTGGTGGCACTAGCACTGGAGGGCTAAACAAATTTTGTTTTATTTTGTCAAAGGCCTCCTGGCATTCTTCGTCCCATGCCCCAGGGTTGTGCTTTCGAAGGAGTCGAAAGATGGGGTCACACTGATTGGTGAGTTGAGCAATGAATCGGGAAATGTAGTTTAGCCTTCCCAAGAATCCTCTGACCTCTTTCTGTGTATGCGGAGGTGGTAATTCTTGAATGGCTTTTATCTTTTCCGGATCCACCTCGATGCCTCTTTCACTGACGATGAAGCCTAGCAACTTTCCCGAGGTAACCCCGAATGTACATTTAACTGGATTAAGCCTTAGCTGAAACTTTCTCAGTCTTTCAAATAACTTTTTGAGGTTCACAATATGTTCCTCTTCTCCTCGGGATTTAGCAATCATGTCGTCAACATAGACTTCTATCTCTTTATGCATTATATCGTGAAATAATGTCACCATGGCCCTCTGATATGAGGCTCCAGCATTCTTTAGTCCGAATGGCATCACCTTGTAGCATAATGTTCCCCACATCGTTATAAAGGTGGTTTTCTCTATATCCTCGGGAGCCATTTTGATTTGGTTATACCCCGAGAATCCATCCATGAAAGAAAATAATGAATGCTTTACCGTATTGTCCACTAATGTGTCGATATGTGGTAAGGGAAAATTATCCTTAGGACTTGCTCGGTTCAGGTTACGATAATCCACGCACATTCGTACTTTACCATCTTTCTTTGGTACTGGGACAATATTAGCCACCCATTCTGGATATTTGGAGGCTTGTAAGAAGCTCGCATCAAATTGCCTTTTGACTTCTTCTTTTATCTTCAACAACATTTCAGGCCTCATTCGTCTTAATTTTTGTTGAATGGGTTTGCACTCTGGTCTCAGTGGGAGCTTATGGACTGTTATATCTTCATCTAATCCCGGCATGTCCTGATACGACCATGCGAACACATCTTTGTACTCATGGAGCAAAGCGATCAAATTATGCCTGGTGTCCTCTGAGATAGAGGTTCCAATCTTCACTTCTTGCTTATTTTCATCAGCCCCCAGGTTTATTGTTTCAACAGATTCTTGATGAGGTAAAATCTGTTTGTCCTCTTGTTCCACCAACCTTAGCAAGTCAGGAGACGAGACGTAGTCTTCGGCATTCTCCTCATCTTCGAATTCTCCTAGACAAACAGTCCTCTCAAAATCAATTTCAAGATTGGTAACGGGCTCGTTCATGTCATTGGTATCTGAACACCTGAAATAAAAAAAGAAAACTATAGAGGGACATCCAAGCATTGACAACAACAAACAAAATGTTATGGTATGGTGTGAGGCAAGTGTAAGGACAGGTCGTGAAATGAAAGAATAATTATGGAGTAAATGCGAATGCAAAAGGTTATGACAAAATGCCTCTTCATTAATATTCATTTAATAGATAAAGAGCAGACGACAGCTCTTATAAAAGAATCCCATTGTATTTAGGGACACAAAAAGTGAATATCGGACATTACTCTGAGGAAGACTTATAAACCACAAGAAGGTCTTCAGCGGTCCAATTGTTCAACATGTAACCCGGGGGACAAGGGCGTATCCTCGAAACACTTTTACTTGCATCAGCTTCTTCATCAACGACATTTATACAATGTTCTGGAAAGCCTTCTCAACGAGTAGCAGTGGGCTGTGCACATTTTCTTGCCCTGGATACATGATCCCAGTGGATGTGAATGTCCTTGACAGATGGGGGTACTCGATGGGTTCCCATTCCGGTTCTCGTCCTAGAGTCCTCGCAACCCTTCTTTCTTGCTCCTTCTTCCACTGTTTCTTCAAGTGATGTGCATTCGGTTGGAATCCTAGACCAAATCATGCCTTATGAGGTACTGGCTTTAAGGCCCTGACTATCCCTTGATGATGTCTTCCCAAACCTTTCCTTGCTCGGGCCCCTCTCCCTACTGTCAGCTTGATTCCCATTTTAGTATTCTTCGACAGCCTAGGCATGGGAATTCTATTTCCTTCAGCCACAAATGTGGCGTTGACGAACTCAAAGGATCTAAAGGAACATTCCACGGCGTCTTTGTTCGCTTCGAGGTAAGGTGTGTCTGCAGAGATAGACGCAACAATATCCTCTTCACCCTCAACGGTAACCAAGCAGCCATCCATGATAAACTTTATTTTCTGATGAAGGGATGATGAAACTGCCCCGGCCGAATGGATCCATGGCCTCCCCAGGAGGCAATTATATGAAGGGCTGATGTCCATAACTTGGAACTCGACGTCATAGATATAAGGACCCACTTCTAGAGGGACCTCAATTTTTCCTATAACTTCTCGTCTCGTTCCATCAAATGCCCTTACCGTGGAGTGACACGGCCTCAAGTAGGACAAATCCATCGGAATCCTGGAAAATGTGGCCAGAGGCATAACATTAAGTGCTGACCCATTATCAATAAGCACGTTTGGTATTATATAACCCTTGCATCGGGTTGTTATGTGCAGTGCCTTCACGGAGCCTCTACCATTCGGTGGTATTTCATCATCACTAAAGGAGATGAAATTATCTGCGTTCAAGTTATTGATCCATCTATCAAGCTTTTCGACCGATATATTGTTTGCTACATAGGCTTGATTCAATACCCTCAACAAGGTATTTCGATGCGGCTCCGAGTTTAATAACAGAGATAATACCGAAATACGTACAGGTTGTTCACTTAATTGTTCGACCACGTTGTACTTACTGTGTTTAATGAATTTCAAAAATTCCCGTGCTTCTTCCTCATTCACAGGTTTTTTAGTCTCTTGCCGTTCAGGCGGACTTTCAGATTCAGCTTCAGTCTCAAGCATGGGTGCCTTTCCCTTTTGTTTTAAATCATTATTCCTCTTTGCTGGTTCAACTTCTTTGGAATAGCATCTTCCACTCCGGGTAAAGTGACCAACTTCTCCGATATTTTCAGCCGTGCCTTGAGATTTTTCACTTTCAGGAATGACGATATTGACATCGTATTTCCAAGGTACTGCCTTACTATCGTTATACGGAAAAGGCGATGGCACCTCAATTACCATTTTTGGTTTTACCGGTTCTCTCCTCGCATCATAATAAATTATCAGTGGTCGTTCAGCAGTGTAAGGGAGATCCGATGATTGACCATCGGAGGCACATATTTCTCCCTCATTGGCCTCTTTTCTTCCATTGAAGATTTCAATTTCTTTGTTGTCCATCATGTTTTGGAGTAATTCTTTAAATTGCTCACAAGACTGGATATTATGTCCTTCGACTTCATGGAAGTCACAAAAATTTTGACTTTTCGTATTTCTTTTCTCGGTTACCCCTTTAAGACGACAGAGTAACCCTTTTTCAAGCAGCACCTCACAGATTCTCTGCAAAGGTGAGCTTATTTCTGAAACAACTCTTCTGGTTTGCAATTCATTTATCTCCTCCACTGCGCTTACATTTCTTTCAGTATGATTTGGGAACGGGTTCCCGGTTTCACCACCGGTACCGTCGAAGCGCAAAACACCGGCATCGATTAGTCCTTGGACTCTTCGTTTAAAGGCAATGCAGTTTTCTGTAGAGTGCCCCTGGTTCCCCGTGTAGTATGCACAGCTAGCATTTGGGTCGTACCACTTTGGGTACGGGGGCTTCAACGGTGCCATGTAATGGGGAGATATCAATTGTTTCTCCAAAAGCTTGGGGTATAGTTCCCTATAAGATACCAGAATAGGAGTGAACTGGGGTCTCTCGGGGTTTGGCCTTGCTGGCCTTGGTTCGTTTCTGGGTTGGCTTTGGGTGGAGCCGGCATTTTGAGGAAACGTGGCGGCTGGCCTCGGGTTGTTGGTTGCATAGACAGGGTAAGAAGGGTAGGGAGATGGTTTTTGGTAATAGGGGGTTTGTGGATGATAAAAATTTGGTGGTGGGTAATTTCGAGGTCGGAATTGATTAGAATGTGGACCAGGAGTATAACGGTTTCCTGTTCCCACCATGTGGGCTTCCGGCTCCTTTTTCCTCATGGGCACTGCCTTCTTCGAACCTTCTCCTTCCATTCTTCCACTTTTAACCGCGTTTTCTATAAGTTCACCGGATATGACAATATCCGAGAAGTCCTTTGTGGCGCTTCCCACTAATTTATCATAAAACGGCGCCTTTAGGGTATTGATAAAAAGGACTGCTATCTCGGTCTTGGTTAGTGGAGGGTCTACCTGGGCCGAGATGTCCCTCCATCTCTGTGCGTATTATCTGAAAGTTTCCGATGGCTTTTTCTCCATCATTTGTAGTGTCATGCGATCGGTACCATATCGGAGACGTGTTTGTACTGTTCGCAAAAAGCCGCTGCTAGATCTTTCCAGGTCCGGATCTTCTCTCTACTGAGTTGGTTGTACCAGCGGAGAGCTGATCCGGTCAAACTGTCCTGAAAACAATGTATAAGCAGCTTGTCTTCATTAACATAGCCGGTCATTTTCCGGCAGAACATAACGAGATATGCCTTCGGGCATCTCGAGCCGTCATACTCTTCAAAATCCGGTGCTTTGAATTTTGGAGGGAGGACCAAATCAGGTACCAAACTAAGTTCTTTAGCATTTAGCGCCGAGAAGACTTTAATGCCTTCTATCGCTCTAAGTCTTTCCTCCAGACTTCTATATTTTTCTTGGACTTCATGATCCTCTATCCTTAGCCTAGCGATTTCTGCCGGATCGTCTAGGTCTGGGATAGGTGGATCCATCGGAGCAGTTCCTGGGTTTGCCACGAATACCCCCTGTCCTACAGGAGGAGGTGTTACAGGCCGTTGTTTCAAGCCCGCGGGTCCCCCTTGCGTGTATCCTCTATGTATCGCGTGAGGCGGAGTCAACCCAGGAGGGTAGGGCGGATCCTGATCAAGATTCACAACCTCAGGGTTTTGTATAGGTCCCTTTCCTTTGACTAGGGCCGACATCATTTCCATCATTTTAGCCAATTGGTCCTTCTGCTCAGTAGATTCTTCCCGAGACCTTATCATCAACTCTCTCGTCTCCTATTGCGACCTGGCTAACTGTTCCTGTAATTCTTTCTGAATTCTCTCCATCCTTTCAATTCTTTCGTTAAACTCAGCCTCCATTGCTCTAGCTTGTCGACGTGTTCTATACGTATGGTGTGATTCCAGGTTTACAACGTCGCAACTGCGCATTATACGATTCTACTCTTTAGCGAATGATCATGAGATATGCAATGAATGAATGAATGAATGAATGGATGAATGAAATGTTAGTCATGAATGCATATGCAAAATCGGTGTTGATTCCAGACAGCCCCTATTTAGGCATTTCATTAATCAAAAGAGTCTATTTACAAAACGTTTTTCCATCATTTGATTCAGCTTTCATACAAACTTCCTCGCTACATTGCCATAATTTTTCACTCGTTCCAAGAATTCTGATATGCTCGATCTCTGTCTAGGCGGGAATTGGCAACTAAGACTCTCGGCTTCATCCGCTATTTGTACTATGCGCATGGCTGCCGCGCGAATCTCGTTGATCAAGTATTTGAGATTCTCATCCTTTTCGCAGATGGCTCTTTCGTAAGCGCGGGTATCTCTATCATACTGACCCTTCTTTTCTTCCAAAGCTTCCAAGAGAGTATCTAGTTGTTGTTGTCGAGCTTGTAGTGTGTCTTCTAAATCCCGTATCATTTCTTTCAATTCTTGACACTTAGTTCGACTAGTCATCAGTTCAACAGATGTAGCTTCATACTCAGCAGTCTTCTTTTTTAACTCTATTACAGCCCGTGTAGCCTTTCCTTCTTCTTTCTTTGCTTTTTCTTTCCAAAATTCCATCCCACCTTTGACATTACTCAATTCCTCTTTCCATTCCGCTGACGACTTGCCCAGCCCGCTGTTCTTTATAGTGCCTCTTAACTTTTTATTTTCCAAATGAAGATCTCTTAAGTCGTTTCTTACGACCTCGGCTTCTTTTTGCACCTTCTCGGCCCTGGATCTTTTAATTTGAACATCGATCTTCAGCTGATAGTTTTCTTCCTGAAGGGCACTAAGATCCCATAACATCTTGGTCTTTTCGCGTTCGAATTCTTGTCTCGCCGTCTCTAGCGCGGATGGGATTTCTTCCGAGAAAAGATTTTGAAAGGCATGATCTGCCGATGAGACTCGCAAACTACTCATCCGTTGCTTCCTCCATGCATCATAATCCTGGGTGATAGTATCGGCGTATAAAGCCAACTCCATCAGATGAATTCTTTTCCAAGCCTTTGCAGTGTCTCGGACTTTCTTCATATAACCTTCGCCCGCAAAAACAAACTCTGACTGTGCTAGACCACTGGTGGCGGGTATAAACTGTCGTGAAGAGAACTGTCTTTGGACCAAAAGAGGGGCATAACCAACTCCTCCCCACAATCCAAGTAGTGGTACCCAATCTTGGTTTCCGACCTTGTATAACAGAAGTGAAGGGCGTATCCACGGCGCTCTCCAAATTATGTCCTCGGCACGCAGGTTCTGAAACACTGAGACCCAATGCTGTTCAGTAACCTCCTTCGGCCATTCTTTCTTAAGGTGAGCTTCCAACGGGGCAAATGTCTTCGAAAACATGTAGAACGGTGTGCGCTCTACCTTCCAAAAGTGACTCAAAATCCAAACGTTGAGTAGCTGCGCGCATCCGATGAATCGTCTTTCCCCTCTTTTTCTGCAACTGCTCAAAGATCTGAAGGTCTCTGCTAGGATGGTTGGGGCAGGATTAATACCTTGTTTTAACTTTTCAAAGAAATCCACTACCGCTACTTCTACATGTCTGAGAATCTTCGGAAAGACAACCAAACCATAGATAGCCAAAGCAAACAAATTTATCTGTTTCAACATGTCAGGATGATTTAAAACCAGGTCTCGTAGGGAAAACCATGGGACACAGGTGATTTCATTCTTCTTCTTTATTTGTTTTTCGGCCCATACATCGGTCATGTCCGTCAGCCTCACTAACTTTTTCTTGAAGGTCATCGGCTTGGGCTCTTTGGCATATATTTTGTAGGTTTGCATGTTTTCGACACGCAGCAAAGCAGCATATTCCTCTATCGTAGGGGTCATATCTTCTTGGTTAAATGTGAAACATTGATAACCCGGATCCCAAAATCTGATCATAGTTTGAATCAATCTTTCGTCTACTTTGACAGCAATCAGATGGGCTATGTCCTCGTACCTTTCGGTGAAAATGCCCCTAGTATCTGAATCCCACTGATTCCAGATCCAAACCAAGTCTTCAAGATTGTTTTGACGGACATTCACAGTCACCCGCTCGGGTAGATTGACCATGCAATCTTCCACCAAGCTGTTTCCCTTTTCTCTTTGAATCCTCAAAGACCAATCCCGAACCACGATGTTTGTCTCGGTCGTTTGTACAATTGACTCCTCCATTTGAAACCCGTTTTTGGCAACTAATCTTTAGTCAACACCGTCCTATTATGATGCCTATAATGCATGATGAGGAATAAAACAAAGACCATCAAACATGGTTAGTGATCAGATATAAACGAAAATGAATTAAAGCAATTTTAAGCTACTCGATCCAATTTACCGGATAGATCCCATCCCCTTATATACAAAGCGAAAGTACAAAAGGTAAGAGGCGTTTCTCCCGTGTGCCTATTTTGGTATTTACTAAACGGACAGAGGTTCGGCATGGCTCTAATTGGGTGGCTCGTACAGTTCACTATATGCAGTTTTAGGTTCTAGAAAGGTACCCGAATTGTCTGTACTGTCATCTACTAAGATTAGTACAGAACCTCGGTCATAGCCTATCACAGGCTTACGAGATCAATTCGAGGGATTACATTTACTTATGCCTGTGCGGAGGGACGAGTTATCTCACGAAAGCATAAGTCATATGTAACCCGAAAGTATTCACTAGCCTGTGCGGAGGGACGAGTTAACTCACGAAGGCGTAGCGTTTACTTTCACTTAAAAGGGACGGAGCCCGAGTATAGAGCTCATGTTATGCAACAATGCACGTGAACGATGTGTGGGGAGAAACTCGCAAACCTTTCATTTTATTTTAAAAACTAGACTTTAGAGAACCGGGGCTTAGAAATTTAGAGCTTCAAAACCAGTAAACAAGAAGTTAGAAAATATTTACAATGAGTTGCAAGTACATGACTTTTTGTAAAATTTTGAGGATCACGACTAGATATTAATTTGAAAAAGGCATCTCGAAAATTTCAACAACGCATTTGATTTGATTCGACTCTCGAAAGCTGGTCCCCAGTGGAGTCGCCAGCTGTAGCGATGAAAAAATTTTAGCTGTTAGCTTGGTCGCTAATTGTGGCGATTTAAAATCTTGAAAACGAATTTTGATTTTTATTAAAGCAAATGAGTCGCCACCGATCCTTTTTCTTAGGTGTGATCGGGCACCTAATAAAACCTCTTTCTGGCAGAGAAATTCGTTTTTGTGTAAAAGAAAGGCTCAATTTAGGTCTACGTTAAAATTCAGAGAAAAAGAGGGTTCGGGAGTCGGTTACGCGCAGGGAAGGTATTAGCACCCCCGCGACGCCCAAAATTGGTATCTTTCAAATATACCTTGTCTTAATTTTTCAAAAATACAAGTTCAACTTAAAATTTAGTTGTGATCCGATCAAAATACGAGCATTTTAAGGTTTTTATTTCTGAGAAGGATATCCCGCTTTTAACACGAGCCATCCGTGATTCACCCAACATAGCGATGAAATCACCGGCTTAATGTTAAAATCGGTATATTGCCTTGTTTATTAAATCATGAAAAGATTATAAATGAGTAATATCGATGAAGAAATCAAAATGTGAATTAATATGCTATATTAAAAACTCATAACGAATAAGGTGAAAATAAACGAGATGAATAATATAATAACAATGCATACATGATAGTAACAGTAATAATGCAAATAAAAAGAAGCAGTAGACATGTATAAAACATATACGAAATATATATAATAGTATTCAGACATATGCACGTAATATATATTAGGAATAACGGAATATGAGATAACGACAATATACGAATAATGTGATGTTATGAGTATACACGCAATGTATAAGTATAATATATAAAATGCATGTTTTGGATAAATATATATATATATATATATATATATAAATATATGGGTAAATAATAATAATAAATACTAATAGTGAAAACCACAAATGCGACATATTATTAGGATCTATACATAATATATATGAATATGGCATTAAAATATAAATACATAATACATATTAAAATATTGAACACAACTATTAACACACTAATATTTACATAGAATATACTAATATTTAAAGACATACATAAACTTATACATGATGGTATTAAAGAAAACATAAAATATATGTACAAATATTAAGCAAAAATAGATAATACGAATACTAAGAATAGTAAAACATTAGTGAACAATAAATTCAATGACAATAATGAACATAATAAAATATAATAGTAATGACATAAAATAACAAAAACAATAGTAAGTATAATAATACAATATCGAGAATAATACTAAATATAATATAATAATAATAAATACAAAGTAAATAAAACTTAAAACAAATACAAATAATACTATGTAAAATACTATACTATATGTATGTGTATAAGTATAACAGTACTAATAATAATAATAATAATAATAGAGAAAACATATATAATTAATATATATGTATAACAATTATATAAAAATAATAATAATACCTAGTATAATAAGGATAAATGCAAATAATATATATAATAATAATACTAATAATAAGTAGTAATAGGAAATAGAATAACAAAATTAATTAACTATAATGAGGTAGGACTTAATTGGAAATAGAATAAAATCTCGGGCTAAATTTTAAAATTAAAACAAGTAAAAGGACCGATTAGAACACGGGTAAAACCTAAGGGGACCCAGACAGCAATTTATCCCGGGGTTTAAAACGCTGCGCATCGGTTTGGGGTTTAATTGGAAAACAAAACAAATTTTCGGGCCAGATTTTAAAATAAAACAATCGAAAAAGGACCTATTTAGACACGGGTTAGGCCAGGGAGGTCCAAAAATGCAATTTTCCAAATTATTTAAGACAGACAGCGGCTTAAAAGACCAGATTGAAAAGCGGGATAAAAACTAGGGCCGAATTGCAAGAAATTAAAACTCGATTTCAAAACCCCTAAAAAGCGGAAGGACTGGGGTTGAAAATAACCCCAGTGACATCACAACACGCGGATCCTAGGTGGACCTGGGTCGGGTCGACCCGACCCAGGTCGGTTACTATAAAAGGGCCATTTTTGTGTTTTTTGGTTCATTTGCACGGTGAAAGAAAAAAAAAAGGGAGAGAAAAGAAGGGGAAAGAAGAAGAGGGGAAGAGGGAAGGAAAAGAGGGGGGTCCCGGGGGAGGACCGGTCACCGGGCCGATCACCGGCCGGTCGCTGGACCGTCGTCGGCGCCGGCGCCGGCCACCGCACGCGGTGGCCGGAAAGGTAAAAAAATCCTTTTTTTCTTATATTTTTTTATATTTTTTTACTATTTTATTAAAATATAAATGTGTGTGTTTGTATGTATTATACGAATGAAAATATATGAACAGATTCAAAAGAAATCTAGTTACCTTCAGTGTTTTAGATTTTTTATCTTTGGGATCTTGGTGATTCGGGGGTATTCCCTTCGCTGTGATATTGCTAATATTGCTGTTCTTTTCAGTGTTTTTTTGAATGCTCTTTTTTATGTTTGTATTCGAATAAAGCAAAAAAAAAGTCCCCTTTACAATGTCTTCTAATCGGTTTATATAGCCCTTTTTTACAAACTGTTTTTTTCTTCTATCCTTTCTGTCCCTTCTATTCTCTGTTTTGCAGGTACCACTTGAGGGCGGTGGGATGTGACCAGGGCGGTGCTGCAGTTGCTGAGTCAGAACGTCAGAGGCTAGGGGCGGCAGCACAAGTGGGTAGTAGAGGGTTAGGGCTTCTGCTGATTAGGGTTAGGTTAGTGGGCCATCGGGTAGGTCTGTTTGATGTGGGTTGCCCGGGTTTGTTTGTAAACGGGTTGGGTTTCTGTTGGGTTTAAATTTGTAAATGGTTTAGGGAGTTGGGTTAAAGGCTAATTGGGCTCAGGTGGGTAAATCGGGTTTTGGGCTTTTAATTTTGTAATGGCCAAAATTGGCCTATGACAGTGGTGTTTTGAAAGCCTGGGTTAATTTCCAGATTGATCCCTCAACATTTTTAGCGCATTCGCTTTAGCACTTTCATTTGCGATTTGTTAATCTTGCGTTCCTTTTATTTTACGCCTTAAATTTCATATTGTTTTACAATCCAATATTTATGTGTTTTAAGTTATATATGTATTGTTTTTTAATCTGCTTTGTTTCAATCTTTTCTTTATATTGTTGATTCCATTTTTCCATATTACCTATTTCATATTATTACCGCATATATGTAACTTATTTTCTTTTATATACTGTTTATTTCCAGTACCCATATATATAACCTACTGTACTTCTACATTTATATAGCTCCTTAAATTATTTTATATGGTTTCGACCTTTGTTTTTTATCTTTTTTTTATTTTAAGTTCATTTGTTTCCATTTTAAAATTTGTTTTACCTTTTATTTATATTAATTTGTCATGCAAATTTTGTAGAATGATTATATCTTTTTTAGTTTATTGATCTTTGATTTTTAAATGGTTCCTTTCAAATTTGTATATATATAGTTTAATGGTTTTATCATGTATTTATTTTATTTTAAATTCTCTTATATATTTCTTTATTTTAAAAATTAGTATGATAGTTCATATACTTTTATATTACTATATATATATATACAGATTTGTTTCTATTAATTATTTATATATATATATTACTGTTGATTGCATATTATTTTACATATATATATTGTCTCTTTATTTATATAGATTATTTCAAACCTAATTTTACATATACCATTCATATCTTTAAAAGATCGTTTTCAAAGGTTTTTAAAACAAAGCAATGTTTCGGGTTTGGAAGGCCAGAAAAGTCGTGCCCTAACGTGCTGGGTCGTGGTTTTTTCGGTCGTCCAAATATCTAAATACCCTTTTGATTTTAGGTTTTGGAAAATTAGGGGACGATTTTGATTTTGAGGATTGAAATGTTGCATCCTAACGTGCCGGGTGTGGTGTTTTGTCCTTTTGGAACAAATGAGTCTTAATATTCCATAACGAACCGTTCAAATATTTTTCATATTTTAAAATCTCCTCGAATTTTCGACAATAAGGGCATTTATTAATCAATTTGGTACCAATTTTAGGCGTTACGAGGGTGTTAACCCTTCCTCGTACGTAACCGTCTCCCGAACCTATTTTCTTAAAATTCGTAGACCAAAATGTTTTATAAAGTGGCCCAATTACACCTCAAAAAGGATTGGCGGCGACTCCATCCATGTTTTTAAAGTCGATCCACGTTTTCAAAATTTAAAAATGGTTTCGACAATTACAATTATTATTTTATTTACTTTTAGCTTACCATGGAATATTCGAGATTATATCATCAAAAGAAATTTAATTTTCATAGAAAATTATTAAATATAAGTTATTTGAGTTTATTCCATTTAGCATAAATAAAATTTTAAAATTTAAAAGTAGATTAAATTAATTATTTTTAATATTATAGTAACAAATTGGTTAACATTGTCAATGGATAAAAACTTTTCAACAATTTATTCAACCTTTTTTGATGTTTTAGAAAATAAAATATTCAAAATAACAAAAAGAAATTTAAAATTTTGCCAATAGGAAAACAAGTACAATTTGACAATTTTTTAGTATTATTTTAGTTTTCACCACTTTTTTTACTTTAATCCCAGTTTTTTTTAACCCAACCAAACACTTAAAATAAATATTTTTTGGATGACTAAAATGAAAGTGTAAATATAATGTGGCGTGTACGGTTGACCACCATTAGAAATTTAACACTTGAGTGACTAAAACAAAAGCGTTCTAAAAGTTGAGTGACTAAATTGCAAAATTTCATTCTGAGTGACCAGAATGAAAGCACTTTAAAAATTTTAAGGTCATCAAATAGCTAGTTTACCCTAAAAATAATAATGATTTTGTTTACAAACTACTCATTTTTTTATATTTATCATGCCATAATTATATTTAAAATATCTTATATTTAAAATTTAAAAACATTTATAATTTCTGTTTGCTTTTTTACCTAAATATTTTTTTAAAAAAATTTCTTGTGTTTAGAATTATTTATCAAAATAATATGAAATAAATAGTATTTTAGTAAATTTAATATGATTGGTGATAATATGAGAATCTCGAAGCTTAACTATTTAGGATCCCGAGGTGACAGGTCAAACATTAGTCTGACAGAATAAAGAATATTTAGTCTTTAACGTATACAGTTTTTGTTACTTTGGATCTTATTTTTTTTGTTAGGCTTAAAAGTGTAAAAGCCTCCAAATAATTTCAAAAAAAGCAATTAAACTTTTATTTTTTTATACTTAATTGGGTTCTTAAACTTTCAAAATGCATAAAAAGGGTCTACAAATTTTTTCAAAAAAAGTAATTAAACCCTTTTTTTTCACTCAATTGGGTACTTGAAGTGACAAAATGCCTCAAAAAGATCATTTGACTGTTAACTTTAACAGTTGACATTAAAATTAACTTTAATAGTTGATAATTAAAGTTAATTGTCCTTAATTTTTTCAATTAAAGCCACCTCGTGTCACAATCACGGCGTGACATATGGCAGAAAAATATAAAAAATAAAAGTTATAAAAACTATTAAATTTTAATAAAAATATTAAAAATTAGAAAAAATATATATAAAAATAGTAAAAATCATGAAAATGTAAATTTTTATAAAAATCATAAAAAATATTATAAAATGCATAAAAATGGCCTTTAACCATTAACTTTAACCATTGACCATTAAAGTTAACGACTTTCGTTTTTTTTTTTTAGTTAAAGCTATCACGTGTCACAACATAGCGTGACATGTGGTAAAAAATGATAAAAATAAAAATCAGTTAAAGTTATAGAAAAATTATAAAGTATTTCTTTTGGTACAATAATTTTTATAATTTTTTTTATAAATTTTATATTTCTTTACATATTTATAATTTTCTTATGATTTTATAAATTTTTATATTTTTTTCTATATTTCTATTATTTTATATTTTTTAAAGATTTTTATAAAAAATTTTCTAATTTTAATAAATTTTAAATAGTTTTTTATATTGTTTTATTAAAATTTAATAATTTTTATAGTTTTTATTGATTTTTATTTTTATCATTTTTTGCCACATGTAATACCATGGTTGTGGCATGTTTTCACTTTAACTAGAAAAAATAAGTGTGGTTAACTTTAATGGTCAACTATTAAAGTTAATAGTCAAAGAGCCTTTTTGATATATTTTGGCCATCCAAGTACCCAATTGAGTGAAAAAAAGAAGCAGGGGCTTAATTGTTTTCTTTGAAAAAGTTTGAGGGCTTTTTACACTCTTAAGCCTTTTTTTAGCTAAATAACACTATCAACCTTTAAAAAAAAAAGTTAAATCATTTTTTTAACAAAAATACTAACTAAAACATTGGTTTTTTAATAATCCATGTGTCCTTCATAAAAATTCAAAAACAAATAATTTAAAATTATAAAAATACTCAAAAAATTAAACATTTTCAAAATTAAAAAAAAAAGTTGATAAAAATTCAAAAACTATCATAAGTACATGTGAATTGTCATGTAAGCTGCTATATTTAATAATTTAACATTTTAGTTAGTATTTTTATTAAGGAAAAAGTCATTATTTTTGAAAGGTTGATTAATGGTAAAATATGACATTTTTTTAAAAATTGAAAGTCAAATTTAACTTAATATATATATAAATTGAGAACTAAATTTTACATTATGCTTAGAAAATATAAAAATTTAAGATACTTATCAAAAAATATTTTTGATAAATAATTTGTAATCCATATTATTTCGATAAATAATTATTATTTTCGTATTATTATATGGATTTCAAGATGTATAATATATTTACGTAGAATTAGTATTGTTCTTAATTTTTTTATTATTATCATTTTTAATTATTTTTTCAATTTCGTTCAATCATCATAACCGTAATTTAACATTGTCGGGTTTATTAATTTATTATTGTTGCATTACTTTGGCTAGAATCTGTCACCATTTTTAGTTACAGCATGATCATTGTTGGAATCCACTTGCTAATTTTTAATTTTATATTTTTATATCGTAATAGGAAACGTTAATCGATAGTGAAACTAATCAACATAATATTTGAAAAATGTAAATGATGCATAAAAGAATATTAAATTTAATTAATGACAAGTTGAGATTTTAAAAATTTTATAATTTTAGATTTGAATCTCATTTTATTTTAATTTAAGTTGATATACATAGCTTTATTTTATTTAAAATTCAGATATATTTTGATTATCAAGCCATTATTATAAACATCACATTGATGGATTTCGAAAATGTTGAATGAGGTGAACCAACTATTGGAAGATGATGGAAGTTGAGGGAGCAAAGCAATTTTGTTTGAAACTTTCTAGGAATCTACCCCTGAAGCTGAATCACATGGGTTGGTTCATTCATAATACTTTTTAAAGATTCCCTGGGTTATGGCCCAATAGCTATGGCGTAATTGCGTTTCCCTAAAACAAATGGGCCGAGCTTGAAAGAGAGGTGGGCTTGTTTTGACCTTTTGTACACAAACGCCTAAATCTATATACACAGCATCATGTTTCAGCCAATGATTCTTTATATATATGATCATGTTCCTCGAAAACCGTTCCGAAAGCGGACGAGTTGCACTGGAGAAATCGGTAAAATGGAGAAATCCCCTGACTCCAACATGACAGGCAGCAACAATTCTACATGCATTTACGGCCATGGCTGAACAACCACGGTTACATCTGTACCCCGGATGACTACAAAAGAAGGATATTGTTTTTTTGCCGGTGTCTGTCTCCCAAGTTTCAACAATGTTACTCTTAAATCCTCCGGTAATTATTTTATACGGATCCATGTGTAAATGTGTTACTGGAGTCTGATGACGACCATACATCTCAGCGACTGGTTCTGGTTTCCATCTCTCCTGCCCTTTCCTGATATCCCAAAGCATTGCCCTGTGCATTAAGTGTACTCTATCTCATGTTAGTTTCAAAAACAGACGACTAAAACCTGTGTTCAACTTATGGAAAACTTTCCACTGTAACAACACCGACTTACCATGAATATACGTTTACAAGTGCTCATAACAGCAAACGAGGTAAGACAGTAAATGAACCAATATATTATTCGGAAAAATGAAATAATTCATCATCTTTACTTACTTATTCCATCCGCCAGTACAGACTAAAGATTTTGAGGGCATAATCGTGAGAGAATACTTTTGGTTTACATATTGCTGCAGTGCTAACATTTTGCATAGTTCTCAAATCGAGTACTACGACAGAAGAATCAGCTGCGACATAGAGCAAGTTTTCATGGCACTTCATGTCCACAGGTTTACGGCGCACAGAAGTCAATCCCACGCAACGATTATCTGATAATTTAGTTGTGTCCCAAACTCTTACCTGTTTGTCCAACAATGGTGAAGTAGTTCAGAGTGAGTACAACCATGGAAAGTAGAAATCAAGTGATCTTAAGATGCGAATGTTGAACAAGTAAAGGTGGAAAAAGATACCTTAGAATCCCTTGACATAGTCACTAAGTTCGAAGGTTTGTTCCTGGAAATTGTTGGAAAGATCAACTATCGATTATAACTATAGAAAATATAATCAAAGATATAGAATATAAACCTCAAAGCTTTCATAATGTTTGTTTCTAAGTTTTACAAATGGAGAAAAAAGTAATCTTAAAAGGAAAAATATTCATACCCAGCGACTGACATCCATTTAACAGGTTTCTGGTCCCCGCAAAATTTAGCCTTTAAAGCTTGTCTGTACCGTCTACCACTAGAACTAAGGGACCAAAGGCAAATAGAACCATCGTGCTCACCACTCGCCAATACTTTGACGTCGCCATTACCTAATAATTTATCAGACATGGTATGAACAGCAGCATGCCGACCTCCAAACACCCGTCGGCAAGCACCCTAGAAAGAAAGCATGCAATCAGGATATTTCAACAATTAACGGAGGCCAAGAAAAGCTTAGGCCTAGAAATCTATTTGAAACCTGAGCAACAAAAAAAAAAAAAGAGGGTAATAACAAACAACCGAGAGGAATTCCTTATAATATCTATTCCCTCCTGCTCAATGCAATGAAAAAAGCAAGGTTATCAAATACAACTATGTCGAAACAGGAAAGGCAAAACAATGCTTGGCACAGTACCTTCCACCATAGACGAATTGAGCCGTCGCAACTAGAGGTTAACAAAACATTTCTTCTGTTTGCGCCTCACTTTGAGCTAAACTAGTTTCACTAAGCGGAAACAATCTGCATAAGGATCACCTCATATATTAAAAATAACTCTAACCTTTTGTATATCGAGATACCCCCGTTTTATGCCTAGTGTCCAAAAACATTCTGATGTAAATAAGTATAAATGTTACAAAAATGTCAACAAATTATAATAAAGAAAAACATGATTTGTACTATAAATGCAATGCGGCTGATTGAATGTCAATTATACAAGGATATACTTCAGATTGTCTCACCTCAAGCATGTAACTCTTGAGTTATGAACAGGCATTGTAACTAATTAATGAGCCTCCACTCATAATGCTGTCGATTTTGGCCATCTTTATCGCAGGACCCTTAGTAAATGTGCTTATGTAAGTTTTTCAATGGCCAACAAATGCAAAGCATCACAAGAGCTAAAATACATGATTACGGAAGCTAAAGGGTCGTACTTGAGAAAAGATTATATCATTCTTGTCAAGAAGTATATTGTCGACTGAGAAATATCCTTCAGCAAACAAGCTTGCAACAAAAGGATCATAATATTTAAACTGATGCAGCGCGGTACGCCGATTCAAATAGGCCTTCCTCACTCCCGATAAGGGGAAATTTCCCGGCCAAAGCTCCCTAGTTCAATTGAATAGAATAACAAATCATTAAAAAATCCATCTAACAAGAAAAAAATTGGATAGATTCATGAGTTTCTGGTTTTCTTTGTTATAGTTTCTTCTAACTTCCTTTACCAAATTCAATCCATCTTTTTCAATTAATTTTACTAAAATTAAAGAAAATGAAAGTCAAGCCTACAAAAAAGTTGCTTCAAATTAAAGATTCAGTTTAAAAGTTGAGAACCGTAAACTCGGCCAAGCAAATTATATGAACATTGTGAAGGAAAAAAAAAAGAAACCTGAAGCGATCGAGCCAGATAGAGTCGGAGTAAGCAAATGATTTGAGAGATTTGGAGGACATGGCGAGGCTTGAGAGGTCCCGAAGGCTAAGGAAGGAAGCGCAATGAGCAAATGAGTCATGATCCAAATCGGTAATCCTCGTAGCCATCGTCGCCGGTTGCTCCTCCGCCATCTTCTTTCGATTCAAAGAAATAGCAAAAGAAAGAAACTCTTCTTGCAATTTCAACTTCTTTTCAAATGGCCAAAATCAATTTAAAAATTCGATTATTCTTTTTTGATATTATGTTATGGTTAGAATCTACTTCGGGTCGTTGCATCATTCGTTCGTTAGAATTTTTTTTTTATTTTACTTTTGTTTTCATTTTTTTTACTTTCTCATATTTTAAAATTCAAGTATAATTATTAATATTATTAAAAAAATTTCCCCTTAAATTTATTAAAGTGACATTTTAAAATGAAAAAAATTAATCAGTTAGTGCCATATAATAAAAATAAAATTGTAATGAATTTGACTTTTAACATAAAAGTTGTAAGTGTGTCAATAATTAGAGTACATTTTTAAATTTGAAAAAGAATGAGATTCCTTGAGATAAAAATAGAGAAATTAAATTTTAAAAATAAAACAATTAAGTATATTTTCACATTAAAGTGATCCATCAACATTTTTTCGTAGAATGATGGTAATTCACTAAGGCTCCGTTTGTTTGCAGGTAAAATATTTTCTGGAAAATAATTTCTGGAAAATGATTTCCTGGAAAATGATTTCTGGAAAATAATTTACTTTTCTAGTGTTTGGATGAAACTGTGTAAAATATTTTCTGCTGTTTGGCAAATTTTCTGAAAATATTTTCCGGAAAAGTTGTTTTTACATATATTAATAAATTTATATATACATATATATACACTTAAAATTATAGTTTTCTACGTCAAATTATCTGTATGAGCGTATTAGGAGCTTCAAAACATACAACAATGTTTTCATTTCAACAGTTTCTTCGAGTTCTTTGAGCAACCATTAGTATTTAGTATTAGCTTATGTTAAGAAACCAACATGACATTAGGCTTGAAATACAAAACAATACATTATCACTAAAATGCTCAAGTGTACTCTTAGATCCAAACCAAACAAAACTTGGATCCAGTTCATGCACACCAAAAGACAAGATGGGTAAACACAAGACACAAATCTAATGATCCAAATATACTCATCCATTATATCATGGTTCTTTTGGATAGAACAACATAGACTAGTAATAAATTACATATATTATGGAATGGCAAATTGCATCAGATGAGTTAAATATAACCATGGAAACTTATAATGGCATATTTCTAAGACATCAAAAACTACACCTCAAAAAATGTTTATTTGTGTTAGTAAGGAAATTGTTATTACAAGCAGTATAACTTGCCCAAGGGATGAACCATAAAACACAATAATTATTAGAAACCTGGACATAGTGGCACCCCAAGAATAGAAAATGTGACTTCCTGCTCCAAAGCAGCAAAATCCTCATTCTATTTTGTAGAGTAAAAATCATGCTTCTTCTCCAAGATATTCTCATTAGCAACAATCAACTTTGAGAGGTAAATTGAGCAGAGTTTTTCATTTAAGCTAACAACAAGATATTTTAATTGCTATTTTTCATTTAAGCTAACATTAGAAACATTGGTTTGGGAGGTAGATGTTGCCTTCTTGGCTTTCTTGGCTGCTTTTTTCTTACGGAATTCCTCCAGCTGCAAGAAAGGAGGGATCAATTGTAACAGTACTTGGTAAACATACTCCAAGGCTTAAACCTGAGAGCAATGATATTGGACCTATTGAGAATACACCTCCAAGGCTTAGATAATCAAAACAAGCCTGTCGCATTTCCTTCCTTGCTTGATCAGGTGATGCGCAGAACACTTTGTACAATGCACCTGCCAATGTATTGATTGTAGATGCCACAGGCTGCATGAGAAAAACGTTATTGAGCCTTTGTATATTAGATTTTTTTTTAATCGATCCGACTAATCGCAAATGGTAATTGAGCCTTATTTATATGGTTTACCTTACACAAAGTGTAAAATGATTCTAGATATTTAGAGTGTTAGTGCATCATTGAGGTCACGCAGAGCCTTATTCATAATATTGAAGCATCATCAAAAGAGTTCAAGCTCATAATCAAATAAAACTTTAGGAGAGTTTTATGAAAATCAAAATAGTATGAATAAAGTTATTTAGAAGTTGAATTTGAACATCCAGACTACAGAGACTTCATCTACTTCACAAATCAATACATATAATACGCATTCTAAAGTCTTTTCTACAGCTAATAAAACAAAGCATAACACAACTATCTCAACTTTGATCATACAATTAGAGTAGTGCTACTGAAGTGACAGAAATTTCCAAATGTTTCCAGAACCTGGACTCATGCTCAATTCTTTTTTATCAAAGGCCAAGTTTAGTATCTTATTGATTCCACTGTGTTCTATTCAAAAGCAGACCTTTAGTGATGTAAGCTAAAGAACTCTATTCATAATTTGATATAAAACATTTATTTCAAAACTCAAAAGCTTACTGTGAACCGTAATCAATCGTCTAAGAACATTAATAACATCGTAAATAAGAACCTTAGGATTTAAAGGGTCAGTTGATCCTGAATAAAAAATTACTCCTTTTATCATCTCTTTTAACCCCTCTCTTCTCTAAAAATGCTCAATCACTGAACCGTATTTCCCAAATAATGCCAGAATTTACTTTTCCATGTGCAAAATTCCAAAATCAAAGACCTTTAGTCAGACCAGAAAAAGAAAAAAAAAAGGAACTTACACGAGCCAGCCAGTGTTGTTAAAAGTATAAAAAATGAAGCACCTTTCGCGACCATCGTCCTCTTTCTCCGAACCCCAGGTGGCCAACCCATTAGCCAATTCAGCTATCCGTCGGTCAAGCATTGAAACCGGATCCAAGCATAGTAAAGCATAGTAAATGGAGAGTGTTGAAGGAAGCAGCTTTCATGGAGGAAACTTCGAGATGAGGATTTAAAACAGGGAGAGCTTCATGTAATGGCTTCTTCAACATTGAAAATAGATCTGGGCTCTACTAAAAATAGCTTCGGTTCTCCCTTGACCAAATTGATTTGCAACCCAAGGGGAAGGGGAAGGGGAAGGGGAAGGGGAGAAGAATGGGGCATTTTCCGGAAAATGTCTTACCGAATTCAAAAGGGTAAGACGTTTTCCTAAAAAAGGATCTCATTTTTCCCGTGTTTTGTATTTCATTTTACCGTGGGAAATGATTTTCAGGCAACCAAACATCAGAAAACCTGAAAAGCTTTTACGGAAAAGCTTTTACAGGTGACCAAACGGAGCCTAAGTTACTGCATTCATTTAGCTATTAGGAATCTGATTATCTTTTACAATAGAAAACAAAGCAACATATATAGATTAAGCGTTGAGGCCTGAAGCTCTTACTTTTGGTGGCCAATTGGGGTGCACATTGTTGGTGATGGTTTTAGCCAGTAAATCATGGGACACTTTTAGTGTTATATCAGCTGCATATTGATGGTTGAACAAATTTCTAACATGTTGTGGTCCAAAGTCATACTATCTTTCTCGTAAGGAAGATTTTGTGATACAATTCACTTTCAAGATTATTAATGCTCTTCAGCATAAAACTCTAAAACAATATTCTTTACATAGGGCTGAACAAAGTTGGCAATACCGAATAAATCATTTTTCTTCAAGAATGCATCAATTTCATTATCAAAGAACCCTTCTCTTCAATGTTATGATGTTTATCAAAATTGTTTTTATAAAAAGCTAAATACATGTTAACACAAGCTATTAAGAGAAAAATTTGCTCTTGCTTCTTCTCGAGAGATACTTCTTCCTCAGCTTTTACAATAGCTTCTTGGAGCATTGAGGAGATACCAACTTCTTCCATTCCCTTGTTCCCCTAGTTAACAATTTAGCATTAATAACTAGGATGCTCTAAATATAAGTACTTGAGTTGGAGTATAGTTATAGGTGGCTTTTATAGTTTGGGTAATTTACCCAACTAGTTGGCTCTTTTATCATTCTCAAAACTTTACTAACATGACGTCACACAGATTAGCTGACAGAAAGATAAATTTATTTTGTTAATGTATTTATTTTTGGTTAATTATCGAATAAGATGCTACTAAACTTAGGTTTTTCTTATTAGGAATGAAGTTGGTATGCTAAAATTCAAAATTATACAAAAATTGGCTAAATTGGAACAAAAAGCAAAGAGAAATGGTAGATTGAAAGATTGAAGATTTGAAGTTAGCTGGATAAAGATTAAAGATTTGAAATTGGTTGGATAAAGATCAAATTATTTTTGATATTGACAAAATCCTATAATTAGTTTAAATTTGATCTTTAGTTTAAATTTAATTTTTAAATTTTGATTTATTTAGTGATAATGTTTGGGAAAATCTAGCTAAATTTTAGCATTGGAAGTATGTATAAATACCTGATGGCTATAACCACTAAAGACTTGGCTTTTGAATACAAAAAATTTCCTTTCTTTCTTTTCATTTTTCTGTGTCAGTAAGCATTTAGCATTCTGCCAATCTTTTTCCAATTTCAATATTTTGGCTAATTTACCTTCTAAGTTCTTTCCTTTTCTACTTTTCACCATTTCCACTAAAATCATTTCTAGACTCCATTTAGCATGATTAATTTCATGTTAACTAAGTCCCTTTTAGCCTTAGTCCGGTTACCGCTCCGACAAAGTAATCGTGAGATATAAACCCACCACTAAATATTTTGCAATTTGGTATTTGCTATTTCTCTGGTATATGGATAGTACAAATTCGTCCCTTAAAGTTGATTCAATTTCAATTCAAAAAGCACACGTTAGGTTGGAATCGTTTGGCGTACAGTTGGGAAGTTGAGTCGATCATGCTGTATTCAAAATCCCGCGAACAAATTGACGTGTTCAAGTGGGAAAAGCTAGTTAGATTCCGTCAAGGGAGATAGTGATCGAATTTAAACAATCTACACGGTTGAAGCCGTTGATTCGAGTTGAGCTTTTTAGATCGCAAGGTTGTCGAAGTCTTAAATTATAGGCACGTGTCACGTGGTTAGAAATTCGACAAGGGTCGATTTGCAGGTTGGACCAAAACCGACTACAAGAGGAAAAGCTGGTGGTTTAAGCTGTCCTCGATTGCTATAACCAACTAATCGGTTAGAAGGAAAAACCTTCTTTCAAGGATCGGTTCAAGTTTGGGGTGTACTAAGGCTAAGGCTAAGCTTTAAAATATTTTATTTACCCATTTATTTTATTTGCTTAAAATTATTTTTACAATTTTGAATTTTTTTTTCATTTTATTACACTACATATGTATTTAGTTTATAATCTTTATCAACTAAAACCCCATTTTTCGTTTTTCAGCGTTGCTACGTACAGGTCATGGCACGACTGTGACCACAATAGTTATTCTAGTCACGAGAAAAGGTGAAATTGGATAACCAGTCCCCGTGGATTTGACCTTATTGCTCTATATTACTAATTAGTGTTATCTTATTGTAGGAATTTATATTTGGTGATTTCGACTCCCATCAAATTTTGGCACCATTGATGGGGATTGGAAATTTTTTTTCTAATTTTTGTTTGTTTTCTTTATGACCAGGTCAGAACCAGGGATTCTATAATTTGAATTGAAAATAGAAAAGTTGGCTCGAACATTGCAAAGAGAAGCTATTTGACACAGTAAACGACCACATCCTGACTTCGAAGTAGGATCTTATACCAAAGATATTTTCTCATTCCAAAGATATTTTCTCATTTAATGAACCACACAAAATGGCAAATCAAACTATATGCCAACTCGTAGCAGTACCAGATGAACAATAGCTGCTATGCATAACTTATCAGTGGGAGAACCATCGTTCGAGTTGAAATTGAGCTTAATTCATTTATTGCTCACTTGATGCGATTTGAAAAATGAGAACCCCTATACTCATTTGAAGGAATTCCACATGGTTTGTTTAAGCATGAAACTAGAGGGAGTAACCAAGGATTAAATTAAACTCCGAGCTTTTCCTTTTTCATTAGCCGACTCAACTAGGGAATGACTATTTTATTTACCTTTAGGATCTGTTAATACATTGACTGATATGTCTTGGTTGTTTCTTGACAAGTTTTTCCAGTAGCTTAAGCAGCTAAATTGAGGATAAGTATAGTCGGAATACAACGAAAAGAAGTAGAGTCACTTTATGAATATTGGGAGCGATACAAGAAGTTGTACGCAAGTTGCCCATAACATGGCCTACCTGATCAATCACTATTATAGTATTTCTATGATGGATTACTTCCTATGGAAATGAAGATGATTGATGCCGCTAGTGGAGGGGCACTTGTGAACATGACTACTCAAAGAGCTAGGGAATTAATTTTGACCATGGCTGTAAATTCTCAACAGTATTAACCATCTATAGAACCTACAAGAAGGGTTCATGAGCTAAGTACTCCTTCCTTAGTAGATAAGATTGACGAGCTTACTAATGTGGTTAAAAATATGCTTGCGAGAAAAACGAACCCAACTCGATTGTGCAGAATTTGTGCCAAGCTTGATCATCCTACTAACTCGTGTTTGATTTTACTTGAGGATACAACAACACAAGTAGATGTTGTTGGGAACTTCCCAAGGCCACCTCAAAAGTGTTATAATCTATATTCGAACACACACAATGCACGGTGGAGGGACCGCCCCAATTTAAGTTATGGGTCGAACCCTTGATATAATCAACTGTATCAGCCAAGGCCACCTCTGCCTTAATAGTATCAACCTCCAAAGTCATCTTTTGAAACCATAGTAGAGAGGTTAGCCGTCAGCACTGAAAAGTTCCAACAAAAGACTAAAGCGCATCTCCAAGAAATAGATCAACAAATAAGTAAGTTAGCACTTATGGTTAGTCGTTTGAAGAACCAAAGGAAATTAATGCGAGTACTATGGCCATAAAAGATGAAATAATACCAGAACCAGTACCTGGCACACGTCGTGATCACGTCACCAAACGAGAAGAACAAAAACTAGAACCAACAACTCCCATGGAGTCGGCACCATTGAAACATTTCGTTGTACCACCCCTATTCCCTGGAAGGCTCTCTAAAGGTAAAAAGGAACGAGAGGAAAAAGAAATCCTTAAGACATTTCGAAAGGTAAAAATTAACATTCCCTTACTTGATGCCATCAAATAAGTTCCACGCTATGCAAAATTCTTAAAAGAATGGTGCACCAGCAAAAAGAAACTCTAAGGAAATGAATGAATAAATGTGAAAGAAAACATTTTTGCAGTATTACAAAGGAAAATCCTACCTAAGTGTAAGGACCAAGGTATGCTTTCTATATCTTGCAAAATAAGTAATATTGGCAAATCTCGCCTAAGTGTAAGGACCAATGTATGTTTTCTATATATTGCAAAATAAGTAATATTGGCATAAAGAAAACCATGTGTGACTTAGGAGCTTCTATTGATATAATGCCTTTATTTATTTTCAAATTGCTAAACACGGGTCCTTTGAATGAAACAGGGGTGATTATTCAATTGGCAGATAGGTCATGTGTGTATCCAGAAGAGGTGTTGGAGCATGTCCTCTTCAAGATAAATGAATTAATTTTTCTTGCAGATTTTTACATCAAACATATAGAGTCACACGCCCGTGTGAATAGGCCATGTACTTCACACGGCTACAGATATGTCCTTGTCACAGGCCGTGTGAAAACAGGGCATACATACTGACTTGCATCACATGGCCGGCCGTACGCTCGTGTGCTAGGCCGTGTGAAAACTGGAAGGTATACTGACTTGACCACACGGCCGACCACATGCCCATGTGTCTAGGCCGTGTAACTCACTGACTTGAATTTTAATTAAGCTTCAAGGGACACACGACCATGTACTATGATCGTGCGTCACACACGGCTGAGGCACACGCCCGTGTGCCTGCCCGTGTGGACAAAAATAGGCCATTTACAAGGCCATTTTGCCACCCAAATTACAAGTACCTACAACAAGTCAAAAGGTACCAATTCAACACATCAATATGTAGCCAAACCAATTCATTCAATGCACATATTATACCAAATCAACATCAACCATTTTAATAGTCAATTCATCATCATTTTTCATGTTAAATCCCACACAAAATTATTAATTTTTATCAACCATAAATCACATATCAAATTGACTAATTGCACCATTTCATTCCATCTTTGAATTCATCAAGCAACCACATTACATATCATAACATAACTTAAAGCATATATTAAGTTAAGCCAAATCACATGGCTTAATCTTATACCAAAACATGTGCCAAAATTATAAGCTTAAGTAACCATAACTATCATATTTATAACTAGCCTATACATGCCATATTTACACATTTTCTTGAGTTCAAAAATACCAATCGGACAACTGGATAGTGTGATGTGAGTCTCAAACGTCGTCCAAATTGAGCGAGCTATCGAACCTCTATAAAACATGAAAAATAAACAGAGTAAGCTTTATAGCTTAGTAAGCCCGTATAATTTAGAATTAAACTTACCATACAAATTAAACATCGTATATCCCTTATAATTTGCCAAATGCTTATACACATTCATCTATCAACAAGTTAGTCATATAAATACACATATCATCCATTCATAAAAATGTGTCAACCATTCCCAATCTCATACTCAATACATTTTATCATACCAATTCCATATAACACATATACCAATTGTAACATTTAGCTTTCAATCATAATAACTATAATTCATTCAATAAACCTTAATTCATCTCTATAAATACATAGCTTATTCATATGATCAGTAACAGAAATTATGCCCGTTAAACCTCTTAGAATATCGAGGGATACTAGGGTGATACGCTTTAAGTGTATTAATCGATAATCCGTCAATTCATTATCATTTCTGCTCTTTCGAGCTATGATCGGTAAGCTCCTTCCAAGCTGATGAACAGTAAGCTCTATCGAGCTGAAATAGTAAGCTCTAAAAAGCTGGGAACGGTAAGCTCTTATGAGCTGATATATTGGTAAGCTCATACGAGCTGTGGTGAGTCCACAACACATGCAGGATCTCGACCAAAACGGTAACCCCAGTGACATGTCACTCATATTCTGCTAATTCCTACAGTTCAAATGGGACTCGGTATTCAACAATTCTCATCAATTAGGCATTCAAACTACAAGAATATCATTTACTCAATTATACATTCATTTCAAATAATTACAAGTAATTGAAAGTTCGATTCTAATTTATACGAACTTACCTCGAATTGCTCGGATGAAATTTATCGCCTATTCACCAACTTTTCTTTTCCCTCGATCTAATTCTGATATTTGCTTATCTTGATCTATAATATATCACATTTAACCCATTCAATAATCATTCAATTCAATTAAGCCCATAATTCATAATTTTATAAATTTACACATTTCCCCCTAATGTTTCACATTTTTTACAATTTAGTCCTTATCACATAAAATTGCAAATTCATGCAATTTAATACAAGCCCATGCCTAGCCGAATTTAATACATTCTACTAGCAGCCCATATTTTTAATTTATTCACATTTTTAACCACAACATTTCACATTTTTACAAACTGAACCCTTTTTTATATTTTTGTCAAAAATCACTTTACAAAAGTTATTAATCTAACATTTAACCTTCCAAAACTATCATCAATCATCACAACAACCAAACATTCAACAATGGTATCATGTTAAATCTTTAACAGTTTTGAAATCTAAGGTACAGACTAACTAGATTAAGTTGCAACGAGCTCAAAAACATAGAAATCATTAAAAACCGAGCAAAAATCGTACCTTAATTAGCTACACAAACTTGGTCGAATGAAGAACACAACAATGGTGTTTTCTAAGCCCTAGTTTCAGTGGACAAGGTGAAGTAGAAAGATGATACAATTGTTGGTTTATTTTAACTTAACTTTAATTTGTAATTTACTAAATTAACCTTTGTTTATAAACATTAAAATCATACAGTACTTGTCCATTACCGTCCACTATTAATAACTAGGGTCTAATTATAACAATACGGCCTCCACTTATCAATTTCATAGCCATTTAGTACCTTTAACTATTAGAACTCCACTTTTACACTTTACGTGATTTAGTCCTTACCGAATTAAACACTCAAACGGTAAAATTTCTTTACGAAACCTTCACACCATAATTCTATCATGTTGTAGACCTTAATAAAATAACAAAATAAATATTTTAATTTTGAATTTGTGGTCCCGAAACCACTGTTCCGATTTGACCCAAAAACGGGCTGTTACAGAACCACTAACACAATTTCATTTTGAATATCATGTAGATGATGGGTTACAAATTGTGCTTTGCAGGAATTTAGACCTCAATATTTTGGATAAACTGGAGGAATTAATGACGTGGAAAGAGTCAATTCGTGAAGTTGTCATTTGAATGGAGGCCCCGAAATTAGAGCTCAAGTTGTTGCCAGGACATTTAAGGATTCCGATAGAGGAAAAGATAAACCCGAACAATGAAGCTCAAAGATGCCTCATTCCATCGATGATGGAGGAATTCATGAAGTGCTTCAAGGACAATGGGAAAAGGTTGAAATCTTTCTATGAGAACTTCCGAGTGCACGTAATGGAAGAATTAATTCTCAAGCAACCAAACGAATAACACTCAAGTCGTTGAGCTAACGACGTTAAACAAAAGCGCTATTGAGGAAGCAACCCATATTTATTTATTTTAATTTATTTAATTTTGAATTCAGTTTAATTTATGTTGAAAATAAAAAAAAATAAAGATTATATTGAGGGCAATGTGGGCTAAGTAGGGGGTCCATAGGACATGCCATGCTATTTCTTCTTTGCATGTGTTCATTCAGTAAGATAATCCTCAATTCATTTTGAAAATGAGCCTTTAATTTTTATGCTAAGTTTATTTAAATAATTGGGTGAATCATGAATAACTATTACTTACTTGATCAATAAATATTTTGTAGAATTAAAAATGTTATTGGCTTAGTATATGTTTCATATAAATTATTGGCTCTTTTAAACTTGCCTAATGAAAGTACTTATTTAAATGAATAAATAAAAATCTGTTAATGGCCTCCTGAGTGTAGAAATCAACACAACCGATCGTGCAAAACATATATCAATGAAAACATAATTGGAATAAAAGCAAGATGGTGGCAAACTGGAAAGTTAATTGTTGAATCTGACATGGATCCTCAAGGAAAATCAAAGGCCGTGGCATTCAATGCTCCTCTACTCTAATTCAAGGAAAATCAAGACCGAAAATAATCTGAAAAACGAAAGAAAACTGAAACAAAGAAAGTCTAAACTACGTGATTTCTCTCTCTACTCTAATTCAATGCTCCTCTGATTTATCACGTCTTCTTTAGGGTAAAAAGATGAATAGGATGGGAAAAGATCAATGCACCCTTGGCAAACATGCAGTGTTTAAATCCTTTCTTTGATCGCTCTGTCTTTCGCATTCACTTTTCCTTTCTTTCAATCCTTCAAGCAATTAAGAATACCTCATATATAAAATAAAAATACAAGTTAAATAAGCCTAAGATGAGTTCAACTCACAGACAAAAGTTATGTTTGGACCAGTAGCTCAAAATTAAGCCTTATAAATATAATCTGGACCTTGTTGTGATACCCATAACCTGATAATGAACTTATCAACTATATATAAACAAAGTATGTTCTCTCAAGAAACTGAAGTTGTCTTATTAAAGACACAATTGCTATACATGCGTTAGAGATGGTCTCAATGCAACTGGGAGATGTTGAGATATGCCCTAGAGCCAATTCACCTAACAAGCATATCAAGATAAAATATTGTTAAAACTGATAAAAGAAGGTTCTTTTTCATGTTAATGGCATGATTAATTGATGATCATGAGACCACTAATTGGGTCAAACACAATGGGCTTGAAAGCGAATTATGATGATTCATAATTATGATATCATATTGCATCAAAGTTGTGTTTCTAAAAATGTTCTTGGTCAATGTATTGTAGACTCATATTTCTTTCCCAATATAGTCCAAATTCTGAACCAAAACTACAATGACTCAGTTTTTTTTTTTTTAGCAAGAAATTGTAGATTTTACAAGCAGTCCATCCACAATTTTAGCTAATTATAATTAATTTACAACTTTGCATATTTACGAGGCACCCCAAACTAGATGTACCTAATTTTCTATCTTTCTGATTTCATCTATACTGGTATAAGAAAATATCCCTCAAAAAAATTTTGAAATACATAGATAAACTTGAAAATTTTTTAATATATTCTTGTTACGGTGCTGGTTATGGTTGATCATTAAATGAAAGAGGACCCCCTTTCTTGCAATTCCATGGTATCTTTTATAGAAGAGCGAAAAAATGGGAATTCAGTACCGATTCCATCATAAAACAGCCCACAGAACTCATCATCATTACCTGCTAAGTCTTTCTTCTTCTCTTCATCTTCATCAGTACTACCACTTTCATCTTCACACACATTTGCCACATTTTTTTCAACCAGTTCTCGGAATATGGAAGATCGAAGGAGCAAGCCTAGTGCCGTAGTTGATGAACACTTGTTGGAGTTCATCACATGGATCTTGCTTTCAACAACTTGTTGTTTTGGTGAAGAGTTCAAGTAATCTGCAGTAGAAGAGTGGTTAAATGAGGGCTTAGATTCCTCTCTCGGAGTACTGGCTTGGCTTGGTAATGTCACTGGTTCAGGTTCTACCGCCGTTGGCAGTAATTCATTAGGCTTTAACCATCGGATATAAGTGCTTAAATCAAAGTTGGTCACTGCATTGATCCCTCTGTATTCGATTGCTGCAATGTCGTAAGCTCGAGCAGCCTCTTCTTGGGTGCCTGTCAATGAGATATATACTCCGGTGTAAGTGTTAGATACAAGTATGTATCTATCTGGGGTCCAAATATGAAACTTACTGTAAGTGCCAAGATAGAGATATTTGTTTCCAAAGACTCTCCCTATTCTTGCTTCCCATCTTCCATTGTTATGGTGCCTGCATGTTTTTATCCAAAGAAATCTTCAGTTCTTTGAGTTTTGGCAGTAAAAAGAAAAAATAAACTCTAAAATCTAGACAATGAAGAAAAATACCTTGCAACTCCCCTATACTTGGATACACCTCTTGAAAACCCACTGCTCTTTCTGTAACAAATAAATTCCAACAGGTTATTCAGTAAAAATACCTTAAGTAATAAAACAATAATTTAGAAATATAATATAATATAATATATATATATGATTGTTCTTAAACAACCTTATCAAAGATGAACTCCTAGATGGATGTACCATTTTGTGATTGGTAGATAAAGCTTCCTTACCTTCTTAAAGAGGCCAAGTACTCCTCTTTTGTGAGAGTTTGCATTATTTCAACCTCTTTTGCGTAATCTGATATCTGCAGAAATTATCAAGCGAGTTAGATCAGTTGTTTATATAATACTTTACTAAGTTAGTTCGACTCGTAGTATGGGATAAGTCTATATGTTTAACATGATTATATTTAAAAAAAATAGTTTTTCAAATATTTGGAGGAGTTTTAGAGGTTGAAATGCTCACAATCATATTTATGTATACATAAGAAAAAGGAGATTATATATTATACATACAGGAAAATTGGTGAAAGTGGAAGTCCCCCAATACTTAAGTGCAGCTAAATCATAAGCTCTTGCAGCAGCTTCTTCTTCATCATAAGCTCCTGAAAATATTCAATTTTTATTTAGTACGAAAAAGATGAGTGAAACTTGAATTAGCAGTTAAATGATGTGCACTGACCAAGATAAACTGCAGGGATCCATCCCAAAAGAGTCAATTCCACCACAGGAGTGAATGAAAGGAATAACATAAAATGATGTAAGTATCATGAATTCAAAATTAATTATAATGAAAGAGAAGGGAAATACAACAAATAAATAATTGAATACGAATCTATATCTGGATTCATTTAGTATATGAATGTTACCATCTAATTCTAAATCCACATCTGACTTAACAGTTGTGTCGGATATTCAATTTTGTAACACAGTTTAATTACCTTGTTTCCCTTTCTTCTTCTGTGTAATATTCCAAGAGAGCTTATCCCACAAATGAGCTTCGTATCGCCCAGTCCATCGATGCCTGTTCATTTTCATATTAATTCGATGGTTATTGTAATTTTGGATATCCCCAAACACCTATTTAATTATGCAGTACCTGCTAACTCCACGAAACCTTGAACTTCTTTTGGCAGTGGTAGCAGTAGCAGCGGCATTGCGTTGCTGATGACCATCTCGATTGTCGAATGCAACCGACCCTGCTGGATCTCTTCGCCTTCTTTTGGCACATCTTATAGCCTCAACTTGGACATTCTCACTGTCATCACAACACTTTCGGCGTCTTCCAAGCCCTAGGTATTGTTCATCGTTAACCATCCCCATTTCCATATCCATCGTTTGTTTTCCCTCTCTATGGCTGTTTCATCTATAGGGAATCATGTAAGAAATCGTCATATATATAATGTGCTTAATTAATTATCAATTTTGGATTTTTATGTTTTCGTTATATGATTATGTAATTATTTTCTGGTTTGAAAACAAGTTTATCGATCATCACTATGAGCCATTAAGACAATTTGCAATGTTCATATTCTGTTGGCCGACCCATATGTATATGTATGTATCTAAAAGCGACGTATTCACTTCAAATTTGCTTCACCAAGTCGGTTACTTTATATTTTTAATGATATATGAAAAATAAGAGGAGATTGTATGAAATTATAATTTAACGTAATTTCTATTCATTTTCAATAGAAAAATGACAAATCAGTCTTTTTTTCTTTTGATTTTTAGCATTTTTAATTATAATTAAATTTTTTCAAAAAGAAAAAACTAAAAACTAGGAGGAAAAATCTGATTTATTATTCTCCTAATATAGAATCACAGTTTTATGCAATCACTTCTCATAAAAAAAATCCAGTTTCATATAACCATTTTTCATAAAAAAAATATATATATATATATATATATATAAGTAAAAATAACTATCTTGAAAATGCTAGGTGAAGATTAACTGAAAGTATACTATTATTACATTAATTGAAGTATTTATAAATTTAATCCTTGCTTATTTACAAATATTATTTTTATATGCTTTATATATAAAAGTCATTTTAAAGAATTAAGAAAGCATGCAATTGCTTTTTTTCTTTTAATAAAAAAATTATTTTATCTAAGAAAAATTCAGATGTCGGTAACATTTCACTATGGTTAAATCAGACAAGTTTAAGACATGACGAAGTATATGTTTTGGTATACCAACAGCTTCGTTGGGTTTCCCGTCCATTTCGTTAAAACTAGAAAAAATAAATAAATATTCCGTTTGTGATGCTCTAATTTTACATTGAGAGAACTATACATGTAAAATCTTTAAAAAAAAAATCATTTGTGTGTGAAATTTTAAATCAACACAAATAATATCTTGTAAAATACATTTTGTAAATAAAATCATATAAATTTTGAGTTAAAGCTAACAATTTGAGTCGGCATGTCAGTAAGACAGTGGGCAGAATGGGAGTTTGTTTCCCTTACCACCTCTAATTGACTGAGTTTCCTATGGAATCAACCAGCAAAATATTCTTGTAAACAAATGTAAACTTTATTATTATTATTTTTAAAGCTGGAGAGTAGCACAAGAAATTCTTTCTGGATTTTAGGGGTGGACGTTCGATCAAATTGAGTGAAAAAATTTCGAGTTAATTGAGTTGACGAGTTCTATTTTATCATCTAAACTTGATTTGAATTTTTTTTAATTGACTTGAGTGAAATGAAATTCGAGTCGAGTCAAGTCAATTGAAAATTTTTAAGTTAAATTAAAAAATTAAACATGTCAAATTAAAATATTGTTACCGTATAACTAATTCCGTGTTAGAGCACATAAATTTAAAAACTATTTTAAAGAAAAATAATAAAAAAAGATAGTTTAGTATGATAAACTTAAATAATTAATAAACTACTTTAGGTCCAAAATTATTATTTTAGAAAATTTTAAAAATTTAACTTTCTTTATATATTCTTTAAATTTTTTTTAAAATATAAATTTTGAATTTTTGAAAATTATTTTGATTTTTTTTTAAATTTTTATTGGCAGAAAGACCAATTTGCTTATTTTCAAAATTGGTAGGAACCAAAGGGGTATTTATACCAATATGTTATTCAAATTATAAAATTCAACTCAAACTCAAATTACTTATTTGAGTTTACTCGATTCGATTAACTTGAAATTTGAATTTTTAAAAAGAATTTTAAAATCGAATCAAATTTTACTCACCCCTCTTGAATTCTATTTCAAGTTAGAGGAAAATAAAGAAATAGAAGCATAACCTTGTTTGTTTGAACTACTCAATTCTGTCATAGTCCACTATGGTTTTTTTGTCTGAAAATAAAAATAATGCCTGGAAGTTGATTAATAACCTGCTACTGATTCATGGTTTTTCTCTATTTTCAGTTGTTTTGTATGTTCCCATCATAATTTCTTTTCAAAACAAAACACATTACCTTGAGATTTTGTTCAGCCTTTTTTGATTAGAGACAATCAAAACAGCTATATTACCTTAATAATGATTATAATTGATTCATATGTATGTCTGACGTTGATTGTAGACATGAATACTTAATACGAGTAGTCTATGTTGGGTCCTTTCATTTTATAACTGCTTGCAAGTACACAACCATTGTAGCTTGTGTGCATATGGGACATATTAGGTTGTGGATGTTCCAACTGGTAGTCGCTGTTGTGAAATATGGTGAAGCAATGGAGGATGAGGGCTTTGTTATTGACAAAGACGAAGGAGGGTGTCCAATAGACTGATTCTGAGAGTGATGAAGAATCTGATGCTTAATGAGAAAGAGGCAATTCATTGTGTTGTGTTGCATGCTTTATCAAATTCTCAGACAACTTCTATCTTTTCGTATCTTCTTCTCTGCTTTCATGTTTTTCTCACAAGTATTGTTTCGAATATATATATGGTTCCGATTCTTCATTTTATTATTCAACATTCTTGTTAGATGTATACATGTAAATGTATATATAATCCTCTAAATACATTTTTAAAAAAACTTTTAAAAAATTTGAACAGTATATAACAAGTGCAAAAACATGATACAATCACGTCAATTAACTTCAATTTACTTTCCCATAATACAAACAACAAAAATTTTAAACAACAAAGGGATTGAGATTATTCTAAATCCATTCTTCGGTAGCATTCAGAAATATTTCTATGGTAGGAGTTATACTGATTGGCTTGCGATGCAAATATCCAACACATATATCCAATAGAATACATTCAATTTCTTTAAACAAAAAGGAAAAATTTGGAGGTAAGGTGATGTATGGGTAATATTTTGATAAAAATAGGTAATTTGTTGACGGGTAATCTCTTGAGTCTTATTAATAGATCAGGGTATATATATATCTATACAGTAGTAGTTGCGTAGGAATCAAATTGCTAAAAGATAATATCTAATAATAATATCGTAGCACCTTTCTCAAGTTGGAGCATGCAAATCATAAATCCCAACTTGCTAAGAAGATATTTAAATTGCGATTTACATAGCACTTTTGTAAGAATGTCAGCCAACTAAATGGAGGTTGGAACATAAGAAGGTGCAATCAACCCATCTTGGATTGCATCCTTAAGAAAGTACAATCCACTTCAATATGTTTAGTACTCTCGTGAAATACGAGATTCTGTGCAATATGTAGTGCAGATTGACTATCACAAAATAAATGAATTGCTTTAGGATAATGAACACCTAAGCTCAATAGCAAGACTTTCAGCCATTTTAGCTCACAAGTAACAAAAGCCATAAACCTATATTCAGCCTCAACAAAAGAACAGGAAATAGTATGTTGTTTCTTAGTTTTCTAAGAAATGGGAGATTGTCCTAGAAAGACAATTCAACCAGTAAACGAACGCTGAGTTAACGGACAAGCAGCCCAATTCGAATCACACCACTCTTTCAAGGACAAATCACTATTAGATCTCAAAAGAATCCCTTGACTAGAAGAGCCTTTCAAGTATCGGATAACATGCAGAGCCGCGTCCCAATGCTCCTACCTTGGCTTATGCATAAAATAGGATAAGACATGAATTGAGTATGCCGAATTCGGTCTGGTCACTGCCAAATAAATCAAATGACCCATTAATCATTCATACGGCTCAAGATCAGACAAAATTGTCCCTGTAGCATGTGCTAATTTATGATTTTGCTTTATCAGCGATCTTGTGGGCTTTGCTTTCAAAAGACCTGCCTCCGAAATAATACCAAATGCATATTTTCTTTAACAATATTTTCTTTAGCAAAGAAATAACCCCAAAGAGCTACGAGCTACCTCTATCCCAAACAATATTTCAAAACACCAAAATCCTTCATATGAAAGTAAGAACTAATATACCTCTTAAAAGTTTTCAAAGCAGCGGAATTGTTCCCAGAAATAAGCAAATCATCAACATAAAATAGCACATTAACGCGTACAGATCACTTAGTGTATGTAAAGAGAGAATAATCAAAATATGATTGAATAAATCCATACCCTTTCAGTATAGTAACAAGTTTTTCAAACCAACACCGAGGAGCTTGTTTCAACCGATACAAAGACTTGCACAAACGACAAATTGTTCCAAGCTTATTAGGAGCTAAACCTGAAGGAAGCTTCATGTAAACCTCTTCATCAAGATCACCATGCAGGAAGGCATTATGGACATCTATCTAATGTAACTCCCAATTTTTTGAAGCTGCAATAGCTAAGAAAGCCCGAACAGTCACCATTTTTGCCACAAGTGCGAAAGTTTCATTATAGTAAATACCTTTTACCTTATGATTACCAAAAATAACAAGATGAGCTTTAAGTCTTTCAATACTTCCATCGGAGTTATATTTAATCTTGTACACACACTTACTACTCAGTACTTTCTTTTCAGGAGGAAGTGTTTCCATAGACCAAGTGCCATTATCCTCTAGAGCACAAATCTCCTTTTGTATTATGCCACGCCATCCTGCATCTTTCATAGCCTCTTTAAAAGACTGTGGCTCAACCCCTGCAGTACTAGCTGTAAGAAAATTTCGGTGTTTCACATTAAATTTGTCACAATTAACATAATACGCTATAGGAAATAGAGTATTTAAGGAAGGCACTGAAGTAGGTAAGGTGAGAGATGGACTTTTCTTTATTACGGTATGAGTAACAAAATCCGAAGCTTAACAGAGGGAAAATTCTCCCTATGCCCTCGTCCTAATTTAGGCACATCATTACCCAAAGCCCCTTGCCCTCATCCTAATTTAGGCATATCGTTACCCAAAGCCCCTTGTACCATCATGTCATTGGAGGAAGAAGAAGATACCATAGATGTTGGAGAACTCGCAGGAGGCAAACTCACAGGCTGCGAAGTAGCAAGCGAAGGAACTTTCGTGGGTTGTAACACCTTTAATTCACCAAAATATGTATCAAAAATTACGTCTACACTCCTATATGACAAAGCAACATTGTCAAGCTCAATGGTTGCAATATTTTCATCCAAATATGGAAAAATATCCTCAAAAAATTTCACATCTCAAGATACAAAAAACTTCTTAGAATCCAGACCATATAAATACCAACTCTTTTTGTTAAAAGGGTACCTAACAAAAATACACTTTCGACTAGCAAACTTATCACCCTTAGAACGTTCATTATGAGCAAAAGCTATCAAACATATGAAGATCATCAAACAAAATGAGGGGCTACCAAACAACATTTCATAGGGTGTTTTATTGTGAAGAAGAGGTGAAAGAGTTCAATTAATGAGATGAGAAACAGCCAACACACACTCCCCCCAAAAAGATATAGGCAGATTTCTCTGGAAACATAAAGCACGAGCTACATTAAAAATATGGTAATGTTTTCTCTCCACTCTCACATTTTGTTGAGGAGTATCAACACAAGATATTTGAAAAATAATGTCATTTGCAAGAAAATAATCTTGGAGACAATTAAATTTCGTCCCTTATGACTTCTGACACATTTCACTTGTTGAGAAAATTGAGGATCAATAATAGCAATGAATGACATGAAAACTTTGAAAACCTCCTTTTATCAGCTAATAGATATACTCAAACAGGTTGAGAGAAATTATCAACCAATGTCAAAAAATAATGAGATCCACAAGATGAAGGAGTGTCATAAAACTCCCATAAATCACAATGAACTAACTCAAAGATACGAGTGGCTTTCTATTCACTATTTGGAAAGTTATTTCTTGTTTGCTTAGCATGATATCAAATTTCACATGCTTTATTCAGATGATCTTGAGAGTTACTAGCATAAGGAAGTAACTTTACAATTTTCTCTGAAGGGTGACTCAATCTTCTATGCCACAGTTCCAAAGAGGATGAAGCTTCAACTGAAACCACTTTGACTACTGAAACCTTTCGGAAGTAGTAAAGTCCATCTCATCTCTCACCCACTCCAATCAGCTCCCTTAAATGAAGGTCGTGAATAACACATATGTTAGTAGAAAATTGGACAAAATAGTTCATATCATCATTCAACTGGGAAATCAAAATTAAATTATATTTTAATTTAGGAACATAAAGAACGTGTTTTAAATGAATTTTATCTGTCAATTTAACCATTCTTTCTTAAGTAGCGACCATAGTTTGGCCATCAAGGAGTCCTATGGAACATGCTACACATAAGATCACCCGTAACATGATTTGAACACCTCGTATTAATAATCTAACTATTCTTACCCTTCAACCAAGTGGAAGTTGATTGTTTATTACCGAACACCGCTAGAAGAGACTGTCATTGCTCAGCGATAAAACCAGGAAGTATCGCCCCCTGGTGGTGGTGGAGGAGAAGAAGACTCACCGCCAACCATTTAGAATGATGAAACTAAATTAAAAACCTTGCTTAGATGCCATATCAAAAATAGGGTAATCTCTTGAAGGGTAATCTCTTGAATTTTATTTATAGACCTCAAAGGTATATATATCTATACAATAGTAGTTGCGTAGGAATCAAATTACTAAAAGATAATTTCTAATAATAATATCCTATTAGAAATCAAATTGCTAAAAAGATAATATCTAATAATAATATCCAAACATATTTAAGATTTGAATTCTCGCTAAAGTAAATGTTGCAAGAGTTGGTAAGTTTAGCAAGATTTTATCATTTATTATTGAGGCATCTGATAATTAGTTAACAAACAAATAAAAATTCTTGTAAATTCTCTAATGTTATGTTTCGAAACGTGGATTTGAGAATATGGATTTAAATTTTATTTATTATGTAAATGGTAAGAATGAAATGCATATATTATAAAAAGTAGTAGAGATTCAATATAATATTATTTTCAAAAAATATAAAAATATGGATTTGTCAAATCCAAAAATATTTTGAAAATTTCAAATTAATGCATCTAACAAATCCATGGATACGAGAAAATCTCATGAATGTTACCTTTCTAAATAGTTTACTACTCAATTTACAATTTTTTTTTAACCCAAATCCATATTATAAAATCTTAGACTCTTCTATTCTTGTATCTCTCATTTACTCTTACTTCCAATTACTAGAACCTCATAGGTAAGCATTTCAGAGCTATTGTTTTCAGAGTTTTTTTGTTCTTATTATTTTCTATACTCTATATCAATTTACATGTGTCATCTTGGTATTAGAGTCAAGATTTTTGGTCATAATTGATAGAACTCGTTCTCATGATATGCACTGATAAAAGAAGATGATCAAAGATTCTTTTCAAACAGCTCGTGGACAAAATCTAAGGTCCAAAAATGCGACAAGAAAGGGTTATAAATATGACCACAAATGATATTTCTTCCCTGAATGTTTAGCAAAATATGGTCATAACTTAGTTACATGATGATCCTCATCAAAGTAACAAAAGTCAATATTTTTCCACTAGATAGATTAAGGTAGATTTCCCTCGCTTTAATGAGGACTACTTGAAAAGGTAGTTGTACAAGTGCTAATAGTTTTTTGAAGTAGATCATACACCTAAGAAAGCTAAGGTTAAGTTGGTGTTGTTAACTTTGAAGGGAAGGCACTCCAATGGCACCAAAATTGAATTAAACACTAGGGAGGCAATGATGTGGTGAAATGGGTAGCCTAACAGTAACCATTAGAGGATCAATTTGCTGACAAGATGAGAAATACAAATTGGGCATTAATGTAAGAAGAATCATATGAATTGGTTGAACTAGATCCTAAGATTTCAATGAAGCTCAGTGGGAGTTGGATTAGGAAAACACTCATATTTCTATGGATGCTTGATTAGTGATCATCCTCATATATATATATATATAGAGAGAAGAGAGAGAGAAAGGCCCTTTTCACTTATATGTTAGTAAGTTTCAAAGTAAAAATGCCATGCATTGTAGTTTTCATAATTTGCATCATATTTACTTTTTATGCATTGTTACTAGTTTTTACTTATATTTTACTTTTTTTTAGTACTAAGTAAATTTAATAAGTGTTTATGACTTTTATTTATGTTAATTCGAGCTTGAAACACGAGATCAAACGCAAACAGAGGTGAAACGAGCGAGCAAAAACAAAGAAAATGTGGAGCACCAATGAAGGACGTGCACACCGCCCTGATTGCATCACGTGTCGGTGCACAAGAATTAACCAGTCTTTCAAAAAATCCCTTAATTAACCTAAAAGCAAGAATTTTGTCATCAAGAGAATCAAATCTCTTAACCAACTCAATCTGGAGACTGGAATTGAGCAGTACAGTTAACACCTTCCCTAACCTTTTATTTTCTTTTGCTTTTCTTTTATGTACTGAACTTGTTTTAGATACCAAAAAAAAAAAAAAAAAGAATACTCAACATCTTTGTATCTGCCATGAAACAAATGTCAAAGGAATCAACATCCCACCATCCAATAAATTTGAAACATACCTTCCTCATTCTCTAACTTACAGGCTTCCTTTTGGATCGATCTTACATTTGCTTAGGGATCGCCATATTATATCGACAAAGAAGGACAAGATCTTAGCTATTGTCATGATTGTCCTTGTGTTTTCAAATATGGTGGCCATATAATCGTATATAGTAATGCCTTGGCTTTGTTTTAGAAGAATCAAGGAGCATGAGTGAGGGCATGATTTATTTGGTTGTTCCCCAGATTACAGGAAACCGAGATTTATCATCATGTACTTTTCTTTAAAAATAACTCAAGTTATAGAATCATCCATTCAAGGTCTAATTCAAAAATCTAGGTTTCAGTTTTGAAAATGGTTTCTGAAGCCATTTAATTAGATGAACTTCTCTTCAACTGTATAAAAAGTTAAGATTTTTAGGGAAGTGCATGTAGTTTTATACTTCATCGTATTGTATGCAATATCCCAGTTCTTCATAAATGAATTTCAATCATATATATATATATATACTGTGGAGGCTTACAATAAATAAAGAGAAGATTTTGTTTGAAATAAGTGATTTGGAAGAAATTTAAAGATTTGTTGAGTTTTTTAATCATATTAAAATGGGGAATTTGGAATCTTGATGGTGCTGTGGATAAAAAATGAATATTTGTTTCTCGTGATTGAGGGAGAATGGCAACTAGGAAAGATGTTGGGTTGTGGGAGGACCTCAGCTAACGTGGAAAAAATGGTTGAAGTCGCTTTGGACATGACCATGCTTCATATAATAATTTCTCGATAAATTAGTGATAACGGATGTATATACTCATACTATCCTACTAACATAATTTAATAATAGATAATTAGACTGCATTTTTTAAATTAAAATTTAATAACGATTGCACTTTTACAATTTAGTCTACACTATAATTAATCGTTTTCTCAATTTAATTAGTTGATCGTCCATTAATATATTTTTCAATTGAGTGCGAAAGTTCTTCTATTCATAGTTTTCACTGAATTGTTTTGCGGAATTTAATTCTGAAACCTCAATTGCTAACACTGGCTAAAATCGAGTTGTTACCAGAGGTATAAGTATAGTGTGTAATAGCAATTATGTAACTAACTTGACCTACTCGCGAGGAGACTCGAACCACCAATCTAAAGCATATTAACCACTTACCTGCAATTAATGAAGTGGTACCATACTTGCAATTATGTTGCCTATATGCCTTAGATTGGTGGTTCGAGTTCTCTCATATGTAGGTGACTTCAATAATTATATCACGCACTATATTAACACCTCTTTTTTAAATCTTATAGGTCATATCTCCACCAACCAAGACGTTTCCCATCATGAATCGTACATGGCTCTCGACGAAGATGGAAGACAAAACCCCAAACACTGGACAATACTTTAACATCTAGGGGCGAAGACAAGGGTCCGTTCTCCCCAACCCCCCCCCAAAAGGTAAAATTACTATAGAGGTCCTTTAAATTTTATAAAATCATAAATTATTATAATGATAAAATTATACTTAATTTGCCTCCTCTAAAAAAATTATTATTCATGTCTAGTCTCTAAAGTAATTTTCTAGCTTCACCTCTATTAACATCAATGGAAGGCTCAGCCAACTGCTCGGTGAACAATATTTTAAAGATTTCTCCTAAAATAATCGACCCCTCAGATAAGATGAATTATGCAGGCTTCAAGTAACTTTTCTAGCTTTACCTATATTTCCTTCAATTTTACAAAACTCTCGTCTTTTTCTCTCTTATTGGAACCCCTGAGCACTCAATAGCTATTCTTTCCTTAGCTTTTCGGTTCCCATCGTTTTCCATACTCTTCATGAGGTTTATTAATCTCTCATCAAACAATTATCATTGGCTATATTATTCTCTTTTAAAATAGAGAAATATTGCAGATTTTATTTTCCAAAAAGAATGGGACAAACTTTCCGAATCTGACAATGAGAGCTATGATTTTATTTTATTTTATTTTATTTTTATTACAGTTCTTATCAACATCTCTATATATGTTCAACAATTCTACTGATCAGTCATTTCTTCATCAGAAAATCTTGTATAATATTTTTGACGAGAGACACTTTGATGAATGGTTACATCAAAAGCTTCCAACAGAGTTCTGTTAATACAAAAACGAAACCAAATACAACTCCCCAGGAAAAGTTGAGGATCTCTGGGGCTTTCGGCATTCAACCTACCCAATTCAATCAGCAATTTGCAACATCTTGTGGGAATCAAATATTAATGTTGTTTGGTGGAGGAAAACAACTTGTCATCCATGAAGCAAGAGTATGATCTTATAATCGATATCGGATTTGACTTCAACATTAAAAAAAATATATATGTTTTATATGTGATTATGTAAAAATAGTGATGCAGTAAAATTAAATATTGTAGCGCGAGATAAAAAAAATTGAGTTAAAGGCACCGCACTATCCATCTAAACTTGCACATTTATAGAATTCCAGCAAGATGAATTGCTATAGGAAATTTTGAAAATCTCATACCCAAGCCTCTAGCTCAAAAACCCTTTCACTAATAAAAAATAACAAAATTTAATTTTTTTATATAATTTATAATTAAATTTAAGTAAAACTATTGTGTTATTATTAAATAGTAATTACAAATTACCTTGTTTAAGTTTTGGGTGAGTAAAGCAGGCCTTGGGCAGCTCTGTCTTACACAGGTATTCTGATCAATTTTTCTGAAGAAATATACTCTTAATCTACATAAACCAAGAGTTTAGATAATACAGACTTTTTAACTTGCTTTTAAAATTATTTAATTGAAAATTCAAAAATAAAATAATTAATTGAAAAAAATAAATATAAAAACATTCTTTTCTTCAATATGAAGAGAATAGTAATGCAACCAAGAGTGAAGATCTTTTTTCCCTACAAAATGACACATTTATTCCTTAAATACTTTCAGTATATTTAATTTAAAGCCATACTTTATAAGTTTATATATATATATATATATATATATTCTATATATACATACATTGCAGACAACAATCAGACAAAGATGCCCATTAAATTTGAAGCTTGGGACCTTTTTGTTAGACTGGAATTTTATTCTTAACTCAGTGGCACTTAAAACCCCTTTTAATGGCTTTGCCATGTTTATATTAATCCTTCTATTCCTTGGCATTCCTTTCTCCACGTACTGGATTTGACTATCAAAAGATTCATGGGGCCATTACATGATTTGGGTTTCTACTCTTTTATTTTACTCAAATTTAGTATATACGTAGCTGTAATATGGAAATTTACCAGGATAGATGTTATACATGACAAAAGTTAACTATATTTTATCCGACATTGATCATCATCCTCAACTCTATTTTCGTATTAAACTTCAAATTCTATTTAGAAAGAAAAAAAGGGATTAGATATAAATGGAAAGGCCTTGGGACAAAGATATTAACTAAATGATCCATGGCATTTAATTCATCCATGGCAACTTTGTTGTTTTCCCATTTTGATTAATAACACCATGAAGGAAGAGACAAGAAGAGCTTTTATGGCAAAATTTCACATTTTAAAAAGTGAAATCACCATCACACTTATTCCCACACTTTTAACTACAAATAGAAAAAATGCTTCCCCCCCTCCCCCTCTCCCTCTGCCACTGTCATTTGTACTTCCAATTACTTCCCTTGCAATTCACTCCTTTATTCCTTCTACCTCACCTTAAGTACCAATAAAATTGCATGAAGCAATCCAAATCATAAGCTAAGAATACAAATCCCTCAAGGGTGTTTCTGACATTTTCATTTGTATTGCCACAAAGTTTGGTTCACTTTGCCAAATGAAAATTAAAATGTAATGAAATGTGTCATTTTCCTTTTTCTTTTTCTTTTTTTTTTTTTTTACCTTTAATAACAGGAAAATAAGACATGAATCTTCCTTTGCTCTTTGAGGTTGAATTCATGAAAATCAAAAGCCTATTGCTATGATTTTGTTTTTTAGGGTTTTAGACTATACACCTAAGCCCTCCCTCCTTTCCATCATGAAGTGATGAACCAGTAAAACAACCACAAGGAAACTAGAATCTGCCTTTTGAATCAATTATGACAAAAATACCCTGACTTTCTATTCATAACAAAGCTCTTTATACTTGTATAATCACCATGTCTACCACTATCTTATACTTTAAACATTACAAGAGGAAAGAACTAAATTCATGTAAAGAAAGAATAACAAAGTAGATGAATATGTTCTAAAATCATACCAGTAATTCATGTACAAAGAAATTAACATGGATTCCTTTTGTATATATATAAAAAATTGTGGCATGAAATTAAGTTTTGATTGAGTTTAAATGAATCATGATTTATAGTATGACACGTTTTGATTATACTTTAACATGTTGATATTAGTTTGGAGTTTGATATAAGAGAGTTAAGAAAACATTTTATTATATGAATTAAAAAAGCTGAATTTAAGGTTTTAAATAATCAAAATTAGCAACTTGGACACATTTTAATTAAACCTTAAGGCCATTTTGGGGAATAGGTTAAAGGAAACTTTTTGGTCAAGCTTCTGCTTGAAGAACAGATGATGTTTCCTCTCTTTATTATAAATCTGACAAAGCAAACCAAGGGAGCATATATAAAGAGGTTGAATTCCAAGGTTGTCATAAAAAAAGAAAAAAAAAAAAAGAAAAACAAGAAACCAAAAGCAATACATTCTTGTTTATCACTGGTTTTAACCATGATTTCCCTGGCAGATGTTTATCATGTTATAGCAGCCACCGTGCCTTTATACTTTGCCATGATTTTAGCCTACGTATCGGTGAAATGGTGGAAGCTGTTCACACCGGAACAATGCGCAGGCATCAACAAGTTCGTGGCTAAATTCTCAATCCCACTCTTGTCTTTCCAAGTCATCTCCGAAAACAACCCTTACAAGATGAACCTCAAACTCATACTTGCCGATTTCTTGCAAAAACTATTGGCTTTCCTTGTCTTGTTTGCCCTCACTAAGCTCAGTTCCCGGGGTGGTTTATCGTCCATCATAACCGGTCTCTCTTTATCTACCATGCCTAACACTTTAATCCTCGGAATCCCACTGTTGAGGGCTATGTATGGAGATAAATCAGCCACTCTTTTGGCTCAGATTGTCGTTCTACAAAGCTTAATTTGGTATAATTTACTCTTGTTTTTGTTTGAGCTAAACGCCACCAAAGCTGCCTCTGAGACCACTGTTGCAGTTTCACAAGCCTCAGGTACTTCCTGTCAATTCAATGTTTTGATTAATTTCATAAACATCCATTTTTTATTTTGTTTATCATATAAAATCAATGGTTGATTGAATTTCAAGTTACTTTCAGTCAACTTTAGTAGTAAAAGATAAATCAGGTGGGTCCAAATTTCTTATGGGATTTCCTCTCTATCTCTGTTTTATAATCAAGTTTCTGTACTCTCTCTTTTTCTTTCTTCTTTTCTATACATTTTTTTTTCTGTTCAATTTCATCATTCCTCTTGCACGTGTAGCAAGTAAGATCTTCATATCGGGCTAGCATAGCCAACTAGAAATATAATATTTGTAGCATAGAATAATGCATTCAAATCATGATTTAGAGGTTGATTTCTCAATTATTTCTGAAAATAAAAAGGGGACGAAGAGGCCCACGAAGAAGCACAAGGGAAAGAGGGAGGCGAAGAGACACAAACGAGAGCAAGGAAATCCAAGACAATGCTGATTTTCTTGACAGTGGGGAAGAAGCTAATGGCGAATCCCAATACCCATGCTACCTTACTTGGTCTTATTTGGGCAAGCATTCAATTCAGGTTAGCTTTTAAAAGCCTAAATATATATGATTTTTTTCATCTTGTGCATAAATTTTTGTTCAATTTTCTGTAATGGGGCTGAAATCTGTTGAAGGTGGAACATTAAATTCCCCGCCATTGTTGAAAAATCAATAGCAATATTATCCAGTGGAGGACTTGGTATGGCAATGTTCAGCTTAGGTATGAATCATTCAGTTTCCACTCTCTCTACAATATCATCCCCAATTGCTATAAACACCATACAGAGCAAAATTTATTTTTCTTAATAGGTCTATTCATGGCATCACGGCCAAGCATAATAGCTTGTGGTATACGAATGGCGGCAGTAGCCATGATCATGAAATTCATTGCTGGTCCAGCTCTAATGGCGGCCGCCTCCACCACTCTCGGACTTAAAGGCAAATTATTGAGAGTAGCAATTGTACAGGTTAGTATTCGTAATGTCTGCAATCACTATAGATTTATCCGTGACCGTAAATTAAATCCTGTAAACAATCTACAATATTTACAGGCTGCTCTCCCACAAGGAATCGTTCCATTTGTTTTCGCCAAAGAGTACAATGTTCATCCTGATATATTAAGCACAGGGTAATCATCATTAACTGTTCTTAAAAGTTTTTTTCTTTTTCTAATTTGAATCCATTGAGTAATGAGGTTTGATTTGGTGTTTGTTTCAGGGTAATCTTTGGTATGCTTATTGCCTTACCTGTTGCATTGGTCTACTATCTTCTTTTAGCATTGTGAAAATGTTTTCCTGGAAAATACTGCAAATTTTCTTTCCAGAAGTAGTAACCTGCCATCAATTTCTGGGAAACTTCATAGATGGACATCATATATTTATAGATGTCCAATTCAGTTTTCTGGAAAATTCTTTGACATTATTGATTGTTTCCTGGGAAAAAAGAAAGAGAAACTATATTTATACAAGTTATTACATTTAATAGAACAGAGAACTAAACTGTTGATTGTGTGAAATATATTCTCGTATTTATTCTTTAATTTTTTTTCAAGGTTTTGAATAGATTACTCTTATTCCCAGAAATAATAATCCAATCTCCAAAGAAAATTCTTAAATATGCCCACAAATTGTGCATAAAATCATGTGGCCTACTCATCTCCAAGCATGTGAATGCTAAAAGCATCAGACATTTATGTCTTCTTTTTGGGTTTCGGAATATATTCATCAAACAACTATCATTCATGTCTCACCATCTGGGTTTGGGTTTGGGTTGGGGTTGATCCTAGTGCCTTAAACATGATTAGAATACATGGAATGCTATGTCCACTCCACTGATGATGAATTTTTAGAGCATCAATAATTGGCCCCGTCTTACCATTTGTGCTCTTTCCCACGGTTTCTCATTATCCAAATTCCAATTTGTGAAAAGAGAGATTGGAAATTACAACTTTTCCCAAGTGAAATAAACATAACTCAAAAAGAAAAGCTGTATCTTTAATATAAACAGGCCAACTAAAAAACATATAGGGAATGTTTGATAATTATTAGTACAGAAACTTTATCCATAAACTCTTGCAACATGATATTAAAAAAAAAACTATAAGCAAAATGGAGAATAAACATAAACCAAACTTTATTAATACTATTCGGACACGATGGTCCTATGTTAACGGAACCTCGTTCAGAATATAATATTATTCCGTTAATTAAATCAACCAACCCAATAATATATTTCTATCGACTGAAGCTCAAAAATCTCTTTACAAATAAAGATTAGACGGCTCCAGTAGATCTGCCATACACCCAAGATTACTCTCAACACCACACAAGAGTTCTTCAATACTTACATAAGAATATGACAATCTCAACACAAAGAAATAAAGAAAAGTTGGTAACAAATACTTAAAGCAAATTTAATCGATTAGGGAATGAAACTACCCTTGACATTTTAACAAAACTTATACAATAGATGCGACAATTTCCTTTAAAATCAAACAATAAATAACAGCACAAACACAACAAAAAAAATAATCCTTAGAGGAAAAAGTACCAAAATGGCAAATCAATCAATCAACTGCCAAATCAAAACAACCAACATCATCTCAGTCAAACATAATGCAGAAATTAAAAATCAATACTCAAAAAAAAAAAAAAGAAAACTAAATTCATAGCATAGGAGCAAGCAACGAACAGCCGCAACCAAACAGCAACAGAACTACAAGCCAATAGGCATTTGTGGCAACACATGTCATGCACGTATTTGTGATGTCACATCTGAGATATGGCATAGTAGTAGCTCATTTTAAACAGCTATTGTGCATTTGTGTATGCATGCTTGTTAAAATGCTAACTAGGGCAAAATTCGCGGCAAATGCTGCTTAAAAATGACTTTATTACAATTTAGTTATTGAATTATACTCATTTTTTTATTTTAGTATTAAAATTTTCTTTATTTTATTCTAGTATCTAAACCTTACACTGTTACATTTTGTTCTCTAACAACTAACAACTAACAACATTAAAAAAAATTAGTTAATCAAAATGCGTCACACCACTGATACCATGGCATGTTGATTAGTAATGTGACAAACTGGCTAATAATATGGCACGCTGATCAAGTTATTGACATTGACCTATATTAACTAATAAAAAATTATTAAATATATTTTAAAATAGTGAAAATTAAAAAATATTTAGAAAATTTTAAAATATAATTTTCTAAGTAAATAGCCGGAGTATATTAATTATTAAAAAAGCAATCCAACAGCCGTAATAAATGGAAATTAAAGAACCTCCTAAACATTCAAAACTCATTTACTAAAAATAGTAACTTTACTTTACTCTGTCATTTGAAATGACACAACACAATCAAAAGTATTCTCAAATATTTCCTTTCCACCAAAATCAAACCCTCATTGCTCTTGGAATTGGAAATGTTCTATGGTGGCCTGAATATCATCACTTCCTATTTTCTCCTCCTGACTCTTGCTTACCTTCACTACTATTTTCCACGATCGGTGTCCAACCCAACAATATCCTGAACCCGATTCTCGTTTCACAGTCTAGAGCTACTCCCCCGAATCGTTCCCCATCGATCTTTCTCCACTCCTCCTCTGCAAAATTCGGCACCCCGTCAAAAAGGTAAGTGTTCCTTTCTCCCCTTAATCCTTCAGTGGTCAAAAGATAAGCCACTCGGTTCCCCTACCTCTGAATATGTAAGAATACGCTGTTTTTAAATTCCTTCCTCGAGGGGTTTAAATTTTTTTATCACCGTAAGAGAATCGCCTTCGATCACCACATCCTGAAACCCCAAATCAATGCCCAATCAAACTACCTAGCGACATGCAATAGCTTCCGCAGCAAACCCCGTTGGTTGTGGTTGTTAATGATTGTTGTTGACCCCAGAACAAACCCCCTTTGATTTCTAATAACTATCCCAGAACATGATTTCAAGGAATAAACTTGAAAAGCCCCATCAAAAATTATCTTTATAAAAGCGCTCTCGAGAGGCCTCCATCTTTCAATCTCAACTCTGCTAACAGGTAACATTTTGTTTAGGACATCTAATTCCTCTAATTAAGCTTGAATCCTTTCTACTATTGCTTGAGTCTGATTTTTAATCCCATCATGCATAGATTTATTTCTTTCAATCCATAACACCCAAAGTGTACATCCCACCATCCTGCAAATCTAGTTAAATGAGGCAGAAAATAAATTATTAAGCCAATATTGGAAAATAAGATCAGTGAACTCCATATGCCAGTAAATATTTAATTTGTTCCACACTTCTGTTGTAGTGATACAATCTCGGAACGAATGCTCAAGAGTTTTCGGACAATTCAGACATCTCGGGCAGACCAGTGACCTCACCAATCTTCTATTGTAGAGGTTGTAGAAATTAGGAATGTAGTTTCGAAAAATCCTCCAGAATGTAAACTTTTATCTTCTTCAGCAAATTAAGTATTCATATCTTCTTGAAAAAAATTTATAATTAATTTGATTCCTGTAAGGCATAGATAAGAATGTATTTTGTAGAAGAATGTTGTACCCACTACGAACCCAGTATACTCTAGACGTCAAACCTTTGTGCTAAAGGAATACTCAATTTTAAAATATAGTTAAAAATATTAAAAAGTTGCAAAGATTCTTAAATTTGAAAAAAAAAAAAAATGTTAAAATTATAAAAATTGTAAATTTTTTAATAATTTAAAAATATTAAAAAATTTATAATTTTTTTAAATATTAAATTTAAATATTTTTATAATTTTTAAATATTTTTAATAATTTTTTTGACGGGTCAACATCAATCAATGTGGGTCAATGTCAGTTAACTTGATCAATATACCACATCATCAATCAACTTACCATATTAGTGGTCAACCTATTATTAGTGGGTTTTTTTAATGTCGTTAGTTGTCATATACTGAAAAGAATAATGGCGCAAAGTTCAAGTACAAAATGAGTAAAAAAAAGTTTTAAGTACTAAAGTGAGAAAACTAGTACAATTTAAGGGCTAAATTGTGAATAAAACAAAAAAAAATCAAGAAATTAACCTTTTTTTACATTATTTAAGAAAATAGATCGTTTTTGTTGATTAGGCCGTTGAAGGGCAAAAACGTGCCTTGTAGGGGACACTTTTTTTAAAAATATTTTATACAATACATGCTTTTGTTTGACATATCTATTTTTAGCTAGATAGTTAAATGTTAATATTCTCATCCATCTATGTTTGAATCCTCTCCCAAGCATTTTATTATTATTTTAATTTGCTTGCAAGCTTTTATATTTTAATTTTAATTAATAAACAAGATGTTTTCAAGTTTATTTTATTTTATATTTTTAATTAATAACTTTTTTATTTATATAAAAAAATAATAAATATGTAGATATATAATTAAAAATATATTTATTATTTATTATTATGTTAAAAATATTTTAATTTTTTAAAAATATTAAGTAATTTTTTATGTATTTTTCTTTATATATAATTTTTTATATGTCAATTTTTTTTCACCTACATTAAAATTTATATTATAAAATCATATAATTATTTTAAATGCCATTGTTTTTAGAAAATATGATTTTTATATGTGAAATATTTATTTTTTCCCATCCATATGTGGCAAATTTTAGCATTATATATATTGCATGTGTAGTTGAAATAATTATTTAAAATATTTCACATATAAAAATAATAGTATTTTTTAGAATTTAAAATTTATCATAGATAAAAATTATGCGAGGATCAAAATTCAATTTTAGGCATATGAATGTGATGAGTTTAGTTTTCTTCAAGACCCAATTACTCGCTCTATATCCAAACAAATTAGAGGCTAATTGAATGTTTTAAAAAAATTAACATGATAATATATAAAATATATGTAAGGTGCGAGTTCTTGATCATGGCTTTGTTCAACCTTAATGATTTATCTGAATATTTGGTTAATGTGATACAAAGTGGAAGATGATTGGTTAGGAGGCTTGAGGAGTTTTAAAAATATTTTTAGTTCAGGATAATGTTTATGCATGCTTTATAAAAGCATGATAAATACAAACTACTTTAATTTCCAATGATTCTCATATTTCATACACTATACTTCACTTTTAGATTCCCACTTCTTTACTATTCACGTCAATTTACTTACTGTTTTTTCATTGTTTTTCTCTTCTTCTTCCTCTTCATTCCACATCTAATTGTTTTTCTCTTCTTCTTTCTCTCCATTCCACATCTAATATGTATATACATATAAAATAATAATTAAATTTAATATATATATATATATATACACAAAATTTATTCAATACTAAATTAAAATCAACATTACATTTTCCTTCACAAATGAAACATGAATATGAGAATATTTCTAAGTGATGTATCACCAATCTAATTAAAAATTTGACTAAGGCAATTGCGGCTATCAATTTATAATATAGCTACGGTGAGCAAAAATATCGTTCCCTCGAGGACGACTACAAGTACTAGTAATTACCGTCTTTCTATTATTTAACTGAATCATTCGACTGATCAATTAAAAACTAGAATTAACTAATTTAATTAACTAACGAACACGGTAAAGAACAAATCACGAAAATAATCGAGTAACAACTAAGAAGCGAAACAATACCCAGGAAAGAATCTGCCTAGATTTCATTTATCACTACCAATCTAAATTACGCAATTTCTTTACTTAGTGTATTAATTCATAAAAATCCCTAAATTATACTAATATCCCTTTCGAGCAATGTTGATTAATTGAAATTTCTTTCTAATTCAAATCCTTATTATTGCATTAATTCGCACTATGGATTCTTCTATTAGATCTGACTCTAATCCAGTAGATTTATATCGTCTTATTTCTAAGATTGCATGCAACTCTACCCAACTATGCAAGATCTACTCTTAAACAAGGTCTATTCAACCATCGACTTAAATACATCGAACATGGATCAATAATTTAAAAATATCAAACCAAGAATTAAGCACACATAATTGAGAATAAGAAGCTAAGTATTTATTGCATAAAATAAAAATCAAACGACAAAATCCATCATAAGGTTCATCTCTCTAGGTATTTAGAAAATTAGTTCATACTTGAAAATAAAGACATCTAAGAGACAGTATAATCAAAAGAAACAAAGAAACTCATCATAACTTTCTAAGAAATCAACTGCGAATCTTCAATCTTGACGGAAATCTGCTTCAAAGTCAGCTTCAATGGTGTTTTTTGAGTTGTTTTCTTGAATATTTTATGACGGCTTCATCCTATCTTTCTTATTTTTGTCATATATACGTCTTAAAATACCCGAAAAACCTAAAAATCATGATTTTCTGTAGTTCGGTATGTAATCCCGTGAAATCGACACGGCCTACCACACGCCCGTGTGGCTCCTGTAGCTTGCTCCGACACTCCGATTTTCACTCATTTTGCTCTCAAGTGCTCTATTGAACATTAAAACATGAATTTAAAGGATTGTGAGCACAATATTCACAATTAACATCAAGTAATCACTCAAAAGTGTGTTAAGAACGAGGTTAAAACATGTTACTTTTAGCACTTATCAAATATCCCCACACTTAAGCATTTGCTTATCCTCAAGCAAAATTCTCAACTCACATTAAAGTTAACTTCCCTCGATTTATTGTTTTCATCAACAATGTCTTAGGATAATCTACAAATAATCATGTATTGTAAATTCAAACTAAAATGCCACTAAAGAATACTAACAATTAGAGCTGTACATGGGCCGGGCGGCCTGACCCGACCCGTAGGCCCGCCCGAAATGTGGGAGGGTTTGGGCAAAAATATAGGCCCGAAAAATGGGCTTGGACAAAAAATTAAGGCCCGTTTAAAAAATGGGCAGGGCTCGGGTAAGAAATTTTTGGCCCGAGCCCGGCCCGGCCCAGCCCGAATTCACTAAAGGACAAAAAAATTTATTTTTTTAAATATTTTTTTATTGTTTTTCTCCCTATTTTGCTACCATTTTACTATTATGTTGCTATTATTTTGTTGTTATTGTTTAGATATTGTATAAAACTTATTTTATTGTTAATTTTGTTATTATTTTAAAGACATCTGTTAATTTTGTTATTATTTTAGAGACATTTGCTTGTTAAGTTACATCTATTTTAGTGTTATTTAAGTCTACATATTTTTTAAAATTTATTTTCAATTTGTTGAAAAATATTTATTTTAATTTTTTTAGTATTTTTGATGTATTATATATATTTAAAATTTATATAAAATAATATAAAAAATTAATACGGGCGGGCCGGGCCCGGGTTTTAGCATTTTTATATGGGCCGGGCTTGGACAAAATTTTAGGCCCATTTTTTGGGCCCGGCCCAGCCCGAGCCCAATGAACGGGCCTAAATTTTTACTTGGACCCGGCCCGACCCGACCTATGTACACCTCTACTAACAATCAAAGCAAAAATATTTAAGGCTTAAAAACATTAGGCATCTCATGTGTCTCAATAATTACTTGAAATTCAAACTCAATAAGAATTAACATCCTTACTAAGGTTCACTCAAACATTCAATGTGTTTAAGGTTCGAGTAATGTGCATTCAACAGTCAAAAAAGAAATGATATTACCATAGGCTTGCTTGAAAATATAATCTCCACCACTATATATTAAGAGATGACATATCAATCAAGAAGTCTTTATAAGGTTGTAATGAGGCTTAGGATAAGAGTGTGGAACAGGTCAGAAGAGTTGGTTACAATCGAGAGTCGAGTTGATAAGTTACCAAACCAAAAAAAAAAAGTTGTTGAATTAAAAGAATTTACATAAATAAGAAATAAAAAGTGAGTATGAGCTTTTATACAAAATATGAAACTAACGATTCAAGCTTTATTTTTTTATATTTTTTTCATTTAATTTTTTAATTTTTTTATTGAGAACAAAGTAAAATTCAACAATATAAAAGATAAAATATAGTCAAGCAACTAACTAAATATAATCTCTACAAAAAGGGAGTCAATAAAAATTAAAAAGTCTATAATGAACCTTGTCCAATACAAATTGAAAAGTCCCAAAACCAACACATGTGTGGAAAAAGGGGACCCCCAGATAATTTCCTAAGTCATTCGCTTTTGTGAAATCCAGAATATTGCAAAGAAGAATTGAGACGTCGTTTGAAACATTGTTCGACAAGAATACCTGAGTTTTCTAACGATTCACATGATGTCTAGAGAAATGACAGAAGGAATTAAGAACACGTTGAAGGCACTCCACGTTCTTCCTGTTAGCTCTACAGAAAAGCATAAGGTCATCGATGAAAAATAAATGGGATATACCAGGCCCTCGATGAGATAAAAGAAAAGGTTCCCATCTATCTTCCTCAATTGCAACTTCAATCATGTGACCAAGACACTCCATTCCCAGAACAAAAAGATACGGGGATAAGGGGTCTTGATACGATCTCGCCTCGGGAATGATTCGAGTTGTAGTTGTTGGCCGATCGTAAAATCTGAGAAGTATCGTTTTTACTTGTTGTTTGAGTATATTCGGCTAAGTATGTAGTTGGGTAACAAAATAATTTTAAAAAGGGCTAAGTTTAAGTTATTTAAGGTTTGGTTATCAAAGAAATAAACTAGATAGGTGATAATTTGAATGGGATGGAAAACGAACTTAAGGATCAAGAACGAACCAACACTATATGTGAGTGCTGACCCAGGACTTATATGACCTTAAGGTGGACCTTGACCCGTTACTTAGGAAGGTAGGAACCAAAGGTATAATTTTGGCCAATCTCGATGGCATCGAGTTGTGTCGTAACATGATGCGGTCGAGATCGCATCAGGTGCCCTTGTCTTACCTCTCTTGTCAGATTGAAACTATCAATGTCCCATTCCAAAGCAACTGCATGGATGATGAAGTCATGCAATTTATTATTGTACAAATAAGGGTAATCGATAAACATGTTTCATGCAAAGTGTCTTCTAAGAAATCCCATCTAATCATATCATATGCCTTTTTTAAATCTACCTTTATTGCCAACAATCCCTTCTTACTCTGGTTTTCATTGTATGAATTGCTTCCTGTGCGATTATAATATTGTCTGAGATATTTTGTGAAGATATAAAACTCGATTGATTTTGCTTTACCATAGTTTGCATCACTTGTCGAAGCCAAATGACAATTGTATTTGTAATCACCTTATACAAAACATTGCATAAGTTGATTGGTCTGTATTGTTGGATGGATTCTGCATCAAATTTCTTTGAAATAAGTACCAAAAGTGTATGATTAATGTTGGGATCAAATTGTTGCCCCATAAAAACATCCCGGCCGTACGATCCTATACACGCTATTCCCTACAATTTCCCGATTGGCCTGAAAAATTTTGCAGGAAACCCATGGATTCCCGACGCTTTTAGAGGCGCCATATTGAACATCAAGTTTATAACTTCATCGATACCTCTGACTCAAAAATTGAGATAAGCGAAGGCGCAATCTTTGGAAAACGTCCCTTAACAGGGAACTCCCCACTCACATACTTATCCACATAATACAACCTTATAAGAAATTCAACCGCGTGATTCTTCGAGGTCTACTTATCATAGCACCATCCCGACCTCTAAATCGAATTAACTTAAAAATTGGGAACAACTTAAACTTGTTAATTTCCAGTATTCAACAGTATCCATGATAAATGAAGAGGTTGGTTTCTTTACGAAGATGCATCGTTAATTGAACAAGTATATTTAAATTTCTCTTACATTTTGGCCATGAAAATTATTTCATAATCTCGACAAAACAAGTTTCTCAATCTCAGCATAATGCTTTTTCTTTATATAAAAACTGCACTGCACATACCATTCCATAGATTCTTGAAGGCCTAAAACAATTATATAAACAAATAATCAATATATACTTTCAGATCATAGTATTTAAGAGAAGAAAATAAACCTCTGTCTCTCCCCATCTCCAATTCTTCCTGCACAATTTACATCAATTCATAAGATTCAACCAATAAAACCCACTGATTATTAAAAACTTTTTTCTTTAACACGTGTTGATTTTGTAAAATACTTATCATATATTGATATTTCTTAACACATGTACCTAAGTCATTTATAAATTAAAATAATTTTGTTGTCAATCAACATTAGTTTTATTAAATTAGTTTGTTGATTTATCTTATTAAACCTTTAACGAATAATTTAGTTTTAAGTGCTCTTTTATTAGATATTAATTAATTAATTACTTTTTACATAAAAACTGTTCCCAGCTTATCTTTATTAACAACATCATTCTTTTTAATCTATTTACTTGAAATTGGATGAACTCTGTTCACTGTTTTAAAGTTATTTGGAAAACAATTTTATTTGGTTATTAAATGCTTAAAAATTGATAAGTTGATATCTGAACTAATTGGATATTTTATTTTGATTTATCATCCAATATTACAAGTCACATCATATTTTTATTAATATTACTAATACCATGCACCTTCCATTACTAAATCAATTTTAATTAACATTTTAATCCACACAGCCCATAAAAACTAAAAATTTCACTTCAACTGACCCTTGAAAATATTTTTTAATTTTTTCACTAACAATGAAATTCATAAAAATTCATGAACAGATGTTAAAGTTTATGTTTTCACTCACAGAAAGGCATCCCTTAACCTAGTCTAAATTAAATATCATACCACTCAATCAAATGCATACTTGTATTAAATATTTACTATATTTAATACTTAATTACTAGTTAAATTACCATCTAGTTCAACAACTAATCAAACTAAATGAACCGGCAAGCAAAGGCTTCACCGGCTTCTCCTCCTATCCGAATTTGTAAACATAATTCAACATTTTAAAGGTACAAGGTAGAGTTACAGCAGCGATTGGACTTGTTAACTGAAGCTCCATTGTTACAAACTGAAGAAAATTGAGAAATTTCCAGGCAGAATCTGAAATTGGGGGATGAAATTGAACCAAGTATAACAATAATTTGACCAAAAGATTGTTTAAGTTTCAAGCCAAGTCAAGGTTCCCATAATAAGATATTTGCTTGGCAATTCCCCAGCTGATGGTGCAAGGTATGTGATTTTCTTCCTGCAATCCACAAAATTGTGAATAACAACTGTAAAAGAAATTGGAGTTAAAAACTGATCATCAAAGCTCAGGATTCCAACCTCTGAATATCAATGTCAGTGATGTAAATAAAGCCCGCTACATTACTGCAAACAGAAAGCAAGCCAATTGTTAGTAGGTTGCTCAATGCGTAAACTCATAGTCATATAAGCTAGTAGTGTGCTGTACACATCACAAAATGGTACCTAAGTTAATAGGACTTGGGGGCATGTTCAATTTTTCTCAAAGATATGGAAGGTCCTTGGAGAATCATAACCCCATGTTCATGAGCAAACATGCGTTGAACAAGGGTGTTTCAAGAGAAATGAAACGTCAGAATAACATGGAAAGAAACCGAGGTTAGATTTGCATAACAAGTTGATGGTAGTGATTGTGGTAGCAGTCAATTTGAACACTCAAAAACGGTATAAACCTTAGTAATTATTCCCAATGACTGAAGACTAGAAATTTATAAAATTGCTAAGGAGATGCTTTATGTACTTGCGCTGTAAGAATGTGGTCTTTCTCAGACATTTAAGATGGGAGCCTTGTTGACTTACATGGGATAGATCTAAAATATCACTTGTGCTTCCTAGTAAGACATTCAAGAAAGAACAACAAACCTAGACAAAATTTGATCAGGCTCCTTGGCATATGAAACAGCAAGAACCATATGAAGCAAATCCCGGTCAATATTCACAGGTGTTACTCTTAGTGGGTTAGCAATAGGATCTGCACCAATTGGTAAAGCCGATCTTGGTGCCTGTGGACCACCGCCAATTCGATAGACAAGCAGATCACTGAAGTTTGCAATATTAGAATGTGGGGAAAGATCATTTGCAAGGCCGTAGAAGTACTCCTGGTAGAATTGGCAGCATGTATGTGCTATGTCAGAAGGATGAAAATAAAATGCAAAGTTTACGAAATCAAGAGGAATGCTTTCTAAATAAAGGAGCAAGTTATAGAAAATAGAAAGAAACTAGCTTTTCAAGGCATCAATGAATTGGAATATCACGATGCAATCAAAACGAAGTATATATTTGGTCCCCTAAACGCAAGAAGACCCTTGAAACAAAAACTATTATCCATTACCTTGTGATGTCAACAAAAATCAAAGTTGTCATTTATCATTCTTCATGCTTACTATTATTTTCTCAATAGAAAAGGTATGTCACAACTCACAATAATGGATTTCTGGTGAAACAAGCACCAAAGGAAACTACAAGAAAATAATGAAAGAATCTATCCACAGATTGTAAATGTTGCATTTACCCTTATCCTGTAAACCCTAGACTTCTGACGATATTTTGCATTTCTTGATACAACACCGCCAGACTTCTGAAGCTTCACAACATCCACATTAGGCTTACTTTTTGCTACAGCCTTAAGCATGCTGAAAAGTTTTTCCTGCAAAGAGATTAGATAGATTACTTCATAAACAAATACAACTAGGAAACAAGAAATATCATATATTATTAATTTAGAAATGATTCCGGAAGCAATGATAGCATTTGGACTGAAGGCTACGAGTTGGAAGTCTAAAGCAAAACATAACCATAAAAGAAAAGATAATATCAAAACAATGCTTCAAGAAGTGCTCAGTTTGAACAAATAGAAAGGATAAAGTTGTTGATTACCTGACCCAAAACCAAGACAACATTGGCCTTGAATGCATCAATTGCATGGAGAAGCAACTGCAGTAAGATATGTTACATCAACATCATTCCGAAACACCAAAAAGAAAGGATAGAGACAATAATACTTCTTACATCAATGCAAGAAACAGTCACTTTATCAGCATTTACATCGTTATAAGGTTTAGACTTCATTACCTCGTAGCCAGTACCTTCTATCCAACCCATAGTATTGATAACCATGCCTGCAGCTCGAGACTCAGCATTACGAGCAAATTGAGTCTCCAGCATTTGAGCCAGCTCATTCACGAGTGTCTTATACAAATCTACGTTATTACTGCAGAATAGCAAGATCCATGAATATCATAATTAGTAATGAAAATTGAATCTAACAAAAAGCATTGGGGCAGACAAATTTTCTCATATGTATCAATCAGGCCATCTTTTAGCCAAAGAAAGTATACTACAACAAGAAAACATAAAAATTACTTACCTAGGAGTTGTATGGCCGTAAAAATAAACAAGAGGCATCTCAAGAGGAATTCCTTCCACAGGATCAATGGGCAGTTCAATAGGTGTAGCAGCAATACATCCAGGAACTGTTATAGACCCTTGGCCTATATCTAAATCCACAAAGGTAGGTTTCCAACCTTGTTTAGCGGCCCAACTAAGAAGCATCCTTGATAAGGTGCTCTTCCCAGAATCAGTAGGCCCCACAACAATCACTCTGGGTCCCTGGACCACCAAAAAGATCACATTGAGATAAAAACAAGGTTGCGCATGAGTGTTATCAGGAGCAGTAAATAACATAGAGTTGGCAAAGCAGAAGAGAAATAAAGGAACCAAAATAAATCCTGCAGTGGTATTATAAATGCCATAAATGGATGGTAAGTGCAATATAACAATAGTAGCTATAAGCTAAAGCCCGAGTTGTCTTAACTTAAAACCAAATCTCATACTTGTTTAAAGCCTACATCCCTGGACCCTTCATTTTCTCTAAACACCCATGTCTTACAACTATATTTGAAGCATCATCGGACATGGGTGCTAGATATGGATCCTCCAAATATATAAAAAATTAAAAAGGAAAAAAAAAAAAAAGACATACCTGTATCAAGAATATAGCCGTATCCAACACTCACTCTCAACCCTAGACTATTCATTGCATGTACCCTGTTATAAGAAAGAAATGATAAAATACCTGGGATGCCTCAGAGTCATTTGGTGACAAAGCTTTAGCACGGCTTCTTCGTCCTTCGAGTACAGCATGTACATTCACGTAACTGACCATAGGTGTCTGCAAATCAACCATTGCAACAGCATCAGCAAAGACTATGTACAATTTGAGAACTGCCATTCATTTTACATTACAAATAAAACATCTATATATATCTATACACAAACTCAAGATTCTAACTTTTAAAGAAATAGTTACCTCATCTGCCGTATAATCAGTTTCAGTAGCACCATCCATCTCAATTGTAGCACCATACCAAGTGAAAACCTATAAATGAACAAATTCTCTTTAACACCACATGGTATAGACATATCAGCAATGCATGAAAAGAAGCAACATGTTGTAACATAATGGATAAAGCAATTGACAACCAGAAACGCATCAAATAAAGATTACAAATCAAAGAAAGTACATCAAGTTTTACTTAAATTCCTTCTTAATGAAATTATTTGCAGAAAATCATCCTTTCAATAAAACCCCATCATCACTGACAAAATTTGACAAATTTCAAACTTCCATATAAGATTGCATACAAAAAATCTAAGAACATATAAATATTCCTTCTTTCTTTTCAAGGCAAAAGAATCTTCTAAACTTACAGCGAATTTGAGGCGAGGGGCGAAAGTGAGCCACATCTCAGGGGCCAATTCGGACCCGAAAATCTCGGCTGAGCCGTTAAGTAATCGGAGTTTAAGCGGCGTTTCATTACCCACCTCGATTCTCAGCTCGCTTTCTCTCTCTAACTTCACTTGCTTTATAGTCGACGCCGACGCGGAGCCACCAATCGCCAGCGGCGCCGTCATGGTCGTTGCACCTCCGTAGGACATGGTTTGCGGGCAGAGTTAATTATGGGATTGCCGGACCTTTTTATAATTGGGGGGTTTATATAGGGTTTTAATGACCCGAACCGTTTGAAGAGTTGGGAAGTTAAAACGCCATTTGGGCACCTTAGTACCTTACTTGCATTGAGAGAAGGGAGAAAGGTCGGAATTATTATTACTATAATCTACTTTCATTTTTCTATTATCTATTTAAGTCCTTTTATATAAATTTGTCAATTGAGTCTTGGTAATACAGGAGAATATGAGTTTAAATGCATATAAAATAATTTAAATTTATATGAAATGACCAATTTTTTCTAAAGAAAATTGAAAGTAAAAATTATCCAAAAATTTTCAATGTAAGACTTCAATTACATAGTAAAATGGGTGCTTTTAGTTTTCATTTTAAAACTTTTCGTCACCCAAAACTTACGGCACATTTGGTTTACTGTAGTGAAATAAAGTTGTAATCAATAATTCATTAAATGAAATGGGATGGAATAAAACTATAATAGTATTCTTATATTTGATTGAATTAAATAGATTTGTAATAGTATAAGAAAAAAAACTAAAATGACTAAATGTCTCCTTAGCAGAATTTTTTTAAATAGGTGATTATTAGTGTTAAATTTTAATAGGATTATTATTAAATATAATTTAATAAAAATAATATATAATATAATAGCATTCTTAATATAATTATTTTTATATTAAATTATATTAAAAGATTTTTTATTTTTATATAAAATAATCTTTGTAAAGAAGATCTATAAAATCCCAAAAATTTAAAATATAAACATAAATATTACAACTTTAAAGCTTTCTTGTTTAAAAAAAAAATGGTAATTTTATACCTCTAGCTTTCTTGCCAATTTTCAGTGTAGAAACCAAGACCCTTGCACATGATATTTTGCTTTTTGGTTCAAATTTCAGTGATAAAAAAAGGAAAAAGAAATGAAGCTCAAAACCACAGAGGTGGATAAAATAAATAGGAAAATCTAGAAATTGAAAATAGTTATCAAGTTGTGGAAAGAAGGTAAAGGTGAGGGTAAAAATTAAAAAAGCAAAAAAAAAAAAAAAAAAAAAATCTTATTCAACGCCTATTCAATGGTGAGGAAAGAGAATGACTGTGCAACCTCTTCCCAGAATAGAAATAGATTCAGTACAGGCCGTAATGCCAACTAATTATGAATTTGATGGTGGGTCTACCGAATTAGACTATAATTTATTTCTATTCCTTCCAACTAAACATGTCATTAAAAAAAAATATTCTCATAAAGATGAAATGTTATATGTGAATTCAAGATTTAGCAACAGCAACAAACTATAACCAAATAAACTAATTAAAAAATTAGGGAAGGCTAGACTTTTTGTTTATTAGGGTGAGGATTGCTAATGTATTGAATCAGTGGAAGCACCATTTTCTGTTGGTGCATTATTTTGAACTTATTAATATTTTAAAAGATACATATATATATATATATATATATATAATATTAAATATATTCCAAATATAAATTATTCATCAACTATATAAAAACACCCATTAATAATCTCTACAAATAAAAATCTATCATTCAATAAAATTTAAAATTAAAAAAAAAAAGTTGAATGATGAATGGGGATTTCTTCTTTCGTAATCAGGTGAGGAAGGTTTTTATTTATTTATTATATTTTAATTTTTATATTTAAAATGTAAAAATATGTTTTGAGAAAAAAAGTTTAAAGTTTAAAATTTTTTTTTATTGGTAAATACATTCCAATTAAATCTTTATAGCATAATAATAAATAGTTAAAATATTTATATTTTTATCATTATTCATGCATTGATCGATGCACTATGTTCTAGTTGGTGGGACTGAAACTGGCTGGTGTGATCGATATAGACCGAAATTTTCACTAGCATGAAAATGGGTGTTGCTTGTTTTGTTTTAGTGTTAAAACAATATGCACTGACCAATACAACTGAAATGAATACAAAACCTATAACCCAATCTTAAATATAAAATTTTCTTTTAAAATATGGATAATAAATGCTGATATCCAACAATTATTCCATTTTTTATGCAAGTCTTAAACTGTTAAAATTTTAAAATACTGACCTACGATAGGATCTCCGAAATTATTGCAGCAGCTGCTTTAATTTTTTTCAAAATTTTTAAATATGGAAACAAACTGAGCCCAACATAATGGTAAAGAAATAAAAGGCCGAAAAGCCCAGAGACCAATATTAGTAGAAAACCAGATTTTGCGAACCAAAACAAATAAACAATAAAAGCAAAACCATATATTGTGGAGATGCGGGGTATCGATCCCCGTACCTCTCGCATGCTAAGCGAGCGCTCTACCATCTGAGCTACATCCCCTATCTGTTGATCTTTTAAAAACTACAGGAATAAATTTGAGTTACGTTTGTTGTCTTTCATTGCGATTTCGCCTATCTCAGCTTCCTTTGCTTTTCAGAGGGAAAGATAAAAGGGAAGAATAAAAACTGTGTTTTTTTCTAGTGTGTGTTTGTCGGTTTGAGCGACAAAAATGCTGCGGAAGCTGCTTTTTGGACAAGCTCCCAGAGCTTATCGATTCCTATCTACTCAGTCAACGCTTCCTTTACTCAGCAAATGCTCTGTTTTCTCTTATTGTTCATCATCACGACCTGAAATCCCTCCTAGTAATTCCATCGAACACCTTGAAGATCAACCCACCAACACCATTTCCATTGATCGTTCTGGACTATATAGTTCCCCTGGTAACTTTTTCAGCTTCTCTCCATCTCTCTATTCCTATCATTTCACTTCAGTTTTGTTAATTTTTTTTGGTGGGGATGTTTTAGAGCATTCTCATGAACCTTCCTCAGACTCTGAACTTGTTAAGCATCTCAAAGGCATTATTAAGGTTAGTAAAAAGGGTCTGTTTTGATGTAATAAATTATGGGGTTTTGTTACTTTTGTAGTTAAAGTTTTGTCTTTAGTTCAATGCATTGAAACCGTCAAGATTAGCATTCAACTGCAGTCTCATTAGGACACTCGTTAGCGAAAACCCACGAACTTATACTCTTAATGTCTCCTTTTACTACTTGAAACTTGAATTGAAACTGTGCATTTTGTGCTTTGGAACATTGGGTTTTATTTGTTGCCTTGTCAGTTTCGTGGTGGGCCGATATCTGTGGCAGAATATATGGAAGAAGTCTTAACAAATCCCAAGGCTGGGTTCTATATTAACCGGGATGTCTTTGGAGCTGAAGGTGATTTCATAACATCTCCTGAAGTAAGCCAGATGTTTGGAGAGGTAACTCAGTTTCTAATGAATTTGTGAATGTGAAGGAATATTGATGGAGACAATTTAATTTTCTTTCCTATTGGCATTATTTTAGATGGTTGGTGTTTGGGCTATGTGTTTATGGGAACAAATGGGACAACCAAAGAGGGTGAACTTGGTTGAGCTTGGCCCTGGCAGAGGAACTCTAATGGCCGATCTTCTTCGTGTATGATAGTCACTTGTATTTCTCACTCAATTTTACTTCTAAATGTAAAAGATATGCAAGTTAGTGCTTTAAAGTCTTCATTTAGTTAGTTTTATGAGGACATAATATGGCATGTTTTTAAATAGGTGTTGGTTTTTTCTCCTTATAGGGTGCATCAAAATTTAAAAATTTTACGGAGTCATTGCATATACACATGGTAGAATGTAGCCCGGCATTGCAAAAACTTCAGCACCAAAGCTTGAAATGCATGGATGAAGAAAATACCAGTGAAGGTGTTGACAAAAGGTCTCTAAGCACATTGGCTGGAACACCTGTATCGTGGCATGCAACACTGGAACAGGTTCCATTTGGATGTATGGCATTAACTTTCAAGATTTTTCTTCTCTGAAAAGAAAGCAGCCGACTACCCTTTGGTTTATGAAAACAGTTCAATTATCCTATTCATCTTCTATATAGTTTGTGGATTGAGTTAAAAAATAACTTGATTTGTTCTTACCTTGATGTTTTGAATCACTTGCTCATGTTGCAGTGCCAACCATAATTATTGCCCATGAGTTCTATGATGCACTGCCGGTTCATCAATTTCAGGTTTGTCACGTGCATTCTGATAGTAGGAGCTAACTGAATATCTGTTGTTTCTGTATCCAAGTCTATTAGTAAGAGTAGGATTGCCTTTGCCAGCTGTTCTTTGCATCCTGAATATTAAATCCATGGAACTTTAAAATGTTGACATTGAAATTTTAACTTTAGAGAGCCTTTATTTGGGTTACTGTCATTATATGAAGTTTGTGTTATAATTTGCAGCTTACTTGATTACAGACCCACTATCATATTTATGAAAATTGGAAGAGGCATGTGACGTATCAATTGTCTACTGATAATATGAGATAATGAATAAATCCACGGTAGTTTGAAGATTATACAACATAATATACATCTAGTCTTGTAAGATGTGGAGCAAGTTAATGATTTATGCTTTGAACAATAGCTGAGAACCAGGTATAGAAATTGTCAAATTGTTATGTAGTCGGGAGTTGTCATCTTTAAGTTAGACATCTAAACTCTTGTAATTTTAAAGTTTCCATACTGTTAATTATATAGCTTGTCATCTGCCATTTCATTTGCATTGCTTTAATTAAGAAGTTGTTTGCAGAGGGGTTCTCGTGGCTGGTGTGAGAAAATGATAGATGTCACAGAAGATTCATCGTAAGAATTTGAGATCTACTCTACCTACATTCAATCACCTTTCTAATTTGAGGAATTTAGTTGTTTGATACTTCCTTGTGTATGGGTTTAGGTTCCGCTTTGTTCTGTCTCCACAGCCTACACCTGCAACTCTTTACCTAATGAAGCGTTGCAAGTGGGCTGTGCCCAAAGAAGTTGAGAAACTTAATCAAATTGAGGTTTGCCCCAAAGCAATGGACTTAACTAGTACACTTGCTAAGAGAATAGGTGCTGATGGAGGTGGAGCACTTATTATCGATTATGGCCTGAATGGAGTAGTGTCAGATAGTCTACAGGTATAGTGTCTCACCATTCATCAATGATTCAATGAAAAAACAGACAATTAACTGATTCAAGCTTTTTGTCACTTTAACAGTTATAAAAAATCACTTTTGTTTAGTTTCATCTGCATCATTTTCGTAACCATTAAACATGTGCAGGCAATTCGGAAGCACAAGTTTGTTAACATACTTGACAACCCTGGAAGTGCTGATCTTAGTGCATATGTCGATTTTGCATCAATCAAGCACTCTGCTGAGGAAGCTTCAGGTTTGCATTTCTGTTTTATCTTCCATAAGAGTGTCTGGTTGTATTAAGCATGTTTTATTTTGAAAGGAGTTCGGGATAAAATCTGTGAAAGAAAAAATAATGACTAAATTTCATGGTTCCAACATTGTTTTTTCAGATGATGTATCTGTTCATGGTCCTATTACTCAGTCTCAGTTCCTTGGTTCACTTGGAATAAACTTTCGAGTTGAAGCTCTGCTACAAAACTGCACTGATGAACAAGCTGAATCTCTAAGGACTGGATACTGGCGTTTAGTCGGTGACGGTGAAGCCCCCTTTTGGGAGGGACCAGAGGAACAAATACCTATTGGGATGGGAACCCGTTACATGGCAATGGCCATTGTTAACAAGAAGCAAGGCATCCCAATACCATTTCAATGAAGTTTTAAACATTATTGCTAAATTATCTTTTCCTGTTACAATTGAATAAAAGCAAGATTTTGTTCTGTCTAAATCTTCGTTCAAGTTCCAGCTATGATGATAGAATGCACTTATAAATTCTTTTTGTTCTTCAGTGTTCCGTATACCCTTTTGCTTAGATGATGGTCAAAGAATAGCCCAGAACTCAAAAAGTATAAAATTTTCACTTATGGATACCTCTATTTTGATCTTTGATATTCATACCAAGTATTCACATTCAAATCCGAATAATTACAAGCAAAAATCCTAAATATCCAAATGTAATCATATAAAAAGATAAATATCCAAATGTAATCATATAAAAAGATGACAATTTTTTAAGGGAAGAAACAACTAGTGCTACACGTTTCATACTCTTCCATTGAAGCCTTTGTTTTCACTATCCTTACAATTGATCACTCTGCAAGCAAACCTTGTATTTCCACACTCATCCCCAAGCTTGGACCGTAATTGGTCAACTAACTGCAACATCAATGAGCGAACAAATAAAAGAAATATACATGTACGAGGGGTTCTATCATCGAAACAATATAAATTGATACTAACCTCAGTTTCAGAAAGTTGATCAGAATGTAAGACTGTTTAGGCAACTGCAACATCTCAAAAAGTCAGCTATATCAATGTCCTTCAAGTTGTTTAAATCGACAACTGATGCTTCCAAATGTTCCAAATGTTGGAATGTTATGTTTTGCTGTTGAGCATGGTTTGACAAGGCCTGCAGAAACCAGAGACGTCAATACTCCAACAGTGTGCTTATCAGACATTTTGCCAGACACAGGCAACAAGGAACATAAAGATGTAAGGTGGCTTGTACCTCAATAATCTGAAAGTTCAATTGCAGATTTTTGGCATATCTTACACTGTAAATAAACCCAACTAAGCCATTACTATTGAATTCCTTGCACGTATAATCTGCAATGCCCAAAGTTGACGAATAAGGTACAGCGAGATTAATGGCGGCCTTGGATAGTGACCGCAAGTTGTCTGAATAGATCCTGCATCTGCTCAAAGATGCTTCTGGGACACAAAAACTTAGTTCCATTGTCAAACACAATGTTTGAAGTTGTTCTGCTGGGATTCCAACATCAAAGGAGCCATAAATTTCACAGTTGGAGATCTGCAGATCCTTGAGACAAGGTGCATTGACATTGAGATACAAGTTATCAAAGCCACATTTACAAATTTCTAACTTCTCAAGAGAGGAACAATGGATGAAAATTATGCTATCTTCTGGTGCCGTTTCATATCATCTTGTGTACGCTTTGAGACATGAGTTGCTTATGTTGAGATCCTTAATTCCATCAACGTCTACCAGATTCAAAACCTTAAGGGATCTGCAAGAATGACTCATCCATTCTCCGAGTTCCAAGCCTGGAAGCGATACGGACGATAGCGATAATGTCTCGAGGGAGGCGAAAACTAAGCAAACAGTTTTGATTTTCCCCCTTGCAATTCCAATTTCAATGCCCTCAGTAATTCAATCCCAGCAGGCAAGTGAAATGCTCTACCAGCTGTTACAGGGACCCCAATGTCCAGTTCTTGAACCTTATGCCTTAAAAGCCTTTTGAACACACAAGCTGAAAATTGATCCTTCAATATCATATCTGCTGGCATGGCAAAACCAATGTAGACGAAAACGATCAATCTGTGGTTCATTGTGTTGATTTAGAAAACCCTTTAGAAATCCCTGCACTTGCTTGCAACTGGGTCTGCACTTCTTGGAATCACACCCTAACTTGAAGTACAAGTTACACGTGGGTAACTGCCCAAATTTTCTAGACGCATAACTTAGCCCAATAATATCATTGGAACCAATGAATAAAAGAACATGAAGAATGATGTATCCTGGAAGATCACTGAATCTATCATCGCCAGTTTTTAGAGCGGTCAGGTCAAGCAACGTAGTCGGGGTATCCATGGTCAGCAAAGCTTGTAAGTTTCAATACCTATGTATCTGCAATCACCATTAAAATGAAATAAACAGACTGAAACTGTGACACAGATTAGAGGCTTATTTACCTTGTATTAGCTTCTTGATGGACAGCACTCTGCTTAAAACTCTTGTAGCTTTTATAAGAGTTGTAAATTGTAATGAGGTTAGAGCTTTTGTTGCATGGTTTAACTATGGGAAAAAAACTTGAGAGTGAAGTAAAAGAAGATTATGTGGAAAGTGGGCTCTGGTTTTTTCCATTACAATATACATGATAACTCTATTACTATCCCAAATTTTTTTTTTTTTAAATTTTGTAAAATAATTTTAAATTTAAATATCTAATGATTTTTTTATACAATAAAAATTTAAACTTACAAATCCACATATGAGTACAAGTAAACTCTCTTTGGCCTACTATTCAAGTTCAATATTTATTCAATATTTAATGATTTTGATATCCAATAAATAATGTTATTTAATTTATTATTAGATATTAATATAAAAATAAACAAATTTAATATCCAATTTATCTAAAAAATAAATTTTATTTTTGAAAAATTAAAAATAACATTTTTATATAAAAATAAAAATTTTATTTATGAAAATAGGTTTACTAACTTTTTTGTTTCATAATACAACAATGAGAATTCAAATAATTTTTGCTAACAGAAATTAAGATTTAATATTTAATACTTATTAAAAAGAAGGTTTAAGGAGCGAATGCTCTAGCTAATATGGTCTTATCGAGGAGTGGAACATTACACATGTTTGAGGAGCCACCATTGGAGATTAAAGATATAATGAAGGAAGACTGTACCTTCGATAATATGTTTAGGAATTAAATTCTATTTTCCTTGCTTTTTGTTACCAAAAAAAAAAAGAAGGTTTAAGGGTGTAAAAAGTTTTCAATTTTTTTTTAAAAAGTAATTAAGTCCTTACTTTTTTTTTTCACTCAATTAGGTATTTGAACTTTAAAAATGTATCAAAAAAGCTCTCAAACTTTTTCAAAAAAAGCAATTAAACCCCTTATTCTTTTTTACACTCGATTGGATACTTAAACTGTCAAATGTATCAAAAATGTCTTTTAATCGTTAAAGTTAACTGCCCCTTATTTTTTTAATTAAAGTCACTCTGTGTCAAAACCACGACATGACATGTAACAAAAAAATATATAAAAAGTAAAAATCAATAAAAGTTATACAAATTATTAAATTTTAATAAAAATATAAAAAATATTTAATTTTTAATAAAACATATAAAAATATTTAAATTTTATTAAAAATAGAAAAAAATTATAAAATGTATCAAAAAAGCCTTTTAACCAATGACTTTAACCGTTGACTGATAAAGTTAACTACCTTTAATTCTTTTTCAGTTAGCCATCATGTGCGGCAATACAACATGACATGTGGTGAAAAATAATAAAAAAATCAATAAAAGTTATAGAAAAATTATAAAATGCTTGTTTTAGTACAATAATTTTTATAATTTTTTTTACAAATTTTATATTTCTTTATATTTTTATAATTTTTTTATGACTTTATAAAATTTTATAACTTTTGTTTCTATATTTCTATATATTTTATAATTTTTTACGATTTTTATAAAATTTTATAATTTTTTACTATCTTTATATATTTTTTTATTTTTATTAAAATTTAATATTTTTATAATTTTTATTTTTTTATCATTTTTTGCCATATATTACGCTGTGGTTGTGACACCTAATGATTTTAACTGAAAAAGATAAAGGATAGTTCAAATATCCAATTGAATGAAAAAAAAAAAAAGAAGCTTAATTATTTTTCTTAAAAAAATTTAAAAATTATTTTAATACATTTTAAAAGTTAAACTACCCAATTTAATTTAAAAAAGAAAAGAGGATTAACTACTTTTCTTTGAAAAAAATTAAGTATCTTTTTAATATATTGTAAAAGTTCCTAAATGAGTTTTAAAAAAAAACAGAAATTTAATTATTTTTTTGAAAAAATGTTAACACACTTAAACCTAAATTCAAATTCTTTGCGTACGTGTGATGCTCAAGCCAAGTCAATTCATAGGTTTTTTTACTTTAATATTTTTGCAAAAATAATTTTAGCGAAGACGATGAAAATTATTTATTTTTCAAATTTTTTACATATTTATATTTATATTTTTATTATGGACCCAAAAGAGTGCAAAGAAAAAGTGAACTATAAATCCGAAGCTTCCCTGCTGCCAGCCGCCTGCACAGCATATTTCCATTGTTTTATTCCTTTTCGATTCCTTGCTTTGAGAAAAGAATCAGGAAAAAAAAAAATGGGTTCTCTCTTTTCATCCTATTCAACGCCAGAAAAGTCATCATCTTCATCTGATTCAGGGGTCCTAACCTTTCATTCATCACCCAGATGGCAACTTCACTTCAACTCTGTCAAAGAAACCCCACAGCTTGTACCTTTCTTTCTTAACCCTAAAATCCCTTTTTTTTTTTTGTGGGTTTTCAATGGTTGTTTTGATGATTATATGAAAAACCTGAATCTTGGTTTTTCTTTTCTTTTTCAGATGGTTATAGATTTCTCAGCATCTTGGTGTGGGCCATGTAAATTCATGGAACCTGTTTTGAATGGCATGGCTAATAAGTTCACTGAAGTTCTGTTTGTAAAACTTGATGTTGATGAACTGCCTGTATGTATTCTACCCTTTTTCTTTCTATGTACACACAAACACACGTGTATCTCTATACATGATCTATAGTAAATTGTTTAAGAGTGCATTTAATGTACAAGGGAATGATGAAAAACATGTGATGAATCTGAAAATTTCTGATGACTTATTAGAAACTTTATGGGCTCCCATATCATTCTGTCTATTGAAAAGCACATTTCAATTTGTTGAGTTGGGACAAGATATTTGATCATAGAGTCTGTATACTTGTAATTTGGATTGAAAAGATACAAATCATCTTTTAAAGGTTAAAGGAAGGGGTATGATCAACCAATCCCAACTCAAGCTTATATTATAAGAAAGCTCAAGATGATCAAAATTCAAGGCTTATTTTTCTTAAGCTCAATCAAATTTCACATTTTGTAGTCAGCCCTGATTTGAGATAAAAATCAAATTGTTCGAGCTCACTCGATTAAGCACGTGTTAAAAATGAGCTCAATTACTATATTTCAAATTTGAATTGTCTGTCGAGCTCAACTTCAAATTGCTCCTTCTATATTAATTAAAAGTAGATGCTTGAATTCAGCTCACTGATAGCTTGAGTTCAAGCTTGAGAATTCGCATTTTTTCAAGTTGAATCTTAGTTGCTTGTGAGCGTAGGTGTGTTGTTTAGATATATATATATATATATATGTGTGTGTGTGTGTGTGTGTGTTTATTCCCTTGGTTTTTATTGGTTCTTGGTGGGAATTTAGGATGTCGCACAGGAATTTGGGGTTCAAGGAATGCCAACTTTCGTGTTGCTAAAGAAAGGGAAGGAAGTGGATAGGGTGGTTGGAGCCCAAAAGAATGACCTTGAGAAGAAAATTGAGAAACACAGGGCTCTGGTAGCTGCTACTTGAACTTTCAGCTTGTATTTTCTCCATTAATGATGTCAACTTGTATATTATCCTTTTCCATTCACAAGTGTTTAGAAGGTACGAAGCTTCTAACATGCATTGCTTGTTTCTGTTCTATTTGTTAAAAACTTACCTTTTGAAGGATTATAATACTATATCGACTAATCTCAACTGATGATGAAAAAAGGAGGAAAGTCAAAAAACCAAACCTACCAATCATCCTACATTTTTCTTTGATCAAATAAGAAAATTGCGTTAATGAGAGAAAAGTTATACAATTTCCAAAATTCTTCCAACAACTTTCTTTTTGTTGAAAGTCTAGGGGGGAAAATATTACCTCGAGCAAAGCGCTTAAGACCTCTCTTGGCCGTTATTTTAACCAGAGGTAAAAAAATGAAAAGAAAGATGCGTCAATGGTAAAACAAAAAGAATGGGAAAATTGAACAAAAAACCAAAAAGAATGGGGAAAACGAGTTAAAAGGAGGGGAAATGGAGAACTAACTTTTTTAGTTGTTACTTTCCATTGGCATGAGCATTCTTATGGAAAGGCCAAAGATTTACCAGACGCTCAAGCACCAGGGCGCTTCTCAAAAAGTACCCAGAAAACCCGGCCGGAGTAGACGGAGGAGGGAAGTCTTCTGCCGGCATTGCAAACGGCCTAATCATCTTTTCCATTTTCTCTAATGTGAGATAGGATGCAACATCTTGCAGCCTTTCTGGACCCATTATCGGCAGCGTATGCTCCTGGTTCAGTGAAGCAGCCTTGCCATCGTTACTCTGTCAAAGCAAAAGATCAATGCCAACACATAAATTGCATCAAGATAAATTATGAATTCAATTCAACAAACATCAATTCTGACAACATGGTAGATATATCCTACAATGATCACAAGTAACTGAAGAAATGGATCACACTCAAACAACAGTCAGTTCCAACCAAAACCCATCATGAGCATCAACCTCACTATTAATAGAATATTTAAAGAATCAATGTAAGTACATTTGCATTATTGTAGTTTCATGCGACCCACACACACGCAAGGAAAAGAAAAGGTAATAGCCAAAACATTTAATAAACATTTACTATAGTTTAGGTTTGCTTTATGCTGTTTGACATTAACTTCCATTGTTAATCATTCTTCAACGAGGGTTTTTCTTTGTACATAAGACAGTATTACTATTACCTCCAATGGGGATGAATCTGCACCATGGCTAAATGTCAACTCAATGCGGAACCGTCGTGGGTCTTCTAAAGCTACCTGTATTTCAATTCCATATTTAATGTCAATGACTCAAGGTGAAAGCCACTGTGTACTGTCTGAGAAATTACCTATCACTAATAATGTTTAAGTTCCCATCTTGGACAACAATAAAATTAAAAAAAAAAAAAAAAAATGAAGCACTAACCTCTGTGTTTTCAAACATTCTTATCACAATGTGACTCATGTAGTCAAGCTCCTTCGTTTTATACAAACTCTCCAAAGCGCTCAGGCAAACTAGACCAGCTTCTCCCTGAAGAGATTCATCTAGGTTACAGTACCGAATTACATTCATGAGGGAATGAATATGCGATTCCTGTCAGAGAGTTGATGCCAAATGATGTAACACTGTAAGTAAATAGGTAGCAAATTGGGAAGTCATGCAAATAAAGGCTGATGAGCAGGGCAAATGGTAAAGAACAAGCAAAAAAAGTAGCTGAATGATTGAAAGAGGAAAGTTAGCCAGTTCTTTTACAGTTTGCACTTACTGATGTGAAGTAAAGGCGTGTTCGCACGTGGCGCTCAGGTGTCATGACATTTGCATACCTGATTAAGAGTAAAATTTAATAAGATAAAATAAAACATAGAGAACAAAGCATAAAGGTTCATATACGGACTTTGGGTCCAAACGGTATTTGGTCTCTTTATTATCATCATCATCTTGATCTATTGACATTTCACTTGTGGTGTTAGATCTTCTTATGTCATCAGTCTTGATGGAAATGTTTGGTGGAAAAACTTTATTAGCCTCTGCAGTTTTGGTTGAGTTTGAGCAGTTGTCTTGATTATCCTTTACGTCAGCAACGTGAAGGGCTTCTTCACGAGTATTCCTCAGATCAATCAAAATTTTGCCCAGCAAACGGCGTGCAATCTGAAGGGACAGAATAAAAATCAGGACATCTTTAATCACACATCAGTACTAACAGTACTTCATTTGCATTAATGAAGGCTGCACAAATATGCATTGTTGTTGAAGGCGGAATCAATAGTCGTGCAAATATATTTTATCCCTACTAAATGAAGTGCCACATCCCCATTTAGTTTTTTAGTCTTTGACTTAGTTCCGGTGCTCAGTAAACGTACTAAAATTTTGATATTTTGTTCAAACCTTTCTAATTGAATGAGACATACTGCAAGGAAAAGGGATCACCTTTGAACCGATTTTTAGCTTCTGCTTTGGATTAATCCCATATTCATTAGGGATGACACCATCTGCAAGAAGCTGCAACAACAATTACACAGTGGACAATTAGGCCAAAAATGATGTGGTGATCAACAAGCGGGATTCATGTTTGATTATAAGCCTATTCCTTTTTTCCACACTCCCAACACAAAAAACTCATAAATTTTACTAGAGGCAAAGAAGCCAATCTAAAAAGCAATATGATGAAATCATCAAAATAAGCAAATGAGATTATGTAGATAAAGAGGTCGCAGATCAAAAGGCAAGTATAGCTACATGAGATTAAATACAAATAAATTGCTAATATAGCCATTATGAAAGATCAACATACATCTCTAAGGTCGTAAGTTTTTTGTACCTGGGCAACCTTGAAGAGTTCATCCAAATCTTCTAGATTAAGATGCGCATTATGCAGAAGATCATATCTGTCAAAAATTAGATTAACAGAAAAAATATATAAGCAATCAGAAAGAAAAGCAGAAGCATTAAACTTCTAAGAGCCGAGACCTTTTTATATTATGAATGTTTGAATTTTATAATCAAGATAGAAGAACATGCTTCAGCTTTAGGGGACTTGCATAACGATTTGTTAAGAAACATTAAATTTCTTGTTACGTGGTATCATTCATATATCATAATACAGCAATAATGCAAGCTCCCAACCCTTGATCAGCCTACAACGTCATCATTGAGGGGTCAATCCAAGGAGTGCATTTCAACTTTGATGTGCAATGTTGGATGCAATTAAAATCATGCAACAAACTCCTTGAAAAAAATCATGGAACAAATCAAAGAATATATAAAAAAGAAATTAAAGTTTGAGCAAGGAAAAGAGGAGGCAACTTGCAAAGATAAATTCTTAAACCAGGAATAAAGGATATTTCCACATATGCTTTCTGAATTATAAAATTTGTTGAGCATAGGGTATTCTAACAAAATTTTATTAATAGAATGAAGCAATTACTCACTTGCAAGAGTCATAAACATCAGGAATTTGAGTTATATCAAAACGTCTGCATGAAAGTCCAATGTTAGCAAATACAATAAAGCCCTTCATATAAAATCTAAATGATAGGAAATATGATGAAACTGACAGCATATTTAGACACCTGCACCACAAGTATGATCAAGAAGAAAGGTAGATACTTACTCTTTACGTTCATTATACAAATCTCTTTCAAGTTTTTTCCACCGAGCAAACATCAAAAGGAATCCCTCACTACCACAAGGCAATCCAGCAGCAATACGATCAATGTCAATATTTGTCTTACCAAGTGCCTTTGCTTGGTCATATGGGAGAATCACATCATACGGGCTTGTCTCAGCAAGATTTTCATCTTCATGCTTGGCAAGTACTCTGACTTGTTCGGTAACCTTCTTAGTCAAAGTTACCTGCGTGTAACAGGTATAAAATGAAAAAAGAGGAAAAAGTAAAATAACTTTGCAAATCAATCTTGATTAGGGCAGTAAAGTTTTATATTGCCCCACGTAACCTCCTCAAGTGACTTGGAAATGAGCTAGAACTGATAGGTAAAAAGATCTGAAGGTGTCAATGCACTGTTGCATATTTAATTGATATGGTGAAATTACCAGTTTGGGAAGGAGCTCAGAAGCATTAGAAGGCAATCCAGCTCCATCAACCATCCAAGGACACTCAGATGTTCCATTACTAGGAATTGTCCTTGCACCTGAAGTTATAATTTCATTCAGTCTAGTCTGCAAAACAAAAAAGATAGTCTAAAGCTGCACTCAAAAAGATCTGCAGATTGTTAAAATGAAACAATAGTTTTAACACCTTGCATGACCATTCATGTCTATCCTTATACCCTGTTCTAGGGGGAAGTGCATGGTGGTAACTCATGGAACCCATGTATCAGAACAATGTACTACAAAGTACCATATAGAATAAGGTGAAGTCAAAGGTGATAACTAATGACCATACAACTAAGTAACATGTCCTTAAAATTATAAACATTATTAAGCACACACTTAAAAGTGAACATTGTATCAAAGTGATATGAAGTTTCTACAATAGACACATTATGTAGAATCAAATTTGACCACAAGCTAGATGTCAATGTGCTTTCCCCATGTTTTTAAGCCCAAAGGGATTGCACATGAAGGAGCATGTTAGCAAAGGGAAGTATACAATCCACAATTGGACCCTCAACTCCTCACCTAGCGGCTTAAAGTTTTTAGGAGTTATATACAGATTCCTAAACTCAAAGTCAGGAAGAAACGCATAAAAATAACACGCATAGCTATTAGTAGCATTAACAATCTTAGGGGTAAACTCCTCACTTTAATTTTGGCCAAACTTATAAAAGCTTGCTTATGTTCTTTATTTGTTTTTTCCCTGAATAGCCATGATCCTTTTAATGGTTGCAAGTAAAAAATGAGATATAGAATGCTCAGGAAATCTGCTTTCCAAATTGTTGAATTCCAACATCCAAAAGGAATTTCCCATGCATCTTCTTATTATTTTATCTTTCAAATCAACTAATGCCTGAGAATGTTTTCATCTAGGTCATCAATATTAAAAAAAAAAGAAAAACTTTTTATGTTAGCTCTTAATTTGACACTTAATGTTTAGCCAAAAAAAACCAAGAGTATGATGCAAAGTCGAAAAGTTTCAAACGTCCATGACAGAACTTAGTTGATTCTCTAGATTATAGACAACTTATTCAAGATCATAAATAGACCTGTTCAAAGCTCTCCTGTTGATCCAACCATACTTTAATCAATTTATGCAGCATAGTAGATTTTATACTCGACGGAGATAAATCAATCCATTTACCAAGCCAAGAATTCTAGTTTACTGAATTGTCATATGATATAAAAATTGCTTGTCAAATCAAGGCAAGAGGAGATACAAACCTTCGCTTTTTCCATCTCAATGCTCGCATTCTCAAGTCCGTCCAACATAGAGGAGTCCTTGCTAACAAGGGAGACCTTGATAAGATAACCAATTCAGTCATGCAAGCTCAATGTCAAAAGGCAGAATGAAGTTGTTAAGCAAACATTACAAACCAGGATTGGCGTTAGCTGCCCTTCAAGGTCAAGTAGGCCTTTAGCAAAAGCAGCTGCAGACATCTGTTAAATGATTTAATTTAAAAACCTACTGATGATGCCAAATGGCAATGGAAATAAGCATATGGTAACTGAGCTCAGAATGAAGCACAAATAGATCAAAATTTTGTTAATAATGAGAAAATCAAATTATATATACTCATTTACCACTCAAAGCATACCTACCTGCACACGGCCCTCATCAGAACTGTAAATTTTCAGATCATGACGATATGTACTATGAAGGCGAAGCAGGCCAGTACCTTCACCTGTAATTTTATAAAAATTCATCACGAAAAGATTCAGACAACTAAAATTATCACTATTTTATCTACCTGGCACATATAACACACGTTACACTCATATAGGTTGCAGAAAACCATTAACAGTCAAAGGTTAGAATTGATTGTAGTGACCTGGATACATATTATTTCGGAAATATCTACCCAGTTCTTCTGCCTGCATGGTAATGAGAGACATAAAAAAATCAAATAGAAAAGAAAAGGAAAATCAAACAAATGAAGAGAGAAATTTAGTGAAACTTTTATCCCTCTCTGCCTCATGAATTTCCTTCCTTCCAACCTTATATGTCTTAAAATGAATGCCCACTTTAAATTCACTATGCCCTTCTCATTTTGAACTTTCCAAAGCTACCCTCACTTAAATTCAAATAATTCTTCTTAACCTTCAGGCGTGGTTTAGCATCTTAAGTGAAAAGTGACATTATAACTAAAGAATAATTTGATGAAATAGTTGAAAGCTCAATTATTACCTGCTTTCTCCCAGCATGTGTAAGCACACCCCCATATTTAAGAACCATCAGAGCTTCAACAGGCCGTTCTTCTTCACCTTCACCATTACTTTTTGGAACTTTAACCCACTTAAGGGGCTTTAATTGAACCTTTCTGTAAATACCAGAAAAATGTCCCCCCTGGAAACCAAAGAATTTATTATGAAACAAACAGCCCAAATAAACAATTAAAAGAAAAGGGAAAAAATAGTTATATACGTGTGTGTTGTGTGTATAAAGAAATGTTACATTTATGATAATGAAGGAATAAGGAACCGTGAACTTCTCTATCCACAACACATAGATCATTTGAAGAGCAAAGTAACTAGAACAATAAAATGAATATCTTAGACTAGAGCTAATAGATTGATAAAGCAAGTAATTTCAAGATAAGTTTGATAACCTCCTCAAGTACTGCCTTAACTTGACGAAGCTTTTCAGCATGCTCAAGATCTTCAGCTTCATTATCACTTCCAACACCTGGTCTGTATCACATAAATAATCAACATTGAATCACTACCAATTTTCAAAATACGTTCTAAATGTTCCATTTCATAATGTGCTTTCTTATGAAAAAAAGTAAAGATATGCAAATACTTCTTGAGGTAGTGTACAGCCCCCCTTCCCCAACCCCTAAAGAATACAAAGAAGCCTTCAAAGTTACTATAACATAACAGAATGACAGCTGAATTTATTTCTCCTTTTTTTTGTTCCAGCTCTCAAAACCGTGTCTTCTCCCTTTTAATCTAACCAAGGAGCACTAATCACCTTCTCAATTTCACTTTATCCAATTTAACCATAAAATCACTAGTTCGCACCCACAATATAGCCAAAATTTTCCTCGTTTAAAGCAACCCAAAATTCTATCCTACTAAATTTGTTGCAAATCCTCTTCCTGTCTGGTAAATATTAATCATTACAAACTTTTGTTTTCATTCCTTTTGATGTTGAGATGTTGGGAGGGGAATATCTGAAAGTGTTTCTGCTGGATCAAAAATGAAGTATGAAATATGAAGAGCAACCTGGGTACAAGCATCCTTGTGGCATCTAATAAATCTTGCAGTTCAACAGCACTTTTAAGTTTTGTCTGAAAAAGTGATGACAAAGAATAGGTGCTTAGACAACAGAATTACCAGCAGAATAAATATAGGGTATAAAAAAGTGAAATAGTCACCTCGGACCTGGGTCGTCCCCCATTGTACTTTAGCATCAAGTTTAGAAGATTTTCCTCAGTAACCTTCAATTTCACCTTCTGCTTGGGAGTTCTATCACCACTGCTCAATGAGGATAGTTTAACAATGAAAAGTTGAGTGTTCTAACAGACCAAAAAAAAAAAAAAAAACAGCAAGGAAAGTGTAGTAACATACTGTCGAATAACAACTATAACACAACGTAGCTCCTCAGACTGCCCAAATGAACCAATGACTCCACTTCCTTGGCGTGTAAGTCTTTCAGAAGGCTGGACAGGCTCATTTACTTTCCATGGTAATGTTGGTGGTATTACTGAAGAAAGATGAGGTGCTTTTGCATCTAAAAACATCTTCCTCAACACACAAGCAGCATCATCATAATACCTGTATTGGACTGTAAGTCTTATTCATAACAAATGAAAAAAAAAAAGGAGACGTGACAGTAGTAAGTTAAGAAAAAGAAAAAATAAACACCAGTTATACCAGTGAGTCTATCAATAGAAATTAATTAAATGAATACAAAAAAGAAACGAACATGCAAGCTTTAAATAAAGCTCTTTTCCCCCATAATATATAAGGAGAAACAAAGCTTTGGATGGAAGCTTTTTGTTATCTTCCTAATAATTGGTAAACTAAAATCCATGGTTGGCTTGTAGCAGTTATCATTAACACCATGAATATTTTATATTGAAAGTAGAATCTAGCTCAATTTTATTGCATCTAACAAATGCAGAAGCATTTCTTTATAAAAGTGCACATAATTGTGTTATATTGCAATTAGTTTCATTGACTGAAAAATACTAGATAAGTTACGTTGGAAACATAATAAAGCACACACAGAGAATAGACAAGAAAAGAAAATAGAACACCAAGATCAAGCACTTAGGCTTTGCTGGGTAGGAAGGATGGAAAAGGGGTAAATACGGAAATTTGCTAATCCAATGGTTAGGTTTCATAAATCATACTTTGTAGCTTAACCATTGGATTGAAAACTTTTTCATATTTATCACTTTCCATCATCCGCACTGTGCAACACCTTAAAGACATCAATATATTCAGGACCAGCATGCACACATGCGAGTTTTTGTCTTTCTCCTCTTTCTGTCTGTGATACATGATATAAGGAAAATTAAAATTAAATGACGAAGAGTGATTACTTTACATGCACAGACAGAAAATAATATCTGAGATATTGCATTCAAGACAATATGTAGCATAATCAAACGATAAATAATTATATGAACAACACCGTGTATAATCACAAGACTAGAAACTAATACTTGTGTGAATTTTTCACAAAACTCCATCCATTCACATCACAAGCATATGACCGCCCCTCAGAACGCAAAAGATCGAATCCACACACCTGCAAGAATTCAAACTGGTTATTAAAATGGTATGCCATATAAACCATTACAAATGGAGAATATTAAGAATCAAACCTAAAACCAACTGGAAATAGGTGAAGGGAGACAACTTCAATAGAAGACTACAGGAAACTTGATACTTAACAAATGTGGAATAACACCAAGTAACACTCCCCCTCATGCGTAGCTCACAAGATCTACATGTGGACGACATACCAAAGCTCATCAACCTCACATGGGGTTAGGTAGGGAGAACAAAATAACAAAACTAGGGGTTTGATGTGTTGAGCGTATGACCTGATATCAATTGGTAATAGGTGGAGGGGCCCAACTTTGATACAAGACCACAAGAAACCTAATATTTAACAGATGTGGGATAAAACCACTTAATAGAGAAAAACAAATCTTGATTTAGGTTAAGCATTTCTGTCGACACCAGGAAAGCAGATTCCTCTTAATAAATCCCGTCTTCTAAGTTTATTTAAAAAGAAAAGGTGGTTACAAGTGCCAGAAGACAATATATGTTTTTTCCTACAATTGCATGAAAGCATTCTTCATAAATCCAACTGATAATAACTTTAACATGCAAACAAATCTTTTAATCCCATTCCTTAAAACTTAGTTGGAAAAGGAAAAACTAAAAAATTATGGTAAAATATATAACAAAGAAATAAGTGCCAATAATATCTCAACAAGCTAATCTGAGCTTATGAAAGATGCTCTCTATGCAAAAAAGAATTTCTATGAGCACGTTATTCTAACAAAACTCATGTTTCAAACCATCAGAAACCAGAAGACAAAAAGCTAAAGTTGCAAGAAAAGCCAAACAAATATAAGTAATTTCCGGTAGATATCATATAGCAGAAAACACATTGCCATAAAAAGATAAGGATCAAAAACCAAGGCAAATTTCACAAATAAGATGGAAAAGACATACCGCTTGCCTAAATGCAATGCAAACTTCCCTAGCCATTTGCTTCTCATTAGGTGTCAGCAACACAGGATATCTGATCTGTCATTAGGTAATTGAGATATGTTCAAACATCATATATTCCAACCTCCATGTGAAAATCAAATAGCAGTGAATCAGTTATGTTAGAAAATAAGGTAGTTATTATGTAATGTGCGAAATGTTCTATATTAGTAATAACTAAATAACCTTCTGCATTAATTATGTAGCTAATAAGATAGCTGATTATGTAATGTATTATACATTCTATGCATCGATAATAATTAATTAACCCTTCCATCACTTTTCACTCTGCAATTAAAGGAAGTGATCTGCCACAATGCAAAACAAATAATATAAAACATTACAGGAGCAAGATAGACCCAAATTACAGCTTTTTGCATATGATCTTTTACATATGATTTTCCTGCTAAATTATTGACTTGACCATGTATTTTATTGGCCCTTCTTCACTCTGCAGCACCATAAAGGTAAGGGCGATGATTTAAGTCATTGCACTGGATCAAAAATTATCAAGCAATATGTACATTATAAGCATGCCTTAGTTATGATTAACTTCTTTTATAGATGTCATACATATACTTTGACTTTCAATATATTTTCACCAGATAACATGGATTTAATCTCTTTTGCATGACAGAATCCAACTGAAACAATCTCCTAATAATTTGAATCCAACAAATATTGTTCATCATCCACTTCAACTCTCAAAGATGATTAAAAAACCCACAGTTTTAACTTGAAACTACATGCTAATCTGCAGATAAAACATCCCTCCACAGCCCAAGCACTAAAAGAGTAAATGATAAGAGGTTGCTTGACAATCAAGAATTGACGAAGAAACAAGTTATTGTCAAGGGACCAAAATGACCAGATAGTGGGATTTCTGAATATGTGCTCAGGTGCATACATCAAAGGGAAGAAGTAAAGAACATGCATATTACCAAATACTTACTTCTTTGCCATCAGGATTTCTCATAACAACACCATCAACAACAGGAGACTTCCTAGCCTCAGCATGTGCATATTCAGGACCAACAGTATAGACCTATATTCATTTGACAGGATAAGCAGACAACCTTGCCAATAAGAGAGACAGACAGAGGGAGAGAAAGCAGCAATATGACTATCACTAAAAGTTAAAAGAACCTCAAAAAAAGATCCAGCAGAACCATAAAAAACAAATATACAGTCTGCATATAGAAGAGTTGTTTCTTCCTAATGCAAATAACTGCCTATTCAACTGATATTCAATACCTGAACTAATACTATAAAAGTTCACAGAAACAGCAAATGCGAAGCTACCCTTATACGCTGTTTCCCTCCACTCTCCTAGTCAAACAGAGTTAAATGTAAAGAGTGCACTACTGAATGCAGAAAAGTTTGCAACAATAATAAGAATCAGGTTTCATATAATAACCAATCAAAGTAAACTAAATTAACTACAAAACTTGTACGCCAAAATGTACAACCTTGACATCTGTTCCTCCAGTTGGCATAAACTCCTCATATATATAAGAACCTTCACGTCTTACTCTTCTAACTTCAGGATGGAACTCACTTGATCTGTTTCCAACCTACAAAAGAGAAACTATACCACATTATAATTATTTGCCACTAGAATATCGAAACAATCATGAACAGCTATTTGGCGTATTGGCTGCTGCACTTACAACAGTTTGCCCCTTAAATCAGGCAAAAAGTTAAAAGCTTTTCCCAAAAAAGGGCTTATAAAATCCATATCAGAGCTTCAAAAATAACAAAAACATTCTAGCCAGAAGTTCAAGATAATATTCAGACCTTCCTAAACAATTCCTTCATGCCTCCACCCGCTGAGCTAGGGTAATAAATCATTATACTATGATCATCCCCTTAAAAAAAAAAAAAAAAAAAAAATCGGTTAAAATACAGGCGAAACTGGAAAAAGAGTTGCAATCAAGCTAGATTTGCGAAGCAGTTACGAAGATCAAAGAACAGGAATCCTCCCAAGTGTCATGAATTAGGTTTCAAGACTCAACTTCATGAACCTATTAAACTGGTAAGATAAATTTTAAAACTGAACTACGTAAGCATATGGGTTTGTAGATGCTCATGTCTTAACAATTTTCATAAGGTGGATGGTTGTTATTCAACATACCATAAAATCAATAAGCAGATCTTATATTTTCATTCAAAATCCTTTTTTTCAGAAAAATGGTTGTATAAGAAACCAAAAAAAGAAAAAGTATGCCCCTTTAATTCTATAGATCAAGCCAGTCAATAAAAAAAATATTATGTAAGGAAACAATCTCTAAATACATTGCACATGCAATAACTTTATTGATCCTTGCCCCATACTATATACAAACAGAAAGAACATATTTAAATTTTGTCAGACGAGAATTAAATTAATGAGCAATAGATTAAGTGTCCAGTATTTGATCTTTTTTCATGAACAAAAAGAATAGACGCTTTAACATACTCTTCAAATTGCAAGTCAAATTTTATCAAAACAAGAAAAAGGCCACAAAGAACCACATTAAGTTCATGCTTAGGATACCAGTGAGGAGCTAACTGATGCAAGAAGATAAACAGAAGTTTAAGGATCAAACACACCATCAACAGGCTTTTCCACAAATGGCTTCCAGAAACGATTTCCATGGACCTCAACATAATCTTCATCTTCAATAAAGTAATCCAGCTCTTGGTATGGTTCTTCTCTATTTACAAGGGCATATCTTGGAACAGAGATACCAAACATTTCAAGTCGCTTGAATCCCAAAATAATAAGGTTAGTCTTTGTCAATCAACTGCTATAATATCATGCATTTCAACCATTTATATAATCAGTTCTCAGATAAGCTAAAAGGATAATGGTTTTGCTCAAAGAATAGAAGCTTTGACCGATTCTGATATACCTCTAGCCTTAATCTTCCTGTCAATCAATATTCAAAGTTTACAGTATTACATGGGGGACAGGAGAACCAAACTACCACTAAGAGCCTGAAAAGCAACATATATGACCTAAAAAAACTGCCACAAAGTACTTAGGTGAGGTGAAGTGGTCTTGGTTTTTCTAACTGAAAAAGGATCAAAAGGACAACGTCAAGATGGATGCTTAGGATGTATACCTCGTATACCTTCCGTCGATCATGAAGAAGGTGTTGTGGCTCCAACTCATTCACAAGGAACGGTCTGAATCATAGAGCAGAAATAGTAGCAAAACATAATTAATTACTGCTTGCTTGGTATAGAAAAGAAGAAATTGTTATTTTTCAAAGAACTAGAATGATCAAAATAATGTAATAAACTTGTAGAGGTTCTATAGATTAAAAAATTGGAACTGTGGCAGAAATTAGCTTTTTCTGCTGAAAAAAAAAACACATAGTTGAGATGGAATAATCTGATTGTGGCTCCACTTACACGGATGGATAGATATAAGTTAAATTGACTATAAATAGGGCTAAAGTTACTGGAGGTCTAGACTCTAATAGTGGATACCATGGCACTTAATAAAACAGCCATGCTGTGGTACTTCCCCTTGCAATCATGCAAAAGCAAAACTTTAGACTTTCCCAACCTAAACTACAGAGATATTAATTGATCATCACCTTGAACATAATTATCTTCAGAATTTCAAAAAGTAATCCACTGCTCTTGAGCATTCACTAACACTCCATTTGGATTGAGACCTAATAATTTTATATCTACAGACCTCATATCTCATCATATTGATGGATTGATGCTCATAAGTTAGACCCAAGATCCAATCAGAATTAATATAAATAATTAACTTTTAATGGAATCTAATTTTAAGACCTATGTACAAAAGAAAATATCAGAATTTTGAAGTAATCTCATCATGTCTCTGAATTCTTTAATTTTTTAAGGCGTTACTTGACCAACATTTAGCACATTACTTGTAGCCAGATAGGAAAGTATGACAGTCAAAAAGTTATTCAATCATTAAGTTTCGTTTCCCACATTGAAGTTACAAATCGATTCCCTATTGTGAACATGCAAATAGAATACATGCATACAAAATTATATATATATATATATATATATATAAGAACTTACTTCCTTAAAGCAGCATATTCTTCAGCCTTCTTAAGGGGAAATCCAGAGGAGTAGAATGCAATTAAGCAATCACAGATTGGCCAGCTGAAACAAGCAAAATTACAAGAAATTACGACCTCTCGGCTAGGCAAGAAAAACAATGTGAACCTTGACCGTTAGAGTTTGATAACAAGAAGTACACTCATTACACAAATATGGACATCTCCCTCACACATCCTCCAACTTAACTCCCTCGAAAAATCATATAATCATTCAATGAACGGAGACAGGGTAAATTATGATCTCAAACCACACAGTTGGTCAGACTCAAATACCTTTCGAAGAAAAAACCAATGACAAGACAATAAATCAATAGGAAGATAACAGCTAAAAGTGAAGGCTTCAAATTTTTCAACATAAATGCAACCGTCTCTTTACTGCTTTCAACTGGAAATTTAATTAGCAAATCTGTGGATCTCCTCCACCTCTTTTATCTTCTTCCTTTCTTCTGTCTTCTAAGTTTAAAAGAAAAAAAAAATTGATAATGACACCAACAATGCCAATTGTAACCAAATAAAAAATATCACAATGTGAATCTGAGACAATGTGATTCCACTAATTAACCAAAAATGTACCTTTCTATCGGATCTTCAAGAATAACCCTATCACCGAAATGGAGGATCTACAAGAAGAAAAAAAGAAAGACATTGCAATGCAAGAAATCCATAAGAACAAAACAACAAAACATTTTTCTTGAAGTACATGCCCTTCAACTGCATGGAAAAAAATTGAACATGCATGTGTTGAACACATATCATATCCAATACTTAAACCCAAGTCTGATTAACATAGGGTGCAATATAGCACACTAACAAACTCCAGCATAGCATTCCAAACACTTAGTTAGAGTTTTACCAAAAAATATTACATATTTCATCAATGTAAATGAGCAAACCATGATTTATCCATTTATATTTTCCGTAAACTAATTCACGTTACATCAAATTCAACTCATACATAAATAAAACAATACTAATTCAGATTAATTTAAAGTTTAAAAGTTATATCTGATCTACCTCAAATTCGCCAAAAGCCTTAATCCTGTCCAAGATCTGTCTCATTGGAGCTGAAAAAGCCTGAAAAAGGAACAGGAAATGTTTTAAAAGCCTAAAATTTAAGCATTAACACATAGCAATAAATAATAAATTATAAAACTATACAAAGTCATACGTCGTCCAACTATATTATATTTTTTATTAAAAAATTATAATTTTTTCATATATTTAGTAGAAAACTCGAGCGAACAAAAGAGACAAGGACCTCGCTTCCGCATTTCACCTTCTTTTCCATGACGCAAACTCCAACAATTATCTTCTTATATCCTCTTCCATCTCCTGCTCCTACCATCTCTGAATCTTCCTTTTTCGCTTTATATCTCAAAAACGAAATGTAATCTCAGCGAACAAAAAAGAACACTGCGACGGAAAACTCTTCCGCTGCCAATCACCGCAAGAACGCAAATCGGAAACTTCCAGGTATATATATTATCATACGTATAATATAAGATCAAGAAGAAGTAAAAAATAAAATAAAACAAAACAAAACAGTGAAAACGGGGGAAAAAAGAAAAGAAAAAAGCAGAGAAAGCGATTCAGCGAAGAATAAAGAAGGCAAGGCGTTGAGTAAGTCGCGAGAAATATCGGAGAGGAAAATGAGATGGAGCGCTTTCAAAGCCGAACAAAAATGAAAAACTTCTATTTTTTGAATTAAAAATATATTTATAGATTCCTTTTACTATTGAGGGAGGGGGTGTTTGGAGAGGGAAGATATTGGATTCCGGAATCTTCAAGTGGATGATGATTTTGCTTTGTGACAGGGACATGCAAAGTTTTAAGTGTTGTTTTTGGTAAATTTCTTACCCTCCCTTAAAATTCTTTAACTACATCTCCAACTTTAAAGCTTATATCAATTAAACCTGTTACTTTCATGCATGCATGCATGCATGGGCGAAGGTAGAAAAATTTGTTAAGGGGAGTCGGGTAAAATTTTAATTTTTTATAGTTTATATTTTTATAATTTGTAAAAGACTAAATCGAATTTTTATAATTTTAAGAAGGTCAAAGTGCAATTTTCCCTTTACTAATTTAAAATTTTTAAAAAATTTTAAGAGCTTTAAAAGTAATTTTACATTTTAGGGGGCCGGGGCCCATGCCAACCCCCCTGGCTGCGCCCCTGTATGCATGTATTTTTTTTAATTTTTAATTATTTTGGGTGAAATGAAATGACTTAATCGATATAACCTTCAAATTTTGACAACGTGACTAAAATATTTTAAAGTTTGAGGATTAATTTAAAATATTATTTTTAGTTTGAAAATGTTTGGTACAATTTTAGGGGTGAATCCAAGGGCTAGCAAGGGCCTCAGCCCCCTAAAATAATTTTTTTATTTAGGTCCTTTAAAATTTTAAATTAGTAAAGGTAAAATTATATTTTGTCCTGATAAAATTTTAATTTAATCCTTTAAAAATTATAATTTAATTCCGACCCCTAAACAATTTTCTAGCTTCGCCCCTGTACAATTTACTATGTTTCATAAGTTTAATAGAGTGTTTAATTTTGAATTTTCTTTAATATAAAACAAATATATGATAAATTTGATATTTTAAATCATAACACAAAAATAAGTTGTTTTAGATTTATTAATTTCGACTTTCATTTGTACTAATTTCAAACTAATATAAAAATAGTATAATACAAAAAAGTTTATATTTGGTAGATTCACATCTCTTTTATATATTTATTTTTAAAAAACTTTTAGGGAAGGCTCCAAGCCCCACATAAACTTTGATCAAATTTGATGAAATGTGCAATTAATGATGACAATGGTGCAGGGTGAATTGTTGCCCACCTCGACCTCGACCTCGACCTCGACCTCGACCCTAAGTTCTTTTCTACAGGATGTCCCTTTCAAGCATCTAATGTCTAATTTTAATTATCATTACTTTAGTGTAATCACTAACAACCACTGCCAGAAATCAAGTAAGTACATAAATTCACAGCCCTTAAAATCATTTAGGGGTTAAATCATAAATAAAAATAGAATTAGGAGTAATTCTGTAAATATCCCAGGGTAGGGCAGTCTAAACTCAATCTCGATCTGATCCGAGAACTTAAAAAAAATGGATAATGTCACATTTGGTACCTATACTTCCACAAAATGTTCATGTGATGCATGTATTTTAAAAATGTCTAGTACTTGAACTATTAATTTATATATTATTTGGTACTTCTACTTTTATAAAATATTTAATGTGGTACTTATACTTTTAAAATGTCGAATGTGGTACTTATATTTTAAAAATGTTTAATGTGGTACCCGAACTATCAATCTGTGTATTATTATGATATATGGAATTAACACCTTTAATAAATGCTAAACCAACCAATAAAAATTTGACAAATGAATTTTTTCTAAATCATTAATTCCACATGGATAATAATATTATAAAAAATAGACAATAAAGCATAAAAATGGAATTAAATTAAATTAATTTTTTTAAAAATAACTATATCTAAAAATATATAAGTTTAACTTTAAAAATTCATATTTTTTAACTCAAGATTACTTAGATTTTGTTAAGAACCCTAAATTTTCCAAAATTTATATAAGCCAAAATTTTCCCAATTTTATGTCTCTTGCTTGATTTATTGAGCTTGAATAGAAGTTTGAATATCTTGATCTCAAATATCATTTCATTTTTTTTTTCCATTTCACATAATATTATTCATATAGAATTAATGATTTGAAAAAAAAATTCATGTGTCGAATTTTCATTAGTTGGCTTAGTGTCTACTATGGGTGTTAACTTTAGATACCATAATAATACATAAATTTATAATTCAAGTACTACATTAAACATTTTCAAAGTATAAGTACCACATTAGACAATTTATGAAAGTACAAGTACTAAATAATACACAAATGGATAGTTCAGGTACCACATTGGATATTTTATAAAAGTACAAATACTAAATAATATATAAATTTATAGTTTAGGTACCACATTGGACATTTTATGAAAGTACAAATACTAAATAATTCACACATTAATAATTTAAGTATCACATTGAACATTTTATAAAAGTACAAGTAACAAATGTGACATTACCACTTTTAAAAACAAAAACCATCTGATTTAAAAAAAAAAATCCAACCCTATTGGATAGGATTGGGTTGAAACTCGTTAGTTTCGAGTTCTTTTTACCATCCTTATGTGCAATATTATACACGAACTTTAATTTTATGCATTTTTTACATTAAATGTTAATTTGATTCAACTTTCACAAATCACTAACATAATTATTGATATAATACTAATTTACACTAACATGATGCATGCACAAATAATAATATTTATTCAATATAAAAATAAATTAATGTATTTTATTCTTTAAAAATGTATGTAATTGAATCAAAATTAGTGTTTCATGTATATATTTGAACAACCATCAAAGTTTCAAGTGTATGATTGCATCAAATCATAGTTCATGTGTCAAATTGTATATTATATGATAGTTCATGTATAGTTTTGATATTTATCCCAATTTTTTACTATATCTTATATACACTTGTCATCATCCTAACCCTACTTGTAGAATTTTTAAAATTCTACTAGTAATGTACCAAATATTTTCCTATATAAAAACTAATAAAGTATACTGATGTTTCAAATTTTCTATAATACATATTATTAAATATTAAATTTTTACTATAATTTTATAAAACTTTGATTGACGTGTAAAGTTTCATCGGACTAAAGTTTCAAATAAAACTATTTTAATTTAAGAGAGAAATCTATTTATACCGATGTAAAATTTAAGTTGTTTTATATTTTTTTATAATTTTTTATACCATTAATATTTTAATAATATAACTGTTTCAAGATACTTGTATTTGTCATGCACGTAAATTTTTTAATTGATTTAACATCTCTATCATATAGATCTAAAATATTATCTATATATATTTAATAGTTGAAATTTTTTTTAATATAAAACGAATAGTTAGAAATTTTTAATTTATATCAAACTTGGCATGCATGATCTATATGAATAAAGCATGAAATATGACGATTGAATTATTAAAATATTAACGGAATAAAAAGTTATAGAATGGTGTAAAAATCACTCTAGTTTTACATCGGAGTTAGTGATCCCTCTCCTTTAATTTATACTATCTTTTAAGCTGAAGTATCAGAGAAGCCCTCAATAAAAAATAAAAGAATCAATTGAGCCTTTTATGAAAAAAGTACGTTCAACTGAGCCCTCGGTGACAAAAGAAAAATCAATTGACTCATTCTGTTAATAAAAATTGTTAGTTGATCGATTTTACTATTAATCATGCTAATGTGCCCGAAAAAACCATAAAAATTACCACGTGGCAATATATTGGCGTGGCATGCCACATCATCAAAAAATAAAAAATAATTAAAATATAAATATAGAATAAGTCTGAATAAACGATTGTCTAGATTCATTTAAATGAACACCAAAAAAAACTTTAAAAATATATTTATCTTAAAAAAAAATGTTACATATCGGTATCTAAAATATATTCTTAATATGATGCAGATAAAAGAACTTTAATGATTTAATATGTGACAAACTATTTGATACTTTATCCATATATCTAATCTAGTATATTTAATCATATAATATAATATAACATAATAAGATACATAAACATTAAAATTGCGACAAATAGTGCATTTATGGTTTTTATATTTAGATCAATATCTAATTAAATAAAAAATTATTTAGATAATTATCCATTTGGATTAACTTTCATATTTTATTTATTTTTTAAATTTCAATTTGAACATAAAAGTTTTTAAAAATTAATTATCGTTTTTTAATTTTTTTTAAATTACATACTACTCATTAGATTTTATCACTATTTTAAATAATTTTAAAAATAATTATTATATATTTGTAGTATCTTAAATATTTAATTAGATAATCAGAATTTTTAAATTTTAGATAATATTTAGTTAAATAAAATTAATTAAATATTTTATCCATTTGATTTAACTTAAATATTTATTTATATATTATCTATTTTAAATTTATATTTTGACATAAATCTTTTTTAAAACAATTATCACATTTAAAAAAAGGTATTTTTTATCTATTCATTAGATCTTATCATCACTTTCAAATATTTTTAAATTAATTATTACATATTTATATTATCTTAAATGGAATTATGAAAAATAAATTTGAATAATCAAGTATTTAAAATAATCTATTTAAATAATTAAGTTTAAGATTTAAAACAAACTTTTATTATCTATAATCAAATATATAATATAATTAATTTAAAAAATAAAACTATATTAGATTTTTCAAATAATCAAACATATATTATCTCTTTTTTTATGTAGTTTCGATATATTTTTTCCTTTTTTTATTTAATATTATCTATTAAATTAAATTTTTCAAAATTTTTACCAATATATTAAAATTTTACCAATATATATTTTGCAAGATTATGTACATATTCAAAATTTTTTATTCATTTTTTGATAATCTATTAGATTAGATTATATATGTTTTAAAAAACATTAGATGAGACTTTAACATTTATTATCTTTTAAGTTTTAAAAATTATTCCGATGGAGTCTTAGTTCGAATGATATGAAGATTGTTATTAATATAGGAAGAAGTAGGCTCAAGTGCGCTGAAACATATTATTTTCTTATTTAGGAGGACATGGGTTCAAATGTGCACTTGATGCAATATTTGATATATTAGCGGTATACTTTTTTTATTTGACAAGCAACCTTAAAAAATTACCATACGTGTTTTTGTTTTAAATATTTATTTTTTAATAATTTACTATGTCCCTATAAGACACTTGTCAACCTTTAACTCTACTAGTGGAGTCTAAAAATTCTATTGGCAATGCACTAATTTTAAAAAAAAATATTAACTTAACAAATAGTAAAATTAAATGTACATATAATTTTTTTCATATTAAAAATATTATTATATATTAATTTTTGAAATAAATATTATTTAAGATAATATAGATAATATTATTTAAAAATTATTTTAATATACTTTTTGGTCATAAATTTAGAATTTTATAACACATAAATTATTTTTTATAATATACTTTTTGGTCATAAATTTAGAATTTTTTAGAATTTAAATATTATAATTTTTGTTATAACCTTATAAAATACGCATAAATTAATTTTTATAATATAATTTTTTAAAATTAACAATATAACTTTAGAAATTTTTTGTCACGGTCATCTCAAATACTCATATGTTCTCATGCTTATAATATAATTTTTATGACTTAAACTTGTACAAAAATGATTTCGATTTCTTAAAGTTAAATAATGCACGAGTGTGTGGAAAATGATAAGGTAATTAATTGGATTTAGGTGTAATTACCCATGTAATTCAGTGGAACCCATGAATCATAATGGTTACCCAAGCATGCAACCTTATGTAATTACAAGTAATTACACCCAAAATCAATTACTAGGTGACTTTCCAAACACTACATTAGTTTTTCACATAATAATTTATTATCCATGTGGATGATTTCAGAAAAAAAATTCACATGTTGAAATTTTATTGGTTGGTTTAGCATTCAATAACAATGTTAACTCTAGATACCAAAATAATACACAACTTGATAGTTTAGGTACCACATTGGACATTTTATGAAAGTACATGTATCAAATAATATACAAATTGATAGTTCAAGTACCATGTTGGATATTTTCAAAGTATATGTTTCGCATTGGACATTTAATGAAAGTACATGTTCCAAATAATACACAAATTGATAGTTTAGATATCACATTGGACATTTTCAAAATATATGTACCACATTAAACATTTTATAAAAGTTTAAATACCAAAGGTGAATTATCACTAATATAAAATATTTTATTAATTGTATAATCTTAGCTATAATCAAGTCATATTTAAGAGATTTGGTAACACCCCTGATAAACCGTAATTTATACATGTTTTTACCCCATGCTTAGCATAATTTTGGATGAATTATCCTTTGAATTGTGAAATTTGATGCTCCTAATCCTTTAATTTCATGTTTTATACTTAGGAGAGCATAGGAGAGTGAAAAAAACGAGAAACGGGCCAAAAATGGAGAAAATGGGTCAGAGTGAGAAATCAACACAGCTTGAAGTTCCTCACACGGGTGAACCACACGTCCATGCTACATTAGCAGACTTGAACACGACCTGGACTCGCTTCACACGAGAGTGCCATACGAGCGTGTCCCTGTCGTGACGAATTTCAATTTCACGTAGAAAAAGCTACTTAGGGGCTAAGAAAGGTATTCCGGAGTCCATATAAACACCCTAAGAGAGGACTTAAGGGGAGGACCCCGACACACAGAGTAAAAGGCAGGGAATTACTCAAGGAAAGCCGATTGATCCATCTCAGAAGGAAGGATCTACATCAAGACTAAAGATCTCCCTTCAATTCTTTCAAGAGTTTTGAGTTTTCTTTATGTTTTGTTGTTTTCTTTATTTTGAGATGTTTTCCCTTTTTATTATGAACTAAACCCCTAAATACCTAAGGGGGATGAAACCTAAGACGGATCTTGTTATTGTTATCTGAATTATATGATAAATATTCGATTTGTTCTTAATTGTGTTTTTAATTCTTGAGTTGATATTTAAGGATATTAATTCAAGTCGAATGTGCTTATTCAGAAGAGCAAAAGTCCCTGTCTAAGAGTAGATCCAACACAATTAAGCGGAGTTGATTGCAATCCTAGACATAGGACAACGAAAATCTGTCGGATTAGAGTCAAATCTAATAGGGGGATCCATAGATCGAGTTAATGCAAAACTAGAGGTTTTAATTAGAAAGAGATTTCAATTAATCAACCTAGGGTTAGTTGTTCTTATTCTCGACGAAGATATTAACATAATTTAGGGATGTCTACGGATCAAGTCGAATGAAGAAATCATCTAATTCAGAGTTAAATAACAAGTGAAGTCTAGGTGGAGTCTTCCTTGGGTATTGCCTTAATCATTCAGTTTTTCCCAAAGTAATTCCCTAATTTACTCCTTGTCGTGTCCTTAGTTAATTAGAATTTTTAGTTTACAAACAACCTCCCTTTATTTCTAGGCTAGATAATAGGAAGAAAGTTATTACTAGTACTTTTAGTTCCTTGGATTCGACATTTCGATCTTGCCACTAACTATACTACTATTCGATAGGTGTGCTTGCCTTTTATCGTGATAATAGTAAGTTTCTAGGTACGATCATAAAAAAAATATTATTACTTCATCACAATCACGATTAACCCCCTACCCGTATTCGTCTCTGAAATAGGGTACGAGGCATTACCGAAGCTTATCTAATCATTTTACATTAAACTGAGTCAAGAACTATTTATTTCCTGAAAATACATTATTACGTCCCTTAAATGAGTCATCAAATTTCAAAACATGTGTTAGAATCAATTCGGGACTAAATTGGGATCATAGGGACTTTTTCGCAAAATCCAATTTTTTTTTCATTTACAAGGGTCACACACCCATGTGACTAAGGACACGCCCGTGTGTCACCTTGACACGCCCATGCTAGCAAACCGTGTGATTCACACGGCCAGGGCACGCATGTGTCCTTTACCCGTGTAACTCTTTGACTTGTATCCTATGAACAAATTAGGTTCACACGGCCTTAGCACACGCCCATGTTGCCAGGCCGTGTGAAAAAATTAATTTTTCACATTATGTATTCATATAGCATATAACAACCATACCTCTATATATCATATACATTTTCATAACGATTTGTCTTGGTTTCAAACTACTTCATTTTTTTGAGTTTCACTCATCAAAACATTTGAAACATCATCTTTACACAAATAGTGCACTGAGGGAGCACAATTCTATAATTATGAATGAACACACTTATCAAACATATTTTATATGCATATATCAATGTCCATGTCTCAATGTATCAATAACTATCATTTTCTTGTATTCCAGATAAATACATGTAACCATTCATACATATGCAATTTATAATCTTTCACTTTCTCGTTATATGAATTTACAAATATCACTTACTTGTCGAACCCATATTAATCAGTATTATTACTTATCATTGTATTATCATATTTTTCTATTGAACCAATACAAATATATTGAATACCCATTATCTCGCACATTAAGTGCCACACATGTAACTAAACCACCTCTATTACATCTTACATTCATTATACATTTAATTAAAGCAGTTTATCATTTCACATTGTAACTTGTAAGGATTCACTAATCCATCCCATGTTCTTTCCCATAATTTACTACACAATTCACAAGTCTTATCAATTCAATGCTCGTAAGGCTCATGTACATGTCTGTACTAACTCGTCTTAGTCTCATACTCATTCACATGCTAGATTTATCCGTTGAATCATTTCAACGTCGAAGAATACACATACATCAGAATCAATACTAATAATAAACAATATCACTTACTGAACTTTAAATATCAATTCACAAACATGCAATTCACTAACTATTGTTGCCAATCACAATTTAAAATGACAAATCACTTATTGAGCTCAATTTCAATGTTCAATTAAAATCTATCATGTAAATTCAAATTATACTTACCAAAACTTTATCAATTTGGAAAAATTTTCACTGGTGCCATAGTCTCATCCAACTATGGTCTTTCACTTATTCACTTTCTACACAGTACAATCATGGTCTCACGTTCATTGATGCGCGCCGGTATGCATTGAATTTCACTGATAATCACTGATGCCATAGCATGGCTATGGTCTTTTCACTTATCTGTCAATTCATCACTTTTTGATAGAATGCCATAGCCCAGCTATGGTCTTACATCGTAAACATGTATCACACCGATGCCATATCCCAGATATGGTCTTACACGGATCACATATCACACTGATGCCATATCCCAGATATGGTCTTACACAGATGCACATATCACTCTGATGCCATATCCCAGATATGGTCTTACACGGAAATCACTTATCACTTTATTCCGATGCCATAGCCCAGCTATGGTCTTATACGAAAATTGCTTGTCACTTGTAGCCGAAGCTATCACTTATCACTTTTAGCCGAAGCTATCACTTATCACTTGTAGCCGAAGCTACCATTTATCACTTGTTGCCATGGTCCAACCATGGTCTTTTTCCGTCAATTCATCGATTATCACAATATAGAAGTACCCAATTTGAGCATTTATTAAATTTTCATGCTTTTACATTGGTCACAATTTTATCAACAATACATATGAAATAACACATCATGAAATTCACAAGACTAACAAATGATCACTAAAATTTAGCCATATAAACTTACAAGTTTGATTTTTGTAACATAACAGTAATCATAATTCCATAATAAATATTCAAAATAAAACAATATATCATTTGTAGTTCAAAATTTATCGATTATAACCAGGCATATGATTAATTTAAACACAAATCATTCATATATTTTCCTCCTCCTCCACTCCATTACACATCCTTAGTATAAATAACACACTTATAAGTAACATTAGCTATAGTTTTTACTATTTACTTGTGTGCATATTCAAGCTGTCCATCCGTGTCATAGTCACTAAATTATTTTTATCTTAAGCTACAGAACTTCAAATTAAGATCTGTTAATTTTTCCTGAATTTAGACTCACATATCTTTTTACCATAAAATTTTCAGAATTTTTGGTTCAGCCAATTAGTACAGTTTATTCATTCAAGTCTCCCCTATTTTGCTGTTCGACAGTTCTGGCCACTCTTCGCTAAAATTTAATTATCTCTTTTTACAGAATTCAAATGATGTTCTTGTTTATTTCTTATAAAAATATACGTATTAAGAAATCTAACCATATAAATTATGTCCCATAATTATTTTTTTAAAATTTTTAATGATTTTTCCAAGTCAAAATAGAGGATCCCGAAATCACTCTGAACCAGTCTCACAAAAATCTAAATATCTCAAAATACAAAATTTCTTTACTTGCTCTATTTCTTTTATATGAAAATAGACTCAACAAGATTTAATTCCATTTCTCATTCAACTTATAATTTAATTTATACCATTTTTGGTGATTTTTAAAGTTAGACAACTGATGTTGTCTAAAACTACTTTAGTGTAACATGTTGATTTCTATTTTGTCCCAAATTCCACAATTCATACAATTCAGCCTTTGCTCAATTAACCTCTCAATTGAGATAATTTTCTCATTTAATACTTTTCTCTATCATTTTAAACTACTTCATAACCTTTGAAAATCAGAATTTTAACACTAGGCCTTAATTTCAACTCTTTCACAATTAGGTCCTAAAACCAATTTCCATCAATTTTACTTGATAAAATCATCATATAACAAAATTAAAGCTTCAATTCAATATTTATTCATCATATGCTTCCAGCACTAATCCACATAAACTTTAAAAATTATCCATAGAATCAAAAACTAATGAATTAATAAGTTGGACCCAATTGTAAAAGTCCAAAAACATAGAAATTTCAAAGAGAAAGCAAGAATTAAACTTACATGAAGCTAGAGTAAGAAGACCAGCTTGAACCCTCTCCCATGGCTGTTTCTAAGCTGAAGAAAATGAAGAGAAATGAAGAGAATTCTAGATATTCCAATTTGGTCCAATTTTTTATTTAACTAATTTTGGCAATTTTCCAATTTTACCCTTATTTCACCCATTCCTGATTTTTCTCAGCTATTGCCGCCCAAAATATCTCCTTTGGGCTTATTTGCACTTTAGGTCCTTCCTCATTTGACAATTGGGCTATTTAATCCTTCTAACAACTTTTACACCTTTTTCAATTTAGTCTTTTTTATTTAATTAACCACCCAAACGTCAAAATTTTCTAACGAAATTTTAATATTACCTTATTAACACTCCGTAAATATTCATAAAAATATTTATGGCTCGGTTTATAACACTGAGATCTCGATACCTCTCTTTCTCGATTTCTTGACTAAATAAATCTTTATAAAACACAATTTACTGTTTCAAAAATCTTTTAAAAACTACATTTGGCTCATAAATATTAAATAATATAATCTACGAGTTCATCTGTCAGATTTGGTGGTCTCGAACCACTATTTCCAACATCGCTGAAATTTGGGCTATTACAAATTTAATCATTGATTAAAATTGGCAGACTACTAATTATGTAAATCAATTATTAATTCGGCAACTTTTTTTTTATTAGTTAGCTATATATTTTTTCTCATACTAAAAGAAAGTTCTTACAAGTAGGGGTGAAGTCTAAAAGAAAGTTCTTACATGTAACAATCCAATTTAAGTGGAATCGGAATAGTGGTTTCGGGATCACAAATCCGAGCTGAAAATAAAATTTATTTTTATTTTATTACATGGTCTGTAATATGATAAAAATGTTATGTGAAAGTTTTGATAGGAAAATTTTTCCGATTTCATGTTTAATTACGAGAAAGGACCAAATTGCATAAAATGCTAAAGTGGAATTCTAGTAGCTATAAGGATTAAATAGCTATGGAATTTAAAACTAGAGGTCCTTATATGGTAATTAGACCATTAAAGAGTACATGGAAAATATCTTTGATGATTCATCCATAGAAAATTAAAAAAAGGCTAATGACTAAATTGGAAAGTGAATTAATTTTATTAAATTTAAAAGATAAAAAGAATTATCATCTTATTTTCTCATCTTCTTCCCCAAAATAAATCATGGAAACCCTAGGAAAGAGATCACAAGCTTTCTTGGTCAGATTGGATCCAGATAGACAGAATTCGGAGCTAGAATGAGGAAAGAGGAAAATGTTGGATTAGTAAAATTTATGTACATGAACATTGCCGAGGTAAGTTCATTTATTTACATGCTTGCATTGATTGTGTTTATGTAAATTGTATAAATGTCATGAATATGTGAAATAATTACATATCCGATCAAGTCCGATAAGTGATAAAGGACAAGCGATGAGCATATTACTTATATGTTTAAAATGAATGTGGAATGTGTGTATTTGAAGTACAAGAATGATGTGGATGTATGGAAAATGAGGAAATGTTTGATATCACTTGAGAAAATGAATGAATCTCGATTGAAATGATGGAATTTCAATGGGTTAATTGTAAAAGGGAAATTTTGTATGGGTTGCAGAAAGGATTTAGCCCGGACGGGTAATCCAGATCAAGCTCTTTAGAGCATATGTGATAGAAATGATTTAGCCTGGATTGGCAATCCTGACTAAGCTCATGTGAGCATATGTTAACGACAGGATTTAGCCTAGACTAGTAATCCTGTTGTATGATACGTGGCCCGAGAGTATGATTTCTGATTATGGACCCTATTGGGTACCCTCGAACATGAATTGACGAATTCTTGAATTGTACACTTTGGATGTACTACTTGAATATCCATCGATATTTCCAATAAATCAACAGGTAATAATCCTGACATGAGAATATATGAATAAGAAATGAGTTAGTACAAGTATCTGCCTGGAATACAGGAGATGATAATACATGATCAATGATATATGGATACATGAGATGGTGATACATAAAAATCGATATATGGAAATATGAGATGTTGATATATGAACATGGAGCTTGTTGGATGAATATGTATATCAATGATTGTAGATATGTACACCTCGAGTGTACTTCCCAAATTTTTATTGTTATTTCAATTAATTTAATGAGAAATCTCTTGACATGAAATAATCTGAACTCGGGAAAAATATCATGAAAATGTACCTGAAATACATGAGTATGGTTTATATATGGGTTATATGAATACATGATGTGAAATACATAAGTACATGGAAATCTAAATCTTAATGAGCCCTTATATGTTTGATGTTATTATGGAATTTATAACTAACAAGGGCAATGAGGATGTGTAGGGCTTGAGTTCAAAGTGATTGAATATACCTTACATAGTTACCTCAAAATAGAATGAATGGTAAGTTAAGTACCATGTTATACGAACTTACTAAGCATTTTATGCTTACTTTGTTTTATTTCCCCTGTTTTAGAGTAAATAGGAAGCTCGTTGGATTGGAAGCTTGGGAGGAGATCACTCACACTATCCATCGGCCCATGTCGATACAGTACGGTAAATCAATTACGGTTATATTGGCATGTATAGGACATATTGGCCATATTGGCATGTAAATAAAAATGATGCTTGAAATCTAGCCATTGGAATGGCTAGTAATGGTTTGTTTTAATATACTTGTAGTGTCTAATTTAAGGTCTTAACTAAAGTAAGATTATAGGCATGTATGCATGAAATGATATGTATTGTTAAATTATGGAAATTTTCTTAATTTGAATGCTTGAAATGGTTGGAATGTGATTGGTATGTTTTAGTGTAAAAAAATAGCAAACTTGAGTGACAAATAAGGCTAGGAAATGGCTTCTTTATGTCTACACGGGCATGTGTCAAGGCCATGTGTCCCCTGCATCCTAAATTTTGAGAAACAGAATGCCCTGAATTAAGCACACGGGTAGAGACACGAGAGTGTGTCTTAACCGTGTGAGACACACAGCGTAAAACACGGGTGTGTCTCTTGGCCGTGTGAAACATGCACCTATTTTTCAAAAATTTGAATTAACCACACGGCCTAGCACACGGGCGTGTGACTTGGCCATATGACATCAATTTGTATATGAGTTGCAAGTCAGAGTGTTACATGGGTTAGGGACATAGGTGTGTGAACCTACACGACTTGACCACACGGGCGTGTCCTATACCACAAGGGCGTGTGACTCCTAATAGTGAGAAAAATTTTGGGATTTTGTGAAAAATTTCCCGAGGTCCTTGTAGTAAGCCCAATTTGCCCATGCCGAAATCGACACTAGAAACCCAAAATACAAAACCAAAATAAAACCAAGTCCATTAATTAACAGTCCTATTACAGCCCAAAATTTAAACCACAACACAACAAGTTCAAACTCTAATGGCCCAATAGAGGCCTAAAACCTAAACTGATTCTAGGGTCTCTGGAACCCTAGGCACCCCGTCCTAGCTTCTGACCAACCTGCTTCCACAGCCACTGCCGCGTTAACACCGCTATGTCAGCATCGCCATTCACACCTGCAAAGAGCAGAGAAATCATTTAGAAAACAAGTTGTATTCGGCTATAAAAAGCCTTTCAAAATCACATGTCTTTTTTAGACATCATCAAATACAAACAAAGATTAAAATACAAAAACAGATTCAAAACACCCAAAACAGTAAGGATAATCGGTAGATCGAAGGAGAAAAACATAGGCCTAAACTTGCTAAGGTTATTCATTCGTTTTTTTATTTTCTTCGTTTTTTTTTCCTTTTTTGAAATGGTTTCATACATATATATATACATACGTACACTAAAAAGTACAAAATGAAGTAGTTTTACCTTCTCTTGCGTTTTATCTAAAAAATGGGGCAATTTTGGAATTTCAGCCGCCGGACGGCGGTGGAGCACGATGGCAATCGGCCGAAATTTGGCCGGACCCTAGGCCTGCAGAGAAAACAAAGGGGGGAGGAATTTTGTTTTGGAGAAATGAGTGAAAAATGAAATTTTGTTAAATTTTTTTTACTTATATAGGTAGTACAAAACGACGCCATTTTGGTCGGCGTCCCTAAGCCCCAAAACGAGGTCGTTTTGGGCCCCGACTCGAAATCCAGCCCGCTCCAGGCCTAGGATCTGCGTGTTTTTATACAGAAGGGCTAATTGCACTTTTAGCCCTTCTGCTTTTTTACTTTCTTACAATCAAGTTTTTTTATTTTTAATTTTTACCCCATGATTTGTTTCGATTACATTTTAGTGCCTAATGGCACTGTGCGTTTTGGAGGACGGGTATATTTCCCATTTTGGTCCCTCCTTATTATTTGCGTAAGCAAATTGGTCCTTTTCTCTTTCATTTATTTTGGATTAGCCCAAAAATTCTATTTTTAAGTTCCATTTAGTCCTTTTTTTGGGTTATTTTTGTTATTTTATTGTTAAGTTGATTAATTTAACATTATTATTACTATTATTATTAGTATTGTAATGGGCCAATTTAGCCCGGGCCCAAACCATACAAAAAAACCAAAAAATATTTGAAAAAATAAAGTCCATTTACGGTCCAATTTACATACCTAATTTCACAAAGACCCAAATACTACCCATAGCCCAATACTAACCTAAACCCAAAACAATACCTATCCCAATTACACCCAAACCTATGGGGCCCAAAAGGCCCAAAGACCTAAACCAAATCAGAAAAACCTAGGGTTTCTGAAACCCTAGGCGCCGTAACGTCTATCACGCCGCCATCTTCGTGCCTTATTGACCTCATTCTCGCCATTGACCTACAAAAGAAAGGAAAGAAAGATAGTAAATAAATCAATAGCAGATTAGATTGCGAAATCAGTATCTTTGTATTTATTGTATTTTGATTTATTTTTGGGCTATAAAAAACCCTAATGTAATATGTAAAATCGGGATTTTACGAATACGATATAAAAAATATAGAGAAAACAGAGGTGATTTTCGATTTCCTTCGTTTTTTTTTTCGTTTTTGTTATTTCATTTCTTTTTCCTACACATGCAAAAACAAACAATACATAATCAAAAAGTATAGTGGATTTTAGAGCAAAAATCAAAGGGAAACGAGCTTTATGTGTGTTCTTTTCCTTTATTTCTTCTAAAGTGTTTTTATGCAAAATACTATTTTTTTTAAAATAGAAAAGAGGAAGAGATTACCTTTCAAGCCGACCCGAAAAAGGAGAAGTTTTTAGCCCTCTGACCGCCGTACGTGGCAGCGCTGACAGTGGTGCGTGTGGCGCGTGCAGGGGCCCTTGAGTCCGATGACCGGATTCCAAGCGGGGAAAGAGGGTTTAAGAGAATTTTCAGAAGTTTTTTTAAAACAAGTTTCAAATGATTTTTTTTATAAAACTTGACTTATATAGCAGCATAAAAACGACGTCGTTTTTGCTTAAGTCAATAAGCACCAAAATGACGTAGTTTTAAGGCCAAAACCCATGCGATGACATGACCTGAGGAGGATCCGCGTGTTTTTATAAAAAGGGCAATTTGCCTCTTAAGTCCTTCCGCACGATTTCTTCTATTCAATCTCATCCCGATTATGTTTTTCTTACTTTTAAAATTTTGGCCCCTAAATTTAATTTTTGTTTTGAACGGGTCCTTGGGCCATTTAAGTTGGGATTCTGGAACGATGTCATTTTAAGCGATAGGGCAAAATTGCCCATTTGATCCCTATGGTGTGGCATGCGATTCAGTTTGATCCTTATGCACAATTTTTACCTTTGGTTTTGTTTCTATTCTGATTCAGTCCTTTTAGTTGAATTTTTTATTATTTCAGTTTTTGTCATTTATTCTAATATTCTAAATTAAATTGTTTTTACCTATTATTTACATTATGTTATTTTGTCATATATATATTCTTACTAATTATATGAAGTATGTTATATAATTTTAACCTTTTGATTTGATTTAAAATTCGTTTTTATATATGGTTTATTTATTCGTCTAAATTATTTTTGTTATATATATTATATATGTAAAATGTATACTATTTATTTTATTCTACTATAAATATGTATTGTTCGTTTTAAAGTTTGCATTGTTTATAAAGTTTTCTATGTATATCATTTGTTTTATTTTTTTACATGTGTTATATTGTTTTATTTTTACGAAGTTTTATGTTCTTTTTTTTCTTTTTTTTGTATGTTTTATATTTCCATTTGCTTATTTAAGTTCTTTTTTTATCAATTTCATTATTATTTTATGTTTGCATTAACATTATATTGTTTATGTTACTTACTGTTTTATGTTATTATTTCTCTAGATTGTATATGTATGTTAGCATCTAAATTGGCCCATGTTGCAATTTTCATGAATTGTTTCCTTATATATTGGTGTTTTAGTAGCATAATCATTTTATTTGCAAACCATCATTTTAAATAAAAACATTACTATGTTTTAATCAAACAGTTTTTTTAATAAAACAATATTTAGTGTTTAGTAATTCGGGAAATAGTACCCTAACGTGCTGGGTTTCGATTGTCCATTTGACCAAATAACTAAATATCCTTTTAAAATGAGTTTTGTAAATCATGGGATGATTTTGATTTCGAGGGTTTAAAATGTCGTATCCTAACGTGCTAGATGTGATATTTTATTCTTTCGGAACAAGAGAATCTTAAATTTTTTAACTCGAATTATTCACGCATTTTTAAAGGGATCGTATTTTAAATTTTTTTCTCAAGTTTTCGACGTTAGGACATTAATTAATTAATAGGAATCAATTTTGGGCGTTGCGAGGGTGTTAATCCTTCCTCGTACGTAACTGACTCCCGAACCTGTTTTTTATAATTTCGTAGGCCAAAATCAATATTTTAAATAAAACAAAATGTTTTATAAAGTGATCCAATCACACTTAAACAAAAAAAAAAAAAAGATTGGTGGCAACTCCATTTTCATTTTTTTTAAAAAGTCGACCCCTTTTTTCAAAATTAAAAATGGTTTCGACAATTGGCGACTCCGCTGGGGATACTAGTAAGAGAGTCAAGCCGTAAAGTTGATTATTTTCTGTCCTAATGTCAAAAAATTTGAAAATTTGATTTGAAAAATCATGATTCTTTTATTGCATTTGGTTGGTCTTGTAAAGTACTTTTGCATGGCATTGCATGACCGTCGTGGTTGCACCTTTTAAGTGAGAGTGAGAAACTATGCCTTCATGAGGTGTTCACCTCCGCATGGGCTAGTGGATTGCTTCCGGGATACATCCGTACCTATGTCTTCGTGAGATTTTCATCTCCACATGGCCATAGGGAAATGTATTCCCCTGAACTGAACTCGATCTATATGAGCCTATAATGGATAAGGATTGAGGAATCTGCTGGTTCAGGTACCCTTTCTTTAGAACCAGATCACATATAATGTAACGACCCCAAAATTCGTGGGCACCAGAAAAGTGTATTAGCGGGCCTCCGTCTTAGTAAATTAAATCCTTAAATAATTATTAGGAATAATTATGAGTCTAGTTGTGTGTCTAATTAGGTTTTAATTAGGTGAAACTAGTTTAATTTAGAGTAATTAGTAAAAAGGACTAGATTGAGTAACTGTTAAAAGTTTAATTCTAAAACAATAGAAAGAAAAGGGGATTAAAATGGAAATTAAGCCATTTGTAGTCATTGAGGCGGCAAAATGGATAGAAAAATCTAAGATTTTTTAGATTTCTATATAATTAATTAAAATTATTATTATGATTATAATTATTATTATTATTAAATTATAAAATAAGTAAGATAAAGACAAATGTATGGTATATAATTAACACATGTGTAAAAATTTTATTAGTACAATTGTAAGAAAAATAATTAAATTACTTATTATTTAAGTTAAAGATATTTATTAAATTAAATAATTAAATTATATGATTTTTGTATGGTAAACAAATTGAATAATGACAATTGTAATAAAAATATTGGTACATTTGTTATAAAATAATTTGTTTACTTAATATTAAAAGTAATAGATAATTAGAATTAAATTATATTATTAATTAAATTTTTGGGATTTTATATGATAAATAAATTAAAAAAAATAACAAATGTAGTATGATGATATATTACATGTGTAAGTGTATATAATATTACATTTGTAAAATATTCATTGGTTGTTAAATAAGATATTTATATTATTATTATTATTTTTGTAGCTAACAAGGAAAACGAGGCATCGGCATCCAAAGGAAAAGAAAAGGTCGTTGAGGAGTAAACGCGTATTCCGGGTTTGTATTACTATAACTCAAACTATTTATTAAATGTATATTGAATTTATGGTTATGGAATAATTAAGATAAGGTAAGTATTATATTTGAAATTAAATATGAGTATGTGAGAAAATTAATTTGTATATGAATTAAGATAATAGATGTTGAATTGATTGAGTATTGGAAATTTTTGTGGAAATGAAAGTGAAATTGGAAAAGTAAAATAATACCCTATTAACTTGTCGGACTAGATTGGATACAAATGGCATGCCATTGGATTTGTGATGTGATGAGGAGATTTGTAGCTCGGCTGAGGAGATGATTCTGTTATTATACGTTTCGGTTTATCCGAAGAGGCATTTCATGCCTTACTGATGTGTTTGGGAGGATATAATATATTGGTGTGTTTGGGAGGATATGATATACTGGTGTGTTTGGGAGGCTATATTATACTTGTGTGTTACGGAGAATTTTATTATTTTGGTGTGTTTGGGTTGGATATTCTGGTGTGTTTGGGTGGAATCCGCGTGTCTGTCAGAGTCCGAGCCTTGTTAATAGGGTAAACAATTGAAATGAAAATTTGAAAATGAGATTTATTTGTTTTGGCACTATTGAAAGTACGAGAAAGAATGCATAAGATAAATTATGAATTGAATTAGTATGTGAAAAATTTATGAAGTGATATTCAATTATATATATAATTAGTTTAAATGATTTATAAGCTTATGATTGATGTTTGTAAATTATTAATGTTAAATAGTTTGATTTATAGTAATACCACTGAGTATGAAATACTCAGCGTATGGTTGTTTCCGTGCGTAGGTCATTAGAGCTCAAGGTCAGGTTCAGCATCCAGAACGATCCCGACTCTAACACGAAGATTTTGGTGATGTATTTCTTCCTTTAGATTAAGTGGCATGTACTAGGTGAAAGTATGTGAGTTATGTAATTATGCTATATGATTTTGAGTTGTAAATAATGGTTAAAATGTTTTGAATGATGAATGAAATACTAGTTATATAAATGGTAAAATTTGGTACTAAATTGGATAAAGAATGAAGTTATAAATTATTTCTTTATTTGTTATGATCTTTGATTAAAGTATTAAACCAATGTTATGAGCTTGATTAGAAGTTTTTAATGTGTAAAATCTTTGGTTGAACATTGGCATTGGTTTATTTTCGGTTTGAAATTGCAGGGGGTTTTATGTAAAAATAAGCAGAAATGCTACCAAAATTTTTATAAAAAAAAATTGGATTACTCGAATAAGTCTCGAACCACTTTTAATACATATTTAGGCCTTGAGAGTTCAATATAATGATTTAATTATTAAATTATACTATGAATATTATTTTATTTATGAATTATTCGTAAGTTTTCTGATATGTCCGGTAATGCCTCGTAACCCTGTTCCGGTAACCGTTTGGGGTTAAGGGGTGTTACATATAATGAACCCTAAGAACTCATTTTAGGTAGAACTATGTTGAACCCTAGCAATTACCCATATAGGTGTTTCTTTATTTTACTGCTTGCTTTGAATGTTATCTTTTGTACATGATACTGACTTGTTATATTTTATTATTATTGCATGTCATCTCATATTTAAAAAGGTGTCAATTCACGTTTGATTTCTAAATTAGAGAGCTTGCTATGGAGAATGAATTTCTTGATAAAGTGGAGGATAACGCTGCTGTCCGTATATGGTCAGAGAAAACCCAATTAGAAAAAGGAGATAGTGTAGCTCAGGGATATACATCGGAGTTGTGGGACTTTACCCGTATCAGTGTGACACAGAATGAGCTTCAAGAATTGAAAGATATATGAGTCCATTGGGATGATGAGACTAAGCAGCTGTTCTACCATAATTATGGCGATCTACCCTACTTGCTTGACGTCAAGGTGGACAAGCATTTGTTTCGGTCTATGGCTCAATTTTGGAACCCTGCCTATAATTGTTTCACTTTTAGGAAGGTGGATTTAGTACCTACAATAGAGGAGTATACGACCTTGCTTCGCTGTCCAAGGATTCGAGTCGACAAAGCTTATTTTAGGGCTACTAGTATCCCAACTTTTGTGAAAAAGTTAATGAATATTACCAGGATGAGTGAACAGTGGGTCGTAGCTCGAATCCAACAAAAAGGTGTTGGTAAATGCATTCCTTGGGTGAGTTTGAAGGATCTAATTTTAGTACATCCGGATGTAAAGAAGAAAGTTGATGTCTTGACCTTAAGTATCTATGGTTTGGTGATTTTCCCAAAAGCTCTAAGGCATATAGACGAAGTAGTCACTGATTTATTTGATCGACTGAATAAGAGGGTCACACTTATACTTACAATTTTAGCAGAGACGTTCAGATCCTTGAGCGCATGTCAGAGAGCAGCTGAAGGTAGATTCATTGGATACGCGCAATTATTGTTGGTTTGGTTCCATAGTCATTTTTGGAGGGTTGACAAGGTTTCTTACCAAATGTTCCCTGACAATTATTCCCCTTTAAAGGAAGCAGCAGCTACACCAAGGAGGGACGATATATCGGAGGAAAGGTGGATGGCAATTCTTCAAAACCTTCAAGAGGACGATGTTGAGTGGAAAGCCCCTTGGATGGTTCCCGACGAAGTCCTCTATCGATGTGGGAATTTTAACTGGGTACCTCTTCCTGGAATTTGGGGAGCTGTTGGATATGCATATTTGCTCGTACTAAGGCAATACAAATCAAGGCAGTTCATACCAGCAACACATGGGTTGGCTCAATGTGAATTCTCATATAGGGGGATAATTATAAGAAGAAGGTTCGAGAGATTTCTGAGGCTTGAAAGCAGGCTTATTGGATGAAGGTATTGACTGTAGGACTGATGACAACCATCAAATACAATGGGTGGTTAAATAAAAGGATCAATGGTAACATCCCTGAGCCAAGTTCAAACTGGTGCCTCAACAATGTGTACGCTCGAAGACCATCTGTCACGATTAGGCCTCAACAAGGTCAAGCTGGTGCTGCAATGCCCATGAACTTCCAAGCTGGCTCAGGATCTAAACCAGGAGATAACCCAGCTAATCTTGTTATCCCTGACTTAGATATAGCAAAGAGAGAAGGGGCAAAAATTGAATTGCCAAGGCAGTTAGAGGACCGTTGTAAATGGTTGGAGGAAAAATTAAAGGCCTTGGAAAATGCTGATAATCGCAATGGAATTGATGCTAAGGACCTAAGTTTGGTTCCAGATTTGGTGCTTCCTCACAAGTTCAAGATGGCAGAATTTAAGAAGTATAACTGGACTAGCTGCCCTGAAGCCCATATTATTATGTTCTGTAGACGAATGACTGGGTATGTTAATAATGAACAACCATTGATCTATTGCTTCCAAGATAGTTTGGTGGGGGCAGCGTCTAAGTGGTACAATGTGCTAGGATTAATTCTTGGAAAGGCCTAACGTAAGCATTTATGAAGCTATATAATCATGTGACATACATGACTCCTGACAGAATCACCTTACAGAATATGGAAAAGAAATCGAATGAAAGCTTTAGACAATATGCGCAAAGATAGAGGGAAGTTGCCATACAAGTGCAGCTACTGCTCTTAGAAAAGGAAACTATGATGCTTTTTATCAACACTTTAAAGGCCCCATTTATCACTCACATGTTAGGAAATGCCATGAAAAGCTTTTCAAATATAGTGATGACTGGTGAAATGATTGAAAATGCCATAAGGGGCAGTAAGATAGAGGCAAGGGAAAACACCAAGAGGTCAGCTCTAAGGAAAAAGAAGAATGGGGTGAATAATACAAACACCTATAACAAAGGGTACTCGAAATCAATTACCGTCAGTTAACCAAAAGTAGTTACTACTGGGCAACAGGGTTCGCTAAGGCAGGAATCTGGCACGAAGCAAAACTCTAAAAAACTCCAATTTACGCCAATCTCAATGATGTATAAGGAGTTGTATCAAAGTTTATTCAATGCATACGTAGTGTCCCTATTTTACTTAAAACCTTTACAGCCTCCATACCTCAAATGGTATGATTCAAATGCTCAATGTGACTATTATGCGGGAATTTCGGGGCATTCAATAGAGAATTGCACTGCTTTCAAGAAGGTAGTTAAAAGACTTATTAAGATGGGGATTGTAAAGTTTGATGATACACCTAGTGCAAAAAATCCATTACCTAACCATGGAGATAAGGAGGTAAATGCGATCGATGAAAGAACCATGAAAAGAACCAAGATGGATGTTGCGAAGATAAAAACCCCGTTAAGAATGGTCTGGAAAGAAATGGTAAGAAGAGGATTGATAGCATCAGATTCTGTGGAGAGATGTGAAGAAATAATGGACTACTGTGAGTTCCATAAAATAGAAGGACATGAGATCCAGGGATGCATTGAGTTCAGGGTCTTGGTGCAAGGCCTTATGAACAATAAAGAAATAGAGTTTTACGAAGAAGGCTTAGGAGGAGGAAACATATGCGTGTCGGAAGGAGAACCGACAACAATTCAAAAGTCAATTACCTGTTGATTGTCATCTCTTGATCAATAAATAATGAGGCTGGAGCACAAATAGTGCCAAGGGTCGTGATTCAGAAACTTGTTTCCTTCCCTTATAAGGATAGTAAAAAGGTTCCCTAGAATTACGACTGCAATGTGACAACCTCAGGAAAGGAAAATCTAGCCGGCACTTTAAGGAAAGATCTGGATGTGGGATCTTAAACATGCAGTGGAAGGCGTTACGATTTGGTAAACTTTCGAATGGAGCTAGTGAAAGCGAAAACCTTGGTAGTTGAGCAAGAGAAAGTAATCATACCTGAGTCGCCTATCAATGAGCCGGTAAAAGAAGAGAAGGCTAAAGAATTTTTAAAATTCTTAAAGCACAATGAATATAACGTGGTAGAGCGATTGCACAAACAACCAGGTCGCATATCAGTACTAGTATTGCTTTTATGCTCGGAGGTACATCGCGATGCATTAATGAAGGTACTGAATGAAACTATGTTACTAACGATATATTCATCAACAAGCTTGACCGTCTGGTTAGTAACATAAGCGCCGATAATTTTATCTATTTTAATGATGATGAAATTCCACCTGGGGGCATGGGGTCAACAAAGGCTCTGTACATCACCACCCGTTGCAAGGGATACACTCTGCCAAGTGTGTTAATTGATAATGGATCGACTTTAAATGCCCTCATCACTGCACCAAAAATTGAAGCTAGTAACAGAAGGTCAGCTGGTTACCATAAATGCGGAGGAGGATATCATAGCAATTGTAACCAATGACACGTCATATCTAGAGGCAAATAAGGAGGCAATTGAATGTTCCTTTCGATCTTTGGAATTTGTGAACGCAACATTCATTATGGAAGGGAGTAAGGTTCCGGTTGTAACACCCTATACCCCTGTCCGTCGCCGAAATAGGGTATTAAGGTATCACATGTCTAAATACAACTTACTAAACTTAGATTCTTTTAAGGTTCTATGACTGAATACAACACTTGCAAAAAGGGTCGGATAGTACATTATACCTCATTTAATTGGTTTTATAAGCACCTAGCAAATTCCCACCATGTGGCTACTAACAACTTGGCCAAATCAAAAATTTTCAGATAACAGTACACTACATTCTAACTCATTGCATATGGGGTACTATCTAAAAATCATGTCACAAACATCAAGCCATATGATTTCATCAAAACATATATTCAAATTAGAAGACTAGGCCAGCCATTTTCACAAGGCTAGAATAATTACAACCCAAAATGTAATTCGGTTCACAAAAAGAGATTAGCCTATACATGCCATTGTTCTCTAAATTTACTATCGAAAATACCAAAATAACGACGATAGTGTAGGTGATTAAGGCTTCAATCCCCGAGTCCGTAGCTTCCAAAATGAGATCTATAAAACAGAGGAAACAAAGTAAACGGAGTAAGCATTACAATGCTTAGTAAGTTTTAAGCAATGACAACAGATAAAACTTAAATTATAACATAGTTGTTCGTATTTTTGTTTCCCTCTTCTTTTAGGTACGTCACCCCTTAACCGAACATACACATTCTCATCATATACAAAAGTAGATAACTTTCACTTATAGTAAGCTCATGTAAACATAGACATATCGCATAATTTCACATAACATTTCGCATCGATCAATTGTATTTTGACCATATTAATAGTCTCATTTCATGCACGCATATGTAATCGCATAATGACCTTAGGATTTGGTCCAAAAACCAGCTTGCATATAAGCTTAGGGTACATACCTGTATAACTTAACACTTTAAGCGCATTCATTAGCAATCGTTACCATGAAGTCTTTTAGTCTTAGACTTTACTCGCATCATCATCGAGACCTTTAGCTCAGATAAAATCTCCATACATAGCCATCGGGCCTTTACCCCGGATATGATCTCCGCATATAGCCTTCAGGTCTTAACCCGGACATCATCTCCGCATATAGCCTTCGGGCCTTAACCCGGACATAGTCTCTACATATAGTCATCGGGACTTTAATCCTGGATTCACATCACAGAGTCTCATACATATGTATTCACATGTTGCCACATTTCACATAGCAAGATCACACTTGTAATTCAATCAATTCATTCGCATACAAACATATGACATGCTCCTTGACTTTATATCGTAAATATGATTCAAAACTTATACATGTATACTCTTCTTTTCTAGACTTTCGGCCCAATGAGCAAACATACATAAACAATACATTTCAAATCCCAATTTCAGTTTCTTTCCCTATGAGCCATTCGGCTATATAGCAAACATGTATAAAGTTACTTTCTCAATGGGACATCGTTCAACTATCATGCATGTATATCATGGCATTTTAAATTAAATACCAAATTCAATTACTCAAAACTTACCTTGAACTTTCACGAGCAACTATGAATTGGCTATTCGACCACTTTAGCTTTCCCTTTATCCGAACTTGTCCCTCTATGCTCTTGAGCTAAATAAAATATTAAATTTTATTAATCCTTTTTCAAACATCTCAATTGATCATTTTCACTTATAGTCAAATAATAAATGCATATACTTCTCATAGCAAACACACACACACATTCGGTCACCCACATACATATCACAAGTCGCAACAAGCTGATTTCCTGAGCAACATTCAATAAATTACTCATAACTGGAGCTACGAAACTCCAAATGAAGTGCCGTTAATTTTTCCTGAAAATAGACTCATATATCTTCTATCCATAAAATTTTCAGAATTTTTGGTTTGGCCAATCAATACCAGAATTTTCTTAAAGTTTTCCCTATTTCACTGTTTGATTAAACTGACCACTCTATACTACGAATCGAATTTCTCCTTGTACAGAATTCAAAATATCTCCTCGCCTATTTTATTCGAAACTAGACTCATTAAGGAGTCTAAGCATATAAATTTTGTCTTATAACAATTTTTATACAATTTATAGTGATTTTCTAAAAACAGAACAGGGGATTTCGGAGTCAATCTCTATTTATCAGAAATTCCTTTGCTTGTAAGGTTTCTTTTATAAGAAACTAGACTCACTAAGCTTTAATTACACAATTTTTCAGCCTCTAATTCATCTCCCACAATTTATGGTGATTTTTCCAAAACACGTTACTGCTGCTGTACCAAGCAGATTTATACAATTTCACTCATTAAAGTTCTCATTCACATTTCATTTCAAGCTACAACATATAATCAAGGTCACATTTGGCCACTAATTAAACATATCAATTTTGTCATATATACCAATTTCCAAGCTCAATTCTACTTTTCCATCTATTAACCGTATGTGATTTGCTCACATTATTCACCTATAGCAACGATCAACTAATTTATAAACACTCATATACATCTTCCTTTACAAGAACGTTAACTAACATGATTTAGCATCCTTTGAGCCATGACCGAATGCATACCTTACCTCAAAACTCAACAATTATACACTTACAAATTAATTCATCAAATTAACACATATACTTCCATCGATTCAAAGCTCAATTAACAAAATATGTTTGATTCACTTCACATGCTATGACCAAAAGCATATGGTCTTAAACTTCACTTATAAATATCAAAATCAACCATCCCTTTCCTTATTATAGACACATTCGGTAATTCCATCTAAAATCTCAAAAAGATATGTTCGATAATTAGCCATTCACCAAAACAAGTTCATTCACTCATCAAAAACCCAATTTTAACATCAAAGCATAGTTTTTCCTTATCACATTACTAATTAACCGAAACTAACATGCTTCACAAATTTCAATTTACAAGTAGGTTTGGGTCAAACAATTTAAGAAGCTCACCACATCCAATTTAGCCTCTATTAACCTTAACTCATTTCCATTAGACTAAATATCATGCTAACAACCAATTTGCTAATCAAAAACAAAGCAAATCATGTAATTCAAGGAATCGAATGCCCCTTTGCCATTTAAGCTACACGAAACTTACTAATTGGAGCTCACAACTTCAATTCACATGAATTATAACATCTTAGAGTCCCTCAAGCTTCCATTCACAATCGGCACTACACATACACACACAACCTTGATAGCAAATTTTCTTTATGGCCATCTAACAATCAAAAGCATTTTAAACTAGCTCAATTACACAACCTTATTATCTAGACCATTTGGCCAAAATAACCATGGCCGAACACTCCTTAAGCCAACATATCAACAATTTTGAAATTAGGCTTTCAAGTAAACTTGCATTCCATCTCAATTTCACAAAATTTCTAATATTAATAAGCCACAATCGGAACTTCTCTTCACACATTCACCAAACTCAAACACCTATAAATTTCCTATATACATTCGGTAATGAGCTCCTATTACCAAGAAAATCGATTCTCCCATGCTCATTAAAACACAAAGAAAATAATTTATTTCCTCCATTTTCCTTTTTAGCAAAACCGAAAGCTTCATGGACATAAATCATAAGAATCTAGCACACGGGTCTTCTTGGAAGCTTCAAGACCAACCAAAATCCACAACATTCAAAGAAAAATTTTATGAATCTTACCTCAATTTTAAGCTTCCCCTAGCCGAATGCCCCAAGCTCATGAGTTTTTATTCTCTTCCTCAACTCACGGCAAAGAGAAGAAGAAATGGACTAACATTGGTTTTTCCTCCCGTTTCATAATAATATAATCACATTATAACTTAAAATAAATATTAAGTTTATTTATTAAGCTAGAATACAACACACAAAATGCCAAATTAGCCATCATTGCCGTCCACTAGAGTAAAATTGGGCAATTTGACATGCAACTCCTTTTGTTCTCATGCATGCATTAATAGGTCATCACACATTTGTCTAGCACATTTTCAAAGTTCATAATTTAGCCCTTTTAGGTGCAATTCATAATTATAATACTAAATTGAAGCACCTAAGATGTCACACATGAATTGGCACATACAATAGGCTTCAAAATGAATATTTAATTATTTTTATGCCTCGATTTTGTGGTCCCGAAACTACATTCCGACTGGGGTCGTTTTAAGGCTGTCACACCGGTGCCTAAGATATCTAGGACCACGAGAATGCGTTTGCAAATAATGGTGGGGAAATGAGCCTTACTGGGAAAAGGACTTGGTAGACATTTCCAAGGAAGGATTCAGGTTTCGATGCTGAAGGATAAAAGAGACCGTTTTGGCTTGGGTTTCAGACCAGACGAGAGACAAAGGAAGAAGAAGATGAAAAGGAAGCAGGAAAGAAGGAGAGCACGGCTGAGTGGGGAAGAGATCAAGTGGGAATTGATGACATTCCCCCACATATCTAGAACTTTTGTATTAGGAGGGATAATTAACCCTGAGAGAGGATTGCTGAGAAAAGAAACTACGGAGGAAATGTTGGAAAACCTTTATATCAATGCCATATCTGAGGAAGGAACTGAGGGAAGAAACCTGTTGGGCATTCGTCCTTATAAACCTAGAAGCATTTTGAACAACTGGACCGCGGAGAAAATTCATGTAGTTTTTAGAGATTACACAGAGTAATGTTCAAAACGCACTTGTTGCTTTAAAGCCTAGAAGTAATAAGAATTCATTTGTGAAATAGGCTCATGTTCAGACATCTTTGTTTCAATGAAATACATCTTTTGTTATCATTTCGAGTAGATATTCTTTCATTTATTTTGTACAAATAATTATTCTTTTGATCTTGGAATTCCCTTCCAAAACTTTCTTCATTTCATTCATATCATGTAAATAGTTATTCTGGAATTCATTTGTTTTTTGTACATTCTTTTGTGCCTACAACATGTCCCTAGATATTAATGACATGAGCGATGATGCTACAGATCCAGAATTCCTTTTTGAGCAAGACATGTGTTTAGAGGGATCTCAGAATTTTGAAGGTGACAGAGAATGTGGCTTGTCTTTGGACTTGTTAAGGATGGTAGAGCAAGAAGAGAAACAAATTCTACCTTATAAAGAGGCAGTAGAGAATGTAACCTTAGAGGAAGGGAAGGTAGTGAAAATTGAAATGCGCATAACCAAAGAAACAAAGCGAGACCTCGTTGAGTTACTGCGGGAGTTTAAAGATGTCTTTGCATGGTCATACCAAGATATGCTAAGGTTAAGTACAGATATTGTAGTACATCGCCTTCCCATAAAAGAAGAATGCAAGCCAGTTCAACAGAAGCTATGAAAGATGAGGCTTGATGTTGTGCTAAAAATAAAAGAGGAAGTCAAAAAACAGTTTGATGCCGGTTTTCTATAGATGGTTAAATACTCAGAATGGGTAACCAATATTGTCCCTGTCCCTAAGAAAGATGGAAAGGTACAGATGTGTGTAGATTACAGAGACTTAAATAAGGCCATCCTAAATGACAACTTTCCCTTGCCTTATATTGATACTTTAGTGGATAATACAATGGGCTACTCACTGTTTTCTTTTATGGATGGTTTTTTTGGATACAATCAGATAAAGATGCATCCTGAAGATATGGAAAAAAACCACTTTCATAATTTTGTGGGGTACATTTTGTTATAAAGTGATGTCATTCGGGCTAAAAAATGCAGAAGCAACATATCAAAGGGCCATGGTAACCTTGTTCCATGACATGATGCGCAAAGAAATCGAAGTATATGTTGATGACATGATCGCCAAATCTCGAATAGAAAAAGAACACATCCAAGTTTTGAAGAAGTTGTTCTTGAGATTGAGAAAATTTCAACTAAAGCTTAATCTAGCAAAGTGTACTGTGGAGCTAGGTCGGGGAAACTGCTAAGCTTTGTAGTCAGTAAAAGGGGAATTGAGGTTAACTCAGACAAGGTCAGAGCTATACAAGAATTGCCTCCACCACGCATTCAAAAAGAAGTTAGAGGTTTTCTTGGAAGGTTAAATTACATTACTCGATTCATTTTGCAATTAACTGAGAAATGTGATCTTATATTTCATCTTCTTAAGAAACACAATCAATGCATATGAGATGATGAATGCCAGAAAGCTTTTGACAGGGTTAAACAATATTTGTCAGATGCCCTAGTACTATCTCCACCCAATCTAGATAAGCCATTAATACTTTACTTGATAGTGTTTAACAAGTCCATGGGATGTGTGCTTGGTCAACACGATGAATCAGGGAAGAGAGAAAAGGTGATATACTACCTCAGTAAAAAGTTCACTGAGTGTGAATGATATTCGCTAATTGAAAAGTTATGTTGTGCCCTGATTTGGACCATGCGGAGATTGAGACAATATATGCTATATCATACGACTTGGCTAATCTCGAAACTTGATCAATTAAAATATATGATGGAATCAACTGCTTTGAATGGAAGGATGGTCAGATGGCAAATATTGCTTTCTAAATTTGACATAGTCTATGTAAACCAAAAGGCTGTGAAGGGGAGTGTAATAGCAGATTTTTTTGCCAGCAGGGCTTTAGAAGATTAGAAGCCTATGAACTTTGATTTCCCCAATGAAGAGCTAATATTTATGGCAACTACTGAAGGGTATTATCCGTGGAAGATGAACTTCGATGGAGCCTCAAATGCTGTAGGAAACAGAATTGGGGTAGTCTTGGTATCCCCAAGTAGAGATCATTATCCATTCAAATGTAAATTGGATTTTGATTGCACAAACAATATGGCAGAGTATGAAGCATGCATCATGAGAATTCGAGCAGCCGTAGAGCGTAAAATCAGAGTGCTAGAAGTATATGGAGATTCTGCGTTAGTAATCTACTAGCTTAAAGGTCAATGGGAAACAAGAGATCCCAAACTGATCGATTACCGAAAAATTATTCTGGGGCTAATTGAGGAGTTTGACGACATTACTTTCAATTATCTCCCACGAGATGAAAACCAGATGGCAGATGCCTTGGCAACTTTAGCTTCCATGATCAAAGTGAACAAACAAGAGGATGTAAAACCCATTCAGATGAGTATTTATGAGGCTCCAGCTCATTGTTATAATATGGAAGAAGAGGAAAGGGATGACTACCCTTGGTACCATGATATATTGCGGTACGTAAGAAATCGTGAATACCCAAACCAAGCAACTGAAAATGATAAAAGGACGTTAAGAATGCTAGCTTTTGACTACGTTTTAGATGGGGAGATCCTGTACAAAAAAAGAAAGGATCAGGTGCTATTGAGATGTGTGGACACTGTCGAGGCAAAGAAAATTTTGGAAGAAGTTCACGAGGGCATTTTTGGAACACATGCTAACAGATTCACAATGGCTAGAGAAATAATGAGATTCAAATACTATTGGTCCACCATAGAAGGAGATTATATCAACTATGCCAAGAAATGTCATAAATGCCAAATTTATGGAGACAAAATTCATGTACCTCATTCACCTTTGCATGTTATGACTTCTCCATGGCCTTTCTCCATGTGAGGCATGGATGTCAATCTCGCCGAAAGCTTCGAATGGGCATCGATTCATCTTTGTGGTTATTGACTACTTCACCAAGTAGGTAGAGGCTGCTTCATATGCTAGCGTTACTAAGTCAGCAGTTAGCAGGTTCCTAAAGAAGGAAATCATATATCGATATAGAATGCCCGAGAGGATCATATCAGATAATGCATTGAATTTGAACAATAGCACGATAGTGGAAGTCTGCAGTCAATTTGAGATCAAACACCACAACTCATCTCCGTATCGCCCAAAAATGAATGGGGCAATGGAGGCGACCAATAAAAACATTAAGAAGATAGTGGGGAAAATGACTGAGACTTATAAAGATTGGCATGAGAAATTACCATTTGCTCTCTATGCTTATCAAACGTCCATCAGAACTTCTATTGGTGCAACTCATTTTTCGTTGGTCTATGGGATGGAGGCAGTTTTACCGATTGAAATAGAGATACCTTCCCTTTAATTTTTGTCAGAGATAAAGCTGGATGAAGCAGAATGGATCCAGTCTTGGTATGATCAGTTGAACTTGATTGAAAAAAAGAGGCTAAGGGCTATTCGTCTTGGTCAAATGTACCAAAAACGAATGATGCGAGCTTATGACAAAAAGGTTCGCCTAAGAGAATTTCACGAGGGGGACTTGGTATTAAAAAAGATCCTTCCCATTCAAAAGGATTTCAGAGGAAAATGGATGCCAAATTGGGAGTGACCATACGTGGTGAAGAAAGCTTTCTCTGGAGGAGCACTGATTTTGACTGAAATGGATGGAAAAAGTTTACCTTATTCTGTGAATTCAGATTCAGTCAAAAAGTATTTTGCTTAAAAAGGGGTAGAGGCCAAGGCAAAAACCCGCAAAGGATGCTTTGGGACTTCAAAAAAAAAAAGCGGAGAGGCCAAGGCGAAAACCCGCAAAGGGGCCTTGAGACTAAAGGGATTTTGAGTTAAAAACCCGAAAAGGGTGGCTCAAATTTTGATGGGGGATGTAGTGATCTTGCTATACCTGAATCAACAAGGAACGAAATATGCTACATATCGGGGCATCAACAAAGTACTTTAGATCTTATAAACACATGTCAAGCTCCAAGCAGTTTTCAAAGAGTTTGTACATAGAAGCTCAGGTTATGAATTCTAGGGCACCTAATTTTTGTCCTACTCATGATAAATTTGCTATCTTTGGATTCTTTTTCTTCTCAAAGATGTGTTCCCGATTAATTTTCTTTTTATGATTTATTCATCTTGAGCTATGCTCAAAACCAATTTATTGTCCATTATTATCATCCTTAAGTATGTTGCATTGAAATAATGATTAATGAACTAATAATACTTTCATAAAAGAAGTTCTGCATATTACTCTGGAAGTTTCTAAGTAATACAAGAACCTGAAACAGGGCCATTGTTTGGAATTTCCCAAGTGTAAGGGTTGAAAATATTTGAGAAAAAAGAGTCTAGATTGAAACTATTTCTCTGAATTTTCTGTCAAAATAATAATTAGACAGAACAATAAGATGTTGTTTCAAGTGATACAATCTCAACGAAAACGAGCAATAAAAGGGGATTATTCTCGTGAAAAGGAGATGATATTCTGCATTCGTTCAAATATCTGGTATACATGTTCGGTCATGATACTCGGAGAATGGTGTAATAGACCAAATTGACGAAGTTGAAACAAATCTTATACCCTTAGATTGCAATGGGAACAGATTGAAAAAGTTTCAAATCCTATAAATCGTAGTGGGATGATTTGAAAATGGTATAAACTTTATGTCCCAGAGGTACAATGGAATGGACCCTGAGGTTACAGTGGAGCAAACCAGCTAAGCAGTATGTTTGATTCCTCGAGTATTCTATCAAAATACCAGCCGAATAGGATGGCAGCGTAATACGTCAGTGATGAATCCCTGATGAACAACGAGTGATGACACTCTAAGCATTAAAAAGGGATCATTCTCATGACATTTCTACATTCAAAACACATCTAGTTAGAAGTATTTGATTCATTCCGATCATAGCATTCTAATCATTGGCATAAGCATAAAACCGATTCTACGGGTCATGTCCCTTGAAGTTGCAATGGAGTAGATTAAAGTGGTAGATCTTATCTCCTTGAAGTTGCAATGGAGTAGATCGAAAATGGCGGATCTTATCTTACGAAGTTGCAGCAGAGCAAACTGAAAATAACAGATCTTGCATTCCTGAAATTGTAGGAAGCAGATCGAAGACACCAGTCTTGCCTCCCTAAGTTTGCAGTGAAGCAGACTAAAGACAGCAGATCTTGCCTTCCTAAAGTTGCAGTGAAGCAGACTAAAGACAGCAGATCTTGCCTTCCTGAAGTTGCAGTGAAGCAGATCGAAGATATCAGTCTTGCTTCATTGAGTTTGCAGTGGAATAGACTAAAGACATCAGATCTTGCCTTCCTGAAGCTGTAGTAAAGCAGATCGAAGACACCAATCTTGCTTCCCTGAGTTTGCAGTGGAACAGACTAAAGACATCGGATCTTGCCTTCCTGAAGTTGTAGTGAAGCAGATCGAAGACACCAGTCTTGCCTTCCTGAGTTTGTAGCGGGGTAGACTGACAATAGCAGATCTTGTCTTCCTGAGTTTGCAGTGGAGCAGATCGAAAAAAGCAAATCTCATTGTCCTAGAATATTAGTAGAATGGACTGAAGCTATCAAATCATGGCGAATCTTATCTTTCTGAAGTTGCAGTGAAGCAGATTAAGGCCACCAGGCTTATTTCCCTGATAAATCCAATACCTTTGAAGTTGCAGTAGGTTGGATTAAATCTACAATAATAGGTCTTATCTCCCTGAAGTTGCAGTGGAATAAGATTACAACTATAAATTCAATCTCCCTGAAGTTGCAGTGGTGGATTGAAATTATAATAATCTGTAAAAGGGGGATTTTACGAATACGATATAAAAAATATAGAGAAAATAGAGGTGATTTTCGATTTCCTTTGTTTTTTTTCGTTTTCGTTATTTCATTTCTTTTTTCCTACACATGCAAAAACAAACAATACATAATCAAAAAGTATAGTCAATTTTAGATCAAAAATCGAAGGAAACGGGCTTTATGTTTGTTCTTTTCCTGTATTTCTTCTAAAGTGTTTTTATGCAAAATACTATTTTTTTTTAAAATAGAAAAGAGGAAGAGATTACCTTTCAAGCCAGCCTAAAAAAGGAGAAATTTTTAGCCCTCTGACCGCCGTACGTGGCAGCGCCGACGGTGGCGCATGTGGTGCGTGCAGTGAGGGGCCCTTGAGTCTGGTGACCGTATTCCAAGCGGGGAAAGGAGGGTTTAAGAGAATTTTCAGAAGTTTTTTTTAAAAAAAGTTTCAAATGATTTTTTTTTATAAAACTTGACTTATATAGCAGCATAAAAACGAGGCCGTTTTTGCTTAAGTCAATAAGCACCAAAACGACGTCATTTTAAGGCCAAAACCCGTGCGGTGACTCGACCCGATGAGGATCCGCGTGTTTTTATAAAAGGGGCTATTTGCCTCTTAAGTCCTTCCGCACGATTTCTTCTATTCAATCTCATCCCGATTATGTTTTTCTTTCTTTTTAAAATTTGGCCCCGAAATTTAATTTTTGTTTTGAACTGGTCCTTGGGCCATTTAAGTGGGGATTCTGGAACGATGTTGTTTTAAGCGATAGGGCAAAATTGCCCATTTGATCCCCATGGTGTGGCATGCGATTCAGTTTGATCCTTATGCACAATTTTTACCTTTGGTTTTGTTTCTATTCTGATTCAGTCCTTTTGGTTGAATTTTTTATTATTTCAATTTTTGTCATTTATTCTAATATTCTAAATTAAATTGTTTTTACCTATTATTTACATTATGTTATTTTATCATATATATATATATATATATTCTTACTAATTATATGAAGTATGTTATATAATTTTAACCTTTTTATTTGATTTAAAATTCGTTTTTATATATGGTTTATTTATTCGTCTAAATTATTTTATATATATATATATTATTTATGTAAAATGTATACTATTTATTTTATTCTACTATAAATATGTATTGTTCGTTCTAAAGTTTGCATTGTTTATAAAGTTTTTTATGTATATCATTTGTTTTATTTTTTTACATGTGTTATATTATTTTATTTTTACGAAGTTTTATGTTCTTTTTTTTTTTCTTTTTTTTTTGTATGTTTTATATTTCCATTTGCTTATTTAAGTTCTTTTTTATCAATTTCATCATTATTTTATGTTTGCATTAATATTGTATTGTTTATGTTACTTACTGTTTTATGTTATTATTTCTCTAGATTGTCTATGTATGTTAGCATCTAAATTGGCCCATGTTGCAATTTTCTTGAATTGTTTCCTTATATATTGGTGTTTTAGTAGCATAATCATTTTATTTGCAAACCATCATTTTAAATAAAAACATTACTATGTTTTAATTAAACAGTTTTTTTTAATAAGATAATATTTAGTTTTTAGAAATTCGAGAAATAGTGCCCTAACGTGCTGAGTTTCGATTTTCCATTTGACCAAATAATTAAATATCCTTTTAAAATGAGTTTTGTAAATCATGGGATGATTTTGATTTCGAGGGTTAAAATGTCGTATCCTAACGTGCTGGATGTGATATTTTATTCTTTCAGAACAAGAGAATCTTAAATTTTTTAACTCGAATTGTTCACGAATTTTTAAAGGGATCGTATTTAAAAATTTTTTCTTAAGTTTTCAAGGTTAGGACATTAATTAACTAATAGGTACCAATTTTGGGCGTTCCGAGGGTGTTAACCCTTCCTCGTACGTAACCGACTCCCAAACCTGTTTTCTATAATTTCGTAGGCCAAAATCAATATTTTAAATAAAACAAAATATTTTATAAAGTGATCCAATAACACTTAAACAAAAAAAGATTAGTGGCGACTCCATTTTCATTTTTTCTTTTTTTAAAAAAAGTCGACCCCGTTTTTCAAAATTAAAAATGGTTTCGACAAGTATTATTATTATTCCCATTATTATTACTATTGTTATTATTAATGTATTATTATTACTATTTTTATTTATTATTATTGTCATTATTAGCATACTATCATTATTTTTATTATTATTAACGTATTATTATATTTATTGTTTTTATTATTTTTATTATTACTATTATTACTATTATCCTTTTTTATTTTATTCAATGTTTTTATTCTCTTATTATTTATTTTCAATATTTTTTATTTAAAATTTTTATCAGTTTTCGCTTATTTACTTATTGATTCTCATCAGTCTTTTTTTATTTATTGATTATTTTCACTTTTATTATTGTTATTTATATTATCGCGTTTATCCTATTATGTATATTAACACCGTATTTCATTTTACATTTCACCATAATACATTAATCTTTACTCGACGCATAGAAAAGGTTTTAAATAAAGGCAATATTTCGTATTTAGAAATTCGAGTAATCGTGCCCCAACGTACTGGGTTTCGATTTTTCTCGTTTAACCTAAATAGCGGAATATCCTTTTAAAATAAAAAATACGTGTTTTAAATAAAAAAAACTTATTCTCGAGAATTCTAGGAGTTGTGTCCTAACTTACTGGATGTAACATTTTGTTACCTCGGGATAAGATTTTTTAAATAAAAACAATATTCTGTATTTAGAAATTCGAGAAATCGTGCCCTAACTTACTGGGTTTCGATTTTTTCTCGTTTAATCTAAATAACCGAATATCATTTTAAAATTAAAATACATGAGTTTTTAAATAAAGGCAAACTTATTCTCAAGGACCTGAGGTGTTATGTCCTAACTTACTGGATGTGACATTTCGTTATCTCGTGATGAGAGGTTCTTTAACGTTCTTTTCAATTCATTTAAGTCTTTTTTAAGTAAAATTAACCTTAATAAAAAAGGGATCGTATTTTAAATTCTTTTTCAAGTTTTCAACTTTCGATACTAAGACATCAAGTAATCAACTAGGTACCAATTTTGGGCGTATCGAATGTGCTAATCCTTCCTCATGCGTAACCGACTCTTGAACCCATTTTCTGGATTTTGTAGTCCAAAAATCATCGTTTTAGTAAATTTAAACTTTATTAGAATGATTGAATTTCGAGGTGACCCGATCACACCTCATAAAAAAGGACCGGTGGCGACTCTCTTTTTTTTCGTTTTCAAAATAAAAGTCGACCCCTGTCTTTCCAAAAAAATAGTTGCGACAGCTTGGTGACTCCACTGGGGACAAGTCGACCCCATTTTTTCAAAAAATGGTTTCGACAGTCTTGATTTGATCCCGAATTGTTTCTAATGTATGGTTTGGGCCTCAAGGGCCCATATAGGGGACATTATGAATAATATCAGTAAATGAATATTGATTAATATGAAATGTCTAAAAATATTTTGAAAATTCTGGTAATGCTCTGTAACCCTGTTCCGGTGATGGATACGGGTTAGGGGTGTTACATTACAAGTAAGGGTGAAGTTAGGAAATTTTTTATTGGGGGTCGGAATTAAATTGTATATTTTTATGATAGTAAAAATACAATTTCACCATTTTAATAGTTTATATCTTTATAACTTTTAGAAGATTAAATCAAATTTTTATCGTTTTGGGAGTTTAAAGTGCAAATTTACTATTACTAATTTAAAATTTTATAAATTGTAAAGAGCTTAAATGAATTTTTTTTTCATTTTTGGGGGGCTAGGGCCTTGCCAGCCCCTTGGATCCGCCCATGCTTACAAGAATTAATTGTCCAACTAATTGATCATAAGAAAAACTCAAAGAATCATGACAAAGTATTGTTGAGCATAATAAGAAGGGCTTTCAAGGAGCTTTAAGGCTATTTCTTCCAATGGGCATGGTTTCGCCAGAACGTTCGCAATAGTATTAGCTTCACTGCAAACATGTTGAATTCTAATGGTCCACTTCTTGGAGCAAACCTCCCTGAAACGTCGCACTAGTGATGGTTGATTGCAATTTTCATCTCGCTCGATCAGAAGCTCAACCACCATTTTGGTATCACTGTCAACTATAACTTTTGAAACACCCTTGTTCCAACAAGCTTTTAACCCTTTAAAGATAGCCCCTAGTTCAGCATTCAAAATTTTACCTGATAAAGGATGAGATAGATGAATACAAAAGGGGATTGTAAAGCTTTTTAAAGTCGCGAATTTGACCTCGGGCTCTAGACGTTCGGAAAGAAACTTGGATTTTAACACAACCTGAAACGAAATTGAATCCAAGTCAGCTAAAACAATTAAAATAAATAACTAAAATAAAAATAATAAATCAATGATTAGAATAATAAGGAAGCGAATAAAGAAGATAAATGGAGTGGCGTGTAAAAGTCCTAAGAAGCCTTGGAAACACGAAGAATCCACAACCCTCTTCAAGTGGCTCTAATTTCCCCTCCAAGATAGAAATCTTGGCAAGAAAAAGTTTGAAGATGATCCTCACAATCTAAAAATATTGTTAAAACTCTTCTAAAAGAAACTCAAGAGAAATTTTTGAAAAAGAAAAGCCCAGAGAGAATTTATTAACTCAAAGAGAAATAGAATAATAATGAATTATATGAATTGTGTACAATACAAAGGCTTATATATAGGCTAGCTAAATAAATCTAAATAAAACTCTTAGAAGTCTAATTTAACCTAAACAAATAGTTTTAAACTAAACTTTCTTGTTAACATAAAACTCCTAAATAACTTAAAATACTTAATAATTATAAAAAATTTGGAATAAAATAATAATAAAATAATAAGAGCTAATAAATACAATATTGGACTCATATATAATAAAAATTAAACCTAAAACCCGCACCCAATATGATTTAAACTCAAATTAAAAGCCCGAAATTTGTAATTCCTGTCATAATCCCGTTCAAAAATTCAACTTGCACAGTCTTCGCTAAAACGGTCATAACTTGAGCTCCGGAACTCAATATTGAGTGATTCAAAATGTGTTTCAAAGCTAAGAGATAGATCTTCAAACGCCATGAGACATCTCAACCTAGAAATACCAGGATCCCATCCTAAAAGTTGTCGCAAGTCTGCTAATTTTCTAAGCCTAAAAATTGGCAGCTTTGGTGATTAGAATTTAATAAATTTCACCCATCGTGCATGTATCATTCTCCATTTCCTCAAAAATATTTGTCCTCGAATCTTGTCTTTGATCGAATCCTGATTTGATTTGCTTAGCCTTTGATATTGTTGTTGAGCCTTGAGATATTGTGAACCTATCATATTCATGGGTCAGAAATTGTGCCTTGTGACTCGCATTATTCCCCCCTTCCTCAAGTAAATTCGTCCCCGAATCTTTAGTTGTATAGAAAGAAAAGGGATTAGAATAAATAAAATGAATAAAATACTTACCTAAGCTTTCTTATACGCCAAAACTATCTCCAGGATCAAAGATATGATTTTGATATCCCAAATCAGCATGGATCAAGTATCTCTCCTTCAAAAACGAACCATCAACACTAGATAAAGGAATATTACGCACATGAGTGTTCAAGTAAAAAATAACTTGCAACTTTCTTTTAATATGCATGGTCATCCATAAGAATTTCCAACGATGAGTCAAAAATTTTACATAATTATAAAAATCAAGTAGTTTAATATTATTATTATGTAAAAATTCATATTTAGAGTTTTAAGGTAGAAAATTTTGTTGCAAGATCAAATGCATGAAGTTTTTTAATAAACCTGTCGAATGCAACAAAAGTAAACTTTAAATACCTAGATAAACCCATAAAATTAATTGAACTTTCAAAGCATTGTTTATTGAAACTTGACCAATGAGAAAGCATGTCGTAAGAAAAAATAAAACCAATAGCATACTTATCAAAAATATTCAAGGGATGCCTACATATTTCAATTTCTGATGTATCATTACTTTTCTTACTTTTTAACACATGTGGAGAATTATCAATGTTCAACTTACCTCTTTCCCACAAGTAAAATAGTCTATCGATGGTAGAGTAATATAATTGAGAGTCCGTCAATGGATCCTTGAAATCATGTAACAAAGAAACACCACTAAACAAATTTAAGTTAGGGTTAGTTAAAACATAATTATTCCTCATTTTTGTATAGGTATTTTCTTGCTTTTCATTTTTTTTTCCACTTGAGAACTTTTCAATTTTACCTCATATGGATTTTCACTCACAAAATTTGGACCATTAAGTAGACTTTTATCACTAAAGGTCTCTTTTCTCTCTGTCTATTCACATGATTTTTCCTCACTTCCCATATCCCTCTCATAAGTATTATGAATATTCAATTTAGTACAATATATCTCAGTAGGAGAACATGACGTTTCTATTTCATCTAACTTTATAAATTTAAGGAAAAAGATTCTTATTATCATTTTTTTCCCGGTTCACAAAGTTCACCATCTTTTTTTATCAACAAAAGTCTCGTGTTTGCACAATCATGACTATAGTGTCCACGCCCTTTACACGTAAAACATTCAATATCACGAGCTCTTTGTTGTTTTAGTGAAAAATTAGTAGAAATGAGTTGCTTGAAAGATGTAGAAGAATGTTTTGTAGGAGCCCCACTTTTCCATTCAAAAAGTTTAGTCTCAGCCTCTTTTGGTAGCAACTTATTAATAGCATAAAAAGGTTTCGAATTGTTGAAAGTAGAATTAGAACTTGTACCTCGATAATAGTATGATGCGCCAAATGGACGAGATTGATGTTGCTAAAATTGTTGCTTAATCTCAATTGCCTTGTGTACCATCTCCTCAAGATCAATATAAGTTTGAAGATTAAGAGCATTGGCTATCGAAGCATTCAAGCCATCTACAAATCCCTCCATGGTAGTTTCTTCATCCTCTCGTATATTTTCTCTTTGTATAAGCATCTCCATCTCCTTAAAGTGCTCATCAACAGATTGATTACCTTGAACAAGGCGTTGAAGTCTCATTCAGACCTTTCTATAGTAACAAGAAGGAACATAATGCTTTTGCATCACTTGCTTCAACTCGTCCTATGTTTCAATTACCCTTTCACAGTTTCTTTGACGATCAAATCCAACTTGAATCCACCAACTCAATGCATAATCTAAAAATTCAAGGGTCGCCAATTGGACTTTTTTCTCTTCTTGGATTTATAGTAACGAAACATAAGTTCAATTTTTGATTCCCACTCACAATATGCTTTGGGATCATACTTCCTTCAAAATGGTGGAATGTTGAACTTTGGTTTAGCTAAAAAATGTTACCTATGGTCATTATTAATCAAAGTCTCATCATTTGTACGAGAGACACATCGAAGCATTATTTGCATGAAGACGAGACTGATCAACCTTATCTTCCCAATTACAATTCTGACACTCAATTTTGGTACATAGACATTCCAAATTTTTGCTGATCGTGTTTAGAATAGTGTCATGTTGCTGATCTCGAGCATTTCGAACCTCTTGATCCTTTCTCAACTTCCCAATCATAATATTGTAAATCATTATAAAAGTCTGAAAAGAACGCAACACTCAAGAAAAGAAAAATTAAGCAAACCTCATTGTTATGCACTAGAAATGAAAATCAAATTCTCAATGAGGTAAGAATTAATCTTGAGTCTTTTAAAAAGTGTCTATATCAATCAATCATAATGTATTAGAATCAAACTAACAAAGCAAATCTAATAGCACTATGAGTCTAAAATCGGCTAGATATCAAAGAATTCTGTTGCACGGAGGAAGGAATATGCAACGTGCTTTAACCTACTAACACAAGAAACAAGAAAGTGTTAGAATGCATAAAGGAACAATAAGAAGTAAAAAATAAATAAAAACCTAAAGCTAAGAGTCAATGAAAATTGCTGAAACTTGAAAACCCGGAAAATTACGGAGCAACTTGACAAACTTTGTTTGAGGTGTTCTTGATTTCCAAAAATCATGAAATTTAAACTGGAGCCTCCTCAAATAATGTAGATCTGATCTGGAAAGTTTTGGCACAAAATTCAACCCAAAAAATATTTTTTATATATTTTTATTTTTTCATATTTTATTTTTTGGTACTTTTTCAATCACTTTTTTGTGAAAAATATTTTTTTAATACTCTAAAATAGTGTCAAGAAATAGTATGTAAAATTTTAGATTGTTTGAAAATCGTTTACCCACTAAAAAATATTTTTTTCTAAAACTGCCGGGGTAAAAAAAATTGTTTGTCGAGGTAAAAGATTATTAAAACTCTTCTAAAAGAAACTCAAGAGAAATTCTTGAAAAAGAAAAACTCAGAGAGAATTTATTAACTCAAAGAGAAATAGAAAAATAATGAATTGTATGAATTGTGTACAATACCAAGGCCTGTATATAGGCTAGCTAAATAAATCTAAATAAAACTAGAACTCTAATTTAATCTAAACAAGAAGTAGTTTTAAACGAAAATTTATTGTTAACATAAAACTCCTAAATAACTTAAAATACTTAAAAATTATAAAAAATTCAGAATAAAATAATAATAAAATAATAAGAGCTGATAAATACAAAATTGAATTCATATATAATAAAAATTAAGCCTAAAACCCGAACCCAATATGATTTAAACTCGAATTAAAAGCTCAAAATTCATAATTCCTGTCATATTCCCATTAAGGAATTCTACTCGTGCAGTCTTCACTAAAACAATCATAACTTGAGCTTCCGAACTCAATATTGAGTGATTCAAAATTTTTTCAAAGCTAAGAGATAGATCTTCAAACACAATGAAGACATCTCAACCTAGAAATGCCAGGATCCTATCCCAAAAGTCGTCACAAGTCTACTGATTTTCCAAGCCTGAAAATTGACAGCTTTGGTGATTAGAATTTGGTAAATTTCACCCCATCCGTGCATGTATCAGTACCTTTACCCAGACATCTTTGGTAACAAAAAATCCATTTGCCTAAGCACTCTTCGATTGAAGCCCATTCTTCCAGTAGCTATCGACACCATCGGTGTTAAGTTTTATCCAACCCCTTTTATCCAACCCCAAAGGGGCGACTCTTATTTCACCTATATAACAATCTTGGTAATACTAAAAATATTATTATATATAAAACTTTGAATACTTTTTTCCATACATAAGACTTGGTTCATGAGTGCCTCAAAGTTACTACCATTTTGTTGAAAAATAATGAGATTCCTGTTCTTCCATATGTACCAACACACTACACCAAAGATGACTTGCCATTCAGCAGTATCTATATCAATCTTGTGATGATTACTTAAATTATCAACTAATCATGCATGTAAATCAAAATTGATAAAAACATTGCCAAAAGTGCCCAAGCACAATACGAGACCAACTAGCCTTAGCTATGGGACAATCATGAAGAGTATGGACAATGGTTTCTTGACACTCACCACAAAGACTGCAACTAGCATCATTAGTAGGGCCCCTTCAGACTCTTTCAACATTTATGAGTAATCTCCCGCAAACGATGATCCAGGGGAAGTTTTTAATCCGAGGGATCAATTTATTTTTCCAAACAGTAGACCAACTATCCTCCCATGGATTCAAAGATTTTTTACTAACATTTATAAGCTTCTTGAACCAGAAATTTACCATTAGAAGACTTCCAAATACACTTGTCTGATTCAAGATTGTCATTGGATGGAGGGAGACCTACAATATGTTGGAGAATTTTCTTAGTGAAGAACAATGATAGTAATTCCCAATTCCATTGACCATTTACATCGACCACATCAATTAAATTAACACCCCACATTCGACCCGATCGTCGGATCTAATGTGTGATGTCACATTATTTCATCGAAGCAACTCAAGTTATTATAACACAAATACATTTAATTCAATCATTAAAATATTCTTATACATGCATTATACATTCATTGATTTTATTTCATCAATTTATAGGGTTGTAAGTGTTAATTTCAAAGTTAGGACTTGAATTTAAACTCAAAAATCAAATTTCAAATTTATGTCTGGCTCTGCATGTCTCAGGAAAAGTCATAAATAACTTTGGGATTTTTAGCTTCGAAGTTAACATGTATCAATATGCTACATGTTGTGATGCGAGGCTCAAGGCCCAATTTCAAACCCATGGATGCATTAGGCTTCCTCTATCACAAGGATCAATTCCAAGGTTGAAAGCGAAACAGATCAAGCTAAGACTGAATGTGACTATCCAAAACTTCATGATGAGGGCCTTAGAATTTCTTACAAGGGAAAATGAAAATCAAACTTCACTTTCTTGTTTTTAAGAAAATCCAGAAACCAAATCTTGGTCCAATTATGTGGTTTTAAGAGATTAAAATCATGCCTTTGGTCCCAAAGACAACTTTTTTCACACAATTGCAAAAGGAAACCTTCGGTAAGTATTTGTTTATTTTCATTGTTATTGATTCGAGTCATTTTTCATTTTGTATAGCTAAAGATTCGGGGATGAATCTTCTTGAGGAAAGGGGATTGATGTCAGGCTCAATGCCCAATTTCAAGCCCATGGATGCGTTGGGCTTCCTCTACCACATGTAACTTCCCCAACTTGGCCTAGACATTAGGCCTGAATTTGGGAGATTACATCGGTCACCGAAATGGCCTAGCAGAGTTATCAAAATTTATAAAATAGACATTTTAAAACATTTGTTTATCTTTAGAAGAAAAATTAGCTTATTTTAAAAAAACTCATGAGTGGACAGAAATACGACTAATCTAATATTTTTCTTAAAAAAGGTGATTATCATTGAAAACTTAGTTAATTTCTATTTTATATTACTCAAAATTTATTTACAATTTAGCAGCGGAACTCAATTTAAATAGCTATAGAATTCAAAACTTGAGGTCCTTATATGGTAATTTAGACCACTAAAAAAAGTTAGTAGATATTTTTGGTGATTTATCCATGGAAAAATTAGAAAAGGTTAAGGGCTAAATTAAAAAGTGATAAAATTAAAAGATGATAACTAAATTAAATATATATTATCATCTTATTTTCATTATCTTTCCCAAAATTTGTATGGAAACCCTAGGAGAGAGAGAAGAAACTATTCAAGCTTAATTGGGTAAGTATTCAAGTCCCGTTTTTAGTAATTTTTATATTTTTGAGAGCGGGATAGTTTAATCTTTCCATTTTAGGGACTAATTTGAAAAGATATCAAACTATAGAAGTTGTGCCATGGATGAATATGTTGAAAATTTGAAACTTATGGTAGAAAATGAAAGGTTGTTAGTAGATAAACAACTTTTAATAAGAGAATTTTGGTGAAAACGTGATTTAGGAACTGAATTGAAAAGTTGTAAAACCCATGGAAAAATTATGATTTTTGTGGAATTCATGAGCTATTATTGTGATATATAAAATTCGGCTAGCCTTGGAATAAGGATTAAATTACAAGAATTTTATTTTCCGAGCCTAGGGACAAAATTAAAATTTTTGAAAAGTTTAGGTGTAACACCCCCACGCCTGAGACCGTCGCCGGAGTTGAGCTTGAGGTGTTACCGAACATAATTTATCATTTAAACAACTTTACATCATTTATTTTGACTTTTGGAATAAGCAGTTTTTCTGCATCATGGTCGCTAAAAAAATCATATCTCGAGTTACGAAACTCAAAATCAAGATCCGTAAATTTTTCCTGAATCTAGACTCAAATATCTATCTACTAATTTTTTCTAAAATTTTTGGTTGGGCCAATTAGTACAGTTTATTAGTTAAAGTTACCCCTGTTTCAGGACTTGACTTCACTGACCTCTACTTACTACGAACCACTTTTATCCATGTACAAAATTCATATAACTATACCGTTTATTTCTCTTAAAATTAGATTCAATAAGGATTCTGAGCATATAAATTAAACCTCCTAATTATTTTTTTACAATTTATAGTGAATTTTCAAAGTTGGAACAGGGGATCCAGAAATCGCTCTGGCCCTATTTCACTAAAACTCAAATATCTTATAACATATAACTCCTTTACCTATTTCGCTTTTTCCATTTGAAAGTATACACAATAAGCTTCAATTTCATAGTTAATTCTTCACCTATTTCATTTTCTAATATTTTTGGTGATTTTTCAAACTCACATTGTTGTTGCTGTAGTGTTCTGTTTTATGGCAAGTTTCATCTTTTTATGAATTCTCATGAACTATATAACATATTAAACTCACAAGGCATCCAACATTATCTAGGCTAGCCATACCAATTACTAATCATTATCAAGCATTTTCTCAACCAAACCACAACCATATCACAAGATTATTTACACAAAACAAGTATATTGCTATACATGCCATACATCAAAACATACAAACCAATATACCAATTCTTCCTCGGATAGTGTGAGCGTTTCTTCGACCTTCCCGATATCCAAGTTGGCTCGCTAAAAACTACAATGAATGAAAAGGAGGGAGTAAGCATAAATGCTTAGTAAGTTCACATGCAAATAACAAGTAACATAACAAAGCAATTATATCAACAACAATAGCATGATATCACCAAGATACAAACCACATTTCTAGCTATCGTGTATCATCTTACCACCTTATTTATGTTATATCAAGTTTCAACCCGAGGGTTAAATACATACCTGTCCAAATTGTCCATTTCACAACACTTACCAAAATATCATTTTCATCTTGAGTATTCTTCCATTCCGCTAGAATTTTACCCGTTGAACACATCGGAATATAACTCGGATACACGGATCATTTGCACATAAGTGCCACATATGTAATCAATCAATCATGTAACCCGCCCATAAGCGAACTCGGACTCAACTCAACGAGCTCGGGCGTTCGTATCCATAAGTGAACTCGGACTCAACTCAACGAGTTCAGATGCCCAACCATCCTAGTGAAATGTCACTTGTATCCTAATCTATTCCCAAGGTTCAAACGGGATTTTCCTCAATCACACATTTCCCCGTCGTTCTCTTCGGAATATCGAAACCAATACGTTGCTTGCATCTCATACTTATCAATTTAATCGCATACTTTTCATACCAATACATAATATTTCACAAAGCATAATATTCATAATAACAAGTATCATATCATATAAATAGCATTAAATCACTTAAAATAGCAATTATGTTACATTATTTACACATGAACTTACCTCGGTACAAAATATAGCAATTTTGCAATTTAGTCCAAAATCTTTTCTTTTCCTCGATCAAGGTTGATTCCACGTCTTTCTTGATCTAAAATAACACATTTAGCTTATTTAATACTCTCATTATCAAAATAGTCCTAAATTCAAATTTTGACAAAATTACAATTTTGCCCCTAAACTTTTGCATATTTACACTTTTGCCCCAAAGTTCGGAAATTAAATTTTATCACAAATTCTTATGTTTTAGGACATGCTGATCATTTATTTACCATTAACAAGCTCAAATTCCCACTAAAACACATACTTATGAACAATATGTACTTTTACCGATTAAGCCGTTTTACTCGTTTTTACTTAAAACCGAGTAGCACAAGTTGTTTAACATAATTTAAAACCTCATATTCTATCATAAAACATCAAAATACACAAATTTCACCTATGGGTATTTTTCCAAATATAAATCCTAACTTAAATTATTGCTAACATAAGCTTTATCGAGTTACCGGGACTGCGAAAACGTAAAGAACATTAAAAACGGGGCTTGGAATCACTTACTATGAAGCTTGGAAGCTTGAAACAAACCCTAGCTATGGAGAACCCTTGAAATTTCGTGGTAATGAAGAAGATGACCAATTTTGTGTTATTTTTCCCTTTTTATTTCATGTTAATATCCAAAAGACCAAAATGCCCCTCCTTACTAAACTTTCAAAAATTCCATCTATGTCCAAATTTTTTCCATGAACTTAAAATTGGTCAAATTGCTATTTAAGACCTCCTAATTAATATTCCAAAGCAAATTCATACTAGAAACTTCTAGAATGCAAGTTTTGCAACTTATTCGATTTAGTCCCTAATTTCAAATTAAGCACTTTACGCTTAGAATTTCTTCACGAAATTTTCACACCATCATAAAATCATATCATAAACATCAAAATAATTATAAAATAATTATTTCTACCTCGGATTTGTGGTCACGAAACCACTATTCCGATTAGGCCCTAATTCGGGATATTACATTAGGGGCAAAATGATAATTTTGTCTAGAATGTAAATTGAACTCAATTGAATATAAAATGTGTTAAATTGATATTAAATTTATTTATATAGATTCGGATAACTCAAATTCGAAGCTAGACCGAGGAAAAGAAAAAAAGTTTCAGATTAGTAGACTCACACACGAACAAGTGTCGAGGTAAGTTCGTGTAACTTAATTAAGCGTGAGTATATGTTTGAATTGATGTTGTATTTGGATTGAATATGATATAAGTTTATGTGAAACATATGAATGTTATAAAGGTAAGAAATGAGCACATGCTCAGAAATGTTAGAAAAAGGGTTAAGTTCCGTTTAAATATAGAAATTCGATGGATACATGTGATTTTTCGTATTAAATGTGGTCCTGCATAAGTTGCGGATGGGATTTAGCTTGGACGAATAATCCCTAATATAGTCTCTCGAGCATCCTGTTAATAGTTCTTGGGAGCAACCTGATTGGTAGTGAACTTGCATATGTTACACACTATCGTAGCTCTTTGTGAGCATCCTGATATGATTCGATCGGTTGTGTTCTGGCATATGTTGTAAACACAAACGTAGCTCTTTGTGAGCATCCTGATATAGCTCGCTTGATCTCCCTGAGATATAGCTATTCGGTGCTCCTGGTACATGGCTCTTTAAGAGCAATCCTGATGAGCTCCTTGAGAGTGTACTGATTAAAAGTTCTTTCTAAACTTCCTGAGTTGTGGCTCTAATGAGCGCTCTTGAGATTTAGCCCGAATGAGCATTCTGATACATAACTCATAAGAGTATTCTGATAAGTGGCTCGAGAGTGTATACTCTGATTATGTGCCCAAAAGTACCCCTAGACATGAATTGATAGATTTCTAAATTGTAAAATTTGGGTGTACTACCTGAGTATCCATCGATATTTCAGAAATTCAACAGACAGTACCCCTGACATAAGAAATTGTGAGATCAAAAGAAAGATGTATCGAATGTATATAAAATACTTGAAAGTTGTGGCATGATGAACTCATCTATGCATATTTGATATATATATGAATTACATAACCAACTTGTTTGATTGAGTATATGTATTTAGGCAATTTGCTAAATTTGAGGAAAGCATGTTATTTTTATACCTAATATTAATAAACGTGATTGGTAAGTTTAATTCTTGTTATACGAACTTACTAAGCACTAAATGCTTGCTAGATTCTCTTTTCCCTATTTTATAGTGCTTGGGAGCTCGCAAAGGTTGGAGGTCGGTCGAAGTATCATTACACTCTCGACCTGTTTATTTTGGTATAACTAAAAACCTTATTTTGGTATAATGGCATGTATAGGCTAACTTTGTCAAAGTTCGTATGTAAATGGTGGTAATATAGCCATTGGAATGGCTAATGATAATATATTTTGGTATATTGCTATCAGGTAATATATAAGCATATGGTATGATTTGATTGAATTAGGGTAAAATATAAATCTTCACAAAAAGGCAAGATTATGAACATGAGTACTTGTATATGTGTGGATAAACCATGTTAGATGGTGAGATTGACTAGGTTATGGTGATTGAATTGGTTGATATATATTTGTAAGTTTTGGTATAGGTTGATGACAAGTTTGGGTGAGAAAATAAAGCTAGTAAATGGTTTTATTTTGTCTACACGGGTAGATACACGGGCGTGTGTCTAGACCGTGTGTGACACACGACCTGGCACATGGGCATGTGATTTGGTCGTGTGTCCCCTGTATCTTAAAATTAAGAGACAGAATGCTCAAAATTGGGCATACAGGGAGAGACACGGGCGTGTGTCTCAGCCGTGTGAAACACATGGCTTAGAACACGAGCATGTATCTTGGCCGTGTGAAACCTTCACCTAATTTTCAAAAATCAAATTGACCACACGGCCTAGCACACGAGCATGTGACTTGGCCGTATGACCTATGCATTTAACTAAGTTGCAAGTCAGAGAGTTACATGGGCTAGGGACAAGAGCGTGTGCCCTACCTTGTATGTTAGACGACCTGTGACATGGGCATGACACATGGCCGTGTGAGCCACATGGCTTGACCACACGGGCATGTAACCCTTGTATATAAGAAAATTTTTGAAATTTTGCGAAAAATTCCCTAAGTTCCAGATTTAGTCCCAACTTACTTCTAATGCTTAAATTGGGCCTCGAGGGTGTAATCAAGGGACAACACGATTAATTTTGGATATGAATAGTAAATGACATAAATTAATTGTATTTGTTCTATAAACTCTGATAATGCTTCGCTATCCTGTTTCGGCGACGGACACGAGTTATGGGTGTTACACATAAAAATAAAAAAATCTAGACAAGTTTGAAATTAAATGAATAAGGATTAAATTGACATTGAAATGAAATTAAGAGTCTAAATTATAATAAAATAAGTGCATAAATATAAGAAGGACTAAATTGAAACTTAAGTAAAATTTTAGGGGAAATTGGGTTAAAAATAAAAATAAGGGACTAAATTGTAACAAACTCAAGAAAAGAAGGGACCAAGCGAGAAAATATTCCCTATCCTTTTGAGCACCATTTCCTAGAAGGACCAAAATATAAGATGTAACACCCCAACCCTAAACTGTTGCCGGAACAGGGTTACGAGGTATTACCGAACATATCGATCAATTTACAAACAATTCACAAATAAATAAAAAACATATTAAAATTAAATTATAAGTCCCTTTAATAGACCCCGAGGCCCAAATCACATATTAGAAATAAACAGTAATCTATTCGAGTACTCTGGAAATTATTTATTTATTTATTTTTAAAAAGAAACTCAATATAACCCCTTTATAAACTTCTAACACTCCCTGCAAATTTTCAAATTTCAACCAATTCAATACAAACAACAACTCAATAAATAAAATCTCCAGTCAAAATACATTCATTTCATAACAATAGCATCGATCCTTGTTTTATCTAATATTATATTCATTCATATTCTCAAATAGTATTTAAACATCTTAATTAATTTTCCATTCATGTCATATACCAAACTTATATTAACTTAACTAACATATTTATGGGTTAATGCTAATCATAGTCATATAGGTTCCTATACATGCCATATAAACTGTTTAAAGTATTTATAACAAAATCTACCGGAAAATCGAGATAGTGTGACTTGAGCGTGATGATCCGATCCTCCGACCCTCCAGTTAATTTACAAAATGTAATAAACATTACAAGTAAGCTGACTATAGCTTAGTAAGTTCGTCGACTTTAACTATAAATCTTACCGAATATTAATATTCCAAAATTCAAATCATAGGAATATTTCAAGTAAATTGCTTTCATCCTATAAACCATAGTCTCATTTAATAAAATTATTTAATTGAGCTCAATAATAACAATGATAACATTACTCACATTTTTTTCCACATGTTACACTTACTACTTACCAACTTGTCTATTCAAGGAACGACTTATGAAATTGAGTACATCGTGATCTAGAGCTCAAGGTCAGACTGAAGTACATAAGTGCTGAACGGAAGCCCGAAGGCTAACTGAAGCACATAAGTGCTGAACTCAAACCCCAAAAAGGGTTAACTGAAACTCATATGAGTTAACGGAAGCTCGTAAGAGTTAAATGGAAAGCAAACATGAGAATTCGCAACAAATGCAGATTATCGATTTACTTGGGTAATTCACCGTGAATTCATTTTTTTCACTGAACGATCGTACTCATTTCCTGCGTTCCATTCCTCCGAAATACTCAATTACATTTCATAACTTTTGTACATAATTCTCTTATTTTTCAACAATTAATATAAATGAATACTAATTAATATTCATAAAATAATATAGAACATTTATAATTTAACCGTACGAACTTACCCGGAACAATTTGCAACAGTTGTAGAGATTTTGGGAACTATTTTGAAATTTTCTATTTTCCTTGTTTAACCACGATTTCTTGATCTATAATACAAAATTTTCCATTCACTCATTAGCATTTATTTAAATTATACTCTAATTTACATCTTATGCACTTTAATTTTGAAATTTCACTTTTACCCCAAATTTTATAGTTTTTACAATTTAGACCCTGCTCAATTAACCCCCAAATTGAATTAATTTTTCTCAATTAACACTTTATTATATTACTTTAAACTACTTCACACCCTTTTTAAGTCAAAATTTCAGCATTATACCTTGATTCCAAACTTTTTCACAATTAGGTCCTAAAAATCAATTTCTACTAAAATTGCTTAATAAAATCATCATATAATAAAATTAAAACTTTAAATACATGCTAAATCATTATAAAATTACAGAAATTATCCATGGAAACTTTCAATTTCACTCATAGAATCAAAAACTAATTAATTCTATAAGTGGACCTAATTGTAAAAGTCATAAAAACATAAAAATTATCAAGAAAAAGCAAGAATTAAACTCACATGATGTAAAAATTTGAAAAAACACTTTCTCCAGACCTCCTATAGCGTTTTTGCTGAGAAAATATGAAGAGATCTCTAGATTTTTCAATTTTGTCCTTATTTTATTTGTTAAAATTGTAAAATTTTCAATTTTGCCCTTATTTCCCTTATTTTTCTGCTGATTTTCTTGCCCTTTCTGTCCAACCTAATTAATTTTAGGCTTAATTTCCCTTTAAATCCCCTTTCTTTTAACACTTGAGCTATTTAATCCTTCTAGCAAATTTTGCATTTGGTACAATTTAGTCATTTTTATTTAATTAACCCCCCAAACGATAAAATTTTCTAACGAAATTTTAACACCACATTACTAACACTCCATAAATATTTATAAAAATATTTTTTGCTCAATTTTACGAGATCGAGGTTCGATTCCTCATTTTTTACTTAATTTATTTAATAATTTCTCTTTAAATTTTAATTTAACCTATTAAAATATTTCTAATATTTCATTCACTTCTAAATATTATTTTATTTTAATTTCCTAATCGTACTTTTTAGATTTAGTGATCTCGAATCACTGTTCCGACACCACTGAAATTTTAGGCTGTTACATAAGAACTTAAAATTAAACGGTATAAATTAAAAAATAAATGAAATAGGACTACATTGAAATAGACCATAAAATTCGAAGGACCAAAGGTGAAATTTGAACGTTTTTCAAAAACACGTGGATCCTATTAAAGGATCGGGTCGGATTTCGGGTTTGGCTCCAAAACGACATCGTTTTGGGGCTATTGAAGCTAGTCCTACCGGAATCGTTTAGCGTCTTCCATATAAGCCAATTTTTTTTAAAAAAATCATTTTGCCCTAGTTTTTTTTTTAAAAATAAAAGCCCCTTCTCTTTTTCTCTTAATTTTTCCTTCGTCTGGCCATTGGACTAATGTCGATCCACCGCGACGGTCGCCGGTACCTAGTGACAGCTCCGCCGTCTGCGGTGGTCGAAAAATAAAAAAATCTTTTTTGAACTCCTCGACGTGTAGAACGCAGATTTAGAGTAAAAAACTATAACACTGTTTTTTTTTAAAAGAAGCCGAAACACCGTCTGCCTAGATCTTTTCTGAGCCCCACTGGATTCGACGACGAAGGCCACCACGACCAAGGTGACCAATGAAAAGGTAAAGAACCTTTTTTGTTTTCTATTTTTTTTTTTGCTTCAAAAATAAAAAGATTACCTTTTTGAATTTCTGATTTTTTTGTATTGTATTTGATTGCTTGTATATTTCGTTTTATTTTATTTCTATTTAAAAAAAAAAGCCCCCAACAATCTATTCCTTTACAGCTTTTATAGTCAATTACACTATTTTTTTTATCTATTTCTTTACTGTTTCGTATTTGCTGTTGCGTGTTTTTCTTGCAGGGGTGGTTGGTGATGGTGCTAGAGCAGTTGGTGATGGCAGGCTAGGGTACAGGTTAAGATTTTTTTTTATTTTAGACTATTTGAGTAGTATATTGGGCCCGACATGTAAATTGTTAATTTTTATTTTTATTATTTAGTTTGTTTTTTAATTTGAGCTCGAACAAAATTCGGCTTTCACATACATAATGGATGTTGAAATTATAGCAATGTTTCTTTACAGCTACACATGATTAGTAGCAATCTATAACTATTGAATTATTAAAATTACGAATATCTGAGTGGGTTTTATTTGAAGGTTGGACTTATCACCTCGCTACTGTTTTTAAGAAAAGGATGGCAGCCAATGATGGAATATGGTATAACAAAAAGAAGATTAAATCTAACCCATTTGCATTAAGTTGCTCTCTTTTTGTTGTTTTGTCCTTGAGATTGAACCAAGTGCAAGTGCAAGTGCAGGTGGCCATGTGTTAAATGTTGAAATCAATGCCTTTATGATTATCCTATTTCAGACACATGTAAAAAGCAAATAAAGATTCGCATTTCTAACATCCACTGGTTCCGTACCTTACTACTTAGTAGAAACATAGGCTTCTATAAATATATGTACTTATTTAACTCCGCTTTTAATTAATGTTTGTTCCTTAAATTGTTGGCTCTATAGAAGCTCATTTTTCTTCCTTTTCTTTTTTAATGATTATACCTCAAATTTTCGGATTTTTTATCTAAATAATATAAAATATAATTAATTATGAAAAAAATATAGAAAACATAATAATTACAAAAATAAACATTTACTATAGTGTTCTAACCGTGCTATCTGATATATTGGCAGTACCAAATTAAAATGTGATGATTTAAAATTTCCAAGGACCTGATAATATGGTCGCACCAAATTTTAAAAGGGTAAATTGCACCGTAAACCCCTTATCTATTATTAATTTTCATTCTCCTTTAACACCAAAAATAGATTGACCTCTTATTAATTAGTCTAAAATGTTTTTCTACCAAAAAGTATTTTTGTAAGTAAGCCGATTCCAACTTAAAATAAATTTTATTTATTTTTCAAAAACTACTTTTATTGTTCAAATTATGTTTGACATAACGGTATTTATAGTAATTTTCTTTTGCGCTCATTATATTTAGAAGCTTTAAATTTAACTAATAATTATAATTTATACATAATAAGATTTTTCTAAAGCTTTTATAATTATAATTTTATACCGTGTCCGTAAATAAAATTGATAATAAAATTATAAATATTTTAAAAAAATAAATAAAATTTATTTCCAGTTGGAATCGACTTACTTACAAAAATATTTTTTTTGTAGAAAAACTTTTTAGACTAATTGATAAGAGGCCAATCTATTTTTGGTGTTAAAAGAGAATAAATAATAAATAAGGGGGTTTATAGTGCAATTTATCCTTTTAAAGTTTGGTGCCGCCATATTGTCAGGCGACACCCTTTGAAGTTTTTTTTAGCACCTAATCAAAACAGAAAATTTATATATAAGGTCCTTAAAGTTTTTAGATCATCATATTTTAGTCTAGTGCCGCCAATATGTTAGTTGGCATCGTTAGAACACTGTAGCAAATGCTTTTTGTAATTATTCTATTTTTTATACCTTTTTCGTAATTAATTTTTTTATATTATTTGGGTAAAAAACCCCCAAAATTTTCAAATCCTGGCTAAAGGATCATCATAATTTTTATGAGCTGCAAAAAAGTGAAAGGATTGGAGCAGGTTTACTAGAATTTGAAGGCCTTGGAGATGATATTTTAATGGGTTTGATGTTTAAATCAATCAAACTTATTATTTTTCTATAAAAAAAGAATGATACCAAAATATTATAAAGCCATCAAGTTTTCGATTCTACACAACATTGTTCACTAATCCATCGGATTAAGAATGGATTAATGTATTGATTTAGACATAAATATTGAATTGGATTTTTAGTGAATAATTAGGAAATATTATTAAATTGAGAATCGAAATCGATTGATCTATTTTTTTACCCAATTTATTAGCCTAAGTGCACAAAATTTGATCCAAATAAATAAAATGCAACATAAAATAAAATCTAAAAACAAAATTATGGCCCAAACAAATAAAATTTAACCTAAAAATAACAAAAATGGTGAGGGAGACTGTTCTTTGGAATTTCGGTGATGATAGAACCATTGATTTTTAGAAACAATTAGCTCGGGGATAGAGATCCACTCCTTGCACATTGTAAATGCTGGACCTTTACCACTGAATCATGTTCTAGTTAATGGTATGGTTCATAATACGGAACAATGGGAATGGGGATAATCTGAATTCTTACTACCATTCCAATGTCTTACTAAGATTGCTATAATTCTTCCTCCGCTTGAAGATGGGCCATCTAATTGCCTAGGTTGGAGATGGCATAAAAGAATATTGTTTATATTAGACTATTAGTTGTTAGCTAATCTGTTAGCTTGGTTGTTAAGTTGATTGGTTAGTTAGCTTGTAGTTATTGTTAGTTACTAATGGTTGTTTAATTGATAACAATAGTTGGTTATGCACCTTAGGTTTTATAAAGCTCATTAGTCTTATATTTTCAAGTATGATCAATGCAAATTCTTGATTCTTCTTGATTCTATCTTTCAACTATTTTCTTTTCTTAGTAGCCAAACAAGCTACTTTAATTATATGTTAACATGGTACTAGAGCCGTCAATCATAGATCTACCGCCTTCTTCTAATCATATTGCTTTAGATACTCATGTCATTACAGCTTGAACTAGCCTTATCGATCTTGCTGAAGGAGCTGTGGATAATCTTTGTTCTCTACAAAGAAAATTAACTTTATTTTTGGTGACTCTAATTACGTTCCATGGTGTCAGTAGGTGTTGTTAGCTCTTAAAACTCATAATCTTCATCAATTTATCGATGCTTCAACAGTTTCTCCACCTTAGCATATTACAAATGTTGCTAGAGTGACCAAAGTCAATCTAGATGTTGAGAATTTTGAGTGGCAAGACAATTCTTTTGCCTCATGGTTGCTTTTCTCTATAAGTAAAAGTTTTCTTCCTTATCTGATTGGCAATGATTCTAGTGCTAAGATTTGATAAGCCTTAAGTTCTCTTTACAATAGTAAAACTATTTCTAAATTAATATAATATAGAAGGGCTTTAGATTCTTAAAGGAAAGGTCTATGAAAGATTTATTGATAAAGATTAAACTATTTTGTGAAAATTCAACTAGTTGTGGGGAGGTTATTAGTGAACATGAACATATTAGTACTATTTTGAATGGTCTTTCACTAGAGTATAAGTATGTTATTACTGTTATATCAAACAATCAAGTGTCTTGTAGCCTTCAAGGATTCACTACCATTCTATTAGATGTTGAGACTCAACAACAAAGTTTGGTGGTTGATGTGAATGCTTCAGCTCATGTTGCTGTTCAACAATAATCAAATTTAGTTGCTAGTGAAAAGTCTTGTGAGCCTACTTATCCAACTTTTAATGGTTATGATTCATCTCGCGATTGTGGTCATAAAAGGCTCTCAAATTCCTCTCAACCACAATGTCAACTCTGTGGAAAGATAGATCACTTGGTAGATCGATGCTATTATCAATTTGATGCAACTTACAAGAGCACCAACAATAGGCCACCACCTGTCCAGGCCAATGTTTGCTTTGCTTTTCCTTCTCCAAATTGGCAGATGAGCTATCCATTAGCTCTACAACCATAGGGATCATTTGTTTCATCAACTCAACTAGGATAATGTGTGCCAGCCTATTCACCACTAATGTCATCAGTTGTACCTTAGACTCCTTAAATGATGTCTCCAACACGTGCTTTTATTATTACAAATTGTGTTGTTGCTCATTCTTCATCACAACCACAATTATTTATTGCCACCTCTAAAGTCTTTTCTAACACTTCGTATCCAGACTCAGGCGCTACTCATCACCTCATTAATGATACCAATAATATAGGGCAATGTAGCATATATATTGGCCAAGGTAAGCTTCTTATGGGAAATGATCATTCTTTACCTATATTACATATTGGGCAATTTTTTTTCCAATGCAATCACATTTTTTGCATATGTATAGAGTATGCCTTGTATTTTGCTCAAATTTAGGCACAAACAAAAAGTGACGCCGTGACAAGAAGCCATGTGACGTCGCAATGACGCGACGACAAAAATAGGAGAGAAGAATAAACAATGTCATAGCTGTAATGGCCTAAATTCAAGGTTATCGGAATAGTAGTTTTGTAACCACAAATCTGATTCATAGAGAAATTTATTTTAATATTTTTTCATGAATATTGATATGATAGGAAAATCGTATAAAAATATCGATAGAAAAATTTTACCGATTTAGTGGTTAGTTAGAAAACAAAAATTATTGAAGAAATTGGGTAAAAATAAGGTATCGAGACTTGATCTCCTAAAACTGAGTCGGAAATATTTTTATAAATATTTATGAAATGTTAATAATATGGTATTAAAATTTTGTTAGAAAATTTTATCGCTTGGGTAGTTAATTAAATAAAAAGGACTAAATTGAAAAGGGTGTAAAAGTTACTAGAAGGATTAAATAGCTCAATTGTCAAATGAGGAGGAACCTAAAGTGCAAATAAGCCCAAAGGAAATATTTTGGGTGGCATAAGCTGAAAAAAATCAGGAGAATTGATGAAATAAGGGCAAAATGGGAAAATAACAAAATTTACTAAAATAAAAATGGGACTAAATTGGAATATCTAGAATTCTCTTCATATTTTCTTCATTTTCTTCAGCCAAAAACATCCTAAGGGTTTATTCAAGCTGTTATTTCATAATTTTTGCACCAAGTGAGTTAATCCTTGCCTTTTTCTTGTAATTCTTGTGTTTTTAAGACTTTTACCACTAGGTCCTACTATTAAATTCATTAGTTTTTGATTTCATGGATGAAATTGAAAGTCGCCATGGTTTAGTGCTATAAGTATATGATGATTTAGAATGGAATTGAAGCTTTAATCTCATTATATGATGATTTAATTGAATGAAATGAATAGGAAGTGGATATTTAGGACCTATTTGTAAAAGAGTGTGAAATTGAAGTCTAGTGCTGAAATTCTGATGTCCAAAGGTTATAAAGTAGTTTAAAATGATGGAATAAAGTGTTAATTGACAAAAATCAGCTCAATTGAGAGGTTAATTGAATAGGGACGAAATTATCATTTATTAGAAGCTTAGGGGAAAAATGGTAATAAACCTCTTGCGCTAAAATAGTTTTGGACAGCAGCAGTAGGCTAACTTTTAAAAATCACCATAAATTGTATAAATATAATTAGAAGATAAAAAATATGGAATTAAAGCTTATTGAGTCTAGTTTCTCAAAGAAGAGACAGTGTAAGCAATGGAATTGTAAATCATGAGATATAATAAATTTTGTGAGACAAGGTCAGAATGATTTTGGGTTCCCCTATTTTGACTTTGGAAAATCACCAAAAATTGTATAAAAATAATTATGGGATTAAATTTATATGTTTGAAATATTTAATGAGTCTATTTTCAAGAGAAAAAAATGGGAACATCATCCGAATCCCGTACAAGGAGATAATTAATTTTTAGTGAAGAAGGGTCGGAATTATCAGACAGCAGAATAGTGGTGACTTTGAAGAATAAGCTGTACTTATTGGCTAAACCAAAAATCCTAAAAATTTTATGGTAGAAGATATGTGAGTCTAGTTTCAGAGAAAATTAGCAGATCTTAATTTGGAGTTCCGTATCTCAAGATAAAAATAATTTAGTGACTACGACTTAAGTAGACAGCTTTGAATGAACTATAAATATAGTTGAATTGTAGAGAATGATACATATGAACATGAAATATTAAATTGATGATTAAATTTATTTATTTAGATCTCGAAGACTCAAATACGAAGCTAGATTGAGGAAAGGAAAAAGTTCGAGATTAGTAGATTTTTGTATACGAACAAGTATCGAGGTAAGTTCGTATAACTTGAATTATATTCTTAAATGCTTGAAACGTATGTTATTTATGTGAATATGATTTGAATGTTCATTGTATGAAAATTGATGAAACATTGATATATTTGATAAAAAGGGGGAAGAAATCCCAGTTGAATGAAAGGAAAATTCGATGGATCTTTGAAAAGGAATTGACGGAAAAAAGGATCTAGCCCGGACGGGTGATCCCATCCTAATATAGCCCTCCCGAAGAATATGTAGAAAATAGATTTAGCCCAGACGAGTAATCCGAATAAGGGTCTGAATTTAGGCTGGACTGGTAATTCAGATCCAAGCTCATTAGAGTAATTGTCGTTGTAGGGGATTTAGCCTAGACTGGTAATCCCGACAATACTCTATGAGTTTATATTACAGGGGATTTAGCCTGGGCTGGTAATCCCGCTGTAAGGATGAGGTTCGCAGGAGTGTGCTATTTGAAATGGAAATGTGCGCACATGAATATGAATTGATGGACCCGGATTTATACACTAAAGTGTACCCTTGAAAATCCATCGAAATTTTGAGAAATTCAACGGGATAAATATGGGAAAATAATAATGGAATGAAAATAATTGTATTGATGAGCTAATTAATCATGGAATACATTATTGATACATTGAAATTATTGGACTAACTTGAATGTTAAGTTTGTGCATGTTAGGAAAATAATGCATTGAATGGATGTATGAATGTTTATTGTATTGTATTGAAAATATTAGGTAAGTATAATTCTTGTTACATGAGCTTACTAAGCACAATGTGCTTACCTTGTTTCCTTTTTTCCTGTTTTGTAGTATTAAGAGCTTGGAGGTCAAATTCAATCGAAGACACATCACACTATTAACCTCAACATTTTGGTATAAAAAGAAACTTTTTTTTGGAAATCAATAGCATGTATAAGTTAATAAAGTAAATGTTAATGTGAAATGAATGTAAAGTTAGCCATTGGTGAGGCTAACAAATCTTGGTTTTGGTATTTGATGTGGTTATCTTATGGATATGCATGAATCTATCTTGAAAATATGTTGAATTGGATTGGTTGAATTGGATTGGTCTCGGTTTAAAATTGTAGAGAAGGTTAGATATCTATAAAGGGGTTATATTGAGTTAAAAAAAGGGTTTTTGCAAAAAAATTCCCTATGCTTTCGATTAAATCTCGGTTTGGTCCCAATGTATGTTTTGGGCTTCAGAGACCCATCTAAGGGACGTCATAACATGTTTCGATAAATAAATAGTATTTAACTCGTAATAAAGGAAAAATTAATTTGGTAAACTCCGGTAATGTCTCGTACCCTATTTCAGCGACGTATACGGGTAGGGGGTGTTACATTTGTTGGTATCAAAGCTACGGTTTAGTCGATTCTCGGACCGACGTAGCAAATACAGGATTAGCTATACATGCCATTTAAATTATTATTGATAATGTGATATCTCCTGACCATTTGAATGTGTTTTTCTTATAGTAAATGCCTGCTGACCGAGCTCAATTCGGGGAAGCCGGGAGTCATGCACTGACCTCGGAAAGGGAACAAAGAGAAGTTGAAGCTACTAGTAGTAAAAGGTCTGAGACAAGGGACCAAAGTGAAGAGGCTAAAATGGCATTCTATCAAATGATGAATGAATGGTTTACTTAGTATATAAGAACTAACCCTGTAGTGCAGCAAACTCAAGTTTCGCCTCCTCCTCCTCCACCAGTTCTTGAGACTACACAGGTTACAGGTACTGAATCTACCAGAAAAGGGAAAGCTTTGGTTGATAAAATTAGAAAGTATGGGGCTGAAGAATTCTAAGCTACGGTTGATGATGATTCTGAAAGAGCTGAGTTTTGGTTAGAGAATACTACCCGAGTTTTGGGGGAATTATCATACACGCCAGAAGAATATCTGAAATGTGCTGTCTCACTGCTAAAAGACACAGCTTATCATTGGTGGAACACTAAAGCTTTGATAGTTCCGAAAGAAGAGATTACTTGGGAATTCTTTGAGAACGAATTTAAAAAGAAATATATCAGCTTGAGATTTCTTGATCAGAAAAGAAAAGAATTTCTTGAGTTGAAACAAGGCAACAGATCGGTATTTGAGTATGAAAGAGAATTTGTTCGGTTGAGTAAATATTCTCGGGAATGGGTACATCAGAAACCGAAATGTGTAAACGGTTTGAAGAAGGGTTGAATGACGACATTTAATTATTGATCGAAATTCCTGAAATCCGTGAGTTTGCTACACTGACAGAGCGAGCTTATAAAGCAGAAGAGTTAAGTAAAGAGAAGAAACAAGTTGAAAGGGAAGCTCGGATTTTTAATAAAAGATCAGTGAGCAAATCATAGTTTTCTACTTCAAAGAAATTGAAAAAGTATCAAGATTGTTTCACTTCAGTTACTAGGTATTCGAGTAGAGAACGAGGTTCTCAACGTTTTAATCCAAAACCATCTACTCCATCAGTGACCAGTGTGGGTAGTGTCGGTACCCCTAAGCTGAGATGCTAGTACTGTAATAAAGCTCATTTTGGAGAATGCCGACTGAAAAGTGGGGCTTGTTACCGATGTGGTTCACTTGATCATTTTCTTAGAAATTATCTAGAAAGGAGTGAAAAAGAAGTTGAACAGATATCGAAGCCAAGTAATCTAGTTTCGAGAGGCAGACCACCTCGACCATGTGGTAATGTCAGTAGTAGCCGAAGAGCTATGAAAGGTACTACAGGCAGGTCTGAGGCACGAGCACCTGCTAGGACATATACTATCTATGCCAAAGAAGATACCCCAGCACCCGATGTCAAAAAGGGGTATGATGCTTTTCTTGCTTATGTAATAGACACCAAGGTATCTGAGTCAAAGATTCAGGCAGTGCCAGTGGTATGTGAATTTTCTGATGTGTTTCCAAAGGAATTACTAGGGTTGCCACCAGAAAGAGAAGTGGAATTCTTTATAGATTTGGTTCCAGGAACTACTCTGATTTCCATAACTCCTTACCGGATGGCTCCTATAGAATTAAAGAAGTTAAAGATACAGTTACAGGAACTTGTTGATAAAGGTTTTGTTTAACCGAGTCATTCACCTTGGGGTGCTCCGATTTTTTTGTAAAAAAGAAAGACGGGTCTTTGAGACTGTGTATCGACTACCGACATCTTAATGAGGTAACCATAAAAAATAAGTACCCGTTACCTTGGATTGATGATTTATTTGATCAGCTAAAAGGTGCTATAGTGTTTTCAAAGATTAATCTCCGATCGGGTTATTATCAGTTACAGGTAAAGGAGTCAGACATGCCAAAGACAGCCTTCAGAACCAGGTACGGGCATTATGAGTTTCTGGTTATGCCGTTCGGGCTAACTAATACACCTGCAATATTTATGGATTTGATGAACTGGATATTCAAACAGTACTTAGACAGGTTTGTAGTAGTTTTCATTGATGATATTTTAGTCTATTCTCGAGATGAAAATGAGCATGCAGAGCATTTGAGAATAATGTTGCAAATTCTGCGTGAAAAGTAGTTTTATGCTAAATTCAGTAAATGTGAATTCTGGCTTTGAAAAGTGGGTTTTCTTGGACATATTGTATCTGCTGAAAGCATTAGGGTAGACCCGAGTAAAATCTCAGCTATTGTAAATTAGAGTCCACCGAAAAATGTATCTGAAGTTAGAAGTTTCTTGGGTTTAGCTGGGTGATAGCTCGCGATATTAAGTAATAAAATTTATAAAAACTGATCACACCAGAAACTAACTAATATCACGATTTTAAAGGCAAACGCACCTATCGAACAGTAGTATAGTTTAGTGGCAAGACCGAGTTATCGTACCCAAGAGAACCAAAAGTACTAATACTTACTTCCTTTCTATTATCAAGCCTAAAAATAAAAGATGATTGGTTGAAACTAATTCTAAAACTAACTAAAAGTGCACAAAAAGTAAATTGGGGAAAACTTTAGGGAAAAGCTGATTGATATGAGCAATACTTAAGGGAGAATCCACCTAGACTTCACTTGTTATTAACTTCTTGAACTAGACGATCTATTCACTTGACTTGATCCGTAGAGATCCCTAACCTATGTTAATACCTCCGTCGAGGATAAGAACAACTAATCCTAGGTGGTTAATTAAAGTTTCTTTATTAATTAACACCCCTAGGTTGCATTAATTCGATCTATGGATCCCCCTATTAGGTTTGACCCTAATCCGGCAGATTTATGTCACCCTATGTCTAGGGTTGCATGCAACTCCTCTTAATTATGGTAGATCTACTCTTAAAACAGGGACTTTTGCTCCTCTACCTAAACACATCAGTTTCTTGAAGTAATACCTAGGATTATTAAATCAAGAATGAAGAACACATAATTAAGAACAATTCAAGTATTTATCATATAATTCAAGAATAAATAATAACAAGATCTGTCTTAGGTTTCATCCCCCTCAAGTATTTGAGTGATTTAGTTCATAATTAATAAGGAAAACATCTCAGAAGAATTAAGATAACAAAACATAAAGAACCCAAAAACCCCTGAAGGAATTTAGGGAGATCCTCTGTCTTGATATATAATTCTGGCTTCTGGGATGAATCAATCGGCTTTCCTTGGAGTAATCCCTTGCTTTCACTCCTTGTGTTGGCAGAAATATGGTGCTCCTTCTTGGAAGAAAAGAGTTATCCCTTAGCGGGAAATAAGCACACCCTTGAAGTTGCCTCCTAGGGTCTTTATATAGAGTTTTAGAATGGCTTTCTTAGCCCCTAAGTATCCTTTTTTGAGTAGAATTGAACTCCTCACGATAGGGACACACCCGTGTGCCACACCCGTGTGGATCGATAAGAGGCCGTGTGCGAGCCTGCTGATGGTGGCACGGCCATATGGTCTGGCTGTGCTTGTTGGGATTGGGCCGTGTTGGACTTTATGTGGCACGGCCGTGTGCCACGACCGTGTGGTGAATCCCTAGGTCTTGTCGTTTTCTCATTTTGGCCCATTTTTCTGTTTTTGGCCCATTTCTCGTTCTTTTCTCTTCCCTATGCTCTCCTGAGTATAAGACATGAAATAGAAGGATTAAGAGCACCAATTCTCACAAATCTAATGATAATTCATCCAAAATATAGGCTAAACATGAGGTAAAAATATGTATAATTTATCGTTAACAAATACCCCCACACTTAAACCTTTGCTTGTCCTCAAGCAAAATCACAATCCCTAATTAAGAATCATTCCTCTCAACTTACAATCTTTATCAATAATGTTTCAAACTAATTCACAAGTAGTCATACAATGAAAATTCAATTAGAAGAACATTAAAGATTCAATCACTCTAAGTTGAGAATTTTATCATTGAAACATAAGTTTTTTCCCTTCTTCTAAGTAATCATCTTTCAATTGATATCAACAGGTTTTGACATCCTCACTAAGGGTTCACTCTATCTACTCAAAGTGTTTAGGGTTCAAGAATTAAGCACTCTCTAGTCAATCTGAAAAGTTATTACCATAGGCTTGTAAGAAAATCAAATCTCCACCACTATAGATTGATACGACACATCGATCAAAAGGTCTTTCAATGGTTGTAATAGGGCTTTGGTTAGGGGTGTTGTCACAAGCTGAAAAAGAGGGTTAAAATCGAAATTGAATTGAAAAATCATCTAGCTAGAGAAATATCTATCACTGGAACATATTCCTAGAGCTAAGTCTTATGATGACATCGTTCTGGATTTGGAAGCTTATAGAAATATGCAAAAACTATTGAACTATTACAAATTACAACTAAATTAACTGTATATACATATTTTTTTTGTTGTTGTTGTTTTTTTTTTGTTTTTTTTTTTGAACAATTCAAGTACAATACTTTGAATATTGACAAACTTTACAACTGAAAAAGAGAACAAAGCTAGATAATAATTTTAACTCAAATCTCGACAAAAATAGGGATCAAAATAATTGAATGGAATTCAATAAAAATGGGTTATGGGTTAATATTAGAGGTAAGTCAAAGAATGGGTTGTTAGGCTCAATGGAGTTTACTAGGGGTTAATTTATGGAAGTAGGCTTTTTATGGAGTAAGTGGGTTAAACCTGGGTGCCTTTATCATTTTGGTGTATCAAATCAATGATGTGGTCTTGACATGTATAATCGAAGCAAGTTCTAGAAATACAAATAGTATTGACTCACTCAAAGCAATAATAAAAGTGAGCACGAAAGAATTTATGCTCAAAAGGCTCAAAAATCTCACCAGAATTATGGCTTTTGATGTCAATCCTGTGAATTTCAAATCTCAAGATAACACTTAAAATTAGGGAAAATAACCTAGAAAAAATTTAAATTCTCAAAAATTTCAACTTATCATGTTTGATTCCCTAGTGTTTTAAAGTTTGAATAATCAAAGCATAAGCACCTATGTCTTAATTCTCAACACATCAATAAAAATTATAAATCAATCATAATTAATTCCTAGCAAGAGATTTGAAGATAATGCAGAGAATTCGAAATTTGAGAGTAATTTTCAGGGATTTCAAAGATAATATCAAGAATGAAAGTGAGCTTCCCCCCCACACTTAAGATGTACATTGCCCTCAATGTACAAAGATAATATTAATAGCAATAGAAGCACAAGATCATAAGTTAGGGAAAGAAGTAAAACTCCCTGAATATTGGATGGAACCTTTGAATTGTGAAAGCTGTCTTGGAGGAAGGAATACTTGAAGTTCATGGTTTTGAAACTGCGATAGCATTTAACGGATTTTAGATATTTCAGGATTAGAACAATTATTCGTTAGGAAATAACTGATATAAAATAACTGAAATAACATAAATTAGTTCTGAGAATATTAAAATTCAAATAAAAATAAAATAAAATAAAATAAAATAAAATGGAAAAACAAAAATCTCAGGGATTTTGGCCCGCCTGGCTCGAGACACACGCCCGTGTTACGAGGGCGTATTGAGGCACATGGCTGTGTTGCACGGCCGTGTCCTTCGATGTTTGCTTCTCCCACGGCCGTATATGGGGTCACACGCTCATGTTGGAATTGACAGTGTTGGCCACGACCATATAGCACGACTGTGGCTATTTATCGTAGCCCGTGCCTTAGGGAAAGTTTTACCCTGCTTGTACACGGTTAAGTTGCACGACTGTGTCTCTACTCAAAGTGTACACACGGTCTGAGGCACGCCCGTGGGCATGGCCTTGTGGCTCGAAAAACCTGCATTCAAGGGTTAGTTGATGCATTAGAAGGCCTAATGTTAAAAGAATTTATTAAGTTAGTGCTCGGGTTGCCTCCCGAGAAGCGCCTGTTTATAGTCTAAGCTCGACTTTTCTCAAGTTTGTTCGGTCACGGCGGCTTGAAGAGTTGATACTCTTCTATCCTGTTTAAAATTTTATTATCAACGTAAAATTTGAGTCGAGTGTGGTTTACCTTGAAAGTGCCGAGTGATTAATGTTTTACCTCTACTGTACCATATGAGAAGATTTTTATTATCGTGAAATAGGGTATGTCACTTGTATGTTCTTTCGAATTCAAGATTTGAGGGTCGTCTTCCCCTAAGATTATCTTATCCCCTACTTTGATTTGATACGTTTTTACCTGAGGGTCGTCTTGGTGATGTTCTGGGTTGGTTTGGCATACTTTGGGTTTTTCATGACAGTTCAGCCACTCATCTGATTCCTCGATCTGAAGCATTTGCCTTTCAGGTACATCTCCTTGGGATGGACTTGTCTGTGATTGGGTTGCCTTTATGTGGAGTGTATCCTGCACAGAAGGTTGGGTGGTGAGTTCAGTGTTTTTACAAGGACTCGTGACTATAGTATTATCAACAGTTTTAGTCGAGTTTCGAGCTTGAAAGGTAACTTGGTCATCACCTACATGTAGTGTAAGTTCACCTGTTTCTAAATCAATTATTGTTCTAGCAGTTGCTAAAAAGGGTCGCCCTAGAATTAAGGGTACATTGCTATCCTCCTCAATGTCTAAAACAACAAAGTCAACTGGAAATATAAATTTATCAATTTTGACGAGCACATCTTCAGTTATTCCCTTAGGAGACCTAATAGTTTTATCAACCAGTTGAATGCTCATCTTAGTTTGCTTAGGTTTTCCAAGACCTAGTTGTTTAAATAATTTATAAGGCATGACATTTATAGTAACCCCTAAATCAGCTAAAGCATTTTTGGTGTCTAGGCTACCAAATAAACAAGGAATAGTAAAACTCCCTGGATCTTTCAGTTTGGTTGGCAGTTTATTTTGGAGAATAGCTGAGCATTCCTTGTTGAGTTCCACTGTGGACAGTTCTTCCAACTTCCTTTTATTTGTGAGAAGTTCTTCTAAAAATTTTTCATACTTTGGCATCTGCGAAATTGCTTAACAAACGGTAAGTTGATATGTAATTTCTTTAAGAGTTTAAGAAACTTACCGAATTGCTCATCTGTGCGGTCTCTCTTTAGCGCAGTTGGGTATGGGATACGAGGTTTATATTCTTTGACAATTTTATCTGTGGAACTTACCTCATCCTTTCTTTTATTTACCACAGGCTCCTTGCATGGCTTTGGGTTGGTTTTGGTTAACCCCCCTTCATCTATCGTATCCACAGTATTGAGTTGCTCCTTAGGGTTAGTTTCAGTATTGCTTAATAACCCACCTTGCGGTCTTTCAGAGATTAGCTTGGCGAGCTGGCCTATTTGAGTTTCAAGTCCTTGAATGGATGCTTGCTGGTTCCTCAGTGCCGTTTCGGTGTTTTGGAAACGTGTTTCTGATAGGCAATAAATTTTGTGAGCATCTCTTTAAGGTTTGGCTTTTTCTCTTGTTGGAATGGTGGCTGTTCAAATCCTAGAGGAGGCGGTTGTCTTTGATTTTCTTGTCCTTCCCATGAAAAATTGGGGTGACTCCGCCAACCTACATTATAAGTATTACTATAAGGGTTATTTTGAAGTCTAGAATTGTTACCCATATAGTTGGCTTGCTAAGTTTCCATGCCATGTCCAAAAGTACTAATACTTACTTCCTTTCTATTATCTAGCCTAAAAATAAAAGATGATTGGTTAAAACTAATTCTAAAACTAACTAAAAGTGCACAAAAAGTAAATTGGGGAAAACTTTAGGGAAAAGCTGATTGATATGAGCAATACTTAAGGGAGAATCCACCTAGACTTCACTTGTTATTAACTTCTTGAACTAGACGATTTATTCACTTGACTTGATCCGTAGAGATCCCTAACCTATGTTAATACCTCCGTCGAGAATAAGAACAACTAATCCTAGGTGGTTAATTAAATTTTCTTTATTAATTAACACCCCTAGGTTGCATTAATTCGATCTATGGATCCCCCTATTAGGTTTGACCCTAATCCGGCAGATTTATGTCTCCCTATGTCTAGGGTTGCATGCAACTCCTCTTAATTATGGTAGATCTACTCTTAAAATAGAGACTTTTGCTCCTCTGCCTAAGCACATCAGTTTCTTGAAGTAATACCTAGGATTATTAAATCAAGAATGAAGAACACATAATTAAGAACAATTCAAGTATTTATCATATAATTCAAGAATAAATAATAACAAGATCTGTCTTAGGTTTCATCCCCCTCAAGTATTTGAGTGATTTAGTTCATAATTTATAAGGAAAACATCTCAGAAGAATTAAGATAACAAAACATAAAGAACCCAAAAACCCCTGAAGGAATTTAGGGAGATCCTCTTTCTTGATGTAGAATTCTGGCTTCTGGGATGAATCAATCGGCTTTCCTTGGAGTAATCCCTTGCTTTCACTCCTTGTGTTGGCAGAAATATGGCGCTCCTTCTTGGAAGAAAAGAGTTATCCCTTAGCGGGAAATAAGCACACCCTTGAAGTTGCCTCCTAGGGTCTTTATATAGAGTTTTAGAATGGCTTTCTTAGCCCCTAAGTATCCTTTTTTGAGTAGAATTGAACTTCCTCACGATAGGGACACGCCCGTGTGGATCGATAAGAGGCCGTGTGCGGGCCTGTTGATGGTGGCACAGCCGTGTGGTCTGGCCGTGCTTGTCGGGGTTGGGCCGTGTTGGACTTTATGTGGCACGACCATGTGCCACGGCCGTGTGGTGAATCCTCGGACCGTGTCGTTTTCTCATTTTGGCCCATTTTCTCCGTTTTTGACCCGTTTCTCGTTCTTTTCTCTTCCCTATGCTCTCTTGAGTATAAGACATGAAATATAAGGATTAAGAGCACCAATTCTCACAAATTTAATGATAATTCATCCAAAATATAGGCTAAACATGAGGTAAAAATATGTATAATTTATCGTTTATCACTGGGTATTATTGGAGATTTGTATAAGGGTTCTTTATGATAGCTTCTCCGATGACTCGTCTACTATAGAAAGATGTAAAGTTTGAGTGGACTGATAAATGCCAGCAGAGCTTTGACAGACTGAAAGATCTATTAACGAAAGCACCTGTGTTAGTACAGCCTGAACCGGGTAAGGAATTTGTTATTTATAGTGATGCATCATTAAATGGTTTAGGTTGTGTTTTGATGCAAGAAGGTAAAGTTATAGCCTATGCTTCAAGACAACTTAAACCACATGAAAGAAATTACCCAGTACATGATCTTGAATTAGCTGCTATTATATTTGCGCTGAAGATATGGTGGCATTACATGTACGGTGGGAAATATCATATTTATACTGATCATAAAAGTCTGAAATATTTAATGACACAGAAAGATTTGAATTTGAGACAGTGCACGTGGCTTAAACTGATAAAGGATTATGATTTGATTATTGATTACCATCCGGGTAAGGCTAATGTTGTAGCTGATGCTTTGAGCCGACAATCTTTATTTGCTTTGTGAGCTATGAATACCCGGTCATCATTGTCTGATGATGGTTCAGTTATAGCTGAAATGAAAGCTAGACTAGTGTTTTTATAGCAGATCTGTGAGGCTCTAAAAAATGATGAAAAGTTACAAGCTAAACGGGCACAATGTGAGTCTGGTACTGATTCTGAATTTCAGGTTGGGATCGATGGTTGTTTGTTATTTAGGGGCAGGGTATGTGTACCTCGGAATTTAGAGCTCATATAGAAAATTCTACAAGAAGCTTACAGCAGTACTAAAAAGCACACAGCAGTACTATGTCTGTACATCCTGGGAGTAATAAAATGTATAATGATCTGAAAAAGATGTATTGGTGGCTAGGTATGAAACGTGATATCTCTGAGTTTGTATCAAAGTGTTTGGCATGTCAGCAGGTTGAAACTTAACATCAAGTACCTTTGGGGTTACTTCAGCCAATCACTATACCAGAATAGAAATGGGAAAGAATTACTATGGATTTTGTATCTGGGTTACCGTTATCTCCGAGGATGAAAGATGCCATTTGGGTGATTGTTGATCAATTAACAAAGCCAGCGCACTTTATTTCGGTATGTATGGATTATTCTTTATATAAATTGGCTTAATTGTACATATCTGAGGTTGTCAGGCTACATGGAATGCCTGTCTCTATTATATCATATAGAGATCCCCGATTTACATCTTGATTTTGGGACAAATTGCAAGAAGCCTTGGGTACTCAGTTGTATTTCAGCACTACATTTATCCTCAGACTGATGGCCAATCTGAGCGTATAATTCAGGTATTGGAAGATATGCTCCGATGTTGTATACTAGAGTTTGAAGGTAATTGGGAGAGGTATCTACCTTTGATTGAATTTGCTTACAATAACAGTTATTAGCCTAGTATTAAAATGGCTCCGTATGAAGCTTTGTATGGTAGAAAATGTAGAACACCGTTATATTGGACAGAGCTCAGTGAAAAGAAGATACATGGGGTTGATTTAATCTGGAAAACAGAAGAAAAAGTAAAGGCGATTCGGGATAGTCTAAGATTGAATTTCAGGTTGGTGATAAGGTATTCCTGAAAGTGTCTCCTTGGAAGAAAGTTCTTCGATTCGACTGAAAGGGTAAATTAAGTCCAAGATTTATCGGGCCATATGAAATCATAAAAAAAATTGGATCGGTCGCTTATCGATTGGCATTACCACCGGAACTTGATAGAATCCATAATGTTTTTCATGTGCCTATGCTACGACGGTATCGATCAGATCCTTCACATGTTATTTCTCCAACAAAAGTGGAGATTCAGCCGGATATGAGTTACAGTGAAGAACCAGTTAAGATTTTGGCACGGGAGACAAAAGAGCTCAGAAATAAAAAGATAAATTTGGTGAAAGTATTATGGCAAAAACACGGGATTGAGGAAGCGAGATGGGAACCAAAGGAGGCGATGAGGAAACAATACCCGAACCTCTTTACTGGTAAGATTTTCAAGGACGAAAATCCTTAAAGGGGGAGAGTTGTAATGGCTTAAATTTAAGGTTTTCGGAATAGTGGTTTCGTAACCACAAATTTGATTTAAAGAGAAATTTATTTTAATATTTTTGCATGAATATTGATATGATAGGAAAATCGTATGAAAATATCTTATTGATGAAGTGTGGATTTTTATTAATGGTTATGTTGGCGCCAAATGTGGCATATTGGTTGTATGTTTAGTTGATTATGGAAATTAAAGTTTTGGCATAAATTTATACATATGTTGGGTAGGTCTAGTTGGTTATGGAATGTATTATAAGTAAATTTAGAAAGGTTGATTTATGCTATACCTTAGGTGGTCAATAATGCTGTACACAGTCTAACACACGACCATGTGTCACGATCGTGTGCTCTATATGATCAAGGTGTGTTTTGGTTAAACACAGTCAGAATCTCTCACACGGCTATGTGAATGTTTGTAAATTTTACAACTAAGTCTACACGGCCTTGCGACATGGCCGTGTGACTCAGATTTACATGACTTCAGTATGTAACACGATTTGATGACATGGTTGTGTGATACAACACCACACAACCCTCAGCCTGGCCACACGACTGTGTGACCCCTATTTTGCATTTTACTCTTTTTTTTTGTAAAAGTTTCAAAATAGTCATGAATATATTACAAGACGGAGTAAGAGCTCTAGTAAGCTCAATTGAGACTTGGATTTGTTTGAAATTCATATTAAACATAAGACTTGATTTGTATTTATTGATTTATTGAATATTATTGATAAAAATGTATGCATTTTTTCTGTTTACTGTTATAGCATCTTGTAGTTCGGGTCCGGTGACTAGATCGGGTAAGGGGAGTTACATCACTTGTTACATCTCTTACCTCAACTAACCTACATAGTCCACAATCACTTATGATTGTACTTGAACCTTCTCCCTTACTGCCATTTTCCTTTGTCTTGCCACCTACTACCAAAGTCTCCCAAGTACATTTCTTACCTTCCCGCACTAACATTCATTCCATGAAAACTTGAAGCAAAACATGAGTCTTTCAATCGAAAACTTATCTAGCAGCAACTTTAACCAATTTACTAAATACAGAGCCTTTGGACGTACATGAAACCATATAGGTTTCTTTGTGGCAATATGCAATTTATAATGAACTCCAAGCTCTTCTTAAGAATCAAGCATTGATTCTTACTCAGGTACCTCTTGATAGCAAACTGGTTGCTTGTAAATGGTTGTTCAAGGTGAAAAGAAAATCAAATGGATCTGTAGATAAGTATAAAGCTCGACTGGTGGCCAAAGGTTTCTCTCAAATGCTCGGGTAAACTTTTTTTAAGATTTTTAGTCTTGTTGTTCAAGCAAATACAATTCAAACTACGCTAGCTTTAGCAGTAATGAAAGGATGGTCTTTGCATCAAGTAGACATAAATAATGCATTTTTAATGGGGCTTTAACTAAAAATATATATATGAGTCAACCTCTAGGGTTTGAAGTTCTAGATGTAGTTGGAAAACCTTTGGCTTGTTAGCTTCAAAAGGCTTTATATGGTTTAAGACAAGTAATCCGAGCCTAGTTTCATACATTGAAAGTTTGAAGTTAAGTTCCTACAAATTGAATCATTTGTATTACCATATATTGAGAAAGGTATGGCAAGCAAAATGTTGGAGATGTTACCAAGAAATATGAACCAAGTTTTGGTAGTATTGATAAAGGTTAAAGAATTGAGATTTTAAGTGTTCAGGTTCAAGTTTCATTATATGCATTTATGTATGTGTGTGTTCTCAATTTAGATTTTATTTTGGTTGAAGTCTTATCACGTGTGAGTCCAGTCCAAATTTATTCTAGTCTAGGTCCAAATATATTCCGACTATTTGTTTATTCATTTGTGTAATAATTTGATTTTACTTGTAATATATGAATATATTTGTTGTAATTGTAATTTTGTTTATGCATCATGTTGTTTGATTTAATTTTAATTATTCACATTAAATTCAACTTATACCTTAAAAAATAAAATATTTAGAAATATTAAAAAAACTTCTACCATTTCAATCCAATGCATTCATGGGCTGCTAACTCACCAGGTCACCTTCTAATGTTTAGTTTATTATTATTTAAGAACCCTAACGCCATGATTAGAGGTGTGCATGGGCCGGGTCGGGCCGGGTTTGGGCCGGACCCTACTAAAAATTTAAGCCCGTTTGGCAGGCTCGGGCCGGGCCGGGCTCGAAAAATGGGCCTAAAATTTTGCCCAAGCCCGACCCGAATAAAAATGTTAAAATCCGGGCCCAGCCCGGCCCGCCCATATTAATTTTTATATTACTTTTTTATATAATTTTAATATATATATATATAAACCATCAAAAATACCAAAAAATCAAAATAAATATTTCTCAACAAATAAAAAATAAATTTTAAAAAATATGTATATTTAAATAACAATAAAATAGATGCAACTTAACAAGCAAATGCCTCTAAAATAATAATAAAATTAACAAATGTCTTTAAAATAATAACAAAATTAACAATAAAATAAGTTTTATACAATATCTAAACAATAACAACAAAATAATAGCCACATAATAGTAAAATGTAGCAAAATAGGAAGAAAATAATAAGAAAATAATATTAAAAAATAGATTTTTTTTGTCTTTAGTGAATTTGGGCCAGCCCGGGTCGGGCCCGGGCAAAAAATGCCTTACCCGAGCCCGGCCTATTTTTTAAATGGGCCTTATTTTTTTATCCAAGCCTATTTTTTGGGCCTATATTTTTGCCCAAACCCTCCCACATTTTAGGCGGGCCTTCGGGCTGGGCCGGGCCGCCCGACCCATGCACACCTCTAGCCATGATGAAGTAAAAGCATATGGTTATCTGGTTTATAAAGGATCATAAATAATTATAAATTATTAAAAACTAACAGTATGTTTGGTTGGCTGTAATACCAATGCATTACAGCTCAATTCAGTGGGCCCCTTATTAAACCATTGTTTGGTTGGCTGTAATAAGCTATTACAGCCCTATTCCATGCAGAGCTTATTCAGGGCAAAAATGTTGTTTAGCATTCGATGGTCTCCTCACAGAATGACGATTCAGGGAATGGGTGGGTAAGAAATTACCTAAAGCTTTCAATTTTACCCTCACCATTATCCTTTCTTTCTCACATCTAAAATATTTTCCTTTATTTTTCATGTTTCTTCCTTTCACTGTAATATCAACAAATTTCCAATTTATCAATTTAAACATTTTTTTAATCCCATTTCCTCTGAACCCAATCTGCATTTTCTCTTCTTCTTCAACTCTTTCTCTCTTCAATATATTGCCATCCCACTTACAGCTAATTAGGATCTTTCCTTCACCAAACGACTCTTCCTTTGAAACTTGAAAATCCATTCTTTTTTTTTTTTTTGCTTAAACAAGTTTCAATCTTTTTTTTTAATTATTTACTTTTATTGATAAAAATGGCACTTGAATCCTCAATTTTTAGTTGACCCACTTTCATTTATTCAACAAATTCCTTATTTTTCATGTTTTTTAATCGAAATTTGAAGAACTAATCAAAGTTTTTACCCAAAACCAATCACTACCTAGCTCATGTTATCTCCACCTGTTTAAATTCCCAAGCTTTCAAAGCTTTTGGATTCTAAAAAAATGGTAGTTTTGGTCACGCGGGATCGTTGAGGGAAGAAAATGAAGGTGTGCGGAATGATTAAAAATTGGTTTTGATGAAAAGGGGTATTTTGGTGGCAATGGTTTGTGGTGTATTGGTGTTTGGATGCAAAAGAGCTTTTGCTGTAGATAGAGTGGCTAATGCTGGTTATGGAGTTATTGGGCAGTTCATATTGATTCTTAAAGTGTTTAAGGATCAAGGTCTGGTTTTGACAGCTCTTTTGGGTCTTTCAGCTTTCTTCTCGATGGTATAGACTGCTATAACTACATTATGGCCTTGGAAGGTAATGATTTCTTTGACCCTGGGTTTGATAACTTTTATACTTATAAATGCATATTTGTTGTTATGGAAATCAAAATGAATAGGATAGAGATTGTTGCAAGTTAAAAAGAATGTAGCTGCTTTAGTCAATTTATAAATACTGTCTTATGTTACCAACTCTTTATGCTTGTGTTTGACACATATATGGACACAAATATGTAGTATCATCGTCCAAATATATGGAAAAACTTTGAAAAAAATGAGTATATCTGTGTAAGACACGTACTCATATCCAATGCTCACTTATCTTAGTATCATTGATTTTGTCTTTTGATTTTCATTTTTGTGACTGCTATGCAGATTCTTTGGTGACTTGAGATATCTGGCTTAAGTTAATATACGATGATAGAACTGGTATGTTTGTATTATTGGTGTTTGCTGCCATGGATACAAGCTTGGTTTTGTCTTGTGACATCTTTGTTTTCCTTATATAGGGTAAAGACTATAAGTCTCAATTTCAAATGGAAATGGTACCTTATTTGGAGCTAGTTATATCTAGGTAAATTGTATGAAGCCATATTATATTTGTTGAATTGAGCAGAGATGAAGAACTTAGCAGAATGGACAAGTTACTAGATTTTCAGTACCTAGGAAATTGACTTTTATGTTTAGATTCAGTATAACATGGATCTATGCACTACTATGGTTTATCTTTCTTTTCTAAATACAACATACTATAAGATAATATACTAATTATGGTAGAAGCAACCCAGACTTTCTTTGCTGAAGGCATTCTGCATTTGGCATTTTGTTTGCAGTTGCATGGATTGTCAATCTTCAGCTGAATCCACTAATTCTGCAATTATGATTCTTTTGTTATTAATTAACTGAATCTAAGCCATATTTATGCAGAGTGTGACACCGCATTTATCCTTATCCAGATAATAGAACTGGTTGAAGCCAGCTTATTAGTCTTATTTATGCTACCCAATATATGAGACTTCCTCTTATTCTACTCAATGCTATCTGCATTGTTGTAATGTTGATTTCTGGTTGATGATTGCATTGCTCTTTCAAGGTCAGATGTTCTTGTTTAGGACTTACTATTACTTGATAGGGATTTAAATAGCGGTAGCTAGCTTAAGCAGTACCATATTCCCCTATAAGTGACCTATATGCCATAAGTCGGGTTCAAACTCCACAAAAGGCGAGCCGCTCAAGTTGCCTCTTAGTGGGCGACTGTATGTCCACATATAGTTGAAGTGCTCCCAGCTCTGTGAACCAGGTTCTCAGTGCAGCTGCTCATGGCACTCTGGTTTTCGACAGAGCACGGGAGACAAAACCCTCTCCCGAGGACAATGCCTTCGGTTGTTGGGGGACTGGCAACACTATTCTATGGTTGTTATTTTATAGTTTCGACTCTCTACATGCGGTCAATTAAACAGGGTGGGTTTTAAGCATTCTATTTTAGTTGGTTTTGGTTTGTGATTTGAACAATTTGGCATGGATTTGAAGTTAGAGCAGCTTATTAAATAGTGTGAAATAGAAGCACATTGATCATAGTAGAGAAGAATTGAAGTTCAAATGGAATCCTTTAATACTGCAAGCTTCTATCGCGTGTTGCATTGATGCAAATGTTGAATAGGACAGAGTAGGAAATGCAGAATTGGATCAATTCCTTTTATTGAAACATATACAATTACGTAAACAAGACCAGTGTACCAAATCGGCTACCTGTCCAAGAGAGAAAACAGCTTTTTGTCAGGTCATAAGAGTTGTACTTTTTCTTTATTTTGCATTCTTTTGTTTTGTTTTCTAAGTATTCGTTTCGGGTACTTTAGAAGCTTGCCATAGATTTTTCACTCTTGTTAAAGAATACAGGAGATGCTCATTTTGCTATACTGTTTGCAGGTATTCCTAGAATGTGATTTCCTTTATCTGTTCATAATTTGCAGAATTCATGAAGTTGAACCCGGAAAACTGAAAACTTGCAAGAGGTTGTGAAAGATGGGAGCGTTCAGTTCAAAAAATTAGCGGATAAGTTCTTAAAATCGAATATTAGGTTTCGTGATGGGATCATATTGAACTGGGAAGTGTAATCGCTTGAGCATTTGTATTATTTGGGACAGCTTCTGCACTGTCATTTTGAAGTACACAGTTTTATTATGGCTGAAATTTGCTATTATTTGGCATCACTTCATGTATCTATTCTTTTGTTAAGCCAAATAGAAGTTTTTGGTCAGCTGGCATTGCCAACTTGTTATCATGTTATCATAAAGGATAAAATAAAATATAAAAAATATGTTATCATGTTATCATAAATGATAAAGGATTATCATATAGTATGTTATAGTATGTTAAACTCATTTTTATATTGGCGATGGTAATCTAAGAGAACAGGTGGGAGGCTAGATTAAAGCAAATACCTTAGGCATTGTAATATTCTTAATAATAATTTTATATTAAATTATTATTAATAATTATATTAAGAATGTTATTAAATTATATATTATTTTATTAAATTATATTTAATAATATTTATGTTAAAATATGATTAAATTATTTATTATTTATTTTTATTAAAATATATTTAACAATAGTCTTATTAAAATTTAATAACAATAATCATCTATCTACAAAAATTTTGTTAAGGGTACTTTGGTTATTTAAGCATTTTTCCTTACAACATCTATTCCATTCAACCAAACACAAGAATTCTATTACACTTCTATTACACTTCTATTACATTCCATTCAACCAAACAATTGAATTACTGATTATAGCTTTATTCAATTACAGTCCTATTCCATTACAGCTCTATTCAATTACAACTCTATTCCATTACAGTGAACCAAACGTACCCTAATACTTCCAATCTGTGAGTAGGGGCAATGCCAGCGATTGCTTGGCCTAAAAAATATAAAACTTCAGGTTAAATCTCTTTAAAAATTTTGCAAGAGAAATTTATAATTTAATTTAAATCATTTTAATATAATTTTTATTGGCTTTGACCTCTAAATCCTTTTAGTTTTATTTTGATTCTCAAACAAAAAATTCTTACCATCTGCCAATATTTAAATTATGATTTCCTGAAATTAGATCAGTGATTTAATTTTTATCGTCAATTAAACTGTTGGTCCATTTTTAATTAAATAAATTATTAAAAATTTATAAAATTTAGTTCAATCATCAATTCAATTAATTGAAAGCAATTGACAACTTAACCAATTCAACTATTTTATCTAAACTAATATATCAATTAATTTTTTATCTGATTGATGGATTCGATCCTGACAACTACTACTATAACCACAAGTAATTAGAGCATGAAAGTCCACAACTTGGAAAATTCATTTTAGCTACACATGCATAAATATAAGGGTAAATTACATCTAAGGACACTAAATTATAAATAAATTTACGTTTTGATCATTTAATTTTAAAAAGTTACAAAATAATCATTAAACTATTCAAAAAAATTATTTAAGTTACTAAACTATTCAAAAGTTTTTATTTAAGTTATTGGGCTGTTAACTTTGCTTTTTAAAAGTTCAATTAGTGAGCTTTAAACGACAATTCAACGATTAATACGGTGAATCATTACCCATCGATAAGTAAAAGAACATACCTTAGATCTGATCAATTTGATGATTAGTGTTGGAGATCAGAGAAGAAACTTGTTTTGATTTTGGTTCACAAATTCATGACGTTCAAAATTGTTTTATGAAAAAAGTTAAACATAGAGAAGGAGAGCTTTTAATTGGTGTAAGAGGTGCAAATAAAGAAGGCCATGCAACAATAATTTTAACAGTATAGTGATTTAAATGAAAAATTTTAAATGATTTAAGGATATTTTATAAATTTTAAAAATTAAAAAACCAAAACGTATAACTAAAAGTGGGGCACCTCAAAAACTGACCTCCTTCTGAAAGTCAAAGCATTCCAGCCAGAAATAAAGAAAGAAATAGACATTTTCATTATTTGGATAATATTTTAAACTCGTATTGGTGTTAAGCAAGGGCTTAAAAGTCACTCTCATTATTCCTATAAATGCCTTAAGAACTCATCTGCCTTGTCACATTCAAAATCCAAAACATGGCTAAGGTATCTTTGTTGTTGTTTTCCTTGTTCATTATAGTTGCTTCTGCAATTATCAATGGGTCAGCAGCAGTGGAGAAGGTTGGGATATATGAGCTGAAGAAAGGTGATCTGAGTGTTAAATTCACCAACTGGGGTGCAACTATTATTTCAGTCTTCCTCCCTGACAAATATGGTCTGTTTCTTTCTCTTCAACTTTACCCCTTGGATTTTATTTTTTCTCTCCAAAACACTCCCAAACTTGAAAACCTTTGGTTTGTTTCTTCACGTCTTCTTTAAGTTTCAGCTTTTTGTTCTTCACTTATTTCAAACTTTCCCTCACAATTTTCAGGTAAAATGGGTGATATTGTTCTGGGATATGATTCTGTCAATGACTACAAGGTAATTCTTGTTTCTCTTCTCTTCTTTTTTGTAATATTAAAATGGAAGGAAAAGAAAAAAGGTAGATGAAGCAACATTATTAAAGTAAGCAACTTTTCTTTTCAACATACATGTGAAGGTGGATAAAATCATTTCTCACTTTTGTCTCACCTATTGTCATTTTCCATTAATATTGGTATCATATATATATATATATATATATATATATTTATACAATATTTTCATCGCTGTCTCTATGTGTAGATAAAATTTCTAAAGTGGGTCATGATTGATTGGTATCCCCTCTAAGAATCATAAAAAGATAAAAGGTTACAGTAAATACAAATTTTTCTTTTGAAAGAAGCCGGCTGCATACAACATGAATTATTTAAATGGCAAGCAGGCTTGTTCTTTTATTTTTCGCTATTTTTTAATTTATATTATATTAATTATTTAATTATAAGCACTGTTATATAGACTTGAAAAGTCAAATGTTTTCTTTTGAAAATTATATTATTGACTCTAGTACTTGGCTTGTATTGTTTTAAATAGGATAAAACTTTGAAAATTCAGTCTACAAAATCCTTTATTTTTTGTTGTATTCACACATCTCCCAAGTACAAGAACAAGAAGAGATTGTATAAAACTTTAATTTTATGTCATTTTTATCTCTTTTTAATAGGAGAATGATAAATCAGTTTTCCTTCAAATGCATATGGACACTTAAATATAATTTATGGGATAAAATTTATTTTGATTTAAAAATTTTATTTCATAATAATGAACATATCTTAAAGGATTTTCCTAAATTTCCAATTTGCAACCTTTTTTGACAGAATGATACTTCGTATATTGGTTCCATTGTTGGAAGGGTTGCAAACAGAATAGGAGGGGCTCAATTTACTTTGAATGGAGTCCATTATAAATTGATCCCTAATGAAGGCAAAAACATGCTTCACGGTACACTCATTCTTCAATGTTCATCCTTTAAATATCTCTTCCAAATTTTATGTTTTAATAACAATATTATTATTATTATTATTATTATTAGGTGGCCCTGTTGGATTTAGTGATGTTGTGTGGAAAGTGAACAAGTATAAGAAAGATGGCTATGCTCCATTCATTGTTTTTGCCTATGATAGTTATGATGGTGAAGAAGGTGACTGCACGTTTTCTCTTTTACCAAATTCCAACCTTTTAATTTATCAGTGGTTGAAACATTCATCTGATGTTGAAGTTGTTTGTATAATGGACAGGATTTCCTGGTGCACTCAGAGTAACAGTGACCTACACCCTTAACCCAGGCAACAGGCTAACCGTGAGAATGAAGGCCAAAGCCCTAAACAAGGCCACACCAGTCAACCTCGCCCAACACACCTATTGGAACCTTGGCAACCACAACAGTGGCGACATCTTATCCGAACAAGTCCAGATTTTCGCTTCCCACTACACTCCAGTGGACAGCCAACTCATTCCCACCGGCAAATTCGCCACCGTCAAAGGAACCCCTTACGATTTCCTCAAACCTCACACGGTGGGAAGCCGAATCAACAAACTTGAAAATGGATACGATATCAACTACGTGATCGATGGTGTGGATGGCAAGCTGAAGAAAGCAGCAGTAGTGAAAGATAAGAAATCGGGGAGGGTGATGGAGTTGTTTACGAATCAAGCAGGAGTGCAGTTTTACACGGCTAATTCATTGAAAGATGTAAAAGGGAAAGGTGGATATGTTTATGAACCACATGGAGCTTTGTGTTTGGAGACTCAAGCATTTCCAGACTCGGTTAATCATCCAAATTTCCCATCTACTATTGTTTATCCTGGAAAAGAGTACAAGCATGTTATGGTGTTCAAGTTTTCAATTTCCTCCTAGACAAAAAAAACCCTTGTCTTCTTCTTTATTGTTCTGGTCGAATCTCCTACAACTTAAACAATAATGTATTCCAGGATGGGTAATAAACTTTTTTTTTTTTTTTTTAAGGTTTAGAGAAAAATTATGGATAATAAATTGAAAAGTTATAAAAAAATATTTGATAAATGAAGAATGTAGTAAAGAATGCATCGTTTCGATGCTTTAACCCAATATTCGAGTCGAGTATGGAGTGTTACAGTGAGCAGAGTCTTATTAGTTTGAAAAATATGTTAGGGAAAAAAAAAATTTGGTAAGACATCTTACAAGAATATGTGGATAATTTTATGTTGACTGAAAAACTTATTAGGTTGACCATCCTATTTTACGTAAAATAAACCTTCAAAAAGATTGAAAATGTTTTCTTAAAAAACTTTTAATCATGCAAGAAGATATAAGTTTGAGTGTACTGAGTAATTTTAAATATTGTATCGAAAAAATAAATATGATCATAACTTATAATAAGATTATTAAAAAAATTAATATTAAAAAAATCTTTTCAAATATTGAATTTAAAAGAGTAGATAAACAATTTTGACTTGAAAATCATTTAAAATTTTGCGTTGAATCTTAAACAATTATCATAAATTTAATTTACACAATTATATTATTATATTTTTAATTAAAATTTTCAACCCTCGGGAAATAATTCTAACATATATATATTATCCAAAATTAATGAGTCTAAACTGAACTTAGAATAAAAGGCAAATGGCATACACAATTTAGTAATGGACCGCAAACCATTTTTCTTTTATTCTAAAGACCTGCAATTTCTTTTTTTCTGAATTGTTCTAATTGATCACCACCATACTGGGCAACAATGGCCATAAATTACTCACTGTTAGGAAAAGAACATGTCAGCATGAACTTGCAAACTCATGCCTCATGTTCATTTTCCCAATGTTTTACTTAAATCCCCAGATCAAAAACATGTAAATGAAATGGAAACAGGCCGGGGATAAGCATATACTCAACGCAAAGGTTGGCCAGCATTAGGTTTTGGTGACCGGTAAGGAAGGTTGTTATGATATGGGGAGATCTGCGGACCATTCTGAGTGAGAGGGCTCCTTGTAGGTTGTCCATTCCTTATTGACAATGCTGCCGGAGCTCTAGTTCCAGTTCTAGATTTTGAAGTCGATGCCATGCGCTCAATTTGCATGGCTTGGAACTGGGAAGAAGTACAAGCCATGTCCTTGAGATTTGGCAGAGGCTTTAAGGTTTCAACAACTCCACTCATCAAAGGTCTGGCTTTCGGATCACGGCTAAGGCAATGGGCCGCCAATTGAATAGCTCTCTGAGCACCTTTTATCGAGAAGTGCCCTTCAAGGCGGGGATCTATAAGTCGATAAAATCTTCGTCTCTCTGCAAGATAGGGACGAGCCCATTCCACCAGGTTATGCTCCCCATTTGGTCGGTTTTTGTCCATGGATCTTCGGCCAGTCAACATCTCAAGCAGTACCACCCCGAAGCTATATACATCACTCTTTGATGTAAGATGACCTGGAAAAATATGGTTCTAATTAGGACAAAAATTTTCCATTTTCTTTCTCCCCATTTTTACGAGGAAATCAGAACACTCATAGAACCTATACTCTAGTTAATGTTTACAAGTTCTCCGAGTTAACAGAATAATATCAATATTTGTCAAATTATCTTCAAACAAGCAAATCATATTTACCTGTCATAACATACTCAGGTGCCGCATAGCCATAGGTTCCCATTACACGAGTAGATACATGAGTCTTATCTCCCTCCGGACCATCTTTTGCAAGTCCAAAGTCAGAAAGTTTGGCATTGTAATCCTGAAGAAAATTCCGAAATATTTCAGAAGATAGACGATACAAGTTAAAGTAAGCAAAGTATTTTTACCACATTAGTCACACACCGCATCTAACAGTATATTCGATGTTTTGAAGTCTCGATATATTACAGGCCGTTCAGCCTCCTCATGAAGAAAAGCGAGACCCTTTGCAGCACCGAGTGCAATTTTCATTCGGGTGGACCAAGGAAGAGGCATGGACCCTGATAAAATGAATGCCATTAAACTAAATCTAAACAAACAATCATTATTTTACTAGACAGTTCGTATTGTGAACCAAAACAGTATGAAAGGTTACAATAATATGCTTTTATATTATCTCCATGTTGTCGTTGACAAACTCTTATTCCTTCCTAGTGTTCATAAATGAGATCAAACTTCTTGAACACAGAACGGTGCGTGATTACTTTGAGAGGCAACAAACCAAAGATACAATGAAAAAAAAATTCAGTTCCAGTCCTTATTACAACTTTATATGTAGCTAGGTATCTTAATCTGGTTTATGAAGTATAATAACAATCAATTACCTAGTTAGATCCGCATCCAATACTGAAAGCAAATTCCAGTACAAAAATATAGAAATATCTTTTCAGTGCTCTGGTGTTTCCTAAGGAAGCTCATAGTTAGACTATACAGTTAGCTATCAGCTTAATTTGGTAAAAGCATTACCGATTACAGAAAGACGAGCAAGGCAAGTTAATAAATCTCTATGAATAAGGAGTTTAATTACATACTTCTGAAGAGATGATTCTCCAAGCTTCCTCGAGGCATAAACTCGTAGACAAGTAGTCTTTGATCATCCTCAATGCAATAACCGATCAATTTGACCAAATTAGTATGAAGGAGATCACCGAGATAATTAACTTCAGCCTGCCACATGCAAAAGAGACAAAAGCATGATTCAGCCCTATGCATTAATAAGAGATTCCAATGCGCTTTCAAGCATTAATAAATACTATAGATACAGAAACAGAGTATCTTACAAGCCATTCTCTATGGCCCTGAAGTCCGTCATGGTTAAGGGTTTTGACTGCCACAGGCAACCCTGTGCCTGGTTTCACCGGAGCATTTCCGTTGTCACTGATCCAACCTTTGAATACACAACCAAACCCACCTTCACCAAGAAGACTCTCTGGTCTAAAACTCCTTGTTGCTAACTTAAGATCGTTAAAGGAGAATTTTCTAAGCTGCGAAGCAATTTTAAGCTCCTCACTTATATTTGGAGTCGACGGAGTACTTCCAGCATTGGTAGTAGTTGAAGATGTCACAACTGGAACAACTGGCTGACCTCTGCTGGTGTCATTTGACTTATTTGCGGTGTCATTTGACTCGTTCGTTGATTTACTTTCAGCTGATTTCCAGAAAAACAGTGAGAAAAAAATTAGAAATCTATATACACCTCCAAAACAAGGGGATGAACACCAGAGGATGACCACGTGAACAAATTCCTGAGGTCATTGCCAATCACACCGACATTTTCTTATGCATTAAATGACAAATAATGAACTACAAGGCGACAATCTCAGTGATCATAAAGTAGACGCGAATTAGACAGTTGGTGGAATTACCATCCATCAAATATGCACGAATGGAAAATAATCACTGCAATAGTAATACATCAAGAGAATCAAATCAATATCGTAACGGGCATAATCAGCTAGCTCATTAAAGCATAGAACTAAATCGATCAACAATATACAATTCATCAAACATCCACGTGGAAGAAAATGCATACAGTAAACATATCAAGACATAATCAGAAGGCCAAACGACAGACAAAAATGACATTATGCATTAGATGACAAAAGAAACTACAAGGTGATAACCCTAGAGAATATTAAAGTACAACTGATAGGGCGCAACAGGAAAGCGATCATCGTGTAGTACAGCAACAAAAACCAATAGATATGAACACCTAAACAGACATAACATCATTGCTAAAGCATAAAACCAAATCGATCAACAGTATATTTTCATCAAACAAATCAACAGTAACAAATGCATACAGTTAAGCATATCAACATACACTTAGGAAGCCAATACGATGGACAAAAATAAGCAATCAGATGAGACTAAGCAAAGCCAATTACCATTAAGCAGAGATTATATAATTAATCAATAGATCTCACTTCAGCATTGGAATACCCCATTTTCAAATAATCAATCAATATCTAACAAGGAATATAATCAATGAACATGAACAAAGAAACTACAAAAAACGGTGAAAGAAAACCAAGAAGAAATTTTAATTTTATATACCATATTGAGTGCTAATTATATAATCAATCAACAGATTTCACTTCATCATTGGAATGCCCCCTTTGTCAAATTATATTCAATCAAAATGAACAAAGAAACTACAAAAGCAGTGAAAGAGAACAAATAAACAAATTAAATTTATATACCATATGGAGTGCTGGTTCCACTAGTGGAACCCTCCATTTTGGTTCTTGGAGACAAGCAGTTTCCCATAAACCTAAACTTAAACCAACATCCAGGCTCACCATCTTCACTATCTTTCTTCTTTTTCCCTTTGGATTTTTCAACATTCCAAGGCCCCCCCTGGATATCACCTGGAACTAATCCCATTTTGCAAGTAATCTTCACACTAAATTCCCTTGTCTAAATAACACTTCATGTCACCATAAAACACCCAAAAAGATCAGTTTTTTAAAACAAAATTAATAATCAAAATTTACCAAGCAAGAGAAAGCATGGAATTCCCATGAAAACAGATACCCTTTTGTTTTAAACTGAAAAAAACAACTTGATTCTAAGAAAACTAAACAACACAAAATGACATAAACCCAGATTAGAAAATAGGTCTAAAATTAAATGGCATTCAAAGAAAAGAACATGCAACGCAAGAAATCAACTCAAAACAGTAATCCATAGCTAATATTAAGAAGAATGAGAAAATCCAAAACAAAAATAAAAACCCAAGAGAAGAAAACCCACAAAAAACCAAAAAAAAAAAAACAACCCCAGACTCTTCAGTTTAGCCTTGACACCCAACACAAAACATTCAACTCAAATTTACTTTGAAAGAGTAAGAATCAACTCCTAAAAACACACTTAGACACAAAACAAAGAGTTCAAATTCTCCATTTTTTTCAAAGAAGGGAAAGGAATGCAGCAGCATTTGAGAAATGAAAAAAACTTTGAAAGCTAAAAATGAAAGAGAAGAACACAAACACACACACACACACACAAAAAAAAAAAAGGTGGGGAAAAGAGAAAAGAGCGGTATTTTCGCGTGAAAAGGAGTGAGAGTTTGTGTGTGTTTTTGTAATTTTTGAGAAGACTAAGTTTAAATTAACAAAAAGAAAAAAAAAAAAAAAAGAACAGTTTGGTTGGATTTGAGATATCCTGTTCCAAGGCCTACAGGCTACTAACGTTTGCTTTTTAGTTTTCTTTTGTCTTGTTGTTGTAAATACTGAATGAGAAAAATAAATATATTATTTATGACCTTTTTTGTTTGTATATATAAAGCCCAAATTAATTAAGCATACCCCAGAGAATAAAAACTCATATTAGACTGTAATTATGACTTGATTCCTTTTTTTTTAATTTTTTATATATTTTCTTTAACAGTAATAAAACGTTACAATTACTTTGTTGTTTGTGGATTTAGACCAAGCTTCAACCACTATTTCTGTCTTTAATCAATTAAAAATTAGACTCCATTTTTAATATTTTGTGTTGTTATATAAAAAATCAATTAAAGAAATTATTAAAAAAACTATATTTTAAAACATATGTAATTTGGGTTCGAGTCGTGTTAATTATATTTTTGTCCTGTTATTATAATTCACTAAAAAAAATTTAAATTCAAAATAGGACATCCTTTTAATAAAAAAATCTAAAATAGGACATTTAACTTTCCAAGTATTAATCTTTATTATTTCATTCAAAACCTCATTATTTTTTTATAAATTTTTTACATAAAATTTATTTTTCACCCACATTTGGGGAGTGTGCAAAAAATATGTTTTAATATGTACTAGATTATGAAACACCCATATTATGGGTGAAGAAAAGCAAAAAAAAAAAAATTTATCTCTCTCAACTTAACCACTCTGTTGTAATTTCAATTATTTAATTTTAAAATAAATCATAAAATTATTTGAAAACATAAATATTATTATAATAAGATGTATTTTAACTTTTTTAAATTAATTTGATATTTGATTAACTCGTGATACTAATTTACTGAACAGATTTTTAAGTAACTAGATTTATGTATATCTACAATACGGGTGAAAAAAATTATGTAATAAACATATGTATTAAAATTCATTTAAAACCAAATGATGTTTTCAGGGGCGAAGCAAAAAAAATTTGGGGGCTCAAAATGAATTTTTAATTTTTAATAGTCTATATCTTTATAATTTTTAAATAATTAAATTAATTTTTTTATAAAATTAGGGGGCTAAAGTATACTTTTACATTTACTAATTTAAAATTTTAAAAATTTTAGATGGTCTATATAGTATTTTTCTATTTTAGGAGGGTTGGACCCCTACTAGCTCTCCTGGATTCACCTCTGATGTTTTAGTTGAAAATGTAAAGGTTTGGCATGCATAAAATCTTATCATAGGTAAATTTTTATTAATTTGTAAAAATATAAAAATACCCTCGTAATAATATAATTTACATTGCGAAAAGAATTAATTTTTATATTTTTTTAATTAAATTGAGACTTGATTAATAGATGATACTAATTTAATTGAGGATATAAATATAGATCCATAAATAGATATGACAATATAAAAAAGGTTAAAATTATAAAATAAATAATTTTTAAAATTCAATATTTATGATTAATTCAGTACAATATAAAATATTTAACTTATCAAACTATATTTCCATATTGAGAATCTGATGGGAGAAAATTACAACTACAATTACAATAATCTGAAGGGAGATTTTGGAATTTTCCACAATTAGAATCAAAGCAGACATATATAATGTCTAATTAACGAATTTATTAAATTAATCCCAAAGTTGGTAAATGTATTCTTAACTTTGAAAGAAACCCACAAAAAACTTATCCCACATCCAATTTTTTTTTTAAAAAAAAATCTTAGATTAACACATTTAATAATTCTTTTGTTATTTACATTTAATAATTCTTTGCTATAGACTTGAAAAGAAATATGAGGGGAAAATTTGTAATAGTTTTATTACTTATTAACTATATTTAATATTTATTTAATATTAAAGTTAATTTTTAAATATACAAATAAATAGTATATGTTATTAATTACATTTTGCATCGTCTTTATCCATGTAGGTTTTGTGGAGTGGCGTGGTGACAGAAATGTTTAACTTGACTAGGGACATCTACAATGACATCCTTTTTTGCTCTATTTATTTGTTATGGGAGTGGAATGGTTGAGTTATTTGATTGAACACTTAGTGACAATAAGGAGTGGGAGCCAAATAGGCTTTCAAGGAGGGTTTCAATTTTATCTCATCCATTTTTTTTCTGATGATTTAATGCTTTTTAGCAAGGAGGATCTTCATCATGCAAATTATGTAGGCAACATATTAAATAAGTTCTACTACTACATGTAACACCCTTAACCCGTATCTGTCACCAGAACAGGGTTATAAAGCATTACCTAGGGTTTACGAATCAATCAGATAGAAATTTCAAATGTTTCATTACATATCAATATTCATAATAAAACCAATCAAAATCATATATACTATCCCTTATACAAGCCTTTAATGATCGAAATACGCATTAGAAATAAGTCGGGACTAAATTGAAAACTCAGAGAATTTTTCTAAAAAAGTAGAAAAGTTTTCAAAACTATAGGGATCACACAGCTGTGTGGCCAGGCCGTGTGACTCACACGGTTAGGAGACATGCCCGTGTCTCAGGCCGTGTAGGCATTCGAAATAGGGACACACAATCGTGTCTCAGCCTGTGTCTGTACTCATATAACTCTCTGACTTGGATCACACGGCCAAGTCACGTGCCCCTGTGCCAGGCCATGTGAGCATACTAACTTGCATTTTTAAGAAGATACAGGGGAGTAACGCCCCGAATTTTGGGCCTAGATGAATTGGGCTTTGGGCTTTAGGTCTCATAATTTTTTTAATAAGCAAGAAAATGACAAATGACATGTTGGCTGTAAGGGTTTAATAAAATTGGAGTGTCTAGGGGTGTTGGAGAAGTTCTGGGTTTGAACTTTGAGGTGAAGGAATTTTGATTTAATAATTAAAGGAACCTTGATGGCAAGTAGCTTGGCTTTTAAATAAATGGAGATAAAATAGGACATAAGCAAGGCTGTGGTGTAGTGGATAAGTGACGCCACTTAGGGTGCAGGGAGGTGGTGTTAGTGGCAAGCAAGGGGATCCTAGGTTCAAGTGCTGGCTTGGTATTTTTAGGAATTTTATTTTTGCCTTTTAGATGGTTGGTAGTGGCGTGGAACTGGGCTCTAAGAGAAGTGATGAGAAGAGAAATTTTTGGAAGGGATTAAGGAGCTTATCGTGGAGAAAAGTTCGGAGATGGGGATAGAAGAAGTGGTGCAGCCGAATTGGCAATTAAGGGAAGGCAATTTCGACTAGTATATATATAGGTGCCGATTTTGGGGTTCTAGGCTAATGCCAAATTCTTTCTTCTTATTTTGCAAAAAACTACTTTTCTCTCCAAGTACCCAAAAGCCGAAAAACTCTTATTCTTTCCATTTAAGTTTGTGTCGATTTCTTCCCTTCCTTTCTCATTAAACTCTTCCCTTTCTTGCTCCTAGTTCACCTTCTCTAAGCCAAATACTTTGTTGGCCGAACCTTCTCTGTGCCGCACTACTCCTCTTTTGGGCCGATTTCTTCTTGGGTAAGTGTTCTTGATTTTAGTTGGCCGAATGGTCATAGTTAAAGGAATGGGGACTTGTGTTGGATACAAGTCACCTGTTATTCTAGTTTTAATAGTTAAGATTGGTACAGATCTAGGAGTTGATCGTGGTTAGTGATTAAAGAAGGGGCCGTTATAACTTGTCGCGTAAGGTAAGGTGAAAGGTGAAGTTTTGGTTTTGGTAAAGATATGTATTAAGCATGCGATTAATTGAAGGGTGATATCGATTGTAGGTTTGGGGATAAGGAGATCGTAACACGTTTCAATACCAGGTGTGTACATACACTTCACACACAATAGATCGGCAAATCCCGAAATGCCAAAAGTTTGGCTACAACAGTCTCGTGAGTGCGTGAACACTCGTATGAGGTAACTGATATGATAGTAGAGGCCCCATGAGCGATCTCATGGACTTGGGTCACATTTTGGCTAACCGGGCCAGAATGGGCCAAATGGGCCGACGGGCTTGTGAGCCCAAGCTAGCAAAAATTGATATGTTGATAATAAGTGATGAGTTGACAAAGTTTGTTGAATTGTTTGGAACAGATTAGGCCTGATGGGCTGTATGATTGTGATTGGGCCTAAAGGGCCATACAAATGCCATTGGGCCTGATGGGCTATATGAATGAATGAAAGCATGCAGACATACATACTAGGGTTTTATATTGGACTTTTAGGCCTAGTTTCTAATGAATCCTCAAGCGCGTAAAACTTAATTAATTTATCAAGCATGTTTGTGGATAAGTCGTAAGGTTAGAGTGTGGCAATGGGCATATGCATGTCTAAGATTGGATCTAGGGAGAGCTTGGTACTTAAGCGGTCTTAATGACCCACCTCCTCTTCTCTGGTATCCTACCTGGTGCATAGTGTCTGTTCACTTTAGCTAAGGAGGACTTGTTGACGGGCCAAAATTCGTAAGTGAGACCCATACGTTAGTAAATTACTAAAATACCCCTGTAGGGTTGCATTACTGAAATACCCCTGTAGGGTAGAATTACTAAATTACTCTTGTGTGTTATAAGTTATGTTGCACTCATGTGTTATGATGTTGCATGTGAGTGGGAATTATGTTGGAAGAAGTATTACATGATGATCGCATAGTCGCTTGACGACCGTGGATCCAACGAAGGCTTTTAAGCCCATTATATGATCAGCAGCTTTGCTGCAACGTTAGGTAGTACCGCAACCGGCGCTACTATTGATGTGTATCGGATGGGTGGGTCGATATAGTTATCCCCACAAGATGTGTTTCGGTTGGACATAGATGATGTGCATTGGTTGGATGGGTTGGGCATTGCATTATTGCATATGTTATTGCTCAAGATTTTGTGCTATTATTGTATTGGGCTCAGGCCCAAGATGACTTGTGTTGCATGATATATATATTGTTATTGAGGGTTGTACACACTGAGTTTCCAAACTCACTCCCTCTTTTATTTTTCTCAGGTGAACCTTAGTAGGCGGTTCGATGGATGGAGGAACTCAGAGGTGGCCAACTAGCAAGACAACTTAGACTTGATTCTTTTTCTTTATTAAAAGTTCTAGTATTTTAATTGTTTAAGTACAAATTGTAATAAGGCCTTTTCTCCTGTTATTACTGTTCATTATGATGCTTTAAGACTGGAACATGGATTTATTCATTTTAAATACATTTTAAGTTTTTTTTCTTTTCTGAAACCACTTGTTGTTTTTTTTTTAAATAAGCTTCCGCAGTTAAAGTCAATTTTTCCAAAGTAACTTCTAACATGAAGTAAAAAGTTAAAAATGACTTCTGAATATACATTGTTATAAAAGAACGTACAAACTGGGCTTTTACTTAAAATTTCTTTAGAAGGGTTTTTTTAATGAAAACAAGGTTTTCGATAAAACACTTCAATGTGACGCTGGATTCGGCCATAACATCTGGGCCGGGTTTAGGAATGTTACACAGGGGATGCAAGATCGTGTCACTTAGCCATGTGTCACACACGCTGAGACACACGCCCGTGTCTCTGCCCGTGTAGACGAAAATAGGCCATTTTCTAAGCCACATTTCTCATCCAGTTTGACACCAACCTAGACTCAACATATTGCACATCAACAAGTCATAACAAGACATTCAAAACAAGCTAAAATCAAGTCTTAAACATGTATTATCACCATATACAACCAATATGCTCTTAGGCACCTTAAATGACAACTTAAAAAAATGTCAACCAAATATCCAAACTTACCTAATTAAGAGCTGGTCCTCCCAAATACGCCAATAGAAGCTCGAAAGCTGAACAGAAGCTCGTAAAAGCTAATCCACCCAACTATGCAAAACAAATTGTAAAACATGAGAATTCGCAACAAATGCTGAACCCCGATTTACTTCGAAATAATGCTGATATCTCCCTCCAATATCATTATACACCAAATCACGAATGTACTCAAACCCCGTGTTTAATTCAAACCGAATATCTAACTCAATATTATAATTCAAACAACAAATTCGTTTCCAATAATAAAATATATGCATAATACCAATCATCAATTTATACAAATGTTAAATTTTAACCGTACGAATTTACCTGGACTAAATTGTAGTAATTGCAGAAGTTCATGGACTATTCTGCTATTTTTTTCACGAGTATCTACGGGATCTTGATCTAGAATATAAAATTACTCATTTATTAGCATATATTTCATTTCCAATTTATTTTATAATTAATACCCTATTATTTTTCAAATTTATGCAATTACACCAAACTTTTACAATTTTTTTACAATTTAATCCCTTAATTAGTTAATCTACCAAATTAACTAATTTTCTCAATCAATAATCTATCCAAATATTCTAGGCCCTTGTACAGCCCCTAATAAACCTAAAATTCACTATCAACCCTAATATTTTTACATTTTCACAATGTAATCGTAAAATCAATATTTAACAAAATCACTTTATAAAATCATCACACAACACAATCAAAGCTTCAAATCCATGTTATTAATAAAAAATGTATAATATTTATCAATGGAAACTTCTAAAACTTTTAATAAAATAAAAAATGAAGGTACGGTTTAGCTGGACCTAATTGTAACGATCTCAAAAACATAAAAATTACAAGAAACAGGTAATAATTGAACTCACATGAAACAAAAATGAATAAACTGACTTAAAGCTCCCTCTTATGATGGTTTCGGCCAAAATTGAAGAAGAAATGCATAGGAAGCTTTTAAATTTCAATTTGTTTGTTTTAATTTTATCAAAATTATAATTTTACCATTCAATATTTTATTATTTTACCTTAACATGACGTCCCACCACTTTAATTTAGGTATATTTATTACTTAAGTCCTTCCTTATTTACAAATCAAGTCATTTAATCACTTAATTATTATAAATAGCAAGTTTTGCACCTTTTTTAATTTAGTTATTTTTAATTAATTGACTATCGAAACATTAAAATTTTTCAATAAAACTTTAATACTACCTTAATGACACTATGTAAACATTTATAAATTATTTACGGCTCGATTTATAGAAACGAGGTCCTGATACCTCACTTTCTAAAACCACTTGACCTTAGGGTCTTACCACTCGAACATAATAAATCATTATAAAACATAAATTTCCAATTCAAAAACCTTCTTAAAATCATATTTGACTTGTAAATATTAAGTAATAATATTTACGAACTTACTCATTGAATTTGGTGGCCTTAAAATCACTGTTTCTGACACCACTGAAAACGAATTATTACAACTCTCCTCCTTAAGAAATTTCATCCTCGAAATCGTTACCTGAAAATAGATTCAGATATTGTAATCTCATTGATTCTTCAGTTTTCTAGGTAGCTTCTTACGAACCATAATGATGCCACAATACTTGTACTAACAAAACTTGTTTATTCCACAATTCTTTGACTTCTCGGGCTAAAATTCTCACTATTTCCTCCAAATACGTCAAAATTGACTGTAGATCAATCTCATTATGAGGAATCACATGTGAAAGATCAGATCTGTATCGTCTCAGCATCGATACGTGGAACACATTATGGATTTTCTCGGGTTTAGAGGGCAAAGCTAATCTATAAGCTACAGGCCTGATTCTTTCAACAATTTCACATGGTCCAATAAATCTCGGACTCAATTTTCCCTTTCTGCCGAACCGTAACACTTTATTCCACTTTGAGACTTTTAAGAATACCTAATCACTAACAACAAATTCTATATCTTTTCTTTTTAGATCCACATATGATTTCTGACGATTAGATGCAGCTTTCAAACTATCCCGAATAATCTGAACTTTATCCTCAGTTTCTCAAATCAAATTAACTCCTACCATTTTAGACTCACTCAACTCAGACCAATACAATGGTGTTTTACATTTTCTCCCGTAAAGAGCTTCAAATGACACCATTTTTATACTGGATTGATAACTATTATTATATACAAATTCAGCTAACGGTAAATACTTTTCCCAGCTACCTTCAAATTCGAGTAGACAACATCTCAACATATCTTCTAGAATCTGAATCACTCATTTTGATTGTCCGTCAGTTTGAGGATGAAATGCTATGTTGAAATTAAGCTTAGTGCCTAAAGCCTCATGAAGTTTGCTACAAAATCTCGATGTAAATCTCGGATCTCGATCCAAAATAATGGATGTCGAAACTCCGTGTAATCTCACAATCTCAGATATATATAGTTTCGCTAATCTCTCAAGTGCAAAGTCTGTTCTGACTGGAATAAAATGTGATGATTTAGTCAATTTGTCAACAATCACCTAGATCGAATCTTTCTTTCTCAGAGTTACAGGGAAGCCAAATACGAAATCCTTAGTGACTCGTTCCCACTTTCGTTCAACAAACATAATAAGTTGTAGTAAACCCGTTGGTACCTGATGTTCTACTTTCACTTATTGACAAATCAAACATTTAGCTACAAATTCACAAATTTCCTATTTCATACCCGGCCACCAATACATCTGTTTCAAATCATAATACATCTTCGTGCTACCAGGATCAATAGAGTACGTACTACTGTGAGCTGCAGAAAGAATATCATTTTTCATATCTAAATTACTCGGAATACAGATTCTATCGCAATAATGCAATGTACCATTATCATCAACACTATACTCTGAACTCAAATTATTTTGAACCATCTGTCGTTTCAACACCAACTTCGGATCATCATCTTGCAATTCCCAAATTAGTTGTAGAAACAGGGGTTTCGTTCTCAACTTCGCTAATATAGAAGTATCTTTATTAATAGCAAAATGAACGTTCAATGCTCGAAGTGCAAACAATGACGACTTTCGACTAAGTGTATCCATAACTACATTAGCCTTTCCCGAATGGTAATTAATAACTATATCGTAATCTTTCAGTAATTCTAACCACCGCCTCTGTCTCACATTCAATTATTTCTGAGTTATCAAATACTTTAAACTTTTATGATTTGTAAACGCGTGACATTTCTCGTCATACAAATAATGTCTCCAAATCTTCAAAGCAAATACAATCACAGTCAAATCGAGATCATGTGTAGGATAATTCTTCTCATGCGACTTTAATTGTCGAGAAGCATAGGCTACTACCTTTCCTGACTGCATTAGTACACAACCAAACCATTAAGAGACATATAATTATAAACAACATACGTTACTCCAGATTCAGGCTGAGTCAAGATTGGAGCTTTCGTCAACATTTTCTTCAGCTGATGAAAACTCTGTTGGAACTTATCTGGTCATCGGCGAAGCAATAATTGAAAATTTTTTTACAAAATGTCGATAGTAACTTGCTAAACCTAGAAAACTTCACACTTATGAAACATTTTCAGAGTTTTCCAATTTATCACAGTAGAAACTTTACTCGAATCAACTCGAATCCCATTAGCTGATACTATGTGACCCAAAAATCTAACCTCACGAAGCCAGAATTCACATTTACTAAATTTTACGTACAATTGCTTTTCTCTCAAAGTCTGTAGTACAATTTTCAGATGTTGAGCATGCTCGGGTTTTGTCTTGAAATAGATTAATATATCGTCAATAAACACAACAACGAATCTATCCAAATGAGGTTGAAAAATCTGATTCATTAAATCCATAAAAGCAACAGGGGCATTAGGTAAACCAAATGGCATTACTAGAAACTCGTAATGACCTTAACTAGTTCTGAAAGCAGTTTTTGACACATCACAGTCTTTAATCTTCAATTGATAATACCCGGATCTAAGATTTATCTTTGAAAACACTGTGACGCCTTTTAATTGATCAAACAAATTGTCAATACGTGGCAAAAGGTATTTATTTTTTATCGTGACTCTGTTCAACTGTCTTTAGTCTATACACAATCTCAAAGAACTGTCTTCCTTTTTCACAAACAAAATAAGTGCACCCTAGGGAGACATGCTCCGTTGAATAAACCCTAGATCTAATAACTCTTGCAACTGTGCTTTCAATTGTTTTAGTTTAGCTGGTTCCATACGGTACAGTGATATTGATATCGGTGCAGTTCCAGTAATCAAATCAATCATAAACTCAACCTCACGATTAGGAGGTAAACCCGGCAACTCTTCAAGAAATATATCAACAAACTCACTAATAACTGGTAATTGATCTAGCTTTGATTTTGAATCTCGAGTATCAAGGATATATGCTAGAAATGTTTCGTTACTTTTTTGTATCAATCTCTGAGCTGAAAAAGCTGAAATAATTCTAACGGCATCTTTCAGATTCTCAGACTCAACTGAAATCATCTCTCATGTCTAACATTTCAAATCAATCTGTTTCTGTCTACAGTTTACCACGACATCATGCAAAGATAACCAATCTATACCAAAAAAAAAATCAAATTCCTGAAAGGGTAACAACATCAAATCAACAGGGAATTCCTAGCCCTTAACTTTCAATAGACAATTACGAAAAATTAAATTAACTATCACACTCTGGCCTAGTAGATTAGTAACTTGAATATCATAATCAGTAGATTCAACAGGTAACTTTTTTTTCCGTTACTAATGCAGTGCAAATATAAGAATGAGTTAACCTAGGGTATATTAGTACATACACAGTAACATCAAAGAGATAAAATATACTAGCAATCATATCTAGAGCAGTAGCTTCCTCTCTAGCTCGAATGGCGTAGGTGTGAGCAGGTGTTTTAGCCACTAACTAAATAACAACGTCTTTCATTCCCGAACGAGTAGTCTTGGTAGCACTATTTTGGCCCGATGATCTCGTGATTGTGATGAAGTAATAAAATTGATTGTACCTAGAAACCAACTATTATCACGATAAAAAGGCAACCGACCTATCGAATAGTAGTATAGTTAATGGCAAGACCAGAATATCGAATCCAAGGAACTAAAAGTACTAGTAATGACTTTCTTTCTATTATCTAGCCTAAAAATAAAGAGGGAGCTTGTGTAAACTAATTAACTCTAAACTAAACTAAGGATGCAACTGGAAACACAAAAATTTATAGACTTTTTCATGCCCTTTTTGACTTAAAATCATGCTATTCCGGTTAAATTCTTGTCGAAAAATAATTAAATATTTAAATTGTGTTAAAAATATGAACATTATGAATTTTAATTAATTTTATAGTTAATTTTAATTAAATTTGGTTATTTTTGACAGAATTGCACAAAGGGCGAAAAATGGCCCGGCGGACATTGCGAGAAGAACAAACCGAGAAGCAATTTGAAGTATCGAGGCCAATTAATTTCTAGCCTAAAATGGTCCAGAAATGTGTTTTTATTCATAATTTAATTAATTTTAATTTATTCCCCATTTAATTTGGAATAAATAAATTATTTTTAAATTAATTATGGAGAAAGGGTCTAGCTGAACCACACTGGTCAAACCGTATGGAATGAACCAAACCAGCCACTAATTGGGCTGACCAGAACCATCCATAGGCTGATCCAAACCAGCATTTTAGTTGATTAAATATGCTTGCAAAAAGGCCCTTGAGAAACCTCCAATTTGCATTCAAACCCCACCTTAATTTATGGCTTTGTAGATTTGCCCCAGCCTATTTTTAGCAAAGTTGAAAGCTTCAACCTTTTCCATGTGTGTGGCCGGCCATAGGGGGCTCTTTGGCAGCTGGAATTTGCTATTTTTAGCAGCCACAATCAGCTATAAAAGCCACCCTTTGCTGATCATTTCAATCATCCCTCATTCCACAACATTCTCTCATTCTCTCTTCTCTCCTCTCAAATTCTTTCTCTCCATTTTTCAATTCCATTCCCCCTTTGCCTTGTGCCTATTTCCCTTCTTGAAAAAGAGGTGTTCTTCAGCCATCTTGGGCAGCAATCAAGGATTCATAGAAGCCTTGCTCGGTGAAGACAACGGAGACGAAGAACGGAGCACTCAGTCAAGCCACGGAGAAACACCGGATTTGCCTTCTTGTTCCCTATCTTTTTAGTTTCTGTTGTTTTTATGATGAACATATCTATGAATATTATTTTTGTTGAAATGGTTATTTTAATCAATTTAGCTTGAATTTAATTCGTGTTGGGTTGATTATATTTTGTTTACTTGAATTATTAAAATAGTGTTTATGCTGTTATAGGCCTTGGTAAAAAAGCTTGATTAAGTAAAATCATGCCTAAGTTATTCTTGCATTATAATTGTTAGATAACTAATGAATTAATTATTAAACGTATTGAAATTATAATTAATGGACTCAGTACTTAATCAGTGCATGTTCATTCTTCTAAGGTAGCTGAAGCTTGAATTAGCATTGTATTTGGCAATACATATGCCTTGCATAACTTGCAAGATTGTTGTGATTAAATTGTTTCAAGGTATGGCTACCTTGTTACCTCACATAATCTTTTATATGTTTATTAAATTGAGTTAATTGTTTGAATTGACATGGGAACATGCGAGAGATTAGTTGAATTTAATAAGTATGTATGAGCAATAGTTAGCAATTTTTTTCGAGTTGCCATGAATTTATTCGTAACAGCATAAGCATGGTTTTAATAATTCTAAGTTAAAAAGATGTAATTAATCCAACACAATTATATCATCTTGATTAAATCTTTTTGAAATCGTGTATCAGAACTCTTTTATTTTATTTAAATTGTTTACTTAGTTTTAAAATCTTAGTTTATAAATCACTCTTTTCAACCAAAATTATTTTTCTCACCAAAGTGTTTTTAAATTAATTTCATAAATATTCCTTTTTAGAGTCCCTGTGGGTATTATTACTTGTTACAACTATGTACACTTGCACATTTCCACCGTTCCAAGTTTTTGGACCCGTTGCCGGGGACTGTTTTAAAAAAGAACATTATTTGTGAATTTATTTTTACATTTTGCTTCATTTATTTTCCTGTTCAATTTTACTTACTTAATTTTTCTTTGATTATTTCAGGTGTTTATGAGTATTGACTGAATTATCGACTTACTCCCTGTGGACCCTGAGATAGAACGAACCTTTCGACAACGAAGAAGATAGGCGAACCAGAGAAGGACCGAAGAGATTAATTTTGAGAATATCAATCAAGGAAACAAAGCAAACCTTACTCAAAATCCTATCCTTATTGGTGATGATAGGGATAGAGCTTTACGACAATATGCCGTGCCAGTGTTTAATGATCTTAATCTGGGTATTCGAAGACCCGAGATCGAGGCACAACAATTCGAGCTGAAGCCAGTTATGTTCCAAATGCTTCAGACGATAGGCCAATTCAGTGGAATGCCTACTGAAGATCCTCATCTTCACTTAAGACTGTTTATGGAGGTGAGCGATTCTTTTAAACTAGCCGGAGTACCCGAAGATGCACTACAATTAAAGCTGTTCCCGTATTCACTGAGGGATAGAGCTTGAGCCTGGTTAAACTCACTGCCACTGAACTCAATTTCCATATGGCAAGAGTTAGCCGAGAGATTCCTCATGAAGTATTTCCCGCTAAGCAAGAATGCTAAATTGAGGAATGAGATCACTGCTTTTCAACAAATGGATGACGAATCCTTGTATGAGGCATGGGCAAGATATAAAAAATTATTATGAAAATGCCCTCATCATGGAATCCTACATTGTATCCAACTTGAGACATTTTATAATGGTCTCAACGCTCACACAAGGATGGTAGTGGACGCCTCCTCTAATGGTGCTCTCATTGCTAAGTCTTACAATAAGGCTTACGAAATCATCAAGAGGATTGCCAGTAACAACTATCAGTGGCCAACTAATTGAGCAGCGTCAGGAAGACGAGTTGTTGGAATCTATGAAGTAGACGCTCTCACTTCACTCGCATCTTAGGTATCTTCGATATCTTCAATGTTAAAGAATCTTACCACTAATGGGCCTAACAATTTTGCAGCACAGCCACCTAACCAATATGAGAATATAGCCTGTGTCTATTATGGAGAATGACATTTGTTTGAAGAATGTCCATCAAATTCAGAATCTGTATATTACATGGGTAACCCAAACCAAAATCGAGGAAGGCAAGGGCTGCAATCCAACTTTTACAACCTATCGTGGCGAAATCACCCCAATCTTTCCTGGAGTAACCAAGGGGCTGGGGGCAGTAACAACTACGCCCAACCTAGATCAACCCAGCCGCCTAGTTTTTCACAGCAAGTTTAGAAACCAGTTCAAGCTGAATCGTCCAATAGCTTAGAGAACCTACTGAAGGCTTACATGGCGAAGAATGACGCCTTAATTCAAAGCCAAGCTGTTACATTGAAGAGTTTCGAGAACCAGATGGGCCAGCTTCCAGCTGAACTTAAGAACCATCCACAAGGTGCTCTACCTAGTGATACGGAGAATCTGAGAAATCTAGGGAAGGAACATTGCAAAACACTAACATTGAGGAGTGGAAAGACAGTAGTGCCTAACATCATTGAAGCTGAAAAGGAGCATGTTGAAGCTCAAGATCCGGAAGAAGTTCAACCGAGTGTTGAAGTTCCAGTTCCACCTGAACCAGAACCTGTAAGATCTGATAAGGTAACCTCAGAACCAGTTAATTTTGATCAACTAACAACTCCGTTAGGTGTAGAATTACAGCCAAAGATAAATCAACCAGTACTAGTTCCAGTAAAGAAACCTCCACCACCTTACCCTCAAAGACTTCAGAAGTAGAAGCAGGGGATTTAATTTAAGAAGTTTATTGACATACTCAAGCAACTTCATATCAACATCCCGTTGGTTGAAGCACTTGAACAAATGCTGAACTACATCAAATTCATGAAAGATATCTTGTCCAAGAAGCGAAGACTTGAAGAATTTGAGATGGTAGCCTTGACGAAGGAATGCAATGCATATCTTGAAGACAAACTACCCCCAAAAATGAAGGATCCTGGATGTTTTACCATACCGTGCAATATTGGAGCAACATATTGTGGTAAGATATTATGTGACTTAGGTGCAAGTATCAACTTGATCCCTATGTTAATATTTAGGAAATTGGGGATAGGTGAAGTTAGACCTGCTACGGTAACACTTCAACTAGCAGATCGATCCTTAACACATCCAGAACGAAAAATCGAGGACATATTGGTACGTGTAGATAATTTTATCTTTCCTGCTGATTTTGTAATTTTAGATTTCAAAGCAGACAAAGAAGTACCAATTATCCTAGGGAGACCATTCTTAGCAACCGGAAGGACACTTATTGATGTGCAAAGGGCGAACTTACTATGCGTTTCAGGGTGACCAAGTAACATTTAATGTTTTTAAGTCTATGCAATTTCCGGACACGATTGATGATTGTTCTGCAGTATCCGACTTAGAGAATTTAATAGTAGAGAAGGAACTCAACTCTGTTAAGGATCCACTGGAAAGAATTCTGACATTAGATCCTCCAAGTGATGAAGAGGAGGATGAATACTTAGCTTTATTAGAAGCTAATCAAAAGGGATTTAATCCATAATCCCTAAAGCGTCAATCGAGGAGCCACCTAAATTAGAACTCAAGGCTATCGGATGGACCATAGCCGATATTCGCAATATTAGTCCATCTGTATGCATGCACAAGATCATCCTGGAGGATGGTGAAAAAAGGATAATCGATGGACAATGAAGGCTGAACCCCATCATGAAGGACGTGGTGAAAAAGGAGATTATCAAGTGGTTAGATGCGGGTATCATTTACCCCATCTCAGATAGTTCATCGGTAAGTCCGGTCCAGTGCGTGCCAAAGAAAGGAGGTATCACGGTTGTAGAGAACGAGAACAACAAGTTGATACCAACTAGAACTATTACGGGATGGAGAATCTGCATCGATTACCGGAAGCTGAACAAGGCAACTAAGAAGGATCACTTTCCTTTACCGTTCTTGGACCAGATGCTGGATAGACTCGTGGGGCGAGATTACTACTTTTTTCTCGATGGATACTCGAGGTATAACCAGATTACGATAGCACCGGAAGATCAACACAAAACCACATTCACCTGCCCGTACGGTACATTTGCATTTAGACGCATGCCATTTGGTTTATGTAATGTACCTGCTACATTTCAAAGATGTATATTGTCTATTTTCACTGACATGGTTGAGAAATTTTTGGAAGTTTTCATGGACGACTTTTCAGTATTTAGAGATACGTACGATGATTGCTTAGCCAATCTAGCTAAGGTACTAAAACGATGCGAAGAAACAAACTTAGTGCTTAACTGGGAAAAGTGCCATTTCATGGTATGAGAAGGAATTGTTTTAGGGCATCAAGTAACGAGACATAGGATTGAGGTAGATAGAGTAAAGGTAGACGTTATTGAGAAAGTCCCACCTCCAACATCTGTAAAGGGTGTTAGGAGCTTTTTGGGCCACACCGGTTTCTATCGAAGGTTTATTAAAGACTTCTCCAAAATTGTTAAACTTTTGTGCAAATTGTTGGAGAAGGACACAACATTCAAATTTGATGATGAATGCTTAAGAGCTTTCAAGGATTTGAAGAGTCGATTAGTCACGGCACCTATAATTGTCACACCAGACTGGGATCTGCCATTCGAATTGATGTGTGACACAAGTGACTTCGCTATAGGAGCTGTCATGGGCCAGCGAAGGAACAAAGTTTTTCATCCCATCTACTATGCAAGCTGGACTCTTATAGGAGCTCAATTAAATTATACTCTAACAGAAAAAGAGTTACTTGCTATCGTGTTTGCTTTTGACAAGTTTCGATCTTACCTTGTAGGTACCAAAGTGACTGTCTATACGGACCACTCGGTAATCAAGTACTTACTTTCCAAGAAAGATGCTAAGTCGAGGTTGATCCGATGGGTACTTTTACTTTAAGAGTTCGATTTGGAAATTCAAGATCGAAAGGGAGTAGAAAACCAAGTAGCAGATCACTTGTCAAGATTGGAGCCGCAAGAAGGAAATACTCCACTTATACCTATTCATGAGACCTTCCCAGATGAGCATATACTTAAGGTAAATCATGTCCATAATACCCATTAGTTTGCTGATATTGCTAACTTTTTAGCTTGTGGTTTGATGCCAATTGATAAAACGAATCAACAAAGGAAAAATTTTCTTTACGATGTGAAGTACTATTTCTAGAAAGAGCCATATCTATTTAAAAAGTGCGCAAATCAGATGATCAGGAGATGCGTGGCAGAAGAAGAAATACATAAGATCCTATACCGTTGTCACTCAGCTCCAAGTGGGGGACATTTCGGAGGTACTCGTACTGCAACTAAAGTATTGCAAGCTAGATTCTTTTGGCCAACACTGTTTAAGGATGCATATGCGTATGTGAAAAATTGTGACCGATGTCAAAGAGTTGGAAATGTCACCAACAGAAGTGAGATGCCTTGAAAAAACATTATTGAGGTAGAATTGTTTGATGTATGGGGCATTGATTTTCTTGGTCCTTTCCCTCATTCTTTTGGCCACAAGTATATACTAGTAGCAGTAGACTATATGTCCAAATGGGTCGAGGCTGAAGCTTATCCGACAAACGATGCTAAGGTTGTGATGAAGTTCTTGTAAAAACACGTGTTCACAATGTTTAGAACCCCAAGAGCTATCATTAGTGATGAAGGGTCCCACTTTATAAACAAGTGGTTAAAATGGTTACTAGATAAACACGAGGTGAAACACAAGGTTGCAATAGCTTACCATCCGCAGACGAATGGGCAAGCTGAACTGACAAATAAGGAAATCAAAGGCATACTTGAAAGATAGTTTACCCGAATCGACGAGATTGGTCTAAAAGATTGGACGACGCTTTATGGGCTTACAGAACAACATACAAGACACCTTTAGGGATGTCACCCTATAGGCTGGTCTTTGGGAAAACATGTCATCTACCCCTGGAGTTAGAGCACAAAGCTTACTGGGCTCTTCAACAGCTTAATTTGGATCCTAAGCTCGCGAAAGAAAAACAAATGTTCCAGCTCAACGAGTTAGAAGAATTCCTAATGTTCTCATATGAAAATGCCAAACTACTCAAAGAAAGACTCAAGAAATGGCATGACAAACACATCCGAGTTCAAGAATTTGAAGCAGCTCAGCAAGTATTGCTGTTCAACTCTAGATTGAAGTTCTTTCCAGGTAAGCTAAAATCACGTTGGTCCGGTCCATTTACGATTCACCGAGTCTATCCATACGGAGTTGTTGAACTCGAAGGTAAGGGAGGTAATTTTCGAGTTAATGCGCAGCGTTTGAAACATTATTGGGGGGATAAAATCAAACGGGATAACATTTCGTTCATTTTATCAGATATTTAATATTTCGTATTTTGTTTAATAAATAATTTAGGGTCTTTTTTTTGGGTTTAGTATGTTTAAATAAATTCTGTCTAGGAGGTTGGAACTTAAGCGGGACCGTTTTGTGACCCCTCCAATCTGTCCTGGGAATTTATTTTAACATAATTTCCCAAGAAATTATTCCCTAATCAACACAATAAATTCTTTTTTCAAATAAAAGGGTCAATTTTGATCCAAATTTTAATTTGCAACTCAATTTTTAATTTTCATTAAGTCTAGGGACTTAATTGAATTATTTTAAAAAAATTTTTTGCTCTTTTGTGAATAATAAAATTAAGTGCCATTCTTTGTAAATATATTTTTAAGGCATCTAGAAGAAATATTTTTTATATATTTATATACTATTAATAATATGATAAACTTTAATATATAATTATATTCATTATAATTTATATATTAACTTTTATCAACTTAGATTAGAATTAGGATTAATTTAATTTCAACTTTTATTTTATGTTTTTCTTAATAATTAATAACAATTGATAATTTTATATGCTTATATTTAATTATTAATTGTTGTTAAATTTGAGTAGGATTAGAATTAAACTCTTATTTTTAATTATTAAATTAGACTAAAAGTTCTATTTTAAGTCCTATTATGCATGTTATAAATACCACCTTATTTCTCCCATCCATGCATCAACCAATCCTCTCAAACACCAAACCACCTTGTGCCGCAAGCTCCCTAGCTCCAACAGCCTAGTCGGTAAGCATGCCCAGCAGCATCGCGCCACACGACCTACTCAGCAGCCCACACACTCAGCGCCCCACCTGAGTGCTTGCTGCTCTTGCCCAGGTCGCAACACACGCATGCCCTCAGGTCGTGACCTACCCCTGCCCAGGCCTCCACAAGCGCCGAGCTCCCGCGTGCACTCCAGGCCTACCCGATCAACGTCCCGCACGCTACCTGCTCCCGCGCGCGCTCCAGGTCTGCTCGACGAGGCTCCACATGCCACTGCTTGCCGAGCCAACCCCTTGCTGCGCACTGCTACCCGCTTCAACTCCATCAGCCGCACGCCTTGCTGCTGCCAAGCACTTGTGCAGTACTCTCCTTGTACCCATACATAAAGCCTTAAGCCAAAATTCTTCAACCCTTCTCCTTTTAATTTATCATCTTTTCTTCATTATTTTAAGAGTTTTTATATTCTTGCAGAAAGGTGGTAATATTTAATTTCCTTTTAATTTTTAATTTTTTAATTTAATTTTTCAATTCGTTGAATTATTAATAAATTTTATGAATTAAATTTTTAGGGAAATATAATTTTTTACATCTCATGTTCAGGTCAATTATGCCTCACAAGAGAACTCGTGCCTCCGCTCAAATCGACGAAACACAAAGCAAGTTCCATTGTGTTGAAGCTAAAGTGAGATACGAAAGTATCTACAAAAATCAACAGATGCATCCTAAGAAAGGCTTCACACTGAAGGAGAGCAACTACAGAGACTTCATGGCACGTATTCGTCAAATTGCTGAAGCTCTCAATTGGGAACTGTTTTGTGAAAAGAGACCTAGTGTGGATGAGGAGCTAGTCCGTGAGTTCTATGCGAATTTAACTTCAAGCGAGATGACAAAAGTCCCTGTTCGCGGAATCAAGGTACCTATAAATTTGAATGCTATTAATAAGTTCTTTGAATTACCTGATGTCGAGAACGACGAGTATTCATCTTTGATAAGCAATATCAAGCCGGAACTTCTGCAAGAAATTCTCAAGGAGCTTACAGTTGAAGGTTCTAATTGGACTGTGTCAAAACAAGGAACCTACACTTGTCAGAGAGAATACTTAACACCTATTACAAATGTATGGTTCTATTTCATCCGTTTTAGCCTTCTGCCTAGCTCACATGGGACTACAATTTTATTGGAGCGAATGGCCTTACTATACTCAATCTTAACTGGTAAGACCATTGATGTGGGAAAGATTATCCTGAAAGAAATTCGAAACTGTGCCGTTAGACATTCTGGCCCTACTTACTTCCCTTTTACAATAACTATACTGTGCTTGAAAGCAGAAATTCTTGCCAATGTAAAGAAGACAGGGTACACCCAAGGCACAATTACAATTGGGACCTCTACTAAGTAGCCGGAGACTCAGTTCTGCAACAATGAGTTGAAGAAAGTGAAGAACCTGAGGACCCTAAAGAAGAAGAAGATCCCACGATGCAATCATTTGAAGTTCCTGATAAGGTAGAACCAGTGGATCCAAAAGCTGAATCGGATGCTGAAACTCCAATGTTTAGAGCTCAGCCACCTTGCCCAGATGTTCGAGATGAACTGTCAAAGCTAATGGACTTAATGCAATACATGCAATGGCAGCAACAAGCCTACTGGAGATACTCGAAATTACGGGATGACTCAATACAGAGTGTCCTTAAGAAAATTTACAATGACCTATTTATCTTTGTGCCTGAATTTCTAGATGAGCCATGGACTCCATTCTCAAAAAAGGAGCGAATCAATTAATGCAAGGGCAATAATGATGGAGCAAAAGATAAGTCCAATTTGGAAGGATCTGCAAATAAATAAAAGGGAGGGATACTTTATTTTAATTTTTGTTTTTAGGTTAAGTTAGGATTAGGATTAAGTATGAATTTTTACTTCTGCACAATAAAACATGAGAAGGAAATCCTGAATAAATATGGATAAGTCATAAAGTATAAAGTGTGGCAATAGATATATACATGTCTAGGATTGGATTTAGAAAGAGCTTGGTACTTAAGCAGTCCCATTGACTCACCTCCTCTTTTCTGAATTCCTACCTGGTGTATAGTATCTATTCACTTTAGATAATGAGGGCATTGTTCATTTTAAGTTGGGAAGACCGAAATTTGAAATTATTTCCATCCAGAATAAATTTTTTTTCTTTTAATTATGATTAGGATATATTTCTGTTCAATAAATTTGAATTTTGTTAAAAATGCTAAGCTTGAGTATGAATAAAGTTCTATTTCTTTCAATAATTTATTATGTTAGCTTAATAATGATATGAATGTATTTTTGATAAAGCAGGCAAATTTGTACCATAAAGTATTTAGTTCCTTACAAAAAGTTAGGTATGCATGAAAGTTTAAGTCTTTAGAATTGACTTAGTAGTTTCTTGAGGCGAAATCCTAGGAAGCATGGAACATTGAAAATTATTTAAGTTTGGACCGTTTGAGCCTTTCAAGCCCACCATGGTAAATTTTATCCTTTGAAACCCAACTTTGAGACTATATGGCCTAATTTTATTTTGGAACCTATACAAATTTAGCCCATCACGTTTCTCTTAATTATCTTTAAATTGTCCCAAACACTAGACTCAGTACTATTCAAGAATATCGTTTGAAAATAAGTTTGGGGGAGTTGAAAAGAAATATCAAATGCTCGAAAATTGTATGCATAAAGCAAGTACTTAAAAAAAAGAGAAAAAGAAAAAAAAGAAAGAGCACATGTATTTGAAAAAGAGCATGTGAAAGTTGGTGGTTGAAGGTAAAAATTTCCAAAGGTTCGATTTACACTGAGTCTAGGGTTTTTTTGCCGAAATTTATCTATCTTTTTACCTACCCCTGAGCCCAGCCACGTTATAACCTTGTTAAAGACCTATTGATTCGAAGTTCCAATGTTACCTACATTAGTGGAGAGAAATTACTTTGTTCAACATATGAAGACATAAGTTAAGCTTAATGATTGCAGCTTAATCTTGAATAAGGGATTAAAAATTAAATTGGTAGGAATTAGCATGTCTTTATTAAGAAACATTTAGTCTAATTTTGCTATTGGAATAATTGTTGAGATTAATTTGAATAATATGAACACTTGAGTAGCATAATGATCAAATTTCTTATTTTTTGAGCATGAGTATATCAAATTCATAATTTTGAGAAAAATGTTGTTCTAAAGAAGGTTTTCAAAAGTGTTTCTGAGAAATTCTTTTCAAAATTTGTGCATTACTCGGGACGAGCAATGAATTAAGTTTGGGGGTGTGAAACACAAAAATTTATATACTTTTTCATGCCCTTTTTGACTTAAAATCATGCTATTCCGGTTAAATTCTTGTCGAAAAATAATTAAATATTTAAATTGTGTTAAAAATATGAATGATATCCTCGTGATAAGAAGTAATAAAATTTATAAAGAAATTGATCAAACCCAAACTAACTAATATCACGACGTTTAAAGGCAAGCGCACCTATCAATAGCTGTATAGTCTAGTGATAAGATCGAGTATCGTACCCAAGGGAACCGAAAGTACTATTACACACTTCCTTTCTATTATTTAACCTAGAAATTAAATGGGGATTTATTTTAAAACTAAATTCTAAAATCTAAACTAAGAATAAAACAAAAGAAAAAGTAAATTGGGAAGACTTTTTAGGGAAAGCTGATTGATATGATTAATACTCAAGGGAGAATCCACCTAGACTTCACTTGTTATTATCTTCTTGAATTATACGAGTTATGTACTTGACTTGATCCGTAGAGATCCCTAATCTATGCTAAACCCTCCGTCGAGGTGAAGAGCAACTAGGCCTAAGTTGTTAATTAAAGTTCCTTTATTAATTAACTCCCTAGGTTACATTAATTCGATCTATGGTTCCCCATATTAGGTTTGACCCTAATCCGGCAGATTTATGTCGCCCTATGTCTAGGGTTGCATGCAACTCTGCTTAATTATGGTAGATCTACTCTTATCACAGGGACTTTTGCTCCTCTGCTCTAAGCACATCCAATTCCTGAATTAATACCTAGGATTATTAATTCAAGGATTAAAACACATAATTAAGAACAATTCAAATAATTATCATATAAATCAAGAATAAATAACAAGATCTTTCTTAGGTTTCATCCCCCTCAAGTATTTGAGGGGTTCAGTTCATAATGATAAAAGAAAACATCTCAGAAGTTATAAAATAACAAATCATAAAAGAGACCAAAAACCCCTGAAGGAATTTAGGAGAATCCTCTATGTTGATGCAGAATTTCGGCTTCTGAGATGAATCGATTGGCTTCTCCCTTCGAGTAATCCCTTGCTTCTACCTGTGGTCTGGCAGAAAGACGAGAGGAAACGAGTATAGAGGGTGTATAAAAGTGGGAAGACGCTCCCTCTATGTTGCCTCATGGGATCTTTATATAGAGAAGTTTTGGGGACTCTTTCTTAGCCCCTAAGCATCCCAATTCGAGTGAAATTCGTCTTTCCCACGACTAGAACACGCCCGTGTACCACGCCCGTGTGGGTTTCGACAGAGGCCGTGTGATTTAGCACGCCCGTGTATATTGGCCGTGCTTGTCGGGATTTTGTCCGTGTGAGCTTTGTGAAGCACGCCCGTGTGGAACGGCTGTGTGGCACCTCTTAGCCCGTGTGATTCGTGCATTTTGGTTCATTTTTCACCGTTTTGGGGCCGTTTTCTATTCTTTTATCTTCCCTAGGCTCTCCTGAGTATAAGATATGAAAAAGAATGGTTAAGAACACCAATTCTCACTAATTTGATACTAATTCATCCAAAATATAGGCTAAACATGAGGTAAAAATATGTATAAATTAATGCTTATCAAATACCCCCACACTTAAGCCTTTGCTTGTCCTCAAGCAAAACCTCAATCCCTAAAGGAAATCATTCTTCTTAATCTACAATCCTTATCAATAATATTTCAAATTAATCCACAGGTAGTCATACAATGAAAATTCAATCTAAAGAACATTTAGGACTCAATCACTTCTAAGTTGAGAATTTTATCATTGAAAACATAAGTCTTTTCCTTCCTTCCAAGTAATTATCTCTCCATCTTAATTAACAGGAATTGACATCCTCACTAAAGGTTCACTCTATCCACTCGAAGTGTTTAGGGTTCAAATTTAAGGCACTCCTTAGTCAACCTGAAAAGTTATTACCATAGGCTTGCAAGAAAATCAAATCTCCACCACTATAGTTTGATATGATACATTGATCAAAAGGTCTTTTCATGGTTGTAACGGGGCTTGGTTAGGGGTGTTGTCACAGGCTGCAAAAAGAGGGTTAGAATCGAGATTGAACTTGAAAAATTATCTAGCTAGAAAAATCTCTATCACTGGAACATATTTCTCAGCTAAATCTTGTGATATTATCATTTCTGCCTTGGTAGCCTTAAAATAGAAACATGCAAAAACTTTGACGAACTATTTACAATCTATAATTTACAATCGAAGTTTACTGTATGTACTTTTTTTTTAAGAACAATTCAAATAATTACAATAAATTGAACAAAACTTTACGATCTGGCAGAGAGAATAAAGCTAGATGAAAAAATTCAACTCAAATCTCGACAAAAATAGGGATCAAAATAATTGAATGAAATTTAACAAAAATGGGTTATTGGTTAATAATTAGAGGGTGAGTTAAGGAAAAGGTTATTAGGCTCAACGGGGTTCACTAAGGGTTAGATTTATGTAGGAAGGCTTTTTCTGTGGGGTAAGTAGGTTAAATCCTAGGTGCCTTTATCATTTCAGTATATCAAATCAATGATGTGGTCTCGATATGTATAATCAAAGTAAGTTCTAGAATAACAATTTAGTATTGACTCACTCAAAGCAATAATAAAAGTGAGCACGAAGAAAATGTATGCTCAATAGGCTCAAAATCTCACCAGAATTACGGCTTTTGATGTCATTCCTGCAAATTTCAAATCTCAAGATAATGCTTAAAATTAGGGAAAATAACTTATGCAAAAATTGGGGATTCTCAAAAATTTCAACTTATCATGCTTGATTCCCTAATGTTTTAAAGTTTGGATAATCAAAGTACAAGCACCTATAACTTAATTCTCAATATATCGATAGAAATCATAAACTAATCAGAATAAATTCCTAATAGGAGACTGAAGATATTGCTATTAGGAAAAGTTCAGGGATTTCAAAGATAGCATAAATAGTAAGTTACCCCCCACACTTAAGATGTACATTGCCCCCAATGTACAAGGAAAATATTAACAACAATAAAAGCATAAAATCATAGGATAGGGGAGAGTATGAAACTCCCTGCTTTGGATGGATTAGTGGAAGAGCTGGTAGATTTGGCACTGTGTTCCCTTTTTTGGAAAGATTTGAGCTGTAGAGCTCCTTTGAAACTGCGAAGGGTTTTATTAGTCGTGGGAGGTTAAGATGAAGAGGGATTATTTCGTTAGGAGATAGCCGTTATAATAATAAAATAGTAAATTTACTAAAATTCAAAATAAAGAAAATAAATAAGAAAATTAAAAAGCTGTAAGAAAAACTATCATTAAAGGTTAAGATTAGTGTGCACTTAGGTAAAGAAAATAAAGAAAAACAAAAGATAAAAGAAAATAAAATAAGATAAAAAGTAAAACTTAAATAAAATAAAATAAAAGAGGATTTAATCCTCTGGTGGGTGTCGTGGTGGTGGGACGATGCCAAGGTGATGACATATGTGCGCTAAGGTGGCGTCGATGTAATCGAGGCGCTGTTCAAAGTGGTCCAGGCGTTCGGATATGTCAACACTGGAAGCTGCCGTCTGGTGTGATCGTGTAGGGCGTGGTGGCTCATCTGACGCATCCTCGGCTGGTAGTGGTGATGGGACATCATCAGGAATGTCCTCTGGATCCTCGCCTTCTTGGACAAGGTGGAAGTGAAAGTGGTCGCCACCGAGTCGTCTCTCGACCATCCTCATCGAAAGCATGCTCTGGATGCCCTGGGAGGACATCTGGCCAAGTAATGTGTAGGAAGAGATCTGGGCTGTGGTGTTAAATAGGCCGAAGTAACGGCCTAGTCGAGTGATATACGGGCCCATGGATACGACTCCCTTTCGGTGCCTCTCGGTCTGATGCTGCATGGCGAGGGCGATGAAATATGCAAGGTCGATGGGGTGGCCATTCGCCATGCACCATAAAAAGTAGACGTCGTGTGTGTTGACGACGCCTGTGCTCTCTCGGCGGCCTGTAATAGTATGAGCAAGAAGTGCATGAATATACCTGAGAGAGGGAGGGAGAGCGGAGGCTTTGCTGACGCTGGGGTTGTATAATTGTCTTCCTGGGGCAATCTCTTTCCAGCAATCAAGGGGTCGGATATGGATGCGCCTAGAGAGGGTGGGGAAGCTCTCCTCAGCCATAAACTGTGCGGTGTAAAGCCCGAGTGCCACACCAAACTCTGGGACGCTGAGCTGTCGAACGAGTCCTCCCAAACGAAACTGGACCGTCCCAGGATCGTCGAACCGTGTCATCACTGTCTGAAGGTGGAATGTAGCACAGAACTCGAGAGTGAGTTCAAGGTATGTGGGCTCTACGATCCGAAAGAACTGGTCCCAAGGGTCGGTGGCGAGCAGGGCCCGAACATCATCTGCCAAGCGTACTTCTGCGAGGGCACTCCAGTCGATGCATCGGCCCATCGTGATATTGCGTGCTCGCAACAGCTGGTAGCGCTCTTCCTGAGAGTCTTGTGGAAATTGAAGAAATGGGTGGCGCATCTCAGAAGTGGGCCTAGTTGAAGAGCTCCCTGGTCCTTTTCGTTTCTTAGATGCGGGGACGGCATCTTTCTTGGCTCGGGAAGATGACATGGTATCTACAAAAATTTATTAGGAAAAGACAAATAATATAAAAGAAATGTAAATATTTAAAATAAAGAGGCTGAGGAATAAAATGAACATGTTCCTAATATGAAAATTTACCTTGGTAGTAAAATCTAATCATTTTTTGAAGTTGGGGATGAAAATAAAAAAAATCTTCTATGAATGGATGTATATATACTAAACTAAATAACAAATAGCATAATTATGTGCATTTAAGTGGCCTATTTACAAGGTATATTAAGTGGCAACTAACTATGATGTTAAATGGCAGGAAATTGTGAAATAGAATCTAAAATGGCAAGCAAAATTAGAATTCTAAATGATTCTAGATTATTCTCTATTTCCTAATTCTCTAATAGCCTAAATCAATAGTATTAATAAATAAATAAAATAATAAAAGAATGTAATGTAAAAAAAATTGCAGGAAAAATATATAAATGAGAAAAAGGAAGAAAAATAGAACCAAAATTGGTGTCACACGGTCGTGGGTACTGTTGCACGGGCGTGTGGATCGTGGAAATCTAGTATGGTGGCGGTAGGAGGGCTGAGATGGTGTTTGTGGAGGTTTGGGAAAGGTTTGGGGAGAAAATTTTAGGGTTTGGGTGAAATGGGAGTTTAGAAATGGCCCTGTATATATACATTTTGGGTCACACGGGCATGTCACACGCCCGTGTGAGTCGTGTTTAGCCCGTGTTTTTCGAAAATCGGACGTTTTGGCTTGCCACGCTTCGATGAGCATGCCCGTGTATAGTTTGAGCACGGCCGTGGAGATTGGTCCTTCGTTAAACGCACGGGCGTGTAATAAGGTGCACGGGCGTGTCTGAATTGACAGTAGCTTCTACGGGCTTATGGCACGGGCGTGTGGATCTATGTTTGCCCGTGTGGAAGGTGCAGGGTTGCCACGGCTATTTCGCACGGCCGTGGGAGTTTATCGGAAGCCCGGTACGGTGCTCTATTTGCACACGGTCTGCCCACACGACCGTGTCTCTGCTTTTTAGTATACACACGGCCTTAGGCACGCCCGTGTTCCTGGCCGTGTTGTCCATATTTTCTGCAGGAAAAACGTTAGTTTATGCAATAAAATTATGAAAAATTTTAAAATAAAAGAAACTTACTACGTTAGTGCTCGGGTTGCCTCCCGAGAAGCGCTTATTTAGAGTCTAAGCTCGACTCTTTCTAGAGGTGTCAAGAAGAAACGGATGGAGCCTAAGCTCCTCCTTATTTTCTGTAAAGTTCTCACCTATATAATGTTTTAGCCTATGGCCATTTACCTTGAAAGTACCGTGGTTGGGGTGAGTTACCTCGACAGTGCCGTATGGAAAGACTTTGAGAACGATAAACGGACCTGACCACCTTGATTTGAGTTTTCCAGGGAATAGTTTCAACCTTGAGTTGTAGAATAAGACAAGATCACCTGTTTTGAATTGCTTGGGTCGTTTTAGCCTTTTGTCATGACGTCGCTTTACGGCTTCCTTATATAATCGTGAGTTCTCGTACGCGTTGTAGCGCCATTCATCTAGCTCGTTTAGCTGCAGAAGTCTCTTTTCACCTGCACTTTTAAGATCAAGGTTTAGAAATTTTATAGCCCAGAATGCTTTATGTTCGAGTTCAAATGGTAGATGGCAATTTTTTCCATAAACGAGTTTATAAGGAGATGTTCCTATGGGTGTTTTAAATGCAGTTCTGTAAGCCCATAATGCATCATCTAATTTCCTAGACCAGTCCTTCATATTTGATTCTATTGTCTTTTCTAAGATGCGTTTTAGTTCTCTGTTCGTTACTTCGACTTGACCGCTAGTTTGTGGGTGGTAGGGGGTGCCTGTTCTGTGGTGTACTCTATATTTTCTTAGGGTTTTTTCAAATTAGGTATTGCAAAAATGTGTGCCCCTATCACTTATGATTATCCTAGGTGTTCCAAATCGAGAAAAAATTTTCTTCAGAAATCGTACTACCATTCTAGCATCATTTGTGGGTAAGGCTTGAGCTTCTACCCATTTTGACATGTAATCTACTGCTACTAGTATGTACTTATTTCCGAATGAATTAGGAAAGGGTCCCATGAAATCCATACCCCATACATCGAATATTTCACATGAAAGCATATAATTTTGAGGCATTTCATAAAGTTGGGAGATATTACCTGTTCGTTGGCATTTATCACAAGAGGTCACATACCTGTTGGCATCTCTGAAAAGGGTAGGCCAGTAAAAACCTGATTCGAGTACTTTGTGGGCGGTTTTGTTTCCACTGTGATGTCCTCCTGTTGGTCCTGAGTGGCAGTGTTCCAAAATTTGATATGCCTCTATGTCATCCACACATTTTCGTATAACCTGGTCTGCGCAAATTCGAAAAAGAAAAGGATCTTCCCAAAAGTAGTTTTTCACATTAGCAAAGAATCGCTTCTTTTGCTGATGGGTTAGCCATTTTGGGGTTATATTGGCTGCTAAATAATTTGCAAAATCGGCAAACCAAGGAAGTGTCGTACCTGTTAAATTTAGGAGTTGTTCCTCAGGGAACATATCGTTTATATTCTCAAGGTACCTGGGCTGTGTATTTTCTAATCTTGAGAGGTGATCTGCCGCTAAGTTTTCAGCTCCTTTCTTGTCTTTAATTTCTAAGTCGAATTCCTGTAAGAGTAAAATCCATCTTATTAAACGAGGTTTTGCGTCAGGTTTGGCTAAGACATATCGAAGAGCTGAATGGTCAGTAAAAACGATGACTTTAGACAAGATTAAATAAGATCGGAATTTATCAAAAGCAAAAATAACGGCTAGCAGTTCTTTTTCCGTGGTGGTGTAGTTGGCTTGAGTGGCTGTCAATGTTCTGCTAGCATAGTAAATCGGTTGGAAATGCTTGTCTCTTCGCTGTCCAAGAACTGCACCTACGGCAAAATCACTTGCATCGCACATCAGTTCAAAAGGCAAATTCCAATCAGGTGAAATCATAATTGGCGCATTGACTAACTTGTCTTTAAGGGTGCCAAAAGACTCTAAGCATTCTTGGTCGAAGTTAAAAGGTATGTCTTTTTCTAGCAATTTAGTTAAAGGCTTAGCTATTTTAGAAAAGTCCTTAATGAATCTACGATAAAAACCGGCATGTCCTAAAAAACTTCTTATGGCCTTAACTAAACTGGGAGGGGGTAGTTTCTCAACAGTTTCAACTTTAGCTTTGTCTACCTCTATTCCTCTGTTAGAGATTTTATGTCCTAGCACAATACCTTCCTGAACCATGAAATGACATTTTTCCTAATTTAGCACTAGATTTGTCTCTTCACATCTCATCAAAACAAGCTTTAAATTATTTAGACAGTGTTGGAAAGAGTTACCGAAAACGGAGAAATCATCCATGAATACCTCCATGATATCTTCCACAAATTCGTTAAAGATAGCTAACATGCATCGCTGAAAAGTAGCAGGAGCGTTACATAAACCAAAAGGCATTCTACGATATGCAAACGTACCGTATGGGCATGTGAACGTCATTTTTTCCTGATCTTCTGGGGCTATCGGAATTTGGAAGTAACCGGAGAGGCCATCTAGGAAGCAGTAATACATGTGACGGCTAATCTTTCTAACATTTATCGATAAAGGGCAGAGGAAAATGATCTTTTCGTGTGGCGTCATTTAGCTTTCGGTAATCTATGCATACTCTCCATCCTGTGACTGTTCGTGTTGGCACGAGTTCTTCTTTGTCATTGGACACCACGGTTAGCCCACCCTTTTTAGGAACAACCTGCACGGGGCTTACCCAAGAACTATCAGAAATAGGATAAATGATACCTGCATCAAGAAGTTTAATTACCTCGGCTTTTACGACCTCCTTCATGTTAGGGTTTAATCGTTTCTGAGCTTGCACTGCTGGTTTATATTCATCTTTCATTAAAATCTTGTGGGTACAGAAAGAAGGATTAATTCCTTTGATATCCGAAATTTTCCAGGCTATGGCTTGCCTATATTTTCTTAATACTTGGAGCAGTTCTTCCTTTTCTCTAGATCTTAAATTTGATGCAATAATGACCGGTAAAGTTGAGTTCTCCCCTAAAAAGGCATATTCTAAGTGTTCTGGCAGTTGTTTTAATTCTAACTTAGGGGGTTCCTCAATGGAAGATTTCTGTCTTAGCTTATCATTCATCTTTAGATTCTCATAACTTATATGTCTAGTGATCGTTTCGCTAGAATCTAATTCTTTTCTTACCTTCTCTACTTTTAAGGTGGTTTCACCCTCCCCCTGGATAAGACACAGTTCCAGAGTGTCGGTGATAGAGATTTCCTACAAATTATCTTGAACAAAATGATCAATTATATCGAAAAAATAGCACGAATCATCTTGCTCTCTAGAAAATTTCATAGCATCATAGATTTTGAAAATGACTTCCTCTTCACCAACTCTAAGAACTAATTTACCATCTCCTACATTGATAATAGCTCTGGCAGTGGCTAAAAATGGGCGTCCTAAAATTAAAGGTACGTCAATGTCTTCATCCATGTCAAGCACAACAAAATCTACAGGGAATATAAATTTATCGACTTTTACTAGCACGTCCTCAATGATTCCCCTAGGATACTTAACAGATCTATCCGCTAATTGGATGCTCATCCTAGTGGGTCTAGGTTCCCCTAGACCTAGTTGTTTGAACATTTTATAAGGCATGAGATTAATACTTGCACCTAAATCAGCCAATGCTTTATTAATAATTAAGCTACCAATTAAACAAGGGATAGTAAAACTCCCTGGATCCTTTAGCTTTGTTGGTAGCTTATTTTGGAGAATGGCTGAACACTCTTCGTTGAGTTCCACTGTGGCTAATTCTTCCAGCTTTCTTTTGTTTGTCAGGAGCTCTTTTAGGAATTTCGCATATTTCGGCATCTGTGAAATTGCTTCAACAAAGGGTAAGTTAATATGTAATTGTTTGAAAAGTTCAAGAAACTTACCGAATTGGGCGTCTGTTTGGTCCTTCTTTAACCTTGCTGGGTATGGGATGCGTGGTTTGTATTCTTTGAGTGTTGGAATAGCGTCATTCTTAGATTCCTCTACTTTATCTTTTGGCAGTTCGTGGGCATGCTTCTTTTCTGGTTCGGCTAGCATTTTACCATCTCTTAGGGTGATTACTTTCACATGTTCTCTGGGATTTGGTTCAGTGTTGCTTGGAAGCCCACCCTGAGGTCTTTCCGAGATTAACTTTGCAAGCTGACCAATTTGGTTCTCGAGTCCTTGGATAGAGGCCTGTTGATTCTTTAATGCTGTTTCAGTGTTTTGGAAGCGAGTTTCTGAAGCGGCCATGAATTTGGTGAACATATCTTCAAGATTCGGCTTCTTTTCCTGTTGTGGTGGTGGCTGCTGATATACCAGAGGCTGTTGTCTTTGATTTCCTTGTCCTCCCCATGAAAAATTTGGGTGATTTCTCCAACCTGCATTATAAGTGTTACTATAAGGATTATTTTGAGGTCGAAAATTATTACCCATGTAATTGGCTTGTTCGGCATCTATGTTGTGTAGATGGTTTGAATTGAACATGTTTCCTGGGGCTGCATCACATTGCATCACTGGTTGAGCCTGCGTAGAACCAACAAAATTATCAAATTTCTTATTCAATAGTTCTACTTGGTTAGTGAGCATAGTAACAGCATCAATATTATAAACTCCTGCGGCTTTCGTCGGCTTTGTCCTCATGACTTGCCACTGATAGTTATTCAATGACATATCCTCAATAAATTCGTAAGCTGCGTCAGGTGTTTTATTATTGATAGTTCCGCCTGCGGCTGCATCGATCATTTGCCTAGTTGACGGGTTCAACCCATTATGGAAAGTTTGAACCTGTAGCCACAAGGGTAATCCGTGGTGAGGGCATCTTCTTAAAAGATCTTTGTACCTTTCCCAGGCATCATAAAGCGTTTCTAAATCCATCTGTACAAAAGAAGAAATATCGTTTCGTAATTTAGCAGTTTTAGCAGGGGGAAAATATTTAAGCAAAAATTTTTCAGTCATTTGGTCCCATGTAGTAATGGAGCCTCGTGGTAAAGAATTTAACCACTGTTTTGCCTTATTTCTCAAAGAAAAAGGAAATAGCCTTAGACGAATGGCGTCATCAGTAGCGCCATTGATTTTAAAAGTATCGTGTAGCTCCAAAAAGTTTGCTAAATGAGCGTTGGGATCTTCATCCTGTAGACCATCAAATTGCACAAACTGCTGAATCATCTGAATAGTGTTAGGTTTTAGTTCAAAATTATTAGCAGCAATAGCAGGTCTAACAATGCTAGTTTGAGTACCAATCAAACTAGGTTTAGCATAATCGTACATAGTTCGAGGAGCTGCTTCTGGTTCGACTGGTAGTGCTGGAGGTTGATGAACATGTTGATTTGCGGCCATCTCTTCAGTAAGTTCTGGCTCTTGTTCAAGTTCCTGCTCTGGATAATGTAGACTTCGTCTAAGTTCTCTACGATTTCTGCGGACTGTGGCTTCCAAATCTTCGTCAAAAAGTAGTGGTCCTGTCGGGTTGTTTCTAGTCATAGACTAGAAAAATCCTAAAAGGAAAATAAATAAATAAAAAAATAATAATAAAAGTAAAAATAATTAAATAAATAAATAATGGCTAAAGTAATAGAAATCGAGCTTTCGTAATATTTCAGTTAGTTTCCCCGGCAACGGCGCCAAAAACTTGATATCCTCGTGATAAGAAGTAATAAAATTTATAAAGAAATTGATCAAACCCAAACTAACTAATATCACGACGTTTAAAGGCAAGCGCACCTATCGATAGCTGTATAGTCTAGTGATAAGATCGAGTATCGTACCCAAGGGAACCGAAAGTACTATTACTCACTTCCTTTCTATTATTTAACCTAGAAATTAAATGGGGATTTATTTTAAAACTAAATTCTAAAATCTAAACTAAGAATAAAACAAAAGAAAAAGTAAATTGGGAAGACTTTTTAGGGAAAGCTGATTGATATGATTAATACTCAAGGGAGAATCCACCTAGACTTCACTTGTTATTATCTTCTTGAATTATACGAGTTATTTACTTGACTTGATCCGTAGAGATCCCTAATCTATGCTAAACCCTCCGTCGAGGTGAAGAGCAACTAGGCCTAAGTTGTTAATTAAAGTTCCTTTATTAATTAACTCCCTAGGTTGCATTAATTTGATCTATGGTTCCCCATATTAGGTTTGACCCTAATTCGGCAGATTTATGTCGCCCTATGTCTAGGGTTGCATGCAACTCTGCTTAATTATGGTAGATCTACTCTTATCACAGGGACTTTTGCTCATCTGCTCTAAGCACATCCAATTCCTGAATTAATACCTAGGATTATTAATTCAAGGATTAAAACACATAATTAAGAACAATTCAAATAATTATCATATAAATTAAGAATAAATAACAAGATCTTTCTTAGGTTTCATCCCCCTCAAGTATTTGAGGGTTTAGTTCATAATGATAAAAGAAAACATCTCAGAAGTTATAAAATAACAAATCATAAAAGAGACCAAAAACCCCTGAAGGAAGTTAGGAGAATCCTCTATGTTGATGCAGAATTCCGGCTTCTGAGATGAATCGATTGGCTTCTCCCTTCGAGTAATCCCTTGCTTCTACCTGTGGTGTGGCAGAAAGACGAGAGGAAACGAGTATAGAGGGTGTATAAAAGTGGGAAGACGCTCCCTCTATGTTGCCTCATGGGATCTTTATATAGAGAAGTTTTGGGGACTCTTTCTTAGCCCCTAAGCATCCCAATTCGAGTGAAATTTGTCTTTCCCACGACTAGAACACGCCCGTGTGCCACGCCCGTGTGGGTTTCGACAGAGGCCATGTGATTTAGCACGCCCGTGTATATTGGCCGTGCTTGTCGGGATTTTCTCCGTGTGAGCTTTGTGAGGCACGCCCGTGTGGAACGGCCGTGTGGCACCTCTTGGCCCGTGTGATTCGTGCATTTTGGTTCATTTTTCACCGTTTTGGGGCCGTTTTCTATTCTTTTATCTTCCCTAGGCTCTCCTGAGTATAAGATATGAAAAAGAATGGTTAAGAGCACCAATTCTCACTAATTTGATACTAATTCATCCAAAATATAGGCTAAACATGAGGTAAAAATATGTATAAATTAATGCTTATCAATGAAAATTATGAATTTTAATTAATTTTATAGTTAATTTTAATTAAATTTAGTTATTTTTGACAGAATTGCACAAAGGGCGAAAAATGACCCAGCAGACACTGCAAGAAAAACAAACCGAGAAGCAATTTGAAGTATCGAGGCCAATTAATTTCCAGCCTAAAACGATCCAGAAATGTGTTTTTATTCATAATTTAATTAATTTTAATTTATTCCCCATTTAATTTGGAATAAATAAATTATTTTTAAATTAATTATGGAGAAAGGGTCTAGCTGAACTGCACTGGTCAAACCGTATGGAGTGAACCGAACCAGCCACTAATTGGGCTGACCAGAACCGTCCATAAGCTGATCCAAATCAGCATTTTAGCTGATTAAATATGCTTGCAAAAAGGCCCTTGAGAAACCTCCAATTTGCATTCAAACCCCATCTTAATTTATGGCTTTGTAGATTTGCCCCAGCCTATTTTTAGCAAAGTTGAAAGCTTTAACCTTTGCCATGTGTGTGGCCGGCCATAGGGGGGCTCTTTGGCTGCTGGAATTTGCTATTTTTAGCAGCCACAATCAGCTATAAAAGCCACCCCTTGCTGATCATTTCAATCATCCCTCATTCCACAACATTCTCTCATTCTCTCTTCTCTCCTTTCAAATTCTTTCTCTCCATTTTTCCATTCCATTCCCCCTTTCCCTTGTGCCGATTTCCCCTCTTGAAAAAGAGGTGTTCTTCAGCCATCTTGGGTAGCAATAAAGGATTCATAGAAGCCTTGCTCGGCGAAGACAACGGAGACGAAGAACGGAGCACTCAGTCAAGCCACGGAGAAACACTGAATTTGCCTTCTTGTTCCCTATCTTTTTAGTTTCTGTTGTTTTTATGATGAACATATCTATGAATATTATTGTTGTTGAAATGGTTATTTTAATCAATTTAGCTTGAATTTAATTTGTGTTGGGTTGATTATATTTTGCCTACTTGAATTATTAAAATAGTGTTTATGCTGTTATAGGCCTCGGTAAAAAAACTTAAGTAAAATCATGCCTAAGTTATTCTTGCATTATAATTGTTAGATAACTAATGAATTAATTATTAAACGCATTGAAATTATAATTAATGGACTCAGTACTTAATCAGTGCATGTTCATTCTTCTAAGGTAGCTGAAGCTTGAATTAGCATTGCATTTGGCAATACATATGCCTTGCATAACTTGCAAGATTGTTGTGATTAAATTGTTTCAAGGTATGGCTACCTTGTTACCTCACATAATCTTTTATATGTTTATTAAATTGAGTTAATTGTTTGAATTGACATGGGAACATGCGAGAGATTAGTTGAATTTAATAAGTATGTATGAGCAATAGTTAGCAATTTTTTCCGAGTTGCCATGAATTTATTCGTAACAACATAAGCATGGTTTTAATAATTCTAAGTTAAAAAGATGTAATTAATCCAACACAATTATATCATCTTGATTAAATCTGTTTGAAATCGTGCATTAGAACTCTTTTATTTTATTTAAATTGTTTACTTAGTTTTAAAATCTTAGTTTATAAATTACTCTTTTCAACCAAAATTATTTTTCTCACCAAAGTGTTTTTAAATTAATTTCATAAATATTCCTTTTTACAGTCCCTGTGGGTACGATAACTCGACATTTACTTGTCACTTTATTACTTGTTACGACTGTGTACACTTACATATTTCCACCATTCCAGTGACAAAAAGTAAATTGGGGAATTGCTTTGGGAAAACTGAATGATAAAAACAATACCTAAGGAAGAATCCACCTAGACTTCACTTGTTATCTAACTTTGAACTAGACGATTTCTTCATTCGACTTGATCCGTAGAGATCCCTAAATTATGTTAATATCTCTGTTGAGAATAAGAATGATATCGCGTGATATGAAGTAATAAAATTTATAAAGACTTGATTTCACCAAAGCTAACTAATATCACGACGTTGAGGTAAGCGCACCTGTCGAACAGTAGTATAGTTTAGTGGCAAGACCGAGTTATCATACCCACAGGAACCAAAAGTACTAGTACTTACTTCTTTTCTATTATCTAGCCTAAAAATAAAAGAGGTTTGTTTAAACTAATTCTAAATTTAACTAAGAAAGCATAAAAAGTAAATTGGGAAAACTTTTTAGGGAAAAGCTAATTAATATGGACAATACTCAAGGGAGAATCCACCTAGACTTCACTTGTTATTATTTTCTTGAACTATATGATTTCTTTGCTTGACTTGATCTGTAGAGATCCTTAATTTATGCTAAACCCTCCGTCGAGGTGAAGAGCAACTAGGCCTAAGTTGTTAATTAAAATTCCCTTATTAATTAACTCCCTAGGTTGCATTAATTTGATCTATGGCTCCCCATATTAGGTTTGACCCTAATCCGGCAGATTTATGTCGCCCTATGCCTAGGGTTGCATGCAACTCCGCTTAATTATGGTAGATCTACTCTTCTCACAGGGACTTTTGCTCCTCTGCTCTAAGGACATCTAATTCTTGAAATAATACCTAGGATTATTAAATCAAGAATGAAGAACGCATAATTAAGAACAATTCAAGTATTTATCAAATAAATCAAAAATAATTAACCAGATCTGTCTTAGGTTTCATCCCCCTCAAGTATTTGAGAGGTTTAGTTCATAATGAAGAAAGAAAATATCTCAGAAGATATAGAACAACAAAACATAAAAGAAACCAAAAACCCCTATAGGAATTTAAGGAGATCCTCTATGTTGCTGTAGAATTTCGGCTTCTGAGATGAATTAATTGGCTTTCCCTTTGGAGTAATCCCTTGCTTCTACCCTCAGTGTGGCAGAAAAATGAGAAGAAAAATATATCTAAACACTTATCTTTGCCTCTGCCTCATGAGGTCTTTATATAGAGAGCTTGTGAGAAGCCTTTCTTAGCCTCTAATCATCCTAATTTGAGTGAAATTCCCCTTCTTCATGACTAGAACACGCCCGTGTGCCACGCCCGTGTGACTTCGACAGAGGCCATATGATATTCTGTTTATGGGGCACGACCGTGTGGCCTGGCTGTGCTTGTCGGGGTTGGACCGTGTGGTTGTTATGCTACACGGCCGTGGCGGTAAATCCTTGGGCCATGCGTTAAGCTATTTTTGGCCCATTTTCCTCATTTTTGATCCATTTTTGGTTCTTTTCTCTTCCCTATGCTCTTCTGAGTATAAGATATGAAAAAGAAAGGTTAAGAGCACCAATTCTCACTAAATCATTAATAATTCATCCAAAATATAGGCAAAATAAGAGGTAAAAATATGTATAATTTATTATTTATCAAATACCTCCACACTTAAGCCTTTGCTTGTCCTCAAGCAAAATCTCAATCCCTGATAAGAATCATTCTTCTCAACCTATAACCTTTATCAATAATGTTTCAAACTAATCCACAGGTAATCATACAATGAAAAATTCAATCAGAAGAACATTAAAGATTCAATCAATTTAAGTTGAGAATTTTGTCATTGAAAACATAAGTTTCTTCCTTTTTTCTAAGTAGTTATCTCTCCATCTTAATTAACAGGAGTTGACATCCTTACTAAAGGTTCACTCTATCCACTCAAAGTGTTTAGGGTTCAAAATTTAAGCACTCTCTAGTCAACTTGGAAAGTTATTACCATAAGCTTGCAAGAAAATCAAATCTCCACCATTATAGTTTGATATGATACATCGATCAAAAGGTCTTTTTATGGTTGTAACGGGGCTTGGTTAGGGGTGTTGTCACAGGCTGCAAAAAGAGGGTTAGAATCGAGATTGAATTGAAAATTATCTAGCTAGAAAAATCTCTATTTACTGGAACATATTTTCAAAGCTTAATAACATCATTTTGGTGGCTTTAAGAGAGAAATATGCAAAAACTTAATTTGAACTATTACACATTACAACTGAAATTGACTGTATATACACAAATATATTTTTTATTTTTTTATTATTTATTTATTTATTTATTATTATTTTTTAAGAACAATTCAAGTGATATAATAAATTTAGTAAAGATTTACATCTGGAAAAGAGAATAAAGCTTAAATAAATTCAACTCAAATCTCGACAAAAATAGGGATCAAAAGTAATTAAATGGAAAATTCAACAAAAATGGGTTATTGGTTAATAATTAGAGGGTAAGTCAAGGAAAAGGTTGTTAGGCTCAATGGGGTTTACTAGGGGTTAGATTATGGAAGTAGGCTTTTGTGGAGTAGGTGAGTTAAATCCTAGGTGCCTTTATCATTTCGGTATATCAAATCAATGATGTGATCTTGACATGTATAATCAAAGCAAGTTCTAGAATAACAATTCAGTATTGACTTACTCAAAGCAATAATAAAAGTGAGCACGAAAGAATGTATGCTCAAAAGGTTCAAAAGTCTCACATAAAATTATGGCTTTTGATGTCAGTCCTGTGAATTTCAAATCTCAAGATAATACTTAAAATTAGGGAAGATAACTCATGCAAAAATGGGGTTCTCAAAAATTTCAACTTATCATGCTTGATTCCCTAATGTTTTTAAAGTTTGAACAATCATAGTACAATTGCCTATTACTTGATTCTCAACATATCAATAAAAATCATAAATCAATCAGAATTAATTCCTAATAGGAAACTGAGGAAAATGCAGAGGAAAATGTAGAGAACAATGCATGAAGTACAAATTTAGGGGTTTTCATGAAAGGTATACTGAATTAAAGTATGTTCCCCCCCACACTTAAGATGTCAATTGCCCTCAATGTACAAAGATATATATCTAGCAATAAAAACATAATATCAAAAGAGAGGGAGAGAATTGAAAACTCCCTGAATTTAGGATGAATTTTGAGATAGGAAGAGCCGGTAGGTGTGGCACTGTGTTCCCATTTTCGTAGAGATCTGAGCTGTGAGGCTCCTTTGAAACTGCGAATGGATTTAGTAGTCGTGGGGAGTTTTGAGTCAATGGAATTTACTTCCGTGGGATTAGCCATTAATAACGTAAAATAAAATAAGTAAGTAAAATAAAATACTAAAATGTCAAAAGGAAATAGAATAAAATATACTGGAAAGGAAAACAAAAATAAGAAAAAAAAGAAAACTAAATTTTAGTGGGTAAGTCTGAAAAATTAAGAAAAAGAAAATAGAGAAAAATAAAAGTATAAATAAAAAATCATAAAAAGAAGAGGAACTAGTCCTCGGATGGATCACGTGGTGGTGGTGTGATGTTCAGGTGCTGACATAGCTACGCGAGAGTGGCGTCGATGTAATCGAAGTGCTGAAACATTGTTGCTCAAATCGATCCAAGCGCTCGGATATGTCGACACATGAGGCTGCCATCTGAGTGGGTCATCTGGGGTACCGTGGGTCAGCGGGTTCATCTTCCTCTGGTGAAAGTGGTGGGACATCATCAGCAATGTCCTCTGGGTCTACGGCATCCTGGACAAGGCGGAAGTGGAAGTGACTTCCACCTGGTCGTCGCTCTACCATCCTCATGTGTAGCATGCTCTGGATGCCTTGTGAGGACATCTGGCCTATGAAAGTGTAGGAGGATGTCTAGGCCGTGGTGTTGAACAGGTCGAAGTAGCGGCAGCCTCGTAATGAATGGGCCCATGGAGATAACGCCCTTCCGGTGCCTCTCAGTCTGGTGTTGCATGGCCAATACGATAAAGTAAGCAAGGTCAATAGTGTGGCCATTGGCCATGCACCAGAGGAAGTATGCGTCATGAGTGTTGACGATGCCTGTACTCTCCCTTCTACCTGTAAGAGTGTGAGCGAGGAGAGCATGAATGTACCTTAAAGAAGGAGGGAGGGCGGTTGCTTTACTGACGCTGGGGTTGTAAACTTGCTGCCCCGGAGCGATCTCATACCAACACCTGACTGGCCTGATATGTATGTGACGGGAGAGGGTGGGGAAGTCTTCTTCGGCCATGAACTACTCGGTATAGAGACCTAGAGCCGTGCCGAACTCTGGGACACTCAGCTGTCGCACTAGACCTCCTAATCGGAATTGGACCGTACCGAGATTGTCGAATCTGTTCATGACGGTCTGGAGGTGGAATATGGAGCAGAACTCAAGAGTGAGTTCTAGGTAGGTGGGCTCCACAATCCTAAAGAACTGGTCCCATGGGTCGGTACTCAGCAGGGCTCGGATGTCGCTTACTAAATTAATTTGCTCAAGGGCCTCCCAGTCGATACATCTGCCCACAGAAATAGTGCGAGCCCGGAGTAACTGATAGCGTTCCTCCTGGGAGTCCTGCAAAAATGTGAGGAACGGGTGGCATGTCTCGGAGGTGGGCCTCGATGAAGAACTTCCGAGTCCCTTTCGTTTTTTGAAAGCGGGGACAACAGCTTTTCTGGCACGTGAAGATGACATAGTATCTGAAATAACAAAACACGAGCATTAGTTCTAAAAATTAAGATTAGAAATAATTTAAAATTGATATTTTTCCTAAAATAACAAATGAGAAGTAACCTGAATAGTAAAATCTAATCATATTAAAAACTTATAACAAAGAAAACTAGGAATTATGGGTATATATAGTGATTTTTATGAAAAAATGGCATGCAAATATGTGTCCAAGTGGCAAAATAAAATGGAATCTAAATGGCAAGCAAAAAAAAAAAAGCAAAAATAAAATTAAGTGGCATGTAATCCTAATTGATTCTATAATATTCTAGAGTATTCATCTTATATTTCCTAATTGCATGCTTAAATCAACAATTAGACTAAAGTAAAAATAAATGGAAACTTAAAGAAGTGAAATAAAACAAAATAAATGAGAAAAATGAGAAAATAGAACCACTTATAAGTTGCACGGTCGTGGGGGGCTGTTACACGGGCGTGGGGAGGATGAAATCTGGTATGGTGGCGTTTGGAGGGTTGTGGCGGCGTTTGTGGTGGTTTAGGGGGGAGTTTGGGTGAGAAATGTTAGGGTTTGAGTGAAAAGGGAGAGTGAAAAATGCCTCTTATTTATAAATTTTGGGTCACGCGGGCATGTTACATGCCCGTGTGAGTCGTATTCAGCCCGTGTTTTTTGAAAATCGGAGGTTTTAGTGCGCCATGTCCCGATGAGCACGCCCTTGTGGTTGATTCGCACGGCCGTGTGCGATCAGGTCTTCGTCACTCACATGGTCGTGTAATAGTATCCATGGCCGTGTGCGATGTGTTCGTGTATCCCACAGTCGTGTGATATGTGCCACAGGCGTGTGAAATTTGGCAGTGTCTTCCACGGGCTAAGGACACGGGCGTGGGGATTTGTTCAAGCCCGTGTTGATACTGCAGGGTTGCCACGGCCATATAGCACGGCCCTAGGGGAGGTGTTGATAGCCCGTGTAGAATTCGTAAGGTCGCCACGGCCATATCGCACGGCCGTGGGGATTTATCGATGGCTCGTGTTTTGGGAAAATTTTGCTCTGTTTGTACACGGTCTGGGTGCACGACCGTGCCCCTGTTTCAAGTGCGCACACGGCCTAAGGCAAACCCGTGTGCCTGGCTGTGTGGTCCTAAATTTTTGCATTCAAAAATTTAGTTTATGCATAAAGAAATACTAAAAATTTTAAAGAAAAAAAGTTACTAATTTAGTGCTCGGGTTGCTTCCCGAGAAGCGCTTATTTAGAGTCTAAGCTTGACTTTACCTGGATGTGTCAAGAAGGGGTGTGATAGAGCCGAAGCTCCTCCCTGTTTTCTGCAAAATTCTCACCTCTATAATGTTTAAGCCTATGGCCGTTTACCTTGAACGTACCGTGGTTAGGGTGGGTTACCTCAATGGTGCCGTATGGGAAGACATTTAGCACAGTGAAAGGACCTGGCCATCTTGACTTGAGTTTTCCAGGGAATAGTTTCAGCCTTGAGTTGTAGAGTAAGACGAGATCTCCTATTTTGAATTGTTTCGGTTGTTTCAGCCTTTTGTCATGGCGTCGCTTCATGGCTTCCTTATATAGTCGCGAGTTCTTGTAAGCATTGAAGCGCCATTCATCAAGCTCATTCAACTATATTAATCTCTTTTCTCCTGCACTTTTAAAATCAAAGTTTAAAAACTTTATAGCCCAGAATGCTTTATGTTCAAGTTCAAATGGTAGATGACAGTTTTTTCCATAAACAAGTTTATAGGGAGATATTCCTATGGGTGTTTTAAAAGCAGTTCTATAAGCCCATAGTGCATCATCTAATTTTCTTGACCAGTCTTTCCTATTTGTTTCTATTGTCTTCTCTAGGATACGTTTCAGCTCTCTATTTGTCACTTCGACTTGGCCACTGGTTTGTGGGTGGTAAGGGGTAGCTGTTCTATGGTGTACTCCATACCTTTTCAAAACCTTTTCAAATTGAGTATTGCAAAAATGTGTACCCCTATCACTAATGATTACCCTAGGTGTTCCAAATCGAGAAAAAAGTTTTTTCAAGAAGTGTACTACCACCCTAGCATCATTTGTAGGTAGAGCTTAGGCTTCTACCCATTTTGACATGTAATCTACTGCTACTAGTATGTATTTATTCCCAAATGAATTAGGGAATGGACCCATGAAATCAATACCCCATACGTCAAATATTTCATATGAAAGTATATAGTTCTGAGGCATTTCATTATGCTGAGAGATATTACCTGTTCGTTGGCATTTATCACAAGAGGTCACATACCTGTTGGCATCTTTGAAAAGTGTAGGCCAGTAAAAACCTGATTCGAGTACCTTATGAGCAGTTCTAGTTCCACTATGATGTCCTCCTGTGGGTCCTGAGTGGCAGTGATTCAAAATTTGATATGTTTCTGTGTCATCAACGCATCTTCGTATAACCTGATCTGCACAAATTCGGAAAAGAAAAGGATCTTCCTAAAAGTAGTTTTTCACATCAGTGAAGAATCGCTTCTTTTGCTAATGGTTTAGCCCTTTTGGGGTTATGTTAGCCGCTAAATAATTCGCAAAATCAGCAAACCAAGGAGGTGTCGTATCTGTTAAGGCTAAGAGTTGTTCCTCAGGGAACAAATCATTCATCTTGTCTAGATATTTGGGTTGTGCGGTCTCTAGCCTTGAGAGGTGATCTGCTGCTAAGTTTTCAGCTCCTTTCTTGTCCTTTATTTCCTAATCAAATTCCTGTAACAATAGAATCCATCTTATCAATCGAGGTTTTGCATCAGTTTTAGTTAAGAGGTAGCGAAGAGCTAAATGATCAGTATAAACAATGACTTTTGACAAAATTAAATAAGATTTAAAATTGTCAAATGCAAAAATAACAGCTAGCAATTCTTTCTCTGTGGTCGTTTAATTTGCTTGAGCAGTTGTCAAGGTCCTGCTGGCGTAATAGATCGGCTGGAAGTGTTTGTCCCTTCACTGTCCCAAAACTGCGCCTACTGCAAAATCACTTGCATCGCACATTAGTTCAAAAGGTAGATTCCAATCAGGGAAATCATAATCGGGGTGTTAACTAACTTTTCCTTGAGGTTGTTGAAAGATTCCAGACATTCTTGGTCAAAGTTGAAGGGTATGTCTTTTTCTAATAATTTAGTTAAAGGCTTAGCTATTTTAGAAAAGTCTTTAATGAATCTTCGATAAAAACCGGTGTGTCCTAAAAAGCTTCTTATAGCCTTAACTGAATTAGGAGGAGGTAGTTTTTCAATAGTTTCAATTTTCACTTTATCTACCTCTATCCCTTTGCTAGAAATTTTATGTCCTAAAACAATACCCTCTTGAACCATAAAATGGCATTTTTCCCAGTTTAGCACTAAATTTGTCTCTTCACATCTGATCAAAACATGTTCTAGATTATTAAGACAAAGTTGGAAAGAATTACCGAAAACTGAGAAATCATCCATAAATACCTCCATGATGTCTTCCACGAATTCATTGAAAATAGCTAGCATGCATTGCTGAAAAGTAGCAAGAGCGTTACATAAACCAAAAGGCATTCTACGATAAGCAAACGTACCGTATGGGCATGTGAATGTAGTTTTCTCCTGATCTTCTGGAGCTATCGGGATCTGGAAGTAACCAGAGAGGCCATCTAGGAAACAATAATACATATGACCTGATAATCTTTCCAACATCTGATCAATAAAAGGCAATGGGAAATGATCTTTTCGAGTGGCGTCGTTCAGCTTCCTGTAGTCAATGCAAACTCTCCATCCTGTGACTGTTCTTGTAGGTATTAACTCTTCCTTGTCATTAGACACCACGGTCAATCCTCCTTTCTTAGGAACAACCTGCACAGGACTTACCCAAGAACTGTCAGAAATAGGATAGATAATACCTGCATCTAGAAGTTTAATTACCTTGGCTTTTACAACTTCTTTCATATTGGGATTCAATCGTCTCTGTGCTTGCACTGATGGTTTGAATTCATCTCCTATTAAAATTTTGTGGGTGCAGAAAGAAGGATTAATTCCCTTGATATCTGAAATTTTCCCAGCTATAGCACGTCTGTGTTCTCTTAACACATGGAGTAGTTCCTCTTTCTCTGCAAGGCTTAAATCAGATGTAATAATGACTGGTAAAGTTGATTCTTCCCCTAAAAAGGCATATTCTAAATGATCTGCCAGTTATTTTAGTTCTAATTTAGGGGGTTTAGTAATGGAAGGTTTCTGTCTCAATTCATCACTCATCTTTAAATTCTCATAACTTATGTGCCTAGCGATGATTTCATTAGAATCTAATTCTTTTCTTACTTCCTCGATTTCAGGGGTGGTTTCATCTTTCCCCCAACCTTGAACGAGACACAGTTCCAACGTGTCTATGAGAGAAAGTTCCTGAAGATTATCTTGACCAAAATAATCAAGAATATCAATAAAATAACACGAATCATCTTGTTCTTTAGAGAATCTCATGGCATCATAAATTTTAAAGACAACTTCTTCCTCGCCAACTCTAAGTACTAATTTGCCATCCCCTACATCAATAACAGTTCTAGCAGTGGCTAAAAATGGTCGTCCCAAAATCAAAGGTACTTCAATATCGTCATCCATGTCAAGCACAACAAAATTAACAGGGAATATAAATTTATCTACCTTTACTAGCACATCTTCAATGATTCCCCTAGGATATTTAACAGATCTATCAGCTAATTAAATACTCATCCTAGTGGGCTTGGGTTCCCTAAGACCTAGTTGTTTGAACATTTTGTAAGGCATGAGATTAATGCTAGCACCTAAATCAGCTAAAGCTTTATTAATAAGTAAACTACCAATCAGACAAAGGATAGTAAAACTCCCTGAATCTTTCAATTTTGCTGGCAATTTATTTTGGAGAATAGCTGAGCATTCTTCGTTGAGTTCTACTGTGGCCAATTCTTCCAATTTCCTTTTATTTGTCAGAAGTTCTTTAAGGAACTTCGCATACTTCGGCATCTGTGAAATTGCTTCAACAAAAGGTAAGTTAATGTGTAATTGTTTGAAAAGTTCAAGGAACTTACCGAATTGAGCGTCTATATGGTCTTTCTTCAATTTTGCCAGATATGGGATGCACGGTTTGTATTCCTTGAGTGGTGGTAGAGTGTTATCCTCGGGTTCCGCTGCCTTTTCTTCTGAAATTTCTGGGATAGTCTTCTTTTCGGGGTCGGCTAGGACCTTTCCATCTCTTAAAGTAATCGCCTTGGCATGTTCTCTGGGATTTGGCTCAGTATTACTTGGTAATCCTCCATGTGGTCTTTCTGAGATTAATTTTGCAAGTTGACCAATTTGGTTTTCAAGCCCTTGAATTGATGCTTGCTGATTTTTCAGTGCCATTTTAGTGCTTTGAAAACGTGTCTCTGATGCGGCCATAAATTTGGTAAACATCTCCTCAAGATTCGGCTTCTTCTCATGTTGCGGTGGTGGTTGCTGAAATCCTGGAGGAGGTTGTTGTCTTTGATTTCCTTGTCCTCTCCATAAAAAATTTGGGTGATTTCTCCAACCTGCATTATAAGTATTACTATAAGGGTTATTTTGAGATCTAGAATTGTTACCCATATAGTTGGCTTGTTCTGTTTCCATGCTGTATCCATAAGATGTGAAATCTGGATTAAACGTGTTTCCTTGAGTCGTGTCGTATTGCGTCACTGATTGTGCCTGCGTAGAACTAACAAAATTATCAAACTTTTTATTCAAAAGTTCTACTTGGTTAGTAAGCATGGTGACAGCATCAATATTATAAACTCCTGCGGCTTTTGTTGGCTTTATCCTCATGACTTGCCACTGATAATTATTCAATGACATCTTTTCAATAAATTCATAAGCTGCTTCAGGTGTTTTATTATTGATCGTCCCTCCTGCGGCTGCATCGATCATTTGTCTAGTTGACGGGTTTAAACCGTTGTGGAAGGTTTGAACTTGTAGCCACAAAGGTAGACCATGATGAGGGCACCTCCTCAAAAGATCTTTGTATCTCTCCCATGCATCGTATAGTGTTTCTAAATCCATCTGCACAAAAGAAGAAATATCGTTTCGTAATTTGGCTGTTTTAGCTGGAGGAAAATATTTGAGTAAAAATTTTTCGGTCATCTGCTCCCATGTGGTAATTGAGCATCGTGGTAAAGAATTTAACCACTATTTGGCTTTATTTCTCAAATAAAATGGAAATAGCCTCAATCGAATGGCATCATCAAAAACGCCATTTATTTTGAAAGTATCACAAAGTTCCAAAAAATTGGCTATGTGTGAGTTTGGATCTTCGTCCTGTAAACCATCAAACTGCACCAATTGCTGTATCATCTGAATAGTGTTAGGCTTTAACTCAAAATTATTAGCAGCAATAGTTGGTCTAAGAATGCTAGTTTGGGTACCAGCCAAACTAGGTTTTGCATAATCATACATAGTACGAGGAGCTTCTTCTTGATTTGCTGGCAGCGCGACTATTGCGGGAGGTGGTGGAACATTTTGATTTGCTTCCATCTCGTCTGTAGGTTCTGGCTCTTGCTTAGGTTCTTGTTCTGGATAATGTAGACTGCGTCTAATTTCCCTACGACTTTTACGAACTGTCGCTTCTAGATCTTCGTCGAAAAGTAGTGGTCCTGTTGGGTTGTTTCTAGTCATAAACTAAAAATACCTAAAAGAAAGAAAACTCATAAATTTAAAAGAAAAGAAAAATAAAAATAAAAATAAAAAAATAAAAGAAAAATAAATAAATAAATAAATATATATATATTAATGGCTAAAGTAATAGAAATCGAGCTTTCGTAATATTTTAGTTCCCTGGCAATGGCGCCAACAACTTGATATCGCGTGATATGAAGTAATAAAATTTATAAAGACTTGATTTCACCAAAGCCAACTAATATCACGACGTTGAGGCAAGCGCACTTGTCGAACAGTAGTATAGTTTAGTGGCAAGACCGAGTTATTGTACCCAAGGGAACCAAAAGTACTAGTACTTACTTCTTTTCTATTATCTAGCTTAAAAATAAAAGAGGTTTGTTTAAACTAATTCTAGATTTAACTAAGAAAGCATAAAAAGTAAATTGGGAAAACTTTTTAGGGAAAAGCTAATTAATATGGACAATACTCAAGGGAGAATCCACCTAGACTTCACTTGTTATTATTTTCTTGAACTATATGATTTCTTTGCTTGACTTGATCCGTAGAGATCCCTAATTTATGCTAAACCCTCCGTCGAGGTGAAGAGCAACTAGGCTAAGTTGTTAATTAAAGTTCCCTTATTAATTAACTCCCTAGGTTGCATTAATTTGATCTATGGCTCCCCATATTAGGTTTGACCCTAATCCGGCAGATTTATGTCGCCCTATGTCTAGGGTTGCATGCAACTCCGCTTAATTATGGTAGATCTACTCTTATCACAGGGACTTTTGCTCCTCTGCTCTAAGGACATCTAATTCTTGAAATAATACCTAGGATTATTAAATCAAGAATGAAGAACGCATAATTAAGAACAATTCAAGTATTTATCAAATAAATCAAAAATAATTAACAAGATCTGTCTTAGGTTTCATCCCCCTCAAGTATTTGAAAGGTTTAGTTCATAATGAAGAAAGAAAACATCTCAGAAGATATAGAACAACAAAACATAAAAGAAACCAAAAACCCCTGCAGGAATTTAAGGAGATCCTCTATGTTGCTGCAGAATTCCGGCTTCTGAGATGAATTAATCGGCTTTTTCTTTGGAGTAATCCCTTGCTTCTACCCTCAGTGTGGCAGAAAAACAAGAAGAAAAATATATCTAAATACCTATCTTTGCCTCTGCCTCATGAGGTCTTTATATAGAGAGCTTGTGGGGAGCCTTTCTTAGCCTCTAAGCATCCTAATTTGAGTGAAATTCCCCTTCCTCACGACTAGAACACGCCCGTGTGCCACGTCTGTGTGACTTCGACAGAGGCCGTGTGATATTCTGTTTATGGGGCACGGCCGTGTGGCCTAGCCGTGCTTGTCGGGGTTGGACCGTGTGGTTGTTATGCTACACGGCCGTGTGCCACGGCCGTGCGGTAAATCCTTGGGCCGTGCGTTAAGCTATTTTTGGCCCATTTTCCTCATTTTTGATCCATTTTTGGTTCTTTTCTCTTCCCTATGCTCTTTTGAGTATAAGATATGAAAAAGAAAGGTTAAGAGCACCAATTCTCACTAAATCATTAATAATTATAGGCAAAATAAGAGGTAAAAATATGTATAATTTAGCATTTATCAAAGAACAACTAATCATAGGTTGATTAATTGAAATCTCTTTCTAATTAAAACCCCTAGTCTTGCATTAACTCGATCTATAGATCCCCATATTAGATTTGACTCTAATCCAGCAGATTTTCGTCGTCCTATGTCTAGGATTACAATCAACTCCTCGTAATTGTGTTGGATCTACTTTTAAATAGGGACTTTTACTCCTCTACCTAAGCACATTCGACTTAAATAATATCCCGAAAATATCAATTCAAGAATTAAAAACACAATTAAGAACAAATCGAATATTTATCATATAGTTCAAATAACAATAATAAGATTCATCTTAGGTTTCATCCCCCTCAGGTATTTGAGGGTTTAGTTCATGTTTATAAAAACAAACATTTCAGAATAAAGAAAATAACAAAACATAAGAAAACCCAAAACTCCTGAAAGGATTGAAGGGAGATCCTCTGTCTTGATGTTGATCCTGGCTTCTGAGATGGATCAATATGCTTTCCTTCGGGTAATTCCCTACCTTTTACTCTCAGTCTTGGCGGGAACACTGTACATCATTGTAGTTGCCTCCTAGGGTCTTTATATAGAGTTCGGAATGTCTTTATTAGCCTCTAAGTAGCCTTTTTCGCGTGAAATTAAACTTCATCACGACAGGGACACGCCTGTGTGGCACGCTCGTGTGAGTCGAGTTTAGGCCATGTTCAAGCCTATTAATATGGCACGGTGTGTGGGTTGCTTGTGTGCTGAACTTCAGGCTGTGTTGTTTCCTTGCTTTGGCCCATGTTCTCCGTTTTCGGCCCGTTTCTTGTTCTTTTCACTCTCCTATGCTCTCCTAAGTATAAAACATGAAATTAGAGGATTAGGAGCATCAAATTCCACAAATTCAATAATAATTCATCCATAAATGTGCTAAATGTGGGATAGAAATATGTGTAATTTACAGTTTATCAAATACCCCCACACTTAAGCCTTTGCTTGTCCTCAAGCAAAATCTCAACTTACAATTAAAAATCATTCTGCTCAACTTATAATCCTTATCAATAATGTTTAAAACTAATCCACAAGTAATCATACCGTGAGAATTCAACCAAAAGAAAATTAAAGTCTCAAACAATCTAAGTTGAGAATTTTATCACAGAAACATAGGTTTCTTCCCCTTTTCTAGGTAATTACCTTGAACTCAAAATCAACAAGAGTTAACATCCTCACTAAAGATTCACTCTATCCACTCGAAGTGTTGAGGGTTCAGAAATTAAGCACTCATTAGTCAACATGAAAAGTTATTACCATAAGCTTGCAGGAAAATCAAATCTCCACCACTGTGTATTGACATGATACATCGATCAAAAGGTCTTTCAAGGGTTGTAACGTGGCCTTGGTTAGGGGTGTGGTCACAAGCTGAAAAAAAGGGTTAGAATCAAGATCGAACTAAAAAATCATCTAACTAGAAAAATCTCTATCACTGAAACATATTCCTAGAGTGAAGCCCTTTTTTTTTTCTTTTGGATAATATCGTTTAAGAACAGAAGCTCAAAAATTACATGGAAATATGCGAAACATTGAATTACAACTAAAATATACATTTTTTTAAGAACAAATCGAATATTTATAAACTTTACAAGCTGAAAAGGAAAACATAATTAGATAATTATTCAACTCAAATCTCGACAAAAATAGGGATCAAAATAATTGGAGGGATTTAAAAAAAAAAGGGTTATAGTTTAATATTGGGGGTAAGTCAATAAGTGGTTTGTTAGGCTCAATGGGGTTCACTAGGGATTAATTATGAAGGTAGGCTTTTATGGAATAAGTGGGTTAAAACCTAGGTGCCTTTATCATTTCAGTATGTCAAATCAATGATGTGGTCTTGACATGTATAATCAAAGCAAGTTCTAGAATAACAGATCAATATTGACTCACTCAAAGCAACAATAAAAGTGAGCATGAAAGGATGTATGCTCAAAAGGCTCAAAAATCTCACCAGAATTATGGCTTTTGATGTCAATCATGCGAATTTCAAATTTCAAGATAACACTTCAAATTGGGGAAAACAACATAGAAAAATTTAAATTCTCAAAAATTTCAACTTATCATGCTTGATTCTCTAATGTTTTAAAGTTTGTATAATCAAAGCATAAATACCTATGTCTTAATTCTCAACATATCAATAAAAATCATAAATCAATAAGAATTCATTCTAATTGTTAAGACCAAGATTCAGGGATTTGAGAACAATACAAAAAGTTAGTGGCAAAAATTTTCAGGGGTTCAAGGATAATGCAAAGAATGAAAGTGAATCCCCCCCACACTTAAGATGTATATTGCCCTCAATGTACAAAGATAAAGTTAATGAAAATAGAAGCATAAAATCATAAGATAGGGAGAGAAGTGAAACTCCCTGAATATTGGATGAATTCCTTGAGTTGGAAGTGTGGAGATTTGTAGGAAAGGGTGTTGATCCACAATTTCTGTGCCAAAAGAATATGATGATTGGTGTCGTGGTGGCTAGAGTTGTGGTCATGTAGGAACCGGTAGTCGTGGCAAGGTTTTCCCATTAGAGATGGATTTAAGCTGTAAAGCTCTTTTGAAACTGTGATAGCACTAAAAAAACTTTAGGGAATGTGAATTAGCATAATTTACTCGTTAGGAATTAGCCGATATGAAATGTTTAAATTAAATTAAGCTAAGTTCTTAGAATACTGAAATTCAAATAATGAAAAAGGTAAAATAAAAGGAAAAATAAAAAGAAAGTAGAAAATAAAAAGAAAAATAAAGGAAAAGATAAGAGGATTAGAGAGTCCTAATCCTCAGATGGTCCGTGAGGTGGGGGTGGCAGTGTGAGATAGAGATGCTGACAAATCTGATATAAAGTGGCATCAATGTGATCAAGGCACTGAAAACACTATTGCTCGAATGGTGTAAAGTGCTCAAACATGTCAGAATCTAAAGTTGTCGCATGAACTAGACGGCGAATGGGCGGTGGCTCCCCGTGAGGTGGGGGGACATCATCAGTAATGTCCTTTGGGTCCTCCTGCTTGATGGACTGAGATAAGCGGTATTAAGGAGGATCGGTCCCACGTCGGTGCTCGATCATCCTCATATGAAGCATGCTTTGGATGCCCTGCGGGGACATCTAGCCGATGAGAGTATAAGAGGATGTCTGGGCCGCTGTGTTGAGGAGGCTGAAGTAACGGGCCAAGCGAGTCACAGATAGGCCCATCGAGATCACACCCCTTCGATGCCACTCCGTCTAGTGCTGAATGGCATGGGCAATGAAGTAAGCGAGGTCGAGCATGTACCTATACGACATGCTCCACAAGAAGTATGTGTCGTGGGTGTTAACGACGCCGGTGCTCTCTCGTCTACCTGTCAGTGTATGTGTGAGTAGGGCATGTAGGTACCTCAGTGATGGGGCGAGAGCTGTCGCCTTGGAGCGACTAGGGTCATAGGTGGCCAGAACAGGGACTAGGGCCTGCCAACACTTGGTTGGAGAAAAATGGATGTGGCGGTGAAACCCGGAGAGGTTTTCCCCTTCCATAAACTACTCAGTGTATAGGCTCAGTGCTGTACTGAACTCCTGTACACTAAGCTGTCGAACAATGCCCCTGAGGCAGAACTGGACTGTCCTTGGATCGTCATATCTGGACATGACCGTCTGGAGGTGAAAAGTATAGCAGAGCTCTAAAGTAAGCTCGAGGTATGTGGGCTCGATGATCTGAAAGAATTGGTTCTACGAGTCCGTTGTTAACAAGGCCTGAACTACATCTGCCAATTGGACTCGCTCTAATGCGGCCCAATCAATACACCTCCCTACTCCGAGGGGTCTTGCTCTAAGAAGTTGAAATAGTTCCTCTTGAGAGTTTTGCGGGAACTGGAGGAAGGGGTGTCTAATTTTAGTAGTGGCTCTAGAAGAGGAACCACCAGACCCCTTTCGCTTTTTAGAGGTGGGGACAGCGACTTTCTTTCCTCTTGATGATGACATTTTTCCTGAAAAGAAAATAGACAAATGAGAATAAAAAGATAGAAATATATTATGAATAGTCATAAGTTCCTAAACTAAATGGTAAATTAAGCTAATAAAAAACTACTAAGTACTTCATGCAAAGGGTAATTTCACTAAATTAAATTTGATGTTCGAGTTATCCTAAGCATAGAACGAGACAATGGAAATAGTAGTAGCTATGGTTAACATTATATATCAAGAATCAATTGCTTAAGATAGATAAAGATGGCAACCAAATAATGGTTCAAACTAGCATAATGAGTATTCTAGATTAATCATGCAAAATGTATGAGAATCACATAAATAATGGGGTAAATAACTAAATAAATGAAATCATGAAAATATAAGTGGTTAAAAGACATTAAAAATGAAAAGAAAAGGGGAGAAAGGAGAACCAATAGGGTAGGATTTAGGGCAACGCACGGTCGTGGTGGTGCTACACGGGCGTGGTGGCTTAGGCTAGGTCGACGGCGGCGCTAGGAGGAGCTGGGGTGGGCTGTGGTGGGAGAGGAGTTAGGGTTTTGAGTGAGGGAAATGATGAATAGTGAGGGGTATATATAGAAAGTAGGGCACACGGGCGTGGCACACGGCCGTGTGAATCATTTTTAACCCGTATGGTTTGAATTTTAAGGGTTTTGGCGTACCTAAGTCGTGGCACACGCCCGTGTTCTTTGGTCGTGTTAGGGCACACGGCCGTGTTGCACGGCCGTGTCCTTCGATGTTCACTTCTCCCACGCCCGTGTATGGGGTCAGACGCTTGTATATGAATTGGCAGGTTCGACCACGTGGTTGGGGCACGGACGTGTTGCATGCCCGTGTTAAATTAAAAGGATCGACCACGGCCTTGGGACACGGGTGTGTCATACGCCCGTGTCAATTTGTTGCAGCCCGTGTGTTGGGAAAATTTTGTCCTGCTTGTGCACGGTCGTGTCTTTGCCCATGGTGTCCCCCCGGCCTTAGGTACTCCTATGGGTATGGCCGTGTGGCTTGAAAAACTTGCATTCAGGAGGTTAGTTGATGAATTAGAGTTCGAGAACTTAAATAAAAAAATTTACTATGTTAGTGCTCGGGTTGCCTCCCGAGAATCACTTGTTTATAGTCTAAGCTCGACTTCTTTCAAGCTTGCACAGTCATGGTGGTTTGAGGAGTTCGAACTCCTCTCTCTTGCTATCAGTCTCACTATTTAAATAAGGTTTGAGTCGAGTATAGTTTACCTTGAAAGTGCCCAACGTCTTATGTGTTATCTCGACTGTACCATAGGGGAAAATTTTTATTATCGTGAAGGGAGGGGTGTCACCTGTATGAACTTTTGAATTCGAGATTTAAATATCTTCCTCCTCTAAGAATACCTTAACCCCTACCTTAAATTGATTCGTTTTTACCTTAGGGTCGTCATGGCGATGCTGTGGTTTGATGTAGCATAGTTTTGCTTTCTCTTGGCGGTTGTTCAACCACTCGTTCAGTTCTTCAATCTGTAGCATTTGTTTTTCATGGGTGAATCCTTTGTTATCGTATGGAATTGAATGTGGCTTTGTTGCACTTCTATGAGGAGTACCTCGCGGAGAAGGTTAGACAGTGAGATCATTTGTAGTACAAGGACTCGTAATAACATCTTTATCATTAATAGTCTTATTAGAATTACGAGCTTGCAAAGTAATTGCATCATCACTTATACGAAGTGTGAGTTCACCTGTCCCTACATCGATTATAGTTCTTGTAGTTGCTAAGAAGGGTCGCCCTAGAATTAATGACACATTACTATCTTAATCTATGTCTAAAACAATAAAGCTGACTGGGAGTATAAATTTATCAATTTTGACAAGCACATCTTCGATTATACCCCTAGGAAATCTAATGGTTTTATCAGCCAATTGAATGCTCATCCTAGTTTGTTTAGGTTTCCTAAGACCTAGTTTTTTAAACAATTTATATGGCATTACATTAATACTTGCTCCTAAATCACCTAGAGCATTTTTAACATCTAAACTACCAAGTAAACAAGGAATTGTAAAACTCCCTGGATCTTTTAGTTTGTTGGGTAGCTTATTCTGCAAAATGGCTGAGCACACTGCATTCAGCTCCACATGAGATGACTCATCCAACTTTCATTTGTTTGTCAAAAGCTCTCTTAAAAACTTAACAGCGTTTGGCATCTGTGAAAGAGCATCAATAAACAGTAAGTTAATATGTAATTTCTTTAAAAGTTTAAGGAATCTACCAAATTGTTCATCTGTGTGATCTTTCCTTATCGCATTAGGATATGGGACACGAGGCTTATATTTTTTGACAACTTGTTTTTGTGACTTACCTCATCCTTACCTCTACTTACCACAGTCTCCTTACTTGGCTCTACTTTGGTTTTTGCTAACCCTTCTTCATCAATCGTGTCGATGGCGTGGAGTTGCTCCTTAGGGTTAGTCTTGGTGTTGCTTGGTAAACCACCTTGTGGTGTTTTAAAGATTAGCTTAGCGAGCTGGCCTACTTGAGTTTCGATTCCTTGGATGGATGCTTGCTGGTTCTTAAGTGCCTTCTCGGTGTTTTAGAAACAGGTTTCTGACACGGAGATAAATTTCGTGAGCATCCCTTCAAGGTTCGGCTTTTTCTCTTACTGGTAAGGTGGTTGCTGAAATCCCGGAGGAGGTGGTGGTCTCTGATTTCCTTGGTTGCCTTGTCCTCCCCATGAGAAATTGGGGTGGTTCCTCCAACCTGCATTGTAAGTGTTACTATAAGGGTTATTTTGAGATCTAGAATTATTACTCATATAGTTGGCTTGTTCATTTTCCATGCAATATCCATAGATGGGGTACTCAAAATTACTCATGTTTCCTTGAATTGAGTCACACTACATCACTGGATGTACCTGCATAGAACCAACAAAATTATCAATCTTTTTATTAAGAAGTTCTACCTGATTAGAAAACATGGTGACTGCATCAATACTAAAAACCCCAGCAGTTTTTTATGGCTTCGTTCTCATGACTTGCCACTGATAGTTATTCAGTGACATCTCCTCTATAAACTCGTAAGCTACTTCTAGTGTTTTGTTATTGATTGTTCCACTAGTGGCTGCATCGATCATCTGTCTCGTTGAGGGGTTTAAACCATTGTGAAAAGTTTGAACTTGTAACCATAGGGGTAACCCATGGTGAGGGCACCTTCTCAATAAGTTATTGTATCTCTCCCAAGTATCGTAAAGTGTTTCTAAATCCATCTGCACAAAAGAAGAGATATCATTCCTTAATTTTGCCGTTTTGGCCGGCGAAAAATATTTAAGTAAGAATTTTTCGGTCATTTGTTCCCATGTAGTAATAGACCCTTGTGGTAAAGAGTTTAACCACTGTTTAGCTTTATTCCTCAAGGAAAATGGGAATAACCAAAGACGAATGGCATCATTAGAAATGCCATTTATCTCAAATGTGTCGTAGAATTCCAAAAAGTTGGCTAAATGAATGTTAGGACCTTCATCCTAAAAACCATCAAACTGAACAAACTGTTGTATCATTTGAATAGTGTTAGGCTTCAGTTCAAAATTATTTGCAGCAATAGTAGGCCTAACAATACTAGATCCAGTACCAGCCAAATTAGGTTTAGCATAATCATCATAGTACGAGGAATAGGATTTTGCTCGACAGGATTTGTGGCTACTACAGGAGGTAGCTGATTATCTTGATTTGCCTCCATTTCTTCAATAGATTCAGGTTTTTCCTCTTGTCCCTGTTCTGGGTACCGTAGGCTTCTTCTTATATCTCTGCGATTTATACGAACTGTGGCTTTTAAGTCGTCGTCAAAAAGCAAAGGTCATAACGGGTTTCTTCTAGTCATAAACTAGAGATACCTGCCAATGAAAAAGAAAAATTTAGTAAATAAAACCTAATATAAAAACTGAAAATAAATAAAAGTAGTAATGGCTAAAGTAATAGAAATAGAGTGTTCCTAATATTTCAGTTCCCCAGCAACGGCGCCAAAAACTTGATATTATGATTGTGATGAAGTAATAAAATTGATCGTACCTAGAAACTAACTATTATCCGATAAAAAGGCAAGCGCACCTATCAAATAGTAGTATAGTTAGTGGCAAGACCGGAATATCGAATCCAATGAACCAAAAGTACTAGTAATGACTTTCTTCCTATTATCTAGCCTAAAAATAAAGAGAGAGTTTGTGTAAACTAATTAAATCTAAACTAAACTAAGGATGTGACAAAAAGTAAATTGGGGAATTGCTTTGGGAAAACTGAATGATAAAGACAATACCTAAGGAAGAATCCACCTAGACTTTACTTGTTATCTAACTCTGAACTAGATGATTTCTTCATTCAACTTGATCCGTAGAAATCCCTAAATTATGTTAATATCTCCGTCGAAAATAAGAACAACTAATCCTAAGTTGATTAATTGAAATCTCTTTCTAATTAAAACCCCTAGTCTTGCATTAATTCGATCTATGGATCCCTATATTAGATTTGACTCTAATTTGGCAGATTTTCGTCGTCCCATGTCTAGGATTGCAATCAACTCTATTTAATTGTGTTGGATCTACTCTTAAACAAGGACTTTTGCTCCTCTGCCTAAGCACATTCGACTTAAATTAATATCTCGAAAATATCAATTCAAGAATTAAAAACACAATTAAGAACAAATCGAATATTTATCATATAGTTTAGATAACAATAACAAGATTCATATTAGGTTTCATCCCCCTCAGGTATTTGGGGGTTTAGTTCATGTTTATAAAAAGAAACATCTTAGAATAAAGAAAATAACAAAACATAAGAAAACCCAAAACTCCTAAAAGGATTGAAGGGAGATCCTCTGTCTTGATGTAGATCTTGGCTTCTGAGATGGATCAATCGGCTTTCCTTCGAGTAATTCCCTGCCTTTTACTCTCCGTCTTGGCGGGAACACTATACACCATTGTAGTTGCCTCCTAGAGTCTTTATATAGAGTTTGGAATGTCTTTCTTAGCCGCTAAGTAGCCTTTTCCGCGTGAAATTGAACTTCATCACGACAGGGACACGCCCGTGTGGCACACCCGTGTGAGTCGAGTTTAGGCCGTGTTCAAGCCTGTTAATGTGGCACGGCCGTGTGGGTTGCCCCTGTGCTGAACTCCAGGCCGTGTTGTTTCCTTGCTTTGGCCCATTTTCTCTGTTTTCGGCCTGTTTCTTGTTCTTTTCACCCTCCTATGCTCTCCTAAGTATAAAACATGAAATTAAAGGATTAGGAGTATCAAATTTCACAAATTCAATGATAATTCATCCATAAATGTGCTAAATGTGGGATAGAAATATGTATAATTTACAGTTTATCACCCCAACGTCTACTTTTCTGAGAAGTAAACATTTGCTTTTCTTTCTGATCTTCATCCTCTTTTGGCAATTTAGGACAATTACGAATAAAATGATCAGTTGATCTATATCTATAACAAGCTCTCATTTTTACCTCTACACTCGCCAATGTGATGTTTTCCGCAATATCTGTATTTACGCTTCGAAGTATTTTGTACACTACCCATACTATTAGCTAGTCTAGTAGATACTTTGAAATCATGTTGAATCGTCTTGTTTTCATTCAGATGCTCAGACACTGAAATAGCTCGGCTACAATCATCTTTAGTTTTTTTCATTAGTGATGCTGAAAATGACTTGGAAGAACCTCTCTTGTGAAATTCTCGAATCTATCTATCCCGTTGTATCTTACTGTTATACACTTCTTCCATTTTCTGTGCATGATCGAACAAGACAACATATCTCGTATTTCATTACCTCTAATCATCATTTGGTTTTCATCATTCAAACCATCTTCAAACCAGATACACATTTCTTCTTTAATAGGCACAATTTCTCGAGCATATTTACTGAGATATACAAATTCTCTCTCATATTCAGCTACCAATCTAATTCCCTAACGTAACTCAAGAAATTCCCTCTTTTCTAGTCCAAATACTTTTTCCTGACATATTTCTTTTTAAACTCGATTTGGAAAAATTATTAAGAAATTTTCTCCTTTGATACCACAGCTACTATCGTTGACCACCAACTATACGCTTCCTCTTTTAGTAATGAAACAATACATCTAAGATTGTCATCAGAAGAACAAGCCATTTCCTCGAAAACCCGTAATATATTTTGAAGCGAGTATTCAGCTTTAACCGAATCATCCTCTGATTTACCTTGAAATTTTTCAGCACCGCACTTTCTGAGTTTCTCAATCGGAGTATGTCTATTAGGTTGAATCAGTGGAGGAGGTGGAGGTGCAACCGGAGGTACAACAGGTGGTATAATAGGGGGTAGAGGTTGCTGAGGCAGATTTTTTTCTTACATAAACTCACTAAACCACTAGTTTATATACTCAAAGAACATATTTTTAAGCTCATGTTCTTGAGCCAGAAGAATTGGGACATTACTACTCGCCCCATGTTTAGAAGTATATACTTTACTGTTAACCTCATCATTGTCAATACGATCAGATTTGTTTGACATCTTAACAATATATTAGAAAACGAAGGTTAGATTGGATCATACACATCACACTATCACAGATTTATATGACATGTAATTCTAGACATTTCACACACTATGCTCAGTCCGAGAATCGACTAAATTGTGGCTCTAACACTACTAAATGTAACACCCCCTAACCTGTATCAGTCATCGAAACAGGGTTACAGAGCATTACCTAGGGTTTACGGATCAATTATATAGAAATTTCAAACATTTCATTACATATCAATATTCATAATAAAACCAATCAAAATCATATATACTGTCCCTTATACGAGCCCTCAACACCCGAAATATGCATTAGAAACAAGTCGGGACTAAATTGAAAACTCAGAAAATTTTTCGGAAGAAGTAGAAAAATTTTTAATACTACAGGGGTCACATGGTCATGTGGCCAGGCCGTGTGACTCACACGGTCAGGAGACATGCTCGTGTCTCAAGCCATGTGGGCATTCGAAATAGGGACACACAGTCGTGTATTAGCCCATGTCCGTGCTCGTATAACTCTCTGACTTGGGTCGCAAGGCCAAGTTACACGTCCGTCTGTTAGGACGTGTGAGCATCTTGACTTGCATTTTTAAAAGGATACAGGGGACGCATGATCATGTCACTTGGCCGTGTGTCACACACGGCTGAGACACACACCCGTGTCTATGACTGTGTAGACAAAAATAGGTCATTTTCCAAGTCACATTTCTCATCCAATTTGACACCAACCTAGACTCAACATATTGCACATCAACAAGCCATAACAAGGCATTCAAAACAAGCTAAAATCAAGTCTTAAACATGTATTATCACCACATACAACCAATATGCCCTTAGACACCTCAAATGACAACTTAAAAAAAAATGTCAACAAATATCCAAACTACCTAATTAATTTACCTAAAAAAGTTGCCAAAGTTAACTATAATTCAAATACATACATATATCACTCATACTAACATATCAATTATACCTTATTCTCATACCAATATGTAAGTTGGTTATATAAACAAAATATTATTCGTAATATTTACATAAGCCAAACTTTGACCAAGACCGTACAAAAGCCTATAGATGCCATATAAACCATATTGAATGTTTCAAAAACTACCGAGATAAGCTGGATAGTGTGACTTGAATGCTAATCTGATCGTTCAACTTTCCAAAAATTTACAATGATATTAAGTAACCCAAATAAGCTTATTGAAGCTTAGTAAGTTCAACGAGTTAAACAAAAATATTCTGAACTAATTATAATGAATCAAATAATAAAAATTATCCATAAAAATTCCCTGTCATTCATAATTTCAATCAATAAATACATCCGTATTTAAAATCAGTACAAAAATAAATAATATGTCTTTCAAATTTATTAAATAAATCACCTTACTAAGCTTTTTTCATTCGAAGAATGACTTACAGATAAGAGTACATCATCAACAGAAGATCATAAGAGCTGGTTCTCTCGAATATGCCAACAAAAGCTCGAAAGCTTAACAGAATCTCATAAGAGTTGAATAGAAGCTTTAAGAGCTAATCCACCCAACTATGCCAAACAGAAAGTAAAACACGAAATTTCACAACAAATGCTAAACCAGTTTACTTAGGAATAATGCTGATATCTCCCTCCAATACCATCATAAGCCAAATCACGAATGTACTCAAAATTCCGCATTCAATTCAAACCGAATATCCAAGTCAATATTATAATTCAAACAACAAATTCATTTCCAACAATAGAATATATGTATAATACCAATCATCAATTTATACAAATGTTAAATTTTAACCGTACGAACTTACCTAGACTGAATTGTAGTAATTGTAGAAGTTTAGGGTCATTCCGCTCTTTTTCTTTTCTCACGAGTATTTACGGGGTCTTGATCTAGAATACAAAATTACTCATTTATTAGCATATATTTCATTTCCAATTTATTTTACAATTAATACCTTATTATTTTTTGAATTTATGCAATTACCCCAAAATTTTACATTTTTTTTTTGCAATTTAATCCCTTAATTAGTTAATCTATCAAATTAACTAATTTTCTCAATCAATAATCTATCCAAATATTCTAGGCCCTCATACAGCTCCTAATAAACCTAAAATTCACTATCAAACCCTAATATTGCTACATTTTCACAATTTAATCCTAAAATCAATATTTAACAAAATCATCACAAAACACAATCAAAGCTCCAAATCCATGTTATTCATAAAAAAAGTATAATATTTATCAATGGAAACTTTCAAAAATTTTAATAAAATAAAAAACAAAGGTACGGTTTAGCTAGACCTAATTGCAATGATCTCAAAAATATAAAAATTACAAGAAACAAGTAAGAATTGAACTCACATGAAACAAAAATGAATAAACTAACTTAGAGCTTTTAAATTTCAATTTGTTTGCTTTAATTTCATCAAAATTATAATTTTGCCATTCAATTGCTTTATTTTATTATTTTACCTTAACATGTTGTCCCACCACTTTAATTTAGGTATATTTATTACTTAAGTCCTTACTTATTTACTAATCAAGCCATTTAATCACTTAATTATTATAATTAGTAAGTTTTGTACCTTTTTCAATTTAGTATTTTTTAATTAATTGACTATCGAAACATTAAAATTTTTCAACGAAACTTTAATACCACCTTAATAACACTCTATAAAAATTTATAAAAATATTTACAGCTCAGTTTATAGAAATGAGGTTCCGATACCTCACTTTCTAAAACCACTTGACCTTAGGGTCTTACCACTCGAACCTAATAAATCATTATAAAACATAAATTTCCAATTCAAAAACCTTTTTAAAACCATATTTGACTCATAAATATTAAGTAATAATATTACGAACTTACCGTATTTGGTGGCCTCGAAACTATTGTTTCCAACAACACAGAAAAACCGGGTTGTTACAACTACTCCAGAAACAAAGTTAACAAGAGGAAAACCCAAATTTATTTCTATAATAACACCGCACAAGATTTAGCAACAAACATTAGCGATAGGCTGAAGTTCTCTCAAGTGTCCAACTTGAGGAAGTATCTAGGAATGTTGTTGTTCCATAAACGGGTAACAATAGAAACCTTTCAATTTGTTGTGGACAAGGTAGGCTCAAAGTTGAATGGTTCGGATGTGAAATGACTCTTAATAGCAGGTGAAATAATTTTGGCGAAATCTATACTATAAGCTATTCTTAATTGAGTACAACTCGCATTCTGTTGTTGATTTGCAATGAGATTGAGAAATTAGCTCAATTTTATTTAGGGGTTAAGCTCCATGTCAAGGAAACCTACTCTTACTAGTTGGAATAATGTTTCATGCCACTTAAGAATAGTGGACTTGGCCTTAGAAGTGTTCGAGATCAAAACATGGTTTTCCTTTCTAAACTTGGTTTCAACATTATCTCAAATGAGGATGTTTTCTAGACTTAGGTATTAAGGAATAAATATAATGCTAGAGGTATTTGCCACGAATTTATTTAGCGTAGCAGTTGTTTCTATATTTTGGGGTTCATTGCCAACATATAGGGGGAGGCTATTGACGATATTCATTGGTCCATTGGTAATGGTAAATTTTTCAATTTTTGGAATGACTATTAGATTAGAGATGTTGATCATTTCAAGATGTATTACTCGAGAAAGGAACTTTTGTATGAGACCACCATCATACATGACATGATTGATAGCTCTTGTGAATAGTCTTGGTAATGACTTGCAATGGTATTGTCTGATATATTTCGACTTAAAGTGCAAGTGTTTTACCCCATATTGATGAGGCTAGAGATGACAAAATATATTGGAATGTGATAATGAATGGATGTTTTTCTTCCTCAACAACTTACAAACATCTGGTAAATAATAATTTGCAAGTGACCCGTAATGATATTGCCCTATGATATTTTAACTCAAATTGCTAATGTCTTACCCCCCAATGAAAATTTGATGATGTTAGACATTAGAGATGATAGAATAGCTTAGAACTGGACAGTAAATGGGAGTTTTTCATTTTCAACAACTTACAAACATCTAGTAAGTAGTAATTGGCAAGTGATTAATATGAATTGGTTACTAATATGGAAAGGTAAATCTCCACAAAGCGTTAAAGTTTTCCTTTAGTTGTTATGGAGAAATCGTCTATTGTCAAATAGGGAAAGGAGTCAAAGAAGGATGACTAGTGAAAGCCATTGCACCCTATGTAGGGCAAATATAGAAATGTCCCTTCATGTAATATGGAATTTTCACTTTGTTAAAGGACTCTGGCATATGATTCTTCCAAATTCTTCTCATTGCTTCTTAATTATTGGCTAAGATGAAATTTACAAAGCAAATTCTATTGATGATATTTAAACTATTTGAGGTTTGATGAAAAATTCACTTATTTCCTTGTGGTTTGAAAAATACATGTGTGTGTCAGAAATCTTAGTGTCACCAATAGAAGTATTTCGAAAGGTAAATAGCAAATTTCCCCCAAAAGCAAGAGTTTATAAATTGTAAAATGATAGTAAATTCAAAATTTGACATTGGAAAAAAAGTATGAATAGTGAAGTTTTAGTAAAGATTAAAGTAAAAATTTGTGAAAAATGGACTATAAGTGCAAATTTACCATTTTAGAGAGAGGGGAAAAATTGTAAAATTTTTTTATGAATGTGACATGGATATGAATTGATAGACGGAGTCGGAAAATTAAGATATGCACTAGATTGAAAAGTGGTTAAAAGTACATAGAATAAAGTGCAATATTCCCATTTTGTGGAAGAATGACCTAAATACAATTTTCTCACTTTTAATAGATATTCGGAGACATAATCATGAGGTTATAATATCTAAGTGTTGAGGTGTAAAAGAGAGGAGAGGAGAAAAAGTTACATTTAATTCAATTTGGTCATTTTCTTGTTCAAGTATATTTCTAACCTAAATTCTTTGAAATTAAAGTGAGATATCACCTCCAACTCTAATTCGATAGCGTCCTTTCATATGAAACCAACCATGGAGGATTGAATATGAAGATGGAAGTGGAAGAAAGCTTGAGTAAGTTGTTCCAATTATTATGTTATGTTTATTTGAATGTATAATTTGATGTAAAATTGTAAGAATTAAGTGTTTATAATTATTTTTGTTCTAAGTGTTGAAAGTATTATGTTCATTTATGGTGTGAATGGTGAATGATTTTATGAATAATTTGGCGGATGATTTTAAGTGATTAATTTGATAAAAATTGAAATAAGGACTGAATTGCAAATTATGAAAAATTTAAAAATCAAGGAATTAAATATAGAAATTAAAGTTTGGATTTTTATGATAAGACTATAAGAATATGATATTTAAAGCATTGAAAAATTGTACTTAAATTAACATATTTTAAATTAAAAGGATTAAATTAAGAAATTTTTAAAAGTTCAAACTACGTGTTGAAATGTGGAAACTGAAATTTTAATGTTTTAATTATTATGTATGGTTATTTATTTGAAAACTTGGAAAGGAGATTATGTGATAAGATGAGTTAATGGGGACCAAATTGTAAGGATTTTAAAATTTGAAAATTCTGGTAAAAGAGATTGATTTGTAAAATCTAGAAATTCTGGGCTATTTTTAAAAGGAATAAATTCTGTTTTTAAGGATTAAATTGTAAAATAGTGAAAATTTGAATTTTAGGCACTAAATTGTATAAACTATAAAAATAAAATTTTAGGGTCTATTTTGTAAAAATTGTAAAATTTTAGGAATAGGGACTGCTTTTTCAATTCTGAAACATTTATTTATAAATTTGGGCATAATAACGATATACTTGATTCCATGAAATATTTGATAAATAATTATGTATGAAATTAAAATAATAAAAATTTAAAATTGATAAGTTTGTACATGATTTAAAATATTTGTTTAAGTTGTATATATGAATTTGCAATGAATTAGTGAGAATAAAAATTAAAATTAAAATTTAAGGCTATGAAATAAGCTTTTAGGGCGGATATATGTGTAAATTTCGATATAAAATATAAAATTCAATTTCAAAGGTCAAAATTGTGTCCAATAATAATAAATTAAGTGTTTGAATACTATGAAAAGTTTTGAAATTTTTTGATGTGACATCTCTTACTTATATCTATTATTAGATTGGGTAAAGAATTTTTTCCACCATTCTCTTTAGCAAACACAACATCTCAGATAATCATGATTTTCTTTGTCTCAAGATTGAATAATTTATATGCCTTTGATGTTTTGCTAATACCAAGAAAGACAGACTTCTCACCTCTATCATCAAGCTTCTTCCTTTTCTCCTCTAAGACATGTGCATAGGCAATGTACTAAAAAATTCTGAAGTGATCTACTACTGGTCTCCTTCCACTCCAAGCCTCTTTCGGAGTTGCAGCTTGAAGAGCATGAGTGGGACTCCTATTCAAGATGTGGATGCTATAGATTACAACTTTTGACCAAAACATCTTTGGAATCCTTTCTCTTGCTAGCAGGCTTCGAACCATGTTAAGAATGGTTCTATTTTTCCTCTCCAATACTCTATTTTGTTGTGGTGTATATAAGCAATTGTGAGCTCTCTTCAGATGCCATAAACGCCACAAAAATCTTCAAACACCTTTGAGAAATATTTATCACCACAATCAGTTTGAAGAGCCTAAATGGTTCTTCCCTTCTCATTTTCTACACGAGTCTTGAAGCTTTTAAATGCGTTAAAAACCTCTAATTTTTCTTGTTTTCTTAGGCCATAGGTAAAACATTTTCTAAGCTAATAAGCTCGTTTTAACTCAAATAAAAGGAGATGATTTTTAGTCAATTGATGAATAACGTCAAATCGTTCTAACCTGTTATAGGCTTTACAATAACTAAAATGAGTAAGCTTAAAGCTAAAAATAGCAAAGCTAAATACAAGAAAAGTCCTCAACCATATTTGGTAATCCCTAATTTTTAGCGACTATTTATTTACCAAATATAAAAAAAAATATCTCATCAAGAATATATCTAAATAATTATACATCATTCTAAAACAAGATTATATTGATAATCAAAATATATCCAAACCTTTTACCAGAATGAATCTATATAGAGTTAACATACAGTGGGACATAAACCAAAATAAATACAGATTAAGAGGCTACACAAGGTTTGCACAAGTGAGGCTTGAACTTGTGATATTAAAGTTCCTAGGATCTTAACCTTTCCATTAAACTCAAGCCTCGTTTAGGGAGGTTGACTTCACCTAGAGAAGTTTATGTAGTGTTGTCCATCAAGAGACGGTGGACCCCTCAATGGGTCGGAATTGTCCCTAGTGAGAGTTGTCTCTTGACTCTAATGAAAGTCTGAGTGCCTAAAGAGGCGATAGGTTGTAGAGGGGGAGTACCTCATTAGATAGTTGATCAGGTGAACCATGCAAAAGTGTATGGTTACCCAACGAGAAAATCTCAACATTTGTTCTTGGTGGAATTTGAACTCGTGTCCTATAACATATAGGGTACTTACAGGGAACTACATTAACACTTGGGTTAGGAATGATAATTATATTTTGTCTTTTGTTTAATAATTCATTTATGCAAATACATGTTGATTATTTAATTATAATATTAGCTTTGAGATAATTTTGTTCACCTTTATATTTTAATCAATTTTTTCATTACAACCCTTTTAATAATCGTAATTAATTAATTTCTCATAAAATAATTTAATGAGTTTATCTCAAGTTAATATATAATTGTATTAAATATACATTTAAAATATTTTATTTTGGTTAAAGTTAAATTTAATTTTTATGAAAGAAGCCAAATATATTAAATTTTATAGCACTTCAATATATAATTAAAATTTCATTATTTTGTAATTTAAACCAATAAATAAGGTATATAACTAATAAGGGTATAATTTTTTAAAAAAATTTAATAAGTAAATTTTAAAAGTTTTATGAGATTTATTTTAATCTTCAAGGATAATTGCGTATGATTGAAATTATAAGAGGTAAGTATATTTTATATCAAATTTAAGGGATAAATGTCTTTTATCCTTTATTTTTATGAAGTTAATTATTCGATAAATTATGTTTATTTTCCATAATTATTTCCAATATCATCACATTATATAAGCAAATTTTCTTTTTGAGATTTCATATGAATTATGGCTAATTTTTTTGTATATAAGAGAGAGAAAGAGAGAGGTTGTTCTACTCAGCTGCATCATGTTTTGCATGTATATATTGCTGATGGTTTTATCTTGGTTTTTCTTTTTTTGCATTACCTTTCATAATTTTTGAGTTTTCCTTGTTTGTTAAATTACTTTTTATATTATATAATAATTACATATTTTAAAGAAATTATTCTAGAAAAAAAGCTAATATATGAAAAAATTGGTTTGCATGCTTAAAATCGAGTTTCTTTTGTTATATAAGAAGTAATTTCTATTTCGATGTAAATTTTTTTCGGTATTGATCGTATTAGTGTGTACTGATTGATTTCACCCGTGCTGTTTAAAATATAGTGTACAAATTGATTAAAAAATAACTTTTGAAATATAAATATACATTTTTTTTAATTTTTATTTTGAATTTATTAAAATTTAAATTATTATATTCATATAATTTAATTTATTGAATAAGTTTTTTAGGGTACATTGGAGAGTGTTAATCTATCACGAGGTGTAGTAAGATGATACATTCCTACATCATTTCTCACGTTAGGTTCGCCAAGCAATCTACACAACGATTTCCTTCTCTATAAATATATCACACATCAACAACCTACCTTTCCTAGATTAGTCTCAAGGGTCTTCGAAGGATGTTTATTGAATAATATTTTATATTTGAAATTTATTCAATATCATTATTTAATATTTATAAATTTTTTTAATATACATATATCAAATATGTTTATGAGCTTAGCCCAATGTCCACCATTAACCTTTTAAAGGAATGATAACTTTTAAATTTTGGGTATTTAGATGACTTTATTTATTTTTATCTGTGGCCAATTTTAAATTCATTGGATTATTTTAACAATGCAATAATTTGTAAGTGCTTAATATCTCAACTTTACATTCTTTTCCTAACTTTGATATCTAAAACTTTGTTGTTTCAGTTTAGTACTTGATTTTTTTTTAATTTGGTATTTAAATTTTGTTGTTGTTTAATTTGATACTTAAACTTGACACTTTTTTCTTAATTTGGTGCCTAAGCTTTTTTTTAAGTTCAATTTGGTACTTAAGCTTTTTCTAGGTTTAATTTGGTGCCTAAACTTGTAGTGTCATACAAATTACTCCCAAGCACTAACGGCGTTAAAAGAAATTTGTGCTATGCTGTAAAAATATAGTCAACGTTAAAAGAAATTCGTGTTAAAAATTTCATTATTTTAAATTAATAAAATAAAATAAATAAACTAAACTAAAGGTAGTTAACATTTAAAATAAAAGAAAGAAATATCATGTCATTTGCCACATATTGATTATGCATTGATTATTTTCACTACCTCATAAAAAAATAACATTGTTAGTATATTGGAGTAATTTGTATAACGTTTGACAAGTTCAAGTACTAAATCAAACAAAACAATATTAGATACCAAAAAAATCAAGTTCAAGTATCAAATTAGACTTAAAAAGTAAAATACCAAATTGAAAAGAAATATCAAATTGAAGTAACAAATTAATAAAAACAACAAAACAAATGTGATAACCCATTTTACAAGAAAGTGCAGTCCACGTTACTTGCAAAATATCTACAAATAATGAGTTAGAGAAAGTAGCTTCGATGTGGAGACTTAGAGATAATAGGGAGATTTATCTCTTCGTTCAACTTTTATCCTTGAAAGTTGAAAACTTTTGTAATTCTGGAAGCCTTGAAAGTAACAAACTCTAAAAGAAAAATAAAAGTAGAATTAATAAATTATAAGAGAATTATAACTCCTAATGTAACGTACTGAAAAAAATTATTTCTATTTCTGTAAATATTTAACACAATTGTGTATCTATTTCAGTGGTTAAGTGTTTTGGGTGTGTGTGGGAAGTCATGGGTTCAAGTCCTACTTTAGCAATTTTTGATATTTTTGATCCAAGCCTTACCCTTGTTGAGTGGGCTTATATAGAATTGTCTATTAATTCATGTAAGAATAAGCTTGTTGGTTCGAGTGGTAAGGGAGTTGGTGTGTTGGAGGTCTTGTGTTCAAATCTTTACATTAGCAATAGTGTTAATTTTTGCTCAATTGTCTGATAGAGTTTCAGTGGAACTAAAATTTTGAAGTGGTTGTGAGTTAGTGGGTTAGTGGGAGGAAAATTAGAGAAGTTATCATATTTCTAATTTTGTTAGTTTTGTTTTCTTTTTCCCAGAACTTCCCTTCCTGACGTTTTCTCTCTTCCTTTATCTTCCACTTTCGATTTCTTTTTATTTTTTTTCAAATTTTTGTTGTTTGCTCGATCAATCGTTGCTACTACGAGTTTTGGATTCGTTAATTGGTTTGGTAAGTGAAGTTAGGTTTTGGTAACGATTGGTTTTTGGAATTATGGGAAATCGTAATGATAGCCGATAAATGGTAGTAATTAATGAATTCTATGGTGTAGGAGAAGGCGGTGATGTAGTAGTTGTGACTCTAACGGTTTAGCTTACTGATCGTGATCTCGAGTGATGATGATAAAGTAATAAAATCTGATCGTACCTGGACTAACTAATATCACAATAAAAGGCAAGTGCACCTATCGAATAGTAGTATAGTTAGTGGCAAGACCGAAATATCGAATCCAAGGAACTATGAGTACTAGTAATGACTTTCTTTCTATTATCTAGCCTAAGAATAAAAAGGGGTTTTGTTTCTAAATTAACTAATCTAAACTAAACTGAAAAGAAACGGCAATGAGTAAAGAGAGAGATTGCTTTTGGGAAAACTGATTGATCAAGACAATACCTAAGGAAGAATCCATCTAGACTTCACTTGTTATCTAACTCTGAACCAGATGATTTCTTCATTTGATTTGCTCCGTAGAGATCCCTAAATTATGTTAATACCTCCGTCGAGGATAAGAACAACTAATCCTAGGCTGATTAACTAAAATCTCTTTCTAGTTAAAACCCCTAGTCTTGTATTAACTCAATCTATGGCTCCCCATATTAGATTTGACTCTAATCCGGCAGATATTCGTTGTCCTATGTCTAAGATTGCGATCAACTCTGCTTAATTGTGTCGGATCTACTCCTATGCAGGAACTTTTGCTCCTCCACATAGGCACATTCGACTTAAATCAATATCCTAGAAATATCAATTTAAGAGTTAAAAACACAATTAAGAACAAATCAAATATTTATCACACAACTCAGATAACAATAACAAGATCAGTCTTAGGTTTCATCCCCCTTAGATATTTGGGGTTTTAGTTCATAATTATAAAAGAAAACATCTCAGAAGAAATAAAATAACAAAACATAAGAAAACCCAAAACTCTTGAAAGGATTGAAGGGAGATCCTCTATCTTGATGTAGATCCTGGCTTCTGAGATGGATTAATGGCTTCCCTTCGAGTAATTCCCTGTCTTTAACTCCCCGTCTTAGCAAGAAAATAATGTTTCCTTGGCGGGAGAAAAGCACACCCTTGTAGTTGCCTCCTAGGGTCTTTATATAGAGTTCTGGAATGCATTTCTTAGCCCCTAAGTAGCCTTTTCCGAGTGAAATTGAACTTCCTCACGACAGGGACACGCCCGTGTGCCACGCCCATGTGCATCAACGACCAGGTCGTGCTCGAGCCTGTTAAAGTGGCACGGCCGTGTGGCAAACCTCCAGGCCGTGTTGATTACTAAATTGGGCCTAATTTGTCCGTTTTTGGCCCGTTCCTTGCCGTTTTCTCTTCCTTATACTCACCTAAGTATAAAACATGAAATAAAAGGATTAAGAGTACCAATTTCCACAAATTCAATGATAATTCATCCAGAATTTAGGCTAAGTATGAGGTAAAAATATGTATAATTTATGGTTTATCAAATACCCCCACACTTAAGCCTTTGTTTGTCCTCAAGAAAAATCTCAACTCACAATTAAGAATCATTCTTCTCAACTTATAATCCTTATCACAAATGTTTCAAACTAATCCACAAGTAATCATACAATGAAAATTCAACCAGAAGAACATTAAAGTTTCAAACATTCTAAGTTTAAGAATTTTATCACAAAAACATAGGTTTTCTCCTTTCTCGTAAGTAATTAACTCTTAATCAAAATCAACAAGAGTTCACATCCTCACTAAAGATTCACTCTATTCACTCAAAGTGTTTAGGGTTCAAAAATTAAGTATTCTTTAGTCAACCTGAAAAGTTATTGCCATAAGCTTGCAGGAAAATCAAATCTCCACCACTATAGATTGATATGACACATCAATCAAAAGGTCTTTCAATGGTTGTAATGGGGCTTTGGTTAGGGGTGTTGTTACAAGCTGAAAAAGAGGGTTAGAATCGAGATTAAATTGAAAAATCATCTAGCTAGAAAAATCTCTATCACTAGAACATATTCCTAGAGCTAAGCCTTATGATGACATCGTTCTGGATTTGGAAGCTTATAATAGAAATATGCAAAAATATTAAACTATAACTGAAATATGAATTACAACTGAATTAGCTGTATATACACTTTTTTTTAAGAATAATAAATCAATTATTTAATTTGAATATTTATAAACTTTACAAACTGAAAAAGAGAACAAAGCTAGATAATAATTCAACTTAAATCTTGACAAAAATAGGGATCAAAATAATTGAATGTAATTCAACAAAAACGGGTTATAGGTTAATATTAGAGGTAACTCAAAGAATGAGTTGTTAGGCTCAATGGGGTTCACTAGGGGTTAGTTTATGGAGGTAGGCTTTTATGGAATAAGTGGGTTAAACCTAAGTGCCTTTATCATTTCAGTATATCAAATCAATGATATGGTCTCAACATATATAGTCGAAGCAAGTTCTAGAATAACAAATCAGTATTGACTCACTCAAAGCAACAATAAAAGTGAGCACGAAAGGATGTATGCTCAAAAGGCTCAAAAATCTCACCAGAATTATGGCTTTTGATGTCAATCCTACGAATTTCAAATCTCAAGATAATACTTAAAATTAGGGAAAATAACCTAGAAAAAATTAAATTCTCAAAAATTTTAACTTATCACGCTTGATTCCCTAATGTTTTAAAGTTTGAATAATCAAAGCATAAGTACCTATGTCTTAATTCTCAACATATCAATAAAAATCATAAATCAATCAGAATTAATTCCTAATAGGAGATTGAGACTAATACAGAGAGTGAAAGTGATAATTCGAAATTTGAGAACAATGCAAAAAGTTAGTTGCAAATATTTTCAGGGGTTTAAAGAGAATGTAAAGAATGAAAGTGAGTTCCCCCCCACACTTAAGATGTACATTGTCCTCAATGTATAAAGATACATTAGTAGCAATAGAAGCATAAATTCATAAGATAGGGAGAGAGGTAAAACTCTCTAAATTGGATGAATTCTGTGAGGTGGAGGTGGTTGTAGAGTGTTTGGGACAAAGGAAGGGTGGAGGTGAATACTCCGGTGGTGGTAGCGGTTGTTTGTCCATAGCTGCTATGCCGAAAGGGTATGTTTGTCGGTATTAGGTGGCTAAGTTTGTCGGTATTAGGTGGCTAAGGTTCCCATTAGATTTTAGATTTGAGCTGTAGAGCTCCTTTGAAACTGTGAAAGCATTTATCAGTTTTAGGGAATTTAGATTAACAAAATGTGTTTGTTAGGGAATAACCAATATGAAATAATTGAAATAAAATAAACTATGTTCTGAAAATACTAAAATTCAAATAATGAAAAAGATAAGATAAAAGAAAAATGGAAAATAAAAATGAAAATAAAGGAGAAGAAAAGAGGACTCAGAAGTCCTGATCCTCATATGGTTCATAAGGTGGGGGCAGTGGTACGAGATGGAGTTGCTGGCAAATCTAAGCTAATGTTGCATCAATATGGTCAAATCGTTGAAAGCATTGATGTTGGAATTGGGCAAACTGCTCAGAAGTGACGTAGCCTGAAGCTACCGCATGAATTGGGCGGCGAGTGGGTGGTGGCTCGGTCGATGGCTCCTTCTGTGGTGGGACATCATCAGTAATGTCCTCAGGGTCTTCCTGCTCATCATCCTGGAATAGACGGTATTGTGAAGGATCGGTCCTAGGTCGACATTGAATCATCCTCATGTGCAACATAGTTTGGATGCCCTGTGGGGACATCTGGCCAACGAGGGTGCAAGAGGATGTTTGGGCCGTAGTGTTAAGTAGGCCGAGATCACGCCCCTATAGTGTCGCTCCGTCTGGTGTTGGATGGCATGGGCGATGAAGTATGCAAGATCGAGTACATACCCATGCAACATGCTCCACAAGAAATAGGCGTCGCGTGTATTGATGATGCTGGTGCTTTCTCGCCTACCCGTCAGTGTGTGTGCGAATATGGGGCGAAAGCTATCGCCCTTGAGCGACTGGGGTCATATGTGGCGGAGGTTGGGACCAGGGCTTGCCAACATTTTGAAGGTGAGAAGTGGATGTGTCGATGGAGCTCAAAAAGGTTCTCCTCCTCTAAAAACTGTGCGGTGTAAAGGCCTAGTGCTGTTCCAAATTCTGGTACACTGAGTTGCCGGACTAGGCTTCCTAAGCAAAATTGGATTGTCCTTGGATCGTCGTGTTGGTTCATCACCATCTGGAGATGGAATGTGGAGCAAAACTCGAGGGTGAGCTCGAGGTGGGTGGGCTCCACGATTTGAAAGAACTGGTCCTATGGGTCCGTTGTTAATAAGGCCTGGACCTCGTCAGCTAGCTGGACCTGTTCTAGTGCGGTCTAGTCGATGCACTTTCTGACTCCGGGTGGTCTTATCCTCAAAATTTGAAATAGTTCTTCTTGGGAACCTTGCGAAAATTGGAGGAAAGGATGGAGAACTTCAGCTGTGGGTCTAGCGGAGGAACCGCCGAGTCATTTGCGTTTTTTGGAGGTAGGGATGGCAGCTTTCTTCCCTCTCGAAGATAACATGATTCCTAAAAATAAAACAAAACGGAAAAAGATATGCATTAGTCCTAAAAGAAAAAAATGAATATATAGATAGGGATATTCATAAGTTCGTATTTACAACTTAAACTAACCAAGATTTCTAAATAAGTCATGCAAGCATAGGATCATTTTATTAAAAAAATGGGTATCAATATATAGAAAATTCAAATTTCTCAAGATAGTGATAAGTGGTAGCCAGAAGACGTTCCTAAATGGCATAATGAGTATTCTAGATTAATCATGCTAAATGAATGAATTTCTATCAATAATAATGCAAATAACTAAATCAATGAGATTATTAACAGATAAATAGATAAAAAATATTAAAAATTAAAATAAAAAGTAAGAAAAGGGAACCGAATAAGTGGTTATGGGGACAGAGCACGGTTGTGGCGAGGGTTGCACAGGCGTGGTGGCGTGGTTAAGGTCGGCGGTGGCGCTAGGTAGGGCTGGTATGAACGGTGGTGGGAGACTTGTTTTAGGGTTTTTGATGAAGAAGAAGATGAATAGTGGGGGTTTATATAGGATTTTGGGTCACACGGGCATGGCACACACCCGTGTGGTTTGAAATTTGGGGATTTTGGCGCACCAAATTCGTGTCACACGCCCGTGTTCCTAGGATGTGTTGGGGCACACGGCCGTGTCGCATGGCCGTGTACTTCGATGTTCACTTCTCCCACAGCCGCGTCGGAGGTCACACGCCCGTGTTTGAAATGGCAGGCTTGACCACGGTCTTGAGGCACGAGCGTGTCGCACGCCCATGTTGAATTAACAGGTTTGGCCATGGCCACATCGCACGGCTGTGGCAAGTTGTCGAAGCCCGTGTGTAGAGAGATCTTACCCTACTCATACACGGCCATATCACACGGCCGTGTCTTTGCTTGTGGTGTCTACACGGCCTTAGGCACGCCCATATAACACGGCCGTGTCTTTGCTTGTGGTGTCCACACGGCCTTAGGCACGCCCGTGGGTATGGCCGTGTGGCTCGAAAAACCTGCATTCAAAGGGTTAGTTAATGTATTAGAGAGCCTAAATAAACGCTTGTTTATAGTCTAAGCTTGACTTTTCTGAAGCTTGTTCGGTCATGGTGGCTTGAATAGTTGATATTCTTCTATCCTGCTTTCAATTTCATTATCAACGTAAGATTTGAGTCGAGTGTGATTTACCTTGAAATTGCCGAGTGACTCATGTTTTATCTCGACTGTACCATAGGGGAAGATTTTCATTACGTGAAGTAAGGTATGTCACTTGTATGTTCTTTTGAATTCAAGATTCGAGGATCGCCTTCCCCTAAGATTACCTTATCCCCTACCTTAATTTGATTCATTTTTACCTGAGGGTCGTCTTGGTGATGCTCTGGGTTGGGGTGGCATATTTTAGGTTTTTCTTGATAGTTCAGCCACTCATCTAGTTCCTCAATATGAAGCATTCGCTTTTCATGTACATCTTCCTTGGATGGACTTGTATGTGGTTGGGTTGCCTTTATATAGAATGTATCCTGCATAGAAGGTTGGGTGGTGCGATCAGTGTTTTTACAAGGACTCGTAACTATATTCTTATCATCAACAGTCTTAATCGAGTTTTGATCTTGTAAAGTAACTCTATCATCACCTACACATAGTGTAAGTTCACCTGTTCCTACATCAATTATTGTTCTAGCAGTTGCTAAAAAAGGACACCCTAGAATTAAGGGTACATTGCTATCCTCATCAATGTCTAAAACAAGAAAGTCAATTGAGAATATAAGTTTATCAATTTTGACAAGCACATCTTCAATTATTCCTTTTGGAAATCTAATGGTCTTATCAACCAATTGGATGCTCATCTTAGTTTGTTTAGGTTTTCCAAGACCTAGTTGTTTAAACAGTTTATAAGGTATTACATTAATACTAGCCCCTAAATCAGCTAAAGCATTTTTGACGTTTAAGCTACCAAGTAAACAAGGAATTGTAAAACTCCCTAGATCTTTCAGTTTGTTGGGCAGCTTATTCTATAGAATAGCTGAGCACACTGCATTTAGTTCCACATGGGATGTCTCATCTGGCTTCCGTTTATTCGTCAGTAGCTCTCTTAAAAACTTAACGATGTTTGGCATCTGCGACAAAACTTCAATAAATGGTAAGTTAATGTGTAATTTTTTTAAAAGTTTAAGGAATTTACTGAATTGCTCATCTGTGTGATCTTTCCTTAACGCATTTGGGTATGGGATACGAGGCTTATACTCTTTGACAATTGCATCTTTGGAACTTACCACATCCTTACCTTTACTTACCACAGCCTCCTTGCATAGCTCTGGGTTGGTTTTGGTTAACCCTTCCTCATCTATTGTATCCACGGCGTTAAGTTGCTCTTTAGGGTTAGTCTCAGTGTTGCTCGGTAACCTACCTTGCGGTCTTTAAGAAATTAGCTTGGCGAGCTGGCCTATTTGAGTTTCGAGTCCTTGAATGGATGCTTACTGCTTCTTCAGTGCTGTTTCAGTGTTTTGAAAATGGGTTTTTGACACGGTGATAAATTTTGTGAGCATCTCTTCAAGGTTTGACTTTTTCTCTTGTTGGAAAGGTGGTTGTTAAATCCCGGAGGAGGTGGTTGTCTTTGATTTCCTTATCCTCCCCATGAAAAATTGGGGTGGTTTCGCCAACCTGCATTGTAAGTGTTACTATAAGAGTTATTTTGAGATCTAGAATTATTAACCATATAGTTGGCTTGCTCGGTTTCCATGCCATGTCCATAGGAGGAGTAATCGGGATTGTACATGTTTCCTTGAATTGAGTCACACTGCATCACTGGGTGTACCTGCATAGAACCAACAAAGTTGTCAATCTTTTTATTAAGAAGTTCTACTTGATTAGAAAGCATAGTGACTGCATCAATATTAAAAACTCTTGCAGCTTTCTGTGGCTTTGTTCTCATGACTTGCCACTGATAGTTATTTAGTGACATCTCTTCTATAAACTCATAAGCTGCTTCGGGTGTTTTGTTGTTGATTGTTCCACCGGCGGCTACATCGATCATTTACCTTGTCGAAAGATTCAAACCGTTGTGGAAAGTTTGAACTTGTAGCTACAGAGGTAACCCATGGTGAGGGCACCTTCGCAATTGATCTTTGTATCTCTCCTAAGCATCGTAAAGTGTTTTTAAATCCATCTGCACAAAAGAAGAGATATCATTCCTCAATTTAGCCGTTTTAGCCGGTGGAAAATATTTGAGCAAAAACTTTCTGTAATTTTTTTCCATGTAGTGATAGACCCTCGTGGTAGAGAATTTAACCACAGTTTAGCTTTGTTTCTCAAGAAGAACGGGAATAGCCTAAGACGAATGGCATCATCAGAAATGCCATTTATTTTGAATGTATCGCATAATTCCAAAAAGTTGGCTAGATGCGAGTTAGGATCCTCATCCTGCAAACCATCAAACTGAACAAACTGCTGTATCATTTAAATAGTTTTAGGTTTCAGTTCAAAATTATTTGCAGCAATAGTAGGCCTAACAATGCTAGATTCAGTGCCTGCTAAATTAGGTTTAGCATAATCATACATAGTATGCAAAGCAGGATTTTGATCAATAGGATTTGCGGCTACTACAGGAGGTAGCTGATTATCCTGATTGGCTTCCATCTTTTTGGTATGTTCTGGCTCTTCTTCTTGTCCTTGTTCTGGGTATTACAAGCTTCTTCTTATCTCTCGGCGATTTCTGCGAACTGTAGCTTTTAAATCGTCGTAAAAAAGCAGTGGTCCTCTTGGGTTTCTTCTAGTCATAAACTAGAGATACCTGGAAGGAAAGAAAATTTCAGTAAATAAAAATAAAAGCAAAAATAAAAACTAAAAATAAATAAAAGTAATAATGGCTAAAGTAATAGAAATCGAGTGTTCCTAATATCTTAGTTTCCTGGCAACGGCGCCAAAAACTTGATCGTGATCTCGAGTGATGATGATAAAGTAATAAAATATGATCGTACCTGGACAAACTAATATCATGATAAAAGAAAAGTGCACCTATCGAATAGTAGTATAGTTAGTGGCAAGACTGGTGTAACAGCCCATTTTAGACCCTAATCGGAATGAATGGTTTCGAGACCACTTAATCAAGTCGCAATATTGTTTTTATTTCTTTAATATGTTTTACAGCATGATAGATTCATTGTGTGAAAATTTCATATAGAAATTTTATCGTTTAAATAGTTAATTTGATAAAAAGGATTAAAATGCATAAACCGATAAAGAGGAGTTCTATTTCATAAATGACTTATTTGATCATGGCTTTTAAAATGGGAGTCCTTAAATGGTTATTTTACCATTTTAAATGGTAGTGGACATTTATGTCCTTATGATATAATATTTATAAATGGTTTTATAAAGGTTAATATTGGTATTTGATTATTATATATTATAATAGTTAAAATAAAATAAAATTTCACCTTATTTTATTTGTTCTTCCACCGAATTCTCAAACAAAATTAAGGGTTTAAAAGCTTTCTTTCATTCGGCTAGCATTTTGCTCAATTAAGGTACGATTTTTGATCCGCTTTTAATGATTTTTACGTTTTTGAGATCGTTGCTTCGTATACTAGCCGACCCATACCTCAATTCCTGAAATTGGTTGTGTTTTTGAAAAATTCCATTGATGAATACATGTTATTTTGATGATAAATGGTGAATTATTTATGTTTATTTGGAAATATACAAGTTTTATAAAGTAATTTTTGATGAAAATGAGTTTTAAGGATTAAATTGAAAAATGTGGAATTTTTGTGATTGGATTTGTAATGAATGACATATATGTGCTTAAATGAAGTATATGAATATTCGGCTATGATGAATTGAGGGTCTTATAGTGTAATTTGCTACTTTGTGAATTTAGGACTAAAGTGTTAAAGTATGAAAAGTTAAGGGCTAATTTGAAAATAGGCCAAATACATGTTCTTGGATTAAATTGAATATGTTAGTGATTAAATAGCTAAATTTGCATTAATATAGATCAAGATAATCGAATCCCAAAACTTGATCGGGAAAAGAGAAAGGTAGACGAATAGACTCGAGATTCGACTAAACCGAGGTAAGTTCGTATAATTAGAATTGAATTTGAATATTTTTATAACTATTGCTTAATTGTCAAGTGGATGTATGAGATTATTGGATTGAATTGCATATTGGTTATACATATATGAAATGACATGGAAATGTTTAAAGATTACAAATACGATCTGAGTATTGAGTCCCGTTTGAACCGTAGAAAGTCGTAGGATACGAGTGACATGTCACTAGGGCTACAGGGTGGTTTGAGCTCCTGCATTTGTTACGGACTCACCACAGCTCATGAGCTATATGTTCATCCTTCGGGATTACATGTTCAGTCTTCGGACTTACCGTTCAGCCTACAGGCTTACCATTCATCCTTCGAGATCACATGTTCAGCCTTTGGGCTTACCGTTACAGGCTCGAAAGAGCATACATGATGCATTGACGGATTACAGGTTATATGTATATACACTGTGTGTGTATCACCCGAGTATCCCTCGATGTTCTTAAAGGTTCAACAGGCAATTATCGATACATGTTACATGATGATTAAAGAGTATATGAATTACAAGTTACATGAGTTACATGATTTATATGAACTATATGATATGAATTACATGAGTTGTACATCATAAGTAAATGATATATGTTGTGTTATGTGAATGATTCATTTGGAGAATGAATGATCACAAGATTTTGCAAGTACTAACTTGTGTATGATTGATGAGTAGGCAATATGAGTTTATGACTTGGTTTGACATTAATTATGTGCTTATCTCTCATGTTTGGTAAGTTTAATTCTACGTTATACGGGCTTACTAAGCTTTTAAAGCTTGCTCTATTTACTTTTCCCTTGTTTTATAAATTCAGAAGCTAGCTCGATTTTCGGACGAGTCGGAGACTTGCTATCACACTATCCATCAAGCTTTTGGTACTTTTGAATCTTTGTAAATGATAATGGTCATGGCATGTATAGGCTAGTTGTTAAGTGAAAGTATATGGCTATTTTGATGATGAATGTGTTATGTTTTGGTACCTATTCAAGCTATGAGATGTGGCTTGTTTTGTATGTGTTTAAATCATTTTGAATGTCTTATATGCTGTGTTCTTTATGGCAATGTTGTTGATGAATGATTTGGTACGAAATGATGCATATTTGGTGCATGTTAGATGATGAATAATGTTTGAATTGGTTAGCTAAGAAATGGTTCATTATATGTTTTGAAATGGTTGTTTTGGTTGCCAAATTGTCTATAAACTGGTATAGCTATGAGATGCTTGTAAGGATGACCCATTTGGGTGGCAAAATGGCTTAAACCAAGCCTACATTGTGCCACACGGTCTGAGCACACGGGCATGTGACTCAACTGTGTAAACCCTGCACTTAATAGATTTTAGGTAGTCTTGCACACGGTCTAGACACACGGGCGTTTCTGGTAGCCGTGTGGTTGTTGGCAGTGTTGCGCACGGGCTGGACACACGGGCGTGTCTGGTCGTTGTGTGGGGTTGGTCAGTTTCAACCACGGGCTGAGTGTGTGAGGCGTGTCTTGTAGGGCACGACCGTGTTGGTGTATACGGGCTAGGGACACGGCCGTGTGTCCCTATCTTGAAAATTTTCTCAAATGTTCTCCCTATCTTTCACATGTTTTCAATCTAATCCGAAATGAATGTGTGTATGGTTATATGAGCTTTAAAGCATGATTGGATATATGATTATAGAATTATATTGTGCTTTGAAAAGTTCAAAATTTTTACTGATCTGATCTGAGATACAAGTCCGGTAATGCCCCTTACCTATTCCGGTGACTGTTACAGGATAGGGGTGTTACAACCGGAATATTGAATCTAAGGAACTATGAGTACTAGTAATGACTTTCTTTCTATTATCTAGCCGAAGAATAAAAAGGGGTTTTGTTTCTAAATTAACTAATCTAAACTAAACTGAAAAGAAACGGCAAGGAGTAAAGAGAGAGATTGCTTTTGGGAAAACTGATTGATTAAGATAATACCTAAGGAAAAATCCACCTAGACTTCACTTGTTATCTAACTCTAAACCAGATGATTTCTTCATTTGATTTGATCCGTAGAGATCCCTAAATTGTATAAATACCTTCGTCGAGGATAAGAACAACTAATCCTAGGTTGATTAACTGAAATCTCTTTCTAGTTAAAATCCTTAGTCTTGCATTAACTCAATCTATGGCTCTCCATATTAGATTTGACTCTAATCCGGCAGATATTTCGTCATCCTATGTCTAGGATTGCGATCAACTCCGCTTAATTGTATTAGATCTACTCCTATGCAGGGATTTTTGCTCCTCCATATAGGCACATTCGACTTACATCAATATCCTGGAAATATCAATTTAAGAGTTAAAAACACAATTAAGAACAAATCAAATATTTATCACACAGGTCAGATAACAATAACAAGATCTGTCTTAGGTTTTATCCCCTTTAGATATTTGGGGTTTTAGTTCATAATTATAAAAGAAAACATCTCAGAAGAAATAAAATAACAAAATATAAGAAAACCCAAAACTCCTAAAAGGATTGAAGGGAGATCCTCTGTCTTGATGTAGATCCTAGCTTCTGAGATGGATTAATCGACTTCCCTTCGAGTAATTCCCTGTCTTTAACACCCCGTCTTGGCAGGAAAATAATGTCTCCTTAGCGGGAGAAAAGCACACCCTTGTAGTTGCCTCCTATGGTCTTTATATAGAGTTTTGGAATGCCTTTCTTAGCCCCTAAGTAGCCTTTTTCGAGTGAAATTGAGCTTCCTCACGACAGGGACACGCCTGTGTGCCACGCCCGTGTGGATCGACTACTAGGCCATGCTCGAGCCTATTAAAGTGGCACAGCCGTGTGGCACGATCGTGTGGCAAACCTCTAGGCCGTGTTGATTACCGAATCGGGCCTAATTTGCCCGTTTTTGGCCCGTTCCTTGCTCTTTTCTCTTCCTTACACTCACTTAAGTATAAAACATGAAATAAAAGGATTAGGAGCATCAATTTCCACAAATTCAATGATAATTCATATAGGATTTAGGCTAAGTATGAGGTAAAAATATGTATAATTTATGGTTTATCACTTACTACGTGTGATCATTTTTGTGGTGGTAAGTTGTTGGTCGCTGATCGATTTAGTTTTTGTTAACTCGATTTTGGTTGCTAAAAGGTGTTGGATATTTTAATTTTAGGTGTTGGTGGTCTCGGGAGTGTTTTCGCACCAAAATCATACCAGGTGTGTTCTCAAAATGCAAAAAATAAAGTTTTAGCAAAAGTTGAAACTGCTTACTGTCGACATCACACGGCGTGTGGCCGATCGTGTGGGAGGCCATGTGCAAGACATGGTTGTGTGTTTGACGAAGCATGGCCATGCGCAAGACACAGTCGTGTGATGGTGTGGGTGTGGCCTTGTGGGCCACATGGGCTAGGCTGAGTTGGGTGTGTGGGCTACACAGGTATGTCACACGAGTGTGTGAGTTTTGGGCAGGCCGTGTGGGCCACACGAGCAAGGCCAATATAAGCATGTGGGCCATTCATGTGTGTAGGCCCACATGGGAAAGCCACACGGACACGTGGGCCTATAATTCTTAAATTTTTCCTGGGGTCACACGGGTTGTTCCGATCGACTGTGGGCCTACCGTAGGGCTGGTAAGGGCTAACTAAACCCTAGATTATTGTGATCTGGTATTTTGATAGTATGCTCTGAGTAGGACACTATTATGCATGTCTGACCTTTCTGTTATATGTATGTCTGTTATTTGTATATAAGCATGTTGAGCATGTCTAATATGTAATTTCTGTATTTGATTTCTATAACTGTTTTGGGGTGGGATTTGTATATGTGGAGGAAGTGTTTTGTATGGCGTTCATCGCCTAAATTCTGGCAGCATGGCTGCATATTATCTATTATGTATCGTAATGACACGATATGGTGTGTAAGGATGGGTGGATGTTTTTAACCCCACATGGTATGTTGGGATGGACGGAGTTGGTGTGTAAAGGATGGGGTTAGGATTTTGTATATCTATTCTGCTTATCTGTATCTGTTATCTGTACCTGAATGGACATAATTTCGTATTTGCATCCAATTGAGCATGATATTTCTGAATGTTTTACCTGTCTATTTCTGTAGGGTTATACACTGAGTTTACAAAAACTCACATCTGTTGTCTGTTCTGTATAAGTATATTTTGGTTTGTTTGCTTGTTTACTTGCATGGTTTAAGAAAACGTTTATATAATCGATGGTTTTTCTTAAACAAAAAGGTTTTTCTAAAAATATGATTTGGATTTTCAAAATATAACGATTTTATTAGACTTTCGCTGTGAAATATGTTTTGGCAAACCAATTAATTAACATTTTTGACAAAAGGGTATAAAAGAATATGAGTTAATAAGCTGAGATGATTTAATGAAACGACTCCATTTTCAAAACCCAATCTTTTTCACATCTCTGGATTCGGCCATAACATTTAGGCCTGGTTTGGGGTGTTACATTTAGTGGTATCAGAGTCAGCTTGCAAAACTCAAGTTGTGAAATTTTGGGTTCTAAAATTATGTTTAAAAAAGAACTTATTTTTAAATAATTTGTATAATATTGAGAAAGTATGTGGTACACTGAGTCTTCGGCGTCGATCCTATAAGTACTTCTGAACTTTGATAGAATATGCTGAAACACTGTAGTTAGTACTTTCTGAAAACTATACTGAGCTAGATAAAACTGAAATATCTGAAACACTTCTGAATTACTAATAATTTATGCATAAAATATCTGTAAACACTGAAATTGATGCATAAAACTTTATAATGTAGATAAAATTTGAAATACACAATGAGTGCACGTGGAACTTGCAGACGTGGTATTCGCAGTTGTGGTAGAGGCTGTAGTAGGGCTCGAACTTAGTCTTCCTCTCTGGGTAGTATGCCAAACCTAGATAGGAGTGAGACGTCGGTTTCACCTGCTACTGAGACTGGGTCTCAAAGTCGTTCGGCTAGGGATGACGCGCTATCCCAAGCCATGTTGAGGGTGTTGGAGAAGGTCGCTGGACCCCATCATGGATCTGTGGCTGTGGGTCGGTAACTGAGCGACTCCTGTCCAATGGTGCTGAACTGTTTAAGGGTGTCACTAAAGTCGCCCCTACTATGGCTGAGTATTGGTTGGAGGCCACTGAGAAGATTATGATGATATAGACTTTACCTCCAAGCAGAAACTTAAGAGTGCAATCTCATTACTGCGTGACGAGACATATCAATGAGGGTTGTCGGTTGAGGAGGGTACTCAGCCTGATCGTCTGAACTGAGATTTCTTCAAGACTGTCTTATAAGGAAAGTATGTGGGCATGAGCTATGTAGATGCTTGTAGGCATGAGTTCATAAATCTCACACAAGGTAATAGATCCGTGGCCGAGTATAAGGCCGAGTTTCTAAGGTTGAGCCGCTATGCTCGAGGCATGATGGTGTTTGAGTATGAGAAGTGCGTTCGCTTTGAGGATGGTCTGAGAGATAACTTGAGGGTACTAATTGCTCCGTAGAGGGAGCGAGAGTTTGCGGTTCTGGTTGATAAGGCAAAGATTGCTGAGAAGATTAAGCGCGTGGGAGTTCCTGTTGCTCCTACTGGGATTCAGCCTTGTGGGGATTGTGGTAGGTGCTATCCGGGCGAGTATTAGAGGAGGATAGGGGCTTGTCTACGACGTGGATCATTAGAGCACCATATTAAGGAGTGTCTATAGTGGGCTGATCAGATGCAAACTTTAGGACCGGGTTCTATACAGCCTCGGAGGGCGGTTCAGCAGCCACCTAGGGGCCATGGATCGGCTAGGGGTGATAATGGTATGGGTCGTAGATGTAACACCCCTAACCCGTATCCGTCGCCGGACTAGGGTTAGAAGCATTACCGAACAATTTAGAACTTTTTAGAAATTTCACAATCATCAACATCATATCATAATCATACATCATCAATGAGTCCCTTATGAAGGTCTCTAGGACCTTAAACTTGCATTAGAAGAAGGTCTGGACTAAACCGAACACTTAAAAAATTTTTCAAAGCTGTAGAGGTCACACGCCCATTAGTCCCGCCGTGTGCCTCACACGGCCACTAGACACGCCCGTGTGTCTAAGCTGTGGCAAAACAGGGCATACATTCTGACTTGCACACACGGTTACATGACACGCCCATGTGCCAGGCCGTGTAAAAATTAGGGAGGCTATTGACTTGGCCACACGACAAACCACATGCCTGTGTGCCACCCACGGTCACTAGACACGCCCGTGTGTCTAGGCCGTGTCAAACCTGTAAGGTATACTGACCTAATTCAAAAGGGTACCCCAAGGGACACACGGCCGTGTACTATGATCGTGTGTCACACACGGCAGAAACACATACCCGTGTCTCTACCCATGTGGACAAAAATAGGTCATTTGAAAGGCCACCTTTGCCACCCATTTTGGGACATTCCTACAAGCCAAAACCAACACATTCTAACCCAACATTTCTTAGCCAAAACACAACCAAATTGTACATAATTCATACCATATAATCCTTATCCAAGATCATGCTTAATAACCATACTAATCAATCAAAACATAAGCCAATTTCATAACAAAACACATGATTCATAACTCATCAATTACCACATTCCATCTCATATCAAAGTTTACCAAATTCATGACATTTTCATACCAAAATAACCATTTCTCATTATGCCATATAGGCACCATAAAACATTCCAAAAAGCATCACATTTTATAAGCCAAATTCAAACAAAAACACAACCATTAGCTAGCCATATCTCATGGCATAACTTATATACATATCAAAACATATTCAAACTTTCTCATTTATACTTTCAAAATGTACCAAAACAAAGTTTGATAGTGTGGTGATGATCCTCGATGATCCCTGAGCTTCCGATAGCTTCGATATCTATAAAATAATACAAACATACACAAATAAGCTACAAAGAGCTTAGTAAGCCAAATACAAATAAATTTAACTATTGAAACATATTAAATTCAATTCATTTTCACAAGAATCATAACCATTCTTTATAAGTCCTTCATGAACCATTTTATACCCAATTTTCTTCATGTACCACATATTTCCAATTCAGAAGTACATATGGCCTAAGCCATTTATATGAACTTGTATATATTACATACCTTCGCAATCACATTTACATATCATTCGTTCTCAAAGATATAGTACGATTCAAACGTACCTGAAGCATTTATACATTTCATTCTCAATCACTTCTCAGAATTTCTCACTGAACTATTCGAAACCAACACGGTTACTCGTAATTCTCGTACAATTCCAACGTCCTAGACGTGGTCTTACATGTAACTAAATATCGATGCCACTGTCCCAGACAGGGTCTTACACGAATCATATATGATGCCAGTGTCCCAGACATGATCTTACACGTAATCTCAAATTGATGCCTGTGTCCCAGACACGGTCTTACATGATATCTCTGATCGATGCCAACATCCTAGACGTGGTCTTATACGAATTTATAACTTACAATCCTTTGGTGCGTACAGAGCTTTTTTGAAGATTATTGATGTATCGAAATTATATCAGATTTCATTCAATTGGCTCTCATGGCCATTTCATAGAATTTATATACATAATAAAATATATTTAAATCAATAATACAATTATTTGTATATTGACTTACCTCGTACAGATTCAGACGGACGAAATGATTACTTGACCACTTTAGATTTTCCCCGTTCTAAGTCTGTTTTCCTTTGATTATGATCTAAATCAATTCAAATTCAGCCATTCAATCATTCATCTCATTCAAATCAATCCATGAACACATATTTATGGAAATTTTCAAATTAACCCTCACATTTTCACACTTTGACAATTTAGTCCATTTTTCACAAAATCATAAATATGCATAATTTCATCACAAAATAGCCTAACAAAATTTTTATGGCTTTCATCTAAGCCCATAAATCACATTTATTCTACAAATTAGTCCTCCAAAATATATTTTTCACAATTTAGTCCAAATGGCTCAATTTCATCAAAAATTCAAAGACAAAGCATGTTTATCAAACACATATCTTTCATAATTCATGAAAAATCATCACAAAGCTTCTAATTTCATCAATGGCACATTTCATAATCTTCATCAAAAATAGAAATTGAGACATGGGCTTGATAGTATGCTAAGCAACGATCACAAAAATATAAAAATCATCAAAAATCAAAGTCAAAACATACCTTAATTTTGATTATCAATGGTCGAACCCTAGGATAGATTTCTTCTTTTCTTTTCTTTTGATTTTCGACTAAAACAAGTGATAATGGACACATTTTATGAATTTTGTTTTATTAATTCATGATAAATAATCCTTTTACCTATTTGTCCTTCATTAATAAACATATTAAACATGAAAAACAAGGCTATTAATGTCCACCATCATTTCATTTGGTCTAATTACCAATTAAAGCCTTTCTATTTAAAAGCCAAAGCCAATTAAGTACTTTAACAAATAAAATATAATTTTTACCTTTTATGCAATTTAATCTTTTTTTTTCAAATTAAAAACACAATCGGAAAAATTAAATCACAAAAATTTCACGGACATCAATTCACATACCATAAGCATGGAAAATAATATTAAAATATTTTTTAAACTTGGATATGTGGTCCTGAAACCACTATTTCGACTAGGGTTTAAATTGGGCTATTACAGTAGACAAAGAGTACTAGGTAGAGGTGCTAGTCAAACTGAGGCGAGGCAGTTTATGTTACTTTATGTTGCTTGGTGTCGAGAGGATAGAGATGCTCCTAATGTTATCACCAGTACGTTCTTTATTTTTGGTGTACCTTATATTGCCTTGATAGACATAGGTTCTACACACTTCTATGTAGCCAATACTATTTTTGAAAACCTGGGGATTTCTGTTGAGAGCACTTCTAGTGAGATTATTGTACTGAGTCCGTTGGGGCGGTATGTCTGGGTTAGTAAACTCTATAGGGATGTTCTGTTAAAGGTTCAATGGGTTATATTTTTGGAAAATCTAATGGAGCTTTTGTTTGGGGAGTTCGGTTTGATTTTAGGTATGGATTGGTTGGTTAAGCACCGAGCTAGTTTGCATTGTAAGACTAAAACAGTCATCCTAAAACTGAGGATGATTAGGAGGTGGTTGTGATCAGTGAGCGTCAAGATTATCTGTCCAACGTGATCTCCGCCTTTGTGGCTGAGAAATTGGTTTAGAAAGGGTGTAATGCGTATTTGGCTTATGTTAGTGTTTCTTTTTTAGGGACTCTTCTATTAGGGATATCAGAACAGTGAGAGATTTTCTAGGTGTCTTTCCTAAGAAGTTCCTAGGTTTACCTCTGAATTGCGAAGTTGAGTTCAGCATTGAGCTTCTATCGGGTACAGCTCCGATGTCTATCGCTCCATACCTTATGGCATTGAAGGAGCTTACAGAGCTTAAGGCTCAACTTCAAGAGCTTCTAGATCGTGATTTCATCTGTCCTAGTGTGTCTCCGTGAGGGGCACCGGTTCTATTTGTTAAAAAGAAGGATGGAACCATAAGGATGTGCATCGATTATCAGCAGTTGAATAAACTGCCTATAAAGAACAAGTATCCACTTCTAAGGATTGATGTTTTGTTTGATCAGGTCTGAGGGGCTTCTATGTTTTCAAAAATAGATTTCTGTTCTGGGTACCATCAGCTTAGAGTTAAAGAAGCTAATGTTCATAAGACTGCACTTAGGACTCGTTATGGGTACTATGAGTTCCTAGTTATGCCTTTTGGTTTGACAAATGCTCCGGTATCATTCATGGATTTGATGAACCGAGTCTTTCAGCCATATCTAGATCAGTTCTTTGTGGTCTTCATCAATAATATTCTGGTTTACTCTAAGATCAAGGATGAACATGATGAGCATCTTAGAGTAGTGCTTCAAATTCTCCGGGAAAAATAGCTCTATGCTAAGTTGAGCAATTATGAGTTCTAGTTACGAGAGGTAACTTTTCTAGGGCACGTGGTTTCTACTGAGGGGGTTCAAATTGATCTAAGGAAAGTTGAAGCTGTGCTGGATTGGAAACAGCTTAAGAATATATCTGAGATCCGTATTTTTCTGGGTTTGGTGGGATATTATTGGTAGTTTGTAGAGGGGTTCTCCCTGATTGCAGCTCTATTGACTAAACTTTTGTGTAAGGGTGTTCCTTTTGTCTGGACTGATACGCAACAATCAAGCTTTGAGAAGCTCAAGTCCGTTTTGACTCAGGCTCCTCTTTTGATACAACTTGAATCTGGGAAAGAATTTGTGGTATACAGTGATGAGTCACACATCGATTTGGGATGTGTATTGATGCAAGATGGAAAGGTACACATAAAGGGAATTTATCCGACGCATGATCTCAAGTTGGCTATTGTGGTTTTTGTGTTGAAAATCTGGAGGCACTATCTTTATTGGTGAGAGGTGTATCGTTTACACCGATCACAAGAGCCTCAATTATCTCCTTACTCAGAAGGAGTTGAATCTTAGGCAGCGTCGCTGGATTGAGCTGTTAAAGGATTATGATTGCTCGATAGAGTATCATCCTAGTAAGGCCAATGTGGTGGTCGACGCTCTAAGTCGTAGAGCGATAACTGATTTGAGAGCGATGTTCACTTGACTTAGTCTGTTTGAGGATGGGAGTCTATTAGCTGAATTGCAAGTTGAGCCGACTTGGATTGATAAATTTCGAGGTAAGCAGTTAGGGATGAGTCTCTAAGTTTGCGATATCATTAGATTGAGAGTGGTAGTACTTCAGACTTTGGGCTGAATAATGATGGTGTTTTGTGTTTCTGAGGTCGGATTTGTGTATCAAATGATTCTGATTTGAGGCAATCGATTTTGAGGGAGGCATATAGTAGCCATTATGCTATGCATCTAGGTGGTAATAACATGTATCGCGATCTTTGTGAGCTGTATTGGTGGCCGGGTTTGAAGCGTGAGGTTACAAATTTTGTTGCTCGTTGTCTGATGTGCCAATAAGGTAAGGCTGAGCACCAGTTACCTTTGGGTTTATTACAACCTGTTAAGATTCCCTTATGGAAATGGAAACGAGTAGCTATAGACTTCATTAGTGGGTTACCCTTGACACCCACTAAAAAAGATTCTGTTTGGGTCATCGTAGATCGATTGACCAAGTCCACTCATTTTATTCCTGTAATGACTAAAAATTCACAGGCATCGAAAAAGTACATTATCGATCCTTTATTTTAGTGAAACGGGTTCGTAAATATTTATTAGAAATATTTATGAGACTAGTTGTGTGTTTAATCAGGTGAATTTAGTTTAATTAAAAGTAATTAGTAAAAAAGACTAAATTAAATAAAGAGAAAAAGTTTAATTATAGATTAAAAGAAAATAAAAAAGGCAAAATAGGCAATTCCACCTATTTAATGGAATGAGGCGGCATACTGTAAGATTTTTGTTACATTTTAATTATATAAATATATTATTAGACATAAATTATATTATATTAATTTATGATCATTATATTATGATAATATTATATTAAAAATAATATTATATTATAATATTATATTACAAATTAAAGGATTAAATTATAAAGTAAGTTTTAAGTTTTGCATAGTAGGGACTAAATTGAAAGAAATTTTAAATTAGGGTTTTATGATAAAAATTAGATAGTTAAATTTTAGTTTGGTTGGAAATTGAGTAGAAATAAAGGATGAATTGAGATAAAAATATAGATGAATTTAGTTAGGACTAAATTGAAATTAAGGTAGAAATTGAATAGAAATTCAAGTATTTAATGTAAATTAGTGTTGTATTAATGAGTGTAAATTATTTTAATTTTCGTAGCTAACAAAGAACCAAAAGCATCGGCTCAAAAGGGAAAGGAAAAGATCACCGAGGAGTAAATCGAGAATTTCAGGTTTGTATTACTATAATTCAAATTATTTATTATTAAATATTGAATTTTAATTTATTTATGTGGTAAGTAAAATATGAGATAAGTATTATTATTGAGTTGAATGGAAATTGAATTGTATATTGGATTGAAAGTGAATTTGAAAAGAAAGTGAATTTGAATTGAATTGTGATTGAATTGAAAAGTGAAATTGAAGTTGAAAAGTGAGTTTGAATTGAGAATTGAATACCCTATTAACTAGTCGGGCTGAGTCGGATATAGTTGGCATGCCATAAGATTTGAAGAGTTCAGGGATTCTTCAACCTCGAGTTAATGAGATACTAGGTGTCATTGTATTACTTCGGATAGATTCGATGAGGTACTGGGTACCAACTTACTTCAGCTTGGCCAATGAGATACTAGGTGTCAATTATTGCTTTGAAATATCTGATGAGGCACTGGGTGCCATTCTGGAGTGTTTGGTTTGATCCGTGTATCCACCAAGGTCTGAGTCTTGTTAATAGGGGTAAATAAATGAAATGATAAATCGAATGAATTTGTTTGGTTGAGCTATTGGAAAGAAATAAGAAAGTTGAATGTGAAATGAAATGTGAATTGCAATTGAGATTGAGATTGAGATTGAAAGCATGAACTAAATGTTTATGAAGTGATTGAAATTCAAATTGATGATATGTGAAATCAACTGATAAATAGCTAAATTGATTTGTTACTGTTAACAAATGAAAGTTAAGAAAGAATTAGCACTTAAGAAATTAAATTATTACATGTTTGATATCTATATTTTATTATTGTTATTATAATTTGAATTATGGTAATACCATTGAGTATATCCATACTCAGCGTATGGTTGTTTCTGTGCGTAGGTCAGTAGAAGTAAAGTGTTCCGGTTCAACATCCAGGGCAATCCCGACCTTAAAGAAATTTGGTGACGTATCTCTCTTTTTGATAAATGTGGCATGTACCTAGGTTAGAAGTATGAGTCAAGATAGTTATAGTTTGGTGTAAATGATATAAAATGATGGCTTGGATACTTGGTTTAATGAAATAGAAATAGAATTATCATGACATGTTTGGTATATTTCATAACAATTTGAAATAGAATGAATGGAGTTCATTAATTTAATTCAAATGATATATGAGAATGTTTATTTAGTAAATTACTAAGTTAATGTTTAAGGCATGTTTTAAGTGTATTTGAATATGAAAATTGTATGGATTGTGATATTGGTTTTGAATTGGTTTTGGTTTGAAATTGTAGGGAAGGTTAGATGTTTATAAATTGGGGTATATTGAGCTCACACACACAAAAAAAATTTACAAAAAATTTTCCGAGCTCCCGAATTGGTCTCAATTCACTTCTAACACGTATAATGGGCCTCGAGGGTCCATTACGAGGGCACTATGAATATTTTATAATATGTATCCTATTTATTTGTATGATGTTCGTAATTTGTCTAAAAGGTCCAGTAATACTCTGTAACCCTGTTCCGGCAACAAATTAGGGTTAAAGGTGTTACAATTTTGGTTCGAACAGACTATTCTCTGTAAAAGTTAGCGAAGATTTATATCTCTGAGATTGTAAGACTGCATGGGGTTCTTGTTTCGATAATATCTGATAGAGATTGTCGCTTCACTTCTTAGTTCTAGAAGAAATTTCACGAGGCTTTGGGTTCGAGATTGGACTTCAGTATTGCGTTCCATCCTCAAACCAATGGTTAATCTGAGACGGTGATTTAGATACTGGAGGATATGCTTCGGAGTTGTGTAATTGATTTTTGAGATAGTTGGAATGATTATTTGCCGCTAGCTGAGTTCTTCTACAATAACAGTTTCCAGTCTAGGATCCATATGACACTTTACGAGGCTTTGTATGGTCGTAAGTGTTGTGCTCTGCTATGTTGGACTGAGTTGGGTGATGTAACAGCCCGATTTAGGGCTTAGTTGGAATAGTGGTTGTGAGACCACAAATCTGAAGTAGAAAAATATGTTTTATGATTGTTTTAAGGCATATGATATGATTTCATGGTTATGTGAAAATTTCATGAAGAAATTTTATGATTAAGTGATCAATTTGTCTTTTAGGACTAAATTGCAAAAATTACAAAATATAATATTCTAGAAGTTTTAAGTATGAAATAGAATTAGAAAATTTATTAGAGGTCTTTATTTATCGATTAGACCATTATATCTCATGATGGACAAAAATGGACATAGAAGGGAAAAATCTCAAGGAAGGGCCATGGGGGCATTTTGGTCATTTAGTTAATAAATTAATAAAAAGGGAAAAGAAGTAAAAAATTGTGTTCATCTTCTTCCCCTTATGCCGAAATTATCAAGAAGCCATAGTTAGGGTTTCTTTCATCTTTAAGCTTGATAATCAAGAAACACAAAGTCCGGACCTAAACAGAGGAAAGAACAAGGTGGTGGACTAAATTGAACAACTATCTATATTTTGGTACCGAGGTAAGTTTGTGTGTAACAAATCAACATTATGTTATTATGTATTTAAATGCTTGATAATGCATGAAATGTATATTTTTCTTATAAAATTGATTAACGAGGTCTCGATGAAGAAATGATGAAGTCATGATATGTGGAAGTCCTGGTTGAACCTTAGGAATAGAAATGATACCCTTGTCATGACGATAGATTAATAAGGTCCCGTATAAGACTATATTTGGGATATGGCATCAACATCAAATTGAGATCCCGTGTAAGACCACGTCTAGGACCTAGCTTCGGTATGAAATCGTGAAAGACCATGTCTGGGACATGTCATCGATATACGATCTCGTGTAAGACCATACCTGAGATATAGCGTCGACATCGATATGAGATCTTCTATAAGTCCATATATAGGATATGGCATTGGCATTGACATGTGATCCCATGTAAAACCATAACTAGGATATGGCCTTGGCATCTTACCACGAGTATGACATTTTCTGAGTATACGTCGATATTCCAGGGGGTTCAACGGGGAAAAAAATTAAAGTTTATGTTAAAGATGAAAAATGCTAGAATTATGTGATGGAGTGATACATGTACATATGCAAAACTCACGAGAAATGAGGCTGGTATGCGATATGTGGTCAGTAAGAATGAGCATGAGTAAGCCATGTCAATGTTCACTTGAAAATTTTGTGTTAATTCATAATGTAATATGTGGATTTTATTACAATATTTTTATGTTGTTATCTATTACATGCAAACTTAGTAAGCTTTATGCTTACTCCTTTTCTTTTCCCTTTTCTTGTAGTATCGCCAAGCTAGCTTGAGGATCGAAGGACGTCGGAGTTCAATTCACACTATCAAGCTATTCTTTTGGGTATAGTAAAGTTTGATTATTTTGGGTATGGCATGTATAGGAACTTGGTCATTTTGTTATATGTCATATTGGTTAGCCAACGTGTTGGCTATTGATGTTACTTATTTCATTTTGTAAATGGCCATTGGAATTGGCCAATACCAGTTAAGTCATAATTATTCAATAATGATGAAATTCATGAAGTGCAAGCTTGCACAATTGAATGAGTAATATGTAAAGTCTATGCATGATGAACATAGTATGAAATTGAGGTGTGGATATTGTGATTGTGGATATTGGAGGTGCATTATTATTATGCTATGTGTTATTGGAAATGGTATAAGTGTGGTTGCTTTTCAGGGTAGCAAATGGCTTGGTAAATAGCCTTATATTTGTCCACACGAGTGTGTGTCTAGGCCATGTGTGACACACGGTCAACCCTAGTAGCGTGTTGATGGGCCGTGTGTCTTCTGCATTCAAATTTAGCAAAAATGAATGCTTAGTAGTATACACACGTGCAAAGACACAGCCGTGTGTCTCAGCTGTGTGAAGGACACGGCCTCAGGATATGGATGTGTGCCCATGTCGTGTGAAGTCTACACATTAATTGCGAGAATTAAATTCGCCACACGGCTTAGCACACGGGCGTGTGACTTGGCTGTGTGACTTGGCCATGTGACCCTAAAAGTTTGCTGACATCATAAATAGAATATCAAGGTTTTCACACACGGGATAAGACATGAGCGTGTCATGGCCGTATGAGGGACACGGGCCATAGACACGAGCATGTGTCAGGCAGTGTGAAAACCCCTGTAGGTTTAAAATGAAAAAAATATAATCCACACGGACTAGGGATATAGGGATGTGTGACCACATGGCCTGCCCACACGAGCGTGTTCCTTTCCACATGAGCGTGTGGCTCTGTTTTGAGTAAAATATTTTTAAAGTGTTCGAAAGCTTTCAATTCAATCACGAACCCCTCTATATGTATTTGCATGATTAAGTACGTTAAGTCCAAAAATGCCTCGTACTCAATTTTAGCATTGAATATGGGTAAGGGGTGTTACATTTAGTGGTATCAGAGCCATGGTTTAGTAGTTTCTCGGACTGCTGTAGCATGTGTGAGAGTCTAGCTATACATGCCATACGTATGTGTATATAGATAATGATAGTGTGACGACTCCTGACAATTTAAAATATGTTTTCATATAGTAAATGGATCCCGATAGAGTACTGGCGGATGATGTAGACAATAACGCGCCGGCCCCTACCCAAAGGACGGTGCCAATTGAAAATAAAAATAGACCAGTGACTGTGAGTCAGGGAAGATAGGCTCAGGAAACCTTCTTCCAAATGATGAACGAGTGGTTCTTAGAGTTCGTTCGAAAGAACCCAGCCATTCAACAACAATCTCTACCCTTTCCAAACCCTTAGCCTACCCCAGTTGCTCCCCAAGTTGTAAAAATGGTAAGAAGGGAATAGCCTCCGATTGATAGAATGTGGAAACAATGAGCTAAGGAGTTTCGAGCTAATAAAGATGAGGATCCGGAAAGAGCAGAATTTTAGCTTAAAAATGCAATTAGGGTATTTGATGAATTGTCTTGCACACCCGAATAATGTATGAAATGTGTTGTGTTTCTCTTGAGAGATTCGGCTTATCAGTGGTGGAACACCCTTATGTTGGTTGTACCAAGAGAGAGAGTTAATTGGGAATTTTTCCAAGAAGAGTTTCGAAAGAAGTATATTAGCCAAAGGTTTATCGATCAGAAAAGAAATGAATTCTTTGAGCTAAAACAAGGTCGAATGATGGTAACCGAATAGAGCATGAGTTTCTAAGGCTCAGTAAATACTCTCGGGAGTGCGTATCCACCGAACCATCATGTGTAAGAGGTTTGAGGATGGATTAAATGAGGACATCCGATTGTTTGTTGGTATTCTAGAACTGATGGAATTTGTTGTGCTAGTAGAGAGAGCTTACAAGGCCAAAAATTAGCCAAGGAGAAAAGAAAAGTTGAAATTGAGTCTTATGACTCGAGGAAGAGACAATTGGGTAAGTCATTTCAATCCTCATCCAAGAAATCGAGAGAGTTCACTACTTAACCAGCCGCTTCAGTTGGGTTCTCAAATAGAAGTAAAGGTAAACAGTACTCGATTTCTAAAACTCAGACCACTTTGATTGCTAGTGTTGGTAATGATCGAGCAAGTAGACCGGAATGTCCATAGTGTGGTAAATGTCACCCCAATGAGTGCCAAGAAAATAAGAGAGCTTGTTTCAAGTGTGGTTCCCAAGATCACCTCATTAGAGACTGTCTTGAGATGGTTGAAAAAGATAGAAATCAGAGTGTGAGATAGGGCAACACTGCTAGTAAAGGGAGACCACTGAGAAATCTAGGAAATGAAACGAGTAGTAAGAACACACCTAGAGAGCAGAATACAAATATGAGGGTAGAACGCCTACGAGGACTTATGTCATTCGCGCTTGCGAAGAGGCGTCATCCCCTGATGTGATTATGGGTACATTTTCTCTCTATGATACTTATGTTGTTGCTTTAATTGATCCGGGATCTACCCATTCGTATGTTTTTATGAAATTAGTGTCTAGTATGAACATTCCTGTAGAGTCTACAGAATTTGTGATAAAAGTGTCAAATCCCCTAGGCAAATGTGTGTTAGCTGACAAGGTATGCAGAAATTTCCCTTTGATGATTAGAAGTCATTATTTTCCGGCTAATCTTATGCTATTGTCATTTGATGAATTCGATGTAATTCTTGGTATGGATTGGTTAACTGCTCATGATGTGATAGTGAATTGTGGAAGAAAATTTATTGAATTGAAATGTGAAAATGGGGATATTCTTCAGGTTGAATCAGATGAACGGGATAGATTACCTGTTGTGATTTCTTTTATGTCTGCTCAGAAATACATAAGAAAGGGATCTGAAGCTCATCTTGCCTTTGTAATGAATGTAAAAGAGTCTGAGTTGAGAATTGAATCAGTGCCGATAGTATATGAGTATCCATATGTATTTCTGAAAGAATTGCCCGGATTGCCTCCGGGTTAGAGAAATTGAATTTGGTATTGAGTTAGCCCTGGGTACTGCGCCTATTTCAATTGTTCTGTACAGGATGGCTCTGACCGAGTTGAAAGAATTGAAGACTCAGTTACAAGAGTTGATGAATAAAGGTTTCACAAGACCAAGTTATTTTCCGTAGGGTGCTCTCGTATTATTTGTGAAAAATAAGGATGGTTCTATGAGGTTATGTATAGATTATCGACAACAAAATAAGATAATCGTAAAGAACAAGTATCCCTTGCCAAGGATCGATGATTTATTTGACCAATTGAAGGGAGCCATTGTGTTTTCCAAGATAAAATTGAGGTCTGGTTATTACCAGTTGAGAGTCAAAGACTCAGATGTGCCGAAAACTACATTTCAGACAAGGTATGGTCACTATGAATTTCTAGTTATGCCTTTTGGTTTAACAAACTCTCTTGCCGTGTTTATAGATTTGATGAACCTCATCTTTTGACTATATTTGAATAAATTTGTTGTAGTCTTTATTGATGATATATTTATTTAATCTCGTGATGAAAACGAGCATGTTGAGCTCTTGAGGATGGTTTTACAAATTTTAAGGGATAGACAGTTATATGCCAAGTTTACTAAAAGTGAATTTTGGCTTAAAGAAGTCAGATTTTTGGGCCACATTGTTTCGGGTGATGGCATTAGAGTTGACCTGGGAAAGATTTCGGCCATTTTTGAATGGAAACCGCCGAAGAACGTATCAAAGGTTAGGAGTTTTCTAGGCCTAGCTTGTTATTACAGACGGTTTGTCAAAGGATTTTCCATGATAGCTACTCCAATGACGAGGTTGTTACAAAAAGATGTTAAGTTTGAGTGGACAGAAAAATGCCAACAGAGTTTTGAAAAATTAAAGACATTGTTGACTGAAGCTCTTGTTTTAGTGCAACCTAAACTCGGGAAAGAATTTGTGGTTTACAGCGATGCATCTTTGAGAGGATTAGGTTGTGTACTCATGCAAGAAGGAAAAGTAATAGCTTCTGCCTCTAGACAGCTAAAACCGCACAAAAAGAACCCATGATTTAGAGTTAGCAGCCATTGTATTTGCATTGAAGATCTGGAGAGACAATTTGTATGGCTACAAATGTTGGGTATTCACTAACCATAAAAGTCTAAAATACTTGATGACTCAAAAGGAATTGAATCTAAGGTAACGAGGATGGCTAGAGTTCATAAAAGATTACGAGCTAGTGATTGATTACCACCCAGGAAAGGCGAATGTGGTTGCCGATGCATTAAGTAGGAAGTCATTGTTTGCATTGAGGGCTATGAATACATGGTTGGCCATGTCCGATGATGGTTTGATTTTATCAGAAATGAGAGCTAGACCAATGTTTCTCCACGAGATTTTTGAAGCTCAAAAATGCGATGGTGAATTGCGAGCCAAGAAGGCTCAGTGTGAGTCGGGTATCAATTCAGATTTTCAGATTGGATCCGATGTTTGTGTAATGTTCCGGGACAGGATTTGTGTACCGAAAGATGATGAACTTATTTGGAGAATTTTACACAAGGTACATAGTAGCCGTCTGTCTATTCACTTCAGTAGTACAAAGATGTATAATGACTTGAAGAAATGTTATTAGTGGCAGAGTATGAAGGGAGATATTTCCGAGTTTGTATCGAGATGCTTGCTTTTTGAGCAAGTGAAAACTGAACACCAAGTACCTTCCGGTTTACTTTAGCCTATTATGGTTCTCGAGTGGAAGTGGGACCGTATTACTATAGATTTTGTGACAAGATTGCCTTTGACGCCGAGTAAAAAAGATGTCGTATGGGTTGTGGTTGATAGGCTTATGAATTCGGCTCATTTTATACCGGTATGCATTGACTATTTACTTGATAAGTTGGCGGATTTGTATGTTTTAAAAATGGTGAGACTTCACGGGGTACCGTTATCGATTATTTCGGATAGAAATCCGAGATTTACATCACGATTTTGAAAAAAGTTACAAGAAACCTTGGGCACAAAGTTAAATTTTAGTACGGTTTTCTATCCATAAATCGACAGGCAGTTAGAGAGGGTAATACAGATACTTAAAGACATGCTCTGATGCCGTGTCTTAGAATTTCAAGGTAATTAGGAAAAATATTTACCGTTAGTGGAATTTTCCTTTAATAACAGTTTTTAGTTGAGTTTGAAAATGGCGCCTTATGAGGCATTGTATGGGCGTAAGTGCCAAATGCTCTTGTATTGGACCGAACTCAGAGAAAATCAAATTCACAGGGTTGATTTGATCAGAGAAACCGAAGAGAAAGTAAAAGTGATTCGTGATTGTTTAAAAGTTAGTTCAGATAAACAAAAACCCTACGTGGATTTGAAACGGAAAGAGATTGAGTTTCAAGTTGGTGATGAGGTATTTTTGAAAGTGTCACCATGGAAGAAAGTTCTCAGATTTGGCCAGAAAGGCAAATTGGGTCCGCGCTTTATCGGACCGTATGAGATCAGTGAGAGGATAGGGCCAGTAGCCTATCGGTTGGCTTTGCTATCAGGGTTGTAAAGGATTCATGATATGTTCCATGTATCCATGTTGAGAAGATACCAATCAGACCGTTTACATGTGATTGTGCAGATAGAGGTTGAAATTCAACCAGACATGACTTATGGTGAAGAGCCGGTTAAGATTTTGACTCGAGAAGTCAAACATTTAAGAAATAAGAGTATAGCTCTTGTGAAAGTATTGTGGCAAAGACACGGGGTAGAACAGGCTACATAGGAGCCTGAGGAGGCTATGAGAAACCAATATCCAAACCTTTTCACTCGTAAGATTTTCGGGGACAAAAATCCCTAAGGGAGGAGAATTATAACAACCCGATTTAGGGCCTAGTCAGAATAGTGGTTGCGAGACCACGAATCTGAAATAGAAATATATGTTTTATGATTCTTTTAAGGCCTATGATATGATTTCATGGTTGTGTAAAAATTTCATGAAGAAATTTTATGATTAAATGATCAATTTGTCTTTTAGGACTAAATTGCAAAAATTACAAAATATGAGATTCTAGAAGTTTTAAGTATGAAATAGTATTAGAAAATTTATTAGAGGTCCTTATTTAGCAATTAGACTATTATATCTCATGATGGACAAAAATAGACATGGAAGGGGAAAATCTCGAGGAAGGGCCCTAAGGGTATTTTGGTTATTTAGTTAATAAATTAATAAAAAGGGAAAAAAAGTCAAAATTTGTGTCCATCTTCTTCCTCTTGTGCCGAAATTATCAAGAAGCCATAGCTAGGGTTTCTTTTATATTTAACCTGATAATTAAGAAACACAAAGTCTGGACCTAAATTGAAGAAAGAACGAGGTGGTGGACTAAATTGGACAACTATCTATATTTTGGTACTGAGGTAAGTTTGTATGTAATAAATCAACATTATGTTGTTATGTATTTAAATGCTTGATATTGCATGAAATGTATATTTTTCTCATGAAATTGATTAATGAGGTCTGGATGAAGAAATGCTGAAGTCATGCTATATCGAAGTCCCGGTTGAACCTTAAGAATAGAAAGGATACCCTTGTCACAACATTAGATTAATAAGGTCCCGTATCAGATCATATCTAGGATATGGCATCGACACTGAATTAAGATCCCATGTAAGACCATATTTGGGATAAGGCATCAGCATCGAATAGTGATTCCGTGTAAGACCACGTCCGGGACCTAGCTTCGGTATGAAATCGTGAAAGACCATGTCTGGGACATGGCATCGATATACGATCTCGTGTAAGACCATACCTGGGATACGGCGTCGACATCGATATGAGATCCCATATAAGACCATATCTAGGATATGGCATCTGCATCGACATGTGATCCCATGTAAGACCATAACTAGGATATGGCATTGGCATCTTACCACGAGTATGACATTTTTCAAGTATCCATTGATATTCCAAGGGGTTCAACAGGGAAAAGAATTAAAGTTTATGTTAAAGATGAAAAAGGCTAGAGTTATGTGATGGAGTGATACAGGTACATATGCGAAACTCACGAGAAATGAGTCTGGTATGTGATATGTGGTCGGTAAGAATGAGCATGAGTAAGCTATGTCAAAGTTCACTTGAAAATTTTGTGTTAATTCATAATGTTATATGTGGATGTTATTACAAGAATTTTATGTTGTTATCTATTACATACAAACTTTCTCCCTCTCTTTTCCCTTTTCTTGTAGTATCGCCAAGCTAGCTCGAGGATCGAAGGACGTCGGAGCTCGATTCACACTATCAAGCTATTCTTTTGGGTATAGTAAAGTTTGGTTATTTTGGGTTTGGCATGTATAGGAACTTGGCCATTTTGTTATATGTCATATTGGTTAGCCAACGTGTTGGCTATTGATGTTACTTATTTCATTTTGTAAATGGCCATTGGAATTGGCCAATATTAGTTAAGTCATATTTATTCAATGATGATGAAATTTATGAAGTGCAAGCTTGCACAATTGAATGAGTAATGTGTGAAGTATATGCATGATGAACACATTATGAAATTGAGGTGTGGATGACGTGATTGTAGATATTGGAGGTGCATTATTGTTATACTATGTGTTGTTGGAAATGGTATAAGTCTGGTTACTTTTAGGGTGACAAATGGCTTGGTAAATAGCCTTATATTTGTCCATACGAGTAGCCATATAGGCGTGTGTCTAGGCCATGTGTGACACATGGTCAGCCCTAGGGTCGTGTTGATAGGCCATGTGTCCTCTGCACCCAAATTTAGCAAAATAGAATGCTCAGTAGTAAGCACACAGATAGAGACACGGCCGTGTGTCTCAGCCGTGTGAAGGACACGGCCTTAGGACATGGGTGGGTGCCCAGGTCGTGTGAAGTCTGCATATTAATTGCGAGAATTAAATTTGCCATACAGCATAGCATATGGGTATCTGACTTGACCGTGTGACCTGAAAAGTTTACTGACGTCATAAACAGAATGTCAATCTTTTCACACATGGGCTAAGACACGGGCGTGTCAAGGCCGTGTGAGGGACACGGGCCATAAACATGGGCGTGTGCTAGGCCGTGTGAAAACCCCTGTAGGTTCGAAATGAAAAAAAATCCGCACGAACTAGGGGCATGGGTGTGTGTGACCACACAGCCTGCCCACACGTACATGTTCTTTTCCACACAGGCGTGTGGCCTTATTTTGAGCAATTTTTTTTCAAAGTGTTCGAAAGCTTCCAGTTTAGTCTCGAACCACTCTATATGTATGTGTTGGGTCTCATAGGCCCATAATAGGGATGTTATGAATACGAATGAAAAGTTTTAAGTTGGAATAAAAATTTATGGCTCGATTTTACATGATTAAGTACGTTAAGTCCGCTAATGCCTCGTACCCGATTTCGGCATCAAATACGGGTAAGGGGTGTTATAGGTGAGCATCGTGTTTTGGGTCCTGAGTTGGTTTCTGAAACCGAAGATAAAGTTAGACTAATTTAGGATCGTCTGAAGGTAGCTTCTGATAGACAGAAATCTTATGCAGATCTAAAAAGGAAAGAGATTGAGTACTCTATGGGTGATTTCGTCTTTCTTAAGGTTTCTCCATAGAAGAAAGTTTTGAGATTTGGTTGTAAGGGCAAGTTGAGCCCTAGGTTCATTGGTCCGTATCGGATTCTGAAGCATGTGAGACCGGTTGCTTATTAGTTAGAGTTACCTCCATAGTTGGACCATATCCACGATGTATTCCACGTCTTGATGTTAAGGCGATATCGGTTTGATCCATCTCACGTTATCTCTGTTGAGGAGATCGAGATTAGACCAAATTTGACTTTTGAGGAAGAGCCGATTCAGATTTTGGATTGAGATGTTAAAATTCTGAGAAGGAAGTCCATTCCGTCAGTAATGGTTCTGTGGCAGAATCATGGCACTAAGAAAGTCACGTTGGAACCTGAGGACTCGTTGCGTCAGTAGTATCCTCATCTGTTCTAATCAGGTAAATTTCGATGTCAAAATTTCTTTAAGGGGGTAGATTTGTAACACCCTGAAAAAAATTATTTTTGTTTCTATAAATGTCTAACACAACTATGTATCTACTTTAGTGGTTAAGTGTTCTGGGTATATGTGAGAGGTTATGGGTTCAAGTTCCACCTTGGCAGTTTTTGATTTTTTTATCCAAGCCTTACCCTTGTTGAGTGGGCTTATATAGAATTGTCTGTTAATTCATATAAGAATGAGCTTGCTAGTTCGAGTGGTAAGGGAGTTGGTGTAGTAGAGGTCTTGTGTTCGAATCCCTGCGTTAGCAATGATGTTAATTTTTGGTCAATTGTTTGATAGAGTTTTGGTGGAACTAAAATTCTGAGGTGGTTATGAGTTAGTGAAAGGAAAATTAGAGAAGTTATCATATTTCTGATTTTGTTAGTTTTGTTTTCTTTTTCTCAAAAACTTCCCTTCCTGACGTTTTCTCTCTTCCCTTATCTTTCACTTTCAATTTCTTTTTGTTCTTCTTCGAATTCAGTTGTTTGCTCGTTCAACTGTTGCTAATACGATTTTTTGATTCGTTAATCGGTTTGGTAAGTGAAGTTGGGTTTTGGTAACAATTGGTTTTTGGAATTATGGGCAATCTTAATGATAGCCGATAAATGGTAGTAATCGATGAATTTTGTGGTGTAGGAGAAGGCAGTGAGGCAATAGTTGTGACTCCAACGGTTTATCTTACTACGTGTGATCATTTTTATGGTGGTAAGTTGTTGGTCGTTGATCGATTTAGTTTTTGTTAACTCGATTTTGGTTGCTAAAAGATGTTGGAATTTTGATTTTAGGTGCTGGTGGTCTCGGGAGTGTTTTTGCATTGAAATTGTACTAGGGGTGTTCCCAAAACATGAAAAACGAAGTTTTGGCAAAAGCTGAAACTGCTTACTGTCGACGTCACACAGGCGTGTGGTCAGCCGTGTATTTGATGAGGGCATGGTTGTGCGCAAGACACAACCATGTGATAGTGTGGGTGTAGCCGTGTGGGCAACACGGGCTAGGCCAAGTAAGGTGTGTGGGCCCATATGGGGCATGTCACACGGGCGTGTGAGTTTTAGGCTAGGTCCTGTTGGCCACATGGACAAGGCCAATCTGGGTGTGTAAGTCACACGGGTGTGTAGGCCCATAATTCTAGAATTTTTTCTAGGGTCACATGGGTCGTTCCGATCAACTGTGGGCCTACCGTAGGGTCGGTAAAGGCTAACCAAACCCTAGATTATTGTGATTTGGTATTCTGATAGTATGCTCTGAGTAGGACACTATTATGCATGTCTGGCCTTTCTGCTATATGTATGTCTGTTATCTGTATATAAGCATGCTAAGCATGTCTAATATGTAATTTTTGTATCTGATTTTTGTAACCGTTTTGGGGTGAGATTTGTATATGTGGAGGAAGTGTACTGTATGGTGTTCATTTCCAAAATTCTAGCAGCATGGCTACATATTATCTGTTATGTGTCATAATGACATAATATGGTGTGTAGGGATGGGTGGGTGTTTTTAACCCCACATGGTGTGTTGGGATGGAAGGAGTTAGTGTGTAGAGGATGGGGGTAGGATTCTGTATATCTGCTCTGCTCATCTGTATCTGTTATCTGTACCTGAAATGGACATAAGTCTGTATTTGCATCTATTTAAGCATGATATTTTTGAATGTTTTGCCTGTCTATTTCTGTAGAGTTACACACTGAGTTTCTGAAAATTCACATATGTTGTCTATTTTGTACAAGTAATCCACAGACTTAGGCAGATTAATGCAGCAAAGACTCAACGGTGACCACACGTGCGAGAACTGGTTATACTCAGTAATTATGATTTTTTTAAATATCGGAATTAAGTGAGAGTTCGTAAATTATGAGACTCTTAGGACTGCACATTTAAAAAAAAAAAACTTTTAGTTTTGGTTTGTTTGCTTGTTTACTTGCATGGTTTAACAAAACGTTTATGCAATCGAAGGTTTTACTCAAACGGAAAGGTTTTTCTTAAAATATGATTTGGATTTTCAAAATATAACGGTTTTATTAGACTTCCACTATGAAATAATTTTGGCAAATAAACCAATTAATTAACGTTTTTGACAAGCGGTATAAAAGAATATGAGTTAATAAGCTGAGATGATTTACGTAACGACTTCATTTTCAAAACCCATTCTTTGTGACATCTCCGGATTTGGTCATAATATCTAGGTCTGGTTTGGGGTGTTACACCTAAAAACTAATTAAATATTTGATTTTACAAATCTTATATAACCAAAACTCTAATTGAACGAATTAATAAATATTTAATCTCTTAAATAAACTTGAAAGTGATACAAAACTCTAAAATTTAGGCCTAAAGAATAGCAATTGGTGATTGAAGAGACTTCAAAGGTCATCAACTCAAAAATCCTGTATTAAACTCGTCAAGAAATTTCTAGTTGCACAGCCTTCATTAAAACAATCATAATTTAAGCTTCTAAACTTGGATTGACGTGTTTAAAAGTGTGTTTTGCAAATTAAGAGATAGATCTTTTGTAACACCCTTTACTTGAGTTAACTCGATAACTCAAGCAACAGTTGTCACATTTAGGCATTGAGTCACTTAAACATTGGTATTACATTTTTCATTTTATTTCAATCATGTTAAAATCATTTAGGGTTTTTCAAAACATTTCCAGATAGACTTTGCAATTCGGTTTCGATCGGAGGTTATTTGGGAACCATTTTGTGGGTACGACAATGAAAATATGATGGCCTGAAGAGGTATTGGTACCTATGAAGTTCAATACTAGTCTACATGGGCATTCCATGCTACTAGACTCATAATAATTAATCACGAATATTTTATTTCATGATTTCATTACCCTTTTACATTTCTTTCATTTTAACCCATTATTTAACATTATACGAACATCAAGATTTGAACATCAAGATTTTCAAGAGCATTATCTTTATTTTCCATTTCCCAACTTATTACAATCTTTATTCACACTGGTATTTATTTCGCAACTTTCATATTTTAACATACTTTTGCTTCATTTACAATTTAGTCTATAAATCTTAAATCTTAACAATTCAAAATAGTGTAGTCCACTATGCAGTTGTACGTTTTTAGTTAAATCTCGTTCATTGGACTTGATAATTAAGTTTTGTTTGAAATTTCTGAAACTCATCTCATCCCTAATATAAAAAGTTTGATAAAAAAATTTAAATCAAGCCAATTAATGTAGTTTTTTTTTCTTTAAATCTTCTCATTTTCTACTAGGTAGGTCTAATTCACCTCCACTAAAAATTATTTATGTCATAATACCGATATCATATAATGTTTCCATTTATTACTATTGAAAGTAGACTCATTACTCTTTTTAGGAATATAAAGATAAGCTCCTAATTATTTTTGTACATTTTTAATGTTTTTTCAAAATTAAAATAGGGGAATCCGAAATCGATCTGACCTTTTCTCACTTATATTAATTCATCTCATAATATATAATTTCATTTTTTTACCTCGTTTCTTCTATATAAAACTAGACTTAACTGGTTCAATTTCATGCTTGGTTCAATATTTAACTCAATATCTACAATTTTTTTTGTGAATTACTATTACTGTCCAAAATTGTTTTAGTGAAAATTTTACTTATTATCACTCACTCATATCACTCATACTAACATTTAACACTTCTTTCACTTATCGACTATTAGATTGGTATACAAGATTATTTGATTGTACATAACATTATAATTTTGATTATTATTCAATTTAGACCCTTAAAGCTTACCCGTAAATATAATTACATCATCACTTCACATACTATAATTCATATCACTTTCTCTTCATAGTTTACAATATTTCCATTACTTCTTCTTCATTCCCACTTCATGAACACATTAAAACATAATCAATCATTATACTAGAAACCACTTTCTTATGTCTTTACTTCAATTAAACATAAATTTCATAAGGAAATACTTGAACTCTCACATTGTCTCTTTAATATCTTCACTTTCTTCACTTCAATCTCCAAATTTCTTTCTTCCGAGATGATATTTAAACTCTCTAGGGTCTCTACTACAACTTTCCTCTTGGGTGCTCAAAGAAATTTTCAAGAATTTAGGATGAAATAATAGAAATGGATGACAAGAGACCAAATTGTAAGAAAGACAAAGTGTCCTTTCTATTTATAATGGTGGTGGCGTTGGAATGAAGAAACATGAAGAGAATTTTTCATGTTTCTACAAAAATATCTTAATTAATTAAATAATAAAATAACAATAACATAATAAAAAATGAATAGTAAAATATTCTAACTAACCATGTTTTAACACCATTTCTCACTAATTATTATTATGATAATTTATTATAATTATCTTGTTTGAGAAATGACTATTTTGCTCTTGTAATATTTTAATATTTACTTTTGGGCCATTTCTCACTTTTGGTAAAATTATAATTTAGTCTCCCCCAATACTCCACTTATTCAATTTGATCCTTACCTACCTAATTTATTTTATACATTAGTCCTTTCCACCTTTAGGGTATTTTCACTTTTAGTCCCATAACATTTCCATATTTATGTTTTAACCCCATAAATTTTGAATATTTAAACTAAAACCACATCACTTTTCATGTCTTTACAATTTAGTTCCTACCTTAAATCAATACATCATGACCTACTTTTTTACTCAATTTCCTTTGGTATTCATTAGCTTTCTCTTCTAACACTAATGAATTTCCATTTTATTTACCATCGATAATCTATCACATATTTTCTCTGAAATTGTACTATTTACAACTAGAAGTTTTTGAAATGTTACATCTTCAATCTATAAGAACAACTAAACCAAAAATGTCAGGATTTCATCTAAAAATGGGTTGCAAGTTGGATAATGTTCTAGACTTGAAGTCAAATCAATCTACCCCTCCTTAGTTTGTGTCAATTTGGTGCTCTATAGTGATTTGACTTTGTTGGTGTTATCAACATCTACCTTCAACATAATGTGCATTTAAACAAGAACACGAAAGCCATTCTTTTCACATAATGATAACACATCTTTCATCACAATATTCTAACCATTTTCTCTCAAATTCCAAATCTACTTCTTGTACTTGAAACCAAATGCATAGCATTTGTAATGTCTTGAGACTTTTGTTGCAAAGCTTGAAAATATATACAAAATGCTTATAACCTCTTTCAAAAATGCAAACTAAGAATGAATTTAGATGATTAAATCAACTTGATACAGTAGTTGCATCTCCTCGTTGAGAATAAGTAAATCATTCCCTTTTAATATTTTCAAGCACCGAACAAGTTGCATAAAAAATTGTTATAAGATTGCAAATGGAATCAAATTGTGAACCCCAATGAGTATATCCAACCTATTTTAAAGTGTTAATTTGATTGTCACCTTTTTCCATTTTAAGCTTGTTATTTGTTAACACGAGTGCAATTTTAGCTTCTTGAACAGCTTGTATTTCTTCATGACTTTTGCACGAAACACCGAAAATTTTTAGATGAAACACAAATTATTGAAAAACTTGTGAAAGAAATGTGCCTCTAAAGATGTAGCAACAAGAGCTAAGTTATAACCGATGAGTGATAATACACTCAATTTACATGTTTATTATACTTAATTTTGATAAATTCTTTAAAGAGATGTTATTAATTTTAAGCCTACTATTTAATTTTTGATTAGGTGCAAAAGTAAATCTAAAAAGTAAAAAAGAAGTTGAAAATATGTGTTGTTGTAAAAGTTTTAGGCCAAAGAACAAGTTAGTGGACAATGATCTATTTTGAAAACTTTTATTTTGGACTTATTTGTAAAAGAAATATTTTAATTTTTCATTAGGATAATATGTTAATTTAGTATTTTATCTTTTATTTTATTTTTAAATAACTTCAATATTAAATTGATGAGTTTAACTACAATTAAGGTTTATATATATATATATATCCGCGTGTTGGCCTGACATTGAATTAAGAATTCAATTTTCCCTTTCACTATTTTAATTCTGTTCCTTCTACCTGCGCAATTTTGCGCCATTTCCCTTTACCTTTTCTTTCTTTTATTTTTATTTTTAATTTGTTGAAACTTTCGTTCGTATATGTTTCTTTTCATGAGTAGCTAAATTTTTAATCTAGCTTTAGGCGGATAGACAATCTGGGATAAGGCCTTGAGATCTCAACCTGCACCTAAACAACTTTTATTTTAGTATTTGTTATTTCTCCGGTTTAAGAAATAGACACTGTCATCTCATAAAGTTGTATTGACATCAAGCCACAAAGAGCTCGTTGATTCGTTGTTAATAGGCATACAATGAAAAGAACCGATACGATCATTTATCATATTCAGTCTATCGAGGAACATATTGGCATTCCAATTAAGTGTTTAGTTGGATCCGTCAAGGGAGATATCAATCGGATTTAAATGACCTGTGTAGTTGAGATCACTGGTTCGAGTTGGGCACTTCTAATTCGCAAGGCTACTAAAGAACTTAATTATGGACGCGTGTTTCATGGTTGTTTGTTTGGTAAGGGTTAGTTGTTAGATGTTCTTGCAATTAGTTTACACATAGAAGGGTTGGCGGTCAGAGGCGTCCTCGATCACTATAATTGACTTATCAATTGAATGAGAAGATTTTTTTATCGGGGACCAATTTGAAACCAAAGCCAAAATCGAGCTTGAAGTTGAAGTTAGAATATCATCATATCGGTTTATTTAATTTAATTTCATTTTTGTTTATTTTTACTATAATTATTTTAATTTTAATTATTTTTACTTTTATCATATTTAAATCCTTTTTCTTTATTTTTTCACCCATCGTCACACGTCATAGACATGATAGTTGCGTAGGCACACAACTTGATTAAATCGAACAACAATTTTAGATATCTCAATCACTGTGAGATTAATCTTTTTCTCTATACTGTTATTTATATACTGTTTAAGTATAAAAATTTATTTTTGCTGAAGTCAGACAACCATCAAATTTTGGCTTGTTCCACTAGCATAAAGATATATATTCGTATGAATCATATGTTTGTCACAAAGATATCAAACTTAAAGTGAGTTTAGATGGGCAGTGCATTTACCTGCGGTTAGTGTAAAAACAGCGGTGACGATGAGATTAGATACCGTAGCAATACTGTAGCGTGAGACAAAAGTAGGTTAAACGCACCGCAATGCACCGCACCGTCCATCCAAATGAAGCCTTAGATATTTGAAGGGGAAAAATAATGAAGAAAACATATAAGAGGGCCAATTGCGGAACAGGACACGTGCGTCTCGCTATCTGTGAATGTACGGCACAAACTTGTAGGCTCCATTGAGTAGGGAATCCAAGAAGTTTGTTTTCTGTTTTGCAAATTTCTGAGTTACACAGAATGCTAAAAATGGGACCTTCAACATTCTTTTTCTATGTGCTGTGTCACATATTCTCCAACATGGTTACTGAGTGAATATTGGGTTGGACCTATGCTGCATTCCTTTTGGTTAAAAAAACTCAACACGCAAATGAATCAACTAGATCAAATCCTAGGTTCATGATCCATGCCGAAGCTTGGGAAATCACTCAATGTCAAATAAAAATATTTCACAAGAAAATGTTTAATTTCAGAGCCAAACCAACATATTGATTTTTCTGCCCAAATGATATCAAATGTATCCAATTCTATACACCAACCATCAACCAAAACAAGAATTTGAAGTTGACAGGAAAATTCCCAAATTTTCTTCTTAACTAACTTGCTAAGCTCAACCTGGCCTCTTGGCTCAATTGAACTTTTCTTATTGCTCACCCCACGGCCAAAAACCTTGCTGCTCATCAACTTCATTCAACAGATGGCAAAATCCCTCTTCTTGAACTACTTGGTCAGGTTTAGTGCATGGGAGGTCTGGTCTTGTTGAGCCTTGGAGAAGTTGAACCCTGCTTGTTGGCCTCGTTGATGAAGCTGAGAAAAGGTTTTTACTGCTCTATGAACCCTCATTTACTTCATCCTTAATGCTTGTTTCGTTTGAATCTGTGGTTTTCAAAGACAATAACTACATGACAACAGAACAATTAAAACCGTAGTCGGAAGCTATGATGAGATCAAGTGTTGATGAAGATGAGAAAGCGGTAGTTACCTCAGCACTAAGCTTCTTGTTTTGAGCCTGAAGTGCATCAGCGTCAGCCTTGAGTGCTTCACACTGTTTCTTCAAAACATCATAATCTTTCTCCAATTGTTTGGTCTTCCACCTGGCCCTCCTGTTTTGAAACCAGATGGTTATCTGCCTAGGTTTTCAAAACATCATAATCTTTCTCCAATTGTTTGGTCTTCCACCTGGCCCTCCTGTTTTCAAACCAGATGGCTATCTGCCTAGGTTTTCAACCCCAAAGCCTTAGCCAGTTGCAATTTCCTCTGCGGTTCCAGCTTGTTTACCCGACTCAAAACTCTTCTCCAGTGCCTTCACTTGTTCCAACTTAAGCCTCTTCTTCTTCTCACCAACATGCGATCCATCATCATCAGATGATTCATCCTCCACAAGAACTTGCTCAACACCTGAGAAACACACTGATCTTTTCATCATAAAAGGTGCACCATAAACAAAGAATATACATGTATAGACAGATGGGGAGAGAGAGAGAGAGAGATCATACCAAGGAAGAGTTGGGGAGGGCAAGAAGGGGAAAAGAGATGATCATTACTATGATCTTCATTGGGCGGGAAGATGAAAGAATGAGGAGGGAAAGCCATGGCAATGTTAGCCTGAAAATCATTCATAAGCTACGGATATGATCTATATCATGGTTATAACATGATGGGGCTTAGGACATACCAAAAGACAGCGATTTTTAGTTCGACAATTGAGATATGATCATCATCAACAGTGTAAACGATGGAGAGGCGTGCGACATTATGTAATATAAAGACAAGAGGAGAGAAAATGATGATCTATTTTAACTCTATTAACTCTATTAAGCAATGAATCTATTTTTTTCTAATTCACTTATTAAGCGCACTTATAGAAAGAAAAATTATATTTTATATAATTCTAATTTTTTATCATTTTTTTATCACTCCAATTTTTCATTTTTCTATTCTTTTTCACTTTACTGACCAAAACCATAAAGTTAGTTACCTAGTCCTTTGTTTAAAATATTTGCCTTTTGGTTTAAAGGAGAAATTATTTTATGGACCATCCTCATCACATTATTTATGATTCCTTTCTAATTATTTAATGAGATTTTAGTTTTTTTTTTTTTTTTTGTCATTGATACATAGTTTTAGAATTTTTTTTACCATGAACCTAGAACCTTAAATCCTGAACCTCGAATCCCTCTTGAAGTTCAAGGTTCAAGATTCAAGGTTCGGATTTTAATTTAAGGTTCAAGATTCAAGGTTTAAGATTTGAGGTTTGAGTTTGAGGTTCAGTATTCGAAGTTCAGGGTTCGGGGTAAAATTTTTTATCAAAAACTCAAGTTAATATAATTACAATATTGATTAAAAATATGGTTTTTAAAGATTCTAAATCTACAACTCTTCTATTAGTTTCAAAACTAAAGCTTTGTTTATATATATAACCATCACAGTTGAATGCCAAATTAAAGGAAACTGGGGTGAAATGAACAATAGTTAAAACATACCTGCACTTCCAAGTAGGAGTTCAATTGGTATGCTCTCAAATAATGAAGTTATAAGTCATTAATCAAACTTGAGTTCATTAGTGACATATTTTCCATCGAGAATTAGAACTCCATTTATACAAAAACAAATTGATAAAGCATAGATCATTAATCCCAAGCATAATTTAGTTGGTTTTTGTACAATCATATTTTACTCTTGTGCATCTTTGAGAAGTTACACTAAATCAGGAGTTTGAATATCAATATTTAGGGTAAATTATGCAAATAGTCATTTAATTTTAAGAATATTTTTATTTAAGTTACTTAACTAAGAAAGCTTTTGATTTAGTCATCAACTTTTTTTTATTTTAATTTTTTGGTCCTTTGTCTTTAAGTCGATTAGAAGTTTGACCTAGCTTTTATTTTATTGGTATTATAACAAAATTAGCTTTCCATATTTTCAGAACTGAGGCGGTTGAACCAATCAGATCATTGGTTCTTAATTCGATTGGTTTGCCGGTTCAATTGAATCAATTATTAAAAAAATAGTTTTTTTAAAAAATTAAACAATAGCAAAAACCAATCCAACTGTTGGTTCGCACATCAACCGATCCACCCTTTTATTCTACATAAATACCTCGAACAACCGAATTTTGAATTAACTTTATTTTTTAGAATGTTTTATTGTCTTTTCTAATTCAATTGAATAAATTATTAAAAAACATATTTTAAAAAAAAATTAAACAATAGAGAAAACCAATTCAACAGCTAGTTTGCATGTCAATTGACCCAACCTTTTATTTTGGATTGGTATCTCGACCAACCGATTTTTGAATTATTTTTATTTTGTAGAATGTATTATTATATTTTATTCTTTATAATTTTTACATATTATAAAAAAATTGAATTTTTTAATTTAATAATTTTTTATATTTTCTATAATTTTTTATTGTTCTTATTTTTTTGAATATATATTTTTGAATTTTTTTAATTTTATATCATGTTTTTATAATTTTTACTTTATACATTTGATATATTATAATAATAATAACTTTTAACTTTTTGAATTTAATAAATTTTATAGTTTTCTTTTTTGGAATTTTATATATTTTGGACTAATTATGTATATTGGGTTTTTATATTTTATATATTATAAAAAATTCAATTTTTTGAATTTCATTTTTTTTTTGTAATTCTTTTATATATTTTGAATTTTTATATATCTTTTTAAATATCATCAATTATCATGTGTAAAGATATTAGATGTATTCTCATTGGTTAAGCCTGTCACCTATTTTTTCAAACCCCCGTTAAGTTTTTTTTTTTAAAAAAAAACTATAAAGAATTGATAAATTAAGATCCAAAATGAAAAAAAAAAATTAATACAAGCTAAATGTGATAACTTCTATCCCTTCTTTGGATCCTGGAATGTACATTTTAATTTGGCCAAGAGCAAGCTTTTTTATTAGAAATTTGGTACCCTTTGAAATAAGTGTGGATCCATGTTATTCTTTGTTGTCTCACATCAACCCTCTCCACATGCCTCCTCCTCCGCATGTCAACTTGTTTTCTCTTCTATTTTCCTTGAACTTTTCTTTTATAATTATACTTTCTATCTTTTCCATGTACAAATGGGTTAAAAATTGAAAAAATTAAGACAAAATTGACTAACTCAGATTAAAACTCACGCAAGGCATGAGTGTATGGTGGGAACTTCAAGACTTTACTTATGAAGGAAAGAAAATTGAAAAAATGAAAAATTGAAAGTGTGGAAAATCAAAAGGATGAAAAATATAAATTTTCTTTTTATATCTGTGCTTGGTAGAAAAGATAGGAAAAGAAAAAAAAACCATTTTTCTTTTCCTTCGGAGTTGAAAAGTGAAATGAAATAAAATAAAATAAAATAAAATAATTAAAAATATATATAATTTGAACTAACATACACTTCTCTTCCATTTTTTCTCCTCTCATTATTCCAATTTGGAATGATTGATTTTTATGCATTAGGATAGAAAATGATTACCCAAATTTTCTTTCAAGATGGAAAATTGAAGGGGTGGAAAACTAGAAGGACAAAAAATATATTTTTTCTTTCCATAGGTGTGCTTGGTAAGAGATGAAAAAATAGTTCATTTCATTGCTTGGTAGAGTTAAAATGGAAGGAAAGAAAATAAAGCATTTGAAAAATGTATACTTTTGAATTAACATACATATCTCTCTTATTTTCTCTTCTCTTGTCTTCCAATTTAGAAGGATTATTTTTTATGTTTTAGGATGGAAAATGGTCATCCCTCCAATTTTGTTCCCTCTCAATTTTCTTTCTAACCAAACACACTCAATTTATTTTCTTTCCACTTTTTCACTTCCTCCTCCCATCCCTCTACTACTTCACCCAACCAAGCATATCCCTAACATTAACTACAATATAGTGCGCATCTTTTTAATTAATATGAGTAGTTTTAAAAATAAATAATTATGTATTATTTTAAGTAAACATTTTATATTTAATGAAATAATTTTATTAAAATTTTGTCAATTGTCTAACTAAATCATTATGACTTAACTTATTAAACCAAAATTTTTTAAAGCATATATAAAGTATATTGATTCATTATCAAATTCATTCCAATAATAGAGCAACCAAACCCATCATCCTCAAGTTCTTATAATTAAAGTATTCCTCAATTATGAGAAATTATTAGATAAATCTTTCTTATCACATCAGTTATAATCCTATTCAATGATTTAATGCGACAAAAAAAAGTTTTTCCATGTTATTAACAACTAATAACTTCATGTCTTTCACTTCTACTTCCTTGGAACAATCAGGATCACCAGTCCTTGAGGACCTCGCAAGGGCTACCAAGAAAGTCAAGAATAAATCTATTGATGATTGGGTGTCGGGAGATGTGGTAACGGAAAATGGCCTCCCAAAAGTTTCATGGAGGGACAAATTTGTAGGAAATGTGGAAGGGAGAAGGTCAAAAGAGGAAGCAGTTTTGGAGCAAGAACTTGAACTTGAGGAGGACGACTACATGATTAATACCAAAAGAGAGTACCTGGAGATTACTTTCTGCAAACGGATTCATGAATGGATTGATGAGAGAATGGCTAAAACAGTTGTAGTACGTTTGTCGGGGAAGAACATTGGGTGCAAAACGTTGGTAGGTCACCTACAATCCTTATGGAGTTTAATCAGGAGCTTTCAAGTGGTCGATCTTGATAATAATTTCTTCCTTGTAAAACTTAGTAATTAGAAGGATTCTGATAGTGCACTGACGGGAGGGCCATGTGTAATAGTCTAAACTTGGGCCTAGTCAGAACAGTGGTTTCAGAACCACAAATTCGATGAGAAAAAAATTATTTTTATTATATTTTTATGGTATACAATTTCGCGGAATGATTTTGTGAAAATTTTGTTCTAAAATTTCGATATTTGGGCACTCAATTTAGTCAAAAGGACTAAATTGTAAAAGTGCAAAAGTTGAGTTCTACATGTTAGAGGTGTCCAATTGTTATGAAATTTTAAATTGGAGGTCCTTAAATGGTAATTAGACCATTGGTTAATTTTTTCGACAAAAATGGACATGAAATGGGTGAAATAGAATATTTTTAAGTTAGGGGCATTTTGGCCATTTAGTGATTAAATAAATTAAAAATCAAATTAAATTCCAATTTTTGCTCATCTTCTACCCCATGGCCGAAACTTGCATGGAGAAGACATATCTAGGGTTTTTCAAGCTTCCAAGCTCGATTGTAAGTCTGTTCTAGCCCCATTTTTAATGTTCTTTACGTTTTTGAAATCCTTGTAACATGATCTCTCTATTTCTACCATTATTTTGAGCTAGGGTTGAGATTTGAAAATTTACCCATAGGTGAAATGTTTTTGTATTGATTTCTAATGGTAGAATATGAATGTTCGGTGTGTAGTAAATGACTTTTACTAAGTGATTTTTGACAAAATCATTAAGAAGGACTAATTTGTAAAAGTAGTAAAAATGTGTGTAAATGTACAATTAAATGGGAATTGTAGACTGTTATAGTTATGAAAATGTTTCGTATAGGCATAACATGGAAAGAAATTGAATAAAAATTATCTTACGAGCCTAGGGGCAAAAGTGTAATTTTGACAAAGTTTAGGGGCAAAAATGTAAATTTTGATAAAATATGAATTTGGATTAATTTGAGTTTTATATTGAATAAATGAGTTAAATGTGTTGTTATAGATTGAGAAAAACGAGATTCGGACTTAGAACGAGGGAAAAACAAAGTATGCGACAATTAGGCTCATTTCACCAATTTTGGTATCAAGGTAAGTTTGTATGTAAATAATGTATCGTGTTATTTATGTTTTAATATTTTGATATATTTTATGATATATGGTTGAATATTGAATGACTATTTGATATATTCGACAAAGTGGCAATAAGTGAGGAATTTCCCGGTTGAACCTTAGGAATATAAATGGATACAAGTGATATGCCATTAAGGATCTAAGTGAAACAAGTCCATGGCATCTAAGTGAAATAAGTCCATGGCATTGTGCTAAGTGAAATAAATCCATGGCACCTAAGTGAAATACGTCCATGGTATTGTGTTAAGTGAAACAAGTCCATGGCACCTAAGTGAAATAAGTCCATGGCATTGTGTTAAGTGAAATAAGTCCATGGCATCTAAGTGAAATAAGTCCATGGCATTGTGCTAAGTGAAATAAGACCATGGTATCTAAGTGAAATAAGTCCATGGCATTGTGCTAAGTGAAATAAGACCATGGTATCTAAGTGAAATAAGTCCATGGCATTATGCTAAATGTGATTAGCTCGAGAACGAGCCAATGTGAATCTTGTGAAATGAAGTAGCTTTGGCTACAAGTGTGGCACTATGTGAAACATCCCGATGTATCCATTAATACTCCAATGTGTTCAACAGGAAATGACTAAGTGTAAACGAATATGACTAAGTGATGAATATTTGTAGGTATGTGTGTGTAAACTTATGAGCAATATGCTCGATATGTGATCGAACTTTGGTAAGGTTGATATGGGTAAATGTTACCATGAAAGTTAATACAAAGAAAATTTATGAAAGAGTAAAATTAGCAATAAAACAATTTGGATAGCAGCAATTGTATGAATTTGAAAAATCACCAAAAATGGTGGAAATCGAATTAGAGGTTGAATAAGATATGAAATTAAATATTATTGAGTCTATAACGGTGTAAGAAAAAGAATTTCATATTATGAGATATTTGAATTTTCGTGGAACAGAGTCAAATTGATTTTTGAATCCCCTATTTTGAATTTGAAAAATCATTAAAAATTGTACAAAAATAATCATGGGATATAATTTATATGTTTAAATTTATTAATGAGTCTATTTTCAAAATAAATAAACAGGAACATTATCCAAATCTTGTACGAAGAGATAATTAATTTTTAGTGTGGAGGGGTTAGAACTGTCGGACAGCGAAATAGGGGAGACTTTAATTTGCGGATCTTAATTTGGAGTTCTGTAGCTCTAGATATAAATAATTTAGTAACTATGACTCGAATGATAGCTTGTTTTGAACTTGAGTGAATAGTGGATCTATGTGTAGTAATGATTATATTATTTGGAGGATATATTGTGAAGTTTTATAATAGCATGTTAATGAATTGCTTATTATTTTCATACTTACTTACTAAGCTATAATGCTTACTCCCTTCCTTTCTTTTTTCCTATAGTATCACGTATGCTAGCTCGAGTTAGAGGTCGCCGAAGACTCAATCACACTATCAAGCTATTGGTTTATATAAAAAGGTTTTCAAGTATTTATAAGTCTATGGCATGTATAGGGACTTGGTTAATTGTTTATATGTTATTATGAGTCGGCCTAAAATATTGACCTATGCTATTTGAAGGTCTTTGTTGTATAAGGCCATTTAATGTAGCTATTATTGGTTATGTTATAAGTTAAAATGATGCAATTCATGAATGAGCATGCTTGCATATGTGTGTGGATGAATTACTGCATGATGTTGATGTGATAAATGTGGCATGTGAATAGTAGCTCTAGATATAAATAATTTAGTAACTGTGACTCGAATATATAGCTTGTTTTGAACTTGAGTGAATCACTACAGCAAAACAGGGCTTTAGCGGCGTTTTTAGTGGCGTTTTTAGTAAAAACGCCGCAAATATTATACATTAGCGGCGTTTAAAAAAAACGCTGCAAAAAACCGAGCAATAGAGGCATTTTTGCAAAAACGCCACTAAAAGTTGAGCAACAGCGGCGTTTTTCCAAAAACGCTGCAAAAAGTCTGAGCAATAGCGGCGTTTTTCCAAAAACGACACTAAAAGTCTGAGCAATAGCGGCGTTTTTTGAAAACGCCGCTAAAAGTCTGAGCAATAGTGGCGTTTTCTGAAAACGCCGCTAAAAGTCTGAGCAATAGCGACGTTTTTTGAAAGCGCCGCTAAAAGTCTGAGCAATAGTAGCTTTTTTCTGAAAACGCCGCTAAAAGTCTGAGCAATAGTTGCGTTTTTCTGAAAGCGCCGCTAAAATTCTTGTTTTGAGTTATATTTTCATAATTAAGTTTTAAGGTTTAGTTCTTATTTTTTGGGTTTAGGGTTTAATATTTAAGGTTTAAGGTCTATAGTTTAGGGTTTAATGTTTAAAATGTTAATTTTATGGTTTAGGGTTTTGTTATTTTTGGTTTGAGATTTAGTGTTTAGTGTTTATGATCTTAATGTTTAGCGGTATTAAGGGTTTATGGGTTTAGGGTTAAGGGTTCATGGTTTATATTTTTGTGGTTTAGGGTTTAATGGTTTAAGGGTTAGTGGTTAAGGGTTTAGTGTTTGTGATTTATAGTTTGTGGTTTAGGGTTTATTGTTTTATAGTTAGGGTTTTAGTACTCTTCATGATTTTAGGGGTTAGGCTATTAGAGTTTAAGGGTTTTTGATATTTAACGATTTGAGTACTTATGGTCTAGAATTTATGGTTTAAGATTTATATATGGTTTTGAATAGATCACGTAGTTTGGGGTTTGGGATTTGGTGTTTGGTGTTTGTGGTTTAGGGTTTAAGTTTCAATGTATAAAATATATATTATAGATAATTAAGTTTATAAAATATATAAATATATATTGGTAATTTATCTATAATATATTTTATATCTCAATGCAGTTAAGAATATCCCAAAATCTCATTTCATTTACAAAATAATAAATATTATTATAATGATATTCTTTTTGTGTAAAATAACAATATTTTTATTTTTTATAATCTTATTTAAAACTAGAGAAATAAACAAACATTATGATATTTAAATCCAAAATTCTATAAACTTACTATTTCAACCAAATTCTTATTTATCTTCTACATGATTTTTTTCATCTATATATAAGTGTATTATAGTGTAATTATTTGCCTTAATTAAATGACAACTTTGTTGCCCAAAATCTATATAAAAGATCATGTCAGTATCAAATCCATGTTGGGTGTAATTATTTGATGTTGCTTTTGAAATGAAGTAAAACCAATTTCACAAGAAATTTATATATATACACTCATAATGCTGGTTTGTAGGCTAGGGATTATGAGATTTTGATGGAATAAATTCTATAAATTTGCCCCAAAAATTAAAAAGCAAATAAAAAAACATAATTAAGGCACGTATTCGTAATAATTATTGTTGTGGCCAATGATAACTCGCAAAAGAAACTTTTTCATAAAAAATATATTTTTACATCATATAATTAAAATTCTAAATAATATAATAAAAATTAAATTAAAATTAAAATATTGTTAAAAATATATGACGTATCGTCTTTGCTTTTCCTTTTTCATATTATGTGATTTTGTTAATAGTTAATTGAAAGTATATTTTGTGATCAATATTATTAAATGTTGTAAATCATCACTACTTTCCTCTTCTATGTAATATTCAAACAACTGTTGCCGACATTATATATATAATTAGTTTGTTTATTCCGTGTTTATAAATTAAAATATATTTAATAAAATTTAATTTTTTTAAATTCAATTTTTTACTTAAATGAAATATTTATTTAATTAAAGTACAATAAATATATATTTAATTTGTATATATGTTTAATTAACAAAACGTAATGTTAATATATTTACCCATTTTTAAACATTTTTGTAAACTTTTATTAAATTTGAAAAATTAAAACAACTTATTTTAAAATATGCAAGCTAAATATATGGTTAATATATTTATTTGTTAATATATGGTTTGGTGTTTGATATTATTTTGTTCTAAGGGTTTATAAAATATATTATACATAAATTACCAATAAACTAGAGAATTAACGGTGTTTTTTTAAAAAAACGCCACAAAAAACTATTATTTTTTATACAAAAAAGGGTAATCAAAATCCCGCTCACCCCCAAAAATTGAAAGAGGCAAAATCTCTTCTCCCTCTCACACACGTTCTTCTATTCTTTTTTCACGTTTTCTTCTTTTTCTTTTAATCTTTGATTTTCTTCTGCTGCTTCATTTCAATGAGTTGTTTTTGTCTCAATTGGAGTTCTACTCTTTTGCTTCTACTCCATTTCTTTTGTTGCGTTTTACAATTTCGTCGACAGGAGTTTTCTGAATTGGTGGATTTGAGGCATCGATCATTTTTGGGTGTTTAAATCGTGAATTCAGGTATGGGTTTTGTAGCTCTTTAAATTTATTCGTGAATTATTGAATCAATTTTGTGAAATTGAGTAATTTCATGTGTTCCGATGATTGTGTAATCCTAATGTTGTATCACTGTTAAATTGCGTAAAATTCGACTAGTTAAGGTGTGTTTCTGCACTATTAGAGGTTAAGGATCATTTGATGTTGAATTTCATGATTTTTCGGACTAGTTATATTTTTATATTTTTCCTTTTGATGTTATTCACTGTTGAGGTATAAGCTTGATTGATTATTGTGCAGGTTTAGTGGCAAAACGATGAATATGGGACCATTCACGTTATCCCTTTCCTACTAATGGCTAGTATGGTCCTCCCTCAACAAAACCCTCTTTTCTTTTTCTGTATTTTTCTTGTTTTTGTACCATACCTTCATCTTTTACTGCTTTATTGGAGTTTGTTTTCACCTGAATCTAGCAGGCTCAAGTTTCTTGTACGCTTAGCAGGATCATTTTTGTTGTGCTTAATTGAGTCCCTGAATCTCTTTAAAGCATTGATCAGCAGGGTTTAGCTCTAAGTTTGGCTTTTAAAACACCTCACTGACATTGTACCTTAAGACCTAACTCAGTCATGAAACGGAAGGGAACTGCTGATGCTGGCACAAAGAAAAGGTACGCTATGGCATATGCTGTGCTTCTCTATGTAAAACATAAATCGGCCTGAATTAAGCTGGAATTTCTTTAAATTGTTTGCAGGGATAATTTCTTGCACCAGTCACTTTTTATGCCAAAAGGGCTTCCAGATGGGGCTGAATTGGCTTACTTTGTCAAAGGACAGGTGAAATGATTTATAGAAAATAAAATTGTTGATTGGCAATAATTTATACCTAGTACTGACTAAAACTCTCAAAAGAAATTTATCCAGAAGCTAATTGAAGGGTACAAGCAGGGAAGCACATGCTGTAATGGCCGACAGAAGACAACCGTGAGTGGTCTATACAGAATTTGATCTTTCGCTAAAATATTGAGTCAGTGATCTATACAGAATTTGATCTTTCGCTATAATATTGATTCATTCCTTTTTAAGCTTTTTACTTTTTCTTTTTTTACATAGGTATCGTCATGTCCGTACATCTACATTGCATCGCCAGAATTGGCTTACATCGCCAGAATTTGATCTCGTTGCCCCTCTCGGAGTTTGATCATGGCGTGAAGGGACATGCATTGCATGGTGAGTTGAAATTATTAGAGCTTAGAAATCTACATGAACGAAGCAATGAGACTTGATACATGTTGCAGTAATGGAATTATTCATGTAAAAATCTGTTTTTTTCTTATCTTACCCTGTGTTCCCTTCTCCTTTCTCTCTCATTTTTTGGAATGGTGCAACTTGTAAGATCTTCAGATTAGTAGTCCAGTTCATGCATATTAATGCTCCTTGAAATATCTTACTAGCATTGTGTGGTTTATGCAGTTGTCCAAAACTGGTTGAGGATATATGTTCTTCTTAATTCTCATATTGGCTTTTTTTTTTATTATTCCTATGATTGTCTAGATTTGTACCTTTAGATTTTCTTGAAGCGTTTAATTTTAGCTTTTAGAAAAGTTGTCTTTCATGTTGGTTCCTCAAATTCTGTTTCCTTTGCTTCTTAAAAATTTTTCTTCTTTCAAATTTAATCATCTTTGAGGAAATTTATCTTTCAAGAGCCATTTGACATTAGTTTGATATTTTCACAAGGTTTCAGTTTGTGTGTTTCTTTGGAGACAGTATGCTTGCAATGGTGTCCTTATTCCTTCCTAGAAAACCCACCAGTTGAATGCTCTGCTGCACAACTATTGCATTTGTGTGAGTGCTAACTTTTTTTATTTCTGTTAGTTGTTTCTTGAGATCATAGCTAATCGTGTTTTGTCTGCAATATTGAAATTATGTTGCATGTGTAATTATTATTTATTATTATTATGATTTCAGGAAGTATTGAAATCGACAAGGACTCAACTGGAAAGAGAACTTCAAATGGACGATGTGTTGCAGATTGAAGATATGCCTTCTTATACCCTTCTCTGTTAGCCAACTTAACCAACTCTATTATTATTAGTGAAAGAGGAGCCCCCAAAATCACTAGTTCAGTAAAGCTGTCTGTAGAGTTTGATTTTCTTTTTAAAGCTGTCTGTAGCATAAGGAAAAAGAAAATCTTTATCATTAGATTCTTTGAACTTAGTTAATGTTGTGATTCACTTTCATATTAGTAGTTAAATGTTAGATTCTCTACTCCAATGGCAAAATTGGCAATGGAATTTGTATTTGTGGTTTTGTCCAATATTAGCATATTAAATTTTGAAAAATATTTTTTTATATATTTAGAAATAAATATTATTTAATTAAAATATTTAATGGCAGGTTGTTTAACTAATAACAAAGATTCATTTTCCATCATCAAACATCACAATACTCACATATTCAACAATGGTAAAACCCTCAAATTTTAACAATTTCACAAGTTAATCCCTGGGCTAGCTAGATTAGGTTACAACGGCCTCAAAAACATAGAAATCATTAAAAACCGAGCAAAAATGCACTTACATGCAAGGATAGACTATGGTCGAATGCTTGGAGATCTTTAATAGAGTTTTCTTCTCTAAATTTTGGTGGAGAATATGAACTAAAATTATGTATTTTATGTTTCTTTAATTTACTTAGTTTATTTTATTAAATTACATTTTTAACCTTAATTAATTACCTCTAAAACATTTAAACAATGTCCAAATATGTCCACTCAACATGTTAATGGTCTAATTACCACATAAGGACCTCCACTTTAAAGTTCTATAGCTATTAGACACCTTTAACTAATAGAACACAAGTTTTACATTTTACGTGATTTAGTCCTTTTTATCAAATTAAGTATTCAAAAAGTAAAATTTCTTAACGAAATTTTCACACAATCATAATATCATGTTGTAGACCTCAATTTAATAATAAAATAAATTTTTCAACCTCAAATTTGTGGTTCTAAAATCATTGTTTCGATTTGACTAAAAACGGGCTGTTACAACAGCTTTCCTACAAATATGGTGGTTTAGGTAAGATTTCCTCGTCTCCCATACTGATATTATTCTAAAGTTTTGTTAAGAATTATCTCCAAAGTGTTAGGGAAGCCATAAAAGTTGACTATAACACAACAGAGGCGAATATATGATAGTTTGCTCGCTTGGCTGTGATGATTGCCTTGAGAAAACCATTAGTCTCCTGCATGGGTATTGATGGTCATATTCAATACGTAGAGTATACAGGTTTGCCAATTATTTGTTATGAGTGTGGATGCATTGGGCATAATAAAGAAAGTTGCTTGAAACTGTAGAATAAGTGAAAAGAGGTGGACTCGATGGAACAAACGGTGGTACAGGTTTCTGAGTTGGTAGCGGATACAATTGTGGGTGTTGAGAAAGCTCCAGGATCACTATAGGGGCCATGGGTACAAGCTTTGACCCGTAGAAAGAGACCCATTAATGCGAGAAAGTCTAATATGAAAGGAAAGAAATATCAATTGATTGCTGAAGGAGCAAGCAATTCACGCTTCCAAATTTTGGCAGCCAATGGCGATGAGGATGTAGTTGAATTTACACAGGAAATTGTTAATGTCCAACAGGAAAATATGGATAACCAAACAGGGAAAGAATCACGGCAGGATTTTCACAAAGAATCAATTTTGAGGGGTTTGATGAGGTTTTCAAATGGAAGGAATGTTAGTGGTGGGCTATTCATGAAGGATAAAAGGAAAGAATCAAAATTTTTAAGCAAAGAAGGCAGATGCATGCAAGTGGGTGAAAAAGAAAATAAGGAAATTGGGTAGCAGGTTCCAACTAGGTTTAAACCAAATACTATTTGTGCACATACTTTACCAGAATCAAGTCATAAAGTGGTAACTATTGAGGATAATAATGTGGTAGTGGGCTTGTCTAACCATGAAAGTAATTTATTAGTAATGGGTCAGCCCAATCATAAAAGTCATTTGTTGGCTTCTTCAAAAACTCTCATGCAGCAACAAATAAGTTGGACACATCCATGCATAAGATAACCAAGTAGGGTTTTAAGGTGCAAAAAAATAAAGTCATGCCAAACCTTCAAGGGCGTTGTTATTTAACTGGGTTGATTCAATGAATCATGAGTTAGATAATCGTAATAATATTTCAGGGTTTGAAGCTAATTTGAAGTTGCTTTCAATTTTAGATGGCATGACTGAAGAGTAGAAAGACGATAACCAGGCCCACCGTTCTATTTCCCATTTTATTTAATTATGTTTCATTTCTTTTTATGGAATTGTTAAGGAGCAAATAGCTCACAATTTGGCAGATATTTTAATTTTTTTTATGAAACATTATAACCATTGTCTTGTCTCTTTGTTTGAAACAAGGATAAGTGATATGAAGGTAGACAATTTCATTTGGAAGTCTGGTTTTATAACTTTTTTTGAGTTGAAGCAAAAGGTTTCTTTGGTAGGATTTGGTTTTTATGGCAGAAGGAATTGGATGTGAATATTATTAAAGGAAGCAATCAATTTATTCATATGATTTGCAAGTTTGATTGTCATAAATTTTCATGCTATACTACTATGGTTTTTGCGAGCCCTAACCTAAAAAAGAGAGCAGTAGTATGGAACCAACTATTAAGTATAACCTTTCTTAACAATGAACCTTGGGTCTTTAGGGGTGATTTTAATGCGATTGTCTCAACTGATGAACGAAGAGGTGGTGCTAGAAATGGGTCTTTGGGTAATGCTCCTTTTAGGATTTTATTTTTCAAGGGGGTTTGCTGGACCTTGACTATATAGGTCTAAAATTTACATGGGGAAAATGGAATCTTTTTCAAAGGCTTGATCAATGTATTGGTAATAAGGAGTGGATTAATATGTTCCCCAACTCTTTGGTGAAACATTTGGAACGAATTGGATTAAATCATCGCCCGCTTCTTTTGATTATCCATAACAAATTCAATAGACCTTGTAATAAATTCAGGTTTCTGGTGGTTTGGTAAAATCACTTTCTTTTTAAAGGTTTTCTTCAATCAGTTTGGGATTAAGATAAAGATGCTCTTATGAATATAGACGTGTTTACTCGTGATGTGAAGAAATGGAATGTGGAGGTGTTTCGGCATATTGGTAAGCGGAAATGAGATATCTTTCGATGACTAATGGGAATTAAATATGCTCTAGATAGGTCTAATTTAGTTTTCCTCCTCCAACTGGAAAAAAGACTTGAAAAAAGAATTATATATTGTTTTGAATCAATAAGAGAACTTTTGGATGCAACGGGCCCGCTCTTATTGGATCATGGAAGGAGATCGGAATACACCATTTTTTTATCTCACTACATCACATAGACATCATGTGAATAAGGTTCATGCTTTGTGACTCGATTCTAGTGAGTGATGTGATGACGATTGTGTATTAAAAACCTTGGCTGTAAATTTCTACAAAGACCTGTTTACCAAAGACGATTCGGTGATGGGTTTTTATGCTATAAGGAGTTGTTTTCCTCCTTTGGAGACATTGGCGTTTGAAAAATTATCTGTTGAGGTAATCAATGATGAGATCAAGAAGGCTATGTTTGACATGCATCCACAAAAATCATTAGGCATTAATGGGATCCGTGCAATGTTTTATTAGAAGAATTGGGAAGTGGTTGGGAGATCTATTTGTTTATTTTTTCATGGTGCTTTCTTGGATGGAATATCGATGATTGGGTGAATCGTATAGTCATTGTTCTTATTCCAAAGGTGGAAAAAACAAAACAAATTCAACATTTTCGACAAATAAGTCTTTGTAACGTTCTCTATAAGGTGATAACAAAAGTTTTGGTTAACCGTATGAAGGAGTTCATGAGCAATTGGGTTCAACCTAGTCAAGTTAGCTTCATTCCTGGTCATTCTATCTCAGATAATATTATTATTGCACACGAGATTATACACACCATGTAGAAGAAAGGGGGTCGAAAAGAATTTATGGCAATGAAAATTGATTTGGAAAAGGCTTATGATATGTTGGATTGGAACTTTATTAAAGATACCCTTTTAGATGTTGGGATCCCGACTAATATTAAGAGGCTCATTATGAATTGTGCGCACTCTGTTTCGATGCAATTGAGTTGGAATGGGGACCTCATTGAGGTTTTTTATCCTTCACGTGGTATTAGGCAAGGAGATCCATTATCACCTAACCTATTTATTTTATGTATGGAATGACTTGCTCATACTATACAGAAAGAAGTTCAAGAGCAATGATGGAAGCCTTTCAAATTTAATCAATCTGGACCGGTAATTTCCCATCTTTTCTTTGTTGACGGTCTCATTCTTTTTGTAGAGGCAATTTGAGATCAAATGGAGGTGATTAACAGTGTCTTGTGGAATGTAACACCCCAAACCCGACCCGGACGTTATGGCCCGAATCCAACGTGTCACATTGAAGTGTTTTTGCGAAAACCTTCTTTTCATTGAAAACCCTTCTAAATGAAATTAAAGTAAAATCCCAGTTCATATTTGTTTTCAAAACGAGATGTACTCAAAAGCTATCTCTTTGTTATAAGTTAAAAGTTACTTCAGAAAAATTCTCTTTAACAGTGGAAGCTTAATTTGAAAACAATAGATGATTTCTGAGAAACTTGATATATAGCTTTAGAAAGAAATAAGCCCATGTTTCGAAAATAATAAGCATAATAATAAAAGTGATAGTCCAAATTTTGAAATGATAATCAGAGGAAAGGCCTTATTACAATCGAAATTAAAATAATTTGAAATACTAAAAATCATAAAGAAACCCAAGTTTAGTCGTCTTGCTAGCTAGCCACCTCTGAGTCCCACCATCCGTCGAACCACCTACTGAGGATTTCCTGAGAAAAATAAAAGGAGGAGTGAGTTTCGAAACTCAGTGTGTACAATCCTCGTCAAACAAATAACATGCAACACAAGTCATCTTGGGCCTAAGCCCAATACAATAACAACATCTAGAGCAATCATGTATGCAACAATGCAATTATGCAATTCCTACCCCATCCAACTGATACACAACATCTCCGTCCAATCGAATCACATTCTGTGGGGATGACTACATCGATCCACCCATCCGATACACATTAAGGGTAACGTCGGTTACGGTACTACCGAACGTTGCAGCAAAGCTGCTCGTGGCTTAAAAGCTTTCGTTGGATCTACAATCGTCAAGCGACCGTGCGACCCTTATATAACACTTCCTCCAACATGATTCCCACCCACATGCAACATCATAACACATGAGTGTAAAATGTAGCATACAGTATGCGTAAGTCATACTTATAACACACAGGGGTATTTCAGTAATTCTACCCTACAGAGGTATTTCAGTAATTTTACCCTACAGGGGTATTCTAGTAATTCTACCCTGTATTCCAGTAATTCTACCCTACAAGGGTATTTCAGTAATTTACTAAAGTATGGGTCTTAATTACGAACTTTGGCCCATCAACAAGTCCTCCTTGGCTAGAGTGAACAGACACTATGCACCAGGTAGGATTCCAGAAAAGAGGAGGTGGGTCGTTAAGACCGCTTAAGTACCAAGCTCTCCCTAGATCCAATCCTAGACATGCATATGCCCATTGCTATACTCTAACCTTACGACTTACCCACAGATGTGCTTGATAAATTAATTAAGTTTTATGCACTTGAGGATTCATTAGAAACTAGGCCTAAAAGTCCATTATAAAACCCTAGCAAGTCTACATGCTTTCATGCATTCATATAGCCCATCAGGCCCAATTGCTTTTATATGGCCTATTAGGCCCAACCACATCCGTATGGCCCATTAGGCCCAATCACATTTCCAAACCATTCAACCACTTTATCAACTCATCACTTATTATCAACATATCAATTTTTGCTAGCTTGAGCCCATAAGCTTGTCGGCCCATTGGGCATATTCTGGCCCGGTTAGCCAAAACGTGACCCAAGTCCATGAGATTGCTTATGGGGCCTCTGTTAACATATCGAATACCCTCACATGAGTGTTCACGCACTCATGAGACTGTCGTAGCCAAACTTTTGACTTTTCGGCATTTCGACATTTTGGCATATCTAAATTTGCCGATCTATTGTGTCTGAAGTGTATTGTACACACCTGGAAATAAAGTGTGCTATGATTTCCTTAGCCTCGAACCTACAATCAATATCACCATTCAATTAATCGCATGCTTAATACATATCTTTACCAAAACCGAAACCTCACCTTTCACCTTACCTTGCGCGATAAGTTATAACAGCCCCTTCTTTAATCACTAACCACGACCAACTCCTAGATCTGCACCAATCTTAACTATTAAAACTAGAATAACAGGTAATTTTTATCCAACACAAGTCCCCCTTCCTTTAACTATGACCATTCGGCCCACTAAGATCAAGAACACTTACCCAAGAAGCAATCGGCCAAAAAGAGGAGTAGTGCGGCACAGAGAAGGTTCGGCTAACAAAGTATTCGACTTAGACAAGGTGAACTAGGAGTAAGAAAGAGAATATTTTAATGAGAAAGGAATGGAAGAAATCAGCACAAACTTAAAGAGAAAGAATAAGGGTTTTTCGGCTCTTAGGTACTTAGAGAGAAAAGTAGTTTTCGGCAAAATAAGAAGTGATAAACTATAATTTATACATATTTTTATCCCATGCTTAACATATTTTTGGATGAATTATCATTAAAATTATGGAATTTGATGTTCCTAATCTTTTAATTTTATGTTTTATACTTAGATAAGCATAAGGAAGAGAAAAGAGCAAGGAACGGGCCAAAAACAAGCAAAGTAGGCCCAAATCAATAATCAACACGGTCTGGAGTTCGTCACACGGGTAACCCACACAGTCGTGCCACATTAACAGGCTTGAACACGGTCTGGGCTCGAGTCACACGAGCGTGCTACACGGGCGTGTCCCTGTCGTGACAAGTTTCAATTTCACAAGGAAAAGGCTACTTAGGGGCTAAGAAAGACATTCCAAACTCTATATAAAGACCCTAGGAGGCAACTACAAAGGGGAAAGAGAGTCCTCGCCAAGACTCAGAGTAGAAGACAAGGAATTACTCGAAGGAAGCCGATTGATCCATTTCAGAAGCTAGGATCTACATCAAGACTGAAGATCTCCCTTCAATCCTTTTAGGGGTTTTGGGTTTTCTTTATATTTTTTTATTTTCTTTGCTTTGAAATGTATTCTTTTATAAATATGAACTAAACCCCTAAATACCTAAAGGGGATGAAACCTAAGACAATTCTTGTTATTGTTATCTAAACTATATGATAAATATTTGATTTGTTCTTAATTGTGTTTTTAATTCTTGAATTCATATTTCTGGGATATTAATTTAAGTCGAATATGCTTATGCAGAGGAGCAAAAGTCCCTGTGTAAGAGTTGATCCAACACAATTAAGCGGAGTTGATCACAGTCCTAGACATAGGACGATGAAAATCTGCCGGATTAGAGTCAAATCTAATATGGGGATCCATAGATCGAGTTAATGCAAAACTAAGGGTTTTAATTAGAAAGAGATTTCAATTAATCAACCTAGGGTTAGTTGTTCTTATTCTCGACGGAGATATTAACATAATTTAGGGATCTTTATGGATCAAGTCGTATGAAGAAATCGTCTAGTTTAGAGTTAGATAACAAGTGAAGTCTAGGTGGATTCTTCCTTGGGTATTGCCTTTATCATTCAGTTTTCCCAAAGTAATTTCCCCAATTTACTCTTTGTCGCGTCTTTAGTTTAGAGTTAATTAGTTTACAACCAAATCCTCCTTTATTTTTAGGCTAGATAATAGGAAGAAAGTCATTACTAGTACTTTTGGTTCCTTGGATTCGATATTCCGGTCTTGCCACTAACTATACTACTATTCGATAAGTGCACTTGTCTTTTATAGTGATAATAGTTAGTTTCCAGGTACGATCATTATTATTACTTCATCGAAATCACGATCAAGAAGAAAGAATTTGGCATTAGCCTAGAACCCCAAAATCGACACCTATATATATACTAGCTGAAATTGCCTTCCCTTAATTGCCAATTCGGCTTCACCACTTCTTTTATCCCCATCTCCTAACATTTCTCCACGATAAGCTCCTCAATCCCTTCCAAAAATTTCTCTTCTCATCACTTCTCTTAGAGTCCAGTTCCACGCCACTACCAACCATCTAGAAGGTAAAAATAAAATTTCTAAAAATACCAAGTTAGCACTCGAACCTAGAATCCCCTTACTTGCCACTAACGCCACCTCCCTACACCCTAAGTGGCGTCACTTATCCACTACACTACAACCTTGCTTATGTCATATTTTATCTCCATTTATTTAACAGCCAAGCTACTTGCCATCAAGGTTCCTTTAATTATTAAATTAATATTCCTTCACCTCAAAGTTCGAACCCAGAACTTCTCCAACACCCTAAAAACTTTAAATTTATTAAGCCCTTAAAGCCAACATGTCATTTGTCATTTTCTTGCTTACTAAAAAAAATTTATGAGACCCAAAGCCCAAAGCCCAATTCATCTAGGCCCAAAATTGGGGGTGTTACATGGAAATTTTCTTTGCAATCAGGTCATAAGGTTAGTGTTTAAAAATCTCAAATTTATTTCTCTAAAAATACTCACATGTTTTTTAAAGGTTCTATAGCAAAGGATTGGGTTTTGCCACTGTTGGTAGCCTTGTTAAATATTTGGGAGTCCCTCTTCTACACAGATAAGTAACCAAGGAGAAGTATAGCTATGTGATTCATAAAATAAAGTCAAAGTTAACTGATTAGAAAGTGCGTACATTGTTCCTTGCGGGTTGTATTACTCTTGCTAAATCAGTGCTACTTTCTATACCGGTATATGTTATGTAAACAACGGTTCTTCCAAAGAGCCTTTGTTTAGAGATGGAAAGATTGCTACGTAATTTTGTGTGGGGAAAGACAAATGACTCAAAGGGGATTAGCCTTGTCAATTGGGAAACTTTATGCCGTGGGATTGATGAATGAGGTCTTGGATTCTATAACATGGCTCAAATGAATAATAGTTTTCTTGTTAAAAATGGCTATATATTAGTGGCTTGTTTGAATCAACTATGGGTACAAGTTTTTTGGTCAAAGTATAAGGTTGATAGTCGAATTCTGGAGGTTCTTCATCCTAGAAATGGCTCTCAGTTATGGAAGGATTTATGCAAAGTTTGTGACAAGGTTCAAAATGGAATTATCTGGGTTCTAGGTGATGGACGATCCATGGATTTTTGGAGAGACGCTTGGCCACAGGATAGGAAGCCTCTTGTGAGTTATTGTCCACAATCGAACTTGTTACTGAGTTCTTTCATTTCAGTTTAAGATATGGTGGCTGAGAATAAACAATGAGCATGGAATCAATTTGCTTCTTTAATTTCATCTCAATGCTTGATTAAGATTGCAGCTACTCATCCTCCTTGTAGCGAAGAGTTCGTGGATTGGCCTAGTTGGAAATGGGAAAAAAGATGTTATTTTACTACAAAATCAACATATGTAGCCATGAATCAAACAGAACTTCATTTAAGTCCAAGATGGAAAGTTATATGGAAATCTCGATGCCCACAATGAGTTCAAATGTTCTTATGGTTGGTTGATAAGGGAAAATTACTAACTAATGATGAAAGAGTTAGAGACGCTTAACTATGGATCCGAGTTGCCATATATGCGGTGCTAGTGTCAAAGATATCGACCATATACTAAGGAAATTGTAACAGGCCATTTTCAGTGAAATCGGTGTATGATTTCGATTGGTTTCTGACATGAATATTATATGATATGAAATGTTTGAAATTTCTGTTTATTAGATCTGTAAACTCTGGTAATGTTTCGTAACCCTGTTCCAGTTATAAATACGGGTTAAAGGTGTTACAAAAATGCTCGCTTGTAGCCCACTGCTAGAGCAATCTGATTAACAAAGATAGGTTAGCAGAATTTTATAATTTAAAAATTGAGGATTGGCTTGCTCTTAACCTTACCAAAACTTGGTTGTTCTTGAGTAATATGAAAGACTGGGATATTTTCTTTGCGATCACTTGCTGGTCTTTGTGGAAGAAAAGAAATGATTTTAAATCTGATTGTATGGATAATGAAGGATTCATTTATCGTTGCATGAGATATAAAGATGAGATTGTATATGCCAATCAATTGAATCAGGGGCAAGTTTCCACAAATAATTGGAAAAGATGGTCACAACTTTCATGGTCTCTACCAACAGTTGGAAAATGGAAAATAAATGTTGATGTTGGCCAAAACTTGGTTTATAAAATAGGTATGGCAAATGGTGTGATCTGAGATGCAACTGGTTTGTGGTTTTTGGGATTTGTGAGAAACATAGGGATGTGCAATGCGTATGAGAGAAAACTCTGGGACATTCTGGATGATCTTGACCAGGTTGGGAGTTTGGATGTCGAGATGTTTTGTTAGAAACAAATTGTTTAGAAGCACTACACCATATTAAAGGGAACCCGACGAGACATTAGCCGGAATCACATGTCATTAATGCAATTTGAGATTTGTTGAGCCGTGATTAGGATATCAACTTAAAACATGTGCATTGAGAATGCAATAGGCTGACTGATTGTTTAGTAAAGGCTGCAGAAAAAATGAGTATTGCCATTCATTGTTGGTTTCAACCCCTTGTTTTTGCTTTAAATGCATTGTATGAAGATCTTAACGGTTTATCCACTTCTAGACTAATTGCTATATGATAGTCTATAGGGCTTTTTTCATTTTTAAAAATTAACTTGAGAAAAAAAAAAGGCTTTCCAAAAATTTTGCAACTTATCTTCCCTGCATCATTGCCTCTCTGGTCTCCGTTGATATGCGTTCAGAGAGAAAAAAGAATAGCTATGGAAGATATATATACCCTTTCATGAGGAAAAAACAATTTAATGCCCTGCAAACTCTGACCCAATTTTCATTCTTAATCACCATTCATGCAATCTTCACCGCCTCACTTCTAATCACCATCTGTTTTTATTTATTTATTTATTATTTTTTAGTTTTTGAAACCCAGATAAAGAAGGCCATATTTTGGCTAACTAAACGTAAATCTAAACTTGATGTGATAATCAAATAGTTTTTTTTATTTTTTATAAGACTTTCATTTTTTTTTTTTGAAGTATTTTGCTGAGTAGTCGTATCGAATATGAAGAGTTATCAATCTAGCGTTCATCGTGGTTTAAAAAACACTGCAAAAGTGAAAAAATAAATCAATTTAGCTTGATTTTAATTTTATTTATTTTTTAATCACAAAAGAAATAGATTGAAAAAAAGAAACTCTATGTCCATCTTTTTTTTTCCCTAAACGCAGGTAGTGTCGATGGATGGAGGGGAGATAATGGAGAAAGGTGAGACGTTTGGGGTGGGAAGTTGCAAAATTTTTGGAAAAAGTTAACTTCAAAATTGGGAATGATAAATTACATGTGGGCTTAAATCATAGCTGATGTAGTACAAAAAACCTAATCAGAGTCCCACAATGAGTTTGAAATTTCATATTTGATGCAATAATAGGGGAGGAGGAGGGTTGGTACTTGGATTTCAAGTGTTATTTCATTCTCATAGACACCAACTTTTTCAAATACCAATTTTGGAACTTAGATGTTATAAAAGAGTTGCTAAGATATCAAGTAAATCTCATCTTCATCATTGTTTCTCAAAAAAAATATTTGTTAAATAAAAATGAAAATCTATTTACAAAAATAAAAATATGAAAAAACAATTGTTACCTATTTTTTTTCATAATATAAAAAAGAAATAATTCCTAAATAGTAATTAAATTAAAGTATATATAATAAAATAAACTAAATTTATATTAAAAATTATTGAATAAAAAAGACATAATAATTTTTTCCGCCTTCTTATTTTAGAGAAAAAAGTCATTTTAGCTTTCTATTTAATTTTTCGTCTTTTTAACCTTTGAACTTGAAATTTTTTGTCAAATTACCCAAAATGGAGGGAAAAGTTAACATTTATTAATTTTTTTTGGCATGGCATATACGTGGATTGTCGTATGAATGACATATTAGTATTTAAATAATTTTTTTAATTTTAAAAAATATTTTAATGCTTTTTAATCATTTTAATGATTTTTAATTTTTAAAAATATTTTTATATATTTTTTGAATTTTTAAATTTTAAAAAATTAATTAAATGTTGATGTGTCATCCACATGAAAATCCACATACATGCCACATCAGCAAAGTTAAAAAATGTTACCTTTTCCATTAACTTTGGGGTGATTTGACAAAAAAAAGGTTAAAGGCTAAAAAAGGTAAAAAAATTAAATAGAAAACTAAAATGACTTTTTTGTAAAGTTGAAGGGTCAAATAAGTTATTATACCAATAAAATATACGATAAAATAATTTTTATTGTTAATAATAAAATCCCTATATTTATATGACTCGAACATGGACACAAATCTTACACCATCACATAATATTTTTTAGGGTAAGCTATACAAATAGTCATTCAATTATGAGAGTATTTCTATTTTGATTACTCAACTATAAATTTTTTTTATTTGGTCACTAATGTTTTTTAAATTTATTTTTTTACACTATGTCGTTAAGTCACTAATGGAAGTCTAATGTAACTATTTTTATTAGCATAATAATAACTTTAGTCCTCTAATATTTATATATTATATCAATTTAATCTTAATTATTAAAAATACATAAATTTTGAAATTGTTAGTCATCAAACCGAAAATTTTTAAAGTTGGTGACCAAAATAACAACACAACAATTCGTGTTCACCATTTTTTTCAAATATATACAAATTGTTTTTTATTTTTTTTTTTAAATTCCATATGTATCATAACTAGCATGTTCAAAATTAAATATCTAGATTTTGAGTGTTGATTAATAAATAAAAGGGTAAATTACACTAGTATTGATTCAATTAGTAGTAAATTATTTTTATCACCTAATTAATAAAGTTACAAAATAATCATTTAATTATTTAAATTTACCTTTTTCGGTCACAGATGACTAATGGTGGTAACTTTTAAAATTGGCATAATAACAATTTTAGCACTCAACATTTATAAATTATGTCAAATTGGTCTTGAATTTTTAAAAAAAAATTTAACCCTCAACATTTACATATTGTGTAATTTGATCCTTTTGTTTGTAGTTTTGCTTTTATTTGTGATATTAAGGGTTCATTTTAAAAGAAAGAGAAAAGATTAAAATTATTATATTGGATTTTTGGGTGTTTCCATTTTTGTTTATTTTCAATCAATTTAGTTGATAAATTTGTTTTTTTTTTTTTAGCTTTTTAGGTGAAAGAGTCACAAAGAAAAGTAGAACTGCAAAAAGACTAAATTACACAATGTGAGAGTTTAAGTTTTTAGAATCAAGACTTAACTGACACAATATATAAATGTTAAGGATAAACTTATTATTATGTCAATTTCAAAAATTGCCATTGTTAGCCTGCTAGAGACCAATGAAGAGAAAATTAAATAGTTGAGTGACCATTTTGTAACTTTTCATATTGAAATGACCAAAAAATAAATTTATTAATAGTTAGATACCTATTGATGTAGTTTATCGTAAAACAATTTAATACATTATCGCCAATATCAATTAATGAAGGTCCGTGAAACAATCAAAGTTTGGTCTCTCCTTCGCTACTAGAGTTGTACATGGGTCGGGCTACCCAACCCGGCCCGAAGGCCCACTCAAAAAATGGGAGGGTTTGAGTAAAAATATAGGCCCGAAAAATGGGCTTGGACAAAAAACGAGGCCAATTTAAAAAACAGGCCAGGCCCCGGGTAAGATTTTTTTGGCCCGGGCTCGGCTCGGCCCGAATTGTTTAGATTTTAACTTATTAAAACTTAATAATTTTAGTTCTAGTGTTATTTTAAAAGGTCTAATTCAACTCCAATCCCTTTATTGTTTAGATTTTTAAAATTTAATCATTTTACTTTTAATTTCAATATTTTCTTATTTTTAAATGTATTTGATTTATTATTTTTTATTTAATAAAATAAACAAAAAAATTAATATGAGCCGGGCTGGGCTTAAACAATTTTTCACGCCCATATTTCGGGCCGGGCCAGACCCGGGCCTAGATTTTTTGTTGGACCCATACCGAACCCGGCCCAGCCCAACCCACGAACACCTCTATTCACTACAACCAGAGGAATTTCAATCCCATGTACGAAATCATTGCTTTTCTTCTATTACCATATTTTAATTCAAATTTCAATTAAAACAAAAATTCATAATTTTGAGAATTAAATAATTTCATTATTAATATATTTAATAAAAACTATTAAAATAATTTAAAAAATAAAATTGGTTAATTAAGTCTTAACTCAATTAGTAATAGTATTATTGTCGTGCAGGAAGAAGATATGAGTTCGATCGAATTGAAGTATATTTATTTTCTTATTTAAAGATTGAGAAATGATTATCAATAATTTTAAGTATTTATATTTAAAAACAAAATTGAAGAAAAAAGCTGAAGAGAAATTATATTTCAAAAAAGAAATATGAAATACAAATGTGTTATTTAAAAATATTTTGAGTACAAATGAAAAGAATTTTATGCAATTTATGTATATTTAAAATATTATATCTGTTGATTGAGTCTTAGTACGATTAGTATGAGTATTAAATGTGCCTATTTATATAAATTGGTGAGGAATATACAAGTAATTTTAAACCTTATGTAAAAAAAGAAGAGATATAATTAATATTTATAATAAAATTATTTAAAACAAATCATATCTTAACCTACCAAATACATAAACAAGATATAAATCTTAAAAAGTCAAATTATTATTGAATAAAAAAAGACTTAGTGGGAACCCAAGAACTTAAATACGAAGCAATTAGCCGACAGGCATTCCATCCAAGAAGCCATTACCTCCGTCAAATGTTTTAATTTTTAATTTTTCAATTGCTTGTTATTAAGCCTGAAAAGTGGTCAAACTGGAATGTTAAATATAAATATTTAATTGGTTGAAAGTAATACCTTTTTCTTCTTCCCCATTTGAATTCCCAACTCAAAGTATGAATACTTTGTAGCCACAAGCCCACAACTGGGCAACACCATGTATTTATAATATATCAAATTTATGTACCCTAACTGCATCTTTTAATTCGTAAAGCATACATCAGCTTTCCATTTGAAATCCAATCAATAGCTGCTAGGGTTTATTTCACCTGATTACGAGAAATTCGTGTTTGATTTGAAGCTAAATCCAAGCTTACTTAAGTTGTATTTAAAGTCGGATTTTGATATAAAATACAATTTTAGTTACACTGTAAACTCCCTAATGTTAAGTTGATATGGGGTGAGACTTCTAATGATTTTTTCTCAACAAAATCAACCTATATGATTCTTGCAATGAAGTGAAGCTTGGAATGTTGGAAAATATGGACATCACATATATAATAAGGATAATTACATGTTATTATTTACTATCATGATAGGTTAGCCCAAATTAAAAGTGATCTAATTTGGTTAGAATTTTATTGGGCTTTAATTAATAAATAAATAAAGTATGGGTCAAATATGTGTAGATACTCTTCTAATCAAATTCTAATTAATGATGGGCTAATTAGAATTTGATTAGAACTAATATTCTAAGGTTATAAATATTAGGGTTATGGTCCCCAAATTATACACAAGATATCTTTTCTAATATCCCATCATTAGGAAAGAAAGAGCATATATTCTCTGAATTTCTTGTGTGCTAATTTAGAAGATCAAATCCCCAAAATCCGGTAAAACTTCAAGAAATTCATGGATTCAGGTACGCTTCCGCATTTAATTTTATTCTTGACTTATTCTTGATGATTTAACATGATAGATCCTGGTTTATTAAGTTCAGTTTTATTATAGATTTATTTTATAAATCTAACAAGTGGCATCTGAGCTTTGTCATCTTGAATCATTGAGAATGAATTGATTCTCTATTATTTTTTGTAACAGCCCACTTTATACCCTAGTCGGAACGAGTGGTTTCGGGACCACTTAACCGAGTCAAATTATTATTTTTATTGCTTTAATATGTTTTACTGCATGATAGAATTACCGTGTGACAGTTTCGTTTAGAAATTTTATCGTTTGACTGGTTGATTTGAGAAAAAGGATTAAATCGCGTAAAGCGATAAATTAGAGTTCTATTTCATAAATGGCTTATTAGATGATGGTTTTATAAGTGAAGGCCTTAAATGGTTATTTTACCATTTCCTATGCTAGTGGACATTTATGTCCTTAATGATATGTTTTTAAATGGTTTTAGTAAAAGGGCAAAATGATCAAATGGCTTTATTATATGTTTTAAATTATTAATAACATGAAAACACCCATTTTTATCTTCTTCTTCACCGATTCTACAAAAGAAAAAGAAGGGTTTTCATGCTTTGCTTCATTCGGCCATTTAAGCTTCAATTGGAGGTTCGTTTTTGTTCCGTTTTCGATAATTTTTACGTTTTTGAGATCGTTGCTTCGAATACTAGCTAACCCATACCTCAATTTCTGATTTTGAACATGTCTTTGAAAAGTGCCATTGATGAATCCTTGATATATTGATAGATTTTGATGAATTATTGTATATTATGTGAGAATATACAAGAATTTTGAAGTAGTTTTTGAAGAAAATGAGTTTTAAGGATTTATTTGTAAAAAAGTAGAATTTTTGAAGTTAAATTTGTGATAAGATGAATTGTATGTGCTTGTATAAGTCCCCTACATGTTCGGCTAAGGTGAATTGAGGGATTTGTTGTGAAATTTGTCATTTTGTGATAAAAGGGCTAAATTGCAATGTGTTGAAAATATAGGGGCTAAATTGCTAATATGCCAAAATACATGTTTTGGGCTAAATTGAACAAGTTAGTGATTAAATAGCTAAATTTGTATTAATATAGATAAAGACGACCGAATTCCGGAACTTGATCGGGGAAAAAGAAAAATAGACGAGTAGATATCGGAATTACGAGGTAAGTCCGTACAATGGAATTTAATGTGTATATGTTTATAATTGTTGTTAATTGAATGTATGAAGTAATAGTTGATTGAATAGCCTATTTGGACGTATACATATGAAATTGAAATGAAATTGTTACAAGTGAGAAAAAAATACCGAGCCCCGTTAGAACCGTAGAAGTCGATAGGATACAAGTGACATGTCACTAGGGCTACAAGGTGGTTTGAGTTCCTGCATTTGTTGCGGACTCACCACGTGCTCATGAGCTACAGGTTTATCCTTCGGGATTACTTGTTTAGTCTTCGGACTCTCTGATTAGCCTTCGGGCTCTCTGTTCAGCCTTCGGGCTTACCGTTCATCCTTCGGGATTACTGATCAACCTTCGGGCTTATCGATACAGGCTCGAAAGAGCATACACGACGCATTGACGGATTACAGGTTACATGTATATACACTGTGTGTGTATCACCCGAGTATCCCTCGATGTTCTTAAAGGTTCAACGGGTAACTACTGATACATGTTATATGAGATATGAGAATTATATGAATTGCATGTCATACGAGATTTACATGGATTATATGGATATATGTTATATGAAATTTACATGGATTACATGGTATATGTTATGTGAAATACGTGTACAAGTATTTGTGTAATAATATGATACATGAATGTTGTGATGGGTACATGAATGACATTATATGTTACATGGACTAACAAGTGTATACTTGTGAAATAGGCAACTTGAGTAAATGAATTGAATTGGAAATATTGTTGTAATTACCGCATTGATTCGGTAAGGTTTAATTTCTGTATTACGGACTTACTAAGCTTTAAAAGCTTACTCCGTTTATTTCTGTCAATGTCTTATAGATTCAGAAGCTAGCTCGATTATCGGACGTGTCGGAGATCGCCATCACACTATCCATCAAGCTTTGGTACTTTTGAATCTTTTGTAAATGAAATGGTCATGGCATGTGTAGGCTAGATATTTTGTGTACATGATGTATTTTGTAAATGATCAAGCCATGAGATGTGGCTTGGGTCATATATGTTTATAATGAAGTATTTGATTTGTTCTTTGGTATGTTGTAAATGGTAAATTGGCTTGGAAATGTTGCATGTTATTGGCTGGAAAGAAATGACCCTTGTTGGGTGGCAATTTGGCTTAAACCAAGCCTATATTATGCCATACGGCCAGGGGACACGGGCGTGTGCTTCGACCGTGTGTTCCCTACACCTTAAATGTTTTAGACAGTTTCGAACACGGCCTAGACACACGGGCGTGTCTGGTAGCCGTGTGATATTTGACAGTTTCGACCACGGGGTAAGGGCACGGGCGTGCCTAGGCCGTGGGCGACACACGGCCTAACCTCATGGGCGTGTTGGATGGCCGTGTAGATTTTGGCAGAATCTTCCACGGGCTGAGCACACGGGCGTGCCTTGGCCGTGGGAAGCACACGGCCCTACTCCACGGGCGTGTGAAATTAACTTGTGACCGTGTTGTGTAAGTCAGAATGTTCCACGGGTGCCTAACACGGGCATGTGAAATCCACACGGTTTAACAACACGGCCGTGCTTTGAGTCACACGGGCGTGTGACGTTGTTTCAAAAACGAAAATTTTTCTGAGCTTCCGAAGCAGTAGGATTCAAATACTAACTATCCGAGATGATTGTTTTAATCCGAAAATATCTCATATGAACCTTTTTATGATTTTTCACATGAAATTTTCTGGTTTGGGGCCGACTAAGTTCTGTAAAGATCCGTTAAATCCGGTAACGCTCTGTACTTGATTACGGTGACGGTCTCGGGTATAGGGTGTTACATTTTAATTGGTATCAGAACTACGATTTAGTCGATTCTAGGACTACCGTAGTGAGTACGAGTCTAGCTATACATGCCCTGTATATGAAATGTGATAGTGTGATATCTCCTGACATCCTCTGAAAATCTGTTTTATATAGTAATGGATCCGAATCGAGATTTAGCTGACGATGGTGAAAGTATTGCACCAGCACCCGCTCAAGGGGCTGTGCCTTCTGAATCGGGCCCTGCTGTGGCCAATCAGGAAGAAGTTAAACAAGCTTTCTTCCAAATGATGTCTGGTTGGTTTAGTGAGTTTGTGCGAGCAAACCCGGCTGCTCCGCAACCTCCACCCCCTCCCGTCCCACAACCTAACCCTGATAATGTACGAGTTGTGGATCCTCTGAGATTGAACAGACCACCTGTTGATAAGATACGAAAGTATGGTGCTGAGGAATTTTGAGCTTCAGCAAGTGATGATGCTGAGAGAGCCGAATTTTGGCTTGAGAATACGGTCCGAGTTTTTAATGAACTAGTCTGTACTCCTGATGAGTGTCTAAGATGTGCTATTTCTTTACTTCGGGATTCCGCATATCAATGGTGAAATACATTGACCTCGGTTGTACCACGAGAACGAGCTGATTGGGAATTCTTTCAGACAAAATTCAGGAAGAAATACATTAGTCAACGATTCATCGACTAGAAAAGAAAAGAGTTTCTAGAGTTAAAACAGGGTCGAATGTCTGTAACTGAATATGAGCGAGAGTTTGTACGACTTAGCAAATATGCTCGCGAATGTGTTTCTACCGAAGCCATAATATGTAGAAAATTTGAAGATAGGCTAAATGAAGAAATTCAACTATTAGTCGAAATACTCGAACTGAAAGAGTTTGTGGTTCTCGTTGATCGGGCCTGTAAAGCCGAAGAGCTTGCTAAAGAAAAGAGAAAAGCAGATTCTGAATTCAGAGAGGCTCGAAGGGTAAATTATATCAATCTGGATCCAAGAGATCAAAGGATTTTCATCCTCGTCCTGCTACTTCTACGGGCATATCTATACGAGACAAAAATGTTAAATCTTCTCATTCGAGATCTCAAGCAACCTCGGTAGCTAGTGCAGATAGTGTGAGAACTCCCGGACCTGAATGCAAATACTGTAATAAGAAACATTTTGGTGAATGCCGATTAAAAAGCGGAGCTTGTTTTCGATGTGGATCGTTAGATCACTACTTACGTGATTGTCCTGAAAGATCTGTAGCTGACAAGGAACAATCGACTAAGACGCATAGTGTTGCATCGAGAGGTAGACCGCCTCAGAATACTGGAAATCAAAGTGGAAATCACAATATGGCGAGAGATGCTAATGTGAGATCTGATATGCGTACTCCTGCGAGAGCTTATGCAATACGTGCACGTGAGGAAGCCTCGTCTCCTGATGTTATTACCGGTACTTTTTCTCTCTATAACACTGATATTGTTACGTTGATAGATCCTGGATCAACTCATTCATATATCTGTATGAAATTAGTGTTTGAAAAGAATTTGCATGTTGAGTCTACTGAATATGTAGTTAAAGTATCAAATCCGTTAGGAAAGTCTGTGTTAGTTGATAAGATATGTAAAAAATGTCCGTTGATGACTCGGGAGTATTATTTTCCGGCTGATTTGATGCTTTTGACGAATTCGATGTAATACTGGGCTTGGACTGGCTAAATACGCATGAGGCTATTGTGAATTATCGAAGTAAGAGTATAGAATTGAAATGTCAGAATGGTGAGATTCTTCAGATTGGATCAAATGATTCGAATGAATTACCGATAGTAATTTCTGCTATGAGGGCTCAGAAGTATGTCAGAAAAGGCTATGATGCGTATTTAGCGTATGTGATGAATTCTAGCAGGACAGAATTGAAAATTGAGTCTGTACCAGTTATTTGTGAGTTTTCAGATGTTTTTCCGGAAGAATTACCGGGTTTACCGCCGATTAGAGAAGTTGAATTTGGTATTGAATTGTTACCCGGCACTACTCCGATATCGATAGCTCCGTACAGAATGGCACCGACTGAATTAAAAGAGTTGAAAGCACAGTTACAAGAATTGACAGATAGAGGTTTTGCAAGACCGAGCTTTTCACCTTGGGGTGCTCCAGTATTATTTGTGAAAAAGAAAGACGGAACGATGAGAATGTGTATTGATTACCGACAGTTGAACAAGGTAACAGTGAAGAATAAATGCCCTCTTCCGCGGATTGATGATTTATTCAATCAATTGAAAGGAGCTACAGTATTTTCAAAGATTGATCTAAGATCGGGGTATTACCAGCTACGAGTTAAAGATTCTGACATACCGAAAACTGCTTTCAGAACACGATACGGACATTATGAGTTTCTGGTCATGCCTTTCGGTTTGACAAATACTCCAGCAGTGTTTATGGACTTGATGAACCGTATTTTCAGACCGTATTTAGACAAGTTCGTTGTAATATTCATTGACGACATTTTGATTTATTCATGTGATGAGGTAGAGCATACTGAACATTTGAGAACTATGTTACAAATTCTGAGAGATAAGCAGTTGTTTGCCAAATTTAGCAAATGTGAATTTTGGCTTCGAGAAGTTGGATTTTTGGGTCACATTGTTTCTGCGGAAGGCATCAGAGTAGATCCGATTAAAATATCTGCTATTATAAACTGGAAACCCCCGAGAAACATATCTGAGATTAGAAGTTTTCTGGGATTAGCGGGATATTACCGAAGATTTGTTAAAGGATTCTCGATGATTGCAGTGCCGTTGACTCGATTGTTACAAAAAGATGTGAAATTTGAATGGACTGATAAATGTCAGCAGAGTTTCGAACAGTTAAAAGCCTTGTTAACAGAAGCTCCGATTTTAGTTCAACCCGAATCGAAAAAGAATTTGTTATATACAGTGATGCATCTATTATCAGACTTGGCTGTGTATTGATGCAAGATGGGAAAGTTATAGCTTATGCCTCCCGACAGTTAAAACCGCACGAGAAGAATTACCCGACGCATGATCTGGAGTTAGCTGCTATAGTCTTTGCATTAAAGATTTGGCGGCATTACTTATATGGTGAGAAATGTAGAATTTTTACCGATCACAAAAGTCTGAAGTATCTGATGTCTCAGAAAGATTTGAATATGCGACAGCGGAGATGGCTTGAACTACTAAAAGATTATGAATTTGTGATTAATTATCATCCGAGGAAAGCTAATGTTGTAGCTGATGCGTTAAGTCGAAAGTCTCTATTTGCTTTGCGAGCTCTGAATGCTCAAATGACGTTATCTGATGATGGATCTATTTTAGCTGAGTTAAAGGCTAAACCGATGTTTCTACAGCAAATTTTCGAAGCTCAAAGGACTGATCCCGATCTGCAAGCTAAACGACTTCACTGTGAGTCTAATTCTGATTCTGACTTTTCTATAGGGAATGATGATTGTTTAATGTTCCGAAATAGAATCTGTATACCGAAAGACCGTTAACTCATTCAGAACGTTTTACACGAGGCTCATGATAGTCGATTTTCAGTTCATCCGGGTAGCACTAAGATGTATAACAATTTGAAACAGCAATACTGGTGGTCAGGAATGAAACGTGACATATCTGAATTCGTATCAAAATGTTTGATCTGTCAGCAAGTTAAAGCTGAACATCAGGTACCGTCTGGTTTATTACAGCTTATTATGATTCCGGAATAGAAATGGGACAGAGTTACTATGGATTTTGTATCTGGGCTACCGTTATCTCTGAAGAAGAAAAATATAATCTGGGTTATCGTTGACAGATTGACGAAGTCCGCACATTTTATACCGGTACGTACTGATTATTCCTTGGATAAATTAGCGGAACTATATGTATATGAAATTGTGCGATTACATGGTATACCATTATCCATTGTGTCTGATAGAGATCCGAGGCTTACCTCGAGATTCTGGAAGAGGTTTCAAGAGGCTTTGGGAACGAAATTGAATTTCAGTACAGCATTTCATCCCCAGACCGACGGTCAGTCTGAAAGAGTTATTCAGATTCTGGAAGACATGTTACGGTGTTGTATTCTTGAATTCGAAAGTAATTGGGAGAAATATTTACCTCTGATAGAGTTTGCATACAATAACAGTTTTCAGACGAGTTTAAAGATGGCTCCATATGAAGCATTATATGGTCGTAAATGTCGAACACCGCTATACTGGACAGAATTGAGTGAGAAAAAGTTACACGGGGTTGATTTAATCCGAGATACAGAAGAAAAAGTAAGAGTGATACGCGATAATTTGAAAGCAGCTTCAGACAGACAGAAATCATATGCTAATTTGAAACGGAAAGAAATAGAGTTTCGAGTCGAAGACAGAGTATTTTTGAAAGTATCACCGTGGAAGAAAATTCTTCGTTTCGGTAAAAAGGGAAAGCTAAGTCCTCGTTTTATCGGGCCGTATGAAATTGTAGAACGAATTGGACCTGTAGCTTACCGATTATCGTTACCGCCTGAGCTTGAAAAGATTCACGACGTATTTCACGTTTCAATGCTTCGAAGATACCGATCTGATCCGTCTCATATCATTTCTCCCACTGATGTGGAAATACAGTCTGATTTATCGTACAGTGAAGAACCGATTAAAATTCTGGCTCGAGAAATCAAAGAGTTGAGAAATAAGCGTATAGCACTCGTAAAAGTTCTTTGGTGTAAACACGGAATAGAGGAAGCTACGTGGGAACTCGAGGAAACTATGCGAAAGCAATACCCTAATCTGTTTACCGGTAAGATTTTCGGGGACGAAAATCCCTAAATGGGGGAGAGTTGTAACAGCCCACTTTATACCCTAGTCAGAACGAGTGGTTTCGAGACCACTTAACCGAGTCAAATTATTATTTTTATTGCTTTAATATGTTTTACTGCATGATAGAATTACTGTGTGACAGTTTCGTTTAGAAATTTTATCGTTTGACCGGTTGATTTGAGAAAAAGGATTAAATCGCGTAAAGCGATAAATTAGAGTTCTATTTCATAAATGGCTTATTAGATGATGGTTTTATAAATGAAGGCCTTAAATGGTTATTTTACCATTTCCTATGCTAGTGGACATTTATGTCCTTAATGATATGTTTTTAAATGGTTTTAGTAAAAGGGCAAAATGGTCAAATGGCTTTATTATATGTTTTAAATTATTAATAACATGAAAACACCCATTTTTATCTTCTTCTTCACCGATTCTACAAAAGAAAAAGAAAGGTTTTCATGCTTTTCTTTATTCGGCCATTTGAACTTCAATTGGAAGTTCGTTTTTGTTCTGTTTTCGATAATTTTTACGTTTTTGAGATCGTTGCTTCGAATACTAGCTAACCCATACCTCAATTTCTGATTTTGAACATGTCTTTGAAAAGTACCATTGATGAATCCTTGATATATTGATATATTTTGATGAATTATTGTATATTATGTGAGAATATACAAGAATTTTGAAGTAGTTTTTGAAGAAAATGAGTTTTAAGGATTTATTTGTAAAAAAGTAGAATTTTTGAAGTTAAATTTGTGATAAGATGACTTATATGTGCTTGTATAAGTCCCCTACATGTTCGGCTAAGGTGAATTGAGGGATTTGTTGTGAAATTTGTCATTTTGTGATAAAAGGGCTAAATTGCAATGTGTTGAAAATATAGGGGCTAAATTGCTAATATGCCAAAATACATGTTTTGGGCTAAATTGAACAAGTTAGTGATTAAATAGCTAAATTTGTATTAATATAGATAAAGACGACCGAATTCCGGAACTTGATCGGGGAAAAAGAAAAATAGACGAGTAGATATCGGAATTACGAGGTAAGTCCATACAATGGAATTTAATGTGTATATGTTTATAATTGTTGTTAATTGAATGTATGAAGTAATAATTGATTGAATAGCCTATTTAGACGTATACATATGAAATTGAAATGAAATTGTTACAAGTGAGAAAAAAATACCGAGCCCCGTTAGAACCGTAGAAGTCGATAGGATACAAGTGATATGTCACTAGGGCTACAGGGTGGTTTGAGTTCCTGCATCTGTTGCAGACTCACCACGTGCTCATGAGCTACAGGTTTATCCTTCGGGATTACTTGTTTAGTCTTCGGACTCTCTGATCAGCCTTCGGGCTCTCTGTTCAGCCTTCGGGCTTACCGTTCATCCTTCGGGACTACTGATCAGCCTTCGGGCTTACCGATACAGGCTCGAAAGAGCATACACTACGCATTGACGGATTACAGGTTACATGTATATACACTGTGTGTGTATCACCTGAGTATCCCTCGATGTTCTTAAAGGTTCAACGGGCAACTACTGATACATGTTATATGAGATATGAGAATTATATGAATTACATGTCATACGAGATTTACATGGATTATATGGATATATGTTATATGAAATTTACATGGATTACATGGTATATGTTATGTGAAATACGTGTACAAGTATTTGTGCAATAATATGATACATGAATGTTGTGATGGGTACATGAATGACATTATATGTTACATGGACTAACAAGTGTATACTTGTGAAATAGGCAACTTGAGTAAATGAATTGAATTGGCAATGTTGTTGTAATTACCGCATTGATTCGGTAAGGTTTAATTTCTGTATTACAGACTTACTAAGCTTTAAAAGCTTACTCCGTTTATTTCTGTCAATGTCTTATAGATTCAGAAGCTAGCTCGATTATCGGACGTGTCGGAGATCGCCATCACACTATCCATCAAGCTTTGGTACTTTTGAATCTTTTGTACATGAAATGGACATGGCATGTATAGGCTAGATATTTTGTGTACATGATGTGTTTTGTAAATGATCAAGCCATGAGATGTAGCTTGGGTCATATATGTTTATAATGAAGTATTTGATTTGTTCTTTGGTATGTTGTAAATGGTAAATTGGCTTGGAAATGTTGCATGTTATTGGCTGGAAAGAAATGACCCTTGTTGGGTGGCAATTTGCCTTAAACCAAGCCTATATTATGCCACACGGCCAGGGGACACGGGCGTGTGCTTCGACCGTGTGTTCCCTGCACCTTAAATATTTTAGACAGTTTCGAACACGGCCTAGACACACGGGCGTGTCTGGTAGCCGTGTGATATTTGACAGTTTCGACCACGGGGTAAGGGCACGGGCGTGTCTAGGCCGTGGGCGACACACGGTCTAACCCCATGGGCATGTTGGATGGCCGTGTAGATTTTGGCAGAATCTTCCACGGGCTGAGCACACGGGCATGCCTTGGCCGTGGGAAGCACACGGCCCTACTCCACGGGCGTGTGAAATTAACTTGTGGCCGTGTTGTGTAAGTCAGAATGTTCCACGGGTGCCTAACACGAGCGTGTGAAATCCACACGGTTTAACAACACGGCTGTGCTTTGAGTCACACGGGCGTGTGACGTTTCAAAAACAAAAATTTTTCTGAGCTTCCGAAGCAGTAGGATTCGAGTCCTAACTATCCGAGATGATTGTTTTAATCCGAAAATATCTCATATGAACCTTTTTATGATTTTTGACATGAAATTTTCTGGTTTGGGGCCGACTAAGTTCTGTAAAGATCCGTTAAATCCGGTAACGCTCTGTACTTGATTACGGTGACGGTCTCGAGTATAGGGTGTTACAATTTTTTGAATTGATTCATTTTTCAGATCTTATGGATTTGATATTTTAATTATATATTATATTGAATTTTCAAGATTCTTGATAATTTTTTTTAGGGTTTTGATTCTTAAATAAAATTTTAAAGTTTTTAAATAAAGTTTTAAGTTTTTAATTTTCGTATAACTGGAAACATTTACAGTTTTGATTGAGAATTAAAAACTGAGGATTTTATGTTGTTTATACAGTTTTAATATACTTAAAAAAGTTGTGTAGGTTTGGGTTTCATTAGAAAATGTTTATGATATATATTTGATTATATTAGTGATGGATTGTTAATCGTTAATCGCTTGTTTTACAGTTTAACAGTTATATATATATATATATATATATTGTTTTGGAGACACTTTAGTAATTATGTTCAGGATTTTACATGATGAAATATGGTTGGTAAAATAAATTGCTTCAGGTAAAGTGTCTCTTATATACCGATTGTTTATCAATGAATTCATTATATATGGTGAATCATTAAGGTTGATAGTAATATTTGTTTGTTTTATCGATTCAATTTTAGGGTTTCATTATAATCGTTTTTTAATTCGAATCAGATTCAGCAAATGTATAATTGAATTTAATTTTTATAATCATTAATCATTGAATTCAATATATAGTTGAAAGAATATATTATTCAGTTTAAGCATATATTTTGGATTTGAATTTACTTAGGATATGTAAAGCAAGTTGATCAGAATTATATTTTTTATGGTTTAATTATAATGAAATTAGGTTTGATGAAAATTGATCTTAACCATAATATGTGTTTAAATAATTTGGTTTTAAGTTTGGTTCTATAATTTTAGGTTTTGGCATCTTATGATTCCGAATATTTGGTTAAATTATGATGATGTGGTTTATTGTATGAATTGTGGGATATGCCAACTGTTGTGATTTTGTTTGAAATGTATTTATGTGAATATTTGTTTAATCATAAACACAACTTTGGATTTACATGGTAAACACAACTTTGGATTTACATCGATAAAGTACTCAAAAGGTTTGGCATGCAGAATTGTAGACCAGGTGACACCCCTGTCGCGAAAGGAGACAAATTTAGTCTTACTCAATGCCTTAAAAGCAACCTTAAAATTCAAGAAATGCAAAAGATTCCCTATGCATCAGCTGTTGGGAGTTTAATGTATGTTCAAGTTTGTACGTGTCTGGACATTACATACATTGTTGGGATGTTAGGCAGATATTTTAAGCAACCTTGGTTTAGACCATTGGATAGCATCCAAGAGGATTATAAGGTATTTTTAGAGAACAAAAGATTACATGCTCACATATCGGAGGTCTAATCAGTAAGAGATCATTAGGTATATAGACTCCAATTTTGATGGAATATGGATATAATATTTTTTTTTTCACTAAGGTACAAATTGTGAAAACAAATTGCAATCTTTTATTCCAATAGCAACAGGAGCACATCAAAGTAAAAACACATAGACTTTAAGCTCCTGGTTGTTAAAGTAAAAGTTCAGAGTGGTTAGGTGCTTATAAAGCATATTAAGACAAACTCCATGATTACGGATCCGCTTACTAAGGAACTGCACCTAAGGTTTTATGAGAGCACACTGCTCATATCGGTGTAACGTCATTTAAAGGATATTTGGTTTTAGTGGGAGTTCGTATTTTTAAATGCTTTTATGTTATAGACACATTTTCAGTTATTTCAGTTTAAAGATATTAAGTTTATTTTTTGCAGAAATAAATTTTATTTGGTTTATTCACACTCTGATTTTGGTAAGGTTTGATCTCACTAAAGAGGACCAGTTGGAAATAGACATGTTTAGATCATATTGCATGTAATTTCCATGCTACACATCCATACTTGATCTATGTCATTTGGTTGTGTTAATATACGTAATCATGGATGGATTTAGTTACGATATATGTAACGAAAGTCGCCTTGGTTCTGTGTTAACATAATTAATGGACGAGATTGTTCGGAATATCTTTTGGATATGATAGTAAAATTTTGAGCTCATAAGGTTATGTAATGACATGTGATTATAAAGCAATTAGTATATATATGTGGTCCAAGTGGAGATTGTTGGAAAATATGGACATCACATATATAATAAGGATAATTACATGTTATTATTTACTATCATGATAGGTTAGCCCAAATTAAAAGTGATCTAATTTGGTTAGAATTTTATTGGGCTTTAATTAATAAATAAATAAAGTATGGGTCAAATATGTGTAGATACTCTTCTATTCAAATTCTAATTAATGATGGGCTAATTAGAATTTGATTAGAACTACTATTCTAAGGTTATAAATATTAGGGTTATGGTCCCCAAATTATACACAAGATATCTTTTCTAATATCCCATCATTAGGAAAGAAAGAGCATATATTCTCTGAATTTCTTGTGTGCTAATTTGGAAGATCAAATCCCCAAAATCCGGTAAAACTTCAAGAAATTCATGGATTCAGGTACGCTTCCGCATTTAATTTTATTCTTGATTTATTCTTGATGATTTAACATGATAGATCCTGGTTTATTAAGTTCAATTTTATTATAGATTTATTTTATAAATCTAACATTGAATGCCAAATTGCAAAATTAATTTGGAGATTTCAATGTCAACCTAGAGTGCAAATGTTCTTATCACTGGCTTGTCAAAGTGAAATCATCACCAATGCTAATAGAAAAAGTAGAAGAATGAATAAAGATGGGAGTTGTAAGATATGTAGGTGGTTTAATGAAGACACGATACATACTCAGATATTGATTTGCTGCAAAGGTGGTTTGGATGGTTTTCTTGGGAGGAAATGATAATCTCGATATCTCCAATAGTAATTTGGAAGATTGGTGGAGCTTGTACCTTCAAATGCACCCAGGTAGAGTGTCCTTTTTTGTTGTTGCTTGTTGGAAGTGGCGAAATGAATTCAACTTGGCCAATGTAAGTACTCTCGTTGAATCGAAATTTTTTGCCATTTGCAAGAGCCTAAATGAATCTGGAATGATAGCTGGGAATAGTACTGTTAATATATGGCTAAGGACGGAAATTTTATTAAGTTGGGAGAAATATAGAAAGAAGGGGGTTGAAGATTAATACTGACGGAAGTTGGGACTAGATAAATTCGAAAGCTGGTGCTAGCGACGTTATACATAACAACTATAATAATAGGATTGTCGGATTCCAAAAAATATGTGGCAATTGCAGTATTGGTTTGGAAGAGATGTGGGTTTGTATCAAGGTCTAGTTCTTGCTTGGAACAAAGCCTTTAGATCAATTGAGCTTGTTTTACCCTTACCGCAGCTTGGACACAGGGCAAGATGAGGAAAGGCTAAGTAGGCACTCATGGATGACCCTTCACTTTGTACTCTTAGTGGTGACCATCCAATTGGTCATGACCAATTACCAATGCACTTCACACATCTGCAGGGAAGTCACCTGCTTTTATCCTCCAATGGAAGACCATTGAAGGAACACTAAAGTATAATAATCTTGTACAACCTTTTTAAGAAAAATATTAGAGCAGAACTATATAGTATCTTGCATGGCAACAATTAACATGTAACGGGCATATCACCTAGCCAATCACACGAATAGCCGACTATCCATATTGTTGGTAACATGATACTACATGACAAGAAGACCCTATATATATCCTAATGCACGAGATACCGAGAATCTTCTTCTTCCTCCCCAAGCATTCCACCTGATAGCTTAGCATTCTCCAGCTTCCTCCTCTCTTTTCTTCCTCAGTTCTCTTAACTCACATTTCCCTATTCAGCTATCCACCTATCATAGATGAACTTACCTCCTTATAATCAGCACTTTTCTTTTCTTTTTTTTTTTTTTTTGTCTCCTCCTTAAGATTCTTTGTATCAACAGAACTTGAATAATTGATATGACAAAAAATGGAGTTCATGAGTGGCATCCTCTCTATTGTTTAGTTGGGGTTATTTAAGAGTACTTGGCAGGAGAACGAGTCTGGGGAACTGAACTTTGGCGTGCAACCCAAGGGGTCATACACTTGTTACTGGATGATTCTATGAGAATTTTCTTTCTTCGTTTTATTAATGATTAGTTAGTTAGTTTAGGGCGTTTGCCCTCTTTTATTACCAAAAATATTTTAGGTGACATTATTTATTTTTTAATGTATACTTTAATACACATTTGCTCGTTAAATTATTAAATTTGAATTTATACAACATGAACTGTTGAAGTTAAGTAACTTTTAATTTGCAAGATTTTTTTCTTTTAATTCATTCATCAATATAAAAAAATTAAAATTATTTTAATTCTATGTAGTATTTGTAAATTTAAAATTTAATTTTTTAATTTTAATTTTATAAATTTAATTCTTTTACTTCTCAATTTTAGAATTTAAGTCTAATTGTTAATTCTATTAAAATTATTTTGTTAAATTTACTGATGTAACACTTTGAAATAAAAAAAAATCTCACCTGATAATTATATAGAAAAAATAACTTGAATTTAACAAAAAAAATTAATAGGTTAACAATTGAACTTATATTTTTAAAGGGTAAACTACAAAAATAGTCATTTTTATTTGTCTCAAATTACATTTTAGTCACTTATGTTTGACATGCTATATTTTAGTCATTTACGTTATCGTTTTATTACAAAGTGGTCACTCTACCATTAAGCTCTGTTACCTCCCTGACGGTAGTCTTACGTAGCAGTTCAAATGAATTTTAAATACCAACTTGGATATCCTACGTGGCAATCCAAATTAAATTTATTTAATTAAAAACATATTTTCATCCCAATAACTGGACATCCAAGTTGACATTTAAAACCCATTTAGACTGCCACATAGAACTGTTGTTAGGGAAGTAACAGAGTTTTAATGGTAGAGTGACCACTTCGTAACAAAACGAACTAAAATGTAAAATTTCAAACATAAGTGACCAAAATAAATTTGAAGCAAACAAAAATGATTATGTTTTTAAGTTTACCCTATTTTTAAATTCTAAAAATAAATGGATTAAATTTCCTTTTTTAACCCAAAAAACTTGCGCATCACTAAGAAGAAAAAAGAAGGTAATGGAGAAAGCGGGCAGCCATTATTGAAGAAAACATTTTATATTAATTGTTAAATTTTCGTTACCTTTTTTTGACACGTTCCACCATGTGGACATGGTGAAGCTATTCATTCCACTGCTCACGTAAATGTAATAATTAGTTTAGCCAATCCCCATGCATGGATACACGTGTACTGCTTGCTGTCAAATTTAATTTTGTTTTTTTATTAGTTCAAAATTGAGTTTTCCATTTTTCTTTTGGCACGATTTTACTGAAAAATTTGTTAAGTAAAATATTTAAATAAGAATTGGGTCGTTATATATATTTTGACATATAACTTATAATAGCAACAAACATCATTAATCCAATATTCCATTCATGAACAATAATTAATTAATGAATCTGTTAAAAGGCAATTAATTTTATCTTAAAATAAAATTTACCCATTTTGTAAGTTAGGAACATAATTTATAGGACCATTCATGGTTACCAAAAAGTTGGTGGCATGTAAATGTAATTATCGAGACCACACTTTGCCACTTTAAAATTTTCTAATTAATTAGAATGATGATCCCACAACATTGTTATCTTTTTCAAATCATGATTCATTTTTTTTTTTAAAAGAGAGGAAAATATTTGATAAAAATTATTCAATAAAGTTTACAAAAAGATTGAAAAGAAACTTCATCATGAAAACGTATAAAATCTTCATAATCCTTTCACCAACTTAATACATATTGTTCCATTTTACACGTTATTTGTTAAATCATTAGTTTTTAGAAATGTTTAGGCTAATTTGTTTTTTAGGATAAAAGTTAAGGTTTGTTCAAAGTCATTCCTCTAAAAATTATGTATCTAGAAGCATACTTATCTGAGTCGATTTTTTTCTTTAAAGAAAAGTCAAGTTCCACCTCCATCATATTCAAATAACTCATCTTATTATTTTCCAATAATGAAATATTAAAAGTATAATTTAAATACAATATAATTAACAGATTATTTAAGAAGATAATTCATTTTTGCTAATTGAGCTGACGGCAAAACAAAAGCGTGTCCTAAAAGTACTTGTAACAAAACGTGCTTTACCATATTGTAGTATGCCATTCGATACTGTGACATGGTGACAAGTAGAGGTGTGCATGGGCCGGGTCAGGCCGGGTTAGGTTCTGGTTGAGCTCAGACAAAATTTTAGGCCCGTTTTCTAGGCCTGGAACCCGGTCCGGCCTGAAATATGGGCCTAAAAATTTGTCTAAGCCCAGCTTGAAATAAAATTGTTAAGCCTGAGCCCAGCCCATATTAAATTTTTTTAGCTTCTTTCATTAAATAAAAAATTTTAAAATATAATAAATCAAATACATTTAAAAACATAAAAATAAATATTAAAACAAGAAATAAATAAATAATAAGACTAAAACAATTCTTAAAACAATACACAAATTGAAAATATAATAAAAAGTGGTTATATTAAAATTGAAAATAAAATGTAAATATGATTAAAAATAAAAAATATATATATTTAGTATGTTATTCGGGTCGAGCCCGGGCCAAAAAAGGTTTACTCAAGGCCCGGCCCGTTTTCTAAACGGGCCTCTTTTTTTCCCAAACCCATATTTCGGGGCTATATTTTTACCCGAACCCTCTTATTTTTCGGGTGGGATTTCAGGCTAGACTGGGTAGCCCGACCCATGCACACCTCTAGTGACAAGAAACATAGTTAAACTTGTTATTTTATTATGTTAGTTCAATTATGGGGTAAGTTTACAATTTTAATACCTATGAGCTTATTAAGTATTTATAATGCTTACTTGTATTGTGTTTCCTAGCCTGTAGATATTTTGTGGAACGTGAAGATTGGATTAATTAAGAGCTAACACTACTCAACTTCTGACTTGATAGATCTTTTATGCTTTATGGATCGATTTTATGGAATGCATATAGGCTCATTATGTATAAAGGTCACCTTGGTTGATAATGTTTTGATATGAGCATAATCACTTGTTCATGTTTATAAGATGGCATGCTTAATTATAAGTCTTGCTAAATGGTTGTGCTATCTTGAATATTGTTTTGATATGTGATCAATGTGATGAAATGTATAAATGTGAATGTTAATTGATTGCTAAATGAGGTGAAATGGTAAGATAATGGAAATGGTATAAGGTGTTTAAATGAGTAAAGTTCTAACATGTTATATGGTATGCTTATAAGCCTTGAAATTTGTTTGTGTTTGTGAATGGTCAAATATGAATATTTAGTTGACGAAGTTAGGGAATGGAATGAGCATTTATGTATGTTTGGTGTTGAATGGAATGAATGTTTGGTATTAAATGTTTAAATGAATTGAGATGTTACATGTTGTGTTGAATGTGACTGAGGTGCCTTGAGGCATCGAGTTAGGTAATGGTACATTTTGGTATGCTTTTGGTGCATTTTGAATAGGTTAAAAGAATGGGTAAGTGAATACTTTTGGCATATGTAATGGTTGATTTGGCAATTTCCACATTAATACATTATTTTAGCATACATAGGTTACCACACGGTCGTGTGTCACACACAGGCAAGTGACACAGCTGTGTGCTCTGTATTATCAGGGTGGTTTTTACTTACTGTAGCGTCCCGTGGCCTGGGCCTGCAACTGGACTGGGTGAGGGGTGTTATATATGGATTGTCATTCGAGCTACCATGTTTAAAAATTAATATTTTAGTCAGTATTTCTATTAAAAAAATAACAAATTAACTAATTTTGAAAGGTTGATGGTCAAATGCGACTTTTTTTTTAAAAAGGTTTGGCTAAAAAAAGAATAAGGGCCAAATTGAAAAAAAAATGTAAACATTGATAACTAAATTTAATATTATGCCAAACAATAAAAACAAAAACAAAATCAAAGAGTTTCATTTCAAAAGTTGTTTTCCCCACGCGCGTTGACAGGAAGTCTAATGCACAAACTATCGGACGGTCAATATCCCCTTAAATCAGTGAGTAGAATCTATGAATAACCGTAAGATTGAAATACGGATTCACGCGTAGTAAGCGATTGGTGTACGTAGAAAAAGACTGATAGTCATTTAAGCATTAATTCCCGCGTTTTGTTGACCTTTATAATTATTCCATTTTTCCACTAACAAAAATGCAAAATTAAAAATGATAAATTTTATAATCATTTCAATTATTTTCTTTTATTATTCAAAGTTTAGTCTTCTAGTAATTTTTTAGCTAAAATACTAACCCATAAATTTTACTTAAATATTAATATAACAAAAGTATTTAATTATATAAATATTGTAGATATAATAAATATATCATGTTAATTACATTTAAATATATTTGATTATGATTATTATATACTTTCTATGTTTATTAAATGTGTTTTTAATAAGAATATAATATTAGGAAAATTACTAGAAAACCTGTTTATCATTGTTTTTAAGAAATATTTTTAGAACAAAAAAATACTTTCGAGATAAAAGTATTATTAAATAAGATGTTTTTTTAGAAAAAAATATTTTACAAAATTTAAAAATTGACTCAAAAGTGTTTTTGACAAAAATAGAAAATTTTAACTTCTTTGCAAAAATATTTTTTTTGTTCAAAAGTACTTTTTAGAAATAATATTAAACTAGTACTAAATTTTAAATAGCTAAATAAGAATGTTATCTAAAATTATTTGTTAGAATTTAAAAAAAATAATATTTAGTTGAGGTAGGTTAATACTTAATACTCCTAAAAAAACCTAACTTTTTTTAAAAGACAAACATCAAATACTTGATTAAGTGTTTTTAATGTAAATTAAAAGATTATGAATCATTTCTTAATCCAAACACCAACAAATTTCTAAAACTTCACTCAAAACACTTTAATTTTGTTTTTTATTTGTCAAGTAGAATTAACACTTTTTAAACAAATTATGTATATAATAATAAAATAAATTTTAAAAAATAATGATAAATTTAAAATAATATAAAAAAATACCTTATACCTAAACAAGATTTCCAGAACAAGTGATTGATGTGACTAACTTCTTCAAGAATCAAACAACTTCAATATGTGTTTGCACAGATTATAATTTGCTTTTGTGCATTAATCTTCGTAGGGGTCTCAGTATCATTTTATTAAAAAATAAGTAAATTAATTATTATAGATTAAATTAAAAAATAAATTGATTTTCTGTTAAAAATTTTATCTTAAATATTTTTATTTGAAATTATTAAAAGTATAAAATATTTAATATTTTAAACAACATTTGAGATAGTCTAAGTTGGGTAGCAAAGATATGAAATTAAAAAAAAAAGTTGTTGCAATAATATTAATAATAAAAGGAAAGTAGAAAAAAATATAATATGTTATAAACATCTTATTAAGTAGATATTTATCATGATCAAAATGATAAAAGTTATGATCTGTACTTTAAATTTTAATAATTATTAGAATTAAATCTCTACTTCTTTTATATTTCTTACATTTATAAATATTGATTGAAAAGTTTATTTGTTGTTTATTCTGTTAGTAGGAGCAATTATTTTTTCATTAAAAGCTTCATCTCACCTACAATTCCGTCTCTCACTCCCATCTCTCAACAATTCAAAAAGGAATAAAGGAAAAAATCATTAATCAGCTGTTGAATGTTGATTTTGAATAATCAGTCTTTCTGAAAAAATTTCCCCCTTTTGTTTCTATAACCTTCAAATTCATATATATTTTCTTACTTTTTGACTTTGTTTTGCATTTCCATTGTTCTTCTCTTCTTCCTCTTCTTGTTTTCTTCTCAATCATTTCTGCAAAAGAAAACCCTTTTTTTTTGGCTCTTCTTTTCTGTTCCAAATCCCGAGATCTCTGAAACCCATTTCTTCTTTTCACTTGATTCATCCAATTCCTCATCTGGGTATCTTCAGTTTTCTTTTTCAAACTTTATTTGATTAGATAATTCTGGTAAATGATGAATAAAATCATGTCTGCTTATTGGATCTTTTCTGTAAGTGAAGCTTCCTAGGAATTCTCTGGTTTTTTTTTTTTTATTTTTTTGGGTTTTCTCTCCTTTGTTGCATCATCAGCAACATTTCATTATTTCATCCCCAATTTTTAATGATTTAATCTCCACCAAAACCTCACAAATCCAGCTCATTTAACAAGGGATGTTCTCTTAGTCTTATTCATCAAATCACATTTCAAAATTCCCGTATTTTTCTTCACTGTTTTCCCTTTTTCTTTTCCCCTGTTTTTTTATGGGTTGTGCTAGTTCCAAGCAAAAACGATGCCGCCATTGCCGGGCTCCTTATTCGCCTGTTCCAAGAAGCTATTCGATGCATGTCCATCATCCGGCTCAGCACACAGGCGATAGCTACCATGTCGTAGCGTTAACATCCACAACATTAGGCACTCTCAAGCTAGAAGAGAACCGCCAAAGCAATGGCGGCACCATCAACGTTGCAGCTTTTGAAAACGGCTCCAAAATCAATGGGGATTTGAAGGAAGTTGAAGAAGAGAGTAAAGGGTTGAATATGAAAGTGATTGAAGCCAAAATATGGTCGAAAATGCTTGAAGATAAGATTCCAAAAGTTGTCCCCAAGACGCCTATTCGGACTCCTCCTGGAGAGCCTGAAACAATCAATACATGGGAAATGATGGCAGGGCTTGAAGATATTAGTCCCCTTCGATCTCCAGGTCATTTCAGGAGTTTTTCTTTTGATGTTCCAAAGCCTAAGTGGCTTCAAATTCAAGACACTGATGATAATAAAGCTGATTTGGGGGTCACAGATTTCGACCCTGAAATCATTTCTAGCTTTAGGGAATCACTTAAAAAGGATAAGGTTGTTCTGTATTTTACAAGTTTAAGAGGTGTTCGAAAGACATACGAGGATTGTTGTGATGTTAGAGTGATTTTGAAAAGCTTGGGAGTTCGTATCGATGAACGAGATGTTTCAATGCATTCAGGGTTCAAAGAGGAACTGAAAGAGCTAATAGGAGAAGGGTTTAAAGGTGGATTACCAAGGGTATTTGTGGGGGAAAAATACATCGGTGGAGCTGAAGAAATAAGGCGAATGCATGAAGAAGGTGAGCTAGAAAAGGCTGTCGAAGGGTGTGAAATGGTGGGTGATGATGGTGATGGCAATGGGGGAGGTAGTGGAGCTTGTGAAGCTTGTGGGGATATCAGATTCGTGCCATGTGAGACTTGTTCAGGGAGTTGTAAAGTGTATTATGAAGATGATGAAAGGGAAGAACAAGGACAAGAAGAAGATGATGATGATGATGATGAGAATGGGGGTGAAAAGGGTGAGTATGGATTCCAAAGATGTCCTGATTGTAATGAAAATGGACTCATTCGATGTCCAATTTGCTGCTACTGAATTATTACTTCATGAAAAAACATAAAAAATTTGGCCTTATTACTGGTGTTGGTTTTTGTTCTGATCTTTCTTTTGTGAGTTTGCTTGGTGTACAGTGAGGAATTTTCATGATGTAATTTGAGTATCAAATGGGTGTATACTATCATTATGTTCCCTTTCTAAAACGAAACTTTGTATACTTTCCTATAAATGGAGAGATTATACTTTCTAGAGATTGCAATTATAGCTCTTTCTTCTATGAAACATTATTCTTGCATTCCAATACTAAAAGGACTAAAATGTGATTTTAATAGAAATGGTTGAGTGGGGGACTTGTCTTTCCAAACAAACCCTAGTGGATTGGATTATAATATAACATCATACATGGTGCAATAATATAAAGTGGGGGTGAAGAATGCATGGAGGTGGGTCGGCGAGTGGCGGAAAGCAGAGGGACATGGATGGTCAAATCCTGTTTTCAAATCAAAATTCACAAAGATTGGTGGTTGGGCTTCATTGGTTTCAAGGTGTTTCAGCATTCAACGCCCATGGACTAAGGTCATTTCCTTCTTTGAGAGCAACACTACACATCAAGCCATTCATTCCCACTCCCTAGTTACGATATTTCATTTATTACTTATTTTTTTATATATTTGAATTATTATTTTAGTGACATAATTATAAATTTTGCTCTTAATATTTATACTTTTACTAATTAAATTATTTTTTAACTAAATTTTATCCTTACACTTCTTTTAAAAAAAAGTTAAATAAACACTCAACCATTTGATAAATTATTCATTAACATAGCATATAAGATAAAGAATATCATATCAGTATAAAGCATACAAATCGCCATTTAGACATAATTAAACATTCTTATTAAATAAAAAGCAACTTTTTTTAATCTTAAAAAAAAACACTTTCATTTTTTCTGAAAATTTAATATTAAATTCATCGAAATTAAAATAGAAAAACAGAATTTCTCAAATTCCCTTAGAATTCCGTGAATTAAGAATCCCAGAATCAAATGATTAGTTGAGCATCCAAATTATAGCAGATATGTTCACCAACAAAATGACAAGAGTTGTAGCTGAGGCATAAATAAAGAAGAAAAAGCCATAGTCAAAATTTGACTGTCGAAGCTAAGATTTTCGAAGTTACATGCATTGGATATTGATTTGAAATTTGTATAGCCCCTTAGCTAAGGGATCATGTGATATGGTTATGCCATTAATAAAAGACGGTGTTGCTAAATGACATTAACCATAATACACCTATGATAAGCCAAACACATTTTGCTTCCTTCTCCTCTTCTTATGTTTATGTCTTGTTTTCATCAATCATGACCTTGCTTTCTCATTCACTCCCCCAATTTCCTCTCTTTCAATCAATAAAGGAAAGAATATAAAATACAAATCCTATCTTTTAAATGATTACGTAAACTACACTCAACGTCACTAAAATATTAGTAAGTTTACGTTTTGATCACTTAACTTCAAAAAATTATAAAACGGTCACTAAATTATTCGAAAGTTAAGTTTTCAATTAAGTCACTCGACTATTAAGTTTTCAATCAATATAGTAGATCAGTACTCATCAGCGAGCAGAAGAACATACATTAGACCCAAGTTGATCTGACAGTTAGTGTCGTAGATCAAAGCAGAAAGTTGTTTGATTTTAGTTTGTAGATTCATGAAAAAAGAAAATTAAATTGTATAAGAAGGGGAATGAGAGCTTTGATTGATATAAATGGTATGAAGAGAGAATGCCATACAATATCGATTTTAATAGTTCAATAACTAATTTGCAGCTTTTTAAAATTAAATAACTAAAATATAAATTTGTTAATAATTGAGTGACTTTAGTTATATTTTACCTTTTTTTAATAAGACTTTGGGGGGTGAATTTTTTAATAAGACCAACTCCAAATGTATCAAACAACCTAATATTCAGAATCAAAGCCTGGTAATTATTCTATTTGTCTTATACCACAAAATCATAAGATGAAAGAGAAAGAAAATATGCCGAATAACTTGATTCGATTATAATAAATAATAATTTATCATAAAGAGCGGCATCTTTTATGAAATCTACACGGTTTGTTTATACATAATTTGTTTACACATTGAAACATAAAGCTTTGTTAGCAATAGAAATGTTGTTGGCTCCGGTCTACCATTGTCCCTCAGAATCTACCTCAAAACTCAATTTATTGTTCAAAACAAATAAGAAAATTATTTATTTTAATATTCATATTTATTTTTTTTTACAATCTAAATAAATTTAAATTAAAAAACTTCACTCTGGAATAATTTCTCTATAAATATTAATTTAAGTTGAACCCGGCTGAAGTAAATGAGACAAAAATCAGACTAGGAAGAAAATGAGCAATATTGAACTAACTTCATAAACGTGAAAGCAAAAGTAATCAGTACAAAGCTATAGCTATCTTTCTATACTATAGATTTTAATTAAAAAGAAAAAAAAGGGAAGTGATCTTGAAATGTAGAATTTTAATTCATTTACATCTATTTTGTTTTCAGTTCCAGTTGGGCCCAAAAAATAATATAAATTTTTGTCCAAATTCGACTCAAGACTAAAAATATTAAATTCGAGTCTGATCTGTCCATATTAGTTTTTTTAGATTGTCTGTTTTATATAAAAATAAATTTAAAAATATAATACATCAGTAAAAACGTTAAAATAAATGTTTTTTTAACAAATTGAAAATGGATTAAAAAAGTCTTTATATTTAAGTAACACTAAGATAATTACAACTTAGTAAGCAAATGCCTCTAAAACAGTAGCAAGAGTTATACAATATCCGCATAATAACAACAAAATAGTAACAATATAGTAGCGAAATGGTAGTAAAACAACTGATTCAAGTTGGGCCAGCCTGGCAAAAAAATCCTACTCAAGAATTTAAAAAACGAACATTATTTTTTAGTTAAAATTCATTTTTCGGACATATATTTTTATTCAAATTCTTTTACTTTTCAAGTAAATTTTTGAATTCAGACCGATGATTCAGTATATGATGAATTCTAGTGAGGAGAGTTGACTGCCCCAACTACATGTTGGCTTTGTTTGTAGGGTGTATAAAGATCATTAGTGAGTGGCTAAAGCAATTGACAACTTTATGGCTGGACCATCACTAATGGTCCCTTCTACAAACTGACTTACAGCATGATGACGGTTTAGTGATGGTGTGAATTCCCATTAAAAGACAAAAAGGGTGTTGTTGAAACTTAAAAGCCTGTAGTATTTGTTTAAGTCTGAATGACAGACCTCACTTGAGTTGTTCATGTCAGGTACATGGCTCTGTATCTGTACTCCTCTTTAGTATCATTATATCATTTTACAGGCAAGTTAATGGAAGGCCTTAGCTTTCATTGTTTCAGTAATGAACGCAGCCCTCTTTTTTTTCTGAAAGCATCAATTTCATGCAAATAACAATAAATGGTTCGGAGGTGGGAGATACTGCGGTCACCTATGTATTGAGGAAGAAAAGGGATTGGAGGACTTCAACAATCCAACTTAACAAATCAGCCCCAATAGCCTACCCTAAACATTAAACTCCAATTAAACAATGTACCACACTGCTTATGATCGATTTGATGACAATGTTTCAAATTTACGGATTTTCGAGTTTTATCTTTATTTTGATTTTGAGTATCATTATATATATAGAGGTGAGCGTTTAATCGAATCGAATGAAAAAATTACAAGTTAATCAAGTTCATGAGTCCTATTTTATCATCCTAACTCAATTTGAAATATTTTCGAATCGAGTTGAGTGAAATGAAATTCGAATCGAATCTAATCGTATGCAATTATTCGAGTTAAATTAAAAAATTAAACATGTCAAATAAAAATATTGTTATAGTATAACTAATTCCATGTTAAATCACAAAAATTTGAAATCATATATATTTGAAAAAAAATTAAAGCAAAATAATAAAAAAATAATATACTTGAATATGAGAAATTTGAATCATTAATTAGGTCCCAAAATTATTAATTTAGAAAATTTTTAAATTTTAACTTTTTTTAGATATTTTTTAGAATTTTTATATTTAAAAAAATAAATTTTGAATTTTTTATAAATATTTTGAATTTTAAAATTATTTTAAATTTTTGAAAATTTATTTTGATTCTTTTTTATATTTTTTTGTTGAGAAAAACCAATTTGCTTATTTTAAAAGTTAACAAGGACCAAAAAAGTATTTGCACCAATCCGTTATTTGAATTATTCGAGTTATTCAAATTGTGAAATTCAACTTGACTTGAACTCGAAACGCAAATTGAATTATTCGAGTTGACTCGAATAATTCAAATAACTCGAAATTCAAAAAACTTTCTAATTTTTTTAATCGAATCGAATTTTGCTCACACTTACTCATATATGCTTTATTTTAATTTATTTTAATTTAAATTCAGAGATATTTTATTTATTAATTAATTCATTTGTGGGATGTTTTATAACTATTTATTCTAATTATAGTTATATAAACAAATTAATTGTAATTATAATATTGTTTGTACATTTTACTAATTTATTCTAATTGTAGTTGTAATTGTAAGATGGCTTGATTATGTGTTAGTGTCACGGGCCGTAGATTAAAGTCCATGACAAATGCGCAAAGAGCGTTTCATGGAGGTCAATTGATTAAATGTGGCTCATTTGACCCACTTAAACTGGCCTGATTTGTGGTACATGTGGAGAAGCTCATCTATTTGAAGCTTTGATGGTCTAGTGGAGTACTAATGGAAAATTAGGGTCGCTATGGTAAATATAAAAACTTATCTTAAAAGATGTGATATCTTAGAAGATTTTATTTTGTAATATTAAAAAATTGAGTCAATCTATACCATTGGTTTTTGAGAGAGTTCAACTATAAATAAAAGTCTTCTATGTCATTTGTAATCAATATTCCTTTAAAGTAATAGATATACTTTGAGAGCATTTACTCAAACAATGTGACATTTTCTATTCTTTCATTGCTCTTTCGTTTTGACTTGTTTCCATTTTATTTTCGATGTCTTAAGGAATTTTTATGGAGAATTTTCACTTTACTAGAGTTAGACTGGCTTATATAGATTTGAACTCAAAAAATGGTCTAAAATTACACGAATTATAAGATGAAAGTTCTAACCCCATGATACTAGTGTGAAGAATAATTGCATGTGGGTGTAAATTCAAATTAGTTTTGACAAAAGGTTGTGAATATTACCAACCAATCAAATTTTGAAAAATTTAAATCAAATTGAATGAAATTTCATTCTGTTTCTATATATTATATTTAAGTTATTTTTATTAATTTATATTTGCATAAAATTTGAATAAATATGTAAAAATATCTCTCCTGTCTCTCTCAATTTTAATAGTGAGTAAATTGATCATTTAAAAAAATTGAAATAATTTAATTTGTGTCAATTTTAAAATAAAATAGTTAAGGACAATTAATTATGGTATTAATATTTTCCGTCAATTATACATAATTTTTATTGATACAATAATAAATTTAACCATTGATGTTTATATATTCGGTGTAAATGATATAGGGTAACTTTTATCAAATCTAGACCAAATTAAAGTAAGAAGCAAGTTGTAGGCTCTAGGGAAACCAAACCAAATATAATGATTTAATCTGATTTTTATTAGCCCAACCATAGATAAAAAGACAATAGATGAAACAGTTTCCGACAAGGTAAATGGGATAAGAAGTAAAGAACAAGTTCCTAAACGAAAACCTTTTCAGACAAAATAACTTTTCTGGATTGGAATTCTCCTGAAAGAGTGGTAAAGAGTAGCTAAAAGTTAAAAACAGTTTGATCATAATGAAATTTCCTTCATTGCTTCTAAATTACAATTTCTACAAAATTATGGGAATTTGATAATCCGAAGGAATTCAAATGAAAAAGACAGATTTTTCCATAAAAATCAGATGTTAGATTATGTATCAATTATCCAACAAGATATCATTTCAGACAAAACAACTTCACTTTTGTTTTTTCTCCAACAAAACAGCAAGTACAACGTTTACAAATGCAAATACATTAGTCAAGAAAGGTAATTATTGTTTTTTTTTTTTTTTTTGTATTTGTGGAAATTAAACTCTATAAACCCAAACAAAGTGCCTTAATCAACTCCCAGATATGCTTGAATGTAGCATAAAAATCTTGTAATTTAGGTCAAAAGTAATAAAAGGGGACAACCATAGCCCCTTACAATCCTCCAAAGCATTTCATTGTAAAAGGTCAAACAATGCAAGCGTGAAGCAAAGATTATCAAACTTTCTGGCTAACATCAAACAACACAATTTATAGACTACTAACTACCAAAATTTCCATGATATTAAGATGGGAAAAAGGAGTACCGGGAAGAGGAAAACCAGGAAAAAGGTCAAACATTTTACAACAAAAACTTATCTTGAGTGAAAACAATTTTCTTCCTACTTTTTGTTTATGGATAGAAACAATTACTCTACGAGTTAAATAATAGTTTTTAATCATGATGTATGATGCGGTGGTTCTTTATTTTATTTTTTTTAATTATGTAATTGAGGATTTAATCTCTACTTATGAGAATGGAGCATATTTCATAATCAATTGTTTATATCTTCAAAGAATACTTACGATGGGGAAATTAATCACTATTGTCAAAAAGCACCTACGATGAGGAGATTAGTCACTACTGTCAATAGTGGATAGATTAATTTGAAAATAATAATAATTTTGAAAGGTGACAAATTAATATTAATTTATTAAAAGAAATTACTTAAGTTAAACATGAAATAATAATCTTACTAAAATTTTTATAAGCACACGATAAAAGTGAAAATGTTTATTTTTGACAAATGAAGTAGCATGCTATACATCCATTCAAATCATGTTTCATTGTTTAAAAAAAGATGAACAAGTTTGCTCAAGCTTTAGTACACCCTGTTCGGCTTTGGACGGGTCATGGGAAGGTGTCGGATTATTAATCAATATTGCCTCTCACACTTGTTAAATAATATTATTGTGGGTAAATTTAAATGTTAAATTCAGTTTCTTCCTTTATTGATGTTGTAAGTTGGATGAAAATTTAAAAGCTACGTCAATTATAGATTTAATAGTTGTATTGGAATTTCATGTTGTTAATTGCTTAAACTATCGATGGATTAAAAATGAAAGTGTTTGCTTGTAGTTGTTACCATGGTTTGTCATTGTGAAAACTATGTAAATAAAATAATAAAGAATATCAAAGTTTATTTACGCAATTCGATTTCTCTACGTAAGCAAAGCTTAGCTCAATGAGTAATTTCACTATCTTTAATCCTCAAAACAAAAGTGACTCACACTCTATCACTTCCCAAATACAGAGATCCCATTTTTGTACCTAAAGACTAAAACACTCAACTCTAAATCCCCTCTCTAAGAATTTAGACTATAAACATTTTAGGTTTACTATTCAATTGCAATTACACGATAAGTGTTGGAAAAATCAATTTAGAAAACAGTGTTTTTAGACACAACGAAAGTTTAGATGATTTCTTAAAACTAAGTCATTATATTATTTATAGTAATAAACTTTAATCGAAATTATACATATGCTTTGTGTGAAGGCAGTCTAGATTGCTTCTTAGCTTTCAATCGATCAATCTTTTTCGCTATTTTTGAACCTCGAATTGGCCTCAAACAAATCGAAACTATGTGTTTTTCTTAAAAAATAAAATTTGAAATAAATTTTCACTATTTTTTTATCGAATAACAACACTCAAATATGTGTATAATATGTTCAACGCATAATTTTTATTCATAGAGAATTGGTGCAAGAGATATGTTCAAATAAGATCTAATTAAATAATAATATTTTAATAAAAAACACAACTTTTACTCTAAGTAAAAGTACTAGGAGCGACGACACCTTTAAAGAAATACTAGGGTTTGCCACCCTATTTAACAGTTAAATTGGCTCATTAGAAAATATATAAATTAAAATTAATCAAATTAAAATACTTGAATTAAATCTACACTAGGTGTAGAACTAATAGAAAAGTTTAACTAAAATTGAATAGATTATTTTTTGGTACAACAATAATTCAACCCAAATTTTTTTTTTTTTAAATTGAAGCGAAGAATAAATCACAAAAATATATCAATTTTTTTATTTTTTAATTTATCGATTTGATTAATTAATTTAATTTGTTTTTTTATATATTTAAATGCTAATACATGTTTGTATGATAAATGATGTTAACGTCGACATTGATTTAGAAGCTTATTTGGATTGGAAGGATAACGCTCGTTTTATAATTTTTGGAACATTTACTTTGAGGTCCTTCCTCTTTTCATGTTTTACATTTAGGTCCTTTTTCCATTATTATGTTGGATGATGTGGACTTTACATATATATACTATTATAAAATGTTAGTTTATATTAAAAATTAAGTTTTAACAAGGTTTGGTTGTTAAATAAAATATAGATAAAAATAGGTATATACTCGAGTAATTAATTTTTAAATGATAATTAATCAATTAGAAGTTAAAGATTAACGTGAAAAAATATATATTAAGATTATATCTCAAATTATATATATATATATATATATATAATTTTTTTGACATCTCATATTAAAAAACGAGAGAATCACATTCTTTAAAAGAAAGTATGTGCTAATTTTGAAATATTTAAACCACAAGACTTGAAGTTTGAATACATCAATAAATTTAGATACGCTTTCTCTTCTGATCATTATTATTGATGATCTAACATAACAAATCTTAATTTATTAAATTTTAAGTTACGAAAGAAGAAATAGAAAAATAAACTAGCATTAAAGCAAAAAGGCGTTTGCTAGTGCAAATCTTTTTTATTTACAGTCCCACAAAAGGGAAGCATAGTGTCTCAAAATATATAGTCATGTGTGTACGATGTAATGATTCATTAGAACCTAGCTAGTGAAAACTAAAGTATAGAAAAAGCAGAGAAAATTGAAGGAATACAGGAGGTTTCTTTTGTACTAATTAAGTAAGTAAGCTTCGGATGATGGCGGCTTCGGCACTGTCGGCATCAATAGTGGCTAAGAGCTGGGACAGCCGGTCACTCAGATCATCAACTTCACGATGCAAGGTTTTTATGTAATTGCATGTCTGTTTTAAAACCTTGGCCGCTGATGATGCCTGCAGGGTATATACAGTCAAAAAATCCAATGGCAGCATGTTGCTATTGAAAGAGAGAGATGGAGAAGTAATATACCTTGTGAGAATGGGAATGAGGAATCTCGGGAAGAAGTTGGCGTAAGGTGGAGAGAAGTTGAGTGATCTGCTCCTCTGAAATATTGATGCTGGACGACTCCCTCCACCTTCTGCTTGACATCTTATCACTGCCTATAACCCTAGGAGTTCAGTATGTTGTATGGAAACCAATGGCCTATTTATAATGTTAATGTCTTAATTTGTGGGCACAGAAAGAAGGGGATAATCAACCATAGTGTGTAGATTTTGTTACCAATTTAGGGTTTGATTTAAAGTGGGCTTTGAATATGTGTTTGTATTCAAGCTTACATTGTGGGCCTTCACGTGCATGTCTTAATACGCCATCCCCAATTTTAAATATGTTGATTTTCAACAAAATCACATTTTTGTGAAATTTAAAAACACAAACACATAATTATTTTCTTTACTGAAGTTTAAAATTTTGTATTAAATACCAACCCATTTTCTTTTTTTCATTAAAATTTTAGTTAAAATATGTAATAAATTTTTGTATTCTTCATAAATTTAAAACACAGTATTTTCATTTCTAGAAATTTAGTTCATTTATTTTTCAAATTTCAAAATTTAAGTTTAACTATTAACACCGTTAAATTTATTTTGTTAAATTCAACTTCATTACAACGTAATTTCTTTAGTTACATGGATACCAATTAAATTTTTTTTTTTAATTTCAAAATATCTTACACCACAATTTTTTTTTTAATAACAGTGTTAACAAATAGACTTAAATTTTAAAATCTAAAAGTAGAGGGACTAAATTTTAAATTTGTAAAGAGTACGATAATTAAATTCTAAATTTATGAAGAGTACAAAAACCTATGCCACATTTTAACCACTTTCACGATAGTTCTCATGAAGGATAAGACTCATTATGCACTATCAAGCGAAAGTATGTACATAGATAATAATCCACTCATCTAAAAGCAATGGTGGTGCCAATAGTCCACCATGCTTTCTCTGAAAGTTGTGGTGGTGTTATTATTTATGGTTTTAGTATTTTTTTAGTTGTCGTTAAATATAGTTTTTGTTTTAGAGAAGATATGAACGACTAGTTTCGTGTATCACAAACGTAAAAGAGTATTTTAAACACCTTTTACATTGACATCAAGATCAACCAAAGCATTGTCATACCAAATGACTTGGTAGATTAGCACCTTGTTGCCATTGGAATATACTTATTTTCATGAATGGAAACATATGACACATTCCATTTTTGGACATCGAGTCCTTGCTTATAAATATCACAGCCTCGAAGGATGTTTATCATCATCATTATCATCAATAATATTTAAAAGACTAACAAGCTGGTATTGCTTATGAATAAGGTTTCAACTTAATTAAAAAAAATTGAAATTCGCTATTGGTCCTTGTACTTTGTAAAAGTTATGGATTTAGTCTATGTACTTTAATTTGATCACTTTTAGTCCTATATACTTTTTGAATTGATCAATTTAATCCCTGTACTTTTTGAATCAGTTATATCTGTTTGGTTAAATTAAATTACTAATCATGTACTAAGCATACAACTATAGATAGTCCATAATCTCCAACTGAATCATTCTAAATCCTTATACTTTTTGAATTCTGAAATTTCAATCTTGACGTAGATAATTGATATGCTCGCGATATTAAGTAATAAAATTTATAAAAAATGATCACACGAAAAACTAACTAATATCACGATCTTAAAGGCAAGCGCACCTATCGAACAATAGTATAGTTTAGCGGTAAGACCGAGTTATCGTACCCAAGGGAACCAAAAGTACTAGTACTCACTTCCTTTCTATTATCTAACCTAAAAAAATAAAAGAGGTTTGTATGAAACTAATTCTAAAACTAACTAAAGGTGCACAAGAAGTAAATCGGGAAAAACTTTAGAGAAAAGCTGATTGATATGAGCAATACTTAAGGGAGAATCTACCTAGACTTCACTTGTTATTGGTTCTTGAGCTAGACGATTTATTCACTTGACTTGATCCGTAGAGATCCCTAAGTATCCAAATCCGAGTGAAATTCCTCTTCCTCACGAGTAGAACATGCCCGTGTGCCACGCCTGTGTGGTTTCGACAAGAGGCCGTGTTCGGGACTGTTTAGGTGGCACGGCCGTGTGGTTTGGCCGTGCTTGTCGGGGGCTGGACCGTGTGATCTCCGTGTGGCAAGACCGTGTGGTGACTTCTTCGGCCGTGTTGATTACACCTTTTGGCCTATTTTCTCCGTTTTTGGTCCATTTTCCGTTCTTTTCTCTTCCCTATGCTCTCTTGAGTATAAGATATGAAAAAGAAAGATTAAGAGCACCAATTCTCACAAAATTAATGATAATCCATCCAAAATATAGGCTAAACATGAGGTAAAAATATGTATAATTTATCGTTTATCAAATACCCCCACACTTAAGTCTTTGCTTGTCCTCAAGCAAAATTTCAATCCCTAAATAAGAAACATTCCTCTCAATTTACAATCTTTATCAATAATGTTTCAAACTAATTCACAGGTATTCATACAATGATAATTCAATCAGAAGAATATTAAAGATTCAATCACTCTAAGCTGAGAATTTTATCATTGAAACATAAGTTTTCTCTCTTCTCCTAAGTAATTATCTCTTAATCTTAATTAACAGAAGTTGACATCCTCACTAAAGATTCACTCTATCCACTCGAAGTGTTTAGGGTTCAAAAATTAAGTACTCTCTAGTCAATCTGAAAAGTTATTACTATAGGCTTGCAAGAAAATCACATCTCCACCACTATAGATTGACATGACACATCGATCAAAAGGTCTTGTAATGGTTGTAACGGGGCTTGGTTAGGGGTGTTGTCACAGGCTGCAAAAGAGGGTTAGAATCGAGATTGAACTTGAAAAATCATCTAGCTAGAAAAATCTGTATCACTGGAACATATTTCTCGAGCTAATTCTTATGATAACATCATTTTCGCCTTGGCAGCCTTAAAATAGAAATATGCAAAAACCATTTGAACTATTATAGATTACAACTGAACATACATTTTTTTTAGGAATTCAAGTAGGATACACTATATTGAATAAAACTTTACAATCTGAAAAAGAGAATAAAGCTAGATGAAAATTTCAACTCAAATCTCGAAAAAAAAAGGGGTCAAAATAATTGAATGGAATTCAACAAAAAATGGGTGAAAGGTTAAACTTAGAGGTAAGTCAAATAACAAGTTGTTAGGCTCAATGGGGTTCACTAGGGGTTAATTTATGGAGGTAGGCTTTTGTGGAGTAAGTGGGTTAAATCCTAGGTGCCTTTATCATTTCAGTGTATCAAATCAATGATGTGGTCTTGACATGCATAATCACAGCAAGTTCTAGAATAACAAATTAGTATTGAATCACTCAAAGCAATAATAAAAGTGAGCATGAAAGAATGTATGCTCAAAAGGCTCAAAAATCTCACCAGAATTATGGCTTTTGATGTCAATCCTGCGAATTTTAAATCTCAAGATAATACTTAGAATTAAGGAAAAGAACTTATGAAAAAAATTAGGGTTCTAAAAAATTTCAACTTATTATGCTTGATTCCTTAATGTTTTAAAGTTTGAATAATCAGAGTACAAGCACCTATGTCTTAATTCTCAACATATCAATAAAAATCATAAATCAATTAGAATTAAGTCCTAATAGGAGGTTGAAGATAATGCAATTGAGAACAATGCATCAGATTTCAGGGTTTTCATAGTATAAAGATTTAAAGTAAGTTTCCCCTCATACTTAAGATGTACATTGCCCTCAATGTACAAAGATAGCATTAGTAGCAATAAAAGCATAAGATCATAAGATAGGAGGAGGTATGAAACTCCCTGCTTTGGATGGATTAGTGAGACGGAGATTGGAAGAGTTAGCAGTTATGGCGTGGTATTCCCTTTTTTGTAGAGATATGAGCTGTAAAGCTTCTTTGAAACTGCGAAAGTATGTATTAGTCGTGGGGAACTTGGAGCAATGGAAATTACTTGTTAAGGGTTGACCGTTAGGAAAAGAAATAAAATAAAAAAATAAAGCAAAATACTAAAAAGACTAAAATTCAAAAAATGAAAAAGAAAGAAAATAAAAGGAAGTGTAAAAAGGAAAATAAAGTTAGAAGAAAAGGGAAAAATAAAGATCAGTGTTCAAAAGTTAGAATAAAGTAAAATAACGTAAAAAATAAAGTTAAGAGGAATAGATATCTCTAATCCTCATGTGGATCACGCGGTGGTGGAGTGATGCTGAGATGCTGGCATATCTGCTCTAAGGTGGCGTTGATATAATCGAGACGCCGAAAGCATTGCTACTCGAACTGTGAGAAGCGCTCAGATAAGTCAGCGTGGGCGGCTGCTGCATGAGATGGGCGGCAAGCGGGTAGTGGCTCGGTGGGTGCGTCCTCTTCCGGTGGTGGGACATCATTAGGAATGTCCTCTGGCTCCTCACCCTCCTAGACAAGGCGAAACTGAAGGGGGTGCCTCCTGGTCTCCTCTCGATCATCCTCATATGTAACATAGTCGCGATACCTTGGGGAAACATCTGACCGATCAGGGTGTAGGAGGATGTCTGGGCTGAGGTGTTAAGGAGCCCAAAATACTGGGCCAGATGTGTGATGTAGGGCCCCATGAATAAAACGCCTCTGCGGCACCTCTCTGTCTGATGCTGCATGGCGTGCGCTATGAAGTATGCTAAGTCGATGACGTGTCCGTTAGCCATGCACCATAGGAAGTAGACATCGTGAGTGTTGATGATGCATGTGCTCTCTCGTCTACCTGTAAGAGTGTGAGCAAGGAGAGCATGAATGTACCGCAGAGAGGGAACGATGGCGGTCGCCTTGCTGACAATGGGGTTATATGTCTGACGCCCTAGGGTTATTTCGTTCCAACAGTCGACTGGCCTGATATGGATGCGACGAGAAAGGGTGGGGAAGTCCTCGTCTGCCATAAATTGCTCTGTGTAGAGCCCAAGTGCTGTGCCAAACTCTGGCATGTTGAGGTGTCGCACGAGTCTTTCCAAACGGAACTGGACCATCCCTGGATCATCAAATCTGGTCATGACGGTCTGTAGGTGGAATGTGGAGCAGAACTCTAAAGTGAGTTCTAAGTAGGTGGGCTCGATAATCTGGAAGAACTGCTCCCATGGCTCGGTCATGAGTAGGGCCTGGACGTCGTCCACTAAATGTATCTGCTCGAGGTCGCCCTAATCTATGCAGCGGCCCGTGGATATAGAGCGGGCTCGAAGTAGTTGATAATGCTCCTCCTGCGAGGCTTGGAAAAATGTGATGAATGGGTGTCAAGCCTCGAAGGTGGGCCGTGCTGAAAAACTCCCTGGCCCCTTACGTTTCTTGGAGACGGGGACTGCAGTCTTTCTACCGCGTGATGATGACATGGTATCTGAAATAATAAGCATTAGTTCTAAGAGTGAAATAGATAGATGATAATTACAATGTAGATTAAAATGATAATGTTCCTAAGAAAATATAAAATGAAGATTAACCTGAATAGTAGAAATTAATCATTTTGAAACTTGGAACAAAACTAAGAAATATGGGTATGTATATATACTAATTTTATGAGATAAATGGTAAGCAATTATGAATTTAAATGGCAAACAAAAATGAATTTAAATGGCATGCAATCCCACTATATTCTATACGAGTCTAGATTATTCATCCTAATTTTCCTAGTTCCATGCTTGAATTAAAATAAAGTGAAATTGACTAAATAGATAATAAAGAATGAAATAAAAATAAATAAAGGAGAAAAATGAGAGAATAGAACCAAAAATGATGTTGCATGGTCGTGGGTTGAGGGTGAACGGTCGTGGGGTGGGTTTACACGGGCGTGGGTCGGCTGATTTCGAGGGTGGTGGTGTTTTGAGGCTGTGGAGGCGCTTATGGTAGTTGGGGGAGGAGATTTGAGGGTTTTTGAGTGAAAAAAATGAATAGTAGCTTTCTTTTTATAGTTTTTGGGTCACACGGGCATGTTACACGCCCGTGTGAGTCGTGTTTTACCCGTGTCTTTCGAAATCCAGTGGTTTTGGTGCGCCTGGTTCGAAGTACACGCCTATGGGAATGTTTTACACGGACGTGAGAGATCAGTTCTTCGTCATTTATACAATCGTGTGATGGTATACATGGCCGTGTACAATTGTGTTCATGTTTCACACGGTCGTGTGATATGTTCCACGGTCGTGTGAAATTTGACAGTGTCTTCCATGGGCTGGGGACACGGGCGTGGGGCTTTGTGCAAGCCCGTGTTGATCCTGCAGGGTTGCCACAGCCATGTCGTATGGCCGTGGGGTGTTGTTGATAGCCCGTGTTGAAATCAAAAGGTCACCACAGTCATATCGCACGGCCGTGGCTATTTATCGGTGGCTTGTGTTTTGGGAAAATTTGTGCTCTGTTTATACAATGCCTCGGTACACGACCGTGTCTCTGTTTGAAGTGCTCATACGGCCTGGGGCACGCCCGTGAGAATGGCCGTATAGTCCTAAATCTCTACATTTAAAAGGGTCAGTTAATACATGAAAAATACTAAAATAAAAAATAGACGAAAAAATACTAAGTTAGTGCTTGGGTTGCCTCCTGAGAAGCGCTTATTTAGAGTCTAAGCTCGACTCTACTTGGATGTATCATGGAGGGATTTCGTGGAGCTGAAGCTCCTCCCTGTAGTCTATAGAATTCTCACCTTTATAAAATTTAAGCCGATGGTCGTTTACATTGAAAGTACCGTGGGTTGGGTAAGTTACCTCAATTGTGCCGTATGGAAAGACTTTTATTACCGTGAAGTAGGGTGTATCACTTGTATGTTCTTTTGAATTTGAGCTTCGTGGATCGTCTTCCCCTAAAATTATCTTATCTCCTACCTTGAGTTGATCTGTTTATCCCTGAGGGTCGTCTTGGTGATGCTTCATTTTGATGTGGCATATTTTAGGTTTTTCATGAAAGTTCAGCCACTCATCTAGTTCCTCGATCTGGAGCATTCGCCTTTCTGGTTCATCTCTTGTAGGTGAAATTGCCAATGTTTACGTTGTCTTTATGTGAAGTGCGTCCTACACAGAAGTTTATGTGGTGAGTTTAGTGTTTTTACAGGGACTCAAATCTCTATTCTCGTATGTAGTTTTAATTGAGTTGTGAGCTCGTATGGTGACTGTACCATCACCTACTTGTAATTTGAGTTCACCTGTTTCTAAATCAATTTTAGTTCTAGCAATTGCTAAAAAGGGTCGCCCTAGAATTAAGGGTACATTGCTAGCCTCGTCAATGTCTAAAACAACAAAGTCAACTGGGAATATAAATTTATCAATTTTGACAAGTACATCTTCAATTATTCCCTTAGGTGCCCTAATAGTTTTATCAGCTAGTTGAATGCTCATCTTGGTTTTCTTAGGGGTTCCAAGACCTAGTTGTTTAAACAGGTTATAAGGCATGAAATTTATACTTGCCCCTAAATCAGCTAAAATATTTTTTTCCTCTAGGCTACCAAATAAACAAGGGATAGTGAAACTCCCTGGATCTTTTAATTTGGTCGGTAGTCTATTTTGTAGAATAGCTGAGCAGACTGCATTTATTTCCACATGAGATTTTCTCCTCTAGCTTCCGCTTGTTTGTCAAGAGTTCTTTTAAGAATTTAACCGAGTCTGGCATCTGCAAAATTGCTTCAACAAATGGTAAGTTAATGTGTAAATTTTTTAAAAGTTTAAGAAACTTACCGAATTGTTCATCTGTGCGGTCTTTGGTTAATGCCTCCTCATCTGTTGTATTTATGGCTTAAAGTTGCTCTTTAGGATTGGTCTCGGTGTTACTTGGAAGTCCACTTTGTGGTTTTTCTGATATTAACTTGGCGAGCTGACCAATTTGATTCTTAAGGTCTTCGATTGATGCTTGCTGGTTCTTTAATGCTGTTTCAGTGTTCTGAAAGCGAGTTTCTGACATGGCCATGAATTTGGTAAACATCTCTTCAAGGTTGGGCTTTTTCTCTTGTTGCGGCGGTGGCTGCTAGAATCTCTGAGGGGGTTGTTGTCTTTGATTCCCTTGTCCTCCCCAAGAAAAATTGGGATGGTTTTGCCAACCTGCATTATATGTGTTACTATATGGATTATTATTTTGAGGTCTAGAATTGTTACCCATATAGTTGGCTTGTTTAGTTTCCACAGTGTGTTCATAAGTTGAATAGTCCAGATTCAACATATTTCCTGAGGTTACGTTACATTGCATCACTGGCTGTACCTGCATAGAACCAACAAAATTATCAAACTTTTTATTTAAAAGTTCTACTTGGTTAGTAAGCATGGAGACAGCATCAATATTATAAACTCCTGCAGCTTTTGTCGGCTTTGTCGTCATGACCTGCCACTGATAGTTATTCAGTGACATCTCTTCTATAAATTCATAAGCTGCTTCGGGTGTTTTATTATTGATTGTTCCTCTTGCGGCTGTGTCGATCATTTGCCTTGTTGAAAGATTCAAATCGTTGTGAAAGGTTTGAACTTTTAGCCATAAAGGTAGGCCAGGATGAGGGCATCTTCTCAAAAGATCCTTGTATCTCTCCCAGGCAATGTAAAGTGTTTCTAAATCCATCTGCACAAAAGAAGAGATATCGTTTCGTAATTTAGCTGATTTTGCTAGAGGAAAATATTTAAGTAAAAATTTCTCTATCATCTGTTCCTATGTGGTGATTGAGCCTCGTGGTAAAGAATTTAACCACTGTTTGGCTTTGTTTCTCAAAGAGAATGGAAATAACCTTAGACGAATGGCATCATCAGAAATGCCATTAATTTTGAAGGTATCACAAAGTTCCAAAAAATTGGCTATGTGTGAATTTGGATCTTCATCCTGTAAACCATCAAATTGCACCAATTGCTGTATCATCTAAATAGTGTTAGGCTTTAATTCAAAATTATTAGCAGCAATAGTAGGTCTAATAATGCTAGTTTGGGTACCAACCAAACTAGGTTTAGCATAATCATACATAGTGCGAGGGGCTTCTTCCTGATTTGCTGGTGGCGCGACTATTGCGGAAGGTGGTGGAATGTTTTGATTTACTTCCATCTCTTCTGTAGGTTCTGACCTTTGTTCTTGGTCTTGTTCTGGATATTGTAGGCTTCGTCTGATTTCTCTACGATTTCTGCGAACTGTTGCCTCAAAATTTTCGTCAAAAAGTAATGGTCCTGTTGGGTTGTTTCTAGTCATAAACTAGAAATACCTAAAAGAAAAAGGAAACAAAGAAAAATAGAATAAAATAAAAGAAAAAAAATAATAAAATAAAAATTGAAAATAGATAAATATAGTAATGGCTAAAGTAATAAAAATCGAGTTTTCTTAATATTTTAGTTACCCGGCAACGGCGCCAAAAACTTGATATGCTCGCGATATTAAGTAATAAAATTTATAAAAACTGATCACACCAAAAACTAACTAATATCATGATCTTAAAGGCAAGCGCACCTATCGAACAGTTGTATAGTTTAGCGGCAAGACCGAGTTATCGTACCTAAGGGAACCAAAAGTACTAGTACTCACTTCCTTTCTATTATCTAACCTAAAAAAAATAAAAGAGGTTTGTATGAAACTAATTCTAAAACTAACTAAAGGTGCACAAGAAGTAAATCGGGGAAAACTTTAGGGACAAGCTGATTGATATGAGCAATACTTAAGGGAGAATCCACTTAGACTTTACTTGTTATTGGTTCTTGAGCTAGACAATTTATTCACTTGACTTGATCCGTAGAGATCCCTAATTTATACTAAACCCTCCGTCGAGGCGAAGAGCAACTAGGCCTAGGTTATTAACTAAAGTTCCTTTATTAATTAACACCCTAGGTTGCATTAATTCATTCTATGGTTCCCCATATTAGGTTTGACCCTAATCCGGCAGATTTATGTCGCCCTATGTCTAGGGTTGCATGCAACTCCGCTTAATTATGGTAGATCTACTCTTATCACAGGGACTTTTGCTCCTCTACTTTAAGCACATCTGTTTCTTGAATTAATACCTAGGCTTATTAACATAAGAATTAAGCACACATAATTAAGAACAACTCAAGTATTTATCATATAACTCAAGAATAAATAATAACAAGATTCATCTTAGGTTTCATCCCCCTCAAGTATTTGAGGGGTTTAGTTCATAATAAAGAAAGAAAACATCTCAGAAGAATTAAGATAACAAAACATAAAGAACCTGAAAACCTCTGAAGGAATTTAGGGAGATCCTCTGTCTTGATGTAGAATTCTGGCTTCTGGGATGAATCAATCGGCTTCCCTTGGAGTAATCCCTTGCTTTCACTCCTTGTGTTGGCAGAACTATGATGCTATTTCTTCAGAGAAAAGAGTATATCTTTAGAGTTGCCTCCTGGGGTTTTTATATAGAGTTTAGAATAGCTTTCTTAGCCCCTAAGTATGCAAATCCGAGTGAAATTCCTCTTCCTCATGACTAGAACACGCCCGTATGCCACGCCCATGTGGTTTCGACAAGAGGCCGTGTTCGGGACTGTTTAGGTGGCACGGCCATGTGATCTGGTCGTGCTTGTCGGGGGCTGGACCATGTGATCTCCGTATGGCACGGCCGTGTGGCACGACCGTGTGGTGACTTCTTGGGCCGTGTTGATTACACCTTTTGGCCCATTTTTTTCGTTTTTGGTCCATTTTCCATTCTTTTCTCTTCCCTATGCTCTCCTGAGTATAAGATATGAAAAAGAAAGATTAAGAGCACCAATTCTCACAAAATTAATGATAATCTATCCAAAATATTGACTAAACATGAGGTAAAAATATGTATAATTTATCGTTTATCAATAATCTACATTAATCCATTAACTAAATTTTTAGTGAGTAATATGTGAAAATAATAAGACAACATGGCATTACACATATGATAATATATTTGTTGCATCAGATTTTGAAAATAACATATCTCAACTTAATGGATTTAACAGTTACCATTTGGTGAGGACTGAAATTTTAAAAATTAAAAAGCATAGCGACTAAAATGAGTAAATTAAAGTATAAGGATTAAATCTACAACTTTCTCTATAGGGACTAATAATAGCATTTAACAAATAAGAAATTACCGAAAATACTCAAATCTTTTATAAAAAAAAAACATTGCTATAAGAATTTTTTTGCCATTTCATATTTTATGTTGTCATTTTATATTCTATACAAATTTTTTTAAAAAAATTGCACATAGGATTTGAACCTAAAATGCCAAAATCCTCAATATTTTAATTTCATTTATGGCAACTTCATTTATTGTTTACATCAATTTTTAATAATATATTTGTTATATAATTTTTTTTCACTCACATTGTGAGTGTACTATAATCTACTTATTAATATATGCCAGATAGAATTGGTGTTATAAGTTAATTAAATACTTTATGACTGAGTTGACAAATCACTAGAAACCTCCTTCTTTTACAAAAAAAATATATATTTTGAGAATATTTGTGTTTTCATATTTTATATAAAATTTATTAAAAAAACTATTTAAATCAATAGATGGTGAAATTTGAACACAAGCCATCATGATTTCCAAAACTTTAATTTCACCAATCCAAGCAAATCTCATTTATTTGTTGTTGTTGTTGCTGTTGTTGCTATTACAACCAAAAAATGGCTTAATAGAAACGAAAGTACTAAAAGATATTTTAAATTGACACACTCTTAAAAAACAAGGTATAAACAAAATTTTCATAATCAGATCGATGGTCAAACTGATTAGGCCATTGATTTTTTGGTCCAATTGGTCTAATCAATTTGTCTGATTTGATTCAATAAATCATAAAAATTCATGAAAGAAAATTTGGTACAATCAATCTGTACTAATTCTTAAGTCAACTGATTTGATGCCTCTCTCTAAAAAAATGCCCTGACTAATTCTCAATCTTACCAACTCAATTTGAACAACCATGGGAATAAAGATTATAAGTTTAAGTAACTTATAATTTAATCCCATCATATTCATATATATGAATCTTTGAATATATTACATTACATGATACAATACTTAAATTTTTTATAATTCTCCAATAAGATATTACACTTTTTAAGTATATGTAAATTCATACTTTTCAAATGGTTATAACAACAATCATATCAATCAAGATAAGATTCCGTTAATATTATATTTACTTTATTTATATGGATAATTGATTTGAATATTTGAATTCAATACTCATTTACATATTTAATTCTTGTTTAAATTTATAAATATATTTTTCAAAAGAAATTAATAAATTTGAATATCTAACCTATAATGTTCCAAAAATTTTGGTATCAACTTTTACGTGGAATCAAAATAAATTAAATAATTTTTTAATACAATAAACTATTTCAAAATTTTCATATAAAATGATTAAATTTAGGTTTTCAGTATCTTTATGGGTTATGGACTTTTTTATTTTTTAATTTCAAGACTAAATTAAATTTTGATTTTTAATGATTAAATTGATTTTCAATTTATGGGAAACTAATCTTGAAGCTAACATTTTTTAAAGGGATTAAAGTGGCTTGTTTAGATTATGTTGAGCTTTACGTTTAATTTTATTTGACTAAGAGGTATTTTGAGAATTAGTCTAATTTAGAATATGATTAAATTAAACTTAATTCACTATAAAATAATTTGAGTTAGGTTTTAGATTAAATAATAAATTAATTTGACTTAGAATGATTAAAATTTGTTTAAGATTAAAATTAGACTAATTGTTAAGAAGATGAAAATTTAGATTTAATTTTAATAAGTTTATACGTTTTCTACAATGAAGCAAATAAAAAGAGATAGACGAATGGTCGAAAGCGGCGGGTATTGAAAATTGATACCGTCTAAACCTCAAACACTTAGAAATTTGGTTTGTGATCCTTGAATTTCAATTACCTTTTATCGTGGTTAATTTAATTGCTTGATGTGGTAAAATTACTTTGTGAAATTGATGGAAAGATTTTATATGTGTTTAAAAACTTGTTTTCAAATGATTCTTGAATATCCGGTACAACGTGTCTGAAAGCTTTCAAATACAATTTATATGTTGTAGAGTATAGGGATTCCATATTATTTATTGCCTTGTGCGTTTAGGAATATTGCTATTGTCACGCTTTGTATATTAATATTCAATTAATTATTAATTAAGTCACCTATAACGTACACTGAAATATTATTGTTGTTATAAGATACTCGTGTGTTTGAACACATTTTCTATATGTGTTAGATGAGAAAATTTTAAATTATGATACGTTATAAAAATTGACAAATTACAATTTATTATTAAAAATATTTTATATAATTATACGAATTGAGAAATCATTCAACCGTCATTTTCATGGACTTGAAGTGTTTAAAATTTGTTTTTAAATGAATTTTAATATTTGGTAAAGCTGACCTTACTCGAAGTATTTAAATGTGTTTTTAAATTAACTAAAATTTGGACATCACCATTAAATTGTTAATAACTTAACATTTGGGTTTTTACTTTTGTGCACAACAGCAATATTATCAAAAAAAAAAATTTTAATTTCGTACGCTAGATAATTAAGAAGTTCGTGATTGAATAATATCGTCAAAAAATCTTTGCAATCTTTATTCCATAAAGACAATTTTCACTTAATTTGACATATACATAGTTCCATCAGATTATTTCTTAAATTATTTTATTTTTTATAAACATGATTTTTATTTTTATAAGGATGATTTTATTAAATGGTTTATTAATTATTTTTATGTATATATTTTATATTTTAATGTGTGTAATTGAAAAATTGATTAAGTGAATTGCTTCCACCATTAGTGTGATGTGCCGCATCTAGTCGGAGCATTGGGCTCGGTTTGGGTTTACATAACCTATTTAAATTTTGGATATTAGTTAGATTTCAAATTTCAAATAAATTGATGCATATAAATATAATTAAAAAATAATATTTAATTAATTATTAAATGAACACGATAATTACATAATCTATCCTAAAATGATTATTTAAAAATATTCATACTATCTGTCCACAACTAATATGAGATGAATAATTTTGAATAAAAGTTTATCCCCATTTTTTCAAAATTGCAACTTATTTTTGGATAATTAAGGAGGAGAAAAATAGTGAATTTTTATTTACAATAAAACAAAAGAAAGAAAATATTACTTACTACGTTGAGCTGTAGAATGATTCCATTGTACATTTGATACTGTTTTGTACATCATGATCTACAGATGAAAAACAGGATTTCTCCATCTAATTAAAACCCTAACTAATTATGATTTCATAATTAAACTCTACTCCATTAAATTCATCTTCAAGCTTTCCCACACTAATTAAGCTAAACACTGCAAGTCTCCCTCAATGCAAGGTTCGCTAATCCTTCTCTAAAAACTCCCTGCCGTAATTTCAAATTAATACAATTATTAACAAAAATCATTCTCGCGAGGATCTGATTATTAGAATTCAAAAAGAACGAACGTTTCTTAGCATCCAAACAGGTTGAGGAGAAAACAAAGAAGAGAAAAAAAGAAAGTTTTTAAGAAAAAGAAAAATAGAAAACAAACCTTGATTGATTTCGGTAGGTTCAGTGTAAGGCCTTTTAACGTTGTTCTTGCCGCTGAGAGGCGAGCAAGGCAAGATCGGTCTCGAAACAAGAACCACGTTGACACGTCGTCGTCGTCGTCTTTCATCAAAGCCTCCACCCCCAACACCTCCTCCATATACGACGTCGTTCTTATTATTCTCGTCATCGCCGCCGAAGAAATCTTCGCCGAGATGCGACTCTTCCTCTCTTATCCTTAAAACCTGATTATGAACTTTCTCCACTTTCTTCTTCATCTGCACCACCACGGACCTCGGCGACTCTGATTCCGCCTCCTCCGTAGACGAATCACCACTCTCCACCTCCATAATCGGAACCTCCTTCTTCGCCTCCATCAAGTCGGTATCTCTTATTAGTTTTTTTTCTTTTTTGGTTCTTCTTTCCTTTAACGTGGGATTTTTTAGGGTGCCGGGGGAATTTATAGGGGGGAAGTGAGTTTTTTGTGGGGTTCTGCAATTTCTTGTGGAATGACACGTGGCAGAAGAGTGAGACAAGAGGCAACTATCACTTAGTGTACGAAGAGACATGTGATGAAAAGGACTAGTCAAAAGGGTTCTGAAACGGTGCCATTTTATTAGGCTTGGAGTTCCATAGGGTATTTAACTATTCGCCACGTGGCGTACTATTGCCACGTTATAAGAGTTTCATCTCGAGATTTTTTTTCCCTTTAAGGTAAGTAAATAATTTTTTAAGTTTTAATGGAATGTTTTAAAATATTGAGGTGGAGGGAAATAAGTGGAGAATTAGTCAATTTCAAAAAAATCGTATTTTGCATGCATGATTGAGCATTAAAGACTAAAATTATTTGATTGGAGTACACGTGGTAAGGTATGTATGCGTGTGGGAGAGGTTCATGATTGTCCACGTGGCACCAAATTACCATATACTTTTTTTTTCTTTTTTTCATGTAGATATTGAGCTAATTTTATGGTTTTTGGTGGATGTTCACCATTGCTTCGCTTTCCAAGTTGTTCAAAGACATGTCACATTAAATGTATATCATGTTTCATACATTTACGTAAGATTTAATATCCCAAACGAGGTGTGATCGGGTCACCTCGAAAAGTGATTATTTTAATAAATAATTTGATTTATTAAAACAACGATTTTGGTCTACGAAAATTAAGAAGATGGGTTCGGGAGTCGGTTACGCATGAGAAAGGATTAGCACCCTCGATACGTCCAAAATTGGTACCTAGTTGATTAATTAGTGTCTTAGTGTCGAAGATTTGAAAACTTTGAAAGAATTTAAAATACGATCCCTTTTTTGTTTAAAAATTTGAATAAATTGAAACGAATATTAAAGACCTTCTCGTCCCGAAGGAATAAAATGTCGCATCCAGTAAGTTAGGACACGACATCTTGAACCTTTGAGAATGAGCTTGTTTTTTATTTAAAATCCATGTATTTTATTTTTTAAAAGAATATTCGATTATTTAGGGTAAACGAGAAGAATCAAAACCCAGTAAGTTAGGGCACGATTTCTCAAACTTTCAAATACCGAATATTGCCTTTATTTGCAAAAAGAAGATATTATCTCGAAGTAACAAGATGTCATATCCAGTAAGTTAGGGCACAACACCTCGAGGCTCCGAGAATAAGCATTCAAAACTCTTATTGTGATTTTAAAAGGATATTCCGTTATTAGGTTAAATGAGAAAAATCGAAACCCGGTAAGTTAGGGCACGATTTTCTCGAATCTCAAAATATCGATTTTAAAAAAAATATATTGGATAAAGATTAATGCAACGTTAATTGGTAAGAAAACAAGAAAAGATAAGTCACGATATTAACAGGCGTAACGGAATAATAATAAATGCGTAATGTGAATTTCAACAAGAAAATCATAAATAAAATAAAGAAATAAAGCGGACATGCTATAAAAATACTGGGTAAACAAAATAAAAGATAAAATGAGAATAAAGATAAAATAAATAAATAAATAAAATTAAATATAAAAGGATTAAATGGTAAGCCCATAAACAAATAAAAAATATATAAAATAGTCAATAATAATAATAATAATAATAATAATAATAATAAATAATAATGATAAATAAATATAATAATAGTAATAATAGTGATAAAAATATAAAAGTTAGTGGTGAAATAATATAATAATAATATAAACTAATAATAAAAATAAAAATGTTGTGTTAATATTGTAATAGGCCAATTTTGGCCTAGGCTCGAAACGATAATAATCGAAGCCAAAGGGTGCAATTGGTCGAAAACAAGTCAAAAAAGGCCAAATTGAAAGACAATCATTAAATTGTAGCTAAATCAGAAAGATGGAGAAAACCAAGGGGTTATCAAATTTTGTTGACTTGGTAAAAGGCTAAAAATAAAAAAATATTATTTTATTTTATTTTATTTTATTATTAAATTAGTTAGGCTATTTTTAGTAAACCTTACGTATATAAAGAGGGGTATCTTGTTCTTTGAAAGGGAAGGACTTTGGTATTCTTACTTCAAATTGGAATTGGATTATTCTCTCTTTTCCTATTTCCATTGGAATTGAATTATTTTCTTTTCTCTTTCAATTACGTGAGAATTTTGTCCATTTCATTTCAATTTCTTTGTTTGTTCTAGATTCGTCTAATTGCTTTTAGCCTTTCCTTTTTTTTATTGTTTTCCAATTAAGTTTTTATTTTTTTTGGGTCCTAAAATTTGTTTTGGCTGTATTTTGGTCCTCCTTGAAGCTGTATTTTGGAGGGTGGGGATTATTTCCCTTTTTGTCCCTCCTTGTTATTCACACGTTCAAATTGGTCGATTCCCTTTTATTTATTTTTTATTTGCCCCAAAATTTTGCTTTAAGGTTCGATTTAATCTTTTTTATTTTCACTAATTTATTATCAAATTAACTAATTTAATATATTATTGCTATTATTATTATGTTTCTATTTATATTTATTTTGTTATTCTAATACTATTATTATTTATCTATTTATATTTCTACTATTATTATATTTCTATTTATTATATTTCTATCTCTATTTATATACTAATATTATTTTCATTATTATTTTTTTCATATATGTTTTTTTTACTCTTGTTATTAACATTCTATTTATTTATTTATTTTTACATTTTCTTGTTATTATCTATTTTAACTTTTTATATAACGCTCATTTCAAATTTTTATACATTATTTACTTTAATATTTTCATATATTATGTATTTTAAACTTTTTTTACACATTATATATTTTGAATTATTTTTATATTATTTTTTAAAAAGTTTTATATATTATTTTATCTTGAATGGATACTAATTTTTTAAAATTATTTTTATATACTTTGGATCGCCTTTTATAACATCCATTTTAAATCCTTTTTATGTATTGTTTGCTTAGAATTGTTTTATATTTTATTTTAGATTTTCTTACTTTGTATTTATTTCTTATTTGTGATTCATTATTATAACATTTTGTTTATAAATTATTACTTTGTGTTGTACATTATTATTTCATCGCATTTTATTCGCTTAAAAGGGCGTGTTTGAGTATCGTTTAAGTTTTAAAATCATTTTATTTAAGAGTTTTCAAAATAAGGCAATACTCGGTATTTGACATCTTCGAGAAGATTGTGCCCTAACTTACTGGGTTCAAATTTTCCTCGTTGAATCTAAGTAACCGAGTACCATTTTTTCAATCAAAACGTATAAGCTTCAAATAAAAGCTTATTCTCAAGAATTCGAGGTGTTGTGTCCTGACTCACTGGATATGACATTTTGTATCTCGAGATAAGGATTTCTAAAAAATAAAGGCAATATTCTATGTTTGGAATTTTGAGAAATCGTGCCTTAACTTACTGGGTTCTGATTTTTCATTTGAACCAAATAATTGAATATCCTTTTTAAACTTCACTCCAAGAGTTTTAAAAATCAAAGATAAGCTCAGTTCCGAAAATATGAAATCAAAAGATATACTCATTGGGTATGACATTTTATTTCTTCAAAATAAGAGGGTCTTAGCATCAAATTTAATTTATTCAAGTGTTCTTTTTAAATAAAAGGATCGTATTCTAAAATCTTTTTAAATTTTCGACCTTAAGACATTAATTATTCAATTAGGTACCAACTTTGGGCGTAACGAGGGTGCTAACCCTTCCTCGTGCGTAACCGACTCCTGAACTTTTTTTTCGAATTTCATAGACCCAAAATCATTGTTTTAATAAATCAAATTGTTTTATGAAAATAATCAATCTCAAGGTGAACCGATCACACCTCGAAAAAAGATCGGTGGTGACTCCATTTTTGTTCTTAAGTCTACTCCCGTTTTTCAAATTAAAAATGGTTTCGACAAATATTATAGTAATAATAATGGAATAATAATAATACTAATAATAATATGGACAATAAAGTATATTAATAATAATAGTAATAAAAGAATAATAAAAATTATAATAATGAAGATAATAATAGTGAAAAATTAATAATAATAGGTATAATAAGTATAATAATAAATACAAAAAGTAAAAATAATGTAATATAAAATTTAAAAATAAAGTGATAAATAGTAGTGAATATAATAATATTAAAAACAATAATAATAAATATAGTAGTAAACACAATAGTAATAATATAATATTAAATATAATATAATAATAATAATAATATTAAAAATAATTAATTTAATAATAAAGGAGAGAAAATAGCGAAAAAAAAGGACTAAAATCAAATTAAAAACAAAGTTCTGGGGCAAATATAAAATAAAAATGAAAAGAAAAGGACCTATTTGCATGCGCAAAGAAAGTAAAGGGACCAAAATGGGCAATAACCCCATCCCCCAAAATGCACAGTTTAAAGGGGACCTTATTGAAAGACAAAATAAATTATAGGGCCAAAATTGAAAAATGTAAAAACTTAATTACAAAGCCATAAAAAAGTGGAAGGACCAAAAGGGTAAATAACCCATTTAATAAAAGCACGCGGATCTTGATGATGGGGCGGGTCGGATCAAGTCAGACCAAGGAGAAACGACGTCGTTTTGGGCGTTTAAGGCCAGTCCCAAAACGATGTCGTTTTGGGGGGCCTATATAAGTTAAAAAGCTTTTAAAAAAATTCATTTTCATACCTTAAAAAAAAAAAGTCATCTCTCCCTCTCTGAACCCTCTCTTTACACATCCAAGGCCGGCCATCGTCCGACCGCCAAACAGTCGTGTGCCGCCGTAGGCTCCACCGCTAGCGACCACCATACGCAGTGGTCGGAGCTTCAAAAAGGTAAGTTTTTTTATATTTTTTTCCTTTTTTATATATTTATAATATATATATGATTAGTGTAAAAAAAAGGGATATATATAGTTATGTAAACGGTTTAAAAAATATATACATATAATAAAAATCCTTGAATATATGCACAAACAGTTTCGAAAGGAGAAAAAATAAGGAAAAATAACAGGAGGACCTTTGCGCGTTTGTGTTTGACTATTTGCTTTTTTGGTTTGGAATCTCTGCTCCTTTTTTGTATTTGAAAACTCTTGTCTTGTTATTGATGAAAAGTGCCAAATCATTTACACTAATTTTTGCTTGGCTTTTATAGCCATTTGTGTTACATTGAAACCTATCCTATTTAGCCATTATTTTTTGTTATTTCTTGCTTCTGCCTTGCGTGTTTGCTTCATTTTTGCAGGGTATAGGCGGTGGAGCAGGTGGTAGCCAGTAGTGGTAGAGGGTAGGTGGTTGCGGCGCTAGGGTTTCAGTTTCTATTTTGGCTTTGGGTTGGGCTAATCGAGCTTGGGTTAGGTAATTAGGATTTGAGCTTAAGTTTTGGGTTTTTGTTTACATTTTGTTTTTGGTTAATGGGCTACTGAATTGGGTTGGGATTTTGGGTTATAAATGGGTTTAGTTTGGTTTAGGTTTAATGGGCCCGAGCAAATATGAGATTGTATAACTACCCTTCTTTGCTCATTTTTGTGTAACGGGATTAGAGCAATGCCTTTCAAGAAAGACCAATTTTGTCCGGTCTTGCTGAGTCTTGAATTCTTTGGTGCTCTTCTTCTTCAGGTAGCCTCGTTCTAGTCCACCGCATCTTATTGCTTTGACCCACTCCACCGCCACTTCAGAGAGATGAGACTTATAGCTTCGATTTGCTCTAATAGGATTTCAAAGAGAAGAGATTTGTAGTTTCGATCTTCTCTACTAAAACTTTAAAGAAATAAGGATTGATCCTCAATGTAATTGCAAGGAGAAGAGATTTGTAGTTTCGACCTACTCCGCTGGAACTTCAAGGAAATAAGGATTTTAGGGAGAAGGGATTTGTAGCTTCGATCTTCTCTACTGAAACTGTAAGGAAATAAGGATTTCAGGGAGAAGGGAGAAGCGATTTGTAGCTTCAACCTACTCCACTGGAACCTCGAGGGGATAAGAATTGGTGGCTTCAGCTTGCTCCGCTATATCTTCAGGAAGACAAAGGCTAGTGGTTTTGACCTGCTCCACTGTAAGAGAGTCGAGGTTAGTGGCTTTTGAGCCGCTCCAATGAAATTTCAACCTGTTCCGCTGTATATTCAGGGAGACGGGGCTAGTGGTTTTGAGACGCTCCACTGTAATTTCAACCTGTTCTGCTATATATTCGGGAAGACGAGGCTGGTGGTTTTGAGCTGCTCCAATGCAATTTCAACTTGCAATTTCAACTTGCTCCGCTATATATCCGGGGAGATGAGGTTTGTCATCTTCGATCTGCTCCACTACTACTTAGGGAGATAAGATCTACAATCTTCAGGCTATTCCCACTGCTGGTTAGGGAAATAGGACAGTGAATTAAAACTTGCTCCACTATTGCTTAGGGAGACAGGTTTTGCCATCTTCGATCCTGCTCCCTATTGCCTAGGGAGATAAGATCTTTAATTTTCGGTCCATTCCACTGCTGGTGTAACACCCCAAACCTGGCCTAGAAGTTAGGCCTGAATCTGGCGATGTCATATTGAAGAATTACTTTTAAAAATGGTTTAGTTAAAAACTTAGTTCGAACAAAATATGCTTGAAAAGAATTTACTTAGTTAAAAATCGAAGAATTTAATTAAACGGATAATTAGAAAAAAAAGAAACCATGTTTGTTAAATATAACAGTAACTAAATAAGTCCCAAGTAAATAGTAAAATGGGAGTTACACAGCCTTATTACATCACAGTGAAAAAAAAATAATTATCATAAAACATTTAATAAATCTATACTTAAAATCCCTAAGTAACTTGTAGTGTGGCTATCTCCGAGTCCTCTCCCGCGTCGAGCCGTCTATTGTGGATCACCTGAAATATTAACAATAAGGGTGTGAGTTTCGAAACCCAGTGTGTACGACCCTTGTCAATCAAATCAATTCAATATACACATATCACATTGGGCCTAAGCGCTAGCAATATCGGTGGTCTGGGCCTTAGCCCACAATGACCTCATATCATATCAGAATTTCATGAATACAAATGTTCCCATCCCAAATCCAACCCTGCACTCCACCCGTACCAACCCTACACTCCTGTGGGGATGTCTACATCAACCCACCCATCTTCTACACTCCAAAGGTAGCACCAGTTGCGGTACTACTCACGTTGCAGCAAGGCTGCTATATATGTGTGGTGTAGCAAAGCTACTCGGTGGCTTAAAAGCCTACAGTGGATCCACGGTCGTCAAGCGACTATGTGATTCTCAAAACACTTCTTCCGTATCATCAAACCCACCCAAGTGCAACATACAATTCATGAATGCAACATACACATTTTCACACATTTTCACATATTAAGCACTTAGGGGTGTTTTGGTCATTTCACTACTAAGGGGTATTTTCGTAAACCTACCCTACAGGGGTATTTCGATATTCCCACCCTACAAGGGTTTTTTAGTAGCTCTACCTTATAGGGCATTTTCGTAATTTCTACCTTAAAAGGATATTTTTGTAATTTTATCCTAGAAGGGTATTTTCGTAATTTCCTAATGATACAGATTTTAATTATGGATTTTAGCCCATCAACAAGTCCTCGCGGCTAAGATGAACGGACACTATGCACCAGGTAGGATTCAAGAGAAGAGGAGGTGGGTCACTCGGACTGCTTAAGTACCAAGCTCTTCTTAGATCTAATCCTAGACATGCACACATCCATTGCCACACCTTAGTCTAGCGACTTGTCCACGGACATGTTTAGTTATTTAACTAAGTCTTATGTAAAATTTGAAAGATCAGAACTAGGCCTATAGTCCATAAAAAAACCCTAACATATATTTTTATGATCCCATAAGGCCCATTAGGCCCAATCATATTCATTTAATCTATTAAATCCCAAATATGCTTATGTAGCCCATTAGGCCCGATCACAATCCAATTATACAATCATGCATGTGAATTCATCATACAATTTTATATCACAACTTTGCCACTTTGGGTCCACAAGGTCGGCAGGCCCATTCGGGATTTCGGGATTTCGGCTTTTGCCAATTTTCGTGTGTGTAGTGTATGTACACACCTGATTGACGACCCGCACTACACTATCCTCAGCCTCGACCTACAATCAAAACCACTTTCGAATTAATTCTATACCTTAAACTACAACTTTATCAAAGCTCGAAGCTTTACCGTAACCTTACCGTCTACCTTCGGTTTTTCTAGCCTTCATTAGCAAATAGTCTCAAATATTCTTAGATCTGCATCAACATACATATTTTATCAACATCAGGTGACTCGTCTTTCACACGAGTCATCCTTATCGTCTTTCACACGAGTCACCCTTATAGGCTACACATATACTCGGCCACCCCCTTAAGAAACTAAAATTGAGAATGAAACACTTACCGAAACTTACCTTCAAACTAACGGCCTAGATATCTACTGAGTGTGATCAGCTTTTAAAATCTTGATTAAAAGTTGTAAATAACAAAAACAAATATGTGATGGAGGAAAGCAAAAGAAATCGGCAAAAGGAATATGGGTATTCGGCTTTTGCAAAAAAGGAAAAAGAATTAGAAAGAATGAGAAGAATGAAGCATTCAGTTTGGCAAAGCAAGGGAAACTCTTCAAAAAGAATTCGGCACCCCTTATAAATACCCAAAGCCAAACCCCTAAAGTCCCAATTGACTCCACTTCATCCACATCTCATCTCCTATTTTTCTCCATGATAAGCTCTCCTAACCTCTTCCTATATTTTCTCTTCTGATCACTCTCCTTAAAGTCCATCTTCATGCCACTTCCAACCTTCTAGAAGGCCAAAATTAAACTCCATATCCAAAACTTAACCAAGGCTCAATACTTCTAGGCCCAAAATTTGGGGTGTTACAACTGGTCAGGGAAATAGGACCGTGAATTAAATCTGCTTCCCTATTGCTTAAGGAAGACCAGTTTTATCCTTTTCGATCTACTCCCTATTGCTTAGGGAGATAAGATCTACAATCTTCAACCTATTCCACTGTTGGTCAGGGAAATAGGATAGTGAATTAAATTTGATTCCCTATTGCTTAGGGAAGACTAGATTTTTCCTCTTCGATCTGCTCCCTATTGCTTAGGGAGATAAGATCTACAATCTTCAACCTATTCCACTGCTGGTCAGGGAAATAGGATAGTGAATTAAATTTGCTTCCCTATTGTTTACGGAAGACTAGATTTATTCTCTTCGATCTGCTCCCTATTGCTTAGGGAGATAAGATCTACAATCTTCAGCCTACTCCATTGTTGGTCAGGGAGATAGGTTCTGTAAATTCATCGATGTCGCTACACCGTCCTCTAGGGGACATATCCTATAGACTCGATTTCATATGCCTATGTTTATGCCAAATGATTAGGATGCTATGATCAGAATGAATCAAATGCTCCTAACCTAATGCATTATTAATGATGTGAATGTAGAAATGTCGTGAGAGTGATTTCTTCTCAAGTGCTTAAGGTGTCATCATTCATTGTTTACCAAGGTTGCGTCACCATCGCAATATCTTGTCTTCTCGTGTAACTGATATCTTTAACAGAGAATCTAGAGGGATAGTCACAATTTTAGACCCCTCTTTCTCAAATGTTTAGGCTTGGTGAGTTCTAAGCAATAGTCCTGTTTCAGGTTGTTGTATCGTTTAGAGGCTTCTAGAGTAATATACAGAACTCCTTTTATAGAAGTATTATTGGTCCGTTAATCATTATTTCATTTGTAAAATACTTGAAAAAGATCAAAATGATGGACAAAACTGGAATTTATCAAGAACAGGATTGGATTAATCAAGGAAAACAAACATTGCTGGAATATAAAATAAGCAAAAGAAAAGTAGGTGCCCTAGATATCGCAGCCTGAGCTTCTCTATTCAATCTTTTTGAAGATCATTTCAAGCTGAATAGGTGTTTGAGAGATCTGCAGTGTTTTCTAGATGTACCGAGATGTAACGTTCCTCTTTCTTGTTAATTCTGAGAGGATAAGATCATCATACTCCTTTTTTGGTCAAAATTTGAGTAGCCCTTTTCGGGTTTTCGACTCAAAACCCCTTTGGTCTCCAAGCGCCCTTTGCGAGTTTTTGCCTTGGCCTCTCCTTTTTTTCTGGAAAGTCTCGAAGCGCCCTTTGCGGGTTTTCGCCTTGGTCTTTCCCTCTTTTAGGTAAAGTATCTCTTGACCGTATCTGAATTGACGGGATTAGGAAAGTTTTTACTATCCATCTCGACCAAAATCAATGCTCCTCCAGAGAATGCTTTCTTTACCACATAAGGTCCTTTCCAATTCGGCATCCATTTCCCTTTGAAATCCTTTTGTATGGGAAGGATTTTCTTCAACACCAGGTTTCTCTCTTGAAATTTTCTTGGGCGAACTTTTTTGCTGTAAACTCGCATCATTCGTTTTTTGTATATTTGACCATGACGGATAACTTTCAGTCCCTTCTCTTCAATCAAATTTAACTGGTCATATCGAGCTTGGATCCATTCTGCTTCGTCCAACTTTAGTTCGGACAATACTTAAAGGGAAGGAATTTCAACTTTGATAGGTAAAACTGCCTCCGTTCCATAAACTAATGAAAACAGAGTTGCCCCGGTGGAGGTTCTGACCAACGTTCAATAGGCAAAGAGTGTAAATGGTAACTTTTCGTGCCAATCCTTGTAAGTCTCAATCATCTTCCCTACTATCCTCTTGATGTTCTTATTAGCCGCTTCAACTGCACCATTCATTTTTGGGCGATATGGTGACAAGTTGTGGTGTTTAATTTTGAACTGGCTGTAAATCTCTGCTATCGTGCTATTGTTCAAATTCAATGCGTTGTCAGATATAATCCTTTCTGGTATTCCATACCGACATATAATTTCCTTTTTTAAGAAGTTATTGATTGTTGATTTTGTCACATTGGTATATGAAGCGGCCTCTACCCATTTAGTGAAGTAGTCAATCACCACAAAGATAAACTGATGCCCATCAGAGGCTTTCGGTGAGATTGGTCCAATGATGTCCATGCCCCACATAGTGAAAGGCCATGAGGAAGTCATAACATGTAGAGGTGAGGGAGGTACATGAATCTTGTCCCTACACATTTGGCACTTATGATATTTCTTGGCATAATCGATGCAATCTCCTTACATGGTAGACTAATAATACCTAAATCTCATGATTTACTTGGCCATTGTGAAACCATTGGCATGTGTTCCATAGATGCCTTCATGAACTTCTTCTAGGATTTTCTTAGCCTCGGCGTCGTCTACACACCTCAATAGTACTTGATCCTTTCTTTTTTTGTATAGGATCTCTCCATCTGAGACATAGTCACAAGCTAGTCTTCTCAACGTCCTTTTGTCATTTTCAGTTGCTTGATCAGGTTATTCACGATTTTTCACGTATTGCAGTATATCATGGTACCATGAGTGATCATTTTTCTCTTCTTCGACGTTGTAGCAATGAGCCAGGGCTTCATAAATACTCATTTGGATAGGTTTTATGTTCTCATATTTATTTATCCTGACCATGGAAGCCAAAGTGGCAAGAGCATCAGCCATCTGATTTTCGTCCCTCGGTAGATAACAAAAAGTGATCATTGAACTCCTTAATTAATTCTTGGACCAATCTTTTATAGTCGATCAGCTTGGGATCTCTTGTTTCCCATTCCCCTTTGAGTTGATAAATTACCAGTACAGAATCTCTATATACTTCCAGTACTTTAATCTTGCGTTCTATAGCGGCACGGATACCCATGGTGCAAGCTTCGTATTCTACCATATTATTTGTGCAATCAAAATTTAATTTACAAGTAAATGGATAATGATCTCCATTTGGGGATACTAGGATTGCCCTAATTCTATTACCAACAACATTTGATGCCCTGTCGAAGTTCAGTTTCCAAGGACGATGTTTTGGGGTACCTTCTTCGGTGGTTGCCACATACATTAGATCTTCATTAGGGAAATGAAGTTCAAAGGCTCGTAATCTTCTAGAGCTCTGCTGGCTAGAAAATCTGCTATTGCGCTTCTTTTCACCGTATTTTAGTTCACATAAACTATGTCAAACTCAGAAAGTAAAATTTGCCATCTGGCCATCCTTCCATTCAAAGCAGTCGACTCGATCATATATTTTAGAGGGTCTAACCTTGAGATTACCCAAGTCGTATGATACAACAAATACTGCCTCAATCTCTGAGTTGTTCAGATCAAGGCACAACACAATTTCCGAATTGGTGAATACCTTGTTTCATATTCAGTGAACTTTTTACTAAGGTAGTATATTACCTTTTCCTTCCTTCCCAATTCATTGTGTTGACCGAGCACACACCCAATGGAATTCTCGAATATTGCCAAGTATAGTATCAAATGTCTATTTAGGCTGGGTGGCACTAGCACTGGGGTATTGGACAAGTAATGTTTGACCTTTTCGAAAGTCTTTTGGCATTCTTCACCCTATACACCCAGATTATGTTTCTTAAGGAGGCGAAATATAAGATCACATTTCTCAATTAGTAGTGAAATGAAACGAGCAATGTAATTCAATCTTCCTAGAAAGCTTTAAACATTTTTTTTAGTACATGGCAGAGGTAGCTCTTGTATGGCCGTAACTTTATCCGGGTCGATCTCAATTCTCTTTTCACTGACTACAAACCCCAACAGTTTCCTAGACCTGGCTCCGAAAGTACACTTTGCTGGATTGAGCTTTAACTGGAATTTTCTCAACCTTAAGAATAATCTCTTCAAGACCTGAATATGCTCCTTCTTTGTTCGAGACTTGGCAATCATGTCATCAACATAAACCTCGATTTCCTCATGCATCATATCATGGAACAAGGTTACCATAACCCTTTGATACGTTGCCCTAGTATTTTTCAAGTCGAACGGCATCACCTTGTAACAGAATGTGCCCCACGCCATCACGAATGTAGCCTTTTCGATATCTTCAGGGTGCATCTTAATCTGGTTATATCCAGAGAAACCATCCATGAAGGAGAACAGTGAGTGCCCTCTATGTTATCCACTAAGGTGTCGATATGTGGTAGCAGGAAATTATCATTTGGACTGGCCTTATTTGAGTCTCTATAATTTATACACATTCGTACCTTTCCATTTTTCTTAGGGACGGGGACGATATTGGGCACCCATTCTGAGTATTTAAGTACTTTTAAAAATCCAGCGTCATGTTGCTTCTTGACTTCTTCCCTTATTTTTAACAAGACATCAGGCCTTATTCTCTGGAGCTTCTGTTGAACTGGCTTGAATTCTTCTTTTATGGGAAGTCGATGGACCACGATATCAGTGTCTAAATTGGGCATGTCTTGATATGACCAGGCGAAGACATCCTTGAATTCTCAGAGTAATTCCGTGAGTTCTTACTTTGTCTCCGTAGTGATGCAAGCCCAAATCTTTACCTCTTTTCCTTCTCTTAAACTCACAACTTCTACTGGCTCTTTATGAGGTAGGATTTGTTTCTCGTCTTGTTCTACCATTCTTAACAGTTCAGGAGATAGGTCACAACCTCAGTCATCTTCCAAGTCTTGAGAATCTTTCATACCTATATCTTGCACGAAAGGACATTCTGAGTCATTGGTAGCGTCTCTCAGATCATTGATATCTGGGGACCTGTTATGGAGATGAAGAAAGGTCCATAGAACAAAAAGAATGTGAACATTTAAAAGAATATCTAAAGAACAAAAGAATAATTATGATGATGAGTGAAGTAGAAAGAAAAAGACTTGCTCAAAAGATAATAAAGATGTATTTTATTGACAATAACAATATTTTAGACATGAGCTTGTTGCACAAAAGGGAATCTTATTGCTCCTAGACTTAAAGCAACAAGTGTATTTCGAATATTACTCTGAATAAGTTCTAAAAGCTACAGGAATTTCTTTCGCGGTCTAGTTGTTTAGAACACTGCCAGGCTCATAAGGGCGAATGCCGGGCAAGTTTTCCTCTTCAGCTTTTCTTTCTGATATGGCATTGATGTGCAAGTTCCCTATCATTTCACCCACAGTTCTCACGCTTTGCATTTCTTCCTCAGGATGAATAATCCCTCCTGATATGAAAGTCTTGGATATGTGGGGGAATATCATTGGTTCCCATTTAACTTCTTCCCCACTCAATCGTGTTTTCCTTCTTTCTTGTTTCTTCTCTAACTCTTTCTTCTTCTGCCTTGCATCCTGCTTGAATCTTAAGCCGAAGCGGTTTAGTTTTTCTTTCAGGGTCGGGGACTCAATTCTTCCTTGAAGGTATTTTCCAAGTCCTCTTCCTGGCAAAGGTCCTTTTTCGACTGTCAATCGCAGACTCATCTTTGTGGTTTTGGATATTTTAGGCACAGGGATCTTGTTCCCTTAGACAACGAATGTTGCACTGATAAATTCTAATGATTGAAAGGAACATTCAATTGCTTTGTCATCTGTCCCTATATATGGTGCATCACTGGTAACAGATGCAATAATATCTTCCTCCACATTTATCGTTATCAATCTTCTTTTAGTTACCAACTTTAGCTTTTGGTGCAATGATGACGGCACTGCTCCTGCTGAGTGGATCCAAGGTCTCCCCAACAGGCAATTGTATGAAGGTTTAATATCCACTACCAAGAAATCCTCCTCATATGTGTTAGGACCAATCAAAAGGGGTATCTCGATTCTTCCCATCACCTTCCTTTCAGTACCATCGAATGCTCTTACTATGCTTTGACATGTTTTCATATGAGAGCTATCCACAAGTAGTCTATTTAGTATGGATAGGGGTAAGACATTTAGGGCCAATCTGTTATCAATCAACACCCCTGGCAATGTATATCCCATACAGCGAGTGGTGATATACAGAGCTCTTGTAGATCCCGTGCCTCCTGGCGGTATTTCATCATCGTTGAAGAAGATAAAATTGTCAGTGCTTATATTGTTGACAAACGATCCAACTTGTTGACAGAGATGTCATCCGCAACATAAGTTTCATTCAACACTTTCATTAAAGCACTGCGGTGTGCCTCTAAGCTTAAGAGTACGGCTAGTATTGATATGTGTGCTGGTTGCTTGTGCAATTGCTCCACAATGCCATACTCGCTGTGTTTTAAAGATTTCAGAAACTCTTTAGCTTCTTTCTCGGTCACTGGTTCGTTGATAGGCGATTCAGGTCTGATCATCTTGTCTTTCTTTTCTTCAATTATTACGGATTTTCCTTTAACAGGCTTATTTTTTGTAATCGGGGTATCATAGCGCCTCCCATTGTGCATGTAAAAGCCCACATCTTTTTCTTCATCTGAAGCGTTGATCGGGTTCTCCTTACTCGGGATCGTCACGCTGCAGTCATAGTTTCAAGGAACCTTTTTGCTATCATTGTAAGAAAAAGCTACAGGTTTCTGAGTTATGACTCTTGGTGCTATTTGTGCTCCGGCTTCGTTGACTCTCGGTCGTGAGATGATGACTACTGGAAGATTGCCTTTGTAAACCTAGTTGGTTAACCCTTCTTCTGAGGTACATACATTCTCTCATTATATGCCTTTGGTACATTCGAAGAATTTTAGCTCCTTGTTATCCATCAAATTTTGCACCAAGACTTTGAATTCAACGCATTCTTGGATTTCATAGCCCTTTTCAGTAAGGAAGTCACAATAGTTTCTCATTTCCTCACATCCTCCCTCCGAATCTGATACAGCTAACTCCATTTTTATCATTTCCTTCTAGACCCATCTCATCGGGGTTTTCACTTTCGCAACATCCAATTTAACTCTTTTCCTAACATTCTCACCCATCATATTTACCCCATTATTGGCATGGTTAGGTAGTGGATGTTCTGCACTAGGGGCATCATCAAATTTCACTAAGCTCATTTGAATGAGTTTTTCCACTACTTTCTTGAATGCAGTGCAATTCTCTATCGAATGCCCTATAATCCCCACATGGTATTTGTATTGTGCATTTGTATTGTACCATTTAGGGTATGGGGGCTGCATGGGCTTTAGATAATGGGGGTCGACTACGTGTGCATCAAATAAATTCTGGTACTCCTTATACGTCATTGGAATTGGCATAAATTAGAGTTTCTCCACATTCTACTTTGTATTGGATTCTTGCCTTAGTGGCCCCTGATGACCGGTGGTCACTGTTTTCAACTGGCTCACAGTAACCGAATTTGAGTAACCTTTGTTATGTGTACTTATGTTACTTACCTCATTCTCTCTTTTCTTTGGGGCCGTCCTTTTAGCACTTTCCCCTACTTCTATCTTGCCACATCTTATTGTATTTTCTATCAACTCTCCAGACATTACTATATCCGAAAAACTTTTAGTAGCACTTCCCAACATGTGGTTAATGAATGGAGTCTTCAAGGTGTTGATGAAGAGCATGATTGTTTCCTTCTCTAAGAGAGGTGGCTGCATTTGCATTGTTACCTCTCTCCATCGTTGGGCATACTGCTTGAAGCTCTTGCTTGGCTTTTTCTCTATATTTTGCAGTGTGATTCTGTCGGGCACTATGTCTATCACGTGGCCATACTGTTTCATGAAGGCCTACTTCAAGTCCTTCCATGTCTTAATCTGGGTACGGCTTAGCTGATTATACCATTTGGCTGCAGCCCTAGTCAGGCTGTCTTGGGAACAATGAATCAACAATTAATTATTATTGACAGATCCTGTCATTCTCCGACAAAACATTGTAATATGAACTTCGGGACAGTTGGTCCCATTATATTTCTCAAACTCTGGAGTTTTAAACTTAAGCGGGAGCACTAAATCCGGGACCAAGCTTAGTTCTTTAGCATCAATTTCACAATGGTAATCAGCACTTTCTAATGCTTTAAATTTCCCTTCTAGCCATCTGCATCGGTCTTCAAGCTGTTTTGGGAGCTTTACCCTCTTTTTTTCTATTTCTAATATATCATCAAGATCGGGGACTGCGGGATTTGCTGGATTGTCTCCTGGGTTAGATCCTAAACCCACCTGAAAGTTCACCGGTGCCAAGGTACTGGTCTGATATTAGGGTCTGATGTTGACGGACACTTTTTGTGGATATGCGTTGGGTTGTTCTTGGGTGTTTGTTGGGGTAAAGCTTGGAGGATAAGTGGGGTCCTCGTTATCGTCCCCAGAATTGACCATAGGGTTCTTTCCTTTATCTATTCCTCCAGTCAGCAACTGGGCTAATTGGCTCATCATATTTCTTTGGGATTCTAGCATCTGATCCCTCATATCTTATTGAATTTTGGCCAGTTGCTCTTGCATCTGTACTTGCAACTGATCTTGCATCTCTTTTTGCATTTGCTCCAATCTTTCTAGCCTTTATGCCACTGCTTTGGTTTCGTGACGGGTGTTGTAGCGATATTTAATTGGTGGATTTTTGTTAGTTTTCACTGTAACTGTCATATTTTTAATTAATTAGTGTCTTTTAATGCATATGATACAATGCAATGCAATGCATATTAATAAAATGAACATAAAAAAGACTTCGATTCTGATTTAAGTTCATTTAGAAAACTTTACTAGAAAATAAAAATCTTTACATAAAACGAATTACAAATATGGCTTTGCCCTAATGCTTAAAGTTTTAACTTTCCTAATGAACGAAGCTAGCTCCTGACCTCGGTCTGATTCCAGCTCATATTTCACGCTTAACATGTCAGCTTGAACTACCAAAGTTTGCAAATGATCGGTTACCTCTCGAATATGAGTAATGGCTTCACCCATTATGTAATCTCTATTTCTAACTTGATCATGAAAATAGTGAAGCTGTTCCTTCCAACGTTTGTTGTTTGCTTCAAGAAATTTAACTCGTATTTCACAATTTTGCAATGCCGTCTCTAGCTCCTCTATCTTTGCTTTCAACTCCTCAATCTTGATTAGGCTGGCTTTTAATTTAATTACGGAGTTACAGCTACGGTGATGATGTAGTGATTTTTCCAAATCCGTCACCCGAGCTCTTAACATTTCCTTTTCATTTTAGCCCTTGAGCAAACTTCTTTTTAGAGCGTATTCTCGTGTCTGAGCTTCCTGGAATTGCCTCTCCCACTGACCGGCTTTAGTATTTTCTTCTTTGATTTCCTGCCGCCACTGTTTTGATGTCTTGCCCAAACCGGCGGTTCTTATTGACCTACTGTAACACCCCAGACCCAGCCTCAGACGTTATGGCCAAATCTGCGATGTCACATCAAAGAGGTTATTTCAAAACGACTTTGTTTAGTTAAAACTATGTTCAGTGGAAAAGTTGCTTGGTTAAAATTTTAAATTTGTGACTTAGAAAATCAACATCCTTGTAACTTGTTAAGTTATGAAAAAAGCCCATGTTTTAAGAAAATGTTCACATATTAAGGTTACTTAGAAAACCACGATTAACTTTTAAAAAAAATTATTTAAGTTTGATGATCCAATAGTTGTAACAATAATAAACCCAAATGAAAAATCAAATCGGAGATACAAGGCCTTATTACAACCCATTAAAAAAAGTAATAAAAATAAAGTAATTCGAAAACTATTTAAAACTTCTAAGTAGCTTGTAGTGTGGTTATCCCCGAGTCCTCTCCCACGTCGAGCCGTCTACTGAGGGTCGCCCGAAACATTAAATTAAAGGGTGTGAGTTTTGAAACTCAGTATGTACGACCAATGGCAATCAAATCAAATCAATATACAAATATCACATTGGGCCTAAGCCCTATCAATATCGTTGGTCTTGGGCCTTAGCCTATAATGACCTCAAATCACATCAGTTTCACATAAATACAATGCACCCATCCCAAATCCAACCCTGCATTCCATTTCCCTTCCAACCCTACACTCCTGTGGGGATATAAATATCAACCCACCCATCCCTACACTCCAAAGGTAGCACTAATAGTGGCACTACTCAAACGTTGCAGCAAATATGCTATTCATATATTAGGCTTAAAGCCACCAGTGGATCCACGGTCGTCAAGCGACTATGCGATCCTTACATATCTTCCTCCGTACCATGAAACCCACCCAAGTGCAACATACATTTCATGAATGCAACATACATATTATCACACATTAAGCACCTAGAGTTATTTTAGTCATTTCACTACCCAGGGGTATTTTCGTAACTCTACCCTACAGGAGCATTTTCGTAATTTTACCCTACAAAGGCATTTTCATAATTCTACCCTACAGGGGCATTTTCGTAATTCTACCCTAGAGGGGCATTTTTGTAATTTCCTATTAGTACAGGTTTTAGTTATGAAATTTGGCCCATCAACAAGTCCTCACAGCTAAAGTGAACGGACACAATACACCAGGTAGGATTCAAGAAAAGAGGAGGTGGGTCACTCGGACTGCTTAAGTACCAAGCTCTTCCTAGATCCAATCCTAGACATGCATACATCCATTGCCATACCCTAGCCTAGCGACTTGTCCACAGACATGTTTGATTATTTAATTAAGTTTTATGTTATTTAAGAATTCATCAGAGCTAGGCCTAAAGTCCATCAAAACCCTAGCATGCATTTCTACAATCACATAAGGCCCACTAAGCCCAATCATGTCTATAAAGCCCATTAAGCCCAATCATCCTTATGTAGCCCATTAGGTCCGATCATAATCAAATTATACAATCATTCATATCAATACATCATTCAATTTAACATAACAACTTTTGCCAACTTGGGCCCACAAGCTCGACAGGCCCATTTAGCCCTGTCTGGCCCGGTTGGCCAAACAGTGGCCCAAGACCATAAGATTGCTCTCTAGGCTTCGGTAATCGTATCGGTATCTCCACACGAGTGTTTGCTCACCGTGTGATTGTCAGCGACATCCTTTCAGCTTTTCAGCTTTTCAGTATTCCGACATTTCGGGATTTCGACTTTTACCGATTTGTCGTGTGTGTAGTGTATGTACACACTTGGTTAATGACTCGTGCTACACAATCCTCAGCCTCAACCTACAATCAATACCAAACTCGAATCAATTCCATACTTAATCACAATTTTTACTAAAAACTGAAGTCTTACTGTAACCTTACTATGTACCACCAGTTTTAAAAGCCCCTTCTTAGCTACTATTCTCGAATATCCTCTAGATCACTTGCTAGAGATCCTTACCACGCTTGAAATCTTTGAACTGAAAACTAGTCTCTAATCTTACGGCCTAGATAGCTACTGAGTGTGCGATTGGCTTTTAAAATCTTGTTTAAGGGTTGTAAATAAAAAAACAAACTTTTGATGGAGGAAAGCAAAACAAATCAGCAAAGGGGGTATGGGTATTCGACTTTTAAGAAATTAAGGAAAGAAATCGGCAAAGGGGATAGAGGTATTCGGCTTTTAAGAGATTAAGGATGGTATTCGGCTTTCAAGGGATCAAGGATGGTATTCGACTTTTAAGAGAAAAAGAAACACAACTCAATGGAATTTCGATAAAAGAATGAAAGGGAAAAGAGAGGTTGGCAATGGAATGAATTTGGCAAAACCAAAAGAACCCTCAAGAGAATTCGGCACACTCTTAAATAGACCACAAGCTGATTCTAGCCTCACCTAAAGTCCCATTCGGCACCATCACCTCCCCTCTCTCAATCTCCTATTTTCTCTCCTTTATCCTTACCTTAAATTTCTCTCCTGAACACTCATTTCCAGAGTCTACTCTAGTGCCACTACCTTCCTTCCATGACAAAAATAAAGTCCCTAAATTCACCACTCTTAAGCCTCGAACCTTGGACCTCCTTACCTAATAGTAACGCCACCTTATAGCTCCCCAAGTGGTGCCACATTGCCACTGAGCCATAGGCCCAATTGTGTCCTAATTTCCCCTTAATTTGTTTAATGGGACTAATACCTGAGGCTAGGGTTCCACTAAAGCCAAAAATTAAAATTTTCCCTATGGTCTTCCTTATCCCTAAGACTTCAAATAACCTTTATAATACCTTGAAATTAATATTCTAACAGTGCTAAACATGTAATCTAAGCCGCTATCTTACTCTCTAAATGTAACACACCCACGCCCGAGGCCCAATTCTTCTTGGCCCAAAATTTAGGGCGTTACACCTACAAATCTTCTTGTATTCCGTTTTCAGACTATCTAAATCTTCTTCGGCTTTATTCTTTCCCTTTCTTAATTTCTCGGCTTCTAGCTTGTGAATGTCGACATCTAATCGCAACTACATCTTGTCTTCTTCTAACTGTTCTATCTTCTTTCCTAGTTCCTGACTCCTTTTTTTAAAGTCTTGCTTTATGATTTCTAACTCGGACGGGATTGCTCGTAGATGCTCTTCTAGCAGCCGAGCGTTTTCTTGACTTGGCATGGGATGTTATCGTTGACTTTCCTACCCCATCACCAATCATACTCGGGGGTTGTCATCAGAGTTACAGTCAATCTTTTCATTCGATGAATCTGGTTCCAAGTATTAGAAATCTTCTTAATTTTTTTCTTGTAGTTATCCCCCTTATACGAGAACTCACATTGAGCTAGCCTCTGGGTGGCTGGTATGAACTGTCTGGATTTGTATTGCCTCAGCACGAGCAAAGGAGCATACCCAACAACCCCCCAAATTCCAAGCAAAGAGACTCAATCAAAACTTTCACACTGGTAAAGAATTTCGTCACAAACCATCAAAGAAGCTTTTCACTCAACGTCTTCTTCTTAGAGATTTTGGAGGAGCACTATCTAATTTTCCTCCGATATGTCGTCCCTCCTTAGCGTAGCTGCTAATTCCTGTAATGGAGAGTAATCTTCAGAGAAAACCCGATAGGAAACTTTATCTACATTCCAGAAATGACTGTGGAACCAAGCTATCAACAACTGCGCACACCTTATGAATCTGCCTTCGCCAGTTCTCCGACATGCATTCAAAGATCTAAATATCTCAGCCAAGATTGCAGGAACAGGTGTGGCCCCTTTGTTAAGCCGATCGAAGAGATCCGAGACTGTCTCATTTATATACCGTAATGCCCTAGGGAAGATCATCAATCCATACATACTCAAAGTAAAAACATCAACTCTCTTCTTTGTATCATGATGCGCTAGAATCAAATCCCTCAGATTTATCCATGGAATGCACTTACCCTCTCATTTTTGTTTAATCCTGGCTGTAATCCATTGTTCGCTCATCCCTAAAATGTTTATCAATTTTTTCAAAAAAGTTGGGACCCAAACGGCTCTCGAATAAGCTTTATTGGCTTGAATCTTTGGGCAACGAAGTTGTGTACTCTTTCACAGTGGGCACCAAACCTATCTTCCCAAAAGTAAAACAACTGTATGCATGATTCCAATACTGGGCGAGGGTCCAGAATAAATGCTCGTCTACCTTGATGTCAAGTAGGTGATGAACGATAAATTAGACATATTTTTACCTCATGTTTAGCCTATATTTTGGATGAATTATTATTAATTTTGTGAGAATTGGTGCTCTTAATCCTTCTATTTCATATCTTATACTCAGGAGAGCATAGGGAAGAGAAGAGAACGGAAAATGGACCAAAAACCGGAGAAAATGGGCAAAAATGTGAAAACGCACGGCCCAAGAAGTAACCACACAGCCGTGGCACATGGCCGTGCCACATGAAGATCACACGGTCCAGCCCCCGATAAGCACGGCCAGGTCACACGACCGTGCCTCCACCGATAGAATCACACAACCTCTTATCGAAATCACACGGGCGTGGCACACGAGCGTGTTCTAGTCGTGAGGAAGAGGAATTTCACTCGGATTTAAATACTTAAAGGCTAAGAAAGGCTCCCCAAAACTCTATATAAAGACCCTAGGAGGCAACTCTAAGGGTTTGCTTATTTACCGCTAAGGGAATACTCTTTTCTCTCAGGAAAGAGCGTCATATTTCTGCCAACACAAAGAGTGAAAGCAAAGGGATTACTCCAAGGGAAGCCGATTGATTCATCCCAGAAGCCAGAATTCTACATTAAGACAGAGGATCTCCCTAAATTCCTTCAGGGGTTTTCGGGTTCTTTATGTTTTGTTATCTTAATCCTTCTGAGATGTTTTCTTTGTTTATTATGAACTAAACCCCTCAAATACTTGAGGGGGATGAAACCTAAGACGAATCTTGTTATTATTAATTCTTGAGTTATATGATAAATACTTGAGTTGTTCTTAATTATGTGTGCTTAATTCTTGTGTTAATAAGCCTAGGTATTAATTCAAGAAACGGATGTGCTTAAAGCAGTGGAGCAAAAGTCCCTGTGATAAGAGTAGATCTACCATAATTAAGTGGAGTTGCATGCAACCCTAGACATAGGGCGACATAAATCTGCCGGATTAGGGTCAAACCTAATATGGAGAACTATAGATCGAATTAATGCAACCTAGGGTGTTAATTAATAAAGGAACTTTAGTTAACAACCTAGGCCTAGTTGCTCTTCGCCACGATGGAGGGTTTAGCATAAATTAGGGATCTCTACGGATCAAGTCAAGTGAATAAATCGTCTAGCTCAAGAACCAATAACAAGTGAAGTCTAGGTGAATTCTCCCTTAAGTATTACTTATATCAATCAGCTTTTCCCTAAAGTTTTTCCCAATTTACTTTTTGTGTACTTTTAGTTAGTTTTAGAATTAGTTTAAATCAACTCTCTTTATTTTTATGCTAGATAATAGAAAGGAAGTAAGTACTAGTACTTTTGGTTCCCTTGGGTACGATAACTCGGTCTTGCCACAAACTATACTACTGTTCGATAGATGCGCTTGCTTTTAACATCGTGATATTAGTTAGTTTTGGTGTGATAAGTTTTATAAATTTTATTACTTAATATCGCGAGTCGTTATCAAGTTTTTGGCGTCGTTGCCGGGGAACTGAAATATTAAGAAAACTCGATTTCTATTACTTTAGCCATTACTATATTTATTTATTTTCAGTTTTTATTTATTTTTATTTTTATTTCTATTTTTATTTTATTATTTTTTATTATTTTTTATTTTTCTTTGTTTTTTTTTTCCTTTTAGGTATCTCTAGTTTATGACTAGAAGAAACCCAGGAGGACCATTACTTTTCGACGACGATTTAGAAGCGACAGTTCGTCGAACTCGCCAAAGGATAAGAAGAAGCTTGTAATATCCAGAAGAAGGACAAGAAGAAGAACCTGAACCTACTGAAGAGATGGAAGCAAATCAGGATAATCAGCTACTTCCTATAGTAGCCGCAAATCCTGTTGAGCAAAATCCTGCTCCGCGTACTATGTATGATTATGCTAGACCTAATTTAGTAGGCACTGAATCTAGCGTTGTTAGGCCTACTATTGCTGCAAATAATTTTGAACTGAAACCTAACACTATTCAAATGATACAGCAATTTGTTCAGTTTGATGGTTTGCAGGATGAGGATCCTAACTAGCATCTAGCTAATTTCTTGAAAATATGCGATACATTTAAAATAAATGGCATTTCTGATAATGCCATTCGTCTTAGGCTATTCCCATTCTCTTTGAGAAACAAGGCTAAACAGTGGTTAAATTCTCTACCACGAGGCTCAATTACTACATGGGAACAGATGACCGAAAAATTTTTACTTAAATATTTTCCTCCAGCTAAAACAGCTAAATTGCGAAACGATATCTCTTCTTTTGTGCAGATGGATCTAGAGACACTTTACGATGCCTGGGAGAGATACAAAGATCTTTTGAGAAGGTGCCCTCACCATGGGTTGCCTTTGTGGTTACAAGTTCAAACCTTTTACAGTGGTTTGAATCCATCAACAAGGCAGATGATCGATGCGGCCGCCAGAGGAACAATCAACAATAAAACACCAGAAGTAGCTTATGAGTTTATAGAAGAGATGTCACTGAATAACTATCAGTGGCAAGTCATGAGGACAAAGCCGACAAAAGCTGCAGGAGTTTATAATATTGATGCTGTCACCATGGTTACTAACTAGGTAGAATTTTTAAATAAAAAGTTTGATAATTTTGTTGGTTCTACGTAGGCACATCCAGTGATGCAGTGTGACGCAATCCAGAGAAATATGTTCAATCCAGATTACTCCTCTTATGGAAATGGCATGGAAACTAAGCAAACCAACTATATGGGTAACAATTCTAGACCTAAAAATAACCCTTATAGTAATACTTACAATACCCTTATAGTAATACTTACAATACAGGTTGGCAGAACCACCCCAATTTTTCATGGGGAGGACAAGGAAATAAAAGACAACCACCTCCTCCGGGATTTCAACAGCCACCTCCACAACAAGAAAAAAAGTCGAACCTTGAAGAGATGTTCACAAAATTTATGGCCATATCAGAAACCCATTTTCAAAATACCGAAACGGCACTGAGGAACCAGCAGGTATCCATTCAAGGACTTGAAACTCAAATAGGCCAGCTCGCCAAGCTAATCTCTGAAAGACCACAAGGTGGGTTACCAAGCAACACTTAGACTAATCCTAAGGAGCAACTCCATGCTGTGGATATGATAGATGATGAGGGGATAACCAAAACCAACCCAGAGCCATGCAAGGAGCCTGTGGTAAGTAAAGGAAAGAATGAGGTAAGTTACAAAGATGAAATTACCAAAGAATTTAAACCTCGTATCCCATACCCAACTGCGCTAAAGAAGGACCGCACAGATGAGCAATTCGGTAAGTTTCTTAAACTCTTAAAGAAATTACATATCAATTTACCATTTGTTGAAGCAATTACGCAGATGCCAGAATACATAAAATTTTTAAAGGAACTTCTCACAAATAAAAGGAAGATGGAAGAACTGTCCACAGTGGAACTCAACGAGGAATGCTCAGCTATTCTCCAAAATAAACTGCCGACCAAACTGAAAGATCCAGGGAGTTTTACTATTCCTTGTTTATTTGGTAGCTTAGACACCAAAAATGCTTTAGCTGACTTAGGGGCTAGTATAAATGTCATGCCTTATAAATTGTTTAAACAACTAGGTCTTAGAAAACCTAAGCAAACTAAGATGAGCATTCAACTGGCTGATAAAACTATTAGGTCTCCTAAGGGAATAATTGAAGATGTGCTTGTCAAAATTGATAGATTCATATTCCCAGTTGACTTTGCTGTTTTAGACATTGATGAGGATAGCAATGTACCCCTAATTCTAGGGCGACCCTTTTTAGCAACTGCCAAAACAATAATTGATTTAGGAACAAGTGAACTTACGCTACGTGTAGGTGATGACAAAGTTACTTTACAAGCTCGAGACTCGAATAAGACTGTTGATAATAATATAGTCACGAGTCCTTGTAAAAAGAATAATCTCACCATCCAACCTTCTGTGCAGGATACACTCTACATAAAGGCAACCCAATCACAGACAGGTCCATCCAAGGGAGATGCACAGGAAAAACGAATGCTTTAGATCGAGGAACTAGATGAGTGGCTGAACTATCATGAAAAGCCCAAAGTATGCCAAACCAACCCAGAGCATCACCAAACCGGCCCTCAAGTACAAACGAATCAACTCAAGGTAGGGGATAAGGTAATCTTAGGGGAAGACGATCCTCGAATCTTGAATTTAAAAGAGCATAGAAGTGATACACCTTACTTCACGGTAAAGAAAATCTTTCCCTATGGTACAGTCGAGATAAAACATGAGTCACTTGGCACTTTCAAGGTAAATCACACTCGACTCAAATCTTACGTTGATAATAAAATAGTAAGCAGGATAGAAGAGTACCAACTCTTCAAACCACCGTGAACGTACAAGCTCGAGCAAAATCGAGTTTAGACTATAAATAAGCGCTTCTCGGGAGGCAACCTGAACGCTAACTTAGTAATTTTTCTTCTATTCTGTTTTCAGTCTTTTTATACAGCAACTAACACACTTGATTAGGACCACACGGTTTGGCACACGGGCGTGCCTAAGACCGTGTGACATCTTAAAACAGAGACACGGTCGTGCACCCAGACCGTGTACAAACAGAGCAGAAGTTTCCCAAAAGCACGGGAGGCCAACAAATCCCCACAGTCGTGCGATATGGCCGTGGCGACCTTACGAATTCCACACGGGCTATCAACAATTTCCCACGGTCATGCGACATGGCAGTGGCAACCCTGTAGTATCAACACGGGCTCACACAACGCCACACGCCCGTGTCCCCAAGCCGTGGCCAACACTGTCAAATTAGACACTGCCGTATGACTACCTACACGACCGTGTGAAAAGCGAACAAGTTCACACACGGCCGTGTAATATGGCCAACACGGGCTAAACTCGAGCCACATGGGCGTGTGCCTCTATTCTCCCATTCGGTTCTATTTTTCTCATTTTTCATTTTTATTTTTCCTTTATTAGTTTCCTTTTTATTTCAGATTTTACTTTTATGTTTAATCCTTTTAATCATTACAGTATTAGTATTCTTAGAACTTAGTTTCTTATTTTTCTGTTATTTAATTTTCTATCTTTCATATCGGCCAATCTCTAACGAGTAATCTCTATTAATCGGAAATTCCCACTACTAATTAATACTTTCGCAGTTTCAAAAAGGAGCTCTACAGCTCATATTGAAACGAAAATGGGAACACCCTGCCACAATTGCCGACTCTTCCTTACAATTTCATCCTAAATTCAGGAAGTTTCAATTCTCTCCCTACCTTATGATATTATACTTCTCTTGCTATTTATATATCTTTGTACATTGAGGGCAATGTACATTTTTAGTGTAGGGGGGAAGCTTACTTGAAATCTTTACATTATCTGTGAAAATCCCTGAAATTGTACTTTACGCATTGTTCTTAACCAATTCTCAATCTCCTATTAGGAATTTATTCTGATTGATTTATGATTTCTATTGATATGTTGAGAATTAAGATATAGGTGCTTGTACTCTGATTATTCAAACTTTAAAACATTAGGGAATCAAGCATGATAAGTTGAAATTTTTTAGAACCCAAAATTTTTGTATAAATCATTTTCTTTAATTCTAAGTATTATCTTGAGATTTGAAATTCACAGGATTGACATCAAAAGCCATAATTCTAGTGAGATTTTGAGCCTTTTCGAGCATACATTCTTTCGTGCTCACTTTTATTATTGCTTTGAGTGAGTCAACACTGATTTGTTATTCTAGAACTTACTTTGATTATACATGTCAAGACCACATTATTGATTTGATATACCGAAATGATAAAGGCACTTAGGATTTAATCCACTTACTCCACAAAGGCCTACCTCCATAAATTAACCCCTAGTAAACCCTGTTGAGCCTAACAACCCATTCTTTGACTTACCTTTTAATTATTAACCAAAAACCCATTTTTTGTTGAATCTCATTCAATTACTTTGACCCCTATTTTTGTCAAGATTTAAGTCGAATTATTATCTAGCTTTGTTCTCTTTTTCAGTTGTAAAGTTTGTCAATATTCAAAGTATTGTACTTGAACTGTACTAAAAAAAAATTGTGTATTTACAGTTAATTCAGTTGTAATCTGTAATAGTTCAATAATTTTTGTATAATTCTACAAGCTCCCAAATCCAGAATAGTGTCATCATAAGAATTACTCCTAGAAATATGTTCCAAGTGATAGAGATTTTTCTAGCTAGATAATTTTTCAGTTCAATCTCGATAGAGATTTTTCTAGCTAGATAATTTTTCAGTTCAATCTCGATTCTAACCCTCTTTTGCAGCCTATGACAACACCCCTAACCAAGCCCCGTTACAACCATTACAAGACCTTTTGATTGATGTGTCATGTCAATCTATAGTAGTGGAGATGTGATTTTCTTGCAAACCTATGGCAATAGCTTTTCAGGTTGACTAGAGAGTGCTTAATTCTTGAACCCTAAACACTTCGAGTGGATAAAGTGAATCTTTAGTGAGGATGTCAACTCCTGTTAATTAACATGGAGAGATAATTACTTAGAGAAGGGAGAAAACTTATGTTTCAATGATAAAATTCTCAACTTAAAGTGATTGAGTCTTTATGTTATTTTGATTGAATTTTCATTGTATGATTTCCTGTGGATTAATTTGAAACATTATTGATAAAGATTGTAGGTTGAGAAGAATAATTCTTTATTAGGGATTGAGATTTTGCTTGAGGACAAGCAAAGGCTTAAGTGTGGGGGTATTTGATAAATGATAAATTATACATATTTTTACCTTATGTTTAGCCTATATTTTGGATGAATTATTATTAATTTTGTGAGAATTGGTGCTCTTAATCCTTCTATTTCATATCTTATACTCAGGAGAGCATAGGGAAGAGAAGAGAACGAAAAATAGACCAAAAACCGGAGAAAATGGGCTAAAATATGAAAACGCACGACCCAAGAAGTAACCACACTGCCGTGGCACACGGTCGTGCCACATGAAGATCACACGGTTCAACCCCCGACAAGCACGGCCAGGTCACAAGACCGTGCCTCCACCGATAGAATCACACGGCCTCTTGTCGAAATCACACGGGCGTGGCACACGGGCTTGTTCTAGTCGTGAGGAAGAGGAATTTCACTCGGATTTGAATACTTAAAGGCTAAGAAAGGCTCCCCAAAACTCTATATAAAGACCCTAGGAGGCAACTCTAAGGCTGTGCTTATTTCCCGCTAAGGGAATACTCTTTTCTCTCAGGAAAGAGCGTCATATTTCTGCCAACACAAAGAGTAAAAGCAAAGGGATTGCTCTAAGGGAAGCCAATTGATTCATCCCAGAAGCCAGAATTCTACATCAAGACAGAGGATCTCCCTAAATTCCTTTAGGGGTTTTCGGGTTCTTTATGTTTTGTTATATTAATTCTTCTGAGATGTTTTCTTTCTTTATTATGAACTAAACCCCTCAAATACTTGAGGGGGATGAAACCTAAGACGAATCTTGTTATTATTAATTCTTGAGTTATATGATAAATACTTGAGTTGTTCTTAATTATGTGTGCTTAATTTTTGTGTTAATAAGCCTAGGTATTAATTCAAGAAACGGATGTGCTTGAAGCAGAGGAGCAAAAGTCCCTGTGATAAGAGTAGATCTACCATAATTAAGCGGAGTTGCATGCAACCCTAGACATAGGGCAACATAAATCTGCCGGATTAGGGTCAAACCTAATATGGAGAACCATAGATCGAATTAATGCAACCTAAGGTGTTAATTAATAAAGGAACTTTAGTTAACAACCTAGGCCTAGTTGCTCTTCGCCTCGACAGAGGGTTTAGCATAAATTAGGGATCTCTACGGATCAAGTCAAGTGAATAAATCGTCTAGCTCAAGAACCAATAACAAGTGAAGTCTAGGTGGATTCTCCCTTAAGTATTGCTTATATCAATCAGCTTTTCCCTAAAGTTTTCCCCAATTTACTTTTTGTGCACTTTTAGTTAGTTTTAGAATTAGTTTAAATCAACTCTCTTTATTTTTAGGCTAGATAATAGAAAGGAAGTAAGTACTAGTACTTTTGGTTCCCTTGGGTACGATAACTCGGTCTTGCCACTAAACTATACTACTGTTTGATAGGTGCGCTTGCCTTTAACATCGTGATATTAGTTAGCTTTGGTGTGATCAGTTTTATAAATTTTATTACTTAATATCGAGAGTCATTATCAGTAGGTAAGGCAAATCCCCATAGTTATAGTAAAATAAATGCTTGGTCTCATCTTTCCACTGGTCCCATATCTCTTTTAGTTCTTGAAGATTATTTTGCGTTACGCTGATGCGAGTGTAGTCCCATAACTCTGACGTGTACCCCTCAGCCATACTATCCCCTTTCTCTAATTGCATTTTCTCTAACCATATGCGGACAGCCATGTTATCTTCCACTTTATCAAGAAATTCATTCCCCATGTCAAACTTTCTAATTTGGTAACCGAACTTGAATCAACACCTTTTAAATGATAAAAACGCAATGCAATCAAACAAAAACAAAAGAAACAGGTTAGTACAAAGCAAAAGTAAGCAAGAAAAAGCAAGAAAAAGTAAATAGAGCAACTATTCGGGTGACTACTAGGGTTGGCGCGACTCTACCTATGGTGGGCTCTTAAGGTTCGCTATATGCGGTTTGGTTCTAAACCAAAGGTACTCGAACCAGCAGATTCCTCGATCCTCACCCATTATAGGCTCATATGGACCGAGTTAGTTCAGGGAGATACATTTCCCTATGGCTGCACGGAGATGAAAATCTCACAAAGACATAGTTACAGATGTATCCCGAAAGGGATCCACTATCCTGCACGGAGGTGAAAACCTCACGAAAGAATAGTTTCTCACTCCCATTTAAAAGGGTATGACCGAGAGGTCATGCAATGTAATGTGTAAATATATAAAAAGCTTGAAACAAATAAAGAAAATAGGGACACAATGATGAAGATAATAAAATAGATGAAATGCAAATGAGGGATCGTATATTAAAACCAAATTTTCAATTTTTGACAAAAAGATTAAAATTAATCAACTTGTGACTTGACTCACAAAGATCATTTCCCCAGTGGAGTCGCCAAGCTGTCGAAACCATTTTTTTTGAAAAACGGAGGTCAACTTGGATTTTGAAAATGAAAATGAAAAATGAGAGTCGCCACCAATCCTTTTTTGCTGAGGTGTGATCGGGTCACCTCGAAAAATGATTGTTTTAATAAACAATTTGATTTATCAAAACAACAATTTTGGTCTATGAAAATCAAGAAGACGGGTTCGGGAGTCGGTTATGCATGAGGAAGGATTAGCACCCTCGATACGCCCAAAATTGGTACCTAGTTGATTAATTAGTGTCTTAGTGTCGAAGATTTGAAAACTTTGAAAGAATTTAAAATACAATCCCTTTTTTGTTAAAAAACTTGAATAAATTGAAACGAATGTTAAAGACCCTCTCGTCTCGAAGGAATAAAATGTCACATCCAGTAAGTTAGGACACGACATCTTGAACCTTTGAGAATGAGCTTTTTTTTAATTTAAAATCCATGTATTTTATTTTTTAAAAGGATATTCGATTATTTAGGGTAAACGAGAAGAATTAAAACCCAGTAAGTTAGGGCACGATTTCTCGAACTTCCAAATACCAAATATTGTCTTTATTTGCAAAAAGAATATCTTAACTCGAAGTAACAAGATGTCATATCCAGTAAGTTAGGGCACAACACATCGAGGCTCCGAGAATAAGCATTCAAAACTCGTATTGTGATTTTAAAAGAATATTCCGTTATTAGGTTAAACGAGAAAAATCGAAACCCAATAAGTTAAGGTACGATTTTTTCAAATCTCGAAATATCGATTTTTAAACAAAAATGTATTGGATAAAGATTAATGCAACGTGAATTGGTAAGAAAACAAGAAAAGATAAGTCACGATATTAATAGGCGTAACGGAATAATAATAAATGCTTAATGTGAATGTCAACAAGAAAATCATAAATAAAATAAAGAAATAAAGCGGACATGCTATAAAAATACTGGGTAAACGAAATAAAAGATAAAATGAGAATAAAGATAAAATAAATAAATAAATAAATAAATAAAATTAAATATAAAAAGATTAAATGGTAAGCCCATAAACAAATAAAAAATATATAAAATAGTCAATGATAATAAATAATAATAATATAAACTAATAATAAAAATGAAAATGGTGTGTTAATATTATAGTAATAATAATGGAATAATAATAATATTAATAGTAATAGAAGAATAATAAAAATTGTAATAATGAAGATAATAATAGTGAAAAAATAATAATAATAGGTATAATAAGTATAATAATAAATACAAAAATAAAAAATAATGTAATATAAATATTAAAAATAAAGTGGTAAATAGTAGTGAATATAATAATATTAAAAACAATAATAAATAAATATACTAGTAAACATAATAGTAATAATATAATATTAAATATAATATAATATTATTATTAAAAATAATTAATTTAATAATAAAGGAATGAAAATAGCAAAAAAAAGGACTAAAATTAAATTAAAAACAAAGTTCTGAGGCAAATCTAAAATAAAAATGAAAAGAAAATGACCTATTTGCATGCGCGAAGAAAGTAGAGGGACCAAAATGGGCAATAACCCCATCCCCCAAAACGTACAGTTCAAAGGGGACCTTATTGAGAGCCAAAATAAATTATAGGGTCAAAATTGAAAAATATAAAAACTTAATTACAAAGCCATAAAAAAGCGGAAAGACCAAGAGGGTAAATAACCCATTTCATAAAAACATGCAGTCCTGATGGTGGGGCGGGTCAGATCGGGTCGGACTAAGGCGAAACGACTTCGTTTTGGGCATTTAAGTCCAGTCCCAAAACGACGTAGTTTTGGGGGGCCTATATAAGTTAAAAAGCTTTTAAAAAAAATTCATTTCACACCTTAAAAAAAAAGTCCTCTCTCCCTCTCTTAGCCCTCTCTTTACACATCCAAGGTCGGCCACGCCCAGCCACCGAACCACTGTGTGCCACCGTGGGATCTGCCATCGGCGACCACCGTACGCAGTGGTCGGAGCTTCAAAAAGGTAAGTTTTTTTTATATTTATTTCCTTTTTTATATATTTATAATATATATATATATATATATATATATGATTAGTGTAAAAAAAATGGATATATATATAGTTATGCAAACGATTTAAAAAATATATATATAATAAAAATCCTTGAATATATGCACAAACAATTTCGAAAGGCGAGAAAATAAAGAAAAATAACATGAGGAGGACCTGTGCGCGTTTGTGTTTGAATATTTGCTTTTTTGGTTTGGAATCTCTGCTCCTTTTTTGTATTTGAAAACTCTTGTCTTGTTATTGATGAAAAGTACCGAATCCTTTACACTGATTTTTGCTTGGCTTTTATAGCCATTTGTGTTACATTGAAACCTATCCTATTTAGCCATTATTTTTTGCTATTTCTTGCTTCTACCTTGCGTGTTTGCTTCATTTTTGCAGGGTATGGGCGGTGGAGCAGGTGGTGGCCAGTGGTGGCAGAGGGCAGGTGGCTGCAGCGCTAGGGTTTCAACTTTTCTGAAACCCTAGTTTAACTATTCTGACTTTGGGTTGGGCTAATCGAGCTTGGGTTAGGTAATTAGGATTTGGGCTTAAGTTTTGGGTCTTTGTTTATGTTTTGTTTTTGGTTAATGGGCTACTGAATTGGGTTGGGATTTTGGGCTGTTAATGGGTTTAGTTTGGTTTAGGTTTAATGGGCCCGTGCAAATATGGGCTTGTACACCAAAAATCTCAAGATTTTAATTTTACTTATCGAGGTAAGACCTCATTGATAATAAGAAATTAAACTATCAAAGTTCTAAACAACAATTAAATATATATTAGAAGAGGAAATTTTATTAATATTAAACCATTACAAATAAATGAAATGAGTCACAAAGATCTCAATATACTGGATATGAAAAGTAAAGAAACGATATAAATGCTTAGATTGAAAGTCAAGTCATACTAAAGAATAAATTTCACTCAAGAAAGAAATACGAACATCACAAATACAAATTATATCATGGGGCATCACAATCAGATCCAATCTCACAATATATGTATTTGATCCGACACTGACAATCTGTCATTGAAAAATCAACAAAACCTCAAATCCTTTAAATTAGGCATAGACAAAAACAAGTTGGGTTGAACCAAAGAAACCACATCACCATGGATTCAAAAAACTAAAATGATCAAACACAAGTTCTCATTGACTCAAAAAATATATCCATAATGGGAGAAGCTAACGGCCAAACCCTACACCTAATTTAAAATTTAATAGACTAGAGGTTGAAGAGATGTCCGAAATGGAGAAATGAAAAGATGAAACAATGAGGAGTGATCAACAATGAGAGCCGTCGGACTGCTGCCTGCCTATTGTCCCAACAATGAGAGGGGAAATGGGAGACGGTAAAGACCAAAGATACAACAAATAGAATAAAGGAGAGACGCCTTTAAGCAGCAGCTGGAAAAGCACAGTTTTCGCTGTAATTTCTGTTGGAAGAGACACAGGCGGAGAGGAAAGGGATTTGATGTTAGCTATAACATCTTTTATTTATTATGTTTTTTTAGTATTTATTAAATATATCTTCTACATGTTGATTTTACAAAATACATATCTATTATCAATCAAAATGGTGAAGCTTGCTAGTATAGAGATCACAATAATAAAGATGTTTTTTTTTAATCTTAAAACAGCACACTTAACTTCAAAATCCGACCAAAACAGCAATAGTAAATGCAAAACATATATCAAGATCCACTACAACAAAGTTCTGGAAACAAAACTCAAAACCATGTCTACCAATGGAGGATATTGTAAGTTCCAAACAGAGGCTATTAAAGGGTTCCTAGTGGTGGTTGATAGTAGCCTAAGGTTTACTCTTCATCATCTTCATCACCATCTCCACCAGCAGCCTTCTTGGCAGCTGCTCTCTGGTTCTTTCTCTTCACTCTTCCCGGGCGGCCACCTCCAAACGGACTAGTAAGAGAGAAATCAATATGCTTTTGGGAGTCAACCCTCACCATGAAGGACGGGATGTTCACAACCTGCCTCCCAACCCTATCAAGTAAATACTGAACATCAGGATACAACATTCAGAGCATCTATAACATCAGGATACAACTTGATCAAACACGAGTAAGCTTTGAACCTCAAATTTCAAGTTGACTCAAGCTTCTTAAAGCTAGAGCTCAAGCTGGTTATACAACTAGGCTTAACAAATATGAAACGGCTCAACAAGAAATCATATATAGGAATATGCAAAGCACAAGGCAATAAATTGCAACAACTAGCAAATCAGCATATCAAAATTCGGTTAGGAATTTGGCAGCCTAACAAATAAATGCTTCAAGGGAAAGAATGTTTTCCAAGTGTATATCATGAAAACTTACAGCTTCTCTAAACCAGAGCCTCATTCAAGCTGTTGAAGCAAACTCATACCGTTCAAACTAACACTTATCACTTAAGGGCACATTACAAAAGTCGGCTGACAGATATATAAAATGAACATAAGGGAATAAAACAAATGAATTGTTGCAGGTAAACTACCAACTTTCACATTTAAATACATTGACAACTGTATCTACAATGTCATTTGAGAAGCAAAATATGGGAACGCACAGTATAATAAGAAATATAGTAAGCTTCTACCTTATGTGTCGTTGCCTGATCAACACACGTGCATGGTGAATCGACTTGGCCATACCAGTCTTGAACACGAGCGTTTGCAAACGACGCTCAAGGAAGTTTTCAACGGTCAAAGCCAAGACATAATCGAGCTTGTTCTGGCTCTCATCCAAAAGTCCATACCTGTTCATCCTACGAAGAAGAGCTTCACCTTCAAAAATACGACGGGGGTTCTTCTCATCAAGAGTGAGAAGGTCCCTAGCAGCATTACGGATGCGGCTCAGAGCATACTGAACCCTCCACAGCTCCCTCTTACATCGGAGCCCATACTCCCCAACAAGCCTCAACTCAGCATCCAATCGTTCCTTCTCATACGGACGTCGTGGCTTCTTAAAGGTCTTCCCATCTACAACCACACAACAATTTAATAACAGAAAAAAATAATCTCCTTTACTTAGGAAGTCAGGGACCAATAATCTAAAAAGTAATTCACAATTAGGATCCAAGAATACCATCAATTAGCCAGCATTTCTCAAGATTCAAACCCCATATTTGAAAGTTGGTATCTTTCTAACAGCTAAATCAATTATACTATAATCTTCTCTTTATTTACCAAAATGTGTTCAAAATAAGTTCATCAACATCTAACAAATAGATCAAAGAGGCTAATAATTACTAAATTTATAGCATAATCCAAGCTTTAAATCATTTCTAACATTCTAAGCTAGATTAAACAAAATAAACCCAGCTACATTATTAACCAAAAATGAGAATAAAAGTATCATAATATCTAAATACATATACCCATTTATAAGAACCAAATATAATTAAAATGGAAAAAACAAAACTTTAATACTACAATCTTAGTTGGAAGTATAGATTGAGCTAAAAATTCTGAAAAAAAGAAAAAAGAAAAAGGTAAAGCGAGGAAAAAGGAGGAGAATGGAGTTATCTTACAGTTGCGGTAGAAACTGACGTGAACCATGGTAGCGTCGGCTTCTCGTCACGGGCGAGAAAATAAAGATAGAAGGATGGAAGAAGCCGAGGTAAGGAAGGGAAAGGAGGCGAAGCAAGATCATTATATATTAGGGAAACCCTAAACCCTAATGTTTCCATCCTCTTCCATTTTGGGGATTTAGTGGGCTGCTCCATTTGAATAAAGGTGGGCCTTTGGGTCTTTTAATTTTGGGCATATTGAAATTTAATAACCATAATTAAAATATGTGATGTTTTTCATCCGTCATGGATATAGAGGAGTTTTAAGATTTATGGTTAGTGTTTATTTCTTAATGGATTTATCGAATACGAATGGTTAGTCATTGGACTCACTCCGGTGAATACCTTAGATAATAAAAAAAAAGTTTCACGTAAATATATATATAGATATTTTGTTTATATTTATTTTGAAGCCTCGTGTTTAAACTATTCAGAACAATTATGATGAATAATGTTGATATAATTCTCGATAAAAGAAGAGTTAAAAAAGAAGAAAATGATATTGTAAAGGAAGTCGATTCACCTAATTTAAGGTATATATTTTTAATGTAATGTGTTTGAATATTGAAGATGCTAATGCTTACCTTCTAGATTTATATATTTGCTTTGTTTTCTTTTCATGCTTTAATCTAAATTTCTTGTTTAAATTCTTTTTTTATATAAAAAATAGTAAATTTTCCCTGAGATAAAAGTCACAAACTATTATTATAAATTTTATATAAGGAAATTAAAAACATTAAATTAAAAATTTTGAGAGACAATACATAATTTATCATATTTTTATATTTAATCTATTTATACTTATTTTCTTAAAAAGATGTCTTACAAGTTAATCCAAGATAAACCTCATTTATTAATATATGAAATTTAAATTAAATTTTAATTAAGCATAGCTTATTATTAAGTTTATATATATATATATATATAAATTATTATAAAATATTATATTATTATAAAATAAATTTTAATTGTTAAAAGGAAATGTTATTATAATATTTTTTAATAAATGTATTTATGTTGTGTTTGTTTCATAAATAATAACTTTTAAAAAATAATTTTAAAAAAAATTGTCAAACAACAGAAAATATTTTACACAGAATCATCCAAATACTAAAAGATGTAAGCTTTTTCAGAAATCAATTTTGAGATGATGTTTTCAGTGAAAAAAACATGACCTTATATTAAAGTCTTTTACTGAGTTGATTTCATAGGTCAACCGTACACCAACTCAATTGTGAAATTATTAAATTATCCTCTCATATACAAATTAAGTTATATTTTTACGAGAGTATTTTTATCTTTTTATATATAATAAATTAATAAAAATTGATTATAATGAGATTTGAACACAAGACATCATATATAATAAATATTTAACTTTACCACTATAACTAAAGCATTAATTAATTTAAGTTAAGAGACTTAAAACATTCCAATGACAAAAAGTAAAGTTTTTGAGAAAGCCAAAAGAAAATTAAAAGCAAACAACAATTCCAAAAACCAAAAAACTAAAGAAAGCCTTAAACACAGATCTCTCTTCTCTTGCAGGACGAAACGTTCGGAGCTAGTTGAAATCCTCTTTGAGATTGGTTAATGGGTTTACATGCAGCATTAATTGATTTTTATATCAACTCTTGATAATTATATTTGTTATATAATTTTTCACCCGTTCGTTGGTGTACCCTAAATCTAGTATTTATTATAAGAGATAAAATTAAAATTTAAAATTGGTAAACTATACTCAATGTCACTAAACTATTAGTAAGTTTATATTTCGGTCATTAAACTTTAAAAAGTTACAAAATGATCACTAAACTAGTTTGAAAGCTTTTATTTAAGTCATTAGGCTATTAAAATAATTCACGGACCATTTTTGTAACTTTTTAAAATTAAATAACCAAAACGTAAATATACTAATAATTTAATGACCTTTGGTGCAGTTTATCCTTTTTAAATTTGGGTGATCCCCCCCAACCTCGTGTCTTCGCCTTGTTCAAATGGTTTTTAGTGGCTTTGGAATAATCTATTCGGTTATTTTTGTAGATTGATTTTATTTGAATTATTATTTAATTAATAATTTTTTTATTTAAATTAATTATTAAAAATAAATATTAAATACTTTAAATAATAAAACAGACTTTTAAATGTAATCGCACCCAAAATAGAATTAAAATTAAGTATATATATATATATATATATATATATTCTATTCCTGCTTATGCCAGCCATGGACAGTACCCTTTGCATATAAATGCCCTCAAGATAGCTACAAATTAGGAGTAATATATTAAAAAATCGAAAATAGATACATTTTTGGCTATTATTGATCCCTACTTGATATGACAACATTAACTTTTTTATATATAACTGCCCATCTGTGTTCATTCCTTTGATCAGATCACCATCATCATCTTGTAATAAAATTCGATCATGGCTGTGACCATCAAGCGAGCGGCCCTTATCGTTGCCGGTCTTGGCGTCTTATCATTCATATTGGGAGTCATAGCCGAAAACAAAAAGCCAGAAGCTGGAACCCCAATTCCTGGTAAAGGTGTGGTTATATGCAAGTATCCAAGGGATCCCTCCCTGTCCCTGGGCTACCTATCGGTTGCATTTCTGATGCTATCGACTATCGCTGGCTATTGGTCTCTGTTTTACCCTTACGACGGGAAATCTGTTCCACACTCTGTCCTCTTTCAAAGCGCCAGTTTCTTCGTCTTCTTCAACATTGCCTTGTAACCCACTGCTCTCTCTCTCCATCATCATTATTATTATGTGATTCAATGATTTCCTTAATTATGTATGGCAGGTTTACAAGTGGGGTAGCAGCCACACTGCTGTTGTGGCCAACGATCACGGAGCACCTTCACTTGACTCGCAATGTTCATCACAATCCCACCACCACATGCCCTACTGCTAAGACTGGACTCCTTGGTGGTGGTGCCTTTGTCTCCCTGGATTCAGCCCTCTTCTGGTTAGTTGCCCTTATGTTGGCTGATAATGCCCGACATGATCACTTTTATGATGTTGAAAAACACAGTAAAGCTCAGGTTCTCCCAGATGGCTGCTGATTACCACGTCAATAGGAGTGCTGTGTAATGTAGTTCATGCCTCACCAACACCCAAATATCTGTCCCCAACTATCTTTATCATTCTCTTTCTCTTTCTGTATATGGTTTACACTTTGTTCCTATTTCACGGTATTTCTTCAGAAAAAGAAAAATTAAATTTCACCTTCTTTTACTTCTAAATCTTAAATTCTACACTTTGATCATGATAATTATTTATTATATTTGGATCATTCAGCATTAATGACACTTAAATTATTAAATAATATTTGAAAGACAAAACATAACACTTGTTAAATATTTTCCATCAAAAATAACACGTTAATAATTAAAAGTTATTTAATATTTTAGAATCAAAATATGTTCTATATTTATTTTTTAATTCATAGAATTTAATTTTTGATGATTACTATCATCTCTTTCAACAATGTCAACTGTTTTGAAGTTTTTTTTTTAATTCATCTTTTTAATTAATAATCTTTTATTAATATACATAAAATAATAAATATGTAATCATATAATAAAAATATTATATATATCATTATATTAAAAATATTTTTAGTTAATAACTCTTTTATTTATATATAATAAAAATTAATTTTAATTTTATAATATTAAAATTTACCATATCCACAATGTAGATAAAAAAATTGATATTTGAAATATTTTACATATAAAAATAATAATGGTATTTGAAATAATTATTTGATTTTATAGTATTAGAAATCACCATACCACAAAGAGAAAATAAATATTTAATATATAACCAATTATATATAAAGAAAAATTAGATCAAACAAATTAGTTTAAAATAAAATATATTTAACATAATGATAAATATAAAAAATTGTATAATTTCATTATATAATTGCATATTTATTATTTTATTTATATAAATAAAAGATTATAAATTAAAAGATGAATTAAAAAAATTGAAAACAATATATTTATTAATTAAAAATTAAAAAAATGAAATAGAAAATATAAAAGTGAGTAGGAGAAGAATCAAACTCAAGACTCAAGAGCAAAGTCACTAATATTTAATCATCTAACCAATGAAACTCGTTTTGTAAAAAGCGTTTTTGGGCAAAGCAGCTTAAAACACTTACTGTAAAAAACGTCTTTTATTTTTTTTAAAAATCGATTTATTTCCCGAAACAACATTACATGGTCTGAATTCGATATTATATTACAAGTGAGTTTATATTTACAGTACAAAAAGTCCTTCAAATGTCCAGTAGATCCCACCAACCCACCTATTAATTTCATAATATCATTTATTTCCAATGTCACCATTTTAATTTTAATTTATTGCAGTTTGTGTAGTTTTGATTTTTGTGTTGTCTTCATTTTTTTGCTACCATGTTGGAATCTAAAACTTCACCATCAAAATGGATTTGAAAATTCCTTTAATATTGTAATTAAAATAAAGTAATTAATCTTTAAATCATGGTCTTGGATTGATATGAAAATTCCATTAATATTACATGCAAGATTTGTAAAGCCAACAATCACCGCTACCTTATCAATTCATATAAAAAATATTGGTTGTTTTTTTATTATTAAACAATTGTGGTGAATGTGTATAGTTAAGGACTATCATTCAACATATTAGGAAAACATGTGGGTTGTTTGTAAAGAATATCGCAAGAGGGTTCATAAATTAAAGATGACAACATAAAAGGTTATAGAATCGAATATATTTTTTCAAAGATTTCTACCAGCATGAACTTTTATGTAAATATTGCTCAATTAATAATTTAATACCATTCTCAACTTCATATTTCAATAAGCACATTCATAACGTCTAAATGTATTTTCTTAAACGCATTGTATAATTTATATCATGGATAAGTTTTAAGAATTGTTTGTCTCATTTTTTATTTATTTCTTATTTTAATATTTATTTTTATGTTTTTAAATATATTTGATTTATTATATTTAAAAAATTTTTTATTTAATGAAATAAGATAAAAAAATTTAATATGGGCTAGGCTCGGGCTTAACAATTTTATTTTGGGCCGGGCTTGGATAAAATTTTAGGCCCATATTTCAGGCTGGGTCGGACCCGGGCCTAAAAAATGAGCCTAAAATTTTGTCTGGACTCGGCCTGGCCCGGCCCATGCACACCTCTACATATAGATTGCATGTCATGAACAACAAGATACATAATATGTTTTATGGAGATTCATATACTCATATATTATGAAAATGAATCATCTTCCTTTATTTATGTATTTCATGTATGTATTTTAGTACATTGAATTTTGAAATGTAGTACGTCTATAACCAAAATTAATTTAAATTGAATGGTTATTTAATTAATAAAATAGTTTTTTTCTTAAATTGAATTCTTCATAATTAAAATAAAATATTAATATTTTAAATAATAAAACAAATTTTCCAATCAAATTATAACTAAAATCAAGTAAAATTGTTTATTTCCAGCTTATCAACACTCTTAACAACAGAATAAAACAGTAGATAATATTTGGATTTAAACTTAAAAAGCAATCAAAGTTATTACAACTATAAGAAAATAATTTTTCTCTCATTAGCCTCCCTCTCTTCCTAATTCAATTAATGTATCTTTTTCTATTAAAAAGACATTAATTGCATTTTACTAATTCAATTAGGGTTTCACTTCCTCTTCCTATAAATAGATGACACCATTAATATTATTATTTTTCTTGAAAATAGTGAGAATTTATTTTTAAGTATAAATTCTATTTTTCGAGAATAACAATTCTATAGGTTTCTATAAGAGAGATTAACTTTCTTACAAATTTGAAATTGTTCAAGCCCACGGTTAAAGTAGTTCATGATACGAGAATAGTGGAGAAGACCATTCGGTTGAAAGCCGGGAACATCAAGGATCCGTCTTGCACAAAGTACAAGTACTTTTGGGGAAAAAGTTTATTGCTATAAATATTACAAACCAGCTCGGTTTTCAAAATTTATTTTTTCGCTGTGCAAGAAAACTGTTTTCAAACCCAATTTTTTCCAACCGTCAATAACATTAGCATTATTATGAACTAAACAATTCAATTCAAGATTTAGTCATAACCATTTCATTTTTATCTATTCATGTCATATGCTTAAATTCATACATTGCCATAATTAGCAAATCTAAATGAACATATCATGTTAACATTCTACTTTCAGTGATGCATACATTACCATTTCAATTCATATATTCATAATTCATATGTCAAATTTCATATAGTATCTCAATTGGAAACTCAATTTATACATTTCGTGCCATACTTTCTAACGACAAAATATAATCACTTTCATTGCACATTTGCAATTCTGTCTGTTGGATTTGGTGCCCTGAATGTAGTATATTCGTTTGTAAACTTATAATTTTTTCAAATAGATTGAATAATAAAAAAATTCATTGATTACATTAATGTACTTTGTATGATTGTCCTCATATGATTTTTGCACGCAAAGTAAAATGGAAGCAAATGTTGCTCACTGATTGTCTAATGTTTAAACTAATACTAAGCGATATTACATGGTCGGATCATAATAAGGAAAGACAACTTATATTAGTAGACAAACCTAAACATGTCCTTAGTTTAATTGGAAATTAGCAGACTAATTGAAAGACTAATATGTAGTCTATTAAGTCCAATTGGGGAGATGCTTTGTCTTGGGTACCGGAGTAGATGACTCCCAGAAGAGAGAGATATAAATGTGACTGACTGGATTGGATTAGACCTAAGAAAATAGATCTTGAATCCGTTTATGAATTTATTCATTTGTGACGTTCATAGTGTGACATACCTAAATCCGAAGTGGATGACGGGCTATATATGCATGACCCGTATACTTTGATGTAAGTAAAAACCTGAGTTCGAATAGATAAGGAATCAAAAGCTGGTGCGATGGGTGTACAACTTCTACAGTATGTAGCGTCATTCACATTTACAATGGAGTTCATAATCTAAAATATGGGTAAATGATATCATCTCATTGGCATTACGTGGTTGATGAAAATAAACGTGGTCACGGGTCGTTTGTCTTTGTGATGGATAACTTGATAACTATTTAATGTGATTGACATTTTAATGAAGGAATATGTAATGATTACCATGAGATAAAATAGGATCATATTGGGAGAACGAATATTATCCCAAAGATATTAAGGATATCTTATGAGGGTAACACACTTATGACAAGGTCATTGAGTGAGTACCAATCGAGTTACTTTCGTAATGGTATGCTGTTGAGGAGAGCTTAGTCACGATACTATAGTCGAATTACTTTGTGACTAAATAAATTTATAATCAATAGGTGAAAAGCTGGAACTTAATTATAAATCATTTGAGCCTCAATTGCATATGTTCAATCGGTCCATCCTCTAGCTTGTTGAAATAAAAAAATAAATTGAATGTTAAATCAAATGAGTAGAAATAAATAGAAATGGTGAAATGAAGATATAGAAAACATTTGAAAATTATTAAGATTTTCTCAAAAATAAAAATAAAAATAAGAAATGAATTCATTTAGAAATGAGTAAGGATTTCTCAAAAATAAGCGAAAGATTGAGTTTATAATTTTGAGCTATTTTAAAGCCCAAAAATGAAAATGAACCACACGATCATGGTGAACAAGTTGAATGATGAAATATTAAATATATATTCTCAAAAATTTCATCAGGGGTAAAATCATCATAATTTTACTGAGGGTAAAATTGGGATGAAAAAATTATTTAATATAAATATTGAAGCTTATTTTGGGAAATAGAAAAATAGAATCAAGTTGGATCAAATTACAAAGTATTGAGTCAAAAAGTCCAGGAAATACTTATAATTGGACCTGATGTGAGTGAGGCCCAAAATTCCCTCGTAGAACATGATGGGGCAACCCTAGTAGGAATACTAGGGGTGTGCTGCCCAACCTAATCCTACTCTAAGTAGAAAGTGTTTTTCTATTTGAAATAAACTTCTTTAATTCTATAAGGGTTCTACCTTCTCTTCTTATAAATAGATAGCATCGATACAGCTATTTACACAACTTTCAAATATCGTTATTCTGCCTGAAAATAGAGAGACTTTTATTCTCTAAGAATTAAATATATTTTCCGAAATAACGATTCTGTCAATTTCTATTTGAGAAGAGAAATTTCATTTTCACCCCAAGAAAAAAGAAAAACTATTTCTATTTTTTTGTGTTTGATTTGAATCGTTCAAGCCCATACTCGAAGCAATTCGTGACACGAGAATAACAGAGAATAAAGTTTAGTTGAAAGTCGGGAAAGACAAGGATCCGTTTATCCGAAAACACAAGTACGATTTCGATCTAGGGTTTATTGCTATAAATATCACAAATTGAGTTGGTTTTTAAAATTTTTATTTTTCACTGTGCAAGAAAATCATTTTCAAAATTGGATTTTTTCCAACATTGTCATCCCGAATTGCCCGACAACGATGACTACTAGAACATATACATTTTACCACCTCAGGTTTCCCGAAAACGATGGATTCTAATTATTATACATGACCCTATAACATGTTAATTATATCCGGCTCTACCCAAATAGCTAGTAGGATAACTAATATTTCAATTTCATATTATAAACCAATTCAATATCATGATACCATTTCCATCAACAATTCATATCACATATCACATGTCATTTAGCAATACATATCATACACATTGCATGTAATTTCCACACTCTAATTTTGGTAAGTTTTGATCTCACTAAGGTTTAAGGAGGACCAATTGAAAATAAAAATGTTTAGATCATATTGTATGTAATTTCTATGATCGTTGTGTATTTAATTTCCATGCCACACATCCATACTTGATCTATGTCATTTGGTTGTGTTAATATATGTGATCAGAGATGGATTTATTTATGATATATGTAACAAAAATCGTCTTGGTTTTGTATTAATATAATTAATGGACGAGATTACTTGGAATACATTTTGAATATAATAGTAAGGTTTTGAGCTCATAAGGTTATATAACGACATATAATTATAAGGTAATCAATATATATATGTGGTTCAAGTGGGTGATTGCTGGAAAAATATAGATATCACATGTGTAATAGGCATAATTACATGTTATTATTTACTATCATAAAATATTAGCTCAAATTAAAAGTGATCTAATTTAGTTAAGGTTAATTGGATTTTAGTTATTAAATAAAGTACGAGTCAAATATGTGTAGATACTCTAGTAACTAATTTCTAATTGATGATGGGCTAATTAGAGATTAGGGTTAATGTGTGAAAGTTATATATTAGGGTTATGGTTCCCAACTTACACATATAGGTAACTTTTCTAATATCCCATATTTAGAAAATAGGGAGCCACCTTCTCAAATTACTTGTATGTTAATTTGGAAGATCAAAACCATAAGATTCGAAGATTTCAAAAAATTGATTAATTCAATTACGTTTCAGCATTTAGTTTTGTTTTTGATGATTTTACATGACAAATCTGAGATAATAAATTTTATATTAGATTTTATTTTTATGGCTCTAACAAATGTTGCTTTAACACTCTCCGTACTAGGCTTGGCGTATAGAAAAGAAGATGCCTAACCAGCTCTCACTATGAGATATACAGAAAAGCAGAGGAAACAATTGAACATTTAGTTTTGAATTGGGTAAGAGCTATTTGGTTCAAAGCTTGTCTAGGGTTGAGAATCTAAAGAGAGTGTATTAGTACTTTTGATGTTTAGTTCACTCAAATGATAAGTGCTTTGGGTAAACATATAAGGGGAGAGGAATTAACTATTAGAATTGTATAAGTTGCCTACCTGGTATATATGGAAGAAGAGATGTGAAAAAGTGATGCAAGATAAAAATGTGGATGCCTGGTCTACGATTAGGAAAATAAAGATAGCAGTTATTGAGTTGGGACATTAATGAGCAAGAAGGGGAACAAAGGGAACCCGAAAGTTCTGATATTATTTCTAAGAGATAGATCAAACCAGAGGAGGGACGGCTCGAAATGAACTATGATGGTGCTTTTGACACAGGAACTGGTTCTACAGGATTGAGAGTAGTGGTTAGAAATGGCCAAAGTTTGTTGGTTGGTGGAGATGGAGCTAAAGTAATTGCGAATTGTCCTGAAGTTGTAAAAGCTTTAACTGTGAAATTAGGTGTTGAATTAGTTGTAAAGAGGAAGTATGGTAAAATTATTCTTGTATCTGACTCGAAGATTGTTTGCCAAGAGCATTCAGTATAACTCTAGATGTAGATGGAAGCTCAAGCCTATACTTCTTTAGGTGGACGGGCTTATTTCCCAAATTTAATAAGTGAGAATCCAATATATTAAACAAGAGGCCAATCGAGTAGCAGATTAGATGGCTTCTCACTATAAGAGGGAGACGTGCATTGATGGTTGGCTTTGTTAAGATATTCAGATGAGAAATACTTATGAAATCATATTACTGAAAATAAAGAGAAGTCCAGTATTTAATACAAAAAAGACTCACTAACTAACTATTAACAGACTAACTGACTTCAGCTAACTATATTAACTACTGTTACAATTAATACTTATTATATTCCTTAACATGCCCCATGCTTATCGACTCCTCCTATTTCTGCATGCCACCATCTCTTGTAGACACAACTCTAAGCCTATTTCTGAATTTGTCGAACAACCCTATTGATAAAGGCTTATCAAAACATTAGCTATTTGATCTTGGCTAGATACATGACCTACTTGGAAAGACCCGTTTGCACCCTTTGGAAGAGATCCAATTCAATGTGTTTGAATTTGAAATGCATGACAGGGTTGCTTACTACTGCAACAGCGACTGAGCTATCACACCATACCTGAGCTTTACTTGGGGTTGAAATACTAAGTTCAGACAACAAAGACTGAATCCAAACAATTTCAGCAGTAACATGATCTAAACTTCTATATTCGACTTCAGCAGTGGATCTCGACACCACTGACTGCTTCCTAGAGTTCCATGAAATTGGATTTCCACCAAGAAAGACACAGAACCTTGAAGTGGATCGACGATCATCCGTATCCACTCCCCAACTAGCATCCAATATCCTTCAATAAGAAATTTTGAGGTTCGAACGAATTGTAAACCATAGTCAGTCGTCCTTTGCAAGTACCTTAGAATCAGTTTGACCACCTTGAAATGTGTATTTAAGGGTTTGTGCATAAACTGGCAAGCTTTATTTACAGAAAAACTAATATTTGTCCTTGTTATCACCACATACTATAAGGCTCCCACAACACTCCTGTACAAACTTTCATCTTCAATTGGACTTCCTTGATGGGCTGACAAATGACAAGAGGTCATCATTGGAGTAGGAGAAGGTTTCGACCTATCCATGGAAGCACGTTGAAGTAAATCCAAAATGTACTTCTTCTGACTTAGGAAAAGTGCGAGTTACTTGAATTCCAAGAAAATAGTTCAACGGTCCTAAGTCTTTCAACGAGAAATGAACATCAAGTTCATTGACAAACTGATCAATGCCGAGAGAGTCATTTCCAGTGACTATGATGTCATCTACATACACCAAGACGTAAAGTAGCTGAGAACTTGCCTGTGGAATAAAAAGAGAACTGTCAGCTTTAGAATCAACAAATTTGACAGCTAACAAAAACTCCCGTAGCTTGTGAAACCATGCTCGAGGAGCCTGTTTAAGGCCGTAAAGAGCTTTTCGAAGCCTACAAACAAGCTGTTGACTGTCAGGTCATTGTTGTTCAAACCCCGGTGGCTGAATCATATAGATTTCCTTACGTAGCTCTCCATTTAAGAACACGTTGTTCATGTCAACTTGGCGAAGTGGCCATCCTAAAGAAATGGCAATAGCTAGCACTATACGAATCGTGGTTGGCTTGACCACAGGGCTGAAAGTTTCTGAGAAATCAATTCCAACATCTTGTAAACAGCCTTTAACTACCAACCGGCCTTTATGCCTAGCGACTAACCCATCGGCATGCCTTTTTACCTTGAAAATCCATTTGCAACTCACAGCCCGACGACCCTCAGGGAGGGGAACAAGATCCTACGTGTTATTTGCAATCAAAGCCTCATATTCTACTTGTGCAGATGCAGTCCAAGCAGGACTCTAAAAAGTCTCACCAATGTTAGCTGGTTCCTTTTCACCCAAAGTAGAGGAGTAGAGTTTCTGTTTAAAAATATCGTTCTTGGACTGAGTGCACATAGGATGGCAGTTGATAGAAGGAACAGACCGAGCTGGCATATCTGGAACATCAGGGACGAGTGAAGTAACCATCATCAAAGAAGATCCAGTAGAGGAAACCAAACTGGGAGAGTGCATATTTGAAGGAGACTGAGTCGAGGTTGATGGGACAAGTGAGTCTCCAGGTAAATGTAAGAAACTAAGGCTATCCGATGTCACCACAGGAATAGAAGACTTACGATGAATAAATCTGTTAGGAACCAAAATGGTGCAAAAGAAAAACCAGCATGAAACGGAAAATGTGTCTCATCAAATAGAACATGTCGAGAGACAAATATATGACCATCGACAACCAGACATTTGTAACCTTTTTGGTTAGAGCTAAACCCGAGAAAGACATACTTCTGAGAACGAAACTATAGCTTATAGTGTTGAAAAAGCAGGAGATAAGCGAAACATGCACTGCCAAATACTTTAAGCTGAGAATAATTAGGACGCACATTATAGAGTTTCTCATAAGGAGTATGATTCTGTAACACAGGCGATGGTAATCTGTTGATCAGATGAGCTGCGTATAAGAAGGCAGTAGACCAATACTCCAAAAACATAGATGCCTAAGCTAACAATGAGAGTCCCTTGTCAACGATATGGCGATATCTTATCTCAGCAACATTATTCTGTTCTGAGGTATAAGGACATGTCATTCGATGTCGAACACCAAGTTGAGAGAGCTTAGTGGTTAAGAAACGATACTCGCCTCCTCCGTCTGTCTGTAGAACCTTGACAGATTTGCCAAATTGGACTTGAACCATTTTGTAGAAATAAAGGAAACAACAGAGAACCTCAGACTTGTTTTTAAGAAAGTATAGCCAAGTGTGCCTGCTATACATATCAACAAAGGACACGTAATAAAAGAAACCATTGAATATCACATGTGAAGGTCCCCAAACATCAGACACGACTAATTCAAAAGGAAATGAATATACTTATTTGAAGCCTTGAAAAGCAACTTGTGAGATTTGCCCAATTTACAAGGAGTACACAGAAACTGTAAGTTGCTATGCTTGAAAGACACATTACAAGAACGCAGAACATGAGCTAGTGTATCATGGCATGGATGTCCAAGTCTGTTGTGCCATAGCACAACCGAAGAAGAAGCTTAAACATTACACACTAGAGGAGACCTTGAACTTGAAGTAGAACTAGGCAACTGAGATGAGGCTTGAGAGAAATCAAACCTATACAATCCATTATGCATGTGGCTCTCTAACAGAGTCCTCCCTATCCGAATATCCTTCACAAAATACAAAAAGAGATGAAACTCGAAATAGACTGAATCGTCTCTCACAAACTGCCCTACAGACAATAACTTTTTACAGACTGCAAGACCATGTAGTACGTTTTTGAGATGTAACAACCGAGAACCAGCCACAAACTTTGAGGAACCTATATTAGCTATGGAAATAGACTCACCATTATCCATGAAGACTTGACTGGTACCTATGTAAGGTGAAGCATTGGAGAGTAGCCATGGTCGGAGTAACATGGTTAGTTGCACCAGAATCAGGATACTAGGTTTGAGTAGACGGAGCTCGAGAGGACAGATGAGACACCCCAGATGAATTCTGAACAAAGGAGCCACAATAGTGAGGCGAAGAACAAGAAGAAGCAGGAGGTTCATGCAGTTGATGATAATTAATGGATATTGACGAGTTCAAACCAGGGCCGGAAAAATTTTCATCAAATCTATGATAGCACGTTTGCACCATGTGTCCTATTTTACCACAAAGTTGACACTGCGGTTTAGAACGGGACCAACCTCGACCTGAGCCACGGGATCGACCATGAGACCACCTACGACCTTGACCCCGATGTCCATGATTAGAGCTGTGATTCGAACCCGAACCAGACTTAGCATTATCACCTTGCTGTGATCGAGACACCAAGTTAGCTTGCAAAGACTCTTCTTGTAACGAAGCCAATTGTCGTGCTTCATAATCAAGAAGCATTTCAGTAACCAGATCAAGACTCATAGGAGTGGCAGAAGCAAGAACCATAATAAACTCAAATTTAATGGGAAGACCTGCCAAGATAATGCTGACCTGTTCTTATTCAGAAACAAGGCTACCCGCTGCAGTCAAACTATCACTTAAACTCTTGACCTTAGAGAGGTAGTCTTTGATAGTAAGGTTTGTTTTCTTGATTGAGTATAGCGCATGTATCATACTAGAGAGTTTGATATTTGATTTAGCACAAAATCTTCTGTCAATAGTCGTCCAAATGTCAAAACTGGTCTTGGCCGTTGTCAAGTGCATTAAAATTTCATCTGTGACTGTGGATAACAGCCAAGACGCCAAGAATTTATCTTGCTTTTTATGTACAACAAACGCAGGATTAGCAACCAACTGGCCATCAGCATCAGACAAGAAAGGAGAAGGAGGATGAGCATTACCTAAGACGAAACCTTCAAGACCATACTCCTCGAGGATTAACAACAATTGATGTTTCCACAAGAGAAAATTATGCTCACTGAGTTTAATAGTATCATGCTTGGAAAAATAATGAACATCAGCCGAAGAAAATTTGCCAAGACCACGTTGATGAACTGCTTCACCAGTATTGGTAGAATGCCGAGACGTATCAAACGCTGGAATTTCATCTGTTGCCATGAAGAGGAGAAACCAGAAAAAAAAAAAAACTTTACATTAGCAAAGTGATGGCTCTTGATACCATCTCCCTTAGTGCATATCCTGGACAAAGATAGGCTTTCAACTCCTAGTGATTGTTCATTTTCCTAGTTGTGGTCTAGGAGAGAGGTCATAGTTTGTTCTTTTGACTTGAGTTTTCACTTTTTAACTCTTGTTTACGAATGTTTCTTAATGAAATTTCTTTTGGCCAAAAAAAGAAAAAGAAAAAGAAAGACAAAGAATTATCCTAAAAGCTTCTATCAAAGTTCATCCTCTTGTATGAGGTTTAGCTACAAATTAGGGGTAATATATTGAACACTTGGTATTAGTTATTTTATTTACATATTTTAGCTATTATTGACCCTTACTTTGACAACATAATTTTAAGGTGATGTTCTCTCTTTTTATAATAACTTATTTTAAATAAATTTTCATGTATTCACGATAATTACTTAAATTTTTTTGATTAATTTGGATACATGAATTAATTTAAATCTATTTAATTTGAATAGACCAAAAAGTCTTAGTTTCTGAATTGTCATTATACACGAAATTTACTTAAAAGTATTTTTTTTTTTTTAATTCAGGAAGTAAGACTAATTTTAAGGTTAAAAAAATTAGTATATGATACTAGAAGGTTGCTTTGTCATCTTGTATCTGATTTTTTCCAGGAGAAACAAAAACATGAAGGTTTCCATGAATTAAAATTGAGTGCATGAAAACAATTTGATCTTCAAAAAAAGGAATTGTTGATATTGCGGTCAGATTCAAATCACCAAATTGGATTGAAACAAGTTTCGTATTATCTTATTGTGTTGAAAATGAAAGGAAATTTGAATTAATTTCTCAATACATTTGACTTGAGTTTCCATTAAAACCCAGTGTTTAAGCTCAAGTTTTCAGCAAAGTCATCTTCCTCAGTAGTTGCATTCAATTTAGAAGAAACATGGATGATGTTGAAAAGGTTGAAGATGTGATTTTGCCTGGTTTTCGGTTTCATCCCACAGATGAAGAGCTTGTGGAGTTTTACCTCAAGAATAAGATTCAGCAGAAATCTTTACCCATTCAACTCATCACCCAACTTGACATTTACAAATATGAACCCTGGGATCTTCCAAGTGAGTACTTTTCTTCTTTTTTGTACTCTTGAGAATATTAATGTTTGACGCCCATACTAATACATAACAGGGTGTTTTGATTTTGTTAGAGCTAGCAGCATCAGGCGAGAAAGAGTGGTATTTCTACTGCCCAAGGGACCGTAAATACAGGAACAGTGCAAGGCCTAACAGGGTAACAAGAGGCGGATTTTGGAAGGCCACTGGCACCGATAGGCCAATTTACTCTTCCGATGCCACCAAATGTATTGGTTTAAAGAAATCCCTTGTGTTTTATCGAGGAAGAGCGGCCAAAGGGATTAAAACAGATTGGATGATGCATGAATTTCGACTACCTTCCCTCTCGGACAAAACCCTTTCTGCTAATGTAATGATATTAATCCACTCGATAGTCTCCAATGTTTGTGTTCTTTGATTATGAACTGTCTGAAATTTTTGCATTGTTTTTCGTTACAGGATTCGTGGGCTATTTGTAAGATATTTAGAAAGACCAATTGCATGGCTCAAAGAGCTCTTTCCCATACTTCCATACCATCTGATATACCCCACCATTACGGCCCTTCCAATCACTTCAATGAAGTGCAACATACGCAACAATGGACTACTTCTCCATTGCCTGTTCTCAATGGAGACCTTCACAATAACTCCATGTTTTTGCAGTGCATGGTCGATACTTCTTCCGTTGTATTGAGCCCAGATGCAGCAATGATCGCTGATGATGTTAGGAACAACTCCGAGAGTAAAGATTTCAAGGGAAAACAACAGAGTTTCAATGGCTTCTCAATCAGGTTGCCCCAAGATATGGAAGGCACGAGGAATGATGATGGGGATTGGGGGAGTATTCCATCAATTGGATTTCCATTTAGCTTGTCGCCAAATGTGCTTGATTCATGGAAGCCTAATCTTCCATGGGATACATCTCTATATCCAACTGAGATGTCCACTACATATTCAACCGACAGATACTATACATAAATATACTTGCTTGTTATTTTACTCTTCACTTCTTTTCCTTTTGTAAAATATCTGTATACTCTTCTCAACATATAGAAATTCTTTAAAAGAAAAAATAAATATACATACTTATATATCATTATAAAAATAGCAGTTTCATTTATGATTATAGAATCAATTACTTAATGTGTTGTTTAAGTTATGTTTTGATCATAAATTCTTAAAATTTATGATTTGGTCATTAATATTATCAATTTGTTACATTTTAATCACTTCATCATTAATGCAAGCTAACATAACATGTTAATATTAAGTTGAATTGCACGATTAGTTCCTATATTTGTTTTTTGAATAATTTAATTTTTTTTCCATATTTTTTTCTTTACAAAATATTTGGGAACGCAAAGCAAATAAACTTAATTTGGTCTTATAATTCATATTAAAATTATACAAAGAGTTTGGTCATCCATTTTCTCTTTCATCTTCTTCCAGCAAGATTGCTAAAATTACCCATCACTTCTTCACTAGATCCACCATGACTTTGCTTCCCCTTCCCGATTCATCCTTGCCACTATCATCCAAACTCACTCCCTCCTATGCTCCCTACAATCTTGACTCGACCCATCACTAGTCTTTGCCACCTGTTCCAAGATAACCCAAATTTAAGAAACTCTTCCTCACAGAGACCGACATATATAAGACTGGTTAGATTGGAAGGGTTGCATGAGGATTATGAGAGACAATTGATTAAGGTGGAAGAGAATGTAGGTCGTCTATAACGTTCGGCTGCCAAACAAATAAGAAGTGAAGATGAAGTAAATGATTGAAAGAAGCTGAAAATGGATTTATGGATGAAATAGAAGAAAATTGAAGTAATTTTAATTTTCTTTTTTAACCAATAAGTAATCATCTAATTCGCTTGATGTTGGTAAAATAAAAATAAAATTTTCTTCTTATTCATCTCCTTTGCGTCTCAATTTTTTTAAAAGAAAGAAATTCGTAAAAAGGAAATGTAGGACTAATGCAATTTAACCTTAATTTTTTTATGTCATGTATAAATGAATCAAAATACAATAAATTAATAACATTAGCGATCATACCAAAATTTTTTTTTTTTTTTAAATTCGATGATCAAAACATAATCCAAAATGACTAAATTTGTCGTTTATCAAAACATTGTAAACATTGAAGTCCATTTGCCAATAGAAAAAGAGAACCTCTAATCTTCTTAAGTCATTGGTGGCACTTTCCAAAGCCTTGCTGATCACATATCAGAATTGAAATGATGATTCGACATCTAATTTCTTAGCTCTTTGAAGCTTGCTTTTCCTTGGACTTCTGGATCTTCAGAACCTTCTTCACAATTTTCTGCTCTTCCACCAAGAAGGCTCGAATTATCCTTTGAAAACAATCGGATTTGAATCAATGACAACCGTCAAACACCAGAACTAGCATCCATGATTACATAACAGCAAATAAATAATGCACTACTTTCTATTTATACCTCTCTCTAACAGCACTGCAGGACAAAACACCACCATAAGCACGATTCACAGTCCGGCGGTTCCTTGGCAATCTAGACCTCTTGTATTCAGCAGGTCTCAAGTGAGGAATCTGCAATGAACCCATGTAACCCATAAGACCACCCTCAAAAACCTCACAACCTAAATCTTCACTAAGACCCTAGTTGATTGAATCTAAAGAAACAACCCCATGATGCTATTTTGGTCAAAAAGGTTTTACATTTCACCTTAATATACAGATGAAGTACCGTAATAAACTGATACAAAGTGAAATGTTCTAGTGGGTTCCCTCATATACAAAAACATCCTTATAATGAAGTATCTTATATAAGTACGCTAAAGTGGGTTCCATCCATCATATATGATTATGCAATCTGGGGATTTCAATATCAATCAAGATATGATGTTAAAGCAAATATTTACAGCGATATACTGCTATAGCTTTCATTACATCCACAAGCACGAAAAACACACTCGACCAACAACACATTAAATTTCCAACAATCCAAAGTTCTTGCCAGTTCCGAAATGATTTGATTAATACATTTCCTTATTTTAGGATTTGAAATGTTTAAACTCTATACATAACATTTGACAAACTATACATACCATCAGCATCACTAACTCCATTAGATCTTAAGCAATTATATAAAACCATCCCAAGGTTTTTTTTTTTTTTTTTTTTAAATGCTTAATTCGGAACCTAAAATCCATTACGCAAACAACAGCCGCAACATGAATATAAACAGAGAGAAATTTTTTGTGTAAGCAAAAGTATACCTAAATATTATACTCATGGATCAAAATAACAATAAACTAATAAATTTCAACCCAAAATCCAAATTTTTCACCCCAAAAAAAATTTGAATTGAAATTCAAAAGGAAAAGAAAGTACTTACACCCTGAATTCTCTTGCCAGTGACAGGACACTTAGGCCCACTTGCTCTTTTCTTAGTTGTCTGATAGACCAATTTCCCACCTTTAAAAAGAAAAAACAACATAAATTTCAATTAAAAATTAGGCCATAAAAATGCGGCACCAATTTCTAAACTTGCAGACTTACCAGGGGTCTTAACGACACGGTGTTGGTTGGATTTGGTAGCGTAGCTATGGCGAGTACGGTAAGTGAGCCTTTGAACCATTTTTGATGGTTTTCAAACTTTGGGTCTTATCTTCTCTGCTCTGTTTTATGGGAAGACTTAAGAGAGACAAAGTGGAGACCAAAGTGTTTTGTACCAGAGAAGAGAATGTATAAGTATGGATTCTTTAGGAAGGAAGCCCTAGATCGTACGATTATGTTTTGAGGTTTTTCTATCAACGGTTAAGATTATCCGGATTTGTTAGTAAATTATATAGTTGGCCACCTAATTTTAAAAACTTTTCATTTTGGACACACAAAATATTTACAATAAGGCATCATCGTTTTTATTTTGGTCACCCTTCATGAATTTGGGATTCCACAATATTATTATACACTCATTTTAGCCAAGTAATTTTAATAAATTTTATTTTAGCTACTCATTTTATTTTTTTATTTTTTTAATTTTTTAAAAACTTAAATAATTTCATGTTATTTAGGAAATATAAGACATTTTCATTTTCTTAGAAAATAAAAGGCATAAAAAAATGTGTTTTGATTAAAAAATGTTAAAATAATTTTTAAAAAATGGAAATAAAAATATGTGAAAATTAAAAAACAATAAAAATGTTATGAAATAAATAACAAAGAAAGTAAGAGAACAAGAAATAAGGGAGCAAAGAGAACGTATAAATTTTATTGATGAATAGAGATGATTTATGATACTTCTCCAAAGTCATTATTTGTGAACATAAAAAGTATACATATGACTATTAAAGTCCTAAAGTACATCAAACTTATTTTGATCTTGATGAACATCTACTTAATAATAAAATATTCATAACACTTCTCCTTGAATGTCTATTGGTAGATATAATGTGCTGTTTTAAAACCATACTAAAATAAAAATTATGAAAAAAAAATTTCCAATAAAACAAAACGAATGCACATATCTATAATATGTATAAAGATAAAATAAATAACCAAAGTATTAAAGTGGCAATTAAAGTGAATTTATAATAACATTGTCTAACTCCAAATTGATAATAGTGAATAAAATGAAAATAATTATTAACGAAAGTGTTGTTTTACAAATTTTTTCAATGCCTAAAATGAAAATTTGTAAAAATTGGGTGAGTCACTGTGGTAAGATTGCCTTCAAAAAATAGTAGATATATTATTATTTATTATCCAATTTTTATTTTATTCAAATTATAAAATTTTTCCCAATATTATTTTTTTTTTTGTCAAAACCAATATATCAACAGCTGACGGTAGTGACTGCAGTTGTTACTATTAAATTTAATCACTTTGTGGTAATTTAGACATCATAAAAATACTAATATAATGTATTCAACGAATATAAAATTTGTTAAATAAATGTCACAAAAAATATAAAATAATTAATAAATATAATATTAAAAAAAAAACTCTTTTTCAAATTTAAATATATGTCTAAATAATTACAAAATAAACTCACACATGCATGTTTACGCATAATAAAACTTAAACGTGAATACAATAAAATATTAAGAACTCAACCTTTATTTACCACATCAAAATTTCACCGGTAATTAATACAATATATTAAACACATATAAAACTATCACGTGTAATATTTATATCATATTATGGTTTAATATTTTAAAATATTTAATAATTTATACTTCCTTGGTCATCTTTTGAAACAATTAATTTTTTATTATTCATATGTTTTATGGGTTTGTTTAGATTATATATTAAAGTGTAATATATTGCGAGAGAAATAGATACACATGCTGTATTATTTTCAAAAATATCAACATGGGAAAAGCAAAAAGGATGGTTCAACATTAATCTTCCTATTAACAAAGTTAATCTTGCTTAATTTGGAATGGCACCATAAAAGTTGGTCTCTTGTCATATTAGACATGTTCAAAACTCTTGCCACTAATTTCAAATCCACTTGAGAGAAGAAGTAAAGCACTTGATCTGAATTCTCCTCTTCATTCTTCTTCAATTTCCTTAATATGCAGTTCCCACTCCTTACTATTTCTCTAAGCTTCTTATCCTTCTGCAATTTCACCATCCAACATGTTACTTCTTCAAGTAACTCGAATTCATGTATCTTAATACCTGAATCAAGTAAAGACTAACCTTTTGTAAACTAGTTTGAACGGTTGCTAGAAGTTGAAGCTCATCAGGCTCTGTAGGTTCCACTTGAGCACCTTTCCTCATCTTACGGATCACAATGTTAGCATCTTTATCAGCTCGAAGGAATCGCCAAAATATTCTTATTGCTTCCTCCATGATCTCCACTAGCATATCAGCTGTAATTGCATTGTCATCTTCATCTTTTCCTTTTCTTCTACCTTTCCTTTTATCCTTCAAGCTATCCTCTACACCACAATCACAGCTTCCACTAGTAACCATTGAAATTATGGTTGATTAACATGCAAGAAGAACAAAATATTTACCTCGGATGACGGGAACTTGAAGGAGATTTCGTAGAACACATCGGTTCTTGATGTAGTTTCGTACCCTTGGACCTTCAAAGGGTTCATTCTCTATGAACCTTTGAATCAGAACTTGGAACTGTTGAAATTCACCGGCAACTTCATTGTATCGACGCATGCAGTAAGGATCAGATTCCCATATTCCAATGGCTTTCTCGTATTGCCAATGAAGTATTTCCCAAGAAAGGCACAGTTGCCCTACGTACACCATTTCCAGATCACCGTGGAGTTCGTTGATGAACTTCGACATGGGGTCAGAATCGGATGTTTTCCGCCTTCTTGGCCAAAGGTTTTGAGGGAGGAGAGATGTAATTGGTGGAGCCGAAGATGATTTGTGGGTTGAAATTGATTGAAATGGATCCTTTGAATGAAGAACCCCTATGAAATTGTCAAGAAACATGAGTTAACTTTGCATAAAACCTAAACTATAATTTAACCAAAATAAAGGTATAAAACAGGCAGAATTGGCCACTTACACATTAATCATAATTTGAAAAGCCACTTGTTGAAAAAAAAAAGTTGTCTTTTGTTCACATTACTTTTAAAGTGCTTTGAAAAAGATTTTGTGGAGCATAGTGTTAGGTAAAGCTTTCTCATAGATGGTTGGTGTCTTGAATGAGATGTTGGAACTAGGCTAATATCCTAAGACATGAGCTGTTGGCACGACATTAATATGCAAACATGCAAGACATATGATTAACAAATCAAAATTTATGTTTAAATATAAAAACACTTTACATGAAAAAGGATAAGCAGGAAGATAATTCATGATTAAGCATTGAATTTTGTAATGATAGGCAGGAAATGAAATGAAAAGATAAGACTGACCTATTGCATACATCTTCTGGTAATTCAGGATGTCGAATTTCCTCATCCTTTCTCTATAACTCTTGTAGAATTTGTGAAGTTCACTCATTGTATCTGCATATTGGAACTTCTCATCAATTTTCCATGGCTTCAAATCATCCATTATCTTTGGGGATTCTGATTCTTCTAAGATGGTTGGCAGGCCTGTTGCTTTAACCTTTTTCAGCTCCATTTTCAGCTGTTCTATCAGTTCTTGATGTTCCCATAAAGTTTCCAAATCAGTTGAATCCTCAGGATCTGAAGCTAATGGATTCTCTAAATTGGACTTTTCTGAATTATCTAAAGTATTTATATCCTTATTCTTACTCTGAAGCTCTTCCATTGTGTCTTCATCTTCAATGTTCCTTGAAGAATCAGCCTCAAAATCTTCACAATCACTCAGGTTTTCAGGGCTTGAAGTAATGGAACCCATATCAGTCTCTGGAACAGTGGTGTCCTCCTCTGAAAGAAACTCAAGATTCCCTGGAATATTTTCGCAAGCATTTGGTTTACTTTGTTGGGTATCAACTTCATTCTCTGATGAATCGTCTTTCAAATTTTGTTCCATGAAATCTTGTTCTGACGAGAACCCATTGCTGGAATCAGCATATAATTCTTTCACACAAAAGCTCAAATCCTCAGGCTTCTCCATTATACAACTAAGATCATCCCCTGACTTGAACTCATACTTGTTCGTGCTTGTATAAGGAATTGAGTCTACGCCAAGGTTATAATTCTCTTTTGCTTCAAATTTCTTGCTGAATTCTTCGAAAGTCTGAGTTTGAAACTGAAACTTGAAAAAGAATTTTGGAGATTCATCTTCTTCAATGGTTTCACTGTCTTCAACCTTCGGTTCAGTAGCCACAGGTTTGGTTTCCTTCGTTTTCTCTTCTGTGACATCCTCTGGCTCTGTTTCAATTGGAATCGAATTCTTGAGCTTAGAAATCTCATCACTTTGAATCCTGACACCATGAAAAATATATATAAAAAAATAGAAGGAATTATTTAAGAAAGAAACTATTATTTCCATTAAAAAAACAAAAGTGAAATAAAAATTGATTTACCATGACAAAGCTTTGCTGAAGATAGCAAACAGAGAGGAAAACAGGGCAGAGATGGAGATGAATAAAAACCCACCAAAAGGAACCAAATTTTGAAACAAAAACAAGTTAAAAGAACTCATATTCTTGAAATTAAAATGGGTTTTGATCGTAAAATCATTCAGGGTACCCATCAATATAAACCATCAATCTCTTTCTTTTTTTAAGTTGAAGCAAAAAAAAAAAAAAAAAAACCAGAGTATCAGAAGTCCCTTGGAACTCTAATTATAACTTTGAAAACTTGGATTAAAAAATAGACACTTCACCTATTAAAAAAACACAAACACCATGAACATGATGAAATTCAAGAAGGATCAAAAGTGATTGAAATCTGACCTAATTAAGTGAGAATTAGAAAAAATAAAGGGAAGAAAAGAACATGTCAGCTACTATAAGGTGTTATTTTGATCTAATCTTTGGATTGCTTAAAGCCCTGGGAATTCTGAAGACCGTTATATGAGAGATTTTTGAGAGAAGATTTTGATTTTAGTTGAAAGGTCGGTTTTGTTGCCTTTGTATTTTAGTGTGCAAAATGTGTTTGTATGAAGAGCAAAAAATAATTGGGTTAAATTGAATGTTTACGCCTTTCATTATTTATTTTTTTATTTTTATTTTTATTTTTATTTTTATTTTTAAGGTTGAATGTGAAAATTTTAGTTGGAAAGATGAGATTAGTTAGGAGAAAATTTTTGACCAAGCAAAAGGCTAAATATTTGCTAGAATGAGAAAGGAATATATGAAATTATGATTCCACGTTATCAATTAAGAAGAAAAATTTGATTTATTATGCTTCTATTGGAAAGGGATAAGAATGACGTAAAATCACAATTTCATATAATTCTTTCTCGAATTGAATGTTAAGACATTGTGAATTATGATAATAATTTATTAAAGAATATATGTAATAATAAATTTAAATTTCCTAAAGAAAATTAAATTTAAATTTTAGCACATCTTTTCTTACCATTACAATATGAAGAGAAGATGACAATATTAGTTTTTGGGTGCCAAATGGAGTGATTTAAGTATTCCTCTAATGGGGTATTGGCAAAATATAGGAGGGTTTATTCATTTAACCATTATTATAAAAATATGATATTTCATTGGGTTTAGAATTCCAATCTAACATTTTTTTTCCTTATTCTCAATTTGTAATTTCTATAATAATAAAAATTATATTAAATACTTTTGGAATTTGTCAAGTGTAATGTAATGATAAATAACTTGTTTTGTTCACATAAAATTTCAAAGTCCATTTAATTTATTTTTCGAAATATTTAATAAGAGAATTACTTATAAGACTGTAAAAATAAAATTAAAGTGGATTTATATCTTTTTGTAATTATTTATGCAATTAATATTTTAATAATCTTACTGTTTTATTTTATAGTCTATTAATATAGATTTAAAATTTCAATTACAATATTTTGAATCGACATGATAAATATATCATATTGGTTCGAAAATTTACATGCATGACAAGTGCAATTATATAGATAAATTCAACAGCTGAATTGTTAAAATATTAATTATACAAAAATATACGAAATGATGTAAAATTTATTTATATTTATAAATAAATAATTATTTGCTACATTAATTATGAAAAAAACATTAATTCCACAAATAAATTAAATTTTGTCGGTGTACCTTTAAATTGTATTTAAAAAATAAAAAATAAAAAACGATTCATGTGACTTGTATCCTAAACAATTACCCTATATATATTATATAAAGTTTGGAATTCAAATAAAGCATTAACAACACTCTTTTTATTGTGAAATGGAAGTTTCATTGAATGGAAAATTGTAAGAAAAGCAGCTATAAAGTGAGAACATAGAAAGTAGACCATTTGATTAGATATGTGGGCATGCTACTTATGGAATTAGATGAACCAAAACAAAGGAAAATATGAAAGAGGGGAAAGCTTTGTTGAAATTAGAGGCATTTTTAGATGGAATTAAAGTGCCACTTTCCAAGTATTTAACAATTTCTTCCTAACCAAGTTTCACTTACCATCAACACTATACCTAAAACAGAATTCAGCCCAATTTGTGTAATTAACAAATTTATTTGTTCATTAAAAATCTTAATATGAAATATAAATAGAAACAAAAATAAATTGAAAGCTCAAGTTTTGCTCCGGTTTTGAACTAACCTTGATAATAAGTCTTCTCCTTTAACTAATAAGTCAATTATACTGATCGAGGATGCCTCAAGCCACTAACCCTTCCATGTGTAAATTATTTACTGGAACGCCCAACAACTAATCTTTACCGAACAAGCAACCACACAACACACATCCACAATTTAGCTCTACGGTAGTCTTGCGAACTAGAATGACTCAACTTAAACTAATGACCTCAACGGCATAGATCATTCAAATCCAATTGTTATTTTCCTTGATGGATCCAACCAATCACTTAATTAGACATACCAATATGTTCTTCGATAGACCGAATACGACAAAAGATCGTATTATTCCTTCCAATTGTATGCCTAAAAATATCGAATCAATGAGCTCTTTTTGACTTAGTATCAATACAACTTTGTGAGAGAATAAAATCTATCTCCTTAAACAAAAAAATAATAACTACCGATACAAAAAGTTTTAGATACGATTTCAAATCTCGCGACTCTCTTCCAAATTCACTATCAACCTAAAGTTAAATTGGGATTTAGCTACTCACGAGATTAAATATATTCAATAGAAGTTTTTAATAAGTATCAAATAAAAATAAAAGAAGAAGTGCGTAATAATTGTGCAGTTTAAAAAAACAAATAAATAAACAGAATAGAAATTGAGAAATGGAAATCAATTCAAAGTACAAGGTGAATGTCCCAAAAGAAAAATCTAAAAACCTACTTCAACTCTTTAATCTAAGTTAGTATTATTTTAAAAATTAACGTAAATAAGTTGTTATGACTAAATAAAAGGAGTTTGCGGCATCTTAAAAGATTGTGGGGGAATGTGGAAAGGTTCAACACGCTTTCTTAGGACGAAAAATGAAAGAAGTATGAGGATCTTTTTATATCCAGAAGCAAACACAAACCAAAGTCAACGCACGTACCAGGGAACTTAAATTGGAAGTTTCTTTTCTCACCTTCAACTAATTACTCTTGAATTCTAACGCCTAAAAAAACTCTTAAATTCTCTTTTAAAAAATAATTGAGTTTTTGTTTTTTTATTTATTTAATTGGGTATTATAAAAATTTTCAAATTAAAAAAAAAGTTAAGCTCATGCTTCTTTTTGCACTCAATTGAGTACTTGAACTATCAAAATACATAAAAAAACCCCTTAATATTTTTTAAATAAAGCAATTAAGCCCGTGCATTTTTTGCACTCAATTGTCAAAATGCATCAAAAAGACCTTTTTTGATGCATTTTAGCAGTTAATTTTAACGATCAACCATTAGAGTTTACAGTCAAAGGGCATTTTTTTATGCATTTTAACAATTGAGTGTAAAAAAAAAAAAAAAGGCTTAATTACTTTTTTTTAAAAAGTTTAAGGACATTTTTGATGCATTTTGAAAATTGAAGTATCCAATTGAGTGCAAAAAAAAAGGGGCTTAATTATTTTTTTCAAAAAAGTTTAAAAACTATTTTCAAAAAAATTTATGAATTTTTTTCACCCTTAAACCTAAATTCATTTATAACTTGATAATTATTTTTGAGCTTAATAATATATTTTATTATAAATCGTACATATTAAAATAATTATAAAATAGAACCAAATCAATATAAAATTTAAATGAAATTAAAATCAAGACAAGTTGTATTAAAACTAATCTATTGAACTGAAATCTATACTCGACAACAACAATATATAGTGGGATTGAAATTTGTATGTATAATTGTGCTTGATAGGAATAGTTACTAATAATATCAATATCTCCATGTCATTGGAATAGTTAAAAATAATAGATAAAGAAAAAATTAAAAGTTAATTATAAAAATATTTAAAATTTAATAATAATAATATTAATAAACAAAATTTTAAACATTTATATTTAAAAAGATTACTTCTAAACCAGCACAAATCAAACTTTAATAAAATAATAATAATCTGTTGGCCATTTTGCTGGTGGACAGATCAGAGATAAGACCACAATTTTGACCTTTTGCTAAATTGAAATCAACCTATAATATATATTTAGATTATGACAGGCTGAGAGAAATTTTTATAAAATAAATATATTTATTAAAAATTATATAAAGTTATTAATGGTAAAATTAAATTTTGATAATTATAGTGTTCTTAATTTAAATTTTATTATATTTAATTTTTTATTAATTTATAAAAATATATAAAAAAAATAAAACACTTTCGTAATAATAAAACTTTCTAAAACTTTTAATTTTACACTCTTTCATATCTTATTGTATGACTAATCTAACAGTTAAATTTAATTTCACGGTTAAATAGTTATAATATTAATCATATAAAAATATATAAAAAGAGGTAAAATTATTTTAATTTTACATCAATTTAACTAAATCTTTCCCATAAACAAAATTTTGATAAAAAATTCAAACCCATCTCTCTTCTAGATACTTAATTATTTGGGACAAAATTTTTTTTTCATTCATGGAGGAAGACCTAAAAGAGAAGGAAAGGTCTTTTGGCATTGTTTTAAGAAATTCGATTTCTTCAATTGTTGGACTAACATTTTTAGGAACTCGTTTGATTTTAAAATTTCTAAATTTTACTTTTGCATGAAACTTAAGTTTAAAAAAAAATGTAGAAGAACTGTAAAGTTTACCCGTAAAGATTTATTCAAAGGTTTTGCAAAAAGGTATGCAAATAAGATTGTTTATTTTTTAAGTGCCAACTTTACTATAATAATATTATCTAATGTTTATATTATCTTAAACAATAATCTTGAAATAATAAAATAGGGTAAATTACAACCTAAGTCACTAAGCTATGAGTAAATTTACGTTTTGATCCCTCAACTTTAAAAACTTACAAAATGATATTTACATAATTGGGTTGTTAAATTTGATGTTGAATGACATTCTTTGTTCTCCATGCCTACACCAATTAAAAGTTCTCCTTCCTCCTTTTTTCTACACCCCTTTCAATCATGTTTTATCTCATAATTGTCACCATTGAATCTTCCACGATGAAAATGTTATTACTAAAAAATAGTAATAACAACCATTCATTTCTGACAAATGACCTGTGATCACGTTCCTTTTTCATAATCTATACAATGCTAGTGAGAAGATATCGTTTACTCTTTAATCAAGATATAGATTTCACTATTGTAAATGTCATGTATACATAAGTCACGTACCTAATATATTAGCTTTCGGCTTTGATATCAATGGAGCACATACTTTTAATATATCAAAGCGTATGAATTAGGTACACATGGTCAATCACTTATGTAAGTTTGAGGTAAGTCACACTATGAACAACACAAGTGAATAAATCTATAAATATATCCAGAATAAATTCAACTTGGATCGTGTCCGATGTATTATCAATCTAGACAATCACACCTATGCTTCTATGTTTTAGGAGTCAACCACTTTGATACTCAAGACAATGTATCATCCCAATTGAACTTAATAAACAACATAATAGGCCCATGAATTATAAGTTGCCTTCCCACACCATAGTCTTACACTTATTTATTTTAGTTTTCCTGCAAAACTCATTAAAGATAGTCATAAAAAAAATAATTTAACTAAGAAATTTTATTTAACCAAGGGCAAAAAATCCCAAGAGGGGGCAATTTCATTTATTTAATATCTATGTGTATGCAAACAGCAGAGATCACTATGGGGATTGGTTATTTGGATTATACAGAAACATTGGCAAGTCGACGATCATGGAAGCAGAGTTGGGGATGATACATGATGGACTTCGGGTGGCCAGGTCGCAGGGGGTATCGGCGTATTATTTTTGAATCGTACAGTATGGCCGCTGTTAGATTGATCTGCAATAAGGAAGAAGAAATACCTGCTAATGCAGTTCTTAGAGCAGTAAAGGAATTTTATAGTAGAGATTGGGAAATAGGGATCCAACATATATACAGGGAAGCGAATCACTTATCTCAATATTAATACTTTCGCATACAATTATTTTCATATTTTATATGTATGACTTAGAAATTATATCACACGCGCATTTATTTAAAAATTATTGATTTAGAATATAAATTTGTATTAAAAATAATATTTAATAAATAATAAAATATATGATTTAAAATTAATAATAACATAAGAAATATGTACAATTGTTTATTATGCTGTTGTCATCAATCGTGAGTTAGTGTTGAGTTAACTTATGACACTAAATCAATTAACAACATTATTAATATATAGAACTGTTAAATGTAATAAATTGTGTATATTAAAATAAAAACATATAAAAAATTAAAATAAAGTTTTGATTGAGTGGTAAATTTAAGGTTTTATTAATTTAATTGGTAAGGATTCAAATCCCACCATATGCACATTTTTATTAATTTTTATTAAAATAAAAAGATTAAAGTATAATATAACTTATTTAATTATAAAAAAAAAAATTTTCTCTAATTTTCTTAACCAAGAATCCAAGACTCTTGGATATGTGTAAGAGGCATGTATCAACAAATAGAAGATATATAAATGGATTGTAGAAAAAAGTGAGTCACCCTCGGTAGCCCAACAATTATTCGATAAGCCCAATAACAGTGGGTCAAAATTTTAACATTTTATTTTTCCAGCCATGATCCTCGTCTGTTGTTAGAAATAAAAAAGAAGCAAATATCTCATTTTCTAAATTATAAAGGGTGGTTATCTTTTTTGTTCGCATTTTAAGGACCAAAATTTAAATATTGTTGTCGTTATTTTGGGAAAACATACTTTTTGATACTTATGTTTCGTTTCGATGTTTATTTTGATATTTTTTTCGTATTTACTTTTTCTTTTAGTAAAAATAAAGAGTCAATTACAAACAAACAGTGACACCATTAGAATTAGACACTAAGAGATGATTATCTAATCATATCTAATCAGTAACTTTAGCAGGGGCAACATGAAAAACACAAGGCTCAAGTAGAAGCTCTTTCATTAGACCCGCCAGAATGTAGGGACCATAAATTCCTTTAATAACCTAAGCGCAATCAGTCTCAACGATAACCTCCTTCCACTTGAAATCCCATGCTAGATGAAGGCCATCATAAATAAGCCTAATGTTCAGCTTGTTCAACACTACATCTTCCCATTTTCTCCTAACCCCCCATAACCACATACCATGCTCATATTTTGCTACTGTTGCTGAAGATGCAAGACCTGAAGATGAATTGTGGGCACCATCAACATTAATTTTATAATAACCAGTAGATGGTGGACTCCACCTACAATTCCCACATCGTTTGCTCATAGGTCCACTAGGCTTGCCAGGCCTCGACTTAATATAAGTTGCCCAACACCATGAAGATTGTATAATTTTGACAAAATCAAAAGAATCCCCTTGGAAAACCGTAAGATTCCTTTGTTTCCAAAGCTTCTAGCACATAATACCAAAGAAAGATTAACACATCATTTCCAAGTATTCTAAGCCCAAAAATTCCTCAAGTTCGCCAAAATCCAATCTTGCAAAGAAAAAGAAAAAAATTGAGCTAAGAGGCTGGAGGGAACAATTTGTTTCCAAACCTCCCACGCTTGACAATAGTCTCTTAAAATTTGAATACAAGATTCTTCGGCTCTCCAACAGACCGCACAAGAAGGATCCATCGAAGCTCTTCGTTTACAATGCTCCACATTAGTAAATAGGCGTTCCTTAAGTACCAACCAAAGAAAATGACAAACCCGTTAAGGACTATCTAAAGACCAAACAAGCTTTCATCATTTGGAGGGTTAAGAGAATTCTTCAAAAGCATACTGTAAGCGGATTTGACTATATAAGCACCATTTAGGGACCATTTCGAGATAAAAGCATCTTAACCAACCAGAGAATTTGGAGCTAGGATTTCGAAAATATAAAATGGAGTATCACTGTCCAAGAAGCAGCATAAATAATCCTAATTCCAATTTCTATCAGTAGAAACAACCTCATTCAAGGTGATAGAAGCATCAATAAAGGACGAGAACCAAAAAAAATTTAAGAAGATGACCCATATCTGCTATCCAACTATCAGTTCAAAATTTCAAAAGATTCTCATCACCAACAGACTAGAGTAAAACTTGGTGTAGCAAAGGCCAAACCTTTAAAAGGGATCTTCAGACAAAAAAAACATTTACTACAATAAATGTCGTCTGAAATTACCTCAGTAATCTTGTATTTTTCTTAGAGGACTCTAACCCATAAAACTTCCTTATTAGTAAGGAGATTAAAACCCAACTTAAGCATAAAAGAATTGTTTTGTTCTTTAAGGCATCATAACCCAAAGCCCCCATTAGACAAGGGTTGGAAACAATCTCCCTAACTAACCAAAGACATCTTCTTTCTAGAATCTATCTTCCCCCATATAAACTTATAGCAATTTTCTCAATTTATGCACAAATACCATAAGGGATCTTCATAGTTTGCATAAAATAATTGGGTATCGATAACATAACAGCCCGAACTAAAGTGACCCGCCCAGCCATTGAAAGCACATTAGCATTCCAACTATGCAACTTCCACCTAACTTTGTCGACGATAAAATTAAAGGTATTCTTTGTGACTCGCTTGTGAAACAAAGGCAATCCTAGATAGGTTTCCAAATTATTTGAATGGTGAAAACCAATAATTCTACAAATGGCAATAGCATTGATAACATCCATATTTTTTTAGAAAAAACATCGTAGTTTTCAATCCATTAACTCTATGTCCCAAAGCCGCTCCAAAAGAATTAAGAGCATCTTTAATTCTATGCGCTTATCTTTAGCAAACAAGAAGAGGTCATCTGGAAAGAAAATATGTAAAATGGGTGGCCCATCCTTCCCCAAAAGAATTGGTTTCCAATTCTTATCCTCAACATTTTTATGAATTAACTGACCTAATCTCTCCATACAAAGAACAAAGATGTCAGGAGACAATGGGCAGCCTTGCCTAATGCCCCTATTAAGAATAAACTCATTAGAAAGCCTTCCATTCCACACAATCTGCATGGAGACCGACATGATACATTCTATGAGAACATTAACCAAGGTTAAAGGAAAACCAACATCCAATAAAGTGTCCTCAATAAAGTCCCAATGGAGTCTATCATATGTTTTCTCTAAATCCACTTTGATGGTTATCCATGACTTCTTCCCTTTTTTGGTACGCATTGAGTGCAAAATCTCTTAAGCAATTACAATGTTATTCATCACCCACCATCTTCCTTGGTGTTTATCTTGAACAAGGATAGCTTGCCAGCTCCACCTGTTGGCTAATTTCGGATTCGCCTAACATTAGTAGAGTTGATTTTATGTTTGGTCTTTCAACTTTGTTAGGCTCTTATTTTTCTTTGTTTATTTAATCGATACATGGATGTATTTTTTTGGGAAAAAAAACTTTTACTTCAATTTTGAATATAATTATTTTACAATAAAAATATTGAAAAAGAAAAAATTTGTATTAATTATTGCATATTTGATAAATGCTAATTTTTTGTATATAAAAAAAATAAATGCTAATTTTTAATAAATTTTTAAGTTATGGTAAAATCACATAAATTTCATCATTATGTTGAACAATTATAGTATTTATGATAAGATTAAAAAAAAAAACAAATTGTCTAAGAATTAATTCCCATTAATATGATAATGGCCTAATGCACAAATTACGGGAACTTTGTCTAAGCAGTAAACATATTGTCCTAACGCATACGTTTATTATTATTATTGCTAAATTAACATTATAGAATAAATAGCCAATATAGTTTTTGGAATAAAAAAGGATCAGTATGAATTCAATTACACTACTAACCACATATAAAGTTTGAATTTGTATTTAAAAAAAAAAGCCCAAAATAGAAATCTAATACAATTATGAATCGGCTCAAACCCAACAAAAAAAAACAGAGCTTGCCCTAGAAAGCAAACATAGTCACGACTCCTGAGAAACCAATTTGTAAAATCAACCCCATTCATTATCTCCAGAAAACCTTTCACCTGCCCTCCATTTTCTCCTCTCCAAAACTCTTCAACTCTCCCAGATTGCATGTCCATCACAGCGCACATCAAACAGACACTTCATAATTATAAACATTATCTTTTTATAATTTTCATAATATTTTATAAAAAAGTTTATTTTATTCACTAACCTAACCTACATAAATTATTTATTTTTTTAATAGTGAAATTAAAATGTAATTTAAGACATAGTATAAGGGATTTTTTCATACTTTTATTTTTTTCTTCCTCAATTTGTCACATGTACCAAAAGAAAATTAGCCCCTAAAAAGCTAAATAAAAGAAAACTATTATTTGGTACATTTCAATTAAAGCTAAAAATTCTATAAGTCAAGTCAGAATAACGACTAATATTCCTTAAAATTTTTAAATTTAAAAATATTATTTAATAACATTAAAAATATATAAATGGGACACGTATCATCATTCGAAAACTAGTCCTGGTTATGAAATTTTTATTTCAATTGGCCTTAAAAAAATCATTTGTTTTTAAAAAATTCTTTCTATAAATTCTCTTATTAAGTTGTGTCCATATTTTCATTTATTAGAGTTTTATGTAACTTTGTTAGCCAATTAGTTAACATTTAAGCATTCATAGAACCAATTCATTCAATAACGTTTTAAATGTATATTAGTAGTATCTAACCTACGTAACATCTTCAAGCTTAGTGCTGGATATTTGATCTACTTTTAATTTTTTAAATTTGTTTAAAGAGAATTATACTTTTACCCTATTCACCCTTAGTTTATTGTAACAATCATTTAGCGCCCAATCACAGATTATCTTTTGATTTAAAGATTTGGAGGAGTAGAATTATACTTTTATAAAAATTTTTTTGATAACCTTCATTTTCATTTTACGATTCATGTTTGAGGTTTATAATTGTCCCTTCTAATAATGTTGTCTCCTAAGTTTGAATTTGCGTTCTCCTTAAAAGTGCAATGCCTTACCACTGCACCCAACATTTATTAATTATTATATTTTTATAATAATCATGTGTTGAATTTACGTATTAAATTTAAATATATATATTTTTAAAATAGGTCAAATATAATAGAAGGTTTGAGTACTATACATACTTTGTAGATTTAGATTGTAACCTCCCCAACTCGTCCTAGACGTTAGGCCTGAATTCAAGAGATTAATCGGCCATCGAGATGGCATAGTATGATCGGGGTTTATAAAACAATCAATTTAAAATACTGCTAATGATAAAACTACATTCATGGATGAATCATTCGTTTGTGTAGATAAAAGCTGCTAATACGTTGTGGATAAACCATTGGTCGAGTAGATGTTTGTTGACTAAAATACTGGTCGATGAACCATCCATTTGTGCAGATAAAAGTTGCTAATATGTTGTGGATAAACCACTGGTCTAGCAGATGACTGCCAACTAAAATACGTTGTGGACAAACCATTAGTCGAGCAAATGGCTGCCGATTAGAATACATTATGGATAAACCACTAGTCGAGCAAATGACTACCGACTAGAATACATTGTAGATAAACCACAGGTTGAGCAAATGAACTGTCAACTACTTATTCCGTTCAAATGTCCCACCCCATGCAATGCAACATGACATGCTATAACAATTAAGTACGGTAGATTAACATGCTTATATAAAGTATATACAACAACAATTATTATGCTTATAACGGATCATATCAATAGCAACAAACTTGCTTTTCATATGTTCGATTTTACAGTAACAATGACATGTATCTCATGCAATCAGTATCATTGAGATTTTGGATAATAGTATTAATTCATCGGAAATACAATGATAATAGATATGTAACAATCACATAACATGCATTCACAATAATGATTCCATCAATTATATCATGGATTCTAGCATTATTCATATTTTCAAGGGCTTAATTGAATAAAATAAAACACTAAAATAATTTAGGAACTAATCAGGGACTAAACTGAACAAAACATAAAATTATGAGCCAAAATTATAAAAATTGAGAAATAGGGGACATACGGCTACGTGATCAAGTAGCGTGGAAAGTCGTGGGCTGTGTGGAGGGGTTACATGATTGTGTAACTAGGCTATGTAACAGACTAAGGCTGTGTGGCATTCGTAAAATCAACCTACAAGGGAGACACAACTATGTGGTAGGCCGTGTGGATAAGTTTTGATCGTGTGGCTTATGAACTACATTAGGGTTTTAGAGAGACATGGCTATGTGAGGGGGTTGTATGGTCTACACGCCCGTGGGGCAGACCGTATGGCCCTATCCTAGGCACTGTTATGTACCGATTCACTTGTAAAGAATACACATCTTTTGTTGAAAGCTCGAACGACATCCCTTGCAATTAAATCTCGTTCGATTCATTTAAGGCGAGTCCTTTAAACGATATTTACACAAGAAATTAATGGTTTATTTCAAGATTAATCAAGATTTATGGAAGTTTTCGACAAAAAATTGAGAAAGATCATTTAATCGATCGTAGGATTGTCGTTAGATAGAAATTCTATAAGGGTTGAGTTTTACTTATCGATTCTTGGCAAAGTTTAAGGGTATTTTGAACGATTATGAATTCGGTAAACAAATGTTTCTAATGGAAATCAATTTCGATTTGGGAAAACAAAAGTAATTCTCAGCAGTAGAATGAAAATTTAATGAAAAGAAAAGGGAAGAAAAGAAAAGCATATTTAAATAGAAAGATGGAGAGCTAATTCTATTAGGATTTAAAAAGGGGCAAATTAAAATTCTAATTAGGAAAAGAAGATAAAAAGATGGTAGAATTTTAATTCTATTGGAATTTTGAGAAAGGGTAAGATATGAATTCTAATTAGGATCTTAGGGTTTGTAAACCCTAGGGGTGTCACTTGCAATTTCCCAAAATTTTTGTCAAATATGAAATTAAAATGAAAGGGTGAAAGGAGCCAACAATTCAAATCCTAGTATCAAGAAGTACTAACGCCTTACCGTTAAACATGTTGCTCATTAACTAATTTGAATGTGGGAATAAGCAAGTAAAAATTTGATAAGTTATAATTATAAATTGGATATAGATAGTAATAACGTTGATAGAAAATTGGAATACTTAGATTTAAATATCCCATACGTTAAGAAACCATATTGGATTAATAAGAATAACCATAAACATCAACAATTAGTCTGTAATCATAGGCATAAAGATCACCCTAGAAAAAGATCACCCTATAAATTATCAGCTTAATACAGTAGTAGACCTTATAATTAATTTTTTCAGAAAATTATTGGAAAGGTAATAAAGAATTAAAAGCCTTAATCCAAGATAAACTAGAAAGTTCTAATAAGAATAGTTCAAAAGATAATCTAGATATTTATTTACAACACTTGCATATAATTAGAAGTAATCAAGAAAGGATAAAAAAATTAGTAAAAGAAAAAGATAATAATACAGAATTATTAAAAGAAATAAGAGAAACTAAAGAATTAATAGAAATATTAAGATAATATCATGGATGCCTAACAACAGCAATAGACTTGCTTAGGGAAAGAGTAGAAAAAAGGCAGATAAGTTTCCTTCTAAAAAAGATATAAGAGAATTATTACAGCTTCCAAAAGAAGTTGAAGAACATACTACAGAATTAATTAGAAATTTTTAGAAAGAAAATAAGATAGAATTTGATAAGGTTAAGGAACAAATCCAGGAACTACACGATTCGTTCTTAGGAGTTGGATTTCCATAACACCATTTAGTAGTAACAAAGAAATAGAATTTTATAACGATATTACTAAAAAAACTAAAGAATACGTGTCAAAAAAAGGATACTCAGGTTTTATAAGAGATAATAATTTTGTTGGTAAGTAGGATAAAATCCAGATAACCCAATTAAATACCCTAATACTACTAGGAGTAAAATGATTTACCACTCTTAGTGATAAGATAGACGAATTAGCTTATAGGATACAAAGTCTAGAACTAGAAACTAAAGCTAAATTAGAAATAATAGAAAAAATAATAGAAGGTATAAGAAATAATATTGATAGACAGGCTATAATAGGGGGATCAATAACCTCTACTATAAATAGAGAAGAGTTTAACACTAAGTTGGAGACTATTTATAATGAAATAATAGCGGTTAAGAATAAGCCACCCTCAACTAAAGTCTCAGAAATAAAATCGGATGTACAATTGATAATTATAGACTTAATAGCAAATGATAAGCTTATAAAAAAAAGAGCATAATCATGCTAGAAATGTCATAAGAGATATTAGAAGTTTTATAACAGATTAGATATATCAAATAGGAAATAATATAAAAGATATAGCTGTAACAATTATAAGATCAACAGAAAATAGAATTTACCCTAAAAAAGGATTAACAATAGATCCAGACTATAGAATAATAGAAGATAAAGATATTTAAGCCATTTAGTGGTTCAAGCGTCACTCTTAGAGGATCTAGCTCTAATGGTAATAACCAGAATAACGAAAATAAAAGCATCTTTAATAAAATCTTTAATATAAAGACAGATATTGATAAAATAGAAATAACTGAAACTATAAATATTGATAAAGATATTGAAAACTTTAAGCAACACAATCATAAGTTGTCTAAACCAGAAATTTTGTATAAACACTCTAGGTTTATAACAAGAACAAGATTAATAAAGAAAATTGAAGAAAAGCTTATAGAATGTGGTGATAATGATAACAAAGTGTTACCCTTAATAAATAAGCAAAATGCAAAAGAATTAAAAAAATACGGGTAATACATATACTCATATTGGACTAATAGTCGTTGGAGTCAAATGAATGACTAGAACCCAACTAGGTTGTAAAACCCTATTAGTTATATACAATGATAGTATACCTATACACCAAAAGAAGATAATTGCAACAATAGAAGTAGACATGAATAAAAATCGTGGACTAATTTATTGTGCACCAGACTTTTTCCTAATGTCCAAAGACTTATACCAAATAAAACTTTGAATAATGACTAAAGGTTATGGGAATATAAAACTAGAAAATTTAGTAATAACATTAGGAATGCTTGGAAAAGCTACTCAAAACACAGAAATAAGTTATAAATGTGAGATTTCGGATGTGATTTAAGCAATTGCATCTAAATTTGTTAACTTTATAAAAGCTCCAAAGTTTAGTCCTAAGCAATTAGCTGGACTATCCTGGAAATTAAAAGATAGTTTTTAGACTCATAATCAAACACTGGTTCCCCAGGTAGGGAGAATCTCATGTGATAATTTTGGAAATCTCTCGGTGAGATTTAATAATTATATTAATAGAAACTTTAATAAATCTTGGACACAGTCAAACATAAGTCAAGATGAAGAAGAAAAAGAGTTAACGAATATAGAAGATAAGTATAAAGATTATAAATCAGAATTTAAAGATCTAGAAGAATTTAAAAGAATGACGGAATATTTTATAACATTAAAAGAAAAACAAAGGATTGAATATATAAAAAGAGGAATCTTTAATAAAAGACCTCATAAGAAAATAGAATTGTTTAAAATAATTCATGAAGAGCTTATAGAAGAAGGATTAAAGAAATCAATTGTTTTTCAAGATAATGATATAGAAGAGTCATTTGATAAATTCTTTAATAATTTACCAAAAGACTTAATGGATCAAACGTTTGCTCGACCTCCTAGAGAAATAGTTCAGGTCAGACTAGTAATCTAGTACCAATACTGGTAGATACACCCAATAGAAATCCTCATAATACACCATTAAACCCTCTTAGACCAGGACCTGTAGTAATACCATACCAATACGGATCAATACCTCCTAGGCAATACTCAGACTATAGAGAGTCTAAATACCCGTTAAGAACAAATGTGTTAGAATTCCATTAGAAGTATACGTAGAAGATAACTTGTTATACTTAACTAAGTATAGTTCCTAGGTTTGGCCAGAAGTTATACATTAGTGGAAGACTATAACTATTAAAAATTATTTAGAAAAGAATTTTAAGCATACTACAGAAAAAATGGTAAAATACTTAGAAACGACCTTAGGAAATACAACTAAGAGAGCTTGGGATAATTTTAAAGCCTATTATGAGAATGAATATAAAGAATTATTGTCTTAGGTATTAACCCAAAAAACTTTATAAATATTGTTAGTATTTTATTAACAAGAAGTAATCCTAATATGGGATCTAGATACCAGCAGTCAGGCACCGTTAGAAAATTAGAACAATCAACTCTTAAGGATTGGACTCATGTGATTCTATTCTTTAATGATTATATACACTATGCGTCGATAAGTCAAAATATTCATAACGAAGAATTTCAGCATAAGTTAATAAATAAACAACCAGGAGCACTAGGTAGATAAATAGAATAAGAGTATAAAATATGGAAAACTCTTAATAAAGAACATTATACTTATAACGTAATAACATTAAGTTATTTTATAATGCAACATTTGAGTTATAAGTGCGATCAGATGGTACTACAACAACAAATAAAAGGAGGATCACATTCCTTCTATAAAAATATATATACAGCTCAACAATATGGGTCAGGTTCTTGTAATTGTAAACCCAAGAAAAAAACCATATAAGAAGCCTGATAAGACTTATAATAGACCAAAATACATAGTCCAAGAACTAGGAGAAAAACAAAAAAAAAGTATGGGCTAGGAAGTCTTCAGCCCAAAAGCCTTTCTTAAACCCAAGAAAACATGTTAGAAAATACGATTAGAATAGGACGTATAAGAATACTATATTGTGTTTTATATGTGGTCAAGTAGGTCACATAGCTACACATTGTCCTAGAAAGCATAACTCTCATAATAGAGAAGCTAAGCTCACCAATAACATGAATATAGATTTTATCCATATAACTGATAACATGAGCAATACAGAAATGATATACTCCATGGTTTCGAAAGTAGATTATAAAGCCTTAGACATAGAAGCCTTAGAAGAAGAAGAATAAGAATAAGAAGAAGAAGAAGAAGAAGAAGAAGAAGATAGAAATGTTAATAATTTTATAGACATGATTCAAAACTTCCAAGGTTTTGACATAGATCATATGATGAGAGACATACCCGAGACTACCTGTCAACATGACTGGGAACATAACACGAGATCTGATAGTAGACAATGTTTTATTTGTCAATGGTTTCCTTCTATAGACCGTCGTGCTAAGTGTAAGAAATGTAGGTTAGAAGTATGTAGAAGATGCCTTACAGAAAGACTTGGCTTCGAATGGGTAGAACCAACCTTAGAATAGAAGTTAGATAAATTAGAATTAAAATACTTAAAATAAAGAGTTATGCTCTAAAAACCAAATTAGCCATAATAGAGTAGAGACATCTAGAAGATATAGAAAAATAGGATAAAGAATATAGAGAATATATAGATAAAATGAGAGCTACAGTAATAAGGTTAGATAAGGACAAAGGCCTTTTAGAAGATCCAGATGATAATGATGACCTAGAACTAGCAGAAATACCCATAAGAAATGAGAAAACTATAGAAATGGCCGAAAAAGCCAATGGCCCAATATGTAGGTTACCCTCAGTCATAAATGAATACCTTATAAAAGTAACAATAAAGATTAATGATAAGTTTATAACAGGTAAAGGCCTCATAGATATAGGCTGTACAACTAGTAAGATAAATGAGAAATACGTTCCAGATAGGCTTAAGAAGAAGTATAAAAACCCAAGAAAATCGACTCTTCTTGACGGGTCCACAAGTCAAGTCTATCATTATATAGGAAAATCTCATTTGGCAATAGTTGACCAATGTGGGAATAAGCAAATAAAAGAATTGAATACTATAAGTCTTAGAGACCTTAGCATGCACGATTATGTAACGGTCCTAGGATTAGACTTTATACTTAATAATAATTCAATGATGATTTTGACTAAAGATATGGTTATCTTTGCTCAGAATCAGACACTGACATATAGCATAGACAGAACATTAATAAATCAGAATGCGACAGAGAAGCGTGGTGGACCATGCTACTGTCAAGAAATTTATAAAGAATCTTCACATAACGAAATATTTGAAGTAACAGAAGAACTAGAATTATGCTATATAGATGAAATACTAGAAGATTTTAAGAATAATAAAAATTTCTTTGTAAAAGGAAAAGATTTAGAACCTATAATAGATGAAGAATTAGAGCACATGCAGAGTAAATTACATTAGAAAAGATAAAAATAATAGGAGAACACATTGGGACAAAAATAAACCAAAATATAAATTAGAAATCATTAATGATACAAAAGATATCAGAATGAAAGCGATTCCATATTCCAACCAAGAGCTTGAATGTTATAAAGAATAGATAGGCGAGTTAGAAAAACTATGCCTAATTAGAAGATTAGAATAAAGACATAGAAGTGCGAGCTTCTTTGTCAATAATCATAATGAACAGATTAGAAATAAGGCAAGACTTGTTATAAATTATAAAATGCTTAATGATAATACTTATGATAATGCCTATAATATCCCTGGCAAGGACCAGCTAATAAATAAGATTCAAGAAGCAAGATGGTTTAGTAAGTTCGATAGCAAATCAGGCTATCATCAAATTAGAATGCATAAAGAATCTATAGAATGGACTGCCTTTATATGTCCAAACCTTATTGGACATTGGGAATGGCTCGTAATGCCATTTGGGCTCAAGAATGCCCTAGCCGTTTATTAGAAGAGAATGGATAATATATTTTAAGACTGTAGTGATTTCACTATAGTTTATATAGACGAAATCTTAGTTTTTAGCAAAACAATCGAAAACCATAAGAGGCACCTAAAAATAGTATTTAGAATATTTTAGGAAGAAAGAGTAATTATAAGTAAGAAGAAAATGGAATTAGGCAAAGAATATATAAAGTTTCTAGGAATAATAATAAGAAAGGGCCATATAGAATTACCGCATCATATAGCCTTAAAGATCCTAGATATGCCTAATAAGCTAGAAGATCTTAAATAGATTCAAGAATTCTTGGACCTATGAGTTTGGACATGTTCTTTATAAATGGTCTTGCATAGTTCAACAGGCCCAAGAATTCTTGAATCTATTTAAGATCTTCTAGCTTATTAGGCATATCTAGGATCTTTAAGGCTATATGATGCGGTAATTCTATATGGCCCTTTCTTATTATTATTCCTAGAAACTTTATATATTCTTTGCCTAATTCCATTTTCTTCTTACTTATAATTACTCTTTCTTCCTAAAATATTCTAAATACTATTTTTAGGTGCCTCTTATGGTTTTCGATTGTTTTGCTAAAAACTAAGATTTCGTCTATATAAACTATAGTGAAATCACTACAGTCTTAAAATATATTATCCATTCTCTTCTAATAAACGGCTAGGGCATTCTTGAGCCCAAATGGCATTACGAGCCATTCCCAATGTCCAATAAGGTTTGGACATATAAAGGCAGTCCATTCTATAGATTCTTTATGCATTCTAATTTGATGATAGCCTGATTTGCTATCGAACTTACTAAACCATCTTGCTTCTTGAATCTTATTTATTAGCTGGTCCTTGCCAGGGATATTATAGGCATTATCATAAGTATTATCATTAAGCATTTTATAATTTATAACAAGTCTTGCCTTATTTCTAATCTGTTCATTATGATTATTGACAAAGAAGCTCGCACTTCTATGTCTTTATTCTAATCTTCTAATTAGGCATAGTTTTTCTAACTCGCCTATCTATTCTTTATAACATTCAAGCTCTTGGTTGGAATATGGAATCGCTTTCATTCTGATATCTTTTGTATCATTAATGATTTCTAATTTATATTTTGGTTTATTTTTGTCCCAATGTTTTAATGGGTGTTCTCCTATTATTTTTATCTTTTCTAATTTAATTTACTCTGCATGTGCTCTAATTCTTCATCTATTATAGGTTCTAAATCTTTTCCTTTTACAAAGAAATTTTTATTATTCTTAAAATCTTCTAGTATTTCATCTAGATAGCATAATTCTAGTTCTTCTGTTATTTCAAATATTTCGTTATGCGAAAATTCTTTGAGTTTCTTGGTAGTGGCATGGTCCACTACGCTTCTTTCTCGCACTCTGATTTATTAATATTCTGTCTATGCTACATGTCGGTATTTGATTCTGAGTAAAAATAACCATATCTTTAGTTAAAATCATCATTGAATTATTATTAAGTATCAAGTCTAATCCTAGGATCGTTATATAATCGTGCATGCTAAGGTCTCTAAGACTTATATTATTCTATTCTCTTATTTTCTTATTCGCACATTGGTCAACTATCACTCAAATCCTAGTTTCAACTCATTCTTGCTTAATTTTTACACTTAAAATTTTTTACATATTTTAATGTTTGGGAGGGAAGGCTGGAACTTGGAATTTTTAAAAAGAGCTTTAGTGCTTTAACCATTGGGTTATTGTCTATTTCTTGTTAAGTTTTTCCTCAATAGTATATATTTTAATGTGACTTTTATTCTAGGTTGCTGAAAATCAAAGGAAAAGAAATAAGAGAAGAATGACTCAAACCTTGGCTTCCATGGAGGAGACACTAACACCTAACCACTCAATATATGTCTTATTTCTTGCTTATTTTAGTCACTTAATTGTATATATTAATTTCGTACTCAACTTATATTTTCATTATTAGCTTATACATTTACTCAATTTTTTTTCTTATTAACTTATTTAACTTTATAATTTTTAACGCATTCTGTTTTAGTTTATATATATAATAATTAATACTTATTGTAATGCCCCAAAATTCGGCCTGGAAGTTAAGACCAAATCCTAAAGATTACATTGATCACTAAAGTGATCGGAAACAAAAATATTAATTTAAACCAAGAAAAACATTTTTGTTCGTTATGTTTGAAACAATGTTAAAGCGGCGTCAAATAATCAGAAATAAAAATCATAATTTCTAAAGTTCAGTCCACAGTTTATATAATCGTCTTACAAACCGACTTAAAGTCTACCGTATAAAACTGATAAGATTTTACTTAAACCATTCAAACCGTGTCTGTCTGAGTCCTCCAGGATACCGAGTCCAACTCCAAAACACGAAAATCACCTGAAAGGAAAAATACTACAGAGATGAACTACACAAGCTTAGTGTGAGTCTGAAACATGACTAGACGACAACAAACGAAGTGACAAAATAAATACTTCAGACAAGCATGTGTATCAGAATATCACTTACGGAAATCTCAATTAGTATGTCAAATACATTTTTGAACCACAGGAATGGTTTTCCAGTCATACGAAATATTCATATCAAATTACAGAACAATAATTATAATACCCATAACCAGAGGCTCAAACAAACAGACAAAATGTTCTGACAAGAAGACGTATATTCAGATTCAAACAGATGCACAAATCAAAATCCCATCCCGCCAACCAAACACCACTTTATCCATCCAGTACACCACATAAGGGCTATGGTAGGCCCGTCTACCCTGCACACCGCATAGAACCATAATAGGTTCATCCATCCAACATACCACAATGTGGAACTATGCCACTTGAGTAACTGTATCCAGCTGAGCTGGTATACGTATAGAATAGTGCGACAAACCACTGTACAAAAGTATTGCAGTTAAAACTGCTAAGTTTGTCTTCCTTCTCTTCATAACTGGATCCAAAAATTTTCATGCTATGCAACAATGCATGTATTATGCAGACAATATACAGAAACGAACATTAATAGTTCCAGTTGAATAGATTCAGATGTGAATACACTTGTATTCTAATGTTCAGTCATGACAACAATAATAAACTCGTACAATTCATCACATAAACAGACAATAAAATTAAAGCCCATAAACAAATATACATACACGAACCAACCTAAATAAGATATCAAACACAGTTATCGAGGCTTAAACGAGGGTCGGATTACACAGAAACATAAAATAGATAATTTATTACTCAAAACAAAAATTTTAAAAAATTGGGGCACATAGCCATATAACCCGACCTTGTAGATGTGCCCAGGATGTGTGGGTGTCTACACACCAATGTAGAGGTCACACACGCCCGTGTGGAAGGGGCACACGCCCGTGTGACTAGCCCGTGTAACTTACTATCCAAAAATGCCAAAAGTAAAGAGTAGAGACGACACAGTCGTGTGGAGACCTCACACGCCCATGTGGGTACACATGCTCATGTGGCCAGCAGTGTGGCACCAAAATTCACCTCAAAACCTTAATTCTCAATTTCACACAGCCATGTGAGCTACCCATGTAGGGCACACGTCTGTGTGGCCACCCGTGTGATCACGAAACCACACTAAAACAGTCTGTAACTCGCGATTTTGATATCAAGACGCTTCCCAACACTTGGTAACCTGAAATCATGCCAAAACATATAGAATCCCATGTAATTCAGTAACAATATGGTGCTTAAAACAATCAATTTCATAATCATACAAGACGTTATCAAATTTCACCGAAATTCTAAACCGAAGTTAAACTATTTCAGAACACACACCTTAGAGCACGATATCAAGTAACGCCTCTAATAAAAACAAAACGCACAAGAGCAACTTCTTTTGCCAGTTACGTAAAAGAGAAGAAGTAAATGAAGAAGAAAAAAAAAGGACAGAAAGATGAACGAATGAGAAGCTAAAGAAAAAAAAAGAAAATGATGAACGCGAAAACTTTCTTTCTATTTTTACAATAACTTCCCTTTTAAAACAAAATAAAAATAACATAAAAATAATCAAATATTAAAAACATTTATAGGGATTCAAACACGAGACCCAGAGACATATTAAGACACAACTAACCACCTGACCAGCAGGTCCATTTTGACATTAAAACATGAAATTGAATCCAAAAAATTCAACCTACTCACTGACCTTAACTACAGACCTCAAAACTTCTAACCCCAAATTTTGAGATGTTACAATTCATTTCTCCTTTAAAGAAATTTCGTCCTCAAAATTTCCAACTAACAGAACAAGCGTTTAAACACAAAACTCACCACTACGCTCCCACTGTGCACTCTAACTCTAAAACACTACCATATCATGCTAAACATTGCTATTTCACATACATAACTAGAATACTTAACCATTGAACCAAATCAATTCACTTTTCTATTACACACACAAACACAATGCCATATTTAGATAGTCAAATCATTCACAACAATAACACACAAAGTGAACAATATTACACATCCATCCCTGACTCAAAATTGTCGAGGATAGTCCCTAATCCGATCCCCTATAGACTTGCATCTGAGACACGCTCCCAACTTTTTCCAACAATTGCCCGGATGACGCTTATTACAATACCCACAAAGTGGAGCATTCGCACCACTACTGGAACCTCCCACATTACTCTTACTGACATTTCGCTGAGACCTGACACGCTTTGTAGATTGAGGTTCCAACCTCGAAGGACTATGATCTCTTTTCTTCTTGCAATCTGCACACCTACTTTGAACCATTTCTCTAGTTCTCTCTAGACTAGCCTCGAAGACTATCTCTAACACTTCTTTCACAACTCAAGTAAATGCTTCAATGCCAACCTCCGGGTCATCGCTACCCGAAGCTGGCAGAACCGCGTAACTTTTGACTCCTGAACAGACACACGTTTTAAAGAAGCCAACAACTCCTCGAGAGTCTCACCAGACTGACCCTCACGATCTTGCTTATCACTAGAATCCATACCGAACTTCAAACAACCTCAAGAATCTACAATACCAAAACTGAACACAAAGATAATTGTCTAGGCATTACTATTCTTATATTACAGAACAAATTAGACAAGTTCAAAGTTTAGCACGGACCAGCATTGGAGTCTCAAATATTTTATTTCCTCAAAAACTATTTCGAAACACTGTGGTACAATTTTTTAAATTTTTTTATACAAACACGTGCACACACGATCACGTAAAAACACAGGCTGAGTTTTTTGCAAACTTGGCTCTGATACCACTAAATGTAACGCCTCAAAACCCAGCTTAAAAGTTAAGACCGAATCCTGAAGGTTACACTGATCACCGTAGTGATCAAAAACAAAAACTTTAATTTAAACCAAGAAAAACCTTTTTGTTCGTTATGTTTGAAACAATGTTAAATCGGCGTCAAACATTCGAAAATAAAAATCACAGTTTCTAAAGTTCAATCCACAGTTTGTATAGTCATCTTACAAACCGACTTAAAGTGTATCGTATAAAACTTATAAGATTTTACTTACCGTGTCTGTCTGAGACCTTCAGGATACCGAGTCCAGCTCCAAAAAACTAAAAGTACTTGAAAGGAAAGACACTACAGAGATGAGCTATACGAGCTCAATGTGAGTCCGAAACATAACCAGACGACAACAAATGAAGTGACACAATAAATACTTCAGACAAGCATTTGCATAAGAATATCACTTATGGAAATCTCAATCAGTATGTCAAATACATTATCGAACCACAAGAATGGTTTTCCAGTCATACGAAATATTCAGATCATATTACAGGACAATAATTATATTACCAATAACCAAAGCTTCAAACAAACAGACAAAATGTTCTAACAAGCAAATGTATATTCAGATTCAAACAAATACACAAATCAAATTCCATACTGCCAACCAAACACCACTTAGTCTATCCAGCACACCACATAAGGGTTATGGTAGGCTCGTCCACCCTGTACACCGCATAGAACCATAATAGGTTCATCTATCCAACACACCACAACGTGGAACTATGCCACTTGAGTAACTGTATACAATTGAGCTAGTATACATATAGAATAGCGCGATAAACCGCTGTACAAAAGTATCGTAGTTAAAACTGATAAGTCTGTCTTTCTTCTCTTCATAACCAAATCCCAAAATTTCTATGCTATGCAACAATTCACGTATTATACGGACAATATACAAAAACAAACATTAACAGTTCCAGTTGAACAGATTCAGATTTGAATACACTTGTATTCTAAAGTTCAGTCATGACAATAATAATAAACTCACATAATTCATCACATAAACGGGCAATAAGATTAAAGCCCATAAATGCGTATACATACACAAGCCAACCTAAATCGGGTCTCAAGTACACTTACCGAGGCTTGAACAAGGGTTGGATTACACAGAAACATAAAACAGAAAATTTATGACTCAAAATAAAAATTCTGCAAAATGGGGGCACATGGTCGTGTGCTCCGACCTTGTGGATGTGCCCAGGCCGTGTGGATGTCTACACGCCCATGTGGAGGTCACACACGCCCGTATGGAGGGGGCACACGCTTGTGTGAGTAGCCTATGTAACTTACTATCCAAAAATGCCAAAAATAAAGAGTAGAGATGACACGGCCGTGTGGAGACCTCACACGCCCGTGTGGATACACATGCCTGTGTGGCCAGGCCGCGTGGCACCAAACTTCACCCAAAAACCCTAATTCCCAATTTCACACGGCCGTGTGAGCCACCCATGTGGGGCACACGCTCGTGAGGCCACCTGTGTGGTCACAAAACCACACTGAAACAGCTTGTAACTCGCGATTTTGATATCAAGACGCTTCCCAATACTTGGTAACCTGAAATCATGCCAAAACATATAGAATCCCATGCAATTCAGTAACAATATGGTACCTAAAACAATCAATTTCATAAACACATAAGACGTTATCAAATTTCACCAAAATTCTAAACCGAAGTTAAACAGTTTTAGAACACACCCCTTAGAACACGATATCAAACAACGCCTCTGATAAAAACGAAACGCACAAGAGCAACTTCCTTTGCCGGTTGCCTAAAATAGAAGAAGTAAATAAAGAAGAAAAAAAAAGAAAAAGAATAGAAAAATTAATGAAGGAGAAGTTAAAGAAAAAAATAAAAGAAAATGATGAACGTGAAATCTTTTTTTCTATTTTTACAATAACTTCCCTTTTAAAACAAAATAAAAATAATATAAAACAATTAAATATTAAAAAAATTCATAAGGATTCGAACACGAGACCCAAAGACACACTAACACACAACTAACCACCTAACCAACAAGCCTATTCTAACTTTAAAACGCGAAATTAAATCCAAAAGGTTCAACCTACTCACTGACCTTAACCACAAACCTTAAAACTTCTAACCCCAGATTCCGAGATGTTACACTCATAATCAAGTCTCATTATTAATATTTTAATTTTTTTTACCCTTTTTCCAATTAGGTCCTAACTTAATTAAAACACACTATTTTCAAATTAAACCTCGTAATCAAGTTTTATTTTTAGATTGATTAATATAATAATACATGTTTATATTATTTTAATACTTTAATTAATTATTTATATCCCTAATTTTGGTATTCGTTTCAAACATTCGATTTATAAACGCACAAAGATAGCTTTATAAATCGGGGTGTGACCACTCTCAGTTTTCACGAACCTGATTCTTCTAACCTAATTTTTGGGGTGTGACATAGATATTATACTACAATTTTATTATTTTAGATTTTTAGTTTCGATATTTTTTGAAATGTGTTTTTTTAATTTTTAGACTATCTTTTTTTTCTCTTAATTCCAAGGGCAACATCAAGGAAGATATGGTCTTGATCTCCCTCCTTAAATGATGAAATTTTGGTTTAGTCCTCAAAAAATTATAAAATTGTAAATTAATTCAAAGATAAAATTACATTTTGCACATTAAAATTTATAGATCAATTTTTCCCTCGAAAAGTTATCTAGGTTAACTTCTAGTTAATTTAATCAAATATGACGTGCCTATACAACATTGGGAAAATTCTGTTGTACACTCAAAGCATACACCAAAATTTCTAACACATTTATTAGAAATTTTGATATTGGTATAAATTAAAAATCTTAATTTAAGTTGGAGTGTGCAATATAACTCTCCTACAACATTGATTTTTTTTTTTGTACAAATCATGCATTTTCTTCACACTCTTTTAAGACGACACACACACAAAAGAGAGTATAATACAAAAATGTCAAGATATATATGCCACATCTTTTATGTTAAAACAAATAAGCTATGCCAAGTTATTTGAGGGAATGGAAAAAACAAGTAAACATTGGGACTAAAAATACAAATTTTTAAAAGCAGAGGAATTAAAAATATCAAATTATAGTAAAAGGATTAAATTTACAAGAAATACATAGTAGAGGGACTTTCTACACACTTTGACCATATCCATATCTTCACCACCGTCTCATTCTGACCCCTCGAAAGAAAGTATATAATGAGAAAATTTCATTAATATCTTATAAATTAAATAATTAAAAATATATGATAAAAATAGAAAAAAAATGAAATTCCAAGAATAATGTGTGAGTTTATAATTTTTATAGGATTACAGAGTGGAGTAAGAAGACAATAATGAAATTTTAATTAGTATAAATAAACGCATGAGTACACAAAAGGTCAAGTTATTGCAGAAGTCCACAACATTAATTTTGCAATTAATTCAATTGCTAGACTTTTTTTAAAAAAATTTTGAAAGTTTTTCTTAAATAAGTTATAAGTATATAGAAGTAAAATTATAAATAATATACAAAATAATATACATCCAACAAATTTTAATTCTAAATAAATTATACAAATGGAAATTAAAATACATTTGAACAGATCCACCCGTAGTCAGGCATGTTCTTGATGTTTTTGTGGCCCTAGACAAAACAATAAAATAAAATTTTATGTTCTTTAAAAGTTGGAAAAAAAATTTTAGATCCTTTAAAAGTTGGTAAAAAAATTTTTTGAACCCCTTAAAATTTGAAAAACAATATTTTAGACCCTTTTAGTCTTTAGTTTTAGGTGGCCACACCTCCAAATGACTCTCAAGGTCGAGCCTACCCACAGTAAGGCTTGAACCATAATGAATATGGTGAGAAATGGAGAACTCACACAATTACATATGATAACACTTGAAAATAAGTTTTCAAAATTCTCCAAATCTTAACCTTACCTCTAATCTAATATAAAGATTTGCAAAATTTGAAAGTTTACTTATGTCACCCTAGTACTAAATTTGAATATAATTAATATAATATTAGAAAATGCTTTTATTATATTTATAATTAAATTAAAATAATTTTTTAATTATTAAATAACAATAAGAGGGAAGTCAAATGGAATTATTAAATGTATTGTTTAGGGTTTGACATCAATGAATAAATTTATGAGTAGTTCACTCCAAACAAATCTAGAAAGTATACATAATTGTTGATTATGTTATATTTATGAATATTCTCTTTTAAATTCTAAAATTTTGACACATGTAACCCTTTAAATTTATAAAGTTATTTTTAATATTTAGGTGGTGTTTGATGTGGATTTGAAATATTTGTTAATGGAGTTTGGGACCATTGAGATAATTAAAGAGGTTGAGATTAGTGGCAAAGCAAAGCTCTCACCCATTTAGCATTGAAAGGATGATAAATGATGGGTCCAAAGGCCCCCATAATTGAAGACTAGTTTAACACACTCCACCAAGGTGTCTCTCTTAATGTGCCAGAAAACTGAAAAATGTCCATGTTTATGCATGTTCATTTATTGAACTCACTAATGAGCTGGTTCTCAATTCCTTTGATTTCACTCTTGGTCCATTCCCCTATTATTCAAACTTGAGACCAATCAAAAATGAGTAGAAAATCAGTACGAATATATTCAAATATATACATATTATCCATATTTATTGGATATAAATATTCAACATGAATATTTTTAAAAGCGCATATCTTCTCTATAACAAATTTCATTAAATATCATAAATGAGAGAGAAAGCAACCTTCGGGAACAGCACCAACAGCAATTGGACTTTCAGTTCCAGCCTCAATCCTAACATATCATAAGAAAAATGAAAAACTGGTCATCCAAGCCTTTCTTAATTATGCATTTCTGTACTGGTGTTTTTTTTTACTGCATTTTCTATAGGTTTTTCAAAAGTGGGAAAATGAAACTTTTTTTTACTGCATTTTCTATAGGTTTTTTAAAAGTGGGAAAATGAAACTTTTGTTTATGCTGTTGGAAAATATGGACATTACATATATAATAAAAATAATTACATGTTATTATTTACTATCATGATAGGTTATCCAAATTAAAAGTGATCTAAGTTGGTTAGAATTTTATTGGGCTTTAATTATTAAATAAAGTATGGGTCAAATATGTGTAGATACTTTTCTAATCAAATTCTAATTAATGATGGGCTAATTAGAATTTGATTAGAACTAATATGCTAAGGTTATAAATATTAGGGTTATGGTCCTCAAATTATACATAAGATATATTTTCTAATATCCTATCATTAGGAAAGAGAGAGCAGATATCCTTTGAATTTCTTATGTGCTAATTTGGAAGATCAAATCCCCAAGATCCGGTAAAACTTTAAGAAATTCTTGGATTCAGGTACGCTTCCACATTTAGTTTTATTCTTAATTTATTCTTAATGATTTCACATGATAGATCTTAGTTTATTCAGTTTTATTTTAGATTTATTTTACAAATCTAACAAGTAGCATCTGAGCCTCGTCATATTGAATTATTAGGAATTGATTAAGTTTCTATTCTTTTTGGAATGAATTCATTCTCTATTATTTTTGGATTGATTCATTTTTCAGATCTTATGAATTTGGTATTTTAATAATATATGATGTTGAATCTTTGAGATTCTTGATAAATTTTTAGGTTTTGATTCTTTAAATAAAATTTTAAAGTTTTTAATAAAGTTTTAAGGTTTTAGTTTTTCGTGGAAAGATTTGCAGTTTTAATTGAGAATTAAAAAAACTATAGAAATTGATTCATATAAATATATGTTTCGTTTATATATATAAATATATAATATATGCATGCCTTGATTGGTTTAATGTATGTTGTTTTGGAAAATTATATAAATATATATGATTATCTTTTAATTTGATTGAAAGATAAAATTAAGGTAAATATTTTGAAACAAATAAATTCAGATTTTGGCTTTTAATTAAAGATGTCTGATATTTTAAATAAATTTGTTGAAACAAAATGCCGCCAAAGTGACATCTTTTGTGTAGATTAGTTTATTTGAAATATTAAGATGATTATATGTTTTTGTGATTCATGTGTTTATTAATTGACCCAAAGGTAAGTTAATATTTGGCAGAATTTTAACGACATCTGTGGTGATAAATGTGTGACAATTATAAGGTATTTTATGTGAGCAATAAGCTAGTCCAAAGATTAATTCATTGTTTGACATAATTTATTGTCAATATTTGATTGCTACAACAAGAGTACCGCTTACTGTTAATATTACTGTCCAAAGACTTGATATTAATATTGTGTTTGGTATCTTGAGATGAGATTAGCCATTATCCTGAATTTATTGTTCACTTACATATATTGATTTAAGCTTGTTTTTTATTCTATATTCAGCTAATTCATCTTCTGTTGCCACAATATCTGCTAATATAAATTCTATACCCACGCTTAATGGGACTAATTTTAAGGAATGGAAAAGACACTTACTTATAGTGCTTGGCTGTATGGACATAGACCTTGCACTAAGGGAAGAACAACTTTCACCTCTCACTGCGGAAAGCACCCCTGATGTTAAGAGGGATTTTGAGAGGTGGGATCGTTCAAATCGCATGAGTCTAATGACCATGAAACATAGCATTCCAGAAGCCTTTAGGGGTACAGAATCTGAAGAGATTACTCAGGCCAAGGGTTTCCTTGATGAAATTGAGAAACGTTTAGCTAAAAACGATAAGGTAAATATAACATCACTTATGACTTCTTTGATGTCTATGAAGTATAAGGGTCAAGCAAACGTAAGGGAGTACATTATGGAGATGTTCCATACTGCTTCAAGACTTAAGGTACTTAAGATCGAGCTTTCTGAGGAATTGCTTGTTCTTATGGTTTTGGTATCACTTCCTGCATAGTTTAATCAATTTAAAATTAGTTATAACTGTCAAAAGGATAAATGGACCCTAAATAAGCTCATTTCTCATTGTGTGCAAGAGGAAGAAATGTTGAAGCGTGATAAGTCTGTGCTCATTTGGCCAGTGCCTCTAAAGACAAGGGCAAGAAAAAAAAATTTCAGAATGAAGCTGATAAGGGTCTAGCACAAAAGAAACAACAACAAGCTACAGAAGTTGTTTCTTTTGTAACAAGTCTGGACACGTAAAGAAAGATTGTACCAAATATCATGCTTGGTGTACAAAGAAAGGTATAATTCTTAATTTTGTCTGTTCTGATATTAATTTAGCTTCAGTACCTAGAAACACTTAGTGGATAGATTCTGGTGCTACTACTCACATAAGTGTTTCTATGCAGGGTTGCTTGAGTTACCGAAAGCCAAGTGATGGTGAAAGACACATCTTTGTGGGCAAGGGAAAACCGGTAGAAGTGGAAGCGATTGGGCATTTTAGGTTGTTATTAGGAACTAGTTTTTATTTGGATTTAAAAGACACTTTTATTGTACCATCATTTAGACGGAATTTCGTTTCTATTTCTTCATTAGAAAAATTTGGATATTATTGTTCATTCAAAAATAATCAATTTAATTTGTCTTTAAATTCAAATGTTATTGGAACTGGTTATACTTATGACAACCTTTATTTGCTAGAAAAAATTGCATCTTATAATGAAACCTTGCATATGGAATCACGTGGTATTAAACACAAATTAAATAAGGAAAATTTAGCATCATTATGGCATAGGTAGAGATGTGCATCGGCCGAGCTGAGCCAGGTTCAGGCCGGGCCCAACTAAAAATTTAAGCCCATTTTCCAGGCCCGAGCCCGACCCATATTAATTTTTAGCTTATTTTATTAAATAAAAAATAAAAAATGATAAATCAAATACATTTAAAAAAAATAAAAACAAATATTAAAACAAGAAACAAATAAAAAATGATACTAAAACAAAATACAAAAACATTGAAATTTTTCTAGATTTTATTAGGAAATGGCTCCTACCTTGAACCTTTTACAACTTGTTTTTCTCAAGCCAATGAAGTTTGTTTTCTACCATCGTAGGCTCTTTGTTTCTTTTACACTTGATTTGAAAGACCTTTCTTAATCATCAAGGTCGTGGTCATGAGAAACGAAATCAACATACCAATTCGTTAAGTACTTTTTAGTGGTTAATGCCCAAAGATGTGTTTTTTTTTTTAGTTATGATAGTGATTTTATGCTTTTATGCTTAAGGTTCATTGTGCTTTTATGCTTTTTTATATCTTTTCTTTTCAATATCGTCTGTTGTAAGAGTGAAGTGATGTGATAAACGATAAATTATACATATTTTTACCTCATGTTTAGCCTAATTTTTGGATGAATTATCATTAAATTTGTGAGAATTGGTGCTCTTAACCCTTCTATTTCATGTTGTATACTCAGGAGTGCATAGGGAAGAGAAAAGAATGAAAAACGGGCCGAAAACGAAGAAAATGGGCCAAAGTGTGAAAATGACATGGCCCAAGGAGTTACCACACGGCCGTGGCACATGGCCGTGCCACATAAGGTCCAACACGGCCCAACCCCGACAAGCACGGCCTGGCCACACGGCCATGCCACCCTCAACAAGCCCACGGCCTCTTGTCGAAGCCACACGGACGTGGCAAACGGGCGTGTCCCTGTCGTGAGGAGGTGCAATTTCACTCGAATTTGGATACTTAGAGGCTAAGAAAGGCATCCCAAAGCTCTATATAAATACCCTAGGAGGCAACTCTAAGGGTGTACTCTTTTCTCCCAAAAGAAGCACCATATTTCTGCCAACACAAGGAGTGAAAGCAAGGAATTACTCCAAGGGAAGCCAATTAATTTATCCCAGAAGCTAGAATTCTACATCAAGACAGAGGATCTCCCTAAATTCCTTTAGGGGTTTTTGGGTTCTTTATGTTTTGCTATCTTATTTCTTTTGAGATGTTTTCTTTATTAATTATGAACTAAACCCCTCAAATACTTGAGGGGGATGAAACCTAAGACAGACATTGTTATTATTCATTCTTGAATTATATGATAAATACTTGAATTGTTCTTAATTATGTGTTCTTAATTCTTGGTTTAATAATCCTACGTATTAAGTCAAGAAACTGATGTGCTTAGGCAGAGGAGCAAAAGTCCCTGTTTTAAGAGTAGATCTACCATAATTAAGTGGAGTTGCATGCAACCCTAGACATCGGGCGATATAAATCTGCCGGATTAGGGTCAAACCTAATAGGGGGATCCATAGATCGAGTTAATGCAAGACTAGGGGTTTTAACTAGAAAGAGATTTCAGTTAATCAACCTAGGATTAGTTGTTCGTATCCTCGATGGAGGTATTAACATAAGTTAAGGATCTCTACGGATCAAGTCAAGTGAATAAATCGTCTAGTTCAAGTAGTTAATAACAAGTGAAGTCTAGGTGGATTCTCCCTTGAATATTGCCTATATCAATTAGCTTTCCCGAGAGTTTTTCCCAATTTACTTTTTGTGCATTCTTAGTTTAGTTTTAGAATTAGTTTCATACAAACCTCTTTTACTTTTAGGTTAGATAATAGAAAGGAAGTGAGTACTAGTACTTTTGGTTCCGTTGGGTACGACAACTCGGTCTTGCCGCTAAACTATACTACTGTTCGATAGGTGCGCTTGCCTTAAAATCGTGATATTAGTTAGTTTTTGGTGTGATCAGTTTTTATAAATTTTATTATTACATATAACGCGATATCAAGTTTTTGGCGCCGTTGCCGGGGATTTGAAATATTAAGAGAACTCGATTTCTATTACTTTAGCCATTACTATATTTATTTATTTTCAGTTTTTATTTATTTTTATTTTATTTTAATTTTCTTTGCTTTTTCCTTGTAGGTATTTTTAGTTTATGACTAGAAACAACCCAGCAGGACCATTACTTTTTGACGAAGATTTGGAAGCGACAGTTCGAAGAACTCGCAGAGAAATCAGACGAAGCCTACATTATCCTAAACAAGACCAAGAACAAGAACCTGAACCTACGGAAGAGATGGAAGCAAATCAAAATATTCCACCACCTTCCGCAATAGTCGCGCAACTAGTGAATCAAGATGAAGCGCCCCGCACTTTGTATGATTATGCTAAACCTAGTTTGGCTGGTGCTCAATCTAGTATTATTAGACCTGCCATTACTGCTAATAATTTTGAATTAAAACCTAACACTATTCAGATGATTCAGCAATTTGTGCAGTTTGATGGTTACAGGATGAAGATCCCAACTCATATTTAGCCAACTTTTTGAAATTCTGCGATACGTTTAAAATTAATGGCGTTTCTGATGATGCCATTCGTCTACGGCTATTCCTATTCTCTTTGAGAAATAAAGCCAAATAGTTGTTAAATTCTTTACCACGAGGCTCAATAACTACATGGGAACAAATGATAGAAACAATTTTATTTAAATATTTTCCTCCAGCTAAAACAACTAAATTACGAAACAATATCTCTTCTTTTGTGCAGATGGATTTAAAAACACTTTACGATGCCTGAGAGAGATAGAAAGATTTTTTGAGAAGATGCCCTAATCATGGATTACCTTTGTGGCTACAAGTTCAAAATCTATGATAAAGAACAAGATGATTCTTGTTATTTTGTTGATATTATCGATTACTTTGTTCAAGATAATTTTCAGGAACTTTCTCTCGCAGACACGTGGGAACTGTGTCTTATTCAAGGTGGGGGGAAGATGAAGCCACCACTGAAATTGAAGAAGTAAGAAAGGAGTTAGATTCTAATGAAATTATCACGAGACACATAAGTTATGAAAGTATAAAGATGAATGATAAGTTGAGACAAAAACCTTCCATTGATGAACCCCCTAAATTAGAGTTAAAACAACTGCCAGATCATTTAGAATATGCCTTTTTAGAGGAAGATTCAACTTTACCAGTTATTATCGCATCAGATTTGAGCATTGCATAAAAAGAAGAACTACTTCATGTGTTAAGGGAGCACAAGCAGGCTATAGCTTGGAAAATTTCAGATATTAAGGGAATTAATCCTTCTTTTTACACCCACAAAATTTTAATGGAAAATGAATATAAACCATCGGTGCAAGCTTAGAGACGATTGAATCCCAACATGAAGGAAGTCGTAAAAGCCGAGGTAATTAAACTTCTAGATGCAGGCATTATTTATTCTATTTCTGACAGTTCTTGGGTAAGTCCTGTGCAGGTTGTTCCTAAAAAGGAAGGCATGACCGTGGTGTCTAATGACAAAAAAGAGTCAATACCTACAAGAACAGTCACTGGATAGAGAGTTTTTATTGATTATAGAAAGCTAAATGACGCAACTCGAAAAGATCATTTTCCCTTACCTTTTATTGATCAAATGTTGGAAAGATTATCAGGTCACATGTATTATTGTTTTCTAGATGGCCTCTCTGGTTACTTGTAAATCCTGATAGCTCTAGAAGATCAGAAGAAAATGACATTCACATGTCCATATGGTACATTTGCTTATCGTAGAATGCCTTTCGATTTATGTAACGCTCCTGCTACTTTTCAGCAATGCATGCTAGCTATCTTCAACGAATTCGTGGAAGACATCATAGAGGTATTTATGGATGATTTTTTAGTTTTCGGTAATTCTTTCCAACTTTGTCTTAATAATTTAAAACGTGTTTTGATAAGATATAAAGAGACAAATTTAGTGCTAAACTGAGAAAAATGCCACTTTATGGCTCAAGAGGGTATTGTATTAGGACATAAAATTTCTAGTAAAGGGATAGAGGTAGATAAAGTAAAAATTGAAACCATTGAAAAATTACCTGCCCCTAATTCAGTTAAGGCTATCAGAAGCTTTTTAGGACATGCCGGTTTTTATCGCAGATTTATTAAAGATTTTTCTAAAATAGCTGAGCCTTTAACAAAATTACTAGAAAAAGACATGCTTTTCAACTTTGACCAAGAATGTTTAGAATCTTTTAACACTCTTAAGGAAAAGTTAGTCAATGCCCCGATTATGATTTCACCTGATTGGAATCTACCTTTTGAACTAATGTGCGATGCGAGTGATTTTACAGTAGGTGCAGTTTTGGGACAGCGAAGAGACAAGCACTTTCAACCGATTTATTATGCTAGCAGAACTTTGACAGCTGCTCAAGCAAATTATACTACCACAGAAAAAGAATTGCTAGCCGTTATTTTTGCATTTGACAAATTCAGATCTTATTTAATTCTGTCAAAAGTCATTATTTATACTAACCATTCTACTCTTCGCTATCTTTTAACTAAAACTGATGCAAAACCTCGATTAATAAGATGGATTTTATTGTTACAGGAATTTGATTTAGAAATAAAGGACAAGAAAGGAGCTGAAAACTTGGCAGTAGATCACCTTTCAAGATAAGAAAACACACAACCCAAGTACCTCAATAAAATAAACGATTTGTTTCCTGAATAACAACTCCTAGCCATAGCGGAGGCAGCAGTTCCTTGGTTTGCTGACTTTGCAAATTATTTAGCAGCTAACATAACCCCAAAAGGGCTGACCCATCAGCAAAAGAAGCGATTCTTCCCTGATGTGAAAAACTACTTTTGGGAAGATCCTTTTCTTTTTTGAATTTATGCAGATCAGTTTATTCAAAGATGCTTTGCTGAAACAGAAGCATACCAGATTTTAAATCACTGCCATTCATGACCCACAGGAGGACATCATAGTGGAGCTAGAACTGCTCATAAGGTACTCAAATCAGGCTTTTACTGGCCTATACTTTTCAGGGATGCCAACAAGTATGTAACATCTTGTGATAAATGCCAGAGAACAGGTAATATTTCTCAACGTAATGAAATGCCTTAGAGCTATATACTTTCATGTGAAATATTTGATGTATGGGGTATTGATTTCATGGGTCCATTCCCTACTTCATTTGGAAACAAATACATCCTAGTAGCAGTAGATTATATGTCAAAATGAGTGGAAGCCTAAGCCTTACCTACTAATGATGCTAGAATGGTAGTACGATTTTTGAAGAAACTTTTCTTTCGATTTGGAACACCTAGGATAATTATTAGTGATAGGGGCACCCATTTTTGCAATGCCCAATTTGAAAAAGTTTTAAAAAGGTATGGAGTACACCATAGAACAGCTACCCCTTATCATCTACAAACCAGTGGCCAAGTCGAAATAACAAATAGGGAACTAAAATGCATCTTAGAGAAAACAATAGAAACAAATAGAAAAGATTGGTCAAGAAAGATAGACGATGCTCTATGGGCCTATAGAACTACTTTTAAAACGCCAATAAGTACATCTCCCTATAACCTTGTCTACGAAAAAAGTTGTCATCTGCCATTTGAACTTGAACATAAAGCATTCTGGGCTGTTAAATTTTTAAACCTTGATTTTAAGCTTGCAGGTAAAAGAAGATTAATGCAGTTAAATGAGCTAGACGAATGGCGTTGCAATGCCTACGAGAGCTCACGACTATATAAGGAAGCCATGAAGCAATGCCATGAAAAACGACTGAAACAACCTAAGCAGTTCAAAATGGGTGATGTTGTCTTACTCTACAACTAAAGGCTGAAACTATTTCCTGGAAAACTCAAGTCAAGGTGGTCAGTTCCATTCACTGTTTAAACTGTCTTTTCATACGGCACAATTGAGGTAACTCACCTTAACCACGGTACTTTCAAGGTAAACGGCCAGAGGCTTAAACATTATAAAGGTGAGAATTTTAAAGATAACAGGGAGGAGCTTCAGCTCCACGAAATCCCTTCATGATACATCCAGGTAGAGTTGAGCTTAGACTCTAAATAAACGCTTCTTGGGAGGCAACCCAAGCACTAACTTAGTAACTTTTATTTTATTTTTAATTTTAGTAATGCATCAACTAACCCTTTTTAATGCCGAAATTTAGGACCACACGGCCACGCCCATAGGCGTGCCTAAGGCTTTGTGAACATTTAAAGTAGATACACGGTCGTACACCCAGGCCGTGTGTAAATAGAGCATAATTTTCCCAAAAACACGAGCTACCGACAAATCGACACGGCTATGCGACATGGTCGTGACAACCTTTCAACTTAGACACGGGCTTACACAAAGCCACACGTCTGTGTCCCCAGACTGTGGCCAACACTGTCGATTTAAACACGGTCGTGTGACTACCTACACGACCTTGTGAATAATGAAACCTCATTGCAAACGGCCATGTGACCGATCACACGACCGTGTGACAAGCAAACAAGATCGCAAACGGCCGTGCGAGATGGCCAACACGTGCGTGTACTTCGAACCAGACGTGCCAAAACCACCGAATTTCGAATCACATGGGCAAAACCCGAGTCACAGGGGCATGTGCCATGCCCGTATGACCCAAAAACTATAAATAGTGGCCACTATTCATTTTCTCCCTTACTCAAACCCTAAAATTTTTCTTCCCCAACCACCATAAACGCCGCCCCAATCCTCAAAACACCATCACACTCGCACAGGACCGTCCCACGCCCATGGAAAGTGCCCCACAACCGTTCAAATCCTCTCTCACGACCGTGCACTTCTCCCATTTGGTTCTATTTTCTTATTTTTCTCTCTAATTTTTACTAATTTATTTTATTCTTTATTTTTATATCATGATTATATTTAGATTTAGAATTGATTCAAGCATGGAATTAGTTACACTAGGATGAATAATCTAGAATATTATTGAACATTTCATGATTGCATGCCACTTAAAATCACATTTGATTGCCATTTATCTCATGCATTTAGTATAAATACATACTCATGTTGCCTACTTTTGCTACCATATTAGGATGAATAATTTATACTATTTAGGTTAGTCCCCGTTTTTAGGAACATCGTTATATTATTTTTATAATTTTTTAATTCTTTTTTAAGACTAATGTTTGTTATTTTATTTTTAGGCATCATGTCATCGTCACGCGACAAAAGAGCTGCTGCTCCGCCTTTCAAAAAACGAAAGGGGCCAGGTGGTTCATCATCGAGGCCTACCTCTGAGGCTCGCCACCCGTTCATCACATTTCCCCAAGCCTCTCAAGAGGAGTTATTTCAGATACTACAGGAACGTACATTAAGCGCAGGCCGATGCATTGATTGGGACGCGCTAGAGCAAGTTAACCTCGCAAACGCAGTCTGAGCCCTACTGATGACGGATCATTGGGAGCAGTTCTTCCGAATCATCGAGCCTACGTACCTTGAACTCACTCTAGAGTTCTGCTCCACCTTTCATCTTCAGACCGTCATGAGCCAGTTCAATGATCCTGGCACAGTCTAGTTTCGCTTAGGAGGTCGTGTACGCCACCTTAGCGTACCAGAGTTTGGCTCAGCTCTCGGCCTCTACACAGAGCAATTCATGGAGGAGGAAGACTTTCCTACACTTCCTCGACGTATCCACCTCAAACCTGTAGATTATTGGCATACCATCGCCTCGGGGTATCCCTTCTACGACCCTAGTCGCTCGAAGGCGACCGCCCTCCCCCTGTCATTAAGGTACATTCACGCTCTTCTCGCATATACTTTGATAGGTAGACGGGAGAGTACAGGCGTCGTCAACACCCATGACGCATATTTTTTATGGAGCATGGCAAACGCGTACCCTATCGACCTCGCCTACTTTGTCGCTCACGCTATCAACACCAGACCGAGCGTCATCGTAGGGGCATCATATCCATGGGTCCATATATTACACGCTTAGTCTGTCACTTTGAGCTCTTCAACATAGCGGCTCAGACATCCTCATACACACTTATCGGTCAGATGTCCCCTCAGGGCATCCAGATTATGCACCATATGAGGATGATCTAGCGGAGGCCAGGAGGCGACCCTTTTCAGTACCGCCTCATCCAGAAGGCCGAGGATCCAGAGGACATTCCTGATGATGTCCCACCACCACCACCGGAGGAGGATGCACCTACCGAGCCACCACCCCCTCGCCGCCCATCTCATGCAGCAGCCACCTATGCTGACATATCTGAGCTCCTATTTAGATTCGAGCAGCAATACTTTCAGCGCTTTGATCACATCGATGCGACATTACAGCAGATATGCCAGCACCTTCACATCACTTCACAGCCACCACCACGTGATCGATCTGAGGATTAGAGACTTTTATTCCTCTTAACTTTATTTTTATCTTAACTTTTATTTGAACACTGATCTTTATTTTCACCTTTTCTTCTAACTTTATTTTCCTTTTCCTTTTACTTTTATTTTCTTTCATTTTACCTTTTTTATTATTATTTGAATTTTTGTATTTTTTTAGTTTATTTTATTTTCTATCGGCTACTTCCTAACGAGAAACCCATGTTTCACTAAAATATCTAAACTCTGATAAAAGCCTTCACAGTTTCAAAAGAGCTTTACAGCTCAAATTCAAATTCTAATGGGACAACCCGGCCACAACTGCCGACTCTTCCAAGTCCAATCTCCATCTCACAAATTCATCCAAAATTCAGGGAGTTTCATTCCTTTCCCTATCTTATGATCTTATGCTTCTATTGCTATTAATGTTATCTTTGTACATTAAGGGCAATGTACATATTAAGTGTGGAGGGAAAGTTTACTTTCAGTCTTTACACTCTCTTTGAAATCCCTGAACCTTTTTACTAACATTTTGCATTGTTCTCAAATTCTCACTTTTACTTTTTGCATTATCTTCAATCTCCTATTAGGAATTAATTCTGATTGATTTATGATTTTTATTGATATGTGAGAATTAAGACATAGGTGCTTGTACTTTGATTATTCAAACTTTAAAACATTAGGGAATCAAGCATGATAAGTTGAAATTTTTGAGAACCCCATTTTTTTAAAGTTATTTTCCTAAATTTTAAGTGTTATCTTAAGATTTGAAATTCGCAGGATTGACATCAAAAGCCATAATTCTGGTGAGATTTTTGAGCATTTTGAGCATACATTCTTTCGTGCTCACTTTTATTATTGCTTTGAGTGAGTCAATACTGATTTGTTATTCTAGAACTTGCTTTGATTATACATGTCGAGACCACATCATTGATTTGATACACTGAAATGATAAAGGCACCTAGGATTTAACCCACTTACTCCACAAAAAGCCTACCTCTAGAAATCAACCCCTAGTGAACCCCATTGAGCCTAACAACATTTTCTTTGACTTACCTCTAACATTAACCTATAACCCATTTTTGTTGAATTCTATTCAATTATTTTGACCCCTATTTTTGTCGAGATTTGAGTTGAAATTTTTATCTAGCTTTATTCTCTTTTCCAGATTGTAAAGTTTGTAAATGTGTAGTTGAATTGTTCTTAAAAAAAACGTATGTATTAATTCAGTTGTAATGTGTAATAGTTCAAATAGTTTTTGCATATTTCTATTTTAAGGCTACCAAGGCGGAAATGATGTCATCACAAGGCTTAGCTCAAGGAATATGTTCCAGTGATAGAGATTTTTCTAGCTAGATAATTTTTCAGTTCAATCTCGATTCTAACCTTTCTTTTTCAGCTTGTGACAACACCCCTAACCAAAGCCCCATTACAACCATGAAAGACCTTTTGATCGATGTATCATATTAATCTATAGTAGTGGAGACTTGATTTTCTTGCAAGCCTATGGTAATAACTTTTTAGGTTGACTAGAGAGTGCTTAATCCTTGAACCCTAAACACTTTGAGTGGTTAGAGTGAATCTTTAGTGAGGATGTCAAATCTTGTTAATTTTGATCAAGAGATAGTTACTTAGGAGTAGGGAAGAAAACTTATGTTTCAATGATAAAATTCTCAACTTAAAGTAATTGAATCTTTAATGTTCTTCTGATTGAATTTTCATTGTATAATTACTTATGAATTTGCTCGAAACATTATTGATAAATATTGTAAGCTGAGAAGGATGATTCTTAATTAGGGATTGAGATTTTGCTTGAAGACAAGCAAAGGCTTAAGTGTGGGGGTATTTGATAAATGATAAATTATACATATTTTTACCTCATGTTCATCCTAATTTTTTTGGATGAATTATCATTAAATTTGTGAGAATTAGTGCTCTTAACCCTTCTATTTAATGTTGTATACTCAGGAGAGCATAGGAAAGAGAAAAGAACGAAAAACGGGCCGAAAACGAAGAAAATGGACCAAAGTGTGAAAATGACATGGCCCAAGGAGTCACCACACGGCCGTGCCACATAAGGTCCAACACGGCCCAGCCCTGACAAGCACAGCCTGGCCACACGACCGTGCCACCCTCAACAAGCCCACGGCCTCTTGTCGAAACCACACGGGTGTGTCCCTGTCGTGAAGAAGTGCAATTTCACTCAGATTTGGATACTTAGAGGCTAAGAAAAGTATCCCAAAGCTCTATATAAAGACCCTAGAAGGCAACTCTAAGGGTGTACTCTTTTCTCCCAAAAGGAGCGCCATATTTCTGCCAACACAAAGAGTGAAAGTAAGGAATTACTCCAAGGGAAGCCGATTGATTCATCCCAGAAGCCAGAATTCTACATCAAGATAGAGGATCTCCCTAAATTCCTTCAGTGGTTTTTGGGTTCTTTATGTTTTGCTATCCTATTTCTTTTGAGATGTTTTCTTTATTAATTATGAACTAAACCCCTCAAATACTTGAGGGGGATGAAATCTAAGACAGACCTTGTTATTATTCATTCTTGAATTATATGATAAATGCTTGAATTGTTCTTAATTATGTGTTCTTAATTCTTGGTTTAATAATCCTAGGTATTAAGTCAAGAAACTGATGTGCTTAGGTAGAGGAGCAAAAGTCCTTGTTTTAAGAGTAGATCTACCATAATTAAGTGGAGTTGCATACAGCCCTAGACATAGGGTGACATAAATCTGCCGGATTAGGGTCAAACCTACTAGGGGGATCCATAGATCAAGTTAATGCAAGACTAGGGGTTTTAACTAGAAAGAGATTTCAGTTAATCAACCTAGGATTAGTTGTTCTTATCCTCGATGGAGGTATTAACATAAGTTAGGGATCTCTACGGATCAAGTCAAGTGAATAAATCGTCTAGTTCAAGAAGTTAATAACAAGTGAAGTCTAGGTGGATTCTCCCTTGAGTATTGCCTATATCAATTAGCTTTCCCGAGAGTTTTTCCCAATTTACTTTTTGTGCATTCTTAGTTTAGTTTTAGAATTAGTTTCATACAAACCTTTTTTACTTTTAGGTTAGATAATAGAAAGGAAGTGAGTACTAGTACTTTTGGTTCCGTTGGGTACGATAACTCGGCCTTGCTGCTAAACTATACTACTGTTCGATAGGTGCGCTTGCCTTAAAATTGTGATATTAGTTAGTTTTTGGTGTGATTGGTTTTTATAAATTTTATTACTACATATCACGCGATATCATGATGTTATGCACATAAAGGTCAAATATCCTCTTCTATACCTATGTATGTACACTATTGGCATTGCATAATTTATAAAATCAATTTCTGTCTCTCAAATCAAATGCAAAATGTGATGGCACATGCACCTAAACGTAACCATTCATTGTTCATCTCCACAAAAAAAATCTTGATGTTCAATCAATATATTATAAGATCTCAAAGATCATATCGAAATAATATTAAAAACGACAACAAAACAATAAAAAGTAGTTATATTAAATTTGAAATAACTTGTTTGAACTAAAAAAATAACCAAATTAATAATAAAACAAAAGTTCTACAATATCAAAATAATATTAAAAACGACAACAGAACAATAAAATACCATAAAAGAACAATAAAATAGCATCAAAACAGCATCAAACAACAACAAAACAACGCTAAACAGCACTAAACAGCCGAAAAACAGCATCACCAACAACCCCAAAACTACACCAAAAACCTGCAAAATATAATCAACCAACCAGAATATCTATACATTAACCAATAAACATATTTAATTTTATAACAAACTATAAATTGTAAGCTAAATTAAATTGTCAACAATTAGAAAAGAAGGTAACCTAAAAAGCAATCAAATAAACATTGTCGTCATCGTCCTCATCGTCATCGTCATTCTTGTCACTAATTTCTAACATGAAATAAGAATAAATAATTAGACTATCAAATTGATAAAAAATAATATAAAATTACATTAATAAAATGAGAATAATAATTACCCTTTGAAAATCCCTGAGCTCGCATACAATCATTAAGGCAAACAACGGCTTGAACCATTTTTGGCTTAAGTGAACTCCTCAAAGGTGTAATAACTTTCTTACCCATGCTAAAAGCTGATTTGGAAGCTACAATTAATATTGGAATTACTAAAAGATCACAAGCCAATAATGAAAGCTCATTAATAATCATACTGAACTTTTGCTCCAAGAATCCAAAACATTTATTTGACTATTCAACTCAAGCTCCAGTTCTTCCAAATAAATGTCCAACTGTGACTTTTCACTCTTAGTGCTAGATTCATTTAAATACTATTTATAATCATCACTCTCATCAAAATCTCCTCCAAAATCAACATTATTAACATTGTGTTGATGTAAGCTAGAATAAACAAAATCTTTATCTGAGACATTAGAATTCTCAGCCAAAGAGGAAGATGTGGATTTGGATTTCTTAGCATACTCGTCAAGAAAGAGTCTAAGATTGCTAAGAATGCTTTCAACAAAATCTGAAGCATGAATACTATAGATTGTAGTAAAGCAATATTGCATACATAATTCAACTTGTAACAAGGATCTAAAATTGCAGCACATGACAATATCAACGAATACTCAACCCAATATTTATTAAATTTCTCTTCCATTTGCTTAACCATTGGAGTTAAAAAAGAATAAGGACCTTTAACTGTATCAGGCAAGACCTTGTGAACCTTCCAAACCCCTCTGAAATAAGGATTAGCCGTTAGATAATTAGAACTAGAAAAAACACAAGTCACATTATAAAAGACTTTGTAACGCCCTGAATTTAGGCCTAGAAGTATTGGGCCTTGAGCAAGGGAACAGTTAGGAGACTGCACATAAATGTTTAATTGTGCAAGAAAGTGACACAATTGCCTGTCTACTTCAGTGGTTATGTGTCTTGAGAAGTGTGAGAAGTCCTGGGTTCAAACCTAGGCTTTAGCAAAAAAATTTATTAGTTGAATAAAACCCGTGGTTCTAGATAGTAGGTTCTTAAATAATTGTGGGGATATCAAGTCATAAAAAGCCTGCTGGTCTAGTGGCTAACGGCTTGTTAATGCTATTGGGAGACTTGGGTTCTAGTCCCACTGTGCACAAGGAGTGTTTTATTTTACTCTTTTGCCATGTGAGAAGTATAAGTTGACTGAAATACTGCTGAGTGGAATGGAGTTGGACTTGGTCATAGAGAAAAGCTAGGAGATTTGGAAGGGAAATGGATATTGAGAGATTTGTGGAGGAATGGTGGGAGGATATTGTGGGATTTGAAATTTGAAAGAGTTGGTGTCGATGGGTAATTAGAGGACTAATGCATTCGACTTTTAAGGTTTTTTATTACGGGATTATTTTGAGTATTCGTCACTTTTGGTTACTTTGTTTTTTTATGCTCTCTCTCCTTTTTCTCAATATTCTCTCCCCTTTTCATATTGCTCTCCTAAGCCGAATATCCTTCTCCTTTCTCTTTTCCACTCAAGTTTTCTGGTCTTAGCAATTACCTCTTCTTGCACTTGGACTCTTTTAGGCCGAATACTGCTGTCTCTTATTGCCTAATCTTTGCTAGCTTTCTTTGTCTTTTTAAGCCCTCGCCATTTCTTTTTGTGTACATTGGCCGAATACTCTTGTCTCTTCACCCTCTCTATTTTCAGCTTTCTTCGAGTTTTCTTTACCGGATTCTCTTGTAGTCGAGCCTCTTTCTGCATTTAATTAAGGTAAGCTGCCATATCTATTTAGGTTCACAGTTGTGTTCTTCTCATTCCTTTCTTTAGTCGAAGTAATCTCCCTATTAACATTTTCTTTTCTCTGTCGACACTGCTAGGGGTGGTTGTACCATTTCGTGGTTCAGGTTTAGGGGGTGCCTTTGTAGGTCGATTACTATTATCCATTATTCTTAGCGCTTCATTTCGGTAAGTGGTTAATCGTTTGGTTCAAGTTATTTTGCGCTTTTTGTAATGGTTAACAAGAGTGGGTTGTAATACATTTTTTGTCAAGGATCGTGAAGTAATCTTGGTTGGTGGTTTAGGTAGGCTAAATCACTCTCGTTCAATTAAGGCAAGTATCAATATTATTTCAGGTTAAGTGTTAAAAGACGGTGATTAACCCTATTGATTAATGGACTGAAAGAGTGGTTTGATTTTAATATAGGTTGGTGTTCGTTGGTTTTTGCGCCTTTTCGCAAACAGGTGTGTAATCACACTGTCTTAACCGTAAATCGGCAAAAGTCGAAAAATAAGACTGTTGATGCCATATGGGCATGAGATTGTTCGTGTGGTAATCCAAATGCATAGACATGGGTACTGAATCACGGAAGCCACCATGAGCGATTTCATGGGCTAAGGCTAGTTTGGGCTTTATTGGGCCAAGATAGACCGTGTGGGCCCAACGGGTTCGTAGGCCCTACACGGGTAAACCACACGGATGTGTAGAAGATGTTGGACACGGCTGTGTCGTTTACACGGGCAAGTCATTTTTGGGCTTCGTGGGCCACACGGGCGTGTGGGCCCACTTGGGCCACATAATGAGCTTGGGGCCCATTTACATTGTTTAACTGTTGAGGGTTGCACGGGTCGCCCGAGACGACTGTGAACCTACGGTTAGTCAGTAAGCATACCTAGAACCTAAACTAATTTAATGACTGATATTCTCTTAGAGGTAAAATGACTATTATGCCCCTATAAGGTAAAATGACTGATATACCCTTATAAGGTAAAATGACTGTTATGCCCCTAGTAGGTAAAATGACTGCTATACCCCTATAATTTAAAATGACCAATATACCCCTATAAGGTAAAATGACTGTTATGCCCTTATGTTATGTATGACTGCATTTGAGCATGTCACGTTATATGTATGTTGCATCCATGTATGATATTATGATACGAGGCATGACATGTTGCATGGGGATGAGATTATTTTTTTGAGGAAGTGTACTGTACTGATCAGGTCGCACGAGCCACCCAAGACGATTGTAGACCCACTGATGGCTTTGTGCCGTTCATATTACTGGTAAGGTTGCACAGGTCGCCCAATACGATTGTGGACCTACTGATGGCTTTGTGTCGTTCATATTATTGGTAAGGTTGCATGGGTCACCCAAGACGACTGTGGACCTACCGATGGTTTTGTGTCGTACATATTACTAGCGGCTTTGCTGCGATATGTTAGTGCTGTAACTAATGCTAACTTTGGAGTATAGGGATGGGTGGGTGATTTATTCCCCACAGGAGTGTAGGGCTGGACAGGAGATAGTGTGCAGGGTTGGTTGGGATAACATACATTATGCATACTGATTACTAATACTATTATGGGCTAAGGCCCAACTAATACTGTTATGGGCTAAGGCCTAATTGATATTGTTACTGTGAAAGGGCTTAGGCCCAGTTTGTTCTATTGCATATTGTCTGTTTGCATGTTTGAGGAATTACACACTGAGTTTTCGTAAACTCACCTCTCTATTTTAACTGTACAGGTAATCCCCAACCTTAGACAGATCGGTGCATCGGAGGACTCAACGGTGGCCACACTATTTGTTAAATTAGAATTTTTAGTATTTTATAATATTTATGATTTTAGTATTTGGGTTATGCTTGTAATAAGGCCTCTCTGGATTTTATTTTTAATTTGGGATTTTTAATTTGCTTTGGTCATATCTGCTAGTATTAGGACTCACGTTTTAAAAAGGAACAACATTTTTACAAAACAAACGCAAGTACACAACAGTTTTAAAAAGCTTCCGCAATATATGAGGTTTTGAAAATTAATAACGTTTCAATAGTGAATAATCTTTTTAATTATGCACGTTTTGAAAATGAACGACCCATTTTGGAATCGCCTTTTAATAACAAAATGATTAATTGATTTTGAGGGTTTTCAACGACAACAAATTTTTCATTAAAATTACAAAGAGGTTTAATATAGAACGAGATTTCACTAAATTCATGTTTTCGAAAAACACTTCAATATGACATCGCCAGATCCGGCTATAACGTCTAGGCCGAGTTTGGTGTGTTACAAACTTTTAAAAATTTGCAAAGAATAGCAACATTTCTCCACTCCTTGTTAGAAAGTGCAAATATTTAATAGTCTTTATCCCGTTGGCCCTAATAATCTAGCACTTCTTTATAGTAGAGAGAAGATTCAAGCATCAAATAAGTAGAATTTCATCTCACACACACATCTTGAAGCAACTTTTTGGTCACATTCAAATGAAAATTTTTGTCGGCCACATCATAAAATCTTTTCCTATGAATTCCTGACTTTTTATGTATTTAATTCCATTTCGAATCTTACCAACAACATCATCAGCAAACTCCAAACCAGCTTTAAATATAAGATTCAATATATGTGCACAATATCTAACTTGAAAAAAAACACCATCACAAAAAATAGCTCAGTTCGCACGAAAACAATTTTTAAGACAAGAAACCAACACATCATTATAAAAAGCATTATCCAAAGTGATGCTCAAAATTTTCTTCTCTATACCCCATTAAGATAAACATAAAAAAAGTTCATCCGCTATGTTCAAACCATCATACGGGGGAAATAAAGCTCTAAACCTTATGATTCTCTTTTGTAGCTTCCAATCTTTGTTAATCCAATGAGCAGTAATGCAAATATATTCATCCTTAGTATGCTTTGAGTTCCAATGAGCAGTAATGCAAACCAGGTGCTTTAGCCAACTCTTCTTTAACATGGTCTCTGTCTTTTGCATAATACATTAGGACATCTCTAGCAGCTGTAAATCTACTTATATTCTTAAAATTAGGACTAGCAATTCTCATCATGTATCTAAATCTCGATTCTTCAACTGTCCTAAATGAATGATTGCCACACACAAGAAAAGTAGAAACAGCTCGATGACACTCATCAGCATCAAACTTGTAGTTTTTTATAGATGGACCACCTCTTAATGATGGTTGATTTGCTATGGTGTATTGAGTGATGTCCTTATTAACTTTTTTCAAACATTGATTTAGATGACGTCTTAAATGAAAGGTTCCACTAGAAGATTTAGCAAAAAAGATACTCTTACAGTGATTACATTGTGCCTTCAATTTATTTTTGTCCTCGCATTCAAGCTTTGTCATTTCATCCCACACCTTTGAAGTGGTAGACTTTTAACGTTTGATAGCACTTTCATACTCATTAAACCCATCGTCTACAGGTATAGGAGTGTTCGAACTAGCCATAGTCATAAAAACTCAAGTCTTGGAATCCAAATAAACCAAAATTTAATATAATTGTTCAACAATTATATATAATATATGCATTATTCCATATTATTATTTACTACTATCATAAAATGTTAGCTCAAATTAGCCCAAATTATTCCTGCCACAACACACCAATTCCAAAACAAGAAACATGAAAATTACCACCTTACAGTCTTTAATAAAAAATATTAACAGTTATATTTAAATTTTGAAATATAAAAAATAGAGAGAATAAATTACATAAAAATAAACCTTTAAAATTGGAATTGGTTTGTTATAGCAACTAACTTCCTGGCTAAAACGATGTTTGATAGTTACATTTTTTTATTTTGAGAATACATAATGAATATCTTTGAAGAAAACAATTAAAAAAATGCTTAAAAGGAGTGAGCAATGCTTATTTCCTTTCTTTCAATATAAGTACTGAATTCAGATTACTTAACATAGATGCTAAAGTCCATTCGTGGAAACTTTCTGTCTTAGGGTCAACTAATCTAAAACTATATGTTTTCAAAACCATTAACATCCTTAATCATTTCATTAATCAACTTATGTGGAGCTTTTTAAAAAAAATAAAAACATAAAATCGGAACCCAAAATTTTTGATATCAAAAGGGTAAAGCTATGGATTCAAGGATTGTTATTTTCTGAATAATAAAATTTTTTATTGCATACCATTAATTATGATAAAAAATTAACGATATAATTCCCAAACAATCTAATTGATGCAACTAATGCCTTTCTAATAATTTGAAATTAAATATGTCAAGGATATGTATCACACTAGAAGAAGGGGAAATAGTGTTTTGGTAGAATTTGCTAATATTTTTGGTCCTAAAATAAAACTACTAAAGTCCCCACCACCTCCCCTCTTCTTCTAGTGTGTATTTGCACAGCAATTCTTTGTTTTCACAAAAAACTTTTAATCAGGTAGAAACTGAAACAGAATGGGTACAACATATTATGAAAACACAGAAACAAGTTTTTTTTTCCACAAATGGCAAATATGGCAGGGTCACCACTCCAAAAATTTCTATCATCTATATTTCTCTTGAAAATAAGATACTAGTTCAAATGAGACAGTCAATATTTCTTTTATATCTCATATCATTAACTTTGGAGTTCGCAGCAAGTAGCCATATATTCTTGGTTGGGTAGATCCACCCATTATCAACCAACTTTCTGGTAGTATTTCTTGCTACAGTATCCAATCCAAACCTTGGTTTATTACTTCCCTGCATGCAAAATTCACACACGGGCCTATTGGCTTTAAGTTGTTCCACTAACCTATATGTGACCAAAGTGTATTAAATTCCCAAGGTGTAATCATTCATTTATCCTCTTTGGCATTTAGAATTACTAAAGAACCACCAAACTACACTCTTATTAATGCCACCTTCTATGCTTCAAATATAAAAAATAAGTTGGTGTTCTACGGATTTAGTATCATATTTGGCAGAAGGATTTTATCTAGATTAAAAAAAAAGAACTTATATAATTGGCATCACCTAAGAAAAGGGTGTGAAAGAAATTCATTTCTTGTAGTATTCTCATATGATTGCAACCAAGTTGCTTATAAGCCCTATTAGCATGACGAAACTCATGTCTTATTTAACAATTTGAGCATCAACGGTTAACATTCATCTAAAAGCATGACTTATTTAACAATTTGATAGTGGCCAAACCATGAAAACTAACATAAATACCCATCAAGCCAAAATGAGCAAAAATAGAAAGAAAAAAAAAGTTGCAACAAAATGGAAGAAAATCTCAAAAAGCTTACATCTTCCCAGGTGGAAAAAATAAACTTGAGAGAAGCAAAAACAAAAAACCAAGAAGAAGAAGAAGAAGAAGAAGAAGAAGAAGAAGAAGAGGCTTACAGCTTACTGTGTTGTTGTGGCCGTGGGTAGAGACAATAAATTGAGCTGAGCTGAGTTGAGCTGAGCTTGAGGTGGAGAGTGGAGATGAATGAGTATTCGGGAGGTGGTGACTGCTGGATCGATGGAGGTGGTGGTGACTAATGACTTAGGGATTTTGGAAATAGGAATAAGGGGGAACCAGGAAGAGGAAGATAGGCGAAATGAAAGTTAAACTAAAAAAAAGGTAAAGTTAAAAATTAAAAAAAGATTAAAAATTAAATAAATTATTTAATATATATTTTGGGCCAGGTCGGGCTGGGCTCGGGCCAAAAAATTCTTACCCGAGGCCTAGCCTATTTTCTAAACGGGCCTCGTTTTTTATCCAAGCCCATCTTTTAGGCCTATATTTTTACCCTAATCCTTCCATTTTTCTAGGCGCTTAGGTCATATATTAAAAGTCAGAGTTGAACGCCTTGTGTCTGATGGTATTTTAGAGTCTTTTGATTTCATAAACTTTGATGTCTATGTCAATTGCATTAAAGGAAAACAAACCAAAACCAAGAGATTGGGTGCCAACAAATCTTCAGACGTCTTAGAATTAATTCATACAGATATTTGTGGGTCATTCCCTACAGCATCCTCGAATGGTCAATTATATTTCATAACATTCGTAGACGATTACTCATATTATGGGTACTTATATCTCATTCATAAGAAATCTTAGTCTTTAGACGTGTTCAAAGCTTATAAAGATGAAGTTGAGAATCAACTCAACAAAAGGATTAAAAATATTAGATCTGATCGTGGTGGTGAGTACTACGGTAGATATGATAGCTCAGGTGAACAATGTCTAGAACCATTTACAAAATTACTAGAGGAATGCAGTATTGTCCCACAGTACACCATGCCAGGATCACCTAGTATGAATGGTGTAGCTGAAAGACGAAACAGAACTCTTAAATATATGGTAAGAAGTATGATTGCTCATTTTACCTCACCTGAGTCCCTTTGGGGAGAAGCATTAAATACTGCAGCTTACATTTTAAATAGAGTACCCAATAAAGCAATTGTAAAAACACCTTATGAGCATTAGAAAGGTTAAAAGCCTAGTCTAAAGTACTTTCACATTTGGGGATGTCCAGCTGAGGCAAGGCTTTATAGGCCACATGAAAAAAAATTGGACTCCAAAATAGTAAGCAGCTACTTTATTGGCTATTCTAAGTGATCTAGGGGTTATAAATTTTATGATCCCATAATAAGGAATATTTTTTGGATGGGAACTGCAACATTTTTTAAGGATGTTGAGTTTGGGGGGAGAAATAAGGTTAAAGACATTGCTTTTTGAGGATGAATTGGATTCTAACTCAGTTCCTACTATCACTTTTAACGATGTTCAGGTTCTTATACCTATCATTGATCAAGAAGAAAATCCAGAACCTCTACAAGATAATGTTGAACAACTCTCCATTCAAAATGAGGTAATTGTTCTAGAAGAACAAACTCAACAACCTCAAGAACAAGTGCTATCAAGGAGATCAACAAGAGAAAGGAGAAGTGTTATTCCCGATTATTATATTATATTTCTCTAAGAACATGAGAATGATAATGAAATGATGAAAGATGATCCAATCAACTTTTATCAGGCCATGAAAAGTTTTAATTCTCAAAAATGGATTGATGCCATGAAAAATGAGTATAAATCTATGCAAGACAACAAAGTTTGGGAACTTGTCCCATTACCTGAAGGTGCAAAACCAATTGGTTGTAAATGGATATTTAAAACCAAGAGGGATGCAAATGGTAATGTGGAGAGGTATAAAGCGCGTCTTGCAGCTAAAGGATATACTCAGAAAGAAGGTATTAATTTTACAGAGACTTTCTCTCCAGTTTCATCGAAAGACTCCTTTAAGATAATCATGGCGCTTGTTGCTCATTTTGATCTTAAGTTACATTAGATGGATGTTAAGACTGCGTTTCTTAATAGTGACATTGAAGAAACAATTTATATGGTGCAACTAGAAAATTTTGAGTCGGAAGACTCAAAGAATATCGTTTGCAAATTGACAAAATCCATCTATGAACTCAAACAAGCTTCCCGTCAATGGTACCATAAGTTTCATCAAATAATTATCTCGTTTGGTTTTGATATGAATATTATTGATGATTGTGTGTATCACAAATTCAATGGGAGTAAGTACATATTTCTGGTTCTATATGTTGATGACATTTTGCTTGCCGCTAATGATATAGGCTTATTGCATGAAACCAAGAAGATTTTATCTAAACATTTTGAGATGAAAGATCTTGGGGACGCCTCTTTTGTTTTAGGAATTCAGATACATCGAGATCGACCTCGAGATATTCTTGGATTATCACAAAAGAGCTATATCGATAAAGTACTCAAAAGGCTTGGCATGCAGAGTTGTAGACCAAGTGACACTCTTGTCACTAAAGGAGACAAATGTAGTCTTACTCAATGCCCTAAAAGTAACCTTGAAATTTAGGAAATGTAAAAGATTCCCTATGCATCAGTTGTTGGGAGTTTAATGTATGCTCAAGTTTGTAGCGTCCGGACATTGCGTACATTGTTGGGTTGTTAGACAGATATTTAAGCAACCTTGGTATAGACCATTAGATAGTAGCCAAAAAGGTTATAAGGTATCTTCAGAGAACAAAAAGATCAGATCTTTTTGAGGTCATTGGGTATTCTGATTCTGATTTCGCTAGATGCCAATACAGTAAGAAATCTACATCAGGCTATATTTACCTATTAGCTGAAGGAGCTATATCTTGGAAAAGTGTCAAATAGACACTTGTAGCTTTGTCCACTATGGCAGCAGAGTTTGTAGCATGCCATGAGGCATCAAACCATGGAATATGGTTGTAAAACAGGACTGCGCATTTTGGAGATTGTAGAAAGACCACTCAAATTATTTTGTGACAATAAGTCATCAGTGTTGCATTCCAATAACAATAGGAGTTCATCTAAGTCAAAACATATTGACATAAAGTTCCTAGATGTAAAAGAAAGAGTACAAAATGGTCAAATATCCATAAAGCACATTGGGACAAACTTCATGATAGCGAATCCACTTACAAAAGGTTTACCACCCAAGGTCTTTCATGAGCACACTACTCACATGGGTGCTACATTGTTTGAGGATATCATGATTTCATTGAAGTTTATATTTTATTTGTTTTCAGACATTTATGTATTTGGTTATTATTTGATCAGAAATGAAGTATTCAATTTATTCACTCTGTTTATTGTTTTGAAACTGACCTCACTTAAGTTTAAAGAGGACCAGTTATAGACATGTTTAGATCATATTGCATGTAATTTCCATGCTACACATCCATACTTGATCTATGCCATTTGTTGTGTTAATATACGTGATCATAGATGGATTTAGTTACGTTATACGTAACGAAAGTCGCATTGGCTCTATGTTAACATAATTAATGGACGAGATTGTTCGGAATACCTTTTGGATATGATAGTAAAATTTTGAGCTCATAAGGTTATATAATGACATGTAATTATAAAGTAATTAGTATATATATGTGGTCCAGATGGGAGATTGTTGGAAAATATGAACATCACATATATAATAAGGATAATTACATGTTATTATTTACTATCATGATAGGTTAGCCCAAATTAAAAGTGATCTAATTTGGTTAGAATTTTGTTGGGCTTTAATTATTAAATAAAGTATCAGTCAAATATGTGTAGATACTCTTCTAATCAAATTCTAATTAATGATGGGCTAATTAGAATTTGATTAGAACTAATATGCTAAGGTTATAAATATTAGGGTTATGGTGCCCAAATTATACACAAGATATCTTTTCTAATATCCCATCATTAGGAAAGAGAGAGTAGATATTCTCTGAATTTCTTGTGTGCTAATTTGGAAGATCAAATCCCCAAGATCCGGTAAAACTTTAAGGAATTCATGAATTCAGGTACGCTTCCGCATTTAGTTTTATTCTTGATGATTTGACATGATAGATCTTGGTTTATTCAGTTTTATTTTAGATTTATTTTACAAATCTCACATATGCTATTACTATCAACCAGTGGAATTAATAAGGAGAGGAAGTGATGAATTAGATGCGGTGGTTCACCTCTGAGTAAGGTGAAGAGCCACAAGAAATAGGATGGGTCTTTTGGTGAGAGAGTTTGAGAGGAAGAAGTTTCTCATATGGAATGAAACTTGGGTCCTCTTCGACTATTGTTGTTGGTTTTTACATTCGGACACAGAGTTGACTATGTGTTTAAAGACTAAATTATACACCATTTTCTTGCAATGTCGTCTTAGGATATAACATTTTAAGATACTTAAATAATCAATGATTTTGAAATTCATTGTGCGACTCATACATGCTTAGTAAAGATATGATGCGGTATGAGGTTCAATAGGTTCAAAATTGCCTATAATAAAAGGTGAAAGGTTCATTAGATGCGTAGTTCACTAATTTATTTAAATTCTTCGGACGTGTGGCATTATTTATGCGGTGTAAATATAACAAGTAATAAGAGCAAACAAACACAATCTACACAAAACGGATTGATTCAAAAGTTATAAGAGGAATCGAGTTTTACCATTCCTGATTTTAGTTTAAAGCAAGAAAACAGGAGGCACTTGTTAACAACAAATTGTCAGGTTCAATTGACCAATGCGAAGGGCTCAAAGATCTTTCTTGTTGTAAGGACTGTCGATTATGTTAACACTTTTCTCAAACAGTTGCTATTTTACATGGGGTCCTGTGTCTTTGTATGTGTCTGTTTTTTTCAATTGTCATGTCATGATCTTGTATTTGACTTTGTACTCTGCTGTTGGACTACTAATGAGTTTGACAATTAAGTTAGTATATTTTTGTAGGACGGTGGGATGGGTTCTTATTACGTGCGTGTAGGGCCTGCATTTGTTTGACGGTGCCATTTCCTTAATATTAAACACACAATACGAAAGAAAAAAGAAGAAGAGAAAATCATATGGATATCTCAAAATTTATAAAAATATCTTAAATACATAAACCCTTACTATTTGAATCAAGCAGTTGAAGGGTAGGTTCTATTTTTTTTATCTTAATTTTCTTCTTTTCTAAATATATTTTAAGAGGTATTTCTTATTTTGTTAATCTAGTTTTTTAAAGTTTCAGTTACGTGAATGGAATAATTTTGTTTTGAATTTTTAATTTATTTAATCCAATTTTGGCTACTTTCAAAAGCAGCCATTATACACTTGCACATGTTAATAAAGTGATAAATTGGTAATTGTCGAGTTTTGATTGGCGAATTACCTGATAATTAATTCATCACCAGCTAAACATGGGAAGAGCATATTTATTAAATTTGATTATTTCATTTATTGACTAAAGTTAATAAAGAAACACATGTACATCCCATGCAATACATGCATGCATGCCTCATGCACTTTTCTCACCGGACCATGCGGAAGAAACTATTTTATTTATTACCATTACCATACTTACAATGATTAATAAGCAACTAAAGATAAAATCCCATTAACAGGTGTTTATAATAAGATTATGATTGTATTTTATTGTTGATATTATACACTTATTCATAATTCCTCCAAACTATAATATTAATATATATTTAAGTATATTCGAACTCATGTCTTTTTTATTATTGCAATAATAATAATGTCAACTGAATTAAGGCTTAATCAATGATATTCATGTATATATATATATATTATAGAGTTAAATCACTATTTGAGCCTAATCTTGGCAACTATTTTCACATTGGGACTTAAACTTTTTTTTTTTGTTCAAGTCTTGAACTTGACAATTATTCTCGTATTGGAATCTGAACTAGGTAATTGTTCCTACATTGGGGCTTAAACTTGTTCTTTCAAGTTAGTTTTTGAACTTGACAATTGTTATCATATTGGAGCCTAAACTTTAGGGTTTTTAAGGAAAGATCAAGGACTAATGTGGACAAAAAAAATGTTCAAGTCCAATATGAGAACAAATTGACAAGTTTATGGCCTAACTTGTACAAAAAAAGTTCAGGCTCCAATGTGAAAATAATTGCCAAGTTCAAACCTCCAAAAGTGATTTAATCCTATTAAGCTTTTGACTAAGTTAGTGTCGCTCATCAATCGAGTGTCAACTCAATTTGCAAATTACTAAAAACCCTTTTACTTTTACAAAGTATCAAATATTAATATGAGATTATCTTTATCTTTTCATGTTTTTTAATAAAATAATACTATATGAGATTTGAACTTGGGTTACATGATATAACTTTTAACTTTTACTATTTCAACCGAAGGGATAAATATCGAAATTATATTTGAACTTTGATCTAATTTACAATGTCATTTGTGAACTTTGATTTTATGTGATTTTATACATGAAAAGTTAATTTGATTCAATTTTGACAATTTAATAACAAGATTATCAAATTAACAATATTTTACGTTTATATATTACGTACACAAACAATTATATTAATTCAATATGATAAAAATGTATGTATTTGTTTCTTTAAATGTATACAATTGAATCAAAATTAAAATTTCATGTATACATCTGAACCACAATTTAAGTTTAATGTGTACAATTGCACCAAATCAAAATTTATGTATTAAATTGCATATTAAACCAAAGCTCATATATAAATTTAATATTTATCTTCAACCAAAGCTTTTTGTATTAGTATTCACATCCTCTTGTACTAATAACAATGACGATACCAAGCGAACTAATACTTAATGAACATCTCGATTAAATATACTTAGTGAACATCTCGATTAGATATTTATCATCAATTTTTATAAACAATGTATTTGCTTTTTACAAAATTTTAAAATTTGAACTTAAATTATTAATTTACCTCCACACCCAATATTTATTGATAATTTTGACTTTTGTTCATCGTGAATATTCGTTAAATTAATTAATTTTGGTCGCTATAAAAATTTACACGTAACTAAGACTAAGTCTACAAGGGCAATTTAAATCTGCAGACTTGCATATACTGTAAATTAATTAACTCCATTATTCATAACCTATTTTTCTTGATTACTACTTTTTTAATACAGCAATAAAAATGGCAGAGTCTGGCCAAAAATATAAATAAAAATGGGAGAGAGAGAGAGAGGGGGGAGAGAAATAACTAGGTTTCATTTGTACAGCAGAAACCACATTGAATGCAACGCGGTTTTGTGAGGCAGAAGAGGCATTGGCTTTGCCGTAGCTCAGCTGACTTCGCCATTTCATTGAATTAATGCCCCTTGCTGTCATCTTTTGACTCTTTGCATACACCCCCAGTTGCAAAAAAAGGTCTCTTTAAAGTTTAACCCCTCTCTCTCCCATTTTTTTCTTATATATGCCAACTGCAAAGTCATAAACTCTGCCTTAGACCCTTGTCTTCAATTAACCACAGAAATTCCTATAGAATATCTGTTTCTTTGGTTGAGGTTTTCAGAAGGTAACTGGTAATGGGGAGACCACCTTGCTGTGACAAAGTCGGTGTGAAGAAAGGTCCATGGACTCCTGAAGAAGATATCGTCTTGGTGTCTTATATTCAAGAACATGGTCCTGGGAATTGGAGAGCTGTTCCTACCAATACAGGTTTTTCATCTTTTTGATTAAATCATAAATGGAATGCAATCAAAATTCAAGATATTAATGATTATTTTTTTCCCAGGGTTGCTCAGATGTAGCAAGAGTTGCAGGCTTAGATGGACTAATTACTTGAGGCCCGGGATTCGAAGGGGTAACTTTACAGAACATGAAGAGAAGATGATAATCCACCTTCAAGCTCTTTTAGGCAACAGGTAATTAATTGATTCATCTTTTTTCCTCTGATTTATTTTAATCTTTAGATGGAAATGAATAAATGGGGAGTTTTAATATTGTTGCAGATGGGCTGCAATAGCATCCTACTTGCCTCAAAGGACAGACAATGACATTAAAAACTACTGGAACACTCATCTGAAGAAGAAGCTGAAGAAACTCCATGGAAGTGAAGGTTATTGCAGAGATGGGCTCCCATCATCAGCTGCATCAGACCAGATTTCACGAGGTCAATGGGAGAGAAAGTTGCAGACTGATATAAATATGGCTAAACAGGCTTTATCAGATGCATTGTCCCCTGAGAAATCAAGTGATTTAACTGAGTTGAAACCGTGTCATGGGAACACTTATGCCAAACCAGAAGGGTATGCATCAAGCACGGAGAATATAGCTAAGTTGTTGAAAGGGTGGATGAGAAAGAACCCATTAAAGCCTGCTTCTACAAACTCTGGTGTCACTCAACAATCATATGACAACATGGTGGCTACTGGGGTGACCACTGATTCAGCTAATTCTAGTGAAGGGAATGACCAAAGGTGCAGCAAGCCAATGTGTGAGGGTTTCGAGTCATTGTTTGTGTTTGAATCTTTTGACTCTTCAAATTCAGATGATTTCTCACAATCCATGTCAACTGAGGCAAGCCTTAGTTTGCAAGATGAAACAAAGCCAGATTTTAGTCCCCAACTTTCTTTGCTTGAGAAATGGCTTTTTGATGATGCTGCAAATCAAGGGAAATATTACCAGCTTAGTGATATCACATTAGATGAAAACCCTAGTCTTTTCTAGAGGGGGGGATTTGAGAGTTCTTGTTTTAGGAGCTTTTGGGGATTCTTTCTTGGCTTAATTTTTTTCAGTCACCCCCTTTAGTGGTACTACAGAAGTGTAAATTTTCACAATATTAGTGTGTTGGCAGATACCTTTGGTCGAGAATAAGTAATTTCTGCCTTCAATCCTATTTAGACAATGATTTGTCTGCTTTGTAAAATCTTGAATTTGGAATTATAAGATGATTTAAACTTACTCCCAAGTATGTGCTTATATGATGGTTTATAACAGTACAGGTAAGCTAGATTTTTTCATATTTTTAGAAAGTTTTGTAAAAATTACATGATATATTAGATAGATTTCGATTTAATATCATAAATCTTAATTCTGTGCATTGCATGAATTTTTTATTTTATTTTAATTTGGTTATAACAAACCATTAATAAAGTTTTAAATTAATAATTAGGTTTATCAGTCATAAAAACAATTAAATTAATTTGTTTTTACAAATATATACAATAGAACTAAAATTAAAATTTTATATGTATAATTATATAAAATTAATAATTATGTATCACGTTGCACATTAAAATAAAATTCATCTCGTATATTTATATCTAAATAGGAATATAAATATTAAAAAAAGCAATATTATTAGTTTTTTTTTCCTGGCTTTAGCTGTACTGAGCAATTACTATAGGAACTTGTCATTAATTGTTTTCTTGGATTGTAAAGAGAAAAGAAAAAAGTTGCCAAAAAAAAAAAACAAATAAAAATGAATCAACAACTTATTAATAGCACACACTGGCTTTAATTTATTGGATGTGCTGAGGAATTAAAGTTTGACTTACTTTCTTGTGATGCTGTGTGCATTATTTCATGACCCCATGATATAAACAAAGTCAACTACCAAATACCAATGTATTGCAATTGCTTTTTGTTTGATTGAAAGTTAATTGAAGTAAAGATTGGCCATTAATTAGGTAGGCTACAACCTTGTTTAACAAGTTATTGTGAAGTAAATTCCCAAGTTAATATCTTCAACAAACTTTTGATTCCTTTTAATAAAATATATTTTAGAGAAGTTTTTTAGATCTTATTTAATGTTTACAAGAAGGGTTTGATTTGATGAAAAATTTTATATTTTTTAAAGTTATCTTTTAACGAGTAAAAAATTTTCGAGTTTTTTTCAATTTTAAAATTGAGTAGATTGATTTTTCTCATAAATTTAGAGTAATTTAATCCTTTTTCTATTTTAAAAGTGAGTAACTAAGGATAATTAATTATGTTATTAATATTTTTGTCAATTGTATATAATTTTTTAATTGGTATAATAATAAATTTAGTCTTTAATATTTACTTATTTTGTCATTCTGGTTTTGATTCTAAAAAATTCAACAAATTTAGCCTTAGCATTTACACATTTACACAATTGTTGCGGAGTAAATTTATTAAATTAGGAGTAAATTGATAAAATGTGTTGACTTCAAAGTCTAAATTTATTATTATACCAATAAAAATCATGTACAATTAATATAAAATATTAACATGCAATTCATTGTCTTTAGTTACTCACTTTCAAAATTAGCCGTGATTAAATAAGTTACTCTAATTTTTTTTTTAGAATGATCAATTTGCTCAATTTCGAAATTGAGTGAGATTCTAATAATTTTGATTTGATTAGAATTATGAGATGAGAATATTCCGAATGTATTTTATGATAGAATTTAAATTTAAACTTAATTTTTTTTGGTGAATAGTAAAGATGGCCAGATCATATACAACCCAAAATGTCACAAGATCCTTACTAATTCTAGAACCTTTTAAAACTTGGATTATAAGTCTGAGAAAGTTGTTCGGCCAAAACCTGTATATGAAATAGGGAGATATTGCTTGGTTTGCAAATCACCACCAGGGTCGTCTGATCATAAATGCAAACATGTGAAAGCCTTTTGATTTTCCTTGCTTGATTTTCACAGGTTAGACTTGGAAGATGAGTTTTCAATAATAATCCTGGCCACCCATTTTTGCAACAAAATTGATACACACTGTAAAGCCATATACAATGTCATGAAAACCACCATTTTCTCCAAATGTCAACCAACACCAATGCAAAATTTTCAACTTGGTTAACTTTCCTTTTTCTACCCACAATTCCAATTTCCAATGCCACATCTCCTTCTATCACATGCCATTTCAAACTTTGTATTACGTACTCAGAAACTTGAATATTTATCAAGTCTTTTTTATGATTTTAATTTCTCTATTAATAATATTACGATTGTGATCATATTAATATTAAATATATTGGTAATCTACATAAAATTCAAGATTGTTATGGTAAAATTATCTCTCTAATTCCACTCAATTTTAAAATGAGTAAATTGATTCTTATTGAAAAAATTAAAGCAATTATTTAATTCTTATCAATTTTAAAAGCGAGCAATTAAAAATAAATAATTAATTAAGGCGTTAATGTTTTTCATCTTATATGATTTTGATTGGTATAATAATAACTTTAAGCCTTCAAAATTTATGCATTCTATCAATTTGGTATTAATTCAGTGATATTTTAAAAATATGTAAATGTTGAGGCAAAATTTATAAATTTTTTTTAGAATTAAGGCCAAAATGATAAAATATATAAATATTGGAAGCTAAATTTGTTATTATACCAATCAAAATTATATACAATTAATGAAAAATATTAACACTGTAATTAATTATCTTTAATTACTCATTTTAAAATTGATAAAAGTTAAATTATTAAAAAAAATTAATTTATTCAATTTTAAAATTCCGACAACAATTGAAATCTCGATATTTAAAATGTATATAATCGAGCACAAGTCAAATATAACTTGTGAAAGACAAATTTCTTATCTCAGACGCCATTTAGTGCAGTTACATGCCGAAGTGATGGGCATAATTTTAATTTTCATATTTTATATTTTGCAGATTTTTTTAAGTATTTATATTTAAAAACGTTTAATATATTTTTAATATAAATATAAATTTTAATTTTGGCTTAAATCTCATTATATGTATCCTATTAAAAAATATTTCTGTTTGGTCTCGGATGTATTTTTTTATTATTAACTTAGTTGCGCTCTTTAATGTTTGATTCTTGTTATAATTTATTTAAATATGTATTATCAGGGGGCAATGTTAGAAAGGGATAAGTAAAGGTCTTGGTGATAAAAAGGGAGCCGAGGAAGCGAAAGAATAATCATACTCAAATTGTTTGGCTCAAGAAAAAAATTCAGATTTAACCTATAAAGAAGAAATAAACAAATTTAGAAATTAAAGAAAATACTAAATAAATAAACAAAATTTAAAAGTGGAAGATGAATCGAATAAATCGATGAATGCGATAAATAGATGAATAAATGTTAAATTGAACCCTTTGAAATATAAACTCCAACAAACTCAATTAATTACTTTAATCAACCTTCCAAGAAATAATCCTTGGCAAATTGAAGGATGAAAAATGAATTCTCACGACTCATTGAAGAAAATTGAGAAGAAAACTATTTAAAAAAATCACAAGAAAAAAATCTTGCACAAAGAAACAAACTCCTAGAGTTAAAAACTTTATTAATTAAAACAATTGTGAGTCTTTATATAAGCTAGCTAAGTACATCCAAATAAAACTTTAAAGTATACTGAAACTGTAATTAATCTAAATAAGAAATAGTTTTAAACTAAACCTTCTTTTTTCATTAAGAAACGTAAAACTGCTAAACAATTTAAAATTCTTAAACAATATCCAAAATTTAGAATAAATAAATAATAAAATAATAAAACCTAATAAATACAAAATTGAGCTTATATATAATAAAAATTAAGCTTCAAAATCGAACCCAATATGATTTAAACTCAAACTAAAAACGTGAAACTCATAATTTCTATAATAATCCTATCCAGAAATTTTGTTCGTGCAGTTTTTACTAAAATGATCATAACTCGAGCTCCCGAACTCGAAATTGAGTGATTTAAAGTTCTTTTTGAAGCTAAGAGATAGATCTTTGAATTCCATGCAAACATCTCAACCTAAAAATGTCTAGATCCCATCCAAAAAGTCATCACAACTCAGTTGATTTTCCAAACTTGAAAATTGACAGCTTTAATGAATGAAATTTAATAAATTTCACCTCATCTGTACATGGATCACTTAGCCTATCCTAAAATAGAAAATTTATGTTATAGTCTCTTTAAAATATGAAAAATTATTAATTAATACATGATGAAATTGTATTTTACCCCTTCAAAAATGATAAATTTGTGATTACTCCTAAAAATTATAAAATTATAAGCTTACAATTGTAAAATTATATTTTAACTTTGATAAAAATTCACATCCAAAAATTTGAACTTTGCCCATGTATATTTCTTGTAATTAAATGTGCTAATAGACTTCCCAAAAAAAAAACTATCATAGCCCAATTTTTGCAAATAGGAATAAACCCAAACAGAAACCAAAATTAAATAAGTCCAGTCCATTTACAGTTTTTTAAAACCCAATTACAAACCCAATATCTCACTAGCCCAATATCCCTCATTAAACCCAATAAGGCCCAACCTAAAACACCCTACCCGTGACCCATTACAGAGACTTGATTTCCCTAAATCCCCCGAAACCCTAATCTCTTCGCAAGCCACTTGCTCTACCCACTTGCCCCTGACTCAGCAGCTTCACCGCCTTTGTCACGTCCCAGCACCGCCCTAGGCCTCTGTAGCACCGCCCACTGTACCTGCACACATTAAACATGAATAGATAGAAATAATAAAAAAAAGAACAGAAAGAATTTGTATGAAGGCTATAAATAGCCGAATAGAAACATGTAATGGCTCTCGGCCATTTTTATTATCAATCAAAGAACACGCATTCAGATAAATTTTCCTAGAAATACGAATACCACATTTCAGAAAACAGCATCAATATACAAAATAGACAAATACTCCATAATCAGAGAGCTTCAGGCACCAAATATCATAGAATCAGAACCGATTGTCAAAGGTGATTTCGTTTTTCTTATTTTTTATATACGTATATGTTTTAAAACATTAATAATACAACAATAAAATAAAAAATGGGAAAAAACAAAAATTTTACCTTTTTCCGGCCACCGTTCCAACGGCGGCAGACGGCGGCGAACGGTGGTCCGATCATCGGCCGGTGACCGGCCGGTGACCGGACGTTGACCGGTCCGGTGACCGGAGCCCCGAGGCCGGAGCCTTCTCCTGGGATCCCCCCTCTCTTCCTTCCCTCTCCTTTCCCTCTCCCTTTCTTCTTTTTTTTTTCCTTTCCCCGGTGAGAAATGAACCCCCAGCAAAAATTTTGATCTTTTATAGCAACCGACCTGGGTCGGGTCGACCCGACCTAGGTCCACCTAGGATCCGCGCGTTCTTACGTCATAGGGGCTTATTGCGCGATCGGTCCTTCCGTTTTTTTTTCAATTTACAGTCAAGTTCTCCCAATTGCGATTTGGCCCAGAAATTTGTCCCGGTTTTCAATTAGGCCCCAAATCGATGCACAGCGTTTTAAGGCCCAGGGTAAATTACCATTTTGGTCCCCTTAAGATTAACCCGTGTTCTAATAGGTCCTATTTGCACGTTTTTATTTTAAAATTTGGCCCTAATATTTGTTTCGCTGCTCGATTTGGTCCCCGAAGCTGCTGTGCGTTTTAAAGTTGCTGGGATAATTACATTTTTGGTCCCCTGGGGTTTTAAGCGTGTTCCAATCGGTCCTTTTACTTGTTTTAATTTTAAAATTTAGCCTGAGATCGTTATTCTACTTCCAATTAAGTCCTAGTTTATTATAGATAATTAATTTTGTTATTCTATTTCCTATTATTACCTATTATTAGTGTTATTATTATTATTATTATTATTAGTATTATTATCAGTATTAGTATTATTATATTTATGTACATACATACATTATAATATTTTGCATAGTATTATTTGTATTTGTTTTAAAGTTTTATTTATTTTGTATTTATTATTATTATATTTTATTTAGTATTATTCGTTATATTTACTATTATTTTTATTATTTTACGTTATTACTATTATGTTTCATTATTTTCATTATTATTAAATTTATTGTTTATTAATCTTTTACTATTATTATTCTTAACCTATATATATATGTATATATTTTACGTACCTGTTTTTAATATTATTATTATTTATTTGTTTCTTAAATACGTATAGGTATGTGTTTATATATTTATAGTTGTTTTTTAGTATTATTATTTTTGTAATATATAAGTTATGTTTTTATTAGGTTTAACACCAGCATTATAGTATCTGTTTTTACCTAAAGTTTCGATGCTATCATCGTATATATTTTTAAATGTTTTATTTACGTAGTTTCATTATTATATTTCTTTATATATACACTCACGTATGTACTTTGTCACTATTATCGTTATATTTTTTTTATATATACACATATTATTTCATTATTTTTATATTATTTTATGTGTTTATTCTTAATACTATCATATACATATATATATATATCCTTGTATTACATTTTTAATGTCATAACCCTATATACGTATATTATTTCTTTTCTATATATTACGTATATTTGTACATACTATTATTATTAGCTATTTTTATGTTATTTTTTTTATATGCTATTATTATGTATACTTTTCTTAAACCTAGCATTATATGTTCTATATATGTTTGTTATTATTTCATACTTTGCATTACCATTATTATTATACCATATACATTATTATAATCATTATTATTACGCATGCATTGTTATATGTCTCATTTATCGCGTATATTTTTCACCTTTATCATCATTTGTTTTCAACGTAGCATATTGTTTCATATTATTATTTTCATGTCAACTCTATTTGTCCTAATCTTTTCATGTTTTAAAATAAGGCAATATGCCGATTTTAACATTATGCCAGTGATTTCATTGCTATTGTTGGGTGAATCACGATTGGCTCGTGTTAAAACGGGAATCCTTTTCAAAAGAAATCAAAATTCCAAAAACGCTCGTATCTCGATCGGATCACGACTAAATTTTAAATTGAACTTGTACTTTTGGAAATTGAGACAACGTACATTTGAAAGATACCAATTTTGGGCGTCGCGGGGGTGCTAATACCTTCCCCGCGCGTAACTGACTCCCGAACCCTCTTTTTCTCTGAATTTCAACGTAGACCTAAATCGAGCCTTCCTTTTACACAAAAATGAATTTTTCTGCCAGAAAGAGGTTTTATTAGGTGCCCGATCACACCTAAGAAAAAGGATCGGTGGCGACTACTTTGCTTTCATGAAATTAAAATTCGTTTTCAAGATTTTAAATCGCCACAATTAGCGACCTAAGCTAAATTTTTCGTCGCTACAAAAACCTTCAAATTTATCTATTACATTAATTTTCTTTTGTTATGCTCTCTTATAATTTTTTTAAAATAATTTATTATTAACGTAAAATAATAAAGATAACCAAAATATAGAAGTTTTAAACCATGATTAGATTCATAGATAAACCTACCAATTTGCTATTAAACACTTCAATTTATTTTTGTTCTCTAAATGCCACGTCTATTTTAAATAGGGAAGGAGTCAGGAATGTTATTAAGAGCATGCATAAAAAGGTAATTTAAAGATTTGAATTATTCAAATATATTTATTATTTTTTTTATCTTAAGTTTTTAATTATTTTGAAATCTATAAGATATACCATGATTTGAAGTCTTAATTGTAATGCCCTAAATTATTTGTTTTAGCTTTTGTAAAATTTGACATAAATATTTGTCTGTTTCAGTGGTTAAGTGTTCTAAATGTGTGTGAGGAGTTCCAAGTTCAAACCTTACTTTGGGTAAATTTTTGTATTTTTCTGACTTAAGCCTTATCCTTGCTCAGTGGGCTTAAGTTTGGGAATTATTTTTGCTACTGGCATCGATTAGAAGTGGGAGGTAACTAGGATTCTGAGTAGTTGATTGTTAGTGGGATTAGAGGGAGAAAAATAAGGGATGTGTTATCAAATATGGGACATTTTATTTCATTTTTTTTCAAAATTCAATTCTCTCTTGAAGAATTTTCTGACGTGATTTTTCTTTCTCTGTTCTCTCTTCTTTCTCCTGTTTTCCCTTTTCTAACTACTGGTATCACTTTCGTCCCTCGTGATACTCGAAATTTTTGGTGATTCGTGGAACTTAGGTAAGTGGGGTTACTTTTGTTTTTGTTTCTGTAAATTGTATGATTTACCTTCTCCGTAGAAGTGTCTTCAACGTGGTTAGGGGGTTTGATTTCTGCGAAATTGTTGTAGGAGAAGGTTGTGGTGAATGAGTTTCACTCTAACGGTCTAAAATCGCGTGGATAGTTGTTCTCATCGACGGTAAGCTACTTGCGTTGTTTTGGGATTTTGTGGTGGCTTGTAAATTGGTTGTTAAGTGATTAATGGATTTATGTTTCTTAGGTTTTAGAGGGCTCGAGGTTGCGGTAGTATCTTAAACGAACCAAGTGTGTGCCCGAAACGCAGAAAAATGAGATTTAATAAAAGCTGAAATTGTAATCTATTGACACCACACGGGTGTGTGGTTGCCCATGTGGTAGGTCGTGTGCGATAACATGGCCGTGTGATCGACGAAGGCCAGGCCATGTGATGGCCGGTGTGGTCGTGTGGGCCACACAGGCTAGGCCAAATTGGGCGTATGGGCCTACACAGGCACGCCACACGGACGTGTGAATTTTGGGCCCGGTCGTGTGATTCAGACGGGGAAGGCCAATTTGGCCATGAGGGCCCACACGGGCATGTGGGCCCATTTATCTGAATTTTTTCCTAGGGTTGCACGGGTTGTCCCAAACGATGGTGGGCCTACTGTAGGGTCAGTAAGGGCTAAATAAACCCTATTCTGTATGATATGATAACCCGATAGATTGAGATTTTGTACTGAGCGTCGTAGTATTATGCATGTTTGATTACTGCTCTGTATGCCTATCTGTTATCTGATTATTATCATGCTAAATTTGCATATCTGTTTTTGTTCTGTTCATGAGGTGGGTTGATATATATTGGAGGAAGTGTTCTGAAAGGCAATTTACGCCTATTATTTGGCTGCATGACTGCATTATATCTGTTATGTGCCGCATCGATACTATATGGTGTGTAGGGCTGGGTGGGTGTTTTAAACCCCACATGGTGTGTAGAAATGGTTAGAGATGGTGTCTAGAGGATGGAGGTAGGATTTCTGATTTTTGACTTGCATATCTATATATGTATCTGTAATGGGCTTAGGCCCAAATCTGTATCTGTAATGGGCTTAGGCCCAAATCTGTATCTGCATCTAGAATGGGCTTAGGCCCGAATTTGTATCTGTATCTGTAATGGGCTTGAGCCCAAATTTGTATCTGTCTGATGTTTGATAATCTGTATGTTTGCATGCCTAATTCTGCTGGGTTACACACTAAGTTTATGTAAACTCACCCCTTTCTCCGTCTATTCTGTATAGGTAATCCACAGACTTAGGCAAATTGGTGCAGCGAAACTTAGTGGTGACCACATGTTTTGAATTACTTCCAAATACATTCCACTTTTAATTTTTGGTTTATTTTGGGTATTATGTAAGTTGGACTTTATGGACTGTTTTTCCTTATTTTGGGATTTACTACGTTTTATGATTTTATAACTATAGATAAAAACTCATATTTTACCAAAAGCAATGGTCTTTCTAAAATCTTGAACAGTTTTCCTAAACACAATGATTATAGGAGTTTCCGCTACCAACACGTTTTACCTCTAAATGAATAAATGAATAAGAGTTTTGAAATTAATAAAAGTGCTAAAGCTTAATGAACTAATATGGTTTTTGACTTTCAACACCGTTTTCAAATCCGTTCCTTGTGACACTTCTGGATTCGGCCATAACGTTTAGGTCGGGTTTGGGGTGTTACATTACTACTAATGGAAAATTATGAAGAAAGACATAGCTGAGTATGTTTAAATGTGTCTAACTTGTCAAAAGGTGAAAGCAAAACATAAAGTTCGTTCAGGATTGTTACAACCTATAGCAATACCTAAATAGAAATGAGAGAGAATCACCATAGATTTTGTTATTTAATTACAACTTACACCCAAGAAGAAAGATATTGTTTGGGCGATTATTGATTGATTAACTAAGTCTACTTATTTCATACATGTTCAAATGGATTATTCATTAGAGAAATTAGTAGAGTTGTATGTAAGTGAGATAGTAAGATTGTTTGGTGTGCCAATTTCCATTATTTCAAATAGGGATCCAATATTTACTTCGCGATTTTGGAAGAAGTTACATGAAGCATTAGGAACTCGACTAAACTTGAGCACTGCTTTTCATTCTCAAATAGATAGACAATCTGAACAAGTAATTCAAGTGTTGGAAGACTTGTTGAGAAGTTATGTTAGAGAGTTTGAAAGAAGTTAGGAAATATATTTGCCACTAGTTGAATTCACTTATAATAATAGTTATCAGTCTAGTATTAACATAAGGCTGTATGAAGCATTATATAGGAAGAAATGCAGAACTCCAGTGTGTTGGGTTGAATTGAGTGAAAGCAAATCATTGAGGACAAGAAAAGATGAATTTGATCAAAGACTGTTTGAAGACAACTTCCGACAAATAGAAGTCTTATGCAGATCTTAAAAGAAAAGACATTGAGTATAGTATGGGAGAGAAAGTGTTTCTAAAGGTATCACCGTGGAAAAGGTTCTCTGATTTGGAAGAAAAGAAAGTTAAGTCTGAGGTTCACTAGACCATATAAGATTCTTGAGCGTGTTGGACCAGTAGCTTATTGGTTAACATTCAACCAAAGTTTACAAGAATCCACTAAATGCTAAAATGGAAAAGTTATGTATGACTATGAAATTATGAAACTTGATTGTGCTTGTGATGAATATTGCTTTGATAATAATATTAAAGCCCTTATAGACAAGTTTTTTTAACTTGTGGGATATAAATGATACGCCATTAGAAATTCCATAGCGTGCTCGTGGGTTTAGCACTTCAGTGCTCGTGTTTTAACACTTTTGGTGTTTGTGATAATCTAACACTTACGTGTTCATGTATTTTGTGATTACATTTCATATATATCCTTCTTGTTTATTCGAGTCTACAATAGGCAAAGTGAGTGGTCAATGAATGATGAATGAATGATGAAAGTATGGTAAGTGAAATGGGTTAATTAACTTTTTTATTGTTGTTGTTGTGTACTTTATCTTTAATTTAATTATTGTAATTATGATAAATATTTTTATTTATTAAATTAGTTAATTAAATCAAATGGTAAGATTTGAAGCTTTCACAAGTTTAATACGTGTGTTGTTTTAAAATGCACATGTAAAGTTTAGTAGAAATCTCTTGTTGAAGTGGTCGTTCTCATCCAAATCTCAACACCAAGAAACAATTGAAAGTGTATGGAACTTAGATTTTTGGTAATAGAGTGGCTTGTATATAGATTTAGAACCATATGGATTTTTGTTGTAAAGTAGCTAAGTGGTTCCAAAACTATGTCATGTATGTTTAATATCATTTTGTACCTTGAGATAATTTTTCTTAAATGGATATACTCATGCATTATATGAATTTTTTGAATGGTAATCTAACATATTTTGGTAATAGATTGGCTTGTACATAGATTTAGAATCATATGGATTTTTGTTGTAAAGTAGTTAAATAGTTCCAAAACTATGTCATGCATATTTAATATCATTTTGTACCTTGAGATGATCTTTCTTAGATGGATATACTCATGTATTATATGAAGTTTTTGAATGATAATCTAACATATTTTGAGTCCTAAAAATGTTTAGAAGAGTTATGGAATGATTAATGATAGTTTAGTCTTGGTTTTAAATGTTTCAAACATGTTTTGGGTAATTTGTGTTGGATTTGGTGCCATAAGTGTAGTATATTCGTTTGTATACTTCTATTTTTTCGAACAAATTGGTTTAATAAAATTATTTATAAATCACATTAATACCATTTTTATATTGTCCTCAATGATTTTTGTGTATAAAGCAAAATGAAAGCAAATATTGACTCATTGGTTATCTATCATTTAACTAATACTAAGCGATATTACGTGGTTAGATAGTAATACGGATAAGCAATTTGTATGACTAGATGGACCTAAACATGTCATTATTCTAAAAAAAATGAGCAAACCAATTGAAATACTAATATGTTGTTTATTAAGTCCAATTGGAGAAATGTTTTGTCTTGGGTATTGGAGCAGATGACTCCTAGAAGATACTAACATAGATGTGACTGACTGGACAGATAGTAAATCGGACATGACCTAAGTAGAATAGATCCTGAATCTGTTTATGGATTTATTCGCTTGTGATGTACGTAGTGTGACATACCTTAATCCTGAGTGGATGATGGACTATGTATGCGTGACTCGTATACTTTGATGTAATTAAAATCTTGATTTCGAATAGATAAAGAATCGAAAGCTGGTGCGTTAAGTATATGACTCTTACAGTATGTAATATCATTCACAATAGTGAAATTCATAGACTAAAAAATGGGTAAATAATATCCTCTCATTGGCATTACATGCTTAAAGAAAAGCAAACATGGTCACAAGATGTAATGATTAATTTGAGATAAAATAAGATTGTATTAGGAGAACATATTTATCCCAAAGAGATTAAGGATATCCTACAATGATAACACACTTATGACAAGGTCATTGGACAAGCATTGATGAAGTAGCTTTCGTAATGGTATGTAATTGAGGAGAGCTCAGTCATGATTCTATAGTAGAACGACTTCCTGACTAAATGAGTGTATAACTAATAGGCGAAATGTTGAAACTTAATTATAAATCATTTGTGCTCTAATTATATTTATGGTCAATTGGTCCCTCCACTAGCTCATTGAAATAAGAAATGAATTACATTTAGAATCAAATGACTAAAAATGGATAGAAATGATAAAGTTAGAGAGATTAGTGACATTTGAGAATTAAAGCAGTTTCTCACTAAGTATAGAAATGACATTTTTAAACAAGAAATGAATTGCATTTAGAATCAAATGACTAGAAATAGATAGAAATGATAAAGTTAGAGAAATGAGTTACATTCGAAAATTAATGCAGTTTCTTACTAAGTATGGAAATGACTTGAAATTTAATTTAAGTTTTTTGAATTATTATTTAATTAAATAATTGAAGTTTAAAATAGAATTAAATTAGCAAATCATTGTGAATACATTGAATATGAAAATTAAACATATTTTCTTATAGATTTTTTTACGATAAAGTTTCCATGACTTTAACAAAATTAGAATTGGATTGAGAAAATTATTTAATTAGAAAATTAATTAATTAATATTAATTTAATATATAATATTTATTTTGGAAAATGGAAAGAAAAACATGTATTGAGTTAGATTAAATTATAAAATGTTGGGTTAAAAATCCTAGAAGTACATATAATTGGACTCAATACAGGAGAGGCCTAAAAATCCCTCATAATACATGAAGGGTGGCAACCCTCGTATTTAGCTAGAGTTTGCCGCTCTTCTCTCCTAGTTGAACTAGGGGACCAGTTTTTTTTTTTATCAAGTAAGTATTATTTATGCTATTCTTATCTCTTCCTATAAATAGATAGGATTGGTAGAGCTAAAATACATAAGTTATTCACAATTTTGAAATATTATTATTCTGCCTGAAAATAGTGAAAATTTATTTTCTAAGTATAAATTCTATTTTCTAGGAATAACAATTCTATTGGTTTCAATTAAAAGAAAGATTTACTTTCCTACTGAAAGTAAAAATAATGGTTTTGTGTTTGAGTCATAATTGTTCGAGCCCACACTTGAAACGATTCATAGAATGAGAATAGCGGAGAGGGTCATTCGATTGAAAGCCGAGAACGTTAAGGGTTCATCTCACACAAAGCGCCTGTACTTTTTAGGAAAAGTTTATTACTATAAATATCACAAACTAACTCAATTTTCTAAATTTTAATTTTTCACTATAACAAAAAACCATTTTCAAACCAGATTTTTTTTTCAACAATCTACCATTAATATTGCGACATTGAAGCATTATTTCCTCAATATCGTGACATCCATTTTCTAATGTCACGACATTGACATTATCCATCCTATTTTGACCTGAATAAGCCTCAAATGGACCCCATTTATAATCAAACTTTAAAAGAAACTTAGAAATGACTTAATTAGCTTCAAATGAGTTTATTTATGATAAAACAAAATTTTGAAATTGATGTTCGAGTTAAGTGATCTTAGTGTCCAAATGTGACATCCCTTGCTCGAGATATATTGGTTCATTCTGGGTGAAGGGTGTTACAATGTCTAGATAGATATTTTGTGTTAAAAAGGTATTTTGATTTTTTGTTTAAAAAATTATGCTAGCATTTTAACTAGAGGAGAAGCCAAAAATTTGGTTTAAGTGGGCTAGAGATGAATCATAAATTTTTTGAGTCAAAATATAATTTTACCGTTATACTAACTTGTAATTTCATAAACTTCAAAGGGGCTAAATGACATATTTATCATTTGGGGGGGGGGCATGGCAACTTCCTACTCGCTCTTATGTACACCCCTAATTTCAACTGAAATAGTTAAAGATAATAACTATTTGGACTAATTAATATCATTATAAGTATAAAGGACCAAATTATATTAAATTAAAATATAACAATTAACATCCATAAGTAATCATGGTTGAAGGACCAGAATTGAAAATTTACTGTCGTCTTTCTAGAAGCAGCAAACGTGGCATGAAGTTAAAGTTATGGACAATACTTGCATACAATTTAGATATATTGTAATTTTGTTCAATATATTTATAGATTTTGTGGAACAAGAAATTATGGGTTATTAAGGCTAAAGATTTTGTAAAGATTGGGTATAATTGTCCCATCAAATCAATCACCCCAAAATACAACAATGAGTCTTCCCGATATTTAATGTTGCTCACATATACGTGTTTAGTCTTCCCAATTTTCCACCCATTAGCTAAATTGGTTATCTCTTTATTTATTTATTTATTTATTTTTAAATTTTTAATATATTTATTAAAATGAATTTAATAATTAATTATTCACGCCTTGTAGATCTATTAAAAAGTAATATTCATCACAAATTTTAAACTTTTTTTTATCTACAACTCAACTAAAATAGTTAAAGGATTTTCTTTAAATTTTTTCTTGTGGTATTGTGTGATTCTCATTTTCTTAAAAAACATAGTAAATAAGTTTACTATTCACCATTATTAACAACTTAAGATTCTTTTTAATAAATTATTAATATCTTTGCAACTGAAAGTCTTTTTCATTATTTCTATTTAATAACTAATTTTGTAACTCATAATTCTCTACACCTAAAAATAGTAGTTCTTACTACTTATTTTGGGAATTTTAGAATTGTTCGGATAAAAAACTTGTCATATTTTATATTGGTAAATTCTTGGGCTTTAGTTTTTGCTAATACCTTAGATGAATGCAATCTTATTTATTATATCAAAATTGTCTAGAAACTGATTTGAATTAGATCAAGGAAATCGACTTCTCAATTTTGGTGAGATTGGATTGAATCGAGTAAACTTGAAAACATATTTTGAAGATTTAATATTTACTCTAAGCTAATTAAAGATATTCGATATGATTATTATATTGGTGATTTTATGAGAAAATTGCTTATAATAGATATACTATATTAGAAAGTTTGATTCCTTATAAATTGAGGAGATTTGTATAAGTGAGAGATGATTGGAGATCACTTATTCATTTAGATTTTAAGTGCAAAAGTGAAGAGTTTAATCTCATGAGTGTTAAAAATTGTAATCATTTGTTGTACAGGTTACTAATATAATGGATTATATTTCTAGGCAAGCCTTTGCAAGTATAAAGAAATCAAACTATATAAATATATTGAGTGTTGATTGTTTTTTATTTTTGTTCATTATCAGTGTTTGAAGCTGCTATCACTACCCGTGAACACTGCTTCTGATACTACTTGTATTTGCCTACCAGTATCATTTCAGAATTTTCAATTGGTACCAAAACTTGCCTCTTGACACATCTACTAATTTCCTAGTGTTGATATTTGAAGCCGGGCAAATTTTTTTTTAAATTATGGACTCCAAAATCAAATTGTAGTCTCAGACTTTAACCAAAATTTAGACAAAAAAAAATGCATGTACAATCAAATCCCCAACATTGGGTCCTAGTGGGCTTCAAAAATAGGTATAAGAACAATTTACAAAAGGCCTTAAACTGGAGCTAAAATGAGCCAAAACATGGGCTCTAAAATTGGACCAATATTGGTTCAAGATTGGGTTGAGCACACAATTCAAAGTAGACACCAAATTGGAATTCCCTATGAATTTAATGGACTAGAAATAATTGAGCTCAAAGGGGTGTAAAGACAATTGGATTTTCAAAAATAAATTTCCAAATTTACAAGGGCTCAAAAGTACTCCTTTTCATGCATGGGTTAAGGACCCAATCCAAAAAGTTAGGCTCACTTGGGACCCAGAATTAGGTCTTCCAATTATTTCACCCAAATAAAAAATGTGTTGGCCAAATTCAACTTCCCTTCTTATTTTACCCTTACATTTTGACGTAATAATTCTGGTCCCCAACATTTACAACCAAACCTTTACATTTTAATTTTAAAACTAAATTAAGATTAATCCAGAAAACCCCACGAGACCCTATTTCATGAATTCAAAGTTGAATCAATCTTAAATACAACAGTCCAGTACATACAACTTGTTCTTTTTATACCTAATTATCTTCGACCTTTTTTTATTTAAAAACTAAGATTTCTATTAGATGATTTCTTGATTTGATCCATAAACGCTTGTATTAATATAATTTTTGGTGTTAAATGAAAATATGAATGAGTATGCAAATGATATTTGTAAACTCAACTGACAACCTATGAGATGATTTTCCTGAACTAATAATATATCAAAGCTTGCTATTTTGTGGTCCAAATTGGAAAAGGGCTCTTAATTATTCGCAGTGTCTGAGATGCTTTTTTGCATAGAAAGACAAGCAATGCAATAGGATAAAAATATAGTTTCAAAGAGGGTAAGAGTCTTCTTTTGTCAATTTGCATCAATCAACACAAATTTTCTATTTCTATATTAAGTTTTCCACTTTAATCTCTATTATTGGGTTATCTTCATCAAAATCGCTTGTCTTTGGTGAATCCCTAATGTCTTTTTAGGATATCATAATTTAAAGGAATATATACATATATTTCTACATTTACTTTATTCATTTCATATTGTATTTTAGTATTTTTATCATTTTAAAATATTTATATTTTAGTTTTAAAATTCGCCTATAGAATATGAAATATTAATTACTACGTTTGATACCTTAAAGAATTACCATCATACATGGTACTAGAATCTGATTAATTATATTTTAATTAAAATGGCATATGAGATTTATGAAATAAAATTGGAAGCCTAAGATGCTTTGTTGAAGACCTAAAAAGCCAAAATGAAACTATAGGCTTTATTAATTACTGTGGACATCTTTAGTTGGGTTGGGTTGGTGAGTGGCAGAGAGGGTCTCATCTTTTCAACATTTTAAAACATAATCATATACTTAAGTCTTTATCAATCCTCAAATCCATCCTTAATAAGTAAGTGCCTTTCTCCCCTTTTTATATTTTCTACTTTAATTTTGTTTTGTTAATTTCATAATTCCATATCCATACCCTTAACCTAAATAAAATACCCTAATTAGTATAAATTATTGTAGGACCAATGCATCTCTATTTCAGTAATTGCCAAACATTTTCCCACACCTAATATGCAATTTTTATTCTCAAATTTTTTTTTATATTACCAAAATTTGGGATATATCAAAAAAAAAAGCCTCATCAACATTTTTATTACAAAAAAGAAGAAGAAGAAAATTTTGATTTATATGTCCTCACCTCTTATAATTATTTTTAAATAATAATGAAACAGAGGAAAAATAAATAAAATGTTGGTCATACCCACCTGGTGGATGGTGGTAATCAAAATTGGCAAAATTTGGCATGTTATTGCAGCATCGCACACTCTCCCATCGCTGTCCATACCGACATGACCTAACTATATGTCCATTGATTGGCAGATTTGCTATAGTTCAATGACCAAACCAAGTAATATTGGAATTTAATTTTAAATTGATGGTTTTTTAAAAAGGATTTAATTCCCTTCCTTTTGGGTCTCAATACTTATTACTTGAATTGGGCCCAATAAAAACACAAAAATAAAGCTATTAAACTTTTGTGTTCCCAAATATTCTCAGTAATAACACATAAGAGGGCCCATACATATGAGTAAATATGGATACTTATGCTCTGCTTTTTAATCCTATCTTTGCCAATCAAACAAGATCAAAGAGTGAAAACATCAAATATAACATCAAAAAAAAAGCGAAAAAAATTATGTAATAAATATATTTTTAAAAAATAAAGTGAAAATATTGAAAACTATATTGTCTTGATTTTAAATTTTATTATATGTGTATTTCTTTTTATTATATCTATGAAATATATGAAAAGAGAAACACAATCTACAAATAATATAATATAGTTTTTAGGGTAAAGCGGGTGAGTTGGATTTTTTTTTTGAAAATTTTGAATTTTATTGTGATAATTTAATTTAGTTCGATTTAGTTTTATTTTATGATTTTTGGATATTATCTCGTAACATTTTAATGTCGTATTAAAAAATTCAATTAAATAAAAAAGTCTATAACTCTTACATATTATTTTTTGAAAATAATTTTTAGATAATATTTGAAGTTATTTAACTATTTTAAATTAATTGTGGAAAAAAAAAAGCATCCAAATATTATGGGTAGATATAAGTTATTGAGTTTTAACCACAGCTTTTTAACCCAACTAGATGTGATCTCATGTATAAAGTAATTAAGGGTGGGTTTTCAAATTTATGAGATTAGATATAGGTAAAAGACAGGAGAAAATTTTATAAAAAGAAGTAAAGGAGCTGTGTTTTAATTGATTTTTTCTATAAGAAGAAAATGATATATAGATTGAGCAACCTCTTTGTCTCACCATTTTCCTAGTAGAAACCGAACAAGATAGAAAAAATATCTTGATGCAGCAGCTTCATCTAAATTAAACAAACAAAAAGTAATTCATTTCGATAAATAACATTAAACCACGTGGAAATGTTAGCATCAAATCCATGTCTTCTTCACAAATAATTTGTGTAAAGAAAGAGGCATTGGCCATTACCAATTCCACCACGTGATGGTAAAAACAAATTTACCCAAACAAACGAGTAATGGGGGAAAGAGAAAGAGCACATGAAATCTTACTATTCAAGTCCTAAATTCGCACGCACATGTTGAATTAGAATCATGAATGAAAAAGGTTAATGTATTTTCATACATACATCATGCAGGGAAATGGAGGTAAGATAGCGTATATGCTGAAAACCTGTTACATGCAGTGTTTTCCCCTACAGAATGACTCCGGTTTAGAGGTGAAGGAAGAGACAATTGTTGTTGGCATCGTATCAAAGCACTGAGACAATGACTTTTAACATCAGTTTAGGGGCCACACAGTGTAAATTAGGGATTTATCTATATATATAAATTTTAAAGGCTAGTGTTTAGCTGTTTCATTCCATTTTAAACCAATCATTGTTTTGAATTAAAGAAAAAGGTTTTATCATCATTTTAGGGTTTTCCAAATTAGCTTAATGGTAATATAGTTTTTATTCTATAATTAATCATAATAAACAACTATAATGAGTTGTTAAGGAAGTTGGACAATCTTATCACAACGACCATTCTAGGGTTCACTAGTGAGAAAAAGAAATAAAGAAAAGCAATATCATAATAATGATAATAAATGGTGTTTTTTGGGGTCTTATTTTATAATCAAAAATTTAAAAACAATAATAGAGTAAAGGGATGTTATAAGCTAAGTTCATTAGTGATATATATACAAATTAAATATTATGTTCTAATAAGAAAGGTGTTCATACTATAAATATATACACTAGGGTTAGGGTTTTGCCATAACATTAGCAGACTATAGCTGTGCCTCTTCTTGTGTATATGTTAGTACTCGTAATTTTCTCTTTATATTTTTTTTGATTTAATTCCAGTTTCTTGGTCCCTTGGTAATTGATCACATTTGATAATTGTGGTTTCAGTTCTTCTCAGGGGATATAACGACGCCAAAACGATGAAGCGAGTAGTACTGAAAAGGGTGGAGCCACCAAGGCCCGTTGCGACTGTGAGATATGTGGAGTGCCAAAAGAATCATGCGGCGGCTGCCGGAGGCCATATTGTCGATGGGTGCAGGGAGTTCATCCCCAGTGGAGCTGAAGGAACCGATGCAGCCTTTACTTGTGCTGCTTGTGGCTGCCATAGGAATTTCCATAGAAGGGTTGAAAGTTGAGCTTGTTGGCCACTGTTCTCCGCCTCCATCTTCTAATGGAGCATAAAAATAATATATTTATATTTTAAACCTCTCTCGTTACCTATAATTTGTGTTATATATGTTTCTTGAAGGAAGGTTTTTTTTTTTTTTTGATCTTAGCTTCTTTATCTATCTCATAAAGAGGTCAAAATTTAAAGAATTTGTGCTATGTTCTTGATGAAGGGGGGATTTTTATTTTGAGTTGGTACATTAGAATTTGATTGATGGGTGACCTAGCCTTGGGGAAATTCATGATATATTGAACTATATATGAAATCTTGATAATATGGTTTCTGGTATAACAGATGAAGTAGCCTAAACTCTAGGTGCAAATCATGATACTTAAAAGTGTTACAAAAGCTTACTTGATAGCTCTGAAGAACAATCAGCTAATTAAGTATAAGCTGATGATTTTCGCTAACTAGACTAGGAGAATATATTTCTATCAACTTTAGAGCATCTTCTTTTCTTTTTTTTTTTAATTTTTAGTTTGTGTCTGCTTATGAAATTTGCTATAATTGGGAGGTTTACATGCTGCGTAATTTGGTTTGATGCATATGGTAATCTTAAAGCAAGGGGAATATTGTTGTTCCACTTAAGCATGGCTTCCTACTAATTTGATTGATATTATTATTGTTAGCGGGAAATATCATATAATTTAATTTGTTTGAGATGATCTAAAAAAAATGTATTAAAAATAAATAAAGGTATTAAAATAGGTAAAATGTAGATTGTACTATCTCTTCTTTATATCAACATCGTACTATCTCTTTAACATGAGTTATGAATGAAACGATTGCTTAATTTGTTTGTTTATGAGCAGTAAATTTCCTTTCAGACTTGTGCATTTGCAAGTGTTTTCACTTAATTGAACTATGAAAACAATTGAGTTCAATTTTATTTCGAAAAGAATGAGTGGAGCATTAGGGTTAAAGTAAGTTTTCGATATTTTTCAACCCTAATCAGACATCATGTGGATGATAATTATTGATGGTGAGTGGCAGTAAAAATATTTTAATTTCGCCAAACCATGAGCAACATTATCTTGTGGTTGTGAGGGCAAAAATCCATGAAATAATTCCTAAATTTGGAAGTCTAATCTGTATGGTAATTAAGAATACTTTGTATTTAAGTTCAAAGGCCCACATATCTAATCACTAGTGGAATATTTCTTAATATGGTCTAATGTGCTGGTTGTTAGTGATGGGAAATTTTCTTAGTGATATGTACTTCAAAGGCAATTATAAAAAAGCTTAAACCATTCATTTGTGTTTTCTTATAAATATACCACCACAACATGAGAGAAAATAAAAAAGGTCTCACTAAAATAATGATGCTTTGGAAGGATTAGGAAGTCTCACTTTGAGGTACTCAAAACTTCAAATTTTATTATTTATATTTATAGATTTATAGATTTTTAATTTAATCTTTATTCTAATTAAAATTTCTTTACTTATCGATTTTGTTTAAATTTATTATGATTTAGATTTAGATATATTTTGATATGTTGATTTATATTATATTGTATTTTTTTTTAATTAATGACATCAAAAGCCATGTGAGAAGAAAGCTCTCAACATTATTAATCTAAAAGCAATAGCAAGAGCCCATAGAAAACTACACACACCTCAAACAAAAACAGTTGAGAATACCAATCCTAATCACCACAGATATCATCAAAACGTAATACAGAGTACAATAACAATGAAGAAGAATTACTCTCCCCTCCATGCCTCGCGACAATAAACCAAAACTCCATTCAACATTCAACACCGGACAAAAATAGAGAGAAAATATCTAGTTCATCACCATAGCAAACAAAAAGTCTTGCCCAAAATCAAGATCCCATCGCTTCATAATTCAAACTATCATATCCAATCATCAAAAACACCCATCCTGAAAAAACGCGTTCACGAATAATATCCATCATGCAAACAACATATCGGATCTCTTGGTTCTATCGTTTGCTAATAAAAACCATGTAAGTTGTAGTTTCTTTTTTGTATTGTATTCATTGAGTCTATTGCTATACGCATTATTTGTATTTGCAAATTTTACTCGTATGCTTTACCTGGTAAACTTCTGAATTTGATAAAGATGTCAGTGCTTCATGAAAGGGTTAAGAAGGATAATTTTCGTTTTATTAATGAGAAGGTAAGGCGCAAGCTTAGTGGTTGCAATGCTAATCTACTGTAACCTTAGCAAATGCAGTTCTATAAGCTATGGCATGCAGACAAATCTCTTTCCAGCTAGCATTTGCATGGTATTGAAAAGCTGATTTAAGATTTCATATGGGGCGGTAGTGGAACAAGGAAGCGAGTTTCTTTGATATAATGGGAGTCACTTTGCCAACCGAAAAGGAATGGAGGCTTGGTATAATGGAAGCTGATTTGAATTTTTTTTAGGAGGAAAAAACTAAAAATCAAAAGAAAATTTTGATTTGTCGTACTCCTATCAAAAAGGAATAAGGATACATAAAATCACAATTTTATATAATCTTTTCTCATACATGGTATGGGATATTTATGAGTCTTTGGAGATAAGTGGTTGTATTAATGGTATTTTAGGTCTGCTAAAGGTATCTTAAAAAATATGGAGTTGTGATATTTATGAGCTTTTCTAAAGAAGTTCACCTCATGGATTTTAAGAAATACGAAGTAGTCACCAATTTTTTGATTAAGTGTGATTATTAACCTAAAAAAATCCTTTAATAAAGTTTTAAAATTAAATTATTTTCACTAAAAATATAATTTTTTTATCTATGAAACTAAAATCAGTGATTACACATGAGGAATGTATTAACACCTTCATAACATCTATTAACAAAAATGGTACCATTTAATTATGTATTATCCTTAATTTTGAAATGGTGAATTTAAATTTGATATCTAAAAAAATTCTTGTGTATAAAATCATTTTATTGTGAATGAATTGATGTATTTTATAAATCTCGTTTCATTCATGAAAAAGGATATTCTTCTTCGATGAATAATTATTGAATGTCCCAGTGGCACCCCGACAGTGTGACTAATACAAATCAATACACACATATAAACTACAAAGAGAAAACATTATAATAAATGTTTCCCAACAAATTGAAAATAAATTAAAAAATATGTATACTTAAATAACACTAATATAAGTGCAACTTAACAACCAAATGCCTCTAAAATAGTAACAAAATTAACAATAAAACAAGAGTTATACAATATCCAAACAATAACTACAGAATAGTATCAACATAATAGTTTGGTAGTAAAATAGTGAAAAAAAAAGAGAAGAAAATAGCAAAAAAATAATAAAAAAGAGCAAGAAAATAGTAAAAAGAAAACAACAGTTTTTTTTTTGCATATTCTGGCCGAGCCAGGCTCGAGCCAAAAAGCCTTACCCGAGGCCCGACTCATTTTCTAAATGGGTCTTTTTTTGTCCAAACTCATTTTTCAAATCTATATTTTTACCTAAATCCTCTCACTTTTCAAATAAAATTTTAGATCGAACTGAGTGGCCTGACTCATTAACAGGTCTACCAGTACACAATGGAACAAAATGAAAATTTATATCACAAGCTTATTAAGACGTAACATGAAATTCCAAAGCATTTATACAAGTATAATATACACAACATAAATTCATAACATGAAAATAATTATACATATATTTTTATAAATTATATAAGTCCATAGCAACTCGGGGAATCTAGAAAAATCATTTAGAAAAAAAATTATATAATTGTTTAAAAATTAATTAATCTACAACATCCCGAGGACTAAAAAAAATATTTTAAAAAATAAATGAAATTTAAATTTTTTCAAAGAATTATTTAATGATTTGTATGATAATGAATCCCTAATAAAGAGACAAACAAAGTAAATGGCACAAATGGTGGCGTACTTACAAGGTACCATGAAAGGGAAACAATGGCTTTACACATACACGTAGATAAAAGAAAAAAAAAAAAATTCAAGACACATATATAATATACGACTATACACACATTACATATATCATAACAAATAATTATGTGCACATAACAATACATGCACTACTGCGCATACATATACAGAGACATATATATACACCATGCTTATAACATGCATGAATTACCCCTAATATTTACATGGAACCATGTGCCATCATGCGCTATAAATTCTTTATCATGGATTGGGAAAAAAATGTCTTAAATCTATTTAGATGAATGATTTCATATCTATTTACCGATTGAAGATATATACATGAAACACCCACTAGCCTTATACCTTCATTCCAAGAAAAAAGACAATACCTTCGTTCCAAGAAAAAAACTTAAAGCCACGTTTACATTATAAAAAAACACGTATTTTCATTTTAAACCCAAAAGAATATTGACGTAAAATTTATTGTGTTACTCAAGTTTTCATACCAATAAGGGAATCACTCATGAGCTTTAAACATGACAAATCAAACAATAATATTAAACAAATTGAGTTCAAAAGGCTAATGTGAAGGAAATTTATCCCAGCATTTCAAACAAAATCAAGATGAGTATAGTAAAGTTACGAGATTTAAAGTATATAAGAACTCGTAAAATCTTTTAATCGGTTTGCTTATTTCTGATTAGATTAAAGAATGTTTAGGTTCTCATAGTAACAGTTTTTAAAATAATTAGATTCTCAAACGTAAGGGTGAGCATTCGATCGAATCGAATCAAATGAAAAAATTTCGAATTAACAAATCATATTTTATCATCTTAATTTGATTTAAAATTTTCTTGAATCGAGTTGAGTAAAATGGAATTCAAATCGAATCGAATTGAATATATTTGTTCGAGTTAGATTTTAAAAAAGTAATTTTGAGTCCTTGTAACCACTGTCACCCACTGTAATAAATTTATCCACCATAATCAAATTTTTTATTAACTTTCATCACCTCATAATTTATTTATTAATCTTTTATATACGGGTTAGCTTTTTTGCTTGCTTAGTTGTTTTAATTATCTTCAGATTCTTGGCACTATGTATTTTGGAATTAAAAAATATATTAAATGTAAAAATGTGCTTTTTTTTAATAAAAGTTATTTTAAAGATAAAATATGAAATTGATACCAATATAAAGTTTTAACACGAATATTTTATGGCATCATTAATAATTCAATTTTAATATAAATATTCAATATGACTAAACAATTCAATAATATAAATAATATAAAATGCAAAATTTAATTTAATAATATAAATAGTAGATATAAATAAAATTATTACTATTTATGTTTAGGGGTTTTTTTGGATAATTTTGATTTTTTATTTGGGAGTAAATGGTGAAAAGTAAAAGTTTAGGGGGAAAGTAAAAAGTTTTGGGGAGTAAAAGTTTGAGGGAAACTAAATAGGGGGGTGTAAAATTTTGGAGGGAAAATATTAAAAAAATATTTGGGGGGTGGGGTGGGATAGGAAGGGAGTAAAAATTTTAAGGGGAAAGTGGAAAAATAAAAAATTTTGAGGGTTTTTGGAAGTAAAATTTTGAGGAAAAGTAAATAGGAGAGTAAAATTTTGGTGGGAAATGGATTTTGGGTAGATGGGGGGTTGGGATAGGAGGAGAGTAAAAGTTTTGGGGGAAAGTGGGAAGGAGTAAAAGTTTTGAGAGAAAAGTAAAAACGTTTGGATGTTTGGGGTAAAAATGTAAAATATTATAGTTTGATATTCGATTTATTTGAATTATTCGAGTTATTCAAATTCGAAAACTCAACTCGATTCGAACTCGAAATTCGAAAAAAATTTGAGTTGACTAGAATAACTCGATTCGTTTAACTCGAAATTCAAATTTTTTTCAATTTTTTCGAGTCGAATCAAGTTTTGCTCACCCCTACTCAAATTTGTCAACAATAATCATATTCATGCACATATTTTCATATATATATATATATATATATATATATGTCGAAACCATTTTTTGAAAAAAGAGTCGACTTGAGTTTTGAAAACGAAAATTAAAAACGGGAGTCGCCACCAATCTTTTTTATAAGTTGTGACCGGGCCACCTCGCAATTTGATTATTTTAATAAACGATTTGATTTACTAAAATAACGGTTTTGGTCTACGAAAACTCGAGAAAAGGACTCGGGAATCGATTACGTGTGAGGAAAGGTTAGCACCCCCGCTACGCCCAAAATTGGTACCTAATTGATTAATTATCGTTTATATGTCGAAAATTGAAAAGATTTTAAAGAAATTTTAAAATACGATTCATTTGTTAATTTTAAAGAATGCTTGGATAAATCGGAACGGATGCTAAAGACCTTCACGTCCCGAAGCAAGAAAATGCCACATCCAGTACGTTAGGACGCAACATTTTAAACCCTTGAGGACAAGCTTGTCTTTTGCTTTTCAAAACTCGTGTTTTAATATTTTTAAAGGGATATTCGATCATTTGAGTCAAATGAGAAAAATCGAAACCCAGTACGGTAGGGCACGATCTCTCAAACTTCCCAAATAAGGAATATTGCCTTTATTTTCTAGGTTTTCTTTTTACGAATCCAAAAATAATGAAACATTTAAAAATGACATGTGTTTAATCGATCATAAAAACTAAAGAAAATTAAAACGTGAAAGAGGTCGTACTCGACAAATAGTAATGGTATGATATAATTTGGAGTAATCATAGCCTAATCTACATGATACAATATAATATATGATGTTGATATTAATAAACTAACATGTCAATATGTATGAAAAATAATAATGATAATAATAACAATAATAATAATAATAATAATAACCATAAAAAGTGAAAATTTAAATAAAGCAAATAATGAAAACAAAAGTGAAAGCATAATAAATCAGTATGTATTTGGCTGGAAGTGAAAATGAATAAACAGATGAAAATAAGCAAAAGGAATGAATGGAATAAAAGCATAATGATTAAAAGAAATTAAAATAAATATGGCCTTGATTAGCAATTAAAAGAAATTAAAAGGACGAATCTAAGACAAAAAGAATTAAAAGGGGTTAAAACATGACGCGTACAGACTAGCAGGGACCAAAGAGGAAAATAAATGACTCTTTTTGATACGCATCCTCTCTCCATGAGATCCGCGAGTTAGGGACTAAATTAAAAAAAGAAATAAAAATGGAGTGGCAAATTAAAATAAAAGAGAAGAATCGGGACTCAGACGAAAAACGCACAAAGGAATGGGGACTAGATGGGCAAATAAACCCTCTCTTCAAATCGTGTCATTTCGTCTAGGACTTAAATGAAATTAAAATCAAAATTTTAAGGACGAACTGTAAATAAAAGAAACGGATATGAGACCGGATTGCAACCTATACGAAAGAAGGAAGGATTGGGACCATAAATAGACCATTTTGGCCTAAAAAGCACGTGGATCCTCCTTCAAATCGGGTTGGGTTGTGCAGGTCAATGCAGAACGGCGTCGTTTTGAGGCACTTAAGAGGGCCGAGCAAAACGCACCGTTTTGCTTAGTATAAAGGCCAATTTTTTTTAAAATTTCATTTTCTAATCCCTTTAAAAAAAAAACTCCCTGGTCCCTCTCAACTCTTTCCTTTCGACCGAATCCAGGCCAGGAGTCCGATCATTGGACGATCGCACCTCCACTGCAACTCCGCCGTGAATGGTGTCTAGAGGTGCGTAAAAATAGTGCCTTTCCGGTCTCTTTTGAATCCTTCCCATTTTTATAGAGAGAAGATGAGATAAAAGAAAGAAAATGTTCTAAAAATTGTTTCGGTTCGTCTTTTTAATATATGTAAGTTCGAGAGCCTCCTCATTGGCCGTCTTTTGAACCCACATCAGAACCCAGGTGGGTTCTTGGGTCTTCGAACGCAGACGACCCTCAAGGGAGAGGAAAAGCGAATCGACGGTAAGATTTTATATTTTTTTTCTTTTTATTTCGAATGATAGAAAAAAATGAGCAAAGATTTAGAGTAAACACCTTTTTTGCTTCTGAATGCTTTTTTAGAATTCAAAAATCACTCTCCTTACATTGTTTTTGTTTCGGGCTTTTATAGCCGAGAGATGTATATTGTTTATCTTGCTATATTCTGCCATTACTGTTCTTTTGCTCTGTTTGTTGCTTTCTTTAGCTATTTTTGCAGGTACGCGAAAGGGGTCAACGGATGGAGGAGGGCTATTTTGGTGCAATCCTCGACGAAGGCGTCGTCATCGGGCGTTGTGCACACCGAGGGCGTACATGGGGAAGTTTACGACGCGAGGGAGAAGGAAAACCTAGGGTTTCCTAATTCCACTTAATTTTTGGGTCATCTTTGTGTTGGGGCTTAATGTATTTGGGCTGATATTTGTGGTTTATTTGGGTTTTAATTTTGTTTTTGGTTGTAACTGGATTGAAACATTTAATTTGGTTTAAAATTTGTTTGGTTTGTAATTTGGGCTTTGTTTATTACGACTCGGTCAAATTTGGACATGTACAGCTGCCCCTCTTTGCTCGTTGTCGTGTAACGAGAATGAAGTAAAGACTTTAAAAAGGGCCAAATATTCCTGGTCTTGTAGGTTCCCAACTTCTTGGTACTCCTCTTCTTCAAGTAGCGGCATTCTTAGGGAAATGAGATTCGCTATCTTTAGTTTGCTCCACTGTAACTTTAGTGAGATAAGATTTGTTATGATCTGCTCCACTGCAACTTCAGAGAGATAAGATCTGCTGTAATCTATAACTTCAATCTGTTCCACTGCAACTTCAGGGAAATAAGATTTGCCGTCTTTGGTCTGCTCTAATGCAACTTCAGTGAGATAAGATCTGTTATGATCTGCTCTACTGCAACTTCAGAGAGATAAGATCTGTAATTCATGGCTTCAATCTGTTCCACTGCAACTTAAGGGAAATAAGATTTACCATCTTTAGTCTGCTCCACTGCAACTTCAGTGAGATAAGACTTGTTATAATCTGCTCCACTGCAACTTCAGAGAGATAAGATCTGTAATTCCTAGCTTCAATTTGTTCCACTGCAACTTCAGGGAAATAAGATTTGCCATCTTTGGTCAGTTCCACTGCAACTTCAGTGAGATAAGACTTGTTATGATCTGCTCCACTGCAACTTCAGAGAGATAAGATCTGTAATTCATAGCTTCAATCCGTTCCACTGCAACTTTAGGGAAATAAGATTCGCCACCTTTGGTCTGTTCCACTACAACTTCAGTGAGATAAGACTTGTTATGATCTGCTCCATTACAACTTCAGAGAGATAAGATCTGTAATTCATAGCTTCAATCTGTTCCAACTGCAACTTCAAGGAAATAAGATTTGCTATGATCTAGATGAGTCAAATGCTCCTAACTAGATGTATTATGAATGACATTTGTATGAATACAGAATGTCATGAGGATGATTCCTTCTTAATATTTAGAGCGTTGTTATCTATTCAACGAGGTTCCATCACTGATGTGTTACCATGCCTTCTTATTTAGCTGGTATCTTTGACTGAAGATTTGAAAACATAGATTTATGACTATTCTTCCTTAAATGTTTTCAACATTTAGTTTTGGTTAGGTTTGAACAGTAGTCCTGTTTCAAGTCCCTGTACTATTAAAAACTTCCAAAGTAACATGCAGAACTCCATTTGTTTGAGTATTACCAGTCCATTAATCGTTACTTCAATGGGAAATGCTTGAAAGGACTATCACAATGGACAAGATGGAATTTATTGAGAGCAAAGCTTGGAACAGATAAATTAACCAAGATGGTAAACTTTGTCAAAATACAAAGTGAAGATAAATTCAACAAGATAGCAAATTTTGCTAAATCATAAAATGAATAATATGAAAATGGGTGCCACAGATATCATAGCACGAGCTTTTCTACACCAAACTTCTCGTAAACCCCTTTTGATCTTGATATGTGCTTAGAAGACCTAGAAGACTTCATTGATGCCCCAATACGTAGCATTCCTCCTTCTTGTCAATTCAAGCATGGCAAGACTATGGCCCACTTTTATCGAAATTTGAACTGCCCTTTACGGGTTTTCAGTTTGAAACCCCTTTGGTCTTAAGGTGCCCTTTACGGGCTTTCATCTTTGCTTCTCCTTTTTTTAGGAGGTCTCAAAGCGCCCTTTGCGGGTTTTCGCATTGGCCTCTTCCCCTTTTAGCTGAAGTACTTCTTGACTGAATCTGAATTTGTAGGATTAGGCAAATCTTTACCATCCATCTCGGTCAGAATCAATGCTCCTCAAGAAAAGGCTTTCCTCACCACATAAGGTCCTTCCCAGTTTGGCATCCATTTCCTTCTAAAATCCTTTTGTATGAGAAAGATCTTTTTCAATACCAAGACCCCTTCACAAAATTCTCTAGGGCGCACCTTCTTGTTATAAGCCCGCATCATCTGCTTTTGGTACATTTGACCGTGATGGATAGCCCTTTGCCTCTTTTCTTCAATCAAATTTAACTGGTCATATCGAGCTTGAATCCATTCTGCTTCGTCCAATTTCAGCTCTGACAACACTCAAAGGGAAGGAATCTCAACTTTGATGGGTAAAACCGCCTCCATTCCGTAGACTAATAAGAAATGTGTTACCTCGATGGAGGTTATGACCGATGTTCGATAAGAAAAGAGGGCAAAAGGTAACTTCTCATGCCAATCTTTGTAAGTCTCAATCATCTTTCTTACTATCTTCTTGATGTTTTCATTAGCCGCTTCAACTGCACCATTCATTTTTGGGCGATATGGTGACGAGTTGTGGTGTTTAATTTTGAACTGACTGCAAACCTCTACTATCGTGCTGTTGTTCAAGTTCAAATTATTGTCCGATATGATTCTCTCTGGTATTCTAGACCAGCATATGATTTCTTTCTTTAGAAACCTGCCAACTGCTCTCTTCGTGACATAGGCATACGAAGCAGCCTCTACCTACTTGGTGAAGTAATCAATCACCACAAAGATAAACTGATGCCCATTAGAAGCTTTTGGCGAAATTGGTCCAATGATATCCATGCCCCATATAGAGAAAGGCCACGGAGAAGTCATAACATGAAGAGGTGAAGGGAGCACATGAATTTTATCTCCTTAAATTTGACACTTATGGTATTTCTTGGCATAGCTGATGCAGTCTCCCTCCATGTTGGACCAGTAATATTCGAATATCATGATTTGTTTGGCCATTGTGAAGCCATTAGCTTGTGTTCCACAGACACCCTCATGAACTTCTTCCAAGATTTGCTTAGCCTCCACAGCATCTACACATCTTAGCAACACTTGATCCTTTCTTCTTTTATATAGGATCTCTCCATCTAAGACATAATCATTGGTCAGCCTTCTTAATGCTCTTTTATCATTCTCAGTTGCTTGATTTGGGTACTCACGATTCTTCACATATCGCATTATGTCGTGATACCAAGGGTGATCATCTTTTTCTTCTTCAATATTGTAGCAATGAGCTAGAGTTTCGTAAATACTCATCTGAATAGGTTTTACATCTTCTAGTTTATTTACTTTTACCATGGATGCTAAGGTAGCCAAGGCATCGGCCATCTGATTCTTGTCACGCGGGAGGTAATAGAAGGTGATATCGTCAAACTCACTGATTAATTCAAGAACCAGCTTTCTATACTCAATCAATTTGGAGTCTCTCGTCTCCTATTCTCCCTTGAGCTGATAGATTACTAATGCGAAATCCCCATACACCTCTAGCATCTTGATTTTGCGTTCTATGGCTGCGCGGATCCCCATGATACATGCTTCGTACTCTGCCATATTATTCGTGCAATCAAAATCTAATTTACTAGTAAAGGGAAAATGATCTCCATTTGGGGATATCAGGACCGCTCCAATTCCATTTCTCACAGCGTTTGAAGCTCCATCAAAGTTCAGTCTCCAAAGAGGACTCTCTCGGGTGTCTTCTTCAGTAGTTGCCACATACATTAAATCCTCATTTAAAAAATCAAAGTTCAGAGGCTCGTAGTCTTCTAGAACTCTACTAGCTAGAAAATCTGCTATTACACTTCCTTTCATAGCTTTTTGACTCACGTAAACTATGTCAAATTCTGAAAGCAGGATTTGCCATCGAGCTATCCTTCCATTCAGCGCGGTCGACTCTATCATGTACTTTAGAGTGTCCAACTTAGAGATTAGCCAAGTTGTATGGTACATGTACTGTTTCAATCTCCGAGTTGTCCAAATTAAGGCGCAGCACAATTTTTCGATTGGCGAATATCTTCTCTCACACTCAGTAAATTTCTTACTAAGGTCATATATCACATTTTCCTTTCTCCCTGAGTCATCGTGTTGGTCAAGCACGTACCCAATAGAATTCCCAAATACTGCCAGGTATAGTATTAACGGCTTATCTTGACTAGATGGCACAAGTGCTGGGGACTGGATAAATAATGTTTGATTTTGTCAAAGGTTTTCTGACACTCCTCATCCCATACGCCTGGATTGTGCTTCTTAAGGAGACGGAATATGGGGTCACATTTCTCAGTTAGTTGTGAGATGAACCGAGCGATATAATTTAATCTCCTTAAGAACCCTTGAACCTCTTTTTGGGTGCATGGCGGAGATAACTCCTGTATTGCCTTGACTTTATCTGGGTCAATCTCTATTCCTTTTTCACTGACACGAATCCTAGCAGTTTCCCTGATCTAGCCCCGAAGGTGCATTTCGCTGGGCTGAGCTTTAGTTGGAATTTTCTCAATCTCAAGTACAACTTTCTTAAGACCTGTATGTGCTCTTTTTCTGTTCGGGATTTGGCAATCATGTTATCAACATAAACCTCGATTTCTTTATGCATCATGTCGTGGAACAGAGTTACCATGGCTCTTTGATATGTTGCCCCTGCATTCTTTAACCCAAATGGCATCACTTTATAACAGAAAGTCCCCCACTAGGTTACGAATGTGGTTTTCTCTATGTCTTCAGGATGCATTTTTATCTAGTTATACCCTGAAAAGCCATCCATGAAAGAAAACAGTGAGTAGCCCGCCGTACTGTCTACTAAAGTATCAATGTGGGGTAGCAGGAAATTATCTTTTAGGCTAGCTCTATTTAGGTCTCTGTAATCTACACACATTCATACTTTTCCATCTTTTTAGGGAACAGGGATGATACTAGCTACCCATTCTGAGTACTTAACTGCTTGTAAGAAACCAGTATCGAATTGTTATCTTCAGCTAGACATCAAACCTCATTCTTCAGAGCTTCTGTTGAACTAGTTTACAATCTTCCCTTATGGGTAGCCAATTTACCACAATATCAGTGTTTAGCCTGGGCATATCCTGATACGACCATGCAAAGACATCTTTGAACTCTTGGAGTAATTCAATGAGATTTTGCTTTGTCTTTGTGGTGATACAAGTTCCGATCTTCACCTATTTATCTTCTCCTAAACTCATGACTTCTACTGATTCCTTGTAGGGTAAGATCTGTTTTTCGTCTTGTTCAACCAACCTTAACAAATCTGGAGATAGACTACAGTCTTGACCATCCTCAAGACTCCTAGATTCTTTCCGACACGCATCTTGTTTAAAGATGACTCCGAGTCGTTAGCAGTGTCGCTCATATTACCGATATCTGGGGACCTGTTATAAAAACAAAAATAATCCAAAGAACAGAGGAATCGAAGGATGAATATTTGTGCAGTATGATTATGAATGAAAGAATAAAAGAATATTGGTTCAAGGTGTGATAAAAGAATACATTTACATTGAAATTAAAAATTGTTAGATATAAGCCTATTTCACAAAAGGATTCTTATTGCTCCTAGGCTTAGAGCAATAAGTTTGTTTTGAGTATTACTATGAGTTAGTCCTAAAGAATACAGGGATCTCTTCTGCAATCCAATTGCTCAAAACGCTCCCCAGTACATACGGGCGAATACCCGATAAATTTCCTTCCCTCTCTTCATTAGATATAGCGTTGATGCTCATTTCTTTTGCTGCTTCCCTTCTTGTTATCTTCTGCTCGGGATAAATGGTTCCTCCTGACATGAATATTTCAGATATATGGGGAAAAATCATCGGTTCCCATTTGACTTCTCCCCCATTCAACCGTGCTCTTCTCCTCTCTTAATTTTTCTTCAAATCATTTTTCTTTTGTCTCGCGTCTGGCTTATACCCTAAGCCAAAACGATCTCATTTTTCCACCAGATATGGTACCTCGACCTACCCTTTGAGGTACTTTCCAAGTCCTTTTCCGGGCAACACTCCTTTTCCTACCATCAATCGTAGACCAATTTTTATGGTTTTGGATATCTCGAGCGTTAGGATCTTGTTTCCTTCACCAATGAACGTCACGTTGACAAACTCCAACGATCGAAATGAGCATTCAATTGCTTCGTCATCAACCCCTATATAAGGTACGTCGCTAGTCACGGATGCAATGATGTCCTCTTCCGCGCTTATTGTTACTAGTCTACCTTCGGCTACCAACTTAAACTTTTGGTGGAGAGATTATGATACTGCCCCAGCCGAGTGAATCCAAGGCCTTCCCAATAAGAAATTATAAAATGGTTTGATGTCCATCACCAAAAAGTCCACCTCGTACGTATTTGGGCCGATCAGGAAAGTTATCTTAATCCTCCCCATTACTTTCCTTTCAGTCCCATCGGATGCCCTTACTACGTTCTGGCACGTCTTCATATGAGAACTATCTACCGGTAACCTATTCAATGTGGATAGGGGCAATACATTTAACGCCGATCCATTGTCAATTAAGACTCCCGGTAACGTATACCCCTTACAGCGGGTAGTTATGTGTAGGGCCTTTGTAGATCCTCTTCCTACGAGCGGTATTTCATCATCATTAAAGAATATAAAATTATCGGCACTGATGTTATTGACCAGACGATCGAGCTTATTGACAGAGATGTCGTCTGCCACATATGTTTTATTCAACACTTTCATTAATACGTTGCAGTGTGTCTCTGAGCTTAAGAGTAAGGACAGCACTGATATGCGAGCTGGCTGCTTTTGTAATTGTTCCACAACGTTATACTCGCTGTGCTTTAAAAATTTCAAGAACTCTTTAGCCTCCTTATTCACTGGTTCATTTATTGGCAATTCAACTCTGTCTGTCTTCCCTTGTTCTACCGTCGAGGTTTTCTTCTTTGCAGGCTCCATTCTAGCGCTTGCTGGGTCATAGCGTTTCCCACTACTCCTGTGGAAACCCACATCCTATCTGTCCTCTGAAGCATTAACTAGGTTTTCCTCTCCCGGAACCGTTACATTACAATCATAATTCCAAGGCACCCTTTTGTTATCGTTGTAAGGAAACGCAACAGGTTTTTGAATTATGACCTTTAGTAGTACTGATACTCCTGCTTCATTGTTTCTTGGACGTGTAATGATCACTACCGGATGATTAACCCTTTGGACCTTTTCTGTTGATCCGTTATCCGAAGCATAAACCTCGTCTTCCTCTAATCCCTCGATCTCCTCATAGAATTCTACCTCTTTATTGTCCATCATGTTTTGCACTATGGTTCTGAACTTAGTGCATTCTTGGATATCATGCCCCTTATTGACATGAAACTCGTAGTATTTTCCTACTCTTTCAGACCTTCCCTCTAGATTTCGTACGACTAAACCTCTATTCGCCATTTGTTCCCAAACCCATCTCAGTGGGGTTTTTACTTCTGCCACCTTAGCTTTAATTCTTTTGCCCCCATTCTCGATTATCGCGTTTACCCCTTTATTAGGATGATTGGGTAATGGATTTTCTGTGCTACGTGTATCATCGAATTTCACTATACCCATTTCAATGAGTCTCTCAACTATCTTTTTGAAAGTCGTGCAATTTTCTATCGAATACCCCGTAATTCCCGCATGATATTCGCGTTGGGCGCTTGTGTCGTACCATTTAGGGTACGGGGATTGCAAAGGCTTTATGTAGAAGGGGGATATGACATGAGCGTCGAATAGACTTTGGTACAACTCTTTGTACGTCATTGGGATAGGTGTGATTTAGAGTTTTTCTATATTTTGTCTCGTGCCAGGTTCTTGTCTCAATGGGCCCTGATGGCCAATGATCATCTTTCTTGGTTGGGTTACGGTGATAGGCTTTGAATAACCCTTGTTATTTATACTCATGTTGTTCACATCATTTTCTTTTTCCTCGGGGCTGGTCTCTTAGTGCTTTTTATCGCATTTTCTATCATTTCTCCAGACATTTCCATGTCTAAAAAGCTCTTTGTAGAGCTTCCTAACATGTGGTTGATGAATGGAGCATTTAAGGTATTGATAAAAAGCATAGTCGTTTCTTTCTCTAAGAGAGGTGGCTGAACTAGAGTCGCTACCTCCCTCCATCGTTGAGCATACTTCCTGAAACTCTCACCCGACTTTTTTTCCAAATTTTGAAATGTGATTCTGTCGGGTGCTATAGCCGTCACATGGCCATATTGCTTCATGAAAGCTTAGTGATATCCGCGTGATATGAAGTAATAAAATTTATAAAGAACTTGATCAAACCTAAACTGACTAATATCACGATGTTTTAAAGCAAGCGCACCTGTCGACAGTAGTATAGTCTAGTGATAAGATCGAGTATCGTACCTAAGGGAACCGAAAGTACTATTACTCACTTCCTTTCTATTAATTAACCTAAAAATTAAATGAGGGTTTGTCTAAAACTAACTCTAAAATCAACTAAGGAAAAGCAGGAAAAATAAAGTGGGAAGACCTTTTAGGGAAAAGCTAATTGATATGATCAATACTTAAGGGAGAATCCACCTAGACTTCACTTGTTATTAATTTCTTGATTTATACGAGTTATTTACTTGACTTGATCCGTAGAGATCCCTAATCTATGCTAAACCCTCCGTCGAGGTGAAGAGCAACTAGGCCTAAGTTGTTAATTAAAGTTCCTTTATTAATTAACTCCCTAGGTTGCATTAATTCGATCCATGGTTCCCCATATTAGGTTTGACCCTAATCCGGCAGATTTATATCGCCCTATGTCTAGGGTTGCATGCAACTCCGCTTAATTATGGTAGATCTACTCTTATCACAGGGACTTTTGCTCCTCTGCTCTAAGTACATCCAATTCTTGAATTAATACCTAGGACTATTAAATCAAGGATTAAAAACACATAACTAAGAACAATTCAAGTAATTCTCATAAAAATCAAGAATGAATAACAAGATCTGTCTTAGGTTTCATCCCCCTCAAGTATTTGAGGGGTTTAGTTCATAATAATAAAAGAAAACATCTCAGAAGTTGTAAAATAACAAATCATAAAAGAAACCAAAAACCCCTGAAGGAACTTAGGAGAATCCTCTATATTGATGCAGAACTTCGACTCCTGAGATGAATTGATTGGCTTCTCCCTTCGAGTAATCCCTTGCTTCTACCTGTGGTGTGGCAGAAAGACGAGAGAAAAAGAATATAGAGGGTGTGTAAAAGGTGGAAGAAGCCCCCCTCTATGTTGTCTTATGGGATCTTTATATAGAGAACTTTTGGGGACTCTTTCTTAGCCCCTAAGCATCCCAATTCGAGTGAAATTCATCTTTCCCGCGACTAGAACATGCCCATGTTCCACGCCCGTGTGGGTTCGATAGAGGCCGTGTGATTTAGCACGCCCGTGTATAGTAGCCGTGCTTGTCGGGGCTTTGTCCGTGTGATCTTCGTGAGGCACGCCCGTGTGGCACGGCCGTGTGGCATCTCTTAGCCCGTGTGATTCGTGCTTTTTGGTCCATTTTTTACCGTTTTAGGCCCGTTTTCTATTCTTTCATCTTCCCTATGCTCTCCTGAGTATAAGATATGAAAAAGAGGGGTTAAGAGCACCAGTTCTTATAAAATTAGTAAGAAACTATCCAAATTATAGGCTAAATGTGAGGTAAAAATATGTATAATTTTGTCCTCAAGCAAAATCTCAATCCCTAAATAAGAATTATTCCTCTCAACCTACAATCTTTATCAATAATGTTTCAAACTAGTCCACAGGTAATCATACAATAAGTAATTCAATCAGAAGAACATTAAAGACTCAATCACTCTAAGTTGAGAATTTTATCATTGAAAACATAAGTCTCTTCCTTCCTTCTAAGTAGTTATCTCTCCATCTTAATTAACAGGAGTTGACATCCTCACTAAAGGTTCACTCTATTCACTCGAAGTGTTTAGGGTTCAACATTTAAGCACTCTTTAGTCAACCTGAAAAGTTATTACCATAAGCTTGCAAGAAAATCAAATCTCCACCACTAAATTTTGATATGATACATCGATCAAAAGGTCTTTTAATGGTTGTAACGGGGCTTGGTTAGGGGTGCTGTCATAGGCTGCAAAAAGAAGGTTAGAATCGAGATTGAACTAAAAATTATCTAGCTAGAAAAATCTCTATCTCTGAAACATATTTCTCCGCTGATCCTTATGATAATATCATTTCTGGCTTCATAGCTTGAAAATAGAAATATGCAAAAATTTATCGAACTATTTACAATTTACAATCAAATTTAACTGTATGTACTCCTTTTTTTTTTTTTTAAGAACAATTCAAGTAATGGAATAAATTGAGTAAAACTTTACAATTTGGAAAAGAGAATAAAGCTAGATGAAAAATTCAACTCAAATCTCGACAAAAATAGGGGTCAAAATAATTGAATGAAATTTAACAAAAATGGGTTATTGGTTAATAATTAGAGGGTGAGTCAAGGAAAAGATTGTTAGGCTCAATGGGGTTTACTAGGGGTTAGATTTATGTAGGTAGGCTTTTTGTGGAGTAAGTGGGTTAAATCCAAGGTGCCTTTATCATTTCAGCATATCAAATCAATGATGTAGTCTCGACATGTATAATCGAAGCAAGTTCTAGAATAACAATTCAGTATTGACTCACTCAAAGCAATAATAAAAGTGAGCACGAAAGAATGTATGCTCAAAAAGGCTCAAAATTCTCATCAGAATTATGGCTTTTGATGTCAATCCTGCGAATTTCAAATCTCAAGATAATGCTTAAAATTAGGGAAAATAACTTATGCAAAAATTGGGGTTCTCAAAAATTTCAACTTATCATGCTTGATTCCCTAATGTTTTAAAGTTCGAATATTTAAAGTACAATCACCTATTTCTTAATTCTCAACACATCAATAGAGGTCATAAATTAATCAGCAATAGTTCCTAATAGGAGACTGAAGATAGTGCTATTGAGACAATTCTCTTAGTTATAATCATTTCAGGAGTTTCAAAGATGGTAAAAAAAAAAAAAAATTAAAAGTGCTATACCCCCCACACTTAAGATGTACATTGTCCCAATGTACAAAGAAAATATTAATAGCAATAGAAGCATAAGATCAAAAGGTAGGAAAGGTATGAAACTTCCTGAAATTGGGATAGGTTTGCGCAACGGGAATTGTGGCGTGGTATTCTCTTTTTCGTAGAGATTTGAGCTGTATAACTCCTTTGAAACTGCGAAGGGATTTGTTAGTCTTGGGAGGTTAAAATGAAGAGGGATTACTTTGTTAGGAGATAACCGTTATGATAATAAAATAGAAAATTTATGAAAATTCAAAATAAAGAAAAAGATAAGATAATTAAAAGCTGCAAAGGAAAAAGAAAAATTAACAGTAAAGGTTAAAATAGAAGATTAGTGTGTACTAGGTAGAAAAAGAAAAATAGAAGATAAAATAAAATAAAACAAAAACAAAAGTAAAAATAAAATAAAATAAAAATAAAAATAATAAAAGAGGATCTAATCCTCTGATGGGTTTCGTGGTGGTGGGACGATGCCAAGGTGTTGACATATGTGCGCTAAGGTGGCGTCGATGTAATCGAGGCGCTGCTCAAAGTGGTCCAGGCACTCGGATATGTCAACACTGGATGCTGTCGTCTGCGATGGTCGTCTAAGGCGTGGTGGCTCAGCTGGCGCGTCCTCTGCTGGTGGTGGCGGTGGGACATCATCAGGAATGTCCTCTGGATCCTCGCATTCTTGGACAAGGCGGAAGTGGAAGTGGTCGCCACCGAGACGTCGCTCGACCATCCTCATTGAAAGCATGCTCTGGATGCCCTGAGAGGACATCTGGCCAAGTAAGGTGTAGGAGGAGGTCTGGGCTGTAGTGTTAAATAGGCCGAAGTAACGGCCTAGTCGAGTGATGTACGGGCCCATGGATACGACTCCCTTGCGGTGCCTCTCGGTCTGATGTTGCATGGTGAGTGCGATGAAATATGCAAGGTCAATGGGGCGGCCATTCGCCATGCACCATAAGAAGTAGACGTCGTGTGTGTTGACGACGCCTGTGCTCTCTCGGCGACCTGTAATAGTATGAGCTAGGAGTGCGTGGATATACCTGAGAGAGGGAGGGAGAGCGGAGGCCTTGCTGACGCTGGGGTTGTATAGGTGTCTTCCTGGGGCAATCTCTTTCCAGCAATCAAGGGGTCGGATATGGATGCGCCTAGAAAGGGTGAGGAAGCTCTCCTCAGCCATAAACTGCTCGGTGTAAAGGCCGAGTGCCACACCGAATTCTGGGATGCTGAGTTGTCGAACAAGCCCTCTCAAACGAAATTGGACTGTCTCAGGATCATCGAACCGTGTCATCACCGTCTGAAGGTGGAATGTGGTACAGAACTCGAGAGTGAGTTCAAGGTATGTGGGCTCCACGATCTGAAAGAACTGGTCCCATGGGTCAGTGGCGAGCAGGGCCCGGACATCATCTACCAGGCGTACTTGTTCGAGGGCCCTCCAGTCGATGCATCGGCCCATCATGATATTGCGAGCACGTAGCAGCTGGTAGCGCTCTTCCTGGGAGTCTTGTGAAAATGTAAGAAATGGGTGACGCACCTCAGAAGTGGGCCTAGTCGAAGAACTCCCTGGCCCCTTTCGTTTCTTAGAGGCGGGGACAGCAGCTTTCTTGGCTCGGGAAGATGACATGGGATCTACAAAAAATATTAGGAAAAACAGTAATTGATATTAAAAATAAAAAATGCAAATATTTAAAAATAAGGAGGCTGAGTAATAAAAAAAATTAAAAAAATAGAATAAAAAATGTTCCTAATATGAATGAGAATTAACCTTGGTAGTAGAATCTAATCATTTTTTAAGGTTGGCATAATAATTATTTTTATGAATGAATGTATACATACTGAACTATATAACAAATGGCATATTTATGTGTGTTTAAGTGGCATATTTGCAATGTGTATTAGGTGGCAACTAACTATGGTGTTAAATGGCATAAAATTGGCAAATGGAATCTAAATGGCAAGCAAAATCATAATTTGAAAATTTTCTAGATTGTTCTCAATTTCCTAGTTCTATAATTGCCTAAATCAATAATAACATTAATAGAAATGTAAGGAATGTAGAAAAAAATAAAATAAATAAGAGAAAGGGAGAAAATAGAACCAAATTTGGTGTCACACGGTCGTGGGTACTGTTGCACGGGTGTGTGAATCGAGAAAATCTAGTATGGTGGCGTTTAGAGGGCTGTGGTGGTGTTTGTGGAGGTTTGGGGAGGTTTTGAGAGAAAAATCTTAGGGTTTGGATGAAATGGGAAGGGAGAAATGGCCCTGTATATATACATTTTGGGTCACACGGGCATGTCGCACGCCCGTGTGAGTCGTGTTTAGCCAGTGTTTTTCGAAAATCGAAGGGTTTTGGCGTGCCCCGTTCGATGTGCACGCCCGTGTTTATTTTGAGCACGGCCGTGGAGATCAGTCCTTCGTTAAACGCACGGGCGTGGTAAGGTATACACGGCTGTGGAGATCAGTCTTTCGTTAAACGCACGGGCGTGTAATAAAGTGCACGGGCGTGTTTGAATTGGCAGTAGCTTCCACGGGCTTATGGCACGGGCGTGTGTCTCTATGTTTGCCCGTGCAGAAGGTGCAAGGTTGCCACGGCCATTTCGCACGGCCATGTGTGTGTGCCTATCTTACCCGTGTAGATGTCGAAGAGTCGCCACGGCCATTTCGCAGGGCCGTGAGATGTTATCGATAGCCCGTGTTTTGGGGAAACGGTACCCTGTTTGCACACGGTCTACCCACACGACCGTGTCTCTATTTTTCGGTATGCGCATGGCCTTAGGCACGCCCGTGTGCCTGGCCGTGTGGTCCATATTTGCTGCAGGAAAAATGTTAGTTTATGCAATAAAATATGAAAAATTTAAAAAGAGAAGAAAGTTACTATGTTGTGCTCGGGTTGCCTCCCGAGAAGCGCTTATTTAGAGTCTAAGCTCGACTCTTCCTGGAGATGTCAAGAAGAAACGGGATGGAGCCTAAGCTCCTCCTTGTTTTCTGTAAAATTCTCAATTTTATAATGTTTTAGCCTATGGCCATTTACCTTGAAAGTACCGTGGTTGGGGTGTGTTACCTTGATAGTGCCGTATGGAAAGACTTTGAGAACGGTAAACGGACCTGACCACCTTGATTTAAGTTTTCCAAGGAATAGTTTCAACCTTGAGTTGTAGAGTAGGATGAGATCACCTGTTTTGAATTGCTTGGGTCGTTTTAGCCTTTTGTCATGACGTCGCTTCATGGCTTCCTTATATAATCGTGAGTTTTCGTACGCATTGTAGCGCCATTCATCTAGCTCATTTAGCTGCAGAAGTCGCTTTTCACCTGTACTTTTAAGATCAAGGTTTAGAAATTTTATAGCCCAGAATGCTTTATGCTCGAGTTCAAATGGTAGATGACAGTTTTTTCCATAAACGAGTTTATATGGAGATGTTCCTATGGGTGTTTTAAACGCAGTTCTGTAAGCCCATAATGCATCATCTAATTTTCTAGACCAGTCCTTCCTATTTGATTCTATTGTTTTTTCTAGGATGCGCTTCAGTTCTCTGTTTGTCACTTCGACTTGGCCGCTAGTTTGTGGGTGGTAAGGGGTGGCTGTTCTGTGGTATACTCCATACCTTCTTAAAATTTTTTCAAATTGGGTATTGCAAAAATGTGTGCCCCTATCACTTATGATTATCCTAGGTGTTCCAAATCGAGAAAATATCTTCTTCAAAAATCGTACTACCATTCTAGCATCATTTGTAGGTAAGGCTTGAGCTTCTACCCATTTTGACATGTAATCTACTGCTACTAGTATGTACTTATTTCCGAATGAATTAGGGAAGGGTCCCATGAAGTCTATACCCCATACATCAAATATTTCACATGAAAGTATATAGTTTTGAGGCATTTCATTAAGTTGGGAGATATTACCTATTCGTTGGCATTTATCACAAGAAGTCACATACCTGTTGGCATCTCTGAAAAGTTTAGGCCAGTAAAAACCTGATTTGAGTACTTTATGGGCGGTTCTGGTTCCACTGTGGTGTCCTCTTGTGGGTCCTGAGTGGCAGTGTTCCAAAATTTGATATGCTTCTACGTCATCAATGCATTTTCGTATGACTTGATCTGCGCAAATTCGAAAGAGAAAAGGGTCTTCCCAAAAGTAGTTTTTCACATTAGCAAAGAATCGCTTCTTTTGCTGATGGGTTAGCCCTTTTGGGGTTATATTGGCTGCTAAATAATTTACAAAATCGGCAAACCAAGGAAGTGTCGTACCTGCTAAAGTTAGGAGTTGTTCCTCAGGGAACATATCGTTTATCTTCGAGGTACCTGGGCTGTGTATTTTCTAGTCTCGAGAGGTGATCTGTTGCTAAATTTTCAGCTCCTTTCCTGTCTTTAATTTCCAAGTCAAATTCCTGTAAAAGTAAAATCCATCTTATTAAACGAGGTTTTACATCAGATTTGGCTAAGAGATAACGAAGAGCTGAATGGTCAGTAAAAACAATGACTTTTGACAAATTTAAATAAGATCTAAATTTATCAAATGTAAAGATAACAGCTAATAATTCTTTCTCTGTGGTGGTTTAGTTGGCTTGATCAGCTGTCAATGTTCTGCTAGCATAGTAGATCGGTTGGAAGTGCTTGTCCCTTCGTTGTCCTAAAACTGCACCTACGGCAAAATCACTTGCATCGCACATTAGTTCAAAAAGCAGATTCCAATCAGGTGAAATCATAATTAGGGCGTTGACTAACTTGTCTTTAAGGGTGCTAAAGGACTCTAAGCATTCTTGGTTGAAGTTGAAAGGTATGTCTTTTTCTAGCAATTTAGTTAAAGGCTTAGCTATTTTAGAGAAGTCCTTAATGAATCTACGATAAAAACCGGCATGTCCTAAAAAACTTCTTATAGCCTTAACTGAACTGGGAGGGGGTAGTTTTTCAATAGTTTCAACTTTCGCTTTGTCTACCTCTATTCCTCTAGTAGAGATTTTATGTCCTAGTACAATACCTTCCTGAACCATGAAATGACATTTTTTCCAATTTAGCACTAGATTTCTCTCTTCACATCTTATCAAAACAAGTTTTAAATTATTTAGACAGTGTTGGAAAGAGTTACCGAAAACGGAGAAATCGTCCATGAATACCTCCATGATATCTTCTACAAATTCGTTAAAAATAGCTAGCATGCATCGCTGAAAAGTAGTAGGAGCGTTACATAAACCAAAAGGCATTCTTCGATATGCAAACGTACCGTATGGGCATGTGAACGTCGTTTTTTCCTGATCTTCTGGAGCTATTGGAATTTGGAAGTAACCGGAGAGGCCATCTAGGAAGCAATAATACATGTGACCGGCTAATCTTTCTAACATTTGATCGATAAAGGGTAAAGGAAAATGATCTTTTTGAGTGGCGTCATTCAGCTTTTGGTAATCTATGCATACTCTCCATCCTGTGACTGTTCGTGTTGGCACGAGTTCTTCTTTGTCATTGGATACCACGGTTAGCCCACCTTTCTTAGGAACAACCTGCACTGGGCTTACCCAAGAACTATCAGAAATAGGATAAATGATACCTGCATCAAGAAGTTTAATTACCTCAGCCTTTACGACTTCCTTCATGTTAGGATTTAATCGTCTCTAAGCTTGCACTGCTAGTTTATATTCATCTTCCATTAAAATCTTGTGAGTACAGAAAGAGGGATTAATTCCCTTGATATCTAAAATTTTTCAGGCTATGGCTTGCCTATGTTTTCTTAATACCTGGAGCAGTTCTTCCTTTTCTTTAGAGCTTAAATTTGATGCAATAATGACTGGCAAAGTTGAGTTCTCCCCTAAAAAGGCATATTCTAAGTGTTCTGGCAGTTGTTTTAATTCTAATTTAGGGGGTTCCTCAATGGAAGGTTTCTGTCTTAGTTTATCGTGCATCTTTAAATTTTCATAGCTTATATGTCTAGTGATAGTTTCGCTAGAGTCTAATTCTTTTCTTACTTTCTCCACTTCTAAGGAGGTTCCACCCTCCCCCTGAACAAGACACAGTTCCAGTGTGTCGGTGATAGAGATTTCCTGAAAATCATCTTGAACAAAGTGATCAACCATATCAACAAAATAACAAGAATCATCTTATTCTTTGGAAAATTTCATGGCATCATAGATTTTAAAAATGACTTCCTCTTTACTAACTCTAAGAACTAATTTACCATCTCCTACATCAATAATAGCTCTAGCAGTGGCTAAAAATGGGCGTCCTAAAATTAAAGGTACATCAATGTCCTCATCTATGTCAAGCACAACAAAATCTACAGGGAATATAAATTTATCGACTTTTACTAGCACGTCTTCAATGATTCCCCTAGGATATTTAACAGATCTATCGGCTAATTGGATGCTCATCCTAGTGGGTTTAGGTTCCCCTAGACCTAGTTGTTTGAACATTTTATAAGGCATGAGATTAATACTTGCACCTAAATCAGCCAATGCTTTATTAATAATTAAGCTACCAATTAAACAAGGAATAGTAAAACTCCCTGGATCCTTTAGCTTTGTTGGCAGTTTATTTTGGAGAATGGCTGAACATTCCTCGTTGAGTTCCACTGTGGCTAATTCTTCCAGCTTTCTTTTGTTCGTCAGGAGCTCCTTTAGGAATTTCGCGTATTTCGGCATCTGTGAAATTACTTCAACAAAGGGTAAGTTAATATGTAATTGTTTGAAAAGTTCAAGAAACTTACCGAATTGGGCGTCTGTTTGGTCCTTCTTTAACCTTGCTGGGTATGGGATGCGCGGTTTGTATTCCTTGAGTGTTGGAGGGGCGTCATCCTTAGATTCCTCTACTTTGTCTTTCGGCAGTTTGTGAGTATGCTTCTTTTCTGGTTCTGCTAGCACCTTACCATCTCTTAGAGTGATTGCTTTGACATGTTCTCTGGGATTTGGTTCAGTGTTGCTTGGAAGCCTGCCATGAGGCCTTTCTGAGATTAATTTTGCAAGCTGACCTATTTGGTTCTCGAGTCCTTGGATAGAGGCCTGTTGGTTCTTTAATGTTGTTTCAGTGTTTTGGAAACGGGTTTCTGAGGCAGCCATGAATTTAGTGAACATGTCCTCAAGGTTCGGCTTCTTTTCTTGTTGAGGTGGTGGCTGCTGGAATACCGGAGGCTGTTGTCTTTGATTTCCTTGTCCTCCCCATGAAAAATTTGGGTGATTTCTCTAACCTGCATTATAAGTATTACTATAAGGATTATTTTGAGGTCGAGAATTATTACCCATATAATTGGCTTGTTCGACTTCCATGTTGTGTAGATGGTCTGAATTAAACATATTTCCTGGGGCTGCATCACATTGCATCACTGGTTGAGCCTGCGTGGAAACAACAAAATTATCAAATTTTTTATTTAAAAGTTCTACTTGGTTAGTGAGCATAGCAACAGCATCAATATTATAGACTCCTGCGGCTTTCGTTGGCTTTGTCCTCATGACTTGCCATTGATAGTTATTCAATGACATTTCCTCAATAAATTCGTAAGCTTCGTCAGGTGTTTTATTATTGATGGTTCCGCCTGCGGCTGCATCAATCATCTGCCTAGTTGACGGGTTTAACCCATTATGGAAAGTTTGAACCTGTAGCCATAAAGGTAATCCGTGGTGAGGGCATCTTCTTAAAAGATCTTAGTACCTTTCCCAGGCATCGTAAAGCGTTTCTAAATCCATCTGCACAAAAGAAGAAATATCGTTTCGTAATTTAGCAGTTTTAGTAGGGGAAAATATTTAAGTAAAAATTTTTCAGACATTTGGTCTCATGTAGTAATTGAGCCTCGTGGTAGAGAGTTTAACCACTGTTTTGCCTTATTTCTTAGGGAAAATGGAAATAGCCTTAGGCGAATGGCATCATCAGTAACGCCATTGATTTTAAAAGTGTCGCATAGTTCCAAAAAATTGGCTAGATGTGAGTTGGGATCTTCATCCTGTAAACCGTCAAACTGCACAAGTTGCTGAATCATCTGAATAGTACTAGGTTTTAATTCAAAATTATTAACAGCAATAGCAGGTCTAACAATACTAGTTTGAGTACCAATCACACTAGGTTTAGCATAATCATACATAGTACGCGGAGCTTCTTCTGGTTCAGCGGGTAGTGCTGGAGGTTGGTGAATATTTTGATTTGCGGCCATCTCTTCAGTAGGTTCTGGCTCTTGCTCAAGTTCCTGCTCTGGATAATGTAAACTTCGTCTAATTTCTCTATGATTTCTACGGACTGTAGCTTCCAAATCTTCGTCAAAAAGTAGTGGCCCTGACGGGTTGTTTCTAGTCATAAACTAGAAAAACCTAGAAAGAGAATAAAAATAGAGATAAAAATTAAAAATAAAAGAAACAAAATAATAGAGAAATAAATATTATAAATATTATAAATAGTAATGGCTAAAGTAATAGAAATCGAGCTTTCGTAATATTTCAGTTAATTCCCCGGCAACGGCACCAAAAACTTGATATCCGCGTGATATGAAGTAATAAAATTTATAAGAACTTGATCAAACCTAAACTGACTAATATCACGACGTTTTAAGGCAAGCGCACTTGTGGACAGTAGTATAGTCTAGTGATAAGATCGAATATCGTACCCAAGGGAACCGAAAGTACTATTACTCACTTCCTTTCTATTAATTAACCTAAAAATTAAATGAGGGTTTGTCTAAAACTAACTCTAAAATCAACTAAGGAAAAACAGGAAAAATAAAGTGGGAAGACCTTTTAGCGAAAAGCTAATTGATATGATTAATACTTAAGGGAGAATCCACCTAGACTTCACTTAGGCTCGACTCAACTGATTATACCACTTGGATGCTGCTCCCACCAAACTATCTTAGAAACAGTGGATCAACAGCTAATCGTTATTAATATACCTAGTCATCCTCCTGCAGAACATAGTGATATGAGCTTCAGGGCAACTCGTTCCATTATACTTCTCAAATTCAGGCATTTTAAACTTGTATGGAAGCACCAAGTCCGGGACCAGACTTATATCTTTGGCATCAACTCCATAACAGCTGTCAGCATTTTCTATCGCCTTAAACTACTCCTTCAGCCACTTACATCTATCTTCTAGCTATTTCGGTAATTCTGCCTTTGACTTCTCTCCCTCTATCATTTCATCTAGATCGGGGATAGTAAGATGAGTTAGGTCATCCCCAGGGTTAGATCCTAACCTGGTTTGGAAATTCATGGGTCCTGAGGTACCCGCTTGTAATTGTTGGGGCCTGATCATGGCAGATGGCCTTTGTAAATTCGCTTCAGGTTGTGTGTGTACATGAGGTAGAGTAAAACCAGGGGGATATTGAGGGCACTTAGTATTCTCCTCCTCATTAGCCATGGGGCTATTTCTTTTATCCGTAAGCCCGCTCAATAGCTGCGTCATCTGAGTCATTTGGGTCATCATGTTTCTTTGAGACTCTATCATTTTGTCCATCATGTCATGTTGGATTTTAGCTAGCTGTTCTTGCATTTGTGCTTGCAACTGATCTTACATCTCTTTTTGCATTTGTTTTAGTTTTTCTAGTCTCTGATCCATTGCTTTTGTTTTACAATGGGTACCGTAGTTATACTTGATTGGCGGATTTCCGTTTCCAGGGTAACTGTCATAATTTTAATTAATAAGGGTCTTTTATTATAAATTAATGCATATGATATAATGTGATGCATGTGAATGAAATGAATGCAAAAAAAGGCTCTGATTTTGATTCAATTCTATTAGATCAACTTCACTAGAAAACGAATTTCTTTACATAAGGCGGATGATTACATATACGACTTTATCCTAATTCCTAAGGCTTTAACTTCCCTAAGGAGCCACGCTAAGTCTCGGTCCTGATCTAATTCCGACTCATATTTTAAACTTAACACATCAGCTTGAACCGCCAGTGTTTGCAGATGATTGGCCACCTCTCGAACTTGGGCTACAGCTTCGCCCATGACGTGGTCTTGGTCTCTAACCTGGCATTGAGAATAGAGGAGTTGCTCTTTCCAATGTTCATTGTTTGCCTCAAGGAGCTCAACTTGAATTTCACTATTTTATAGTGCGGTCTCGAGCTCCTCTATCTTTTTCTTCAACTCCTCAATCTTGCTTAGGTTGGCTTTTAACTCGATTATGGAGTTACGATTACGATACTGATGTAGTGATCTCTACAAATCTGCTACCCGAGCTCTTAACCTTTCTTTTTCATTTTGGCCCTCTAACAATCTCTGTAACACCCTCTACCCGTATTCTTCGCCAAAATAGGGTACGAGACATTACTGAAGGTTACCGAACAATAGTTTTTTTTTTTTAAACTCAATATATCCCCTTTATAAACATGTAACCTTTCCTGCAAAACTTAAACCGAGACCAATCCAAATCAACCAATCCAATTCAGGATATTTTTAAAATAGATTCATGCACATTCATAAGCTAATCCCATCATATACCAAACTAAGTTTTGTTAGCCATACTAATGGCTAACTTTACATTCATTTTGTATCAACATTTACTTTATAAACTTATACATGCAATTGATTTCCAAAATAGAGTTTCTAGATATACCAAAATATTGAGGTTGATAGTGTAATGTATCTCCGACCAAATCTGACCTCCGAGCTCTTAATACTACAAAACGGGGAAAAATAAAACAGGGTAAGCACATTGTGCTTAGTAAGCTCATGTAACAAGAATTATATTTACCTAATATTTTCAATGCAATACAATAAACATACATACATCCATTTAATGCATTGTTACCTTAACATGCACAAACTCAACATTAGAGTTAGTACAATAATTTCAATGTATCAATAATAGAGCTCATCAATACCATGATTTCCATTCCATTATTATTTTCCCATATTTATCCTGTTGAATTTATCGGAATTTCGATGGATTTTCAGAGGTACACTTTAGTGTACAAATCCGGGTCCGTCAATTCATATTCATGTGCGCACATTTCCATTTCAGAGAGCACACTCCCACGAACCTCATCCTTACAGCGGGATTACCAGTCCAGGCTAAATCCCCTGTAATATAAACTCATAGAGTATTGTCGGGATTACCAGTCCAGGCTAAATCCCCTGCAACGACAATTACCCTAATGAGCTTGGATCTGAATTACCAGTCCAGGCTAAATTCAGACCCTAATTCGGATTACCCGTGCGGGCTAAATCCATTTTCCACATATTCTTCGGGAGGGCTATATCAGGATAGGATCACCCATCCGGACTAGATCCTTTTTACCGTCAATTCCTTTTCAGAGATCTATCGAATTTTCCTTTCATTCAACCGGGATTTCTTCCCATTTTTATCAAATATACCAATGTTTCATCAATTTTCATATAATGAACATTCAATTCATATTCACATCAATAACATGCATTTCAAGTATTTAAGAATATAATTCAAGTTACACGAACTTACCTCGATACTTGTTTGTATATAAAAATCTACTAATCCCAAACTTTTTCCTTTCCTCGATTTAGCTTTGTGTTTGAGTCTTCAGGATCTAAATAAATAAATTTATTCATCAAATTAACATTTCATGTTCATATGTACCATTTTCTACAATTCCACTACTATTTATAGTTCATCCAATGCTGTCTACTTGAGTCATAGTCACTAAATTATTTTTATCTTGAGCTACGAGACTCCAAATTAAGATCCGTAAATTTTCCCTGAAACTAGACTCACATATACTCTAACCATAAAATTTTCAGAATTTTTGGTTTATCCATTTCGTACATTTTATTCTTTAAAGTTACCCCTCTTCTGCTATATGACAGTTCCGACCTTTCTTCACTAAAAATTAATTATCTCCTCATACGGAACTTGGATGATGTTCCCACTTATTTTTCTTGAAAATAGACTCATTAAGGATTTTAAACATATAAATTTAAGTCCCTAATTATTTTTATACAATTTTTGGTGATTTTCCAAAGTCAAAACAGGGGAACCCGAAATCATTCTAACCTTGTCTCGCAAAATGCATTATATCTTCAGATTTAAAATTCTATTGCTTACACCGTTTCTTCTATGAGAAACTAGACTCAATAATATTTAATTCCATATTTTTTCACCCTCTAATTCGATTTCTAAAATTTATAGTGATTTTTCAAAGTTGGACTACTGCTGCTGTCCAAAACTGTTTTAGTGCAAGAGGTTTATTACCATTTTTCCCCTAAGCTTTTAATAAGTGATAATTTCGTCCCTACTCAATTAACCTCTCAATTGAGCTAATTTTTCTCAATTAATACTTTATTCTATCATTTTAAACTACCTTATAACCTTTGGGAATAAGAATTTCAGCACCAAACTTCAATTTCACACTCTTTTACAAATAGGTCCTAATTATCCACTTTCTTTACATTTTATTCCATAAAATCATCATATAATAAGATTAAAGCTTAAATTCAATGCTAAATATTCATATACTTACAGCACTCAACCGTGGTGACTTTCAATTTCATCCATAAAATCAAAAACTAATGAATTTAATAGTAGGACCTGGTTGTAAAAGTCTTAAAAACACAAAAATTACAAGAAAAAGGCAAGGATTAACTCACTTGGTGCAAAAATTATGAAAAAGCAGCTTAGAAAACCCCTCCTATGGCATTTTGGCTGATTAGAATGAAGAGAAATCTCAAGAAATCTAGATATTTCCATATTAGTCCTAGTTTTATTTAGTTAATAATGCAATATTCCAATTTTACCCTTAATTCATCCATTTTTCTGCTGATTTTATGCCCTTTCCGTCCAGCCCAAATAAATTTTGGGTCTATTTGCCTTTTAAATCCTTTCTCATTAAACACTTAAGCTATTTAATCATCTTAACAACTTTTACACTTTTTCTAATTTAGTCCTTTTCATTTAATTGACTGCCCAAACGTTAAAATTTTCTAACGAAATTTTAATACAATATTACTAACATTTCACAAATATTTATCAAAATATTTTTGACTCGGTTTTACGAGATCGAGGTCTCGATAACTTGTCTTTACCTAATTTCTTCAATAATTTCTTTTTCTTAACTAACCACTAAATCGGTAAAAAAAATTTTATCGATATTTTCATACAAATTTTCCTATCATATCAATATTTATGCAAAAATATTAAAATAAATTTCTCTTTAAATCGGATTTGTGGTTACGAAACCACTGTTCCGATAACCTTGAATTTAGGCCATTATAAACTCTTTTTTAGGGCGGCCTCCCGTATCTAGGCGTCTTGAAATTTCTTCTCCCACTGATCAGCCTTCGCTCTTTCTTCTTTAATTTCTTGACGCCATTGCTTCGACGTCTTTTCTAAACCGGCGGTCCTCATTGAGGTACGCATCCTCTTATAATTTGTTTTCAGACCATCCAAATCTTTCTCGGTCTTGCTTTTTCCCTTCTTTAACTTCTCGGCCTCTAACTTGTAAATGTCGACGTCCAATCCCAATTTCATCTTCTCCTCCTCTAACTGCTCTATTTTCTTTCCTAATTCCAAGCTCCTTTTCTCAAAGTCCCGTTTGACGATCTCTAACTCGGATGGGACTACTCGTAGATACTCTTGTAGTGGCAAGGCATTTTCTTGACCCGTCATAGGGACGTTGTCGTTAACTCTCTAGCTGCGCCACCAATCGTATTCGGGGGTTCTCAACAGACTCGTAGCTAATCCTTTCAATTTACGGGTCTGGCTCTAAGCGTTCAATATCTCACGAGCCTTTTTTTATAGTTTTCATCCTTGTATGAAAACTCGCACTGAGCTAAACCTTGTGTCATCGGTATGAATTGCCTTAATTGATACTGCCTTAACACAAGAAGTGGAGCATATCCAACGACTCCCCATATTCCGAGTAGAGGGACCTAATCAAAGTCACCACAATGGTACAAGACTTCATCAGGGATCATCCATAGAGCTCTCTATTCCACGTCTTCAGATTGTAGGCTTTGTAAAATCGCCATCCATTTCTCTTCGAAAATATCATCTCGTCTTGGTGTAGCCACTATTTCCTTTAGTGGAGAATAATTCTTAAAGAACGTCCGGCAGGACGCCTTCTCCACCTTCAAAAAGTGGCTATGGAACCAAGCTAACAAGAGTTGCGCACACCCTATGAATCTTCCTTCGCCTGCTCTCCGGCATGCATTCAAAGATCTAAAGGTTTCTATCAGAATTGCTGGAACAGGTGTGACCCTTTTACCTAGTTGTTCAAATAAGCTGGTAACTGCTTCATCTACATGTCTCAAAGTTTTGGGGAAGATTATTAACCCATAAATGCTCAAAGCGAACACGTCATCTTTTTTCTTAGCGTCGGGGTGTGCCAATATCAGATCCCTCAAATTCACCCAAGGGATGCACTTACCCTCGCCTTTCTGTTGGATTTGAGCCACAACCTAATGTTCACTCATTCCCGTGATGTACATTAACCTTTTTACAAAAGTTGGGACATTAGTGACTCTTATGTAGGCTTTATCAGCTTGAATCTTCGGGCAACGAAGCAAAGCTGTATATTCTTCGATAGTAGGTACCAAGTCAACCTTTCCAAAGGTGAAACAGCTGTAGGCAGTATTCCAAAATTGAGCAAAAGCCCGAAATAAAAGTTTATCCACCTTCATATCGAGCAGATAGGGTAAATCACCGTAGTTGTAGTGAAATAACTGTTTAGTCTCGTCATTTCAATGGTTCCATATTTCTCTCAATTCTTAAAGGTCATTTTGAGTCACACTAATGCGAGTGAAATCCCACAACTCTGATACGTATCCCTTAGTCAGACTATTTCCTTTTTCTTACTGAACTTTCTCGGACCAAGCTTGAACAGTCGCATTACCTTCCACCTTATAAAAAAAAACCCCTTTCCATGGTAAGCTCTCTATTTAGTAACCGAATTTGAATCAACACCTTTTTTATGATAAAATGTCATGCAATCAAAGTCAAAATGAAATAAGTCAGTATTATACACAAGTAAATCTTCAAATAAACAAGAGATAACAAATAAAGCACCTAATCGGGTAACCACTATGATTGGGGTAGGGCTCTACCTAAGGTGGGGTCTTAAGGCTCGTTATATGTGGTTTGGTTCTAAAGTAAGGGTACCTGAACTGGAAGATTCGTCGATCCTCACCCATTATAGGCTTATATAGATCGGGTTCAGTTCAGGGGAATACATTTCCCTATGGCCATACGGAGATGAAAATCTCACGAAACACATAGGTACGGATGTATTCCGGAAGCAGTCCACTAGCCCATGCGGAGGTGCAAACCTCATGAAGGCAAAGTTTCTCACTCCCACTTAAAGGTGTGACCACAACGGTCATGCAATGCAATGCAATGGTATTTTACAAGATTCAAACCACAATAATAACAGAAACAAATGCAACAAAAAAATTATGATTTTTTTCAAAATCGATTTTCAATTTCCGACAATAAGACAAAAATTAACCAATTTATGGCCTGACTCTCAAAATATCCCCAGTGGAGTCGCCAAGCTATCGAAACCATTTTTTTGAAAAAAGGGTCGACTTGGGTTTTGAAAACGAAAATTAAAAACGGGAGTCGCGACCAATCTTTTTTATAAGGTGTGACCGGGTCACCTCACAATTTAATTATTTTAATAAATGATTTGATTTACTAAAATAACGGTTTTGGTCTACGAAAACTGGAGAAAAGGACTCGGGAATCGGTTACGTGCGAAAAAAGGTTAGCACTCCCGCTACGCCCGCTACGCCCAAAATTGGTACCTAATTGATTAATTATCATTTATATGTCGAAAATTGAAAAGATTTTAAAGAAATTTTAAAATACGATTCATTTGTTAATTTTAAAGAATGCTTGGATAAATCAGAACGGATGCTAAAGACCTTCATTTCCCGAAGCAAGAAAATGCCACATCCATTACGTTAGGACGCAACATTTTAAACCCTCGAGGATAAGCTTGTCTTTTGTTTTTCAAAACTCGTGTTTTAATATTTTTAAAGGGATATTCGATCATTTGAGTCAAATGAGAAAAATTGAAACCCAGTACGGTAAGGCACGATCTCTCAAACTTCTCAAATAATAATATTGCCTTTATTTTCTAGGTTTTCTTTTTACGAATCTAAAAATAATGAAACATTTAAAAATAACATGTGTTTAATCGATCATAAAAAATAAAGAAAATTAAAATGTGAAAAAGGTCGTACTCGACAAATAGTAGTGGTATGATATAATTTGGAGTAATCATAGCCTAATCTACATGACACAATATAATATATGATGTTGATATTAATAAACTAACATGTCAATATGTATGAAAAATAATAATGATAGTAATAATAATAATAATAATAATAATAACAACCATAAAAGCGAAAATTTAAATAAAGCAAATAATGAAAACAGAAGTGAAAGCATAATAAATCAGTATGTATTTGATTGGAAGTGAAAATGAATAAACAGATGAAAATAAGCAAAAGGAATGAATGGAATAAAAGCATAATGATTAAAAGAAATTAAAATACATAGGGCCTTAATTAGCAATTAAAAGAAATTAAAAGGACGAATCAAAGACAAAAAGAACTAAAAGGGGTTAAAACATGACGCGTACGGACTAGCAGGGACCAAAGAGGGAAATAAACGAGTCTTTTTGGCACGCGTCCTCTCTCCATGAGATCTACGAGTTAGGGACTAAATTAAAAAAATAAATAAAAATGGAATGGGAAATTAAAATAAAAGAGAAGAATCGAGACTCAGACGAAAAACGCACAAAGGAATGGGGACTAGATGGGCAAATAAACCCTCTCTTTAAACCGTGTCATTTTGTTTGGGACTTAAATGAAATTAAAATCAAAATTTTAAATACGAACTGCAAATATAAGAAACGGATATAGGACCGGATTGCAAACTATACGAAAGAAGGAAGGATTGGGACCATAAATAGCCCATTTTGGCCTAAAAAGCACGCGGATCCTCCTTCAAATCGGGTCGGGTTGCGCAGGTAAATGCAGAACGGCATCGTTTTGAGGCACTTAAGAGGGCCGAGCGAAACGCACCGTTTTGCTCAGTATAAAGGCCAATTTTTTTTTTAAATTTCATTTTCTAATCCCTTTAAAAAAAACTCCCTGGTCCCTCTTAACTCTTTCCTTTCGATCGAATCCAAGCCAAGAATCCGATCATCAAACGATCGCACCTCCGCCGCGACTCTGCCGTGGACGGTGTCTGGAGGTGCGTAAAAATAGTGCATTTCCGGTCTCTTTTGAATCCTTCCCATTTTTATAGAGAGAAGATGAGATAAAAGAAAGAAAATGTTCTAAAAATTGTTTCGGTTCGTCTTTTTAATATGCGTAAGTTCGAGGGCCTCCTCCTTGGCCGTCTTTCGAACCTACATCAGAACCCAGGTGGGTTCTTGGGTGTTCGAACACAGACAACCCTCAAGGGAGAGGAGAAGCGAATCGACAGTAAGATTTTATATTCTTTTCTTTTTATTTCGAATGATAGAAAAAATGAGCAAAGATTTAGAGTAAACACCTTTTTTGCTTCTGAATGCTTTTTTAGTATTCAAAAATCACTCTCCTCACATTGTTTTTATTTCGGGCTTTGATAAGCGATAAATTATACATATTTTTACCCTATGCTTTTAGCCCAATTTCTGATGAATTAATCCTTGATTTGTGTAAATTGATGCTCGTAAACATTTAATTTCATGTTTTGTTCTCAGGAGAGCATCAAGAGACAAAAGGAGCCTAAAACGAATCAAAACGGGAAAAAAATGGCCTAATTTAGCGAAGCCACATGGCCTGACCCATAGCACACGGGCAACTCATACACTCGTGTGAATCGAGGGTGTCATCCCAAGGATTTCATGACTCACATGGCCTGGCCAATGACCTACACGGCCGTGTGAAATCAACAGGATCATCCAAGGCCCACTGCCGAAGTTACACGGCCATGGCACACGAGCGTGTCCCTGTCGTGAGGAAATACAATTTCACTCAGATTTGGATACTTAGAGGCTAAGAAAGGCATCCCAAAGCTCTATATAAAGACCCTAGGAGGCAACTTCAAGGGTGTGCTTATTTCCCGCTAAGGGAATACTTTTCTCTCCACAAGAGAGTGTCGTATTTCTGCCAACACAGAGAGTGGAAGCAAGGGATTACTCCAAGGGAAACCGATTGATTCATCCCAGAAGCCGAATTCTACATCAAGACAGAGGATCTCCCTAAATTCCTTCAAGGGTTTTTGGGTTCTTTATGTTTTGTTATCTTATTTCTTCTGGGATGTCTTCTTTATTAATTATGAACTAATTCCCTCAAATACTTGAAGGGGATGAAACCTAAGACAGATCTTGTTATTATTTTCTCTTGAATTATATGATAAATATTTAATTTGTTCTTAATTGTGTTTTTAACTCTTAAATTGATATTTTCGGGATATTGATTTAAGTCGAATGTGCTTGTGTAGAGGAGCAAAAGTCCTTGCATAAGAGTAGATCCAACATAATTAAGCGAAGTTGCATGCAACCCTAAACATGGGGCAACATAAATCTGCCAGATTAGGGTCAAACCTAATAAGGGAATCCATAGATCGAGTTAATGCAAGACTAGGGATTTTAATTAGAAAGAGATTTCAGTTAATCAACCTAGGATTAGTTGTTCTTATCCTCCACGGAGATATTAACATAAATTAGGGATTTCTACGGATCAAGTCAAGTGAATAAATCGTCTAGTTCAAGAATTGATAACAAGTGAAGTCTAGGTGGATTCTCCCTTGAGTATTGCCCAATCAATCAGTCTTTCCTAAAGAGTTTTTCCCCAATTTACTTTTTGTGCATTCTTAGTTTAGTTTTAGAATTAGTTGCATAAAAACCTCTTTTATTTTTAGGCTAGATAATAGAAAGGAAGTTCGTACTTGTACTTTTGGTTCCCTTGGATACGATAACTCGGTCTTGCCGCTAAACTATACTACTGTTCGATAGGTGCGCTTGCCTTAAAGTCGTGATAATAGTTAGTTTTTGGTGCGATTATTATTATAAATTTTATTACTTCATATCACGCATATCAGGCTTTTATAGCCGAGAGATGTACATTGTTTATCTTGCTATATTCTGCCATTACTATTCCTTTGCTCTATTTGTTGCTTTCTTTGGCTATTTTTGCAGGTATGCGAAAGGGGTCAACGGATGGAGGAGGGCCATTTTGGTGCAATCCTCGATGAAGGCGTCGTCATCGGGCGTTGTGCGCGCCGAGGGTGCACATAGGGAAGGCTACGGCGCGAGGGAGAAGGAAACCCTAGGGTTTCTTAATTCCACTTAATTTTTAGGCCATCTTTGTGTTTGGGCTTAATGTATTTGGGCTGATATTTGTGGTTTATTTGGATTTTAATTTTGTTTTTGTTGTAACTGGACTGAAACATTTAATTTGGTTTAAAATTTGTTTGGTTTGTAATTTGGGCTTTGTTTATTACGGCCCGGTCAAATTTGGGCATGTACATATATATATATATATATATTCACGCATATGTATCATAACATAAATTTCCAGCTTTGTATGCACATGGTTTAAATAATGCCAAACAATCTTAGGTTCAAACAGAATAAATGCTGCCCACCGCTACACACCATAATGGGAGTTCCCAAAAACTCCCTTCTCTAACACACTAAGTGTAACAACCCAAAAGTCAGTGGAGTTGGAAACTGTGGTTTCAGAATGTTGTTTTCCGATGATAGAATTAGTGAATATTATTTATTCATAGTTATGAAAGCATTACAATATTATATTAAGGTTGATCTAATAATTTTAATTATTTGGAAAGTTAGACAATGTACAAGTGTATCTGTTCTAAAGTTGATGGTTTTGAAAATTGAGGTATCGGGACCTCGTTTCTATAAATTGGACTTGTAAATATTTTTATTAAATATTTATAGAGTTATTTTAAAAGTAAATTAAATTTTGATTATGTAATTTTGACGAAAGAGTGTTTAATTAGGGTACATGAGCTAAATCGCGTAATTGAATAAAATGGGATTTATAATTAGAATTAAATATATAGGACTTACATAATAAATAGACCAAAAGATATGTGATCTTATTAGTGGCAGGCTATGACTTTATTATATATGCATTTGAATACATATATTAAGTTTAGTTATTATTATATTAACTAATGTTATAATATAAATCAAAGGGATTTATAATGTAATTATGCCTATGTATTTATGTAGTGGACCGTGGTGGGGGCTTAAAATGTTTTAAATGTTATAAATTTATTACTAATAAATAGCTTTTAATATGCGAAAATAAAAAAAATGTTATTTAGGCCATTTATTTTTTAAAATTTTAAATTAGTAAAGGTAAAATTGTATTTTGTCCCCCTAAAATTATAAAAATTAGATTTAATCTTTTAAAAATTATAAAGATATAGACTATAAAAAATTAAAATTTCATTCGCCCCCCTAAAAAATTGTTCTGGCTTCGCCCTTGGGGTAAATGAAATGAAATGAAAATCATTTTTCATTATTCTTTATGCAAGCTGAATATATAAGGGAGAAGGTAGAACTTTCGGCATTAGGGCTAAAATTGTTGCAAGCTTTAATTGGTTAGTAGATTTTAGTTCTTTTTACTTGAATTTTATGTTTTTGGAAACCTCATAGCATGAACTAGCATACCCAGATTGAAATTTGTAGAATGATTGTAGTTAATAGAAATTACTATGGTAGAAAATCTAAATTCTTAATATTATTTTGGTAGATTTTTAAAGTTGGAAGGAATGTGAGATGATTTGTAAAGTCAATTTATGAAATTGTATATTGAGGACTAAATTATGAAAAAAATTAAAAATATGAGGGGTTAAATTGTTTAATTATGTGAAGTTTAGGGACTGTTTTTGGAAGTTGTTCTTTGTGCTAGAAATTTTGGGTTGAATTACTAAGTTTTGTGAGCAATTAAAATATTTTGTACCATGAGTTTTGTTAGTATTAGCTTTTAAGGAGTTAAATGTTATAAATTAAATTAGCATGGTGTTAAGTTATAAAATTCAAGAATGTAGGGATTGTTAATAAATTATATGTATATTTGGTTAGCTATGGAAATTAGATGAAGATGTGATTAAGTTAATTTTGATGTTAATAACCGAATTGTGTAATTGCCAATTTTGAGGGTTAAATGTATAAATATGATTTAAGGGTAAGTGATTGAATTGAAATAAAAATTATGGTGTTCAAATAGAGTAATTAATTAAATTGTTAAACTTAGATCAAGAGAAGCATAGATCGAGTATCAACCGTGGAAAGGAAAAGGTCATCGAGTAGCTATCTCCGATCCTTAGCATCTGTCGTATTTTGGTAAGTTTGGGGTCATAGAATTCGAACTTAATTTATTTAATTTAATTAGATAATTGTTAATTATTATTAAATTATGTTCTTAATTATGTAATTGGATAATTTCTATTGAATGAGTATTGATAAGATTATATAACCATATATATGAAATGTGGCATTATGGAATTAATGAACGTATGATTAGTTGTTAATTGAGGTGAATGTGATATTGAATTATGTAATGTGATATTATGGACTCGCAAGGGCGTAATTGATATTTTCGATTATCCGACTAGCATTGGGCGCAATTATTTATCGATTATTCGACTAGTGTACGTCACATCTATTGTCGGTTATCCAACTAGCGCTTGGTGCAAAACTCTGTTACGGTTAATCCATCAAACACTGAGTGCTAGTAACAGGTTGGTTAATATTGAAAATGTTTGTCTGATCCCTTGATGATGGTTAGAAAATGAAAAATGGCTTGAATTTGCATATCAAATGTCAAAAGGACTTATTGTGCAGCATGTGGTAACAACCAATATAAATATATTAGATATGAGAATTGATGGAGTATTAAACTCTTATGTAGCTATTTAAATTAATCTATAGTTCATCATTCCTTTGTGTGCAAGTTAGGTACTTATTTTGATTGTCGACTCAATATCTAACGCCAATCCCTAACTCAATGTTGGTGATGTATTTCTTTTTGTATGTCTTGGCATGTACCGAGGATAATGATATTTGAGTAATGGTCTTTTGATATGTGGTTACTTGCATAGAATGTCATATAAACTTTTGAGTTATGTTTTGCCTTGAAATAAAAGCTTGTAAATGGTTATGAACTTGTCTCTTTTGAATGTGTATAAATGTTTATGTGAATTGGTAAATGTTTTGTATATTGCAACTTGGTGAGATTGGTTATATTTGGCTATTTGGTTGAAGTTTGATTGAGTATGAATGAGTGGATTATGTCATATGCTCTTAACTTTGTAATGAAATGTTAAACTTTGTTTGAGGTACCTTTGAATGACATATTGGTTAGGCACATAAATTGTAGGAAATTGACTTGTTTTGCTTGTTTGAGAAGTGTTTTTGGTGGTGTTTTTATGGATTTTATGCTTGGTTTGTTACCCAAGATAGGTGTGATTTCTACCTTATTTAAGAAGAAAATTTGGATACACACAGCCTGAGACACAGGCTACCACATGGCTGTGTGACGCACACGGCCTACTCATTAGAGGTGTACATGGGCCGGGCGGCCCGGCCCAGCCCGAAGGCTCGCCCGAAATGTGGGAGGGTTTGGGCAAAAATATAGGCCCGAAAAATGGGCTTGGACAAAAAATAAGGCCCATTTAAAAACTGGGCCGGGCTCGGGTAAGGTATTTTTGGCTTGGGCCCGGCTCGGCCCGAATTCACTAAAGGACAAAAAATTTATTTTTTTAAATATTATTTTTCTTATTGTTTTTCTCCCTATTTTGCTACCATTTTACTATTATGTTGCTATTATTTTGTTGTTATTGTTTGGATATTGTATAAAACTTATTTTATTGTTAATTTTGTTATTATTTTAAAGACATTTGTTAATTTTGTTATTATTTTAGAGGCATTTGCTTGTTAAGTTACATCTATTTTAGTGTTATTTAAGTCTACATATTTTTTAAAATTTATTTTCAATTTGTTGAAAATTATTTATTTTGATTTTTTTAGTATTTTTGATGTATTATAGATATTTAAAAATTATATAAACTAATATAAAAAAATTAATACGGGCGGGCCGAGCCAGGCCCGAGTTTTAGCATTTTTATTTGGGTCGGGCTTGGGCAAAATTTTAGGCCCATTTTTTTTACCCTGCCCGGTCTGAGCCCAATGAACGGGCCTAAATTTTTAGTTGGGCCAGGCCCGGCCCGGCCCATGTACACCTCTACTAGTCACACAGCCGTGTGTCTCCTGTTTTCAAAATTTTAAATTTTTTTCTAACTTTTTTGTTTCGTTTCGAATTTACCCCAGAATGTTTTCGATCTATTTTTAGGGCCCTGTAAACCTAATTTAAGGCTCGTAAATGTATGTTTAATGTGAATGGATTGTGATTTGATAATTTGTAAATTCAATTGAATAATTTTTTTTGTAAGTAGTTTTAAATATTAGAAAAGTTATTGTAATACCTCGTGACCTTAATCCGGTGACAAAGATGGGTTAAAGGTGTTACACTGGGATGTGGATATACCCCTACGAGTTCGCAAATAATAACTGCCATTTGGCTATGGACACACAGCAAGTTCCTGTAGTTGGAATCTACTTTCGTCTATAGGTTCACAACAATAAGTTCTGCAGATGAAACCTGCTTTTGGTTGTAAATTCTACAACATAAACTTGTAGTAGGAATCTACTTTTGGCTGTGGATACACAGCAGTACCTGCAGTTGGAATTTGCCTTCATTTGTGGGTGCATAACAAAACTGATTAATGCAAATAAACTGTTAAACTTCCTCTGATCATTTCGTCCCAACCCATACAATGCAATGCAATGCGACATATCTAATTCAATCACATATGTTAGCATTTAATGTACTAACATATGGAAAGTCAGTAACAAAGTCAAGCTTTTCATGTATTCAGATTAACAATAATATAAGGCACGTCGTTCATATAATCGCAAGTATATAGATACAAAAGTAACATGTATTATTCATAATTCATGCAAATATTTATATATATAAATAAATACCACATTAATTCGATCAATCATGGATTCTAGCATACTTCATATAATTAGGGACCTAATTGTATAATTTAATTCACTAAAAATGGTTCGAAACCTATCCAGTGACTAAACTGATCAAAACGTAAAATTTTGAGTCAAAACTATAAATTTTGAGTTACAAGGGACACACGACCATGTGACCGGACTGTGTGGGAAACCTTGGACCATGTGAAGGTGGTACATTGCCATGCAGCTGAACTGTGAGAGAGACTATGGTTGTGTGACATTCGAAAATTCAACCTATAGGGAAGACACGGTCGTGTGGGAGACTGTGTGGGGGATCCTAGGCTGTGTGAAAGTCGAACACGTTAGGGTTTTAGGGGTGGCATGACATGTATGGAGCCATGTAGTCCACACGGGTGGCTCACAAACCCGTGTGGTTGGACGTGTGGTCTGGGCTAGGCTCGATTTTGCCTCAATTTTCTCATAAAAGAACACACACTTGACTTCCAAGGTCTCGAGCAACGATCCTTACGTCCAAATTTGATCTAGAATACCTACAACGAGCCTTTCAGACAACATTTATGCAAGAATTAGGTATTGTTTTCAATATGTAACAGCCCAAATTTCAGTGGTGACGGTTTCGGGCGTGGGGGTGTTACATCTACAACTTTTGGGAATTAGCCAGGTAAGTTCATGTGGCTAAATTTTAATGATCATTGTTAGTATTATGAATTTTGTAATGTGTTATATGATGTGTATGTGACAAAATTATGTGATAAGATTATAAACAATGTAAAAGCATGAAATTGTAGGAAACTATCGGATTGAGTACCTTTGTCTCATGATACGTGACGAATTGACGGAAAAAGACCATGGTTGGACCATGGCAACAAATGATAAGTGATTTTCGTATAAGACCATAGCTGGGCTATGGCATCGGAAAGAAATGATAAACGATTCCCGTATAAGACCATAGCTGGGCTATGGCATCGGTGAAGTGTGCCAAGTGATTTCCGTATAAGACCATAGCTGGGCTATGGCATCGGAGAAAAGTGATATGTGACCCGTGTAAGACCATATCCGGGATATGGCCTCGGTATGATATGTGATCCGTGTAAGACCATGGCTGGGCTATGGCTTCGGAAAAAGGAAATGTGATTATGTGTGAATCCATAGTTCTACTATGGTATAAAGAAGGCAATGTACTCAATTCCGTATAGTTCCTAATTTGCGAAAAAGTGATAAATAGTAAACGGGCCCAAAAAGATGAATTTCGAGTATGGATATTATTGAATAATACTAAGTAAAATTGATTTGATTTGTGAATGACAGGAGATAGTAGTGAAATGTAGACTATGTGAATGATTTATTAATTTGGTAAGTTTACTTTCCAAGCCTATGAACTTACTAAGCTTTCATAAGCTTACTTGAATGTGTTGACATGTGTTGTAGATTAACGTGAGTTCGGAGGATCGGATCATCACGAGGAATCACACTATCCTGGTTTATTCCGGTAGTTTTTGGGTTATTATCTTTTGGTTTATATGGCATGTACAGCAATATACTTACTTTGTGTAAACAACTTTGTGATATGGTTGTGGATTGGTTAAGAAAAATACTTGGTAATGGTTAGTCATTGGAATGGCTAGCCTAGATAATGTTGGATGCTATGGGAGACCAATATGTTATGTAGTACATGAAAATTTAGAAAAGGATGAAACTTGCCATAAAACAGAACACTACAGCAACAATGAGGTGAGTTTGAAAAATCATCAAAAATAGTGGAAAACGAATTAGGTGAAGAATTACCTATGAAATTGAAGCTTATTGTGTCTACTTTCATATGAAAGAAGCAAAACAGGTAAAGAAGTTATATGTTGTGAGATATTTGAGTTTTGGTGAAACAGGGCCAGAGCGATCTTTGGATCCCCTGTTCCAACTTTGAAAATTCACCATAAATTGTACAAAAATAATTAGGAGATGTAATTTATATGTTTAGAATCCTTGTTGAGTCTAGTTTTAAGAGAAAGAAGCATCATATTCATGTGAATTTGTTACAGAGAGAAAAGTGGTTCGTAGTAAGTAGAGGTCAGTCCAGTCGAGATCTGAAACAGGGGTAAGTTTAACTAATAAACTGTACTAATTGGCCCAGCCAAAAATTCTATAAAAAAATTAGTAGATAGGTATATGAGTCTAGTTTCAAGGAAAATTTACGGATCTTGATTTCGAGTTTCGTAACTCGAGATATGATTTTTAAAGCGACCATGACGCAGAAAACAGTCTATTCCGAAAATGAAAACAAATTTTGTAAAGTTGTCTAAAATGGTAAATTATGTTTAGTAACACCTCAAGCTCGACTCCGGTGACGGTTTCGGGCGTGGGGGTGTTACACAATATTTTCAAGAAACTCGTAAAAGATTCGTAATCGAGTTGAAAGATTAACAAGAACAATGAAACCTCAGAATTTATGGGTTGTATAAATTGGTAATAAGAATTCTTACCGATCTTTTGACGAGAATTCAGAAATTAAATATGTTAGTTTCAACAATCGGTGGACGAACAAGTTAGATCGTGAATTGATTTCGACTTGGATTTTCAAGAAATCAATTTTCCAGAAGAGACTTCAAAATTTCTAAGAAATGAAAAAGGAGAAACAAAAGGGGTGGAGAATTTAAAGAGAGAAAAGAAAAAACAAGATGTCAATTTAGGGTTGAAAAGGATTTAAAATTAATGTATAATTAAGAAAAGTATTTAAATACCTAAGGTTTCAAAATTAGAAGGGTTGATTGGACAAATAACCTTTTTTACTATCCAAAAAAAAATGGAAGAGAGAGTGGCATAACTTGAACTTAAGGATAAAAAAGAAATGAAAAGCCTTACCACTTAAGCCACTATCCATTCTTAGCTTATTTCTACCACATTTAATATATATACTATATTGACTTTGTTCCTTAGTTGAAGAAAAAAAGAAGAAAAATGAGAAAAGTAGGGTTTGAACCTTAGTTTTCATGGTAGTAAATTAAGCTCTTAACTATCAAGACTAAGACTCATTTCTTAGTAATTTTATTAATTCTAATCTTATGTATTTTTGAGTGTTACGATAAATATAATTACTAAATATAGTTATGTTATTTGATAAAAGTAAATGTTGATTTTTAAAAGATTATTTATTTTTAATTTTTAATCTTATCAATATAATATTTTATATTATTTTGAATAATTTTGGGTAAAATATAAATATAATAATTTGAATATATCATTTTTCTTAAAAAATAATAATTTATTTCATTTATTAATAAAATAAAATCAACTTAATATTTTCTAAATTAAGTAATAAGTAGTTAAAACCTACTTATCTCATTCAATATATTTTTTGTTGAAAATTTTATATTAAATAAAAAGTTAAAATAATTATCAAACACATTTAAAAAATTAAATAATTTATTAAACACACCCTAAATTAAAAAAAAATAATTCAATAAATAAATTTTAGAATTAACACATTTATTCTCACTACAAATTCATTGGAAAATTAACGTATTAATTTCTTAAAACAAATCTATATTGAAAACTTTTTTTTTCTTTTTGAAGTGAAAAATTGAAATATATAAATTATTGATGTGACCCAAAAATTGGCCCTAAAATACAATTGGTTATTTTTGTTCCATGGGCTGTTTTGTTCTTTTGGGTCCGAAGATTTATAGATGCAATAAACTCGTATCATCTATAATAGTTAGGAAAAAAATTAAATCTTAATTTTTTTTAGTGATTATTGAATTTGTTAGTGTTTTTTTTAATTGCAATAATAGGATAAAACCTAAACAACAAACGCGATTAGTGCAATTTGAACTCAAACCACTGAGGCGGTGAATACCCTTAATCATCAAGTCATCACATTTAGTTAATTTATGTTATAAGTGTTTCAACAAAACTCGTAGTTAACAAATTAAAAGGTTAAGAGGTAAAGTTTGGGTTGAAGCAAATGTGTTGGTGCGTCTTACCATATCCTAATCATATTTAAAATATTTATATTTGTATACATGCCGTGTTTTGAGTCAAATTTGCCAACAACAATTAAAATAGGCCACCAAAGGGAACCAAAAAGGGCCACTTTTATTTCATGTTTGTTATATTTCATGTTTTGGGTCTGGAAAACTGGCTGTTTGAAAGTCCAAAACTAAGACCAGATATGTGTATTGGTTTGTAGCAAGAGGCTTGATGCTTTGCATAAGCCAATTATTTTCAGTATGCTAATAATTTCTTATAATGATGTTACCAAGGGACATGACAAAATGCCAAAATCAAATATAAAATGCTTATTTCATTTGGATAAATTAATGAGGACAAATGTAGGAAACAACTTCTCTTTTCTAATAGGAGATAGGGTCATGTAAATCTACTTTATAATTCACATGTGAATTTACTTTCTTAATTTACATAAATGATATTCCAATTTTACTTTATGTAATAAATTATATAATACATAAAAATAATATAATATAATCTTTAAAAAAAGGGGTCAACTTAGTCTAGGATGAAGCTTTGAATGTTTGAGTTCAAATTTAGTCCATACTTTAAATGAAATTAAATTTTTACTTAAATTTATTTTTTAAGTCTAATATTTTTATCCAAACCGTGACTTAGCCATCGGAAAAAACCTAAATTTAGAGCATAGAAGGTAAATATGAAGCTTACATTGTGGGCAATATGGACATGATTAATTATAAGGTAGCAAATAAACCAAGGTAGGGGTAGATTCAGTCTTGGACATAATTGGGAGCTAATTAACAAGGCTACTTTCCAAGAAGAAATTTTCAACTAAGGAATGCTATTAAATACCTTAATTATTTTGAGATTGACTCCAAATTTTCAACCCTAGTTTGAATATTATACCAAACTTTGGTATTAATTTCAAAATCGAAAAATCTTATTATAGTTTTATTCCAAAGAAAAAAAAATCTTATAGTCTTGTTTCAATTCAACTAAATTTTGGATATTAATTTCATCAGAAATATTATTAGATAAATATGAAATTTACTTAATTTTTTTATGTAAATATATAAATATTAACATGTAAAAACATTTTTGTTGACCAAATCTAATATGATCCAATTCAATTCTTAAATCATTCTAAGTTCAATATATATAAAAGATATTATAAATACAATCACAATTACAAGCATTAATACATCTGAATCAATCATTACAATACGTGATCAAATTGATAATCAGAATATATCTAGACAACATTTACACGTAGTTAAATTTAAATATAAAACTAACACATAAAACTCAAATCTAAAATTTCAAATATCCCAAAAACATCAATTTTAATTTATTTGTTGTTTATAATGTAAAAAGGGTTAAAAAGTTGAAAATTTTAATTGAGTAGTTGCTGCTCAAACATCAATCTCCAAGAATAGATTCTTCATAATCTTATATTCTAAAACAAAATCATTATTGTCAAGTCTTCTTGAGTGGAAATAGTTACCCAAGGTGATAAAATTCAAAATTTAGGGTTTTCTTGTATTAATTACATAAATATGTTACAAATTTTTTTTCTTGTGAAAATCTCAAGGAAAAGATTTATTATAGAAAATATAGAAATTAAGTGTAGTTGTTATTTTAGTACTATTTTATCTTTGAATTATTATTAGTATATTAACAGCTGTGAAATATACAATTGGGCCATACATGCTTTGATAGTAAAAATATTTTTTAAGAAAAGAAAAATAAATCTAAATTTGCACAGCTTTTTGCATGTGCCGCTATCATGCGTAAATACCACGCAAGGTTTTTTATCCTTTTATTCCAATTTATATTTTATAATTAAATAAAATAATTACTTTTTTAAAAATTAAATTATTATTCAATAAATATAAATTTTTCACATAATCTATAATATAAAGTTTTAAAATTTATATTTTTTATTCGATATTTTTTATATAAAAAAAGAAAGGTTAATAATAATAATAATAATAATAATAACCCACAAAGTGATGGGCAATGAACCATATCTAGTTATGGGCAAGGTGATGTGAACAATAACTTTACCCACCAAATTTCAAAACTTCAAACTTCTAATCACCAAAATTATTATACATTTTGCAATGTCATAGTCAATCAATAGTATGCAGTTATGTGGGGACATAAATACAATTGCCCCATCAACCAAAAAATAAATTACTTAATTTAATTTTTTTAAAAAGAAAAGAAAAAACCCTTCAAGATAACTCCTTCACTAAGCAATTTCTTAATTATTACTAGTTTTGGTGAATTTCAAACAGCCTTTCCCAACATAAAGTAAGGTTTGGTTGATGTAATGTCATTAATCTAAACTATATTATTATATTATTGATGTAATGTCAGTTTATTACACCTAACATTTTTTTCATCATCTGTTTAACCTCTTAATTAGTTATTAATATATCATTCTTTGTTTGAAAATTATACTTAAAGCTACCACCAAACTTCTAAATATACTCTAAACATATTAATTAATGATTAAGAAACCACCTATTAGTCTATTACACCCCTCACTTCTAAAACAAAATCAACTTTCCCAATTCAACATCTTATGAACTCAAATCTTGCAGTGGGTAAATTATACACAATTAATTATTAAATTATGGGTAAGTCTTTATTGTGGTCACTTTATTTTTAAAAATTTTTAAGTTATTGGACTGTTAAATTTGGTGTTATATGACTTTATCTGCTTGTATTATCTGTACCAATCGAATACTCTCTTTTCCTTTCTCTTCTAAAGTTTAGTTTTTTTTTTTCATGAAACAAGTTTAGACATCACAAATTTGCGAACTAAAATTTAAACAACTTTTTTCTTCAATTTTCGAGATTGACGGTTAAATTGACTCGAATTTTAGTTATGTTCTTCGACTTGACAATGAGTAATAATTCACTATACCGACCATTAGATTGTCGCTTGGAGCTCGTTGGCGGAACTTTTCTCAAATTAACCCTAAACTTTATTTGCAATTAATATAAACTGATCAATAATATGTGATATATAAATTGACCCTTAACAACTTTTTTTTTTAAATTGACCCCTAAATATTTTTTGGATTATATTGGTTTCTAAAGTTGGCATTTGTAACACAGATTGGTCTCTTGTTTCTCCACGTGTCACCCTCATATTTATCTACATCAACAAATTATTTAAAAATAAATTATATTAGTGTAGAAACTAATCTGTGTAATGAATATTAATCTTAAACGCCAATATGATGGAAAAATATTTTAGGGGCGAATTTCAGGGTCAATCTATATATTGAGAAAGAAAAAAAAGAGGCATAAGAAACAGTTGAGGCATTAAATAAAAATAAATGAAAAGTGAGTGTTGGAAAGAGAAGAAAAGCACAAAATTCAAGTAAAACAAGAGAATCTCCCTGGTCTTAAGGGTGGACTTGGTTTTAGGGAAAACGAAACCGACTCATGTTTACACAAAAACAAAACCCATTTCACTTGTTTTAATTTTATAATTTGATGTGGTAAGTGTAATTATAGTATCAATAATGGGATCCCTTAAAAGGAAAGAGAAATTAAAAATTGCATAAAGCAAAGATATGATAGATTGTCCATAAATCCCATTATTTTAACCCTAAATCCAAAGCTTATCTCATCCTTGAGAGAATTGAGAAGCATTCCTTTTTTGTACTTTAAGAAGAATAAATTATAGCTTTTTTTAATATAAAATATTAGTCTTATCAGTTTATCTCAACCATTATTATACTGCACAAACAAACATACAAAGTGTGCTAATTATTCTGCAAAAGAAAATTGAAGTCCCTTCTTCCTTTTTGGGTTATTTTCTCCCAACATCTTATTCGTATACAACTATTGTAACAAAGATGGCAACCTTAATTGTATACATAAAAGTATTAGTATAAAGTTAATGGGGGTATTTAATATTAATTATCTGATACAAGTTTTACAACACTTTTTGCTTCTTTTTGTGAGACAGAAGATAATGATAATGGAAGCTATTCTCCCTCTTTTAACTTGGATTAAGGAAAATGTTAATAGATTCAAAGGGGGTTTTAAGATGTTTTTTTCACTGTTTGGAAACACAGAAAACATGGAAGTTTATGATCCCAAAGAAGAACTGAAATTCTAAATCAAATTCCCTTTTGGATTGCAAAGCAGCTCTTAATTCCCAGGTTATATATTAGCAGCAACGTGATGATCCTTAATTAAACTAATTAGGAACAAAATGAAAGGAACAAAATTTAAACTAATAAACAAAGTCCCTTACTCTATATCTAAACAGATTATTATCCCCCCCCCCCCATGAGGTATAAAAGAAAAGAAAAAAGAACAATGAAGCTGATAATCATCATCATCAACAACAGCAGCATCAAGAGGAAGAAGAAGAGCAGCCATTAGTTCCAACATGAGCAACACTATCAGTTTCGAAGTGATGGTTCAGATTCTGACCGTTGTTGTTGTTGTTGCTGTTGTTATGTTCTTCATGGTTGAATCGAACACTTCCATTTCCATTTCCATTTCCATTTCCATTTCCATTTCCATCTCTAGTCGAGGACCCTCCATTGCCTTGATCTTTCTTCCCAAAAGTGTTCTTATTGTTATGCATCCAAACTTTTAAAACCCCTCTATCAACCCCAACTTCATGGCAGAATTCTTGAATATCTTCTTCATCTCTTTTCTGGATTTTCCACCCAATTTTCTCAGCAAACTCCAGCATCTTATCCTTCTGGTACTGAGTGAACTTAGTTCTGAATCTTTTCTTTGAGTTGGAACCAAGATTAGCAGTGTTTGGTATCAGCCCACCAGCTGGTAAATGGGAGTTTGTAAGACCTCCTGAAAGAGCTAAAAGCATGTGGGGAGCTGAAGGGTAGTAAGATGATGAGATCGGTGGTGGGGAAGCTGAGTTAGGACTACGATTTGGTTGACTTGCTGTTGCTGGTGGTGGCGGATGGTGGCGGTGGTGAGGCTGGTATTCTATTGTTGGGGTTGCTGTTGTGGGTGGTTGGTCATCCGGTTCACGGCGGTGGAAGTTGCGGTGGCACCCACAAGCAGCACATTTGAGGGAAGTTGGGTCAGTTGGGGTGGCTGTTGGCGACGGCATGAATTCACCGCAACCGTCTAAAGCATGGCCGCCTAAGCTGGCTGCATGGTTCTTCAGACATTCTTTGTAGGTTATGACGATGGGTGGCGCTTGGTGGTGTTGGTGGTGGTGAGGCTTGTGACGCTTGAGAACACCGTTGGTGAAAGATACAGGCTTGGTGGGTTGGATCCGAGTTGGTGTTTCACTCACTGGCTCAGGCTCGGGCTCAGCCTCTGGCGATTTTGGTGCGGTGCTTGCAAGAGCTGTATCCATGGCTTTAACATCTAGAGTTAACACCAAACCAAAAAAAAAAAAGAGGGTAAAAATTAAAGAAAAAGGCTAAAAATGAATTTTAAAAGGGTTTTGAAGATGGGTTTTATGAGAAATATTTGATAATATGCAAGAAATTACGAAGCTTGGTAATGAAAAAGGAAAAGGGATAGAGAAATGGGGGGAAAAAATGGGTTCTTTTTTCTTGGGTTGTTAAATGGGGGAGATGAAGGAAAGGAGGGTGGGAGAGGCAAAGGAGAAAGAGGGGAGCGATGATTGTTGATAATTGAAAAATCTATGTTTTTGTGGTTCTCCTTCTTAACCCTTTTTCTAACCCTAGTTATAATCCATGGTTAAGTTGTTAACCCTCTTGGGGGTTAGATATGCCTGTGTGATCCTGGTAAATATTTTAGCATGCCATGTATTTTTAACCTCTTTCTCCATTTTACTCTATAAGATTTATAAATTTTAGTATATATGTTTTAGTGTATGAGTTAATTCCATCGGTAGTATTAAATTATTTCTATAATTTATTTTTAGTAACGAGAAGGAAAATTTTTTTGTTTATTTTGAACTTTAAAGAGTTATTACTCGCCGTTTAAATTTGAACTAATTATTACACTAATAATTAAACGAGGTATAAGAGAATTAAAAAAACATGTTTAATTGGTAATATTATTATTGTAACAACTAGAAGATGTATATTCTAGTGCCATCAAGCACATTTTTTTTCATATTTAAAATTAAAAACTATTAATTAAAGATAAAAATAATAAGTGAAATTACATTTTCATTTAAAATTTATTTAATAATGAGGTTCGCAAATTGGATAAAAGTCACAAGTTTTAGTCACTTAAAATTGGATAAACAGAAGCTAAAGAAACGAGTAAAACATTTTTGAAAATTAAAATGAGTTATACATTCTTGTTGTTTTATTTAATTAAATTTCAATTCAATAATCAACCATGCTTTTATGTTTTATACCACTAACTGAAAAAAAAAATATTAACAAATATATGTTTAAAATTTATGCTAAAGGTTTCTTTTTCATAAATAATTTTTTAAATTAAGAAATATGACTAAAGGATTAAATAATAATTAATTTATTGTCGTATCATTGATTCATTTCCAAAGCTTAAACTTTGGACATAGACAGGCATATCTGATTATTTCTATATATATATAAAAAAGGGGATACGGTTAAAATTTGATGAGAGATAGAAATAATAATAAAAATTTTTTATTAATTTTTTGAAAAAAAGTTAATTTATCTCTGTAATTCTGATTAAAATATTAATTTTTAATCATATTGGTATGACAATTTGTATGAAAGTTAATGTACATGTACTTCATGCTAACACGGTACTATATAAATTATATGCAACATCAATAAATAATTTAAAAATTATAAAAAAATTTAATAAATTATTTATAAAGTACATGTAGACTGTTATGTTTAATATTTTAATATTTTAAAGAAACTCTTTTTAAAAAAATTAATGATTAAATTTGACTATTTTAAAAAAAATTAAGAGTCAAATTTAACTTAAAAAATATAAGAATTAAATTAACAAAAGAGATAAATATTAAACTACTAAAATTGACGTTATATCCTTAAATTTAATATCAATTAACAATTTTACCAAATTATTTTAGCATTTATATGAATAAATTAGATTCAATATAATTAAAAGCAAACATATATGTTTATAAAAAGTAATTAAACTAAAATATAAAACTAACGTCACAACATTTTGAGTTAATCGGACATTAATTCAACTAAGAAATTATGAGAATATTCTTCCATTATTTAAGAATATTTTACTTTTTTGATTAATAAATAAAAAAATACGTATGGTGGGATTTAAATTGCATTAAAAAAATTAATCTCTCATTCAATTAAAATTTTATTTTTATATTTATAAACACTTTATTACCTTCATCAATTGTTTATATATATACTATTATTTAAGTCATTGATTGAGTTGATGTTACAAGTTAACCAGATACTGACTCGGATAGAAAAATTACGAAAACATCCTTCCATATTTAAAATAAATTATATTATTCGAGAGTACTTTAATATTTTTATTTTAACAAAAAATAATAAAAATAAAAATATACATATTGTGTAGTTGAATTGATAAAAACTTAAATTTATCACTAAACCAAATTGTTATTTTAACATATTAATAATATTTTTAATTGAATTAGCGTTATATGTAAATTAAACGCTAACTCATGATTGATAATAACATCATGAAATCTAATAATAATATATTTACGCTAACTCATGATTGATAATAACATCATGAAATCCAATAATAATATATGTAATATTATTAATTTAATATATTTTTACATTTAAATTTTATGCAATTAATTTCAAACCTTGGTAAAATATAATAGAAAGATGAGAAGAATGTAAAGATAAAAAGGATGAAATAAGATGAAGCGTGTGAGGACTGAGTTGACACGGATAAGAAGAGTTGGTAAGAATGAATGAAAGCATTGGAAAGAGAGAGAAGAAATGACCTGCAATTTCTGATTTCTCAGACATTGACTGTATCCCCTCTTAAATTTGTCAAGTGACCTCCTCAGTGGACCACCCTCTTTTTTATTTTTATTCCTTTTTACTTTAAGTAATAATATTTTGAAATTATTTCATTTATTTATCCACTTTTTAAAATTTGATGTATAACGTCGTCACTGAATTTATCAAAATTCAAGTGGGTTTTCTAAATTTTCAAAAACATTTACCTTTTTCTCTAAAACTATCTAAAATAAAGTAAATTAGATTAAAATTATAAAATAATAAATTTTCAAAAAATCAAAATTTACAATTGTCAAATAAAATAATTATACTCGATGCTTAATTTTTAATAAAATTAAACAGTTTTATAATATCAATTCAAATCTTACATAATTCATTATAAAAATTTTAGATATCTAATTTTTCAGTTTATCAAATATTCCCAATTAAAAATAATATTTATAAGTTTTAATTTAAAATTTTTCTGTTTTAAAAATAATTTTCAGTATAAGTATGTTGATTAATTATTTTCACAAACGTCTGTGTATATAATAATATATTGCAATTCTTTAATAAAAAAATTGAAGCTTTGGTTAACAAATAAGTTTAAATACTCGCACCATCTCTCTACAAACTACTCAATTTTTTTTTCTAAGAGTGTAGATTCAATCGAATCGAATGAAAAAATTTCGAGTTAATCAAGTTGACGAATCATATTTTATCATCTTAATTTGATTTGAAATTTTCTCAAATTGAGTCGAGTGAGATAGTATTCGAATCGAATCGAATATATTTGTTCGAGTTAAATTTAAAAAAATAATTTTGGGTCCTTGTAACCACTATCACCCACCGTAATAAAATTTTTCCACTATAATCAAATTTTTTGTTAACTTTCATCACCTCCTAATTTATTTATTAATCTTTTATATACGGGTTAGCTTTTTTGCTTACTTAGTTATTTTAATTATATTCAGATTCTTGTCACTATCTATTTTGGAATTAAAAAATATATTAAATGTAAAAATATAATTTTTTAATAAAAGTTATTTTAAAGATAAAATGTGAAGTTGATACCAATATAAAATTTTAACACGAATATTTTATGGCATCATTAATAATTCAATTTTAATATAAATATTTAATATGACTAAACAATTCAATAATATTAATAATATAAAATGTGAAATTTAATTTAATAATATAAATAGTAGATATAAATAAAAGTATTACTATTTATATTTAGGGATTTTTTTGGATAATTTTGATTTTTTATTTAGGGATAAAGGGTGAAGTAAAAGTTTAAGGGGAAAATAAAAAGTTTTAGGGAGTAAAATTTTGGAGGGAAAATATTAATAAAAAAATTTAAGGGGATGAGTTTGGGGTATATGGAGGTTGGGATGGGAAGGGAGTACAAGTTTTAGGAAAAAATGGGAGTGAGTAAAAATTTTGGGAAAAAGTAAAAAGTTTTGAGAGTTTTGGGAGTAAAATTTTGAGGAAAAGTAAATGGGAGAGTAAAATTTTGGTGGGAAATGGATTTTGAGTAGATGGAGGGTTGGAATGGAAGATGAGTAAAAGTTTTGGGGAGAAAGTGGGAAGGAGTAAAAGTTTTGAGGGAAAAGTAAAAAGGTTTGAGAGTTTGGGGTAAATATGTAAAATATTATAGTTTGATATTCGAATTATTCGAGTTATTCAAATTTGAAAACTCAACTCAATTCAAACTCAAAATTCGAAAAAAATTCGAGTTGACTCGAATAACTCGATTCGTTTAACTCGAAATTCAATTGTTTTTCAATTTTTTCGAGTCGAATCGAGTTTTGCTCACCCCTACATTTGTTTGTATAATTTGGAAATTAAATTATAATTATAACATCGTTAATAATTTTTTATTAAATTTGTATGCAAGACAATTTAATATTTATTATTTGTTAGAGTTGTATGACGTTCACTTATTAAAGAAATAAAATAGAGAGGCAAATGCGATAAGAACCATACCGCACAAGTTGAATCTGTGTAGAACTATACTTATTCTATTAAATATTTATTATAATAGGGTTGTTTAACCCTTAAAATTGTGTGTAGTTGAAAACCTCTTATATTGTTGTTTTTTAATATTAGTAAATTTTTCTTATTCTACCAGTGATTTTTTTCGAAAAGGGTTTTCAACGAAAAATCTTTATGCTCTTATTTTTCTTTCTATTCCTACTGCCATTATTGACATATAATAAAACAATATTTAAATTTAAAAATCAAAATTCAAATAATAACACATATTCAATGGATGATTGGAGTAGCTAAGAGGACCGGTAAGTGCCATGGCCTTTGAAAATTTTGAAAATCTTCCATACATTTAAGAATTTTATTAAAAATAATATTTATTGTTTCAGCATCCTATTCAAGACAGGGACTATTCTTGTGTTTGTCCCCCTATATTTTTTTAAATTTATTTAAATGGAATACTTTTTATAATGGGGTAAATTTGTGTTTGGTCCCCCTAAATGTTGATTTTGATCTCTTAAAACCTTTTAATTATTATTAGCTTAATTTTATTCATTCATCTTTTCAATCCATCAAATACATATTTAGATTAATTATTAAATTAATATAAATTTTCTTTTTTTTCCAATATTAATATATATTAACATTTACTTTTTCCCGAAACATATATATTTCTTATGTTGAGACTTTAATCCTTTTTTTACGTATGCAAGATGAATGGTAATATTTGAAAATTAAAAAACAAATTTTATGCTACAAATTTCATATAGGTTTGTAATAATAATATTATATATAATAATTAAAGATGTTTGCGGGTTAGAGATTAATTCTCGGATAGGAGAAACTTTTTTTTGTTTGTTTTCTCAATGTCTAATCAAACTTGTTTAATTTTTAAGATTTATTTTATATTTTTTTATTTTAAAAATATGTTTAAAATTTAAATAATAAAAATAAATTTAAATTTAAAAAATGAGTAAATTCCAAATTTTAAAGGCTTATTTCATAATAGTTTTTATTTTAATATTTATGCTTATATATATTTATTGTTTTGCCCTTGCACATGTTCAAATTTCAAATTTAGCATAAGTTAACATTATTATCATTGGCTTATTTTTAAATGTGTATTTAGACATTAAAAGTAATTGGATGGAAATATATTTATTAAGGTAGAAATTATATTCTTCTGTAATTACGAGAAATTTTAATTGATTAAACATGTTTGACTAAAAAAGGATAATTACATTGTAATTTCTTATGTGTAACACCTCTTTACTCGACCCAATTGTCAAGTCCAAGTTACAAGGTGCCACATTCGTTGTTGGAGCAACTACGATCAAATATAGCCAATTCATACTGTCAAATGTTCAATTTTCAACTCAATTAAGCATACAATACAATATACAACTTTTGGGTCTTAAACGAGATCGAAAAGGAACAATTTGTAACAATTTTACAACATCGAGTTGACATTGTGAAAAAACATACTGTCTAACATCTAACTTCAATTCATGTACTTTAATGCTTTACTCAACAAAATGCAAATGCTATATCACCTATAAGCTTAATACCTATTGAAATACATTCAATTTATATACATTCATACATATTTCACCCAAGCCATTAATATTTCAGCATATCATACCAGTTCAAACTAAACTTAAATCTTTTTACAAGTCATAATCAACTAACCAAATTCATACATTAACTTTTTAAACCAAAATGCATGTAACATGATTATACTAAAAAATACTTAACCTAGGTACATGCCAAACTTAGAACAAAATAGAATTTGTATGAACTTTGCTGAGTCGAAGATCGATTGTTGGATGCTGGGTCAACTGCTCGAACTTCCGAAATCTACTTTACCAACGCACGGAGAAAAACAAACCGTATGCTAAGCAAATACGCCCAATGGTAAATCTATGATTCAAGACAATATAATAAGATTATGTAAAATGCACATATTCAATTCCTAACTTGATCTCGTACCATTTCATGTCAAACACTTTCAATTTCATATAATCATGCTTATATCAATCTTACATGCCAATTCATTTACCTATTCATGTAAAAACTATCGTTTCTACTAAACTTGTACACACATTCGTTTTTGCAACTCAATTTATCACATGAGTATCTAAAGATACCATTCAATTCACAAATATAAATTCTTCATTTTGAACTCATTTATACATATATTTCTATTAATCTCATGTTCCAATTTCAATCATTTCCGAGTCCATAAGCTCATTCGTGCTCAATCAGCCCCTAGAGCTTGTTTTCCATTCGTTTTGCATATTATAATTCAAATTCATATATCACTTCACATAACATTTATACAATTCATTCATTTGTAACCTTATTAACCAACATGGACTCAGATCGAATATGCAGATCCGTCACTCTACATCTAAATATGGCACCATAGTGCATCATCAGATAAACCGAAGGAAAGATACTGACACAAATAGTGCATCATCGGGCAAGCCGAAGCAACTATATGACACATAAGGTGCATCATCAGATGAACAAAATCAATTGTACTGGCACGTAAGTGCATCATCAGATATACTGAAGTAAATATATTGGCATGTAAGTGTATTATTGGACATACCGAAGTAAATATACTAACATGTAAATGCATTATCAAACATACCGAAGTAAATATATTGACACGTAAGTGTAACGACCCAAAATCCGTGGGCACCGGAAAAGTACAAAATCAGGCCTCCTTATTAGTAAACCGAGTTTGGAAATAATTATTATAAAATATTTATGAGTCTAGTAGTGTGTTTAATTAGGTTTTTATTAGGTGAATTTAGCTTAATTTAGAGAAATTAGTGAAAATGATTAGATTGAATAAAGGTTGAAAGTTTAATTATAGATTAAAAGAAAATAGAAAGGACCAAAATGGCAATTAACCCAATCCATAAAAATAGACGACAAATGAGTAACAAAAATCTAAGATTTTCTTAAATATTTATTTATTATTTAATTAGTTAATATTATTATTATTAAGTTACAAAATTATATTAATTCTTATTATATTATGAAATAAATTAAGAAAAGATAAGTGTAAGGTGTTGATTAAGTACAAATGTAATAAGATATGTATATACATTTGTATGATACTTAAATTTTAAGTTAAAGATATTTATTAATTAAATATTGGTATTATAAGTTTTTTATTTGTTAAATAAATAAAAGAAAGACAAATGGATGGTAATGATAGTGTACAAATGTACAAAGATACATGTATACAAATGTATTAATTATATTGTTATTAAATAGATATTTATTAAATAATTATTATTATTATTAATATTAAAATTATTAATTATTATATTATGAAATAGATTAGATCAAGACAAATGTAGGGTGGATATGGGATACAATTGTAATATACACATTTTTAATTGAATATATATTTTATATTTATTAATTAATTAAATAGAAAATAAATTAAAGAAAGTAAACGAAATATAAAGTAAATAAAATATAAAAGAAACAAAACAAAGCATAAAGAAACTTTGAAACAGAGAGCATTTCAAAAGATAGGGGAAAGAAAGGAAAAAAGAAAGAAGAAAGGGAAAATTAAGGTTTTAAAGCTTGAAGTTTAATTACTAATATCGAGCCTAAAGCACCGACCCAAAAATAAAAAGAAAAGATCGTCAAGGATTAAATCCGAAGAAAATTCTAGTTTATATCACTATAATTCAAGCTTTATAGTTAATATATGTTTAATTTAGAATGTATGTGTGATAAATATTTTAAGGTAAGAATTTAATGAATTGATAAAATTTGTGATTGGGTACTAAAATTTAGACTGATACTAAACTAAATTATGGGATACTGAATATTGTTTTGTATACCGAATTGAACTGTAAAATTTCTGATGAAACGAATTACTGTATTACTGTGAAAATTGATCGAAATAAGAAATTATAACTAATATTGAATCGAAATGGAAATTGTACTGAAAAGTGATTTGAATACCCTATTAACTAGTCGGGCTAGTCGAATATAGTTGGTATGCCATAGGATATGGAAAAATACGAGTTTTGCCGGCTTATTGATCAGGCACTTATGTGCTGGTTATTGTTACCGCTACTGCTACTGTTACCGATTTGACACTTTGTGTGTCACATATTGTTACTGTTACCGTTACCGATTTAGCACTTTGTGTGTTGAATACTGTTACCGTTACTATTACTGCTACTGTTACTGATTACTGTTCTGGTACTGTGTACCGTTAAGGTACAATGTGCCGTATTGGTGTGTTTGTTAGAATCTGTGTATCCACCGAGTCCGAGTCAAGTTAATAGGGTTAAATAAATGAATTACTGATAAAACTAAAAGTGGACAATAAGGCACATGAAAGAAGTAAGAGTTGAAATAAATAAATGCGATTAATATGTATATATAACTAAATGATAAATGTGACATATTTGAATTGTTTACTTAAATGATGATTATTACAAAGTAGAAATATATGAAAAATTTATTGTATTTAATTATAAATTGAATTATAGTGATACTACTGAGTATATTTATACTCAGCTTATGGTTGTTTCCGTGCACAGGTCATTGGAGTTTCAGTTCCGGTTCAGCATCTAGAACGACCCCGACTCCAACAAGAAAATTTTGGTGATGTAATTCTTCATTTGTTTAAGTGGCATGTACTAGGTTGGTTGTTCATAAGTATTGTATATATTTAGGTTAAATAATTTTGATATTAAATAAATGGTTATGAGTTATAAATATATACTATCATGTTATGTTGTTTAAATTAAATTAGAAAATTAATATTTAGATATGACAAAAAAAATTTGGATGTACTCGTACAAGTCCAGTTCCACTTTTAATACATGCGTTAGGCTTTAAGAGTCCATTATAGGGACTTAATTATTAAATTAGACTATGAATGTTATTTTATTTGTGAATTATTCGTAAATTATCTTATATGTCCGGTAATACCTCGTAACCCTGTGCTGGCTACAGTTTAGGGTTAGGGGGTGTTACAATTGTTGGTATCAGAACTATCAGGTTTAATCGATTCTCGGGCTAAATTGAGTTCGGAAATAAATCTAGTAGTACATGCCACTGTTGAGTCAAAAGTGAGTCGGGAATTTTGGATGCTGACCTATTTATTTGTTTTCGTTTTATAGATTAAAAATGTCAGATGAAAGAGTAAATGATATTGATGAAGAAATGTATACTGGAAGTCGAGAATTTAAAGAAACTGAATTTTCTACACCTAGTGTGAATCTGTTAGATAATCAACCTTTTAACATCGGAAGAGAAAGAGATGATTTACAACTGTTAAGAGTTATAACCGATGCATTACAGCGTGTAACGGGAACTATACCTGCTACTACATCAGTACCTACTTTCAGACGGGCCTCGATTAAAGAGCTACGAAAATATGGTGCCACGGAGTTTTAGGGATTAAAATGAGTTGATCCGTCCGCTACTAAAAATTGGATGGAACCAACAAAGACAATTTTGCAACAATTAGATTGCACCCCCCGAGAGAGTCTGATATGTGCTGTATCACTGTTACAAGGAGAAGCATATCTTTAGTGGGAATCTGTGGTTAGGCATTTGCCGGATGAACAGGTAACTTAGAACTTATTTCAAAAAGAATTTTAGAAGTATATTGGAGAAATGTACATCGAAGAGAAAAAGCAAGAGTTATTAATGTTGAAATAGGGTAGTATGTCTACTGGATTATGAACGGGAGTTCTCATGACTGAGTAGGTATGCTTCAGAATATGTTCCAACTGAGGCAGGTAGCTGTAAACGATTTCTACAGGGACTTCAAGATGAAATTAAGATTCAACTAGTAAGTCTCAGAATTACTGAACTTGTCGATCTAGTTGAGTGAGTGAAAATGATAGAACAGGTACTGGGCTTGGATAAAAAGTCAGAAATGGGTAAATTAGTTGGGAACGTGTAAGAACCACCAGTTCTAATCCATTACCTAATAAATTTAGAGAATCAAGAAGTGAATGGAGATCAAGTTTTCGATCTGATAGAAGTGACAAAAGCAGAGGAAAACAGATGACTATCTCTACCAAAAAGGTAAGAGGTCTGTCACGAGAAAATAAAAATCCTGAATGTGATTTTTGTGGAAGAAGACATTTTGGTGAATGCTGAAAGAAAATATGAGGATGTTTCCATTGTGGCTCTACTGAACACTTTGTTAAAGCTTGTCCGAAAATTCAGAGAAATATGCCTGCTACATCTCAGAGATCGGTATCGATTGCTAGAGGTAGAGGAATGTCTAGAGAGATTTTGTTTCGAGAAGAAGAGGAGCTGGTAGAGGTAGTGATAGAGCTACGCAGCAATTTGAAGCCAGAGCTCCAGCTAGAGCTTATGTAATCAGAACCCGGGAAGAAGGCAATGCTCACGATATGGTGACAAGTATATTTTTACAGTATTCTGAGCCTGTTTATACTTTGATTGATCCTGGATCTTCACACTCATATATTAATTCAAAATTAGTAGAGTCGAGGATATTAAAAACAGAAATGTCTAAAGTTTCAATAGAAGTGTCAAGTCTATTGAGGCAAACAATATTAGTTAATCAGGTGTGCTCGAGATGCCCGCTAATAATATATGATAGAATTTTTCTGGTAGATTTATTAATAATGCCTTTTGGAGATTTTGATGTTATACTGGGTATGGACTGGTTAGCTGAACATGGGGTAATTTTAGATTGTTATAAAAAGAAATTCAGTGTTCAGACTGAGGACAGTGATAGTGTTGAGGTAAATGGAATTTGTACTAGTGGGCTAGCTCGAATTATATCAGCAATAAAAGTTAATAAGTTGCTTCATCAGGGTTGTTCATCATATCTGGCATATGTTATTAATTCTGATTCAGTCGAAACTTAATGTAGTCAGATTAAAACTGTATGTGAATTTCCAAATGTATTCCCTGAAGAGCTACCGGGATTGCCACCTGACAAAGAAGTAGAATTTGCAATTGAAGTGTATCCGGGTACAGCTCCAATTTCTATACCTCCGTACCGAATATCACCTATTGAATTAAAAGAATTGAAAGTACAGTCACAGGATTTATTAAATCGTGGCTTCATCCAACCGAGTACTTTACCATGGGGAGCACCAGTGTTATTTGTTAAAAAGAAGGATGGCACATTGCGACTTTGCATTGATTATCGACAGCTAAACAATGTGACAATCAAGAATAAATATCCATTACCACATATTGATGATTTGTTTGATCAGTTGAAGGGAGCTTCTGTATTTTCCAAGATTGATTTGAGATCAGGCTACTATCAGTTGAAGGTAAAAGAGAGTGATGTACCAAAAACAGCTTTCTGTACTAGGTATGGCCACTATGAATTCCTGGGAATGCCTTTTGGATTAACTAATGCTCCGGCTATTTTTACGGATCTTATGAATCAAATATTTTATCTATATTTGGATCAATTTGTAGTAGTTTTTATTGATGATATATTGGTCTATTTGAAGACAGAGGCAGAGCATGATCAACATTTCAGAATTATACTGCAGACATTACGAGAAAAATAATTGTATGGGAAACTTAGTAAATGTGAGTTTTGTTGTCAGAGGTTGTAGTTCTAGGACATATGGTATCAGCTGAAGGAATCCGAGTTGATCCAAAGAAAATTGAAGCAACTGTACAGTGGAAAGCTCCGAAAAATATTTCCGAGGTACGTAGTTTTCTGGGTTTGGCTGGATACTATAGAAGATTTGTTGATGGCTTCTCAAAGATAGCATTGCCTTTGACAAAGTTACTACAGAAGAATATTCCTTTCAACTAGAATGATCAGTGTTTGAAAAATTTTGAAAAGTTGAAACAAATATTAACAGAGGCACTAGAATTGGCGTTACCAGAGTCGGGAAAGGATTTTATTGTGTACAGTGATGCGCCTTTGAATAGTTTGGGCTGTGTATTAATGTAAGATGGAAGGGTAATAGCTTATGTATCTCATCAGTTAAAGCCACATGAACGGATTTACCTGACACATGATTTGGAGCTAGCTGCAGTGATTTTTGCTTTAAAAATTTGGAGACATTATATGGAGAGAAGTGCTACATATATACCATCATAAAATTATGAAATATATTCTGTCGCAAAAGGAGTTAACCTTAGGCAGAGACGGTGGATAGAGCTTCTGAAAGATTATGACTGTGTGATAGACTATCATCCTGGAAGAGCTAATATTGTATCCGCTGCACTAAGTAGAAAAGCTGCAATTGAATTGCGAGTAATGTTCGCGAGACTCAGTATTAATGATGATGGGAGCTTGATAGCTGAGATGAGAATTAAACCGATAATGTTTGACCAGATAAGAGCAGCGCAATTAAAATATGGTAAGACAGTGAAGAAAAGAGAAATGGCACAGAAAGGTATGACAGAAAATTTTAGCATTGGTGAACATGATTGTTTAAGATACTGAGATCGAATTTATGTTCCAATCAATTTAGAGATTAAAGAATTAATTCTCCGATAAGCACATGACGGTCTATTTGCTCTACACCCCAGAGGCACAAAGATGTACCGTGATTTACGAGAATTGTACTGGTGTTAAGGGATGAAAAAAATATATAGTTGAATATGTTAGTAAATGCTTGGTTTGTCAGCGGGTGAAAGCAGAGCATCAAGTTCCTATTGGATTATTATAGCCGATTATTATCCCAGAATGGAAATACGATCGTGTTACAATGGATTTCATTGCGGGATTGCCATTGTCTGTAAGCAAGAAAAATGCTATATGGGTAATAGTTGATCAACTCACAAAGTCGGCTCATTTTATAGTTGTCAGGACGAACTGGTCAATTCAGAAGCTTGCAGAGGTGTACATTCGAGAAATTGTAAGGTTGCATGGTATACAGGCTTCTATAATTTCTAATTGGGATCCTCTATTTACATTGAGATTCTAGAAACAGTTACATGAGTCTTTGGGTACTAAATTTTAGTACAGCATTTCATCCACAGACTGACGGGCAATCTGAGTGAGTAATTCAGATTTTGGAAGACATGCTTCGAGCCTATGTTATTGATTTTGAATCTAGTTGGGAACGTTATTTACTGTTAGCTGAATTTGTCTATAATAACAGTTTTCAGTCCAGTATTCAAATGGCTCCGTATGAAGCTCTATATGGTAGAAAATGTCGATTACCTGTATGTTGGACAGAATTAAATGAAAAAAAGATACTTGGACCTGAATTAATTCGTGAGATAGAAGAAATAGTTAAGAAAATTCAACAGAGATTAAAAGCAGCTTTTGACAGACAAAAGTCTTATTGATATCGCGTGATATGTAGTAATAAAATTTATAAAAACTGATCACACCAAAAACTAACTAATATCATGATTTTAAGGCAAGCGCACCTATCGAACAGTAGTATAGTTTAGCAGCAAGACCGAGTTATCGTACCCAAGGGAACTAAAAGTACTAGTACTTAATTCCTTTCTATTATTTAACCTAAAAATAAAAGGGGTTTATGAAACTAATTCTAAAACTAAGCTAAGAATGCACAAAAAGTAAATTGGGGAAAAACTCTCGGGAAAATTAATCGATATAGGCAATACTCAAGGGAGAATCCACCTAGACTTCACTTGTTATTAACTTCTTGAACTAGACGATTTCTTCACTTGACTTGATCCGTGGAGATCCCTAACCTATGTTAATACCTCCGACGAGGATAAGAACAACTAATCCTAGGTTGTTTAACTAAGGTTTCTTTCTAGTTAACATCTTTAGTCTTGCATTAACTCGATCTATGGATCCCCCTATTAGGTTTGACCCTAATCTAGCAGATTTTTGTCGCCCTATGTCTAGGGTTGCATGCAACTCTGCTTAATTATGGTAGGTCTACTCTTAAAACAGGGACTTTTGCTCCTCTGCCTAAACACATCAATTTCTTGACTTAATACCTAGGATTATTAAACCAAGAATTAAGAACACATAATTAAGAACAATTCAAGTATTTATCATATAATTTAAGAATGAATAATAACAAGATCTGTCTTAGGTTTCATCCCCCTCAAGTATTTGAGGGGTTTAGTTCATAATTAATAAAGAAAACATCTCAGAAGAAATAAGATAACAAAACATAAAGAACCCAAAAACTCTTGAAGGAATTTAGAGAGATCATCTGTCTTGATGTAGAATTTCGGCTTCTGGGATGAATCAATTGGCTTCCCTTGGAGTAATCCCTTGCTTCCACTCCTTGTGTTGGTAGAAAGAAGGCGCTCCTTTTGGGAGAAAAGAGCACGTCCTTAGAGTTGCCTCCTAGGGTCTTTATATAGAGCTTTGAGATGCCTTTTTTAGCCTCTAAGTATCCAAATCCGAGTGAAATTGCACTTCCTCACGACAGGGACACGCCTGTGTGCCACGCCTGTGTGGACCGACAAGAGGCCGTGTGTGGGCCTGTTGAGGGTGGCACGACCGTGTGGCCTGGTCGTGCTTGTCGGGGCTGGGCCGTGTTGGACTTTATGTGGCACGACCGTGTGCCACGGCCGTGTGGTGAATCATTGGGCCGTGTTGTTTTCACACTTTGGCCCATTTTCTTCGTTTTTGGCCCGTTTTTCGTTCTTTTCTCTTCCTTATGCTCTCTTGAGTATACAACATGAAATAGAAAGGTTAAGAGCACCAATTCTCACAAATTTAATGATAATTCATTCAGAAATTAGGCTAAACATGAGGTAAAAATATGTATAATTTATCGTTTATCAAATACCTCCACACTTAAGCCTTTGCTTGTCCTCAAGCAAAATGTCAATCCCTAATTAAGAATCATTCCTCTCAACTTACAATCTTTATCAATAATGTTTCAAACTAATTCACAAGCAGTCATACAATGAAAATTCAATCAGAAGAACATTAAAGATTCAATTACTCTAAGTTGAGAATTTTATCATCGAAACATAAGTTTTCTTCCCTGCTCCTAGGTAACTATCTCTTGATCAAAATTAACAAGATTTGACATCCTCACTAAAGATTCACTCTACCCACTCAAGGTGTTTAGGGTTCATGAATTAAGTACTCTCTAGTCAACCTGAAAAGTTATTACCATAGGCTTGCTAGAAAATCAAATCTCCACCACTATAGTTTGATATGATACATCGATCGAAAGGTCTTTTAATGGTTGTAATGGGGCTTGGTTAGGGGTGTTGTCACAAGCTGAAAAAGAAGGTTAAAATCGAGATTGAACTGAAAAATTATCTAGCTAGAAAAATCTCTATCACTGAAACATATTTCTCGAGCTAATTATTATGATAACATCATTTCCGCCTTGGTAGCCTTAAAATAGAAATATGCAAAAACTATTTGAACTATTACAGATTACAACTGAATTAATACATACGTTTTTTTTTTAAGAACAAATTCAAGTACAATACAATAAATTGAAAATTTACAACTTTACATTCTGGAAAAGAGGATAAAGCTAGGTAATAATTCAACTCGAATCTCGACAAAAATAGGGATCAAAGTAATTGAATGGGATTCAACAAAAATGGGTTATGGTTTAAGACTAGAGGTAAGTCAAAGAATAGGTTGTTAGGCTCAATGGGGTTCACTAGAGGTTAATTCATGGAGGTAGGCTTTTGTGGAGTAAGTGGGTTAAATCCTAGGTGCCTTTATTATTTCGGTATATCAAATCAATGATGTGGTCTTGACATGTATAATCAAAGTAAGTTCTAGAATAACAAATCAGTATTGACTCACTCAAAGCAATAATAAAAGTGAGCACAAAAGAATGTATGCTCAAAAGGCTCAAAAACCTCACCAGAATTATGGCTTTTGATGTCAATCCTGCGAATTTCAAATCTCAAGATAACACTTAAAATTCAGGAAAATAACTTATGGAAAAAAAAAGGGGTTCTCAAAAATTTCAACTTATCATGCTTGATTCCCTAATGTTTTAAAGTTTGAATAATCAAAGTACAAGCACCTATGTCTTAATTCTCACATATCAATAAAAATCATAAATCAATCAGAATATATTCTTAATAGGAGATTGAAGATAATGCAAAGAGTGAAAGTGAGAATTTGAGAACAATGCAAAATGTTAGTAAAAAGTTCAGGGATTTCAAAGAGAGTGTAAAGACTGAAACTAGATTTCCCCCCACACTTAAGATGTACATTGCCCTCAATGTACAAAGAAGCATTAGTAGCAATAGAAGCACAATATCATAAGATAGGGGAAGACATGAAACTCCTTAAATTTTGGATGAATTTGTGAGACGGAGATTGGACTTGGAAGGGTCGGCAGTTGTGGCAGGGTTGTCTCATTTCCATATAGATATGAGCTGTAAGGCTCCTTTAAAACTGCGAAAGTATTTATTAGTCGTGGGGAATTTGGGTTAAGAGAGATTACTCGTTAGGTGTTGGCCGCAAAGAAATAAAATAAATAATGATCTAAAAATACTAATATTCAATAATGAAAACGATTAAATGAACTAAAAATAAAAATAAAAGGAAAAGTAAAAAGGAAAATAAAGTTAGAAGAAAAGAAAAGGTAAAGATAGGGATCAGTGTTTAAATAAAACTTAAGATAAAAATAAAATTAAGAGGAATAAAGTCTCTAATCCATAAATGGATCACGCGGTGGTGGTGGTGAAGTGATGTGGAGGTGTTGGCATATCTACTGCAGTGTAGCATTGATGTGGTCGAAACGTTGGAAGCATTGCTACTCGAATCGTGATAGGCGTTTAGATATGTCAGCGTATGAAGCTGTTGTATGAGATGGGCGGCGAGGGGTAGTGGCTCGGTTGGTGCATCCTCCTCCGGTGGTGGTGGTAGGACATCATCAGGAATGTCCTCTAGATCCTCGGCCTCCTGGATGAGGCGGTACTGAAAAGGATCGCCTCCTGGCCTCCACTAGATCATCCTCATATGGTGCATAATCTGGATACCCTGACGGGACATCTGGCCTATGAGTGTGTATGAGGATGTTTGGGCCGCTGTATTGAGGAGCCCGAAGTGACGGGCCGAGCTGTAATGTACAGGCCCATGGATATGACGCCCCTACGATGACGCTCGGTCTGGTGCTGCATGGCATGCGCGATAAAGTAGGCGAGGTCGATGGGGTGTGCGTTCGCCATGCTCCATAAAAAATAGGATTCATAGGTGTTAACGACGCCTGTGTCGTCCCGATTTGAGGTGGGTGCGACAGGGAAGCGTAGGAAAGTCTTCCTCCTCCATGAACTGCTCTGTGTAGAGGCCGAGAGTTGAGCCGAACTCTGGTACGCTAAGGTGGCATACACGACCTCCTAAGCGAAGCTGGACTGTGCCGGGATCATCAAACTGGCTCATGACGGTCTGAAGATGAAAGGTGGAGTAGTACTCTAGAGTGAGTTCAAGGTATATAGGCTCGATGATTCGGAAGAACTGTACCTAAGGATCCATCATCAGTAGGGCCCGGACTGCGTTTGCGAGGTTGACTTGCTCTAGCGCATCCCAATCAATGCATCGGCCTGCGCTTAATATACGTTCTCGTAGTATCTGAAATAACTCTTGGAAGGCTTGGGGAAATGTGATGAACGGGTGGTGAGCCTCGGAGGTAGGCCTCAATGATGAGCCACCTGACCCCTTTCGTTTTTTGGAAGGCGGAGTAGCAGTTCTTTTGCCGCGTGACGATGACATGATGCCTAAAAATAAAATAAAAAACATTAGTCTTAAAAATTGAAATTAAATTGTATTAAGAACTATGGAAAATAGAAAAAATAGTTATGCTTTAAATGACAACGTGACTAAAATAATCTGGAATGAAATGTGGACTAACCTAAATAGTATAATCTATCCATGATATCAAAAATAAGCAACATGAGAATGTATTTATACTAAATGCATGAGAAAAATGACAATCAAATGTGATTTTAAGTGGCATGCAATCATGAAATATTCTATAATATTCTAGATTATTCATCCTAGTGTAACTAATTCCATGCTTGAATTAATTCTAAATCTAAATATAATCATGATATAAAAATAAAGAATAAATAAAATAGAGTAGTAAAAATTAGAGAGAAAAATGAGAAAATAGAACCAAATGGGAGAGATACACGGTCGTGGGAGAGGATTAAACAGTTGTGGGGCACTTTCCACGGGCGTGGGATGGTCCTAGACGAGCGTGGTGGTGTTTTGAGGACCGGAAGCGACGTTTACGGTGGTTGTAGAAGAAAAATTTTAGGGTTTGAGTGAGGGAGAAAATGAATAGTGGCCCCTATTTATAGTTTTTGGGTCACATGGGCATGGCAAACGCCTGTGTGACTCGGGTTTTGCCCGTGTGATTCAAAATTCGGTGGTTTTGGCGTGGTTCGAAGTACACGCTCGTGTTGGCCATATCGGTCGGTCATTTGCGATCTTGTTCACTTTTCACACGGTCGTGTGATAGGTCACAGGGCCGTTTGCGATGAGGTTTCGTTATTCACACGGTCGTGTAGGTAGTCACACGGCTGTGTCTAAATCGACAGTGTTGGCCACGGTCTGGGGACACAGGCGTGTGGCTTTGTGCAAGCCCGTGTCTAAGTTGAAAGGTTGCCACGGCCATGTCGTACGACTGTGTCATTTTGTCGGTAGCCCGTGTTTTTGGGAAAATTACTATCTGTTTACACACGGCCTGGGTACACGACCGTGTCTCTACTTTAAATGTTCACATGGCCTTAGGTACGCTTGTGGGCATGGCCGTGTGGTTTTAAATTTCTGCATTAAAAAGGGTTAGTTGATGCATAAAAATACTAAAATCAAAAATAAAAGAAAAGTTACTAAGTTAGTGCTCGGGTTTCCTCCTGAGAAACGCTTATTTAGAGTCTAAGCTCGACTCTACCTAGATGTATCACGAAGGGATTTTGTGGAGCTGAAGCTCCTCCCTGTTATCTTTAAAATTCTTACCTCTATAGTGTTTAAGCCTATGGCTGTTTACCTTGAAAGTACCGTGGTTAGAGTGAGTTACCTCAATTGTGCCGTATGGAAAGACAGTTTGAACAGTGAATGGACCTGACCACCTTGACTTGAGTTTTCCAGAAAATAGTTTCAGCCTTGAGTTGTAGAGTAAGACAAGATCACCTGTTTTGAATTGCTTAGGTTGTCTCAGTCGTTTGTCATGACGTTGCTTCATGGCTTCCTTATATAGTCATGAGCTCTCGTACGCATTGCAACGTCATTCATCTAGCTCGTTTAACTGCATTAATTTTTTCTCTCCTGCAAGCTTAAAATCAAGGTTTAAAAATTTAATAGCCTAGAATGCTTTATGTTCAAGTTCAAATGGCAGATGACAATTTTTTCCGTAAATAAGTTTATAAGGAGATGTTCATATTGGTGTTTTAAAAGTAGTTCTATAGGCCCATAAAGCATCGTCTATCTTTCTTGACCAATCTTTTTTATTTTTTTCTATTATTTTCTCTAAGATGCGTTTTAGTTCTCTATTTGTTACTTCGACTTGGCCACTGGTTTGTTGATGATAAGGGGTAGCTGTTCTATGGTGTACTCTATACATTTTTAAAACTTTTTCAAATTGAGCATTGCAAAAATGGGTTCCCCTATCACTAATAATCACCCTAGGTGTTCCAAATCGAGAGAAAAGTTTCTTCAAGAATCGTACTACCATTCTAGCATCATTAGTAGGTAAGGCTTGGGCTTTCACCCTTTTTGACATATAATCTACTACTACTAGGATGTACTTATTCCCAAATGAAGTAGGGAATGGACCTATGAAATTAATACCCCATACATCAAATATTTCACATGAAAGTATATAGTTCTGAGGCATTTCGTTATGTTGAGAAATATTACCTGTTCTCTGGCATTTATCACAAGAGGTCACATACCTGTTAGCATCTCTAAAAAGTGGAGGCCAGAAAAAGCCTGATCCGAGTACCTTATAAGCAGTTCTAGTTCCACTGTGATGTTCTCTTGTGGGTCCGAATGGCAGTGATTTAAAATCTGGTATGCTTCTGTCTCAGCAACGCATCTTCGAATAATCTGATCTATGCAAATTTGAAAAAGAAAAGGATCTTCCCAAAAGTAGTTTTTCACATCAGCAAAAAATCGCTTCTTTTACTGATGAGTCAGCCCTTTTGGGGTTATGTTAGCTGCTAAATAATTTGCAAAATTAGCAAACCAAGGAACTGCTGCATCTGCTAAGGCTAGGAGTTGTTCTTTAGAAAACAAGTCATTTATTTTATCGAGATACTTGGGTTGTGTGTTTTCTAGTCTTGAAAGGTGATCTGCTGCCAAGTTTTCAACTCCTTTCTTGTCCTTTATTTCTAAATCGAATTCCTGTAATAATAAAATCCATCTGATCAATCGAGGTTTTGCATCAGTTTTAGTCAAAAGGTAACGAAGAGTAGAGTGGTTAGTATAAACAATGAATTTCGATAATATTAAATAAGATCTGAATTTGTCAAATACAAAAATAACGGCTAGCAATTCTTTTTCTGTGGTAGCATAATTTGCTTGAGCGGTTGTCAAAATTCTGCTAGCATAATAAATCGATTGAAAGTGCTTGTCTCTTTGCTGTCCCAAAACTGCACCTACTGCAAAATCACTCGCATCGTACATTAGTTCAAAAGGTAGATTCCAATCAGGTGAAATCATAATTGGGGCATTGACTAAATTTTCTTTGAGAGTGTTAAAAGATTCTATACATTCCTGATCAAAGTTGAAAAGCACGTCTTTTTCTAGTAATTTCGTTAAAGGCTTAGCTATTTTAGAAAAATCCTTAATAAATCTGCGATAAAAATAGGCATGTCCTAAAAAGCTTCTTATAGCCTTAACTGAATTAGGGGGAGGTAATTTTTCAATGGTTTCAAGTTTTGCTTTATCTACCTCTATCCCTTTACTAGAAATTTTATGTCCTAATACAATACCCTCTTGAACCATAAAGTGGCATTTTTTCCAGTTTAGCACTAAATTTGTCTCTTCATATCTTATCAAAACACTTTTTAAACTATTAAGACAGAGTTGGAAAGAATTACCAAAAACTGAGAAATCATCCATAAATACCTCCATGATGTCTTCCACGAATTCGTTGAAGATAGCTAGCATGCATCGCTAAAAAGTAGCAGGAGCGTTACATAAACCAAAAGGCATTCTATGATAAGCAGACGTACCGTATGGACATGTGAATGTCATTTGCTCCTGATCTTTTGGAGCTATCGGGATTTGGAAGTAACCATAGAGGCTATCTAGGAAGCAATAATATGTGTGACCTGATAATCTTTCCAACATCTGATCAATAAAAGGTAAGGGAAAATGATATTTTTGAGTTGCATCATTCAGCTTTCTATAATCAATGCAAACTCTCCATCCAGTGACTATTATTTTAGGTATTGACTCTTTTTTGTCATTAGACACCACGGTCATGCCTCCCCTTTTAGGAACAACCTGCACAGGACTTACCTAAGAACTGTCAGAAATAGGATAAATAATGCCTGCATCTAGAAGTTTAATTACCTCGACTTTTACGACTTCCTTCATGTTGGGATTCAATCGTCTCTGAGCTTGCACTGATGGTTTATATTCATCTTCTATTAAAATTTTGTGGGTGTAAAAAGAAGGATTAATTCCCTTAATATCTGAAATTTTCCAAGCTATAGCCTGCTTGTGCTCCCTTAACATATGGAGTAATTCCCTTTTTTCTGCAATGCTCAAATCTGATGCGATAATGATTGGTAAAGTTGAATTTTCCCCTAAAAAGTTATATTCTAAATGATCTGGCAATTGTTTTAACTCTAATTTAGGGGGTTCATCAATGGAAGGTTTCTGTCTCAACTCATCATTCATCTTTATACTTTCATAACTTATGTGTCTTGCGATAATTTCATTAGAATCTAACTCCTTTCTTACTTCTTCAATTTCAGTGGTGGCTTCATCTTCCCTCCCACCTTGAATAAGACACAGTTCCAACATGTCTGCGAGAGAAATTTCCTAAAAATTATCTTGAACAAAGTAATCGATAATATCAACAAAATAACAGAAATCATCTTGTTCTTTAGAAAATTTCATGGCATCATAAATTTTAAAAACGACTTCTTCCTCACCAACTCTAAGTACTAATTTACCATCCCCTACATCGATAACAGCTCTAGCAGTAGCTAAGAATGGGCGTCCCAAAATTAAAGGCACCTCAATATCCTCATCCATGTCAAGCACAACAAAATCAACAGGGAATATAAATTTATCTACCTTTACTAGTACATCTTCGATGATTCCCTTATGATATTTAACAGATCTATCAGCTAGTTGAATACTCATCCTAGTGGGCTTTGGTTCCCCTAGACCTAGTTGCTTGAACATTTTGTAAGGCATTAGATTAATGCTATCACCTAAATCAGCTAAGGCTTTATCAATAATTAAACTACCAATTAAACAAGGAATAGTAAAACTCCCTGGATATTTCAGTTTTACCAGCAGTTATTTTAGAGAATAGCTGAGCATTCCTCGTTAAGTTAATATGTAATTGTTTAAAAACTTCAAGAAATTTACCGAATTGAGTGTCTGTGCGGTCTTTCTTCAACTTTGCCGGATATGGAATAGGCGGTTTGTATTCCTTGAGTGTTGGTGGAGTGTTTTCCTTGGGTTCCTCTACCTTATCTTTTGAAGCTTCTTGAACAGGCTTCTTTTCTGGTTTAGCCAGTACTTTCCCATCTCTTAAAGTGATTGCTTTGACATGTTCTCTGGGATTTGGCTCAGTGTTACTTGGTAGTCCACCTTGTGGTCTCTCCGAAATTAATTTCACAAGTTGACCGATTTGATTCTCAAGCCCTTGAATTGATGCTTGCTGGTTCTTTAGTGCCGTTTCAGTATTTTGAAAACGGGTTTCTAATGCGGCCATAAATTTGGTGAACATCTCTTCAAGATTCGGCTTTTTCTCTTGTTGTGGTGGTGGCTGCTGAAATCCCGAAGGAGGCTATTATGTTTGATTTCCTTGTCCTCCCCATGAAAAATTGGGGTGATTTCTCCAACCTACATTGTAAGTATTACTATAAGGGTTATTTTAAGGTCTAGAATTGTTACCCATATAGTTGGCTTGCTCAGTTTCCATGCTGTGTCCATAAGATGAGTAGTCTGGATTGAACATATTTCCTGGAGTTGCGCCGCACTGCATTACTGGTTGTGCCTGCGTAGAACCAACGAAATTATCAAACTTTTTATTTAGAAGTTCTACTTGGTTAGTAAGCATAGTGACAACATCAATATTATAAACTCCTGCACCTTTTGTCGGCTTTGTCCGCATGACTTGCCACTGATAGTTATTCAGCGACATCTCTTCAATAAATTCATAAACTGCTTCTGTCGTTTTGTTGTTAATTGTTCCTTCTGCGGCTGCATCGATCATTTGCCTTGTTGACGGGTTCAAACCGTTGTGAAAGGTTTGAACTTGTAACCACAGGGGTAATCCATGATGAGGGCATCTTCTCAAAAGATCCTTATATCTCTCCCAGGCATCGTAAAGTGTTTCTAAATCCATCTGCACAAAAGAAGAGATATCGTTTCGTAATTTAGATGTTTTAGCTGGAGGAAAATATTTAAGTAAAAATTTTTCTGTCATCTGTTCCCATGTAGTGATTGAGCCTTGTGGTAAAGAATTTAACCACTATTTGGCTTTATTTCTCAAAGAGAATGGAAATGGCCTTAGACAAATGGTATCATCAGAAACGCTATTAATTTTAAAAGTATCACAAAGTTCCAAAAAGTTGGCTATGTGTGAATTTTGATCTTCATCCTGTAAACCATCAAACTGCACAAATTGCTGAATTATCTGAATAGTGTTAAGTTTTAATTCAAAATTATTAGCAGCAATGGCAGGTCCAATAATGCTAGTTTGAGTACCAGCCAAACTAGGTTTAGCATAATCATACATTGTACGAGGAGCATCATCTTGATTCACTGGTTGCGCGGCTATTGCGGGAGGTGGTGGAATGTTTTGATTTGCTTCCATCTCTTCTGTAGGTTTTGGCTCTTATTCTTGTCCTTCTTCTGGATAATGTAAGCTTCTTCTGATCTCTCTACGAGTTCTGCGAACTTTTGCTTCTAAATCTTCATCAAAAAGTAATGGTCCTACTGGGTTGTTTCTAGTCATAAACTAGAAATACCTAGAAGGAAAAAGCAAAGAAAATTAAAATAAGTAAAAATAAATAAAAACCAAAAATAAATAAATATAGTAATTGCTAAAGTAATAGAAATCGAGTTTTCTTAATAATTCAGTTCTCCGGCAACGGCGCCAAAAACTTGATATCGTGTGATATGTAGTAATAAAATTTATAAAAACTGATCATACCAAAAACTAACTAATATCACGATTTTAAGGCAAGCGCACCTATCGAACAGTAGTATAGTTTAGCGGCAAGACCGAGTTATCGTACCCAAGGGAACTAAAAGTACTAGTACTTACTTCCTTTCTATTATCTAACCTAAAAATAAAAGGGGTTTATAAAACTAATTCTAAAACTAAGCTAAGAATGCACAAAAAGTAAATTGGGGAAAAACTCTCGGGAAAATTAATTGATATAGGCAATAATCAAGGGAGAATCCACCTAGACTTCACTTGTTATTAACTTCTTGAACTAGACGATTTCTTCACTTGACTTGATCTATAGAGATCCCTAACCTATGTTAATACCTCCGTCGAGGATAAGAACAACTAATCCTAGGTTGTTTAACTAAGGTTTCTTTCTAGTTAACACCCCTAGTCTTGCATTAACTCGATCTATGGATCCCCCTATTAGGTTTGACCCTAATCTGGCAGATTTATGTCGCCCTATGTCTAGGGTTGCATGCAACTCCGCTTAATTATGGTAGATCTACTCTTAAAACAGGGACTTTTGCTCCTCTGCCTAAACACATCAGTTTCTTGACTTAATAACTAGGATTATTAAACCAAGAATTAAGAACACATAATTAAGAACAATTCAAGTATTTATCATATAATTTAAGAATAAATAATAACAAGATCTGTTTTAGGTTTTATCCCCCTCAAGTATTTGAGGGGTTTAGTTCATAATTAATAAAGAAAACATCTCAGAAGAAATAAGATAACAAAACATAAAGAACCCAAAAACCCCTGAAGGAATTTAGAGAGATCCTCTGTCTTGATGTAGAATTCCGGCTTCTGGGATTAATCAATCGGCTTCCCTTGGAGTAATCCCTTGCTTCCACTCCTTGTGTTGGTAGAAAGAAGGCGCTCCTTTTGGGAGAAAAGAGGACGTCCTTAGAGTTGCCTCCTAGGGTCTTTATATAGAGCTTTGAGATGCCTTTCTTAGCCTCTAAGTATCCAAATCCGAGTGAAATTGCACTTTCTCATGACAGGGACACGCCCGTGTGTCACGCCCGTGTGGATCGACAAGAGGCCGTGTGTGGGCCTGTTGAGGGTGGCACGGCCATCTGGCCTGGTCGTGCTTGTCGGAGCTGGGCCTTGTTGGACCTTATGTGGCACGGCCGTGTGCCACTGTCGTGTGGTGACTCTTTGGGCCGTGTTGTTTTCACACTTTGGCCCATTTTCTTCGTTTTTGGCTTGTTTTTCGTTCTTTTCTCTTCATTTTGCTCTCCTGAGTATACAACATGAAATGTAAAGGTTAAGAGCACCAATTCTCACAAATTTAATGATAATTTATTCAGAAATTAGGCTAAACATGTGGTAAAAATATGTATAATTTATCGTTTATCACTTATGCTGATTTGAAACGTCGGGACATTGAATACTCAGTCGGGGACAAAGTGTTTCTCAAAGTTTCTCCTTGAAAGAAAGTATTAAGATTTGGCCGAAAATGAAAGTTAAGTCATCGGTTTATCGGGCCATATGAAGTTATAGAGAGAGTTAGACCAGTTGTTTACCGATTGGATTTACCTCCAGAATTACAGAAAATTCATGATGTTTTTCATGTTTCTATGTTACGAAGATACCAATTGGATCCATATCATATTATTTCTACTGAAGACGTTGAGATTAGACCAGATTTGTCATATGAAGAAGAACCGGTTCAAATACTAGCTCGAGAAGTAAGAGAATTAAAAAATAAACAGGTTTCTCTGTTGAAAATACTGTGGAGAAGTCATAGCGTGGAAGAAGCAACTTGGGAACCAAAAGAAATTATGAGATCGCAGTATCCTCATTTATTCTTAGGTAAATTTCGAGGACGAAATTTTTTTAGGGGGAGAAATGTAAGGACCCAAAATCTGTGAGCACTGGAAAAGTACAAAATCGGGCCCCGTCTTAGTAAACCGAGTTCGAAAATAATTATTAGAAATATTTATGAGTCTAGTAGTGTGTTTAATTAGGTTTTCATTAGGTGAATTTAGCTTAATTTAGAGAAATTAGTGAAAAAGATTAGATTGAATAAGGGTTGAAAGTTTAATTATAGATTAAAAGAAAATAGAAAGGACCAAAATGATAATTAACCCAATCCATAAGAATGAGGCGGTAAATGAGTAACAAAAATCTAAGATTTTCTTAGATATTTATTTTTTATTTAATTAGTTAATATTATTATTATTAAGTTATAAAATTATATTAATTATTATTATATTATGAAATAAATTAAGAAAAGATAATTGTAAGGTGTTGATTAAATTCAAATGTAATAAGATATGTATATACATTTGTATGATAATTATTTATTTACTTAAATTTTAAGTTAAAGATATTTATTAATTAAATATTGGTATTATAAGTTTTTTATTTGTTAAATAAATAAAAGAAAGACAAATGGATGGTAATGATAGTGTACAAATGTACAAAGATACATGTATACAAATGTGTTAATTATATTGTTATTAAATAGATATTTATTAAATAATTATTATTAATATTAAAATTATTAATTTTTATATTATGAAATAGATTAGATCAAGACAAATGTAGGGTGGATATGGGATACAATTGTAATATATACAGTTTTAATTGAATATATATTTTATATTTATTAATAATTAAATAGAAAATAAATTAAAGAAAGTAAACGAAATATAAAGTAAATAAAATATAAAAGAAACAAAACAAAGCATAAAGAAACTTTGAAACAAAGAGCATTTCAAAAGCTGGGGGAAAGAAAGGAAAAAAGAAAGAAGAAAGGGAAAATAAGGTTTTAAAGTTTGAAGTTTAATTACTAATATCGAGCCTAAAGCACCGACCCAAAAATGAAAAGAAAAGATTGTCGAGGATTAAATCCGAAGAAAATTCTAGTTTGTATCACTATAATTCAAGCTTTATAGTTAATATATGTTTAATTTAGAATGTATGTGTGATAAATATTTTATGGTTAGAATTTAATGAACTAATAAAATTTGTGATTGGGTACTAAAATTTAGACTGATACTAAACTGAATTATGGGATACTAAATATTGTTTTGAATACCGAATTGAACTGTAAAATTTCTGATGAAACGAATTACTGTATTACTGTGAAAATTGATCGAAATAAGAAATTATAACTAATATTGAAATCGAAATGGAAATTGTACTGAAAAGTGATTTGAATACCCTATTAACTAGTCAGGCTAGTCGGATATAGTTGGCATGCCATAGGAAATAGAAAAATACGAGTTTTGCCGGCTTATTGATCAGGCACTTATGTGCTGGTTACTGTTACTGCTACTGCTACTGTTACCGATTCGGCACTTTGTGTGTCGAATATTGTTACTGTTATCGTTACCAATTCAACACTTTGTGTATTGAATACTGTTACCGTTACTATTACTGCTACTGTTACTAGTTACTGTTCTGGTACTGTGTACCGTTAAGGTACAATGTGCCGTACTGGTGTGTTGGTTGAAATCCATGTATCCGCTGAGTCCAAGTCAAGTTAATAGGGTTAAATGAATGAGCTATTGGTAAAACTAAAAGTGGACAATAATCCACATGAAAGAAGTAAGAGTTGAAATAAATAAATGCGATTAATATGTATGTATAACTAAATGATAAATGTGAAATATTTGAATTGTTTACTTAAATGATGACTATTCCAAAGTAGAAATATATGAAAAATTTATTGTATTTAATTATAAATTGAATTATAGTGATACCACTGAGTATATTTATACTCAGCATACGGTGGTTTCCGTGCGCAGGTCATTAGAGTTTCAGTTCCGGTTCAATATCCAGAATGACCCCGACTCCAACAAGAAAATTTTGGTGATGTAATTCTTCCTTTGTTTAAGTGGCATATACTAGGTTGGTTGTACATAAGTAATGTATATATTTAGGTTAAATAATTTTGATTGTAAATAAATGGTTATGAGTTATAAATATATACTATCATGTTATGTTGTTTAAATTAAATTAGAAAATTAATATTTAGATATGAATTAGATGTGTGTAAGTATGCCTTGTCATTGGTCGAAATATTGACATTGGTATTGGTTTTATTTTCGATTTGAAATTGTAGTGGGTTTGTATAAAAATAAGTCGAAATGCTGTCGAAATTTTAAAAAAAAATTTGATGTACTTGTACAAGTGCAGTTCCACTTTTAATACATGCGTTAGGCTTTAAGCGTCCATTATAGGGACTTAATTATTAAATTAGACTATGAATGTTATTTTATTTGTGAATTATTCGTAAATTGTCTTATATGTCCAGTAATACCTCGTAACCCTGTGTCAGCGACGATTTGGGGTTAGGGGGTGTTACAGTAAGTGCATCATCGAATATATCAAAGTAAATATACTGACACGTAAGTGCATCATCGGACATACCGAAGTAAATATATTTACTGATACGCAAGTACATCATCGGATATATCGAAGTAAATATACTGGCACGTAAATGCATCATCAGACATACCAAAGTAAATATACTAGCACGTAAGTGCATAATTGAATATACCAAAGTACATATACTGGCGAGTAAGTGCATAATTAGACATTTCGAAACAAATATACTAACACATAAGTGCATCATCGGACATACCGAAGTAAATATACAGGCACGTAAGCGCATCATCAGATATACCAAAGTAAATACACCGGCACATAAGTGCATTATCGAATATACCGAAGCACAAACCTGAACAGTTAATAGAGTAACCAATTTATAATTTCATTACTTATTTCAATTCACATCTCATCATTTTCAATTCATCAATTCATCATATATTATAACATAATTCAACTCAAGTTCTTACCAATTTCCTATATCAGTTAAGCCATACAATTTTCTATTCTGTTCAATTTAGTCCATATCTCAATATTCAATCTCAACTGAAGCAATTCAATTGAAAAATCCATTATAAAATCACCTCAATATTATATGATGCAAATTAACATGAACATGCAGAAAATAAATGGTTCCCGAATCATAGAAATACAAACTAAAAGCTCTTGTCACTTATCGTCGACTCTTGCTTTTCCTTTCCCTCTCATCAATCCTGCATCGTCTTTAGCTACAAATAAGAATAGAATATCTAATTTTATATTAAATCACATTAAATTTCAAAGTCATACATATTTTACAATTTATTCAGTTTAGTACTTAAAACCAGGACAATCATAACTTTCAATTCAAGGCCTTAGATTAAAATTTGTTTTCACCAAAACCCATTAGGGACCCATTATTTTCTATCCCTACCAACAATTCTCAATAGTTTTTTATTTTATTCAATTTGGTCCCTAATATACGAAATTAACAATTAAGCTTTACAATTTAATCATTTTCTTAAACTAAGTTTAATTTCTATCGATTTAACACCTAAATCATTCAATTCTCAACAATGACGTCTCATAAAAAATTCACTAATTGCTCAAATTAATCATTGGGTTAATTTAATCAAGCTTCCAAGGTAAAAAAAAATCTATAAAAAATTAAAGAAAAATGACTAGAAACTTACTTGAAATTAAAGTTAAAAGCTTGAAGAAACAATAATAGTGTCCCTTCCTCTTAGTTTCTGTGTTTAATCCATTTGGAAAAGATGGTTCTTCTCTCCATCTACTAGTTTATATATATAATTAGATTAAGTTTATAACTAGTTAATTAATTAGGTTTTAGTTTTAATTAACTTTAATTTATTTAATTAATCAACCATTATCATTACCATCCACTAACACCGACTTTCACATGATTTAATTGCTATTTTAAACCTTTGGTTAATTTCAATTTAAGTCTCCAAATCATTTCCTAAATAAAAATCTATAGTGATTGAGCTTTACAGTTTAGTCCTTAGGCCTTAATTAATTACAATTTCAGCTAAATCGCTTAACTAAATTTCAATTCATAAATAAACTAACTCCATATCTATCCCTATTCAATATTTACGGGCTTAGTTTACGAAAATAAGGCCCCAAAACCATAATTTTCGACACCACTAACTTTTGGATCGTTACACTATTTCATGTTTGATAGTATAAATTGTAATTACACAATTACATAATTTTAAATTCTAAAATGATAATAATTATTATAAAACTATCAATAATACTTGAGAAAAAAAATGCTCTAAACAAGTAACAAAACCTAAAATTAAATCTTTGTATATAATGTTAGTCCAAAAAATTATTCGACAATACAATTACTAATAAAATTAATAAGAAAATAAATATACTAAGCAATTTTATCTAATCACTTTAGCATTCTATAGTTGTTAATTTATTCTCTCTCTAGCATTAAACATGCGCTCATTGTTATTATTGATTGATCATTGACTAAGTATAAATAATTAATAGCAAACAAATTATAATTTAGTATAAATAGTTTATAATAAATACTATGTAATATAATTAATTTTTTTAGTAGGTTAAAATGTATAAGAAATTATCTCTCATCAATAGTTTTTTAAAAATGTTTAAACAAGATTAATAAAATTAAAATACTATTATGACTAGACAAAATTAACTTTTTTTAACTTAATTATGTATGGACATGTTTTGAAAGTCATAGGGTAATTGAATTTGAGTGTAACTGTTGTAAATTATCTGTGTAATTACTCCAATTTCTACTATCCTATAAGAATTGAAAATTGTTATTAAGGTACTGTAATTACATTCAATTCAATGGGACTAATAAATTATAGTGGTTACCCAAACATGCTACACGTGTGTAGTTACTAATAAATTCATTTATTAGACGACTTTTCAAAACGCGTCCTGAATCTCTAAAATTGAAAGTAGATAGACAAATTTTAAAGTCTGAAAAATAGAGGGAGCGAGAGCAGAAATAAACCTACCATACAATTTATAGGGTAATATTCTGATGTGCCCTAAAATCAAAGGCATCTGCATCGGGTTGCCAGAATTTTACGGACCTTTGGAACGGTGTTTGTCTGAAACCATCCCTCAATTCTTCTGTTAAGACAGTTCAGTAGTACACGACATCCTTATTACACCCTCCACGTTTTGAAACCGTACCTTCATTTAAGGGTCATTCACTTTAACTTTCAAGACGAAAATACCCTCCTAAATCTAAAACATCAACAAAACCACCCCTTTACTATTTTGAGCTTATTAGTGCTTCATGATAACTGCAAACCATAATAGTAAAATCATTAATACAAAAGAAATCCTTGACTGGATGACACGTGTTTACAAATCCGACACCTGTTGACACGTGTACCTCAGCAAATAATAAGTACTCTTCCTGGCAGGTCAAAATTTTGATTAATGGTACCGTTAAATTGAACAACAGTGTGAAAGCAAAGAGAAAGAAGAATTATTAATGAATTTTTTTATTGTATTTTAAAAAGAAAAAGTAAATTTAAATTTTAAAAAATATTATTACGTGTGTTAATCATAAATTTTAAGTATATACGAAAAGATATTTAAAAAATATTGCATTAAAAGGACATTTAGATAAAGGAATATTTAATTATTTTTGTAATGAAATTAGTGTTAATTCTGATATAATAATATTTGAGAATGAAATTAAATTTATTTCCAAATCATTTTGTGTAAATATTAATGAAAAATTATTAAACATTTTTAAGATTTTAAAATACTCAAAAATAATTTAATAAAATGATTTGATAGGTTAAAAATAATCCAAAATGATTCCATCTCCTTCAAGTCAAGTAGATATAATCAATTCTAGAAGAGTAGAGGATCAATTCTCCCATTGTCTAAATAATAGATAAGACAAAGAGATCGATCTCTCCTTGATGGCTATTTTTTGTAGTAAAAGATTGACTCCCTATTAAATTTCTAAACATACAAATTTGCATGGAATAATGGCAATATTTTGTATCTAACGATGATAAACTGTTAGAAATCCATTTTTTTTATAAATTCATTATATATATATATATATATATATATATTTGTTTGGATAAAAAAATTAGTAAATGAAAGTAAAGTAAAGGGATATTTATAATTTTTGATTGATTAAATTATGGAAAATAAATGAAATAATTTATCATAATGAAAATTTCTAATTATGTCTTTTTGTAAAATAACTCAAATAAAAAAAATTAATAGGATAAAAATGTAATTTCACTTCTTAAAAGTAACCTCATTTTTCTTTCTTTACCTTTTCCCACCAAATTGGGGTAATTAAAAACTAACTCAAGGGAAAGAGAAATTCATCTCCTTTTACTTTTTGTTATATCCTTCAGCCAAATGAATATGTTTCAGCACTAGAAGCACTGTTGGCCCCCGCGTCGACTTCCTTTGAAATAATGTCCTAACTGGCCTCTCGACCTTAGTATCTCTGAGTATGACCATCCATTTTTTGCTCAATAGAGTCATCCACCTAGACTTGAGTGTGAATACTGTCCTAATGTGAACACACTTCCAAGGCAACAAGGAGTATATTTAGGCTTACCTACCTCGTATTGATAAAGTCCCAAGATACGTGCCTATGATTATCCATTACGCATTCAACAGCCCTAAATGTATATCCTGACATGTCATACCCATGAAGAAAGGGACTTCTCCTATAAATACCTTGAGAAAAGATGAGTAAGGGATCAAACCTCTAACACCCTAAGGTTGTTCTAAACACTCATATTCTTGATCAATATGTCCCATTGCCCTTGTTTTGGCTCTCGGCCTCTTTAGGTAAACCAACCTCCATTACATCAACTTAGTCTTCTTCTTGTTCCTTATCTACCTCATACATTTTATCTTGTGTCAACAATTGGTGTGGTGAGCGTGGACAACAATGTCTCAAAATCAGAATAATGCTACCCACAACCCTATTACCTAAAACAACGAAACCAATCCTGCCAACTCCTCCACTTTGATGAATGGCAACGAAGGTACCAACAATGACCTGCCCTCAATACAAATCGAAATGTCAGCTTGCCCAACCATATCTACCAAAGAAGCTTTTACCTAGCTACTAAAACCTTTCTTTCAATTCCTAACTCCCTATTATTTCTTGCTACTCTATCAAACCCTAAAATGACTTTTTGAGGCAAAACCTCTCTTTTCTAGCTCCTTAAACTTAACTCACAGCCATAGTTATTCCCATAGACCAAATTTCCCAGCAACAATAATTACTAAGTTCTCAATACCATGTTATTGAGATGTAGGAAAAAATGCGTCATATGGAAGAACACTGCAAAGGGTGGAAATTTACCTATTCTGCTGAAACCAGAAGGTACTTGTAATACCCTAAACTAGGCCTAAAAGTTTAGACTGAATCCAAGACGCTACATTGATCACCGAAGTGATCGTGAGAAAATTTTACAAAACAAGTCGACCTTAATTCCATTTCCAAAATCATTCATCACTTTATGAACTAAACGCATTTAATCGTTTAAAACCCATTCAATAAAATTACAGTTAAGTTTGATAAATAACCCGAATAAATGTACGAATGATAATTTAAATCAGAAATTGTACCACAGTCTTATAAAACCTTACAGCTCAAAACAATATAATCTGAATATAATTTAGAAAGTAGAGCCAAAATAATCTTTTGAAACTGTGACCGTCTGAGACCTCCGTATATCGAGTCCAATATCAGAATCTAGAAAAGTACTTGAAATGGGACATAAAAGAGGGGTGAGCTATACGAGCTTAGTGTGAGATCAAAACCAGCTAACTACAGAATCAGAAACAGAAAGCCAAATAGCAGTTCAAAAGCAGAATGTACTTACAGAGTTATTCAAACCAGATGATAAACTTAGAACAGACATCCTGACAGATAATAACTATTTGCACCTATCAAATCACAATTAGTCACAAGTACTATTCAGTCAGTCAGAACAACCAGAGTTTACAAAGTTCACATAGTCAAACAGAACAATCAGATGCATATGAATGAAGTTAAGTTGTAAAACCCACCCATCTAGGCAACACACCTCTCTATCCCCCGATCACACCACATAAGAGCTATTAAGCTCATCCAGCCAGTCACACCATATAGGACATTGAAAAGTCCATCCAACCTTACATACCACATGATGTCATCCTGGGTTGACCGTTAACGATAGCTATCAGATTAGTCCATGACCCTTAGGGTATTGGGACTGCTCATGACCCTCTGGGTATTGGGGCTAACAATAAGCAGTTAAACTGCCTAACTATATATTACGCAGCAGAGCTGGCGTATAAGTTATACAGTGCCATACAGTAAATCGCGGTATAAACATATAGTATGAACTGCCAGATTAGATAGTGATGATACGTAGCAAGGCTAAGGGACGCGTTGTACGGTGCAGTGCAGTAATCTGCAGTACAGACAAATTGTAGTAAAACTACCATTTCAATTCAGATTCAGTCTCTATTCTTTTCAAAATCCCACCCAAAATACTTGATGCATCTGTATGTATGCAGTCAAACGTACAAAATCAGAATATCGATTCCAGACAGTCATTTAGAGACAGACACTTACATCCAGTCAATCAATTATCAAATTCTAGAGTAGTAACAAAATACACACAACACACAAGCACTCATTGACCAAACACTTAGAGACAGACTTGCGTGCTTTCATTTTTTTGGATCCAGTATCAATTGCAGGGTAACCAACAAACAATCTGCATAAACAGGGGTATATCTATACAAACACCTTAATCTAGGCCATATCAAAGTCCCAATCACCCTTGCTAAAACCTCGCTAAGAGTTGGAATGTATAGAAACACGAACAAGCTTTAAAAACAACACAAATCAATATTTACCTAGCTAGGACCACAAGCCCATGTGCTCTAGCCATGTGGAATAACGTAGGCCGTGTGAGGGTTAAAATACCAGCTTGGAGGGTGGCACACGGCCTTATGAACAAGCCGTGTAAGTCACTGTCCAATTGCTAAAAAGAGTGTAGGGCAGACAAGGCCGTGTGAGGCTCTCACACGCCCGTGTGCCCACCAGACACAACCGTGTGTCCCGAAATACTCACCCGTATGGAATTCCTAAATCCCCAAATCAGTCACATGGCCGCGTGACACCAAATCACCAAATCCCTAATTCCCAAACCCATACGCTCGTGTACCTAATCACCAAATCCCTAATTCCCAAAACCACATGCCCATGTACCTAGGGGACACGATAGTGTGAGAAACAATAAAAATTCCTAAATCGACCACATGGCCATGTGGCCAGGCCGTGTTGTACTGACCCAAAATTCACGGGCATTTGAAAAATGTGTTATCGAGCCTCTGTCTTAGTAAAATGAATTCGTAAATATTTATTAAAAATATTTACGAAGCTAGTTATGTGTTTAATTAGGTCTTAGTTAGGTGAAATTGTTTTAATTTAGGAGTAATTAGGAAAAAAAGGACTAAATTGAATAAAGTGTGGAAGTTTAATTACAGATCAAAGGAAAATAAAAAGGACTAAAAAGGTAATTATGCTAATTTTCAAAGTTGAGGTGGTATAAGCATAAAAAGCTAAGATTTTTATGTATTAAAAACACATTAATATATATTAAATTACTATTATTAAATAATTAAATAATGACAAATGTATGGTAAAGAAACCATACATGTGGAATATTAATAATAATTATAGGTACACTTGTAATAAATATATATTTGCTTAAATAATAAGTAAAAGATATTTATATTATTATAATATATTATTAATAAATAAAACCTAAATAAATAAAAGAAACGAAATAAAATAAAGAAACAAAAGAAGAAACAAGAACAGAGAATAGAAACAAAATAGGAAAGAAAGAAAGGAGAAAAGAAAGAACAGGGAAAGTAGGCATTTCAAGGCTTGAAGTTTATTTGGTAAGTCAATTTAAGCCATTTTCTTGTAATTTTTGAGTTTTTTGAGTTCTAAAATAAAATACTATTGAGTTTATGTAGAAATTTTGAAAGTTATTATATTTTTAGACATAGTTCATGATGAACAAATTGTTGAATTATGGATTTTATTGATAGAATTTCAAGTTAGAAGTGGGAGAAGGATTAAATTGTCGAATAGATTATAAATTTTATGTAATAGGGATTAAATTGAAAGAATTTTAAAATTAGGGATTTATGATGAAAATCAGATAGTTAAATTTAAGTTTGGTTGAGAATTGAACAAAAATAAGGTATGAATTGAGATAGAAAAATAGATGATTTTGGTTAGGGATTAAATTTGAATTAAGGTAGGAATTAAATAGGAAATTCAAGAATTAGATGTGAATTAATGTTGTATTGATAATTGTAAATTATTTTAATTTTCATAGCTAACATCGAACCGGAGACATTGGCCCAGAAAAGAAAGGAAAAGACTGCTTGGGAGTAACTTGGGAAAATTCTAGTTTATATTAATATAATTCAAATCTATTTATTATTAATTGTTATATTTTAATTAAAATGCATGGTAAGTAAAATTAGGTAAGTAATTGAAATGATGATATTGATTTGAATGAAGTTGATTCAAAAGTGTTTATGGCTATTGAAATTGAATCTGAACAAATTGGAAATTAAAAGTGATTTGAATTAAGTAATTGAATTATGAATTATGTGAATATTTGAAGGTATATTGATTGGAAACTAAAAGTTATTTGAATTGAATCAAATTGAATTGAATGAAGAAAATATATGATTATTTGAAATGCATATTGATTGAAAAGTAATTAGTGATTTCAATTTGATTGGAAATGGAATTGAAAATATGAATTGAATAAAAGTGAATTAAATTATGATTATATGTGATTATCTAAAATATGTATTGGTATTGAATTGTATATTGATTAGAAAGTGGAAAAGTGAACTTGAATTGAATTGTGATTGAATTGAAAGGGAAAATGGAATTGAAAGGTGATTTGGAAACCCTATTAACTAGTCGAGCTGAGTCGGATATAGTTGGCATGCCATAGGATTGGAAGAGTTCAGGGATACTTCGACCATGAGTCGATGAGACACTGAGTGTCATACTGTTACTTCAGATAGATTCGATGAGGTACTGGGTACCAACTTACTTCGGCTTGGCCGATGAGACACTGGGTGTCAACTATTGCTTTCAACTATCCGATGAGGCATTGGGTGCCATACTGATGTGTTTGGTTGGATCCGTGTATCCGCCAAGGTCTGAGTTATGTTAATAGGGTAAAAGAATGAATTGGTAATTAGAATTGATATTGAATGAATTGATAAACCCAATGATTTTGTATATGAAATGGATTGAGATATCGAAATAATAAGTGAAAACAGAATCAATAGGAAATAATGAAATAGTGTATGAGTTAATTGAATATAATCTTATGAATTAAATATAATTATTATTATTGAAATATGTTGGTTTAAATGTTTAAATTGATTATTGAAAGACTAATGTAGTGAGATTTTATATATGAAATGGAATAAGATATTGAATTGGGATATGGAAATGAAATGTATGAAACAATGGTTCATGAAATGGTTATTGATGAAATGCATGAAATGAAAATTGGTATAGTAAGAGGATGAATAAATTAAAATGAAGAAAAGCTATTTAAGCTAAATATTATTAAGAAAATTTAAAGTTTAAATGCATCAATGATTTATTGAAAGTAAAATAGTGGTAAGATTAAATGTGCATATTTATTGTTTTTACTTTAAGTATTTGAATTATAGTAATACCACTGGGTGTATACTCAGCATACGGCTTGTTTCCCTGCGCAGATTAGGCACAGAAATTTTGAAGAGTTGTATTTGAGATTACGAGCTTTCATCTCATCACATCTTCAAGCAATTTAAAATTTTGAATAGAATGACATGTACTTAGGAAAATCAAGTATATTCCAAGTAGTAGTAAAAACTAAATTATAAATTATTTAAATTTATTGTCCCTTTTGATGTTCAAATATATTAATGATTAGCCAGGAATTGCTTTGGCACCAAATGTAATATTCCTATATCAGGTTCCTTGAGTCAAATATGGTATAGTGGTGTTACAGTTAGTGGTATCAGAGCTTAAGTTTTCTGATTTCTAAGAAAAGAATGAGTGTAGATGTACATGCCATATAGTATATATCGATGTGATGAGATGTGATATCAATATTAGATGTAACACCCTCTAACCCCTAACCGTCGCCGAAACAGGGTTACAAGGCATTACCAGACTTATACACAAGTAAACGAACAAAATCGAGATATAAATTTGAGTTTCAATCTAAAACCTTCTAATTTCCATCAAAAAGTCTTTAATATGGGCCTACGGGGCCCAAAATAAGCTTAGGAAGTGATTTGAGGCTAAACTGGGAACTTTGGAACTTTTTTTTTGAAAACAGGGGCAGATGCCCGTGTGGCCTGAGACATGCCCGTGTGGCCTGCCGTGGGGCTCCCATGGCCGTGGGGCTAGGCCGTGGGCAGATCTGACTTGTTACACACGGTTGTAGGACTAGCCTGTGGGCGATTCTGACTTTACCACACGGCCTGGGCACACGCCCATGTGACTTGGCCATGTGAAAACATCATTTTTCATCATTTTTAAGCTACTTTCACCCACGAAACATACCTAATTCATGCCCAAATCTTTGACTTATAAATCTTAATCAAATAACATCATCATATTTTTCAAACTTAGCAAATATTCATTCATTCATACCAAAAACTTCTTAAGGATTATGTACCATATTTACAATCAAAATATAAAACATTTACAAGTGACAAACACCAAACCTAGTACATGCCACCTTTCCAAAAGATAGATTCATCACCAAAAATTGAGCTGAGATCGAGATTAACTCGGATGCTTGACTAAACTTCAACTTTACCTAACCTGCGCACAAGAAACAACTGTACGTTGAGTATTGGAAATACTCAGTGGTATTATCATAATTCAAATTATAACAATAATAACATATCATATCATAAACAAATAATAACAAATCATAAATATAATTTCATACTAATCTATCACATTTCCATTGCATCATTTCCAATATTTGATTCAATATCTCATCAATACAATTACCAACAATTTATAAATCTTTGGTTTATTTCTCAATCACATATAATATCTCAAATCACATTTCAACTTTGAACATTTCATGAATCTTTGGTTCATGCCTTCAATCACATATCACAAATCTCATTTCATACTTAATTTCACAAATTCACTTTCTCATCTCTTCTAATAATTCAATCATATTGATTCAAAATTTATCATTTCACTTATTTTCCCCTATTAACTTGACTCGGACCTTGGCGGATACACGGATCCAACCAAACACACCAGAATGGCGACCAACGCCTCACTGGCTTAGTCGAAGTAAAGTGGCAGCCAACGCCTCATTGGATAGTTCGAAGTACATCTATGACACACCAAGTGTCTCATCGGCTAAGCCGAAGCAAAGTGGCTACCAACACCTCATCGAAACTATCCGAAGCAAATCTATGACACACCAAGTGCCTCATCAACTCGAGGTCGAAGAATCCCTAAACTCTTCCAATCCTATAACATGCCAATTATATCCACCCTAGCCCGACTAGTTAATAGGGTATCGGAATCACATAGTAATTTCACTTTCAATATCAAATTCACATCAACTAACACTTTGGTCACATTTCTTACATCTTTTTCATTTCAAACACAAATTGTTTCCAATTCACATCATCATTCATTTTCACTTTGATACACATATAATTCATAAAATAATTTCACACATATATAAATGTACATATTCACTAATCATATCCAATCACATTCAAATCAAATATCACTACTTATCCCAATTTCAATTCCATGCATATATATATATATATATATATATATTTATATATATATATATATTAAAATTAAACACATAATAATAAATAACATGAATTATGATAATACAAACCGATATTTCTCGAGCTATTCCTTGATCACTTTTTCCTTCTCCTTCGTATTAGACGTCTCGATTTCCTTGTTTACTACGAAAATTAGCATAATTACAATTAATTAATAACACACATATTTTATATAAATTACTAACTTTCCATGCAACTTTTTCCTAAATCCCAAATTTGTCCTAAACAGTTTTATCTTCTTCCTTTTAATAATTCACATCATTTCCTTATTCAATTTCCACCAAAACTTCAATATAACTATCAGATGTTCATATTAGAACCTTAATGCAAGCTTTCTTTCAACTTAGCCCCTCAAACACAAAACTTATAGCCTCTTTTACGATTTAATCCCTTAACCACTTGTAATCAATAATTCTATCAATTAAGCCCTTAATTCAACCATTTATCTAACATAAACTTTACTCAAAAACTTAAAAACCTCCATAACTTCCACTTAATTTCAACAAAACTCAATTCTAAAGCTTCTAAAACATTTAAATTAAAGAATAAGGGCTTAATTGACTTACCAAAATAAATTTCAAGCTTCAATTCTCTAATTTCTCCTTTTCTTCCTTCTTTCTTCTTTTCTTCTTCTATTTCGTTTGTTTCTCTGGTATGTTTCTTTGTTATTCTTTTCCTTATTTCTTTTTACTTTTATTTACTTAATTAATTATTATTATAAAATATCTAATTAATAACTAATATATATATTACATGTGTACTAACACATATATATACACATGTTTTATCCCATAACCATACATTTGTCATTATCTCAATTAATTAATAAAATATAATATTATATAATTATTAACAATAATTATAATAAATAAATAAATATCTTTTTCTTAATTTATAAGTAAATATATATATATATATATATAAAACATAGATTTGTACTAATAATTTAAATACACATGTATTTATTCTCTATCTTACACATGTCACTAATTTAGTTTAATTACTAATTTAATCCCTTAATATTTTTCTATTCTATAATTAAACTTTTATACTCTATTCAATTTAATCATTTCTAATAACTACTTCTAATTAAACTGAATTCACTTATCAAAAATCTAATTCAACTCATAACTAACGTCATAAATATTTTTAATAAATATTTACTGACTCGTTTTTCCTAAGACGGATGCCCTAAACTCATTTTTCCAGTGCCCGTGGAATTTGGATCGTTACATTTCTCCCTCCTAAAAAAATTCCGTCCTCAAAATTTACCTGAGAATAGATAGGGGTACTAAGCTCTCATAGTTTCTTCCGGTTCCCATGTTGCTTCTTCCACTTTATGACTTCTCCAAAGTACCTTCACTAAAGGAACTTGTTTATTTCTTAATTTCTTTATCTCTCGTGCTAGAATCTCAACTGGTTCTTCTTCATAAGTCAATTTAGATCGAATTTCAATATCTTCAATAGGAATAATATGAGAAGGATCTGATCTACATCTTCGAAGCATCGAAACATGAAAAACATCGTGTATCTTCTGTAATTTCGTAGGTAGAGCTAACCGATATACAATTGGTCCGATTCTTTCTAAAATTTCATACGGTCTAATGTAACGAGGACTTAATTTACCTTTCCGGCTAAATCTTAATACTTTATTCCATGGAGAAACTTTAAGAAATACCTTATCCCCAACTGAATACTCAATATCCCGTCGTTTCAAATCGGCATATGATTTCTGTCTGTCGAAAGCTGCTTTCAATCTTCCTTGAATCTTCTTAACTGTCTCTTCAGTTTCTTGAATCAATTCCGGTCCAATCACTTTTCTTTCATTCAGTTCGGTCCAACACACAAGTGATCTACATCTTTATCCATACAATACTTCATATGGAGCCATCTGAATACTTGATTGGAAACTATTATTATACACAAATTCAGCTGAAGGTAAATAACGTTCCTAACCTGATTCAAAATCAATAATACAAGCTCGAAACATATCTTCTAAAATCTGAATTACTCGTTGAGATTGTCCATCTGTTTGCGGATGAAATGCAGTACTAAAATTAAGCCATGTACTCATCGACTCAGGTTATTGTCTCTAAAATCTCAATGTGAACTGAGGAATTCGATCTGAAATTATCGATGTCGGAATACCATGTAATCTAACAATTTCTCGGATGTATATCTTAGCCAGTTTTTGTAGTGACCAATCGGTTCTGATTGCTATAAAGTGAGCAGACTTGGTAAGTCTATCAACTATTACCCAGATAGCATTCTTTTTACTTACTGACAACGGTAATCCCGAAATAAAATCCATCGTAATGTGATCCTATTTCCATTCAGGAATACTGATAGGCTGAAGTAAAACTGTCGGTACCTGATGTTCCGCCTTTACCCGCTGACATGTAAAACATTTACCAACATATTCAACTATGTCTCTTTTCATTCCGGGCCATCAATACAAATCTCGTAGGTTACGATACATTTTTCTGCCTCCTAGGTGTAGAGAAAATGCAACATCGTGTGCTTCTCGGAGTATTAACTCTTTCAATTTAGATTTAGCCGGAACACAAACTCGATCTCGGTACCTTAAACATCCATGTGCATCAATGCTAAAGTTTTCTACCGTACTTGTTTGTATCGTTTCTCTTTTCTTCATTAGCTTATCATCTTTCAACTGAGCTGCTTTAATGTGATCAAACATTACTGGTTTTACTCTCAACTCAGCCAACAGACTCCTATCATCACCGATACTGAGTTGTGCAAACATTGCTCTCAATTTAATTGCAGCTTTTCTACTTAATGCATCAGCTACTACATTAGCTTTTCCCGGATGGTAGTCTATAACACAATCATAGTGTTTCAGAATCTCGATCCACCTTCTCTGTCTCAAATTCAATTCGTTTTGAGAAAGAAGGTATTTCAGACTTTTATGATCTGTATAAATGTAGCATTTTTCTCCATAAAGATAATGTCTCTAAAGCTTTAATGCAAAAATCACAGCTGCTAGCTCCAAGTCATGAGCCGGATAGTTATGCTCATGTGGTTTCAACTGACGAGATGCATAAGCTATTACTTTCCCATCTTGCCTAAGTACACAACCTAAACCACTCAAAGAAGCATCACTGTATACAATAAAATCTTTTACCGACTCTGGTAAAGTCAAAATTGATGCCTCTGTTAGCATTTGCTTCAACATCTCAAAGCTTTTCTGACATTGATCATCCCAAATAAAAGAAATATTATTCTGTAACAGCTTAGTCATTAGCAAGGCTATTTTCGAAAATTCATTTACGAATCTTCTATAATACCCAGCCAAACCAAAGAAATTATGTACCTCAGATACATTCTTTGGAGCTTTCTACTGAACTATGGCTTCTATCTTTTTCGGATCAAGTTAGAAGTGGGAGAAGGATGAAATTGTAGAATAGGTTATAAATTTTATGTAATAGGGTTTAAATTGAAAGAATTTCAAAATTAGAGAGTTATGATGAAAATCAGATAGTTAAATTTAAGTTTGGCTGAAAGTTGAGTAAAAATAAGGTATGAATGTGTAACACCCTAGACCCGGCCTAGACGTTATGGTTGAATCTGGCGATGACACATGGAATGGGATTTAAAAATCAAGTTTAGCAGCAAAGAAATCGTAAAGTGTTTAAATCCCATAATTAAAAACAAAACAGCCCATAAAGTCCAGATTACATATAGATACCCATAATCAAATGAAACCGTAAAAAAATAAAGTAATGAAGTTTAAGAACATGTGTGGCCACCGTCGAGTCCTCTGCTACACCGTCTCGTTAAGTTTGAGGGCTACCTGTACAGATTAAACAGAAAAAAATGAGTTTTTGCAAACTTAGTGTGTAAACCCCATAGGAAGAGATGCATACTACATGCATCAGAATACAGTCATTTACAGTCTAGGGCTTAGCCCAATATAGAATCAATTTGGGCTTTAGCCCCTTTCAGATACAATCTCAGAAATATATTAGGGCTTTAGCCCATATCAAATACAGAATACAGATACAGAAAATTAGAATCCTACCTACCAGCTTCTACACACCATCTCCGTCCATCCCTACACACCATATGGGGATTAAATCAACCTACCCATCCCTACACACCAGGCTATATTGAAATATGGCACATAATCAGAAATCTACAGCTGAGCTACCAGATAACAGGCTTAAAAGCCTTTTAGATATTTCCTCCAAATATCATCAACCCATCCTGATGCAATGCAACATACAGAAGATGTCATGCTATTATGCAATTAACTATACATACATTCAGATATCATAATTCATGCTCGGCACAGAAATCAGACAGGCAGATCACTCATATAGAAGTCCAAGTAAAGCTCACCGACCCTACAGTAGGTCCACAGTCGACTTGGGTGACCCGTGCAACCTTACAGAACTTTTTAAAAAAAGGGGCTCACACGCCCATGTGGACTGCCTGTGTGGCCCACACGGCCTAAATTTGCCTTAGCTGTATGGATCACGCGGCCTGGCCCAGAATCCCACACGCCTACGTGGTTTACCCGTGTGGGCCCATATGTCTGTGTGGCCCATACAACCCAATTGGTCGAGCTCGTGTGTTACACACGCCCTCATCTGGCTATCATATGGCCGTGTCATGCGTACACGGCTTGGCTTGTCGATCACACGCTCGTGTGGTGGCACACAACCTTCCACACGTCTTATCATACAGGTGACCACGCGCCCGTATGCCTTCAACAGAGGGGTTCTTCTAGTTTTTATCGAGCCTTTTTTTGCGTTTCGGGTGCACACCTGGCACAATTTTGGTACGCAAACGCTCTTAAGATAACCAGCACCTAAAAATGAAAATCCCAAGTCTAAAAAAAGTCACGATTCAAGATTAAACCAAATTCATTAAACCATTAACAGTCAATTTCTATATTTGTTACTTACTCTTAACGCTCCGAATGATCTTATCTACGATTCCGGGGAAAAGAAACCATGTTCCTCACGATTCGCTGCTGCCAAAATAAGAATCCATCAACAATTGGAAAAATTTAACCTTGCCAGAAAATGTTCAAAAGAATAACTCTCCCTACTTGCACAAAACAAACACAACATTTTCTTAACAACATACGAGCCTTGAATCGAACTCTGAAACTAGGAATAATTTGCTTGAAATCGAAAAGAGAAAGAATGAATTTTGACAAAGAGGGGAAATGATAGAAACGTCCAAAAAGAAAAAAAATTAGGGAAACAAATCTAATTGAAAGCTAATTTAATAATCCCCAACCCCCAACTAACTCTTCAATCTCAACCTTTTCAGCATTCTAGTTCCACTGAAATACTAACAGATAGTTGGGTAAAAATAATAATACGCATGTCAGCGTAGGGATTCGAACAGAAGACCTTCAGTAAATTACCAATCCACTTAACCACCAGATCAGCAGGCCCATTCTAACATAATTTTATAAACAATCTAATAAAAGCCTTCTGAACAAGAGTGAAGCTTCACTTAGAAAAATTCCAAAATTTGCCTATGACATGACTTGAACTTAGGACCTCACACACACACTCAGAACACATAACCACTCAAGTAGACCGATATTTATGTCACATTTTCACAAAAACAAGGATATGAATTTTGCGGCATTACAGAATTGGGATAGAAAAATAGATTATTTTTGTTAGGGATTAAATTGGAATTAAGGTAGGGATTAAATTGGATTTGAAATTCAAGAATTAGATGTGAATTAATGTTGTTTTGATAATTGTAAAATATTTTAATTTTCATAGCTAATATCAAACTGAAGACATCGGCCCAGAAAAGAAAGGAAAAAACTGTCAAGGAGTAACTCAAGAAAATTCTAGTTTGTATTACTATAATTCAAATTTATTTATTCTTAGTTGTTATATTTTTATTAAAATGCATGGTAAGTAAAATTAGGTAAGTAATTGAAGTGATGATACTGATTTGAATGAAGTTGATTCAAAAGTGTTTATGGCTATTGAAACTGAATGTGAACAAAATGAAAATTAAAAGTGATTTGAATTAAGTAATTGAATTTTTGAAAGTATATTGATTGGAAACTAAAAGTAATTTGAATTGAATCAAATTGAATTGAATGAATTAAATATGTGATTATTTGAAATGTATATTGATTGAAAAGTAATTAGTGATTTGAATTTGATTGGAAAAGGAATTGAAAATATGAATTGAATAAAAGTGAATTAAATTATGATTATATATGATTATCTAAAATATGTATTGGTATTGAATTGTATATTGATTAGAAAGTGGAGAAGTGAACTTGTATTGAATTTTGATTGAATTGAAAGTGAAATTGGAATTGAAAGGTGATATGGAAACCCTATTAACTAGTTAGGCTGAGTCGGATATAGTTGGCACGCCATAGGATTGGAGGAGTTCAGGGATACTTCGACCATGAGTCGATGAGACATTGGGTGTCATACTGTTACTTTGGATAGATTCGATGAGGTACTGGGTACCAACTTACTTCGACTTGGCCGATGAGACGCTAGGTGTCAACTATTGCTTTGAACTATCCGATGAGGCACTGGCTGCCATACTGGTCTGTTTGGTTGTATCTGTGTATTCGCCAAGGTCTGACTTATGTTAATAGGGGTTAAAGAATGAATTGGTAATTAGAATTGATATTAAATGAATTGATAAACCCAATGATTTTGTATATGAAATAGATTGAGATATCGAAATAAGAAGTGAAAATAGAATGAACTGGAAATAATTGAATAGTGTATGAGTTAATTAAATATAATCTTATGAATTAATTATAATTATTATTATTGAAATATGTTGGTTTAAATGTTTAAATTGATTATTGAAAGACTAATGTAGTGAGATTTTAGATATGAAATGGAATAAGATATTGAATTGGAATATGGAATTCTAATGTATGAAATAATGCTTTTATGAAATGGTTATTGATGAAATGCATGAAATGGAAATTGATATATTTAGAAGATATATAAACTAAAATGAAGAAAAGCTATTTAAGATAAATATTATTAAGAAAATTTAAAGTTTAAATGTATGAATGATTTATTGAAAGTAAAATAGTGAAAAGATTAAATGTGCATATTTATTGTTTTTACTTTAAGTATTTGAATTATAGTAATACCACCGGTTGTATACTCAGCATACAGTTTGTTTCCATGCGCAGATTAGGTACAGAAATTTTAAAGAGTTGTATTTGTGATTACGAACTTTCATCTCATCACATCTTCAAGCAACAAGAGAGTACGTTTTAAAATTTTGAATAGAATGGCATGTACTTAGGGAAAATCAAGTATGTTCCAAGTAGTAGTAAAGACTAAATTATAAATTATTTAAATTTATTATTTGTCCGTTTTTATATTCAAATATATTAGTGATTCGCCAAGAATTACTTTGGCACCAAATGTAATATTCTTATATCAGGTTCCTTGAGTCGAAAATTGTATAGGTGTGTTACACGTGTGGCTCCCAAATTGGCCCAGTACCGTAATACCCAAATTCACACTGCCGTGTGAGTCGACACATGCCTGTATGGTCGGCAGAGTGGTCATGAAACCACCCTTAAGCAGGGCCGAAATCATCGTTTTAGCCACCAAAAATGCCCCCATCCTTAACAATATCAATAATATATCAGATAATGGAGTATTACACTCACTTTCAGCGATAAAAAATCCAAAACCAAAAAGTTGACGCACTCTTACGAAAAGCCGAATTAGAAGTTTGCAAAAAGTAAAAAGAATAAGAAGAGTCAAGGTTTGAATCCCGCATCTGATTCGTGAACAGAGATGATGACAGAAGGGCGAAAATTCAAAACCAGCAAATAAACCGCTTTTGAGTATTATTTCCAAAAACAAAAAGAAAAACAAAGAAGAAGAGTTAGAGAAGTAGCCAAATGTGAAAAAGAAGAATTTTACTAAAAAGATAAATAAAACCCCAAAATTAAAATATGGAAAAAATAATTAAAAAAATCAGTAACCAAATAAAACTAAGTGATTATTAATTATAAAATAAAACCTAACAGTTTTAAAAATATTCCTCTAAATCGCACATATTAGGATTGGAACCCAAATCCTCAAGGTACACTAACACTTACTCAACCACTAGCCCAGCAGGCCTATTCTGCCACTAAAATGCACCACTAAACACAGTAGTGCATCCTCTTCATTGACCCTAACCATAAACTCTCAAAACTTCTAACCCCAAAATTTAGGGTGTTACAGTACTACACTGTCCACTATCCATAGAGATAAAAAAGATTACAATGATAATGAGGTGCTACAAGACATTTAAAATATCAACTTTCTGGAATGGTAATCTCAAAACAGGGTTATTTCTAATGAAGAGTAGATTACAACACTTAAATTGAAACTTTTGTAAGAGGCTTAAGGTTCTAAGTCTGATGAACTTTTGTAGAGCTATATTAATGAACCTTTAGCCCCTTCCGTGTTGACACATAATCTGTCTGATTCTTTTAGGTTTCCTAAGTTGACTTGCACTGGTATTGGAAACCCAGAAGATCACCTAACTCACTACAACAACCATATGAACATTCTTGGAGATTTAGATGCTGTGAAATGCAAAGTTACTCATGAGCAATTTTTTTTCCAATAAAACCCCATAACAATCCCCAACTTACCTTATGTGTATTCGAAAAAAAGAGAACGAATGCCTTCATGATTTCATGAAGAGGTTTAATGCTACAACTATAATCACCAAGGGTGTTTCTGATGCTTAAATTTTGGTATCAGAATAGGCACCAGGTGTGGAAACCTAAGAGGGATTTTTATTTACAATACGAAAACCCTACATAATCTAAGGGGAAGATTAGAGGTTTTTGACGCAAACCTTGAAGGTATTTGGCAACAGCATACTTCGACTCATACAGTCAAGAATGTTTACGTCTCGTCCAATGCCTAATATCTCTTAATCCTTTAATTAAATCAAGAGGTGTATACCTTATAGCCCACTTGTTGCGCAGACAATAACAAAACATGTAACACCCATACTCAACCTGATTGTCTAGTCTGAGCTACGGGATTTCACATTCGTCACCGGAGAAACTACAATAAATAATAATTCAAATTAATAATTTATGCATGCTAATAATTATAATATTCATTCATAATAAGATGAACTATTGGAGTAATGTCACGATTTCAGAGGTTTCTCGTCGCGATGCAACTCACTGATTATGTCTCGTTGCGACATTAAGAATACGTTGTCCCAATATAACTCTCTGCTTGATTTCATCGCCACGTTGAGAGTACGTCATCATGGCATGACTGACTATTTTCTATAAAACCAAATGGTACAAACTTTAGGGTGCTTGAGACAAAGCTTGAACAACTAAATTTCAACTATGTCAATGACATACCAATTCCATACATGCCAAAGTAAACTAAAATATTGATTCAAGTTAACATTAATAAAAGAACTTTCAAATAAAACCAATTGTGATAAAAAAAACTGACCTAAACTCTAAGTACATGACATATACTAAGCAAAAGAGGACTATATAAACATCGTTGATTCGGAGATCGCATCCTATATGCTGAAATCACTTCTCAGAACCTTGAGATTCACTTATTCTTGCACACGAAATAAACAAATCGTATGCTGAGTGATAAAGCTCAGTGGTACTTCCTTAATTCAAGTCAAGAAAACAATTACAACATCATACACACACACATATATATAACATCTATTAATCAACCAAAACATTTATTGTTCATGCATCAAAACCAAGATTATACACCGTTTTAATTAACTAAATCATTACCTTTACCATAAAATCAAGTAGCATATCATGCTATATCATCAAATTAGCATTAAGATATTTAATTCCATTTCAAACTTAATCATTTCATACACTAACAATCCAATTCCAATCGAATCCATTGATTTTTCATGTTTCCATATCGACCGTTCAGGCTTATATAACAGGTTCACATGATCTTTCACGTGCTATTGAAATTAATATATCGCAATTCATCTTTATATCACCCAAATTATATTATCAATCCAATTCACATGCCATTTTTCTAATTTATATTTTACATCTTTTTTAACCTGACTCGGACTCGAATGGATACATAAATTCCAACTGGCACACCAATTTGGCACTTAGCGCCTCATCGGAACTTATAAAGTAATAAATTGTGCCCGACACTCATTGGTATAACCAAAGTAAAAGTTGTGCCCAACAATCACCGAAATGTTCGAAGAAAAATATGCTCATTGATCTGTCGTAATTTTGTGTTATAGATTAAACTATTTTTGCACTTTAGGAGCTTGAAAACAAGCATTTCCATTTGGTTTTAGTTTTGTTTTCGTATGTTTTCATTAAGTTAATAAAATGTGCAATTTGTGTCTTTTATTGACCTTAGGGGTTGAATGAGACCTAAGGGTGAGCTAATGACCTTTGTAAGAATGGAGGAGACCATTAGGAGGTTAAATAAATAGACACTAGTAGCTATGTCGCAACATTGAATGATCAATATTGTAACATAGGGAGCAAAATGGAGAAAATACGAAGCTGCCTTTGATGTCGTGAGACATCCCGAGGGTGTTGCGACATACCCCTAAAGATATCCCAAGAGAATAATACTAACTCCTATGTCATGACATAGTTCCTGATGTGTTACGAAATCGACTTGGATGATAATTAAAAACGAGTTAAGGGACATTTTGGTCTACACAATGGAACTTAAAATTCGGGAATGTCAGCTAACCTAGGGTTAAAAATGACAGCCATCTGAAATCTATAAATAGCCTCTATTGTCATATGTTATCGGCACCAATTACTTAGTTTAGAAATTTGCTTTTAAATTTCAGTTTAGTTTTCTTTCTTATTAGGTTTTAGGTTTATTTTTAGTTTGTTCTTGTTTTATCACAAGAGATCTGATTTGTGGAGATAGTCAAACTTTTGGGATTCGTTTTTATCTTTAATACAAATCATACGTTTTCTTAATCTCTACACTTTAATTCATTTATAATGTTTTCTCTTTACATCAATTCCATATTGTTTATGAAAATCGTGAGGAACTAATCCTTTTATGGAGGATTACTAAGTGGAGGTGTGATTTGTTAACTGTTTTATAAGGTTATTTAACGGATCAGCTATTTGAGAAAGGAAGAGTTTCAACCCTAGGCTTGACAACCTTAGAAAGTCATCAATGTGGGAATTAACCCAAAATTGGTATGTCCTATCCATGAACACCTTAACCCCAAACTGGTTTGGACTGTGAGATTGAAAGATAAATAGTTGTTGCTTACTCGTTATTTAAGTGGAAGGTCGAAAGATCCTATTGAGGCAGCGACTAGTTGACTGACAATGAACTCAAAGTGACAGTTAATGAGGATCATCAAAGCGAGCTAATTACCGATAATCAAATATGATTTATTTTATATTTTGATGTCTTGAACTTTTATTTCCTTATGTTATTTTATTTTATTATAGTAAAAATCCCCTTTTATTTTACTATCTATAACCAAATCAAAGTACTAATTAGATCTTCCAATATTTAGGTTAAAATTGACCAAGTACTAGCCTCCCTAGGGTACGATCCTAAAAGTACTCAACTACTCCTCTGTAATTATATTATAACTGGACTTGTATACTTTTGGATACCGTCTTATTGATGTATCTTTCACTGCAGTATTTACACTTTACACTTTAGTACGTTCGGAGGTGGTCAAGTGGTTAGCGCCGTTACTGGGGAGGCAATGTCACTGGTTTCGTTTTAATTTTTACACTTAGTAGGAATAATTAGGAAATATTTAGGTCAGAGATGCCATTTATTTAGCCATAAATAATACTACTAACATTATGCAAGTCTTAGGGACATTGTTTCGTATGATTGTCTATGATCTAGCATTTCCTGTCAGATCAGTCATAACTCACATTTTGAACTAAATCCTTTTTTACTAACATGAATTTCTAAAAATGTCAGATTTACCAATCAGAAAACTGAGGACCCGATAGCGTTTTTAAGGAGATTTAATCACATATGTAATACAATTACTTATGCAAGTGTTCTATCAGATGTCATCAAATTGTTATTAATTCCATTTGCACTGGATGGGAAGGAAAAAATGTGGTTAGAAGTGCTTCATCTAGATACAATTACTACTTGGACCGAGTTTGTGCAGATATTTCTTTGCTGAGAAGTACCCGTGACTAAAGTACTAAATACTTATACACAATTATTTTATTTTAAACAAAATATTACTGAAACATTGGGACAGACATGGGAAAAGTTTAAAACAATTCTCATATACATATTAGGCGGGGGTACAGACTTCGCAATTTAGAGACAACATTTTTATTATGGGTTGGACCATTAGAATAGATGAAAATTCTACATCATGATTGGTAGAGGTACAAAAACTCAGGAGGAAGTTATAGGAACATTGAAGAAATTTAGCATTAATGAATCTACCTAAGAGGAATGCTATAAAGTGCAGATCGAGGGATTGAAATATATATAAAAATAAAACCAAGAGTAAAAATGTAACTAGTTAGAATTAAATATAACAGAATCAAATAGTTACAAAACATAAGAAGAAGTGGACGATACTGAGCAAGAGTGTAACACCCCCAACCCATCCTAGAAGTTTAGACCAAATTCAGAATGCTATATTGATCACCAAAGTGATCGTGAGAAAATTTTACAAATCATGTCGTTCAAAATTCTATTTCTGAAAACGTTTATCCCGAAGTAGTTTAAAAACATTTAGTCATTAACTTTCCTCAGTAAGTTTAACAGTATAAAACGTACAAATGAAAACTTAAAACAAAAGTTGTACCATAGTATTATGAAACTTTACAGTTAATACTAAAACGAATAACAATTAAAACTTGAAAATAAAAGCTTATAACTTATTTCCACCAAGACTGTCCGAGACTTCCGCATACTGAGTCTAACATCTAGAACTATACCGAAAAGGGAAAACAGAAGAGGGGGTGAGCTACTTGAGTTTAGTGTGAGAACAAATTAGTTAAACTACAGAAGCGAAAATAGAGAACTAGAAGTAACTCAAAAGCAGAACATACTTATAGACAGATGACAGTTGAGCATATTCGCCCAAAATTAATATACCATAGGTACTTTTCGATCACATGAGACAATTAGACACTCGCAGTCTCACGCGCCATTCAGATACAATAGCAATAATTCACATAGGCACAAGTGCCTTTCAGTCGAACAGTAACACATTTAGACTCAGTATCACATTTAGTCACGGTATCAGTAATTCTCAACCATTCACAAGTTTCAACTCAGTCAAATAGATCAATCAGATGTATATGAGTACAAATGAGTTATAAAATGCTCACCCATCTAGCCAACACACCTCTACGTCCCCCATCACTCCTCATAAGATCTTTAAGCTTGTCCCACCAATCACTCCACTCAGGACCTTGTAAGGTCCATCCAACCCTCCACTCTAATTGATGTCATCTCGGGTTGCTCACCAACGATGGCTATTAGGATTGTCCACGACTCTCTGGCTATTGGCACTACCTTTGACACTTTGGGTATTGGGGCTAACAGTGTGTAGATAAACTGCCAGTCTCGTATATTACGTAGCAAAGCTAGTGTATAAGCTGTATTGTCCAATGCGATAAACTGCAGTACAGACGTGTAGTATGAACTACCAGATCAGATAGTAGTACGTAGTATAGCTAATGTATATGTGGTACAGTGCACTATGGTAATCCGCTATACCGGTAGGTTGCAGTAAAACTGCCAGTTCAGTCAATGGTGCGTAGCGTAGCTAACGTACATACGGTACAGTGCAATACGGTAATCCACTATACTGACAGGTCACAGTAAAATTGCCAAGTTCATTCAATGGTACGTAGCGTAGCTAATGTTTATGAGGTACAGTAAAATGCGGTAATCCACTATACCAATGTGATGTCATCTTGGGTTACCTGACAATGATGACCATCTAGCATTGTCCACGACCTTTCAGGGTATTGGGACCACCCACGACCTTCTAGGTATTAGAGGCTAACAACCAGCAGATCAGCTGCTAGTTCAGTCAATCTTAATCTCTATTCTCTTCAAAATCCCACCCAAAAACAGTGTATGCACATGTATGTATGTTGTCAGATGTACACAATCAGAATACTAGTTTCGGATAATTAATCAGAAGCAAACACTCATATCCAATTAGTTAGTGACGGAATTAGTCTTGAGTACACTCATTACTTGAACTCAGTAACAATTGTAAAATAAGCTCGCATATTAATGACACGTATTCAAATAGTTAGACAAAACTAGTTGCACACGCGCTTACCCAACTAACCGTGTTCAGAATAAACCATGTCACATAACCAATCACAATTAACATATTATCCAAACTCATAGCAGATTCGTAAATACCCTCACTAGAGCTTAACCAAGGGTTTGTTCACACAGAGCAGCAATTACAAGTGTATTTGACAAAAAAAAATATTTGGCGAGATTGGGCCACCCCCGTGTGCCCCGGCCGTGTGGGGGTCCAAACGCTCGTGTAAAGGGTAGCACATGGCCGTGTGACAGAGGTACATGCCCGTGTGAAGCAGTGACACAGCCGTCTGACCAGGTCGTGTAATTCACTGTCCAGTTCTGCTAAAAGAAGGTGCAGGGTAGGCACGGTCGTGTATTTCGAAACACACGCCTGTGTGGGATCCCTAAATCCTAAAATCAGCCACACAGTAATATGGCCAGGCCGTGTGACTCCAAATCACAAATTCGTAATTCCCAAACCCACACACCCGTGTATCCAAGGGACACGACTATGTGAATTCTGACAAAATCCCTAAATCGGTCGCACGACCGTATGGCACCCAATTTGGCCCAAAACCGTAGTTCCCAAATCCACACGCTCGTGTGGCCGTCGGGGATGTCATGAAACCACTTCCAAAATAGCCCCTAAACCACCGTCTAAGCCACCAGAACCATCCCTAATCATTGCCCTATCAAAATATTTCAGAAGTGGCGGTTTCTCCTCACTTTCAATGTCTAGAACCCAAAATCTTCAAGTTAACACGCAGTCAAAATATGTTGAAATAGAAATTTTGTAAAAACAATAATGAGAAGACAAGATTTCTAATCCCACACCTATTTATGCTATCGAAAAAGGCGACGGGGGAGCGATAATCCAAAATTCGCAGGCAAGTTGCTTCCAAAGCAATCACAATAACCCCAATTGAAAAACAAGAGAAAACCAAAAAGAAAAGAAAAAGATTAGTACGTCCCAAAAGAAAATAAAAATAGAAATAGAAATAATATACAAAAATAAATAGTAATAATAAAAATATAACAAAAAAATTATAAATGTTAGCTACCAAAACAACATAAATTGCCTCGCCAAAATGCGCACCCAAAGACTCGAACACAAGACTTTCAGCAAGCTATCACTCCACTTAACCACTAGACCAACAAGCCCATTCTTGTCTCTTAAACGCACAACTAATCACATATGTACATCCTCCTCACTATCCTTACGCTCAAACTCAAAACTTCTAGGCCTAAAATTCGGGGCATTACAAAGAAAACGATCACATGGTATCTTAACTTGATTGGTAGAGGCATAGTAAGGGGTAGCTAGAACAAATTATCTCGAGTTCAACAAAATTGGTACCATCTATTACTAGACCTCCTGAATTAGAATTGAAGTTGTTACTCGCACATTTAAAATATGGCTATCTGGGAGAACAAAATACTCTGCGTGTGATTATTACTATAGGCTTAGAAGGACCCCAAGAAGAAGCTTTACTAAGTGTTTTGAATATATATAAAAAAGCAATAGTATGGACAATTGTTGATATTAAAGGAATTAATCCTATGTTTTGTCAAGATAATATTATATTAGAAGAGAGGAAGAAACCTGTAGTTGATGCTCAGCGTAGACTTAATCCAACTATGAAAGAAATGGTAAAGAAGGAGTTGCTTAAATGGCTGGATACAAGTATTGTTTATGCTAATTCCAATAGTGAATGGATTAGCCCTACTCAATGTGTTCCAAAGAAGGGAGGGCTAACTGTTGTTGAGAATGATAAAAATAAGTTAATACCAACTAGAATGATTATTGGTTGTAGAGTAAGTATTCACTCTCGGAAATTGAATGATGCAACAAAAAAGGACCATTTCGCATTGCCCTTTATTGATCAAATGCTTGACTGCTTAGTAAGTAACGATTACTATTGTTTCGTTGATGGATACTTAAGGTATCATCAAATCTCAATTTATCGCGATGACCAAGAGAAAACCACTTTCACATGTCCTTTTGGTACTTATGCTTTTAAAAGAATGACTTTTGACCTATGCAATGCTCCAACAACCTTTATGAGATGCATGACCGCTATCTTTGCTGATATGGTAAAAAAGGGATTGGATGTATTAATGGATGACTTTTCGGCTTATAGAGACTCTTTTCAAAAATGTCTAGGTAACCTTGAGAAAGTTCTAAAAAGATGCGAAGAGGCTAATCTAGTGCTTAACTGGGAAAAATGTAATTTCATGGTAAAAGAAGGATTGATGTTGGGGCATCAGATATCAGGAAAAGGAATAAAAGTGGATAAAGCCAAAATTGAGGTTATAAAAAATCTTCACAATCCAACAAATGTTAAATGTGTTCGAAACTTTTTTGGCCATGCAGGATTTTATCAGAGGTTTATAAAAGACTTTTCTCACATCTCTAAGCCTCTTGATCAACTACTTTAGAAAGTGACATCTTTTATATTTGACCAAAGTTGAGTTAAAGCTTTTGATGTAATAAAAGAAAGAGTTAAATATGCTCCAATAATCATCACCCCTAACTAGTTAAAACCTTTTATTGTTATGTGTGATGCTAGTGATTATGCAGTAGGTGTCTTATTATGACAAAAGCAGCATAACATCTTTGGAGCTATTCACTATGCTAGCAGAACGATAAACCTGACACAATGCAACTACACTACAACTAAAAAAGAGTTGTTGGCAGTAGATTTTGCTTGTGAAAAATTTCGATCCTACTCGATGGCAAACAGAGTATATGTGTGTATTGACTATTCTGTATTAAAATATTTTATGAAGAAAAAAGATACATTATTATCAAATGTTTTCTATTCTATCTATTATTATCAATTTTGTTTAAGTTAATTGATTTAAAATTGCATCTTCGAACAACTCGTCGATTTAAGACTGTAGTTGATATTATTAAGGTTAACTTATTTAATATCGTAACCTAAGTTCTTTTGATTTAAGATCATGAACAATTTTATTTGAGTTAGCTGATTTAATATCGCAACTCCAAAGAACTCGCTGGTTTAATATTGTAGCATATATTATTAAGGTTAGCTAATTTAACATCCTAACCTAAGTTCATTTGATTTAAGATCATGAACAATTTTTTTTGAATTAACTAATTTAATATCACAAGTACGATTTAAAATCGCAGCTAATATTATTAAGGTTAGTTGATTTAAGATTGCAACCTAAGTTCATTTGATTTAAGATTGTGAATAATTTTATTTAAGTTAGCTGATTTAAGATTGCAACTTCGAACAACCCGCTGATTTAAGATCATAGTTGATATTATTAACGTTAGGTGATTGAAGATCGTAACCTAAGTTCATTTTATTTAAGATAATGAATTATTTTATTTGAGTTAGCTGATTTAATATTGCAACTCCGAGCAGTTTGCTGATTTAAGATTGCAGCTTATATTATTAAAGTTAGCTTATTTAATATAGCAACCTAAGTTCATTTGATTTAAGATCATGAAAAATTTTATTTGAGTTAGCTGATTTAAGATTGAATCTTCGAATTGCTCGCCGATTTAAGATCGCAACTGATATTATTAAGGTTAACTGATTAAAGATCACAACCTAAATTCATTTGATTTAATATTATGAACAATTTTATTTGAGTTAGCTGATTTAAGATTGCAAATTCGAGTAGCTCGTTGATTTAAGATCGCAACTGATATTATTAAGGTTCACTAATTCAACATCACAATCTATGTTCACTTGATTTAAGATCATGAACAATCTCACTTTGTGTTAGTCGATTTTGTAATCTTTATTCTTTAGCTCATTTATGCTAACAACTTGATTATGCAATTTGATTAAATAAATTTGCTGTTAAACACAACACCGTTTCAATACAAAATGAACATAGATTTTTCATTTTATATTTAAAAGAAACAAGTACAATAAAAATAAGGAAATTAAGAATTAGTGCTGGTATTTTGGGGATTGGCGAGCACTTCAGCTTCTTATTTGTTTTCTCCTTCATTTCCATCACCCTCACATCCAATTGTGGGAGCCATACTAGTCTCTACAAGATCTTTAGCGAAGTATTGCCTACTAGAATTCTCCATTTCTCTACAAATTCTTCTCAAGTTGCTACAGAAGAGAAGTGAACATTGAAATCCAACTGAGCAATAGAGAGATTACTAAAAGCATCAAAATTTATCGTGTAAGCATCAAAGGGACCTCCAACTACTTGAGGATGCAATAAGAAGTTAAACTGTAAATCAAGTAAGTAGTCATGGAAGCTTTGCCTAGTTTCCCTTATGTACTTCTCAAAAGCTTCTTCATACCTCTTCACAAAATTAGCCATAGTAGCTTTATATTGTTCATCCATACTTTTTATTGTTGCTTCTAAAACATTTTTATTGGCTCGCTCACCTACAATCTCTCTATGTAACTTTTCAACTTCTTTTCAGTAAAGGTGAGATGCTCTTGTAATCTCCTATTCTGCTACAACAATTTCTTGTTCTCTTCATCCGAGTTCGTATGCAATTCGTGAGCCCTTTTTAATGTCCTCACGGTAGACTGATAAACATTTGCAGTCTCTTTCTTTTTCATTTATGCTTCACCAATACCCTCAGCGAGCCTCATGTTGACCATGCCAGCTTCAGCTAAGACCATTTGGAGAGAAAGTATAAACTCTTGCAATGAAACTTTCCTTGTATTGTTGGACGATCCAGATGGATAAATATGCTCATTTGCCTATTCAAATATACAATTTTTCCCTTACTTGCTCACCTCACTAGGACTATAAGGAAACCTCTACATGCTGAGATGCTCGTGCTATGAAAATAATGTTCTTGTCTCACCACTAGAAGAAGTGAATTTCATAGGGCCACGAGGAGGACCATACATCAAAAATTACTCCAAAGGCATCATCAGCTACTAGTCTTGGTGGTGGTTGATGATCAACAAAAGAGTTAGGGGGAGATGGAATTGTGGAAATAACTGTAGTAATATGGCTTACGTTGTCAGATATTCCAACATGATCTTTCATTTTCTTTTGATGAAGCTCCCCTAATTAACTACCATCATTTTTACTACTTAGTACAATGTCGGCAGTTCTTGTTGTAGTCTTTTTCTTCTTTCTACTTCTCGCACTCCCTTCCCCAACAACAATACCAAAGGGACTATCTTTCATATTCTGTATAAAAAATCACACATCCATGTATTCATCGATCTCTCTTGATAACCTGGTGGGTTGTTCTAAACTTTCTTCAACACTGCATATTGTGCCTGCATCAACAACAAGTGTAATATCAGCACCAACATTTAGTATAAGGGGATCCCATCGCTTTCTATATTCCCTGAAGATTTCAAAGACCATAAATGATGCTTTAATTTACGTAAGCTATAAAAATAATTTATAGGTTTCTCTTTTCTCCTCAACAGTATAAGCCCCAAATCATCAGTAGCTCTATGTGGCTAGGTAAATTGTGCGAGTAGTAATCCAACGGTGTCCACACCAACATTAACATCAACCAGCCTCCATCCATTGGGAATTAGATTTAAAAAGCAGTTCTGAAACAAGTTTTTGACAGTTAGGACTTCTTCGAAATCTAGTATACAACATTTGTGAAGTCTATAATACTGTCCCCAAACTACTTTTGTCATAATCTCTCACTTTCTTAGACGTATACCTTTACCAGGTATCGACCACTCAGTTGGAAAGTCCAAGCCACTATTAAGCTTGTACCTAACCCACTATTAAGCTTGTACTTAACTTGTCTGTACTTGCAGCGGTTTAAGAAAAGGTTCAAAGACCAGTTCGTAACAATTGACTCCACATCTTCGTGAGAAGAGAAAAAAAATAAACCCACCAAACCCCCTCGATTCCATACCTTTAGTTGGTGCAAATTCTGAAATATGACGACCAATGAAGTATGTCATTGCAAATCTACCATGAAAAACCAGATAATTGTGTTGAAAGTATCTTGTATTCATTGAAAAGGTGGCTGAAGAAGGGGTACAGTGATAAATGAAAACCTGCCTTTATCACGTACAGTGGAAGTATAAAACTACCGTTCACTAGTATCGCTCAACTAATTTAATCGTTTGGGGATTGTGAAGTCGTAAGTGAAGTTTGGTATTTGAATTCCCTAAGTAGCCGAAATGCGATTCATTTCTTCCACATTCGTAGTGCAAACATAGGCCTTGGCCTCCACCAGAGTATTCACTTGATAGCATCGCAAAGGGATGTTTTGAACAATATGACCACTTCCTCTAATCCTAGCCATTGTGTTCTAATAAAACCAGGAAAAAATCGAAAGAACGATGGAAATTTTAGGGAAATTACCTCTAAAACTATTCTTCTCAACAATGGCTTCTTTTTCAAAATCTCAAATTTCAACAATGTAATTTTTAGGGCTTAGGTAACTTATTTTTAAAAAGGTTTTTTTTCACTTTAATGATTCATATATCCGAGAATAAGGGCACAATCATCTCAGTTGTACCCTTTTCTTGACACGTGATGAAGTGTACTTTGCAAGTTTAGGTATAAAGCATGTTTAATAAGCTTCTCCTTATGTTACCTTTCGTCTCATAGAACCAGGTTCCAAGAAGAGTCACTTTTTAACTCTTATTCGAATCAGGTGGGGGACATATCATTATTATGCTCACTATTACTGACTCATAACTCGATTGGGTCTGAGTTGGGTTCTACACGATTCATACTTCAAGTTCACGTGGCACTATGATTTTGTGTCTAAGGCACTCATGCCCTTTTATGAGACCGCACAATGTGAGTTCGGACACCATTACATAGGCGAACCTACATCGTATAAACACGTGTTAAACCTAAAGTAGGGTACGTGTTGATATGCATGGAACCTACCTACAATATTACATCTATAAAGTGTAATCATATAATATAAATACACAACTCCACCCATTTAAAAGACACACAGAAACACTCAACAGAGACGTTTAGTGGTCAAATTCTTCAAGGAAAATTGCATAATTCTTTAAAGGATTCTTTAGAACAATGACTTTTTTGTTAACTGGAGATTGAGACCACTGGTGGAAGATATAAGAAGAGTCAACAATGTTGAGATTGTTAAAAGAAGTGTGGGAATGATGCTAACGACAATTGGAGAAGTGAATAATTGGGTGAAAATTGCTTATAATATGAAAATTTGTTTTCAATTACCATATTCTAACCAAGTGTGATTTGATATGAAAAAAAATTCTAGCAATCTTTGACAGTTCAACATCTGCCCTATTAGTAGTGAAATGGATATGCTGTAATTTGATTTCCTAGCTTTGTGCTAGCAACTCTTGAATATCCAAAACTAAGCTCGACACATTAGCCTTAGCCATCTCCAGAATCAAGTTAACTGCAACCAAACTATCACTCTCTACAATTAGCTTCTTGATACCATGTTTCCATGCCAGTCACATCTCATCGTAAGTTGCCCAAAGTTCGAAATTCATGATTGAACATGCTCAAATATTCTTGTCGAACCCTATCAACCAATCCCTTTTCCAGTCTCGTATTCAAGACTGTACACGCTCAAATATTCCTAATGAAATTAGAAAGATAATTAAAAATTCTTGTAAAAAATAAGACCTTCAAAATAAGTGAAAAATTTTTCTTCTCTTTGTTAAAAATAAGTCACGAGAGTGACTAAATATTACCAATTAAATTAATTTATTGCTAACTCAACTAATAAAACACATAAAAAAAAATACTCTTATCAAATGTAGCATAAAAGTCTTAAATCTAATTGTACTTAAACACGTAATATTATAAATGTATTAAAAGTTTATGAATGATTTAAAAATTTATTTATAAAATAATTTAAGCATCAATGCATTAGATCAGTAAGAAAAAAAAATACAACTGAAACGCAGGTTAAATGAAGGGCTGTTTGGATGATTTCAAGTTGACTTTTCAACCAACTAGCTATACATTTTTCAATTGGTGTTTGGGGCCCCACTGGTCCAGTGCACAAACTGGACCTCCAATAGATGATAAAATTCTCATTTTATTATAATATAATATAACATAACATAAATATAAATATATTTTATTATTAATTTTAAATATAGTATTTAATAATTTATTATATAAAAATATTTTAATTTATTATTCATGATCATTTTCGATTTTAATTATATTGTTATTACTATATTTGAATTTAAATACATTTTTCTTTGTTGATTTTAATAGTAACTCTAAATCCTAAACACTAAAACCCAATCTCATTAATATAGTAATTAATCTCACAATCATTATTATTTTTAATGACACTTGAGTCAATCTCACCATTTCCGGCAAAAACCGACGCCCAAGTTTCATAACTTTGGGCCTATTATCTCGATCATGATTTTCTTATTACCAGAGGGAAAGGTCCCTTTTGGGCTCGTTGTGGGCGAGAGGGATTCGAACCCCGGACATTGTGGTTGGTAGCGAAGTCCTCTAATCCTTTGAACTGTAAACTCCACTTCGCTTCCACTAAATCTATTCTATAGAGTACCCTAAAAGAAAAGAAATATTCCCTCTCTACCGTCATTTCGAGTTAAAAAAATGCGAAAGTGTCTTTCTCTCTATAACAATAATGTTCCGAGATGTGAAGTGAAAAAAAAATCATAATTAGAATTTTGAATAATACTACTTTTTCATTTTTCATTCTCATTACTTTTTCATATGTGGAAAAGGAGCATTTAGATTTGAAATAACTCCCAATGCGGTACAATTTGGTTTCTTTTTTGCCCAAACGTACCTCAACAATCCACTTGGATTGCAAGCTTCAGTGGAACGCACTGAAGTAGGTTTCTTGACTAGGGCTTAGTTTGGATGGGCTGTGTGTTTAACTCCGGTGAGGTTAAAAACAGCGGTGGCGGTGAGATTAGTTACTGTAGCGGTGAGAATGGATATTATAGCGGTGAGATTAAAAACAACGGTGGAGTGTGTGTTTGGATTCAAAAGCAGGCGTAGCGGTGATGTGAGAATAGAAAATGACTACTAAAGACATTAGATTAGAAATTATATATAATAAATAATAAATAAAAATATTGAAAACCTTTACATCAAAATATGAAAAGTTAAAATAATAAATAATTTTTAATTATAAAAATATATATTAAATTTAATATTAATAATATTATTTGAAATCGTTAAATTAAAAAAATAAGATATAAAAGGATAAAAGAAAAAGTAAAAAGCATGGATGAAATGGTACTTTTCATCTTTCAAATTGAGTTGCAAATTTTCATTGCAGGTAAAACCTCCAGTGGTGCCACTGATACTGCGGCACGATGAGAAGACTCCAGCGTGGCAGACAAATAAAATCCAAACACCAATATCAGTGCAATTGATTTCAAAAAGTGATATAAACGCACTGAAACGGGGGACCATTGTATACAAAGTAAGCCTAGAGCTTTTCACTCCCGTGGAAGCTTACAAAATCAGTTGGTAATATTTTTACCATTTATGCCCATGTATTATTAATTGTCCATTTTTTTATTTGTCTTGTGTCATATATGCACCCTTTACGTTTTATATTAAAATTTTTAAATATTTTTATTTATTCAATATTCGTATCTGACTATCAAATCTCAGTATATCTTTTAATTTTTAAAATAAGAGTTTGAAAAATTATTTATTAAATTTATTAATTATTTTTATTTAAATATTTTCAATTTTTTATTTAATATAATAAATATTTAAATAAATATACAAAATAATGTACTTATGTTTTAATAATGATAACATTTTTAATTATTTATTAAATTTTCAAATATGTTATAAGTTTCACTACATAAAAATATTATTCTAAGGTACTAATGGTCATTTTCTCTTTTCATTATAATGCACCTCATCACTATTATTGCGATTGAATCTAAACACATTTTCTATTATTGATTTTAACCTTACTGTTATCGTAACTAACATCACCACCCATCCAAATTAAGGTTTCATTTTTCATTATTTTTCAAAATTGTTTTTGGAGACGTAAGCAATACTAAAGTACATACACCATTTGAAAAGCATTTTTGAAAAATAATTTTTATTTAGCTTTTGCAAAAAGTACTTTTGAAATCAAATGATTTTTTTAACCTTTTTTTTTATAACTCAATATATTTTATGTAATATTTATATTAGGTATATAATTATTTTTCTATTGAAATTTATTTTAAATATATAACATTATATTTAAATTTGTATTGATTATTTTTTTATATTTAAAATATATATTATATATTCAAATTAAATTTTACAAATAATTAATATTAATTGCTTACAAATGGTTAAAATTTATATTTCAAATATAAAAAATATTAATAATCAGTTACAATGTAACACCCTCGCTCGATCCGATCTCTAGATACCGGTATGGTATGTCACAACATAAAACCATTTGGGTTTAACAAAAACACTTGAAAATTTTTGAAAGTTTCGAGGTCTTGGCATAAAGCTTATTATGAAAAAGGCAAAACAATCAAATTAGTAGTACACTACGTAAAAACATCTTTAGATAAAACATTTGGCGGAAGCCTTATATAAGTTGATAGATTTTATAAATCACAAGATGAATTATTTACCATATAATAGTTTATAATAGTTTCAAGTGCATCATTAGCAGTTAAAACAACATTCAAAATCATTTGGCGTATATGTCAAAAGTTAAATCTCATAAACCACGATTTCTTAGAATAAAATACATACTTCAAGAGTTCACAAAAGTTCTTAAATAACAATTTCATGACAAAAGTTGCAAATCATTATACGGCTGGTTATAGAGCAAATCTACACACCACCCCCAAAAGGTTATGCATGATACAGAATTAAACAGATTGCTCACTATCAACAATTCTCTAGCATAGTCTCTTCAATAGAATCTCTTCCTTCAGTCAGCACAATTAAAAAGGAAAGGATAACAGAGTAAGTTCAATTGAACAAACTTAGTGAGTAAGTTCGATTGAAACTTAGTGAGTTTTATAAAGAAAACACAACTGATGTACAATGATTTTACTGATGAACAAGCTTTAATACCATAAGGATACCCAACCTTTCAGAGAGATTCAACGCAATAATCATAATTTGCCCAATGGCGTTTATTGAATATGAATAAACTTGATACACCAACTTAACATGACGCATGGGCAGTTACTATCCTAACTTAACCATAACTTTTACACAACCCATCCTTATGCCAACTTTGTACCCAGAATTTAGAGTCAGAGTCATATTAATGAGTCGAATTCATATGCACATACAACCTTAATTCCTCATATCATTTCGGTTCAGTAGAGCATGTTTTCTCATGATTTGCCAATCCAATTTGCAATATAGTTTCCCTACCGGAGGCATCGCAAACATATCCTTCTTCATCATCATATCTCACGTATAACATATCATATATTGGTGGTACTGGCTCATGCAGTAAGGAGGCTGCTTTACATCGAAACATAAATAGACCGTACCCACACTGATTATGCTATCAAACATCACACTTACGTTATTGAGAGGGAACACTTACCTTACACAATTCATACAACAACGAATTTTACAACATATTAAAGTAAGAAGGAACTCATTAGAAAGTCTAATACAATAATCTACTCAGCAGGTCCTTTACCCTTGTTGTTGGGACCTTCGTTAGCTTTTTGAGCTAAAAGAGAGACAAATACATCTATCAGATCACCAAACTATTGAAATTTGATGTGCATGCATGAATCAATGGCATGCAACCCAAAATCAGGTAGTTTTCGTCTTCAAGAAAAATTCTAAAACTTATACATGCATTACTTAAACATGTAGATTCCTTCGATAACAACCTAAGCATTTACCAGAAATTACCAGTAATCTGGTGTTAACAACAATGTTAACCAAACGATGAAAACTCCTTGCTAAAGATGCTAACATAGAATTTCTAAAGCTTCAACGAAAATGCAAGAAAGAAGAATTTGATCATTTTGGCACATACGTATAGTAGTATGGGTATATAGTAACCACCAAATGATCATTTTGGTGAATCAAAAGTTTTGGGCGTATAGTAGTAAATAGTCTATCTAGCATGGTGTTATCCACCCAAATGATCATTTTGGTACACACGTATGGGTATATAGTAACCACCACTTGAGTTAGTAAGAATTTGATTTCATTTTACTATATTAAAGAGATGTTCGTGTCAAGGGATAAAAGGGAAATATGGTGTGAGTATTCGCCAAAGGGATAGTACGCCTGGTTTGTATGAAATATTATGCTAGTTAAACTTTAAGTAATCTGGTTAGAAACCAACTATATAGTTTAGCCTGATAAGTTTGATGAAGAGAACTTATTTATATTTTTCTCGAAAATTGTAGACCAATAAAAAGACAAGTTTTGATACATATGACACTTGTTAAATTCTACTAAGCAAGATGACTCATATTTATATGTAACACCTCAAATTTTTAGATTTTTAATTGTGTATGTTTGTCAAGTAATTTGATATGGTTTAATGCTTTGGATGTGTACTTTAGGTCCCAAGTTCGATTCTCTTGTTTTGAGTTTTTCTATTAAATTTTGACTTTATGTTGAGCTTGAGCCTTAGGGCTTAAATTAATTTTTTTGTTAGGTTGTGGCAACGATCAGCCTAGTGAAATATTTTTGTTTGAGCTTTTTTTGGGTGTTAAAGTTATATTAGATTCTATCAAATCTTTTATAAATATAATTTAACTCAATTTGATCTTATGCCTGATTTTTCTCCCCTATTCTTGTCATATTTCCACCCCCTTTTTGGCACGTTCTCTTTTATTTCTTTTCATGTTTTTTTGCCCTCTAGGATCTTCTGATTCTTCTTTCTTTTCTCAATTTTGGGAGTGTCGATTGCCTCTCCTCTACTATCATTTTTGTTCCTTATTACTATGTTTGTTTTCATCTTTTTTATCTTTTCGGGGTTGCGTTGGAAGTGGGGTTATAATTCCTTCCTAAGTGTAAGTATTCTCAAGTTAATTTTCTACCATTAGAAATCTTAATCGTTCTTTGTTTAAGGTTGAGATTGTATAGTTTTGTTTCGTTCAAAATTGTGACGATTGTTCTTGTGCTTTGTTTAGGCGAGGGATGTGCGAATCAAACTCCTCTAGCCGAGTAATATTCGTTTTGGGCGTTGGTTCACAGGTGTAAGCTTTTGAATTATGTTTTAGGGTATGAAATTACTGTTTAATAATGTAATTTTTAGTGTGTTTTCATTGACTAACTGGTTAGATTTAATGAACGAATGTAGGTTTTGTGAATTTTTGATAGCGTGGTTAATTGTTGACATCATCAAGTGTATGGTAATTACCCTAAAACTTGTTTGAAACTCAATTGAAACTAGCCAATTTCACACTATTGTGTGTATAGGCCGTGTGATTGATTGTGTGTTGCCACACGGTCGTGTGGTAGGTTGTGTGCCAAGCTGTGTGGTGTATACGACCGTGTAGGATACACAATCATGTGAGGTTTTTGCAAACCATGTGGTAGGCCCTGTGGACTACAAAGGCTGGCTTTTAGGCCATATGGGCCATTTAGGCTAATTTTTTAGCTCAATTTGGGTCCAGATAAGGGACTAGAAATTTGGGTCTATAGGCATCATACGGGGTGGGAAAAGTGTAAGTTTTAGCACATTAAAACATATAGATAAGCTTAAGAAGTATGTTAAATAGGACATGTTTAACTATACCATGAGTTATGTTATGATATGGATGTGAATATGCAGGTATGTATATCATGATATATGATATATGTATGTATGATTTATGTCTATATATGTTTGTGTCTGAGGGGTGGGTTATGATATGATGTAGAAAGTGTTATATGACAATTTATACTCCATATATGGCAGTTAGACCATAATTCTATGCATGGCAGCTCAGCTGCAAATATCTAAGTAGCACATCGCCACATATTGGTGTGATTTGATGGATAGACTTTTGCAGTCCTATACAGTGTGATTGGCTGTACGGAGACGGTTTGTAGCGGATGGGGGTCAGAGATCATATAAATATAATAAGATATGGTATGTATTTGATATGATATGATTCTTTAAAATATGATAAGTTATGCTACAGTACGATTCAATATGGTATGATTTGTTTAGGTATGATAAAATATAATCTGTATAACAATTTAATATGATAATAAATATTTCGATACATGCTATGGGATGATCAGATACATGTGTTTGCCTGTATTGTGATTATGGGCCAAATCACACATTAGGCTTAAAGCTCACTTTTTGCTTGCTTCATTTCAGGTAATCCTCTAACCTAGGAATGGACAACGACTTTAGAGCTCGAGTTTCATGTTTTGGTTTTTACATTGTGGACTCTTTATTTGTTTATTATGGACATTTTGCATTATATTGGGTTTTTCATTTACTTTTGGACATTTTAAATTTTGGTTTAGCTTGTTGGGACTATTTTGAATTATATTGCGCAAAAGCTTTTATCATTTAAGGACATTTAAATTAAGACAACTAAAAATGAATTGCAGTTTTATAAACAATATGACACAAGGTTTTTAGCTGCAAGATTAATGGATGTTCTCTAAAATATTTTTAGCTTGCAAATGTTTTAAAAGTATTTGGTTTTTACTTTAGTAACACAATTAGCAGTGATTTAAAAAAATCATTATGTTTTTCAAAAGAGTTATTTGGTTGAATTTTCCTTCCATTGAAGTTGGTTTCCATCAAGTGAAACATTTGTTTCTTTTTTCATAAGTGTTTTAACCTCCATTGTCCGACTGTAACATCTAGGTCGGGTGTGAGGTGTTACATTATATGTGAAAGTGTGTTCTGAAATGTGTTCTTCTTCCTATTCCTTAAGTGTAAATTACTAAAACCTTTCTTAAGTATAGATGTATCTTTTTATCAATACTCTAGAAGCTAAGGTTATTTTATGATCAGTAGCTATTCTATTTACAGGTAAGTATTACTATTTTGCATGTTAAATTTTGAAAGAGTAAGTTTACAAGAAGGATATAAGTATAAGGCTTTTCATGAGAGTTATTAGTGCTCGAATTGATGGAAAATTTTATACGAATGATACTTAATGATGTCTTTATCTTCTGAAAGTAATGGTTGCTATTAGATCGAGATGGATTTCTAGATCTGGAGTTTTGAACTACCGTTAGTAGGAATCAAGTGAGTTCTATGCTGACTTTTGCATGTATACTGTTCATACCGAGGGATACCTAGTGGAAATCGATTGAACTATGAATTTGAAACTATGAGAAGTATAATATGTATATGGGTAGTGAATCTGATAATTTCAAGTATGTATTGATTGGTCAATGAATACTAAAATGTTGAAGTATAAAAGTATATATATGTATGAAATGTATGTTATGAGATGTATGTTCTGTTAGGTGTATGTTAGTGAATTAAAGATGTTGGGTTTTGAGTGTGTCAATGCATGAAGAGTTTCTGTCTAGTCACCAAGGTGATATTTATGAAGTCTGTCGGGACAAAAAATAAGAACTCTTATATGAAACTTTGAAGGAAAGTCTATGGCCATGGCACCTTTTGAAAAGAACTAAAGAATGGTGATTACGCAATAGGGTTATCTGCGTGTCCTAGGATAATGATGGGCAAACCTCACGTAATATCAGTTTAGGTAAATCTATATTGTAAACACAACAATAAAGAATAACCTTTGTGGCGAATTTTGAAAAGAATGCCTTTGTGGCAAATTTTAAATGGAATGCCTCGGTGGCGCACTCTATATGATTGTCTGTATGGCCTGTTCTATTAGGCCTTTGTTGCGTAAATTGTCAGTGATATTTGGTAAGATCTAAATCTGAATGTCTATCTTTATTATAAGGTTTGAGTAAATTCTTTTAGTTTTGTAATAAGTAAAGATAATGTAAGGTATTGATATGTTTTGGGTTTTGAGGGACTAAGTCTTAACGTTTTTCCCTGAAAAAGTGATGTGTACCTGTATGTTAAGAAGGGGTATCCGTTATGATGATTTGTAAATGTGGAAAGTGAAGGGTATTGTATCTTCTTCTAAAATTATTCTAAGCCAGAGTTAATGTAATCTTGAATTATGGTATTTTGATATATCATATAATGGAATTCGTCAGAGTGATGATTTATCAATAAGGATATGTGTGGTACTAAATTAGAATATGACTGAGTATGAATTGATAGTATTATATTCTACATAAGTATTCACCAAACATATATGACTACCCGTCCGTGAAAAATGTCTGTGAACAATTGTTTGAAATAAGAATTTTGGGCTAAGGCATGAATTGTTGGAAGTGTTTTATGAGGGTATATTCTGTTAAGAAAGTATTATGGGACAAGAGATTTATGACTGTATTATTTCTTTAACAAGCATTCAGGTTATACAGCTCTAATAATCTCCACCCTGCCACGAATTCTCAATGAACAAGTTCGTCACCTCTTCCACAAATCCCCTAAAAGGGTATTCTTCAACAATGAACACTAACCAAGTTCAAATAATTCTGAAACTCGGTTATAGGAAGTGACTTAGTCATCATATCTGTAAGATTATTATGAGTACTAACTTTTCTCACAACAATATCACTATGAGAAATAATATCACGCACAAAATGATACTAAACATCAATTTGTTTTTTTCTCTCATGAAATATTTGATCATTCATAAGGAAGATGACACTCTGAATATCTTAAAACACTATACTGAAATGAAGGTCTTTACTGAGTTCACTAAAGAGTCTCTTTAACTAAATAGCTTCTTTACAAGCCTCTGTAATCGCCAGGTACTCAGCTTCAGTAGTAAACAAAGCAACTGTAGTCTGCAAAGTGGCTTTCTAACTGATTGCGCAACCCCAAATAGTAAAGACATACCCTGTGAGAGATCTTCTTTTATTAAGGTCTCCAGAAAAATCAAAATCAACATACCCAATAACTCCATCTGTAGTTCTTCCAAACTATAAGCAAACATTAATAGCACTTCGTAAATACCTAAAAATCTATTTAATTGCTTTCTAGTGTTCTTTATCGGGATTCGTCATGTATCTACTAACTGCACTAATTGCACATGATAAATCTGGACGTAAGTAAACCATAGCATACATTAGAGAGCTCATTGCACTAAAATGTTGAACACGTGTCATGTAGTCAATCTCATCATCTGATTGTGGAGACAAAGCTGATGGAAGTCTGAAGTGGGCTGCTAATGGAATAGTAACAAGCTTGGCGTTTTGCATATTGAATCTATAAAGAACTTTCTCAATGTACAATTTCAAGCTTAGGTACAACTTACATGCTTTTCTATTTTCGAGAATCTTCACCTCAAGTATCTTCTCTGCTACTCCTAAATCTTTCATCTCAAATTCCTTACTAAGCTGGGTTCTGACCTTTCTTATCTCTCGTTTATATTTGATTACTGTTAACATGTCATCAACATAAAGGAGTAGATATACAAATGAACTATCACTGTTATTCTTAAAATAAACACAATTGTCAAAGCTACTTCTTTTGAAACCATGAGTAGTAATAAATGAATCAAACCTCTTATACAATTGCCTTGGTGACTGTTTCAGACCATAAAGAGACTTTTTCAGCAATCAAACAGGGTCTTCCTTTTTCAAGACTTCTAAACCCTCTGGTTGTTACATGTAAATATCTTCTTCAAGTTCTCCATGCAAGAACGTTATTCTTATTATTCTTACATTTGACTGCCCAAGCTCCAAATCATACATGGCCAAAATACCAAGCAAGCTCGAACTGAACTATGCTTCACAACTGGAAAGAACACATCTATAAAGCCTACACCTTGAATCTGACTGTAACCTTTTTCAACCAGCCTTGCTATATATCTGGGTTTTTTCAACTCCTAGAGTCCCCTTCTTTATACTTAAACACTCATTTATAATGAACAATGTTTTTACCCTTAAGAAGCTTCACTAGATATCATGTTCTAATCTTGTCAAAACCATTTTTAATTTGAAAAAACGGGGATCGACTTTAAAAAGAAATATGGAGTCACCACCAATCCTTTTTGCTTAGGTGTGATCGGATCACCTTATAAAACATTTTGTTTTATTGAAATATTAATTTTGGTCTTCGAATTTCAAGAAAATGGGTTCAGAAGTCGGTTACGTACGAGAAAGGGTTAGCATCCTCGCACACCTAAAATTGGTACCAAATTGATTAAATGATGTCCTAATGTTGAACATTTGAAAAGTTTTGAAAAGACAATTCCTTTTAAAGAATGTTTGAACAACTCAAGTTGGAATTTAGGATTTTCTCGTCCCGAGAAAGTAAAATATCACATCCAGTACGTTAGGATATGACATTTTAAACCCTCAAACCGAGATCATCTCATCATTTCCAAAACATGCAATTAAGAGGATATTTAGTTATTTGGTCAGACGAAAAGCCAAAAACCCAGCACGTTAAGACACGATTTCTCGAATTTTCAAACGCAAAATATTGCCTTGCTTGTAAGAAGATTTCAAATAAGAATGATTATAAAACTGACTTGTAATGTGTTTTTTTAGTTTGTTTGGGATAAAAAATGAAATGACCAATGCCAGCCAAAACGTTAGAATTTGAATCATGATACAATAGTAAGAAACACAAGCATAGCATTGAGCATGGAATACATGGTAATAATACTATTCAAATACAAATACTAAATTACTATTTGAAGGCTAATGAATTAAAAGCCAATTTTAAAAGAGATTCTAAGCAAATTAACATAAATAAAATGTAACAAGTTTTCAAACAAATAAAAAGTGAATAATATGAAAGAAAGAAGATTTGAAATCATCAATATACAAACCATATAAAAACTTTAAAAACAAGTAATACATGTGAAAGTTTAAAATAGATTTATAATAAAGATAATAATAAATAATATACTAAATAGTAATATATAAATGAATTTTAAAATAAATATTATATAAGAAGAAAATTAAAATAAGTAATATATAATATAATATATGTCGATCTAAAAATATATAAAAAAATATTCAAAAATAAGTAATCTATATACAAGTAATAATATATAAAAATGTTTGAGATAAATGAGAATATATAATAAAATAGGGTTTTTAAAAGAAATATTATATACATAAATAGATATAAAAGAATATATATATATACATAGATAGATTTAAAAGAAAATATATACATAAAATAATATGAAATCAATAATATATACATAAAATAAGAATAATTTTTAATATAAATTATGTTTGTATATATAAAATAATAATGTATAAGAGTATTTAAATTAAATATCACATGAATCTTTGGAACAAAGAAATATATAAAAGAGAATTTAAAAAAGAAAAATTATAAAATAAAACAATTAAAAGAATATACAAATGAAAGTAAAAAAAAAAAACTAAAACAATGTAAAATCAAATAAATAGTTCAAAATAAAATGTTAAAACAAGAAAAAACAACTAATGCATAAATTACAAAGAATAAACACAAAATATAAACTGAAATAAAAAAAAAAAAACAAATTCAGTTGAGGTGAAACAAAATCAAAAGAATGATTTACAAACAAATAAAATTATTAAAACAAAAGCAATGACCAAAATAAAAACGCACAAACAAACGAGGATTAAAAATGAAAATAAACCAAATCCCGCAACGAGGCATTTAAGGGGGATCAAAACAATAGAATCCAAAAAAACAAGGTTAATTTGGAAATATAAAAAGGACAAAATTAAAATAATGAAATAAAATAGAAGGATTAATGGCGCAAATATCCCATCAGAACCAAAATGCGCGGATCCTAGCGGTGATTAGGTCGGGTCATCGGGTCAGAGGTCAAAACGTGCCGCTTACATGTATTATATAATCCACATTTTTGCACAAAATCATTTGAACCATCTCCTTTTTAAAAAAAAGAAGTCATAAAACCCTAATCTCTCTCAAACCTTTACTCGGCTGCCCCTAACAAGGTTCTCCGTTCAACCATTTCTGCCACCTAATCGGCGGTTGGTCGACGGTATAAGGCCCATTTAGACCTCTCTCGAAACTGAGCTCAAAAGCCTTAACATTTTTAATCCCACATTGCTTTGATTTTGACGAAGAAGATAGGGTCGATGGTGCATCTATACGGGTAAATCCCTTATACATTCTTTTTGTTTTGATACATGCAATAATAGATCAAAGAAAAAGAAAGAATCAAAAGCCAAAATCTAAATCTGAAATCACCTTTAACACTTTGATATTTTTTTGATCGTTTTTATTTGCTTCTATGCGTATTGTATTTCTGTGAAAAAAAGATCCATTTACAATTGATTCTATTCGGCTTTATAGCCAATGAAAAATAAAAGAAAAAACAAATAAAAGAGAAAATTTAATTTTTGTTGTAATTTGTTATTATTTGCTGTCAATTGTTGTTGCCGTTATTTTATTTTGTAGGTGTGAGTCCAACTGGAGGGAAGGTCGTGCACGCATGGAAGCTACGGTGGCCGAAGCTTCTAGTGTTTAGGGTTGTTCTGAATGCTTCAATTTTTAGGCCATTTGGGCCTTGTAAGTTTAGGTCTTAGGGTTTGGGCTTGTTTTATAATTATTGGGCCATATTTTGTTATTGGATTTGGACATTAGATTTCTGTTTATTTTTGCTTTTGGGCCCGGGCTAAATTGGCCAACTACAATTCTTATGAAGTGATTCAATCTCTTCTTGCATGACAATCATCCACTTTCCTAAACCTTCATAGCTAACTACCCTAGAATAAGTAGATGACTCTTGATTTGCATCTATATCTCCAGTCACGTTTAAAGCTTAAGCAACCAAATTAGCATCGGCGAACCTCTTTGGAGGCTTAATTATTTTTCTACGTTTGTTCTTGGCAATAGAATATTGTGGTGAAGACACAACTCTACTCTGGGTTTCTATTCTAACTTGAAGAGTAGACTCTGCTCTAGATCTTGGATCAATCTGAAGCTCCACCTACTTCACATGTGTGTTTGAGCTTTGTTATTCTTTATTGCAAGAGTTTTTAAGAGGTAAGTTAGGCAACATAGCAATTTCATAAAAAAATAACATCCTTGCTAATTACAACTTTCCTCATTTTAGGACACCATAAATTATACCCTCTAACACCAGCCTTATAACCAATAAAAACACATCTATGGATCTAGGTTCCAATTTCCCATTATCAATATGAGCATATGCAGAACACCTAAAAAATCTTCAAACCAGAATAGTTAGCAGGATTCCTAGACCGTACCTCTTGTGGATTTTTTTCTTAATGGCAACGGACGGAGAACGATTAATCATAAAACATGCAATAGAGGCTGCTTCAGCCCAAAACGACTTTGGTGAACAAGTATTGGATAACAAACATCGAACCTTTACCATGATTGTTTTATTCATTTGTTTTGCAATGCCGTTTTGCTATGGAGTATGACGAATTTTCAAGTGTCTCACGATCCCTTCTGATTTGCACAATTTATTAACCTTATCAGAATAGAATTCTAAACCATTATTTGTGTGAATGTGTTTTATCCGTTTTCTTGTCTATTTCTGGATCATAGTTTTCCAAGCTTTAAACTTGAAAAACACATCACTTTTTTATTTCAAGAAGAATGCCCAAACTTTTTTAGAAAGATCATCAATGATTGTCAGCATACAATTAGCACCACCCCTCGAAGGCACTCTAGATAGTCCCCAAAGATCAGAATGAATATAACCTAGCATTCCCTTTGTGCTATGGATTCCTCTAGTGACTCAAACTCTCTTTTGCTTCCCAAAAATGAAGTGTTTACAAAACTTCAATTTACCAATGCCTTGTCCATGAAGAAGTCCTCTTTTACTTAATTCTGCCATGTTGTTTTCACTTATATTGCCTAGACGCATATTCCAAAGTCTAGCAACATCGTCATCTGACAAGGAAGAGAAACAATGATTGCTTCACCAGTAATAGTTGAACCCTGCAAAACATATAACTTAGCAACCTTTCTTTGTATTTTCATCACAATGAGGTAACCCTTGCCAATCTTTAAAACCCCACTTTCAGTTGTGTACTTATACCTTTTTGAATCAAGAGTTCTTAAAAAAATCAAATTTCTCTTCAATTCTGGTACATGTTGTACACCACTAAGTGTTTTGACGACTCTATCGAACATCTTAATTTTGATCGAGCTAATATTTACGATTTTACATAAAGCATTATTTCCCATCAAAATAACACCCTTAGAAATTGTTTCATATGTTGTAAACCAATCTCGATTGGGACTCATATAAAAGGTGCAACCAGAATTGAGGATTCACTCTTTGCTCACTTTGGAGTTATCAGCATAAGCAACTAAGAGTTCACCATTGCTATAGTCATCTACAACATCAGCTTCACTAGATTATTCTGGTTGTTTTCCCTTTTTATTCGTCGCCACCCTTTTTGTTCTTATTCTACAACTTATAACACTTAGACTTAATGTACCCCTTTCTTTTTGCAGAAGTTACAGGCTTTACCTTTGTTTGAAGATCTCGATCTACCCTTAGATTTACTACGAGGATTTCGTTCTTGTGTTCTCCCACGATTATCATCAATATTTCATTCTTTTCTCTACAAACAATGAGACCTCTTTTTGAGAGTCAGATCCAGCCACAAGATGTTTCATCTTGTCATTGTCATACGAGGTTAAGTATAGACTTCATCAACTGTGAGAGATCCGCAACTATATGAAATCGTATCTCTAAAGATTAAATAAGACAAGGGCAACAAACAAAGTAGAATTATCCTTAAATCTTCTTTATCATACTGAACACTCTATGGCCTCTAGGTTTGAGAGAATTTTTTAAACAAAGATAAGTGTTCATACACAAACGCACCTTCCTCCAAACCATGAGCATAAAAATGGTGCTTCATATGCAACTTGCTAGTTAGGGTTTTCAACATGCATAACTCTTGTAGCTTTGCCCATAATGCAGCATCAATCTTTTCCTTTAACACTTCTTGTTGAATTTCATTCGATTGATTTAGATTAAATTGCATTAAAGCCTTTCAATCTTTATGCTTATTATTTTCCTCCGTCAATGTTAAAGGCTTCTTATTTAACCCTAGCAGGGCATCCTTCGAATCCATCTTTGCAAGAATTACTTGCATCTTTCCTTGCCACAATGTGAATTTGGTGTTATGATCCAATAGTACAATATCATATTTCATTGTCGCCATTACCATGATTGAAACAAGCAACCCAAAAAACTCTGATACCAGTTTATTAAAATAGATGTCATAATGGAAATTAAATGATTCCAAAAATAAAGAAAAAAAAAGAACACACAGGTTTTACGTGGAAATTCTTTCGGGAAAAAAACCATAGGTAAAAGAGAAGAAATTCACTAATATTGAAAAACGAATGATACAAAAGAAGTTTCGACTATATTTATCTAAAGATTGAAAAACCTTATTCTAATCAATATCAAATAGGCGAAGTGTAGTTCTATTTAAAAGAGTTTCGACTAGAACTATTTCGGCCCTTAGCCTGAAGCCTTGCCCTACACAGGTCCCTTAGTTTTGCCACTATATTATTTCTTTAACAAGTATTTGGGTCACACAACTTTAACAAAAAAAAGAAATTTTTTCCATCAAGTGACTATGTTAAGGAGAGTGTGGAATAAAGTTTTTAGAGTGAAAGATAAGAATAGATTGTGGTTGCAAGATAAAAGACTAATAGTAAAACATATTGAAGACTACTATAAGGGTTATTTTTGGGTTGAAAATAATAGTAGAGTGGATGAGATTTTAAAGGTGGTTCCGAGTTCGGTTGATGATGTTGCAAAGAAAAAGTTGTTTAAGGAAGTTAGTGAGGAAGACTACTACAAGTTTAAAAATGAATATACTACACTTAGGGCATCATATCCAACACTTTTCCATTTTTAGTTGAGGCAATGCAAATAAGGGTAGCTGTAGAGTTTTTTATACTTATAGTGCAGACACACTAAATGATCATACTACAAGTAGGATGGATATCAATTTCAATATTATAAATAAATACCTTAAATTTTAGGGTCAAACTATATCTAAAAATAAAAAAAGATGGTCCTCCTTCTTTTAGAATAATTTCTTTCATTTTCAAAGGTAATTTAACATTCCTGCTCAACTCTTTTAGTTTTTCCTTGACATCAGTTATTACAACTCTCTCTTTTTAACCTCTATTGCTAAGTTATTACAAAATTCGAAAGCGTTAATCCTTTCATTATTATTTGACTCAACATCTAACCTAAACAAGTTTATAAGAGTAGTGAAAAGTCTTGCACCATTATTTTGCAAGTATTACTTTAAGAGATCAAGTCCTAAAAAATAAAACGTAGAATAAAGTTAAGGTTACTGGTTCACAGTTGTATATATATGATAGCAGTAAAATCGAAATTAATCTTACTTTGCTGGTGTATTTCACAATGCGACCTTAAGGTGATGATCAAATCTCGGTGAAGTATTTAAGAAGCTTTACATTATACCTCTAGTTCTTCAAATTCTAAAACAGACTAAAACCCCATTACGAGAAGATTTTTTAATGGAGAATTATGTAAACTTATTGATCCATTCATATTCTTCAAACCCAGTAAACATGTCGGCTCATTCCAGTTTCAAGTAATACTAGAAGTTATACTTAAGTTCTCATGAAAAGAATATGGGGCATCACTTGAATGGAAGGGTTCCAATTGGATTAAAAACCATGGATAAAATATTTCACTAGAATAGCCCACAACCTGGGTAGAAGTCAGTTTAGGTTTAAGCCATATAAATTTAAAACATTACAAAAGAAAGGCTTAAAGGCATATGAAATCCTCTTCTAAAAATATGAAGGGAAAAGCATAAATGATTTTCATCTTTTTTTTTTAAAATTTTTTGGCATTCTTTACTTTATACTGTATAACCATTAGGAAAATCAAGAGATAGACCTCTCTCTTTCATAACATCCTTAATAGTTTCCACAGCATAAATTAACATAAGTAGATACAAAGGTTTCAAAGGTACTAAAAAAACCTCGAAAGAAACATTTCTTCTCAAAAGAATAATGAAAATTAGAAGCTGATCCCATCATGAAGAGTAAATTAAATAATTGTGCAACCACTGTAATCATTTTTGGCACATGGGCACCCTTTACTGATTTTGATTTTCTCAGGCTTTGTGGGAACAGAGCACGATTATCTTCTCACAATAACACGACATTAGCATATCAAAAAACATTTCTAAATACCACCTTTTCACAAACTCACAATCGACCTTACACAAGCCACTTTGAAGCCTTCTACAGACTTTATTTGGTTGAGGACTTTTGTTAATACACTATTAATTTGGGTTCAAACAACTCACTAGCCTGCCTAACACAAGTCCACAAAGGACTATAAAGATCTAACAAGGATTTACCTCAAGGGCTCAGGTTGCCTAGGCCCAAAGGGATTTTTTTTCTTGCTATGTGTATGTTTGTATTCACACTTGAGTTTTTAAAAAATGCAACATTAGGAAGCTTCTCTAACTAATTCCCAACAAGTCAAAGAGAAACACATGAGAAAGGCTAAATCCTTGAAAAAAAGGATTTGCTATGGATGCTAGATATGTACACTTGCTTGTTCTCCATGAGGTAGAAATCAAAGGCCTATATACATGCTCCAAATGAGGTAAGTACTTGATTTTTGCCAAATTTTTATTTTCTTTAACCTTTAATCCTTGAGCCTATTTTAACTTGAGCATTTGAAGGTGTTTCAAAGTTCAAACTCCAGTGCTTTTCTAATTTTATTTTCTATCTTTCCAGGTAAATAAAATGACCTAGTCGTATTCTCAATCCTCTCACCCAAAGTCGCATAAATAAATGTATGGTATTAAAAATTATAAAAATAAATATTTCTAAAAGTATTATAAAAGATTCCAGAAATAACAGAAACTTAAAAGTTTTATAGAAAACTGAAAAAAATCGAAAAAGAGTAAAATTACTAAAAACTTAATATTTATTAAAAAGTGTAAGGAGATAAAGAAATTGTATTAGAAAATATGGAAAAATTATTGATTTTAAATAAAGTTATAAAAAATATGAATTTAATAATTAACCCTTATTTCAAAAGAAATATTGGAGAAAATAGTTGTACAGTTAGCACTACAGTGACAGTTGTTAGTTGTAAATAATAGATTAATTAGTACCAATTTGTTAGTTTTTCAACTAAACCAACACTTTATAAAGATTACTTATAATCTTATTGAGCTAAATGAAGATAACCATTCTCTAAAGCTAGTTCGTGATCATTTCTCTCTACTAGCAGTCGATATTATTGCTTATTGTAACATGATATTAAAGCCAAGTCCTCCGACGATCTAAGTACTTCGATCATGGATAGTTTTGTGTCTTTATGACCAAGATAAGTCATGATGGTTCTATTCATATTTTACATTTATTGGTTTAATTAGTAGTTCAGTATGGTGAGTTCAGATAAATTCACATTTGTACAACCTTTTGATACCTCAAGGACTTTACTTGTTTCACATCAATTAGTTGGTTTGGAAAATTATAATGTCTAAAGTAGATAAATGAAGATTTCTTTGTTAGCAAAGAAAAAACTTGGTTTGGTAGATAATACTTATAAAAAGGAGTCGTTGCAAAATACTCTTCATTCACAGTGGGAGCGTTGCAATGTCATTGTGCTTTCGTAGATCTTGAATACTATTAGTTAAGAATTGTTTGTTGGGAATGTTTTTGCATCCAGTGTTGCTTTAGTTTAGAAAGATTTGCAGGAATGGTTTGATTAGGTTGATGGATTGTATTATTTTCCTTCATTAAGGATTTTTCTCATAGTTAAGATATTTCTTCAATCTCAGTTTATTTTACAAAACTTAAGCTTATTGGGAGATATTTGTACCTGAATCATACAAGGCCAGACATTACTTCTTTTTAGCATTTAAGCCAATTTATGTAACGAACAAAGAAGTCTCATTATGAAGCTACCATCAAAGTTGTTTGGTATGTCAAAAAGCTTACTGTGATTCAGGCTAGTTTATATGTTCAATGACAAGAAGATTAGTAACAAGGTTTTGTGTGGATGTAACATCCTAAAAACCAGGTTAAAAGAAACTGGGTTTTGAATCCAAGAGTGATCATCCCACGATTTTGAGTTTAGATTTTGGAAATTTTTATAAGCAAATTGATCTGGTTTAGTGGTTAAACATTCTGGATATGTGTGTAAGGCTGTAGGTTTAAATCCTGTTTTTAGAAATTTTGAAAATTTTCTTAAATCTTTACCTTGGAACGTGCGGTTTATAAGTTAATTATGTGCAATTGATATAAAAAAATAAGTTTGCTGGTTCAGTGGTTAAGCATTGGAACACCCTTGGTCTTGTGTTCGAGTCTTTGTAAAAGCTATAGAGATGTTTTTACTAAACTGCCTTGTGGGGTATTTTCTTTTAGTTAATTAAACTTTCTCGAAAAGAAAAACTCTCTTTTGCTTTCACTTTGTTTTCTTTTTTTTTTTCTAACGTTACCATTTCCTTCCTTCTTCATTGTTTTGGTTTCACCATTTCAAGTTCATTTCTTTTCACTATGTTACGTTACATTGATTTTGTACGAGGCCTGACTTCTCCTTTCTAGTTCAATTCATTGGCCAGTAAGTTCGATTTTAAGTTTTGGTGTCGAAAGTTTTTCGATGTAACTTCGATTTTGGAATGTTAGTTTTTAGTGATTTGATTGTGAGTTAATCATTTATTGGAAAATTGCTTGTCCTTTAGGGACAAAAACTTATCCTTGTTGTTTCTGCTTCAAATACGTATCAAGTGGGTACTGAAAACCGCTTCTTCTTCAAGTTTTAGTTGTCGAAAAGCAGGACTATCGTTGCTGCACAGCCGTGTGCCAGATCGTGTGGTAGGCCATGTGAGCCACACAGCCATATGCCAAGTCGTGTGGTAGGCAGTGTAACTTCTTGTTCACAAAAATTAGAAGGAAACGGACGTGTGTCAAGCCGTGTGAAACACATGGGTAAGCACACGGGCATGGGCCAGGCCGTGTGAAGTCATATGGGCCAGTTCTCTAGACCGTGTGAAATCGCACAGATGTGTGAAGCATTATTTGGAATCTTCCACTTGGGCCACTAGTGTCGTTCAAAACGAATAGAGGCCCATTGTAGGGTCCGTATGATTTGAATTAGACTGTATAACTTGATATCTGATAATCTGACGATGAACAACTTGTGATATGTACGTATGTTTTTATGTTTGAACCTAAGTGAGTAGGATCTGTCAGAATGTAATGTGCTACTGTCTAATGTGTGCCAATTATCTAGGTATGATCTGTATTTTGTTAAGTTTTTTAGTACACTTCTGCATTACTCTATTGATGGAGAATAAGTGATATTCGAATATGTTAGATTGATTGTTATTGATTCTGATTTATAACCGTACATGTGATTTTATGGCAAATTTGATATGATCTATTAAGGTTTGATAAGTCTGTTTTACAAAACATAGACTCTCATGTTTACTGATTTCGTTATTGAAAGATAGCATGAGGTACATGCTCGTTACTCTAATTCTGTATATGCATGCCATGACACAATGCATGAGACTTGAGTTGATGTGAAAGGAGGAAGTTTCTGACAGTTTAAAGATCTGCATTAACGGATGATTTATCTACAATTCTATTCTAACAGCTTGGCTGTACTAAAGTGGTTTGACCACATGTATCCGGTCTGGCAGTTTTAACTACAAATTTTTGGTGGCACCGGCCACAGTTATTTATTTGTGTGATTTGGGTGGACGAGTTTAGGGGAAACTCTATTTTGGTGTGTAGTGGAGTTTAGGTAGAATGTTTTTTGATAAATCTGCATGCTGACCTATTTGAAAAATACAAAATCTGCATAACGCACATATTCTATTTTGTTCTCCTCTGCTCTGCTCTGTCTGGTTCTATTCTGCTTGATTTGTTATGTTCTTCTTCGTTCTGTTTTGTTCGGTTCTATTGTATTACTGTTGTGGAAATCTTTGGGATACTCTAGATCCGTTCTGTATTGGTTATTAAACTGTTATTTAGTCTTTGGATTACTTTGATTTATATAATAAGATCTTTTTAATTGTATTTGAGTTTGGTTATATGCGATGCTTGGTAGCTCACCCTTTGTCTTACCGTAATCTGTTCAGGTGGACATCTAACTTAGGACCAGACAGTGTATGGGAGCTCGGATTGTTCTGCATAGACATAACTAGGATTTGATCTTTTGGGTTGTAAACTGTTTTTGGATTTGCCTTGCTTTTCTTTTGATAATCTCGTCAGTATCTGTCAATTTCTAACACGAAACTACAAAACCACCTAGATCGACAAAAATGAATTTTTGGTTTTCAAAGTTAAAATTCTGAAAAGAAATCAATTTTGAATACGTTGGTGTAACTAATCCAAATTTGGCTTAAACTTCTAGGTCGGGTTTGGGGTGTTACAGTGAAGCTAGGAGTTTTTTTGATTTCTTGGAAGTCAAAGAAGCAAAGTACAATGTTAAGGTCTTCAGTAGAAGCTAAATATAAAAGCATGGCTTCCATGGTGGTTGAGCTAGTATGGCTTACTAGCATTTTGAAAGAACTTGGTGTTTTAAACAATGAACCTATTGTGTTGTTTTGTGATAGTCAAGCGCTATACATATTGCAACTAACCCTATGTATCATGAAAGAACAAAACATATAGAAATTAACTTCCATTTCATTAGAGAAAAAATACAACAGGGCTTGTGCACACTAGGCATGTTTCTAAAACAAAGCAACTTACAAACATCTTTACGAAAGGCCTTGGTGTGCAGCAATATGAATTTTTGGTGTCCAGGTTGGGTGTGAAAGACATTTTTCACCCTCCAACTTGAGGGGGAGTGTAAAAAGTAGTTGTATAGTTAGCTTTGCAACTAGCTAGTTGTGAGTTCTTGTTGTTATGAGTTAGTTTTCAAGAACAAATTAGTTAGCAGTAGTTGGTTAGTTTTTTAGCTAAACCAACACTTTATAAAGACTGCTTGTAATCTTATTGAGTTGAATGAAGCTAACCATTCCTCAAAGCTAGTTCTTGATCATTTCTATCTACTAGCAATTGATATTAATGCTCATTTTAAAAAAAAATATTGATATTAAGAATTTTGTATATATATAAATTTAGAGCTTATTTGGATACAAGTAAAAGAAGAAAGGACTTATTTGGGTTTCATTTAAAGGTTAAGGGCTAAAAAATAAAGGACTTATTTTGGTGCCATTTAAAGGTTAAGGGCTTATTCAAATACCAACTAAAGTTTAAAGACTTACTTGAGTGATGAAAATATGAGGGCTTATCTAAATAAAATAACAAAGTTTACAGGCTTATTTCGTATATTAGCCAAAAAAAAAAAATAGCTATAGGATATTTTGTTCTAAGAGAAGGAAAGAGTTTTTTTTTTCCAATCAATCTCATACCATACTCAATTACTACAGTTTTATTTGGAAAACAATTCTTTACCCATATACGATTATGATCCTGTACATCTTCGGCAGAATTAAAAAAAAAATTAAAAACGAATCTAGTATATCCCTAATCATTAATTGATATTTAAAACAAAAAACAAAAATGAGATAAAATAGATACACGACAAGTTTTTCATTGTGTTTATAAAATTAAAAAAAAATTCACTGTTAAATTATGAAATAACAATTCATAGGTTGTTTTTGTTTGATAGGAAATCCTATGATGTGATATTGAGAAACAAAAAGCCGACTTCTATTTGATTTTCATTGGATCACAGCTAATTGATGGAATTCCACTGTTCTATGTTGTTGTATTTCAAAAATATTCCTGTTGAAACAGAAGAGGTGTCATAATCTTGAACTTGAATTTAGGGAGAGAGTCCATTTTCTGAGCGTCCCTACATATATAGGCTTTTACCTATAGACTTTTTAGAATTTTCTATATTTTCCTAAATCTGTATTTATATATTTACTCACTATATATCTCTTTGGAGATGAAATGTTAAGATCTCTTCCACCATATAAAAGAAAGTTTTTTTTTTTTTTTTTTATCCAAGTTTTAGTTCTTGCAACAGTGCATGCAATAAGGTGCAGAAACAAAGACAGAACACCATACATACCTAAAGACAAGGCCTAGGTTAAGGTAGATTGTTAGGGACAAAAGTCACATGTCTGGGTTTTGACAATAAGTTAATGGTCTTTGATTCCTTTTCAATTGTTAATTTTTTGTTGGGTATGATTTGATTGTTGGGGGAAAAAGTCTAACCATAGTCCATACTGGTGCCAAATATAAAATCTTCATCTACACGACTGCCTCCTCCTCATGCACAACCTCAATTCTCTCTTCTTTTTTTATTCATTTTCCTATCAAGATTTTATGCCCTCTGCCTAATTCTTATCTTTCTTTGGCTTTAAGACTAAGTGTCAATGGGGAACTGAGACCTTTGTTAAATAGTAAAGAAAAAGGTTTAAACAATTTTGAGATTTTATGTTTGAGTTTTAACATTTGTGTATTTTAAAAAAAAAAATTCTAGTTTAAATTTTATTACGTGTAATCCTTACTCATATATAGTGATTATCAATTATGATTGATTTTCATCATAATTATTGGGATGTTTTGAATGTAATAATATAATTATATACATGAAATATACATTTTAAATATTTTTAAATAATTAATAAACTATTTTTAAATTTAATGATATATGTAATATTTTAAAATTATAAATATAATAATAAATTATTCTTAAATAATTTAATATAATGTCAAAATTTATTTAAAAATTAATATAATGATATATAAAATACAACATAACCTATAATTTTAAATACATTTTAAATAGTTATTATAAATTAGAATATTTTAATAATTATCCTTTAAAATGCAAAAGCTAAAACTTCTATGTTTGGATGGAAAAACACTTTTTGACCACAACCACAATGCCGAACAGGGCCTAAGATGATTCATCTCAACATTTTTAGTAGGTAGAAACTATCATTTCCCAGCAACCTCTTTTGTATAGGCAACAACAACAATAATAATAGAATTATTATAATGGTTTAAATATATTATAAGTCTATATACTCTTTGTAAATTTGGATGAATCATTTAAGTTAAATCACCGATTCAAATTAATTTCCATGTTCAAATCTTAATATAACCACTTGTATTAAATAATATAACTTCAAGCGCTATTTTGACTCTGACTTTGAATTGATCCTAGAAATGGATTCTCTTCTCCAATCGATAAGTCAATTATAGTGATCAAGGAACAACCTTAGTCCACCTGCCCTTTCGAATGTAAATTAACTGCAGGAACAATCCAACAATTAATTGTTTTTAAGTGAATAACCTTGAAAGCAACTTCCACGATTTAATTCCTCGATAGCCTTGCGAACTAGAAAGACCTTGCTCAAATCAATGAGGTCAACTGCATGGGTCGTTTAAACTTGATCGTTAATTCCTTTGATGAATCCAACTACTGACTCAATTGATCACATTAATTTGTTCTTCAGTGAACGGATACAACAATTATGGAAGGTATCGAATCACCAATAGTATAACGTTCAACACTGAACCAAGGGACGCCTTTCTCAATTTGATGCTAAAATGAAAATGTGAGATGATCGAGTCTATCTCCTAAATCAGATAATTAACTAATACTGAAGTAGGGAGTGAATATGATTTCAAGCCTCATAATTCTAACTTTGAATTAATACCAACCTAAAGCCAGAATTGAGATTTAATTATTCATAATAAAAATCAATCAAGGAAATAAAATAGAATTAATAATAATTAGAAAAAAAAAATAAAAGAACCAAAGAAGACAGAATAAATAAAATTATAAGTAGTCTGTGCATCAAATATTAACCCCTATTATAATACTATAACGATAATTCGAATCCAAACTATTCTTGAAAAGGTGAACACATAGTCAAAATGCCATAATTTAAATTAATTAGAATTTGAATTTAAAATAACATAAAATTTATATATATTATTATCCAATATAAGATGTTTTATAGAAAATGATTTAATTCTTAATTATAATTTTAACACAAATATAATTTATTATTTAATAATAAACATAAATATCTTAAAAGTTACATAAAACAAATTTTAAGGTTTCAAAAAATATATAAAAGAATAAAGTAAGAAAATACAAATATACAAATCACAGATATAATCATCCACATTATGACTTGATTAGACGAGTGACAAAGGATAAGGAAAAGCTAATGTCATTTCTCTTCCATTTTTAAGCAATTGATTAAGCTTTTTCTTTGATTAGATCACTGATGTGAAGTACGTACGCTTTTATCACCAAAATCGAAATTCTAGTGAAAATAGGAATTTTTGTCCAATATATTTTATTTAAAAAAATTAAAAGAAGGTAACTTATATTTCCATTTAAAACAGTATATCTAAGCTTCATATTTGAGTCTTACTCTTTGTAAAGTTGCACATTGTTAAATTTAATTAGTGTGAAATATATTATTAAGTTTAATGTTTGAAATAATTTTTTTTCTCAATAGATTTATTGGTATAATTAATTGAAGGTAACTTTAAAAAAAAATCTATCTCCGCTAAGATCAATTTAATTGAGTACATGACCCATGAATAAATTTATTTTGAATATATATATATATATATATGATATTTCCCGTATTATTATTGTTACATGTTAATTTCTTTTAAAACCTAAATTAATAAAGCCAGCGGATTTATATGAAATTTGGGATATTGAAGTTGGAATTTCTTTAGATCTTAGCCACTACAAATATGTCACTAAAGAATATAGATGCTGACAAATTTAGTCCCTTTTTGTACCCTATTCAAAATTCCTTTGGTAGATCAACACTAGGCAATCCACTTTGAGTATGTGAGCTTTGAAAGATATTTAAGGTTTTAGGTCAATTTTTTTATATATTTAAAGAAATAGGTCAATTTTGGAGAGAGAAACAGAAAACGTATTTGGAAGGATACGTTTTCTTTTAACACATCAATTTCTTTGGTTAGATGATTAAATGTTAATAGTTTTGTCCTTGAGTCTCGAGTTTGATTTCTACTCAAATTTGTATTTTTTATTTCATATTATTTTAATCTTTTTTAATTAATATTTTCAATACATTAACACTTTTTGTTAGATGGTTAAATAATAGTGACTTCATCCTCAAGTCTTAGGTTTGATTCCTATTCTAATCACATTTGTATTTTTTATTTCATGTTGTTTCAAACTTTTTTTTATTTTTAATTAATATATATATATTGTTTTCAATTTTTTTATAATTTTTAATTCATCTTTTTAATTAATAACTCTTTTATTTATAAAATCAAATAATAAATATGTAATTGTATAATAAAATTTTTATTATATATCTTTATGTTAAAAATGTATGAAATTAATAATTATATAATGAATATATTTTTTATATTTATTGTTATGTTAAATATGTTTTATTTTTTAAAAACATCAACTAATTTTTTTGATATATTTTTCTTTATATATAATATTTATATGCCAAATATTTAATTTCTCCACCAATATTTTAGGTATGGTGATTTCTAATATTATAAAATTAAATAATTATTTCAAATATCATTGTTTTTCATCTATAATGTGGGTATGATATTTCAAATATTTTTATATGTGAAATATTTCAAATACACATACAAAAATATATAATACTAAAATTTTCTTCACTCATGGTATGGATTGAAAAATAAATATTACACTTATAAAAATTATATTTACTAAAAATAATGATATTTGAAATAATTATTTGATTTTTATAAATAAAAGAGTTATTAATTAAAAAGTTATTGAAACAACATGAAATAAAAAATAGAAATGCGAGTAGAAAAGGAATCAAACCCATGTCTTAAAAGACAAAACCACTAACATTTAACCATCTAACAAAAGAAAACACATCCTGTTTCCCTAAATATGAAAAAAAATAGCCTATTTATCTAATTTACCCATCCACTTCTTTATATTTTTAATTCCATCCAAATGAAAAATATTTTAATTAATTTTTTATGATAGAAATACAAAAGGTTGAAATTAAATAAAAATATCCACTTGATTATTAAAATTAAACGAAGGGAATGAAAGTTTGGTGCTCTTCATTCTCCTTGAAGGAAAATATTTATATCTGCCAACAAACTTATGGATAACAAAAATAAATTCAACCTAATCTAACTCACACATTAATTAATATCCTATTTCTCTTGTTTTGGGTTTTTTTGGCAACTAGAAACTCCTTTTTATTCAATAGTTTTAATTATATGGATATGGGTTGGCCTTGGATATTATAATTTCCCTCTATTAAACTTGTTCAACAATCAAGTCATTAAACTAGTCTCCATTTTTTGATCCAAATTTTGAGCTTTTGATTGCATCAATGTGTCAAATATCACATAATTATAAAAATATAAATTTAATTTTAAAATATAACATGAATAATGTTTTTAAACAATAAAATGAAATCTTTAAATAAATAAAATTTTAAATTAAAAAGAATGTAATAGCCAACAAAATTTCACTCCATGGGATGACTTGATTCAATCATGAAAACAATAAATATCAATAAATAAGTGAGCCCCCATGATTAATTGCAACTATATATTTTCTTTAAAACCTTTACGATTACAATCAAAAGTATTGATGTAGTAACGTATGAATATTTATAACTAGAATTAAGTTAATTTGAAATACAATATTAGATTGAAAATGGTAATATATTCAAATTTAAATTAAAATAAACATAGATAAAATTTACATACATGATGATAGTTAAATTTAAGAGAATCTACCAATCGTATTAACGGTGAAAAAAAATTTCACATCTTTTTTTTAAACTTATAATGTACACTTTTATTCATAAGTTCTCAAACTCTTAAATTTGAAAAGAAATGTATTTAAGCACACTCAAATCAATATCCTTCATATCACAATAACAATAATATCGATTATACTAAAACTTAATAGACTTTTCATGGTAATAGTGAATCATTAATGGTAATGAGCTACCAATATCTTACATAGCTTTTAGCCAATACCTCCGTCTCTAGTCCTAAGAGATCTATTTAAGAATTTTTATTACTATTAGAAAATTTATCACATGTGTATGTATGTGGAAATTATAGATTTAGAATATAAATGTGTGTTTAAAAATAATATACAATAAATAACGAAATGTATGGTTTGAAATTAATTAAACATAATAACATATGAAATATGTACGATATTAATATTAAAAAATTAATTAAATTATGAGTAAAATGAAATTTAAATACATAAATACATCGGATAAATAATACTAAATGCATTATAATTATTTATCATTATTTTGTCAACAATTGTGAGTTAATATCGAACTAACTCGTGACACCAACTCAATTAACAACATTGTTAATATATATAACTAATGGAGATAATAAATTGTGCATATTAAAATAAAATGTACAAATATAAAGCTTTCGCTGAATAATAAATTTAAAATATTATTAATCCAATTAACATGAATTTAAATCCCACTATATATAAAATTAAAATACCTTCAAATAATATATTTTTATAATTTTTTCAATATTTACATCAACAATCTAGTGCAATATCTTTCATGTTCTAATAGTCATTATTTACAGCAAAGAAAAGAAAAAAAAAAAAAAAAACATTTGATCTTTTAGAAGACATAAACCAATGGTGTCGAATTATTTTTCTTAAATAGTCCAAAATTTTGGGTTACCAGACTTGTAAGCCGATATTTGATGACACTGGCTAAGGTAATATTTATAAATAGATTCAATAAAAATATATTAAATAACAAAAAAAATCCTAAAATAGTAATGAAATAAATATAGGCAAACAAACCTTTAATCTATATAGATTAGACTTGAGAGATAAAGATATTTATTTATTACAAGTTTTTGTCCCACTAAATTGAAATAAAAGGAGAGATGGTGAAAGCAACCAGCAGCATATCTTTTGTGCAATAATTGTATGTTTTGTTCTTAAAGGTTGGTATGACCCTACAAAGGCTGTAATTGGAGATTCAAATAGGCCAAATGGCTAATTGATTTGACCATTTTAGTGGAGATGAGTGCTTTAATCTCATTCAACAGCCTGGTTTAGTGGCCCTTTGAGAGTGAAAGAGAGCCTCCTAAAAGGGCATATCACCTTCTCACTCGTACATCATCATCATCAATCTTTTTTATTTGCATTTATTTAATTAAATCACTTAATTGTAAATTTACAAATTTTGAATATCAAATACAATAAGAACATGATACGTTTAATAGACAGGAGAATGATGTAATAACAGGGGCATGAAGTAAAATGTATTTAGTAAATGTATCTTATAAAAGATGTTACTTGATGGCTTCAACCATCCTCGTGCATATTTTTCCCACTCTTTAATCTTTCCAAGAATGATTGATTTTTTTTAAATAAAACTCTTTTTCATTAAAGAAATAAATAAATATATCATGTTTGTGTTTACGATGTTTTGACATTTTAAATAATTATATATTTCTTTTATGTTTACATGGTTTGATGTAATGCCTAAAATTTTAATTTTTGGTTTTGCGTATATATAACATAAATATTAGTTTGCATTAATGGTTAAGTGTTCTGGGTGTATTTGAGAGGTCCTAAGTTCAAGTCATAATTTGAGCAAATTTTGGTATTTTTATGAATAAGCCTTATCTCTAGTCAGTAGGCTGTTATTTAATTGAGGGTAAAAACTTAACATGATGGGCTTATTGATTTGGTGGTTAGGTGGAGTGTTAGTTTGTTAGAGGTCTTATATTCAAATCTATGCATAAGCGAGGGACTTATTTTTGCTATTGGTGCCGTGTAGGTGTTTGAGTGGAATCAAAATGCTGAGTAATTGAGATGTAGTGGGGAGTTGGTGGAGAGAATTAAGGGGAAAGGATTTTGGAGTTATCAGAATTCTGTCCATTATTGTTTCTTTTTGGAATCTCTTCTCCTTTTCTCCCTAACTTGCCGTCGTTTTCTCTCCCATTGTTGTAACACCCCAAACCCAGCCTAGAAGTTAGGCCCGAGTCCAGCGTGTCACATTGAAGTGTTTTAGCGAAAACCTTATTTTCATTAAAAACCCTTCTAAGAAAAATTTCAAGTAAAATCCCAATTTGTATTTACTTTTAAAACGAGGTGTATTCAAAGCTAAAAAAAAATTCCCTTTAACTGCGGAAGCTTATTTTAAAGACAACAAGTAGTTTCAGAAAAACTTGAAATGTGTTTAACAAAGAATAAACCCAAGTTCTGTTTCTAAAATACAAAGTACAGCAATAATAATGGAATAATAATAATCAGAGGGAATGCCTTATTACAATCCAAATAAAAATCATTTAAAATACTAGGAATTAAATAAAAGACTAAGTCAAAATCTTCTTGCTAAGTGGCCACCTCCAAGTCCCTCCATCCGTCGAACCGCCTATTGAGGATCACCTAAAAAAATGTAAAAGGAGGGGGTGAGTTTACGAAAACTCAGTGTGTATGACCCTCATCACACGAATAGCATACAAACATTCAACTGGGCCTAAGCCCTTATCATATAATAGTTGCCTTTGGGCCTTAGCCCATAGTGGCCTCGGTTGGGTCTAAGCCCATATCATAGTAACATAATAATATCATGCATGCAATGCTGTGAAAACCCTCCCCAAATAATCCATCCGCTACACAACATCTCCGTGTGGTAGGCAGTGTGCCCTGACACGGGCGTGTAATCGATGAGGCGAGGTTGTGCGCGAAGGACATAGCTGTGTAATGGTCAGGCAGGCCGTGTACAACACACAGGCTAGACTGATTTGGGCCGTGTGGGCTACACGGGCGTGTGAAATTCTAGGCCAAGCTATGTGATCCACATGGCTAAGGCCAAACTAGGCCGTGTGGCCCACACGGCTAAGCCCAAATTAGGTCGTGTGGCCCACACGGACATGTGGGTCCACACGGGCAGGCAACACGGGCGTGTGAGCCTGTTTTTACTGAATTAAATTCTAAGGATCCACTGGTCGCCCAAGTCGACCATGAACCTACTATAGGGTTGGTAAGTACTATTTAGACCCCTAAATGACTGAAACTGATTGTGTGATTTATGTACTGAGCATGTCATTATTATGCATGTATATTGATCTGAATGTATGTACTGATAAACATGAAAATATCATATCATTTATTGTATGTTGCATTGTATGGGGTTGGGATAATGATATTTGAGGAAGTGTACTGAAAGGCTTTAAGCCTATTGATTAGTAGCTTAGCTACATTATACTCATATGTGACGCATTCGGTACAGCTTGTAAATGTAGGTACGGGTGGGTGGTTTAAACCCCACAGTAAGTGCAGGGATGGACGGAGATGGCGTATTAGAGGCTGGTGGATAGGATTTTGTTCTGTGATTACTACATACATGACTATTACTGTGATGGGCTACGACCCTAATTCATATTTGATATTGAAACTGAAAAGAGCCAACACCCAAACTGCTACTAATGCTGGAAAAGGGCTTAGGCTCAGACTGTGTTTGACTGATTTTTGTGATTTACTGTTATTTGTTTTCTGTGGGGATTACACATTGAGTTTACGTAAACTCACCTTTTTCTATTTAACGTGTACAGTTAATCGCTAGACCTAGACAGATCAGTGCGGCGGAGGACTCGGTGGTGACCACAACTTTTGAATTTCATGGTTTTGAATTATTACCTATGGTTATATTTTTATTGGGAAATTTTTGATGTAATTATGGGACTTTTGGACTTTGTCTAAATTTGGGATTTTATTTAGTTTTTTGGATTTATAATTGCTAGTCGTAGGAAAACTCAAATTTTAAAAAGCTAAGGTTTTCTCTAAATACATGATTGATTAGATTGTTTTAAAGCTTCTGCAACAAGATACATTTTAAACTATCGATTAAATGAGTAAAGAAAGTTTTTGAACTAATAGGAGGAAAAGAAAAGTAATTAAACGAGAATGATTTTTATCGTGAAAACGTAGTTTTCAAACACCCTACCATGTGACATCACCAGATTAGGCCATAACGTCTAGGCCGGGTTTGGGGTGTTACAGTTGACACGAAAGAAAATTCAAAGCGCATCACACACATACATATTGCCAAATCTAACTATAAACATTTTCTTTTTTAATGCATGTTGAGAGAAATATCATACACCTTTTTTCCTTGAAAGAACAAAAATACACATTAAGGTATTATTTAGCCTAACTAATAAAGTTTAAAGTTTATAAATATTTTATGAAGAAAATAAAAATCAATAAATTAATAAAATTTTTAGAAAATTAAGACTTGGATTAATGAATAATTTTACATTTAAAATAAAATTTGGGTTAATGTACTCCATAAACAGTAATTTTACTTGCAAGAAGTAATCCATAGATGGTAAATGTTTAGAATTATTCCATAGAAAGTAGTAGTTCAAATTGGAAAATCCACTGGTACTACAATATGTAGGAGATAAAACTGGAATTTTGAAAGAAAAGATTGTCGATACATAGTATTGAGATTAAAGATTGAAGGCAATTCACATGGTGATTGAGTGAAGAGTCGTAAGATGGTGGATTTTGGTTCAGAAAGTACTTTTGAGGGAATTTAATAGAATGATGTTGGTTAAAAGGGATCTTTGTTTTCATTTGATTTTGGAAACAATATATACTCTTAGGATTGGTGTCTGTCATTGGAAGCTTAGGAGCTAGGTCAAAGTGGTCTCCTACATGTGTGCTTAGATGTGATGGATTAGCTAATTGTTGCCCTTTGAGGATTTCCTAGTTTCCATAGTTTGATTCTATACATAGTTAAGTATTCAGTAGGGGAGCAATAGTTGACTCTCTACAAGGTTCTTCCAAAGAGGTCTTGATGAGGTATTTCGAGGTATTTATTAGTGGTCAACAAGATTGACTAGACGAGGTAGAAATGCATAACAATTGCCCCTTAATCTATGATGGTGTTCTAAAGTGACCTTACCTGAGACCAAATGTAATTGAAAAGGAATACTTTTGGCAATGTTGTTTCTATAGATTTTAAATTGTTAGGTTTGGCATGTGAAAAGTAAGAGTGATAACCGTTAAGGTAGGGGAAGAGCAAATATAAGAAATATGACTTATGGAGCACTTGAATCTTGGAAACAACACTATTTTTCATTTTTAAGTTGCGATGTGTTACATTATAATTGGTATGCAACTGACCAAAAAATCATGAGTGACGTGTTAGCGGAAGATTGAAAAAGGACTAAAATGTGTTAGAGAAGTTTGTTAAGGGTCTATTTAAATAGGAGTTGAAGATTTTTGAAATGTTTTGTCTTCAACAAAGGAAAAATCATTGTTTATTATTCTTAAGTAGGGTTACTTTCAATTTTTTTGTTTTGCTAAAGATGTCTAATACTTTAATGCAATTTAGTGGGGTTGCCTATTATATAATTATCACAAAAATAGAAACCACGTCTACAACCATAAATCTTGTAACTGTCATGTTGTTTGGAGCTCAATCAATATATCGTTTTATTGTTGTTGTGCCCCTATCTCCTAAAAGGACTTTTCCGAGTGGATATCACTTTTTGGGTTCCCAAAGGGTTGTCTAGCTAAAGATTGTGTTGATGGTTGTAGAAGTTTCTGATGGCTATATCAAGCTTGGCAAGTAAACAAGTTTTTGAACAATCCAAATTTAACGATCCCACAGAGGCATTGGGATTTATTTTTGCACATAACCATGAAAAATCCTTGATGCTATCCACTTTAGACAAACTGTTGAATTTGAAAATAAAAAGACTTAATGAGTTAGATAAGTTGGTGTCAAAATTTAATATTTACAAATGTAACACCCCAAACGCGGCCTAGAAGTTAGGCCCGAATCTGGTGATGTCACATTGAAGAGTTGCTTTTAAAACGGTTTAGTTAAAACTTAATTCGAATGAAATATACTTGAAAAGAATTTACTTTGTTAAAAATCAAATAATTTAATTAAACAAATATTTAGGAAAAACCATGTTTATTAAATATAACAGTAACTAAATAAATCCCTGAGTAAATAGTGAAATTAGAGTTACATACCCTTATTACATCACAGTGAAGGTTAAAAAAATAATTATCATAAATCACTTAATAAATCTATATTTAAAAAAATTCCTAAGTAACTTGTAGTGTGGCTATCTCCGAGTCCTCTCCCGCGTCGAGCCGTCTATTATGGATCACCTGAAATATTAATAATAAGGGTGTGAGTTTCGAAACTCAGTGTGTACGACCCTTGTCAATCAAATCAATTTAATATACACATATCACATTGGGCATAAGCCCTAACAATATCGGTGGTCTGGGCCTTAGCCCACAATAACCTCATGTTATATCAGAATTTCATGAATGCAAATGTTCCCATCCCAAATCCAACCCTGCACTCCACCTGTGCCAACCCTACACTCCTGTGGGGATGTCTACATCAACCCACCCATCCTCTACACTCCAAAGGTAGCACCGGTTGCGGAACTACTCACGTTGCAACAAGGCTGCTATATATGTGCAGTGTAGCAAAGCTCCTCGGTGGCTTGAAAGCCTACGGTGGATCTACGGTCGTCAAGCGACTATGCGATCTTCAAAACACTTCCTCCGTATCATCAAAACCCACCCAAGTGCAACATACAATTCATGAATGCATCATACACATTTTCACACATTTTCACATATTAAGCACTTAGGGCTATTTTGGTCATTCCACTACCCAGGGGTATTTTCGTAAATCTACCCATAGGGGTATTTCGGTACTCCTACCCTACGAGGGTGTTTCAGTAGTTCTACCTTATAGGGCATTTTCGTAATTCTACCTTAGAAGGGTATTTTCGTAATTCTATCCTAGAAGGGTATTTTCGTAATTTCCTAATGATACAGATTTTAGTTATGAATTTTGGCCCATCAACAAGTCCTCGCGGCTAAGATGAACGGACACTATGCACCAGATAGGATTCAAGAGAAGAGGAGGTGGGCCACTCGGACCGCTTAAGTACCAGGCTCTTCCATGATCCAATCCTAGACATGCATATGTCGGTTGCCACACCTTAGTTTATTGACTTGTCCACAGACATGTTTATTACTTAATTAAGTCTTATGAAATTTGAGAGTTCATTTAACTAGGCCTTAAGTTCATTAGTACCCTAGCATGCGTTTCTACAATTCCATAAGGCCCATTAAGCCCATTCACGTTCGTTAACCCATTAAGCCCAATCATGCTTATATGACCCATTAGGCCCGATCATAATTCAATCATACAATCATACATATCAATTTATCACAAAATTTCATATCACAACTTTGCCAATTTGGGCCTACAAATTTGGTAGGCCCATTAGGGATTTCGGGATTTCAGCTTTTGCCGATTTGCCGTGTGTGCAGTGTATGTGCACACCTGATTGACGACCCACACTACACTATTCTCAGCCTCGACCTACAATCAAAACCACTTTCGAATCAATTCTATACCTTAAACTACAACTTAATCAAATCCCGAAGCCTTACCGTAACCTTACCGTGTACCTTCAGCTTTTCTAGCCTTTCCTTAGCAATTATTCCCGAATATTCTTAGATCACTTGCTAGGAATCCTTGCACCGCTTGAAATCTTTGAACCCTACCCCTTGTTAATACAGGGTTAATGACAAGAACAAGATTAGGTAGCCCTTTGGCTTTTATCAAAACGTACCAAACAATAGTTAACTAAGTACTTACCGAAACTAGTCTCCGATCTTGTGGCCTAGATATCTACTGAGTGTGCCTTCGGCTTTTAAAAACTCGATTAAGGGTTGCAAATAACAAAACAGATCTGTGATGAAAGAAATTAAAAGAAATCGGCAAAAGAGATATGAGTATTCAGCTTTTAAGAGATTAAGGAAAGAAATCGGCAAAGGGGATATAGGTATTCGACTTTTGCAAAAGAGGAAAAAGAACTAGAAAGAAGGAGAAGAATGAAGCATTCGTTTGGCAAAGCAAGGGAAACTCTTCAAAAAGAATTCGGCACCCCTTATAAATACCCAAAGCCAAACCCCTAAAGTCTCAATTGGCTCCACTTCATCCACATCCCATCTCCTAATTTTTCTCTATGATAAGCTCTCCTAACCTCTTCCTATATTTTCTCTTCTGATCACTCTCCTTAGAGTCCATTTTCATGCCACTTCCAACTTCTAGAAGGCCAAAATTAAACTCCTAAAAATACTAAGCTAGGATCCAAAACTTAACTAAGGCCCAATACTTCTAGGCCCAAAATTCGGGGTGTTACAACAAAAGGGTGTCATTGCTTATTAGAATGAAGGTAAAGTTAAGGGAAGATTTGGAATTGGTCCTTTATCATGAGGAGTTGTTGTGGAAATAAAAAGCCAGGTGTGATTAGTTTAATCTTAGGGATTGTAACATTAGATATTGCTATAGTCATACGATCAAGAGGAGAAAATTTAATCGTATTGATGCCTTGTGAAATGGTGATTGGGAGTGGATCTACGACCCTAAAACTATTCAATATGAGGCAGTGAGATTTTTTTTAATGAGTTGTATAAGGAAGTGGCAAAGTGGCAAATCTAATAAGGGGTTTACCTTTTAATCTGGGGAAAGGTAGTATCGGATGAGGAAGTTAAGAAAGCTTTATTTGATATGGCTCCTCTAAAGGCTCTGGGAAGTGATGGGTTTCATGCTTTCTTCTTCCAGAATCAGAGGGATGTTGTTGGTAATGATATTTGTAAGTGGGTTAAGCGGATTTTTGATAGGGGCACCATTAATCTATATCTGAATAATACGCTTATTGTTTTGATTCCTAAGGTATGTAATCTTGAGCACATATATCAAATTAGGGTAATAAGTCTTTGTTCAGTGCTATACAAGCTGATTATAAAAATCATAGCTAATCGTTTCAAGATAGTTTTCCCTAAAATTATCATGCAAGAGCAGACTGGCTTCATTGTAGGAAGGAGTATTTCTGATAATATTCTTATAGCACAGGAGGTTATCCACTCAATTAAAGGCAGACATAATAAGAAGTAGTGGATGACAGTTAAAATCAATTTGGAAAAGGCATGTGATCGGGTTCGTTGGGACTTTATTGATGCTTCTCTTTGGACTGTTGACATTTTAGATTTTCTTAGGAAAGTGATCATGTCATCTATCTCGACTTCCACTATGTAGGTTTTATGAACAGGATTCCAACAGAAAAATTCAAGCCTGCTAGAAGAATCTGTTAGGGTTATCCTTTGTCGCCGTATTCATTTATTTTATGTATGGAATGGATGGGGCATGACATTCAGATAATTATTTCTACTAACAGGTAGAAACCTATTTTTTTATCTTAATTCAACTAAAATCTCCCACATTTATTCTTTGCTATTGATTTAGTTATCTTTAGTAACACGAACATGCAGCATGCTCAACTGCTCGAGAAAATTCTAGATAATTTTTGTGGTTTTTTGGGTCATTGTCTCAATGTTAGAAAAACTAATATTTTCTTTTCAAAAGGAGTCAATGATAGCTCAAGGATCCTGATTAGCAATTTTCTCAAATTTTAAAAGGTGCATAATCTCGGTATGTATTTGGGTGTGCCTCTCTTCCACGAAAAAGTTACTAATAGTACATTGAGGTTTGCAGTGGATAAGGTTCGCAGTAAGTTACTTAACTGGGAGGCCAAACAACTCTCTTTTGCTGGCAGAGTTACTTTAGCACAAACTATTCTCTTATCTATTCCTAATTACTTTATGCAGACCATGTTGATCCCTAAAGGAATATGTGATGAGATTGTACGGTTAACTCGACAATTTATATGGAGGGCTATGAATGGTAAAAGAAAGTTGTCCCTAATCAGTTGGGATTCTGTAACACCCCAAATCCGGCCTAGAAGTTAGGCCCGAATCTGGCGATGTCACATTGAAGAGTTGCTTTTAAAACGGTTTAGTTAAAACTTAGTTCGAACGAAATATGCTTGAAAAGAATTTACTTAGTTAAAAATCGAGGAATTTAATTAAACGGATAATTAGAAAAAAAAGAAACCATTTTTATTAAATATAACAGTAACTAAATAAGTCCCAAGTAAATAGTGAAATGGGAGTTACATAGCCTTATTACATCACAGTGAAAAAAAAATAATTATCATAAAACACTTAATAAATCTATACTTAAAATCCCTAAGTAACTTGTAGTATGGCTATCTCTGAGTCCTCTCCCGCGTCGAGCCGTTTATTGTGGATCACCTGAAATATTAATAATAAGGGTGCGAGTTTCGAAACTCAGTGTGTACGACCGTTGTCAATCAAATCAATTCAATATACACATATCACATTGGGCCTAAGCCCTAACAATATCGGTGGTCTGGGCCTTAGCCCACAATGACCTCATATCATATCAGAATTCATGAATGCAAATGTTCCCATCCTAAATCCAACCCTGCACTCCACCCGTACTAACCCTACACTCCTGTGGGGATGTCTACATCAACCCACCCATCCTCTACACTCCAAAGGTAGCACCGGTTGCGGTACTACTCACGTTGCAGCAAGGCTGCTATATATGTGATGTGTAGCAAAACTACTCGGTGGCTTAAAAGCCTACGGTGGATTCATCATATAATTTCATATCACAACTTTGCCACTTTGGGCCCAGAAGTTCTCAGGCCTATTCGGGATTTCAAGATTTCGATTTTTGCCAATTTTCGTGTGTGTAGTTTCTGTACACACCTGATTGATGGCCCGCACTACACTATCCTCAACCTCGACCTACAATCAAAACCACTTTCGAATCAATTCTATACCTTAAACTACAACTTTATCAAATTCCAAAGCCTTACCGTAACCTTACCGTGTACCTTCGGCTTTTCTAGCCTTCCTTAGCAAATAGTCTCAAATATTCTTAGAACTGCATCAACACATATATTTTATCAACATCAAGTGACTCGTCTTCCATACGAGTCACCCTTATAGGCTACACATATACTCGGCCACCCCCTTAAGAAATTGAAATTGAGAATGAGACACTTACCGAAACTCACCTTCAAACTAACGGCCTAGATATCTACTGAGTGTGATCGACTTTTAAAATCTTGATTAAAGGTTGTAAATAACAAAAACAAATTTGTGATGGAGGAAAGTAAAAGAAATTGGCAAAGGGGATATGGGTATTCGGCTTTTGCAAAAGAGGAAAAAGAACTAGAAAGAATGATAAGAATGAAGCATTCGGTTTGGAAAAGCAAGGGAAACTCTTCAAAAAGAATTCGGCACCCCCTATAAATACCCAAACTCGAACCCCTAAAGTCCCAATTGACTCCACTTCATCCACATCTCATCTCTTAATTTTTCTCCACGATAAGCTCTCCTAACCTCTTCCTATATTTTCTCTTTTGATCACTCTCTTTAGAGTCCATCTTCATGCCACTTCCAACCTTCTAGAAGGCCAAAATTAAACTCCTAAAAATATTAAGCTAGGACCCAAAACTTAACCAAGGCCCAATACTTCTAGGCCCAAAATTCGGGGTGTTACAGATTCTGTTTGTCAACCTCGTTCTATTGAAGGCCTTGGATTTCATCAATTAAGAGATAAAAACACTTCTTTTTTATGAGGTTGGGATATAATATAATGTCCAATGAAAATGCACTATGGCTACGAGTTTTGTGATTGAAGTATAAGATGTTGGAAAGGTTGCCAGTGTGTATTTCATGAAGTAAATGCTCCTTTCTTTAGAAGGCTCTATCAAAGGTATGGACTTTATTGCACAAAAATTTAGTTTGGTCCATTGGAAATGGTAACTCTATCCATTGTTGAGAAGATCCTTGGATTCCGAATAGAGGGCCATTGATCAAGCTTATACCCTCTAATGAAAACTTGAAGTCTAATTTTCAGTTTAATGAAATGGTAACAAGAAAAAGTGTGTGGAATCTTGAGTTATTCTGTGTTTGGTTGTCGAAATACTTGGTAAAGATGATTGTGAGCATTCCTCTTTTGCATCCCCTAGAGGGACCTAACAGAATTATTTGGTGCCGTAATTCAGCAGGGGCTTTCTCTGTCAAAAGTGCTTATTAGACACTATATGAGAATTCTTAGCATCCTAAAGATGAGTCGTGGAAACTTGTTTGGATGTTTCAAGGATCCCAACGAGTTCGTTTATTCATTTGGATTGTCATATAATGACGATTACTTGCCAATTTGGAACGAGTTAGGCGAGGTATTGACCAAGATTGTTCATGTTCTTTATGTGGTCATGATTCAGAAGATGCTCTCCATGTTTTGAGAGATTGTTCGACAGTAAAGGAAGTTTGGTTACATGTAGTGCCTAATAGTCAACAAAACAAGTTTTTTTCTGTGATTTTCTAGAGTGGTTGAAATCCAACTTTTATTTTCAATTGGATTTGTCTTTCAAGGGAGTTAGTTGGCTCTGTTTTTTTTTTTTTTTTTGGTTGAATCATGTGGCGTATTTGAACAAATAGAAACTTTTTTTTTTTTATTTTCAAGGTTTATCTTGGAGTATTTTTGAGACGGTTAAATTTTTTTATAGCTGGGCTAGATAGTATATTAATTACCTACAAGAAAGACCCATTTAGAATGCAAGAGTTGTACACTAATCATCATCTATCAGGAAATTGGTTTTACTGAAATACCAAGAGACCAACAAATGGCGAGAAATGATTCGCATCTACAGGAGGAGTGCTGCAAAATCAAGATGGGAATTGAATCCTAGGCTACAATCATTACCTAAAGTAGTGTTCAGTGTTTGACGTTGAGCTTTGGGCCATTTTGGATGTGTTGCTTGTTTTATATGGACGAGGATATGATAAAGTGTTGATCGATACAGATAGCTTAGAGGCGATTAAAGCTATTGAAGACAGACAATCAGATGTTACTAATTCATCATTGGTTAGAAGAATCAAACATATGTTGAAAATTTGAAGACAATGAATTTTCAGGTATACTCCCTGGAAAGATAACCGAGTCATTAATGAGGTTGCTAAATTGACCTCTGATAGTAAGGAAGGTGTGCATAGTTTCGATGAAGCTTTTAATAAGTTAATAATAATTTTATGTTCGGATAAAATATCTGTTTTATTTACTTTTAGTAATTTAATATAATAACTTTAGTTTTGTTTTTCAAAAAAAAAAAGCACAATTATATTAAAAATATGGAAATTATAACCTTTTAAAAATTTTACAATATATTAATGAAAATTCATAACTAATAAAATTGTGAAAAATGTCAAATATCTAACTATGCTGGAATTGAGTGTTACCATATTTGTGTGGGTGTATTACTTTAGTATGATAAAGCCGCAAAACAGGACATATTTTAATTAATGGCAGTTGGTTTGATTATGGTTTGAAAAAAAATTTCCAACCTTGTTACAATAGAATAAAATGTCAAAAATTAAAAATTAAAAAACAATAGGAATAGTTTATTTACATGAAAAATTATATATATAAATATAAATATAAAATATTTTAAATAGTCGATTGAGTCTTAACTCAATTAGTATGTGTATATTGTTAATATAGAAGGACGTGGATTCGAGTGCGTTGAAGTGCATTATCTTCCTATTTATGAGTTGGGGAAGTGCTATGAATAGTTCTAGGCATTATCTCAAAAAGAACAGATATGATCAAAATTTATAATGAAATTATTTAAAAAAAATCTTAAATACGATAGTTTAATCATAAAATTTTAATCAATCCAATTAGTTGAACAGACAATTGTACTGCTTGAACTAGAATTTTGAATTTTATTTTAACTTTTTAATCATTTTTAATCAATCTAATTAAGTCAATAAAATCAATAAATTTATAAACCAATAATCTAACCTGATTCGATTTAAAAAACGTGAAACATGTATGTACTTTTTCCTTATTCTAGCTAAAAGCACAAAGCGAGGATTTACCAAAAATGAAAAAAAAAGGCACAAAGAGAGGAGGTGGTAGGGTTAAGAGTTACTTGATTAGAGGGTTTGGTCTTCAATTATATATTTGAGATTGATACTGACATGACTGAACACAAGGAGTTCAATCCCCTCCACACATTTCTTTTTCTATTTCATGGGTCAATTTTGGAGATTGTCTTTTCAATTAGACCAAAATTTAAGAATTAGATATCTATTTATTCCATTTAAATTAGGCCAGTTTCAATCACCATTCAAATAATTAAATAATTTAGCCTAAATTTCTTTTGGACTTAATAAGTTAGGCTGGGTTATCTAATTTATGACCATTTTTATTGTAGTATAATAATTACGAAACGAAACGAAAATCAAATAAAAATAATATATGAAGATGTAAAAATTTAAATAACTTTAGACAATCATTACTGAAAAGGTTTTACTTAATACTAATTTAGCATCAAATCGTAAAAGGATGAAGGTATTTGTAATTACACCAAAAGGTATGAATTTAGTTAAATATATGTAAATATAATTTCATGCTAATACGATGTAAATATATGAATGAATAAATCCAAGGTAGGGCTGGGCCAATTGTCAATTTTTAGTGGTTCTTGGGCCCATAGAGATCTCAAAATTTAGCACTTGAAAAGGAGTTTTCGGCATAAAATTGTGCACTTTGCAACTTCTGAAGGAACAAGGTATTTTGATGTTTATATACAAAACCTTAAATGGCATGATCCTCAAACCCAAAAGTATTCCAAAAAATTAACTAACCCTTGCACTCAATTAAAATTTTTTCTTCACAAAATCAATTAAGTTTTTCAACAGTTTGATAATTAAATTTTAACGATTTTATTGACGCGATGATCATAATATTAATATGAAATGAAAATTCAATATATAAAAATATTAAAAAAATTCAAATCAAGAATAAATCTTGACAAATAAATTTTTATGTTCACTTAAATCTAAACATTTTTTCGTGTAAGTTCATTTTAGATGTAATTTTTAAATTATAATTTTTTTAAATATTTATAATACTAAAATATTGCAAGGTATTATAATCTTTTCTAAAATAAAAAGAAAAATGGTGCTTTTTTGTGTGCTTGATATATTTTTGTACTAAAAAAGAAACAAATCGTAGAATCGCAAATTAGAATTGACTAGATTTCACAAAAGTTAATTAACAATGGACATATGGTTAAAAATTTTATATTTAAATAAAATAAATTTGTTACATATTTTTTATTTTATACACATGTTTAACTATAACAATAAGAGTGTTTTTCGATATTGCAACTTTATATCTTGCATTGAAGTTAACAACTAAAAAAATAACTCTGAAAGCATATAAAATAAATAAATACCGCAATTAAAAAATTAGATAAAAATAACAGGGAATAAGAATTTTAAATGCTTATAAGAAAATGGGAGATATCAATTGTGAGATAATAAGAAAAGAATGAACCATTATTTCTTGTTTATATATAACTTTTTATAACTTTTAAATATTTTTTAAGATTTATTTTTATTATAATATGTCTATAATGAACTTGAACAAATAAATATCTAAATTCAAATTAATTTAGACATCTATTTATTGAGACTCATTTTTGAACTTGATTTTCATTTATAAATAATTTGAATTTTTTTTTTTTTTTGTTGATGTGGATTACCACATTAGTATTACAAGGTTGACTCAATCACTATTAATGCCCACATTAAAAATATCGTAAGAATTTATTGATTAATTGTTAAATTTAACGATCAAATAGTTTAATTAATAAATTTTGTTAGTTGAAGGATCTTAATTGATTTTTTAAAAATACTACAAAGACTTTTTATACCATTAAGCTTTTAAAAAATATTGGATAGAAAAACAAAAGCTCTACTTTAACTTAATTTATAGTTTGAATTATTGATAAGATTGATTCCATTCAAACAAAAAAATGTTTTTTTTTTAAATAAATTGAAATATTAGATAAAAGATCAAAGGATGTGGCTTTATCCAAATTAATTCTGATCTAGATTCAGATATGTTCTTGTTATAACTTATCAGTTCGATTGTGCTTCTTAATGATTGGTTTAATTAATAAGAATTCGCACTTCACTGCTTATGATGGTTGAAGAATGGGATAGAAACACATTTTACTTCCATAATTTTACTTCTTACAAAAAGAAATTAATAAGATAGATCGTCAAGAAGATAATAATGTAATTATAATGGAGAAGCTAGTTGTGATAAAAGGGATTGCTTGTGATTATTTTTCGAAGCTATTTGCTTCGTAAGGAGTGGGATACCCGACCAGACTTTTATTGCGGGTAAGGAGATGTATTTTGGATGGCATAAACCATTTTTAGACTCAAAGGTCTCTAAGGAGGAAGTTGTTGTCACAATAAAAGGAATGCACCCTACCAAAGCCTTTCACTGTGATGGTACATATGCTATATTTTTTTCGATAGTGTAGGCATATTATAGGCAATGATGTATCAAATCATTGTCTTTCTATTTTAAACCATGGCTTCCTAGTGGATGATATCAATCATACGAAGATACTTCATTTCCATACAATTAAATCATTGTAATATTATTCATTTTTTATCGATAAGCTTATGTATATTAATTAAGCACATAGTGCTTTTGTTCTTGGATGACTTATGACCGATAATATTTTTGTGGCCTACGAGTTAATGCACTCTTTTAAGTGAAAGAAAATTGAGAGAAATGATTCATTTGCTCTGAAGCTAGATATGAGCAAACTATACAATAGGGTTGAATGGCACTTCGTCGAGGCAATGATGGGTCGAATCGATTTTACAGATAATTGGGTGAATCTAATCATGAGGTGTGTTTTTACAAGGAAATTGAATATATTTTCAGTCAATATTAGTGGGAAAAATCTAATGATAGGCGGGGTATTCATTGGTGTTATTGGACTACATTATGTGATTTGAAGGAACTTGGAGGTATGGGTTGTAGGGATTTTGCTAAATTTAGTATTGTCTTTTTACATAAATAAAGTTGGCACTTGTTAACTTGTCTACATTTGTTAGTTGCACCTCTTTTAAAAGTCAAATATTATGCACATAAATAATTTAAAAGAGCTGAATTAGGAGCATAACCTTTTCTAATTTGGCGTAGTATATGCAGTACTTTAAAGCTTGTTTGAGAAGGGATGTCAATAGATGGTGGGAATTGGTAAAAAGTTTTCTATATAGGATGATTGATGGATTCAAACAGAAAGGCTATGCAAGGTTTAGTTAACCCAATATTATGAGTTAACCTGGGACAAAAAAAGGCGAGAGAACAAACTACCGCAAAAATACTGTGAATGAAATCTCATGGCCTATGCTCTAAGTGTTTCGGGGAGCATCAATTCAACCGACTCTTCAAATTATTCATAGTTGGTTTGGCCTTCTGATTCTAACAAGTGGCTCGTTTTTATGGAAGAAGAGATGGAATCTCTTCAAAAGAATGAGACATGGCAGTTTGTTAAACCATCCACCAAGAATAAAATAGTTGGTTGCAAGTGGGTGTTTAAAAAGATAGGAGGTTCAGATTAAGGTGACACAAGATATAAGGTGAGATTGGTCACAAAGAGCTATAGCCAAGGGAGCTGATTTTTATGATCTTTTTCTTTCCAGTTGTGAACACACATCCATTCGGGCACTATTAGCTCTTGTTGCATCAAACAATCTAGAGTTAGAGCAGTTAGATGTGAAAACTGCATTCATTCATGGGAATTTGGATGAGGACATTTACATGCAACAACCTGAAGGCTTCAGGATTAAAGGTAATGAAGATCATGTTTGTCTTCTTCAGAAATCATTATAAAGACTGAAGTAGTCTCCTCGACAATGGTACAACATGTGTGATTCATTCATGTTAGGTATTGGTTTCATTCGAAGTAAGTATGACAGTTGTTTAGATAATGGATCATTTATTTATTTGTTACTTTATGTTGATGATATGTTAATGAAGTTCAAAATCCATCCGAAATTGAACGACTTAAAACCATGCTTAACTCTAAGTTTGAGATGAAGGATCTTGGTGCAATCAAAATAAACTTTAGAGATGGAAATTTTGAGAGATCGACGCTTCGAAAAGCTATTTCTATCATAACATAAATATATTGAAAGGATTCTCAAATGGTTTGGAATGCAAGATTCTAAACCAGTTAGTACTCCCTTAACTGCACACTTTAGACTTTCGGCTTCAAATTCACTACAAATCGACGACGAAGAAAGGTACATGTCCTCGATTCCCTATTCTAGTACAGTTAAAAGCCTAATGTATGCAATGGTTTGTACTACTCTCGATATTTCACATGTTGTTAATGTAGTAAGTAGATATATAGCCAAACTCGAAAAATTGCACTGGCGAGTTGTTAAGTGGATTTTAAGATATTTAAGATGGACTTTTACAATTTGTTTGGAATTCAGAAGATGTTTAGAAGGTCTAATCGAGTATGTAGATTTAGATTATGTTGGAGACCTAAACAAAAGAAGATCTTTCACAGGTTATCTGTTCATTTTCAAAAATTGCACTATTTGTTGGAAAGCCAACTTTCAAGCCACTATGGCTCTATCTACTAACGAAGATGAGTACATGGCAATCATAGAAGCTGTGAAAGAAGCCATTTGGTTGAGAGGTCTATTCGGAGAGCTGGTTTATAAAAACAAAAAAAGTCATATATTGCGATTGTAATGGCCTATTTGCGCCCGGGCCCAAGACCAAAACCAAAGTAATAAATAAAATCAAAATAATAAAAAAGAATCTATATAAAATAGTCCATTTTTACAAGTCCAAATGCACTACCCACAGCCCAAAATTAACCCTAACCCAAATTCTGAAGCCCACAACCTAAATTGTTTTCAAAAAAGAAAACCCTAAGTCTTTTTGTGCCGCAGCCTCTCTACGTCACATGCGTGCTGTCTGCCACTGGCACTGTCATCTGTAGAAAAGGAATAACAAAGACCAATGTAATAACCAACACGCAAGGCAGTAGAAACAACAAAGAAAAAGACAAAAAAAAAATAGAAACAAACAGTTTTGTAAATTGGCTATAAAAGTCACAACAGTGTCTATGTATTTTTTTTAGACATGTAGAGAAATCAAATACACAAAAAATAGAGAATCAATTGGAAAAAAAACCCTTAAAAAAGTAGTCTTTTTATTTCATTTTTTACTTTTATTTTTAAAAAATAAAATAAAATAAACAAAATACCTGATGTTTCGTTTGCCGTCGTCGTGAGTGGCCGAGGCTATCACCTCCAATGAAAGGTGATCCCTTTTTGAAGAAAAAAGGTTTTCAAAGCCCAAAAACTGAAAGGTTTCTTTCGGGGTTTCTAAGAGTTCTGAGGTTTTTTAAAAAAATGTCACCTCAGATCAGGGTTTTATTTGAAAAGGAACAAAAAGTGGGCTTTCTGGACTGTTCGGCCCCCGTGGGTGGTAGTGCCGTCATCGGTGGTCGGCTGCTGCCAAGATGGCCCAATGGCAGAGGATAGTTGGAGAGTGGCTCGGAGAGAGAGGTTTGGAGAGTAGAGAAAGCTCTCAATTTTTATTTAACAAGAAATGGGTAGAATGAAAGTTTTTCAAAAAAAATCAGCTTATATAGCCCATATTAAATGACGTCGTTTAGGGCTGGCTTCAATAGCCCCAAAATGACATCGTTTTGGCCAACCTACGCCTCAACCCAATTCACCCCCTAGGATCCGCGTGTTTTCGCTTAAAGGGATACTTGCGCGATCGATCCTTCCGCTTTTGTGGCTTGTTTTGATATAGTCCTATTGTATTTTTATGCTTCCTAAATTTTTGCATTTATTTTTATTTTTGTTTCAATTTGGTCCTCAGACATTTTAAAAGGCGAATGCCTGGATCAACGTCTTTTCACCTGACCCGAAACCCAACCCGTTAATAACTAAGATCTGCTTGTTTTTGTTTAAATGGGTTATTTGTGCATTTAACCCTTCCGCCTTTTATTTAATTTTCAATCTAGTCCTATCTATATGTTATATATTTAAAATTTTACCATGTAATTTTATTTTCATTTTATTTTAGTCCATTATGAAACGGCGGACCCTGAGGACTGGGAATAATTTCCCCTCTAATCCCTGCACCTTTGCGCACGTTTTAGTCTAGCCTTTCAATCTACCATTTCCTTTCTTTATTTTAAAATCTATACCAAAATTTTGTCTAAGTTACAATTTAATCATTGGTCGTTTAATTTCAACCCTTACTATATTTTATATGTTATGTTTATTTATTATTTTATATTCTTTATATACATATTAAAAATTATAATGTTTATATTTTTGTTACTTAAATACTTGTTGTTCGTATTATTTTATTTTTAAGATTATTACACTTTTCCATTTGCATATTTTCAATTATTCATTATTATTATTATTATTATTATTATTATTATTATTGTTATTGTTATTATTATTGTCTCATTTTTTTACCATTTTGTCATCATCATTATTATTATCCTCACTATTATTATTTATGTTTTCATTTTTTTAATATTTTTATTTTATTAATATTAGGTTTATTTAATTATTGCCATTGTTCATTTTTTTTTATTATTATAGATATATCATTACCATTTATTAGTATGTCATTTTGTTTTTTTTTTTTTTATATAACATCGTTTTGTTTATACGTGCTATCATTTTAGTATTGTTACAATTATGTCGCGAGCCACGTTTAAATATATTCATTCTTTTACACTATACTTCGAATAAGATAAATACGCATCGTTTTAAACATTACACTTGTTATTTTTTATTAAAAAAGAAAAATTTGAAAATAGGCAATGTTACATATTTGGAGCTTTGAGAAGTCATACCCTAACTTACGAGGTTTCGATTTTCTCGTTGAACCTAAATTGCCAAATATCCTTTCAAAATTAAAACACATGAGATTTAATAAAAAATAAAATAAAGAGTAAGCTTATTTTCGAGGATTTGAGATGTCGTATCCTAACTTACGGGATATGACCTTCTAATACTTCGAGAATACAAGGCCTTTTTACATACGTTTTGATTTATCTAAATGATTTTAAACAACATCATACAAAGAAGGAACTTATTTTTAAACTCTTTCCAAATCTTCAATTTTCAAAACTAAGACTTTAATTAATAAACTAGATACCAATTTTGGGTGTTACGAAGGTGCTAATCCTTCCTCGTGCGTAACTGACTCTCGAACCTATTTTTTGGATTTTTGTAGACCGAAAAACATTGTTTAATAAATCAAACCGTTTAATAATCAAATTACTAGGTGATCCGATCACACCTCATAAAAAAGGATTGGTGGCGACTCTTATTTTTTCGTTGTTAAAATAAAAGTCGATTTCAAAAAAAATAGTTTTGACAACGGTAGTCAAAATGTCATACATCTCACTAAAGATTAGATGCATCACGAAAGAACAAAGCATATAGATATTCCGTACCACTTCATTTGAGAGGTGATTGCTTAAGGAGATGTTATGATTCAAAAAATTGGCACATAGAACAATCTAGCGAACATGATGATAAAGAGTATTCCAATTTCCAAGTTCGAGCATTGCTTGGACTTGGTAAGCATTTGACAGAGATCGTGTTAGGGCTTGGGTAGGACTCGACAAAGAAGGCGTTTCAAAAATACAAGTCAAGGTGGAGATTTGAGGAGTGTGCCTTACATTTCAGATGAAACAGGGTTGCCATGGGGATGAGAAAGAGCTGACGTCTCGATGACACAACATTGACATCATAACGAGAAGATTTATCATATCCCGACAACGTGAGAAGGACATCCTGAGAAGGTAGCATGCCACATCATGACAAGGCAACGTGTTCCCTACTCCACCAGTTTTCTTCTTCTAGTTAAGCTCTATTATCTTTTCTCAATCTAACTTTGATTATTTTAGGGATTTTTAGTCATATTTTTACATGAAATTCAACCTATAAATAGGCCTCTTAGTAACCTTAGATAGTTTAAAATAACAACAATAAAATTAAGAGAGAGTTTGTGGGAATTTCGGGGATTCTTTGTATTTCAAGTTCAAGGTTTATTTGTTTCTCCATCTTAACTCCTATTTTGATTTTTTTCTATTTTAGTGAAGTTTTCTTTTCTTATAGTTTTTTATCCTCTTCTGAGGGGTTTTTTTCTCGTAAATATTTATGTCTAATTTTCTTGGTTTTCATTCATGTTCGTTACATAATTCAGGTTCAACCCAACACTACTGATGAGGTGTGGAGCACAATATATTTTGAGCGTACCAGTGATGCACTGAGTGCTAGTTATATTGGTTTGATGGTTGGATAATCCGTATATCTGACTTGAGTTTGTGTCTGGTTAATAGAGATTATAAAATATGCAAATTGATAAATGATAATGAATATTGATTGATGATTTTGAATTTGTATATGAACATTATAGCATTGATAATAACATGTGAAATACCAAACGATACAGTTACTACGAGCCTTAAGGATTGTTACTATTATAAAATGAATCAATGGATTTGAGTATAAAACAAGAAAGTGGAATGGTTTATTTCATATGCCTTAATTTAGTGAGAAAGTGGAATGGTTTATTTGAATTCAATATTAAATGTATTTGGTTACTTGTTTATAATTGATTTAAAAAAAAAAATCATGTTAGTACCATTGAGCCCTATTGTTAAACATAAGGTTTTGTTTGTTCTGTGTGTAGGTCTCGAATGAGAACTTTAGGAGACTCAAGCTCAAGCATCCAGTTTCTCTAAACTCAGCTCAGAAGACATACATGTACTTAGGTTAGTTAGTATGCTCTTAAGTTAATATTTGGTACTTTTGCCTTTAAATTGTATCACTTGATTTGTGATTATGTATGTTTGTTTATGTAAGTTTAAATGTGTTAGTTAGTAGATTAAATCTTAATGATTTGAATACTATGATTTAATGACATTAAATTCTATTTACATGTGTTAAATTGATGATTTACGTTGGTGTAATATTTGGGTATGTTTTAGCTACAATTAGGTGAGGTTTGAATGTTTGAAAGTGTGCATTTTAGGTTATTTGACCATTAAGTCCCGAGCTAGTGAAAGAATTTCTGAAGACCATTAGAACAAAAACTTACCATATTATGCATTCAATTGCTTAATGTCTCAAGACATGTTAATTTGGTCTTGAGATGAACTCATCTAGGTCTTGAGACTAGTGGCCTATGTCTCGAAACAAGGGTACATCGAAGCTAAATATCTTTTGTCTTGTTCCAGGTCTGAAGACATGAAAACATTGAAGCTAAAATAGGAAATCTGTGGAGATCTATCTCAAGACTTGAGGACTTTTGTTTTAAGACATGAGCTTTACTGTCTCGAGACATGTAAACTTCAAAGTAAAATTTCAAAAACTTATGATGAGGCAAGTCTCGAGACATAGAGTTCATGTCTCAAGATATTTTTAAAATTTGACAAAAGGAGTTTGAATTTGATTTCTATGCTTATATTAAACGTCATTTATACCTGAATGCTTAAATTGTGATTGAAATGTGTTTATGTTGTTTAATTATACGAAATAACATGTATGTTTAGTGTGAGTTGCTCTGACAATGAATGTGTCATCTCATACTCGGAATTGACGACCGAGTCGGGTGTAGGGTGTTACAATATGCACCGTTATTTGTTCATCGCAATTTGTGAATATAACAAAGATACCCACAAAATAAATCTACAGACTAAAAAGAGAGAAGACACATTGAGTGAATAAGAACAAGAAAGAAAAAAAAAAAGATTGGTTGGAAGGATAAAGAGACAAATGACAGCTAATTTGGAGGTTGACATCGCTACTGGACAAAGCAAAAGAAAAGAAATAAACGGATTGAAGAAAAAATATTAATTATATTTAAATGTATTATATCATATTTCTTAAATATATTCTAAATTTAACCTAAGTATACAAACCTAAATTCCAAAAACAAAAAACAACTGGGGCCATATAATTAATACATAGATGCATACATACATAAATACGTACATATATATATATATAAGTTTTAATAATGGCAATCTGAAAAATTCACCTAATAGTTCTCAACATTTTTATAGTTCATCAATTTCGTGGGGAACAAATTAAATTGTGAGGGTTTTGAAAGGAGGATTGCTATTATTATCTGCAACTGTCCCTACTTGCTCCTTGCCTATTGTCCACTAATTAGTGCAGGGTTTTCAAAAAAGAAAAGAAAGAATATTACTAAATTTTCCTTTTTAATATATTTATATAATTCTAAAAAAACATATGATGAATATATCTTTATTTATTAATTAGTCTCTTTAAATACCAATTAATTGATTTTTTTAATCCATTGAAATGAGACTTAACACCTATCCATGGCCATGCGTTTGGGATTTTTTCCCTCTCAATGGAAAGTTTTTATTCCATACATTTTTTTTATTAATCTTTTTAATACAATTTAAGAGACAAATTTTTTTTACCTTATATGTTATAATTAAATATAAGCTTAAAATTTTATTATTAAATAGTAATATCAATTAGACTAACGGAATTAAAAAAATTATCAAAATCTATAAATCAAGCTTGTTGGATTAGATAAGTAATTTGGTCCTTGTATGGTACTAGTTTCAGTTCATAGAAAATGAAATGTTATTAGCAACAACAAGCAAATTTGTAGCAATGATTTATGTAAGGGTGGTTTGCTTGCAACAATCCATCAATCCAATTGTCTGTTGAGGCTTAACCAAACTAAATAATTGATTGTTGCTGGCAATGAACCCATGTGGTGGTTTTTATTTTGAAAATTTTTTTTATACGTTATTATTAGAATTTTTTAGATTTTTTAAACAAGTTGAAGCTTTATCAAGTGTATTATAAGATGTAGTAAAAAATAAAAAAAATTAATATAAACAAATGTGACACTTGTCATATTCTCAATTTGCTTGTGAAATCTAAAAAAAAAAATTGTACAGACAATATATCAAATAACTATCTTTTTATTTTTATTTTATTTTTTGTTTTTGAAAATTAAAAGGAAAAAATTAATGAAGAAAATAAACAATCAAAGCATAATATGCAACAAAATCATCCATTCTTAAATTATTACAGTAAGACATTACATTTTTCTAATTAAATAAGCACTTTTTCTTTTACTCATAAACATACTTGATTTTAGCAAAAATAGGACTAATTTTAGAGAAATTAAAGTATCGAAGTTACAGAAAATGTTATTGAGATATGAAATTGTCAAAATTTAATCTTAATAAATTTTTTTATTTTGATTACTTAATTAAATATATAAAAATATCGAAAGAATGTCGCTACATATTAAACCAAAAATTAGGAAATAAGAAAATAAAAAACGAGAGCAAGATTCAAATCATAAATCAAAAAAGAAAAGATAAAGGAATTAAAAAATATAATTACCAAAATAATCAAAACGAAAAATGCTTTAGACTTGACCTACCCATGTAAAATATTTTGTAACAAAACTATTATATTTGACCATTACAAATATATTACGTTGGTGATAATGAAATTTTATAATTGGATCCAATACTTTGTAATTTTTTTTACAAAATATATTCTATTATTGTAATAGCCCATTTTGCCCAAGACCTACGACCAAATTAATAAAACCAAAACCCAAATAAAATTACAAACCCAAATGACCAGGCCCAAAACCCAACTTAACATAGCCCAAATGCCCTAATTTGATAACCAGGTTTCAAACCCTAGGTGCGGCGCACCTAGGGCCTTCTGACGCCGCCGTCAGAGCCTGTTACCGCCACTGTCCACCGCATTTATTGACGCCACCACCTGCAAAAGAAAAAGACAGCAAGCAGAGCAGAGAAAAACAGAGAAACGAAGTCAAATAGGGGCCATTTTATATTGTATTTGACTCGGCTATAAAGCCATCTAAAAAAACAAGAATGTAGAGGAGGTTTTTTAGAAAATACAAAGAACCAATACAGAGATTAGCAATCAAAAAACGAAATCAAAAGGTTGTTTTTTTTTTTCCATCTTTTACTTTGAAATAATAGAGTTAGTAACAAAATGGTACCTTGCTTAGTTCTCTGGCGCGAATCGGAGCTCTCCAGTGACCCTAAAATGTCGAGAAACCCCTGAGATTCCGACGAGGGTAGGAGACACTGATTCGGCTCCCATCTTCGCTGTGTTTTTTACGGCATTCACCTGCATTTAGACACGTCTTAGGGTTAGTTTAAGGGGATAAAAAAGGGAAACAAAGCAATAGACCTCCGAATGCTTCAAGAAAAAGGGTCGGAAAACCCCTTTTGCGGCCTCAATAATCACCTGCGATGAGGGTTTGTAAACCCTAGCAGAGAGGCGCTGCAAGCGAGCTAGGGGAGGGGTCCTTCGGTTTCTTTTGGTTTGAAACATTTAAGGTTAGAAGTGGAGTTTTATGGGGTGCTAAACGGCACCGTTTAGAGCCCTTTCCCATGGCCTAAAACGGTGCCGTATGTGTTTTTAGATCCATGTGACCCGACCCGAGTGGGCTTGGACCTGCGCGTTCTGACACTTTGGGGATATTAGCGCAAATGGTCCTTCCCCTTTTATGGCATCAATCAATAGGCTTCTTGTTACCTTTTAAATTTAGCCAGTAGATTTCTTTCATCTTCCGATTGGATCCCTTGAGCGCTAGTCTAAGTGCACACGCATAAAGACCATGGACTATTGTCCTTTCTGGTCCCTGTGGATTCAAGGGTGTTTTATTTTAGTCACTGGCCATCCCTTTTTTTTTATTACCCTGGATTTAGTTTTTTTAGTTTTGAATTAGGACAATATTCTTTCAACATTTTTCTATTTTGTTATTATTCAAATTACTATGTATTTTATTTTTCTTTTATGTTAACTACTTTAGATTACTACATATATTATTTTATTATGTAAGTTACTTATTATAAATTACTTTATATACTTTTAACTCTATTTATCAATTTAAAATGTTTTTAAGGTATTTATTTTAAAGTTTTTCTCATTTATTCTTTTTATTCTCGTATGTATACATATATATTATTTTCAAATGTCTTAAATGATCTTCCATTATTTTATTTATTATTATTTTATTGCTATTTAATCTTTAATTCATTATTCATTTGTTTTTTTTTTATTGTGGTAGATTTGTTTTTATTTTAAACTTCGTTTGTTTTCGCTTCAAAATTGTTTTACATTGTATTTGCCTTAGTTTATTTTATCCAATTGGCTCTCAATTTGCTCCATCATTTGTCGGCCTTTATTTGTCAATCTTGTTGTTGAAACTATGAATGTGATTGTTGTTAGCATATGTGCCTAGGTTTAATTTCTTCATTATCATCCATAGTCATCATGTTCTATCGCACTGCGTTCTATTTGTTTCGATTAATTTGTTCAAACAACGTGTTTTAAAACAATAATACACATTTCCAACATCGTATTTGTAGATATTCAAAAATGATTTCGTCTAAAGCAAGGTAATATTTTGCATTTAGGATTATCAAGGAACCGTGCCCTAACTTACGGGGTTTCGGGTTTCTCGATTAAACCTAAATAGCAAAATACCCTTTTTGGTTTTTTAAAAAAAAAACCTATGTTCTAATGAATTAAAGGCAAAGCTCGTATATGGGATTTCAAGGTATTGCGTCCTAACTTACGGGATGTGATGCCTCAATGTCTCGAGACGAGGAAGCCTTTAATAATCGTTTTGGGGCTTAATTCAAGTGTTTTAACTCAACATTAAAAAGGGGAATAGCGTTTTAAAATCTTTACAAATCTATGACTTTTGACGAAATGGCATCGAATAATCAAATCGGTACCAATTTTGGGCATGATGATGGTGCTAATCCTTCCTCGCACGTAATCGACTCCCGAACTCGTTTTTTAAAATTTCATGGACCAAAGTCATTGTTTTAATAAATTAAAACATTTTATTAAAATGATCAACTTTTACGAGGTGATCCGATAACACCTCTAAATAAAAATTGGTGGCGACTCCCGTTCTAATTTTCATTTTCAATACCAAAGTCGATCCTCGATTTTAAAAAAATGGTTTCAACAGCTTGGCGACTCCACTGGGGAAACCAAGAGGGTCAAGTCAAAAATTGATTATTTTATGCCTTTTGTCAAAAGTCGAAAAGTCGTTTTAAAATCGCGTACCCTTTCCTTTCATACCTCATTTGGTTTTTTATTTGTTTTATCTATTTGTTTGATATCTTTGCATATTGCATCGCATAATGCCGGTTGATTTTTACCCTTTAAGTGGGAGTAGGAAACTTTTCCTTCGTGAGGTTTTCGCCTCCGTATAGGAAAGTGAATTACTTCCGGGATACATCCGTACCTATGTCTTCGTGAGATTTTCATCTCCGTATAGCCATAGGGAAATGTGTTCCTCTGAGCCGAACTTGGTCCGTATGAGCCTATAATGGGTGCGGATCGAGGAATCTATGGTTTGGGTACCGTTACTCTAGAACCGAACCTCATATAATGAGCCTTAGGTGCCTGCCCTAGGTAGAGCCACGCTGAGCTTTAGTGATTACCTGAATAGGTGTTTGATTATTTCTTATTGCTTTGAATTTTACCTGTGTATACTGCTAACTTGCTTTTTTTGGTTTCATTTGTGACTGCATGGCATTCCATAATACAAAAGGGTGTTGATTCACATTCGGTTACTACGTGGATAGTTGATCATGGAAAAAGGGGTTTCGTGATAAGGTGAAGAAGAATGCAAATGTCCGAAATTGGTTTGAAAGAACTCAACAAGAGAAAGAAGATAGTTGGACTGAAGGATACGTATCAGAGCTATGGGACTTTACCCACATCAGTGTGACTCAGAATGATCTTTAAGAATTAAGAGATGTATGGAACCATTGGAACGACGAGATCAAGCAACTTTTCTACTATAATTATGGCGATCTCTACTATCTACTTGATATGAAGGTAGACATGCACCTATTTCGAGCTTTAGCCCAATTTTGGAACCCCGCCTATAGTTGTTTCACATTCGGGCATGTGGATTTAGTACCTATGGTGGAGGAATACACGGCTATGCTGCGTTACTCGAAGTTCCAAACTGATAAAGTCTATTCGAGAGCTGTTAATGTCCTGACCTTCTTGAAGAACTTGATGAATATCATGGGAATGAGTGAACAGTGGGTTGCAGCCCGAATTAAGCAAAAGGGAGACAGTAAATGTATTCCTTGGAGGAACCTAAGAGATCTGACTCAAGCACATCTGGATGTAAAAAAGAGAGTCGATGTGTTTGCCTGAAGCATTTACGGGATGGTCGTCTTCCCCAAAGCTTTGGGGCATGTTGATGAGGCGGTTTCGGTTCTGTTTGATCGGCTAGACAAGACGGTCACACCTGTCCCTGCAATCTTGGCTGAAACCTTTAGATCTTTGAATGCTTGCAGAAGAGCGGGCGAAGGGAGATTCATTGGCTGCGCACAGCTTCTATTGGCTTGGTTCCATAGCCACTTTTAGAGGGTAGAAAAGGCTACATATCGAGCCTATTTCGAGAATTACTCTCCACTGAAAGAAATAATGGCTACCCCGAGGAGAGATGATATCTCAGAAGAGAAATGGATAGCAATCTTCTAGAATCGACGAACCGAAGACATTGAGTGGAAGGCTCCATGGATGGTGTCCGAGGAAATTTTGTACCGTTGTGGTGATTTTGACTAGGTCCCATTGCTAGGGATATGGGGGGCCATCGGATATGCTCCGTTATTGGTGTTGAGACAATATCGGTTAAGGCAGTTCATACCGGCTACACAAGGCTTGGCTCAATGCGAATTTTCATACAAAGGCGACAATTATAAGAGAAAGGTTCGCGAGATGTCGGAAGCTTGGAATAAGACTTGTAGAATGGAGGGATTGTCCGAAGGTCTGATAACAACCCCCGAATATGATCAATGGTGGGACAAGAGAGTCAATGACAACATCCCTAGACCAAATCAAGAAAATGCCTTGCCACTAGAAGAGCATTTAAGAGTAGTTCCATCTGAGTTAGAACTTATCAAGCAAGACTTTGAACAAAGAAGTCAGGAATTGGGGAAAAGGATAGAGCGGTTAGAGGAGGAAAAGATGCAGTTAGGACTGGATGCTGACATATACAACCTAGAGGCTGAGAAGTTAAGGAAAGGGAAGAATATGGCTGAAGAAGATTTAGATAGTCTGAAGGCATACTACAAGAGGTATCGTACGTCGATGAGAACTGCTCGCTTAGGCAAGCCATCAGAGCAATGGCGCCGGGAGGTCGAAGAAGAGAAAAGTAAGGCAGATCATTGGAAAAAGAAATTTCAAGACGCCCAGGTACAAGAGGATGCTCTAAGGAGGAGTCTGCTAGAAAGCTAAGAGGAAAAGGAGAGACTAGGAGCCCAAATGAAAGATTTAGAGAGATCCCTAAGGCAACACCGTAATCATAACTCCGTCATCGAATTGAAGGCGAGCTTAAATAAAATTGAGGAGTTGAAGAAGGAAATAGAAGCACTTGAGACTGCACTACAGAATAGTAGAATTCGAGTCGAACTCCTCGAAGCGGATAACGAGCATTTGAGGGAGCGATGCCACCGTTCTTAATGCCAAATGAGGGATCGAGATCATATCATGGGTGAAGCGATAATTCAAGTACGAGAGGTAGCTGATCATCTGCAAGCGCTGGCTGTTCAAGCTAACGTATTAAGTTTAATGTATAAGTCGAAGTCAGATCGCGGTCGAGAGTTAGCTGAACTCCTCAGAAAAATAAAGACGTTAGGAATTAGGGCAAAGGCATATATGTAACTTTTCGTCTTATATAACGAATCTCGTTTTCTAGTGAAGTTAATCTAATGGGATTGAATCAGAATCAACGCCTCTTTTCTTGCATTCATCTCATTTGCATTCATTTCATCTTTGCATACATTATATGTGTTAAATCTTATGAGAATAGACCCTAATAAAAAATAAATTATGACAGTTACCCTGGAAACTAAAGGAAATCCACCAATCGAACACTGCTATAGATGTAGAAGGAAATGCAGAACTAAGGCAATGGATCAGAGGTTAGAAAGACTGTAATATCCGGAAAATTTCTATCATTGATACAGTAAAATAAAGAAATAAAGAAATAAAAAGAGAAATTTTGAGCTCTATCAACAAAATCTATGTAGGAAGTGATTATGATGTATTAATCCAAGAAAGGACTAAATCGTAAAAGTGAGAAAAGTTTTGTGGCCCAAGAGTAAATACTTAAAATTTAAGGGGTTAAAGTGTAAATATGGAAAAGTTGAAGGACCAATAGTTCAAATATTTTAAGGATGGAATAATCTAGAAACTAAGGAAAATGGATGAATTAGGACCAAATTGAATAGGAGAAAGAATTATGAGGGACTAAATCGCAATTTTACCAAATTAGGTGATGACTCAAGGATGGAATTTTAAAAGATCATGAAGGGCAAAATGGTCAATTAGAAGGAGAGAGAAATCTAGAAGGTAATGATGGTGTGATGATATTTTATAATTATTTAATAAGATAAATATTACTTTATTAATATTTTAATAAGATATTTTATTATTTTATTATTTTATTTAGTACATATATATGTGTGTGTGTGTGGAAAAAAAAAAGAAGAGAAGAAACCCACCATTTCCATGCACCAACGTGAGAGGAAGAGAGAAAGAAAGAAAGTTTTACTTTCTTTACAATTTGGTCCTTCCACCAAAAATTCACCATTTTCACCTAGAAATCAAAAGAATTTCTATAGCTACTGAAGAAGAAAAATGTTAAGGAGACTATGAGGAGCTAGAATATCAAGTTGGATTCAAGAAATAGAAGCTGGAGGAGAGAGAAAATGAAGTTAAAGTTTGGAAACATTAAAACAAGGTAAGAACATCAAGATTTCCATGTATTTTTAAGTTTAATATTTTTGAAAAGGCATGTAAATGATGTTAATGTAGAGTTTTCTTATATATGATTCTATGTTCTTGATATGGTAGTGAAGAGAAAATAAGATAAAGTGATGGGAAATGATGTAGAGAAAGAAAATAAGGCTGATATAAACTTAGTAATTAATATCTTGCACTAAAACAGTTTTGGACAGCAGCAGTAAGCTAAATTTGAAAAATCACCAAAAATGGTAGAAACTGAATTAGGAGGAGTAAGATATGGAATTAAAGCTTGTTGAGTCTATTTTCATATAAAAGAAACAAAAAAAGTAAATGAATTCTGTATTCTGAGATATTTATATTTTTGTGAGACTGGTTCAGAATGATTTCGGGATCCTCTGTTCTGATTTGGAAAAATTATTAAAAATTGTATAAAAATAATTATGGGACATAAGTTATATGGTTAGAATCCTTAATGAGTCTATTTTCAAGAGAAATAAGTGGGAACATCATCCGAGTCCCGTACGAGGAGATAATTAAATTTTAATGAAGAAAGGGGGAACAGTTATACAGCAGAACAGGGGTAACTTTAAAGAATAAACTGTACTTATTGGCTAAGCCAAAAATTCTAAAAAATTTATGGTAAGAAGATATGTGAGTCTAGTTTCAGGAAAAATTAACGGATCTTAATTTTGATTTCTGTAGCTCAAGATATAAATAATTTAATGACTATGACGCAGGTGGACAGCTTGAATGTTCACATATAAGTAAATAGTGAAATTATTGATAATGTTACTTATAAGCATATTATATAAATTAAGGATGTGGAATGGAGAGGAGGAGGAGGAAAATATGTATGAATAATTAGTTAGCATGACTAATTTGTATGTTTTAAGCCCAAGGACTAAATCGAATAAAAGTAAAACTTTATGGGTAATTTTGTAAAAATGTTAGAAATGATCAAATTACATGAAATGGAATATTTTATTATTTAAATTGAAAATTTTAAATGAAAATTGTTAATTTAGCTCAAGATCGGGGGAAAACATGTTTTAAGGATTAAATTGAAAAGTGTTGAAATTATGAAAAATTTTGATATTTTATAGAATTTATGGAATGCTATGAAAATGTATGATGATAACAGCTGGAAATAAGGATTAAATCGCAAGAATTTATTTTTCTGAGCCTAAGGGTAAAATCATCATTAATTAAAAGTTTGGGGGCCAAATGGTAATTTTGCCTAGAGCATTAATTGAATGTATTAGAATATGGAATGAATGAAAACAATGGTCAAATTCATTTATAAAGATCCCAACGACTCAAATGCGAGACTCGAACGCGAAAAAGAAAAGATATCGGATTAATAAATTTATAAACACGAACAAGCAACGAGGTAAGTTCGTGTAACTTGAATTATATTTTTAAACACTTGAAATATGTGGCTATGTGATGAAATATGATTTGAATGATCAATGCATAATAATTGATGAAATATTGATAATACTCGATATAAAAAGAAAGTAAATCCCGATTGAATGGAATGGATTTCGATGGATCATTGGAAAAGGAATTGACGGTAAAAAGGATCTAGCCCGGACGGGTGATCCTATCCTGATGTAGCCCTCCCGAATAATACAGGAAAAAGGATTAAGCCTGAAAGGGTAATCCTAATATCAGCCCTCCCGAAGAATATATGGGGAATGAGGTTCGCGGGAGTGTGCTGGTGGCTCTCCCGAAGAATACATGTGTATAGGCCCTTCCGAAGAATACATGGGAGCTGAGGTTCGCGGAAGTGTGCCAAGAATTGAGGTTCGCGGGAGAGTGAGGTTTGCGGGAGTGTGCTTACTGAAATGAAATGTGTAAGACCATGGTTGAAAGATACCATGGCAATGAATAAGACCATGGTTGAAAGATACCATGGCAACAAATTGAGAAAATGAATAAGACCATGGTTGAAAGATACCATGGCAATGAATAAGACCATGGTTGAAAGATACCATGGCAACACACGCATATGAATTGACGGACCCGGAATTGTACACTAAAAGTGTACTCCTGTATGAATTGACGGTTAATGAGATTGTACACCAGGAGTGTACTATCGGAAATCCATCGAAATTCTGAGAAATTCAACGGGATAAATATAGAAGATGGTAAACACATAGTTAAAAAGGGTAAATGTGAATTGATTGATTACGGACTTGCATATTTTAAGTATATTATATGATTTTAACTATCGATATTCTGATAAATTCAGTAAGTAAGAATCCTGACCAGAAAAAGAAATATGTATATAAAAAGATTTGAACATATATTCCTGAAGTACATGAAAAAAAAATGACAGTGACACTGGATATATGGAAATATAAGATGATAATATTTGTACATGGAATTTATTGATGAATATATGCATCCATGATTATAGATTCGTATACTTTAATAATATTAATTGTATGACGATGAAATTTCGAATGACTTAATGAATAAAGCCTTGACATGGAAATAATTTGAGCACGAAACGAGAATCACGAAATTGAACTTGAAATACACGAAACCGATAGTTATTCGATATTTTAAAAATATGACATGGAAAATACATGTATATGAAACTTACTTGATAATTATGCATGTTCAAGATTATAAATTGTCCTAGAATAAATATATACAAAATCTATGAAAACAATGATACATGAAATTTTGGTATAATGAATGATTTATGTTTTTGAAGAAATGGCAAGAGAATAATATGTATCATATTATATGAATATGTGGCTATCTTTAATATGCTGATACATGGAAATTGGGTAAGCCGTAATAGGTAATAATCTCAAGTCTGATATGTTGATACAATGAGTTTATCGATTCTAAAATTATATGAAATATATTCAAGTATACCAATGACTGTTGTTGTTGACGCTTAGACAAGTGCCAAGCTATTGGTTAAATGGTAATATGTTTATTATTTGATACATCGAAAGGGTAAATGATCAAATGAAAATATACATGTGTTTATGGAAGAGTGGTAAAATTTAAGTTGTATAATTTCTTATAAAATAAGTTATCATGTGATAAAAAAAAAGTTCTATAAACTCCGGTAATACCTCGTGACCCTGTTCCAATGATGGATACGAGTTGGGGTGTTACAAAGACTGGAATAGATGCAGAAAATGCAGGACCGGTTACAAGCACAGATGCAAGAGCAACTGGCCAAAATTCAACAAGACATGAGAGATCAGATGCTTGAATCCCAAAGAAGCATGATGAGCCAACTAGCACAACTGCTAGCTAGGGGGTCCGATAAAGGAAAAGGCCTTGAGGTCAATCCTGGTGAAGATAATGAAGACCCTGCCTACCCCCCGGGTTTTACTCCAACTAATACACAAACGAAACCGGATGCGAATCCGCAAAGGGTACCAGTTACTATCAGGACCCAATACCAAGTCGGTACCTCAGCTCCTATGAATGCTCAAGCAGGCTCGGGTTCTCACCTAGGGGATAATTCGACCAACCCTATTGTCGCGGATCTAGATGATATGGCAGAAATGGAGAAAACAAAGATAGATCTCCTGAAGTAATTGGAGGACCGGTGTAAGTGGTTGGAAGAAAAATTTAAAGCAATGGAGTTCGCTGATTATCGCTGTGGGGTCGACGCTAAGGACCTTAGCTTGGTCCAGATTTGGTGCTCCCATCGAAGTTTAAAACTCCAGAGTTTGAGAATTATAACGGGATAAGCTACCCCGAAGCTCACATTACGATGTTCTGTCGAAGAATAACAGGATACGTCAACAATGATCAGCTGTTAATCTATTGTTCTCAAGACAGCCTGATTGGATCTGCGGCCAAGTGGTATAACCAGCTGAGTCGTGCCCAAATCGGTTCATGGAAGGACTTGGTGCAAGCTTTCATAAAGCAATTCGGCCATGTGACAGACTTAGTGCCTGATAGGATCATGCTACAAAATATGGAAAAGAAATCAAATGAGAGCTTCAAGCAGTATGCCCAACGATAGAGGGAGGTGGCAACTCAAGTCCAGCCACCTCTCTTAGAGAAGGAGACGACTATGCTTTTTATTAATACTATGAAAACCCCGTTCATTAACCACATGATGGGAAGTGCTACCAAGAGCTTTTCTGACATGACAATGTCTGGAGAAATGATAGAAAACGCGATAAGAAGTGGGAAGATCGAAGCTGGCGAGAGCACTACAAGACCAGCATCGAAAAAGAAAGAGAATAAGGTGAACAATGTGAGTGTGAATAACAAAAGTTATTCAAAGCCGACCACCGTAAGCCAACCGAGAAAGGTGACTACTGGCCATCAAGGCCTATCAAAACAAGAACCTAGTACAAGACAGAGCACCGAGAAATTCCAGTTCACTCCTATCCCGATGACGTACAAAGAGTTGTTCCAGAGTTTATTCGACGCGCATGTTATATCCCTTTTTTTACATAAAACCATTACAACCTCCTTACCCCAAATGGTGTGACTCTAATGCCCAATGTGAATATCATACCGGGATCACGGAGCATTCAATAGAAAACTGCACGGCTTTTAAAAAGACAGTTGAAAGACTCATTAAAATGGGCCCGTTGCCCAATCATGCAGACAAAGGGATAAATGCGATATGTGGAAACATGAGGAAAATGGTCAAAATAAATGTCGCAGAAGTAAAAATCCTTTTGAGACAGGTCTGGAATGAGATGATAAAGAGGGGACTAATCGCGTCGAGTGCAGAAAAGACATATCAAGGGATAAGGAGTTATTGTGAGTTCCATAATGGAGAGGAACACAAGATCCAAAAATGTACCGAGTTCAGAGCCTTGGTACAAAAGTTAATGGACAACAAAGAAATTGAGTTTTACGAGGAAATCAGTGAATCGGAAGGGGAAGAGGTTTACGTCTTAGAAGAAGAACCAACGGAGAGGATCTACAAAAATAATCACCCAGTGGTGATCATCACACGACCAAGAAATAATGAAGCAAGAGTACAAGTGGCGCCTAAAGTCATAATCCGAAAGCCCGTTGCTTTCCCTTATAAAGATAGCAAAAGGGTTCCTTGGAGTTATGACTGTAACGTAACAATTCCAGAAGAGAGCCTGGTTAGTGCTTCTGAAGAAAAACAAGACGAAGGTTTCCATACACGTAGTGGAAGGCGCTACGACCCGGTGAACGCAAGAGTAGAGCCTACAAGAGGAAAGGCCTTGGCGATAGAACAAGAGAAATAAAAGACAAACGGGACTAAACCACCAATATATGAGCCAGTAACTGAAAAGGAAGCAAATGAGTTCCTGAAATTCCTAAAACATAGTGAGTATAGCATGGTGGAGTAGCTACTCAAGCAACCAGCACGCATATCATGTTGGCTTTACTTTTGAGTTCAGAGATGCATCGGAATGCGTTAATGAAAGTCTTAAATGAAACTTATGTTGCTAATGACATCTCTATGAACAAGCTAGACCGTCTTGTCAATAATATAAGCGTTGATAACTTTATCTTCTCTAATGACGACGAGATACTGCCCGGAGGCATGGGGTTTACAAAAGCTCTACATATCACCACCCGCTGCAAAGGGTACACATTGCCAGGAGTTTGAATTGATAACGGATCTGCATTGAATGTTCTACCCCTATCTACGCTAAATAGGTTACCGGTGGACAATTCGCATATGAAGACGTGCCAGGGCATAGTAAGAGCATTTGATGGCATAGAAAGGAAGGTGATAGGGAGGATTGAGATACCCCTTTTAATCGGCCCAAGCATATACGAAGTGGATTTTTTGGTGATGGACATTAAACTATCTTATAATTGCTTGCTGGGACGGTCGTGGATTCACTCAGCGGGAGCAGTACCCTCTTCGTTGCACGAAAAGTTGAAATTGATAACGGAGGGCCGATTAGTGACTATAAATATGGAGGAGGACATCATTGCGTCCGTGACCAGTGACGCTCCGTACATAGGGACGAACGATAAAGCAATCGAATGTTCATTTTGATCCCTGGAATTTGTAAATGCCATGTTCATTGTCGAAGGGAACCAGGTCCCAGTACCTAAATTGTCCAGGACAACCATGATGGGTTTACAATTAATGGTTGGGAAAGGGGCCTCGCCAGGAAAGAGACTCGAAAAATACCTCCAAGGGCAGATCGAGGTACCACACTTGGCAAAAAATCTTGATCGCTTCGGCTTGGGATACAGGCCAGATGTGAAGCAAAAGAAGAAGGAAGTGGAGAAGAAACAAGAAAGGAGAAGAGCACGGCTGAACGACAGAGAGGTCAGGTGGGAACCGATAATGTTTCCCTATATATCCAAAACGTTCATATCTGGAGGAATCATTTACCCCGAGCAGACGACGGCAAGAAGAGAGGAAACTGAAGAAATGATGGAAAGCTTAAACATTAACGTCATATCTACCGAAGAAGAAGAACGGAATCTACCGAGCATTTGCCCCTACGAACTGGTGAGTGTCTTGAGTAACTGGACTGCAGAGGAGATCCCTGTAATCTTTAGGACTAATTTAGAGTAATACTCAAAACACACTTGTTGCTCTAAGCCTAGGGGCAATAAGAGTCTTTTTGTGAAATAGGCATATGTCTGATGATCATTATTTCAATGAAAATGCATCTTTTTATCACACCTTGGGCAAATATTCCTACATTCTTTTATTCTTTCATAATCATGTGCATAATATTCTTGGATTCTTTGTTCTTTGGATTTATTTTCGCTTATATAACATGTCTCCAGATATCGGTAATATGAGCGACACTGCTAACGAATTGGAATCTCCCTTCGAACGAGATATGTGTTCGGAAGAATCCCAAAGTTTTGAAGATGGTCAAGACTGTAGTATATACCGGATTTGTTACGGATGGTTGAACTAGACGAAAAACAGATCTTACCTTATAAAGAATCGGTGGAAGTTGTGAGTTTAGGGGAAGGTAAAGAGGTGAGGATCAGAACTGGTAGCACTACTAAGACAAGACAAGACCTCATTGAATTGCTTCAAGAATTCAAGGACATTTTCGCATGGTCGTATCAGGATATGCCTGCGTTGAACACCGATGTCGTGGTACACCGGCTACCCATAAGGGAGGGCTGCAAACCAGTTCAACAAAAGCTCCGGAGAATGAGGCCCGATGTCTTGTTGAAAATAAAAGAAGAGGTTAAAAAGCAATTTGACGCTGGTTTCCTCCAAGTAGTCAAGTACTCAGAATAGGTGGCTAATATCGTCCCTGTTCCCAAAAAAGATGGGAAGGTGCGAATGTGTGTAGACTATAGGAACTTAAATAAAGCCAGCCCGAAGGATAATTTTTCGCTACCTCATATTGATACTCTAGTAGACAACATAGTCGGCCGTTCACTATTCTCGTTCATGAATGGCCTTTCGGGGTATAACCAGATAAATATGCATCCTGAAGACATGGAGAAAACCACGTTCGTAACTTGGTGTGAGACGTTTTGTTATAAAGTAATGCCGTTTGGGCTACAGAATGCAGGGGCAACTTATCAAAGAGCCATGGTAACTCTGTTCCACGACATGATGCATAAGGAAATTGAGGTCTATGTAGATGATCTCGAAATCTCGGATGGAAAAAGAACATATACAAGTCCTGAGGAAGTTGTTCTTGAGGTTGAGAAAGTTCCAACTAAAACTCAATCCAGCGAAGTGCACCTTCGGGGCTAGATCGGGGAAACTGCTAGGATTCGTAGTCAGCGAAAAGGGGATAGAAATTGACCCAGATAAAATCAAGGCAATACAAGGGTTACAGCCTCCGCGCACTCAAAAGGAGGTTCGAGGCTTCTTAGGCAGATTAAATTACATTGCTCGATTCATTTCATAGTTAACTGAGAAGTGTGACCCCATATTCCATCTCCTTAAGAAGCATAATCCAGGGGTATGGGATGAGGAATGTCAGAAAACGTTTGAAAAGATCAAACATTACTTGACTAGTCTTCCAGTCCTCGTACCTCCGAACCAAGATAAACCATTAATACTGTACTTGACAGTGTTTGGGAATTCTATGGGATGCATACTGGGCCAGCGCGATGAGTCAGGAAGAAAAGAAAAGGCAATATATTACCTTAACAAGAAATTCACCGAGTTTGAGACAAGATATTCGCCAATTGAAAAGTTGTGTTGCGCCCTAATTTAGACGACTCGAAGATTCAAATAGTACATGTTGTACCATACAACTTGGCTGATCTCTAAGCTGGACCCACTAAAGTACTTAATGGAGTCAACTGCCTTAAACGAGAAGATGGCCCGATAGCAAATTCTACTATCTGAGTTTGACATAGTTTATGTGAGTCAGAAAGCCGTGAAGGGAACTGCCATAGCAGACTTCCTAGCCAGTAGAGCTCTAGGAGATTATGAGCCCCTAAACTTTGATTTCCCAAATGAGGACTTAATGTATGTAGCAGCTGCTGAAGAAGACACTCAAGAAAGTCTTCTTTCGAAATTGAACTTCGATGGAGCTTTAAATGCTATGGGTAACGGAATCGGAGCGGTCTTAATATCCCCAAATGGGGATCATTATCCCTTCACCAGCAAATTGGATTTCGATTGAACGTAAAGTCAAAGTATTAGAAGTATACAGAGATTCCGCATTAGTAATTTATCAGCTCAAAGGCGAATAGGAGACAAGAGATCCTAAGCTGATCGAATACAAAAAACTGGTTCTGGAACTAATCAAGGAGTTTGACTACATTAGTTTCTGCTATCTCCCACGAGAAGAAAATCAGATGGCTGATACCCTGGCTACTCTAGCTTCCATGGTCAAAGTGAACAAGCAAGTGGACATAAAGCCTGTTCACATGAGTATGTGAGGCCCCAACTCATTGTAATAACATAGAAGAGGAAGAAGAGGGAGATGATCACCCGTGGTATCAGGATATATTGTGATACATGAGGGGTCATGAATACCCTGACCAGGCAACCGAGAACGATAAGAGAACATTGAGAAGGCTGGCCAATGATTATATCTTAGATGGAGAGTTCCTATATAAGAGAAGAAAAGATCAAGTGCTACTGAGATGCGTGGATGCTGTTAAGGCTCAGCAAATCTTGGAAGAGGTTCATGAGGGTGTCTGCGGAACGCACGCAAATGGGTTCACAATGGCCAGACGAATCATGAGATGCGGATATTACTGGTCTACCATGGAGGGAGATTGTACCAGTTACACCAAGAAATGCCACAAGTGCCAGATTTATGGTAATAAAATCTATGTGCCTCCTTCACCACTTCATGTGATGACCTCGCCGTGGCCTTTCTCTATGTGGGGCATGGATGTTATCGGGCCCATCTCATCGAAAGCTTCTAACGGACATCGCTTCATCTTTGTAGTCATCGACTATTTCACTAAATGGGTAGAAGCAGCTACATATGCCAATGTTACGAAGGCGGCAATCAGTATATTTTTAAAGAAAGAAATCATATGTCAGTATAGAATGCCGGAAAGGATCATATCTGACAACGCTTTGAACCTGAACAATAGCATGATCTCAGAGGTCTGTAGTCGGTGCAAGATTAAACATCACGATTCATCACCATACTGCCCTAAAATGAATTGCGGGGTAGAGATGGCTAATAAGAATATCAAGAAAATAGTGGGAAAAATAACTGAGACATGCAAAGATTGGCATGAGAAACTACCATTTGCCCTCTACGCCTACCGAACGTCTGTTAGAACCTCCACCGGGGCAACACCTTTCTCCTTGGTTTATGGAATAGAGGCGGTTCTACCCATTGAAGTCGAGATTCCGTCTCTTTGAGTGCTCGCTAAGCTGAAGTTAGAGGAAGCGAAGTGGGTCCAATCTCGATACGACCAATTAAATCTTATTGAAGAAAAAAGGTTGAAAGCTATCCGTCATGGTCAGATGTACCAAAAGCGAATGATGCAAGCTTACAACAAAAAGATCCGTCCTAGAGAATTTAATGAGGGGGATCTAGTTTTGAAAAAGATCCTTCCTATACAAAAGGATTTCAGAGGAAAATGGATGCCCAATTGGGAAGGACCTTATGTGGTGAAGAAACCTTTCTCTGGAGGAGCACTAATCTTGACCGAGATGGATGGTAAGAGCTTACCTAATCCTGTAAACTTGGATTCTGTCAAAAAGTATTTCACCTAAAAGAATGAGAAGCCAAGGCGAAAATCTGCAAAGGGCGCTTTGAGACCTCCTAAAAAAAATCGGAGAGGCCAAGGTAAAAACCCACAAAGGACACCCTGAGACCAAAGAGGTTTGAATTGAAAACCCGAAAGGGGCAATTCAAATTTCGATAAAAGGTGTAGTATGTGATAGTCTTGCTATACTTGAAGTAACAAGGAGGAGCAACACTACGGCCTGGGGGCATCAACGAAATCATTTAGAGCTTCTAAACACGTATCAAGATTAAAAGGATCTTCGAGGAGTTTTATGCAGAGAAGCTCAAACCACGATATCTGAGGAAAATTTTTCACCTTGATCAACTTATTTATTCCAAGTATTACTCTCAAATTTCGATCTAGTTCATTTGTTATAGCCTTCTCTTTCAAGCATCTTTCATTGAAATAACAATTAATGGGGTAATAATATTCTAAACAAAAAGAGTTCTGCGAATTACTCTGAAAAGGCTTCTAAATAGTACGAGGACCTGAAACAGGACTATTATTCAGAACTCACCAAGCCTGGAGGGTAAAAATGCTTAAGGAAGAGCAACCAAATGGGGACTATTCTTCGGGGGTTTCTGTCGAAACACCTGCCAAGCGAGATGGTAGCGTAATACTTCAGTAATAAGATTTTAAGGGACAATGAGCAGTAACAACCCTCAGCATTAAAAAGGAAATCATTCTCATGACATTTCTGTATTCATGCATATGACATTCATAACACATTCAATTAGGAGCATTGGATTCATTTGGGGTAATAGCATCCTAATTATCTTGCACAAATATAAGCACGTAAAACTGATTCTACAGGACAGGTCCCTCAGAGGATGGCGTAGCAACATTGGTGAGATTTCAGATCTGGCTTCCAGAAGTTGCTGGAGCAGATTGAAGATGGCAGATTTGGTATTCCTGAAGTTGCAAGAGCAGATCAAAGATTTAAGTCTGGCATCCAGAAGTGGTTGGAGCAGATTGAAGATTTCAGATTTGGCTTTCAGAAGTTGCTGGAGCAGATTGAAGATGGCAGATCTAGCATTCCTGAAGTTGCAGGAGCAGATCGAAGATTTCAGATCTGGCTTCCAGAAATTGCTAGAGCAGATTGAAGATAGCAGATCTGGTATTCCTGAAGTTGCAGGAGCAGATCGAAGATTTAAGTCTAGCATTCAGAAGCGACTGGAGTAGATTGAAGATTTCAGATCTGGCTTCTAGAAGTGGCTGGAGCAGATTGAAGATTTCAGATCTGGCTTCCAGAAGTTGCTGGAGCAGATTAAAGATACTAGATCTTATCTCTCTGAAGTTACAAAAGAGCAGATCACCTCAAACCTTATCTCTCTGAAGTTACAGTGGAGCAGGTTGAAGATACAAGTCTTATCTCCCGGAAGTTGTAGCGAAGCAGACTGAAGATACCAGGTCTTATCTCTCTGAAGTTACAGAAGAGCAGATCGCCTTAAACCTTATCTCTCTGAAGTTGCAGTGGAGCAGGTTGAAGATACAAGTCTTATCTCCCTGAAGTTGTAGTGGAGCAGACTGAAGATACCAGATCTTATCTCTCTTAAGTTGCAGAAGAACAGATCGCATGAGACCTTATCTCTCTGAAGTTGCAGTGGAGCAGGTTGACGATACAAGTCTTTTCTCCCTGGAGTTGTAGCGGAGCAGACTGAAGATACCAGATCTTATCTCTCTGAAGTTACAGAAGAGCAGATCGCATCGAACCTTATCTCTCTGAAGTTGCAGTGGAACAGGTTGAAGCTAAGTCTTATTTCCCTGAAGCAGCAGTAGGGCAGATCAAAGCAAACAAGATATAGAATTGGGACGCGACTACCTAAAGGAGAGGAACACCAAAGAGGGTAAGACTCGTTGAGACCAGGCAAAATGGGCCTTTTTGGGAGTCTTTGCTCCATTCTCGTTACACGACAACGAGAAAAGAGGGGCAGCTGTAATAGCGCATTTTGCCCAAGTCCCAGGACCAAATTAATAAAACCAAAACCCAAATAAAATTACAAACCCAAATGACCAGGCCCAAAACCCAACCTAACATAGCCCAAATGCCCTAATTTGATAACCAGGTTTGCCGCACCTAGGGCCTTCTGACGCCGCCGTCAGATCCTGCTACCGCCACTGTCCATCGCATTTATTGACGCCACCACCTGTAAAAGAAAAAGATAGCAAGCAGAGTAGAGAAAAACAGAGAAATGAAGTCAAATAGGGGCCATTTTATATTGTATTTGACTCGGCTATAAAGCCATCTAAAAAAACAAGAATGTAGAGGAGGTTTTTTAGAAAATACAAAGAACCAATACAGAGATTAGCAATTAAAAAACGAAATCAAAAGGTTGTTTTTTTTTTCATCTTTTACTTTGAAATAATAGAGTTAATAACAAAATGGCACATTGCTTAGTTCTCTGGCGCGAATCGGAGCTCTCCAGTGACCCTAAAAAGTCGAGAAACCCCTGAGATTCCGACGAGGGTAGGAGACGCTGATTCGGCTCCCATCTTTGTTGTGTTTTTTGCAGTATTCACCTGCATTTAGACATGTCTTAGGGTTAGTTTAAAGGGATAAAAAAAGGAAACAAAGCAATAGACCTCCGAATGCTTCAAGAAAAAGGGTCGGAAAACCCCTTTTGCGGCCTCAACAATCACCTACGATGAGGGTTTGTAAACCCTAGCAAAGAGGCGCCGCAAGCGAGCTAGGGGGGGTTCTTTCGGTTTCTTTTGGTTTGAAACATTCAGGGTTAGAGGTGGAGTTTTATGGGGTGCTAAACGGCACCATTTAGAGCCCTTTCCCATGCCTAAAACGGTGCCGTATGTGTTTTTGGGTTCGCGTGACCCAACCGGAGTGGGCTTGGACCCGCGCGTTCTGACCCTTTGGGGATATTAGCGCAAACGGTCCTTCCCCTTTTATGGCATCAGTCAATCAGCTTCTTGTTACCTTTTAAATTTAGCTAGTAGATTTCTTTCATCTTCCGATTGGACCCCTTGAGCGCCAGGCTAAGTGCACACGCATAAAGACCATGGACTATTGTCCTTTCTGGTCCCTGTGGATTCAAGGGTGTTTTATTTTAGTCCTTGGCCATCCTGTTTTTTTTATTACCCTGGATTTAGTTTTTTTAGTTTTGAATTAGTACAATATTCTTTCAACATTTTTCTATTTTGTTATTATTCAAATTACTATGTATTTTATTTTTCTTTTATGTTAACTACTTTAGATTACTACATATATTATTTTATTATGTAAGTTACTTATTATAAATTACTTTATATAGTTTTAACTCTATTTATCAATTTAAAATGTTTTTAAGGTATTTATTTTAAAGTTTTTCTCATTTATTCTTTTTATTCTCGTATGTATACATATATATTATTTTCAAATGTCTTAAATGATCTTCCATTATTTTATTTATTATTATTTTATTACTATTTAATCTTTAATTCATTATTCATTTTTTTATTGTGGTAGATTTGTTTTTATTTTAAACTTCGTTTGTTTTCGCTTCAAAATTTTTTTACATTGTATTTGCCTTAGTTTATTTTATCCAATTGGCTCTCAATTTGCTCTATCATTTGTCAGCCTTTATTTGTCAATCTTGTTGTTGAAACTATGAATGTGATTATTGTTAGCATACTTGCCTAGTTTTAATTTCTTCATTATCATCCATAGTCATCATGTTCTATCGCACTGCGTTCTATTTGTTTCGATTAATTTGCTCAAACAACGTGTTTTAAAACAATAATACACATTTCCAACATCGTATTTGTAGATATTCAAAAATGATTTCTTCTAAAGCAAGGCAATATTTTGCATTTAGGATTATCAAGGAACTGTGCCCTAACTTACGGGGTTTCGGGTTTCTCGATTAAACCTAAATAGCAAAATACCCTTTTTGGTTTTTTTTTTAAAAAAACCTATGTTCTAATGAATTAAAGGCAAAGCTCGTGTATGGGATTTCAAGGTATTGCGTCCTAACTTACGAGATGTGATGCATCAATGTCTTGAGACGAGGAAGCCTTTAATAATCATTTTGGGGCTTAATTCAAGTGTTTTAACTCAACATTAAAAGGGGGAATAGCGTTTTAAAATCTTTACAAATCTTTGACTTTCGACGAAATGGCATCAAATAATCAAATCGGTACCAATTTTGGGCATGACGAGGGTGCTAATCCTTCCTCGCACGTAATCAACTCCCGAACTCATTTTCTAAAATTCCGTGGACCAAAGTCATCGTTTTAATAAATTAAAACATTTTATTAAAATGATCAACTTTTATGAGGTGATCCGATAACACCTCCAAATAAAAATCGGTGGCGACTCCCGTTCTAATTTTCATTTCAATACCAAAGTCAATCCCCGATTTCAAAAAAATGGTTTCAACAATTATAACATATAACTTGTAAAACTTACCTTAAGCTTTAACCCTAGAAGTGTCATGCCATACATCCAATGGAAGATTAGTTCTTTAAGCTTTTTGAGTAAAGGGCTGTGTAACTCCAAATATAAGTCTAGCAAAAGAATGAGCTTTGTTTTTGTGTATAAAATTAGCCCTTCTTAAAATTATATGGTGTCCAACGCTTGTAACTAAAATTAAAAACTTCAAGTTTGCCCAATATGAATTGTGAAGATCCACTTGAATGGTTGCTTTGTTTAACATGGGCTGACGTTCATTTCAGCATTAACTACCTTCCCATTCACAGTCATGTTAGAATACTTTTGAAATAGTGAAATTTAAGTCAAAATAAATCTAAAAATAATTTACATTATTTATATAGATTAAGAGATAAATGTCATATATTAAAATCTTAAACTCTCAACTATTACCAATATTGATGTTTAAAAACATCGATGAACTTAAATAAATTTTATTCAAAAACCCTAAAAATTTAACCCTAAAATTTCTTCTTCGTTTTTTTACAAGCCATTTTCATCTCTTTTGTTTTGTCCAACGAAGATGCCAGCTTTCAGACTGGTTATTGCCTGCTTTTTCTCCCTCCCACCAACCCTCTTTTTCTTTCTTTTTCTCATTCACTCAATGTGTTTTCTCTCTTTTCAATTTGCGGTTCTGATGTACTCTTATATTTGACACTTTTTGCTTGCTAATTCCTTTGTCTTGTGAACTTTTCACTACTTAATTGGTTGCATTTGATTTATTTTTTGTGTAGTGAACCCAATACTGGAAATGGCAACAAAAGGACGTAATCTGCAATTTTCTTTCTTTTTATTTTGCCATGGCTGGAGGCGTGGGCATGACGCTAATCATGATGCTAGGCACGACGCGGATCTGACATGGCAGATCAGAAGTCAACACGGGGAATATTCTGGAAATAACTCAGCTTGATCTGTTGATATGATTTGGGGGATTTTGGATTTCATTTTCATAATTTTAGGATATTATCTTTTTAATTTAATTAGTTTCCTTGTTGTTTTGGGAATTTGAAGCCTATAAATACCCACCTTTGGTAAGGCTAAGGATCATCTCTTGTCTTTAGTTCTTGTTGCTACTTTGTTTTCATTTTGAATAAAGTTTTCCTCTTTTGTTTTATTTTTGCTTTCTTTTATTTTATTTTATGCTTTTACATTATCAAAACATGTTAAGCGTGATAATCAATATCATGCTTGGCTAATTTTTCTCAAGTTAAGAGCTAGTATGAATCAATTCCACACGTGAGAATTGAATATTGCTTAAATCCCTTCAGGATACATTTTCGTCCTTCTGCTTAGATAGTTTGGCAATCGGCCTTACTAAAAATTTTAAACATTTTTCAAATCAAAAGGGATTCGTTGGTTTGGAATAATTTAATTATACAGTTGGAAGGAAGGATCGGTTTATGGCACATCGACTTTCTATGAACACTCTTAGCGGCAGTCCGCTAAGGAAAAATGAGATCAGAAACGATTCTCGGTGAGACAACTTCCGAGTCGGGCTTTTCCTGTTTTAAAACTAAGTATTTTAACGGCGATAGACGTGGCCGATTTACTTAAGAATTGACTTTCGAAGATAGACTTGGGAAGATCAGTTACATGAGAGAAAAGCAAGTTATGATGGGTTGGGCCTCGTAGACTGTAACCGACATGAATCTCGAAGTAAAAATCTATTTTCGATGATCGTGAGAATTGACGAAACTAGCCGAGGCGATTCTTATACTCGTGATTATTCAACTTAATCTTTCACCTTCTTTATTTTACTGTTTCTACTTTAATACATCTTTCTTTGCAATCTTACTTGTGTAATAGGCACATTTCGCCCGGGCCCAATAACCATACACAAAAGTAATAAATAAATACACCAAAATACAGAAATCCAAAATTAAAATAAAATCCAATAAAAAACCAATGTCCATTTACAACCCAATAAAAAACCAATGTCCATTTACAACCTAATACAAATCCACTACCCAAATTACTTAACCCATTCTACATAACCCAAACCACAAACCAAAAAATAAAATAAAATATAAAACAAATAAAAATCCAAACTAGAATACATAGCCCAACTAAATTAAACCCAAACTCATTACAATAATCCCAATTACATAAAATACCAAGCCCAAAATTTTAGCCTAATCCCAAACACTAGCAACGTTTTCGGCAAACTCTAGCCCTAGGATTCACTACTGCCACCGTTCCTCCCACGTGCGCCAGTACCACCGACGACCTTCCAACTGGTGCCTGCAACAGATTAACAAACGCAAATAACAGCAAAGATGATAGCAAATAACAACAGCAAAGAAATAACAGAAATAAAAATGATTATTTTATAATTTTATTTTTCATTTCGGCTATAAAAGGCCGTTTGTAAACGTTGTAAAAAGAGGGGATCCCCATTTTTCTTCTATATTACGCACTCACGCACACTTGAAACCAGAAAATAATCAAAAGTCAGATTTGTAAAAAAGGTGATTTCCGATTTAGATTTTGGCTTTAGATTCTTTCTTTTTCTTGGATCTATTATTGCATGTATCAAAACAAAGGGAAAAGATAAAGGACTTACTATTTTAGAGGCGCCGATGGGATCCTAGTCTTCTTCGTCGAAATCGGAGATAGCTTGGGATATTCAAAAGCGATCTTGAGTTTAAATTTCTGTCGCATGGTTTTAATAAGAGTAAAAGGGAGTTTTAACTGTAGCTCATCGCTAATTTCAATGGCGTATGGTGGCTATGTTTTTCTGGCCGATTAAAGAGGAAGACAAGAGCGGCTCTGTTTTTTTTCCTCTTTTTTTCTTATTTCATTTGGTTTGAAAAGTAGCTTAATGTTTTAGTTTTAGGGTTTTTAATTCTTATTCAGTGCAAAACGGTGCCATGTAAACCACATGATGTCCCATTGTTTCAATCTTCGAGAGGATAACTGTGTTTAGCCCTCCCTTGTTGCGCCTACATTCAATTGAGATTTTATTAATTTCTTTTATCTTTTATTTTTCACCAAAAGTTCGCGCATCATTTCAACTTAATTCTTATTTGTATGTTGCGTTTTGGTTTTTGAAATAATAGCGCTATTGATCCCTTCAGATCACGCAAGCATTTGATTTGATCCTATTCATACTTTTCATTTTTTAAATTTTGCTACAGAATTTTGCATCAATTCCATTTTAGCCTGCGATTGAGCTCTGTATTGTGAGATTTGGAACATTTTCACTTTTAATCCCTAGTTTTCTATGTGCATTTTATCTGGATACTTGACTCTTTTTTAATGTTTTTTTAAAATTATTCTTTAGATTCTGTTTTGAGTTTAATTAAGTCTGTTTTTCTCATCCTCATTTTGTTTATTATTCAAATTTTAGAAATTGTTTAATTGAACCTTTTGAAATTGTTTTATTAATCACACATTGTTTCAATTCATTTATTTTCTTATTTTTTTCATTCGTACACATTCATTATCATAGTTCTGTTATTTTTTTTGTGCTTTCAAATTTGTTTTTTCTTTCTTTTTGTTACTTTAAGAATTTGTATGATATTTAATTTAGATACACTTATATATTATCCATTTTATACATGTACATAATATACATTAAAATTATTTTTTTATTCATGTATATATTATTATTGTATATATTTTCTTTCAAATCTATTATGAATATATAAATTTTATTTTAAATCTATTTATATGTATAGTTTATTTCCTATTTTATTATATATTTTTGATTATTTCAAGTACTGTCATACATTTTTATTTTCATATATAATTTATTTTTATTAAATTTTTATTTCATGTATATTATCTATGTAGATCGATATATATTATTTTGTATATTACCTACTTTGATTTTCTTCGGATGTAAAATTTATTTTAAGATTCATTTATATTATTATTTCATAAATTAGTTATTTTTAGCTTCATTTTTAAAATTCGTTTCAAACTTTTGTGTATACTACTAATTTTAAAACTTTTGCACATATAATTTATTATTCACATATTGATAATTTCCAATTGTCTTTCTTTCATGTTCTTCAATCATTTTATTGTTAAAAACTTGTTACATTCGACTTGTGTTGATTTACTTGATATATCTTTTAAAATTGTCTTTTAATTCGTTGGTTTTGAATGTTAATGTTGATATTTATATAGTGTACGATGTGTTGCCATTATATGAATCCTAATTTAATTTCTTTGAATTTTTCATATCATTTTTATTCATTCGAGAAATATTATTGATTTGAGAATCGTTTTCAAAATTTATTTAAAAATAAGACAATACTTAGTGTTTGGAAATTCGGGAAATTGTGCCCTAACGTGCTGGGTTGCATTTTTCCGTTTGACCAAGCCACTAAGTATCCTTTCAATTGCATAATTTGAGAATCAAAAGATGACCTCGGAATTAAAGGCTTAAGATAGCATCTCCTAACGTGCTGGATGTGGTATCTTGATCCTTTAGAACGAGGGAATCTTAAAGTTCAATTTAAACCAAATGTTCTTTAAAAAATCACATTTCAAGTCTTTTTCAAGATTTCAACATTAAGACGATTATTGATCAAAATGGTACCAGTTTTGGGCGTATGAGGGTGCTAGTCCTTCCTCGTACATAATCGACTCCCGAACCTAGCTTTTCTATTTCGTAGACCAAAATTATTTTTTTAAAAAGAGGTGATCCAATCACACCTAAATAAAAAGGGTTGGTGGTGACTCCATATTTTTAAAAAGTCGATTCCCGTTTTTCCAAAAATTTAAAAATGGTTTTGACAGCTTGGCGACTCCACTGGGGACTGGTTGAGTGTCAGGCCATAGATTGATTAATTTTTGTCCTTTTGTTGAAAATTGAAATTGATTTGAAAAATCAGGATTCTTTTGTTGCATTTGTTTGTATTATAATTCGAATTTTGTAGAATACTGGCATTGCATTGCATGACCGTTGTGGTCGCGCCTGTAAGTGGGAGTGAGAAACTATGCCTTCATGAGGTTTTCACCTCCGCATGGGCTAGTGGACTGCTTCCGGGATACATCTGTACCTATGTGCTTCGTGAGATTTTCATCTCCGAATGGCCATAGGGAAATGTATTCCCCTGAACCGAACTCGATCTATATGAGCCTATAATGGGTGAGGATCGAAGAATCTGTTGGTTCAGGTACCCTTACTTCAGAACTGAGCTGCATATAGAGAGCCTTAAGAAGCCTGTTCTAGGTACAGTTGTGCTAAACTTTACGATCACTCAGATAGGTTCTATGTTATTTATTTCTCCTGTGTTAACGTTGTTTGTTTTGTCTTTGATTGCATTGCATTGCATTATCATAGAAAGGAGGTGTTGATATAAATTCGATTGTTGAATAGAAGAGCTTGTCATAAGAAAATGGATTTCTTGATAAAGTGGATTAAAATACGGCCACCCAAATGGGGTCCAAGGGGACACAATAAGAGAAGTCTATGAAGGAGTACGACATTGAAGCTGACAGAGATGATTCAAGAGTTGTTAATTTTCTTGAAGAAGCTAATGAAGGTTCGTGAGATTTGACCTTAATATCTGGATATGAAGAAATGGGTCGGTTCCTCGTCGGGAGTATGAGGGTAAGGTCGTATATGTAATCCATTTTATGTAAAGAAATCTGTTTTCTAGAAAAGTTATTCTAATGGAATTGAATTCAAAATCAACACCTCTCTTTCTTGCATTCATTTCATGCATTTGCATTTCATGTATTTGCATTACATCATTTGTATTGCATCATTTGCATTAGATTTTCACAAAAAGATCCTAATTAGGTAAAATTATTTCAGTTAATCTAGAAAGCATGGAACAAAGGTTGGAAAGAATAGAGCAAATGCAAATACAGATGCAAGAGCAATTGACTAGAATTCAACAGGATATCCAAAATCAGATGTTAGAATTCCAAAAGAGTGTGATGGGCCAATTAACCCAATTATTAGCTGAAGGGTTTAAAAAGAGGAAAGGCCTAGTAGTTAACAGTGAGGATAATAAGGAAGACCTAATTTATTCTTCAGGTTGCATTCCAATAAGTGTTCAGACCCAACCAGATGTACATCTGCAAGGAATACCTTCCATTATCGGATCCCCATATCAGGCTGATACCTCGGTACTGCTGAACTTTTCGAAGGGTCCTGGTGATAGTCGAGTCAATCCTGTTGTTCTTGGCCTAGTAGAAGCAAAGAAAAATGGAGAGTGTGCTTAAAAGTCCCCGAAGAGGAAAGACAAGGATATGAATAATACGAGTGGGTATAACAAGGGTCATTCGAAGCCGTTTGTAGAAAACCAGCCAAAGAAGGCAGTTACCAGCTATCAGGTCTGCCCAAGGTAAGAACCTAATCCAAAATCAAAGTCAGAAAAACCCCAGTTCACACCTATTCCAATGACGTGTGGAGAGTTGTATCAAAGCCCATTTGATGCGCATGTTGTAGCTCTTCATTACCTAAAACCAATGCAACCACCATACCTTAAGTGGTATGATTCAGACGCTCAATGCAAGTACCATGTAGGAATAACGGGTCATTCAATCGAGAGCTGCACTACATTTAAAAAGTTGGTCAAAAAGTTTATTAAAATAAGAGTTGTTAAATTTGATGATTCCTCAAAATCTAATCACTTTTATGAAACAGTGAATGTGATAATTGAAGGAGGGGGCAGGAGAGTTGCGACTCCTTGCAAAGGTCTGAAGTCCGGAAGGAATATTGGGGAATTTAAGCATTGATGACGTATCTGAAGAGGGAGCCGAGGAGTCAAAGTTTCCAAACCCTTATGTACTTGAGAGTGTTTTGAACAATAGAATTGTAGAAGAGATATTTGTATTTTTTTAAAGATTACTCAGAGTAATGTTTGAAACAAGCTTATTGCTTTAAGCCTAGAGGCAATAAGAGCCCTTTTGTGAAATAGGCTCGTGCCCAGAATCTTTATTTCAATAAAATGCATCTTTTTGAGTAAATATTCTTTTATCCTTTTTATTTATAGATTCTTTTATTCTTTGGACTTTCATTCAAATATTCTTTCATTTTTCATTGATGATCATATCATACAAATAATCATCCTTAGAATCATTTATTCTCTGGAATTTGCCTTCGTACCCACAATAGGTCCCCAAATATCAATGACAGGATCGACGTTGTTACCGACTCCCTTTTGAGTGAGATATGTGTCTAGAAGGATCTCAGGACTTCGAAGATGACAGAGATTGTACCTATCTTCCGATTTGTTAAGGATGGTAGAACGAGATGAAAGATAGATCCTACCTTACAAAGGGTCAGTGGACGTTGCGAGCCAAGGAAAGGGGTGAAGATCGAAGCCTGGTTCACCACAGAAATAGAGCAGAATGTCATTTTTTAAAAATTCAAAGATGTTTTCGTACGATCATATCAAGACACACTTGGGAAAATCTTAAAGGAGGTTCATAAGGGTGTTTAAGAATACGCTAATGGTTATACAATAGCCAGACTAATCATGGGGTTTGGATACTGCTGGTCCACCATGGAAGGGGATTGCATCAGTATGTGTAAATGTCAAATTGAGGAAGACAAGATTTATATATCTCATCTATTTCTTCATGGATTTTTATATGTGAGGCATGGATGTTGTGGGGCCAATCTCACCGACATCAATTCATTTTCTTGGTTGTCGATTACTTTACTAAGAGGGTAAGGTCGCTTCATATGCCAAAAGGACGAAGTTAGCAGTCACCAATTCAAATCCAAAGCTAAATTCAAATCCAAGCCGAAAACCAGATCCACATCCACACCCAAATCTAAGTTCAAATTCAAAAATCAAATTCAAATCCAAATACAAAGCTCAAATTTAAAATTCAAATTTAAATCCGAACCCAAGTTCAAATTCAAATTCGAATTCAAAGATTCAAAAAAAAAAGGAAAAAAAGAAAAGAAAAGTGGCAATAAAGAATGCCAGAAAGGAACATGTCTAAAAATTTATAGTCTGTTCAAAGATCAGACACCATATCAGTGCAGCAAAGGCAACCAAAAAATAAAAACCAAAAAAACCATCCATAAAGATTTTGAAAGATGACTGATACTTGTAAGGGTTGGCATAGAGAAGTTACTATTTACCCTTTGTGCTCCTTGAACATTGGCCAGGATTTTCACTGGGGTAGCACATTGCGCATTGGTCTTGCCGGTTGAAGTTGAGATTCTTTTTTCCAAGTTTTATCAAAGCTAAAGTTGGATAAGGTAGAATGGATCTAACCCCGATATGATCAATCAAATTTGAAGAGAAAAGTTAATATCTATCTGTTACAGTCAGATGATGCGGGTTTATGGCAAAAGGGGTTCATTTTAGAGAATTCCAAAGGGTGACCTCATATTGAAGAAGATCATTTATATATAGAAGGACTTTAAAGGAAAATAGATGCCAAACTGGGAGAGACCTTATGTAATGAAGAAGGCCTGTTCTGGAAAATCATTAACTTTGATCAAGATGGATGGCAATGATATGCCCAATTTGGTGAATTTCGTCAAGAAGTAATTCACCTAAAAAGGAGAGGCCAAGGTGAAAACCTGTAAAGGGCGCATTGGGACCTTAAAAAAAGAAAAAGTCAAAAAATCAAAAAAAGAAATTAAAAAAGAAATGAAAATAAAAAAGATCAATCAAAAAAAAGAAAAAGAAAAGGAGAGGCCAAGGCGAAAACCCGCAAAGGGCACTTTGAGACCAAAGGGGATTTGAGTTGAAAACCCGAAAAGGGCGGCTCAAATTTTGATCGAAAGTGGGGTATACAGTAGTCTTGTTATACCTGAATTAACACTGAAGAAGTATGTTACATCTTGGGGCATTGACAAAGTGCTCTGGATCCTTTAAATACATATGGAGCTTAAAATGATCCTTAAGAGGTTGGAACAGAGAAGCTCAAACTGCGATATCTGGGGCTCCTAGTTTCGATCTTACCCATTCTGAATTTACTGTCTTTTGATTATTTTATTCGTTTCAAAATACACTCCCAATAAATTTCTTTCTTGATTCTATTTGCTATTTTTGCTTAACTTGTTTGTTTTGAGCAATGCTCCCAATCAATTTCTTTCTTGTCTATTGGTATGATCTTTTCCAAGCATTTCACATTGAAATAATGATTAGTGGACTAATAATACTTTCATAAAAGGAGTTTTGCATATTACTCTAGAAGCTTCTAAACGATACAAAAACCTGAAATAGGACTATTGTTTAGAATTCACCAAGCTTAAGGATTGGAAATATTTGAGGCCAAAGTAAGTTAATCTCTTCGGATTTTTTTCAAAGACATTGGTTGCACAAAGGGCTAGATATTGCGTCAGTGATACAATTTCGACAAGACACGAGCAATGACAATCTAATCGTAGAAATAATCATTCTCGAAAAGAAAAATGATATTCTGCATTCATGCGAGTATCATGCATACACATCTGGTCGGGTTACTTAGAGAATGATCAGTGGATGTAACAAGTTATAGATCCTATACCCCAAAGTTGCAGTGGGATGGATTGAAAAGGATACAAGTCCTATACTTCGAGTGGTAGTGGTGTGGGATTAAAGATGATACAAGTTTTATACCTCTGAATTGTAGTAGGATTACACTAAATTCCCCCGAGGTAAAGTGGGGCAAGCCAATTGAAGCAAAGTATGATTGTTTCTTTGGGTTTTTGATCAAAATACCAGCCAAGTAAGAAGGCAACATAATGCGTCATTGATAAAGCCTTGATGAGCAAGGATGAGTGACACCTTAAGTATTAACAGGATCATTCTCATGAAATTTTGCATTCATACATATATCATTCATAACCCATTCAGTTAGGAGCATTTGATTCATTCCGATCATAGCATCCTAATCATTTTGCATAAGCATAAGCACATAAAACCAAGTCTACAGGACATGTCCACCAGAGGACGGTGTAGCAACATCGGTGAATTCACAGATCTTGTCTTCTTGAAGTTGTAGTGAAACAGATGGAAGATACTAGTCTTGGCTCTTTGAATTTGTAGTAGAGCAGACTAAAAGCAACAAATCTTATCTCCCTAAGGTTGCAGTGGAGCAGATTGAACACATAAGTCTTATCTTCCTAGTGCAGCAAGGGAACAGACTGAAGATCTTGTCTCCTCGAGATAGCAATGGGGTAGATCGATGTTGGCAAATCTTATCTTCCCGAGGTAGCAGGGGAGCAGATTTTATCTATTAGCCTTATCTTCCTGAGGTAGCAAGGGAGCAGACTGAAGATTGTAGCCTTATCTTCCAGATGTAGTAAGGGAGCAGACTGAAGAATATAGATCTTGTCTCCTCGAGATAGTAGTGGGATAGAACGATGTTGGCAAATCTTATCTTTTCGAGGTAGCAGGGGAGTAGATTTTACCCATCAGCCTTATCTTCCTAAGGTAGCAAGGGAGCAGGCTGAAGATTGTAGTCTTATCTTCCAGATGTAGTAAGGGAGCAGACTGAAGATCTTGTCTCCTTGAGATAGCAGTGGGGCAGATGAATGTTGGCAAATTTTATCTTTCTGAGGCAGCAGGGGAGCAGATTTTAACCATCAGCCTTATCTTCCTAAAACATGGGAGCAGGCTGAAGATTGTAGTCTTATCTTCTTGATGTAGTAAGGGAGCAGACTCAAGAATGTAGATCTTGTCTTATCAAGATAGCAGTGGGGCAGATCGATGTTGGCAAATCTTATCTTCTTGAGGTAGCAGAGGAGCAAATTTTAGCCATCAGTTTTATTTCCCTGAGGTAGCAAGGGAACAGGTTGAGGATTGTAGTCTTATCTTCCTGAGGTAGCAAGGAAGTAGACTGAAGATTTCAGATTTTGTCTCCTCGAGATAGTAGTGGGACAGATCGAATTTGGCGAATCTTATCTCCATGTATTGGCAATAGAATAGATTTAAGCCACCAAGCTTTATCTTCCTAAGGTAGCGAGGGAGCAAGCTGAAGATTGTAGTCTGATAAACGATAAATTATACATTTTTTACCTCATGTTTAGCCTAATTTCTGGATGAATTATCATTGAATTTGTGGAAATTGGTGCTCTTAATCCTTCTATTTCATATTTTATACTCAGGAGAGTATAGGGAAGAGAAAAGAACAAAAAACGAGCCGAAAACGAAGAAAATAGGCCAAAGTGTGAAAACAACACGGCCCAAGGATTCACCACACGGCCGTGTGCCACAGCCGTGCCACATAAGGTCCAACACGGCCCCAGCCCCGACAAGCACGGTCGTGCCACCCTCAATAGGCCCGTACACAGCCTCTTGTCGACCCACACGGGCGTGGCACACGGGCGTGTCCCTGTCGTGAGGAAGTGTAATTTCACTCGGATTTGGATACTTAGAGGCTAAGAAAGGCATCCCAAAGCTCTATATAAAGACCCTAGGAGGCGACTCTAAGGGGGTGCTCTTTTCTCCCAAAAGGAGCACCTTCTTTCTGCTAACACAAGGAGTGGAAGCAAGGGATTACTCCAAGGGAAGCTGATTGATTCATCCCAGAATCTGGAATTCTACATCAAGATAGAGGATCTCCCTAAATTCCTTCAGGGGTTTTTGGGTTCTTTATGTTTTGTTATCTTATTTCTTCTGAGATGTTTTCTTTATTAATTATGAACTAAACCCCTCAAATACTTAAGGGGGATGAAACCTAAGACAGACCTTGTTATTATTCATTCTTGAATTATATGATAAATATTTGAATTGTTTTTAATTATGTATTCTTAATTCTTGGTTTAATAATCCTAGGTATTAAGTTAAGAAACTGATGTGCTTAGGTAGAGGAGCAAAAGTCCCTGTTTTAAGAGTAGATCTACCATAATTAAGTGGAGTTGCATGCAACCCTAGACATAGGGCAACATGAATCTGCCGGATTAGGGTCAAACCTAATAAGGGGATCCATAGATTGAGTTAATACCAGACTAGGGGTTTTAACTAGAAAAAGATTTTAGTTAATCAACCTAGGATTAGTTGTTCTTACCCTCGACGGAGGCATTAACATAAGTTAGGGATCTCTACGGATCAAGTCAAGTGAAGAAATCATCTAGTTCAAAAAGTTAATAACAAGTGAAGTCTAGGTGGATTCTCCCTTGATTATTGCCTATATCAATTAACTTTCCCAAGAGTTTTTCCCCAATTTCCTTTTTGTGCATTCTTAGTTTAGTTTTAAAATTAGTTTCATACAAACCTCTTTTACTTTTAGGTTAGATAATAGAAAGGAAGTGAGTACTAGTACTTTTGGTTCCCATGGGTACGATAACTCGATCTTACCGCTAAACTATACTACTGTTCGTTAGGTGCACTTGCCTTAAAATCGTGATATTAGTTAGTTTTTGGTGTGATCAGTTTGTATAAATTTTATTACTACATATCACGCGATATCAAGTTTTTGGCGTCGTTGTCGAGGAACTAAAATATTACGAAAACTCGATTTCTATTACTTTAGCCATTACTATTTTTATTTATTTTCACCTTTTTTATTTTATTTTATTTAATTTTCTTTGTTTTTTCCCTCATAGGTATCTCTAGTTTATGACTAGAAGAAACCCAGGAGGACAACTACTTTTTGACGAAGATTTAGAAACGATAGTTCGTAGAACTCGCAGAGAGATCAGACAAAGCCTACATTATCTAGAACAAGACCAAGAACAAGAACCTGAACCTACGGAAGAAATGGAAGCAAATCAAAACATTCAACCACCTCCAGCATTACCCGCAGAACCAGATGAAGCGCCTCGCACTATGTATGATTATGCTAAACCTAGTTTGGCTGGTACTCAAACTAGTATTATTAGACCTGCTATTGCTGCTAATAATTTTGAATTAAAACCTAACACTATTTAGATGATTCAACAATTTGTGCAGTTTGATGGTTTACAGGATGAAGATCCCAACTCACATTTAGCCAACTTTTTGGAATTGTGCGATACGTTTAAAATAAATGGTGTTTCTGATGACGCCATTCGTCTCCGATTATTTCCTTTTTCTTTGAGGAATAAAGCTAAACAATGGTTGAATTCTCTACCACGAGGATCAATCACTACATGGGAACAGATGATCGAGAAATTTTTGCTAAAATATTTTCCTCCAGCTAAAACAGCTAAATTACGAAATGATATCTCTTCTTTTGTACAGATGGATTTAGAAACACTTTATGATGCCTGGGAGAGATGCAAAGATTTGTTGAGAAGGTGCCCGCACCATGGGTTACCTTTTTGGCTAGAAGTTCAAACCTTCCACAACGGTTTGAACCCGTCAATAAGGCAAATGATTGATGCAGCTGCAGGAGGAACAATCAACAATAAAACACCCGAAGTAGCTTATGAGTTTATAGAAGAGATGTCACTGAATAACTATCAGTGGCAGGTCATGAGGACAAAGCCAACAAAAGCTGCAGGAGTTTATAATATTGATGCTGTCACTATGCTTACTAATCAAGTAGAACTTCTAAATAAAAAGTTTGATAGTTTTGTTGGTTCTACGTAGGCACAACCAGTGATGCAGTACGACGCAACTCCAGGAAATATGTTTACTCCAGACTGTTCATCTTACGACCATGGGACAGAAACGGAGCAAGCCAATTATATGGGTAACAATTTTAGATATCAAAATAATCCCTATCGTAACACATATAATGCAGGTTGGAGGAACCACCCCAATTTTTCTTGGGGAGGACAAGGGAATCAAAGACAACAACCCCCTTCGGGATTTCAGCAGCTGATATCGCGTGATATTAAGTAATAAAATTTATAAAAACTGATCACACCAAAACTAACTAATATCACAATGTTAAAGGCAAGCGCACCTATTGAATAGTAGTATAGTTTAGTGGCAAGACCAAGTTATCGTACCCAAGGGAACCAAAAGTACTAGTACTTACTTCCTTTCTATTATCTAACCTAAAAATAAAAGAGGGTTGTTTAAATTAATTCTAAAACTAACTAAGAAAGTTTTAAAGAGTGAATTGGGAAAACTTTTAGGGAAAAGCTGATTTATATGGACAATACTCAAGGGAGAATCCACCTAGATTTCACTTGTTATTATTTTCTTGAACTATATGATTTCTTTACTTAACTTGATCCGTAGAGATCCCAAACTTATGCTAAACCCTCCGTCGAGGCGTAGAGCAACTAGGCCTAAGTTGTTAATTAAAGTTCCCTTATTAATTAACTCCCTAGGTTGCATTAATTCGATCTATGGCTCCCCATATTAGGTTTGACCCTAATCTGGTAGATTTATGTCGCCCTATGTCTAGGATTGCATGCAACTCCGCTTAATTATGGTAGATCTACTCTTATCACAGGGACTTTTGCTCCTCTGCTCTAAGCAAATCTAATTCTTGAATTAATACCTAGGATTATTAAATCAAGAATGAAGAATGCATAATTAAGAACAATTTAAGTATTTATCAAATAAATCAAGAATAAATAACAAGATCTATCTTAGGTTTCATCCCCCTCAAGTATTTGAGGGGTTTAGTTCATAATAAAGAAGGAAAACATCTCAGAATATATAAAATAACAAAACATAAAAGAAACCAAAAACTCCTGAAGGAATTTAGGGAGATCCTCTATGTTGCTGCAGAATTTCAGCTTCTGAGATGAATTAATTGGCTTTCTCCCTTGGAGCAATCCCTTGCTTCTACCCTCAGTGTGGCAAAAAAACGAGAGGAAAAATATCTAAAAACATATATCTATGCTTCTGCCTCATGAGGTCTTTATATAGAGAGCTTTTTCTTAGCCTCTAAGCATCCCAATTCGAGTGAAATTCCCCTTCCTCATGACTTGAACACGCCCGTGTGCCACGCCCGTGTGACTTCGATAGAGGCCGTGTGCTTTTATCGGTGGAGGCACGGCCGTGTGACCTGGCCGTGCTTGTCAGGGGCTTGACCGTGTGATCTTCATGTGGCACAGTCGTGTGGCATTTTTTTACCCGTGTTGTTCGTACATTTTGGCCCATTTTTCATCATTTTTGGCCCGTTTTCTGTTCTTTCTTCTTCCCTATGCTCTCCTGAGTATAAGATATGAAAAGGAAGGATTAAGAGCACCAATTCTGACAAAATTGATAAGAATCCATCCAAAATATAGGCTAAACATGAGGTAAAAATATGTATAATTTAGCGTTTATCAAATACCCCCACACTTAAACCTTTGCTTGTCCTCAAGCAAAATCTCAATCCCTAAAAAGAATCATTCTTCTTAACCTATAATCTTTATCAATAATGTTTCAAACTAATCCACAGGTAATCATCCAGTGAAAAATTCAATCAGAAGAACGTTAAAGATTCAATTACTCTAAGTTGAGAATTTTATCATTGAAAACATAAGTCTCTTCCTTCCTTCTTAGTAGTTATCTCTCCATCTTAATTAACAGGAGTTGACATCCTCACCAAAGGTTCGCTCTATTCACTCGAAGTGTTTAGGGTTCAAAATTTTAAGCACTCTCTAGTTAACCTGAAAAGTTATTACCATAAGCTTGCACGAAAATTAAATCTCCACCACTATAGTTTGATATGATATATCGATCAAGAGGTCTTTTCATGGTTGTAACGGGGCTTGTTTAGGGGTATTGTCACAGGCTACAAAAAAGGGTTGGAATCGAGATTGAACTGAAAAAAATTATCTAGCTAGAAAAATCTCTATCACTGGAACATATTTTCAAAGCTTAATAACATCATTTTGGTAGCATTAAGAGAGAAATATGCAAAAACCTAATTTGAACTATTATATATTACAACTAAATTTGACTGTATGTACACATGTTTTTTTTAAGAACAATTCAAATAATACAATGAATTGAGTAAAGATTTACATACTGGAAAAGAGAATAAAGCTTAGATAATAAATTCAACTCAAATCTCGACAAAAAAAGGATCAAAAGTAATTGAATGGAAAATTCAACAAATATGGGTTATTGGTTAATAATTAGAGGGTGAGTCAAAGAAAAGGTTGTTAAGCTCAATGGGGTTTACTAGGGGTTAGATTATGGAGGTAGGCTTTTGTGGAGTAAATGGGTTAAATCCTAGGTGCCTTTATCATCTCGGTATATTAAATCAATGATGTGGTCTTGACATGTATAATCAAAGCAAGTTCTAGAATAACAATTCAGTATTGACTCACTCAAAGCAATAATAAAAGTGAGTACGAAAGAATGTATGCTCAAAAGGCTCAAAATCTCACCAGAATTATGGCTTTTGATGTCAATCCTACGAATTTCAAATCTCAAGATAGTACTTAAAATTAGGGAAGATAACTTATGCAAAAAATTAGAGTTTTCAAAAATTTCAACTTATCATTCTTGATTCCTTAATGTTTTTAAGTTTGAATATTTAAAGTACAATCACCTATTTCTTTAATTCTCAGCATATCAATAAAAATTATAAATCAATCAGAATTAATTCCTAATAGTAGACTGAAGATAATGTTATTGAGGACAGTGCAATTAGTTAGAACAATTTCAAGGATTTCAAAGAGAATGAAATAAAATTTAAAGTACGTTTCCCCCCACACTTAAGATGTACATTGCCCTCAATGTACAAGGATAATATTAGCAATAAAAGTATAATATCATAAGAGAGGGAGAGATATGAAACTCCCTGAAATGTGGATGGCTTTGTGAGACAAATATGAGAAGAGTTGGCATATGTGGCACGGTGTTTCCATTTCCGTAGAGATTTGAGCTGTAAAGCTCCTTTTAAACTGCGAAAGGATTTATTAGTCGTGGGAGCTTAAGATGAAGAGGGGTTACTTCATTGGGAGATGGCCGAAGAAAATAAAATAAACAGAATAAATAAAAAATGAAAATTCAAATAAAGAAAAAATGAAAAATAAACCTAAAAAGGAAAATAAAGTTAGAAGAAAATGTGAAAATAAGGATCAGTGTTTAAAAGTTAGAATAAAGTAATAATAAAATATAAAAGAAAAAATAAAAGTAAAACAAAATAAAGATAAAAATAATGATAAAAAGTGGATCTAGTCCTCTGATGGATCTCGTGGTGGTGGGGAAATGCCAAGGTGCTGACATATGTGCGCTAAAGTGGCATCGATGTAATCGAGGCGCTGCTCAAATCGATCCAGGCGCTCGTGTATATCAGCATGTGGGGCTATTGTCTGGGTAGGTCGTCTAGGGCGTGATGGCTCGGCGGGTGCATCCTCCTCAGGTGGTGGCGGTGGGACATTATCAGCAACGTCCCCTAGGTCCTTGCCTTCTTGGACAAGGCGGAAGTGAAAATGGCCGCCACTTGGCCGTCGCTCTACCATCCTCATGGAGAGCATGCTCTGGATGCCCTGGGAGGACATCTGGCCAAGTAGGGTGTACGAGGATGTCTGGGCTGCGGTGTTGAGTAGGCTGAAGTAGCGGCCTAGTAGTGTGATGTACAGGCCCATGGATACGACTCCCTTGCGGTGCCTCTCAGTCTGGCGCTGCATGGCCAACGCTATGAAGTAGGCAAGGTTGATGGGGTGGCCATTGGCCATGCACCAGAGGACATAGATGTCGTGAGTGTTGACGACGCCTGTACTCTCCCGTCTACCTGTCAAGGTGTGAGCAAGGAGGGCGTGAATATACCTGAGAGAAGGAGGGAGGGCGGATGCCTTGCTGACGCTGGGATTATAGATCTGTCACCCTGGAGCAATCTCGTTCCAACAGTCGAGGGGTCGGATGTGGATGCACCTAGAAAGAGTAGGGAAGTCTTCTTCTGCCATGAACTACTCGGTATAGAGACCGAGAGTCGTGCCAAACTCCGGGACACTCAGCTGTCGCACAAGACCTCCTAATCGGAATTGGACCGTACTAGGATCGTCGAATCTGTTCATGACGGTTTGGAGGTAGAATGTAGAGCAGAACTCGAGAGTGAGTTCTAGGCAGGTGAGCTCCATAATCCTAAAGAACTGATACCATGGGTCGGTAGCTAGCAGGGCTCGGACATCATCCACCAGTTTTACTTGCGCGAGGGCCTCCCAGTCAATACATCGGCCCATCGAGACAGTGTGTGCTCAGAGTAATTGGTAGTGTTATTCCTGGGAGTCCTGCGGAAATGTGAGAAACGGGTGGCGTGTCTCAGAGGTGGGTCTTGTAAGAAACTTCCCAGCCCCTTTCATTTCTTGGAGACGGGGACAGCAGTCTTTCTAGCGCGGGAAGAAGACATAGTATCTGAAATAAAATAACACGAGCATTAGTTCTAAAAATTAAGATTAAAAATGATTTAAAATGTAAATTGATATTTTTCCTAAAATAACAAATGAGGAGTAACCTGAATAGTAAAATCTAATCATATTAAAAACTTATAACAAAAACTAAGAACTATGGGTATATATAGTGATTTTATGAAAAAAAATGGCATGCAAATATGTGTCCAAGTGGCAAAATAAAATGAAATCTAAATGGCAAGCAAAAATAAAATTAAGTGGCATGTAATCCTAATTGATTTTATATTATTCTAGAATATTCATCCTATATTTCCTAGTTCCATGCTTGAATCAACAATTAGATTAAATTAAAAATAAATAAATATTTAAAGAAATGAAATAAAACAAAATAAATGAGAAAAATGAGAAAGTAGAACCAATTATGAGTTTGCACGGTCGTAGGGGGCTGTTACACGAGCATAGGAAGGTTATTTTTTAGTATTATGGTGGTTTTGAGGGGGTGGAGGTGCTCACGGAGGTTGGGAAGGTTTTGGGTGTGAGATTCTAGGGTTTTAGGTGAAAAGGAAGGTTTAAAAATGGCCCCCTATTTATACATTTTGGGTCACACGGGTATGTCGCACGCCCGTGTGAGTCGTATTCAGCCCGTGTTTTTTGAAAATTGGAGGTTTTAGCGCGCCATGTTCCGATGAGCACGCCCGTGTGGTTGGTTCACACAGCCGTGGGAGATCAGGTCTTCCTTACTCACACGGTCATGTGATGTTATACACGGCCGTGTGCGATCGTGTTCGTGTATCACACGGTCGTGTGATATGTGCCACGGGCGTCTGAAATTTGACAGGGTCTTCCACGGGCTAAGGACACGGGCGTAGGGATTTGTGCAAGGCCTATGTTGATATTGCAGGGTTGCGACGGCCATGTCGTACGGCCGTGGGGCGGTGTTGATAGCCCGTGTGGAATTCGTAAGGTCGCCACGGCCATATCACACGGCCGTGGGAATTTATCGATGGCTCGTGTTTTGGAAAATTTTACTCTGTTTGTATACGGTCTTGGTGCACGGTCGTGCTCCTGGTTTTAAGTGTACACACAGCCTAAGGCACGCCCGTGTGTCTGGCCGTGTGGTCCTAAATTTCTGTATTCAAAGAGTTAGTTTATGCGTGAAAAAAATACTAAAAATTTTAAAGAAAAGAAAGTTACTAAGTTAGTGCTCGGGTTGCCTCCCGAGAAGCGCTTATTTAGAGTCTAAGCTCGACTCTACCTGGATGTGTCAAGAAGGGGTGTGGTGGAGCCGAAGCTCCTCCCTGTTTTCTGTAAAATTCTCACCTCTATAATGTGTAAGCCTATGGTCGTTTACTTTGAACGTACCGTGGTTAGGGTGAGTTACCTCAATAGTGCCGTATGGAAAGACATTTAGAACAGTGAATGGACCTGACCACCTTGACTTGAGTTTTCCAGGGAATAGTTTCAGTCTTGAGTTATAGAGTAAGACGAGATCACCTGTTTTGAACTGTTTAGGGTCTTTCAGCCTTTTGTCATGGCATCGTTTCATGGCTTCCTTATATGGTCGTGAGTTCTCGTAAGCATTGAAGCTCCATTCATCTAGCTCATTCAACTGCATTAATCTCTTCTCTCCAGCACTTTTAAAATCAAGGTTTAAAAATTTTATAGCCCAGAATGCTTTATGTTCAAGTTCAAATGGTAGATGGCAGTTTTTTTCCATAAACAAGTTTATAGGGAGATGTTCCTATGGGTGTTTTAAAAGCAGTTCTATAAGCCCATAATGCATCGTCTACCTTTCTTGACCAATCTTTCCTATTTGTTTCTATTGTTTTCTCTAAGATGCGTTTTAGTTCCCTATTGGTCACTTCGACTTGACCACTAGTTTGTGGATGATAAGGGGTGGCTGTTCTATGATGTACTCCATAACTTTTCAAGACCTTTTCAAATTAGGTATTGCAAAAATGTGTACCCCTATCACTAATGATTATCCTAGGTGCTCCAAATCGAGAAAAAAGTCTTTTCAAGAAGCGTACTACCACCCTAGCATCATTTGTAGGTAGAGCTTGGGCTTCTACCCATTTTGACATGTAATCTACTGCTACTCGTATGTATTTATTCCTAAATGAAATAGGGAATGGACCCATGAAATCAATACCCCATACATCAAATATTTCACATGAAAGTATATAATTCTGAGGCGTTTCATTATGCTAAGAGATATTACCTGTTCGTTGGCATTTATCACAAGAGGTCACATACCTGTTGGCATCTCTGAAAAGTGTAGGCCAGTAAAAGCCTGATTCGAGTACCTTATGAGAAGTTCTAGTTCCACTGTGATGTCTTCCTGTGGGTCTTGAGTGGCAGTGATTCAAAATTTGATATGCTTTTGTGTCATCAACGCATCTTCGAATAACCTGATCTACACAAATTCGGAAAAGGAAAAGATCTTCCCAAAAGTAGTTTTTCACATCAGCAAAGAATTGCTTCTTTTGCTGATGGGTTAGGTCTTTTGGGGTTACGTGAGCTACTAAATAATTTGCAAAATCAGCAAACCAAGGAAGTGTCGTATCTGCTAAGGCTAGGAGTTGTTCCTCAGGGAACAAATCGTTCATCTTGTCGAGATATTTGGGCTGTGCATTCTCTAGCCTTGAGAGGTGATCTGCTGCCAAGTTTTCGGCTCCTTTCTTGTCCTTTATTTCCAAGTCGAATTCCTGTAACAATAGAATCCATCTTATCAATCGAGGTTTTGCATCAGTTTTAGTTAAGAGGTAGCGAAGAGTTGAATGATCAGTATAAACAATGACTTTTGACAAAATTAAATAAGATCTAAATTTGTCAAATGCAAAAATAACAGCTAGCAATTCTTTCTCTGTGGTAGTGTAATTTGCTTGAGCGGCTATCAAAGTTCTGCTAGCATAATAGATCGGCTGGAAGTGCTTGTCCCTTCGCTGTCCTGAAACTGCACCTACTGCAAAATCACTTGTATCGCACATTAGTTCAAAAGGTAGATTCCAATCAGGTGAAATCATAATCGGGGCGTTAACTAACTTTTCTTTAAGGTTGTTGAAAGATTCCAGACATTCTTGGTCAAAGTTGAAGGGTACGTCTTTTTCTAGTAATTTAGTTAAAGGCTTAGCTATTTTTGAAAAGTCTTTAATGAATCTTCGATAAAAACCGGCGTGTCCTAAAAAGCTTCTTATAGCCTTAACTGAATTAGGAGGAGGTAGTTTTTCAATAGTTTCAATTTTCACTTTATCTACCTCTATCCTTTTACTAAAAATTTTATGTCCTAAAACAATACCCTCTTGAACCATAAAGTGGCATTTTTCCCAGTTTAGCACTAAATTTGTCTCTTCACATCTGATCAAAACACGTTCTAGATTATTAAGACAAAGTTGGAAAGAATTACCGAAAACTGAGAAATCATCCATAAATACCTCCATGATGTCTTCCACGAATTCATTGAAGATAGCTAGCATGCATCCTGAAAAGTAGCAGGAGTGTTACATAGACCAAGAGGCATTCTGCGATAAGCAAACGTACCGTATGGGCATGTGAATGTTGTTTTCTCTTGATATTCTGGAGCTATCGTGTGACAGCCCTATTTCGACCCTAGTCAAGAAGTGGTTTCGGGACCACTAAACTGAATCACAAAAATAATTAAATACGATATCTTATGTCTAATTTGTGTGGTAATTGTATATGTGAAATTGAAATGTTTGAACTTGACTTAGTGTATGTGATTGCCGAACTAGAGGACTAAAGTGATAAGTACTATGATGTTTATGGCTAAAATTCAAGAAGGAGGTTGTATAAGGTTTCAAAGTAAAGGATTTACATGTCAAATTAGCCTTTTTATTTTAGTGGCCAACCATGCATGATGAATGGGTTAGTAAATTATATTAGTTTATTGTTTATGGATAAAATTATATGAAATTTATGCCAAATTGGATAATATAATGAATAAAATAATAAAGAAAAGGGTGAAAAGAACAAAGTAAATCCATTTGTTCTTCTTTGCTGTGACTTGAAGAAAAGAAAAGGGGGAAAGAAATACTCCTTGCAATCGGTTTTGGCTAAGGCTAAATTGAGGTATGGTTGATTGTTTTCTTTGGAAATTTTAGGTGCATTTTGGTTGTTAGCTAGTATTCTACCTTGCCCATGGCTTGTATTTAGTTGAACTTGGAAGAAATTCATTCGGTTATGGTGTTTATGTTATGAATTATGATGGTTGATTTATTTAGTGCAAATGGAGCTTTTAGTTGGTAAAATGACTTGTTTGGAGGCCCTTGGGAAGAAATTAAAAATCGGTTGTGGGTTATAAAGGCAATGGTGAGATTGCCGAATGTGAGTGTGACTTTTAGATGAAGGGAATTATGGAATTCAATTAAATTGGAGAAAACATTTCAATTGTTAGTAAATTATGTGAAAAATAAAAGAAATTGATTTTTGTGTGTATGATTAATTGGTGTAAGACTCTTGTTAATTAGGTTGGAAGTTTCGGTTTTGAGTAGCTTAGATTTTAAGTTCGAAATGTGTATGAGATCATTGTGAAGCATTCGGTCATGAAGCCTATCATGTACTAACATGTATTAAATGTTTTGAAAGAGTGGTATTCTTTAATGGTGATTATATATGTTAATGCTGTATGTATATGCATAGAAAGTCTATATACGTATGTATGAACATTTGGTTGAGCTTGTGTCAATCTTGTTGAAATAAAATGACTAATTTTTGTGGAAGAACATGTGTGGGCAAAGGTGTTAGAAAATTTCAGGATAGTCTAATTGAACTTATAAAGATGCCGTATCAATGAATTTCTAAGGAGACTACATGTGGTTTAAGGATTTTTATTTTTGTTAAGGTCATTGCTTAAAATATCGAAAATGATAGTGGGTAGAAATGACTTTTAGTATATATATATATATATATTTATTTATATAGAAATGCCGAATGGCTTAATTTGAGACCATTGCATTTTTGGTAAAAATTTCATGAGTTTGTTAAGAGTTATAATAAATACATATACATGCGTATACTTTTGACCGAATATGTGTGGGTGACTTTGAAAAGATAGTTACATTCCTTGTTTTTAGACTAGTGATGGTTATGAAAAATTCATATACTTGAATTGTTGGATTTAGCTCAAGAGCTTGGAGGTGGAACATCGGATAAGGGAAAGGCTAAAGCCACGGAGTAATTAATCTGGGATTTGCTCAGAAAGATTCAGGTAAGTTCTTGAGTAACGAATTTTTATTTATGATAAGATGAAGTCATAACACATATGTATAAGATATGAGCTTAATGGTAAATGATATGTTCGAATGTTAAATTTTTTGGGAATGAAAGTTTGAGTAATTGTATGGGAGCCGAATACTAAGGTTGAATCTTATTGTACCTAGATGTGAAATTGTGTTTTTAGTCTACCAATAATGAACCGAATAAAGCATGATGGTAGTATGCCGAAATTTTGTGTAATTGTTTTCGGAAAGGTTATTTAGAGATGACACGATATGTATGCTTATATGTGCAAGTATAAATTGAGTTGATTGAGTCGAGCTTAGCCTCGAAGGGCTTTCGAGCCAGTGGTATGATCCAAGCTTAGCCTCGAAGGGCTTTCGAGCCAGTGGTATGATCTGAGCTTAGCCTCGAAGGGCTTTCGAGCCAGTGGTATAATCCGAGCTTAGCCTCGAAAGGTTTTCGAGCCAGTGGTATAATCCGAGCTTAGCCTCGAAGGGCTATTATGCTAGTGACATAACCGAACTTAATTCCGAAGGGCTACGAGCCAGCGTTGGAATCAGGTTTGGGCCCGAATGACATCGGCACTAATGCTATAAAATAAATGTCGAACCCACTCTAATAATTGTGTTGCCTACCATAAGATAGCCAGGTATGTATATGGACATGAACTTAGCTTGATCTATGAGTTGAATGTGTATGGTTATAAGTTGATTTTGATTGATGTTATTGATGCAAATTCTGTGATATGAATAATGGAAGAATCGTCATACTATGCCGAATCAGGCAGAAGAAGAAACCAACAAGTTTGGACAATTCTAGTACTCTTATTCAAATGATTTAGTTACTTAAGGACTTACTAAGCAAATAATCGCTTACGTAGTTATTCTTATTTTCTGTTTTATAGATCGCCCTTGCTAGCTACGGTCTCGGGAGTTCCAGGGTTGTAGTCATCCACGCTATCACAATATCTTTTGGTATTTGAAGCTTAACCTTGAAAATGGCATGTATAGACTCGATATTTTGTTGTAAAACTATATGATCTTGATTTGTAATTAAGTCGGCCATGCGAAAATGGCCTATCGAACACTTCTATCCATATCTATGGTTTAATGTTTGAATTAGTCTATGTCAATGAAAGTTCAAGTATCCATTATGTGAATGCACTCAAATTATACTTATATCTTGATGTCTATGTTCGATGAGGTGTGAGGTTAAGTGAAATCAAATGAATTTCGAATGAAATCTTTCTGTGCACTCTTATGGACTTTATCATGTTAAAATAGATGATAGTTAGGGTACCTTATTCAGTGTTAAGTTAAATGAAGGGTCGGTAATACCTCTCTACTCTCCTGTGACGGGTACGAGTCTAGGGGTGTTAGATATCGGGATCTGGAAGTAACCAGAGAGGCCATCTAGGAAACAATAATACATATGACCTGATAATCTTTCCAACATCTGATCAATGCAAACTCTCCATCCTGTGACTGTTCTTGTAGGTATTAACTATTCCTTTTCATTAGACACCACGGTTAATCTACCTTTCTTAGGAACAACCTGTACAGGGCTTACCCAAGAACTGTCAGAAATAGGATAGATAATACCTGCATCTAGAAGTTTAATTACCTCGGCTTTTACAACTTCTTTCATGTTGGGATTTAATCGTCTTTGGGCTTGCACTGATGGTTTGAATTCGTCCTCCATCAAAATTTTGTGGGTGCAGAAAGAAGGATTAATTCCCTTGATATCTGAAATTTTCCAAGCTATAGCACGTCTGTGTTCTCTTAACACATGGAGTAGTTCCTCTTTCTCTACAAGGCTTAAATCGGATGCGATAATGACTGGTAAAGTTGATTCTTCCCCTAAAAAAGCATATTCTAAATGATCTGGCAGTTGTTTTATTTCTAATTTAGGTGGTTCAATAATGGAAGGTTTCTGTCTCAATTCAACACTCATCTTTAAATTTTCATAACTTATGTGCCTAGTGATGATTTAATTAGAATCCAACTCTTTCCTTACTTCGTTAATTTCGGGGGTGGTTTCATCTTTCCCCCCACCTTGAACAAGGCACAGTTCCAACATGTCTGTGAGAGAAAGTTCCTGGAGATTATCTTGAACAAAATAGTCAATAATATCAACAAAATAACACGAATCATCTTGTTCTTTAGAGAATCTCATGGCATCATAAATTTTAAAGACAACTTCTTCCTCGCCAACTCTGAGTACTAATTTGCCATCCCCTACATCAATAACAGCTCTAGCAGTGGCTAAAAATGGTCGTCCCAAAATTAAAGGTACTTCAATATCCTCATCCATGTCAAGCACAACAAAATCAACAGGGAATATAAATTTATCTACCTTCACTAGCACATCTTCAATGATTCCCCTAGGATATTTAACAGATCTATCGGCTAATTGAATACTCATCCTAGTGGGCTTGGGTTCCCCGAGACCTAGTTGTTTGAACATTTTGTAAGGCATGAGATTAATGCTAGCACCTAAATCAGCTAAAGCTTTATTAATAAGTAAACTACCAATCAGACAAGGGATAGTAAAACTCCCTGGATCTTTCAGTTTTGCTGGTAGTTTATTTTGGAGAATAGTTGAGCATTCCTCGTTGAGTTCTACTATGGCCAATTCTTCTAACTTCCTTTTATTGGTCAGAAGTTCTTTAAGGAACTTCGCATACTTTGGCATCTGTGAAATTGCTTCAACAAAAGGTAAGTTAATGTGTAATTGTTTAAAAAGTTCAAGGAACTTACCGAATTGAGCGTTTGTATGGTCTTTCTTCAATTTTGCCGGATATGGGATGCGCGATTTGTATTCCTTGAGTGGCGGTGGAGTGTTATCCTCGGGTTCTGCTGCCTTTTCTTCTGAAAGTTTTGGGATAGTCTTCTTTTCTGGTTCGGCTAGGACCTTTCCATCTCTTAAAGTGATCGCTTTGACATGTTCTATGGGATTTGGCTCAGTGTTACTTGGTAATCCTCCTTGTGGCCTTTCTGAAATTAATTTTGCAAGTTGACCAATTTGGTTTTCAAGCCCTTGAATTGATGCTTGCTGATTTTTTCGTGCCGTTTCAGTGCTTTGAAAACGGGATTCTGATGCGGCCATAAATTTGGTAAACATCTCTTCAAGATTCGGCTTCTTCTCATGTTGCGGTGGTGGTTGCTGAAATCCTAGAGGAGGTTGTTGTCTTTGATTTCCTTGTCCTCCCCATGAAAAATTTGGGTAATTTCTCCAACCTGTATTATAAGTATTACTATAAGGGTTATTTTAAGATCTAGAATTGTTACCCATATAGTTGGCTTGTTCAGTTTCCATGCTGTGTCCATAAGATGCGAAATCTGGATTAAACGTGTTTCCTTGAGTCGCGTCGCATTGCATCACCGGTTGTGCCTGCGTAGAACTAACAAAATTATCAAACTTTTTATTTAAAAGTTCTACTTGGTTAGTAAGCATGGCGACAGCAACAAATATTATAAACTCTTGCGGCTTTTGTTGGCTTTGTCCTCATGACTTGCCATTGATAATTGTTCAATGACATCTCTTCAATAAATTCATAAGCTGCATCAGGTGTTTTATTATTGATCGTCCCTCCTACGGCTGCATCGATCATTTGTCTAGTTGACGGGTTGAAACCATTGTGGAAGGTTTGAACTTGTAGCCACAAAGGTAGACCATGATGAGGGCACCTTCTCAAAAGATCTTTGTATCTCTCCCATGCATCGTATAGTGTTTCTAAATCCATCTGCACAAATGAAGAAATATCGTTTCGTAATTTGGCTGTTTTAGTTAGAGGAAAATATTTGAGTAAAATTTTTTCGGTAATTTGCTCCCATGTGGTAATTGAGCCTCGTGGTAAAGAATTTAACCACTGTTTGGCTTTATTTCTCAAAGAGAATGGAAATAGCCTCAATCGAATGGCATAATCAAAAACACCATTTATTTTGAAGGCATCACAAAGTGCCAAAAAATTGGCTATGTATGAGTTTGGATCTTCGTCCTGTAAACCATCAAACTGCACCAATTGTTGTATCATCTGAATAGTGTTAGGCTTTAACTCAAAATTATTAGCAGCAATAGTAGGTCTAAGAATGCTAGTTTGGGTACCAGCCAAACTAGGTTTAGCATAATCATACATAGTGCGAGGAGCTTTTTCTTGGTTTATTGGTTCTGCTGGTAGTGCTGGAGGTGGTGGAGCGTTTTGATTTACTTCCATCTCGTCTGTAGGTTTTGGCTCTTGCTCAGGTTCTTGTTCTGGATAATGTAAACTGCGTCTAATTTCTCTGTGATTTCTGCGAACTGTTGCTTCTAGATCGTCGTCAAAAAGTAGTGGTCCTGTTGGGTTGTTTCTAGTCATAAACTAAAAAGACCTAAAAAGAAAAAGCAAAGAAAACTCAAAAATAATTTAAAAGAAAAATAAAAATAAAAATAAATAAAAACTGAAAATAAAAATAAAAGAAAAAAATAAATATATATATAGTAATGGCTACAGTAATAGAAATCGAGCTTTCGTGATATTTTAGTTCCCCAGCAACGGCGCGAAAAACTTGATATCGCGTGATATTATGTAATAAAATTTATAAAAACTAATCACACCAAAACTAATTAGTATCATGATGTTAAAGGCAAGCGCACCTATTGAACAGTAGTATAGTTTAGTCGCAAGACCGAGTTATCATACCCAAGGGAACCAAAAGTACTAGTACTTACTTCATTTCTATTATCTAACCTAAAAATAAAATAGGGTTGTTTAAATTAATTCTAAAACTAACTAAGAAAGCTTAAAGAGCGAATTGGGAAAACTTTTAGGGAAAACTGATTTATATGGACAATACTCAAGGGAGAATCCATTCAGACTTCACTTGTCATTATTTTCTTGAACTATATGATTTCTTTACTTGACTTGATCCGTAGAGATCCCTAACTTATGCTAAACCCTCCGTCGAGGCGTAGAGCAACTAGGCCTAAGTTGTTAATTAAAGTTCCTTTATTAATTAACTTCCTAGGTTGCATTAATTCGATCTATGGCTCCCCATATTAGGTTTGACCCTAATTCGACAGATTTATGTCGCCCTATGTCTAGGGTTTCATGCAACTCCGCTTAATTATGGTAGATCTACTCTTATCACAGGGACTTTTGCTCCTCTGCTCTAAGCACATCTAATTCTTGAATTAATACCTAGGATTATTAAATCAAGAATGCAGAACACATAATTAAGAACAATTCAAGTATTTATCAAATAAATCAAGAATAAATAACAAGATCTGTCTTAGGTTTCATCCCCCTCAAGTATTTGAGGGGTTTAGTTCATAGTAAAGAAGGAAAACATCTCAGAATATATAAAATAACAAAACATAAAAGAAACCAAAAACCCCTGAAGGAATTTAGGGAGATCCTCTATGTTTCTGCAGAATTCTGGCTTCTGAGATGAATTAATCGACTTTCTCCCTTGGAGTAATCCCTTGCTTCTACCCTTAGTGTGGCAGAAAAACGAGAGGAAAAATATCTAAAAACATATATCTATGCTTCTGCCTCATGAGGTCTTTATATAGAGAGCTTTTTCTTAGCCTCTAAGCATCCCAATTCGAGTGAAATTCCCCTTCCTCATGACTTGAACACGCCCGTGTGCCACGCCCGTGTGACTTCGATAGAGGCCGTGTGTTTTTATCGGTGGAGGCACGGCCGTGTGACCTGGCCGTGCTTGTCAGGGGCTTGACCGTGTGATCTTCATGTGGCACGGCCATGTGGCACGACCGTGTGGCATTTCTTTGCCCGTGTTGTTCGCACATTTTGGCCCATTTTTCATCGTTTTTAGCCCGTTTTCCGTTCTTTCTTCTTCCCTATGCTCTCCTGAGTATAAGATATGAAAAAGAAGGATTAAGAGCACCAATTCTCACAAAATTGATAAGAATCCATCCAAAATATAGGCTAAACATAAGGTAAAAATATGTATAATTTAGCGTTTATCAGCAGCCACCACCACAGCAAGAGAAAAAGCCAAATCTCGAAGAGATGTTCACCAAATTCATGGCCATATCAAAAATCGGTTTCAAAACACTGAGCCGGCATTAAAGAACCAGCAAGAATCAATTAAAGGACTTAAGAATCAAATTGGTCAACTCGTAAAGTTAATATCAGAAAGACCACAAGGTGGACTACCAAGTAACACTGAGACCAACCCTAAAGAACAACTTCATGCCATGAACACAATAGATGAGGAGGTATTAACCGAAGACAACCCAAAGTTATGCAAGGAGCGGGAGGTGAGTAAAGGTAAGGTGGAGGTAAGCAATAACAAGCCAGACATCAAAGAATACAAGCCTCATATCCCATACCCAAATGCGCTAAAGAAAGACTGCATAGACGAGCAATTTGGTAAGTTTCTTAAACTTTTAAAGAAATTACATATTAACTTACCATTTGTTGAAGCAATATTGCAGATGCCAAACGTTGTTAAATTCTTAAGAGAACTCTTGACAAACAAGCGGAAGCTGGATGAGAAACCTCATGTGGAACTAAATGCAGTATGCTCAGCCATTCTACAGAATAAATTGCCAACCAAACTAAAAGATCCAGGGAGTTTTACTATTCCTTGTTTACTTGGTAACCTAGATGCCAAAAATGCTTTAGCTGATTTAGGGGCTAGTATAAATGTTATGCCATATAAACTGTTTAAACAACTAGGTCTTAGAAACCCTAAGAAAACCAAGATGAGCGTTCAACTAGCTGACAAAACTATTAGGGCACCTAAGGGAATAATTGAAGATGTACTTGTCAAAATTGATAAATTTATATTCCCAGTCAAGTTTGTTGTTTTAGACATTGATGGGGACAGTAATGTACCCTTAATTCTAGGGCGACCCTTTTTAGCAACCGCTAGGGTAAAAATTGATTTAGAAACAGGAGAACTCACATTACGGGTAGGTGTTGACACAGTCACTTTACAAGCTCAGAACTCGATTAAGACAGTAGATAATAATATAGCTACGAGTCCTTGTAAAAACACTGAACTCACCACCCAATCTTCTGTGCAGGATACACTCTATATAGAGGTAGCCAACCAACAGACAAGTCTATTCTAGGGATATGCACCCAAAAAGCGAATACTTCAGATCGAGGAACTAGATGAGTGGCTGAACTATTAGGAAAAATCTAAAATATGCCACACCAACCCAGAGCTACACCAAGATAACCCTCAGAAGCAAACGAATTAGTTCAAGATAGGGGATAAGGTAATTTTAAGGGACGACCATCCTTGAACCTTAAACTCAGAAGAACATACAAATGATACACCATACTTCACGGTAATAAAAGTCTTTCTCTACGGCACCATTGAGGTAACTCACCCTAACCACGGTACTTTCAAGGTAAATGGCCATAGGCTTAAACACTATATAGGTGAGAATTTTAAAAATAACACGGAGGAGCTTTAGCTCCATAAATTCCCTCCGTGATACATCCAGGTAGAGTCGAGCTTAGACTTTAAATAAGCACTTCTCGGGAGGCAACCCGAGCACTAACTTAGTAACTTTTCTTTTATTTTTGATTTTAGTAATTTTATGCATCAACTAACTATTTTTAATGCAGAAATTTAGGACCACATGGCCATGCCCATAGGCGTGCCTAAAGCCGTGTAAACATTTAAAGCAGATACATGGTCGTGCACTCAGGCCATGTGCAAACAGAGCACAATTTTCCCAAAAGCACGGGCTACCGACAAATCGCCACGGCCGTGCGAATTGCTGTGGCAACCTTTCAACTTAGACACGGGCTTGCACAAAGCCATACGCCCGTGTCCCCAAACCGTGGCCAACACTGTCGATTTAGACATTACTATGTGACTACCGACACGACTGTGTGCCTCAACACACCCTCGCAACATGGGCGTGTGTCTCGAGCCAGGCGCGTAAAAATATCTGGGATTTTTGTTTTTCCATTTTATTTTATTTTCTCTTTTTCGTTATTTGAATTTTAGTATTCTCAGAACTAGTTTATGTTATTTCAGTTATTTTATATAAGTTATTTCCTAACGAGTAATTGTTCTAATCCTGAAATACCTAAAATCCCTTAAGTGCTATCACAGTTTCAAAACCATGAACTTCAAGTATTCCTTCCTCCAAGATAACTTTCATAATTGAAGGGTTCCATCCAATATTCAGGGAGTTTTACTTCTCTCCCTAGCTTATGATCTTGTGTTTCTTTTGTTATTAATGTTATATTTGTACATTAGGGCAATGTACATCTTAAGTGTGGGAAGGAACCTTACTTTCAGACATTACATTCTCTTTGAAATCCCTGAACTTTTTTCTAACTTCTTGTATTATTCTCAAATCTACATTCTCCTAATAGGAATTAATTCTGATTGATTTATGATTTTTATTGATATGTTGAGAATTAAGACATAGGTGCTTGTACTTTGATTATTCAAACTTTAAAACATTAGGGAATTAAGCATGATAAGTTGAAATTTTTGAGAACCCTATTTTTTGCATAAGTTATCTTCCTTAATTTTAAGTATTCTCTTGAGATTTAAAATTCGCAGGATTGACATCAAAAGCCATAATTCTGATGAGATTTTTGAGCCTTTTGAGCATACATTCTTTCGTGCTCACTTTTATTATTGCTTTGAGTGAGTCAATACTGATTTGTTATTCTAGAACTTGCTTTGATTATACATGTCGAGACTACATTATTGATTTCATATACCGAAATGATATAGGCGCCTAGGATTTAACCCACTTACTCCATAAAAGCCTACCTCCACAAATTAACCCCTAGTGAACCCCATTGAGCCTAACAACCTATTCTTTGACTTACCTCTAATATTAACCTTGAACCCATTTTTTGTTGAATTCCATTCAATTATTCTGACCCCTATTTTTGTCGAGATTTGAGTTGAAATTATTCTCTCGCTTTATTCTCTTTGCCAGATTGTAAAGTTTATAATGAACTATACTTGAATTGTTCCTAAAAAAAAGCATATGTATTAATTCAATTGTAATCTGTAATATTTCAATAGTTTTTGCATATTTCTATTTTAAGGCTCCCAAGGTGGAAATGATCTTATCATAAGAATTAGCTTTAGAAATATGTTCTAGTGATAGAGATTTTTCTAGCTAGATAATTTTTCAGTTCAATCTCGATTCTAACCTTTCTTTTTTAGCTTGTAACAACACCCCTAACCAAAGCCCCATTACGACCATTGAAAGACCTTTTGATCAACGTATCATATCAATCTATAGTGGTGGAGACTTGATTTTCTTACCAGCCTATGGTAATAACTTTTCAGATTGACTAGAGAGTGCTTAATTCTTGAACCCTAAACACTTTGAGTGGATAGAGTAAATCTTTAGTGAGGATGTCAAATCTTGTTAATTTTGATCAAGAGATAATTACTTAGGAGCAGGGAAGAAAACTTATGTTTCAATGATAAAATTCTCAACTTAAAGTAATTAAATCTTTAATGTTCTTCTGATTGAATTTTCATTGTATGAATGCTTGTGAATTAGTTTGAAACATTATTGATAAAGATTGTAAGTTGAAAGGAATGATTCTTAATTAGGGATTGAGATTTTGCTTGAGGACAAGCAAAGGCTTAAGTGTGGGGGTATTTGATAAATGATAAATTATACATATTTTTACCTCATGTTTAGCCTAATTTTTGGATGAATTATCACTAAATTTGTGGAAATTGGTGCTCTTAATCATTCTATTTCATATTTTATGCTCAGGAGAGCATAGGGAAGAGAAAAGAACGAAAAACGGGTCGAAAATGAAGAAAATAGGCCAAATTGTGAAAACGACTCGGCCCAAGGGTTCACCACACAGCCGTGGCACACGGCCATGCCACATAAGGTCCAACATGGCCCAGCCCCGACATGCACGACCTAGCCACACGGTCGTGCCACCCTCAACAGGCCCGTACATGGCCTCTTTTCACCCACACGGGCGTGGCACACGGGCGTGTCCCTGTCGTGAGGAAGTGCAATTTCACTCGGATTTGGGTACTTAGAGGCTAAGAAAGGCATCCCAAAGTTCTATATAAAGACCCTAGGAGGCAACTCTAAGGGGGTACTCTTTTCTCCCAAAAGGAGCGCATTCTTTCTGCCAACACAAGAAGTGGAAGCAAGGGATTAGTCCAAGGGAAGCCGATTGATTCATCCCAGAAGCCGGAATTCTACATCAAGACAAAGGATCTCCCTAAATTCCTTCAGGGGTTTTTGGGTTCTTTATGTTTTGTTATCTTATTTCTTCTGAGATGTTTTCTTTATTAATTATGAACTAAACCCCTCAAATACTTGAGGGGGATGAAACCTAAGACAGACCTTGTTATTATTCATTCTTGAATTATATGATAAATACTTGAATTTTTCTTAATTATGTGTTCTTAATTCTTGGTTTAATAATCCTAGGTATTAAGTTAAGAAACTGATGTGCTTAGGCAGAGGAGCAAAAGTGTAACACCCCTTAACCCCGAACCATCGCTGGAACAGGGTTACGGAGCATTACTGGAACTACCGGACAATTTACAATTAATACACAATTATTAACAAACATAATATAAAACAACCTTATAGTCCCATATATAGATCTTCGAGATCCAAAAATATGATTTAAAAGTAGTTCGAGACTAATTCGAATACTCAGAAAATTTTTCGAACATTTTAATTTTTTTCTCAAATATTAGGCTCACACACCCGTGTTAATGAACCGTGTGGTTTAACACAGCCGTGGTGGTTTGGGACACGCCCGTGTCCCTTACCCATGGAGCATTTTGATTTTTCTCACACGGCTAAGCCACACGCCTGTGTGGACTCAATTATGAGTCTTAGACACTAAACTAACCTTCCTGCACATTTCAACCAAAAATCAATGTACAATTTATGTCATATTAGTTAATTCCATTTCATACTTATATTTAATATGTCATATTAGTTCCCTTTTTATACTTTTAACCAATTTAAAAGATCATTTCACAACCGTCATCATAAGACTCTTATACTTAACATATTCATTACCTAGGTACATGCCACAACTACCAAAGGTAAGGTACATAATTAAAATTTCCCTGAAGTCGGGGTTGATCTGGATGCTGGACCGGATACTGGCTTTCTTTTAACCTGCGCACAGAAACAACCGTACGCTGAGTATAGGTATACTCAGTAGTATTACTATAATTCAAATTCATATCACTATATGATAAAATATGTTTATTCAATTTATACATATAATCTTTCAATAACTATTTCATATATTAAATCGATTTATAAACATTTCAACAATAATATTAATTATCTCAAAACTTGTATTCAATTGAATTTTTGCACTTTTTCATTACTACGACTTATTTCATTTCTTATACAAAATCATTCAATTTAACAATTATTTCGTATCAATAGCTATTTAACTTTTTTTTTCTTAGCTTATTCTGATCCATATACAACTTATATAACTTATCACTTTTTCAATATCAAATCTATTGTAATTTGCGTCTACCAATATCATATGTTAAAAATTTAATCTCAATCAAATTATAAACTTTGGGTTCATACTATTAAAATTTCATATCTCAATTCCTAATTCACATATCAAATTCACACTCAAATTATATAATTCAATTATATTAGTCTTTTCAAATAACTTCTCATATTATTTATTTATATAAATTTCACACAAATTATGAACTTTAGTTTCATTTCTGAATCTCATATAATATTTCAATTCATAATCCATCTTTGAACACTTCATGAATCTTTGATTCAAGCATTCAATCTCATAGCACAAATCTCATTTCATATTTCATTTCATAAATTCACTTTACTATTTCTTTCCATAGCTCAATCACAGTCATTCGGAATTTATCATTTCACTTATTTACCCCTATTAACTTGACTCGGACCCTGGCGGATACACAGATCTAATTAAATATATTAGAATGGCGACCAACGCCTCATCGGATTAGCCGAAGTAAAGTGGCTACAAAAGCCTCATCGGATAGTTCGAAGTACATCTATGACACACCAAGTGTCTCATCGGCTGAGCCGAAGCAAAGTGGCTACCAAAGCCTCATCGAAACTATCCGAAGCAAATCTATGGCACACCAAGTGCCTCATCGACTCAAGGTCAAAGAATCTCTGAACTGTTCCGATCCTATGGCATGTCAATTATATCCACTAAGCCCGACTAGTTAATAGGGTATCAGAATCACATAGTAATTTCACTTTCAATATTGAATTCACATCAATTAACACTTTGGTCACATTTTTCACATAATTCTCTATTCAATCACAATTTGTTTCAATTTCACAAAATCAGATATTTTCACTTCAATTCACAGTTCAACTCAATCAATTTCTCATACTTTCATTCCATATACATTTCATAATAATCACATTCAACTCAAATTAATTCATTTCCAATCATAATTCCTCATATATTCCATCAAATACTCATACACATGCATACTTCATTTCAATATCATTCAATTCATAATTTTTCATATTCACAATCCAAATCAGTCTCTCAATTCAATATGTATTTCAATACCACATTGATTCTTTTAATTCAGATCATATTACCAGAAATTTCCGTTCATTTCACAAACAATTCAATATATAATTAATTCAATATCAATTTCAACCTTTATTGTATTTACTAAACATATTATTCAAAATTCAATATTTACTAATAATAAACTCAATTCAATCTTGATACTTACCTTAATTTGCTTGTCATGTATATTAATTTAAAATTTAACAATTAATCAAATTCGAATTATAGTAATACTAACTTGGATTTCTTGTTTTTACTTCTCATTTATTTTTTCTTTTTCCCTCCTTGCTCGATGTCTCGAGTTCTTTACTTGCTACGAAAATAATAATAATTTACATTATTAATTATAGCATTAAATTTTAAATAATTGAATTTTTATTCAATCCCTACTCTTCCTCTTCATTCTACATTCTTTATACCCAATTCTATCATTTACTCATATATTCTTTCAAAGCTGTCTACCCGAGTTATTGTCACTAAATCATCTATATCATGAGTTACAGAACTCCAAATTAAGATTCGTAAATTTTCTATGAAACTAGACTCACATATCTTATTTTTGTAAAATTTTCACAATTTTTAGTTTAGCCAATAATTACAGTTTATTCTTTAAATTCACCCCTGTTCTGCTCTCTGATGGTTCTGATCTTTCTTCACTAAAAATTATTTATCTCTTTGTACAGAATTCAAATGATGTTCATGTTTGTTTCTACTAAAAATAGACTCATTAATGAATCTAACCATATAAATTATGTCCCATAATTATTTTTTTACAATTTTTAATGATTTTTAAAATTCAGAACAGGGAATCACGAAATCAATCTGAACCAGTCTTACAAAAATTCAAGTATCTCTTGATTCACTAATCCATTTCTTACACCGTTTCTCCTATAAGAAACTAGACTCAATAAGTTTTAATTTCATATCTTATTCATCCTCTAATTCGATTCCTACAATTTTTGGTGATTTTTCAAAATTAAGCTTATGTTGCTGCCCAAAACTGTTTCTTATAGCTTATTTTACCATTAAATCCTAATTAAGCTTACTTACTTTTACAACTCAATTCATACTTTATTTCTACTTACTCTCTTCCCATATTTAACTTAACTATTCAATTTTCATATTAGAACTCAAATTTAAAACTTCTTCCAATTCAATCCCTACTATATAAAACTTATCATCTCCTTTACAATTTAATCCTCTTTTTCATTTTAACTTAAAATTCTATCAATTAAACTCCTATTTCATCTTCTTGCTCAATATAGACTACTCTTAGAAATCTATGAACTATCCAAAATATCAACTTAATCTTAACAAGACTTTATTTTAAAGCTTTTAAAACATCAAAATTAAAAGAAAAGGGTTTAATTAACTTACCTATTCAAATTCCAAGCCTTTAATCTTAAATTTCACCTTTTATTCTTCTTTCCTTCTTTCTTTCCTGCTATTTTCGAAAGCCTCTGTTTTCTTTCTTCTTGTTTTTGTTTCTTTTTATTCTTTCTTTATTTTATTAATAATAATAGTTACTATAATAAATATCTATTAATAACAATTATTTTTCTTACATATGTACACACATATATTCTACATTTGTCCAATATCATCACCATACATGTGTCATGTTTTAATTTATTTATTAAATAAAAATCTTATAATATAAATATTTAATTAATAAATATCTTTTACTTAAATTTCAAGTAAATATATAATTATTTTACAAGTGTCTATATACACATTTTACACATGTACTAATCTTATACCATACATTTGTCAATTAATTAATCAATTTATAATATAATAATATGTAATATAAAACCATAATTAATAAATAATCCAAATAATAATTAATAAAATCTAAGAAAAATCTTAGATTCTTCTAAGTTTGCCACCTCAACTATTGTCAAATGGCATATTTGCCATTTTGGCCCTTTGTACTTTCTTTCAATCTATAATTCAACTTTTACTCCTATTTCAATTTAGTCATTTTTACTAATTATCTTAAATTAGGCTAAATTCATCTAACCAAAGCCTAATTAAACACATAACTAATTTCATAAATATTTTTAATAAATATTTATGAGTCCGTTTACTGAAAACGAAGATTCGATAACTTATTTTCCGATACTCATACCTTTGAGGTCGTTACAAAAAGTCCCTGTTTTAAGAGTAGATCTACCATAATTAAGCGGAGTTGCATGCAACCCTAGACATAGGGCGACATAAATCTGCCGGATTAGGGTCAAACCTAATAAGGGGATCCATAGATCGAGTTAATGCCAGACTAGTGGTTCTAACTAGAAAGAGATTTTAGTTAATCAACCTAGGATTAGTTGTTCTTATCCTCGACGGAGGTATTAACATAAGTTAGGGATCTCTACGGATCAAGTCAAATGAAGAAATCGTCTAGTTCAAGAAGTGAATAACAAGTGAAGTCTAGGTAGATTCTCCCTTGAGTATTGCCTATATCAATTAGCTTTCCCGAGAGTTTTTCCCCAATTTCCTTTTTGTGCATTCTTAGTTTAGTTTTAGAATTAGTTTCATACAAACCTCTTTTACTTTTAGGTTAGATAATAGAAAGGAAGTGAGTACTAGTACTTTTGGTTCCCTTGGGTACGATAACTCGGTCTTGCCGCTAAACTATACTACCGTTCGATAGGTGCGCTTGCCTTAAAATCGTGATATTAGTTAGTTTTTGGTGTGATCAGTTTTTATAAATTTTATTACTACATATCACGCGATATCATAGCCTTATCTTCCTAAGGTAGCATGGAAGCAAATTGAAGATTGTAGAGTTTGTCTCCTCGAGATAACAGTGGGGCAGATCGAATTTGGCGAATCTTATCTCCATTTATTGGCAATGGAGCAAATTTAAGCCACCAACCTTATCTCCCTGAAGTTATAGTGGAGCGGGTTAAAGATACAAGTCTTATCTCCTTGAAGTTGCAGCGGAGTAGATTGAAGATTACAAACCTTATCTCCTTGAAGTTGCAGTGGAGCAGGTTAAAATTACCAGTGCTTATCTCCTTAAAGTTCCAGCGGAGTTGATCGAAGCTGCAAATCTCTTCTCCCTAAAACTGCATTGGAGCATATAGAAGCACTAATTCCTATGCCATTGAAGATGCAGTGGGATAGAATGAAGCTACTTGAAGATCAAAAGGCCAAGAAGTCAGGATTCGACAAGACCGGGCAAAATTGGCCCTTTAAAGTCTTCGCTCTATTCCTGTTACATGACAATGAGCAAAGAGGGGCAGCTGTAATAGGCCCATTTCGCCCGGGCCCAATAACCATACACAAAAGTAATAAATAAATAAATAGACCAAAATATAGAAATCCAAAATTAAAATAAAATCCAATAAAAAACCAATGTCCATTTACAACCCAATAAAAAACCAATGTCCATTTACACCCAATACAAATCCACTACCCAAATTACTTAACCCATTTTACATAACCCAAACCACAAACCAAAAAATAAAATAAAATATAAAACGAATAAAAATCCAGACTAGAATACATAGCCCAACTAAATTGAACCCAAACTCATTACAATAAGCCCAATTACATAAAATACCAAGCCCAAAATTTTAGCCTAATCTCAAACACTAGCAACGTTTTCGGCAAACCCTAACCCTAGTATTCACTATCGCCGTCGTTCCTCCCACGTGTGCCAGTACCACCGACGGCCTTCCAGCTGGTGCCTGCAATAGATTAACAAAAGCAAATAACAGCAAAGATGATAGCAAATAACAACAGCAAAGAAATAACAGAAAATAAAAATGATTATTTGGTAATTTTATTTTTCATTTCGGCTATAAAAGGCCGTTTGTAAATGTTGTAAAGAGAGGGGATCCCCATTTTTCTTTTGTATTACGCACTCACGCACACTTGAAATCAGAAAATAATCAAAAGTCAGATTTGTAAAAAAGGTGATTTCCGATTTAGATTTTGGCTTTAGATTCTTTCTGTTTCTTGGATCTATTATTGCTTTTATCAAAACAAAGGGAAAAGATAAAGGACTTACTATTTTAGAGGCGCTGACAGGATCCTGGTCTTCTTCGTCGAAATCGGAGATAGCTTGGGATCTGCTTTGGTTTGAAAACACTAGATTCCTTTGAACAATCAATATTCAAAAGGGATCTTGAGTTTAAATTTCTGTCGCATGGTTTTAATAAGAGTAAAAGGGAGTTTTAATGGTAGCTCATCGCTAATTTCAATTGAGTATGGTGGCTATGTTTTTCTGGCCGATTAAAGAGGAAGACAAGAGTGGCTCTATTTTTTTTCCTCTTTTTTCTTATTTCATTTGGTTTGAAATGTAGCTTAATGTTTTAGTTTTAGGGTTTTTAATTCTTATTCAGTGCAAAACGGTGCCGTGTAAACCACATGATGTCCCCTTGTTTCAGTCTTCGAGAGGATAATTGCGTGTTTAGTCCTCCCTTGTTGCGCCTACATTCAATTGAGATTTTATTAATTTCTTTTATCTTTTATTTTTCACCGAAAGTTCGCGCGTCATTTCAACTTAATTCTTATTTGTACATTGCATTTTGGTTTTTGAAATAATGGCGCTATTGATCCCTTCAGATCACGCAGGCGTTTGATTTGATCCTATTCATACTTTTCATTTTTTAAATTTTGCTACAGAATTTTGCATCAGTTCCATTTTAGCCCGTGATTGAGCTCTGTATTGTGAGATTTGGAACATTTTCACTTTTAATCCCTAGTTGTCTATGAGCATTTTATCTGGATCCTTGACTCTTTTTTAATGTTTTTTTAAAATTATTCTTTAGATTTTGTTTTGATTTTAATTAAGTCCGTTTTTCTCATCCTCATTTTGTTTATTATTCAAATTTTAGAATTGTTTAATTGAAACTTTTGAAATTGTTTTATTAATCACACATTGTTTCAATTTATTTTTTTTCTTATTTTTTTTCATTCATACACATTCATTATCATAGTTCTGTTATTTTTTTTGTGCTTTCAAATTTGTTTTTTTTTCTTTTTGTTGCTTTAAGAATTTATATGATATTTAATTTAGATACACTTATATATTATCCGTTTTATACATGTACATAATATACATTAAATTTATTTTTTTGTTCATGTATATATTATTATTGTATATATTTTCTTTCAAATCTATTTATGAATATATAAATTTTATTTTAAATCTATTTATATGTATAGTTTATTTCCTATTTTATTATATATTTTTTATTTTTTCACGTACTGTCATACATTTTTATTTTTATATATAATTTATTTTTATTAAATTTTTATTTCAATATTAACTATGTAGATCGACATATATTATTTTGTATATTACCTACTTTGATTTTCTTCGGATGTAAAATTTATTTTAAGATTCATTTATATTATTATTTCATAAATTAGTTATTTTTAGCTTCATTTTTAAAATTTGTTTCAAACTTTTGTGTATACTACTAATTTTAAAACTTTTGCACATATAACTTATTATTCACATATTGATAATTTCCAATTGTCTTTCTTTCATGTTCTTCAATCATTTTATTGTTAAAAACTTGTTACATTTGATTTGCGTTGATTTACTTGATATATATTTTAAAATTGTCTTTTAATTCTTTGGTTTTGAATGTTAATGTTGATATTTATATAGTGTACGATGTGTTGCCATTATATGAATCCTAATTTAATTTCTTTGAATTTTTCATATCATTTTTATTCATTCAAGAAATATTATTGATTTTAGAATCGTGTTCAAAATTTATTTAAAAATAAGGCAATACTTAGTGTTTGGAAATTCGGGAAATTGTGCCCTAACGTGTTGGGTTGCATTTTTCCGTTTGACCAAGCCACTAAGTATCCTTTCAATTGCATAATTTGAGAATCAAAAGATGACCTCGGAATTAAAGGCTTCAGATAGCATCTCCTAACGTGCTGGATGTGGTATTTTGATCATTTAGAACGAGGGAATCTTAAAGTTCAATTTAAACCAAATGTTCTTTAAAAAATCACATTTCAAGTCTTTTTCAAGATTTTAACATTAGGATGATTATTGATCAAAATGGCACTAGTTTTGGGCGTACGAGGGTGCTAGTCCTTCCTCGTACGTAACCGACTCCCGAACCCAGCTTTTCTATTTCGTAGACCAAAATTATTTTTTTTTTAAAAAGAGGTAATCCAATCACACCTAAACAAAAGGGGTTGGTGGCGACTCCATATTTTTAAAAAGTCTATACCCGTTTTCCAAAAATTTAAAAATGGTTTCGACAACTTGTTTATTTTATTTCCTTGTTACTTCTCAAATCACGCCAACCCTTTTTTTACTCTCTCTTTCAGCTCCTGGGTCGGGAACAAGAAATTTAATCAAGAATTCCAATAAACTCCCTGTGGATCGACCCTCTTCCACTATTCTACCTTTTTATTTCATTTTTGAAGAGGTTTATTTTATTTTGATAAGCAAAACGACGCTTCTCAGGTTCTATTTTGTGGATATCTTTATTGTTTTCATAAACTATGATAGATAGATGAAGATGTCTGTCATCGTTGAAACTCCATTGGCCAACTACAGTTTCCTTTAGAAAGTGGGTGCATCTTCATCGACTTCTTAATTTGTTTTAATTTTGAGAATATTTCAAAATAATAAATGATTTCACGAGTCAGTTTGAACCCATGTTGTCTTAAGTTTTATATATATATATATATATATATATATATTGTTTTCTATTGTTTAATTGGTCTTCACTTTTAGAAATTTTTGTTTGCTTTTGTAGCATGTTTTTTAGTCTTGCTTATGCCTGTAATATTACTTTTGCAAATGTAGGAATGATTTTGTCGACGTCCTCTCCAATTTGGTGGATGCTTAATTCTTTTCCATTTTTTTTTTTGCCACTTTAGACCATTTGAGACTGATTTCCTTATCGTATTAAGTGCTTGTAATCATTCCAAATATGTCGTGGTTAAGTTGTGATAGAGCCAATTGTCAATGTGCCATAACGTTCTATTAGTGTTGGCTGTTGAAATATTAACAGTTGGAGTCTTTGATGCTCGTAATTGGAACCTACAACTCAGACATCAAAGACTCCAACCATGCTATTTCAGCAACAGCATGTTCAAAACTCCTATATTCATCTTCTGTTGTGGATCGCAACACAACTTGTTACTTCCTTGACGCCCAAAAGACTAGATTGGCTCCTAAAAACACACAAAACGTCGTAGTAAACCTCCTATAATTTGGATCAGTACCCTAGTTTGCATCAAATTAACCGACGAGGGACAACTAAGAACCAACAGTGAAGGAGATTCCATAATCTAAAGTAGTTTGAAGATACCGTAGAATACGTTTTACAATATTAAAATGTTGATCTAAGGGTTTGTGCATAAACTGACAAACCTTGTTGACAGCAAAAGTAATACAAGGCCTTGTGAGAAGCATATATTGAAGAGCTCCCATGATACTTCTATACATAGATTCATCCTCTATGGGGCTGTCGACATGTGCAAACAGATAACAAGATGTGACCATAGGGGTGGGAGTACCTTTTGCCTGATGCATATAAGCCTTCCTCAATAAATCATCTATATATTTCCTTTAAGAAAGAAACAAACTAGTAGAAGTATAAGATACCTCTATACCTAAGAAATAACTTAATTTGCCAAGATTTTTAAGAGAAAATGTAGAATCCAAGTCTCGAACAAACCCATCAATACTAGTTTGGCTGTTACCAATGATAATTTTGGTATTGACATAGACAAGAACATAGATGACCACATCTCTTGTTCGCTTAATGAAAAGAGAGGCATCAGAACTTGACAAAATAAAGCCTGTAGCAAACAAATACTCCCTGAGTTTTTGAAATGAAAACTTGGGAGCCTATTTGAGACCATAAAAGGCCTTTTTCAACCTACACATTAATAGTAAATCGCCTCTTTGTTACTTAAAACTAGGAGGTTGATGCATGTAGATCTCTTCTGAAAGATCTCCATTGAAAAAAGCATTATTACTATCCATCTGTCTCAACTACCAGTAAAAATTTACAACCAAGGAAAGTAGTACACAAATTGTTTATGGCTTAACCACGAGACTAAAAGTTTCATGAAAATCTACACCAGCCTCTTGTGAATAACCTTTAAATACCAACCAACCTTTATGTCGGGCTATAATACCATCACAACTTGTCTATTAGTAGGTAAATCAGCTAATTCCCAAGTATTTTTCTTCATAAGTGCCTCATACTCATCCTAAGTTGCCTCAGTCCATTTAGAACTAGAAAATACTTCTTCAATGGTCATGAGCTCACACTCATCAAGGTCCATTAAAAAAACTTTGGCTTTAGAAATACCATTCTTAGAACGAGTGGTCACAAGATGAATGTTAGTGATTGGCTGGCGAATTGTCATGCGAACATATGATTGGCAGATTGCTTAGCGAACATGTGACTGACAAATTGCCTCACAAATAGGTGACTGGCGAGCTATCTTGCTAACAGGCGATTGGCAGATTATCTCACAACAAGTGACTGGGGAGCTGTCTGGTGAACAGGTGAATGGTAGATTTAGGTGACTAGTGAGTAGCCTGGCGAACAGGTGACTAGTAGACTATCTCACGAATAGATGACTAGCAGACTATCTCGCAAATAGATGATTGGTGGACTATTGAGGGTTGTAAAAATAGATGACTCTTGGAATGAGGGTGAGCCTACAAGCTAGAAGGGTCAACTACTTCGCTCTGGTTAACAGAGATAAACAAAAATGAAGATTCATCAAATACAACATGTCATGGAACAAATAATCTGCCAATCGAGTCCAGGCAATTGTAACCATTTGATACTATGCTAAACCCAACAAAAGTATAAGGTTGTGATCGATACTAAACCTTATGATTATTGTAGGACTTCAAGTATGTATAACAACATTAACCAAACACTTTAAAACTAAGATAATTTGGTTTCGTATTGTAAAAAAACCTCATGAGGTGATCTTCCTTCTAAAATGGAAGTAGGGAGAATGTTGACTAGAAATATAGCATGAAGAAACACATCTGCCTACAAGTGCATAGGAAGATTAGCCTATGTCATCAACGTTAACCCGATTTTTACTGTCTCAATTTTTTCTCTCAACCTCACTATTTTGCTTTAATGTGTAGAGACAAGTCAATCAATGTTGTATACCCATCGTGGATAGTACTTTAGTAAAGCAATGAAATTCCCTTCTTTAATCACTTTGAAACATTTTAATCTTGTTCTTGAATTGAACTTCAACAAAATTTTTAAAATTGGAGAAATCAATTAAGAGCTTCTAACTTGTGTTTAATCAAGTAAATACATGTATATTGACTATGTACATCAACAAAAGAAACATAGTACAAACAGTCTTTTGAGGAAATATAAGCAAGTTCCTATAGATTTGAAAGAACCAGTTCAAATGCAGAAGAATACAATGTTGTGGAAGTAGAAAATGAAAGCTTGTGTGATTTCCTTAGTTAACACATTGAACACACATTGTGAATGTTAGGCTTAGAAGACTTCAAATTACAACTAGTCAACACTGTTTGAACTACTTTATTACATGAGTGGCAAATTCTTTTGTGCCACAAATCAAATATAGATTAAGAAAACTCCAAGACTAAGCAAGAACCGCAAGCAGATGACTGGCTAGCTGCCTGGCAGATAGATGTCTAGTGGATTGCCTAGAGGATAGGTGACTGGCAAATTACTTCATCCTGAATTGGTGTGACATCAAACTGATAAAAGCCTTCATGCACACTCCTCACTAGCAAAATTACATGTATCTATATCCTTCACAAAACATCGAAAAGGGTGAAACTCAAAATAAACATGATTATCCTTAGCAAATTGATCAACAGACAACAGATGCATGCATACCTTAAGAACATGTAGAACATTCTTGAGTTGCAACACCCTAAAACCAAAACAAATAAAAGAAGAACCAATATGAGCAACAGGCACACTGACACCAATGCCCACAACAAGCTTACCAGTACCTGTATAATCAATAGTAGAAGGTATATTGGAAAAATCATTAGTGACATGATTCCTAACACCTAAATTTGGATGCCACTGTTGACTCGAGTTGTAGGGCAAGGTCGAAACAAAATGGCACCCTGGTGAAACGGATGACAAGGCCTTAACATGCATGGAAGAGCTATGATGGTTGCGATCAGAAACATAATACAAATGTGAGACTTGCTTGATTGCTTCTATTGATCATTAAACTGATGGAAATTAACAAACATGTGTTGGTTGTAATCATCATTGAAAACATTTGAAAACGATTTATCAAATTGATAATAGCATTTCTGAACTACATGTCCAAGCTTGCCACATAATTGACACTAAGGTTGATTTTGAGAAAAACGGCCCATGCGACCTTTGAATTGTTGACCTTGAGTACGATAAGGTCTTCCTCTAAATTGTTTGTGACTCTAACTGTGACCTCTACCACCTGTTTTGCTTGCATTATTTTCGTGAGACTGAACAACTTTTGCCATTAAAGGAATACTCGACACAAACTCCAACTGTTGTGTCTCCCAATCTCTTAACATCTCAGGAAGCACATCTAGAGAAATATTTATACCTGAGGCTATCACGTGAACTAACTCATACTTCACTAGTAATCCTACCAAAATAATATTGATTTGTTCAGGATTAGATACCAAACTACCGGCAGCAGTAAGAACATCACACATGTTCCTTATCTTAGCCAAATATTCTTTAATGGACAACTACCCTTTTTTCTAAGAATAAAGACTATGTCTTAGACTAGAAATCTTCATGCTTGACTTAGCAACAAACTGTCTTTCAATTGTAAGCCAGACATCTAGACTCGTGAGAGCACTAGTGAGGTAAACAAGAACATCCTCACACACAGTTGATAAAAGCCAAGACTCCAAAAGTTTGTCATGTTGATTATGCACCAAGAACACATGATTTTCCACCAATTGACCATTGATGTCAACAAGAAACTGAGATGGAACACTAGTAGTGCCTAAAAAAAAAATCTTGTAAGTTATATCCTTCAAGAATAAATATAATATAATGTTTCCACAAAAGAAAATTTGTTTCAGAGCTTAACAATATCATGCTTAGGACATTGAGGAGCACATTTACTCACTATGCAAGAATTGCACCCAGGATTCAAGCGACGATAAGATACTTGTGTAGCACCATTACCATCATCAGCAGATTGTCGATGACTACCACCATCTCCTGAGATTACTTCTTGAGCCATCATACATCAACGAAACTTCAACGACTTTCTACAACACTCTACCCTCAGCAAGAAACCATAGCTCCTGATACCATGTTGAAATATTAATAGACAGAGAAAGTACACATGAACCTTAAAGAATCAAGGAAGAAAGAACATCAAAGAGAAAAAAAGAATAAGTTCTTCACTAAGTTTAACATGAATACAAAGAACCCACAACTATAGTATTTATACTAAGCTTTAACAAGAAAAGAGTAACAACCTAGATCAACTAACTCAATAACTTACTATCAACCTAACTTTTGCAGCTACAGTTAGGCAGAATGAATTAATAAACTTTTAAATTCTGCTTAACTACTGCTGCAACTCATTCCTTAACATTGAGGTTGAAACTTTTATTGTATCTATGAAGCTTCTCCTTCACTGTCTACAACGTGTTTTTATATATTTTTTCCCTTTATTCCATTTATAGAAAGAATTAATAAACTTTTCATTTAAAAAAAAGTTTTACTAATATTATCATAACCTCAATGGTTAAAAAGATTTCAACTTCAAAAAGAATAAATACATAATTTAATTGAATTGAATTTCAACATTTTAAAATCAATATATTTTCTCAATTTGACAAGAATAATATTATAATATATCTATAAAGGCGTGTTAATTCCTCTTATGATCAAATCATTTATAATTATTTTAAAACTATCATTTGATTAATATCCTATTTTTCTTATGTGTTTTGACGTTTTTTTATATAAAGCTTAACAAAAAGTACTTTATTTTTGTCAGTCCCTTATCGACAACTACTTAACCAACTCAACCCTTTACTCTTCAATGCAATGCACCGTCCTTATAAAAAGGTAACTGAACTATTTATTAGGGTTCTTTTTTCTTTTTCCTTTTCTTTTTACTGCTTTATACCAACTCTAGTTGGTTTAATTCACCTCTAAATTCAACTACCTTCAACCCCAAAAATTTATTTCCTCAATTTATGATTATTTTCGTATAATAATTAGATTTAATATTCTCTTAATAAAGTACTTAATTTGTGTTTAAGGTATGAAAATTTTGATGAAAAACTTCCTAGGAAAATGAGAGAAAATATCTGATACCATTCTGTTATCATTAGTGCATGATAAATTAGTTTTTTTTTTTTTTAATTTCTTTTCAATAATATAATAATTCAAAAGTTGCCTTACAACATGTCTGAGCAAAGTTTAAGAACTAAAAGCGTTTTGTAACATTTTTTTTAATATGCAAATTATTAACTAGTAAAAGTTTGAACATAAGTTTCATGGGAAACGACAATGATGAATAACTAGAAAAATGTTTGAAATAAGCAATGATACTAATTTTTATTTATAAGGTTTGAATCGTGTGAATTAGGTGCTAAACAAAAACTTAACCAGTGTTTGAAGTAAATTTTAATGCAAAGTTTAAACTTGTTAAATTTCACATTTTAAAATGATTGTGAAATTAAATGACTTCCATGTGCAATTTGACTCCAAAGTAAAATCATGAAGGAAAGAAACAATTGCACCCCACAATAGGATAAAGTTATTTGCTTTTTGAGTTCCATAATAATGAAGGTAACCCTATAATTTCGGTAGATCCTTGATATAAGGCAAATCTTCTTTATTCCCACTCATCTTCATCTAAATTCAAAATAGATTGGGAATAAAATCTTTTTATATATCACATCAAACTAGACATAATATCGATATATTTGTAATTATATCCAGAAACAACCCCATCAAGCTAGAAGCACTATATTATGTGAACTTGATTCAATAATTTCATTGAGTGTATTTTTGTACACTATGGTGGATTGATATGCAGACAGATTTTTTACCCACCAGTCAGACTAGATAAAATAATAGCATAGCATTTTTGACCCTCTAGAGTTTGAATCTCAGTATTACATTTCTCTCCCTAATTACAATGTAAGTTTTGATTATATTAAGCAGGATCAAAAGGGATATTTTAGATTTGGGAATTAAGAATAAATTTATCAAAAGGGATAAATTAATATTGGTAGAAATCACTAATTAGTTTGAGATTCATTACCTTCTAACCTTCGAGGAATAGTTGTCACTTAAATCATGGAAAATAATGTAAAAAAAAGGTTAATCCATGTCTAGTGATGTCAATGAAATGATTGAGAAATATTAAATAAGGACCTATTTTTCTCTGAATCAAGTAAAAGTAATGCATTGGGTGAAACTAATTCTGAAATTAGTATTTTTTTTAATTTTTGCCAAGACATTGGTTAGGAAAAAAACTAACCCAAAGTATATTTATAAAAGTAAAATTGTTAATTAAGTTAAAAGTTATTTTCTGAAGACTCGAATTTAAATTTTATGTGGAAAAAAATTAAGCATTAAATTTAAGTTATAAATTTCATTTGATATGTTACTTAAAATTAAATAGAGTATAATTAAATTTATGATAAAATGATAATATAATTTTAAATGAAAAAAATAAAATAAAAATAACTAAATTTTTTACCTTGATCTCTTATATTAGATACACTTAGTAGTTTTTTTTTTTTTTTTTTACCTTGATGTCTTATATATTTGTTCCTAATATGTATGAGCTAAGTGAAAAATAAGTACCCTTCCCAAAAAGTCCCAACCATGTTGACATGAAATTCTCTATAAATGCTCCACACTCAAAATCAACCTATCTTCACCTCATACCCTCTTCCTTCATTACATCTCATTTCCCTTTCACTTCCTTCCTTGCTTTGTAGCAATTAAGCCAATGGCAAAACGTGTGGCTGCTTTCTTCTTGGCTCTCATTGCCATCTCCATGCTTCAAGTTATGGTGTGTATCCAATCCTTTTTCTCATTACATTCAACTATTAAAATCAAAATTCCATTGCAATTTCCAGAAATTGAAAAAGTTTTCCTTTGATTTCTCTTCATTTATAGGTCTTGGCATCGCATGGACATGGAGGTCATCATTATGATCAAGTAATGCTACATCCCTTTTTTAATATTTTCTTAATCCTTTTGTGAAGAAGTTAATTCTCAAATTCTTTTGATCTGCAGAAACATTACGGCCCTGGAAGCCTCAAGAGTTACCGTAAGCAAACTTCAACTCATCTCACATTCTTCTTTGGCTTTTCTCTTAAAGATCTCATCTGAAACATTGGAAAACAGTAACATGATAAAAAAAAAAAAGAAAAAAAAGAAAGAAAACCCAGTAGTAAAAAGTTTCATAAATATTACTCTTTCTTGAATGGATGAGCAGAATGTCCATCACAGTGCTCGAGGAGATGCAGCAAAACCCAATACCATAAACCATGCATGTTCTTCTGTCAGAAATGTTGCAACAAATGCCTCTGTGTGCCCCCTGGTTATTATGGGAACAAAGCTGTTTGCCCTTGCTACAACAATTGGAAGACCAAAGAAGGAGGACCCAAGTGCCCTTAAAAATTCTTATTTCATAATTTATGCCTAATGCTTAGTGCTAACAAACATATGTTTGTTGTTCCAATTATATTGTTATTATTACCTTTTTTTTTTTTTTTTTTTTTTTGAATTGTGATGGGTTTTGTATCAATTTGTCACTCCATTGAGGGACCATACCCCTCTAAATGAGAGTGGCTAAACAAAATTTCATTAATGAAGGTGTTATTTACTTGATTATCTAAGATTTTCTTTTTTGTTTTTGAAGATCAGTACATTGGGTTACTTGTGAATTTTAATGAAAAATTAAATTAATAATTTTTTTTATCTAAAATTAAGAGGAAAGGATTATCTAAATTTAAATCCGTGATACGATGTTAACATATAAATAATTTGTCATAATAATTTATCATTATATCGATGTCAAGTTGATATCAATAAAATATAAACATTTTAAAGAGAATGGATTCAAATTTGGTGGTGGCTAATTGTTGTTGCAGAATTTCAAAGCTGAATCAATTTGTCTCTCTGGATCTGTCTTCTTGCCCTAAATTAGAGGGGAGATCTATTCATAGGCTTTGGATATGGAACATGTTTGTCTCTTGGAGAGCCGAATTGCTGTAATAATTAAGGATATACCCTAAATTGTCAAATTCACTATTTTGTCTTTTTCATAATTTTAATATACCCAAAAAAACATTATTATATATAATGCATTATTAATTATAACTTTAAACGAATTAATGTATTTCGGAAACACCAACAACATTAAATTAATTAGTTTTTAGAAAATCCAAGAAGTGCAAGTGGTACTTATCTATCCTTTGATTAAATTTGGGCTCAAACTCTACACTGTTGGGCCGTTACCATGAAGATGGAGGTATAAAATATTTTTATTTTAGACTAATAAAAAAATTAATATTTTCAATAATTTAATTTTTTAAATACGTTTGATAATTAATGATAAATTATTTGTTAAATTTTTTTAATAAAAAATGTTGAAAATAATAAGTAGATAAGAGTTACTTATCACTTAATGAAAAATATTTTAAGTTAATTTAATTTAATTATTTATTTTGAAGATTATATTATCTTTTAACTATTTTGATGACTAACTTATCAATTATGACTATTTAAATTAATTATTTTGTTTAAGATATTGAACTCCAATTTCACATTCTTCTCTATTTAAGATTTAAGAATATATTTTATTCCAAATTTTTAATATGTATAAAATATTATTTAAGATTTGAACTTTGTTTAAAATAATAATAAATGTTTAAAATGTAAGGATAGAAATGTAAAATAAAAATTTTCATAATTTAAATTTTAAATTTATCAAATAGTTTAATTATGTTTTGTACTTAATTTTAAGTAACATACCAAACAAATTTTATAATTTAAATTCAGTACTTAAATAACTTAATTTTCAGTTTATCAAACAATACCTTATTTTTTTAAATAATGTTTATCTTAGTTAATTTCATAATAATGAGTAAAACTATTTAATATTTGTAGACATATTCACTTAAAGTGACAAAATTAAGCTTTAAGAAATTTGAGGTAAGATATATGTATATTTTATATTTAAATTTATTTTAAATTAGGGGATGATATATATATATATATATATATATATATATATATTAACTTAATTGTGTTTTTTATTTATTTAATTCATTTATAGGTTGAAATATATTTCATTTTTAGTTTAATTGTACTTTATATTTATTCAATTTTAATTATAATTATTTAAATATATATTATTTATAATTTTACTTATATTTGCAACCTTCTTAAAAATATTTATAAACCAACAATATATTCTTCATTAAAAGTTTTAAAAATAATTAAAAATGTAAAAAATTTAAATTCAAACTGAGTTTGGCTCTTCAATAAAACAATCAATTTTATTTTTAAAAAATATTTTAAAAATAATTTTCCTAATCAAGTTTTTCAGAATCAGTAGTTGAATCTATTAAGTTATTGGTTTGTTAGTTCAATCGATCTGATTAGTCTGAATGATTCAATTAAATAAATTATTAAAAAATTAATGAAAACTAAAAAAATATTAAAATTCAGTTCAACTTATATTTTTAGATTGAATAAATCGATCTGTACTGATTTTTGAATCAATCAATCCAAAAACTTTTCTTTAGACCGATACCTCAATCGATTTTAATCCCAACGATCTAATTCAAATAAAATTGGATTTAATTGTAAATTTAAGTTGAGGCGTTACTCGTGCTTCGCAACAGATGTTAAACAGAAAATTCAAATATGGCTACATAGAAAGCCATTAAATTATCTCTGGCTACAACAAAAAGGTTTAAATCATGCTATCCCTATACTTTACGAAAGTTGCAAATTTAATTTTTATAATTTGATTATTTCTAGTCATTGTATTTTTTAAATTTTAAAATTCAATTATCATCAAATAATAACTATTAAATTCGGTAAGTTAAATTATGTTATTTCCAAAATTTCATGTGTCAAACATATTACAATTTGTATAATATCATGTTAGCATGTTATTTTTATATATTACTTACTAAAACTTCAGTTAAAAAATTAATGAATGTCATTTGCGTCAAGATTAAAATTTCAAAATTTAAAAAGTATAGAAAATTAGATTGATCAAATTAAAAATATGACTACATCTACAACTGTATGTATAGTACATAACTAGTAATTGAAATTAATTAAATAAATTTAACTGTTTACTAATTAAGTTAGAATTAAAATTTTAAAATTTAAAAAATATAAACATTAGAATTAATAAATTACTAAAACACATTTAAATCTATAACATTCTCAAAATATAAAAATTAATAATAGAATTTAACCTAATAAAAAATATGACTATTGTGAAAATTATTGAATTATTAACAGTAGAATTAAACTGAAGCAATTATATATTTAATCAATCAATTTGGATTTGGTTGTACATCAAGTGATCTTATATACGGGATAAAATTATGATAAACCAAAGGCGAAGTTTGACAAACTTTCTAATGTTGCATTTGAATTTTTGAAAGAAGTGTTGAGTATTTTAACTTTAACGTGGTTTATCAATGTTGCACCTATGAGTAACAGTGTTAATTTTTTGACATGTCCGGACACGTGTCCAGTTAAAATGTGACACATGGCCTTTTTATTTAATTTTTCCCTTTTGTAATTCAACCAGGACCAGAAAAAAAATTACCTTTAAATTTTTTAATTAGAAAAAGGAAAAAAAGTTATTAACATTTTTTTAACTTTGAAAAATAAAAATAAAAACAATCCAGAAAATTAAAAAAGTCATTGTCTCCTCAGTTCTTTTAGTCAAAATTAAGGGTCCGTTTGTTTGCATATAAAATAATTTTCGGAAATAAACTCAAAAAAATAGTTTTCGGAAAATTATTTTTCAAAAATGACTTATTTTTCTAAAAAAGTTAATACTTTCTAATGTTTAGATGAATCTGTATAAAATATTTTTCGTTTCTCGGCAGATTTCAAGAAAATTTTTCATAAAAATTGTTTTAAAATGAAACGAACATGCATTTGATAATTTATTGTCTTTTCATTGTTTAATTAAATTTATTTTATATCTATTAAATTTATATTTTACATTATTTTTTCATATATTACAACGATTTATTTATAAATAAATACAAATATATCATAGTACCCAATTATTAAGTTAAAATATTAATAGTCATAAATTGAAAACAACTAAAGTGAATAGATGATTCATGATTGTGTTATAAAAAAACAAAGATTAAATAATAATAAATTAGCTTCCAAACCACAATTAGTACTACAAATTAATAATATTATCTAAGTGCATAATTAGTAATACACCACATGATGACTACAATATTGTCCAAGTGCATATTTAGTACTACACCACATTAATACATTGATATCTTTAACCTTGGGAAAATTTTTGAAGCCAAAGTTTTTTATGCTTCGTGCTTTTAACCAAGAAAGCTTTGGCCTCGGATTCACAACCCACAAGATAATCAAGCACACTACAAAGGAAGTCATTATCAAATCCTTCCACCTCCATCGATATCACTTCTCCATAAAGATGTGGTGCCTTATCCTATGTAAATTATTCCAATATATTAGCAATTTTACTAAGTTGTTCACCCACAAATTGGATTTGTTCATTAACGAAACTTTCTTGAGTATTTTTCCTTTTATGTTTAGATGTGCCAGATGAATATGCTTTTGTTCTTACCTCCTCAACATCTTCATTGTCGCAGTTTACAAGCACTAAATCTTGGTTACCATCATCCAAGCCTATGTCAGCAAATATTTTGGCAAAACTCCTTGTTGCCATATTTTTGCCAATAACCAGAGCTATTTCATCATAATGATCAATGCTTTTGTTCAAAAATGGTTCATACTTCTTGTGTGCTTGTTGGATATTATACACAATTAAAATAACAAGTAAAAAATAACTGAAATATATATAACATATATATATCACCATATATATATATATTACCATTATTGCTGCATCATATGTCGCTCTATCACATGTAATCATTTTCATGGTATCATCCCATCCAAAACCACTTTCAGTCCAAATTGTGCATACAATTGGTCATGCGTGTTTTACAGTCCTTAACTGATTTTCCACATGCTTAGCATCACATTGAACTTGGAATCTTTCAGAAATAGCTACAGCAACTTGATTAATAGAAACTACTTTGAAAGAGTTAAAAGACTTATTTCCTTTTTGGGCCTCCTCTGCAAGAATGTTGAGAAAAAAAATGTTTCATTAATTTTGTCCACCTGAATTGCTTTATTGTCCCTTCTTTGTTTCATTTACCCATTCTACATTAATAATTCACATTGTCAATAATTCCAATATCCAACATGCTTAAAATATAATAATTTCAATATCCAACTAATATTAAAAAAATAATAATTTTAATACGAAAACATACATAACATAGAAAGATTAACTTTAAGTCCTAAACCTACCTAATGTTTCTAGCCGTATAATCAGTCCACATAGATTGTACAATTTCATCTCTCTTAGTAGACAATTTTTTTTCTTTTTCTCTTTTTTCTCACTTTGTAAGAGTTGGTATTATCAAATCAGACTCAAACTCCTCATATAATCCTTGATTAATTAAATAATTAGGATAAACTCCAATTATATGATTATGAATGATACAACAAGCCATATCTACTTGGGTTTGGACATTCTAAAATGGTTCAGCATCTAGTACACAATGTAATGCCCCAAAATTTCGACTTTTGTGATTTGTTGTGCATAAAATTTTTGAGGTTGTTTTGCGTTTATTTGGCGTAATTAAATGTCTATTTTTAATGGTTATGTGTTTTGGGTATATGGGGAAGGTCCCAAGTTCAAGCCAAGTCTTTGGTTAAAATTTTGGTTTATTTGAATAAGGCTTGGTGCTTGGTTTAAAGGCTTAAAAGAATTTGTGTGTAAGAGAATGATAAAATGGGCTTGTTGGTCTAGTGGTTGAGGGGCAAGGGATTATGTTAGAGATCCTGTGTTTGAATCGCAGTAGGGGCATTATTTTTATGCTCATTCACTCTAAAGAGTTAGAGTTGGTCTAGGAAACTGAGTAGTGGGGAGTGAATTTGGGGATTCGGGAGTTATCGGGAATTTTGTTTCCCAATATCAAAAATTCTTTCTTCCCCAAAACTCTCTGCCGAATTCTTTTGCAAAATTTTCCTCACTTCTTCCTTTATTCCCCTGCTTGCTGCCAAAACTCCCTTGCCCTCCTCTTGTCATTTTGGTTTTCGTAATAGCGGGTTTTTACAAATTATAGACGGGATCACCATTGGTAAGTTTCTGGTTATTGATCCTAAATGATGTTTTGATTAAGAGTTTAAAAGGTGTTTTATTATTGTTTAGGAGTCACTCAGGGGTCTGAAATCAACGATTTGTAGAGTTTTTTCGAAGTGGGGATCATTTGGAAGCAGTAACTTTTCGGTAGGCGATTGGTTATCTACTTGTTGATATTTCAATTGAATGTCGATTTAAGTGTTAATTAGGTGTTATTTTGACGATTGTAGGTATTGGAGTGCTTAAGGGTGCCTTAGCATCGTTTCAAAACCAGGTGTATACTCCAATCGCTTTGAAATCGCATTTCGGAGAAAGCTGAAAATCAGTTTGTCGACGCCACACGAGCGTGTGGACTACCCGTGTGGTAGGCCGTGTAGTGATACACGAGTATGTTGATGACAAGCTTGGCCGTGCACGCGCCACACAGGCGCGATGAACATGGGCATGTAAGGCTAGCTAGGCTGTGTGCGAGGCACGGGCTAGGCCAATTGGGCCGTGTGGGCCACACGGGTGTGTAGGCCCACACGAGTGAAACCACACGGGTGTGTGGGGATTTGGGCCAGGCCGTGTGATCCACACGGGCAATGCCAAGTTGGGCTATGTGGGCCACACGGGCGTGTGGGCCCACACGGGCATGGGCATGTGAGCCTATTAATTTGTATTGTTCTGAAAGTTGCATGAGTCGCCTTAGTCGATTGTGACCTGTTATAAGGTCAGTAAGGTTATCATAGACCCCGTTCTGTGTTCTGATTATATGAGATAACACGTGATATTAGCATGTGTATTGACTCTGTTTTGTATATGATTATATGTATAATCTACTGTTCTACATTAAAGCATGCCATGATATTAATGCTGCAATGCATTGGGGTGGAATTGATATTGGAGAGAAAGAAGACTGTAAGGCTTTTAGCCATTTGATTGGCAGTTATGCTACCTTTACATATTATGTGCCGCTCTTCGGTACGATTTGGTGTGCAGGGTTGGATAGGTTGATTTTATCCCCATACTTCGGTACGATTTAATTTAATAATAAAGTATAACTATATTTTATTATTAAATTAAATCATGCATGACCCACTTTATAACTTAAAAAATATAAAATGCTCAAATTAATATAAAATAAGCCACTTTATGCATGAAAACTATATAATAAAACATAAAATTACATTTTAATAATTTCCATGTCCTAATTTCATTTTTCCACATATTTCATTAATTTAATAAACAATTAATAAGTTTTAGCAATAAAATTAAGCAAAAATGTGATAAATTATATAAGAAAAATCCTATATATTTTCTCGTTTACAGTAATGCCGGCATGTCTGCCCATTATGGAGCTGTGGAACTCATGAAGCAAAGCAACCTCATGTGGAACGACAACGTATCCATGAAATAACAGTAGCCCTTGGTGTGCCGTGTAACCTGGAGAAACTTGCTTGACGTTCTGAATTTCAAGAAGCAGAACCGAAAGTACATAATCGTGCTGAGTAGCTATGCGAATATCATCCAAGACACAAAAGGTAGATTGAGTAAAAGCGAACAACTGAGCATCCACTTTACAAGATAAGGCATCAGCGATAGTATTCAATTTGCCCGGATGATACTTAATTTTGAAATCAAAACCAATCAATTTGACAAGCCATTGTTGTTGTTCTGGGGTTTGGATTGTTTGCTGAGTCAACTCTTGCAACGTCTTTTGGTCGGTAAGAATCACAAAATGGTGACCCAAAAAATATTGACGCCACTTGCCCACTACTTGTGTTATAGCGAACATTTCTTTGTGATAAGTCGAAGAAGCCTGCATCTGTGGACTAAGTTTCTGACTAAAGAAAGCCAAAGGTCGATTGTCTTGTGTTAAAATGGCATCAATTCCCACTCTGGACGCGTCAGTTTCAACCACAAATTCTTTGTTGAAATTCGGCAAACGCAATACCGGTGTGGAACATAAAGCAGCCTTGAGTTGCACAAAAGCCAGCTGAGCGGCTTCAGACCATATAAAGACGTCACATTTCTTCAACAAGTCAAAAGTGGGTGCAGCGATAGTGGTATAGCCCCAGATAAACCGATGATAATATTCAGAGAGTCCTAAGAAAACATAGACTTCGCGGACCGAAGAAGGCACGACCACCTTTGTATGGTAGCAACTTTGGTTGGGTCTATTGCAAGTCCCGCCCAGGAGACTATATGACCTAAATACTCAACGGATTGTTTGCCGAAGAAACACTTGGACATCTTAGCCACAAATCCATGGGATTGCAAGACTTGAAGAACCACATGCAAATGCTGCATATGATCGGACCATGTTGCACTGAAAACCAAAATGTCATCCAAAAACACAAGCACGAATGTCTGAAGATAAGAGTGAAAGATCTCGTTCATCATAGCTTGAAACGTCGAGAGAGCATTCGTCAAGCCGAAGGGCATAACGAGAAATTCATAATGGCCCTCGTGCGTATGGAATGCTGTCTTATGGATATCTTTAAAGCGCACCCGAATTTGATGATAGCCGGCCAACAAATCAAGCTTCAAAAAATAGGAAGAATTACCTAATTCATCTAAAAATTCATCAGTTGTAGGGATAGGAAACTTATCGCGGATAGTAATTGCATTCAAAGCACGGTAGTCCACACAAAATCGCTATGTACCATCCTTCTTACGAACCAACAACACTGGAGATGAAAAAGGACTTGTACTTGGGCGAATCTGGCCCATCTCAAGCATATGTCGAACTTGATTCTCAATCTCGATTTTCTAAAAATGAGGGTACCGATAAGGCCGTACATTGACCGGTTTGCTTGTGGGATCCAAATGAATAGCATGGTCCGTCTTGCGTAGGGGTGGTAGAGCAGGAGTTGATTGGAAAATAGGAGCAAACTCACGAAGCAACCCACTCACATCCTCAGGCAACACAGGAGATTGGGAATCCGAGGTCTCTACCAACTGAAGGTTAAAAAACTCCGCAATGACACCAGTATGTGACATCCGACGAAGAGCATGGAGATGAATTGGTTGCGAAGGAAGGTTAGATTCGGCCTGCCAACAATTCTGAGAGTTGTCACAAGTAAATTCAAATGTCAACCGAGAGAAATCCATAGTGACCGGCCCAAGAGTAGCCACCAAGCCACCCCTAACACAACATCGGCACCTGCCAACGGTAAAATATAGAAATCCGTAATCAACTTGGTACCTTGAACGGAGACATGAACATTACGAGCTCAACCTTCATTTTGTAAACGTTGGCCATTACCAACCAGCACAGTAAAATGAGGTGTAGCCGTCACGAGTAAGGCCAAATGCTTTGCAACTCTAGATTAAATGAAATTATGTGTACTCCTGCCATCAATGAGAATATGAACCTACTTACCCTGAATTGTTCCCAGCACACGAATCATGGTTGGAGTATGATAAGCCGCCAGTGCATGAAAGGAAATAATGGAATGCTCCGAGGGAAGAGTGTTCGCAATATCACTGGTGTTCGATGTTGGGGTTGGAGAATCTAATGGAGCATCTGGAAGTATTTCATCATCAAGCAGAAAGAGTTGGGAAGTCTTACATTTGTGGCCCGGAGTATAACGATCATCACAATAGTAATACAACCCTTTCAACTGTCGCTCGCGTGCTTCAACCGAGGAAATACGTCGAGCAGCTAGTGGAGAGATTAGAGGCTGGTCTAAGGGTGGTGGTCTACTTGGCTGGCCCTTCGGATTATGTGGCAGGGACGAGGGAGTCAGCAACAAGGGCGATAGTTTTGAACTAGGAACTCTGCCAAGCGGGCGACGATCCTGTAATTGAGCTTTATGAAATCTAGCCAACGCTTGAACCTCAATCATGGAATGCGAACGATGAGCCAATACTTCGTTCTTTATATCCGCACGAAGGCCGGACGTGAAACAATCCAATAAGAATTCGTCGGATAAATTGGATGTACGCAGAGCCAACTCCTCAAAACGGGTTTGATAATCTGCAACTGTAGTGGTCTACATGAGCTTGGATAATTGGCCTGCGGGAGACTCGATTTTCATGACTGTAAATCGTTTGTGGATTGCGTCCACAAGATGATTCCACCCAGCAAGTTGTTTCTGCCGTTGTATCCACCTGAATCATTTCTTTGCTATCCCAGACATCCGAAATAAAGCTATCGTAACACGATGATGATCTTCGGTGCTGTAGAACTCGAAAAATTCATGAGCCGAGGTGATCCACTCCTCGAAATCATCGCCGGTGAAGAGAGGCAGCTCGACCTGAACTGGTTTAGGCGAAAAAGGAAAGCTGTCCTCGGTGTGTAGACGTAGTTTCGCCTTGCCCTTCTGCATAGAACTATCAACAGTAAGATCTCCGGAAGCAGAAAGTGGCGGAGACATCCCCAACTGAGAGGCTATATTCTAGAGCAATAGATTCATATCTTGAAGAGTAGTTTGCGTAGCCGTATTCCATTGTTCCTGCTTTGTCACATGAGTCTCGAGGGAGGTGAGTGTTTGATCATGATGAGCTGATGTCTCTTGAAGAGTTTGGATGGGTTTGGTGTTTTTCACCATGATCGAAGACTCAATGAAAGCACGAAAAATGTTATGAACGTGAGGAATAAGAAGCCAGAAGATTTAGAGAATGAGGAGAAGAGAGAATTTTATTAATGAGAAAATTTCATAATAGGTTTTTGCATGCCCATGAAACTCGTTTCCGTTCCGTTTTAACAGTTCACTAACAGAAATCAATAACCAACCAATAACAAATTCATTCTTAAGCTATCACGTAATCATCTAGACCACGTGGTGCCTTCCTCATCCTAGTACCTTTGCATGGCTCAGCAACACCCTTAATGATGGCATCCTCCACGTTGGGCACCGGAATCATAACATAATACCAAAAAGGCCACCTCTTTTTTCAACACTTGTTTTAATGGACTTAATGCTTCATCAAGTACGGTCTTCCTCAACCAATTATCCTTCTTTTTTTGGGCATTTTCACATACAGAGGGTAGGCATGAAGTTATTTAAAAGCAATGCCATAGAAATTGATGGAATTGTTTTCACCGTTAGGGAAAGCTAGCTAATTGCTTAATTTGGTTCAAGAAAAAAACATGGAAATTATGAAAAACCCAAGAGTTTTTGTATTGCTGAAGATAAAAGGAATTTAATATAAAAATATTTCGGTACCCAGAATTTGTTGAGCAGGAATCAAACAAGTGGTGTCATTATCTAAATGTAGGGAAACGTATGAACCATGTCTTCCTTTATAATAGAGAAAGTAAAAGAAACCTAGGTTTTGTGTCAATCATTGTACACTGATTTCCAATTTTCCATCACTGTTTATCTTTCGATGATAGATCTTGATTTAGAGCCTTGCTCCTTTTGGCTTTCGCTTCTTTAATCCAAATAACATCCCATATCTTTACGTATTTGGATTTGCATTTTATATAATATCTCAAAACGCTGCTTTTCAAAAAGAATTAGCTTACTTATAACTTATATTAGTTAATTCCTTTTTTGGTAATATATTAGTTTATTGTAATCACTTTTTCTTATATGAAATCTTTGATTTTGGGAATTGAGTTAGTACGGATTTTCAAATAAAGTAAACTTTTTCAAATTCTATTCTCAATAAATTAAGTATTAAAAAATGTTAGCCAATGACTACAACTGAAATGTCCATTACTTAGTTATATACTTTCGACAAAAGTATATTTAATATTTTTATATTAAGAGTAAGATTATATTTTAATCCTTTAATGAGTAAAATAATTTTTATACATTAATTAAAAAGTAATTTAATCATTTTTATTAAAAATTTCATCTATTTAGACTGTCAAAACTGACGTGACTGGCGAAATAACCGAACAGTTACACGTGGTATGCTATTTATACGTATAGAATCGATTTTTAACAATAAAAATTGATGAAATTTTTAACAAAAGGACCCGTTTTCTCTTTGATATTACGTACATAGATTAAATTGCATATATTTTGAGCATAGGGACAAAATACAATCTTACTTATAATACAAAAGCTTTCATGATACTTTTATCTATACTTTTCACAGCAATCTATGTATGTTTCAATCATTTTTTTGATAATTATATATATTTGAGTTATTAGATATTATAAATTCTTTGATGGAATTTATTCTATCACTAATTTAGTCAAAAAAATAATATAAAATTTAAAATAAAAAATAGATATTTATAAAGATAATTAAGTTTTTGGTTAATTTTTAAATTTAAACGTAAAATTAACTTTAAAAAAGAAGTTACTCATGACCGCTTACTAATAGTCGTTAAAAAATCTGCTTTCAAAAAATCATAAAAATTTTGTATAAAAAAATAATAATAAAAATTAATATCTTTCATATAGTTGAATTTTTTCACACACCCTAGCAATTCTAATGATAATTAAATAATTCTTAAGTTCTAATACGATGGTAATAATAGGTTTGATTTCATTGATATTATCTCTCAAGTTTTAAATTAATTGTGAAATTACTAAAAATTTATATAAAATAATAAATATTATTTTGAGAGTATTTATATTTTTTATATTTTAATAAATCTAAAAAAAATACATATACATAACGTGAATCATAATATTTAAACTTAAGTATCATAACGTTTACCTCTCAATTTTATCATTTCAACTGAAGTTATATTTAATTTTTATATCAATTTTTATAATAAATTTATTACTAGTTTTTTCACCCATTGTAGATTAAGCTATGATCTAATTAAGTTGCTAAAACTTTGTTTACCCTTTTCGGTGATGTATATTATGAACTGTGGTTGTTTTGGTGTTTACCTCTTATATGAATTATTTAATTTAAAAAAATTAATAATCTAAATAAAATCATTCCGTATGAATTTATTTGACAAAATTACTAATTAATTTGAATTTGCAAGGACTTAACAATAATTTTATCTTTTCTCTAATTATCCTCTGTTCAGTTCAATTCTCAATTTATACAATAATTTAGTTCAATTTATCAATTTCAAACATTTCATATTATTCAATTCTATGCATGGAATAGTTCAATTTCATTATTCAAATGCCCTTAAGGTTTTGATTTTGTTAAATTTAATCCCTAAAACAAAAATTGCATAACTTTTAAATTTGAGCGTTGATTTTGAAACCGATCTCAATTATATCTTTCTATAACCCTCAATTATCAAAAATTACAAAAAATTCACATTAATTTCAAAATTTATACACTTTAGTCCCTATGTTAAAAAAACTAGCAATTAAAATTTACAGACTAGTCATTTTTCACTTGTAAGGTTAAAATCTAACATGTAACGCCCCAAAATTATAAGATTTAACTGGAAAAAATCTGCAAAAATTGATTTCTGTATCATTGGTTCTATTCTCTGCTTCTGTATTTAAGGTCTGGGGTTCGAATCGTAGTCTGAAAAGTTTTATTGTTTTTAAAACTATCCATAAGCAAGCATTGCCCGCTTAAATTTAATTTGTTACGATATTGTGACAAGAATGAGCCTACTGGTTCACTGGTTAAGCATCTGTCTGTATTCTGTTTAGTCCCGAGTTTGAATCCCTTCGTACGCATTAGAAATATTTTTGCATAATGCTGGAAAATCTGCATGGAAGTTAAATGTTTAAGTAACGATGGATTTATCTTCTTCATCTTTCCTTTCCCGTTCTTCTATTTTTTTCTTTTTGTTTTCTTTTTGTTTTGTTAAATTACAATCAAGAAGGGCACGGGATTAGTGAGATCTTGTCGTTAACTATTAGACAGTGGATCGTTGAGTAAGTGATTATTAATGATTTTGAGTTCACGATAGTTCTTCGTTTTCCAATTTGACTGAATTGGTTTAATTGTGAGTTACGAGAATCGCTGATAAACAACTGTTTGTTTTCCTAATAGACGAAAATATTAGTAATTCAAAACAATGACAGGACAATTTCGATAATTGTCATTGAAGTTTCAGTATGTTTGAATTATACGAAAGTTGTGTTGAAAGTTTTGACATAGTTGTTAAAGTCAGTAATTGAGTGATTTTATTGAGTAATTGGTTGAATTGTGTGACTAAATGTTTCTATTAGGCTTCAAGGATATTTGGATTGTTGCTACTTCGATTTCCAACAGATGCGTAACGAGTTCCTCGAGTTTCGCAAGTTTCAGGTCGCCAAAAGTGGTGCTTGTTGATGCCACACGGCCAAGCACACTGGCGTTTGGCCAGGCCGTGTGAGCCAAACGGGGATGTGGCAGGCTGTGCGATCAGCCGTGTAAGTCATTGTTTGTTGATTTAGGGCCACATAGGCTAGCACATGGGCGTGTGTCTAGGCCATGTGTAGCCAAAATAGTGCAGGGTTCACACAAGAACAAGACATGATCGTTTGTCTAGGCCATGTAACTCACTGTTTATGGATTAAGGACCACACGGGCTAGAACACGGGTGTCTGCTTAGGCCGTGTGAGTCACATGCACAAGGACACAACTATGTGCCCAAGCCGTGTAACTCTTTATTTATTGATTAGTAGCACACGGGTACATGACATGGGCGTGTAACAGGCCATGTGGACCACACGGGCAAGGACACGGCCGTGTGTCCATGCGGTGTGGTAGTCAACTGGAGTTCTGAAAACTCGTTTACAACCGTAATTATTATTTTAATTGGTATTGATTATCTATAACTTTATTGATATGAAATGAGATATAATGAAAAACTACTGTTAATTTGTAAGTGATATCTGACGGATAATCTATAATTGTAATGTGAATTTTTGTATTCTGAATATGTTTGTATTGGAAAAGTGCGAAGAAAGAAGTATTCTTTTTTGAAATAATGGTTTGACCACTATCTAATTGAATCGAAATTTAGAGTTTAACGCAAAATGTGTTAGCATCTATGATGCGATTCTGTAACATGCCAAACAGACATATTGCGGTGTGTAGGGATGGATGGACATTGAATGTCCTTAATGGTGTGTTGGGTTGGTCGGAGATAGTGTGTAGCAGATGGAAACTAGGAAAATTTATATATGAATCTATTCTACTATCTGATTAAGCATGTTGATAAACTACTATCGTTCATATATGTTATCTGAGTATAAATGATCTGCTCTATATCGAGATTGTGAATATTTAGAACTGTTATGACGCAAGCCCTAGTATTAAAGTAACCTGAATTACACCGAGAATTTGTGGTACACAGTGATGCCTCGCATGTCGGACTAGGCTGTGTACTTATGCAAGATGGGAAGGTGATTGCTTACGCATCACGATAACTTAAAACACACGAAGGTAACTATCCGGCACACGATCTCGAGTTAGCTGTAGTTGTGTTTGCTTTGAAAATCTAGAGGCACTACTTGTACGGTGACAGGTGTATTATTTACATCGATCACATGAGTCTCAAGTACTTGTTGACTCAGATGGAGCTAAATCTTCAGCAATAACGTTGGGTTGAATTACTTAAGGATTACGATTGCACAATTGAGTATCATCCGGGAAAAGCTAATGTGGTAGTTGACACTCTTAGCCGTAAAGCAATGGTTGATTTGATAGCGATGTTTGCCCGTTTAAGCTCAGTAAATGATGGAGTATTATTATCGGAACTTCAAGTTAAACCGGATTGGATAGAGCAGATTTGGACTAAACAGTTGGATGATGAATTTTTAACTCAACGTATGCAGCTTGTTGACTTGAAAGAGAATTCCGATTATAGTTTGAACAGTGATAATGTATTGTGATTCAGGGGTTAGATTTATGTGCCTAATGAGAAGGAATTGATGCACTTGATCTTACAAGAGGCTCATTATAGTCCTTACGCTATGCACTCGGGTGGGAATAAGATGTATTAAAATTTACGGAAGCTTTATTGGTGGCCTGGACTAAAGCGAGAGGTAGTCGATTTTGTTTCACACTGCTTAACGTGTCAAAAGGTTAAAGTCAAACACCAGTTACCTACTGGTTTGCTACAACCAGTTAAGATTTCGTAGTGGAAGTGGGAGTGGATAACTATGAATTTTGTTATGGGTTTACCTTTAACCCCTACTAACGATTTAGGTCATCATTGACCGATTGACCAAATCAGCTCATTTTATTCAAATCTGAACAGATTATTCCTTACAGAAATTAGCTAAGTTATACGTTGCCGAAATTGTGTGACTACACGGAATTCTAATATCGATCATTTCGGATAATGATCTGCGATTCACCTCCCGATTCTAGAAGAAACTTCATGAGGCACTGGGCACCCGACTCAACTTCAGTACTGCTTATCATCCTCAGGCTGATGGTTAATAGGAATGAGTTATTCAGATTCTCGAAGAAATGCTTCGACGCTGTGTGATAGATTTTAGAGGTAGCTAGGAGGAGTACTTACCGTTAATGGAATTTGCATACAAGAATAGATTCCAAGCTAGTATTCAGACGGCACTATATGAGGCCTTATAATGTTAAAAGTGTCGTACCTCATTGTGTTGGACGGAGTTGACTAAACGCCGAGTATTAGATCCTGAATTGGTGTCTGAGATTGAAAATATTGTGAAAATAATTCGAGATAGATTGAATGTTGCTTCTGATCGACAAAAGTTTTATGCGGATTTAAAAAGAAAGGATATTGAGTATTTTATTGGTGAATAGGTTTTCTTGCAGGTGTCACCGTGGAAGAAGGTTCTCCGATTTAGATGTAAGGGTAAGTTAAGTCAGAGATACATTGGACCTTATTGTATATTAAAATGGGTCGGACCAATTGCTTATCAACTGGAATTGCCGCCAGAGTTGGATCAAATTCATGATATATTCCATGTTTCGATGTTGCGACGTGATTGGTCAGATCCGTCACATATTGTTACTGTCGATGAGATTAAACTGCTACTTGATTTAACCTTCAAAGAGGAATTTGTACAAATCTTAGACCGTGACGTCAAAGTGTCGAGGAAAAAAGCCATTCCTTTAGTTAAAGTCTTGTGGTGGAATCATGGTACTGAGGAAGCTACGTGAGAATTGGAAGAATCTGTACGACGACAATATTTGTATTTGTTCAAGTCAGGTAAAATTTCGAGACTGAAATTTTTTTTAGGGGAAGAGAGTTGTACACCCCAAAATTATAAGAGTTGTAACACGAATCGTAGTACGAAATGTTTTATTGTTTTAAAACTATCCATACGCAAGTATTGCCTGCTTAAATTTAATTCGTTGCGATATTGTGACAAAAATGAGCTTGCTGGTTCACTGGTTAAGCATCTGTCTGTATTCTGTCTGGTACTGTGTTCGAATCCCCTCGTACGCATTAGAAATATTTTTGTATAATTTCAGAAAATCTGATAGAAGTTAAACGTTTAAGTAACGATAGTTTTATCTTCTTCATCTTGTCTTTCCCGTTCTTCCATTTTCTTCTTTTTGTTTTCTTTTTATGTTGTTAAATTAAGATTAAGAAGGGCACGGGATTAGTGAGATCTTGTCGTTAACTGTTAGACAGAGGATCATTGAGTAAGTGATTATTAATGATTTTGATTTCACGATAGTTCTTCGTTTTTTGAATTAAGTAAATTGGTTTAATTACGAGTTACGAGAATCGCTAATAAACAACTGTTTGTTTTTCTAATAGACGAAAATATTAGCAATTCGAAACAGCGACAGGACAGTCTCGATAATCGTCATTGAAGTTTCGGTATGATTGAGTTATATGAATGTTGTGTTGAAAGTTTCGACAGAGTTGTTAAAGTGAGTAATTGAGTGATTTTGTTGAGTAATTGGTTGAGTTGTGTGACTGAATGTTTCTATTAGGCTTTCAGGCTCTTTGGATTGTTACTACTTCGATTTCTAACAGGTGCGTAATGAGTTCCTCAAGTTTTGCAAGTTTCCGATCACCGAAAACGATGGCTGTTGACGCCCCACAGCCAGGCCCACGGGTGTGTGGCCAGGATGTGTAAGCCACACGGGCATATGGCAGGCCGTGCGATTGGCTGTATAACTCACTGTTTGTTGATTTAGGGCTACACGAGCTAGCACACGTTGTGTGTCTAGGCCATGTCTAGCCAAAATAGTGCAGGGTTCATGGGAACAAGACTCGGTCGTGTGTCTAAGCCGTGTAACTCATTGTTTATGGATTAATGAGCACATAGGTCAGCATCTTAGCGTGTGCTTAGGCCGTGTAAGTTACATGGGCAAGGACACAGCCGTGTCTCCAAGTCGTGTAACTCTCTGTCTATTGATTGGTAGCACATGGGTACATGACACGGTTGTGTAACAAGTCGTGTAGACCACATGGGCAAGGACACAGCCATGTGTCCAGGCCGTGTGGTAGTCAACTGGATTTATGAAAACTCATTGTACGACTGTAATTATTATTGTGACTGGTATTGATTGTCTATAACTTCATTGATATGAAATGAGATACAATGAGAAACTACTGTTAATGTGTAAGTGATATCTGACGGATAATCTGTAATTGTAATGTGAATTTCTGTATTCTGAATGTGTTTGGATTGGATAAGTGCGAAGAAGGAAGTATTCTGTTCTGAAACAGTAGTTTGACCACTTTCTGATTGAATCTGAATTTAGCGTTTAACGCAATATGTGTTAGCATCTATGATGCGATTCTATGATGTGACAAACAAACACATTGCAGTGTGTAGAGATGGATGGACATTGAATGTCCTTAATGGTATGTTGGGTTGGTCGGAGATGGTGTGTAGCGGATGGAAACTAGGAAAATTTTGTTATGAATCTGTTCTGCTATCTGATTAAGCATGTTGATAAACTACTACGGTTTATATATGTTATTTGAGTATAAATGATCTGCTCTATATCGAGATTGTGAATATTTAGAACTGTACAGCATATTGAAGAAGATCACTTCGTGATCACACGAAAGTTTAATTACTTATTCTCTGTTACGCACTGAGTTCACAACTCACTCTTTATATTTAGCTTTCAGGTGATCTACTGAACTAAACAGGATCGATGTCACGGTGGCTCGGTTGAACTTCTGTTGCCCTATTATACTTAATATTAGATTTTAAACTATTATATGTTATGAATCTAGGATGTTGAGTACTAAAACTGATTTGGTAGATGTATGGATTTATATATTTAAGCTTGATTACGCTTTGAACTTGTTAATTATTAGTATGATTATTGTAACTTTCTGAACTTAGTCTGGACGTCTAGGCCGGGGTTAGGGTGTTACATAACAATTTAGTAACAATTTCTTCAAGCATTCATCAACGAAAAATTCTAGAAATTTTAGCAATTTGGCAAATTGGTACATGAGTTGGCTAAATTAAGCTCCCACAACCTCAAAAACATAAAAATATATATATACAAAAAAATGACTAAATTGAACTCACCAATTGTGGGATTAAAGCTTGGAACCCTAAGACTGATTCTTTTCTCCTTAACAATAGAGGTTTCGATGCATGAAGAAGAAATGAGAAATTTTATCTCTTTCCTTCCATGTTTTCATATTTATTTATTTACTTATTTATTATAAATATATTAATATAATTATAATTTTAACATTATTTTAACAAATATCCTACCAAACCATCCATTATAATTCTAAAGCTTATTTTTTCATTTTAGACATTGGTTTACTTGTTTTATACGTCCTTAAGCCTTTTGCCAATTTAAAATTGATAGCGATAGACTTTTACAATTTAATTCTTGCACCATAATTAGCCATCAATTCGACAAAACTAAAGGACTAAACTTTAATATGCTTTTATACTAACCTTGTAGATATTAATATTTACGGACTCGAACAACAGAAATAGGATTTCAAAACTTTTGTTTTCGAAACTATTGAAAAATGGGTTATTACATATACATCTATAAGAACATAAGTAATGAGGATTTGCTCATCATACTCTTAATCACATCCATAATAACGTGGTCAGGCTATGGGTGGTAATGGTATGGGCCGTGGGCAGTGAGCACCGAACAGAGGTGCTGAACAGATGAAGGCGAGGTAGCCTATTCTCTTATGTGCTGCACGTCGCTAAGAGGACGGAGATGCTCCGGATGTCATCATGGGTACGTTTCTCATTTATGAGGTACCTTACATTACATTGATAGATATAGGATCCACTCACTCCTATGTAGCATGTACTATGTCTGAAAACCTAGGGATTTTGGTTGAGAGCACTACGAGTGAGGTTACTGTACTGAGTCCGTTGGGGCAATCCATTCGAATTAATAAACTATTTAGAAACGTCCCGTTATAGGTTCAAAGGGCAATCTTTTTGGATGATTTGATGAAGCTTCCATTTAGGGAGTTCAACCTAATTCTAGGGATAAACTTGTTGGTCAAACACCGTGTCAGCTTGGACTGTACGACTAAGAGGGTTGTATTGAGAACTGAGGAGGATGACGAGGTAATCATGATTGAAGATCACCTGAATTATTTATCTACTGTGATCTCTACACTGGTGGCGAAGAAGTTGGTTCGTAAGGGATGTGAGACATTCTTGGCCTATGTAAGTGTTTCTGATTTTGGAGCCTCTACTGTTAAGGACATTAGAACGGTAAAGGATTTTCCAAACATCTTTCCTGAGGAGTTTCCGGGTTTACCTCTGAATCGTAAATTAGATTTTGGATTAAGCTACTTTCAGGTACAGCTACGGGGTCTATCGCTCCCTATTAAATGGCACCGAAGGAACTTGTGGAGCTTAAGGCTAAGATTTAGGAGTTATTGGATTGTGGGTTCATCCGCCATAGTGTGTCTTTGTAGGGGGCACCTGTATTGTTTGTAAAGAAGAATGATGGATCCATACGGATGTGTATAGACTACCGGCAACTGAACAAGTTGACCATTAAGAACAAGTACCCGCTACCGAGGATTGATGACTTGTTTGATCAGTTTTGAGGAGCTTGGGTAAAGATTAACCTCCGATCTAGGTATCATTAGTTGAGATTAAGAAGGCTGACGTACATAAGATGGCGTTTAGGACTCGTTATGATCATTACAAGTTCCTAATGATGCCATTCGGACTAACTAAAGCACCGGCAGCTCTATCTGGATCGGTTTGTGGTGGTGTTCATCGATGGCATACTAGTGTATTCGAGGACTGAGGATGAGCATAACGAGCACCTTAGAGTTGTTCTTCAGACATTGAAGGAAAAACAGCTCTATGCTAAGTTTAGCAATTGCGAGTTCTGGTTACATGAAGTGACATTTTTAGGTCATGTGGTTTCCGCTAAGGGAATTTGAGTCGATCCTTAAAAGATTGAGGTTGTGTTGGAGTGGAAGCAACCTAGGAACGTGTCTAAGATTCTCAGTTTTCTGGGACTGGCAGGTTATTATCGGCAGTTTGTGAAAGGATTCTCATTGAGCGCAACACCCTTAACTAACTTGTTGCGTAAGGGTGTACCGCTTTTCTGGACTGATACGTAGCAAGAGAGCTTCGAGAAGCTTAAGATTGTGCTGACTGAGGCTCCTGTTTTGATATAGCCAGAACCTGGGAAGGAGTTCACAGTTTATAGTGATGCGTCACATGTCGGTTTAGGATGTGTGTTGATGCAATATGGTAAGGTGGTTGTATATGCATCTCGTTAACTAAAGAAACATGAGGCAAATTATCTGACGCATTACTTGGAGTTAGCTGCCGTGGTATTTGCACTAAATATCTAGAGACATTATTTGTATGGTGAGAAGTGTATCATCTACACTGATCACAAGAACCTCAAGTATCTCCTTACTCAGATGGAGCTGAATCTTAGGCAGCGTAGATGGATTAAACTTTTAAAGACTATGATTGCACCATTGAGTACCACCCTGGTAAGGCTAATGTGGTTGCCGATGCACTAAGCTGTAGAGCTATGACTGTTTTAAAGGCGATGTTTGCTCGCCTAAGTTTATTTGATGATGGTAGCTTATTAGCAGAGCTTTAGGTTAAGCCGACATGGATTGAGCAGATTAAGGGTAAGCAGTTGAAGGACGAGTATTTGGGTCCTCAGTTCCGACAGATTGAAAGTGGTAGTACTACAGATTTTGGGTTGAATTCTGAGGGTGTGTTGTGTTACTATGGACGGATATACGACTATAGCAGATAATGAAAATTGTACCACAGTATTATAAAACCTTACAGTTTAAAATTAACAAATTAATAAAGTTGTAACAGAAATCAAAAACTGATACTCCATACTGTTCAAACTATCGTAGACCTCTGCGTATTGAGTCTAGCATCAGAAATCAGAATGGTACTTGAAAGGGGAAATAGAAGAAGGGGTGAGCTACTCATACTCAATGTGAGATCAAACTAGTTAAACTATAGAAACGGAAACAGGGACAGAAATAGCAAGCTTGAGAGCAGTCCAAATTCAGTTGTGAAGCAGAACTAACTTACAGAACTATCCAGAACCGGTAGATATATGTAAAGCAAACTTATCGACAGATGATAGTTGAGCATATTCACCTAAAATCAATATACCGTAGGTACTTTTCGGTCACATGGGTCAATCAGACAAACACAGTCTCACGTGCCATTCAGATACAGTAGCAATAATTCACAAGTCACTCACACAGTCACAATAACAGTTCAATCAGACAGATCAACCAGATGTATATGAATACAATTGAGTTACAAAATTCCCACCCATCCAGCCAACACACTTCTCCGTCCCCCATCACTCTTCATAAGAGCTTTAAGCTCGTCCCACCAATCACTCCACTTAGGACATTGTAAGGTCCATCCAACCCTACACTCCAACTGGTGTCATCTCGGGTTGCCCAGCAATGATGGCTATCAGGATTGTCCACGACCCTCTAGGTATTGGGACTACCTTCAACCCTATGGTATTGGAGCTAACAGTGTGCAGATAAACTGCCAGTCTTATATATTATGCAGCAGAGCTAGCGTATAAGTGTACTCTACAATGTGGTAAACCATAGTACAGATATTCAGTATAAACTGCCAAATCAGATAGTAGTATGTAGCGTAGCTAACGGACATGCGGTATAGTGCAATGCGGTAATCCGCTATACTGATATGATGTCATCCCAAGTTGCCCAGCAACGATGACCATTCGCATTGTCCACGACCCTCAGGGTATTAGGACCCTCCATTACCCTCTGGGTATCAGGGGCTCACAATCAGCAGATCAACTACCAGTTCAGTCAATCTCAATCTCCCTTCTCTTCAAAATCCCACCCAAAAATAGTATATACATATGTGTGTATGCCGTCAGATGTACACAATCAGAATACCAGTTTCAAACAGTCAATCAGAAGCAGACACTCACGTCTAATTAGTTAGTTACATAATCAAACATTTGCACACTCATAGCTCAGACTCAGTATCAAGCTCATCACACAGTCAACCACAAATAACCCACATTTCAAGCCCAAAATAGAGTCATAATTACCCTCAATAAAGCTTAGTCGAGGGTTGAAACACACAGCGTTGCGATTACACTTAAGTTTGGCAAGATAGGGCCACACGCCCGTGTGCTCCGGCCATGTGAAGCAATCCAGGCCATGTAGGGGTCCAAATACCCGTGTGAAGGGGTGTACACGGTCGTGTGTTAGAGGCAAACGCCCGTGTGAATCACAGATATAGCAGTACGAATAGGCCGTGTAACTCACTGTCCAATTTCGCTAAAATAGAGTGCAGAGCAGACACAGCCGTGTGAGGGTCTCACACGCCTGTCTGCCCATAAACATGACCGTGTATTCAAAATACATGCCTGTGTGGGATCCCTAAATCCCCAAATCAGCACACGGTCATGTGGCCAGGCCGTGTGACTCCAAATCCCAATTCCCTAATTCTCAAACCCACACGTCCGTGTGTTCAAGGGACACGGCCGTGTGAATTTTGACAAAAATCCCCAAATCAGCCACACAGCCATGTGGCGCCCAATTTTGCCTGGAACCCTAGTTCCTAAATCCACATGGTCGTATGCCTCGACACACGCCATTGTGGCCACCGGGGTGATCATGAAACCACCCTAAAATAACCCAAAATCTGCCAGTTCAGCCACCAAAACCATCCCTAACCTTTGCCCTATCAACATATATTAGGAAGTGAAGAATTCCCATCACTTCCATCGACTAAAAACCCAAAACTAATAGGTTAATTTACAATCAAGAAAAGCTAAATAGAAAGTTTACAGAAATAATTAGCACATAAGGTAATGTAGTTATAGTTTGAAACCTCACACCTGTTTTGACGACGAAGAAGACGACCGAGAAGCGAAAATTCAAAACCCTCCGATGAGTAGTTGTCGAGAATAATTAGAAGACAATGTAATTGAACAAAAATAAAATAAAATGTGGAGAGAAAAAGAAGAGAGGAGAGGGAACGTCCAAAATAGAAAAAGAAAATAAAATTACAAACAATAACTAGTGAAATAAGTAGCAAAATAATATTAAAATGTACTAGAATAAAATTGTTTCCAAGGATACTCACATGAGGACTCGAACCCAGAACCTTCAGTTACACTAGCACTCACTCAACCACCAGACCAGCAGGCCCATTCTGTCAATAGATTCCACAATTAAACACTTATGAGCAACCTACTCACTGTCCCTAAGCTCAATAACCCAAAACTTCTAGGCCCAAAATTCGGTGCGTTATTATTCATCCCTCCTTAAAAAAATTTCATCCTCGAAATTTCCAACTAACAAAATAGTCGTAAAACCAAACTACACCATTACACTCTCGCTGCGCACTCTAATTCCAAAACACTACCACACTAAACTTGTATTAGGAACCTCTCACACACACCCAGAATAGTTAACCACTGAAGCAGACATGCATTTGTACACACACAATTTCTATGCTCAAAACAGCACATCCAAACGTTTCCAACCATACCTGACTCAAAATTGCTGAGGACAATCTCGAACCCGATGCTCCTTAGACTCGCATCTGAGACATGCTCCTAACTTCCTCCAGTAATCGCCCAGATGACCCCTCTTACAATACTCGTAAGACAATATGCTCGTACCACTACCGACATTACCTTTGCTATCATTCATGTGCGTCCTATCACGCTTCGTAGAACGAGGCTCTAACCTCAGAGAACTACGATCTCTTTTTTCCCCACAGTCCACACACCTAGCCTAGAGCGTCTCACTAATCTCTCTCATTCTAGCTTCAAACACTCCTTCTAGCAATTCCCTCATTATCCGAGTCAGTGCTTCAGTACCAATCTCTGAATTATTGCTACCAGAAGTTGGCTCCTGAACAGTCACACGTTCTGGAGTAGCAGACATCTCCTCGCGATGTTGCTTACCTTCAAAATCCATATCAGTATTGTCGCTAACTCAGAAAATCTACATTTTCAAAGAACACAGAATGAATACAAAGATCTAAATTCAAACATCACAGTTTCGAATTTTTACTTAGGCAAGCATTGGAGTTTCAGATAGATCTTTTTCCGTAAATCACTTACAAAATTCAAACCATTTAAATTTTCTATGGTACAATTTTTCAAATATTTTTTTCAAAATCAATTATTTGCGCACACGGTCATGTAGAAAACAAAGGTCGAGTTTTTGCAAACCTGGGTCTTATACCACTAAATGTAACATCCCATACCTGACCTAGAAGTCTAGACCGAATCCAGGATGCTACATTGATCACCGAAGTGATTGTGAGAAAATTTTTATAGAAATAAACACCTTTATTACTTAAGTACATTTATTTCATAGCAAACCAAAAACCAATAATCATTTTAAAATTCTGTCTGAAAAGTTACTAGTCTAAAATATACGAATATAACATATAACGAAAATTGTAACACAGTATTATAAAACCTTATAGTTTAAAGTTAACCAAATAATAAAATTGTACTAGAAATCAAAAATTGATACTCCATACTGTTGAAATTGTCCTAGACCTCCGCTTACTAAGTCCAGTATCAGAAATTAGAATGGTACCTAAAAGGGGAAACAGAAGAGTGGGTAAGCTATTCGAGCTTAGTGTGAGATTAAACCAGTTAAACTATAGAAACGAAAACAGGGACAGAAACAACAAGCTTGGGAGCAATTCAAATTCAGTTGTGAAGCAGAACTAACTTATAGAACTACTCAGAACCGATCAATATATGCAAAGCAAACTTACTGACAGATGACAGTTGAGCATATTCGCCCAAAATTAATATACCATAGGTACATTTCGGTCACACGGGTCAATCAGGCACACATAGTCTCACGTGCCATTCAGATACAGTAGCAATAATTCACAAGTCAGTCACACAGTCACAATAATAGTTAAGTCAGACAGATCAACCAGATGTATATGAATGAAAATGAGTTATAAAATTCCCACGCATCCAGCCAACACACCTCTTCGTCCCTCATCAGTCCTCATAAAACCTTTAAGCTCGTCCTACCAATCACTCCACTTAGGACATTGTAAGGTCCATCCAACCCTGCACTCCAACTGGTGTTATCCCGAATTGTCCGGTAACGATGGCTATCAGGATTGTCCACGACCCTCTAAGTATTGGGACTACACTTGACCCTCTTGGTATTGGGGCTAACAGTGTGCAGATAAACTACCAGTCTCGTATATTACGCAGTAAAACTAGCTATAAGCTATACTGTGCAATGTGGTAAACCATAGTACAGACATGCAGTATAAACTGCTAGATCAGATAGTAGTACATAGCGTAGCAAATGTACATACGGTACAGTGCAATGCGGTAATCCGCTATACTGATATGATGTCATCCCGGGGTTCTCGGCAACGATGACCATTCGCATTGTCCATGACCTTCAGGGTATTGGGACCCCCATGACCCTCTGGGTATTAGGGGCTCACAACCATCATATCAGCTACCAGTTCAGTTAATCTCAATCTCCTTTCTCTTCAAAATCCCATCCAAAAATAATATATGCATATATATGTATGTTGTCAGATATACACAATCAGAATACCAATTTCAGATATTCAATCAGAAGCAGTCACTCAAGTCCAATTAGTCAGTTACGTAATCAGACATTTGCACACTCATAGGTCGAACTTAGTATCAAGCTCATCACACAGCCAACCACAAATAACACATATTTCAAGCCCAAAAAAGAGTCATAATTACCCTTAATAAAGCTTAGTCGAGGGTTGAAACATACAGAATTGCGATTACACTTACATTTGACCTAAAACTAGAGTTTGGCGATATAGGGCCACACGCTTGTATGCTCTACCCGTGTGAAGCAATCCAGGCTGTGTAGGGGTCCAAACGCCTTTGTGAAGGGTTGTACACGGCCGTGTGTTAGAGGCACACGCCTGTGTTAAGTAGGGACATGGCCGTGCAAACAGGCCGTGTAACTCACTGTCTAATTTCGCTAAAATAGAGTACAAGGTGAGCACAGCCTCACACGCTCGTGTGCCCACCAGACACGACCGTGTGTTTCCAAACACATGCCCGTGTTGGATCTCTACATCCTTAAATCAACCATACGGTAGTGTGGCCAGACCGTGTGACTCCAAATCCCAAATCCCTAATTCCCAAACCAACAAGTCCGTGTGCTCAAAGGACACAGCCTTGTTAATTTTGACAAAAATCCCAAAATCAGCCACACGGCCATGTGGCACCGCATTTGGCCTAGAACCTTGGTTTCCAAATCCACACGGCCGTGTGCCTCAGTACACGCCCATGTGGCCATCAGGGTGATCACGAAACCTCCCTAAAATAGCCCAAAATCTGCCGATTTAACCACCAGAACCATACTTAACTTTTGTCCTATCAACATATATCAGGAAGTGACGAATTCCCATCACTTCCATCGACTAAAAACTCAAAACTAATGTGTTAGCATACAATCAAGAAAAGCCGAATAGAAAATTTATAGAAATAATTAGCACATAAAGTAATGTAGTTACAGTTCAAAACCCCACACCTGTTTTGACGACGAAGAGGAGGATCGAGAAGCGAAAATCCAAAACCCTCTAATGAGCAGTTGTCGAGAATTATTAGTAGGCAATGTAATGAAACAAAAATAAAATAAAAATTGAAAGGAAAAAGAGGAGAGGAGAAGAGAGGAAACGTCCAAAATAGAAAAAGAAAGAAAAAGAAAAAGAAAAATAAAAATACAAACAATAACTAGTCAAATAGGTATCAGAATAATTTTAAAACATACTAGAATAAAATTATTTCCCAGAATACTCACAGGAGGACTTGAGCCTAGAACCTTGAGTTACACTAGCTCTCACTAAACCACTAGACCAACAGGCCCATTTTGTCACTAGATTGCACAACTAAACACTTATGAGCAACATCCTCACTGTCCTTAAGCTCAATAACCCAAAACTTCTAGGCCCAAAATTCGAGGCTTTACGGGTCATCTGTACTTAAGATTCATTTTATTGTTGATAGTGTTGTTTTAGAAAAATCGTTTGTTTGTCGCTTTGCTTTGTAAAAACTCGATATTAACTAATGCAGCAAAAAAACCATTATTCATGTCATTTTGGAAATCTAGTTTCCTTATCGATTTGTTTTTCAAAAATGGTTTCTATTCAATGTAGCAGAAAGTGGAAAACAATTTCAAATTTTACTTAAGCCAGATATCATGCATTTCTCGATTATTAAGCTTAAGTAATCCATGCATGCAAAAATCCTCAAAAGAAAAGTTACCAAGTCATAGACCAGAAATAGTTTAAAATTAAAAACCAAAACTAATAGAAACTTATTAATAATACTTATTTAAAAATAGTCTAATGTCAAAGGTGATGCTTCGTATGCCGGGTCCGGTCTTAGTTTCGAGGTTTACCTGAAAAGTTAAACACTGTGGGGGGAGTGAGCTTATGAAGACTCAGTGTGAGTCGAATAGTTGTTGAAACAGACATAGCATCAAATACAATGAGACGTAAAAACATTAACTCAGTGACCAGAATAAACAAAGCAATTTGTCAATCAGTGCCTTGAATACAAATTCAGAGCAAAACATAGCGATTAACGGATTGTTGTATAAGCATGGAATGATGCAAATGATGCAATGCATCCGTTACACACCACGGGTTCCTCAAAGCCCGTCTACCAAACTCCAAAACAATAAGAGTCGAAGCTCGATGTAGATAAGCCACTAGTACAGTAATGCAGATAAAACTACTGTTAAAAAAGCAAACAAGCTGCCAGTAAAAATGTGATAAATCGCCTAATCTCCTTAAATCTTCAGTGCAGTGCACTAACAACAATATTGCGGACTTTAACTGTCACCGGATCTCCATGAAACTCTCCGTTAACCACAAATACCCACCCCATGCAGATGCAAAATGACATACAATCATTAACCAATTCATGGTACCAAAATCAATCTCAGTATAATGACATGCTTAACATGGATATAAATAATTAGTGTCAGTGTATGCCTTGCATATTTTCATTGAATTGTAACATTAGCACATACTTTTAGTACATATTCAATTTCAAATTTTCATATAGTCAATCAACCCATTTAACAATCTCACTGGTATGTGACATACAATATAATCAAGTCATACAAGTATACAATTGAACAATGTCATAGCATGTTAAACATTACGCATGCAACCATTAACCAATATTCACGATATATTATCATTTCAAAACATGTCACAACCAACATTCAATGATCCATAACCATGGCATTCAAGCAGACAATCATAAATAGCAATTTCACATTCAAACAATCTCAATAATGAGCCTAAACACTCAGCCAATATTTTAGGATATGTACCTTCTTGACACCTTTTGTTTCTCCTATTAGGCCATTTGGCCATGCCTGACCAGGAATAATTGTTTATCAAATTATATTCTAAATGATCAAGTTGCAACCAATTATGTAAAGTTAGGACCCACACCTTATTACACAATTTGCAACACTAAGTTGTAAAAGTCCAAGCTTTCGTACTAATAGCTTAAAGGAGCACAGATCCAAAAACAACATTTAAAACGTTAATAATACATTTAAGAACAACCTTGAAACACCCCTAAGGGTTCGGCCAAAGTAGTGACACATAAAAAAAAAATTTAAATTTGAAACGATAAGTGAACTTACATTGTTTTAACCCTAAATGAGAGTGCAGATAAGATTTGACTTCACTATTGAACTGAGGCATTAAAATCAGTACCTAAGACCAAAATATTATTAAAAATAAATAGGTAAAAATTAATTAAAGCCCTAGAACAATTGGCCCAAAACAACAAATTTTAATGGAATAATCCACATTACATTTTCTGTTTCCTAGATCTAAATCAACAACCGAAAAGAGATCAAATACACACTCAATTGGAAAAATTTGAGGCAGTTCTAAACAAGGAATAAATTATGGGAATAAGGTATCAAATAGTTAAGCAAAAGAAGGAAAAATGACAGTCCCAAAAGTTGTGATCAAAGCGTGGCACACCACTACAAGCGATAGCAAAAGAGAGCTAATTAGGGTAGAAAAAAAGGTAATTTTTGGAAACAAAAAGGATGATTTTAGAGGCTAGAAATAACAATAAATTGGTTGTAAAAACAATACCAACAATAGGCAACAAATGGAGATGAGAAAAGGATAAAAAGAAGCAAAACGACACCAAACAAGGAGAAGGAGAGGGCGACACAAGGAGGAGGAAGAAGAAACATATGAGAGAAAGAAGAGAGGGAGTGGGATGGCTAGGGAAGAAGAGAAAAGAGGAAAGAGAAATACAAACCGAAAATTTGAACTACTTGTCGTTGATTCTCCTATTTTCTCTCTCTCGACGTTCCCGTGTCATGTTTAGATACAAATAATAATTCGACAACGTATAATATCAATTTCCAGCTCAAATCATAAGAAATTACAAAGTCACGGATATTTTGGATTTTATTTAATTTAGTCCCTAAGACCAAAACAAGCATAACTTTCAACCTAAACCTTCGCTTTAAAATTTGATTTCACATTTATCCATTAGATATCTCCTAATTTCTATTCATACAAATATTTCAAGATAGTTTGCATTTTATTTAATTTTGTCATTAACGTACAAAACTATCAATTAAGTTTTACAATTTAGTCTTTTTTTTGTTAAACTAAGCTTAATTCCTATCAATTTAGCACTTAAATCTTTAAGAAATCAATAATGACAAGTTTTAAAAACTTTAACAATTTTACAAATTGGTACATGGGCTAGCTAAATCAAGCTATCATGATTTAAAAAATATAAAAATTACAAGAAAAGGACTTGAATTACTAACCTTATTGTTTAACCGAATATTAGAATGAAAAATTGAAGTTATCTTTGTTCTACTATGGAGGATGGTTTTAGTGTAGAAGATGAAGAGAATTTCTCTTTCTTTCCACCAAATTTTTTTCTTTATACTTTAATTAAGTTTTAATTAATTATATTTTATTTTTAACTAATCTCTATCAACTTAATTAATTCACTAACACCATTACCATTCACTATCTATACAAAATATATGGTTTAATTATGATTTTAGACCTTTTATTAATTGCTATTTAAGTCTTCAAGTCATTTTCTAATTAAAAATCTATAGTGATTGGATTTTTACAATTTAGTCCTTAAACCTTAATTAATCACTAATTCAACTAAATTATTTATTCAAAATTCAATTCATCAATACAATAGCTCCGTATATTTCTCTATATCTCTATCTAATATTTATGGACTCAGTTTACGGAAATTAGGTCCCGAAACTGAGTTTTTCGACACCACTGAAAATCAAGTCATTACATAATCTTTCTAATAGAGTCCTACTTTATTATAGAAGTGACACTTATCTACCATTTAGTCATTTTTCTCATCATTATATAAATTGAAAAGTGTATTTATCTTTTCTTTAAACTTGTTGGTTTTTACCTTAAGTTCTATTCCAACTTTTAGACCCACAAGGTTGATGAAATGACTTTTTTTATTCTTTAATCTTACTTCCTCCTAAGAAAGCTAACTAGCCATTTCATTATCATTCCACTTATCATAAATAGTGTTGTAGATAATTTGAAATGACCCATAATTTAAAGGCGATGAGTTCAAAATGAACTGCACTAAAAAATAGTCATTTGCAAGGTCTTTAATTGTACTACAATATTTGTCATTTCAATGATATGTTTTTGCACTTCACTCGAACCTTCAAACTTTATAATTAGAAAGACTAATTTTAGCTCGAACCACAAAACTCAAATCAATCAAGCCAAACTCAAACTCGACCCAATTCGATTTGGACATGTTAAACCAAGAACCCAAACATAAATTAAGATGACCTTGAAATTGATCTGAACTCGAAATGACCTGAACAAATAACCCAAAGTGACCAAAACTTAAATATAGTATATTTTTTAAAGAATAATAATAGTGTAACACCCCACACCTGGCCTTGACGTTATGCTCGAACGTTGAGGAATTAAGCAAATTTATTTTAAAACTCCAAATTTTAAACTAGAAATGTGTGTGTTTCGAAAATATTAATTTTGGCAAATCTCTTATAGTTTTTCAGAAAAAATACATGTTGAACTTATTTATTTAACAGAAAAAACACTTATTTGGTTACTTAGTTTTGCAGTGAAAACTTCAGAGTTGTTAATTTGTAAATCGTGATTTCAAAATAAGAAAACGTATAATTTACAAATTATCGAAAACAACATCCAGGAAAAAATCCAAAAATGAAAAATGAAGTCCAAAACATTTATACGGTCCAAAAGGTCCAGAATTAAGTTTAAAATTATAAACCATCTTTTTATTTAGCCAAAATCCAATTTGAGCTCTCGCACACCGCTCAATCCTAAGTTTGCTAATTACTTAAGGAGATAAATTATTGGTGAGCTAACAAAGCTCAGTGCAACTCAACCCAAATACTAAACATAAAATGGATAGTCATACAAATATCAGTAACCGAACAGACATAAATGGCAAGGCATATCATCTGATGCATCATAACAACAGATCAAATACAGATGGCATGACGTTGTATGCTATCCAACACTTTATACATATCAGAAAAAGATCCTACCCCTATCCGCTACACACCATCTCTATCCCGCCCAACACACCAAATAGGGTAATTAATACCCACACAACCCGACGTAACAATTAGTGATTGTATGTCACTGTGAAGAAATATGCAGTCAAATTGTCAGATTTAATACGAAAAATCGCCAGAATCAGAAATATGCATTGTTTAACTGCCAGATACAGAAATATACAGAATGTGTCTGCAAAAACTTTCTCCGTCACATATCATAACCCACCCCAATGCACATGCAACAATAACTTAGCTAGATATTTAGATGCACACAGATCAAACATGCTTACATATCAGAAACATGTTAATTATATACTCAGAATTTTAGATCAGATACAAAATTTATATAACTAGCATGCTTTCAAAACTTACACATTCAATAATAGAACCAAAAATTTCATTTATCAAAATCATGCATATCACTTAATAGACCCTACAAATTAGCTAACCTCAAAACGCTTTTCAAAACATGACCCTAACCAAATTTACTCAAAATGGGCCCACATGCTTGTGTGGCCCACATGGCCTACTTGGTGATATGGATAAAAGCAAAAATAGGATCGTAAGTTTGTCCAAGTTATGAATTTGACTTAGCACTCTGGATGTTCGGAAAGAAACTTGGATTTTGACACAATCTGAAATGTAAATGAATCCAAGCCAGATAAAAAAAATAAAGAAAGCAATTACAATAAATAGCTAAGATGAATAAATTAGAGCAATAAAATCAAAGATTAGAACAATAAAGAAGAAAATAAAGAAGGTAAATGGAAAAGATGAAACGTGGCGTGTAGAAGTCCTAAGGAGCCTTAAAAACAAGAAGAATTCACAACCCTCTTCAAACGGCTCTAATTTCCCCTCCAAGAAAGAAAACTTGAAAAAAAAGTTTGAAGATGATCCCCACAATCTGAAAAGATTGTTAAAACTCCCCCAAAAGAAAACTCTAGAAAAATTCTTGAATAGAAAACTCAAAGAGAATTTTATAAACACAAAATGAATAATCAATGAATTAATTTTATGTGTACAATGCAAAGACCTTTATATAAGCTAGCTAAATAAATTTAAATAAAACTCTTAAGTATATCATAAATATTAAATTTTCTTATTGATATAAAGCTCCTAAATAGCTTAAAATACTTAATAATTATAAAAAATTTTGAATAAAAAATAATAAAATAATAAGAGATAATAAATACAATATTAAGCTTATATGTAATAAAAATTAAGCCTAAAACCTAAACCCAATATAATTTATACTTGAATTAAAAATCCGAAACTCGAATTAAAAACCAAATACAGAGCAAAACCCTCTATGCCTCCTCAAAACCCTAAGAAACCCTTACATACTAGAATCGCCGCACCAACATGCTACCCAAGCAGACACCGATAAAACCAAACAGACTTGCTACAAGACATACTTTTCATTGAAGTTGATATAATCAAATTTATAATAATTTATATAATTAAGTAATATTTTTATAATTACATAAAAGAATTACGAATATTGTAATATTTTATATAATTTTATAATGATTTATATAATTAAGTAATATTTTTATAATTACATAAAAGAATTACGAATATTGTAATATTTTATATAATTATATTAAATATTATGAAATTCGTAATAATTTATATAATTAAATAATGTTTTGTACGGTTGAAGATGATGAAAAGCTTATTTTAGAAAACTCACCCTGTAACTTCTCCCTAGTTTATTAATGGAATACAAGTATGCCAAATCGTATAATATTTGTTGACTCGGTACAGTTTTTTTTTTTTTTTCTCAAATTAAGGTTGATCACCCCAAATTATATACTTAACAATCAATACTATTTTCTTAAAAAAAATTTAATTATAATATATATAAAAGTATAATTATTTTAAATTAAAGTTAATAAAATAAAAATATTTTACAAGCGAATATGACAAATTATATATTTTTTTCTCAAATTAAGGTTGATCAACCCAAATTAGAATATGGATTGTATGAAACTGTGATTTCACGTCATCTCTATCCCTTTCCAATAAGAGAATAAAAAAATCAGATTTTTCTCCTAATTTTCAACTTTTTCCTTCTGAAAAATTCAAATCCAATTAAAAATTCTAAAATCAATAAGAAAAATTTGATTTGTCTCCTATTGAAAAGAGAAAAATAACGTGGAATAATAGTTTCATACAATCATTTCTCCATGATATTATCTTACATCACTTGTATTTCTTTAATGATATCATCTTACATCATTTGTATTTTTTTAATTCACTGACAGATATAGAACGATCATCTAAAAATCAATTATTTAATCGAGAACTAAATTATTGAATTGACTCATAAAATTGGAGGAAAATATTTATAAATTGAAGATAGCTACTTGACTTGATCCTAACCTTGAACAATCTAGAAACCTTATTTTCTGCGTTTCCGGGTACGCACTTGGTATCGTTTTGCTGTAAAATCACTCCCGAGCACTCTAAGACCTAAAATTGACCATCCAAAGTCCTTAATCAGAGACGATAACATAGAATTTTAAACAGACCCTAATCGAACAAAACCCCTGAACAATATTCTACGAACACGAAACTCATTGTTGCCGAACTGCAGAAACCCCAGCTAGAATTCGTTCTTCGCCTACCAAGAACAACAATTTTCCCCCTTATCAAGATTTAACTAAAATAACGTTGAAGCTTAAGCGAGACAAAAACTTACCAAACAATTGTCGTTAGATGTCGTTCAAAAAAGAATAGAAGTGAAAAAGGAAATTAAAAAGGAAGGGATGAGGAGAAGATGAAGTTTCGGCAGGGAGAAGTTGAAGAAGCAATGTCAAACAAAAAAATTAAGAAGAAGATAGGTTTGCCGAAATTGCCAAAAAGAAAAATCAAATGAGAAATAATTTGATAACTCCGAAGTCTTTTCCCCTTAATTTTCTCTACCAAACTCCTCAGTAAATCCACTACTCAGATTTTTAGTCTATCTCAAACTCTCCTAGATGAACAAGCAAAAATAATGCCCACGCCAAGATTCGAACACAGGACATCCTTCACACCAACACTCTATTTATCCACCAAACAACAGGCTCATTCTGTTAAGTATTTACAAACAATTTCTTAAAAGCCTACTAACTAGAAATAGGGCTTTGATCATAAAAATACTAAAATTTGCCCATGTCATGTTTGAACTTGAGACCTCCCACATACACCCAGAACACTTAGCCAATAAAGCACACAAATATTTGTGTCACACATTCACAAAAAACAAACATAGAAATTTTGGGGCGTTACAATTCTACCCCCATAAAAGAAAATTTCATCCTCGAAATTTACCTAATTAGAATAGATGAGGATACTGTTGACGCATCACATCCTTAGGCTCCCACGTAGCCTCCTCGGTGCTATCATTACGCCATAAAACCTTCACTAAAGGAATAGAATTCCTCTTTAGAACCTTTACGTCACAATCCAGAATCTGGACAGGCTCCTCCTCGAAAGTCAAATCTAGCCTAACCTCAATCTCCTCAACAGGGACAATATGAATAGGATCAGAGTGGTAGCGCCTCAACATAGAGACGTGGAACACGTCATGAATATGATATAACTCCGGAGGTAGCTCCAACTAATAAGCAACTGGTCCCACTCGCTTCAGAATACAGTAAAGTCCAATAAACCTAGGGCTCAATTTGCCCTTACGACCAAACCTTAGTACTTTCTTCTATGGTGAGACATTAAAAAATACGAAGTCCCCACAGTATACTCAATCTCGCGTCTCTTTAGATCTGTATAAGACTTCTGTCTATCAGATGCCGCTTTCAGACGATCTCGAATCAGTTTAAACTTATCCTCTGTCTCAGAAACCAATTTAGGACCCAGAACATGTCACTCGCTCAACTCAGTCCAACATAAATGAGTGTGACACTTACGACCATACAGTGCCTCGTAAGGTACCATCTGAATGCTAGACTGAAAACTATTGTTGTAGGCAAATTTCACTAACCGCAAATAATCTTCCCAACTGCCATAGAAATCAATAACACAGCTCCTCAACATATCCTCCAGTATCTGAATCACCCTCCCAGATTGACCATCGGTCTGAGGATGGAACGTAGTACTAAAGTCCAACCTTGAAACCAGAGCCTCATTTAACTTTCTCTAAAACCGAGACGTGAAACAAGCATCCCTATTAGAAATGATCGAAATCGGTACTCCATGCAGTCTCACTATCGTAGAAATATAAAGCTTTGCAAGCTTCTATAAAGAATAATCAGTACGAACCGGTATGAAGTGGGCAGATTTAGTCAATCGATCATGATAACCTATACTGAATTCTTCTTAGTGGGTGTGAGAGGCAACCCACTAACGAAATCCTTAGTCACTCACTCTCACTTCCAAAGTAGAATCTCAACTCGAATCCCCTCTACAAAAACCACATGACCAAAAAATGTCACTTCACGTAACCAGAACTCGCACTTGCTAAACTTAGCATAGAGCTGTTTCTCTCTCAAAGTTTAAAGAACAACTCTAAGGTGCTCATTATGCTCACCCTCAGTCCTCGAGTAAACTAGTATGTCATCGATGAACACCATCACAAACCAATCCAAATAAGGCTGAAATACTCGATTTATCAAATCCATGAAAGTTTCTGGGAACTCGTAATGACAATAACGAGTCCTAAATGCCATCTTATGTACGCCAACCTCTTTGACCCTCAATTAATGATACCCAAATCAGAGGTCAATCTTAGAGAATACTGAAGCTTCTCGACACTGATCAAATAGGTCATCTATCCTCGGTCGTTGGTACTTATTCTTAATGGTCAACTTATTCAGTTGCCGGTAGTCGATACACATTCGCATGGATCTATCCTTTTTCTTTACAAATAGTACTGATGCTCCCTACGAAGACACACTAGGGCAAATGAACCCACAATCCAATAACCCCTGAATCTGAGCCTTAAGCTCCATAAGCTCCTTTGGTACCATTCGATAGGGAGCGATAGACACCGGAGCTGTACCAAGTAGAAGTTCAATCCCAAACTCCACTTCACGATTCATAAGTAAACCTGGTAGCTCCTCAAGAAACATGTCCGGAAAATCTTTTACCGTTCTGATATCATTAACTGTAGAGTTCCTAGAAGCAGAAACACTTACATAGGCTAAGAAAGCCTTACCTCTCTTGCGAACTAACCTTTCTGCCACCAATACAGAGATCATATTAGACAAATAATCTCGGTGCTCTCCAATCATGACTACCTCATTATCCTCCTCAATTCTTAATATGTCCCTTTTAGTAGCACAGTCCAACCTGGCATTGTGCTTAACCAACCAGTCCATCTCCAAAATTAAGTCGAACTACCCAAACGGAAGCTCCATCAGATTAGCCAGAAAGACTGTCCCTTGAACCTCCAAAAGGACATCTCTAAACAACTTGTTAACCCTTACAGATTGCCCCAATGGACTCAGTACAGTAACCTCACTCGTAGTACTCTCAACCAAAATCTCCAAGGTTTTAGACATAGTACAGGCTATATAAGAGTAGGTGGATCCTATATCTATTAGTGCAACATAAAGTACGTCATGAATGAGAAACGTACCCGTGATGACATTGGAGCGTCTCTATCCTCTCGACAACGTGCATCATATACTAGAGCCGGCTGCATCACCTCAGTCTGTCCAGCACCTCTACCTGGTGCTCTTTGTCTACAACCCATTCCATTCCCACCCCTAGCCTGACCACGGCCTCTCGGTGGTTACTGTGCTACCCTCAATGATTGTGTGGTACTAGTACCCTGAGCTTGCATCTGATCGACTCCCAACGGGCACTCCCTAATATGATGATCCAAAGACCCATATCTTAGACACGCCCCAGTCCTCCTCCAACACTCGCCCTGATGGTGTCTACCACAATCAACACATGGTTGCAGTCTAGTACTAGCAATAGGGTGCTCGGCTCTAACCAGCCCATCAACTCTAGCATTTTTCTTAGGCCTCTATACAGAACTCGAGGGCTTCAAATCCCTCATGTTCATACCTTTCTCTCTGTCACGATTTTGGCACTCAACACGCTTAACCTCCTCAGCAATCTTTGCCTTCTCAACAAGTGAAAAAAAAGTAGGCTCCCTCTGCGGAGCTATTAGGACTCTCAAATTATCCTTGATGCTATCCTCAAAATGGACACATCGCTCATACTCAATCACTACAATACCTCGCGCATAGCGGCTCCGTCGTAGGAATTCAGCCTCATACTCGGCCACAGATTGATCTCCCTAAGTAAAGTTCAGGAACTTCCTCCTACAAGCATCTACGTAGCTCGCCCCCACATATTTCCTTTAGAAGGCAGTCTTAAAGAACTCCCAGGTCAGACGTTCGGGCTGAGTACCCTCCTTAACAGTCAACCACCACTGATAAACCTTATCCTGCAGCAGTGAGACTGCACCCTTTAATTTCTGCTCGAGGGTGCAATCTAGATCATCCATGATTCTCTCCATGTCCTCAATCCAGTACTCGGCCACATTAGGGGCGACTCGAGTGACACCACTGAAAAGCTCAACTTCTTTGGACCGGAGTCATTCTGTAACTGATCCTTGGCCCCTAGATCTAGAATTGGACCCAGCAACCCTCTTCAAAATCCTCAGCATAGCCTATGACAATGCGTCGTCCTCATCCATGTGATCTTGAGACCTAGTCTCAGTAGCAGGCGACACTAGCATGTCACTCGTATCCAAATTAAGTATGTTACTAGATGACGATGACTCAGCTCGAGCTCCTCTACGGCCTCTACCTCGACCTCTAGTACTACGTCCGCGGATACCTCGTGTGCTCATATCTAATCGAGTTTATCTGTATTAAAAGTTTTATGAATCAGTTATAGTTCCAGTGTTTATTAACAAATATTTTATGTAAAGCAGTTCCAGAAGTTCAGAGTTTGTTTTTATTTGTCGCAGTCTCTAGTAGTTTACTATAGTTTTAGTTTAACTACAGTTTTCGGTATATACTAACTAGAGTATTTTCACAATTTACTACCTACAGTAGTTTCATAATATCATAGCATTTTCAATTTAAGAAAAAATTAGTTTCAAAATACTTACAAGATCAGTGCTAGAGACTCAGTGTACCACATACTCAGTAAAAACATTTTCAGTCATTTAATAGCCAGTTTTTTTCCAAAAGCTAAATTTTAAAACCCATAATCCATAGTTGAGTTTTGAAACCTGGCTCTGATACCACTAAATGTAACATTCCAAACCCGACCTAGACGTTATGGCCGAATCTGACAATGTCAAATGATAGTGCATTTGAAAACTAAGTTGTTTGCAATAAAATAATTTCCATGTTATTATCTTTTTTAATCTCTTATTTAATTAATTGGGGGTTTGAAAACGGGGTTCCTTGCGGAAGCTTTGAAAACAATTTAGGTACTCGTGTGTTTTAGAGAAATCATATATTAATTTGAAAACTGAATTTCCTACGACTAGCAATTATCAATCCATACGATAAATAAATAAGTAAAAACCCAATTCAAAGCAAAAAATCCTAGATTGTCGTCAAATTACATCCCAAAACATAACCAATAAAAAATAGATATAGAAACAAATCTAAACATAATAATTATAATTAAAAAAACCCGTGAGAGTTCAAAACCGTGGTCACCGTCGAGTCCTCTACCGCGCCGATCCGTCTAGGTCTAGGGATTACCTGTGCACATTTAAACAAAAAGGGGAGTTTACATAAACTCAATGTGCAATCCCGCAGAAAACAAACAAATAGTATACACAGTGTACAGTCAAAACAGTATAGGCCTAAGCCCTTTTCAGTATTAGTAGCAGTTTGGCTTTACCCCAATTTAGTATCAGTAACAGATATATAGTATTCAGTACCAAAGTCCTACCCAACCAGCCTTTACACACCATCTTCATCCAACCCTACACTCCATGTAGGGATTAAATCACCCCACCCATCCCTACACTTCAAGGAGTACCGAATGCGGCGCAAAACAGTAATTCAAAGCTGAGCTGCCAGTATATTAGGCTTAAGAGCCTTTCAGTACACTTCCTCCAAATATAATCAACCCAACCCCATGCAATGCAACATACAATACATGACATGTTATCTCATGGTATTAGTTTAGTATGCATACTATCATTATGCTCAATAAATATCTATACATTAATCATTCAATTAGTTCATACAATTAGGGGTCTAAGTAATGCTTACCGACCTTACAGTAGGTTCACAGTCGACTTGGGTGACCCGTGCAACTTAGTAGTTAATTCAGTGAAAATGGGCCCACACACCCTTGTGGCCTGGCCGTGTGGCCCACACGGCCCAATTTAGCCCTGGCCATATGGATCACAAGGCCTAGCCCAAAATCCCACACGCCCGTGTGGACTATTCATGTGGGTCCACACACCCGTGTGGTGCACACGGCCCAAAATAGTCTGGCTTATGTCTTGCACACAGCTTGCTTGTCCATCACATGGCCGTGTCCTTTGCACATGGGCTGGCTTCATCGATCACATGGTCGTGTTGGTACACACGGCCTACCACACGGGAGACTACACGCCCATGTGGCGTTGATAGAAAGGTTTTTGGCCTTTGCTGAAATCTCATTTTATGCGTTTTCGGGTACACATCTGGTATCATTTTGCTGTAAAATCACTCCCAAGCACTCCAATACCTAAAATTGACCATCAAAAGTCTTTAATCAGAGATGATAACATAGAATTTTAAATAGACCCTAATCGAACGAAACCCCAGAACAACATTCTATGAACGCGAAACTCACCGCTGCCAAATCAGAACTTTGAATACTCAATTTGCTGTAAAAACCCCAGCTAGAGTTCATTCTTTGCCTACTAAGAACAACAATTTTTCCCCTTTATCAAGATTTAACTAAAATAACAGTTTTCAAAGAACTGAAACTTTGATAAGTTTTCGCTTCAAGATTAAGTACTCATTTACGTAGTTTCTAAAAATAAAATATATGGTTTTTAGCAAATAATTGTTTTAATTCTGGAAATGGTCTGCTGATGTTAATACTTTTGAAACGTGCAATTTTGAATGTGAAACCCAAGTTTTAAATAGGGGTTTTTGAACCTTGGTTTTGTTTCTCTAATCATTTATGACAGTTTTTGTCAAAATTTTATGTTTTTGAGACAGGTACTGAGTTTGATTTAAACCAAAGCTTTGAACGAGTTGATGTAATCCGTCAGTATTCGGTCATAACTTCTAGGCTAGGTTTGGGGTGTTACAATTGTACTTTTGTACATATACATTTTTGAACCAATTTGATATTTTTATTATATCAATCAAAGTATTATATCTTTATTTGTCCCGAAATACATGATAGGAAGCCCCTAAGACATATTTCAAGAAACATAATACTTTTTAGATCATACCCTTCTAGAGTTTCTTCCTCTACAATTATTACCCAACAACACTAGATTGGAAAGAAAAATAATGCATTTAGTTTCATTTGGATATTATTTTTTTTATCTCACATTTTTTTAGAGTTTTTTGCAAGTGACTTGAAAGAGGTTACAATTTTTCTTATTTTAATATCTCACATAGGTTAGCTCATGGGTTATAAAACACTAAAAATGAATTTTAAAAAAATATTTTTGTAATTTTTTGAGTTTGGATTCAATTGACAGATTTTTTTTAATGTTGAGGCCAAATTTATTATTATTTTTAGAATTAGAATTAAAATGAAAATTTTTGTAAACATTAGAGGGATAATTTTTTTACTAAACCAATAAAAAAAGCCCACATCGTCTCAAAGTGATTAAAATATTTTATTTTGAAAAGTTTAGTGGCTAAATCAAAAAAATTAATAGTTGGGCAATCAAAATAGAATGAAAAGCATAGTTGGGTGACAATTTTTATAGTTTATCTATAAAAAATAATTTTCAACATGCATTTAACATCCCGTGTCATCGTTTAACAAATGGAATTTAACAGAAGGACTCATTTGCACGTTTCAAAATGTATAATGGCTAAATTGTGCATTTTTAGTAGAAAGACCTAAATTCAATTTGTCTCCAAGTACAGGGGCTTCCCTTTTACCTATTAACTTCTTATTTATTTTGTATAATCTATCCCATTAAAGGATTGTCTCCTTAAAAGATGTGTTAAGTGTAAACCTATGACAACTACTTTACATCCATAAAATGTAAATATAATTCTTTCGATATTTAGGCTTTTTTAGGAATCTGATCCTATAAGTTTAAAAAATTTATGAAAATTACGCAATTTCAAGATTAATTATGGGAATTATCTAATTTCTACAGTAAATTTGGGTGACGTTACTTTCCTAGAGGTCACTACCCTAAAAATCCTTTTAAAAAAAAGTCTTTTTTTTTTTGTGCAGCTGAATAAATTGGAGGCACTGGACGGAAGCGTGTAGGGGCAAAACGTTCAGAGACCTGATGATGTAATTACCCTTTTTAGATTGGCTAATAAAAAGTGTCACATGAAAGTATGGCTGTAACACCCAAAATGTAACACCCCTAACCCGTATCCGTCGCCGGAATAGGGTTACGAAGTATTACCGGATTTTACAGAACAATTACAGATAATTGATGTTATTTACTATTCTTATCCAAAACTATTCATATCATTCCTTGATTGGACTGTCGAGGCCCAATTTAAGCATTAGAAACAAGTCGGGACTAAATCATAATCTTAGAGAATTTTTCACAAAATTTCAAATTTTTTCTTATATACAGGGGTCACACGCCCATGTGAGTAGGACGTGTGGCTTACACGGCCAAGTGACATACCCATGTCTCAGGCCATGTGGCATATGAGGTAGGGCATACACCCGTATGCTAGACTGTGTGGTCAATTTAATTTTCAAAAATTAGGTGCAGGTTTCATACACCCAAGATATACGCCCGTGTTTTAGACCATGTGTTTCACACGACGGAGACACACGCCCCTGTCTCTGCTCATGAGCCCAATTCTGAGCATTCTGTTTCTAAATTTTAAGATGAAGGGGACATACGGCCAAATCACATGCCCATGTGCTAGGTCGTGTGTCACATGCGGTGAAGACACATGCCCGTGTGTCTTCCCGTGTGAATAAAACAAGGTCATTTCCTAGCCTTATTTCTCACCCAAATTTGCCAATATATTACACTAATACTTGTCATCATATACCAACCAATTCAAGTCTTATAACCAAGCCAAACTTTATTATCTAACATGATATATCATCACATTCATGTTTATAATCTTACCTTTTATAATTATACAAGTTTATCATAACTCAATTTAGATTATACTAAACACATATATACTTATCATGATTTAACCTTATAATATGCCAAAACAAACTATCACTAGCCATTCCAACGGCTAGATTACAAACAACCATTTACAAGTTAACAATTGGCCAAGATAACCTATACATGCCATTATACCAAAATGAGTTCACTATTTATACCAAAATGAGCTGGTGGATAATGTGATGATGCTCCGATCGGTTTCTAACCTTTACGAGCTTCTGAGGACTTTTAATGCTTAGTAAGTTCGTATAATAGGAGTTAAACTTACCAATAATATTCATTTAAAATAAGCATATCAATAACATGCTTTCCAACAAATTGGCAAATTTACCTAATCACATACAATCAATTAAACAAGTTAGTCACTTAATTTACATATACATCAAGTAAGCATAGATGAGCTTATCATGTTACAAACTTTCAGGTATTTTGGGAACATTCAAGATATTATTCTTTTCATCTCATAGTTTCTCGTTTTAGAAATTTATCCATTGAATCATTGAAATTTCGATGGATACTCAGGTAGTACATACAAGGTGTACAAAACTATAAACCGTCAACTCATAATTAGGGGTACCCATTAGGGCACTTAATCAGGAAGCACACTCTTGAGCCACATATTAGGATGCTCAGATGAGCCATGTAACAGGACACTTATCCGGGCTAATTAGTAAACTTATAAGATTTTTAAATAGGGAGCTCATAGAGCTTAACAGATAACTCCATAGAGTTAATATCAGGGAGCACCGGATAAGGTAACAAAGAGTTGAACCGAGCCATGTCAAGAAGCCCATAAGAGCTTATTTCAAGATGCTCATGTAGAGTTGCGTTTGTGTCCGCATTATATTCTGGACCACAACCAATCGAAACGTGTAACAGGACGCTCACACAGATTTGCGGTAGTGCGCAACACATGCTAAATCACTACCGATCAGGATGCTCGCAAGAACTATTTAACATGATCCTCAAAAGGGCTATATCAGGATTACTCGTCCGAGCTAAATCTTGTCTGCAACATATGCATAACCACTTGCAATATAGGCAATCACCTATCCATCGAAATTCAATAATCAAATAGAATTTAACATTTTTTGGACTTGCTTCGGGCTTATAATTATTTCATGCATTTATAACATTCATATAATCCACATAAACACATAACACATTCAATCCAAATACAATATTCAATTAAAACACATTAACATGTATAATTAAGTTACATGAATTTATCTCATCACTTGTTCGTATACAAAAGTCTACTAATCCGGCACTTTTTCTTTTCCTCGATCTAACTTCGTATTTGAGTTTTCCGGATCTATATAAATGAATTTTAACATCAATTTAATAAAATTCACATTCAATTGGACTCAATTTACACCCTAGGTAAAATTACCATTTTGCCCCTATACTTTTCATAAATTCTAATTTCATCTCTAGGCTCGGAAAATGAAATTCATGCAATTTAATCCTTATTCCAAGCCTAACCAAAATTTGAATATAACATATTCAACACACATAGTTCATAAAAATAAAAAATTTTCCATGAATTTTACATTTTTACAATTTAGTCCCTAAATCATAATTTCATGAAAATTCACTTTACAAAAGTTGTTTATCTATCAACAACCTTTCATTTTCTACCATAAATTTTACTGTTTCAATTTCACTAAAAATGGGTTGTTACACCAAACCCGGCGTACACATTATGACCAAATTTGAAGTTGTCACTTTAGATCATCTAAAAATTCAGAATTTATGTGTTTAGAAAGAAAACGACGTAAACTCTTAATACTCAAAAACCCAGTTTATTTGAAAACATATCTTAATTGTTTAGTGAAAACGTTGTCTGTTTACATTTTTCAAAAAACGTATAACCTGACAGTGGGAATTCATAAAACGTTAAACTTTAGAAAACATAGTTGGTTGATTTGAAACCCATTGTTTTGCAGGAAAATGAACCTTTTCGATTAAACGTTTAAGTGGCAATTTACAAAAAACGAAGTTAAAGTCCAAAATCCAAAACCACCAAAAATGCCCAAAGAGTCCAAAATTTACAAAACTCTCAACCCAAATTAAAATTAGTTAAAATTATGAAAATAAAATTATAACCGAGCTCCCGCCGCACCGACCCGCCTAAGTCTGAAGGTTACTTGAAAGTGACAAAAAAAATAGGAAGTGAGTTTTCATAACTTAGTGTGTAACTTTTAAGAAAACAGAATTATATATTTAATTTTAAATTTATAACATAGCAGAGCAAAAGACATATATCTCATACAAAATCAGAATCATATGCAAAATTTACAATTCTAGCCCCATCCGCTACATACCATCTTTGACCATCCCTACATACCATATGGGGTATTAAATACCCATCTAGTGTTAAACACCACTTAGTGACGCTATGACACTTTTCAGATTATTTGCAGCTATACTGCCAGGATAATGGGCGAGATATTGCCTCTCACAAAAACATTTCACATAATATTTTCTACCCCAGAACCAGATATAATTAGAACAAAAATCATGCATAATGTTTCATATACAAATCATGTACGTATTTAACATTACTTTTAGTTTGAATTATCATATGACAACTCAGATACACATGCAAATATCAGAATTCATACTAACTGATGGCCAAATTTCTTGTTCTATAGTATATTTAACCACATACTGACCCTATGGAAGGCCCACGGTGGATCAGAATGACGTCTGCAGCCCTAGGGAAAAATCTTAAATTTAGGGCCCACACGGACCAAACAACCAAGCCAAATAGCCCAGACCGTGTATCTCAAACGGTTTAGCACACGGTCAGTCAAATGGCCGTGTGTCAGACACGGCCTACCAAACGCCCGTGTGATATCGACAGTGCCCAATTTTAGCTTTCGTCTTTCGTTGTTTTCCGAATTTCTTGTTACACACCTAATTCAATTTCGATACCACCACACTCACAAGAAAATAGTACCTAAAATCGTCAATAAATCATCCAAAATCAGTCCCCAATTCCATAATTTTTACCGAGCCACTCACTTGACTAAAACGCAACATGAACAATTCCGAGTAAAATTGAACATATAAATGCTCGAATACTTACCTACATTCACAGCATCCCCTAAAACAACTAAATCGCATGAGGGGATTTTCGATTCTCACGTTCGTCACCTACAACAAAAAAAATCATTTAATATTGGTACGTCCCACCAACTATCCTCAACAGAATCACAACAAACAACGGATAAATCTGCAATGAGAAAGAAAGCGTCAAGACTTAAACACAAGACACGTTGGAACCTACTCAATTAACACCACTACCGATCTTGAATGGCGAAATAATATGGCTTTGGCATTAATAATCAAGAGCCCAAAAGAAAGATTTGCTACCCCTCTGTTCCAAACCCGCGTGAAAAGAATGAAAAGAAAAAAACCAAAGAACAGAGAAATTTTGTGAACAGAATAGCCAAAAACCAAAGAGGCGTGAAATTAGGGAGTGTCGAAACCATTTTTTGAAAAAAAATGGGAAATCAACTTTAGATTTTGAAAATGAAAATGGAAAACAGTAGTCGCCACCAATCTTTTTTATTGAGGTGTGATCGGGTTACCTCGAAAAGTAGTTAATAAATAGTTTGATTTATCAAAACAATTATTTTGGTCTACAAAATCAAAAAATGGGTTCGGGAGTCGGTTACGCACGAGGAAGGATTAGCACCCTCGATACGCCCAAAATTGGTACCTAGTTGATTAATTAGTGTCTTAATATTGAAGATTTGACAATTTGGAAAGATTTTAAGATACGATCCCCTTTTATTTGAAAGGCTTGAATAAATTGAAATGAAATGTTAAAAACCACTCTTGTCTCGAGGCAATAAAATGTCATATCTAGTAAGTTAAGATACGACATCTAGAACCTTTGAGAACGAGCGTGCTTTCTATTTAAAATTCAAAAGAATATTTGGCTATTTAGTTTAAACGAGAAAAAATCAAAACCCAGTAAGTTAGGGTACGATTTACACGTATTTCCAAACGCCGAGTATTACCTTTATTCGCAAAAGATTTTATCTCGAGACAACAAAACATCATATTCAGTAAGTTAGAACACGACATCTAGAGTCTCCGAGAATAAGTTTTTATTTCAAAACTCATATTGCAGTTTTAAAATGATTTTCCGTTATTTGGGGTTAGATGAGAAGAATCGAAACTCAGTAAGTTAGGGTACGATTTTCTCGGATTTCCAAACACAGAATATTATTTTTATAAAAGAATTTACTTTGGGTCGGAAAACGGTTAGTATAACATGAATTTGTAATAAGATGCAAAAATAATATACTCAAGCGTAATAAATGCATTAATATAAAATAAAATAAAAGACAAGAATAACAAAATTAGCAAGCACACGAAATAATTACAAATCAAAGATAATGAAAAGTAAAATAAAACGTAAGTAAATGATATATACGTAAATAAATAAATAACACAAACAATGATAAAAAAAAAGAAAACTAAAATATATTATCAGAATATTAGAATAATAATAACAATATTTTTTACAATAAAAAGAAAATGATGAAAATAATGTACTGATAATATAATAAGAAAGATAATATATTTGTAATAATAGTAGAAAGTAATCACATGTATACATAAAAATATTAATAATGATAAAAAATAAATTAATAAATATAATATGATAATGATAATGATAATATATATATAATGGTGAGAAAACATGATAAAAAGATATAGTAGACATAATAATATAATGATAATAACAGAAACTAGTATGTACATAAAAGAAACGTATATGTGTGTATATATACATATATATATATATATATATTAATGATGGTGAAAAGAGAATAACAATAACATACTAATAAGAATATCAAATGATAATAATAAAATATAATAGTTAATATAATATTAGAATAATACTAAATATAATATGAAACTAATAACACGTATAATAATACTAATGATAATAAAGTATAAAAGGTAAATAGGATATATTAATAATATTAAAAATAAAGTAGTAGATAAAGAAGATGAATATAATAATACAGTAATAAATAGTGATATAATAATAATAATAATAATCTAATAATTAATTAATTAATTTGAAAATCGAATAATAAAATAACAAAAAAGGACTAAAATGAAACTCAAGGTTCAAATTTCGGGGCAAATTAGATAAAAATAAAAGTGAGGAGGACTAAAATGCAATGCACGTGAACTCAGGGGAATTAAGAGCGCAAATATCCTGAGTTCCAAAACGCATCATTTAAACGAGGACCCAATTGCAACCGTATACAAATCTTAGGGAAAAATCTAAAAATACAAAAGAAATATAATACAGTATCCAATCAAACATCAGTACAAGTTAAAAGGACTAAACGCGCAAATTTCCCTCAAGAACCAAAACGCGCTGATCTTGGGTCGCGTCTGGGTCGGGTCATCGGGCATTGCAAATACGGCGCTGTTTTGGAGCCACTGAAACAAGCCCTAAACGGCGCCATTTCACGTGTTATGCTAAAACCCTAGTTTCCTTTTCTTTTTCATTTAACCGTTTCCATTTTTTTTTATTTTCAAACAAAAAACAACAGCCACCCTCCCCTCTCTTTATTCAGCCGAAGGGGTTCTCCACTAGTCCACCGTGCCGCCTTCATGGGCCAACGGCCAGTGTTGCACGAAAGGAGACCCCTCGGACGACGAGGTGACCCACGGAGGTGAGTATTTGCCTTCTCTTTTACCTGAAAGTTTTAAAAACTTTCCTTTTGATTTTTTCATTCGAAAATTCGAGAGTAGAAGCCGTCCATGACCGATTGAGACCACCGCCGTACCACCACCACATTCGGTGGCCAGCAGTGATCACGATGCGCGCTCGGTAAGTCCCCCTCCTTATCTCTCTTTTTATTTTCTTATTTTCAAACTGAAAATCAAAATCAAAATGAAAAGAAAAAAAGAAATCCCTAGATCGAAAAGGAAGAATGCGAAAATAAAAGAACAACCTTTTTTGAAATTTTATGATTCTGTTCTTTTGATTCCTCAAAAATCCTCCCATTACAAAATCGTTGTTGGCTCTTATAGCCGAAACTCGTTACAAAATATTCATTTCTTTTTATTCTTTCTTATCTTTTCTTGTTACTATTCTCTGCTCTGTTCTCTGCTTGCTGTTTTTGTTCTCTTTGCAGGCCTAAGGGGAAGTCAACGGAGGTGGGTTCGCCTATTCTGGTGCTAAGCAGCGGGCGGTGCGCTCGAGGCACGTGGGTGGTCGACTTAGGTGCGGCGCACCTAGGGTTTGCTTTGGCTGAAGTAGTTTAGGTTTTGGGCTAGGTTAATGGGTTTAAGTTTGGGCCGGTTGTAAATTGGGTCTTTAGCAGGTTTTGTAATCGGGTAGGGGTTAGTTTGGGTTTTTGTTTTTGGGCCATGGACTATTTATTTGTAATTTGGACTTTTTAATTTTGATTTTTGTTTTTGGTTTGGTTTAAAATGGGCCCGGGCAAAAATGGGCCACTACAGGGAGAATATTTCCCTTGAATTATCATCTATTATCTTCTTTTTCTTTTCAAAAAAAACAATAAATAACTAAATAAAACAAACTTAATAAGTCATTTCCTATCCACTAACCCACACCTATCCAACAACTTCCAAGATTTTAAACTCACCCAACTTAACTCCAACAACCTGTTATGCGGCCCAAGCAAAATACTAACAAAATTTAACTCTTGTTTGCACACACAAGAGTTCAAAATTAAGATCTCCAACAACCCAACAAAGCACTGACCCACAAAAGCATCCACTTAATTTATGGCAAAATTAACGAAATAGAGACTAAGATTTTTGGGACGTTACAATGGTCACACCTAATTAAACTTTTGGTCTATTTATATGTTAGGTCTGTCCCCTTTTAAAATTAAATTTAAATAGCCTTAAAAGATATGAGAATAACAAAAACAAACTCTTTTCCTTTTTCTATTTTTTAAAAATATTGAAATTAAAAATATATATAAAATTCTTATTTAAATTATTCGATATGTCTCTCAAAAAATTTCCTCAAGTTTATTTGAATTCAAATATGCTAGGGAATGAATTGAAAATGTTTAAATTTAAATAAGCTTAACGAAATTTTTTGAAAGACATATTGGGTAATTTAAATAAGAATTTTATATAGTTTTTTAAGTTTATTTAAAAAAAATAAAAAAAAAGAGAAGGGTCTATTTTTTTATTCTTTATCTTTTAAGGGCTATTTAAATTTAAATTTAAATTTAAAACAGGACAAATCTAATATGCAAATAGACCAAAAATTTAATTAGGTGCCTCCATGCTCTCACGCCTCAATCTTTTTCCAGCCAATCTAAAAAGGATAATTACTTCACTAGGCCCCTAAACGTTTTGCCCCAGCATGTTTTAGTCCAGTGCTGCCAATTTCTTAAATGACACAAAAAAATTTATTTTTTGAGGGGGGATTTTTAAGGTGGTGCCGCTTGGAAAAGTGGCAGCACCCAACTTTACTGTAGGAATCAAATCATTCCCATAATTAATTTTAAAGTTAAGACATTTTCATATTTTTTTAAATTTATAGGGTAAAATTCCTAAAAAAACATTATATTTAATTTTGAAGGCATCCAGGGGTTATCTCCTTAAATGATGTGTTAAGTGTAAACCTACCACAACTACTTTACATCCATAAAATGTAAATATAATCGTTTTCTATATTTAATTTTAAAGGCATCAAGAAGTCGTCTCTTTAAAAGACATCAAGGAATCGTTTCCTTAAAAGATCTATTAAGTACAAACCGATCACAGCTACTTTATATCCATAAAATGTAAATACAATTGTTTTCTATATTTATTTTGCTAGATTTGTAAAATAAATCTAAAAATAAAATTGAATAAACCAGGATCTATCATGTAAAATCATCAAGAATAAATTAAGAATAAAAATTAAATGTGGAAGCGTACCTGAATCCATGAATTCCTTGAAGCTTTACTAGATTTTGGGGATTTGATCTTCCAAATTAGCACACAAGAAATTTAGAGAATATCTGCTCTCTCTTTCCTAATGATGGGATATTAGAAAAGATATATTGTGTATAATTTGGGGACCATAACCTTAATATTTATAACCTTGGCATATTAGTTCTAATCAAATTCTAATTAGCCCATCATTAATTAGAATTTGATTAGAAGAGTATCTACACATATTTGACCCATACTTTATTTAATAATTAAAGCTCAGTAGAATTCTAACCAAATTAGATCACTTTTAATTTGGGCTAACCTTATCATGATAGTAAATAATATGTAATTATCCTTATTATATATGTGATGTCCATATTTTCCAACAATCTCCCACTTGGACCACATATATATACTAATTACTTTATAATTACACGTCATTACATAACCTTATGAGCTCAAAATTTTACTATCATATCCAAAAGGTATTTCGAACAATCTCATCCATTAATTATATTAACATACAACCAAGGCGACTTTCGTTACATATATCGTAACTAAATCCATCCATGATTATGTATATTAACACAACCAAATGGCATAGATCAAGTATGGATGTGTAGCATGGAAATTACATGCAATATGATCTAAACATGTATATTTCCAACTAGTCCTCTTTAAACTTAAGTGAGGTCACAACAATAAACAGAGTGAATAAACTAAATACTTTATTTCTGATCAGAAAATAACCAAATACATAAATGTCTAAAAACAAATAAAATATAAACTCCCACTAAATCATGATATCCTCAAACAATGTAACACCCATGTGAGCAGTGTGCTCATGAAAGACCTTGGGTGGTAATCCTTTTGTGAGTGGATCCGCTATCATGGAGTTTGTCCCAATGTGCTCTATGGATATTTGATCATTTTGCACTCTTTCTTTTACAACTAGGAACTTTATGTCAATATGCTTTAACTTAGATGAACTCCTATTGTTATTGGAATACAGCACTGTTGACTTATTGTCACAAAATAATTTGAGTGATCTTTCTACATTCTCCAAAATACGCAGCCCTGTGACAAAATTCCGCAACCATATTCCATGGTTGGATGCCTCATAGCATGTTACAAACTCTACTGCCATAGTGGACGAAGCTACAAGTGTCTGTTTGACACTTTTCCAAGATATAGCTCCTCCAGCTAACAGGTAAATATAGCCTGATGTAGATTTCCTACTATCTTGGCATCTAGCAAAATCAGAATCAGAATACCCTATGACCTCCAAAAGATCGAATCTCTTATAAGTAAGCATGTAATCTTTTGTTCTCTTAAGATATCTCATAACCCTTTTGGCTGCTATCCAATGGTCTATACCAGAGTTGCTTAAATATCTGCCTAACATCCCAACAATGTACGCAATGTCTGGACGCGTACAAACTTGAACATACATTAAACTCCCAACAGCTGATGCATAGGGAATCTTTTGCATTTCCTGAATTTCAAGGTTACTTTTAGGGCATTAAGTAAGACTAAATTTGTCTCCTTTAGCAACAAGGGTGTCACTTGGTCTACAATTCTGCATACCAAACCTTTTGAGTACTTTATCGATATAGCTCTTTTGTAATAATCCAAGAATACCTCGAGATTGATCTCGATATATCTAAATTCCTAAAACTAAAGAGGCGTCCCCAAGATCTTTCATATCAAAATGCTTAGATAAAAATCTCTTGGTTTCATGCAATAAGCTTATATCATTAGCGCAAGCAAAATGTCATCAACGTATAGAACCAGAAATATGTACTTACTCCCATTGAATTTGTGATACACAATCATCAACAATATTCATCTGAAAACCAAAGGAGACAATTATTTGATGAAACTTATGGTACCATTGACGGAAAGCTTGTTTGAGTCCATAGATGGATTTTTTTAATTTGCAAATCTTATTCTTTGAGTCTTCTGACTCAAAATTTTCTGGTTGTATCATATAAATTGTTTCTTCAATGTCGCTATTAAGAAATGTAGTTTTAACATCCATCTAATGTAACTCAAGATCAAAATGAGCAACAAGTGCCATGATTATCCTAAAGGAGTCTTTCGATGAAACTGGAGAGAAAGTCTTTGTAAAATCAATACCTTCTTTTTGAGTATATCCTTTTGCTACAAGACGCGCCTTATACCTCTCCACATTACCATTTGCATCCCTCTTGGTTTTAAATATCCATTTACAACCAATTGGTTTTGCACCTTCAGGTAATGGGACAAGTTCCCAAACTTTATTATCTTGCATAGATTTATACTCATCTTTCATGGCATCAATCCACTTTTGAGAATTAGAACTTTTCATGGCCTGATGAAAGTTGATTGGATCATCTTCCATCATTCCATTATCATCCTCATGTTCTTGGAGAAATACAATATAATCATCTGGAATAGCATTTCTTCTTTCTCTTGTGGACCTCCTTAATGGCACTTCTTCTTGAGGTTATTGAGTTTGTTCTTCTGGAGTAATTACCTTATTTTGAATAGGGAGTTGTTTAACATTGTCTTGCAGAGGTTCTGGATTCACTTCTTGATAAATGATAGGTATAAGAACCTAAACATCGTCAAAAGTGATAGTAGGAACTGAGTTAGAATCCAATTCCTCCTCAAAAGCAATGTCTCTAACCTTATTTCTCCCCCCAAACTCAACATCCTCAAAAAATGTTGCAGTTACCGTCTCAAAAATATTCCTTATTATAGGATCATAAAATTTATAGCCCCTAGATCGCTCAGAATAGCCAATAAAGTAGCTGTTTACTATGTTGGAGTCCAATTTCTTTTCATGTGGCCTATAAGGCCTTGCCTCAGCTAGACATCCCTAAATGTAAAAGTGGTTTAGACTAGGCTTTTTACCTGTCCAAAGCTCATAAGGTGTTTTTGCAACTGCTTTATTGGGTACTCCATTCAGAATCTAAGCTATGTCCTTAATGCTTCTCCCCAGAGGGACTCAAGTAAGGTAGAATGAGCAATCATGCTCCTTACCATATCCTTAAGAGTTCTATTTCGTCTTTTAGCTACACCATTCATACTAGGTGATCCTGGCATGGTGTACTGTGGGACAATACCGTAATCCTCTAGGAATTTCGCAAATGGTCTTGGACATTGGTCACCTGAGCCATCATATTTACCTTAGTACTCACCACCACAATCAGATCTAATGTTTTTAATCTTTTTGTTGAGTTGATTCTCAATTTCAACTTTACAAGCTTTGAACACGTCTAAAGACTGAGATTTCTCATGAATAAGATATAGGTACCTATACCGTGAGTAATCTGTCTATGAATGGTATGAAATATTGTTGACCATTCCAGGATGCCGTAGGGAATAGCCCACAAATATCTGTACGAATTAATTCTAAGAAGTCTGAAGATCTGTTGGCACCCAATCTCTTGGTTTTGGTCTGTTTTACCTTAATGCAATCGACACAAACATCAAAGTCTATGAAGTCGAGAGACTCTAAAATACCATCAGACACAATGCGTTCAACTCTAACTTTTGAGATATGACCTAAGCGCCTATGCCATAATGATGCTGAATTTTCCTTATTTAATTTGCGTTTAATACCACGTGATTCCACATGCAAAGTTTCATTATAGGATGCAACTGTTTCTGGAAAATAAAGGATGTCATAAGTATTTAAATAACCAGATCCAATAATATTTAAATTTAAAGATAAATTAAATTGATTGTTTCCGAATGAACAATAATATCCAGATTTGTCCAATGAAGAAATAGAAACTAAATTCTGTCTAAATGATGGTACAATAAAGTGTCTTTTAAATCCAAATAAAAACCAATTCCTAAGAACAACCTAAAATGCCCAATCACTTCTACTTCTACCGATTTTCCATCGCCTATAAAGATGTATCTTTCACCATCACTTGGCTTTCGGTAACTCAGGCAAACCCTGCATAGAAACACTTATGTGAGTAGTAGCACCAGAATCTATCCACCAAGTGTTTCTAGGTACTGAAGCTAAATTAATCTCAGAACAGACCAATTAAGAATTATGCCTTTCTTTGCACGCCAAGCATGATAGTTGGTACAATCTTTCTTTACGTGTCCAGACTTGTTTCAAAAGAAACAATTCTCTGTAACTGCTTGTTGTTTCTTTTGAGCTGGACCCTTAGCAGCTTCATTTTGATATTTTCTTTTCTTGCCCTTATCTTTAGGGGTATTGGCCAAATGAGCACTTTCAGACTTATCACGCTTCAACCTTTCTTCCTCTTGCACACAATGAGAAATGAGCTCATTTAGGGTCCATTTCTCCTTTTGACAGTTATAACTAATTTTAAATGATTAAACTGTGTAGGAAGTGATACCAAAACCATAAGAACAAGCAATTCCTCAGAAAGCTCGATCTTAAGTGCCTTAAGTCTTGAAGCAGTGTGGAACATCTCCATAATGTACTCCCTTACGTTTCCTTGACCCTTATACTTCATAGACATCAAAGAAGTTAGAAGTGATGTCATCTCAACCTTATCGTTTTTAGCAAAAAGTTTCTCAATTTCATCAAGGAAACCCTTGGCCTAAGTAATCTCTTCAGATTCTATGCCCCTAAAGGCTTTTGGAATGCTATGTTTCATGATCACTAGACTCATGTGATTTGAACGATCCCACCTCTCAAAATCCCTTTTAACATCAGGGGTGCTTTCCGCAATGAGAGGTGCAGGTTGTTCTTCCCTTAGTACAAGGTCTATGTCCATACAGCCAAGCACTATAAGTAAGTGTCTTTTCCATTCCTTAAAATTAGTCCCATTAAGCATGGGTATAGAATTTATATTAGCAGATATTGTGGCAGCAGAAGATGAATTAGCTGAATATAGAACAAAAAAAAAACTTAAATCAATATTCATAAGTAAACAATAAATTCAAGATAATGGCTAATCTTATCTCAAGATACCAAACACAACATTAATATCAAGTCTTTGGACAGTAATATTAACAGTAAGCGGTACTCTTGTTGTAGGAGTCAAACATTGACAATAAATTATGTCAAACAATGAATTAATCTTTGGACTAACTTATTGCTCACATAAAATACCTTATAATTGTCACACATTTATTGCCACAGATGTCTTTGAAATTCTGCCAAATATTAACTTACCTTTGGGTCAATTAATAAACCCATGAATCACAAAAACATATAATCATCTTAATATTTCAAATAAACTAATCTACACAAAAGAGGTCACTTTGGCGGCATTTTGTTTCAACTAATTTATTTAAAATATTAGGCATCCTTAATTAAAAGCCAAAATCTGAATTTATTTGTTTCAAAATATTTACCTTAAATGTGTCTTTCAATCAAATTAAAAGATAATCATATATATTTATATAATTTTCCAAAACAACATGAAGTAAACCAATCAAGGCATGCATATATTATATATTTATATATATAAACGAAACATATATATATATATATATATATATATGAATCAATTTCTATAGTTTTTTTTAATTCTTATTTAAAACTGCAAATCCTTCTACCAAAAATTAAAACCTTAAAACTTTATTAAAAAACCTCAAAATTTTATTTAAAGAATCAAAACCCAAAAATTTATCAAGAATCTCAAAGATTCAATATATAATTAAAATATCAAATCCATAAGATCTGAAAAAATGAATCATTCAAAAAATAACAGAGAATCAATTCATTCTCAATGATTCAAATGACAAAGCTCGGATGCCACTTGCTAGACTTGTAAAATAAATCTAAAAATAAAACTGAATAAACCAGGATCTATCATATCAAATCATTAAGAATAAATTAAGAATAAGAATTAAATGCGGAAGCGTACCTAAATCCATGAATTCCTTGAAGCTTTACCGGATTTTGGGGATTTGATATTCTAAATTAGCACACAAGAAATTTAGAGAATATCTGCTCTCTCTTTCCTAATGATGGGATATTAGAAAAGATATATTGTGTATAATTTAGGGACCACAACCCTAATATTTATAACCTTGGCATATTAGTTCTAATCAAATTCTAATTAGGCCATCATTAATTGGAATTTGATTAGAAGAGTATCTACACATATTTGACCCATACTTTATTTAATAATTAAAGCTCAATAGAATTCTAACCAAATTAGATCACTTTTAATTTGGGCTAACCTTATCATGATAGTAAATAATAACATGTAATTATCCTTTTTATATATGTGATGTCCATATTTTTCAACATATTTAGCGTAAATCTATATTTATTTTATTTGAAAATTTATATTTACATTTCATTGTTTAAGAATGGAGTTATTCATACATATTTAAACTTCACCCAATATTTGAGAGATTTCAATAAATATATTAAGGCCAAAGATAAGTTTAAGACAAAAAAAATATTAATTCTATTCAAAATTTCATATTGTATTATATTTCAGAGGAAAATTCACTAATGGTCATTTTATCTATGTTTTGTTTTCATCCATAACCTTTAAAATGCCGATATTCATTTAATATTTATGGGATTAGGTCACTTTTTTTGAATAATGTTGAGATGGATGTTTTTTAGCCGATTTTGCAGGAAAATATGTTGAGCTGGACATATTTTCAACTTATGTTGTAGGAAAAGTCTTTTAGTTGGACGCTCTTTCTTGCTTTATCAGCAAAACGCTTTCAGCTGAACGTATTTTTTTATTCTCTCTCTTGAACCAGTTTAAGGTTTTTCTTTTAGGGTTTTTAAATTTTTTAAAATATTTGTTTTAGGGTTTTTTAAAGGGCATGTTTTTAAGGTTTATGGGATAAAAGGTTTAGGGTTTAGGTCATTTTAATGATGTTTGTGTTTGAGGTTAAAACCCTAAAGTTTTTGAATTTACCAATTCAATTCTAATTCTTAACATCAATAAAATTTTTTATTAAATTTACCAGAGTGATATTTTAGTTTTTTTTTATTAAATATTCATGTGGTGATCATGTAATAAAAAAAAATTCACTGGACGTAAATTTATTAGATAATTTTGATAGCTAATGTGGATTTTTTTGTAAAAAAAAGTTATTCCAACACATCATGCAAAAGTATTTTTTTATTATAATAATATTTTATTTAAAAATTCACATAAATTTTTTTATCAAAGTAATCAACAATATAACTATTAGAAGTAAATATTATAATAAAAAATGAAAATAAAAATAAAAATATGACCAAATAAATTAGTTTATGTATGAATATTACTAAAATCGTATTCGGTTGAATTGTACAATTAATTGATTAATCAATTGAACTCTTAACTGTGTTCGTATTTTAAGTAGACATTGTGGAAGGATGGTTGACAATAAAAATAAGTAAATATGCAAAAGCTGCTGGCGTGCGTTGAAAATATTACTCGGAAATCTCAGGATATCTGAAAGATTTCCGAATGAAGAAAACTTTTCAAGACAAGTTAACAAAAAAAAAGTGAAAACGCTTTAACGAATAGCATTTCAGAAAAATAAATTAAAAACGCATCCAACTTAACCTAACAAACATGAAGGAAACAGAAAATAAATATATTATTCACACACAAAGATTTGAGAATTTAGTTTTAAAAGGAAGCAACCGATATTTTATATATTAAATAAAATAAAGCTAGGAAGTGAATGCCTAATCGATTAGTCCACAATTAGGGTCTGGTATTTTTATTTTTATTTTTAAGTTGGTTCCATTTCTTCTTCTTCTTCTTCTTTTTTTTTTTTTTTTTTGTTATCTAATATGCGATGTGGATTTATTATTAAATATTAAAAATCTAATTTAAATAACATCAAATAATTCGAATTACAGAAATTAGATCATAGTACATTTATGAGGTGAAAATTTTATATATCAAATTTATTTAATAAAAACGATTGTAGTTGAAATAGTAATTTTAAAAGTTATTAAAAATTAAAATGCTTTGGTTAAAATTTCACTATGAGTAAATATTTTTTTTAGATTTTATATGGAAAATAAATTTACCCTTAACTTATTGCTTATTAAAAATAAGGTAAATTATATCATTAGTCATTAATTATGGGTAAGTTTTTTGTTTTGGTCACTTAATTAAAAAAGCTTACAATTTGGTCACTAAACTATTCAAAAATTTTCAACTATTCAAAAAGTTTTTATTTAAGTCATTGGATTGTTAAGTTTTTTTTTTTTTTAAGTTTTGCCAGTAAGCTCTAAGTGATAATTCGATGGGTATGGTGGATCAGTATTCATCAATGAGTAGAAGAATATAAAGTCAATGTTAGAGATTAGAGAAAAAAAAATTTTGAATTTTGGTTCGTAAATTCGTGACGTCCAAAAATATTTCATAAAAAAATAAACTATAGAAGAGAAATGGAAAGAGAACTTTTAATTGGTGTATATAGTGCGAACAATCAAAGTTATATAGCATCAATCTTAACTGTTCAGTTACCAAATTTTAACTTTTATTAAATAGATTATCAAAACGAAAACTTATCCATAATGTAACGAATAATGATACAATTTACCCTTAAAAATAACAAGCTCTTGGTAAATTCCCCCGGATCGATTACTGTATAACACGATCTTTAAGTGCTATAATTAATGTAAACGTTCACAACATATGTGATGCGGATTTATTATAAAATATTAAAAAATCTAATTTAGTTAAGATGAAATAATTCGAATTACAGAAATTAGATCATAGACATTTATGAGGTGAAAATTTCATATATTAAATTTATTTTTATAAAATAATAAAAATAATTTTAATTGAAATGGTAAGTTTAAAATTTATTAAAAATTAAAATGCTTGATGTTAAAATCTCATAATAAGTAAATTTTTTTTTTATTTTGTATGAAAAAAATTTATCCTTAAAATAATATTTATTACTTATTAAATATAAGGTAAATTATACCATTAGTCACTAATTATGGGTAAGTTTTCATTTTAGTCACTTAACTAAAAAAGTTTACAATTTGGTTACCAAGCTATTTGAAAATTTTCATTTAAGTCACTATACTATTCAAAAGTTTTTATTCTAGTCACTAGATTGTTAAGTTTTTTTTTCTTAAAAGTTTTGCCGTGAGCTCCAAGTGACAATTCGGCAATCGGTATGGTGGATCAGTACTTATTGACGAGTAGAAGAACATATGTGCAATGTTGGAGATCAGAGAAAAAAGTTGTTTGAATTTTAGTTTGTAGATTTGTGACATCCGAAAATGTTTCATGGAAAAAATGAACTATAGAAGAGAAGGAGAAAAAGAGCTTTTGATTGGTGCATATAATGCGAACAATAAAAGTTATATAGCATCGATATTATCAGTTTAGTGACCAAATTGTAACTTTTCTTAGTTAAACAATCAAAACAAAAACTTATCCATAATTTAGTGATTAATGATGTAATTTATCCTTAAGACTTTTCGTAAATTCCCCAATGGATCAGATAGTATAACACGATCTTCAAGTGCTATATATTAATTAAACGTTCACAGCATATATACTCCCACACACAATACATGTATGACATCCCTAAACAAATTATGAGCTAAACAAGTGTAAGACGAGCTGTATTTACTAATAGAAGTCCTGTTCAGATTCTATTCTTTCGTGGCTCTTTTGAAAACTTGTTTAGTTTACTCGATCAGTCGCAGTGCCGGAACTTGGAAACCATCTGCTTCCATATATAATTACATTTTCTTCTTCTTTTCCCTTCATATCTTTTTAATTAAAATTTTCCAACTCTTGCAATGGCGACTGATCACCAAAATGGTGGATCTGATCTTAATGCACCCTTCCTTGATGATCAAAGCCAAACCAATCACTGGATTTAGGAGATCACATTGTTGCTCATACCAAAGAGGTCACCTCTTTTTTCAACACTAAAGTTTTAATGGACTCAATGCTTTATCAGGTACGTTTTTCCTCACCCAATTTTCCTTAATTTTTTCTTTTTGGCGTTTTCACATACACAGGGTAGGCATGAAGTTGTTTAAAAGCAATGCCAGAGAAAGTGATAGAATTGTTTTCACTGTTAGGAAAAGCTAGCTAATTGCTCAATTTGGTTCAAGAAAAAAAAACATGGGAAATTATAGAAAACCCAAGATTTTTGTATTGCTGAAGATAAAAGAAATTAATAGAAAAATATGTTGGTACCCAGAATTTGTTGAGCAGCAATCAAACAAGTGATGTCATTATCTAAATGTAGAGAAACGTATAAACCATATCCTTCTTTATAATAGAGAAAGAAAAAACCTGGGATTTGTGTCAATCATATTTCCAATTTCCCATCACTGTATCTTCTCATGATAGATCTTGATTTAGAGCCTTGTTCCTTTTGGCTTTCTCTTCTTTAATCCAAACAACATCCCATATATTTACGTGTTTGTATTTGTATTTGCATTCAATATCATATCTCAAAACACTGCTTTTCAAAAGTAATTAGCTTATTTCTAATTTTATATTAGTTAATTCCTCTTTTTTGGTAATTTATTAGTTTATTATAATCACTTTGTTTTTATATGAAATCTTTGATTTTGAGAATTGAGTTAGTACGGATTTTCAAATAAAGTAAACTTTTTCAAATTCCATTCTCAATAAAGCATTTAATTAAATTTTTAAATTTTAAAAATTAAATATTAAAAATATTAAAAAGTATAAAAATTATAAAATAATATTTTAAAAAATTTTAACATTTAAAAAAATTAATTAAATATTGATATGTCATCAACATGGCAATCCACGTGTATGATACGTCAGCAAAGTTAACATAGGTTAACTTTTTCATCTATTTAAAAGTAATTTGATAAAAAAAATACAAATTTAAGAATTAAAAGAGATAGAAAAAATAAATAAAAAACTAAAATAATTTTTGTTAAAACTAAAGGACTAAAAAATGTGATTATAATTTTTAAGTAGTATTTTCATTCATTAACCAAATCCATAAATATCTATACTATATTAAAAAAAATTAATTTTTAGAAATATTAAGGAAATGCTCAAATATCAAATATATTAAACTTTCTTTAAAGTTAAGGATAAACTTTGATATTAAATTAGTGGGAGATAAGAGTGACAACCGTCAGGCAAGTGAGGAATTCATGATTGATAATATTCTTTACAATTGGCAATATCTTTCACAAACCTCCAATTGACGTTAAGTATTGTTTTGTCTTTTGTCAAAATGAAAATAATTTTTCTTTTCCAAAATGCAATTGAAGACAATTTGAAGATATTCTTTTATCGGAAGTAGCATTTGACCTTCTTTTCTATTAATAAGGAATGTAGGTATTACTTGACTCGAGTTATTAACATTACTATCATATAAAGATTTGGCTTAAATAATCAACAAATATATTAAACAACATTAACACAAGTATGATTAATTTACAATTAAAATCGAACATTAATTAAGTATACGAGACCTTTAAATTAACTCGATAATAATTTAGGATTAAACTGAAATTTTTACAAAAAATCAAGTAAAAAGTGTAAATAGGGGTCACATGGCCATTTGCCACACACGCACAACCATGTGGTCTATTTAATTTTGGTGCAGGTTTGTGTTGGAAAAAATCTAGTTTGAAAACAGTTTTCTTGCGCAGCGAAAAATAATTTTTTTTTAAACTGACTCGATTTGTGAGATTTATAGCAATAAACATTAGACCGAAATCGTACTTATGTTTTTGGATAAGTGTAGGGGTGAGTATTTGATCAAGTCGAGTCGAATCGAGTAAAAAAATTTTGAGTTAGTCAAGTTGACGAATCATATTTTAGCAACCAAACTCAATTTGAATTTTTTTTCAAATCGAATCGAATCATGTGAAAAAATTTCAAGTTAAGTTGAGTCGAGTTAACGAATCATATTATTTATACTCAATGTTGTGTTTACATGGACTGATTTTTTAACTAGTAGACAAAGTACATGATTATTTAACTACATAAACAATATAATTGTTTTACCTTTTAACTTAATGAGTAAATATTTATCAAAACAACGTAATTTTGCTTTTTAACTTAATAATTTAGACTTTTAACTTTAGAAAAGGTAAACATTTATCAAAACGACGTAGTTTTGCCTTTTCTTATTCGGATTTTCAGATAACTCGAATTGTGTAATTCATATTCGAGTTAAACCAAAAACTTAATTTTTTATTCGAGTTGATCTGAATAACTTGATTAACTCAAATAACTCGAACTATTTAATTCAAAATTTAAATTTTTTATCAAACTTTTCGAATCGAATCGGATTTTGTTCACCCCTGGATAAGTGGCTCTTTGATATTTTTTAGCTTTCAACCAAATTATCTTCTCCACTTTCCTTGTACCACAAACTGCTTCGAGTGTGATCTCGAACCAATTAAATTAAAACATGGAACTAGAAAAAAAAATTTCTTTTGGGATGAAAACCAAAAATTCTCTCTTATATAATAGAAATCGGTAGAATTTTTATTCTGAAAAATATATTTATAAGTTGAGAATAAATTCTCTTTGTTTTTGGGTAGAATTACAATCTCTCAAAAGTTGTGTTAATAGCTCTACCGGTGCCATCTATTTATAAGAAGAGAAGGTAGAACCCTTGTAGAGTTGTACATGTTTATTTTAAATAGAAAAATAACATCTTACTTAGAGTAGGAGAGGGGCGAACAACTCACCCTTATATTTCTAGTAGGGTTGTTGCCCCATTCATGTTATATGAGGGCTTTTGTGTCTCTCTCATATCTAGTCCAATTAGGAGTACTTCTTAGACCTTTTTGACTCAATACTCTATAATGTGATCCAACCCGATTCAGTTTTTCTATTTCCCAAAATAAACTTTAATATTTATATATTAAATAATTTTCTCATCCCAATTTTACTCCAATAAAATTTTGACAATTTTACCTCCTAGTATAATTTTGATGATTTTATCCCTAATAAAATTTTGAGGAAATTTGTCCAATATCACAACTCAACATGTTCACTCTGACTGAATTATTTATTTTCATATTCGGGTTTCAAAACAATCTAAAAACATAAATTCATTCTTCTATCAATTTTTAAGTAATGTTATATAGGATTGCAAATTTTCGTTTTTGGAAACCTACATTCATTTCAAAATTTTCTATTTTAGATAAAACCATAATCATTCCAGCATATTTCTCATTTCTCATTTTCTATTCATTCCATTCATTTTTATTCAAACATGCAATTCATATTTGGTTGTGACAATTTAGTGGAGGGACCGATTGGACATATGAAGTTGAGGCTCAAATGATTTATAATTAAGTTCTAACTTCTCGCCTATTAATTATAAACTCTTTTAGTTACAAAGTCATTTCACTATAGTATATTGATTGAGCTCTCCCCAACGACATACCATTATGAAAACAATTACTTAATGCTTGTCCAATGACCTTAATCTCTTTAAGATAATATCTTTTCCCCCGATATGATCCTATTTTATCTCATTGTAACCATTACATCTTCCTTCATAAAAAATCAATCACTATCAAATAGTGATCAAGTCATCTATCACAAAGACAGACGACTCGTGGTCAAGTTTACTTTTCATCACCCATGCAATGCCAATGAGAGGATATCATTTATCCATATTTTTTACTATGAATTCCACTGCTGTGAATAACGCTACATACAACAGAAATCGTACACCTAATATACCAACTTTCGAATCCATATCTATTTGAACTCAGGCTTTTACTTACATCAAATTGTACGAGTCACACATACATAGTCTATCATCTACTCAAGATTTAGGTCTGTCACACTATGAACGGAACATGTGAATAAATTTATAAACGGATTCAAGATCTATTCTGCTTGGGTCTTGTCCGATGTACTGTTAGTACAGTTAGCCGTATATGTGTCTCTATCTTCTGGGAGTTATCCACTCCAATGCCCAAGGCAAGACATCTCCCTAATTGGACTTAAAGACAGCAAATTAGTCTTTCAACTAGTTTGCTCATTCCCGATTAGACTAAGGACATGTTTAAGTTCGTCTAGTAATACAAGTTGTCTTTCTGTATAACAATTCGACCACATAATACCGCTTAGTATTAGTTAAACATTTAGACAAACAATAAGAAACATTTACTTCTATTTTGTTTTGTGTGAAAAAACCATGCGAGGACAATTATATAAAATATATTAATGTAATCAATGAACTTCTTTTATTAATCAATCTGTTAAAAAATTACAAATGTATTTTGACAAAATACTAAACTTAAGGCATCAAATCTAACAGTCACCCACTTGTCCTAGTGAAGTAGATGAGTCATGTTTCACCTTCATATGTTTCCCAAAGAGCTTTCTAGCTATAATAGTATTAGCTAAACAAATCCTTGGGGTTTGTCCTCATATGCGATCTTTGACTACGTCTACCATTTTGTCAAACACTATTATTTCCTTTAGGTGTTTTGTCCTAATATGGTTAATTCAGATTTAACTATATCCACACTATTATAGTGGCATAGCTTTTCCATACCTCATAATTTGGCCCTCCATAGTGAAGTTAGCAGTGTAACCTTGCTTGACACTTATTCACTTTATAGACCTGTCATTTAGAACAAAAACATAGCCCAATGTCGATTTTCTCGAAGCTTGACACATTTAGAAGTAAAAATTAGTATATCTAATAGCAGTGAGATCTCCTCTAGAATGCATAAGTATATAATCCCTCGTTCTTCATAAATACTTAAGTATACACTTAATTGCTTATTAGTGTCTTGGTTTTAGGTTCACCTGATATTGACTTACCAATCCCACTGCAAAACAAATATTTGGGCATGTGCATAACATAGCATAACATACATGAGACTTCCTACTACCAAGGCATAAGGAACCTTTCTCATTTTCTTTCTTTCTACGCGCTTTCTTAAGATATTCCTCTAAAGAGAGATGAAATCCCGACATGAAAGGTTTATTTCTGTTCTTTCAATTGATCATTGTATAATGCTCTAATATATTGTCTATGTATGAAGTCTGAGATAGTGCTATTACTTTGTTCTTTCGATCCTTTAGGATTTTAATACCTAGAACAAAATTAGCTTTTCTCAAATCCTTCATGCTAAATTGTTGGGTTAACCAGAGTTTAATCAATGACAATGTCCCTACATCATTTCCAATTAGTAGAATGTCATCGATATATAGAATGACAAAGACCGCATTTCTATCATCTAAATATTTGTAAACACAAGGTTTATCTATGTTTTTCTCAAATCAAGAAGTTTTGATCACTTAATCAAATCTTTGATTCTATGAGCGGGATGTTTACTTAATTCCATATATGGATCTAAGCAGTTTGCAAACTTTATGCTCGCTTCCTTTAGCTATATGTTTGGTGGTTGCATCATATAGATGCTCTCTTCAAGATAGTCGTTCAAAAATATTATCTTGACATCCATTTTTTAGATCTCATAATCGAGAACCGCTACAAGGTATAGTAATATGTGAATTAACTTGAGCATGACAACTAATGAGAAGGTTTCTTCATAATTGATACCTTGTTTCTGAGTATAAGCTTTTGGGACAAGTCTAGCCTTATAAGTTTCCACTTTTCAATCCACATTTCTTTTCCTCTTATAGATCTACTTGCACCCTATGAGTGTTATCCTTCCCGGTAAGTTTACAAGTTCCTACATTGAGTTGGAATACATAGAGTTCATCTCAACTTCAATAGTTATTTTTCAAAGTTTGAAATCAACACTTTGCATCACTTTGTCATATGCGAATGGGTCTTCATATTCCTGTTCGGCAGACTCAGTGTTAAAAACACTTCCTCAAGATTGAAAGAACTCAAGCCTACAAGAGACCCTTCTACCACGATGAAGCACCTTATGTTGTTGGTCATTTACAAGTATACTATTAGAAGTTGGTTCTAAAACCATTTTCATAGGGTTTCATATATTTCCCGAAAGCTCATCGAGGACCTTGTTACTTTGAGATTTGAATTTATTCATGTAATTTTATTCAAAGAAAATAGCATGAATTGACACTATAATAGTTTGCTCTTTCGGGTTATAAAATAAACCACCCTTTATTCCATTTGGATATCCTACAAATCTGCACAATTCTATCCATAAGTTCAACTCCTTTGTATCTTTATCCAATATGTGGGTTAGACATTCCCAATTCCTTAAATGTTCTAGACTTGGCTTCTTGTGTAACACTCCGCCCGGTGTATTCCTAGTTGATGGTTGTGTGGGTGTATAGTTAGCTAAGTTTAAGCTAAAGAAAGACTAATTTATGTTCTAACCTCTAGTGTTGTATTTGTAATTTTTGTTATGCCATGAGTGGTAGACTATCTAATTAATCTAGTAGGTTTGAAATGATTTTGGTTGAAGGGTTCGTCTTTTAAGAAAAGTGTTAGATTTTTGGTTTTATAGTTTGGTGTGGTCATAATGGGCACCCGCCAATAGTGTCTTCTCTTGGTAAGATATGTAATAGTCCCTTCTGTTAGTATACGCTAATAGTGGATTGTGGGATTTTTGAATCGATTGCTTCCTATTTGAAAACATGTGTTTACTGTTCCATTTTAGTTGAGTCATTACTAAGATTCAGTTAGAAATTAACTAAATTTTAATGATTATTTTATTGTGTGATATACTTAGAGCGATTATGTTGGCAACAATAAAGTATGAGCTAACTTTGCATGTTAGCCACGTGTAAGTGGTGTGAGAGTTGTGTGAGCTATAAATATCTGTGAAACTCTGGTATCTTTTTTAATGAAGAGTTATTCATTGGAAAGTAATTAGCAAGTGGTCGAGATTAGTAAGAAAGGGTTGTGCATGCAGCAATATAAATAGTATAACAAACCTCGTAGGGATTATCAGTGAGTATCTAGTTTGTTTTGCTCTTTCTTGAGTTTCCTTCTATCTTGTGTATACCACTAATTGTGGGTGTTATAGCTTAGTGTTCAAGTGAACCTATCAGCATAGAGCTATGTAAACTTATTGCATGTAATCTTCTATGTGTGCATGTTGGTGGCATGAAATGGATACAACTTCTTTAGGGTATAAACTAGATATCCAAATATGAAGAGCCATTGGTAGAGCATGTGAGTTGTAAACCAGAATAGCACATATGCTAGGCACTAGTAGGTTATGCTAGTTGTTAACCAGGTGAGAGAATATGATAGGCCACTGGTAAGCATGTTAGTTGCTAACCAGATAATGTATGTTGGGCCATTGGTAGGACATGCTAATTGGTAACTAGGTTGGCGACCACTAGTAGTGTATGTTAGTTACTAACAAGTTGGCGTAAGTGCTAAGATTGGTAAGGTATGTTAGTTACTAACTAACCTAGTAATATGGGTGCTACCTACGATAGGACATGTTAATTGCCAACCATGGCAAAGAGCCTTGAAGGCACGAGAATATGCATATGTTTAAAATGATAAGAAATGTGATATTTGTTCTAACATGTGATTAGAGGATCCGAGGTTTAACCCAAGGAAGGATTTGAAAAGAGTAAGTTAATATGACTCTGTATGTGATATATGTTATTTGTTGAAAAGAGTAAGTTAAAATGACTCTGTATGTGTTATATGTTACGTATAATTACTAATAGAAAGGAAAAGTTGAATGTTAAGTGGTAAGTTTTGTTCCATGTTTATTGTGTTAAAAGCGTAGTGTATTTGTTTAGTATTGGTATTTGGCATATAGAATCCGTCCTAATGAAGGTGTGTATGATTTAGCCTGATGAGATGTATGAAATGCAAATGTATGTGTTAGAAAAAATTGTGTTTGGTTGGGAAGTGTCTACTCTGTTAAGTCTAAAGTTCTGTTTGGTGTAAGCATGAAAGTATCCACTCGATGTTAAAGAAGAAGGTATGTGCTCGATGTTAGAGTTTACCTGAAAATGTTATCTACCATGGTTAAGTATTCACCAATGACATGAGTGTGCCTACCCGAATGTCTCACCATATAGAGTTAGTGTATTAGTCTATGTACATGAGTTTATAGTTGTAGTTTTAATCTTGTTTTTGTATTTCATCAAAGGGTTGAGTCTTTTCTTTTATGGAGCTCACTAAGTTCTTATTAACTTACCTCTCTTTTCTTTTCCCTCTTCCAGGTGGTACTCCATCGTAGGTTTTTGAAAGGACTCAACTAGAAAGAGTGACATTTGTAATGAGCTCTGTTGGTGTTTGTTTTGTAATATGCATATGTTCTATGGGGGTGGTATGTAACTCTGATCTGAATTTGAATCTGTAATAACGTACCTTTTATTTAACTACAATTTTATTTGAATTATACCCTTGAAGGATTTGATAAATTTTATGAGTTATGTTTTGTGAAGTGTTTTCTGCTTGCATATGCCAAATAATTTTATGACCACTGCCAGTATACTGTACTTTCAAAAGAAAACATTTTCAATTGAAACTTTAAAACTCAATTGCATATACATCATGGAGTGTACCAAGTTGGATACTTGTGTTTTTGAAACTTTTCAAAGATAACACGTTATTGTAATTATTGTACCTTGAAACTATGTATAAGTCTGCTTTCCGTGTAATGCCTCAATTGACCATTAGGGATTAGGGTGTTATATCCTGTCATGCCACAATTCATATGAAGTTTTCGATGTTGCCTTAGTTGGCAGATCATTCAAAATATAACAAGCCATTTGTACTGCATATCCCAGAAAGAGATAGACAGCTTTGAATAACTTAACATCAAATGTACCATGTCTAACAACATTCAATTGTTTCTCTCTTCCACGCCATTCTATTATAAAGTGCTCAACATGGTTAACTAGGATAGAATATCATTCTCTATGAGGTATCATAAGAACTCACCAAATAAATATTCCCCACCTCGATCAAACCGAAGTACCTTTACGAGTAAACCTTGATGTTTTTACACTTCCTAATGAAACTCTTTAAATTTATCAAATATTTCACTCTTGTGGTGCATCAAGTATACACACCCTCTGGAATAGCAATCAATAAAGGTTACATAATACTCATAAGCACCTCTTGCACTAATGCTCATGGGGCCACATATGTCAGTGTGCACAAGTTTTGGGGGGTTTTTCGGCCCTTGTTCCTTTTGCATTAAAAGATTGCTTAGTTATTTTACCGTTCAAGCAAGATTCACATTATGAAAGATCAACTTATTTAAGCAAACTTAAGATGTTGTCTTTCACAAGTCTAATTATTCTTTCTTGATTACTATGACCAAGTCTCAAATGCCAAAGGTAGAATGAGAAGTTTTAAGTATTTTATTCAATATTTCAGTCTCAAGAAGTGTGTACATATTTGGTTTGATAAAATAAAGATTATTTGACATCCATCCATTACAGATAAGATTTGAATTTCTAAATATTGCAATTCCATTATTACACTTTCAAGCTGTCTTTATATAAACATGCAGCATAAATTAAGTTTCTTTTGAAACTTGAAATATAGAAAATGTTTTTTAAAATAATCTTCCTAAACTTATCAAAATATAAATGTACATCTTCCATTACTTCAGCTGCCAGACTTGACTCGTTTCCGGTTCGTAATGATAAGCTATTATCTCTAAAATCGTTTGTCTCCTCAATCCCCTATAGAGAAAAACAAACATGATTAGTGGCTCCTAAATCAATAACCTAGTGGTCTATTGAATATTCCACTAAACAAGATTCTATCATCAAGGGTTCTATACATTTGCCTTTAGTAACGAGGTATTCCTTCCACTATTTACAGTTTGCTTTGAAGTGCCCTTTCTTGCTGTAGAAGAAGTATTTAGACTTAGAAAAGTCTTTAGGCTTTTTGCTTCTCTTCCTTTCCACTTGTTGTGGCTCAGATATCTTAGCCATGCCTTTCTCAGTGCATTTTCCCTTCCCTTTTGAGGAAGAAGCGAAGACTATATTCGCTTCTGCTTTTCAAATTGATTGATTGCCCTTCAACATCAACTCATAGGATTGTAACTCTTTCATGAGTTGTGGAAGTGTCAGGGTTTTGTTGCCAAGGTTATATGCGGCCCGAAAACTAAGAAAATCCTTTGACAAGCTTTTGAACAGCATCTCAATGAGTGCTTTGGTCCAGATTGGCCTCATTGTCCATAGCCTCAAAAAAGTAGCCCATAAGAGTGATCATATGGTCTTTAACCGGGGTACCAGGCTTTTGTTGGGCATTCATCAAGGTAGTTATGGTAGACTGTCGAGTCAAGGTAGCTTGTCCTCTGAACATGTTTTCTAGCTTCTCTAAAATCATTTTAGCAGTCTTAAAACTCTCCAGTTGCTTATATAAATTACTTGGTCATGCTTGCCAGCATGTAGCAATTAACTATCTAGTCAGACTCTTCTCAGCGTTTTCTAGCCTCAGCTTGAGTGGTCGGTGGAGACTTATTATCAAGAACTGTTTTAAGTTTCTTACAACTCAGGGCAACTATAAAGTTCCTTCTCCATTCCTTATAGTTATTTCCATTCAGTTTGTTTTTAGTGAGTATGTTTAATAAAGGAGTTGGTGCCATTTTCGAAATGAAAATAAAACATTCATATATTAATATATTTGTATTAAGAAAATGTTTGAAAATGTTTTGCAACATTACGATATGCATTAAAATCATGCATGCATCTTACATTAAACCTTGAAAACATTTGTAAGCCATTGTAATGATAATTCCCACACCTATTGAATCAAGCCATCATAGGGTGATCATGATCAACTAGTAAGAATATGGATTTCCATCTAATTAGTACAAGAACTTAATTCCTTTGGGCATTCAAACATATTAATCATTATCTAAAAATTGACCATCATTCTAACTTAAGTAGAGTTCGTGGGGAGCTACTTAACTTGAAGATCTTGAGTGTATAACCATCAACTCAATGCATATCGCATCATGCACCATAATGAGCTATCGTGGGATAATCTCACTAAGTAACATGCTTTTACTAGTTGACCTCTTTTGAAGATAGAATTTATTGACTTATCGCATGATAATGCTTACCGTAATGGCCTGTGTAATTATCATTTTATCACAAGAGAATTCTTCTTAATTTCAGGAAATCTCTTTAGTGAAATCCCTATAGCAGTCCTATTGCAGGATAGTGCACTTGCCATGTCCTCACAAGAGACCATTGATTGAGGCCACAAGTCTTATTTAGGGATCTTTTCCCACTCAATATTTTACAAACATAGAAGGTTTTTAGTTTTCAATTTCAATCATGTATAACCAATATATGCATGAAAAGAACATGTGGCATTCTTTCCTAAACTATATGACATGCTTATCTCATGTATGCGTGACATGCTTTGGCAATTTTATAATATTCACACTCATTCGTTCACAAAAATCAACATTTTGATTTTCCATAGTTTTTCTTTGAGGGAAAAAAATTGAAGAATTGAATGTGATCCATTCACTTGGTAGAATCCCAAGAAAGGAAGGTGAGTAATTCATAAAAATGCTTATCTCATGTGGGCCTAAAAGCTTATGTTGTTTGCCCGTGTGGGCCCATACGCCTGTGTGGCCCACTCGGCCCAATTTGGTCCGGCACATGTATCACACACTGCCAGCCTCGTAGATCACATGCCCGTGTTCGGTCATACGACCTACCGTACATGCAGCCACAAGCTCGTGTGGCATCGATAATCCCATTTTTCAGCTTTTCGCTAATTGACATTTTCAGTGTTGTAATTACACACCTGATTACGAATGATGCACAATTAGTCCTCGAGCACTATAACCTATGTTCGACAATAAACTCTCAATTAATTTCATAACAATCAAATTTATCTAACTCAAAACAAAGTAAACCATTTCCGAGCGACAAGCTAATACCTTCTATTGATGAAACGAAACCCCCACGCAACAAGGCTTCGACAAGGAAAATATGCGCCTTTTTGTCTTTCCCTAATTGGCAGAAACGAAACATATCAGAGAAAAATCACCACACAGAAATAAATCGCTTAACAAAACTTACCGAAAGAATTAAGTTGCACAATAAAGATGAACAGAACACACATAGGAGCAAAGGAGGAGAAAACGATGGCAAGAGAGGAATTTCAGCTGCAAACAACAAAAAAAGAAGAAAAGATGGAGAGGGGAAAATAATCAGCAGAAATTCGAATAGCAAAAATCGGCAACAAAGAATTAAGAATAGTTAACTGAAATTTGAGAGAAACAAAAGCCAAAATTGAAATTGGACATACCGTGTGCGCAAGACTCAATGTTGTGCCAAAGAAATATATGAATAGAGAGAAAGAAGGGGAGAATGGTGCAAGAAGACCTAAAATTCGGCAGCAAGGTAGGGAAGGAAGCAAATAAAGATAAAAAAGGAAAGAATGAAAAAAAAATAACAATATTTCTGCAAGGAGAAGTTAGAATAGCCGTAAAAAATAAAGAAGAACACTTTGGGGATTTTCGAAATAGCAAAAAGAAATGAAATTAGATTTGGGTAATCCTCAACCTCCCTTAATTTGCTCCTAAAAACTCTCCTACTATCCCGCCACAAACCGTCCACTTCCCTACTACACCTCAAATTCCTTATTTTCCTTCACCAATCCCACAACTACCCAAATCACCCACATTATCCTCATAAAAATTGGCCACAACTTCCCCACTTCTCAAATACTTAGAATTTCGGTCAAACTACAACACTCATACGGCACAAGCAGTAAAAAATAAATCCCCTTGATCGGGCAGAGATTCGAACACATGACCTCAAGCATAATAACAATCCATTTAACCACCAGATCAGCAGGTCCATTCTAACATATTTAACCAACATTTATTTATAAGCCTACTGATTAGAGATAGGTTTTTTTCATTTAAAAACAAAAATTTGCCCAAGCTAAGGCTTAAACTTAGGACCTCTCTGACACTTCCCAGAACACTTAACAATTGAAGCAAACATATATATATATATATATTTGTCACAAACATACGAAAATAAATATTTAAGGGATTTTTGGGGCGTTACAATTAAATTTTACAATCTAGTCTTTTTTTCACGTCTAAACTTAAAATCTATCAATTTAACACCAATTACTTCTACAAATCAACAATAAAAACTTTCAAAAACTTTAACAATTTTAGAAATTGGTATATGGGCTAGCTAAATCAAGCTCTCATGACCTTAAAAACATAAAAATTACAAGAAAAGGACTTGAATTACCATATAAATTGAGGACCAAAAGTATGTGAAGCTCAAAACCCTTTTTTCTTATGTTTTGGTGGAGAAGAAGATGAGTAGGAAAAGAAATAACTTTTTCTGTTTTTAACTTTAACTTATATACCTATAATTAAATTTAATTAATAATTAATTAAACTTTAATTAGCTAAAATTTAAGTTTAATTAGCCAAATTTAGTGGACTTTAACCTCGCCCACCATCGTTTGAAGAAATGAAATGGTCTATTTACCATTTTGATCCTGTAGTTATTTAAAAATATATAGCGATTGAACTTTTACAATTTAGTTTATGTACCCTAATTAAGCAATTAATAGACAAAATTAAAGGACCATAATTTAATAAAATATTATACCAACTTCGTAAATATTTTAATTTAATATTTACAAACCTAGTTTATGAAAATAGGATTCCGAAATCGCCTTTTTCGATAGCACTGAAAATCAAGCTGTTACAGAAATATGTTATGGTATCTTTAAACTTGATGTACTATTTTTGTGAAGCTTATTTAAGCCCATATATTGACTTCTTAAGCTTACACACCATATGATATTTTCCCTTCAACTAAAAAAGCTTCAGGTTGATTCATATAAACTTCTTCCTCAATATTTCCATTTAGAAATGTTTTTTTTTTTCACCTCTGGTTGGTGCAATTCAAAATTATAACAAGCCATCAATGCCATAATAATTATTAAGGACTCTTTCTTAGAGATTGATGAAAATATCTTTATAATCAGTATCATCCTTCTAAGTCTAACATTTGACAACAAGTCTAGTTCTATATTATGATCTTATTATTTAAGTCACATTTGATTTTAAAAACTCATTTACATCCAACTTGTTTTGAACCTTTTGGCAATTCAACAATGTCTTACAATTTTTTTTTTTTGTTCCATAGGTTTCATCTCATCTTTAATGGCATTTAGCCATTTATCAAACTCATCACTATTTATGACTTGTAAAAATGAAACAGAATCTTTATTGATTACAATATCAAAGTCTGACTCTTGCAAATAAACCACATAATAATCAAGAATAATTAATTTCCTCTCTCTCTCTCTTTAAGATCTTCTTAATGATAATATATGTGGTTCAACATTTGTGAATTAGTTTTTTCTCGAGGGTTTTCATCATTTAAATGTTGTGCAACATTATTAGGGTATTCAATGATTGCTGGAACAACACTTGTAATAGTTCTAGTTAAAAGAACATTTATATGTGTAGAAAATTCTACTATGATTTATTTTATATTTTCAACTTATTTTGAAGCACTCCTTTTGGCTTCACCATTCTCAATGAATATAACATTACTAGCTTCTACAATTCTTGGATTATGATTTTGTACATAATAGATATATCATTTAGATTCCTCTAGATAACCAATAAAATATCAATTTATCATACAAGAATCTAATTTTCTTTTATGGGGATTATATATTCTTATTTTTCGCTTGAAAACCTCAAACATGTAGGTGCCTTAGCCTAGGTCTTCTTCCATTCCACAACTCAAGAGGAGTTTTTCCTGGAATTGCCTTACTAGGAACCCTATTTAATAGGAATGTTGTGGTTTTAAGTACACGCATCCATAATGAAATAGGTAATGAAGAGTTACTCCTCACACTCTTAACAATGTCCAATAAAGTTTCATTATACCTTTCTACTAGAACATTTTGTTGAGGATAGCATATTGTGCACATATGCCACAACTTTTGAGAAATGTTGTGAACGGACCTAGACATTGTATTGATTCAATAAATTTTTCATAACATTCACCACCTCTATCAAATCTTACTATTTTCACTTTTTTTATCTAATTGTCTTTCAAGCTCATTAATGTATATCTTAAAGGCATTTATTGATTAAGATTTTTCATCAACCAAATCGTATACCAATATCGTGAAAAATCACCTTTATATATATGTATTTTATCTCAAGAAGTTGAGTACCTCTTTTGTTATCTTTCTTAATATGTTTGGTTTTCTTTCCCTTAATCCAATTTATACATACACCTAGATCAATAAAATCTAGATTCGATAGAATCCCATTCTTTACTAATCTTTCTAGTAATTTTTGGATACGTGATCTAAACGTTTATGACACGAGTAAGCTGAATTTTTATTTAGCATACTACCTTAATTCCAACATTGTTATATTCAACAAGGATTTTTTAAAAACATTATCAACTTGCTATTTATATATACTATTAATAAGGTTTCTAGAATCTAAAACAGTATTATTCTTAAATAAACTAAAACAATAATGTCCAAACTTAATATTAAACAAATAAACATCAATTTTGAAAAAGAATAAGGTCCCTATAAACAAAAGGTACATAAAGAGTCTCAAATAAGCCTAAGTGATAACTAGTATCCAAGACCAAACGATAACTCCTTATTCCTTCAATCGAGGCCTTTGTACAATTCTCCACGTATAGAAAATATTTAGTTTGGTTTGTAATTTGGATCAAAAGAAAACATTGCATCATGTTGGATACATTAAAAGTAGCACCAGAATAAAACCACCAAGTATCACTATGAACTTTAATTAAGTTTGATTTGAATCATACAGAAGCATAAAGTTTACCTTTCTTTTCTAACCAAGCTTGGCATTTTTTACAGTGTTTGTGATAAAATCATAATTTCTTACAAAAGTGAAACTTATTTGCCATTCGTTGATTAGCATGTTTTTGTTTTCCATAAACTTGTTAGTTTTCATCTTATGTCCTTTGTCAACTCTTTAACCCACGAGGTTGATGGAATTACTTTCTTGACTTTTTAATCTTACTTCCTTCTGAATAAGCTTAATAGTTAATTCATTGACATCTCCCTTATATTTAATAATATTATAGTTAATTTGAAATGACTTACAATTCAAAGATAAAGGGTTTAATATAAACTACACTAAAGAGGAGTCATCCACTGTCATTCCCCAGGTCTTTAGCTGTAACAACCCACTTTATACCCTAGTCGGAACGAGTGGTTTTGGGACCACTTAACCGAGTCAAAATATTATTTTTATTGCTTCAATATGCTTTACAGCATGATAGAATTACCGTGTGAAAGTTTCGTTTAGAAATTTTATCGTTTGACCGGTTGATTTGAGAAAAAGGATTAAATCGCGTAAAGCGATAAATTAGAGTTCTATTTTATAAATGGCTTATTTGATGATGGCTTTATACGTGGAAGGCCTTAAATGGTTCTTTTACCATTTCCTATGCTAGTGGACAATTATGTCCTTAATGAATTGTTTTTAAATGGTTTATTTTTTTTAAGGTTATATTTGTCATTTGGTTAATAATATGTTATATGTTTAAAAATATCATAAAATTCTTTCATAATTGCTTCTTCTCCACCGATTATACAAACAAAAACTAAGGGTTTTCAAGCTTTTAACATTCGGCTACTTCAAGCTTCAAATTGAGGTTCGTTTTTGTTCCGTTTTTGATAATTTTTACGTTTTTGAGATCGTTGCTTCGTATACTAGTCGACCCATACCTCAATTTCTGATTTTGAACATGTCTTTGAAAAATGCCATTGATAAATTCATGTTATTTTGATGGATTTTGATGATTTATAGAATATTATGTGGAAAAATACAAGAATTTTGAAGTGATTTTTGATGAAAATGAGTTTAAGGATTTATTTGCAAAAAGATAGAATTTTTGAGGTTAAATTTGTGATTAATTAAAAGATATATGCTTGTATAAGTCCTTTGAATATTCGGCCAAGGGAAATTTAGGGATTAATTGTGTAATTTGCTATTTTGTGTTAAAAGGGCTAAATTGCAAAGTGTTGAAAGTATAGGGGCTAAATTGTAAATATGTCAAAAAAATATGTTTTTGGATTGAATTGAATATGTGAATTAGTAAATAGCTTAATTTTGCATTAATTTAGATAAAGACGATCGAATCCCGGAACTTGATCGGGGAAAACGGAAAATAGACGAGTAAATACGGGATTTCGGGGTAAGTTTGTATAATGAAATTTAATGTGTTTATGTTTATAATTGTTGTTAATGGAATATATGACATATTAGTTGATTGAATAGCCTATTTGGATGTATACATATGAAATTGAAATGAAATTGTTACAAGTGAGAATTGAATACCGAGCCCCGTTAGAACCGTAGAAGTTGATAGGATACGAGTGACATGTCACTAGGGCTACAGGGTGGTTTGAGCTCCTGCATTTGTTGCGGACTCACCACGTGCTCATGAGCTACAGGTTTATCCTTCGGGATTACATGTTCAGCCTACGGGCTTACCGATTATCCTTTGGGATTATATGTTCAGCCTCCGGGCTTACCGTACAGGCTCGAAAGAGCATATATGATGCATTGACGGATTACAGGTTATATGTACCCGAGTATCTTTCGATGTTCTTATAGGTTCAACGGGTAATTACCGATACATGTTACATGAAGATTGAATGATATATGTATTACATGTTATATGAGACATGAGAATTACATGGATTATATGGTATAAGTTATATGAAATACATGTACAAGTATTTGAACAATGATATGATACATGAATGTTGTGGTTGGTACATGAATGAATTTATATGTTACATGAACTAACAAGTGTATACTTGTGAAATAGGCAACTTGAGTATATGAATTGAATTGGCATTGTTGTTGTAATTATCGCATTGATTCGGTAAGGTTTAATTTCTATATTATACGGACTTACTAAGCTTTAGAAGCTTACTCTGTTCATTTCTTTCACTGTCTTATAGATTCGGAAGCTAGCTCGATAATCGGACTAGTCGGAGATCGCCATCACACTATCTATCAAACTTTGGTACTTTTAAACTTTTTGTAAATGAAATGGTCATGGCATGTATAGGCTAGTACTTTTGTGAACATGATATGTTTTGGTAAATGATTAAGCTATGAAATGTGGCTTGGGTCATATGTGTTTATAATCATGTATTAGGGTTGTTTTTTGGCTATATGTGTTTATGGAAAGATATGTGGTTTTGATGAGACTATAAGCTCACATAATTGATATGTATATATGTGTGGATGAGTGCATGGAAATGGTCATTTAGGCCTTTGAGTTGGTGTGCTTGATTTGTGAATAAATTGAGATGATTTTGGGTCCATTTTGTGCTTGAAATTGGTATGTTTTAGGTTGGTAGAATGGCATGAAATGTTGTTGGTTAATGGCTAGTAGAAATGACCCATATTGGGTGGCGAATTTGGCTTAAACCGAGCCTATAACGTGCCACACGGCCAAGGAACACGGGCTTGTGCTTCGACCGTGTGTCCCCTGCACCTTAATGTTTTGGTCAGTTTTGGTACACGGCCTAGACACACGGGCGTGTCTGGTAATTTGAAGCCGTGTGAAATTTGGCAGTATAGTCACACGGTTTGCTCTGTTTTGTACACGGGCGTGTCTGGCAGCCGTGTGATATTTGATAGTTTCGACCACGAGGTAAGGGCACGGGCGTGCCTAGGCCATGGGCGACACACGGCCTAACCCCATGGGCGTGTTGGACAGCCGTGTGGGATAAGTCAGATTCGACCACGGGCTGAAAGGTTTGGGCGTGTCTGGAGGGACACGGCCGTGTGTGAAGAACACGGGCAAGGGACACGGCCGTGTGTCCCTAACTTTGAAAATTTTACAAATTATCTCCTATATTTTAGCATGTTTCCAATTAGACTTCCAATAGTTAAATGCATCCTTTTATGATCAATTGAAGCATGCTCTAATGATAGATGATACGCGATGGATTCTTGATTAAAAAGTTTAAAATTTTACTGCTCCAGTCCAGTAATGCTCCTTACCTATTCCGGCGACAGTTACGGGATAGGGGTGTTACATTAGCCTTGCTACAATATTAGGCATCTCGATATGTTTTTATATTCCTCTCAACCCATCATACTTCATAGTCGCGAGTTGTGTCATTAAAGAACAAGTCAGTGACTTATCCATATAATGTAAATGTTCTTCCTTAAACAAAAGATATTCTTTCACATTCATTTTGTGGAATTGAGGTCTAAATGTTGTTGGCTATAGTCATTTGCAAAAAAAAAAAAAAAACCACATATAAGACTTAATCTGTTTAATTGTTTCTATTATTTATGGTACAACATCTCTTCCTCAAAGTTTAAGTCAATAATAGTAGTAGGTTTATCTTTTAATGGTGTCAAGTTAAAATCAAAAAATCCTAAATGGAACTTGACTTATTTATCCCATTCAAAGAAGTTTAATCCATTAAGCAAAGTAATAGATAAAACTTGTAAATTAAGAGAAAGAGCTGCAAAATAATACATAAATGCTCAAAATGCATTTACTTTAATAGAAAACTAAATAATTTTCATTAAATATACACCTTGTCTTTGGACATTCAAATATATATCAATAAGAACATTAATTTGTCACCATAGTTTCAGTATTCACAAAATAAACAATTCACCTTCGGGCAAATTTTGAAGTTCTTATGAGTAGTGAAAGTCTATTCATTCATTTTGTTTATTATAAGCATTTTATTAATTACATGGATATTGACAAATATATAATTTAATTGACATCTATGAAAACGATTGTGCCTCGGTGTGTATGCATTGAGGCAGAAGAATTTGCAAACAGATATAAAATTGCGGTTTACTACAAGTGTAACAAACCTAGTTGTAACATTTGTAAAAATATACAATAGAATATCTTTCAGAGCACTCCAAGGATCGAACCTAAAAGAGGTAAGTGATAAATTTGAATTAACAGAGAAAGGCATGCAAAATGCGAAGTCTAAATAACTAATCGATAATTATGTTACTAAAATTACTAAAATAGCAATTGAGTATTAACTAAGTCTAAAAACTTAGTTGTAAAGATGGCAAAAGTTTTAATCACATTAATTAAGAAAAGGAAATTGGAATTGGTTAATTTCTGTGTTCGTTTACTTTTGGATTAATGAATTCAGCAAATAATCACCTAATTAGATCAATCAATAACTTTCAGCCTATAATTTTATAAATTTGCAATTTAATCTTGTTTATCTTTCGACCTAACTTAAACTAAAAAGGATAATTGAGTTTCCTACTCGGTTAAATTTCCTCTCGGAGTCCTTCGTCAATTCCAGCTTTTATTTTCTATTCAATTTAGTCAAGTTATTCAATATAATTCCTAAACCTCAAGTTAATTGCTCACACTTCAATTAACCAATTTGTTGATAACGTTAGTGCCTATCCCCCTAGTCCAACAAGACCCACTTGATTTCCAATTCATTTAAACAAGTAAATAAATAAAAATTAAGAGTTTAGGAATTCTTAATTTTCTTTTATTGAATTCCTCACTTTGTTGATCGTGGTGAAGAATACACAAGTTCCGTAATTGATAATTTGTAACGCCCCAAATTTTATGAATATATTTTTGCGTTACTTTGATTAAAATATTGGTCTACTTTAGTGGTTATATGCTCTGGGTGTGTTGGGGAGGTCCCAAGTTCAAGTTAAGACTTGGGCTAAATTTTGGTTTTTATTTTAATTAAGCCTTACCTTTGGTGAATATGCTTATAATAATTTATTTATAAAAGCTTATTAGAATGGGCCTGTTGGTTTGGTGGTTAAGTGGATAGCTGTTGTGCATGAGGTCTTGAGTTTAATTCTTGGCAAATGACAAGGGATGTTATTTTTTCTACAGATTTCGGCTAGATTTTGTATTTGACTGAAAATCTGAGTAGTGAGTAGTTGAGGGAGGAAATTAAGGGATTTGAGAATACCCCAAATTTGGTGTAGTGAATTTCGGCACTCTCTCCCTCTCTTTCTGAAATTCTAACAATTTTTCCTTTCTATTCTTTGGCTTTGCTCTACCGAATTTTCTCTGCAATTTTTCTTTTTTTTCACATTCTTTTCTTTTCTTCCAGCCAGCATTCTTCTCTTTGCTGCGGTTACTCTAATTTTTACTGCTAAGAATTCAATTGTTGCCTTTGCTTCCCGTTTTTACTTCTCCTTTACAATCGTCTCTGTTTTTCGTCTATCGGTTCCTCTATTGTTAGGAGTTATTCAAGAGGCTGAATATTGTTCTAATTAGCATTTAGGGATGAGAAACCTCTGTCATTTGCTGAAGGTAATAGTTTTGATCAAATTGGTAGATATTCCGTTTTGGGATATGTGTAATTCGATTGTTTAAGAGACTAATTGAGTGACTTACTACCGACGCCTCATGGGCATGTAGATTGCCCGTGTGGAGGCCGTGTGATTGATGAATAAGGCCATGTGAGCTCGGCATGGGCACAATGGACATAGCCATGTGAGGCCGGCGAGGTCGTGTTCGAGGCATGGGCTCTGCCAATTGGGTCGTGTAGGCCACACGAGTGAACAACATGGGCATGTGGGATTTTGGGCTAGGCCGTGTGATCCACATGGCCATGGCCAATTTGGGCCATGTGGGCCATACGGGCGTGTAGGCCACACGGACGTGTGGGCCCACACAGCAGGCTACATGGTCGTGTGAGCCCATTTTTCTAATATGAACCATAAGGTTGCACGGGTCGCCCAAGTCGACTGTGACCTGTCGTAGGGTCAGTAAGAATTACTTAGACTCGATTTCTGTGATCTGTTTATACAATGCATGAATTAAGCATATGGTGTATGTATTAGCATGTCATTTTTAGCATGTACATCCGCTCTGTTCGTTTATGATATGTATGATCTATTGTTCTGTAATAAAGCATGCCATTGATGTATGTTGCACTGTATTGGGATGGGTTTATTGATGAAGAGAAGGAAGTTTCTGAAAGGCTTTTAAGCCTGTTATCTGGCAGCTATGCTGCATATATCTGTTATGTGCCGTTTTACGGTACCTTATGGTGTGTAGGGCTGGATGGGTTGTTTTAATCCCCATACTTGGTGTGTAGGGCTGGGTGGGTTGATTTTATCCCCACATGGTGTGTAGGGTTGGACAGAGATCGTGTGCAGGGTTGGTGGGCATGATTTACTATTATCTGAGCTGTTCCGATTCTGTATCTGGATAGGCTTAAGGGCCCTATTATATATCTGATTCTGTTTCGAGTGGGTTAAGGCCCATATCAATTCTGTAAAGGGCACAGACCTGAACTATGACTGTTATCTGTTATATGTCTTTTTGCATGCTGTACTGTGGGGATGTACACACTGAGTTGTGAAAACTCACCCCTTTATTTGTTTTATCTGTTAGGTAATCCCAGTAGTAGATGGATCGGTGCAGTGGAGGGCTTGACGGTGACCACTGCTATTCATATTTTGGTTTAAGACTTTATTGTTTTATTTACTACTTTTGGGTAATTTTGGATGTAATTATTTTTCTTTGCACATTTGGACTATTTTGGTTTTAAATTGGGGATTTTGAACTATTTTTATGGATATATAAACTGTAAAGCCGCAAAACATCATTTTTCTAAAGTTAACTAAGAGCTTCCGCGTAAAAGAAATAGGTTTGAGCAAATAAGTTAGTTCACGATTTTCTGACTTAAGTAAACGTAATAGCTGGTACGATTTTAAATAAATCAATGCATTTCAAAAACACTCTCATGTGACATTGTCAGATTCGGCCATAGCGTCTAGGCCGGGTTTGGGGCATTACATTTAGTAGTATTAGAGTCCGGTTGCAAAACTCGACTGCGATTTTAGGTTTTAAAGATAGGGTTTCAAGAAAGGATTTGTAAACGATTTGAAATACTTTTGATAATAAGTAAGTGGTACGCCGATCCAAGTAAGTTACTGAATCTCTGATATGTACTGATTGAAAGCATGCTTAGACATTCTGTTTGGCTATGTTATAAGACACTGTCAGCATGATATTAAACTACTAAAGGTAGTATACTTTATTGAAACACTTTTGGTAGTGTAGACTGAAAACCGTAGTGAGACTAAACTTGCGATAATAGACTTTGAAACTCTGATATTGTACTGCATAAAACATTTGTTAACAATTATTAGAACTTTAAAATAATTTGCATAAAACTTTTAATACAGATAATCTTCGATATCTACGATGAGCACTAAAGGTACCCGTGGATAGGGTACTAGAGGCCAAAGTAGAGGCCATAGAGGGGCTCGACCTGAGTTCTTCACTTCTAACACGATTCTGAATATGGACACTAGCGAGACGCCGGTGCCTCCTGTTACGAATACTGGGTCAAGATATTATGATCGTGTGATTGGGGACGACGCACTGTCCCAAGCCATGCTGCGGATATTGGAGATGTCACTAGACCCAACACTAGATGTAGGGGCCGAAGGTCGGTTACGGAATGACTCCGGTCCAATGAGGTTGAGTTATTCAAGAGCATCGCTAGGGTTGCTCCTAATGTGGCTCAGTACTGAATGGAGGCCACAGAGAAATAATGGATGACTTGGAATTCATTGATGGGTAGAAGCTCAAGGGGGACATGTCACTGCGGCGCGACTAGGCATATCAGTGACGGCTCACAATAAAAGAGGGCACTCAACCCGATCGTCTATCGTAGGGTCTGTTTAAGACGACTTTCCAAAGTCTGATGCTAGGAGACGTGAGTTCCTTAATCTCACACAGGGGGACCATTCGGTGGCCGAGTATGAGGCCAAATTTCTGAGGTTGAGCCGTTATGCGAAGGGCGTGGTGGAAACTGAGTATGAGCATTGTGTCTAATTTGAGGATGGTCTCTGGGATAGTTTGCGGGTTCTGATAGCTCCACAAAGAAAGCGAGATTTCTCTACATTAGTAGAAAAGGCCAGGATCACCAAAGAGGTGAAGCGCTCTGAGCACTAGAACCGAGAGAAAGGGAAGGCTAAGAGGGATTTTGAGCCTTCTAATACTGGGATGAGGCCTAAAAAAAGGCCAAGACTCATAGGCCCGTGAGAGTTGGGGCCACTGTTGCACCTACTGAGGTTGCGCTATGTCGACACTGTGGTAGATGCGATCCGGGCAAGTGCTGGAGAGCTACTAGGGATTGTCTTAGATGTGGGTCGATTGAGCATCGTGTTAAGGATTGTCCGCAGATGACTAATTAGATGTAAGCTCTGACTAATGAGACCGCACAACAGCCAAAGGAAGCTTAGCAGCCACCTAGGAGCCGATGACAGGCTAGGGGTGGTAATGGAATGGGCCTAGGACAGAGAGCACCGGGCAGAGTTGCGGGATCGACTAAGGTGAGGCAACCTGCACTGGTTTATGCTGCACGTTACCGTGAGGATAGAGATACTCTGGACGTCATCACGGTTACGTTTCTAATTTTTAATGTACCTTACTTTGCATTGATAGACATAGGCTCTACACACTCTTATGTAACTAGCACTGTGTCTGAGACTTTGGGGATTTCGTATGAGAGAACTTCTAGTGAGATATCAGTGGTGAGTCTGTTAGGGCAGTCTATTAGAGTCAGTAAACTATTTAGAGATGTTCCGTTAGTGGTCCAAGGGACTATATTTCTGGCTGATTTGATGGAGCTCCCGTTTGGGGAGTTTAATTTGATTTTGGGCATGGACTGGTTAGTGAAACATCAAGTGAGTCTGGATTGTGCTGAAAAGAGGGTTGTTCTGAAGACCAAGGAGCATAATGAGATAGTCGTGAGTGGGGAACAATGAAATCATCTGACTAATGTGATATCTGCATTGGTGGCAGAAAAATTAGTAAGGAAAGGATGTGAGGCATTCTTGGCTTACATCAGTGTTTTGGATTTTGTGGACTCTTCAGTTAAGGACATCCAAACTGTGAGGGATTTTCCAGATGTGTTTCTAGAGGAACTATTGGGTTTACCTCTAAGTCAAGAGGTAGAATTTGGGATTGAGTTGGTTCTTGGTACTGCTCTAGTGTCTATTGCCCCTTACCGAATGGCACTGGAAGAGTTGACAGAACTTAAGGCTGAAATACAATAGTTGTTGGACCGTGGGTTTATTCGTCCCAGTGTGTCTCCATGGGGAGCACTTGTTCTATTTGTTAAGAAGAAAGATGGAAGGATAAGAATGTGCATCGACTATTGCTAGCTGAATAAGTTGATGATCAAGAACAAGTATCTACTTCCGAGGATAGATGACTTGTTCGACCAGTTAAAAGGGGCTTCAGTGTTCTCTAAGATCAATCTACGTTCAGATACCAGTAGTTGAGGGCAAAGGAGGCCGATGTGCATAAGACGGCATTTAAGATTCGTTATGGACATTACGTGTAACAGCCCGAATTTGGGCTTAGTTAGAATCACTTACCCGAGGTTAGAGAAAATTATTTTAGCATTATTTTACGTGTTATAGTATTTTTATAAGGGTGCATGAAAATTTTGATGAGTTAATCTACGCGATTGAAGGCTTAATCACGAAAAAGGACTAAATTGCATAAGGGGAAAAAGTTGTGATTTGCTAGTAAATTGAGTTAAATAGCTAGAGAACTAAAATTGGAGGTTTTTAAAGTGCAATTAGGCCAACAAATCAGCCTTGGCCGGCCATAAAGATAAAGAGAGTTGAAAAGTCAAAAGTTAGGTGGAGTTGGTGTTTTAATTTAACAAAAATAAAATAAATAATAAAGAAAGAAAGAGTGCATAGCTCTCATCTTTCTTCTCCACCGAATGTTCAGCATAATATGGGGTTTTGAAGCTCAAATTTTTAGCCAAGCTATTTCCCTCACTAGTAAGTGATTTCAATGGTTTTTCTTGATGATTTTTGTACTTTTGGAGTCCTTAGAGCATAAGCTAGCTATTGAGGGGATTATATTGTGAAATGGCTAAAAGTTTAAAGATTCACCATGAAAGCATTTATGTTAATTGCTGGAATGCTATGAAAGAAAATGAAACTTAGTTGCTTAATAAACAACTTTTGTTAAGTGATTTTCATGAAAACACCCAAAATAGATCATTTTGTAAAGTTTGTTAAATTGATGGTAATTATGTGAAATAATGGGAATTGTGAGCTGCTATAAGTGTAAAAAAAAGGGTTTGGCTAGGCATAAGAAATGAGGAAATTCGACAAATATCGATTTTCGGGCCATGGGGCAAAATTATAATTTTATGAAAATTTAGGGGAAAAACTGCAAATTTTCCAAAATATGTTTTATGGGCAGCTAGTGATGAATATGAAATTCGGATAAACTTGGGTTGTGTTTAATTTCATGAATTTACACTTTTCTGTGATAGGGACTATATTGCGAGAATGTGAAACATTAGGGGTAAAAGTGTAAAGTTTCCCTAATGTGAATTTTTGGACTAAAATGTATAAATTGACGACTAAATAAAGTAAAAGTGATTATTTTATAAATTGGGGGAAACTAGTTTTGGACAAAAAATAAGGGAGAACTAGATATCGGGTTAATCAGCTTTGCTCGTTGTTTCAGCGAACGAGGTAAGTTTCATATGGTTAATTTATTGACCAATTATTAAATTTGAAATGAGATAATGTATTGTTTTATATGATGTCAACTAATCATGAAATTCTGTAAGTATGAGATTGGGTCAAAAGACCAAATTGGGAAAAATGCGGGGTCAAGTACGATCGTACTATGACTCGTGATGAATTGACGGGAAAAAAAGGACCATGGCTGGACTATGGCAATGCGGTCAGTGTAAGACCATGTCTGGGACATGGCTTCAACACCGAGATGGAGGAGCCAGTGTAAGACCACGTCTGGGACATGACATCAGCTCGATATGTGCTGGTGTAAGACCATGTTTGGGATATGGCATCGACACAAACCGAGGAGTGTCAATGTAAAACCATGTCTGGGACATGGCATCAACCTCGATACGAGAGAGTCAGTGTAAGACCATGTCTAGGACATGGTATCGGCTTGAGATGCATGCCAGTGTAAGACTATGTTTAGGACATGGCATCAGTGATGAGGCGAGTGAAACACCCAAACTCGGCCTAAACGTTATGGTCGAATCTGGCATGTCACATTGAAGTGTTTTTTGAAAACCATGTTTTCATTGAAAACTCTTCTTACTAATTAAAATTTTTGCAAAAGCCAAAACTTGAACCCAACCTTCTCAAACACTCCCAAATATGCCCAAACACTTAGCCAATGAAGTAGACAATCAATTGTAATATTTCTTGCACACATAAACTTTTATGTGCAGCCTCCTAACGGCTCCTATGCACAAGGCCCATTCCTACTGGGCCCAAATTCAGGGCGTTACAATTTACCCCTCCTTAAAGAAATTTCATCCCTGAAATTTCTAACTAACAGGTTAGTTGTGTAATAACTACACCACTACGCTACCGCTGTGTACTCTAATCCCAATAACACTAATACTTTTAACTTAATCTTGAAACCGCTTACCCACCCCCAAAGCATCAAACCACAGAAGTAGATAGATAATTATCACACATGTATACAATTTCAATAACAAAACATCACATCCAAACAAAACACACCTGAGTTAAAAGGGATTATGCAATCTCGAACTCGATGCTCCTTAGATCCATATTTGAGACATGCTCATTTCTTCCTTCGACATTCGGCCGATGATATATTTTACAAAACTCGCAAGCCAGAAAGTTTAGACGCATCTTGACACGTTTCACAAAAGGAACTCCTGCTTCAACGGACTGCGATATCTTTTCTTATTACACTTCAAACACCTAGCCGGAAGTGTTTCACCATTCGCATTAACTCTTTCCTCAAATACTTCTTCCTACACTTCCCTTACCAACCGGGTCAGTGCCTCTTTACCAAGCTCTAGGTTATCGCTACCCGAAGTTGGCGGACTTTCTTTAACCTCTGTCTCCTGAACATTCTCATGTTCCGAGGAAACGGACAACCCCTCGCAACCTTGCTTGCCTTCAGAATCCATCACAGTACTGTTGCTAGCTTAAAAATATACATTTCTAGAGCAGACACAGAAGAAATACAAAAATCTAATTTTAAGTACAGTCCAATATCTTAAGAGACTTACGGATTCGACGCCGGAGACTCGATTAACCACACTTTCAGAAAACATTCAAAAAACATTTTGTATACTCTAAATTCTTTCAAATTGTTTGAAACCGTTCTCTCAGAAATTCAATTTCAAAAGCTCAATCCACAGCTGAGTTTTGTAACTTGGCTCTGATACCACTAAATGAAACACCCCAAACCGGCCTAGACTTTATGGCTGAATCTGGCGTGTCACATTGAAGTGTTTTTCAAAAACTATGTTTTCATTGAAAACTCTTCTTACTAATTAAAACTTCCAGCCCTTCAAAACAGGTGTAAAACCTACGATAGTTTATTTTCAATACGTGGTTCATTGAAAAGTTATTCTCTTATTAAAACGTTGTTATTTTTTTTCTAAAATGTTGTTTGTTATGAAAGCTTAATTCAAAATAGTTGATTTACGAAAACGCAATGTTTAAAAATTGAGTGGCAAAACCATTTCAAAAATGTTGCGGAAGTGTGTTGTTTTGAAAATAGTTATCGTTTTAGAAAAACTACCTCCTAAAACTGGCAGATATAAAACTTAATATAGTAAAATCCTAAATTAAAGTCCAAAAGTTTAAGAGATGCCTTATTACAAACCAAACCAAAATTTTAGTACTTAAAAGTAAATAAAGGAAAAAGAAAACCAAAAGCAGCTGTGTGGCCATCTCTGAGTCCCTCGCAGCACCGATCCTCCTAACGCTAGGGATTAGCTAAGAAGTTAATAAACGGGGTGAGTTTACGAAAACTCAGTGTGTAATCCTCTACTATAAAAAAATAGTCAGTCATACAAAAAGTAGTAACCATGTAGGCCTGAGCCCATTACAGTAGACAGTGACAGATGGGCCTTAGCCCATTACAGATTCAGAAACAGACACATGTAGGCCTAAGCCTAGTACATTATCATTTGGGTCACAACCCATAGCAGAATCAATTGGGCCTAGCTTATATCAGAACAGAATTAAAATGCAGTATGTATGATGTATGTTATGTGTCAAACCCCATCCAACCCTGCACTTGCCTCCGTCCAACCCTGCACTGACTGTGGGGATAAAATCAACCCACCCATCCCTGCACTCCAAATGTTAGCACCGGTTACGGCACTAACCAAAATTGCAGCAACGCTGCTAAAATTAGAATGGCTAGAAGCCATGAACAAAATGGTTATAAACCATAAATAGGATGGCACAGAGCCATAATAATATGTATGGCACAAAGCCATCGATAGTGTACGTGGCACAAAGCCATCGATAGAATGGACTGCACTAAGCATTCGATCACGGTAATATATTCGGCACAAAGCCATCGGAACAAATGGTCAGCACTAAGCCATCGATCAGCCCACAATCGTCTCGGGCAACCCATGTGACTTTATCAAGTCAATATGAATGTACGACTTTAAGTCTCCGGTGGGTCCACAGTAATCTCGCGCGGCCCGTGTGACCCTAACAGATCAAATCTTCCTCCGTACAAAATCCCAACCCTCACGTAAAATGTTATGTATGCAAAATGTCATGTTCTTAATCGGTCATACAATCACGGTCAAATTACCCCAATCATGGTTATACAATCACAGTCAAATTAGTCTAATCAATGCACAAGTCGATCATTTACCCTCGAGGGGCAAAACAATCATTTTACCTTTTAAGGGTATTTTGGTCATTTTACCTTTCAAGGGTATTTTGATCGTTTTACCCTCTGGGGTCTTGGTACAGACGATCGACCTCTTGGAAGGTCTACAGTCACTTCGAGCGACTTAAACAACCTAAATTGGCATAACGATAAAAATGGGCCTAAGGCCCATTACTCGGCCCAAATGGGCCCACACGCTAATTTGGCCCACCAAGCCCACATTCAACCTTGGTCATGTGCGCGACATAGCCAGGTCCAATACTTCCACATATCCATGACAAGGACTTATATGGGCCCAAGAGCCCATTGGGCCCACACGGCCTGCTTCAGCCCAAAATCAGCCTAAGCTCATGAGATCGCTCATGGTGGCCTCTACTATCGCATCAGCTTATCCATACGTGCATTCACACGCTGGTGTGGCAACTATTGCCGAACTTTCAACATTTCGGCATTTACCGATCTACAGTCTATTAATGTGAACACTGTTCGGCTTTTCAGTCGATCATCCGCAAAGCACAAAGTTACACACCTAATTACGAAAAGTACTAAAATCCACGAGCGTCAGAACCTATATTCAAACAAGACATATCGTTAAATATCCAAACGCTTAGGATTTACAACCCACATCTCCCAACTTAACAATCACACCTTACCTTACCTGAGCGAGTAAGACCTTAATCTTCTAAGATCATTGACCAAAGTTGCTTCCACGTTCCTAATGATCAACTGCGTTACCAACAAACCCTATTAGACAAAACGGTTTAAGAGAGTATGGCTCAAAGTCCCCATACAAGGGTTATTAAGTATTCGGCCAAACACCACTTACCCCCAAAGCCAATTGATTTTCGACAGACAATATGTCCAAACACACTTGAAACTGCAAAGATGAGAGAGTAGTTTAAACTCTTTGCGAAAACCAAAGTCCCAATGACAGCACTTCTAAAAATAGAGATGGGAAAAAGAATCAACCATAAACTATCATAAAGAAAAATAGTTGATTCAATACCCACTTAACGTATAGACAAAATAAAGAGAACCAAAGGTAATCGTCACTTACCAATCGCTAAACCCACTTCAAAACTAAACCCGATCAAAGAAGAAGAAGAATGAAGCTAGTGACAAAGTCAAGACTAGAAGTTAAAGAAACACGAGAAGGAGAGGGTAAGGAGGAATGGCTACACAAGAAACCAAAAAGAAAAGGAAAGTGGGAAAAAGAGAGGCAATATTCAGCCAATGTATCAGAAAGAGGAGAGGAGAACCGATTAGCATCAAGTGTCTCTCTCAACTTCAGAAAACAAGAATCGAAAAAATAAAAGAGAAAAATGAACAACATCTAGTCGGCACTAAAGGTAAACAAATGAATCCAAATCGTCAAATTATGATTCAGCTAACCAAAACGCAAAACACCAAAATGAGAGAAACAAAAGACGAAAGAGAAAAGCTACCAAACATAATAACTATACAAAATTAGCACTAAAGTGCCCAAGACCGAATTTGCACCATACAAAGTACCCCAATCGGCTACAACTCTTTCCCCCAAACTGAAAACCACAATTTTCTCCTCCTTCTACTCCATAATCTTGTCCCTGATTTGCTCCTAAAATCCCTTCATGACTATTTCAAACTCTAATCTCTTCAGCAGAGTTCCAGCCCACCTCTACGCCTCCCCTGGCCATAGCAGCAAAATAAATATCTCTTTGCTCAAGTTGTGACTCGAACACCAGCCTCCCTTGAAGCTCTATCACGCCACATACCATCAAGCCAATAGGCTCCTTATGTCATAACTTATCATCAATATTTAATAAAGCCTACATGCCAATGTCCAAGTTTATTTAATAAAAATAAAAAATTTTACACACGCTAAGACTTGAACCTTAAACCTTCCAGTTATACAACACACCACCTTACCACTAAACTACAAGTTCTTTTGTGTCAAGATTCAACCATACTTGATTATAAAGCCTAACCACCTGCGTCCGAATTCATTTATGAGTAAAAATTAAAATTTCTGCAAAAGCTAAAACTTGAACCCAAGCTTCTCAAACACTCTCAAATATGCCCAAACACTTAGCTACTGAACTAGACAATCAATTGTAATATTTATTGCACACATAAACTTTTATGTGCAGTATCCTAACGGCTTCCATGCACAAGGCTTATTCCTACTAGGCCTAAATTCAAGTTGTTACAGCGAGAGCTAGTGTAAGACCATGTTTGGGATATGGCATCGGCCTCGATGCTTGTCAGTGTAAGACCATGTCTGGGACATGGTATCGGTACAAATGGATGTGAGCCAGTGTAAGACCATGTCTGGGACATGGCATTGGCAAACGACATCATGTAAGACCATATTTGGGATGTGGCAGTGGTACCGTACATACGTGATCCCTGATGCATTCGATGGTGTTTTGAATGACTCAACGGGTAAGACAGACATTATGGAATTTATATCTAGTTTTATAAATGAGATAAGAAAAGTTCATGAATTTATGAAATTGTTAATAATGATCTGAGATAACGTTTTGTTATTGATGTGTAAGTGAATCAATGGACAAGGTCAAGCAGACAGTAAAAACATAATCGAATTAAGTGAGACAGGTACGTATGAAATTCATGAGAATATCGAGTGGTAGTAATTTAAAAGTATGTAATAATCTCATATTGTAAGTATGAGAAAGGTCATGGTTTGACATGCGAGACAATATTTTCAACTTATGAAATGATCATAGAATCAAATGTGAAATATTTCATATCGTTATACAAAAGTATTGGTAAGTGATTTCATAAGTATGCAATCGTATTATACAATAATTGAAATAAATAAACTATCAAAGGTCATAGTAAATCCTATAAGGGAGTAAATGATTGTATGGTGAGACCATATAAACTCTTTATGCTTGTATAATTACTCAAAATGTATTTGATGGCTAATATAAATCAAATAATCATATGAGCTTACTAAGCTTTATACTTTACCTCGTTTATTCTCTCTTGTTGTAGGATTTTGGAAGTTTGCTCGGGTTGGAAGGTGATGGAGATCTAAACACACTATCTTTTCATGATTTGGTATTTAAAAATTTGCAAAATTTTAGTTACATGGCATGTATAGGCTAGTTGTCGTATTAAGTGTAAAGTGAGTTTAACCATGGTTGCTTTAGTGTTCAGTGCATGTTTAGCCATGAGTTTGGCTTATTAATTATGTGAAGATAACGATGGTTTAAGAAGAGTTTGAATGATGTATTGAGGTATTAAGTATGAATGTTTAGGATTTATGAATATGTTGAGAAGGTAGCTTGTAAAGTTGTGTAGTATGGTACAAGAAAGGGTGGCAAATAGGCTTGGTAAATAGCCTTGTTTTTGTCCACACGGGTAGATACACGGACGTATATCTAGGCCATGTGTTACATACAGTCCACCCCATGGACATGTGGCTCAACCGTGTATCCCCTGTATCTTAAGTTGGCTAAGTTAGTGTCGCACACGGGCTGAGCTCACGGGCGTGTGGCTTGGCCGTGTGGCCCTTAAGGGATGATGATGTCAGAAATAGAATGCCAAGGTTTTTGGACACAGGCCACACTACAGGCGTGTTGTGGCCATGTGAGAGACACGTGCTGGGGACACAGGCATACGCCAGGCCTTGTGAATGACCCTGTAGGTTGATAATGAAAAATAAACCCGTACGGGTAAGGGGCACGAGCTTGTCCCTAAGTGCTTAAGTCTTTGAACCATATGGGCCAGGTCGTACAGTCGTGTTTAGAGGTCACACGGGCGTGTTGCCCTCTCACACGGGCATGTAGGCTTTAGTGGATTTGTGCTCTGGGTGTGTTGGGGAGGTTCCAAGTTCAAGTCAATACTTGGGCTAAATTTTAGGTTTTTATTGAATAAATCATTACCTTTGGTTAATAGACTTAAAATTATTTATTTGTAAAAGTATAACAGGATGGGCTTCCTGGTCTGGTGGTTAAGTGGTGTGTTAGTAAGTGGGAGGTCGCATGTTCGAGTCGCTGTTGAGGCATTATTTTTTCTGTTAAGAGATGGGAGTGTTTCAGTTGGATTGAACTACCGAAAGTGGAGTGTTTTATGGAGAAAATAGGGGATTTGGGAGTTACCCAAATCTTTCTATCATTCCTTGCCAAAATTCCCTGCAATTTTCCCCCCTCTCTTCACCCTTTTCTTTTCTTTTCATGGTCAACCAAAATTCTCCATTGCTGCCAAATTTTGCACTTTTTCCTTGACCCTAAACCTTAAATTTTTGCCTTTCCTTCGTTGCTATTTCACGTGGTTGCGCTTAGAATGTTTGGTAAGTTTTAGTTTTGGCTACTTTAACGCGTTTCTGTTTATCAGTTAAGGAAAGGGTTTTCTTGATTGTATAGGAGCTAATCAATAGGCGGGTTAGCATTTTCCAATCAACGTATTAGACACGTAAAGTTGCGTTTTATCGAAAGTAAGGACTCCATAGTTTGGGTTGAATGCTCTGTTACGATTTTGTTCAAGTTTCGATTGTATAATTGATTTGGGCCTTGCATCTGTTCAATATTAAGCTCGAGAGTGCTCGTGGTTGCTTTAACTTTGAAATGATACCAAGTCTGTACTCCGATTGCACAGAAATCAAAATTTGGCAGAAGCCGAAAAGCCTACTATCGACGTCAGACGAGCATGTGCACTGCCCGTGTGGAGGCCGTGTGGCGAGACATGGCCATGTAAGTGACGAATCAGGCCGTGCGCGTGTGACATAGGCATGATGGACATGACTGTGTGAGGCCGACGAGGCCGTGTACGAGGCACGTGCTCGGCCAATTGGGTCATGTGAGCCCATATGGGCATGTGGGATTTGGGCCAGGTCGTGTGATCCATACGGGTGTGTGTCCCCATGTCTCTGAATTGTACTGTAAGGTTGTACGGGTCGTCCAAGTGGACTGTGACCTGTTGTAGGGTCGGTAAGCTTTACTTGGACCCTTTTTATGTAATCTAATATTGTTATATGTAATTGCATGTCGTTGTAAGCATGAATATCTGGTCTGTTCTGATTCTGAAATATAAATGTATGATCTGTTTATCTATATTTAGCATGCCACGATTGTATGATGCATTGCATTAGGGTGGGATTGTTGATAAAGATAAGGAAGTTTCTGAAAGGCTTCTAAGCCTATTATCTGGTAGCTATGGCGCAAATTTCTGATAAGTGCCGTTTCACAGTACGTATAAGCTAATATTTGGGATTGTACGTATAAACGGTTTTCCTGAAAATTGAACGGTTTTAAAAGCTTCCGCGTAAAGGAAAGATTCTCAAGCAAAACAATCAATGTACATTTTTTAGAGTTAAGTAAAAGATGATAACTGAAACAGTTTTAAGGACAATGTGCTTTTGAAAAAAACTCTCATGTGACATCATTAGATTCGACCATAACATCTAGACCGGGTTTGGGGTGTTACAACCACTGCCATATCCTCAACAATTCCAGAAGTAGCAAAATGATCTTCAGTTAAAAGAAATCTTTTATGACGAGGTGACTTTTAATGACTCCGATGCTGCTAAGTCCCTAGATATAGTTGAAGACTGCTTTGCTATTTCCAAGTTAGAATCGCTGGCTTCTATAGAATTGGAGCTCAATTCTTTAGAAGATCCGTTAGAACATATTCTACTGAAGGATTTACCAAGTGATGATAAAGACACAGAATGTTTGGCTTGGTTAAAAGCTAATTCAAAGGAATTGACTCAAGAAGTTCCACTCGAATCATTAGAGTTATCATCTCAAGAGTATACGTAATCAAAGTCATTGATCTCATAATGTGATGAAGGAATAAATTGATCGTACCTAAAAGACTAACTATTATCACGATAAAAGGCAAGCGCACATATCGAGTAGTAGTATAGCTAGTGGCAAGACCGGAATATCAAATCCAAGGAACTAAAAGTACTAGTAATGACTTTCTTCTTATTATCTAGCCTAAGAAATAAAAAAGGGTTTGGTTGTAAACTATTCTAAATTAAACTAAAGAAACGACAATGAGTAAATTGGGAAAACTACTTTGGGAAAACTGATTGATAAGGACAATACCTAAGGAAGAATCCACCTAGACCTCATTGTTATCTAACTCTGAACTAGACGATTTCTTCATTTGACTTGATCCGTAGAGATCCCTAAATTATGTTAATATCTCTGTCGAGAATAAGAACAACTAATCCTAGGTTGATTAATTGAAATCTCTTTCTAATTAAAACCCCTAGTCTTTCATTAACTCAATCTATGGATCCCCATATTAGATTTGACTCTAATCCGACAGATTTTTGTCGTCCTATGTCTAGGATTGCGATCAACTCCGCTTAATTGTGTTGGACCTACTCTTAAACAGGGACTTTTTCTCCTCTACCTAAGCACATTCGACTTAAACCAATATCCCAGAAATATCAATTAAAGAATTAAAAACACAATTAAGAACAAGTAAAATATTTATCATATAGTTCAGATAACAATAACAAGATCCGTCTTAGGTTTCATCGCCCTTAGATATTTGGGGTTTTAGTTCATAATTATAAAAAGAAACATCTCAGAATGAATAAAATAACAAAACATAAGAAAACTCAAAACTTCTGAAAGGATTGAAGTGAAATCTTCTGTCTTGATGTAGACCCTAGCTTCTGAGATCGATCAATCGGCTTTCCTTTGAGTAATTCCCTGCCTTTAGCTCTCCCTCCTAGGGTCTTTATATAGAGTTTGGAAAGTCTTTCCTAGCCCCTAAGTAGCTTTTTCCTCGTGAAATTGAACTTCCTTACGACAGGAACATGCCCGTGTGCCACGCCCGTGTAAGTCGATGCTAGGCCATGTTCAAGCCTCTTAAAGTGGCACGACCGTGTGGGTTGCCCGTGTGAATCAAGTCTAGGCTATGCTCAAGCCTATTTATGTGGCACGACCGTGTGACATGCCCATGCAGTGAACTGCAGGTCGTGTTGATTCCTTGCTTTGGCCCATTTTCTCCGTTTTCGGTCTGTTTCTTGTTCTTTTCACTTTCCTAAGCTCACCTGAGTATAAAACATGAAATTAAAGGTTTAGGAGCATCAAATTCCATAAATCAAGGAATAATTCATCCATAAATGTACTAAGCATAAGGTAAAAATATGTATAATTTACGGTTTATCAAGTACCCCCACACTTAAGCCTTTGCTTGTCCTCAAGTAAAATCTCAATTCATAATTAAAAATCATTCCTTTCAACTTATAATCCTTGTTAATAATGCTTCAAACTAATCCACAAGTAATCATACATTGAGAATTCAACCAAAATAAAATTAAAGTCTCAAACATTCTAAGTTGAGAATTTTATCACAGAAACATAGGTTTCCTCCCTTCTTCTAGTTAATTACCTCGAACTCAAAATCAACAAGAGTTGACATCCTCACTAAAGATTCACTCTATCCACTCGAAGTGTTTAGGGTTCAAAAATTAAGCACTCATTAGTAAACCTGAAAAGTTATTACCATAAGCTTGCAGGAAAATCAAATCTCCACCACTATGTATTGACATGATACACCGATCAAAAGGTCTTTTAAGGGTTGTAACGTGGCCTTGGTTAGGGGTGTGGTTGTAAGCTAAAAAAGATGGTTAGAATCGAGATTGAATTGAAAAATCATCTAACTAGAAAAATCTCTACCACTGAAACATATTCCTAAAGTAAATTCTTTCTCTTTTGGATAACATCGTCTAAGAACAGAAGCTCAAAAATTACATAGAAATATGCAAAACATTAAATTACAATTGAAATAGACATTTGTTTCTTATTAATTTAAGAAAATAAATTGAATATGTAACACCCCAGACCCAGTCTAGACGTTATGGTCGAATCTGGCGATGTCACATCAAAGAGGTTATTTTCAAAATGATTTTATTTAATTAAAAACATGTTCGGTAAAAAAGTTGCTTGATTAAAAACTTAAATTTGTGACTTAAAAAATCAAAATCCTTGTACCTTGTTAAGTTATAAAGAAAGCCCATGTTTTAAGAAAACGTTCACATGTTAAGGTTACTTAGAAAACCACGATTAAATTTAAAAAAATTATTTAAGTTTGATGATTCAACAGTTGTAACAATAATAATCCCAAATAAAAAGTCAAATCGAAGATACAAGGCCTTATTACAACCCATAAAAAACAAGTAATTAAACTAAAGTAATTCAAAAACTATTTAAAATTTCTAAGTAGCTTGCATGTGGCCATCTCCGAGTCCTCTCCTACGTCGAGCCGTCTACTGAGGGTCACCTGAAACATTAAACTAAAGGGTGTGAGTTTCGCAACTCAGTGTGTACGACCCTTGGCAGTCAAATCAATTCAATATACACATATCGCATTAGGCCTAAGCCCTAACAATATTAGTGGTCTTGGTAGCCCACATTGACCTCAAATCACATCAGTTTCACATGAATACAATGCACCCATCCCAATTCCAACCCTGCACTCCATTTCCCTTCCAACCCTACACTCTTGTGGGGATATAAATATCAACCCACCCATCCCTACACTCCAAAGGTAGCACTAACAGCGGCATTACTCAAACGTTGAAGTAAGGCTGCTATTCATATAATGGGCTTAAAGCCACCGGTGGATCTACGGTCGTCAAGCGACTATGCGATCCTCACATATCTTCCTCCATACAATTAAACCCACCCAAGTGCAACATACATTTCATGAATGCAACATACATATTATCACACATTAAGCACCTAGGGGTATTTTAATTATTTCACTACCCAGGGGTATTTTTGTAATCCTACCCTACAGGGGCATTTTCGTAATTCTACCCTACAGGGGCCTTTTCGTAATTCTACCTACAGGGGCATTTTCGTGATTCTACCCTACAGGGGCATTTTCGTAATTCCACCCTACAAGGGCATTTTCGTAATTCTACCCTATAGGGGCATTTTCATAATTTCTACATTTCGGGTTTTAGTTATGAACTTTGGCCTATCAACAAGTCCTTGCGGCCAAGGTGAACGAACACTATGCACCAGGTAGGATACCAGAGAAGAAGAGGTGCGTCACTCGAACCGCTTAAGTACCAAGCTCTTCCTAGATCCAATCCTAGACATGCACACATCCATTGCCACACCCTAGCCTAGAGACTTGTCCACAGACATGTTTGATTATTTAATTAAGTTTTATGCAACTTGAGAATTCATCAGAACTAGGCCCAAAGTCCATTAAAACCCTAGCATGCATTTCTATAATCCCATAAGGCCCACTAAGCCCAGTCATGCTCATAAAGCCCATTAAGCCCAATCATGCTTATGTAGCCCATTAGGCCCGATCATAAGCAAATCATACAATCATCTATATCAGTCCATCATACAATTTCACATAACAACTTTTGCCAATTTGGGCCCACAAGCTCGGCAGGCCCATTTAGCCTTGTCTGGCCCAATTAGCCAAACAGTAGCCTAAGACCATGAGATCTCTCTCTAGGCCTCGATAATTGTATTGGTATCTTTACACGAGTGTTCGTACACTCGTGTGATTGTCGGCGCCATCCTTTCCGCTTTTCGGCATTCCAGCATTTCGAGATTTTGGCTTTTGCTGATTTGTCGTGTGTGTAGTATATGTACACATCTGGTTGATGATCCACACTACACTATCCTCAGCCTCAACCTACAATCAATACCAACCTCAAATCAATTTCCATACTTAACTACAACTTTACTAAATCCCGAAGCCTTACCGTAACCTTGTAGTGTGCCACTAGTTCTAATAGCCTCTCCTTAGCTATTATTCCCGAATATCCTCCAGATCACTTGCTAGAGATCCTTACCATGCTTGAAATCTTTGAACCCTACCCCTTATTAATACAGGGTTAATGACAAGAATAAGATTAGATAGCCCTCCGGCTTTTACCAAAACATACTAAATGATGCTTGACGAATCACTTACCGAAACTAACCTTTGATCTTGCTGCCTAGATAGCTACTGAACAAGATCCAGCTTTTAAAACTTAATTAAGAGAAGATAATAGCAACCGATTTGTGATAAAGGGGAACAAAGAGAAATCGGCAATTTGATGTGGCTATTTCGGTATTTAAGAGGTTAAGAATGGATTAGGCTTTTTAGAGAAAGAAGAACACAACACTAATGGAAATTTTGGTGAAAGAATGGTAGGTTATTCGGCAATGGAAGAAATAGAATGAGGGGGAGAAAAGAATTTGGCAATTAGGGATGAGAAGAAAAATAATGAGAAGCCCAAAGAACCCCTCAAAGGAATTTGGCACCCTTAAATAGCCACAAGCCGAAACCACCCTCTCCCAAAGTCCCATTTGACACCATCACTGATATGCTAGCGATATTAAGCAATAAAATTTATAAAAACTAATCACACCAAAAACTAACTAATATCACGATTTTAAAGGCAAGCGCACCTGTCGAACAGTAGTATAGTTTAGCGGCAAGAACTAGTTATCGTACCCAAAGGAACCAAAAGTACTAATACTTACTTTCTTCATATTATCTAGCCTAAAAATAAAAGAAGATTGATTGAAACTAATTTTAAAACTATCTAAAAGTGCACAAAAAGTAAATTGGGGAAAATTTTAGGGAAAAGATGATTAATATGAGCAATACTTAAGAGAGAATCCACCTAAACTTCACTTGTTATTAACTTCTTGAACTAGACAATGTCTTCACTTGACTTGATCCGTAGAGATCCCTAACTTATGTTAATACCTCTTTTGAGGATAAGAACAACTAGGCCTAGGCTGTTAACTAAAGTTTCTTTATTAATTAACACCCTAGGTTGCATTAATTTGATCTATGGATCCCCCTATTAGGTTTGAACCTAACCTAGCAGATTTATGTCGCCCTATGTCTAGGGTTGCATGCAACTCCACTTAATTATGGTAGATCTACTCTTAAAATAAGGACTTTTGCTCCTCTGCCTAAGCACATCAAGTTCTTGAAGTAATCCCTAGGATTATTAAATCAAGAATGAAGAACACATAATTAAGAAAAATTCAAGCATTTATCAAATAATTCAAGAATAAATAACAAGATCTGTCTTAGGTTTCATCCCCCTCAAGTATTTGAGGGGTTTAGTTCATAATAAAGAAAGAAAACATCTCAGAAGTATTAAGATAACAAAACATAAAGAACCCAAAAACCCCTGAAGGAATTTAGGGAGATTCTCTGTCTTGATGTAGAATTCTGGCTTCTAGGATGAATCAATCGGCTTCCCTTGGAGTAATCCCTTGCTTTCACTCATTGTGTTGGCAGAATTATGGTGCTCTTTCTTGAGAGAAAAGAGTATATCTTTAGAGTTGCCTCCTAGGGTCTTTATATAGAGTTTAGAATGGCTTTCTTAGCCCCTAAGTATCCAAATCCGAGTGAAATTCCTCTTCCTCACGACTAGAACACGCTCGTGTGCCACGCCGGTGTGATTTTAATAAGAGACCGTGTTCGGGACTGTTGAGGTGGCACGGCCGTGTGCCCTGGCCGTACTTGTCGGGGGCTAGACCGTGTGGTCTTCGTGGGGCACGACCGTGTGCCACGGCCGTGCGGTGACTTCTTGAGCCGTGTCGATTTCATATTTTGGCCCATTTTCTCTGTTTTTTGGTCTATTTTCCGTTCTTTTCTCTTCCCTATGCTCTCTTGAGTATAAGATATGAAAAAGAAAGATTAAGAGCACCAATTCTCACTAATTTGACAATAATTCATCCAGAATATAGGCTAAACATGAGGTAAAAATATGTATAATTAATCGTTTATCAATCACCTCCCCTCCTCAATCTCCTATTTTCTCTCCATTATCTTCACTTTAAATTTCTCTCCTGAACACTCCCTTTCAGAGTCTATTCCAACGCCACTACCTACCTTTCATGATGCAAAAATAAAGTCCCCAAATTTACCACTCTAAGCCTCAAACCTTGGACCTCTTTAACTGATAGTGACGCCACCTATAACTCCCTAAGTGGCACTACCTTGCCACTGAGCCACAGGCCCATTTGCATCCTATTTTCCCCTTAATTTGTTTAAGAGGCTTAATACCTGATACTAGGGTTTCCCTAAGGCAAAAATTAAATTTTTGCTAAGGTCCAGGTTTGAACCCAAGACTTTTCCAACACTCCCAAACACTCCCAAATCTCTTAGCCAACATACCAACATGCCACTCAGTGTACATGGGCCCAGGGCCCATTATGTAACCCATGTAGGGTCCATAAGCCCTTTGGGCCCATATGGCCCATTCTTCCAGGTCTAATTTCGGGGCGTTATAGAATATTTATAAACTTTACAACTGAAAAAGAGAACAAAGCTAGATAATTATTCAACTCAAATCTCGAGAAAAATAGGGATCAAAATAATTGAAGGGAATTCAACAAAAAATAGGTTATAGGTTAGTATTAAAGGTAAGTCAATGAATGGTTTGTTAGGCTCAATGGGGTTCACTAAGGGTTAATTTATGGAGGTAGGCTTTTATGGAGTAAGTAGGTTAAATCCTAAGTGCCTTTATCATTTCGGTATATCAAATCAATAATGTGGTCTTAACATGTATAATTGAAGCAAGTTCTAGAATAAAAGATCAATATTGACTCACTAAAAGCAACAATAAAAGTGAGCACGAAAGGATGTATGCTCAAAAGGCTCAAAAATCTCACCAGAATTATGGCTTTTGATGTCAACCCTGTGAATTTCAAATCTCAAGATAATACTTAAAATTGGGGAAAACAACCTAGAAAAGTTTAAGTTCTAAAAAATTTCAACTTATCATGCTTGATTCTCTAATGTCTTAAAGTTTGAATCTATGTCTTAATTCTCAACATATCAATAAAAATCAAAAATCAATCAGAATTCAATTTAATAGTGGATTGAGAATAATGTAGATAGTGAAAGTGAGAATTTAGGATTTGAGAATAATGCAACAAGTTAGTGACAAAAATTTTCAGGGGTTCAAGGATAATACAAAGAATGAAAGTGAATTCCCCCCACACTTATGATGTACATTGCCCTCAATGTACAAAGATATCATTAGTAGCAATAGAAGCATAAAATCATAAGATAAGGAGAGAAGTGAAACTCCTTGAATATTGGATGAATTCCTTGAGCTGGGTGTGAAGATTTGTAGGGAATGGTGTTTATCCATAATTTTTGTACCAAAAGGATATGATGATCGGGGTCGTGGCGGCTATGGTCATGGTGGCGAGGGTCGTGGTCATGTAGGAACCAGCAGTCATAGCAGGGTTTTCCCAGTAGATATAGATTTAAGCTGTAAAGCTCTTTTGAAACTGCGATAGCATTTATCAATTTTAGGGAATTTGGATTAGCACAATGTACTCGTTAGGAAATAGCCAATATTAAACATTTGAAATAAAATAAACTAAGTTCTTAAAATACTAAAATTCAAATAATGAAAACGATAAGGTTTAAATAAAATAAAATGAAAAGTAAGATAAAAAGAAAAATAAAGAAGAAGATAAGAGGACCCGTGAGTCCTAATCTTGAGATGCTTCGTGAGGTGGGGACGGCGGTGCGAGATGAAGATGTTGACAAATCTGAGATAGAGTAGCATCAATGTGATCGAGGCGCTGAAAACATTGTTGATGGAAATGTGCAAACTACTCAGAAGTGACATAATCTGAAGCTCCTGCATGAACTGGGTGGCGAGTAGACGGTGGCTTCTCGTGGGATGCGGGACATCATCAGTAATGTCCTCTGGGTCCTTCTACTTGGTAGACTGAATAGCTAGTACTAAGGAGGGTCTCTCCTGTGTCTGCACTGAATCATCCTCATATGAAGCATACTTTGGATGCCTTGCGGAGACATCTAGCCAATGAGGGTGTAGGAGGATCTCTGGGCCTCTTTGTTGAAGAGACCGAAGTAGTAGGCCAGACGGGTCATGTACGGGCCCCCCTTCGATGCCGCTCGGTTTGGTATGAATGGCATGGTCTATGAAATAGGTGAGGTTGAGCACGTGTGCGTACGCCATGCTCTACAAAAAGTAGGCGTCATCTTGGAGTGACTGCTTGTTAATGTATGCGCGAGTAATGCGTGAAGGTACCTCAATGAAGGGACGAGAGCTGTCGTCTTGGAGCGACTGGGATCGTAATTCACCAAAACAGGGACTAAGGCCTGCCAACACTTGGCTGGAGAAAAATGGATGTGGCGGTGAAGCTCTGAGAGGTCTTCCTCCTCCATGAACTGCTCAGTATATAAACCCTGTGCTGTACCGAGCTCTGGTACACTGAGCTGTCGAACAATACCCCTAGACGAAATTGGATTGTCCCTGGATCGTCGTATCGAGACATGACCGTCTATAGATGAAAAGTGGAGCAGAGCTCTAGGGTGAGCTCGAGGTAAGTAGGCTCGATGATTTGGAAGAATTGGTCCCACGGGTCTGTCGTCAATAAAGCTCGTACCGTATCTGCTAGTTGGACCCATTCTAATACGACCCAGTCGATACACCTTCCTACTCCGAGGGGTCTGGCCCTTAGAATTTGAAACAGTTCCTCCTGGAAACTTTGTAGAAATTGTAGGAAAGTGTGTCTGATTTCAGTTGTGGCTCTTGAGGAGAGACCACCGGGCCCCTTTTGTTTTTTAAAAGTGGGGACCGTAGCTTTCCTTCATCGTGAGGATGACATGATTCCTGAAAGAAAGTTTTGAAACAATTTTAAAAAAATAGACAATATGCATATTCTTAAGTTGCTAAACTAACTAACAAACTAAGCTAACCAACACTTACTAAGTATCTAATGCAAGAGGTAATTTTAAAACAAATAAATTTGGTGTTTGAGTTATCCTAAGCATGGAACTTAACATAATAATGAAGACAATGGTTCCTATAGTGAGTTTATATCATCAATGTGTGTTAGAATCAATGGCATGAGATAGCTAAATATGGCAGCAAGAGAATGATTCAAGATGGCATTATTCTAAATCAATATATCATGGGTATTGCATGGATATCAAATTAGCATTGAGAATAAAAGAATAAAACATGTATGAATGAAACAATAATAAAAATAGAACTAATTAAAAATATAAGCAAAGATTAAGAGAAAAGGGAGAAAGGGGAACCAAATAAGTGATTATAGGGGCAGAGCACGGTCGTGGTGGTGCTTGCACGGACGTGGTGGCGTGGCTTAGGTCGGCAGTGGCTCTAGGGAGAGTTGGTATAGGTTGTGGGTAAAGAGGGTTTAGGGTTTTGGGTGAAGAAGAAAATGAATAGTAGGGGTTTTATATAGGATTTGAGGCACACCGACGTGTCACACGCTCGTATGTATCGTTTTTAGCCCGTGTAGTTCGAATTTCAAGGGTTTTGGAAGGCCTGAGTTGTGACTCACACCCGTGTTCTTTGGGTGTGTTAAGGCATACGGTCGTGTCACACGGTCATGTCCTTGGTCGTTCGCTTCTCCCACACCCATGTATGGGGTCACACTCCCGTGTATGGATTGGCAGGTTCGACCACTTGGTTGGGGCACGGGCATGTCGCACGCCCGTGTTCATTTATCAAGATTGGCCACGGCCACCTCGCACGGTCGTAGCGAAGTGTCGCAGCCTGTGTGTTGGAAAATTTTTGTCCTATTGGTGCACGGCCATATCGCACAGTCGTGGCTTTGCCATGGTGTCCACACGGCCTTGGGCATGCCCGTTGGCATGGCCGTGTGGCATGAAAACCCTGCATTCAGAAGGTTAGTTGATGAATTAAAGAGCTTAAACAAAAGTACTTTACTATGTCAGTGCTCTGGTTGCCTCCCGAGAAATGCTTGTTTATAGTCTAAGCTCGACTTTCTTCAAGCTTGCACGGTCACGGTGGTTTGAGGAGTTCGAACTCCTTTCTCTTGCCATTAGTTTCAGCTTTTCGCTAATTGACATTTTCAGTGTTGTAATTACACACCTGATTACGAATGATGCACAATTAGTCCTCGAGCACTATAACCTATGTTCGGCAATAAACTCTCAATTAATTTCATAACAATCAAATTTATCTAACTCAAAACACAGTAAACCATTTCCGAGCGACAAGCTAATACCTTCTATTGATGAAACGAAACCCCCACGCAACAAGGCTTCGACAAGGAAAATATGCGCCTTTCTGTCTTTCCCTAATTGGCAGAAACGAAACATATCAGAGAAAAATCACCACACAGAAATAAATCGCTTAACAAAACTTACCGAAAGAATTAAGTTGCACAATAAAGATGAACAGAACACACATAGGAGCAAAGGAGGAGAAAACGATGGCAAGAGAGGAATTTCAGCTGCAAACAACAAAAAAAGAAGAAAAGATGGAGAGGGGAAAATAATCAGCAGAAATTCGAATAGCAAAAATCGGCAACAAAGAATTAAGAATAGTTAACTGAAATTTGAGAGAAACAAAAGCCAAAATTGAAATTGGACATACCGTGTGCGCAAGACTCAATGTTGTGCCAAAGAAATATATGAATAGAGAGAAAGAAGGGGAGAATGGTGCAAGAAGACCTAAAATTCGGCAGCAAGGTGGGGAAGGAAGCAAATAAAGATAAAAAAGGAAAGAATGAAAAAAAATAACAATATTTCTGCAAGGAGAAGTTAGAATAGCCGTAAAAAATAAAGAAGAACACTTTGGGGATTTTCGAAATAGCAAAAAGAAATGAAATTAGATTTGGGTAATCCTCAACCTCCCTTAATTTGCTCCTAAAAACTCTCCTACTATCCCGCCACAAACCGTCCACTTCCCTACTACACCTCAAATTCCTTATTTTCCTTCACCAATCCCACAACTACCCAAATCACCCTCATTATCCTCATAAAAATTGGCCACAACTTCCCCACTTCTCAAATACTTAGAATTTCGGTCAAACTACAACACTCATACGGCACAAGCAGTAAAAAATAAATCCCCTTGATTGGGCAGAGATTCGAACACAGGACCTCAAGCATAATAACAATCCATTTAACCACCAGATCAGCAGGTCCATTCTAACATATTTAACCAACATTTATTTATAAGCCTACTGATTAGAGATAGGTTTTTTTCATTTAAAAACAAAAATTTGCCCAAGCTAAGGCTTAAACTTAGGACCTCTCTGACACTTCCCAGAACACTTAACAATTGAAGCAAACATATATATATATTTGTCACAAACATACGAAAATAAATATTTAAGGGATTTTTGGGGCGTTACAATTAAATTTTACAATCTAGTCCTTTTTTCACATCTAAACTTAAAATCTATCAATTTAACACCAATTACTTCTACAAATCAACAATAAAAACTTTCAAAAACTTTAACAATTTTAGAAATTGGTATATGGGCTAGCTAAATCAAGCTCTCATGACCTTAAAAACATAAAAATTACAAGAAAAGGACTTGAATTACCATATAAATTGAGGACCAAAAGTATGTGAAGCTCAAAACCCTTTTTTCTTATGTTTTGGTGGAGAAGAAGATGAGTAGGAAAAGAAATAACTTTTTCTGTTTTTAACTTTAACTTATATACCTATAATTAAATTTAATTAATAATTAATTAAACTTTAATTAGCTAAAATTTAAGTTTAATTAGCCAAATTTAGTGGACTTTAACCTCGCCCACCATCGTTTGAAGAAATAAAATGGTCTATTTACCATTTTGATCCTGTAGTTATTTAAAAATATATAGCGATTGAACTTTTACAATTTAGTTTATGTACCCTAATTAAGCAATTAATAGACAAAATTAAAGGACCATAATTTAATAAAATATTATACCAACTTCATAAATATTTTAATTTAATATTTACAAACTTAGTTTATGAAAATAGGATTCCGAAATCGCCTTTTTCGATAGCACTGAAAATCAAGCTGTTACAGAAATATGTTATGGTATCTTTAAACTTGATGTACTATTTTTGTGAAGCTTATTTAAGCCCATATATTGACTTCTTAAGCTTACACACCATATGATATTTTCCCTTCAACTAAAAAAGCTTCAGGTTGATTCATATAAACTTCTTCCTCAATATTTCCATTTAGAAATGTTTTTTTTTTTCACCTCTGGTTGGTGCAATTCAAAATTATAACAAGCCATCAATGCCATAATAATTATTAAGGACTCTTTCTTAGAGATTGATGAAAATATCTTTATAATCAGTATCATCCTTCTAAGTCTAACATTTGACAACAAGTCTAGTTCTATATTATGATCTTATTATTTAAGTCACATTTGATTTTAAAAACTCATTTACATCCAACTTGTTTTGAACCTTTTGGCAATTCAACAATGTCTTACAATTTTTTTTTTTTTGTTCCATAGGTTTCATCTCATCTTTAATGGCATTTAGCCATTTATCAAACTCATCACTATTTATGACTTGTAAAAATGAAACAGAATCTTTATTGATTACAATATCAAAGTCTGACTCTTGCAAATAAACCACATAATAATCAAGAATAATTAATTTCCTCTCTCTCTCTCTTTAAGATCTTCTTAATGATAATATATGTGGTTCAACATTTGTGAATTAGTTTTTTCTCGAGGGTTTTCATCATTTAAATGTTGTGCAACATTATTAGGGTATTCAATGATTGCTGGAACAACACTTGTAATAGTTCTAGTTAAAAGAACATTTATATGTGTAGAAAATTCTACTATGATTTATTTTATATTTTCAACTTATTTTGAAGCACTCCTTTTGGCTTCACCATTCTCAATGAATATAACATTACTAGCTTCTACAATTCCTGGATTATGATTTTGTACATAATAGATATATCATTTAGATTCCTCTAGATAACCAATAAAATATCAATTTATCATACAAGAATCTAATTTTCTTTTATGTGGATTATATATTCTTATTTTTCGCTTGAAAACCTCAAACATGTAGGTGCCTTAGCCTAGGTCTTCTTCCATTCCACAACTCAAGAGGAGTTTTTCCTGGAATTGCCTTACTAGGAACCCTATTTAATAGGAATGTTGTGGTTTTAAGTACACGCATCCATAATGAAATAGGTAATGAAGAGTTACTCCTCACACTCTTAACAATGTCCAATAAAGTTTCATTATACCTTTCTACTAGAACATTTTGTTGAGGATAGCATATTGCGCACATATGCCACAACTTTTGAGAAATGTTGTGAACGGACCTAGACATTGTATTGATTCAATAAATTTTTCATAACATTCACCACCTCTATCAAATCTTACTATTTTCACTTTTTTTATCTAATTGTCTTTCAAGCTCATTAATGTATATCTTAAAGGCATTTATTGATTAAGATTTTTCATCAACCAAATCGTATACCAATATCGTGAAAAATCACCTTTATATATATGTATTTTATCTCAAGAAGTTGAGTACCTCTTTTGTTATCTTTCTTAATATGTTTGGTTTTCTTTCCCTTAATCCAATTTATACATACACCTAGATCAATAAAATCTAGATTCGATAGAATCCCATTCTTTACTAATCTTTCTAGTAATTTTTGGATACGTGATCTAAACGTTTATGACACGAGTAAGCTGAATTTTTATTTAGCATACTACCTTAATTCCAACATTGTTATATTCAACAAGGATTTTTTAAAAACATTATCAACTTGCTATTTATATATACTATTAATAAGGTTTCTAGAATCTAAAACAGTATTATTCTTAAATAAACTAAAACAATAATGTCCAAACTTAATATTAAACAAATAAACATCAATTTTGAAAAAGAATAAGGTCCCTATAAACAAAAGGTACATAAAGAGTCTCAAATAAGCCTAAGTGATAACTAGTATCCAAGACCAAACGATAACTCCTTATTCCTTCAATCGAGGCCTTTGTACAATTCTCCACGTATAGAAAATATTTAGTTTGGTTTGTAATTTGGATCAAAAGAAAACATTGCATCATGTTGGATACATTAAAAGTAGCACCAGAATAAAACCACCAAGTATCACTATGAACTTTAATTAAGTTTGATTTGAATCATACAGAAGCATAAAGTTTACCTTTCTTTTCTAACCAAGCTTGGCATTTTTTACAGTGTTTGTGATAACATCATAATTTCTTACAAAAGTGAAACTTATTTGCCATTCGTTGATTAGCATGTTTTTGTTTTCCATAAACTTGTTAGTTTTCATCTTATGTCCTTTGTCAACTCTTTAACCCACGAGGTTGATGGAATTACTTTCTTGACTTTTTAATCTTACTTCCTTCTGAATAAGCTTAATAGTTAATTCATTGACATCTCCCTTATATTTAATAATATTATAGTTAATTTGAAATGACTTACAATTCAAAGATAAAGGGTTTAATATAAACTACACTAAAGAGGAGTCATCCACTGTCATTCCCCAGGTCTTTAGCTGTAACAACCCACTTTATACCCTAGTCAGAACGAGTGGTTTTGGGACCACTTAACCGAGTCAAAATATTATTTTTATTGCTTCAATATGCTTTACAGCATGATAGAATTACCGTGTGAAAGTTTCGTTTAGAAATTTTATCGTTTGACCGGTTGATTTGAGAAAAAGGATTAAATCGCGTAAAGCGATAAATTAGAGTTCTATTTTATAAATGGCTTATTTGATGATGGCTTTATAAGTGGAAGGCCTTAAATGGTTCTTTTACCATTTCCTATGCTAGTGGACAATTATGTCCTTAATGAATTGTTTTTAAATGGTTTATTTTTTTTAAGGTTATATTTGTCATTTGGTTAATAATATGTTATATGTTTAAAAATATCATAAAATTCTTTCATAATTGCTTCTTCTCCACCGATTATACAAACAAAAACTAAGGGTTTTCAAGCTTTTAACATTCGGCTACTTCAAGCTTCAAATTGAGGTTCGTTTTTGTTCCGTTTTTGATAATTTTTACGTTTTTGAGATCGTTGCTTCGTATACTAGTTGACCCATACCTCAATTTCTGATTTTGAACATGTCTTTGAAAAATGCCATTGATAAATTCATGTTATTTTGATGGATTTTGATGATTTATAGAATATTATGTGGAAAAATACAAGAATTTTGAAGTGATTTTTGATGAAAATGAGTTTAAGGATTTATTTGCAAAAAGATAGAATTTTTGAGGTTAAATTTGTGATTAATTAAAAGATATATGCTTGTATAAGTCCTTTGAATATTCGGCCAAGGGAAATTTAGGGATTAATTGTGTAATTTGCTATTTTGTGTTAAAAGGGCTAAATTGCAAAGTGTTGAAAGTATAGGGGCTAAATTGTAAATATGTCAAAAAATATGTTTTTGGATTGAATTGAATATGTGAATTAGTAAATAGCTGAATTTTGCATTAATTTAGATAAAGACGATCGAATCCCGGAACTTGATCGGGGAAAACGGAAAATAGACGAGTAAATACGGGATTTCGGGGTAAGTTTGTATAATGAAATTTAATGTGTTTATTTTTATAATTGTTGTTAATGGAATATATGACATATTAGTTGATTGAATAGCCTATTTGGATGTATACATATGAAATTGAAATGAAATTGTTACAAGTGAGAAGTGAATACCGAGCCCCGTTAGAACCGTAGAAGTCGATAGGATACAAGTGACATGTCACTAGGGCTACAGGGTGGTTTGAGCTCCTGCATTTGTTGCGGACTCACCACGTGCCCATGAGCTATAGGTTTATCCTTCGGGATTACATGTTCAGCCTACGGGCTTACCGATTATCCTTTGGGATTATATGTTCAGCCTCCGGGCTTACCGTACAGGCTCGAAAGAGCATATATGATGCATTGACGGATTACAGGTTATATGTACCCGAGTATCTTTCGATGTTCTTATAGGTTCAACGGGTAATTACCGATACATGTTACATGAAGATTGAATGATATATGTATTACATGTTATATGAGACATGAGAATTACATGGATTATATGGTATAAGTTATATGAAATACATGTACAAGTATTTGAACAATGATATGATACATGAATGTTGTGGTTGGTACATGAATGAATTTATATGTTACATGAACTAACAAGTGTATACTTGTGAAATAGGCAACTTGAGTATATGAATTGAATTGGCATTGTTGTTGTAATTATCGCATTGATTCGGTAAGGTTTAATTTCTATATTATACGGACTTACTAAGCTTTAGAAGCTTACTCTGTTCATTTCTTTCACTGTCTTATAGATTCGGAAGCTAGCTCGATAATCGGACGAGTCGGAGATCGCCATCACACTATCTATCAAACTTTGGTACTTTTAAACTTTTTGTAAATGAAATGGTCATGGCATGTATAGGCTAGTACTTTTGTGAACATGATATGTTTTGGTAAATGATTAAGCTATGAAATGTGGCTTAGGTCATATGTGTTTATAATCATGTATTAGAGTTGTTTTTTGGCTATATGTGTTTATGGAAAGATATGTGGTTTTGATGAGACTATAAGCTCACATAATTGATATGTATATATGTGTGGATGAGTGTATGGAAATGGTCATTTAGGCCTTTGAGTTGGTGTGCTTGATTTGTGAATAAATTGAGATGATTTTGGGTCCATTTTGTGCTTGAAATTGGTATGTTTTAGGTTGGTAGAATGGCATGAAATGTTGTTGGTTAATGGCTAGTAGAAATGACCCATATTGGGTGGCGAATTTGGCTTAAACCGAGCCTATAACGTGCCACATGGCCAAGGAACACGGGCGTGCGCTTCGACCGTGTGTCCCCTGCACCTTAATGTTTTGGTCAGTTTTGGTACACGGCCTAGACACACGGGCATGTCTGGTAATTTGAAGCCGTGTGAAATTTGGCAGTATAGTCACACGGTTTGCTCTGTTTTGTACACGGGCGTGTCTGGCAGCCGTGTGATATTTGATAGTTTCGACCACGAGGTAAGGGCACGGGCGTGCCTAGGCCATGGGCGACACACGGCCTAACCCCATGGGCGTGTTGGACAGCCGTGTGGGATAAGTCAGATTCGACCACGGGCTGAAAGGTTTGGGCGTGTCTGGAGGGACACGGCCGTGTGTGAAGAACACGGGCAAGGGACACGGCCGTGTGTCCCTAACTTTGAAAATTTTGCAAATTATCTCCTATATTTTAGCATGTTTCCAATTAGACTTCCAATAGTTAAATGCATCCTTTTATGATCAATTGAAGCATGCTCTAATGATAGATGATACGCGATGGATTCTTGATTAAAAAGTTTAAAATTTTACTGCTCCAGTCCAGTAATGCTCCTTACCTATTCCGGCGACGGTTACGGGATAGGGGTGTTACATTAGCCTTGCTACAATATTAGGCATCTCGATATGTTTTTATATTCCTCTCAACCCATCATACTTCATAGTCGCGAGTTGTGTCATTAAAGAACAAGTCAGTGACTTATCCATATAATGTAAATGTTCTTCCTTAAACAAAAGATATTCTTTCACATTCATTTTGTGGAATTGAGGTCTAAATGTTGTTGGCTATAGTCATTTGCAAAAAAAAAAAAAAAAAAAACCACATATAAGACTTAATCTGTTTAATTGTTTCTATTATTTATGGTACAACATCTCTTCCTCAAAGTTTAAGTCAATAATAGTAGTAGGTTTATCTTTTAATGGTGTCAAGTTAAAATCAAAAAATCCTAAATGGAACTTGACTTATTTATCCCATTCAAAGAAGTTTAATCCATTAAGCAAAGTAATAGATAAAACTTGTAAATTAAGAGAAAGAGCTGCAAAATAATACATAAATGCTCAAAATGCATTTACTTTAATAGAAAACTAAATAATTTTCATTAAATATACACCTTGTCTTTGGACATTCAAATATATATCAATAAGAACATTAATTTGTCACCATAGTTTCAGTATTCACAAAATAAACAATTCACCTTCGGGCAAATTTTGAAGTTCTTATGAGTAGTGAAAGTCTATTCATTCATTTTGTTTATTATAAGCATTTTATTAATTACATGGATATTGACAAATATATAATTTAATTGACATCTATGAAAACGATTGTGCCTCGGTGTGTATGCATTGAGGCAGAAGAATTTGCAAACAGATATAAAATTGCGGTTTACTACAAGTGTAACAAACCTAGTTGTAACATTTGTAAAAATATACAATAGAATATCTTTCAGAGCACTCCAAGGATCGAACCTAAAAGAGGTAAGTGATAAATTTGAATTTAACAGAGAAAGGCATGCAAAATGCGAAGTCTAAATAACTAATCGATAATTATGTTACTAAAATTACTAAAATAACAATTGAGTATTAACTAAGTCTAAAAACTTAGTTGTAAAGATGGCAAAAGTTTTAATCACATTAATTAAGAAAAGGAAATTGGAATTGGTTAATTTCTGTGTTCGTTTACTTTTGGATTAATGAATTCAGCAAATAATCACCTAATTAGATCAATCAATAACTTTCAGCCTATAATTTTATAAATTTGCAATTTAATCTTGTTTATCTTTCGACCTAACTTAAACTAAAAAGGATAATTGAGTTTCCTACTCGGTTAAATTTCCTCTCGGAGTCCTTCATCAATTCCAGCTTTTATTTTCTATTCAATTTAGTCAAGTTATTCAATATAATTCCTAAACCTCAAGTTAATTGCTCACACTTCAATTAACCAATTTGTTGATAACGTTAGTGCCTATCCCCCTAGTCCAACAAGACCCACTTGATTTCCAATTCATTTAAACAAGTAAATAAATAAAAATTAAGAGTTCAGGAATTCTTAATTTTCGGTTATTGAATTCCTCACTTTGTTGATCGTGGTGAAGAATACACAAGTTCCGTAATTGATAATTTGTAACGCCCCAAATTTTATGAATATATTTTTGCGTTACTTTGATTAAAATATTGGTCTACTTTAGTGGTTATATGCTCTGGGTGTGTTGGGGAGGTCCCAAGTTCAAGTTAAGACTTGGGCTAAATTTTGGTTTTTATTTTAATTAAGCCTTACCTTTGGTGAATATGCTTATAATAATTTATTTATAAAAGCTTATTAGAATGGGCCTGTTGGTTTGGTGGTTAAGTGGATAGCTGTTGTGCATGAGGTCTTGAGTTTAATTCTTGGCAAATGACAAGGGATGTTATTTTTTCTACAGATTTCGGCTAGATTTTGTATTTGACTGAAAATCTGAGTAGTGAGTAGTTGAGGGAGGAAATTAAGGGATTTGAGAATATCCCAAATTTGGTGTAGTGAATTTCGGCACTCTCTCCCTCTCTTTCTGAAATTCTAACAATTTTTCCTTTCTATTCTTTGGCTTTGCTCTGCCGAATTTTCTCTGCAATTTTTCTTTTTTTTCACATTCTTTTCTTTTCTTCCAGCCAGCATTCTTCTCTTTGCTGCCGTTACTCTAATTTTTACTGCTAAGAATTCAATTGTTGCCTTTGCTTCCCGTTTTTACTTCTCCTTTACAATCGTCTCTGTTTTTCGTCTATCGGTTCCTCTATTGTTAGGAGTTATTCAAGAGGCTGAATATTGTTCTAATTAGCATTTAGGGATGAGAAACCTCTGTCATTTGCTGAAGGTAATAGTTTTGATCAAATTGGTAGATATTCCGTTTTGGGATATGTGTAATTCGATTGTTTAAGAGACTAATTGAGTGACTTACTACCGACGCCTCATGGGCATGTAGATTGCCCGTGTGAAGGCCGTGTGATTGATGAATAAGGCCATGTGAGCTCGGCATGGGCACAATGGACATAGCCATGTGAGGCCGGCGAGGTCGTGTTCGAGGCATGGGCTCTGCCAATTGGGTCGTGTAGGCCACACGAGTGAACAACATGGGCATGTGGGATTTTGGGCTAGGCCGTGTGATCCACATGGCCATGGCCAATTTGGGCCATGTGGGCCACACGGGCGTGTAGGCCACACGGACGTGTGGGCCCACACAGCAGGCTACATGGTCGTGTGAGCCCATTTTTCTAATATGAACCATAAGGTTGCACGGGCGCCCAAGTCGACTGTGACCTGTCGTAGGGTCAGTAAGAATTACTTAGACTCGATTTCTGTGATCTGTTTATACAATGCATGAATTAAGCATGTGGTGTATGTATTAGCATGTCATTTTTAGCATGTACATCCGCTCTGTTCGTTTATGATATGTATGATCTATTGTTCTGTAATAAAGCATGCCATTGATGTATGTTGCACTGTATTGGGATGGGTTTATTGATGAAGAGAATGAAGTTTCTGAAAGGCTTTTAAGCCTGTTATCTGGCAGCTATGCTGCATATATCTGTTATGTGTCGTTTTACGGTACCTTATGGTGTGTAGGGCTGGATGGGTTGTTTTAATCCCCATACTTGGTGTGTAGGGCTGGGTGGGTTGATTTTATCCCCACATGGTGTGTAGGGTTGGACAGAGATCGTGTGCAGGGTTGGTGGGCATGATTTACTATTATCTGAGCTGTTCCGATTCTGTATCTGGATAGGCTTAAGGGCCCTATTATATATCTGATTCTGTTTCGAGTGGGTTAAGGCCCATATCAATTCTGTAAAGGGCACAGACCTGAACTATGACTGTTATCTGTTATATGTCTTTTTGCATGCTGTACTGTGGGGATGTACACACTGAGTTGTGAAAACTCACCCCTTTATTTGTTTTATCTGTTAGGTAATCCCAGTAGTAGATGGATCGGTACAGTGGAGGGCTTGACGGTGACCACTGCTATTCATATTTTGGTTTAAGACTTTATTGTTTTATTTACTACTTTTGGGTAATTTTGGATGTAATTATTTTTCTTTGCACATTTGGACTATTTTGGTTTTAAATTGGGGATTTTGAACTATTTTTATGGATATATAAACTGTAAAGCCGCAAAACATCATTTTTCTAAAGTTAACTAAGAGCTTCCGCGTAAAAGAAATAGGTTTGAGCAAATAAGTTAGTTCACGATTTTCTGACTTAAGTAAACGTAATAGCTGGTACGATTTTAAATAAATCAATGCATTTCAAAAACACTCTCATGTGACATTGTCAGATTCGGCCATAGCGTCTAGGCCGGGTTTGGGGCATTACATTTAGTAGTATCAGAGTCCGGTTGCAAAACTCGACTGCGGTTTTAGGTTTTAAAGATAGGGTTTCAAGAAAGGATTTGTAAACGATTTGAAATACTTTTGATAATAAGTAAGTGGTACGCCGATCCAAGTAAGTTACTGAATCTCTGATATGTACTGATTGAAAGCATGCTTAGACATTCTGTTTGGCTATGTTATAAGACACTGTCAGCATGATATTAAACTACTAAAGGTAGTATACTTTATTGAAACACTTTTGGTAGTGTAGACTGAAAACCGTAGTGAGACTAAACTTGCGATAATAGACTTTGAAACTCTGATATTGTACTGCATAAAACATTTGTTAACAATTATTAGAACTTTAAAATAATTTGCATAAAACTTTTAATACAGATAATCTTCGATATCTACGATGAGCACTAAAGGTACCCGTGGATAGGGTACTAGAGGCCAAAGTAGAGGCCATAGAGGGGCTCGACCTGAGTTCTTCACTTCTAACACGATTCTGAATATGGACACTAGCGAGACGCCGGTGCCTCCTGTTACAAATACTGGGTCAAGATATTATGATCGTGTGATTGGGGACGACGCACTGTCCCAAGCCATGCTGCGGATATTGGAGAGGTCACTAGACCCAACACTAGATGTAGGGGCCGAAGGTTGGTTACGGAATGACTCCGGTCCAATGAGGTTGAGTTATTCAAGAGCATCGCTAGGGTTGCTCCTAATGTGGCTCAGTACTGAATGGAGGCCACAGAGAAATAATGGATGACTTGGAATTCATTGATGGGCAGAAGCTCAAGGGGGACATGTCACTGCGGCGCGACTAGGCATATCAGTGACGGCTCACAATAAAAGAGGGCACTCAACCCGATCGTCTATCGTAGGGTCTGTTTAAGACGACTTTCCAAAGTCTGATGCTAGAAGACGTGAGTTCCTTAATCTCACACAGGGGGACCATTCGGTGGCCGAGTATGAGGCCAAATTTCTGAGGTTGAGCCGTTATGCGAGGGGCGTGGTGGAAACTGAGTATGAGCATTGTGTCTAATTTGAGGATGGTCTCCGGGATAGTTTGCGGGTTCTGATAGCTCCACAAAGAAAGCGAGATTTCTCTACATTAGTAGAAAAGGCCAGGATCACCAAAGAGGTGAAGCGCTCTGAGCACTAGAACCAAGAGAAAGGGAAGGCTAAGAGGGATTTTGAGCCTTCTAATACTGGGATGAGGCCTAAAAAAAGGCCAAGACTCATAGGCCCGTGAGAGTTGGGGCCACTGTTGCACCTACTGAGGTTGCGCTATGTCGACACTGTGGTAGACGCGATCCGGGCAAGTGCTGGAGAGCTACTAGGGATTGTCTTAGATGTGGGTCGATTGAGCATCGTGTTAAGGATTGTCCGCAGATGACTAATTAGATGTAAGCTCTGACTAATGAGACCGCACAACAGCCGAAGGAAGCTCAGCAGCCACCTAGGAGCCGATGACAGGCTAGGGGTGGTAATGGAATGGGCCTAGGACAGAGAGCACCGGGCAGAGTTGCGGGATCGACTGAGGTGAGGCAACCTGCACTGGTTTATGCTGCACGTTACCGTGAGGATAGAGATACTCTGGACGTCATCACGGTTACGTTTCTAATTTTTAATGTACATTACTTTGCATTGATAGACATAGGCTCTACACACTCTTATGTAACTAGCACTGTGTCTGAGACTTTGGGGATTTCGTATGAGAGAACTTCTAGTGAGATATCAGTGGTGAGTCTGTTAGGGCAGTCTATTAGAGTCAGTAAACTATTTAGAGATGTTCCGTCAGTGGTCCAAGGGACTATATTTCTGGCTGATTTGATGGAGCTCCCGTTTGGGGAGTTTAATTTGATTTTGGGCATGGACTGGTTAGTGAAACATCAAGTGAGTCTGGATTGTGCTGAAAAGAGGGTTGTTCTGAAGACCAAGGAGCATAATGAGATAGTCGTGAGTGGGGAACAATGAAATCATCTGACTAATGTGATATCTGCATTGGTGGCAGAAAAATTAGTAAGGAAAGGATGTGAGGCATTCTTGGCTTACATCAGTGTTTTGGATTTTGTGGACTCTTCAGTTAAGGACATCCAAACTGTGAGGGATTTTCCAGATGTGTTTCTAGAGGAACTATTGGGTTTACCTCTAAGTCAAGAGGTAGAATTTGGGATTGAGTTGGTTCTTGGTACTGCTCTAGTGTCTATTGCCCCTTACCGAATGGCACTGGAAGAGTTGACAGAACTTAAGGCTGAAATACAATAGTTGTTGGACCGTGGGTTTATTCGTCCCAGTGTGTCTCCATGGGGAGCACTTGTTCTATTTGTTAAGAAGAAAGATGGAAGGATAAGAATGTGCATCGACTATTGCTAGCTGAATAAGTTGATGATCAAGAACAAGTATCTACTTCCGAGGATAGATGACTTGTTTGACCAGTTAAAAGGGGCTTCAGTGTTCTCTAAGATCAATCTACGTTCAGATACCAGTAGTTGAGGGCAAAGGAGGCCGATGTGCATAAGACGGCATTTAAGATTCGTTATGGACATTACGTGTAACAGCCCGAATTTGGGCTTAGTTAGAATCACTTACCCGAGGTTAGAGAAAATTATTTTAGCATTATTTTATGTGTTATAGTATTTTTATAAGGGTGCATGAAAATTTTGATGAGTTAATCTACGCGATTGAAGGCTTAATCACGAAAAAGGACTAAATTGCATAAGGGGAAAAAGTTGTGATTTGCTAGTAAATTGAGTTAAATAGCTAGAGAACTAAAATTGGAGGTTTTTAAAGTGCAATTAGGCCAACAAATCAGCCTTGGCCGGCCATAAAGATAAAGAGAGTTGAAAAGTCAAAAGTTAGGTGGAGTTGGTGTTTTAATTTAACAAAAATAAAATAAATAACAAAGAAAGAAAGAGTGCATAGCTCTCATCTTTCTTCTCCACCGAATGTTCAGCATAATATGGGGTTTTGAAGCTCAAATTTTCAGCCAAGCTATTTCCCTCACTAGTAAGTGATTTCAATGGTTTTTCTTGATGATTTTTGTACTTTTGGAGTCCTTAGAGCATAAGCTAGCTATTGAGGGGATTATATTGTGAAATGGCTAAAAGTTTAAAGATTCACCATGAAAGCATTTATGTTAATTGCTGGAATGCTATGAAAGAAAATGAAACTTAGTTGCTTAATAAACAACTTTTGTTAAGTGATTTTCATGAAAACACCCAAAATAGATCATTTTGTAAAGTTTGTTAAATTGATGGTAATTATGTGAAATAATGGGAATTGTGAGCTGCTATAAGTGTAAAAAAAAGGGTTTGGCTAGGCATAAGAAATGAGGAAATTCGACAAATATCGATTTTCGGGCCATGGGGCAAAATTATAATTTTATGAAAATTTAGGGGAAAAACTGCAAATTTTCCAAAATATGTTTTATGGGCAGCTAGTGATGAATATGAAATTCGGATAAACTTGGGTTGTGTTTAATTTCATGAATTTACACTTTTCTGTGATAGGGACTATATTGCGAGAATGTGAAACATTAGGGGTAAAAGTGTAAAGTTTCCCTAATGTGAATTTTTGGACTAAAATGTATAAATTGACGACTAAATAAAGTAAAAGTGATTATTTTATAAATTGGGGGAAACTAGTTTTGGACAAAAAATAAGGGAGAACTAGATATCGGGTTAATCAGCTTTGCTCGTTGTTTCAGCGAACGAGGTAAGTTTCATATGGTTAATTTATTGACCAATTATTAAATTTGAAATGAGATAATGTATTGTTTTATATGATGTCAACTAATCATGAAATTCTGTAAGTATGAGATTGGGTCAAAAGACCAAATTGGGAAAAATGCGGGGTCAAGTACGATCGTACTATGACTCGTGATGAATTGACGGGAAAAAAAGGACCATGGCTGGACTATGGCAATGCGGTCAGTGTAAGACCATGTCTGGGACATGGCTTCAACACCGAGATGGAGGAGCCAGTGTAAGACCACGTCTGGGACATGACATCAGCTCGATATGTGCTGGTGTAAGACCATGTTTGGGACATGGCATCGACACAAACCGAGGAGTGTCAATGTAAAACCATGTCTAGGACATGGCATCAGCCTCGATACGAGAGAGTCAGTGTAAGACCATGTCTAGGACATGGTATCGGCTTGAGATGCATGCCAGTGTAAGACTATGTTTAGGACATGGCATCAGTGATGAGGCGAGTGAAACACCCCAAACTCGGCCTAAACGTTATGGTCGAATCTGGCGTGTCACATTGAAGTGTTTTTTGAAAACCATGTTTTCATTGAAAACTCTTCTTACTAATTAAAATTTTTGCAAAAGCCAGAACTTGAACCCAACCTTCTCAAACACTCCCAAATATGCCCAAACACTTAGCCAATGAAGTAGACAATCAATTGTAATATTTCTTGCACACATAAACTTTTATGTGCAGCCTCCTAACGGCTCCTATGCACAAGGCCCATTCCTACTGGGCCCAAATTCAGGGCGTTACAATTTACCCCTCCTTAAAGAAATTTCATCCCTGAAATTTCTAACTAACAGGTTAGTTGTGTAATAACTACACCACTACGCTACCGCTGCGTACTCTAATCCCAATAACACTAATACTTTTAACTTAATCTTGAAACCTCTTACCCACCCCCAAAGCATCAAACCACAGAAGTAGATAGATAATTATCACACATGTATACAATTTCAATAACAAAACATCACATCCAAACAAAACACACCTGAGTTAAAAGGGATTATGCAATCTCGAACTCGATGCTCCTTAGATCCATATTTGAGACATGCTCATTTCTTCCTTCGACATTCGGCCGATGATATATTTTACAAAACTCGCAAGCCAGAAAGTTTAGACGCATCTTAACACGTTTCACAAAAGGAACTCCTGCTTCAACGGACTGCGATATCTTTTCTTATTACACTTCAAACACCTAGCCGGAAGTGTTTCACCATTCGCATTAACTCTTTCCTCAAATACTTCTTCCTACACTTCCCTTACCAACCGGGTCAGTGCCTCTTTACCAAGCTCTAGGTTATCGCTACCCGAAGTTGGCGGACTTTCTTTAACCTCTGTCTCCTGAACATTCTCATGTTCCGAGGAAACGGACAACCCCTCGCAACCTTGCTTGCCTTCAGAATCCATCACAGTACTGTTGCTAGCTTAAAAATCTACATTTCTAGAGCAGACACAGAAGAAATACAAAAATCTAATTTTAAGTACAGTCCAATATCTTAAGAGACTTACGGATTCGACGCCGGAGACTCGATTAACCACACTTTCAGAAAACATTCAAAAAACATTTTGTATACTCTAAATTCTTTCAAATTGTTTGAAACCGTTCTCTCAGAAATTCAATTTCAAAAGCTCAATCCACAGCTGAGTTTTGTAACTTGGCTCTGATACTACTAAATGAAACACCCCAAACCGGCCTAGACTTTATGGCTGAATCTGGCGTGTCACATTGAAGTGTTTTTCAAAAACTATGTTTTCATTGAAAACTCTTCTTACTAATTAAAACTTCCAGCCCTTCAAAACAGGTGTAAAACCTACGATAGTTTATTTTCAATACGTGGTTCATTGAAAAGTTATTCTCTTATTAAAACATTGTTATTTTTATTTCTAAAATGTTGTTTGTTATGAAAGCTTAATTCAAAATAGTTGATTTACGAAAACGCAATGTTTAAAAATTGAGTGGCAAAACCATTTCAAAAATGTTGCGGAAGTGTGTTGTTTTGAAAATAGTTATCGTTTTAGAAAAACTACCTCCTAAAACTGGCAGATAAAAAACTTAATATAGTAAAATCCTAAATTAAAGTCCAAAAGTTTAAGAGATGCCTTATTACAAACCAAACCAAAATTTTAGTACTTAAAAGTAAATAAAGGAAAAAGAAAACCAAAAGCAGCTGTGTGGCCATCTCTGAGTCCCTCGCAGCACCGATCCTCCTAACGCTAGGGATTAGCTAAGAAGTTAATAAACGGGGTGAGTTTACGAAAACTCAGTGTGTAATCCTCTACTATAAAAAAATAGTCAGTCATACAAAAAGTAGTAACCATGTAGGCCTGAGCCCATTACAGTAGACAGTGACAGATGGGCCTTAGCCCATTACAGATTCAGAAACAGACACATGTAGGCCTAAGCCTAGTACATTATCATTTGGGTCACAACCCATAGCAGAATCAATTGGGCCTAGCTTATATCAGAACAGAATTAAAATGCAGTATGTATGATGTATGTTATGTGTCAAACCCCATCCAACCCTGCACTTGCCTCCGTCCAACCCTGCACTGACTGTGGGGATAAAATCAACCCACCCATCCCTGCACTCCAAATGTTAGCACCGGTTGCGGCACTAACCAAATTGCAGCAACGCTGCTAAAATTAGAATGGCTAGAAGCCATGAACAAAATGGTTATAAACCATAAATAGGATGGCACAGAGCCATAATAATATGTATGGCACAAAGCCATCGATAGTGTACGTGGCACAAAGCCATCGATAGAATGGACTGCACTAAGCATTCGATCACGGTAATATATTCGGCACAAAGCCATCGGAACAAATGGTCAGCACTAAGCCATCGATCAGCCCACAATCGTCTCGGGAAACCCATGTGACTCTATCAAGTCAATATGAATGTACGAATTTAAGTCTCCGGTGGGTCCACAGTAATCTCGCGCGGCCCGTGTGACCCTAACAGATCAAATCTTCCTCCGTACAAAATCCCAACCCTCACGTAAATGTTATGTATGCAAAATGTCATGTTCTTAATCGGTCATACAATCACGGTCAAATTACCCCAATCATGGTTATACAATCACAGTCAAATTAGTCTAATCAATGCACAAGTCGATCATTTACCCTCGAGGGGCAAAACAATCATTTTACCTTTCAAGGGTATTTTGGTCATTTTACCTTTCAAGGGTATTTTGGTCGTTTTACCCTCTGGGGTCTTGGTACAGACGATCGACCTCTTGGAAGGTCTACAGTCACTTCGAGCGACTTAAACAACCTAAATTGGCATAACGATAAAAATGGGCCTAAGGCCCATTACTCGGCCCAAATGGGCCCACACGCTAATTTGGCCCACCAAGCCCACATTCAACCTTGGTCATGTGCGCGACATAGCCAGGTCCAATACTTCCACATATCCATGACAGGGACTTATATGGGCCCAAGAGCCCATCGGGCCCACACGGCCTGCTTCAGCCCAAAATCAGCCTAAGCGCATGAGATCGCTCATGGTGGCCTCTACTATCGCATCAGCTTATCCATACGTTCATTCACACGCTGGTGTGGCAACTATTGCCGAACTTTCAACATTTCGGCATTTACCGATCTACAGTCTATTAATGTGAACACTGTTCGGCTTTTCAGTCGATCATCCGCAAAGCACAAAGTTACACACCTAATTACGAAAAGTACTAAAATCCACGAGCGTCAGAACCTATATTCAAACAAGACATATCGTTAAATATCCAAACGCTTAGGATTTACAACCCACATCTCCCAACTTAACAATCACACCTTACCTTACCTGAGCGAGTAAGACCTTAATCTTCTAAGATCATTGACCAAAGTTGCTTCCACGTTCCTAATGATCAACTGAGTTACCAACAAACCCTATTAGACAAAACGGTTTAAGAGAGTATGGCTCAAAGTCCCCATACAAGGGTTATTAAGTATTCGGCCAAACACCACTTACCCCCAAAGCCAATGATTTTCGACAGACAATATGTCCAAACACACTTGAAACTGCAAAGATGAGAGAGTAGTTTAAACTCTTTGTGAAAACCAAAGTCCCAATGACAGCACTTCTAAAAATAGAGATGGGAAAAAGAATCAACCATAAACTATCATAAAGAAAAATAGTTGATTCAATACCCACTTAACGTATAGACAAAATAAAGAGAACCAAAGGTAATCGTCACTTACCAATCGCTAAACCCACTTCAAAACTAAACCCGATCAAAGAAGAAGAAGAATGAAGCCAGTGACAAAGTCAAGACTAGAAGTTAAAGAAACACGAGAAGGAGAGGGTAAGGAGGAATGGCTACGCAAGAAACCAAAAAGAAAAGGAAAGTGGGAAAAAGAGAGGCAATATTCAGCCAATGTATCAGAAAGAGGAGAGGAGAACCGATTAGCATCAAGTGTCTCTCTCAACTTCAGAAAACAAGAATCGAAAAATAAAAGAGAAAAATGAACAACATCTAGTCGGCACTAAAGGTAAACAAATGAATCCAAATCGTCAAATTATGATTCAGCTAACCAAAACGCAAAACACCAAAATGAGAGAAACAAAAGACGAAAGAGAAAAGCTACCAAACATAATAACTATACAAAATTAGCACTAAAGTGCCCAAGACCGAATTTGCACCATACAAAGTACCCCAATCGGCTACAACTCTTTCCCCCAAACTGAAAACCACAATTTTCTCCTCCTCCTACTCCATAATCTTGTCCCTGATTTGCTCCTAAAATCCCTTCATGACTATTTCAAACTCTAATCTCTTCAGCAGAGTTCCAGCCCACCTCTACGCCTCCCCTGGCCATAGCAGCAAAATAAATATCTCTTTGCTCAAGTTGTGACTCGAACACCAGCCTCCCTTGAAGCTCTATCACGCCACATACCATCAAGCCAATAGGCTCCTTATGTCATAACTTATCATCAATATTTAATAAAGCCTACATGCCAATGTCCAAGTTTATTTAATAAAATAAAAAATTTTACACACGCTAAGACTTGAACCTCAAACCTTCCAGTTATACAACACACCACCTTACCACTAAACTACAAGCTCTTTTGTGTCAAGATTCAACCATACTTGATTATAAAGCCTAACCACCTGCGTCCGAATTCATTTATGAGTAAAAATTAAAATTTCTGCAAAAGCTAAAACTTGAACCCAAGCTTCTCAAACACTCTCAAATATGCCCAAACACTTAGCTACTGAACTAGACAATCAATTGTAATATTTATTGCACACATAAACTTTTATGTGCAGCATCCTAACGGCTTCCATGCACAAGGCTTATTCCTACTAGGCCTAAATTCAAGTTGTTACAGCGAGAGCTAGTGTAAGACCATGTTTGGGATATGGCATCGGCCTCGATGCTTGTCAGTGTAAGACCATGTCTGGGACATGGTATCGGTACAAATGGATGTGAGCCAGTGTAAGACCATGTCTGGGACATGGCATTGGCAAACGACATCATGTAAGACCATATTTGGGATGTGGCAGTGGTACCGTACATACGTGATCCCTGATGCATTCGATGGTGTTTTGAATGACTCAAAGGGTAAGACAGACATTATGGAATTTATATCTAGTTTTATAAATGAGATAAGAAAAGTTCATGAATTTATGAAATTGTTAATAATGATCTGAGATAATGTATTGTTATTGATGTGTAAGTGAATCAATGGACAAGGTCAAGCAGACAGTAAAAACATAATCGAATTAAGTGAGACAGGTACGTATGAAATTCATGAGAATATCGAGTGGTAGTAATTTAAAAGTATGTAATAATCTCATATTGTAAGTATGAGAAAGGTCATGGTTTGACATGCGAGACAATATTTTCAACTTATGAAATGATCATAGAATCAAATGTGAAATATTTCATATCGTTATACAAAAGTATTGGTAAGTGATTTCATAAGTATGCAATCGTATTATACGATAATTGAAATAAATAAACTATCAAAGGTCATAGTAAATCCTATAAGGGAGTAAATGATTGTATGGTGAGACCATATAAACTCTTTATGCTTGTATAATTACTCAAAATGTATTTGATGGCTAATATAAATCAAATAATCATATGAGCTTACTAAGCTTTATACCTTACCTCGTTTATTCTCTCTTGTTGTAGGATTTTGGAAGTTTGCTCGGGTTGGAAGGTGATGGAGATCTAAACACACTATCTTTTCATGATTTGGTATTTAAAGATTTGCAAAATTTTAGTTACATGGCATGTATAGGCTAGTTGTCGTATTAAGTGTAAAGTGAGTTTAACCATGGTTGCTTTAGTGTTCAGTGCATGTTTAGCCATGAGTTTGGCTTATTAATTATGTGAAGATAACGATGGTTTAAGAAGAGTTTGAATGATGTATTGAGGTATTAAGTATGAATGTTTAGGATTTATGAATATGTTGAGAAGGTAGCTTGTAAAGTTGTGTAGTATGGTACAAGAAAGGGTGGCAAATAGGCTTGGTAAATAGCCTTGTTTTTGTCCACACGGGTAGATACACGGACGTATATCTAGGCCATGTGTTACATACAGTCCACCCCATGGACATGTGGCTCAACCGTGTATCCCCTGTATCTTAAGTTGGCTAAGTTAGTGTCGCACACGGGCTGAGCTCACGGGCGTGTGGCTTGGCCGTGTGGCCCTTAAGGGATGATGATGTCAGAAATAGAATGCCAAGGTTTTTGGACACAGGCCACACTACAGGCGTGTTGTGGCCATGTGAGAGACACGTGCTGGGGACACAGGCATACGCCAGGCCTTGTGAATGACCCTGTAGGTTGATAATGAAAAATAAACCCGTACGGGTAAGGGGCACGAGCTTGTCCCTAAGTGCTTAAGTCTTTGAACCATATGGGCCAGGTCGTACAGTCGTGTTTAGAGGTCACACGGGCGTGTTGCCCTCTCACACGGGCATGTAGGCTTTAGTGGATTTGTGCTCTGGGTGTGTTGGGGAGGTCCAAGTTCAAGTCAATACTTGGGCTAAATTTTAGGTTTTTATTGAATAAATCATTACCTTGGTTAATAGACTTAAAATTATTTATTTGTAAAAGTATAACAGGATGGGCTTCCTGGTCTGGTGGTTAAGTGGTGTGTTAGTAAGTGGGAGGTCGCATGTTCGAGTCGCTGTTGAGGCATTATTTTTTCTGTTAAGAGATGGGAGTGTTTCAGTGGATTGAACTACCGAAAGTGGAGTGTTTTATGGAGAAAATAGGGGATTTGGGAGTTACCCAAATCTTTCTATCATTCCTTGCCAAAATTCCCTGCAATTTTCCCCCCTCTCTTCACCCTTTTCTTTTCTTTTCATGGTCAACCAAAATTCTCCATTGCTGCCAAATTTTGCACTTTTTCCTTGACCCTAAACCTTAAATTTTTGCCTTTCCTTCGTTGCTATTTCACGTGGTTGCGCTTAGAATGTTTGGTAAGTTTTAGTTTTGGCTACTTTAAGCGTTCTGTTTATCAGTTAAGGAAAGGGTTTTCTTGATTGTATAGGAGCTAATCAATAGGCGGGTTAGCATTTTCCAATCAACGTATTAGACACGTAAAGTTGCGTTTTATCGAAAGTAAGGACTCCATAGTTTGGGTGAATGCTCTGTTACGATTTTGTTCAAGTTTCGATTGTATAATTGATTTGGGCCTTGCATCTGTTCAATATTAAGCTCGAGAGTGCTCGTGGTTGCTTTAACTTTGAAATGATACCAAGTCTGTACTCCGATTGCACAGAAATCAAAATTTGGCAGAAGCCGAAAAGCCTACTATCGACGTCAGACGAGCATGTGCACTGCCCGTGTGGAGGCCGTGTGGCGAGACATGGCCATGTAAGTGACGAATCAGGCCGTGCGCGTGTGACATAGGCATGATGGACATGACTGTTGAGGCCGACGAGCCGTGTACGAGGCACGTGCTCGGCCAATTGGGTCATGTGAGCCCATATGGGCATGTGGGATTTGGGCCAGGTCGTGTGATCCATACGGGTGTGTGTCCCCATGTCTCTGAATTGTACTGTAAGGTTGTACGGGTCGTCCAAGTGGACTGTGACCTGTTGTAGGGTCGGTAAGCTTTACTTGGACCCTTTTTATGTAATCTAATATTGTTATATGTAATTGCATGTCGTTGTAAGCATGAATATCTGGTCTGTTCTGATTCTGAAATATAAATGTATGATCTGTTTATCTATATTTAGCATGCCACGATTGTATGATGCATTGCATTAGGGTGGGATTGTTGATAAAGATAAGGAAGTTTCTGAAAGGCTTCTAAGCCTATTATCTGGTAGCTATGGCGCAAATTCTGATAAGTGCCGTTCACAGTACGTATAAGCTAATATTTGGGATTGTACGTATAAACGGGTTTTCCTGAAAATTGAACGGTTTTTAAAAGCTTCCGCGTAAAGGAAAGATTCTCAAGCAAAACAATCAATGTACATTTTTTAGAGTTAAGTAAAAGATGATAACTGAAACAGTTTTAAGGACAATGTGCTTTTGAAAAAAACTCTCATGTGACATCATTAGATTCGACCATAACATCTAGACCGGGTTTGGGGTGTTACAACCACTGCCATATCCTCAACAATTCCAGAAGTAGCAAAATGATCTTCAGTTAAAAGAAATCTTTTATGACGAGGTGACTTTTAATGACTCCGATGCTGCTAAGTCCCTAGATATAGTTGAAGACTGCTTTGCTATTTCCAAGTTAGAATCGCTGGCTTCTATAGAATTGGAGCTCTATTCTTTAGAAGATCCGTTAGAACATATTCTACTGAAGGATTTACCAAGTGATGATAAAGACACAGAATGTTTGGCTTGGTTAAAAGCTAATTCAAAGGAATTGACTCAAGAAGTTCCACTCGAATCATTAGAGTTATCATCTCAAGAGTATACGTAATCAAAGTCATTGATCTCATAATGTGATGAAGGAATAAATTGATCGTACCTAAAAGACTAACTATTATCACGATAAAAGGCAAGCGCACATATCGAGTAGTAGTATAGCTAGTGGCAAGACCGGAATATCAAATCCAAGGAACTAAAAGTACTAGTAATGACTTTCTTCTTATTATCTAGCCTAAGAAATAAAAAAGGGTTTGGTTGTAAACTATTCTAAATTAAACTAAAGAAACGACAATGAGTAAATTGGGAAAACTACTTTGGGAAAACTGATTGATAAGGACAATACCTAAGGAAGAATCCACCTAGACCTCATTGTTATCTAACTCTGAACTAGACGATTTCTTCATTTGACTTGATCCGTAGAGATCCCTAAATTATGTTAATATCTCTGTCGAGAATAAGAACAACTAATCCTAGGTTGATTAATTGAAATCTCTTTCTAATTAAAACCCCTAGTCTTTCATTAACTCAATCTATGGATCCCCATATTAGATTTGACTCTAATCCGACAGATTTTTGTCGTCCTATGTCTAGGATTGCGATCAACTCCGCTTAATTGTGTTGGACCTACTCTTAAACAGGGACTTTTTCTCCTCTACCTAAGCACATTCGACTTAAACCAATATCCCAGAAATATCAATTAAAGAATTAAAAACACAATTAAGAACAAGTAAAATATTTATCATATAGTTCAGATAACAATAACAAGATCCGTCTTAGGTTTCATCGCCCTTAGATATTTGGGGTTTTAGTTCATAATTATAAAAAGAAACATCTCAGAATGAATAAAATAACAAAACATAAGAAAACTCAAAACTTCTGAAAGGATTTGAAGTGAAATCTTCTGTCTTGATGTAGACCCTAGCTTCTGAGATCGATCAATCGGCTTTCCTTTGAGTAATTCCCTGCCTTTAGCTCTCCCTCCTAGGGTCTTTATATAGAGTTTGGAAAGTCTTTCCTAGCCCCTAAGTAGCTTTTTTCCTCGTGAAATTGAACTTCCTTACGACAGGAACATGCCCGTGTGCCACGCCCGTGTAAGTCGATGCTAGGCCATGTTCAAGCCTCTTAAAGTGGCACGACCGTGTGGTTGCCCGTGTGAATCAAGTCTAGGCTATGCTCAAGCCTATTTATGTGGCACGACCGTGTGACATGCCCATGCAGTGAACTGCAGGTCGTGTTGATTCCTTGCTTTGGCCATTTTCTCCGTTTTCGGTCTGTTTCTTGTTCTTTTCACTTTCCTAAGCTCACCTGAGTATAAAACATGAAATTAAAGGTTTAGGAGCATCAAATTCCATAAATCAAGGAATAATTCATCCATAAATGTACTAAGCATAAGGTAAAAATATGTATAATTTACGGTTTATCAAGTACCCCCACACTTAAGCCTTTGCTTGTCCTCAAGTAAAATCTCAATTCATAATTAAAAATCATTCCTTTCAACTTATAATCCTTGTTAATAATGCTTCAAACTAATCCACAAGTAATCATACATTGAGAATTCAACCAAAATAAAATTAAAGTCTCAAACATTCTAAGTTGAGAATTTTATCACAGAAACATAGGTTTCCTCCCTTCTTCTAGTTAATTACCTCGAACTCAAAATCAACAAGAGTTGACATCCTCACTAAAGATTCACTCTATCCACTCGAAGTGTTTAGGGTTCAAAAATTAAGCACTCATTAGTAAACCTGAAAAGTTATTACCATAAGCTTGCAGGAAAATCAAATCTCCACCACTATGTATTGACATGATACACCGATCAAAAGGTCTTTTAAGGGTTTGTAACGTGGCCTTGGTTAGGGGTGTGGTTGTAAGCTAAAAAAGATGGTTAGAATCGAGATTGAATTGAAAAATCATCTAACTAGAAAAATCTCTACCACTGAAACATATTCCTAAAGTAAATTCTTTCTCTTTTGGATAACATCGTCTAAGAACAGAAGCTCAAAAATTACATAGAAATATGCAAAACATTAAATTACAATTGAAATAGACATTTGTTTCTTATTAATTTAAGAAAATAAATTGAATATGTAACACCCCAGACCCAGTCTAGACGTTATGGTCGAATCTGGCGATGTCACATCAAAGAGGTTATTTTCAAAATGATTTTATTTAATTAAAAACATGTTCGGTAAAAAAGTTGCTTGATTAAAAACTTAAATTTGTGACTTAAAAAATCAAAATCCTTGTACCTTGTTAAGTTATAAAGAAAGCCCATGTTTTAAGAAAACGTTCACATGTTAAGGTTACTTAGAAAACCACGATTAAATTTAAAAAAATTATTTAAGTTTGATGATTCAACAGTTGTAACAATAATAATCCCAAATAAAAAGTCAAATCGAAGATACAAGGCCTTATTACAACCCATAAAAAACAAGTAATTAAACTAAAGTAATTCAAAAACTATTTAAAATTTCTAAGTAGCTTGCATGTGGCCATCTCCGAGTCCTCTCCTACGTCGAGCCGTCTACTGAGGGTCACCTGAAACATTAAACTAAAGGGTGTGAGTTTCGCAACTCAGTGTGTACGACCCTTGGCAGTCAAATCAATTCAATATACACATATCGCATTAGGCCTAAGCCCTAACAATATTAGTGGTCTTGGTAGCCCACATTGACCTCAAATCACATCAGTTTCACATGAATACAATGCACCCATCCCAATTCCAACCCTGCACTCCATTTCCCTTCCAACCCTACACTCTTGTGGGGATATAAATATCAACCCACCCATCCCTACACTCCAAAGGTAGCACTAACAGCGGCATTACTCAAACGTTGAAGTAAGGCTGCTATTCATATAATGGGCTTAAAGCCACCGGTGGATCTACGGTCGTCAAGCGACTATGCGATCCTCACATATCTTCCTCCATACAATTAAACCCACCCAAGTGCAACATACATTTCATGAATGCAACATACATATTATCACACATTAAGCACCTAGGGGTATTTTAATTATTTCACTACCCAGGGGTATTTTTGTAATCCTACCCTACAGGGGCATTTTCGTAATTCTACCCTACAGGGGCCTTTTCGTAATTCTACCTACAGGGGCATTTTCGTGATTCTACCCTACAGGGGCATTTTCGTAATTCCACCCTACAAGGGCATTTTCGTAATTCTACCCTATAGGGGCATTTTCATAATTTCTACATTTCGGGTTTTAGTTATGAACTTTGGCCTATCAACAAGTCCTTGCGGCCAAGGTGAACGAACACTATGCACCAGGTAGGATACCAGAGAAGAAGAGGTGCGTCACTCGAACCGCTTAAGTACCAAGCTCTTCCTAGATCCAATCCTAGACATGCACACATCCATTGCCACACCCTAGCCTAGAGACTTGTCCACAGACATGTTTGATTATTTAATTAAGTTTTATGCAACTTGAGAATTCATCAGAACTAGGCCCAAAGTCCATTAAAACCCTAGCATGCATTTCTATAATCCCATAAGGCCCACTAAGCCCAGTCATGCTCATAAAGCCCATTAAGCCCAATCATGCTTATGTAGCCCATTAGGCCCGATCATAAGCAAATCATACAATCATCTATATCAGTCCATCATACAATTTCACATAACAACTTTTGCCAATTTGGGCCCACAAGCTCGGCAGGCCCATTTAGCCTTGTCTGGCCCAATTAGCCAAACAGTAGCCTAAGACCATGAGATCTCTCTCTAGGCCTCGATAATTGTATTGGTATCTTTACACGAGTGTTCGTACACTCGTGTGATTGTCGGCGCCATCCTTTCCGCTTTTCGGCATTCCAGCATTTCGAGATTTTGGCTTTTGCTGATTTGTCGTGTGTGTAGTATATGTACACATCTGGTTGATGATCCACACTACACTATCCTCAGCCTCAACCTACAATCAATACCAACCTCAAATCAATTTCCATACTTAACTACAACTTTACTAAATCCCGAAGCCTTACCGTAACCTTGTAGTGTGCCACTAGTTCTAATAGCCTCTCCTTAGCTATTATTCCCGAATATCCTCCAGATCACTTGCTAGAGATCCTTACCATGCTTGAAATCTTTGAACCCTACCCCTTATTAATACAGGGTTAATGACAAGAATAAGATTAGATAGCCCTCCGGCTTTTACCAAAACATACTAAATGATGCTTGACGAATCACTTACCGAAACTAACCTTTGATCTTGCTGCCTAGATAGCTACTGAACAAGATCCAGCTTTTAAAACTTAATTAAGAGAAGATAATAGCAACCGATTTGTGATAAAGGGGAACAAAGAGAAATCGGCAATTTGATGTGGCTATTTCGGTATTTAAGAGGTTAAGAATGGATTAGGCTTTTTAGAGAAAGAAGAACACAACACTAATGGAAATTTTGGTGAAAGAATGGTAGGTTATTCGGCAATGGAAGAAATAGAATGAGGGGGAGAAAAGAATTTGGCAATTAGGGATGAGAAGAAAAATAATGAGAAGCCCAAAGAACCCCTCAAAGGAATTTGGCACCCTTAAATAGCCACAAGCCGAAACCACCCTCTCCCAAAGTCCCATTTGACACCATCACTGATATGCTAGCGATATTAAGCAATAAAATTTATAAAAAACTAATCACACCAAAAACTAACTAATATCACGATTTTAAAGGCAAGCGCACCTGTCGAACAGTAGTATAGTTTAGCGGCAAGAACTAGTTATCGTACCCAAAGGAACCAAAAGTACTAATACTTACTTTCTTCATATTATCTAGCCTAAAAATAAAAGAAGATTGATTGAAACTAATTTTAAAACTATCTAAAAGTGCACAAAAAGTAAATTGGGGAAAATTTTAGGGAAAAGATGATTAATATGAGCAATACTTAAGAGAGAATCCACCTAAACTTCACTTGTTATTAACTTCTTGAACTAGACAATGTCTTCACTTGACTTGATCCGTAGAGATCCCTAACTTATGTTAATACCTCTTTTGAGGATAAGAACAACTAGGCCTAGGCTGTTAACTAAAGTTTCTTTATTAATTAACACCCTAGGTTGCATTAATTTGATCTATGGATCCCCCTATTAGGTTTGAACCTAACCTAGCAGATTTATGTCGCCCTATGTCTAGGGTTGCATGCAACTCCACTTAATTATGGTAGATCTACTCTTAAAATAAGGACTTTTGCTCCTCTGCCTAAGCACATCAAGTTCTTGAAGTAATCCCTAGGATTATTAAATCAAGAATGAAGAACACATAATTAAGAAAAATTCAAGCATTTATCAAATAATTCAAGAATAAATAACAAGATCTGTCTTAGGTTTCATCCCCCTCAAGTATTTGAGGGGTTTAGTTCATAATAAAGAAAGAAAACATCTCAGAAGTATTAAGATAACAAAACATAAAGAACCCAAAAACCCCTGAAGGAATTTAGGGAGATTCTCTGTCTTGATGTAGAATTCTGGCTTCTAGGATGAATCAATCGGCTTCCCTTGGAGTAATCCCTTGCTTTCACTCATTGTGTTGGCAGAATTATGGTGCTCTTTCTTGAGAGAAAAGAGTATATCTTTAGAGTTGCCTCCTAGGGTCTTTATATAGAGTTTAGAATGGCTTTCTTAGCCCCTAAGTATCCAAATCCGAGTGAAATTCCTCTTCCTCACGACTAGACACGCTCGTGTGCCACGCCGGTGTGATTTTAATAAGAGACCGTGTTCGGGACTGTTGAGGTGGCACGGCCGTGTGCCCTGGCCGTACTTGTCGGGGGCTAGACCGTGTGGTCTTCGTGGGGCACGACCGTGTGCCACGGCCGTGCGGTGACTTCTTGAGCCGTGTCGATTTCATATTTTGGCCCATTTTCTCTGTTTTTTGGTCTATTTTCCGTTCTTTTCTCTTCCCTATGCTCTCTTGAGTATAAGATATGAAAAAGAAAGATTAAGAGCACCAATTCTCACTAATTTGACAATAATTCATCCAGAATATAGGCTAAACATGAGGTAAAAATATGTATAATTAATCGTTTATCAATCACCTCCCCTCCTCAATCTCCTATTTTCTCTCCATTATCTTCACTTTAAATTTCTCTCCTGAACACTCCCTTTCAGAGTCTATTCCAACGCCACTACCTACCTTTCATGATGCAAAAATAAAGTCCCCAAATTACCACTCTAAGCCTCAAACCTTGGACCTCTTTAACTGATAGTGACGCCACCTATAACTCCCTAAGTGGCACTACCTTGCCACTGAGCCACAGGCCCATTTGCATCCTATTTTCCCCTTAATTTGTTTAAGAGGCTTAATACCTGATACTAGGGTTTCCCTAAGGCAAAAATTAAATTTTTGCTAAGGTCCAGGTTTGAACCCAAGACTTTTCCAACACTCCCAAACACTCCCAAATCTCTTAGCCAACATACCAACATGCCACTCAGTGTACATGGGCCCAGGGCCCATTATGTAACCCATGTAGGGTCCATAAGCCCTTTGGGCCCATATGGCCCATTCTTCCAGGTCTAATTTCGGGGCGTTATAGAATATTTATAAACTTTACAACTGAAAAAGAGAACAAAGCTAGATAATTATTCAACTCAAATCTCGAGAAAAATAGGGATCAAAATAATTGAAGGGAATTCAACAAAAAATAGGTTATAGGTTAGTATTAAAGGTAAGTCAATGAATGGTTTGTTAGGCTCAATGGGGTTCACTAAGGGTTAATTTATGGAGGTAGGCTTTTATGGAGTAAGTAGGTTAAATCCTAAGTGCCTTTATCATTTCGGTATATCAAATCAATAATGTGGTCTTAACATGTATAATTGAAGCAAGTTCTAGAATAAAAGATCAATATTGACTCACTAAAAGCAACAATAAAAGTGAGCACGAAAGGATGTATGCTCAAAAGGCTCAAAAATCTCACCAGAATTATGGCTTTTGATGTCAACCCTGTGAATTTCAAATCTCAAGATAATACTTAAAATTGGGGAAAACAACCTAGAAAAGTTTAAGTTCTAAAAAATTTCAACTTATCATGCTTGATTCTCTAATGTCTTAAAGTTTGAATCTATGTCTTAATTCTCAACATATCAATAAAAATCAAAAATCAATCAGAATTCAATTTAATAGTGGATTGAGATAATGTAGATAGTGAAAGTGAGAATTTAGGATTTGAGAATAATGCAACAAGTTAGTGACAAAAATTTTCAGGGGTTCAAGGATAATACAAAGAATGAAAGTGAATTCCCCCCACACTTATGATGTACATTGCCCTCAATGTACAAAGATATCATTAGTAGCAATAGAAGCATAAAATCATAAGATAAGGAGAGAAGTGAAACTCCTTGAATATTGGATGAATTCCTTGAGCTGGGTGTGAAGATTTGTAGGGAATGGTGTTTATCCATAATTTTTGTACCAAAAGGATATGATGATCGGGGTCGTGGCGGCTATGGTCATGGTGGCGAGGGTCGTGGTCATGTAGGAACCAGCAGTCATAGCAGGGTTTTCCCAGTAGATATAGATTTAAGCTGTAAAGCTCTTTTGAAACTGCGATAGCATTTATCAATTTAGGGAATTTGGATTAGCACAATGTACTCGTTAGGAAATAGCCAATATTAAACATTTGAAATAAAATAAACTAAGTTCTTAAAATACTAAAATTCAAATAATGAAAACGATAAGGTTTAAATAAAATAAAATGAAAAGTAAGATAAAAAGAAAAATAAAGAAGAAGATAAGAGGACCCGTGAGTCCTAATCTTGAGATGCTTCGTGAGGTGGGGACGGCGGTGCGAGATGAAGATGTTGACAAATCTGAGATAGAGTAGCATCAATGTGATCGAGGCGCTGAAAACATTGTTGATGGAAATGTGCAAACTACTCAGAAGTGACATAATCTGAAGCTCCTGCATGAACTGGGTGGCGAGTAGACGGTGGCTTCTCGTGGGATGCGGGACATCATCAGTAATGTCCTCTGGGTCCTTCTACTTGGTAGACTGAATAGCTAGTACTAAGGAGGGTCTCTCCTGTGTCTGCACTGAATCATCCTCATATGAAGCATACTTTGGATGCCTTGCGGAGACATCTAGCCAATGAGGGTGTAGGAGGATCTCTGGGCCTCTTTGTTGAAGAGACCGAAGTAGTAGGCCAGACGGGTCATGTACGGGCCCCCCTTCGATGCCGCTCGGTTTGGTATGAATGGCATGGTCTATGAAATAGGTGAGGTTGAGCACGTGTGCGTACGCCATGCTCTACAAAAAGTAGGCGTCATCTTGGAGTGACTGCTTGTTAATGTATGCGCGAGTAATGCGTGAAGGTACCTCAATGAAGGGACGAGAGCTGTCGTCTTGGAGCGACTGGGATCGTAATTCACCAAAACAGGGACTAAGGCCTGCCAACACTTGGCTGGAGAAAAATGGATGTGGCGGTGAAGCTCTGAGAGGTCTTCCTCCTCCATGAACTGCTCAGTATATAAACCCTGTGCTGTACCGAGCTCTGGTACACTGAGCTGTCGAACAATACCCCTAGACGAAATTGGATTGTCCCTGGATCGTCGTATCGAGACATGACCGTCTATAGATGAAAAGTGGAGCAGAGCTCTAGGGTGAGCTCGAGGTAAGTAGGCTCGATGATTTGGAAGAATTGGTCCCACGGGTCTGTCGTCAATAAAGCTCGTACCGTATCTGCTAGTTGGACCCATTCTAATACGACCCAGTCGATACACCTTCCTACTCCGAGGGGTCTGGCCCTTAGAATTTGAAACAGTTCCTCCTGGAAACTTTGTAGAAATTGTAGGAAAGTGTGTCTGATTTCAGTTGTGGCTCTTGAGGAGAGACCACCGGGCCCCTTTTGTTTTTTAAAAGTGGGGACCGTAGCTTTCCTTCATCGTGAGGATGACATGATTCCTGAAAGAAAGTTTTGAAACAATTTTAAAAAAATAGACAATATGCATATTCTTAAGTTGCTAAACTAACTAACAAACTAAGCTAACCAACACTTACTAAGTATCTAATGCAAGAGGTAATTTTAAAACAAATAAATTTGGTGTTTGAGTTATCCTAAGCATGGAACTTAACATAATAATGAAGACAATGGTTCCTATAGTGAGTTTATATCATCAATGTGTGTTAGAATCAATGGCATGAGATAGCTAAATATGGCAGCAAGAGAATGATTCAAGATGGCATTATTCTAAATCAATATATCATGGGTATTGCATGGATATCAAATTAGCATTGAGAATAAAAGAATAAAACATGTATGAATGAAACAATAATAAAAATAGAACTAATTAAAAATATAAGCAAAGATTAAGAGAAAAGGGAGAAAGGGGAACCAAATAAGTGATTATAGGGGCAGAGCACGGTCGTGGTGGTGCTTGCACGGACGTGGTGGCGTGGCTTAGGTCGGCAGTGGCTCTAGGGAGAGTTGGTATAGGTTGTGGGTAAAGAGGGTTTAGGGTTTTGGGTGAAGAAGAAAATGAATAGTAGGGGTTTTATATAGGATTTGAGGCACACCGACGTGTCACACGCTCGTATGTATCGTTTTTAGCCCGTGTAGTTCGAATTTCAAGGGTTTTGGAAGGCCTGAGTTGTGACTCACACCCGTGTTCTTTGGGTGTGTTAAGGCATACGGTCGTGTCACACGGTCATGTCCTTGGTCGTTCGCTTCTCCCACACCCATGTATGGGGTCACACTCCCGTGTATGGATTGGCAGGTTCGACCACTTGGTTGGGGCACGGGCATGTCGCACGCCCGTGTTCATTTATCAAGATTGGCCACGGCCACCTCGCACGGTCGTAGCGAAGTGTCGCAGCCTGTGTGTTGGAAAATTTTTGTCCTATTGGTGCACGGCCATATCGCACAGTCGTGGCTTTGCCATGGTGTCCACACGGCCTTGGGCATGCCCGTTGGCATGGCCGTGTGGCATGAAAACCCTGCATTCAGAAGGTTAGTTGATGAATTAAAGAGCTTAAACAAAAGTACTTTACTATGTCAGTGCTCTGGTTGCCTCCCGAGAAATGCTTGTTTATAGTCTAAGCTCGACTTTCTTCAAGCTTGCACGGTCACGGTGGTTTGAGGAGTTCGAACTCCTTTCTCTTGCCATTAGTTTCAGCTTTTCGCTAATTGACATTTTCAGTGTTGTAATTACACACCTGATTACGAATGATGCACAATTAGTCCTCGAGCACTATAACCTATGTTCGGCAATAAACTCTCAATTAATTTCATAACAATCAAATTTATCTAACTCAAAACACAGTAAACCATTTCCGAGCGACAAGCTAATACCTTCTATTGATGAAACGAAACCCCCACGCAACAAGGCTTCGACAAGGAAAATATGCGCCTTTCTGTCTTTCCCTAATTGGCAGAAACGAAACATATCAGAGAAAAATCACCACACAGAAATAAATCGCTTAACAAAACTTACCGAAAGAATTAAGTTGCACAATAAAGATGAACAGAACACACATAGGAGCAAAGGAGGAGAAAACGATGGCAAGAGAGGAATTTCAGCTGCAAACAACAAAAAAAGAAGAAAAGATGGAGAGGGGAAAATAATCAGCAGAAATTCGAATAGCAAAAATCGGCAACAAAGAATTAAGAATAGTTAACTGAAATTTGAGAGAAACAAAAGCCAAAATTGAAATTGGACATACCGTGTGCGCAAGACTCAATGTTGTGCCAAAGAAATATATGAATAGAGAGAAAGAAGGGGAGAATGGTGCAAGAAGACCTAAAATTCGGCAGCAAGGTGGGGAAGGAAGCAAATAAAGATAAAAAAGGAAAGAATGAAAAAAAATAACAATATTTCTGCAAGGAGAAGTTAGAATAGCCGTAAAAAATAAAGAAGAACACTTTGGGGATTTTCGAAATAGCAAAAAGAAATGAAATTAGATTTGGGTAATCCTCAACCTCCCTTAATTTGCTCCTAAAAACTCTCCTACTATCCCGCCACAAACCGTCCACTTCCCTACTACACCTCAAATTCCTTATTTTCCTTCACCAATCCCACAACTACCCAAATCACCCTCATTATCCTCATAAAAATTGGCCACAACTTCCCCACTTCTCAAATACTTAGAATTTCGGTCAAACTACAACACTCATACGGCACAAGCAGTAAAAAATAAATCCCCTTGATTGGGCAGAGATTCGAACACAGGACCTCAAGCATAATAACAATCCATTTAACCACCAGATCAGCAGGTCCATTCTAACATATTTAACCAACATTTATTTATAAGCCTACTGATTAGAGATAGGTTTTTTTCATTTAAAAACAAAAATTTGCCCAAGCTAAGGCTTAAACTTAGGACCTCTCTGACACTTCCCAGAACACTTAACAATTGAAGCAAACATATATATATATTTGTCACAAACATACGAAAATAAATATTTAAGGGATTTTTGGGGCGTTACAATTAAATTTTACAATCTAGTCCTTTTTTCACATCTAAACTTAAAATCTATCAATTTAACACCAATTACTTCTACAAATCAACAATAAAAACTTTCAAAAACTTTAACAATTTTAGAAATTGGTATATGGGCTAGCTAAATCAAGCTCTCATGACCTTAAAAACATAAAAATTACAAGAAAAGGACTTGAATTACCATATAAATTGAGGACCAAAAGTATGTGAAGCTCAAAACCCTTTTTTCTTATGTTTTGGTGGAGAAGAAGATGAGTAGGAAAAGAAATAACTTTTTCTGTTTTTAACTTTAACTTATATACCTATAATTAAATTTAATTAATAATTAATTAAACTTTAATTAGCTAAAATTTAAGTTTAATTAGCCAAATTTAGTGGACTTTAACCTCGCCCACCATCGTTTGAAGAAATAAAATGGTCTATTTACCATTTTGATCCTGTAGTTATTTAAAAATATATAGCGATTGAACTTTTACAATTTAGTTTATGTACCCTAATTAAGCAATTAATAGACAAAATTAAAGGACCATAATTTAATAAAATATTATACCAACTTCATAAATATTTTAATTTAATATTTACAAACTTAGTTTATGAAAATAGGATTCCGAAATCGCCTTTTTCGATAGCACTGAAAATCAAGCTGTTACAGAAATATGTTATGGTATCTTTAAACTTGATGTACTATTTTTGTGAAGCTTATTTAAGCCCATATATTGACTTCTTAAGCTTACACACCATATGATATTTTCCCTTCAACTAAAAAAGCTTCAGGTTGATTCATATAAACTTCTTCCTCAATATTTCCATTTAGAAATGTTTTTTTTTTTCACCTCTGGTTGGTGCAATTCAAAATTATAACAAGCCATCAATGCCATAATAATTATTAAGGACTCTTTCTTAGAGATTGATGAAAATATCTTTATAATCAGTATCATCCTTCTAAGTCTAACATTTGACAACAAGTCTAGTTCTATATTATGATCTTATTATTTAAGTCACATTTGATTTTAAAAACTCATTTACATCCAACTTGTTTTGAACCTTTTGGCAATTCAACAATGTCTTACAATTTTTTTTTTTTTGTTCCATAGGTTTCATCTCATCTTTAATGGCATTTAGCCATTTATCAAACTCATCACTATTTATGACTTGTAAAAATGAAACAGAATCTTTATTGATTACAATATCAAAGTCTGACTCTTGCAAATAAACCACATAATAATCAAGAATAATTAATTTCCTCTCTCTCTCTCTTTAAGATCTTCTTAATGATAATATATGTGGTTCAACATTTGTGAATTAGTTTTTTCTCGAGGGTTTTCATCATTTAAATGTTGTGCAACATTATTAGGGTATTCAATGATTGCTGGAACAACACTTGTAATAGTTCTAGTTAAAAGAACATTTATATGTGTAGAAAATTCTACTATGATTTATTTTATATTTTCAACTTATTTTGAAGCACTCCTTTTGGCTTCACCATTCTCAATGAATATAACATTACTAGCTTCTACAATTCCTGGATTATGATTTTGTACATAATAGATATATCATTTAGATTCCTCTAGATAACCAATAAAATATCAATTTATCATACAAGAATCTAATTTTCTTTTATGTGGATTATATATTCTTATTTTTCGCTTGAAAACCTCAAACATGTAGGTGCCTTAGCCTAGGTCTTCTTCCATTCCACAACTCAAGAGGAGTTTTTCCTGGAATTGCCTTACTAGGAACCCTATTTAATAGGAATGTTGTGGTTTTAAGTACACGCATCCATAATGAAATAGGTAATGAAGAGTTACTCCTCACACTCTTAACAATGTCCAATAAAGTTTCATTATACCTTTCTACTAGAACATTTTGTTGAGGATAGCATATTGCGCACATATGCCACAACTTTTGAGAAATGTTGTGAACGGACCTAGACATTGTATTGATTCAATAAATTTTTCATAACATTCACCACCTCTATCAAATCTTACTATTTTCACTTTTTTTATCTAATTGTCTTTCAAGCTCATTAATGTATATCTTAAAGGCATTTATTGATTAAGATTTTTCATCAACCAAATCGTATACCAATATCGTGAAAAATCACCTTTATATATATGTATTTTATCTCAAGAAGTTGAGTACCTCTTTTGTTATCTTTCTTAATATGTTTGGTTTTCTTTCCCTTAATCCAATTTATACATACACCTAGATCAATAAAATCTAGATTCGATAGAATCCCATTCTTTACTAATCTTTCTAGTAATTTTTGGATACGTGATCTAAACGTTTATGACACGAGTAAGCTGAATTTTTATTTAGCATACTACCTTAATTCCAACATTGTTATATTCAACAAGGATTTTTTAAAAACATTATCAACTTGCTATTTATATATACTATTAATAAGGTTTCTAGAATCTAAAACAGTATTATTCTTAAATAAACTAAAACAATAATGTCCAAACTTAATATTAAACAAATAAACATCAATTTTGAAAAAGAATAAGGTCCCTATAAACAAAAGGTACATAAAGAGTCTCAAATAAGCCTAAGTGATAACTAGTATCCAAGACCAAACGATAACTCCTTATTCCTTCAATCGAGGCCTTTGTACAATTCTCCACGTATAGAAAATATTTAGTTTGGTTTGTAATTTGGATCAAAAGAAAACATTGCATCATGTTGGATACATTAAAAGTAGCACCAGAATAAAACCACCAAGTATCACTATGAACTTTAATTAAGTTTGATTTGAATCATACAGAAGCATAAAGTTTACCTTTCTTTTCTAACCAAGCTTGGCATTTTTTACAGTGTTTGTGATAACATCATAATTTCTTACAAAAGTGAAACTTATTTGCCATTCGTTGATTAGCATGTTTTTGTTTTCCATAAACTTGTTAGTTTTCATCTTATGTCCTTTGTCAACTCTTTAACCCACGAGGTTGATGGAATTACTTTCTTGACTTTTTAATCTTACTTCCTTCTGAATAAGCTTAATAGTTAATTCATTGACATCTCCCTTATATTTAATAATATTATAGTTAATTTGAAATGACTTACAATTCAAAGATAAAGGGTTTAATATAAACTACACTAAAGAGGAGTCATCCACTGTCATTCCCCAGGTCTTTAGCTGTAACAACCCACTTTATACCCTAGTCAGAACGAGTGGTTTTGGGACCACTTAACCGAGTCAAAATATTATTTTTATTGCTTCAATATGCTTTACAGCATGATAGAATTACCGTGTGAAAGTTTCGTTTAGAAATTTTATCGTTTGACCGGTTGATTTGAGAAAAAGGATTAAATCGCGTAAAGCGATAAATTAGAGTTCTATTTTATAAATGGCTTATTTGATGATGGCTTTATAAGTGGAAGGCCTTAAATGGTTCTTTTACCATTTCCTATGCTAGTGGACAATTATGTCCTTAATGAATTGTTTTTAAATGGTTTATTTTTTTTAAGGTTATATTTGTCATTTGGTTAATAATATGTTATATGTTTAAAAATATCATAAAATTCTTTCATAATTGCTTCTTCTCCACCGATTATACAAACAAAAACTAAGGGTTTTCAAGCTTTTAACATTCGGCTACTTCAAGCTTCAAATTGAGGTTCGTTTTTGTTCCGTTTTTGATAATTTTTACGTTTTTGAGATCGTTGCTTCGTATACTAGTTGACCCATACCTCAATTTCTGATTTTGAACATGTCTTTGAAAAATGCCATTGATAAATTCATGTTATTTTGATGGATTTTGATGATTTATAGAATATTATGTGGAAAAATACAAGAATTTTGAAGTGATTTTTGATGAAAATGAGTTTAAGGATTTATTTGCAAAAAGATAGAATTTTTGAGGTTAAATTTGTGATTAATTAAAAGATATATGCTTGTATAAGTCCTTTGAATATTCGGCCAAGGGAAATTTAGGGATTAATTGTGTAATTTGCTATTTTGTGTTAAAAGGGCTAAATTGCAAAGTGTTGAAAGTATAGGGGCTAAATTGTAAATATGTCAAAAAATATGTTTTTGGATTGAATTGAATATGTGAATTAGTAAATAGCTGAATTTTGCATTAATTTAGATAAAGACGATCGAATCCCGGAACTTGATCGGGGAAAACGGAAAATAGACGAGTAAATACGGGATTTCGGGGTAAGTTTGTATAATGAAATTTAATGTGTTTATTTTTATAATTGTTGTTAATGGAATATATGACATATTAGTTGATTGAATAGCCTATTTGGATGTATACATATGAAATTGAAATGAAATTGTTACAAGTGAGAAGTGAATACCGAGCCCCGTTAGAACCGTAGAAGTCGATAGGATACAAGTGACATGTCACTAGGGCTACAGGGTGGTTTGAGCTCCTGCATTTGTTGCGGACTCACCACGTGCCCATGAGCTATAGGTTTATCCTTCGGGATTACATGTTCAGCCTACGGGCTTACCGATTATCCTTTGGGATTATATGTTCAGCCTCCGGGCTTACCGTACAGGCTCGAAAGAGCATATATGATGCATTGACGGATTACAGGTTATATGTACCCGAGTATCTTTCGATGTTCTTATAGGTTCAACGGGTAATTACCGATACATGTTACATGAAGATTGAATGATATATGTATTACATGTTATATGAGACATGAGAATTACATGGATTATATGGTATAAGTTATATGAAATACATGTACAAGTATTTGAACAATGATATGATACATGAATGTTGTGGTTGGTACATGAATGAATTTATATGTTACATGAACTAACAAGTGTATACTTGTGAAATAGGCAACTTGAGTATATGAATTGAATTGGCATTGTTGTTGTAATTATCGCATTGATTCGGTAAGGTTTAATTTCTATATTATACGGACTTACTAAGCTTTAGAAGCTTACTCTGTTCATTTCTTTCACTGTCTTATAGATTCGGAAGCTAGCTCGATAATCGGACGAGTCGGAGATCGCCATCACACTATCTATCAAACTTTGGTACTTTTAAACTTTTTGTAAATGAAATGGTCATGGCATGTATAGGCTAGTACTTTTGTGAACATGATATGTTTTGGTAAATGATTAAGCTATGAAATGTGGCTTAGGTCATATGTGTTTATAATCATGTATTAGAGTTGTTTTTTGGCTATATGTGTTTATGGAAAGATATGTGGTTTTGATGAGACTATAAGCTCACATAATTGATATGTATATATGTGTGGATGAGTGTATGGAAATGGTCATTTAGGCCTTTGAGTTGGTGTGCTTGATTTGTGAATAAATTGAGATGATTTTGGGTCCATTTTGTGCTTGAAATTGGTATGTTTTAGGTTGGTAGAATGGCATGAAATGTTGTTGGTTAATGGCTAGTAGAAATGACCCATATTGGGTGGCGAATTTGGCTTAAACCGAGCCTATAACGTGCCACATGGCCAAGGAACACGGGCGTGCGCTTCGACCGTGTGTCCCCTGCACCTTAATGTTTTGGTCAGTTTTGGTACACGGCCTAGACACACGGGCATGTCTGGTAATTTGAAGCCGTGTGAAATTTGGCAGTATAGTCACACGGTTTGCTCTGTTTTGTACACGGGCGTGTCTGGCAGCCGTGTGATATTTGATAGTTTCGACCACGAGGTAAGGGCACGGGCGTGCCTAGGCCATGGGCGACACACGGCCTAACCCCATGGGCGTGTTGGACAGCCGTGTGGGATAAGTCAGATTCGACCACGGGCTGAAAGGTTTGGGCGTGTCTGGAGGGACACGGCCGTGTGTGAAGAACACGGGCAAGGGACACGGCCGTGTGTCCCTAACTTTGAAAATTTTGCAAATTATCTCCTATATTTTAGCATGTTTCCAATTAGACTTCCAATAGTTAAATGCATCCTTTTATGATCAATTGAAGCATGCTCTAATGATAGATGATACGCGATGGATTCTTGATTAAAAAGTTTAAAATTTTACTGCTCCAGTCCAGTAATGCTCCTTACCTATTCCGGCGACGGTTACGGGATAGGGGTGTTACATTAGCCTTGCTACAATATTAGGCATCTCGATATGTTTTTATATTCCTCTCAACCCATCATACTTCATAGTCGCGAGTTGTGTCATTAAAGAACAAGTCAGTGACTTATCCATATAATGTAAATGTTCTTCCTTAAACAAAAGATATTCTTTCACATTCATTTTGTGGAATTGAGGTCTAAATGTTGTTGGCTATAGTCATTTGCAAAAAAAAAAAAAAAAAAAAACCACATATAAGACTTAATCTGTTTAATTGTTTCTATTATTTATGGTACAACATCTCTTCCTCAAAGTTTAAGTCAATAATAGTAGTAGGTTTATCTTTTAATGGTGTCAAGTTAAAATCAAAAAATCCTAAATGGAACTTGACTTATTTATCCCATTCAAAGAAGTTTAATCCATTAAGCAAAGTAATAGATAAAACTTGTAAATTAAGAGAAAGAGCTGCAAAATAATACATAAATGCTCAAAATGCATTTACTTTAATAGAAAACTAAATAATTTTCATTAAATATACACCTTGTCTTTGGACATTCAAATATATATCAATAAGAACATTAATTTGTCACCATAGTTTCAGTATTCACAAAATAAACAATTCACCTTCGGGCAAATTTTGAAGTTCTTATGAGTAGTGAAAGTCTATTCATTCATTTTGTTTATTATAAGCATTTTATTAATTACATGGATATTGACAAATATATAATTTAATTGACATCTATGAAAACGATTGTGCCTCGGTGTGTATGCATTGAGGCAGAAGAATTTGCAAACAGATATAAAATTGCGGTTTACTACAAGTGTAACAAACCTAGTTGTAACATTTGTAAAAATATACAATAGAATATCTTTCAGAGCACTCCAAGGATCGAACCTAAAAGAGGTAAGTGATAAATTTGAATTTAACAGAGAAAGGCATGCAAAATGCGAAGTCTAAATAACTAATCGATAATTATGTTACTAAAATTACTAAAATAACAATTGAGTATTAACTAAGTCTAAAAACTTAGTTGTAAAGATGGCAAAAGTTTTAATCACATTAATTAAGAAAAGGAAATTGGAATTGGTTAATTTCTGTGTTCGTTTACTTTTGGATTAATGAATTCAGCAAATAATCACCTAATTAGATCAATCAATAACTTTCAGCCTATAATTTTATAAATTTGCAATTTAATCTTGTTTATCTTTCGACCTAACTTAAACTAAAAAGGATAATTGAGTTTCCTACTCGGTTAAATTTCCTCTCGGAGTCCTTCATCAATTCCAGCTTTTATTTTCTATTCAATTTAGTCAAGTTATTCAATATAATTCCTAAACCTCAAGTTAATTGCTCACACTTCAATTAACCAATTTGTTGATAACGTTAGTGCCTATCCCCCTAGTCCAACAAGACCCACTTGATTTCCAATTCATTTAAACAAGTAAATAAATAAAAATTAAGAGTTCAGGAATTCTTAATTTTCGGTTATTGAATTCCTCACTTTGTTGATCGTGGTGAAGAATACACAAGTTCCGTAATTGATAATTTGTAACGCCCCAAATTTTATGAATATATTTTTGCGTTACTTTGATTAAAATATTGGTCTACTTTAGTGGTTATATGCTCTGGGTGTGTTGGGGAGGTCCCAAGTTCAAGTTAAGACTTGGGCTAAATTTTGGTTTTTATTTTAATTAAGCCTTACCTTTGGTGAATATGCTTATAATAATTTATTTATAAAAGCTTATTAGAATGGGCCTGTTGGTTTGGTGGTTAAGTGGATAGCTGTTGTGCATGAGGTCTTGAGTTTAATTCTTGGCAAATGACAAGGGATGTTATTTTTTCTACAGATTTCGGCTAGATTTTGTATTTGACTGAAAATCTGAGTAGTGAGTAGTTGAGGGAGGAAATTAAGGGATTTGAGAATATCCCAAATTTGGTGTAGTGAATTTCGGCACTCTCTCCCTCTCTTTCTGAAATTCTAACAATTTTTCCTTTCTATTCTTTGGCTTTGCTCTGCCGAATTTTCTCTGCAATTTTTCTTTTTTTTCACATTCTTTTCTTTTCTTCCAGCCAGCATTCTTCTCTTTGCTGCCGTTACTCTAATTTTTACTGCTAAGAATTCAATTGTTGCCTTTGCTTCCCGTTTTTACTTCTCCTTTACAATCGTCTCTGTTTTTCGTCTATCGGTTCCTCTATTGTTAGGAGTTATTCAAGAGGCTGAATATTGTTCTAATTAGCATTTAGGGATGAGAAACCTCTGTCATTTGCTGAAGGTAATAGTTTTGATCAAATTGGTAGATATTCCGTTTTGGGATATGTGTAATTCGATTGTTTAAGAGACTAATTGAGTGACTTACTACCGACGCCTCATGGGCATGTAGATTGCCCGTGTGAAGGCCGTGTGATTGATGAATAAGGCCATGTGAGCTCGGCATGGGCACAATGGACATAGCCATGTGAGGCCGGCGAGGTCGTGTTCGAGGCATGGGCTCTGCCAATTGGGTCGTGTAGGCCACACGAGTGAACAACATGGGCATGTGGGATTTTGGGCTAGGCCGTGTGATCCACATGGCCATGGCCAATTTGGGCCATGTGGGCCACACGGGCGTGTAGGCCACACGGACGTGTGGGCCCACACAGCAGGCTACATGGTCGTGTGAGCCCATTTTTCTAATATGAACCATAAGGTTGCACGGGCGCCCAAGTCGACTGTGACCTGTCGTAGGGTCAGTAAGAATTACTTAGACTCGATTTCTGTGATCTGTTTATACAATGCATGAATTAAGCATGTGGTGTATGTATTAGCATGTCATTTTTAGCATGTACATCCGCTCTGTTCGTTTATGATATGTATGATCTATTGTTCTGTAATAAAGCATGCCATTGATGTATGTTGCACTGTATTGGGATGGGTTTATTGATGAAGAGAATGAAGTTTCTGAAAGGCTTTTAAGCCTGTTATCTGGCAGCTATGCTGCATATATCTGTTATGTGTCGTTTTACGGTACCTTATGGTGTGTAGGGCTGGATGGGTTGTTTTAATCCCCATACTTGGTGTGTAGGGCTGGGTGGGTTGATTTTATCCCCACATGGTGTGTAGGGTTGGACAGAGATCGTGTGCAGGGTTGGTGGGCATGATTTACTATTATCTGAGCTGTTCCGATTCTGTATCTGGATAGGCTTAAGGGCCCTATTATATATCTGATTCTGTTTCGAGTGGGTTAAGGCCCATATCAATTCTGTAAAGGGCACAGACCTGAACTATGACTGTTATCTGTTATATGTCTTTTTGCATGCTGTACTGTGGGGATGTACACACTGAGTTGTGAAAACTCACCCCTTTATTTGTTTTATCTGTTAGGTAATCCCAGTAGTAGATGGATCGGTACAGTGGAGGGCTTGACGGTGACCACTGCTATTCATATTTTGGTTTAAGACTTTATTGTTTTATTTACTACTTTTGGGTAATTTTGGATGTAATTATTTTTCTTTGCACATTTGGACTATTTTGGTTTTAAATTGGGGATTTTGAACTATTTTTATGGATATATAAACTGTAAAGCCGCAAAACATCATTTTTCTAAAGTTAACTAAGAGCTTCCGCGTAAAAGAAATAGGTTTGAGCAAATAAGTTAGTTCACGATTTTCTGACTTAAGTAAACGTAATAGCTGGTACGATTTTAAATAAATCAATGCATTTCAAAAACACTCTCATGTGACATTGTCAGATTCGGCCATAGCGTCTAGGCCGGGTTTGGGGCATTACATTTAGTAGTATCAGAGTCCGGTTGCAAAACTCGACTGCGGTTTTAGGTTTTAAAGATAGGGTTTCAAGAAAGGATTTGTAAACGATTTGAAATACTTTTGATAATAAGTAAGTGGTACGCCGATCCAAGTAAGTTACTGAATCTCTGATATGTACTGATTGAAAGCATGCTTAGACATTCTGTTTGGCTATGTTATAAGACACTGTCAGCATGATATTAAACTACTAAAGGTAGTATACTTTATTGAAACACTTTTGGTAGTGTAGACTGAAAACCGTAGTGAGACTAAACTTGCGATAATAGACTTTGAAACTCTGATATTGTACTGCATAAAACATTTGTTAACAATTATTAGAACTTTAAAATAATTTGCATAAAACTTTTAATACAGATAATCTTCGATATCTACGATGAGCACTAAAGGTACCCGTGGATAGGGTACTAGAGGCCAAAGTAGAGGCCATAGAGGGGCTCGACCTGAGTTCTTCACTTCTAACACGATTCTGAATATGGACACTAGCGAGACGCCGGTGCCTCCTGTTACAAATACTGGGTCAAGATATTATGATCGTGTGATTGGGGACGACGCACTGTCCCAAGCCATGCTGCGGATATTGGAGAGGTCACTAGACCCAACACTAGATGTAGGGGCCGAAGGTTGGTTACGGAATGACTCCGGTCCAATGAGGTTGAGTTATTCAAGAGCATCGCTAGGGTTGCTCCTAATGTGGCTCAGTACTGAATGGAGGCCACAGAGAAATAATGGATGACTTGGAATTCATTGATGGGCAGAAGCTCAAGGGGGACATGTCACTGCGGCGCGACTAGGCATATCAGTGACGGCTCACAATAAAAGAGGGCACTCAACCCGATCGTCTATCGTAGGGTCTGTTTAAGACGACTTTCCAAAGTCTGATGCTAGAAGACGTGAGTTCCTTAATCTCACACAGGGGGACCATTCGGTGGCCGAGTATGAGGCCAAATTTCTGAGGTTGAGCCGTTATGCGAGGGGCGTGGTGGAAACTGAGTATGAGCATTGTGTCTAATTTGAGGATGGTCTCCGGGATAGTTTGCGGGTTCTGATAGCTCCACAAAGAAAGCGAGATTTCTCTACATTAGTAGAAAAGGCCAGGATCACCAAAGAGGTGAAGCGCTCTGAGCACTAGAACCAAGAGAAAGGGAAGGCTAAGAGGGATTTTGAGCCTTCTAATACTGGGATGAGGCCTAAAAAAAGGCCAAGACTCATAGGCCCGTGAGAGTTGGGGCCACTGTTGCACCTACTGAGGTTGCGCTATGTCGACACTGTGGTAGACGCGATCCGGGCAAGTGCTGGAGAGCTACTAGGGATTGTCTTAGATGTGGGTCGATTGAGCATCGTGTTAAGGATTGTCCGCAGATGACTAATTAGATGTAAGCTCTGACTAATGAGACCGCACAACAGCCGAAGGAAGCTCAGCAGCCACCTAGGAGCCGATGACAGGCTAGGGGTGGTAATGGAATGGGCCTAGGACAGAGAGCACCGGGCAGAGTTGCGGGATCGACTGAGGTGAGGCAACCTGCACTGGTTTATGCTGCACGTTACCGTGAGGATAGAGATACTCTGGACGTCATCACGGTTACGTTTCTAATTTTTAATGTACATTACTTTGCATTGATAGACATAGGCTCTACACACTCTTATGTAACTAGCACTGTGTCTGAGACTTTGGGGATTTCGTATGAGAGAACTTCTAGTGAGATATCAGTGGTGAGTCTGTTAGGGCAGTCTATTAGAGTCAGTAAACTATTTAGAGATGTTCCGTCAGTGGTCCAAGGGACTATATTTCTGGCTGATTTGATGGAGCTCCCGTTTGGGGAGTTTAATTTGATTTTGGGCATGGACTGGTTAGTGAAACATCAAGTGAGTCTGGATTGTGCTGAAAAGAGGGTTGTTCTGAAGACCAAGGAGCATAATGAGATAGTCGTGAGTGGGGAACAATGAAATCATCTGACTAATGTGATATCTGCATTGGTGGCAGAAAAATTAGTAAGGAAAGGATGTGAGGCATTCTTGGCTTACATCAGTGTTTTGGATTTTGTGGACTCTTCAGTTAAGGACATCCAAACTGTGAGGGATTTTCCAGATGTGTTTCTAGAGGAACTATTGGGTTTACCTCTAAGTCAAGAGGTAGAATTTGGGATTGAGTTGGTTCTTGGTACTGCTCTAGTGTCTATTGCCCCTTACCGAATGGCACTGGAAGAGTTGACAGAACTTAAGGCTGAAATACAATAGTTGTTGGACCGTGGGTTTATTCGTCCCAGTGTGTCTCCATGGGGAGCACTTGTTCTATTTGTTAAGAAGAAAGATGGAAGGATAAGAATGTGCATCGACTATTGCTAGCTGAATAAGTTGATGATCAAGAACAAGTATCTACTTCCGAGGATAGATGACTTGTTTGACCAGTTAAAAGGGGCTTCAGTGTTCTCTAAGATCAATCTACGTTCAGATACCAGTAGTTGAGGGCAAAGGAGGCCGATGTGCATAAGACGGCATTTAAGATTCGTTATGGACATTACGTGTAACAGCCCGAATTTGGGCTTAGTTAGAATCACTTACCCGAGGTTAGAGAAAATTATTTTAGCATTATTTTATGTGTTATAGTATTTTTATAAGGGTGCATGAAAATTTTGATGAGTTAATCTACGCGATTGAAGGCTTAATCACGAAAAAGGACTAAATTGCATAAGGGGAAAAAGTTGTGATTTGCTAGTAAATTGAGTTAAATAGCTAGAGAACTAAAATTGGAGGTTTTTAAAGTGCAATTAGGCCAACAAATCAGCCTTGGCCGGCCATAAAGATAAAGAGAGTTGAAAAGTCAAAAGTTAGGTGGAGTTGGTGTTTTAATTTAACAAAAATAAAATAAATAACAAAGAAAGAAAGAGTGCATAGCTCTCATCTTTCTTCTCCACCGAATGTTCAGCATAATATGGGGTTTTGAAGCTCAAATTTTCAGCCAAGCTATTTCCCTCACTAGTAAGTGATTTCAATGGTTTTTCTTGATGATTTTTGTACTTTTGGAGTCCTTAGAGCATAAGCTAGCTATTGAGGGGATTATATTGTGAAATGGCTAAAAGTTTAAAGATTCACCATGAAAGCATTTATGTTAATTGCTGGAATGCTATGAAAGAAAATGAAACTTAGTTGCTTAATAAACAACTTTTGTTAAGTGATTTTCATGAAAACACCCAAAATAGATCATTTTGTAAAGTTTGTTAAATTGATGGTAATTATGTGAAATAATGGGAATTGTGAGCTGCTATAAGTGTAAAAAAAAGGGTTTGGCTAGGCATAAGAAATGAGGAAATTCGACAAATATCGATTTTCGGGCCATGGGGCAAAATTATAATTTTATGAAAATTTAGGGGAAAAACTGCAAATTTTCCAAAATATGTTTTATGGGCAGCTAGTGATGAATATGAAATTCGGATAAACTTGGGTTGTGTTTAATTTCATGAATTTACACTTTTCTGTGATAGGGACTATATTGCGAGAATGTGAAACATTAGGGGTAAAAGTGTAAAGTTTCCCTAATGTGAATTTTTGGACTAAAATGTATAAATTGACGACTAAATAAAGTAAAAGTGATTATTTTATAAATTGGGGGAAACTAGTTTTGGACAAAAAATAAGGGAGAACTAGATATCGGGTTAATCAGCTTTGCTCGTTGTTTCAGCGAACGAGGTAAGTTTCATATGGTTAATTTATTGACCAATTATTAAATTTGAAATGAGATAATGTATTGTTTTATATGATGTCAACTAATCATGAAATTCTGTAAGTATGAGATTGGGTCAAAAGACCAAATTGGGAAAAATGCGGGGTCAAGTACGATCGTACTATGACTCGTGATGAATTGACGGGAAAAAAAGGACCATGGCTGGACTATGGCAATGCGGTCAGTGTAAGACCATGTCTGGGACATGGCTTCAACACCGAGATGGAGGAGCCAGTGTAAGACCACGTCTGGGACATGACATCAGCTCGATATGTGCTGGTGTAAGACCATGTTTGGGACATGGCATCGACACAAACCGAGGAGTGTCAATGTAAAACCATGTCTAGGACATGGCATCAGCCTCGATACGAGAGAGTCAGTGTAAGACCATGTCTAGGACATGGTATCGGCTTGAGATGCATGCCAGTGTAAGACTATGTTTAGGACATGGCATCAGTGATGAGGCGAGTGAAACACCCCAAACTCGGCCTAAACGTTATGGTCGAATCTGGCGTGTCACATTGAAGTGTTTTTTGAAAACCATGTTTTCATTGAAAACTCTTCTTACTAATTAAAATTTTTGCAAAAGCCAGAACTTGAACCCAACCTTCTCAAACACTCCCAAATATGCCCAAACACTTAGCCAATGAAGTAGACAATCAATTGTAATATTTCTTGCACACATAAACTTTTATGTGCAGCCTCCTAACGGCTCCTATGCACAAGGCCCATTCCTACTGGGCCCAAATTCAGGGCGTTACAATTTACCCCTCCTTAAAGAAATTTCATCCCTGAAATTTCTAACTAACAGGTTAGTTGTGTAATAACTACACCACTACGCTACCGCTGCGTACTCTAATCCCAATAACACTAATACTTTTAACTTAATCTTGAAACCTCTTACCCACCCCCAAAGCATCAAACCACAGAAGTAGATAGATAATTATCACACATGTATACAATTTCAATAACAAAACATCACATCCAAACAAAACACACCTGAGTTAAAAGGGATTATGCAATCTCGAACTCGATGCTCCTTAGATCCATATTTGAGACATGCTCATTTCTTCCTTCGACATTCGGCCGATGATATATTTTACAAAACTCGCAAGCCAGAAAGTTTAGACGCATCTTAACACGTTTCACAAAAGGAACTCCTGCTTCAACGGACTGCGATATCTTTTCTTATTACACTTCAAACACCTAGCCGGAAGTGTTTCACCATTCGCATTAACTCTTTCCTCAAATACTTCTTCCTACACTTCCCTTACCAACCGGGTCAGTGCCTCTTTACCAAGCTCTAGGTTATCGCTACCCGAAGTTGGCGGACTTTCTTTAACCTCTGTCTCCTGAACATTCTCATGTTCCGAGGAAACGGACAACCCCTCGCAACCTTGCTTGCCTTCAGAATCCATCACAGTACTGTTGCTAGCTTAAAAATCTACATTTCTAGAGCAGACACAGAAGAAATACAAAAATCTAATTTTAAGTACAGTCCAATATCTTAAGAGACTTACGGATTCGACGCCGGAGACTCGATTAACCACACTTTCAGAAAACATTCAAAAAACATTTTGTATACTCTAAATTCTTTCAAATTGTTTGAAACCGTTCTCTCAGAAATTCAATTTCAAAAGCTCAATCCACAGCTGAGTTTTGTAACTTGGCTCTGATACTACTAAATGAAACACCCCAAACCGGCCTAGACTTTATGGCTGAATCTGGCGTGTCACATTGAAGTGTTTTTCAAAAACTATGTTTTCATTGAAAACTCTTCTTACTAATTAAAACTTCCAGCCCTTCAAAACAGGTGTAAAACCTACGATAGTTTATTTTCAATACGTGGTTCATTGAAAAGTTATTCTCTTATTAAAACATTGTTATTTTTATTTCTAAAATGTTGTTTGTTATGAAAGCTTAATTCAAAATAGTTGATTTACGAAAACGCAATGTTTAAAAATTGAGTGGCAAAACCATTTCAAAAATGTTGCGGAAGTGTGTTGTTTTGAAAATAGTTATCGTTTTAGAAAAACTACCTCCTAAAACTGGCAGATAAAAAACTTAATATAGTAAAATCCTAAATTAAAGTCCAAAAGTTTAAGAGATGCCTTATTACAAACCAAACCAAAATTTTAGTACTTAAAAGTAAATAAAGGAAAAAGAAAACCAAAAGCAGCTGTGTGGCCATCTCTGAGTCCCTCGCAGCACCGATCCTCCTAACGCTAGGGATTAGCTAAGAAGTTAATAAACGGGGTGAGTTTACGAAAACTCAGTGTGTAATCCTCTACTATAAAAAAATAGTCAGTCATACAAAAAGTAGTAACCATGTAGGCCTGAGCCCATTACAGTAGACAGTGACAGATGGGCCTTAGCCCATTACAGATTCAGAAACAGACACATGTAGGCCTAAGCCTAGTACATTATCATTTGGGTCACAACCCATAGCAGAATCAATTGGGCCTAGCTTATATCAGAACAGAATTAAAATGCAGTATGTATGATGTATGTTATGTGTCAAACCCCATCCAACCCTGCACTTGCCTCCGTCCAACCCTGCACTGACTGTGGGGATAAAATCAACCCACCCATCCCTGCACTCCAAATGTTAGCACCGGTTGCGGCACTAACCAAAATTGCAGCAACGCTGCTAAAATTAGAATGGCTAGAAGCCATGAACAAAATGGTTATAAACCATAAATAGGATGGCACAGAGCCATAATAATATGTATGGCACAAAGCCATCGATAGTGTACGTGGCACAAAGCCATCGATAGAATGGACTGCACTAAGCATTCGATCACGGTAATATATTCGGCACAAAGCCATCGGAACAAATGGTCAGCACTAAGCCATCGATCAGCCCACAATCGTCTCGGGAAACCCATGTGACTCTATCAAGTCAATATGAATGTACGAATTTAAGTCTCCGGTGGGTCCACAGTAATCTCGCGCGGCCCGTGTGACCCTAACAGATCAAATCTTCCTCCGTACAAAATCCCAACCCTCACGTAAAATGTTATGTATGCAAAATGTCATGTTCTTAATCGGTCATACAATCACGGTCAAATTACCCCAATCATGGTTATACAATCACAGTCAAATTAGTCTAATCAATGCACAAGTCGATCATTTACCCTCGAGGGGCAAAACAATCATTTTACCTTTCAAGGGTATTTTGGTCATTTTACCTTTCAAGGGTATTTTGGTCGTTTTACCCTCTGGGGTCTTGGTACAGACGATCGACCTCTTGGAAGGTCTACAGTCACTTCGAGCGACTTAAACAACCTAAATTGGCATAACGATAAAAATGGGCCTAAGGCCCATTACTCGGCCCAAATGGGCCCACACGCTAATTTGGCCCACCAAGCCCACATTCAACCTTGGTCATGTGCGCGACATAGCCAGGTCCAATACTTCCACATATCCATGACAGGGACTTATATGGGCCCAAGAGCCCATCGGGCCCACACGGCCTGCTTCAGCCCAAAATCAGCCTAAGCGCATGAGATCGCTCATGGTGGCCTCTACTATCGCATCAGCTTATCCATACGTTCATTCACACGCTGGTGTGGCAACTATTGCCGAACTTTCAACATTTCGGCATTTACCGATCTACAGTCTATTAATGTGAACACTGTTCGGCTTTTCAGTCGATCATCCGCAAAGCACAAAGTTACACACCTAATTACGAAAAGTACTAAAATCCACGAGCGTCAGAACCTATATTCAAACAAGACATATCGTTAAATATCCAAACGCTTAGGATTTACAACCCACATCTCCCAACTTAACAATCACACCTTACCTTACCTGAGCGAGTAAGACCTTAATCTTCTAAGATCATTGACCAAAGTTGCTTCCACGTTCCTAATGATCAACTGAGTTACCAACAAACCCTATTAGACAAAACGGTTTAAGAGAGTATGGCTCAAAGTCCCCATACAAGGGTTATTAAGTATTCGGCCAAACACCACTTACCCCCAAAGCCAATTGATTTTCGACAGACAATATGTCCAAACACACTTGAAACTGCAAAGATGAGAGAGTAGTTTAAACTCTTTGTGAAAACCAAAGTCCCAATGACAGCACTTCTAAAAATAGAGATGGGAAAAAGAATCAACCATAAACTATCATAAAGAAAAATAGTTGATTCAATACCCACTTAACGTATAGACAAAATAAAGAGAACCAAAGGTAATCGTCACTTACCAATCGCTAAACCCACTTCAAAACTAAACCCGATCAAAGAAGAAGAAGAATGAAGCCAGTGACAAAGTCAAGACTAGAAGTTAAAGAAACACGAGAAGGAGAGGGTAAGGAGGAATGGCTACGCAAGAAACCAAAAAGAAAAGGAAAGTGGGAAAAAGAGAGGCAATATTCAGCCAATGTATCAGAAAGAGGAGAGGAGAACCGATTAGCATCAAGTGTCTCTCTCAACTTCAGAAAACAAGAATCGAAAAAATAAAAGAGAAAAATGAACAACATCTAGTCGGCACTAAAGGTAAACAAATGAATCCAAATCGTCAAATTATGATTCAGCTAACCAAAACGCAAAACACCAAAATGAGAGAAACAAAAGACGAAAGAGAAAAGCTACCAAACATAATAACTATACAAAATTAGCACTAAAGTGCCCAAGACCGAATTTGCACCATACAAAGTACCCCAATCGGCTACAACTCTTTCCCCCAAACTGAAAACCACAATTTTCTCCTCCTCCTACTCCATAATCTTGTCCCTGATTTGCTCCTAAAATCCCTTCATGACTATTTCAAACTCTAATCTCTTCAGCAGAGTTCCAGCCCACCTCTACGCCTCCCCTGGCCATAGCAGCAAAATAAATATCTCTTTGCTCAAGTTGTGACTCGAACACCAGCCTCCCTTGAAGCTCTATCACGCCACATACCATCAAGCCAATAGGCTCCTTATGTCATAACTTATCATCAATATTTAATAAAGCCTACATGCCAATGTCCAAGTTTATTTAATAAAAATAAAAAATTTTACACACGCTAAGACTTGAACCTCAAACCTTCCAGTTATACAACACACCACCTTACCACTAAACTACAAGCTCTTTTGTGTCAAGATTCAACCATACTTGATTATAAAGCCTAACCACCTGCGTCCGAATTCATTTATGAGTAAAAATTAAAATTTCTGCAAAAGCTAAAACTTGAACCCAAGCTTCTCAAACACTCTCAAATATGCCCAAACACTTAGCTACTGAACTAGACAATCAATTGTAATATTTATTGCACACATAAACTTTTATGTGCAGCATCCTAACGGCTTCCATGCACAAGGCTTATTCCTACTAGGCCTAAATTCAAGTTGTTACAGCGAGAGCTAGTGTAAGACCATGTTTGGGATATGGCATCGGCCTCGATGCTTGTCAGTGTAAGACCATGTCTGGGACATGGTATCGGTACAAATGGATGTGAGCCAGTGTAAGACCATGTCTGGGACATGGCATTGGCAAACGACATCATGTAAGACCATATTTGGGATGTGGCAGTGGTACCGTACATACGTGATCCCCGATGCATTCGATGGTGTTTTGAATGACTCAATGGGTAAGACAGACATTATGGAATTTATATCTAGTTTTATAAATGAGATAAGAAAAGTTCATGAATTTATGAAATTGTTAATAATGATCTGAGATAATGTATTGTTATTGATGTGTAAGTGAATCAATGGACAAGGTCAAGCAGACAGTAAAAACATAATCGAATTAAGTGAGACAGGTACGTATGAAATTCATGAGAATATCGAGTGGTAGTAATTTAAAAGTATGTAATAATCTCATATTGTAAGTATGAGAAAGGTCATGGTTTGACATGCGAGACAATATTTTCAACTTATGAAATGATCATAGAATCAAATGTGAAATATTTCATATCGTTATACAAAAGTATTGGTAAGTGATTTCATAAGTATGCAATCGTATTATACGATAATTGAAATAAATAAACTATCAAAGGTCATAGTAAATCCTATAAGGGAGTAAATGATTGTATGGTGAGACCATATAAACTCTTTATGCTTGTATAATTACTCAAAATGTATTTGATGGCTAATATAAATCAAATAATCATATGAGCTTACTAAGCTTTATACCTTACCTCGTTTATTCTCTCTTGTTGTAGGATTTTGGAAGTTTGCTCGGGTTGGAAGGTGATGGAGATCTCAACACACTATCTTTTCATGATTTGGTATTTAAAGATTTGCAAAATTTTAGTTACATGGCATGTATAGGCTAGTTGTCGTATTAAGTGTAAAGTGAGTTTAACCATGGTTGCTTTAGTGTTCAGTGCATGTTTAGCCATGAGTTTGGCTTATTAATTATGTGAAGATAACGATGGTTTAAGAAGAGTTTGAATGATGTATTGAGGTATTAAGTATGAATGTTTAGGATTTATGAATATGTTGAGAAGGTAGCTTGTAAAGTTGTATAGTATGGTACAAGAAAGGGTGGCAAATAGGCTTGGTAAATAGCCTTGTTTTTGTCCACACGGGTAGATACACGGACGTATATCTAGGCCATGTGTTACATACAGTCCACCCCATGGACATGTGGCTCAACCGTGTATCCCCTGTATCTTAAGTTGGCTAAGTTAGTGTCGCACACGGGCTGAGCTCACGGGCGTGTGGCTTGGCCGTGTGGCCCTTAAGGGATGATGATGTCAGAAATAGAATGCCAAGGTTTTTGGACACAGGCCACACTACAGGCGTGTTGTGGCCATGTGAGAGACACGTGCTGGGGACACAGGCATACGCCAGGCCTTGTGAATGACCCTGTAGGTTGATAATGAAAAATAAACCCGTACGGGTAAGGGGCACGAGCTTGTCCCTAAGTGCTTAAGTCTTTGAACCATATGGGCCAGGTCGTACAGTCGTGTTTAGAGGTCACACGGGCGTGTTGCCCTCTCACACGGGCATGTAGGCTTTAGTGGATTTGTGCTCTGGGTGTGTTGGGGAGGTTCCAAGTTCAAGTCAATACTTGGGCTAAATTTTAGGTTTTTATTGAATAAATCATTACCCTTGGTTAATAGACTTAAAATTATTTATTTGTAAAAGTATAACAGGATGGGCTTCCTGGTCTGGTGGTTAAGTGGTGTGTTAGTAAGTGGGAGGTCGCATGTTCGAGTCGCTGTTGAGGCATTATTTTTTCTGTTAAGACATGGGAGTGTTTCCGTTGGATTGAACTACCGAAAGTGGAGTGTTTTATGGAGAAAATAGGGGATTTGGGAGTTACCCAAATCTTTCTATCATTCCTTGCCAAAATTCCCTGCAATTTTCCCCCCTCTCTTCACCCTTTTCTTTTCTTTTCATGGTCAACCAAAATTCTCCATTGCTGCCAAATTTTGCACTTTTTCCTTGACCCTAAACCTTAAATTTTTGCCTTTCCTTCGTTGCTATTTCACGTGGTTGCACTTAGAATGTTTGGTAAGTTTTAGTTTTGGCTACTTTAATGCGTTTCTGTTTATCAGTTAAGGAAAGGGTTTTCTTGATTGTATAGGAGCTAATCAATAGGCGGGTTAGCATTTTCCAATCAACGTATTAGACACGTAAAGTTGCGTTTTATCGAAAGTAAGGACTCCATTGTTTGGGTTGAATGCTCTGTTACAATTTTGTTCAAGTTTCGATTGTATAATTGATTTGGGCCTTGCATCTGTTCAATATTAAGCTCGAGAGTGCTCGTGGTTGCTTTAACTTTGAAATGATACCAAGTCTGCACTCCGATTGCACAGAAATCAAAATTTGGCAGAAGCCGAAAAGCCTACTATCGACGTCAGACGAGCATGTGCACTGCCCGTGTGGAGGCCGTGTGGCGAGACATGGCCATGTAAGTGACGAATCAGGCCGTGCGCGCGTGACATAGACATGATGGACATGACTGTGTGAGGCCGACGAGGCCGTGTACAAGGCACGTGCTCGGCCAATTGGGTCATGTGAGCCCATATGGGCATGTGGGATTTGGGCCAGGTCGTGTGATCCATACGGGTGTGTGTGCCCATGTCTCTGAATTGTACTGTAAGGTTGTACGGGTCGTCCAAGTGGACTGTGACCTGTTGTAGGGTCGGTAAGCTTTACTTGGACCCTTTTTATGTAATCTAATATTGTTATATGTAATTGCATGTCGTTGTAAGCATGAATATCTGGTCTGTTCTGATTCTGAAATATAAATGTATGATCTGTTTATCTATATTTAGCATGCCACGATTGTATGATGCATTGCATTAGGGTGGGATTGTTGATAAAGATAAGGAAGTTTCTGAAAGGCTTCTAAGCCTATTATCTGGTAGCTATGGCGCAAATTTCTGATAAGTGCCGTTTCACAGTACGTATAAGCTAATATTTGGGATTGTACGTATAAACGGTTTTCCTGAAAATTGAACGGTTTTAAAAGCTTCCGCGTAAAGGAAAGATTCTCAAGCAAAACAATCAATGTACATTTTTTAGAGTTAAGTAAAAGATGATAACTGAAACAGTTTTAAGGACAATGTGCTTTTGAAAAAAACTCTCATGTGACATCATTAGATTCGACCATAACATCTAGACCGGGTTTGGGGTGTTACAACCACTGCCATATCCTCAACAATTCCAGAAGTAGCAAAATGATCTTCAGTTAAAAGAAATCTTTTATGACGAGGTGACTTTTAATGACTCCGATGCTGCTAAGTCCCTAGATATAGTTGAAGACTGCTTTGCTATTTCCAAGTTAGAATCGCTGGCTTCTATAGAATTGGAGCTCAATTCTTTAGAAGATCCGTTAGAACATATTCTACTGAAGGATTTACCAAGTGATGATAAAGACACAGAATGTTTGGCTTGGTTAAAAGCTAATTCAAAGGAATTGACTCAAGAAGTTCCACTCGAATCATTAGAGTTATCATCTCAAGAGTATACGTAATCAAAGTCATTGATCTCATAATGTGATGAAGGAATAAATTGATCGTACCTAAAAGACTAACTATTATCACGATAAAAGGCAAGCGCACATATCGAGTAGTAGTATAGCTAGTGGCAAGACCGGAATACCAAATCCAAGGAACTAAAAGTACTAGTAATGACTTTCTTCTTATTATCTAGCCTAAGAAATAAAAAAGGGTTTGGTTGTAAACTATTCTAAATTAAACTAAAGAAACGACAATGAGTAAATTGGGAAAACTACTTTGGGAAAACTGATTGATAAGGACAATACCTAAGGAAGAATCCACCTAGACCTCATTGTTATCTAACTCTGAACTAGACGATTTCTTCATTTGACTTGATCCGTAGAGATCCCTAAATTATGTTAATATCTCTGTCGAGAATAAGAACAACTAATCCTAGGTTGATTAATTGAAATCTCTTTCTAATTAAAACCCCTAGTCTTTCATTAACTCAATCTATGGATCCCCATATTAGATTTGACTCTAATCCGACAGATTTTTGTCGTCCTATGTCTAGGATTGCGATCAACTCCGCTTAATTGTGTTGGACCTACTCTTAAACAGGGACTTTTTCTCCTCTGCCTAAGCACATTCGACTTAAACCAATATCCCAGAAATATCAATTAAAGAATTAAAAACACAATTAAGAACAAGTAAAATATTTATCATATAGTTCAGATAACAATAACAAGATCCGTCTTAGGTTTCATCGCCCTTAGATATTTGGGGTTTTAGTTCATAATTATAAAAAGAAACATCTCAGAATGAATAAAATAACAAAACATAAGAAAACTCAAAACTTCTGAAAGGATTGAAGTGAAATCTTCTGTCTTGATGTAGACCTTAGCTTCTGAGATCGATCAATCGGCTTTCCTTTGAGTAATTCCCTGCCTTTAGCTCTGTCTCCTAGGGTCTTTATATAGAGTTTGGAAAGTCTTTCCTAGCCCCTAAGTAGCTTTTTCCTCGTGAAATTAAACTTCCTTACGACAGGGACATGCCCGTGTGCCACGCCCGTGTAAGTCGATGCTAGGCCATGTTCAAGCCTCTTAAAGTGGCACGACCGTGTGGGTTGCCCGTGTGAATCAAGTGTAGGCTGTGCTCAAGCCTGTTTATGTGGCACGACCGTGTGACATGCCCGTGCAGTGAACTGCAGGTCGTGTTGATTCCTTGCTTTGGCCCATTTTCCCCATTTTCGGTCTGTTTCTTATTCTTTTCACTTTCCTAAGCTCACCTGAGTATAAAACATGAAATTAAAGGTTTAGGAGCATCAAATTCCATAAATCAAGGAATAATTCATCCATAAATGTACTAAGCATAAGGTAAAAATATGTATAATTTACGGTTTATCAAGTACCCCCACACTTAAGCCTTTGCTTGTCCTCAAGTAAAATCTCAATTCATAATTAAAAATCATTCCTTTCAACTTATAATCCTTGTTAATAATGCTTCAAACTAATCCACAAGTAATCATACATTGAGAATTCAACCAAAAGAAAATTAAAGTCTCAAACATTCTAAGTTGAGAATTTTATCACAGAAACATAGGTTTCCTCCCTTCTTCTAGTTAATTACCTCGAACTCAAAATCAACAAGAGTTGACATCCTCACTAAAGATTCACTCTATCCACTTGAAGTGTTTAGGGTTCAAAAATTAAGCACTCATTAGTAAACCTGAAAAGTTATTACCATAAGCTTGCAGGAAAATCAAATCTCCACCACTATGTATTGACATGATACACCGATCAAAAGGTCTTTCAAGGGTTGTAACGTGGCCTTGGTTAGGGGTGTGGTTGTAAGCTAAAAAAGATGGTTAGAATCGAGATTGAATTGAAAAATCATCTAACTAGAAAAATCTCTACCACTGAAACATATTCCTAAAGTAAATTCTTTCTCTTTTGGATAACATCGTCTAAGAACAGAAGCTCAAAAATTGCATAGAAATATGCAAAACATTAAATTACAATTGAAATAGACATTTGTTTCTTATTAATTTAAGAAAATAAATTGAATATGTAACACCCCAGACCTAGTCTAGACGTTATGGTCGAATCTGGCGATGTCACATCAAAGAGGTTATTTTCAAAATGATTTTATTCAATTAAAAACATGTTCGGTAAAAAAGTTGCTTGATTAAAAACTTAAATTTGTGACTTAAAAAATCAAAATCCTTGTACCTTGTTAAGTTATAAAGAAAGCCCATGTTTTAAGAAAACGTTCACATGTTAAGGTTACTTAGAAAACCACGATTAAATTTAAAAAAAATTATTTAAGTTTGATGATTCAACAGTTGTAACAATAATAATCCCAAATAAAAAGTCAAATCGAAGATACAAGGCCTTATTACAACCCATAAAAAACAAGTAATTAAACTAAAGTAATTCAAAAACTATTTAAAATTTCTAAGTAGCTTGCATGTGGCCATCTCCGAGTCCTCTCCTACGTCGAGCCGTCTACTGAGGGTCACCTGAAACATTAAACTAAAGGGTGTGAGTTTCGCAACTCAGTGTGTACGACCCTTGGCAGTCAAATCAATTCAATATACACATATCGCATTGGGCCTAAGCCCTAACAATATTAGTGGTCTTGTTAGCCCACATTGACCTCAAATCACATCAGTTTCACATGAATACAATGCACCCATCCCAATTCCAACCCTGCACTCCATTTCCCTTCCAACCCTACACTCTTGTGGGGATATAAATATCAACCCACCCATCCCTACACTCCAAAGGTAGCACTAACAGCGGCATTACTCAAACGTTGAAGTAAGGCTGCTATTCATATAATGGGCTTAAAGCCACCGGTGGATCTACGGTCGTCAAGCGACTATGCGATCCTCACATATCTTCCTCCATACAATTAAACCCACCCAAGTGCAACATACATTTCATGAATGCAACATACATATTATCACACATTAAGCACCTAGGGGTATTTTAATTATTTCACTACCCAGGGGTATTTTTGTAATCCTACCCTACAGGGGCATTTTCGTAATTCTACCCTACAGGGGCCTTTTCGTAATTCTACCTACAGGGGCATTTTCGTGATTCTACCCTACAGGGGCATTTTCGTAATTCCACCCTACAAGGGCATTTTCGTAATTCTACCCTGTAGGGGCATTTTCATAATTTCTACATTTCGGGTTTTAGTTATGAACTTTGGCCTATCAACAAGTCCTTGCGGCCAAGGTGAACGAACACTATGCACCAGGTAGGATACCAGAGAAGAAGAGGTGCGTCACTCGAACCGCTTAAGTACCAAGCTCTTCCTAGATCCAATCCTAGACATGCACACATCCATTGCCACACCCTAGCCTAGAGACTTGTCCACAGACATGTTTGATTATTTAATTAAGTTTTATGCAACTTGAGAATTCATCAGAACTAGGCCCAAAGTCCATTAAAACCCTAGCATGCATTTCTATAATCCCATAAGGCCCACTAAGCCCAGTCATGCTCATAAAGCCCATTAAGCCCAATCATGCTTATGTAGCCCATTAGGCCCGATCATAAGCAAATCATACAATCATCTATATCAATCCATCATACAATTTCACATAACAACTTTTGCCAATTTGGGCCCACAAGCTCGGCAGGCCCATTTAGCCTTGTCTGGCCCAATTAGCCAAACAGTAGCCTGAGACCATGAGATCTCTCTCTAGGCCTCGATAATTGTATTGGTATCTTTACACGAGTGTTCATACACTCGTGTGATTGTCGGCGCCATCCTTTCGGCTTTTCGGCATTCCAGCATTTCGAGATTTTGGCTTTTACTGATTTGTCGTGTGTGTAGTATATGTACACATCTGGTTGATGATCCACACTACACTATCCTCAGCCTCAACCTACAATCAATACCAACCTCAAATCAATTTCCATACTTAACTACAACTTTACTAAATCCCAAAGCCTTACCGTAACCTTGTAGTGTGCCACTAGTTCTAATAGCCTCTCCTTAGCTATTATTCCCGAATATCCTCCAGATCACTTGCTAGAGATCCTTACCATGCTTGAAATCTTTGAACCCTACCCCTTATTAATACAGGGTTAATGACAAGAATAAGATTAGATAGCCCTCCGGCTTTTACCAAAACATACTAAATGATGCTTGACGAATCACTTACCGAAACTAACCTTTGATCTTGCTGCCTAGATAGCTACTGAACAAGATCCAGCTTTTAAAACTTGATTAAGAGAAGATAATAGCAACCGATTTGTGATAAAGGAGAACAAAGAGAAATCGGCAATTTGATGTGGCTATTTCGGTATTTAAGAGGTTAAGAATGGATTAGGCTTTTTAGAGAAAGAAGAACACAACACTAATGGAAATTTTGGTGAAAGAATGGTAGGTAATTCGGCAATGGAAGAAATAGAATGAGGGGGAGAAAAGAATTTGGCAATTAGGGATGAGAAGAAAAATAATGAGAAGCCCAAAGAACCCCTCAAAGGAATTTGGCACCCTTAAATAGCCACAAGCCGAAACCACCCTCTCCCAAAGTCCCATTTGACACCATCACTGATATGCTAGCGATATTAAGCAATAAAATTTATAAAAACTAATCACACCAAAAACTAACTAATATCACGATTTTAAAGGCAAGCGCACCTATCGAACAGTAGTATAGTTTAGCGGCAAGAACTAGTTATCGTACCCAAAGGAACCAAAAGTACTAATACTTACTTTCTTCATATTATCTAGCCTAAAAATAAAAGAAGATTGATTGAAACTAATTTTAAAACTATCTAAAAGTGCACAAAAAGTAAATTGGGGAAAATTTTAGGGAAAAGCTGATTAATATGAGCAATACTTAAGAGAGAATCCACCTAAACTTCACTTGTTATTAACTTCTTGAACTAGACAATGTCTTCACTTGACTTGATCCGTAGAGATCCCTAACTTATGTTAATACCTCTTTTGAGGATAAAAACAACTAGGCCTAGGCTGTTAACTAAAGTTTCTTTATTAATTAACACCCTAGGTTGCATTAATTTGATCTATGGATCCCCCTATTAGGTTTGAACCTAACCTAGCAGATTTATGTCGCCCTATGTCTAGGGTTGCATGCAACTCCACTTAATTATGGTAGATCTACTCTTAAAATAAGGACTTTTGCTCCTCTGCCTAAGCACATCAAGTTCTTGAAGTAATCCCTAGGATTATTAAATCAAGAATGAAGAACACATAATTAAGAAAAATTCAAGCATTTATCAAATAATTCAAGAATAAATAACAAGATATGTCTTAGGTTTCATCCCCCTCAAGTATTTGAGGGGTTTAGTTCATAATAAAGAAAGAAAACATCTCAGAAGTATTAAGATAACAAAACATAAAGAACCCAAAAACCCCTGAAGGAATTTAGGGAGATTCTCTGTCTTGATGTAGAATTCTGGCTTCTAGGATGAATCAATCGGCTTCCCTTGGAGTAATCCCTTGCTTTCACTCATTGTGTTGGCAGAATTATGGCGCTCTTTCTTGAGAGAAAAGAGTATATCTTTAGAGTTGCCTCCTAGGGTCTTTATATAGAGTTTAGAATGGCTTTCTTAGCCCCTAAGTATCCAAATCCGAGTGAAATTCCTCTTCCTCACCACTAGAACACGCCCGTGTGCCACGCCGGTGTGATTTCAACAAGAGACCGTATTCGGGACTGTTGAGGTGGCACGGCCGTGTGCCCTGGCCGTACTTGTCGGGGGCTAGACCGTGTGGTCTTCGTGGGGCACGACCGTGTGCCACGGCCGTGCGGTGACTTCTTGAGCCGTGTCGATTTCATATTTTGGCCCATTTTCTCTGTTTTTTGGTCTATTTTCCGTTCTTTTCTCTTCCCTATGCTCTCTTGAGTATAAGATATGAAAAAGAAAGATTAAGAGCACCAATTCTCACTAATTTGACAATAATTCATCCAGAATATAGGCTAAACATGAGGTAAAAATATGTATAATTAATCGTTTATCAATCACCTCCCCTCCTCAATCTCCTATTTTCTCTCCATTATCTTCACTTTAAATTTCTCTCCTGAACACTCCCTTTCAGAGTCTATTCCAACGCCACTACCTACCTTTCATGATGCAAAAATAAAGTCCCCAAATTTACCACTCTAAGCCTCAAACCTTGGACCTCTTTAACTGATAGTGACGCCACCTATAACTCCCTAAGTGGCACTACCTTGCCACTGAGCCACAGGCCCATTTGCATCCTATTTTCCCCTTAATTTATTTAAGAGGCTTAATACCTGATACTAGGGTTTCCCTAAGGCAAAAATTAAATTTTTGCTAAGGTCCAGGTTTGAACCCAAGACTTTTCCAACACTCCCAAACACTCCCAAATCTCTTAGCCAACATACCAACATGCCACTCAGTGTACATGGGCCCAGGGCCCATTATGTAACCCATGTAGGGTCCATAAGCCCTTTGGGCCCATATGGCCCATTCTTCCAGGTCTAATTTCGGGGCGTTATAGAATATTTATAAACTTTACAACTGAAAAAGAGAACAAAGCTAGATAATTATTCAACTCAAATCTCGAGAAAAATAGGGATCAAAATAATTGAAGGGAATTCAACAAAAAATAGGTTATAGGTTAGTATTAAAGGTAAGTTAATGAATGGTTTGTTAGGCTCAATGGGGTTCACTAAGGGTTAATTTATGGAGGTAGGCTTTTATGGAGTAAGTAGGTTAAATCCTAAGTGCCTTTATCATTTCGGTATATCAAATCAATAATGTGGTCTTAACATGTATAATTGAAGCAAGTTCTAGAATAAAAGATCAATATTGACTCACTAAAAGCAACAATAAAAGTGAGCACGAAAGGATGTATGCTCAAAAGGCTCAAAAATCTCACCAGAATTATGGCTTTTGATGTCAACCCTGTGAATTTCAAATCTCAAGATAATACTTAAAATTGGGGAAAACAACCTAGAAAAGTTTAAGTTCTAAAAAATTTCAACTTATCATGCTTGATTCTCTAATGTCTTAAAGTTTGAATCTATGTCTTAATTCTCAACATATCAATAAAAATCAAAAATCAATCAGAATTCAATTTAATAGTGGATTGAGAATAATGTAGATAGTGAAAGTGAGAATTTAGGATTTGAGAATAATGCAACAAGTTAGTGACAAAAATTTTCAGGGGTTCAAGGATAATACAAAGAATGAAAGTGAATTCCCCCCACACTTATGATGTACATTGCCCTCAATGTACAAAGATATCATTAGTAGCAATAGAAGCATAAAATCATAAGATAAGGAGAGAAGTGAAACTCCTTGAATATTGGATGAATTCCTTAAGCTGGGTATGAAGATTTGTAGGGAATGGTGTTTATCCATAATTTTTGTACCAAAAGGATATGATGATCGGGGTCGTGGCGGCTATGGTCATGGTGGCGAGGGTCGTGGTCATGTAGGAACCAGCAGTCATAGCAGGGTTTTCCCAGTAGATATAGATTTAAGCTGTAAAGCTCTTTTGAAACTGCGATAGCATTTATCAATTTTAGGGAATTTGGATTAGCACAATGTACTCGTTAGGAAATAGCCAATATTAAACATTTGAAATAAAATAAACTAAGTTCTTAAAATACTAAAATTCAAATAATGAAAACGATAAGGTTTAAATAAAATAAAATGAAAAGTAAGATAAAAAGAAAAATAAAGAATAAGATAAGAGGACCCGTGAGTCCTAATCTTGAGATGCTTCGTGAGGTGGGGACGGCGGTGCGAGATGAAGATGTTGACAAATCTGAGATAGAGTAGCATCAATGTAATCGAGGCGCTGAAAACATTGTTGATGGAAATGTGCAAACTACTCAGAAGTGACATAATCTGAAGCTCCTGCATGAACTGGGTGGCGAGTAGACGGTGGCTTCTCGTGGGATGCGGGACATCATCAGTAATGTCCTCTGGGTCCTTCTACTTGGTAGACTGAATAGCTAGTACTAAGGAGGGTCTCTCCTGCGTCTGCACTGAATCATCCTCATATGAAGCATACTTTGGATGCCTTGCGGAGACATCTAGCCAATGAGGGTGTAGGAGGATCTCTGGGCCTCTTTGTTGAAGAGACCGAAGTAGCAGGCCAGACGGGTCATGTACGGGCCCCCCTTCGATGCCGCTCGGTTTGGTATGAATGGCATGGTCTATGAAATAGGTGAGGTTAAGCACGTGTGCGTACGCCATGCTCTACAAAAAGTAGGCGTCATCTTGGAGTGACTGCTTGTCAATGTATGCGCGAGTAATGCGTGAAGGTACCTCAATGAAGGGACGAGAGCTGTCGTCTTGGAGCGACTGGGATCGTAAGTCACCAAAACAGGGACTAAGGCCTGCCAACACTTGGCTGGAGAAAAATGGATGTGGCGGTGAAGCTCTGAGAGGTCTTCCTCCTCCATGAACTGCTCAGTATATAAACCCTGTGCTGTACCGAGCTCTGGTACACTGAGCTGTCGAACAATACCCCTAGACGAAATTGGATTGTCCCTGGATCGTTGTATCGAGACATGACCGTCTATAGATGAAAAGTGGAGCAGAGCTCTAGGGTGAGCTCGAGGTAAGTAGGCTCGATGATTTGGAAGAATTGGTCCCACGGGTCTGTCGTCAATAAAGCTCGTACCGTATCTGCTAGTTGGACCCATTCTAATACGACCCAGTCGATACACCTTCCTACTCCGAGGGGTCTGGCCCTTAGAATTTGAAACAGTTCCTCCTCGAAACTTTGTAGAAATTGTAGGAAAGTGTGTCTGATTTCAGTTGTGGCTCTTGAGGAGAGACCACCGGGCCCCTTTTGTTTTTTAAAAGTGGGGACCGTAGCTTTCCTTCATCGTGAGGATGACATGATTCCTGAAAGAAAGTTTTGAAACAATTTTAAAAAAATAGACAATATGCATATTCTTAAGTTGCTAAACTAACTAACAAACTAAGCTAACCAACACTTACTAAGTATCTAATGCAAGAGGTAATTTTAAAACAAATAAATTTGGTGTTTGAGTTATCCTAAGCATGGAACTTAACATAATAATGAAGACAATGGTTCCTATAGTGAGTTTATATCATCAATGTGTGTTAGAATCAATGGCATGAGATAGCTAAATATGGCAGCAAGAGAATGATTCAAGATGGCATTATTCTAAATCAATATATCATGGGTATTGCATGGATATCAAATAAGCATTGAGAATAAAAGAATAAAACATGTATGAATGAAACAACAATAAAAATAGAACTAATTAAAAATATAAGCAAAGATTAAGAGAAAAGGGAGAAAGGGGAACCAAATAAGTGATTATAGGGGCAGAGCACGGTCGTGGTGGTGCTTGCACGGACGTGGTGGCGTGGCTTAGGTCGGCAGTGGCTCTAGGGAGAGTTGGTATAGGTTGTGGGTAAAGAGGGTTTAGGGTTTTGGGTGAAGAAGAAAATGAATAGTAGGGGTTTTATATAGGATTTGAGGCACACCGACGTGTCACACGCTCGTATGCATCGTTTTTAGCCCGTGTGGTTCGAATTTAAAGGGTTTTGGAAGGCCTGAGTTGTGACTCACACCCGTGTTCTTTGGGTGTGTTAAGGCATACGGTCGTGTCACACGGTCATGTCCTTGGTTGTTCGCTTCTCCCACGCCCATGTATGGGGTCACACTCCCGTGTATGGATTGGCAGGTTCGACCACTTGGTTGGGGCACGGGCATGTCGCACGCCCGTGTTCATTTATCAAGATTGGCCACGGCCACCTCGCACGGTCGTAGCGAAGTGTCGCAGCCTGTGTGTTGGAAAATTTTTGTCCTATTGGTGCACGGCCATATCGCACAGTCGTGGCTTTGCCATGGTGTCCACACGGCCTTGGGCATGCCCGTTGGCATGGCCGTGTGGCATGAAAACCCTGCATTCAGAAGGTTAGTTGATGAATTAAAGAGCTTAAACAAAAGTACTTTACTATGTCAGTGCTCTGGTTGCCTCCCCAGAAATGCTTGTTTATAGTCTAAGCTCGACTTTCTTCAAGCTTGCACGGTCACGGTGGTTTGAGGAGTTCGAACTCCTTTCTCTTGCCATTAGTTTCACTAACAAAATAAGGTTTGAGTCGAGTATAATTTACCTTGAAAGTGCCAAATGTCTTATGTGTTATCTCGACTGTACCATAGGGGAAAATTTTCATTATTGTGAAAGGAGGAGTATCACTTGTATGAACTTTTGAATTTGAAATTCGAGGATCTTCATCCTCTAGGTGGACCTTATCTCCTACCTTAAATTGATTCGTTTTTACCTTAGGGTCATCATGGTGATGCTCTGGTGTTATGTGGCATACTTTGGGTTTCTCTTGTCGGTAGTTCAGCCACTCGTCTAATTCTTCAAGCTGTAGCATTCGTTTTTTATGAGTGGTCCCCTTAGAAGGATTCGTCTGTTGTTTGATCTGACCTATGTAAAGAGTGTCTTGCAAAAAAGGTTGGGCGGTAAGATTGCTTTTATTATTAGGACACGTACTAACATCTTTATTGTCAATAGTCTTATTAGAGTTACGAGCCTGCAAAGTAATTTGTCATCACTTACAGAAGTGTGAGCTCGCCTATACCTACATCAATTATGGTTCTAGCAGTTGCTAAAAAGGGTCGCCCTAAGATTAGGGGTACATTGCTATCCTAGTCTATGTCTAGAACAACAAAGTCGACTGGGAATATAAATTTATCAATTTTGATAAGCAGATCTTCAATTCTGCCCTTAAGAAATCTAATGGTTTTATCAGCATCTTAGTTTGCTTAGGTTTCCCAAGACCTAGTTGCTTAAACAATTTGTATGGCATTACGTTAATACTTGTTCCTAAATCAGCTAAAGCATTTTTAATATCTAAACTACCAAGTAAACAAGGAATTGTAAAACTCCCTGTATCTTTTAGTTTGTTGGGTAGCTTATTATGCAAAATTGCTGAGCACACTGCATTCAATTTTACGTGAGATGTTTCATCGAGCATTCGTTTGTTCATCATGAGCTCTCTCAGAAATTTAACTGTGTTTGGCATCTACGACAGAGCTTCAATAAATGGTAAGTTAATATGCAATTTCTTTAAGAGTTTAAAGAATTTACCGAATTGCTCGTCTGTGCGGTCTTTTCTTAGCGCATTAGGATATGGGACACGAGGCTTATATTCTTTAACAACAGGTTCTTTGTGACTTACCTCGTCCTTACCTTTACTTACCATATTCTCTTTACCTAGTTCTGCTGTGGTTTTGTCCAACCCTTCTTCATCAATTGTGTCGATGGCGTGGAGTTGCTCCTTACGGTTAGTCTCAGTGTTGCTTGGTAAACCACCTTGTAGTCTTTCAAAGATTAGCTTAGCGAGCTGGCCTATTTGAGTTTCGTGTCCTTGAATGGATGCTTGCTGGTTCTTAAGTGTCGTCTTGGTGTTCTGGAAGTGGCTTTTTGACACGACGATGAATTTCGTGAGCATCTCCTCAAGGTTCAGCTTTTTCTCTTGTTGGTATGGTGGTTGCTGAAATCCCGGAGGAGGTGGTGGTCTTTGATTTCCTTGATTGCCTTATCCTCCCCATGTGAAATTGGGGTGATTCCTTCAGCCTGCATTGTAAGTATTACTATAAGGGTTATTTTGAGATCTAGAATTATTACCCATATAGTTGGCTTGCTCGGTTTCCATGCCATATCCATAAATGGGGTACTCAGAATTACTCATGTTTCCTTAGATTGAGTCACATTGCATCACTGGGTGTACCTGCGGAGAACCAACTAAACCATCAATCTTTTTATTTAAAAGTTCTACCTGATTAGAAAGCACGGTGACTACATCAACATTGAAAACCCCTGCAACTTTTTGTGGCTTTATTCTCATGACTTGCTACTGATAATTGTTAGTGACATTTCCTCTATAAACTCGTAAGCTGCTTCTGGCATTTTGTTATTGATTGTTCCACCGGCGGTTGCATCGATCATTTGTCTTGTAGAAGGGTTCAAACCATCGTGAAAGGTTTGAACTTGTAACCACAAGGGTAACCCATGGTGAGACATCATTCCTTAATTTAGCCGTTTTAGCCAACAGAAAATATTTGAGTAAAAATTTTTCGGTCATTTGTTCCCATGAAGTGATAGATCATCGTGGTAACAAATTTAACCACTGTTTAGCCTTATTCCTCAAGGAAAATAGGAATAGCTGAAGACGAAGGGCATCACCAGAAACACCATTTATTTTAAACATGTCACAGAATTCCAAAAAGTTGGCCAAATGAGCGTTAGGATCTTTATCCTGCAAACCATCAAACTGAACAAACTGTTGTATCATCTGTATAGTGTTAGGTTTCAGTTCAAAATATTTGCAGCAATAGTAGGCCTAACAATACTGGATTCAGTACCAGCCAAATTAGGTTTTGCATAATCATGAGGAATAGAATTTTGCTCAACAGGATTTGCGGCTACCATAGGAGGTAGCTAATTATCTTGATTTGCCTCCATCTCTTCAGTAGGTTCAGGTTCTTCTTCTTGTCCTTGTTCTGGATATCGCAAGCTTCTTCTTATCTCTCTGCGAGTTCTGTGAACTGTGGCCTCTAAATCATCGTCAAACAAAAATGGTCCTCCTGGGTTTCTTCTAACCATAAACTAGAGACACTTGGAAGAGAAAAAATAAAAAGAAAATTTTAGTTGCCTCCTAGGCGGGAATAATGCTCCATTTGTAGTTGCCTCCTAGGGTCTTTATATAGAGTTTAGAAAGTCTTTCTTAGCCCCTAAGTAGCTTTTTCCTCGTGAAATTAAACTTCCTCACAACAGGGACACGCCCATGTACCACGCCTGTGTAAGTCGATGCTAGGCCGTGTTCAAGCCTATTAAAGTGGCACGGCCTTGTGGGTTACCCGTGTGAATCGAGTTAGGCCGTGCTCAATCCTGTTTATATGGCACGGCCGTGTGACGCGCCCGTGTAGTGAACTCTAAGTCGTGTTGATTCCTTACTTTGGCCCATTTTCTCAGTTTTCGGCTCGTTTCTTGTTCTTTTCACTTCCCTAAGCTCACCTGAGTATAAAACATGAAATTAAAGGTTTAGGAGCATCAAATTCCACAAATCAAGGAATAATTCATCCATAAATGTGCTAAGCATGAGGTAAAAATATGTATAATTTACGGTTTATCTGTCATTGATTGAAGAGCGAGCTAAATCAGAACTTAAGATTTTGTCTTCACATTTGAAATATGACTATTTGGGTCTGTCTTCAACTTTACCTATCATTATTTCAGTTGAGTTCACCAAAAATCAAGAAGAAGGGGCACTTGTGATTTTCGAAAGGTACAAGAAGGGTGTCAGATGGATTATTTGAGATATTCGAGTCATGGGTTGGAGGATTTGTAGGAATTACAGGAAGTTAAATAAGGCCACTAGGAAAGATTATTACGGGTTTTCTTTTCCTAATAAGATGTTGGACAGATTTGATAGGAAAGAATATGATTACTTCCGAGATGGTTATGGTTGGTATGACAAATAGCCATTTGACACCATCATGGTCAATGACAGTCCTGAATAAAATGGAGGGAGTTCTCTTCACTTTCTCTATCGTTATTTTATATTTTTAGTTCTTTTTCTCATTTGAATAAAATGGTAGACTTGGATAAATTTTTCTTTGGTTCATTACATTACTTAAAACTCTGTCTAGGAGATTAGGACTTAAGCGGGACTATCCGTGACCCCTCCAATCTTTCTTGGAAGTTTAATTTAATGTAATTTTTCAAAAAAAAATATTTTTCTAAGTAGCCCAAAGAATTAAGTATTTGTTTTGTTTAATAAAGGGTCAACTTTTAATCCAAGCACTAATTTCTTTGAGTTTTTTTAGTTTATTTTCTGTACAGGAGCTTAGAATCCAAAAAAGAGTTTCTATTGGGCTTAAGACGCTACTAAAAAGGGAAATATTCAACCCTTTTTTCGCACAAACCTATAGCCCTTACCTTGCTCCACCGCCACTCCCAAATAGCCAAATAGTGCATCTCACTTAACCCATTAATGTTGCATCCCTTAACTCTCTGAATCACCAGCCCAAACACCTTCATTCGAAGTCACCAACTACCGCACCTAAACTATCCTTAAAACCGCTACCCTTTTCAACTCTAAACCTTACCCTCAGCGACTCACCCACCTGCCCAAAACTCAAACCACCCTTAACAGATTTCTTAAGTTCGACTTTGAGAGTCCATTTATCTAGTACCATTTCACGAAGTGAACAGTTTGGTATAATGGCTATGCTGCAACACATGCAGTTGCAGGAACAAGCTTACTGGAGATACTCAAAAATTTGGGATGGCTCAACTAGAGATATATTTAAAAACTATATATTTCATAACCATTTATTTTTATGTTTGAATTTCCAGACTTAATACCCAAACCATGGACTTTAATGTCGAGGAAAGACTAAAGCGATTGGATTCTGAGGGTTCTGCAAATAAAAAGGGGGATCTTGTCTCTACTTGATTTTATTTTATCTCTTAGGATATTTCTTTCTCGCATAATACAACAAGAGGTGGAAATCATTAATAAAAATGAAAAAATCGCAAAGTATAAAGTGTGGCAATAGGTATATACATGTAACGCCCCTAATAGGTATATATGTGCGTTGGGTGTGTTGGGGAGGTCCCAAGTTCAAGCTTTAGCTTGGGCTAAATTTTGGGTTTTATTTGAATAAAGCCTAACTCTTGGTAATTAGGCTTTTAAGCAAATGTTGGAGTAATATGATAGAATTGGCCTGTTGGTCTAGTGGTTGAGGAAATGTTAGTGTTACTTGAGGACTGAGGTTCGAGTCATTGTATGCGCGAGCAAGGGATGTATTTTTGCTGCTAATGGCTAGTAAGAGTTTGAGTTTCAGTGTGATACTAAGTAGTGGAGTGATTCAATGGTGATTAGGTTAGTTGTTCAGTTACCCAAATCATCCTATTCTTTTTTTGCCAAAAACTCTCTGCAAAAATCCCCCTCTCTATCGTTTTTCCTTTTTCTTTCAGCCGAATTTTTCCCCTAGCTGTCGAATTTTTTTCTCTTTAACCCCTTCTTCAATCGTTTTCTTTTATCATCTAGTTTTTGGGATTCTTCGCTTCAGTTCTTTTCGCGATTCGGTAAGTAAGGTAGTGCGTTTAGTTTTATTTTAATGAGTGTTAAATTATTAAGTGATCGTTCCCTATTTAGGAGACAACTAAGGTTTAGTAGATTGCTAATCGGTGTTCTAAACATTAAGGAATCGTCATTTTTCAGAAGAAGGTAGGGTTGTCGTTAGATTTCAGGATTTATCCACTCGTAACAATTCACCTTAAGCAATTAATTTTTGGACTCAAAACTATAAATATAGGATCTGAAGGGCTCAGGAATGCTTAGCATCGAAAAAAGACCATGTGTGTACTATGAACGCACTGAAAACGCGATTCGACGAAAGTCAAAAATGAAACTGTCAACGCCACACGGACGTGTGGACTGCTCGTGTGGAAGCAGTGTGGCGATACACGACCATGTGGTCAACGAGCTAAGCTGTGCTTGTGCTGTACGGGCGCGATGGACACGGGTGTGTGAGCCTGGCTAGGCCATGTACGAGGCACGGACTAGGCCAATTGGGCATGTGGGCCACATAGACGTGTAGGATTTGGGCCAGACCGTGTGATTCACACGGGCAAGGCCAATTTGGGTTGTGTAGGCCACACGGGCGTGTGGGCTGACACGAGCAGGCCACATAGGCGTGTGAGCCCATTAATCTAAATTGCTCTAAAAGGTTACATGGGTCGCCCTAGTCGACTGTGACCTATTAAAGGGTCGATAAGCGATACTGAAACCCCTATTCTAAAATATGACTAAGTAAATGTATGTGATAGCATGTTACGACTAGCATGTGTACTGTATCTACTATGGTGAATCTATATGATCTGTTTACTGTATGAAAGCATGCCATGACATTATTTTTGTTGCATTGCATTGGGTTGGGATTAATGTTGAAGAGAAGGAAGATTGTAAGGCTTTGAGCTGATTATCTGGCAGTTATGTTGCATTTATTTATCTTGTGCCGTTTTACGGTACCACATGGTGTGTAAGGTTAGATGGGTTGATTTTATCCCCATACTTGGTGTGTAGGGTTAGGTGGGTCAATTTTATCCCCACATGGTGTGTAAGGTGGACGAAGATAGTGTGCAGGGTTGGCGGGCATGTTCTGTTTCTGATTTGATATGCATGAGTTTTCTGTATGAGCTAAGGCTTGATTATATCTGGTCTGATTCTGTACTGAATGGGCTACGATCCACGCTAATTCTGATAAGAGCTCAGGCTCGATTTATGAACGGTTGACTGTTATTGTTTATTTGCATGCTTTACTACGGGGATGTACAAACTGAGTTTGCAAAAACTCACCCCTTTAATTATTTGTCTGTCAAGTAATCCCCAGCAGTAGATGGATCGGTACAGCGGTAGTTCGAGGGTGACCACTGCTAGACTCTTTTCTGAAATTTATGGATTTACTGGTTATTTAATATTTTCATTAGGTTTAATTAGTTTGGGAAATGATTATGTAATGTAGACCTTTGGACTGTTTTGATTTTTACTTAGGATTTCAAATTGGTTTATTATTATTACTATTATTTTTTAAATTGTGATACTTCAAATGCATATTATAATCTAATTAAATATTTTTGTATGAATGAATGATTTCAAAGCTTCCGCGATAAAGAAAAGATAATAATTTGGACAAGGTTTTGTTAACTTAAATAACTTCCAAAAACACTCACATGTGATGCCACTAGATTCGACCTTAACATCTAGGTCGAGTTTTAAGGTGTTACATTTAGTGGTATCAAAGCCCGGTTGTAAATCTCGGCTATGATTTTTGGATTTTTAAGTACGTTTTTAAGGAAATAATTTTAGAATGTTTTTGTTATTGGGTAAATGGTACACCGAGCCTCCGATGCCGATCCAAGTAAGTTACTAAAACTGTGATTAAATTAATTGAAAACATGTTAGATATTCTGAATACTATTTGATCTGTTGAAAAATAGTGTTTTTATGTGATGAGACTACTTAGGTAGGACTCTACTGAGACACTCTGGATAGAGTAGACTGAAAATGTAGTGAGACGATTTTCTCGCGATAACCGACACCGAATACTTTGATAACTATACTGCATAAAATATTTGTTAATAATATGTTGAAACTGTAAACTGATTTGCATAAAACTTTTAATACAAATTAATTCGATAGATACGATGAGCATACGTGGTACTCGTGGACAGGGTACTAGAGGCCATGGTAGAGGCCGTAGATGGGTCGAGCTGAGTCCATTGCTTCTGATACAGTACCGGTGGTGGACATTAGTGAGGCACCGACATCGCCTACGACTGATAGTGGGACAGGGTCATGTGAACGTACGGTTGGAGACGATGCACTGTCCCAAGCCATGCTTCAAATTCTGGAGAGGGTCGCTGAGCCCAACACAAGTTCTGAAGGCCGTAGGTCAGTTATGAAACGACTCCGATCTAATAGGGCTGAGGTATTTAGGGGCATCACTAGGGTTGCTCCGAGTGTGGCTAAATATTGGATAGAGGCTACAGAGCATATTATGAATAATCTGGACTTCACTAATGAGCAGAAGCTCAAGGGGGTTATGTCTCTACTTCGAGACAATGCATATTAATGGTGGTTGACTTTTAAGGAAGGCACTCAGCCCGATCGGTTGACTTGGGATTTGTTCAAGACAACCTATCAGAGTAAGTATGTGGGAGCCAGCTACACTGATGCTAGGCAACGTGAGTTTATGAATCTCACACAGGGGGACCATTCTGTGACCGAGTATAAGGCAGAATTTCTGCGAGTCTACTAAGCATCGAGTTAAGGATTATCCACTAAGGGGTAATCAGATGCAAGCTCCGGTTGATGAGACTACACAGCTGCCGAGGGTCGTACAGCAGCAACCTAGGGGCCAAGGACAGGCTAGAGGTGGTAATGGTATGGGTCGAGGTCAGAGAGTACCAGGTAGAGGTGCTGGGCCAACTGAGGCAAGGTAGCCTACACTGGTCTATGTTGTACGTCGTCGTAAGGATGGAGATGCTCCAGATGTCATCATGGGTACGTTTCTCATCTTTAAAGTACCTTATTTTACACTGATAAATATAGGTTCTACACATTCCTATGTTGCATGTTCTGTGTCCGAGACCTTGGGGATACCTTATGAGAGTACTACTAGTGAGATTTTAATGGTGAGTCTGTTGGGGCAGTCAACTAGAGTTAGTAAGTTGTTTAGAGACGTTCTATTAGAGGTTTGAGGGATGATATTTCTGGCGGACTTGATGGAACTTTCATTTGGGGAGTTTGACTTAATTCTAGGCATGGACTGGTTAGTGAAGCACCGTGTAAGTCTGGATTATGCTGAAAAAAGGGTTGTTCTAAAGACCGAGGAGGATAATGAGATAATCGTGATTGGGGAACGACAGAATTATTTGAGTAATGTGATATTTGTGCTGGTAGAAGAGAAACTTGTGAGAAAGGGATGTGAGGCATACTTGGCCCACATTAGTGTTTTGAATTCTGTGGACTCTTCAGTTAAGGACATCCGCACCGTGAGGGACTTTTTAGATGTGTTTCCAGAGGAACTGTCGGGTTTACCTCTGAGTCGAGAGGTAGAGTTTGTGATTGATATGATTCTTAGTACGGCTCCGGTGTCTATGACCTTTATCGTATGGCACCAAAGGAGCTAATAAAACTTAAAGCTCAGATTCAGGAGTTGTTAGATTGTGAGTTTATTCGTCTCAGTGTGTCTCCATGAGGAGCACCAGTTCTGTACGTAAAGAAAAAGGACGGTATGATGCGAATGTGTATCGACTACCGTCAATTGAATAAGTTGACGATAAAGAATAAGTACCCACTTCCAAGTATAGATGATCTTTTTGACCAGTTAAGAGGGGCTTCAGTGTTTTCCAAGATTGATCTGCGGTTAGGATATCATCAGTTGAGGGTAAAGTAGGCTGATGTGCATAAGACGACATTTAGGACTCGGTATGGACATTACAAGTTCCTAGTTATGCCATTTGGGTTGACTAATGCACAAGCGACATTTATGGATCTGATGAACCGAGTGTTCGAACCTTACTTGGACCAGTTCGTAGTGGTGTTCATCAACGATATTCTGGTGTACTCTAAGTTAGAGGATGAACATGATGAGCATCTCAGGGCTGTTCTGTAGACTTTGCGTGAGAAACAGCTGTATGTGAAGTTCTCTAAATGTGAGTTCTAGCTTCGAAAGGTGACTTTCTTAGGGCATGTGGTATCTGCAAAGGGGATTCGTGTGGATCCTCGAAAGATAGAGGCTGTACTAAATTAGAAATAGCTGAAGAATGTATCAGAGATTTGTAATTTTTTGGTGTTGGCAGGATACTACCGTCATTTCGTTGCTGGGTTCTCTTTGATCGCATTTTCGTTGACTAAGCTGCTGCGTAAAGGAGTTCCTTTTGTTTAGACTGATGCACAGCAGGAGAGCTTTGAAAAGCTTAAGATTATTTTGACACAGGCTCCATTCTGATACAGCCTGAGCCTGGAAAGAACTTCTTGGTTTACAGTGATGCGTCACATGTGGGTTTGGGTTGTGTACTAATGCAAGACAGTAAGGTTGTGGCTTATGCGTCATGATAGCTTAAGACTCATGAGGTTAATTATCCGACGCACTACTTAGAGTTGGCTGCAATGGTTTTTTCCCTTAAGGTCTAGAGGCATTATCTGTATGGTGAGAAGTGTACTATTTACACTAATCACAAGAGCCTCAAGTATCTCCTTACCCAGAAGGAGTTAAATCTTAGGTAGCGTCGATGGGTTGAGCTGCTTAAGGATTACGACTGCAGCATTGAGTACCATCCTGGTAAGGCCAATATGGTGGCCGACGCGTTGAGTCGTAGGACTATAACTGATCTGATAGCGTTGTTCGCTCGATTAAGTCTCTATGATGATGGAAGTTTGTTGGCTGAGCTCTAGGCGAAACCGACATGGATTGGGCAGATTAAGTATAAGCAGATGGGAGATAAATCTCTAGAGTTACAGTTCCATTAGGTTGAGACTGGGGTTATGTCAGATTTTAGACTTAATGATGATAGGGTTTTATGCTTCAGAGGTCACATCTGTATGCCGAATGACGGGAACTTGAGACAGTCGATTTTGAGGGAAGCGCATAGTAGCCCTTATGCTATGCATCTTGGTGGGAGTAAGATGTATAAAGATCCTCGAGAGTTGTACTGGTGGCCGAGGTTGAAGCGTGAGGTGATTAATTTTGTGCTCGTTGTTTAACTTGTCAGCAAGTTAAGGCTAAGCATCAGTTGCCTTCAGGATTGCTGCAGCCAGTTCAGATATCGATGTGGAAATAGGAGTGAGTGACGATAGACTTCATTAGGGGGTTACCCCTAACACCCACTAAGAAAGATATTGTATGGGTCATTGTAGATCGATTGGCCAAGTCTACTCACTTCATTCCGGTCAGGACAGACTGCATGGGGTTCTTGTGTTGATTATCTACGATAGGGATTCTCGGTTTACTTCTCAATTCTGGTAGAAGTTTCACGTGGCTTTGGGTTCGTGGCTTGATTTCAGTACTGTTTTTCATCCTCAGACAGATGGTCAGTCAGAGAGGGTGATTCAAATATTGGAAGACATGCTGAGAGGGTGCATCATTGATTTCCGAGGTAGTTGGAAGGAGTTCCTGCCTCTAGTAGAGTTTGCCTACAACAGCAGTTATCAGTCTAGTATTCAGATGGTACCTTACGAGGCACTGTATGGTCGTAAGTGTCGCACTCTCTTGTGCTGGACTGAATTGGGTGAGCGACGGGTACTGGGTCCAGAGTTGGTATCAGAGATTGAGGATAAGGTCCGATTGATTCAAGAACGTATAAAAGCGGCTTCTGATAGGCAGAAGTCCTACGTTGATTTGAAGAGGAAGGACATTGAGTATTCTGTGAGGGACATGGTTTTTTTCAAGGTCTTGCTATGGAAGAATATTCTGCGATTCGATCGCAAGGGCAAGCTGAGTCCTCAGTTTATTGAGTCGTACCGGATTCTGAGACGAGTTGAACCAGTCGTGTATCAGTTGCAGCTACCTACAGAGTTGGATCGCATTCAATATGTTCCATGTCTCGATACTGAGACGTTATCGCTCTGATCCCACGCACATTGTGCCGATGGAGGATATTGAAGTTAGGTCGGATCTAACATTTGAGGAGGAACCAGTACAGAATTTAGATCGCGATGGAAAGGTTTTACGCAGGAAATCTATACCCTTGGTGAAGGTGCTGTGGCGGAATCATAGCACTGAGGAGGCTACTTGGGAGCTAGAGGATTCGATATGACGGTAGTATCCTCATCTTTTCTGATCAGGTAAATTTCAAGGGCGAAATTTTCTTTAAGGGGGTAGAGTTTTAACGCCCCCAGATTTCAGTTTTTGTGATTTGTTATGTATGAAAACTTCTGGAATTGTGTTTACAATTATTTGACATAATAATTGTCTACCTTAATGGATATGTGCGTTGGGTGTGTTGGGGAGGTCCCAAGTTCAAGCTTTCGCTTGGGCTAAATTTTGGGTTTTATTTGAATAAAGCCTAACTCTTGGTAATTAGGTTTTTAAGCAAATGTTGGTAGTAATATGACAGAATAGACCTGCTGGTCTAGTTGTTAAAGGAGTGTTAGTGTTACTTGAGGACTGAGGTTCGAGTCCTTGTATGCGCGAGCAAGGGATTTATTTTTCCTGCTAATGGCTAGCCAAAGTTTGAGGTTCAGTGTGATATTGAGTAGTGAAGTGATTCAAGGGTTATTAGGTTAGTTGTTCAGTTACCTAAATCATCCCATTCTTTTTCTGCAGAAAATTCTCTACAAAAATCCCCTTCTCCGCCATTTTTCCTTTTTCTTTCAGCCGAATTTTTCCCCTTGCTGCTGAAGTTTTTCTCTTTTACCACTTTTTCAATCTTTTTCTTTCATCATCTACTTTCTGGGATTCTTCGCTTTGGTTCTTTTCGCGATTAGGTAAGTAAGTTAGTGCGTTTACTTTTGTTCTAATGAGTGTTGGCTTATTAAGTGATTGTTCCCTATTTAGGAGACAACCAAGGTTTCATGGACTGCTAATCGGTGTTCTAAATAGTGAGGAATTGTCGTTTTTCAAAAGAAGGTAAGGTTGTCGTTAGATTTCAAGATCTATCCATTCATAACAATACGTATTAAGTGACTGATTTGGACTCAGGATTGTAAATATAGGTTCTGAAGGGCTCAGGAGTGCTTAAGCTTCGAAAAAAGACCAGGTATGTACTCTGGATGCACTAAAAACGAGATTCAGTGAAAGTCAAAAATGAAGTTGTCGACGTCACACGGGCGTGTGGACTGCCTATGTGGAGGTCGTGTAGTGATACTCGACCGTGTGGTAGACGAGCTAGTCCGTGCTTAGGCCACACGGGCGCAACAGACACAGCGTGTGAGGCTGGCTAGGCCGTGTGCGAGGCACGAGCTAGGCCAATTGGGCCGTGTGGGCCACACGGGTGTGTGTGCCCATACGGGTGAATCACACGGGCATGTGAGATTTGGGCCAGGTCGTGTGATCCACAATGGCAAGGCTAATTTGGGCTGTATGGGCCACACGAGCGTGTGGGCCCACACAGGCAGGCCACATAGGCTGTGAGCCCATTAATCTGAATTGCTCTGAAAGGTTGCACAGGTCGCCCTAGTCGACTGTGACCTGTTAAAGAGTCGGTAAGCGATACTGAGATCCCTATTCTAAAATATGACTAAGTAAATGTATGTGATAGCATGTTACGACTAGCATGTGTACTATATCTGCTATGATGAATCTGTATGATCTGTTTACTGTATGAAAGCATGCCATGATATTATTTATGTTGCATTACATTGGGTTGGGATTGATGTTGAAGAGAAGGAAGACTATAAGGCTTTGAGCTGATTATCTAGCAACTATGCTGCATTTATTTATCTTGTGTCGTTTTACGATACCACATGGTGTGTAGGGTTGGATGGGTTGATTTTATCCCCATACTTGGTGTGTAGGGTTGGGTGGGTCGATTTTATCCCCACATAGTGTGTAGGGTGGAGGGAGGTGGTGTGCAACGTTGGTGGGCATGTTCTGTTTCTGATTTGATATGCATGAGTTTTCTGTATGGGCTAAGGCCCGATTATATCTGATCTAATTCTTTACTGAGTGGGCGACAATCCACTCTGATTCTGATAAGAGCTCAGGCTCGATTTATGACCGGTTGGCTGTTATTATTTATTTGCATGCTTTACTGCGGGGATGTACACACTAAGTTTGCGAAAACTCACATCTTTAATTATTTGTCTGTCAGGTAATCCGCAGCAGTAGATAGATCGCTACAACGGCGGGCTCGAGGGTGACCACTGCTAGATTCTTTTTCGAAATTTATGGATTTACTGGTTATTTAATATTTTCACTATGCTTAATTACTTTGGGAAATGATTATGTAATGTAGACCTTTGGACTGTTTTGATTTTTATTTGGGATTTCAAATTGTTTTATTATTATTACTATTATCTTTTAAATTGCGACATTTCAAATGTATTTTATAATCTAATTAAAGATTTTCATATGAATGAATGATTTCAAAACTTCCGCAATAAAGAAAAGATAATAATTTGGACGAGGTTTTATTAACCGAAATAGTTTCCAAAAACACTCTCATGTGACGCCACCAGATTCGGCCATAACGTCTAGGCTGGGTTTGGGGTATTACAATACATGTCTAAGATTGGATTTAGAGAGAGCTTAGTACTTAAGTAGTCAAATTGACTCACCCCCTTTTTCCTAAAATCCTACCTGGTGTATATTATCTATTCACTTCAAACAATGAGGACATTGTTCATTTTAAGTAGGGGGACCGAAAAATTGAAATTACTTCCACTCAGAATAAATTTTTCTTTTAATTATGATCAGGTATGTTTTGTTAAGTAATTTGAAATTTTTTTAAGTATGCTAAACTTCAATATAAATAAAGTTCTCTTTTTATTTCAATAAATTATTATGTTAGCTTAATAATGATGTAAATGTATTTTTAACAAAATATGCAATTCATGCCATAAAATTTTTACTTCTTTAGGAAAGTTAGGCTTGCATGAAAGTTTAAGTCTTTAGAATTGACCTAGCAGTTTCTTGAGGAGAAATCCTAGGAAGCATGGAATGTTGAAAATGAATTAAGCAACTGTTGATTGGACCGTTTGAGCCTTTCAAGCCAACCATGACAAATTTTATCCTTTGAAACCCAACTTTGAGACTATATGGCCTACTTTTATTTGGACCCTTGCAATATTTAGCCATCACTTCTGTATTAACTTGATGGGCGTCGAATCCACCAAAAATAATTCCTACTAAATAACTTTAAATAGTAGCAAAGAGTTGTAGTAGGGTCGAATCCACATGGATTGGATGTCGTAATCAACTTCTGTGTTCACTTATAAACAAAATATTTGTCGCGTCAAACGTCGTGTCAAGAGTCGTGTCCACAATGCCAAACGTACCTACAACAAGAATAAATAATTAAATCGGGGGAGTTTGTGAATGTTTAAGAAAGTAAAATAATCTAATAAGCTTAAATAATTGGTTGACTATTATTGAAAATAAATGTAAACTAGAAATAAATTTAGACTTTTGTAAACAGATAAAATAAGCCTTAGCCTTAGACTCGATAAATTTCGTATCAAGAATTGATCCTCGAAAATTGAACTTCTCCTCTAAACGATAAGCTAGTTATAATGATTAAGAACGTCCTAAACACCAATTCTTCCTCTCGTAGCTGGTCTCGGTACGTCCTGCAAACCAACCCTTATCGATTATCTAATCGAGATACACGTGTTCCCGATTGAAGATTCCAGTAGCCTTGCATTCTGAAGAACCCAACTCAAATTAACGTCCTCAACCGCGTGGGTCATTTAAATCCGATCACCTCTTCCTCGATTTGTCCTCAGAGAATCGAATACAGCATGGCTAACTCGTTTCTCCAACTGTCAGCAAACACGACTCCAACCTAACGTGCACTTTGACTTGAAATCGAGTTTAACTTTAAGGGATAATTGGTCTATCCCGATACTTAGCAAAAAGGTGAATACCGATTGGAAGGATTTTTAGCGCGAATACGAATCTCATGATTCTCGACCAAAAAGAACATCAGCCTAAAGCTAAGATGGAAATTAGTGTAGCTTGAACTTGTTCGTGCTTGTAGTTATGGAGGGTGATGGGATTTGTATGAAAGGTGATGGAAATTGAGATGGTAAAGTGTTTGGAAAAAAATTAGACCAACTTTGCAAAAGCAAGACAAAAATAATTCAATTCCAAGTTGAAGTAGGAAAAAAAAAACAAAGGGGATAACACAATTCCAAATTGAAGTAGGAATGTAAGATTGATTGATGATTTTCGAAGAACAAAAAGGCCCTATTTATATACATAGGATTTACTAAAAATAGCCTAACTAATTTAATATAATAAAATAAAATAAAATAAATAAAAATAATATAATATAATATCTTCCTATTTTTAGCTTTTTACAAAGTCAAAATATATGATGAATCTTTAACTTCCTCCACATTTTTTATTTGGCCCCATCTCTATGATTGCATTACAATTTGGCCCCTTTGTAACTTGTCTTTCTTCAATTGCATCCCTAAAAAGATTATATCATAAAAATACTTAATTTAGTACGGTTAAATTCAAAAACAAACCAAATTAAACAAAGAAAATATGCAAATTAACAAGTTTATCATAACTATCTTTAAATTGTCCCAAACACTAGACTCAAAACTATTCAAGAATATTCTTTGAAAATAAGTTTGGGGAAGTTGAAAAGAAGAACTCAAATGCTCAAAAATTGTAGTACATGAAGCAAGTGCTCGTGTTAAAAAAAAGCATATGTACTTGAAAGAAAATAGATGTACAAAAGAGCATGTGAAAGTTAAGTAAGTTGGTGTATCAAAGGTAAAAATTTCGAAGGTCTGATTGACAGTAAGTCTAGGGTTTTAAGCCTAAAATTATCAATCTTTTACCTACCCCTAGCCTAGCCACATTACAACCTTAATAAAGACCTATTGATTCAAGTTCCAATGCTACCTACATTAGTGGAGAGAAATTGCTACTATCAACATATGAAGACATAAGTTAAACTTAATGATTGCGGCTTAGTCTTGAATAAGGGAATAAAAATCAAATTGGTAAGGGTTAACATGTCTTTACTAAGGAAGCATTTAGTCTAAATTTTTCCATTATAATAATTGTTGAGATTAATTTGAACGATATGTATACTTGAGTAGTATAACTATCAAGTTTCTTGTTTCTGAGTATAACTATACCGAATTCATAATTTTGGGAAGAATGTTATTCTGAAGGAGTTTTTCAAAGGTGTTTCTAAGAAATTCTTTTCAAGTTTGTGCATTACTAGAGATGAGCAATGAATTAAGTTTGGGTTGTGGAAACACAAAAATATACATACTTCATCATGCCCTTTTTAACTTAAATTCATGCAATTTCAATAAAATTCTTGTCGAAAAATAATTAATATTTATAAAATAATTAAATTGTACTTAAATTATGAACATGCTGAATTTTAATTAATTTTATAAGTATTTTTGATTAATTTTGACTATTTTCGATAGAATTGCACAAAGGGTGAAAAATGGCTCGGTAGACACTCTAGAAGCACAAAACTGAGAAGCAATTTGAAGTATCAAGGCAAATTAAGTTCCAGCCTAAGACGGTCCAAATGTGTGTATTAATTCATAAAATAATTAATTTTAATTCATACCCAATTTAATTTAGGCTAAATAAATTATTATTAATTAATTATGGAAAAAAAGTTGTCTAGTTGAACCAAACCGATTGAACCGAATCGCCAAGAATTGGGCAGCCCAAAACCATCAAAATGCTGACCCAAACCAGCTTATTAGCTGATTAACTAAGCTTTCAAATAGGTCCTCAAAGACTTGTCAAAGTTGCATTCAAACCCTTCCACAATTATTGGCTTTATGGATTTGCCCCAAGCCATATTTAGCAAAGTTGAAACCATCAACTTTGCCACATAAGTGGCCAGCCAAGGGGTAGCTCATTGGTTGCTATTTTTAGTAAATTTTAGTGCCACATTAAGCTATAAAAACCCCCCCTTGGCTGATTATTCAACACATCCCTCATTCACTCACTTCTCTTCTCTCTACTTTCCATTTTCTTCTCAATTTTCCCATCCCAATTCTCTAGTTTTTTAGCCGATTTCTTCTCTTGGAAAAGAGGCTTTCATCAGCCATTTTGGAACATCAATTAGGTGTTCACAGCCACCTTGTTCGCCGAGGACAACGTAGAGCGAAGAACGGAGCAACCATTCAAGCCACGGAGAAATACCAAATTTGATTCTTCCCTATCTTTTTAATTTTTGTTGTTGTTTTGATGAACATTTTTATGAATATTTATGCTATTGAAATGGTTAATTAAATTAATTTAGCTTGAATTTAATTTGTTGGGTTGATTGCATTTCGTCTGCTTAAATTATTAAAATTGTGTTTCTACTGTTATAGGCCTCGGTAAAATGCTTGATTAGGTAAAATCATGCCTAAGTTATTCTTTCATTATAAATGTGAGATTGCTAAAGAATTAATTATGTAATCGTATTGAAACTATAATTAATTGACACAATACTTAATCAATGCATGTTTAATCATATTGTTAAATTAGCATTATATATGTCGATACTAGTGCCTTGCATAACTTGCAAGATTATTGTGATTAAACTGTTTCAAGGTAGGAACACTTTGTTACCTCACTTAATCTTTTACATGCTTATGAAGATTGACTAATTATCTGAATTGACATTGAAAAATGTTCAAGAGATTAGTTAATTTAATAAGTATGTATGAGTAGTAGTTAGCAAATTATCGAGTTGCCGTGCATTTGTTCATAACAACATACGCATGAGTTTAATAATTCAAAGTTAAGAAGTGTAATTAACCTAACACAATTAAGCCATATTGATTAAATTCGTGTTTTGAAATCGTGCATTAGAACTTTATTTCTTTATTTATTTGCTTTTCTTAGTTTAAAACCTTAGTTTTAATCACCTTTTCCAAAACCAAATATTTTTCTCCACCAAAGTGTTTTAAACAACATTAATAAATAATTCCTTTTCACAGTCCTTGTAGGTATGATAACTCGACATTTACTTGTCACTTTATTACCTGTTACGATTGTGCACATTTGCACATTCCGTTGTTCCACTGCTCGATTTGTTGGCCATTGATAATTGTTGCTGGCAATCCTCTCGATAATTTCATAAGCCTCATTATAAGACTTAGAAAGGAGAGCATCATTAGCAATGTGGGATTCCATGATGAGGGCACTTTCGTAATAACTCTTTGTATCTTTCCCATGCCTCATACAAGCACTCATCATCCATTTGTTGGAAGGAAGTGATCTCATTCCTCAGCTTAGCACTCTTGCTAGGCGGGAAATTCTTCATAAGGAATCTCTCTACTAACTCTTGCCATGTGGAAATTGAGTTCGGTGGCAATGAGTTCAACCAGGCTTGGGCTCTATCCCTTTGTGAATATGGGAACAGCTTCAATCGTAATGCATCTTCAAGTACTCCAGCTAATTTGAAAGAGTCACTCACCTCCATAAATAGTCTTAAATATAGATGCGGATCTTCGGTAGGCATTCCACTGAATTGGCCCAGTTTGAAGCATTTGGAACATGACTAGCTTTAGTTCAATTTGTTGTACCTCTATTTCGGGTCTCCTAATACCCAGATTAAGATCATTGAATACTAGCACGGCATATTATCTTAAAGCTCTATACCTATCATCAACAATAAGGATAGGATTTTGAGCAGGGTTTGCTTCGTTTCCTTGATTCATATTTTCAAAATTCATCTCCTTGGTCCTTCTTTGATTTGCTTGTCTTCTACGCTATTGAAAAGTTCATTCTATCTCAACGTCTATAGGGAGTAAATCGATAATTCAGTCAATACTCATAAACACTTGAAATAATCATAGAAAATTTAATTAAGTTAAAATTAAATAAAAAATAAACCAAAATGTAAAACTAACAAATTCACAAATAATGAGTTTTTAAAAACAGTCCCCGGCAACGGCGCCAAAAACTTGGAACGACGGAAATGTGCAAGTGTACACAATCGCAACAAGAAATAAAGTGACAACTAAATGTCAAGTTATCGTACCCACAGGGACTGTGAAAAGACTTATTTATGAATGCTATTTAAAACACTTTGGTGAAGAAAAATATTTGGTTTTGGAAAAGATGATTAAAAACTAAGGTTTTAAAACTAAGTAAAATAAATAAATTAAAGAAAATAAAAATAAACATTCTAATACAAGATTTCAAAATATGAATTTAATCAATATGGCTTAATTGTGTTAGATTAATTTCACTTCTTAACTTAGAATTATTAAACTTATGCTTATGTTGTTAAGAATAAATTCACAACAACTCGATAATTTACTAACTTATGAACATACTCACCTACACAAATCCATGCATCTATTAACATATCCCTATGTCAATTCAATCGATTAAACATATTCTAATAAGCAAATATATTATTGCACATACATACTCATTAAATTAACTAACCTCTTGAACATTTTTCAATGTCAATTCAGACGATTAATTAATCTTCATAAGCATGTAAAAGATTAATTGAGGCAACAAAGTATTCTTACCTTGAAACAGTTTAATCACAATAATCTTGCAAGTTATGCAAGGCATATGTATCGCCAAATACAATGCTAATTTAACCTTCAACTACCTTAGAAGAATAACCATGCACTGATTAAGTATTGTGTCAATTAATTATAATTTCAATAAGATTAAATAATTAATTCATTAGCTATTTGACAATTAAAATGCAAGAATAACTTAGGCATGATTTTACTTAATCAAGCATTTTACCGAGGCCTATAACAGCATAAACACAACTTCAATAATTTAAGCGGAGTAAATGAAATCAACCTAACACGAATTAAATTCAAGCTAAATTAATTAAATTAACCATTTCAATAGCATAAATATTCATAAACATGTTCGTCAAAACAACAACATAAATTAAAAAGATAGGGAACAAGAATCAAATTCGGTGTTTCTCCGTGGCTTGACTAGCATGCTCCGTTCTTTGTTCTCCGTTGTCGTCGGCTATCAAGGTGGTCTATGAACACCTAATTTCTGCTCCAAAATGGCTGATGAGAGCCTCTTTTCCAAAAGAAGAAATTGGCACAAGAAGCTTGGCTCTTTGGAGGAAAGAGAGAATGGAGAGAAGAGAGGAAATGTGAAAGAATGAGAGATTGAGGGATGCCTTGAATGATCAGCCAAGAGGGCCTTTTATAGCTGAATGTGGCAGCTAAAAATAGCAAAAATTATCAGCCAAAGAGCCCTCCCTTGGCTGGCCACAGATGTGGCAAAGTTGATAGTTTCAACTTTGCTATTTTAGGCTTGGGGAAAATCTATAAAGCCATATATTTTGGAGGGGCTTGAATGCAACTTAGAAAATTTGTCAAGGGCCTCTTTTGCAAGCTTATTTAATCAGCTAGCAAGCTTATTTGGGTCAGCATATGGACTGTTCTGGGCTGCCCAATTTGTGGCTAGTTCAGTTCACCTAGTTCGATTCAACTGGTGCGATTCAACTAGACCACTTTTTCCATAATTAATTAATAATAATTTATTTAGCCTAAATTAAATTGGGAATAAATTAAAATTAATTATATTATGAATTAATACACATAATTGCACCGCCTTAGGCTAAAAATTAATTCGCCTTGATACTTCAAATTGCTTCTCGATTTTGTTCTTCTAGTATGTCTACCGAGCCATTTTTTGCCATTTGTGCAACTTAATCGAAAATAATCAAAATTAATCAAAATTAACTATAAAATTAATTAAAATTCATCATGTTCATGTTTTAAGCATAATTTAATTATTTTATAGAAATTAATTATTTTTCGACAAGAATTTAACCGGATTTGCATGAATTTAAGTAAAGATGGATATGAAAAAGTATATAAATTTTTGTTTTTCTAGTTACCCTAAAATATTTCTTTTTCCAAATTTTGGTTTTCCTCTCTTCTCCAAAATTCTCTAACATCGTGTCTCCTTCTTCTTTGTGCTGCTCTCTCCGATTTCCTTTTCTTTTACCACCATTGCTGTCGATTTTCCTTTCTCCTCTTTGCTATCATCTTTATTTTTACTTTCCTATCTCTTATTAAGTCCCTTCAGATTGTTACTTTCTGTGCGTTGAAGCGACATCGGTAAGTTTGATGGAGTACTACTTTTGTTTTGATTAACGAATCTTCAATTAATGGGACTCGTTTTGTACTTAGGTGAAGTTTGAGTGGCTATGGTCTGTCAATCGGGGTTCTCGTGTTACTGAATCATTACCACCTACTCGAAGGTAAGGATTTCGTCAGTTTAAATGTTGTTTGATTGGTTGAATTTCAGCTTGGTATCAACTTGAGTTATTGAATTTGGGCTTTTGATGGTCGATTTTAGGTCTTAGAGTGCTCAGAGATCATTTTAGCATCAAACATAACCAGCTGTGTACCCAAAAACACAAAAAAAAAAGGGTTTCGATGATAGCCAAAAACTCCACTATCGATGCCACATAGGCGTGTGGTAGGCTGTGTGATCAACGAGGCCAAGCCGTACGTGAAGGACACGGCTATGTAATGGCCAGGTAGGCCGTGCGTAACACACGAGCTGGACTGAATTGGGCCGTGTGGGCCACACGGGCGTGTGGATCCACACGGATAGTCCACGCGGGCGTGTGAAATTTTGGGCCAGGCCGTGTGGATTACACGGCTAAGGCCAAATTGGGCCGTGTAGGCCACACGGGTGTGTGGGCCCACACAGGCAGGCCATATGGGCGTATGAGCCCATTCATTAAATTGATTGCTAAGGTTACACGAGTCGTTCAAGTTAACTGTGAACCTACTGTAGGGTCATAAGCATTACTTAGGCCCCTAATTGTGTGAGCTGACTGAATGGTTGATATATATATTAAGCATGATGATAGCATGCCTGTATACTTAACTGATTATATGTGCTAATACCATGAGATAGTATGTCATGTGTTGTTGCATTGCATGGGGTTGGGTTGATTATATTTGGAGGAAGTGTGCTGAAAGACTCTTAAGCCTAATATACTGGCAGCTCAGCTGCAAATTACTGTTTTGTGCCCAATCGGTACTACCTGGAGTGTAGGGATGGGTGGGTTGATTTAATCTTCACATGGAGTGTAGGGTTGGACGAAGATGGTGTGTTGTTACTGGTTGGGTAGGACTTTGCTACTGAATATTGATTGACTGATACTAATACTGATACTGTTATGGGCTAAGGCCCTAATGCATACTTGATACTGTACTGAACGGGCTAAGGCCCAAACTGTTACTGATACTAAATAGGGCTTCAGCCCATACTGTTTTGACTGTGCACTGTGTTTACTGTTTGTTTGTTTTCTACAAGATTACACACTGAGTTTACGTAAACTCACCCCTCTTTGTTTAATGTGCACAGGTAATGCCCAGACCTAGACGGATCGGTACGGCAAAGGACTCGACGGTGACCATAGTTTATGGACTTCATGGTTTTAAATTTATTTCTTTTTATTATGGTTTTATTATTAGTTTAATTTGATGTAATTTGTGGACTATTTGGGACTTTTTGCTCAAATTTGGTTTATCTTTTTTTATGGATTTATACTTGTTAGTCGTAAGGAAAAACACGATTTTCAAAAGCTAAATTTTATTTCCTAATATCACAACTACTTAAAATGTTTTTAAAGCTTCCGTGATGAGTTACATTTTTAAACAATCAGATAATGGGTAAAACGAAATTTTGGAACTAATAAGAGATTAAAGTAGGTAATAACACGAAAATGATTTTAACTTAACAACTCATTTTCAAAAACACTATCATGTGACATCACCAAATTCGGCCATAATGTCTAGGCCAAGTTTGGAGTGTTACAATTCAACCATTTGGTTTCCATTTAATACATTTTCATTTTTTTTTTTCACGCAGAGAACTATAGCAAATTGAACTTGGATACACAAGACTGATTTGCTCACACAAGCTGATAGAAGCTTAGCTTGATGTTACTAACAAAAGCTGCTCACCCAAGCTGTAACACCCCGAATTTTGGGGACTAGAAGTTTTGAGTTTTGAGAGTAGGGCTAGTGAGAAATTTGCACTTATGTGTTCAGTGGAGCATCTTAGTAGCAGAATGGGCCTGCTGGTCTAGTGGTGGAGTGAGTGTTAGTGTACGTCTGGGTTCTAGGTTCAAGCCCTCTTGTGTGCTTTTTGGAGGAAACAATTTTACTTTAGTATGATTTTAAGTAATTATTTAGTCTAATTTTGTTATTTAACTGTTTAGTTTATTATTTATTTATTTATTTATTTTGTTTTGTTTGTTTCTTTTAGTTTTTTATTTTTTTATTTTTTACGGTTATTTTGGTTTTTTATGTTCTTTTCTCCTCCCCTCTCTTCTTCTTTATTTTTTGGTTTTCTTTTATTTTCTAAATAATTCTCAACAACGATTTATCTGCGGATTCAAATTTTTACTCCACCATCATTATCTTCGATCGCTAACAGGTGTAGGTTTTAAACTTTTTTCTATTTTATTTGCAAATTTAATTTTAAATTTGTGAAAAGTCGACTATGGATGTGATATCACTATTTTAGTCGTAGAATGTTTATGGTTTTGTGTAACTTCAATCCAACAAGGATCGAAGAGTGCTTTGTGGCTGAAAACACATTTTTTGGGGCTATTTTAGGGTGGCATCATGACCACACAAGCGTACACACGGGCGTGTGTTGACTCACATGGTCGTGTGCCATTGGAAATTAGGATTCCGAGTGAATTTCGGGTGCCACACGGCCTGGCCCAATGGCCATGTGGCTGATTTGAGGATTTTTTTCGATATTCACACGGCCGTGTTCTCTGGACACACAGGCATGTGTAATTGGAATTTAGGGATTTAGGGATCCTATACGGACGTGTGTTCTGGACACACGATTGTGTGAGACCCTCACACGGTCGTGTCTGTCCTGCACTCATTTGAGCATAATTAGACGGAGAGTTACAAGGCTTGTTCACATGACCGTGTCCCTACTTCACACGAGCGTGTGCCTCTTCCACACAGCCGTGTGCTTCCCTCCACATGGGTGTTTTGACCCTCACACGGCCTAGGTTATTCCACACGGCCAGAGCACACGAGCGTGTGGTTCTGTGACATTAAAATTTGGTTTGTGCATGTCATTGAGCTGGGAATGTGTATGTTTAATCCAACTCTTAGCTAAGCTTTAATAAGGTTGACTAGATCTGTATATCTGTGACTATGTGTTCTGTATGTATAGTTGGTGACTATTATAAGTGGGATGTCTAATTTTTTAACTTGTTTAATCGAGTGTGTATGCGCAAATCCGCTCTGTCTGGCTGCCTGTTAATATGTCATTCTGTGTGAGATTGAACACATTTCTGATACTAATTGACTGGTTGTGAATGACTGTCAGTAGCTCTGTATTTTGATTCTATACGTCTGTTTGTATACATACATGTGCATAAAGTATTTTGTGTGGGATTGTGAAAAGAAGGGAGGTTGATTCTGATCTGAACTAGCAGTTTTAACTGCAACCTGTCTGTACAGTAGATTTTCGCACTGCACTATACAGAATATACGTCAGCACTGGTGCGTATTCTCATCTAATCTGGCAATTAATCTACAATTCACCGGTATAGCAGTTTACAGGATTGCAGTGTACCGCATGTACGTTAACTATGCTACGTACCATTATCTGATTTAATAGTTAAACTACAACTTACTGATATAGCTGATTATCGCATAGTACTGTACCGTATATACTTCAGCTTCACTGCATATTATTGATATCTAATCTGGCAGTGCAAACTGCATGTTTGTATGGCGGTTTACCGCATTGCATTGTACAGCGTATACGACAGCTTTGCTGTGTAATATATCTGAGTGGCTCAGTCCACATATATGATGTGTAGGGTTGGATAGGGCTTTCGAGGTTCTTGTGGTGTGTTTGGTCAGATGAGCTCAAATAGCTCTTATACGGTGTGATTAGGGGACGGAGAGGTGTGTTGGTTGGATGGGTGGGTTTTTTAAACATCTAACAGCATTCATATGCATCTGTTTGACTGCACCACATGTAGAACTGTCTGTTTGTTTCTGTCTGTCTGAATGGTAATTGCGACTTTATGTCTGAGTGTGTGTTTTAATATGCTTTAAATATTAATTTCTGCCGGTACGTCCGTTTCGAATGTACCAACAGGTTCTGTATTACTCTGTAAGTAAGTTCCATTTTTTTGAGCTATTTTTTTGGCACTTTGTCTTTTGACTCTGTAGTTAGTTGGTTTTCAACTCACACTAAGCTCGAGTAACTCACCCCCTTCTGTTTCTCTTTTCGGTACCTTTCTGAATACTGACGCTGGACTCAGTACACGGAGGTCTCAGACAGTTTCGACAAAATAGATTATCAGTTTGTGTCTTCTAGTTTTTATAATTGGTTTTTGAACTATAAGGTTTCATGATACTATGGTACAATTTTCGTTTTAAACTTTTATTCATTCATTTAATTTCGATTTTCTAATAAACTTAACTGTAATTTTTACCGACGAAATTTTTAAGTGATTAAATGTTTTGGTTCATAAACATTCAAATGGTTTCGATGATGGAAATAAGATCGACTTGTTTATAAAATTTTCCTATGATCTCATTGGTGATTAATGTAACATCTTAGATTCGGTCTAAACTTCTAGGTCGGGTTTAGAATGTTACATTTTGCGGTATCAGAGCCAGGTTTGCAACAATTTGACCTGTGCTATTATGTGAACGTGTATGCAAGTAATTGTTTTTGAAAAATATTTGAAGAGTTGTACCACAGAAAGTTGAAATGGTTTGTGTTTTCAAAATGGTTTACGAAAATGTCTGGGACTCAGGTATTGGTTCTGGTAGAATTCGAAACTGTATGGTAGAAATGTGTTCGCTTTCTGAAAGTGTAGATATACTAAGTTAGGCACAATACTGATATGGATTCTGAAGGTAAGCAGGATCGCGAGGAGTCGCCTGCTTATCCGAAACGTGTGATCGTTCAGGAGTTAGAGGTCAATGCGAGTTCGTCAACTTCGAGTAGCAATAACCCGGAGCTTGGTATTGAGGCACCAACTCGGGTAGTGTGGAATGTGCCAGAGAGAGTGTTTAAGGCTAGAATAAGGGAGATTAGTGAGACGCTTTGTAACACCCCAAACCCGGCCCAGACGTTACGGCCAAGTCTGGTGTGTCACATCAACGGCGGACTAAACATGTTTCCTAGTTACCCAGATTAGGGTGAGTTTTGCAAAAACCTTTATTAAAGTTTTGAGAGAAAATCGCAGTTTAATTGTGAACGTCCTATCCACTACCAAATTCTAGGCGTATTCTTATTATAAGATCTTGGTTTAACTTTCGTTACTCGTTTAATACGTGTGAATTAATTTGAAAACGTTGATTAGTTTTAAGAAAACTCGCGCAGCTTTATTCAAAATATTTAAAGTATAATATAAGAAAATAATCAAAAACCCCAAATTTAAATAATTTAAGCGGCCTTATTACAAACCCAAAATCGTATTGAAAATAATTAAAAATAAATAAAGAAGTAGATAACTTAATTTAAAAACCAGCTATGCAGTCCACGTAGCAAGCCTCTTTCAGTAATCGTGGCAATGCCACTTGCACTTCCTCCATCAATAAACCCAGTCCCATGCGACAAATAATCATGTCATGGCATACAGTGAACAGAAACAGTAAAACATGTATTTCAGTCAAACTTAGGCCTAGGGGTATAACGGTCATTTTACATTTAGGGGTAAAATAGTAATTTTTCACCCTTAAGGGGTATTTCAGTAAATATTTCAATTTTTAGGGTTTTATGCATATTTCAGTCCCTAATAGTCCAACTTACATCTCAGTAGTTAATTTAGCCCATTTTAGCAGTTTTTAGTTATTGGGCACTAAAACCCCTATTGGGCCTTACAGTGTCATCTAGCTATTTTAAGCCCGTTTAGCCCAATCTCTAAGTCTAGTTTAACAGATTTAACCTACAGTATACCAGAACACACTTACCACTTACTTTTACCCATATCGGCCTGTAAGCCCATTGGGCCCAATTTCTGCCCATCGAGGCCCAAATTTACCAAGGTGCACGAAATTGTGCACTCCTCTATCGTACCATTTGCGATTACAGATCTCACTATTTCTAATTGACTTAGAGTGCTCGCATGCTTACAAGCCCACGAAATGCCAGAATTTTAGCATTTCGGCTTTTCGGCTTTTGCCAATTTAGACTACAGAAGGGTGTTTGTTTACACACCTGATTTGTAATGAACGCTAACGAGATCTCCCACGGTATCCTACAATCAGTTACCACCAAATCAGATCCAAGATTTCAATGACACTAATTGTAAACTTGCTTACCAAGGTCGGCTAACCTCCCTTAATGCCTTAGAACACTTACCTTGTCGAAAATAGGGACTAGATCTAGATCTAGTCGTTCTACTTGTCCAAACCTTTAATCGGTAGCCCTTAGATCACGCTAGCACACAATAAATCAACTGTTAAAACCCATTGAGCCTTAAGCCCCAAATCGTCAACCTCCCTATGCACATAGGGGTTTCGGCTTTTCTTAAATCCCAAAATAAAGTATGAAACAGAGATTCCGATAACTTACCGTAGAATCACTAAACCAGAATGATTCAATCCCGTATTTAACTCAGATCTGACGCAGATCTAGCCTCTAAACACAAACAGAGAATGATTCTTAGAGGTCTAAGAGTTCGACTCCCAACTCCCTATGAATATGGTAGTTTTGGCTTTTGGTAAGATCGAGAAGAAGGTAATTTGAAGTTATGGATTGAAGAGGTAATGTCGACAGAGGTTAGGGATTTTGAGAGTGTAAACTTCGACTAAAAGGAATGAAGAAGAGATGAGGGGTTCGGCTAAGAAGAAATCGACACCAAAGCAGCCTTTTTAGGATTTCAGCTTTTAATGTAATCGATTAGGCTTGAAAAGAAGGAGAAGAGAAGAGGTAGATTCGGCCTTGTGGAGATTAAAGAGGAAAAGAATGAGAAGAAGAAAGAGAGGAGAGAAGAAGAGAATGAAAGAAGAGAGGAAAAGAGAAGAATAGGTTCAGCTATGGACAAATCGGCACAAGAGAGTATGGAAGCTTAGGTTTCGGTTTCTAGCAAAAAGGAGGAGGTGAAAAAGAACCCTAAGGCACTATACCCTAATTCGGCAAGACAAAAAAGAACCCAAACAATTCCCAAAAGCTTAAACCCCTATACAAGTCGGCACACACCACCTTAATTACTGAAAGTAAGACCCCTTAACACCTTAGCCGAAAATACTAGACCAAAAACCCTTGACCAATTCGACAATACACCCCCAAGAGTCCCTTGATCGGCCACTACATGCTCCCATTCAAATTTCCTATAATTTCTCCCCCTTATCTACCTGATCTTATCTCATGAACAACCCAAACTCTCTTCAACAGAGTTCCACTTGAGTTCCAACACATGACCAGCACATGCAGCAAAAATAAACACCATACTACTTACCATGCAACTAGAACCTTGGCCCTTGCACTCCAACCACACGCCACTTTTTTAGGCATCCAAGTGGCACCACATTGCCACTTTACCAAGGGCTTATTTGTGTCTTATTTTACTAACTTTTTCTTAAAAGCCCACTTAACCAAGTCCCCTTCACTTTAAATCCAAAATTGATATTTCTACCGGGTTTTATCTTAGGCTTGGCCTTTCTAAAGGCCCACTAACACGCTTAAAACATAAATTCCATAATTTAATAACAAGATTTCAAAATTTCATCAAAATCACAAAAATCCCGAAAAATCTCGAAAATCAGGGTATTACAACTCTACCCCCTTAAAGAAATTTCGGCCTCAAAATTTACCTGATCCAAATAGGTAAGGGTATTGCTGACGCATTGCCTCTTCTGACTCCCAAGTAGCCTCTTCTCTGCCATGATTGCACCAAAGCATTTTTACCAGTAGAACTGACTTCTTTCTCAATACTTTGACCTCTCAATCTAGAATTTGCATAGGCTCCTCTTCAAAGGTCAAATCCGTCTTTACCTCAATCTCTTCCACTGGTACGACATACAAAGCATCTGATCGATACCGTCTTAGCATGGACACATGGAACATGTCATGAATACGGTCCAACTCCAGGGGTAACTCCAGCTGATAAGCTACCGGCCCTACCCGTTTAAGAACCCGATAAGGACAATAAACCGCGGACTCAACTTGCCCTTCTTGCCAAACCTCAAGATCTTCTTCCAAGGTAAAACTTTCAAAAACACCATATCCCCTAAAGAGAACTCAATTTCCTTACACTTTAGATCAGCATATGACTTTTGCCTATCAGATGCCTCCTTTAACTAATCTCTAATCAAGTTAACCTTATTCTCAGTATCTGCCACTAACTCTGGTCCAAGAACCTACCATTCCCCTAATTCCGTCCAACACGTAGGCGTGCGACACCTTCACCCATAAAGTGCCTCATATGGAGCCATCTGAATACTTGCCTGACAACTGTTGTTGTACGCAAATTCCGCCAATGGCAAGTAGTCCTCCCAACTACCACGAAAGTCGATAACACAACCCGTTAACATGTCCTCTAGAACCTGAATAACCCTTTCCAACTGTCCATCCGTCTGAGGGTGAAAAGCAGTGTTGAAGTCCAATCGTGTACCCAACGCCTCATGTAACTTCTGCCAAAATCGAGATGTAAACCTAGGGTCCCGATCAGAAATAATCGAGACTAGCACCCCATGCAGTCGCACTAACTCCACTACATACAGTTTGCCCAACTTTTGAAGTGAGTAATCGGTTTGGACAGGTATGAAATGGGCAGATTTCGTTAACCTATCCACAATTACCCATACAGAGTCTTTTTTGGAGGGTGTCAACGGTAGCCCACTCACAAAATCCATGGTAACTCTCTCCCACTTCTAGAGTGGAATCTTTACTGATTGTAACAGTCTAGAAGGCAGTTGATGCTCAGCCTTTACTTGCTGGCATGTCAGACATTTCCCCACAAACTCAGTCACCTCTCGCTTAAGTCCAGGCCAGCAGTACACCCCTCGTAAGTCTCGATACAGCTTATTCCTCCAGGATGCATGGCCCAAGGTCCACTATGAGCCTCCTTTAGGATTAACTGCCTCAAGTCAGAATCCTTCGAAATACAAACTCTTCCACGAAAGCACAAACCCCATCAGTATTCAGTCTAAAGTCCAAATTCTCCTCACTCTCGGCTTGCTGCAACCAAGGAACCAACAAATCACCTTCTAACTGCTTCTCCTTAATCTGCTCAGTCCAACTTAGCCTCACTTTCAACTCCATTAATAGGCTACCATCGTCATATAGACTCAAAGGAGCAAACATTGCTCTCAACTCAGCTACAGCCATTCGACTCAGTGCATCAGCCACCACATTTGCCTTGCTTGGATGATACTTAATCGAATAGTCGTAATCCTTAAGCAACTCTATCCATCTTCGTTGCCTAAGATTCAACTCCTTCTGAGTCAACAAATACTTGAGACTCTTATGATCTGTGTATATAATACACTTTTCTCCATACAGATAGTGTCTCCAGATTTTTAACACGAAAATCACCGCTGCCAACTCTAGATCATGCGTAGGGTAATTTACTTCGTGAGGCTTCAGCCATCACGAAGCATAAGTAACCACCTTACCCTCTAGCATCAGTACATAACCTAACCCCACATGTTACGCATCACTGTACACTGTGAAATCCTTCCCAAACTCTGGTTGAATCAACACTGGCGCCTCAGTTAAAACCTTCTTCAACCTATCAAAGGCTTCATGCTGTTTCTCGGTCCATACAAATGCTACTCCTTTTCTCAACAATTTCATCAATAGTGCAGCAATCAGAGAGAATCCTTCTACAAATCTTCTGTAATACCCTGCCAGACCCAGAAAACTCCGAATTTTTGATACCGACTTTGGCGACTTCCAATCCAAAACTGTCTCAATTTTTTGAAGATCTACCCTAATCCCCTCAGCAGAAATAACATGACCCAGAAAAGTCACTTCTCGCAGCCAAAATTCACACTTACTGAATTTTGCATAGAGTTACTTCTCTCTCACACTTGCAGTACAATACGGAGATGCTCATCATGCTTCTCCTCAATTTTCGAATATACCAAAATATCGTCAATAAAGACGACAACAAATCAATTCAAGTACAGTTGGAATACTCGATTCATCAGATCTATGAAAGCTGCAGGTGCATTCGTCAGTCCAAATTGCATAACCAAAAACTCGTAATAACCATACGGAGTTCTGAATATTGTTTTATGAATATCCACCTCCTTGCCCCTTAACTGATGGTATCCAAATCGAAGATCGATCTTAGAAAATATTGAAGCTCCCCTAAGCTTGTCAAACAGATTGTCGATTCTTGGCAGAGGATACTTGTTCTTTATCGTCAGTTTGTTCAACTGGCGATAATCGATGCATATACGTATTGTCTCATCCTTCTTCTTCACAAACAGTACTCGGTCTAATGAAACCTCTATCTAACAATTCTTGGATTTGGGCCTTCAGTTCTACTAACTCCTTCGGTGCCATCCTATACGGCACAATAGATACTGGAGCCGTTCCAGGTAGCAAGTCACTTCTAAACTCGACCTCTCGATTCAGAGGTAATCTAAGAAGCTCCTCAGGAAAAATATCTTGAAACTCCTTTACAGTTCTAACCGTCTCCACAGTCAAATTCTCAGTCTCAGCCTGACTTACAAAAGCCAAGTACACTTCGCAACCCTTGCAAATCAGCTTCTCAGCCCTTAGAGCCGAAACAACGTTGGACAAGTAGTCCCTTCGCTCCCTAATAACCATTACCTCCTCATCTTCAGTAGTCTTCAACACTATTCTCTTGGCCGCACAATCCAGAGTCGCCTTATGCTTAGTCAACTAGTACATCCCAAAAATAAGATCAAACTCTCCTAATGGTAGTTCCATTAAGTCTCCAGTAAAGATCCTACCTTGAGTCTCTAAAGGCACCTCCCTAAAGAGTTTATCTACCCTAACCGAGAGACCCAGTGGACTTATCACGTTACCCCACTCACAGTTTCCTCATAGTGCACTCCCAACGACCTAGAAATGTCACATGCAACATACGAATGAGTTGAACCCACATCAATCAAAGCAGTGTATGGCATGCTAGAGATCAAAAACGTACCAGTTATGACGTTAGGTGCATCACCCTCCTCTCGGCGTCGAGCAACATATACCAATGCTGGCGGGCGAGCCTCAACATTTCTAGCACCCCTGTCAGGTGCTCCACGTCCACGACCATTACCATTGCCGCCTCTACCTTGACCACGGCCTTTCGGCAGTAGTGGTCCACCTGACACTGGTTGAGCAACCCCCTGTTCAACAGCTAGAGTCTGAGTTGGCCTCCGAGGACAGTTCTTGATCCTATGCTCCTTGGACCCACATCGGAGACATGCCCCAGTCTGTTTCCAGCATTCTCCAAAATGCACTCTACCACAGTCCCCACAAGCCTATGGTCTAACCGTATTCACCGAAACTGCTCAAACCGGTTCCTCCACTCTCGCTCTCTTGGTATTTCGGTTTGCAGTACCAAAGGGTCCAGCATTCCTCCTAAATCGGTTTCGATCCTTATCATGGTTCTGTCATTCAGTACGCTTCACCTATTTGGCTATCCTAGCCATCTCCACCAATGCAGCAAAGTCGCGCTCTCTCTGTGGAGCTATCAGCACTCTTAGTTCATTCCTGAGGCCATCCTCAAAACAAATGTTACGCTCGTACTCAGTAGCAACTATACCACTCGCATACCGACTCAACCTCAGAAATTCAGCCTCATATTCCGCTACAGATTTATTGCCCTGGGTTAGATTCAGAAATTCCTCCCTACGAGCATCCACATAGCTTGCTCCGACGTACCTTCCCTTGAAAACTGTCTTAAACAGTTCCCAGGTTACCCGCTCAGCTGGGGTACCCTCCTTCATAGTGATCCACCACTGATATGCCTTGTCTCGCAGCAGAGACACCGCTCCCTTCAGCTTTTGCTCCACTGAGCAATCCAGGTCGTCCATAATCTATTTCGTAGCTTCCAGCCAATACTCAGCTACATTTGGGGCTACTCCAGATATGCCTCTAAAGACTTCCGCTCCGTTAGCCCGGAGTCGCTCAGAAATTGATCCCCTATTCACAGTTCCAATGCTCGCCCCAGCAACCCTCTCTAAAACCCTTAGCATGGCCTGGAACAGAACGTCGTCTCCTATAGCCCGATCATATGATCCAGCCTCAGTCGCTGGCGGAGCTCGTACCTCCTCAGCTGGCATATGTCTGGAAGACGAATATCCAGCTTGCACACTACCTCGGCCACGTCCACGGCCTCGTCCACGAGTAGCCCTCGTACTCATATCGTCTTATCTGATTACGAATTTTATGACATCAGTTTAATGTTTCAGTTGTTTATTACAAAATGTCTTATGTATAGCTAGAGTTTCAGAGCTTGTTTCCGCGAAATCGTAGCCTAGCTACGGGCTCAGTCTTCTAGGGTTTAGTTTCCCTAGAGTCTCAGTCTTACAGTTTTTAGTACTACTCTATGTACAGTATCATAATAGGGTCTTAGTTCTATCTACAGTAATGTCTCAGTATAATACAGTATAAGAAACAGAAATACTTACAGACTTGGTGCCAAGGATTCAATGTGCCACTTCTTCAGATGCCAAATTTCAGAAAGCCCAATTTAACAAAAACTTTTGAAGTAAAACCTTTAGTAAGTTTATTTCAAGGAAAAATGAGTTTGCAAAGGGTCTGTTTAACAATTTCCAAAATCGATTCCAAAAATACCCTTCATGGGCCTTGATTTAAAAATTTTCTGTGAGTTGTTGCAACTGGGCTCTGATACCACTAAATGTAACACCCCAAACCCGACCCAGACGTTACGGCTAAGTCTGGTGTGTCAAATCAACGGCGGACTAAACATGTTTCCTAGCTACCCAGATTAGGGTGAATTTTCAAAAACCGTTATTAAAGTTTTGATAGAAAATCCCGGCTTAATTGTGAACGTCCTATCCACTACCAAATTCTAAGGATATTTTTATTATAAGATCTTGGTTTAACTTTCGTTACTCGTTTGATACGTGTGAATTAATTTGAAAACGTTGATTAGTTTTAAGAAAACTCGCGCAACTTTATTCAAAATATTTAAAGTATAATATAAGAAAATAATCAAAACCCCAAATTTAAATAATTTAAGCGGCCTTATTACAAACCCAAAACCGTAATAAAAATAATTAAAATAAATAAGAAAGTAGATAACTTAATTTAAAAACCAGCTATGTAGTCCACGTAGAGGTGTACATAGGCCGAGCGGCTCGGCCCAGCCCGAAGGCCCGCCCGAAATGTGGGAGGGTTTGGGCAAAAATATAGGCCCGAAAAATGAGCTTGGACAAAAAAATAAGGCCCGTTGAAAAAATGAGCCGGGCTCGGGTAAGGCATTTTTAGCCCGAGCCTGGCCCGGCCCGGCCCGGCCCGGCCTGAATTCGCTACAGGACAAAATATTTTATTTTTTAAATATTGTTTTCTTATTATTTTTCTCCCTATTTTGCTACCATTTTACTATTATGTTGCTATTATTTTGTTGTTATTGTTTAGATATTGTATAAAAGTTATTTTATTGTTAATTTTGTTATTATTTTAAAGACATTTGTTAATTTTGTTATTTTTTTAGAGGAATTTGCTTGTTAAGTTACATCTATTTAGTGTTATTTAAGTTTACATATTTTTTAAAATTTATTTTCAATTTTTTGAAAAATATTTATTTTGATTTTTTTAGTATTTTTGATGTATTATATATATATTTAAAATTTATAGAAAATAATATAAAAAATTAATGCGAGCCGGGCCGGGCCCAGGTTTTAGCATTTTTATATGGGTTGGGCTTGGACAAAATTTTAGGCCCATTTTTTGGGCCTGGCCCAGCCCGAGCCCAATTAACGGGCCTAAATTTTTAGTTGAACCCGGCCCAGCCCAGCCCATATACACTTCTAAGTCCACGTGGCCACTCTGAATCCCTCCCAGCTCTAAGTCCACCAGTCTAAGGCTCACCTGCATGGATGGAAGAAAAAGTGGTGAGTTTGGAAAACTCGGTGTGCAAAGAAAGTCCATCCAGAGCCCAAATTAGCTCAAGCCTACTAGGCTTAAGCCCTATCCAGTCTCAGTAATAACTGGGCTGAAGCCCTATTCAATATTCAGATAACTGGGCCTTAGCCCTTTTCAGATAACAGTACGGCCCATAGGCCCATTTCAGTAACAGAACAGATATTATGCATGAATGCAAAGCTCATAGCCCATCCTATGTCCAACCGTTACACTCCACCCGTACCAAACATAAACACACCATGTGGGGAAACAACTCAACCCACCCAGTCGCTACACTCCACAGTCGCAGCATAGCTGCTCAGATAATGTGGCCAAGCCACTAACAGTATAACGAGGCAAAGCCCCTTTCAGTAACAATACGAGGCACAGCCCCTTTCAGTAATCAGTACGAGGCAAGCCTCTTTCAGTAATCATGGCAATCCCACTTGCACTTCCTCTATCAATAAACCTAGTCCCATGCAATAGATAATCATGTCATGGCATACAGTGAACAGAAACAGTAAAACATGCATTTCAGTCAAACTTTGCCCTAGGGGTATAATGGTCATTTTGCACCTAGGGGTAAAATAGTAATTTTTCATCCTTAAGGGCTATTTCACTAAATATTCCAGTTTAAAAGGTTTTATGTATATTTCAGTCCCTAATAGTCCAACTTACATCTCAGTAGTTAATTTAGCCCATTTTAGTAGTTTTTAATTATTGGGCCCTAAAACCCCTCTTAGGCCCTACAGTGTCATCTAGCTATTTTAAGCCCGTTTAGCCCAAATTCTAAGTTTAGTTTAACAAATTTAACCTACAGTATACCAGAACACACTTACCGCTTACTTTTACCCATATGGGCCCGTAAGCCCATTGGGCCCAATTTTTGCCCATCGAGGCCTAAATTTACCAAGGTGCACGAAATTGCGCACTCCTCCATCATACCATTTATGATTACAGATCACACTATTTCCAACCAACTTACGAGCGCTCGCACGCTTACAAGCCCATCAAATGCTGAAATTTTGGCATTTCAGCTTTTCAGCTTTTGCCGATTTAGACTACAGAAGGGTGTTCGTTTACACACTTGATTTGCGATTAACGCTAACGAGATCTCCCATGGTATCCTACAATCGGTTACCACCAAATCAGATCCAAGATTTCAATGACACTAATTGTAAACTTGCTTACCAAGGTCGGCTAACCTCTCTTAATGCCTTAAAACACTTACCTTGTCGAAAATAGGGACTAGATCTAGATCTAGTCGTTCCACTTGTCCAAACCCTCAATCGGTAGCCCTTAGATCACGCTAGCACACAATAAATCAACTGTTAAAACCCATAGAGCCTTAAGCCCCAAATCGCCAACCTCCCTATGCACATAGGGGTTTCGGCTTTTCTTAAATCCCGAAATAAAGTATGAAACAGAGATTCTGATAACTTACCGTAGAATCACTAAACCAGAATCATTCAATCCCGTATTTAACTCAGATCTGATGCAGATCTAGCCTCTAAACACGAACAAAGAATGATTCTTAGAGGTTTAAGAGTTCGACTCCCAAATCCCTATGGATATGGTAGTTTTGGCTTTTGGTAAGATGGAGAAGAAGGTAATTTGAAGTTATGGATTGAAGAGGTGATGTCGACAGAGGTTAGGGGTTTTGAGAGTGTAAATTTCGGCTAAAAAGGATGAAGAAGAGAGGAGGGGTTCGGCTAAGAAGAAATAAGCACCAAAGCAACCTTTTCGAGATTTCGGCTTTTAGTGTAATTGATTAGGCTTGAAAAGAATGAGAAGAGAAGAGATAGATTTGGCCTTATGGAGATTAAAGAAGAAGAGGATGAGAAGAAGAAAGAGAGGAGAGAAGAAGAGAATAAAAGAAGAGAGGAGAAGAGAAGAATAGGTTCGGCTATGGACAAATGGCACAAGAGAGTATGGAAGCTTAGGTTTCGGTTTTTAGCAAAAAGGAGGAGGTGAAAAAGAACCATAAGGCACTATACCCTAATTCGGTAAGACAGAAAAGAACCCAAACAATTCTCGAAATCTTAAACCCCTACACAAGTCAGCACACACCACCTTAATTGCCGAAAGTAAGACCCCTTAACACCCTAGCCGAAAATACTAGACCAAAAACCCTTGACCAATTCGGCAATACACCCCAAGAGTCCCTTGATCGGCCACTACATGCTCCTATTCAAATTTCCTATAATTTCTCTCCATTATCTATCTAATCTTATCTCATGAACAACCCAAACTCTCTTCAGCAGAGTTCCACTTGAGTTCCAACACATGACCAGCACATGACCAGCACATGCAGCAAAAATAAATACCATACTGCTTACCATGCAACTAGAACCTTGGCCCTTGCACTCTAACCACACGCCACTTTTTTAGGCATCTAAGTGGCGCCACATTGCCACTTTACCAAGGGCTTATTTGTGTCTTATTTTACTAACTTTTTCTTAAAAGCCCACTTAACCAAGTCCCCTTCACTTTAAATCCAAAATTGATATTTCTGCTGGGTTTTATATTAGGCTTGGGCCTTCTAAAGGCCCACTAACACGCTTAAAACATAAATTCCATAATTTAACAACCAAGTTTCAAAATTTCATCAAAATCACAAAAATCCCAAAAAATCGCGAAAATCAGGGCGTTACACGCTTCAGGCTAAATGCATAGACTGTAGGGAAAAGATTCGAGCCTCGTTCTACGAAGCGTGTTAGAATACATCTGAGTGATAGTAAAGGTAGTTCTAGTAGTGGTACGAGTGTTCTGTGTTGTGAGCATTACAAGAAGCGACATCCAGATAACTACTGGAAGAAGCTAGTAGTGTGTCTCAAGTATAGGTCTAAGGAGCATCGGATTTGAGAATGTCCTCAGTGATTTTGAGTCAGGTATGATTGGAAATGTTTGGATATGTTAATTATAGTATAGTAGTTGTGTGTGTAATACTTATCTGCTTTAATGGTTAATTGTTCTAGGTGTGAGTGAGAGGTATTAAGTTCAAGTCAAGTATGATAGTGTTTTAGGATTAGAGTGCGCAACGGGAGCGTAGTGGTATAGTTTGTGATTTATGATTGTTCTATTAGTTGGAAATTTTGGGGAAGAAATTTCTTTAAGGAGGGGTGAGTTGTAACACCCTAAATTTTGGGGCTTAGAAATTTTGGGTTTCAAGAGTAGGCATAGTGAGAAGGTTGCACTTATGTGTTTCGTGGAGCATCTTAGTGGCAGAATGGGCTTGTTGGTCTAGTAGTGGAGTGAGTGTTAGTGTACCTCTGGATTCTAGGTTCGAGTCCTCTTGTCTGCTTTTTGGAGGAAACAACTTTACTTAAGTATGATTTTAAGTAATTATTTAGTCTGATTTTGTTATTTATTTGTTTAGTTCATTATTTATTTTATTTTATTTTATTCTTTTTGTTTCTTTTAGTTTTTTATTATTTTTATTTTTTATGGTTATTTTGTTTTTTCACGATCTCTTCTCCTCCCCTCTCTTCTTATTCACTTTTGTTTTCTCAATAATTCTCAAGAACGATTTATCTGTGGATTCTGGATTTTCACTCCGCCGTCGTTATCTCTGATTGCAAAACAGGTGTGGGTTTCAAACTTTTTCTATTCTATTTGCAAATTTAATTTTGACTTCGCGAAAAGTCGATTATATATGTTATTTTAGGCATAGAATGTTTATGGTTTTGTAATGTTTATGGTTTTGTGTAACTTCAATCCTGCAAGGATCAAGAAGTGCTCCGTGGCTGAAAACACATTTTTGGGGGCTATTTTAGGGTTGTATTGTGACCACACAGACATCCACACGGGCGTGTGTCAACTCATATGACCATGTGCTTTTGGGAATTACGATTCCGGGTGAATTTTGGGTGGCACACGACTGTGTGGCTGATTTGGGGATTTTTTCAATATTGACATTAAAATTCTGAGCGTGTGGTTCTATGACATTAAAATTTGGTTTGTGTATGTCTTTGAGCCGAGAATGTGTATATGTAACCCAACCCTTAGCTAAACTTTAGTAAGGTTGACTAGATCTGTATATTTGTGGCTATGTATTCTATTATGTATAATTGGTGACTGTTATAAGTGGGATGTCTAATTTTTGAACTTATTTAACTGAGTGTGTGTGCGCAAATCCACTCTGTCTGACTGTCTATTAATATGTCACTGTGTGTGAGATTGAACACATTTCTGATTCTGATTGACTGGATGTGAATGACTATCAGTAGCTCTGTATTCTGATTCTGTACGTCTATCTACATGCATACATGTGTATAAAGTATTTTGGGTGGGATTGTGAAGTGAAAAGAGACTGATTCTGATCTGAACTGGCAGTTTTAACTGCAACCTATCTGTATAGCGAATTTCCGCACTGCACTATATAGCATATACGTCAGCACTACTGCGTATTGTCATCTGATCTGGCAATTAATCTGCAATTCACCGGTATAGCGGTTTACCGCATTCCACTGTACTGCATATACGTTAACTATGCTACGTACCATTATCTGATTTGATAGTTAAACTGCAACTTACTAGTATTGCAGATTACTGCATAGCACTATACTGCATATACGTCAGCTTCGCTATGTATTATTCATATCTGATTTGGCAGCGCAAACTGCATGTCCGTACGGCAGTCACCACATTGCACTGTACAGCATATACAACAGTTTTGCTGCATAATATATCTAAGTGGCTCAGTCCACATATATGGTGTGTAGGGCTGGATGGGCCTTTCGAGGTTCTTATGGTGTGTTTAGTTGGATGAGCTCAAATAACTCTTAAGCGGTATGATTAGGGGACGGAGAGGTGTGTTGGTTGGATGGGTGGGTTCTTTAAACATCTAACAGCATTCATACACATCTGTTTGACTGCACCACGTGTAGACCTGTCTATTTGTTTCTGTCTGTCTGAATGGTAATTGCGACTGTGTGTCTGAGTTTTTGTTTTAATATGCTTTAAATATTAATATCTGCCGGTACGTCTGTTCCAAATGTACCAACAAGTTCTGTATTACGTTGTAGATATGTTTCATTTTTGAGCTGTTTTTTTTTTGGCACTCTGTTTTTTGACTCTGTAGTTAGTTGGTTTTGAGCTCACACTGAGCTCAAGTAGCTCACCCCCTTACATTTCCCTTTCAAGTACCTTTTTGAATACTGACGTTGGACTCGGTACGTGAAGGTCTCGGACAGTTTCAACAAAATGATTATTAGTTTGTGCCTTGCAGTTTTAACTTTTGGTTTTTGAACCGTAAGGTTTCATGATACTGGTTTTAAACTTTTATTCATTCATTTAATTTCAGTTTTGTAATAAATTTAACTGTAATTTTTATCGACGAAATTTTTAAGTGATTAACTGTTTTGGTTCGTAAACATTCAAATGGTTTTGGAAATAGAAATAAGATTGACTTGTTTGTAAAATTTTCCTACGATCACTTCGGTGATCAATGTAGCATCCTAGATTCGGTCTAAACTTCTAGGCTGGGTTTAAGGTGTTACAGAAGCTTCAGACTAGGGTTGCTCAAAGAAGTTTAGTTTGATGCTACTAACACATGCTTCAAAGAATCTACAACACATGTTGGATCTCAAGCCATCGTATTAATCCTTGATCAAACACCCGTTATTGTTTGTATCCTAATGGCATGCCATTTGTACTAATCCATAATTTTACTTTTTCCACCATTATCCTTCCAATTGATTCAATTCTTGAGCTATACAATAATCTATTTCAATTTATCAATTCCAAATACATTATTTCATCCTATTATAAGCATAAGTCAATTCAATTTCACTTTTTGAATGTTCCATAAAGTTTTTCATTTTATTCAATTTAGCCTTTAAAACCAGAATTGTCATAACTTTCAAATTTGAGCTTCAATTTTGAAATCGATCTCAATTTTATCTTTCTATAACCCTCTATTATAAAAAAAATTACAGAAATATTATAACAATTTTGAAATTCATGCATTTTAGTCTTTATATTCAAAAACTATCAATTAAACTTTACAAATTAGTCCTTTTTCACTTCTAAGCTTAAAATCTAAAAATTTAGTACCAATTTCATCAAAAATTCATCAATGGAAACTTTTAAAAACTTTCACAATTTTACAAATTGGTACACAAGCTAACTAAATCAAGCTCCTAGAACTCAAAAATATAAAAAAAAATACAAGGGACTAAATTGACTTACCAAGCAAAGACCGAAAGATTGAAGCTTAAAACAATAGCTTCCTTAGGTTTTTCTTCTTTTTTTTTTAGGTGGAAGAAGAAAGAAGAACCAAGAAATGTTTCTTTCTTTTAACTCTTATTTGTTTTATTATTATTATTTCACACATATAATACCTTTTTTAATTATAATTTAATATAAATTATAAAAAAAAAACCCACACTTAACTGTCCATTATAGTTCCAAAATGGTATATTTGTCATTTTAGAAATTGATTTAATTGTTATATAAGTCCTTAAGTCTTTGACCAATCTTAAATTTATAATTGAGAACTTTTACTATTTAGCCATTTTACCATAATTAACTAGCAATTTGATAAATTTAAAGGACCAAATTTTAATATATTTTTATACTAACCTCTTAAATATTAAATAATAATATTTATGAACTCAAACATCGAAAATGGCATTCTGAAACCACCATTTTCAACACCACTAAAAAATCAATTTACCTTTTAAATATTTATAGATAATAATTGGTAGACAGCAAATACATAATAAAAATAAACAAAAACATTGATCCTTGCATAATTTTTTTTAAAGAAAAATCCTAAAAAGGCCCAACTATATTAAATTAAAAGGTATCATCCAACATCAACTAGTGGATGAAATCCTAATAGATCAAATTGAATTCAAAAGCAACATTCTCATCCATCAACCAATGTGCCAATAATGAGCGACACGGTTGGCGGACCTATGAGTAAAAAATTAAAAGCTAACAACATAAAAAAAATCACAAATACCTAAAGCTTCTCTAACAATACAACCATAAAGAGATAAATCTAGAGCCCAACTATTAGCCTTATTAACAATAAATGCACAATTAGACTTGAAAATAACTCTGGAAAAACCTTTCTAAAGGGCCTTTTGTGAAGCACAAGCCAAAGCGAGAGCCTTAGTTGAAGGAGCATCGAAAGCCTCGATGATTGAACAAGCAAAATCAACTAGCACTATTTCCCTCATGGTCACAAACAATGGCACCACAAGCAACAAATCTTTTCACTAAATCCCATTCGTGTCAACATTAACTTTGATCACATCTTCACAAGGTGGAGTCCATCGAGCCATAATTAGATGTCAAGAGAACAATGGCGCACAAAGGAGATTATGCACTCGAAATTCATGATGGATAGATTGGGCTTTCAAAAACACTTCTTGCAAGGAAGAATTCTACCCCCTGAATCATGAACAAATTCCTTGCTTCCCACGATTGCAAGAAAAACACAAGTAAACTAGTGAAAGCTTCTTTGTCTTCCGCATAGCTGCCCCAAGCCAATCGATCGCATTATAAAAGACATACAAAGCAAATCATTATGAATACTACAAAAAGTTAAAGCCTCCCTCAAAATTGGGCAATCCTTAAGAGCATGCATAACATCCTCTTTAAAGGTCTTACATCTAGTAGAATTCGGATTCTCCCCTTGAGAGTACAAAACACATCGCTCAATTGTAGGGAGGATGTCATGGCCAAGCCTTTACCCAGAAAGTCAGAATTTTGGAAGGGTTTACACCTTACATTTTAGAAAGAAGGTGGTACAAGAAAGAAACTTGTTATGCAAGAAAGAAAATTAAGAGAAGAAAGAAATAGACTTGAAGTGTAATAGGCACATTGTGGTTTTTTTTATGAAAGAATATGTCACTTGGTACGTAACTTGTGTCACAAGTTACAATTTTCCACAACATTATAACTTTCCGAAAAAAACTATGTTTATTCATTACGAGTATTTTCTAAAAGTTATATTTATTCAAATAAGGGCTAGTTTGACAATGCTTTTGAAAAATGCTTTTGAAAAGTGCTGTGAAAAAGTGCTTATGAGAAGTGCTTTTGAAAAGTTTGGCTTAAAATTTGAGTGTTTAGCATTGCTGTCAAAAAGTGTTTTTGAGATATAAAATGTTCATTTTAGACATGTTATTATCAAGTAACAAATATGCATTTAAATAATATTTAAATTAGTTAATATTAATATATTTTAGTAAGAATATAAAAAAATTATTATAACTTGTTGTTAATATTTTGATATATGAAATATAAATTTTAAATATTTTTAAGCAATAAATATTAATTATTTATAAAATTTAATTAGAATATATAAACTATATTTTAAATATTTAAATGTAACCATTAAATATTTGTAATTAGTATTTTTAAGAAATATTTTTTTATTTGTAATTAATGATTTTAACAAATTTGTAATTAAGCACTAAGAAAAAAGAAAAGAGAAAGTACTATGTTATTGAAGGGGTGATAAAGTAATTAAGCACTAAAAGTGCTTTTGGGAGAGGAAAAGCTAAAAATTTTAGCTTCTCCTTTTTAGGAAAAGCACTTCTGAAAAGCCAAAAATTTCAACCAAAAGCAGCTTGTTCTACACAACTTTTCTTCCAGAAGTGTTTTTGAAGCCAGAAATACTTTTTTTAAGCACTGAAGAACAGGCCCTATGTCTGTTTAGATGCAAATAAAAAATTATTAGTATTTTTTAAAATAAAAATAAAAATTATTATATATAAAATTATTTACACCACCAACTTTAAGCCCAAGTGTCTTATACCCATTTTTTGACCTTACACATGTGTAGGTATAGCCAATGGCTAAGCCTACTTATCCAATCCCCTAGGCACTCAACTCAATTACCCAAGTTATAAAGAATTCTTTATTTATATTCTTTAAATTTTATATATGTGAACAATGTAATTACTAACATTATAAACTACTAACATTCCAGAGTTCCTTCCAAAAGACCCTATGAGGACCTATACCCAAAGCCTGAAGAAGTAACTAATTATACCCCGATCTCGTGGTATAGACATTGTTGGGTGCATGTCCCCACACCAACTTATCATCTTCATATGCCTCCCCAAAAGGCAAATGGATAATCCTAGAGGCTACCTCATTATTGCAAAAGGATTGAATTGAAGTTGCATTCCATCTTCGCGCTTCTAAAAATAACTGAGACATACATCATGGGGAATAGAATTACATTGACCTATATCCAGGCCATTTATAAACCTTCCCCCCATCTATCCATCCAAATATGGACTTACTACCATTTCCCATCCTCCAATAAAATCCTGGACTAAGCATATTCAAAGCTTTCATAAAACCCTTCCAAATGAAAGAGGGTTTATCAACATTAGGATGCAAAAATGTCACCAGGAGGGAAGTATTTAGTCGAAAGAACCTTAAAAGAAAGCATATCCTATAGTGCAATAGTCACCATAATTATCGTCCGAGGAGAGCAATATTAAACAATTGAATATCCCAAAAGTCGAGACTTCTTGTACCTTTGCTTCCAATCTAACATCGCATATCCCTTATCCGCCCCCGCTTTTGCCCACTAATATTTTCTAATTGCCTTAATCATATCATCTATTATGCTTTTTGACAATAAAAAAGTGTTCAGAGTATACGTTGGTATTGCTTGTAAGACCCGCTTAATAATAATAATGATCTCCTTACCCATATGAAACAGAATTAGGTTAAAGTCCCAATCTTAAATCTAACAGCCAAATTAGACTAGGAAGCCCGCACTAAATTTATAAAATTAGGCATACAAGTTGAGATTATAATTCATAGTGCACACGATAACTCAACATGGAAAAAAACGATTTGACCAAAAAAAATATTTGAAATATGATATAAAATAAAATAAAAAGTAATACAAATTAATATAAATATTATAAAATTTGTAGACTTGGTCGAACCCAATAATTTATGACAATTATATCAATCTTCCCCCTCATGATCGTCTTTTCTATTACGTCAATCTCACATTGCTCTTCCATTTTTCTCTAAAATCCAAGTCCTCAAATAAATTCAGCACTAAGGAAAGGTGATGGGTAAATATAAATAACTCTTGTTCCAACATAAGTAGAAACTAATAGTTGACCTACCAAGTTGTAATATTTTGTATAATTAAATAATATTGTTATGTATTTTGTGTTAGATTTATAATAATTTATATAATTGAGTAAGATTTTTATAATTACATAAAAGAAATACGAATATTGTAATATTTTATATAATTATAATAAATCTATATATATAATTAAATCATGTTTTGTATCGCTTTGACGATAATGAAAATCTTATTTTAGAAAACTCATCCTATAACTCCTAATTTGTTAATGGAAAACAAGTAAGCTAAATCGTATGATACTTGTTGACTCGGTAGACATAGCTTTCTTTTCCCCTCAAATTAGGGTTGATCTACCCAAATTAAATATTTAACAATCAATAGTATTTTCTTTAAATAGTTCGACTGGATTTTATTGATCAGAAAACAAATAACATAATGAGAAAATGTTCTTGTAAAACTTTGAAACTAAGACCTAAGTAGAAAAAACTAATAAAAGAGAAAACCAGCTCAAAAGAGAGTAAATGACCCAAGATAAAAAATAAATAACAATTGAAATAAAACAAAATAAAGAAATAGGGAACCTAATCCAGTCATTGTCAACAGCTGGTATCCATTAATTATCTGGCTTTTCGAATCTCTATACCAGCATTTCAACCGATAGCAAGTTTCAAAAAACTTTCATTTCTGCTATCCTTATCTCTTCAAATCTTTTATGGGGACTCTTCAATCTGGATGTCTCGGCCATCTTTCCTCTTGTTCGCGTTGAAGATGGACAAAATCTGCTCCCTCCAGGTATTTTTCTTCTCCTTTTCTTAATGTTTCTTTTGCAAGTTCATGGGCATAACCATTTCCTGAAACTTTGAACAAACTGGAAGTTGATTTCTTGGAAGTGTTGTTTTTTACTTTGAATGTCTCGGATAATCGCCCCTATAATTGATTTATCTGTCGCTGCTGAGTTGCATTTCTTTATGACTGTTTTTGAATCTCCAATGATATCTACTGATTGAAAACCCATTGAAATCCCTAACTTCACTGCTTGTAACCCTACATGTGCCTCTGCCATGAACGGAGACAATATTGTGGAATGGATGATTGTCTTCGAGGCTAAAAACTCACACAACTCCCCCCACACCACTAGATCCGAGGCCAATCTGGAGTATTTACTGTCGAAAGCTGCATCAAAATAAATAGCTACTCTTACATTTCTTTCTTCTTGTCTTTGTCTTCTATCATCATTTGGGATAAGTGGCTTTTCTTCCAACCCATCGATCTCTGCTATATAACTTTGGATTTGGTCGATAAATCTCTTCCTGTTGTTATTTTCCCCTTATGAACTAACTGGTTTCTTAAACTCCATATTGTCCAAACAGCACAGCAAAAGAGTTGACATTGTTTGTTGTTACCCATGGTGAAGACCCAAGTAAGCCATTCCCACAAATCTTGAATATTAGTATTAATGACCCATGCTAGATTTAGATTTTGCCATGTCTCTGTTGTTGTAGGGCACTGTCTGAAAACATGGTTGCTATCTTCATCTGCATTCCTACACCGAGGACAGGAAATATCTAAAGCCACTCTTTTTAATCTGAGATTTGTTAGAGTAGGAATAACGTTCCAAGAAATACGTCATATAGTGATAGCAATTTTTTATGGGAGATGTAAATTCCATAGTTTTCTGTAGAAATTTTTTGTGTCAGACTGTATTAAGTAAGCACTAGGATCCATATTAGATTTATCTTTCATTTTCTTGTTGAAGCATCAATTAAATCTGAAACTAACTCTATTTCTGCATTATTGGAATTATCATTAATTTGCTTTGTATCAACTCACTATACCCATCGGTCGCTCCAAACAGATATATGATTTCCCCTATCGACTCGCCAACATAAGCCATCTTTCAATAACCCTTTTGCTACCCAAACGCTCTCATAGGTAAGCGAAGGTAAATTCCCTAACTGTACATTGATAAAGTCTGAATTTGGGTAGTATTTGGCTTTTAAGACCTTTTCTAATAAAGAATTTAGAAAATTAATAAGGCGCCAACCTTGCTTGGCTAATAAAGCAATATAAAATTGACCAAGATTTTGAAACCCCTAACTACCCTTTTCTTTTGTGGTACAAAGATCCTTCCAAGCACACCAATGAATGGCCCTTTTGCCACGATCCTTCTGCCACTAAAATTTCGAGATAATACTTTCAAGATCAACACACAATGATTTAGGAAGTAAAAAATAGGTCATTGTATACGTCAGAATAGCTTGAAGAATGGCTTTAATAAAAACTTCTTTCCACCTTGAAAAAGAAGCTGAATACTCTAGTTGTCAATTCGTTGCTTAAATCTGTCGTTTAAGTTTTGAAAAGACTCTTTCTTCCTTCTACCCACCATTTTAGGTAATCCAAGATAACGTTCTAGGTCATTTGAGCTTCGTACTCCTAGTATGCGAGGAACTAATCGTCTTTCTTCCTCTTGTGTAGTAGTGCTAAAGAAGATAGTTGACTTATCAAAGTTGACACACTGACCCGAACAGGTTCCATACTCGCATAGAATTATTTTTAATAAACAAGCTCCCCTTTCAATAGCCTCTCCAAATAAAATGCAATTATCAGCAAATAACAAATGTGATACTTGTGTCCCCCTTCTATTAGCCTTAATCCCTTTTAATTGTCCTTCTTGAAGTACCAATCTCATAAGACAAGATAAGAGTTTTCCGTAGATTAGAAATAAAAACGGGCTCAAAAGATCACCTTGCCTTAATCCTCTCGTTGTTTGAAAATTTTCCCCAGCTTGACCATTAAATACCACTGAATAAGAAATAGTAGATACGCCCTTCATAATAGAAGCAATCCAACTAGGGTCAAAACCCATTCTCATCATCATCTCCTGTACAAAATTCCTATGCTTTACTCATGTCGAGTTTTACCACCATCAACCCCTTTTTTTCCAAATTTTTTCTATTTTAGAGTGTGTAAAATTTCATATGCCAATAATACATTATCTAAGATTAACCTTCCTGGCACAAAAGCACTCTGTGCGCCATCTATGCATTTTTCCAAAACTTCTCTAAGTCTATTAGCAATAGCCTTTACCATTATTTTATAAATAACGTTGCATAAGCTAATGGGACGAAAATGAGTAAGATTGGTCAGATTTGCTCTTTTAGGAATAAGCACAATATGAGTAGTATTAATTGGACTAACCTTCATACCTCCATTTAGATGTTGAAGATAGAAAAATGTGACCTCTTCCCCAATGATATGCCAGTATTTCTGAAAAAATAAAGCCAGAAACTTATCTTCTCCCGGTGCTTTTGTAGGCCCCATTCCAGTAAGCGCCTCCCAAACCTCTTCCTTTGTATATTGCATGGTGAGTCTGTGGTTATCCTCTTCAGCTATACAATATTCAATACCCGATAAGAGATGTTCATAATATCACTTTTCCCCAGCCTCAAATAAATTTTGGAAATAAGATCTAACAATTTCTGCCATTTCTTGTATATCCTCTGTTTCCCTTCCAATCATATTCTGTAATTTTTTAATACAATTTTTCCTTTGTCTTTGTGTTGCTTGATTATGGAAAAAGGTTGTATTCCTATCCCTAAATTTCAGCCAATTAACTCGAGCTGTTTGCTCCTAATATCTTTCATCCTTCTCAATCTCAAAATTCAATTGCAGCTTCGTATCAATTAGTTCTGCTAAGTTATTATCACTCCTTTCGGTTTCCAACAATTCAGATAACTTTAAGGATAAAAATTCTTTTTTTCGATCTCTAGACTGACAAATGCATACAGCCTGTGTATATTGCACGGTGAGTCTGTGGTTATCCTCTTCAGCTATACAATATTCAATACCCGATAAGAGATGTTCATAATATCACTTTTCCCCAGCCTCAAATAAATTTTGGAAATAAGATCTAACAATTTCTGCCATTTCTTGTATATCCTCTGTTTCCCTTCCAATCATATTCTGTAATTTTTTAATACAATTTTTCCTTTGTCTTTGTGTTGCTTAATTATGGAAAAAGGTTGTATTCCTATCCCCAAATTTCAGCCAATTAACTCGAGCTGTTTGCTCCTAATATCTTTCATCCTTCTCAATCTCAAAATTCAATTGCAGCTTCGTATCAATTAGTTCTGCTAAGTTATTATCACTCCTTTTGGTTTCCAACAATTCAGATAACTTTAAGGATAAAAATTCTTTTTTTCGATCTCTAGACTGACAAATGCATACAGCCTGTGTATATTGCACGGTGAGTCTGTGGTTATCCTCTTCAGCTATACAATATTCAATACCCGATAAGAGATGTTCATAATATCACTTTTCCCTAGCCTCAAATAAATTTTGGAAATAAGATCTAACAATTTCTGCCATTTCTTGTATATCCTCTGTTTCCCTTCCAATCATATTCTGTAATTTTTTAATATAATTTTTCCTTTGTCTTTGTGTTGCTTGATTATGGAAAAAGGTTGTATTCCTATCCCCAAATTTCAGCCAATTAACTCGAGCTGTTTGCTCCTAATATCTTTCATCCTTCTCAATCTCAAAATTCAATTGCAGCTTCGTATCAATTAGTTCTGCTAAGTTATTATCACTCCTTTCGGTTTCCAACAATTCAGATAACTTTAAGGATAAAAATTCTTTTTTTCGATCTCTAGACTGACAAATGCATACAGCCCATCTTTCCAAGCCCTTTTTTATACAATCCAGCTTCTGCAGTAGACCTCCTGATGTTGTTTCCCAAATGAGTTTAACTTTAGCATGAAATGACTCTTCCAATATCCACCATGCCTCGAATTTAAATGTTTTCCAACTCCTACTATTGTTCTCTCTTTTCGTGGTAATTAGAATATGACAATGATCAAAGATCAAGTGCACTAGATGTTGAATGGTAGCTTTAGAGAACATGGACATCTAATTCTTGTTAGCCACACCTCTATCCAAATGCTCTTGGATATTTGTTTCTGGCAAATTTCCTCTCTCCCAAGTAAACTAATTACCAGAATAGCCCACATCCATCAAATGACAATCTTCTAGAACATTTCGAAATACTTCTATTCTTCTTTCATCTCTAGGCAACCCTCCCTTCTTTTCAAAGTTGTATATGATTTCATTAAAATCTCCGCAAACAATCCAAGGGAGTTCCTCATTGCTACATAGGTTTTTTAATAGATTTCATAATTTATCCGTATCTTGTGCATAAGGGGAACCATAAAATCCTGTATATCTCTATTTTTTTCCATCGTCAGGATCTTTAATAATCACATCAATGCGCCTTTTTAAAAAATTCTGAAGTGTGATGGTAGCGTCACCTCTCCAAGCCAAACATAAACCTCCTTTAGATCCATCAGGGTCCACATCAATGCCATTAGCAAAGCCACAGCTTTTTCGCACTTGTTCCTTCTGAATTTTATTTATCTTTGTCTCTATGAAGAAGACCATCTAAGGATTATATTTCTTCAACGTATGCCGAAGCCTTCGAATTGTCCGTGGGTTCCCCAAACCACGGACATTCCAACTTAAAATTTTCATTGCGATCGGTCGGCTTTCCTTTTAGCAGCCATCGATGATAAAAGAGTATTATCCAACATTCTTTTATTTATTGCCATTGCAGTATTTCCTTCTTCTCTTATTGTTAGGTCTCCACTTTCCCCCTAGGTCTTTTTTTCTTCCTCTCCAATTAGTACCCTTTCCTCCAAATCATGTTCCATTACAGAGTGGGTCTGTTTGGACAATAAATTTTCCCTCTACTGTGAAGAAGAGGGAAAATTACCTTCTAAATTGATCCCCAGGACAGGGTCGATGGATACTCTAGTTTCTGACTTATTCCTCATTCCTCATGACCTGTATTCTAAATTGCGTTCGCCATAAAGACTTCTATCTGTGTCGTCTTCTCCACCTTCACGTAACCAGATACTATTCATTGTCAAAGCTCTTTTAGACTGGGCTCGTAAAGACAAGTTCCAGCCCATCACTGCCACTTCCACCCCTAACGCCATTTTTGCCTCACAAAAAGAGTTATTGTGACCCAGTCGACCACAATAGAAACAAAAAAGAGTTAGCCTTTCATATTTGAATCTGACATATGAACAGTTTCCTGATAACATAAATTGCTTTTTCCTCTTTAATGTATAATGGACGTCCAATTGAACTTGTATTCTCATAAAATTCCTATTACCCTTCCCCAGATCTGAACTATCATACTCTAGAAATTTGCCCAAAAAATAACCTAGTTGCCTTGCCAAACTTTCAGAAAAATACCCTATTGGAATATCATGGATCTGTACCTAAAAAGGTGAAAAGATTAAAGGGATTTTGAATGGATCCTCCCCCACTTTAGTATGTGTAGAACCAGTAAGTGATTATTAAAGGTCCATGGAGAGCCCTTCAGAACTTTGTCCATGTCCATAACATGAAAAAATTGAAATAGAAATGTTTTTCTCCTAGATCTCAGATTTGAACGCCTCTAACTGGGTGCCATAGGTTTGCCATGGTGCTTTTCATTGCTAGGAAGTGAATAACACTGGCTGTTAAAAAGCATCCCAACAATCAAAAAGTTCTTTCTTCCTTCTCCAAATTCGGCTCAACTTGTGCTTGTAAAACTGCTTCTTCTTTATCAAGCGTTAATTCAGCAAATTATTTTTCCATGATTGCAAGCTAAAGATTAAGCCCCATTATACGTGCTATCCTGGAGGATGAGAGGAGATTCTGATAGACTGCCGCTGCCAAGATTAAACTTTGAACAAAATAACCCAAAAAAACCTAAGAACATGCCAGAGAGGCAGACACATGCGTGCTAGGGTAGCAGACTACAATCAATACTATTTTAAAAAAAATAAATATAATATATATATTAAGTATATTTATTTTATACTACCATTAATAAAATAAAAATATTTTACAAACGGATTTTTTTTTTATTTCACAGGAAGTTATAGAATAATTATCTAAAAATTAATATAATTTTATTTAGTTGAGAAATAAATTACTAAATTGACTCATAAAATTAAAGGAAAATATTCATAAATTGTATACAGCTGCTTGACCTGTTCCTATCCGTGAACAAATGTAATTGTATTCCATCCAAAATTATTAGGACCACCTACGAGATAACGGTGGCTTATATATTTACATTTTCTTCTTTTTTTTTTAATATTTGAGTTAAATTAAATTTTAATAGTTTAATACATTATTTGATACTTGAGTTTGATTTTTTTGTAATGTGGTACTTATTTATATATATATATATATATATATATATATACATATATATATATGTATTGTCTAATGTGATACCTATATTTAGCAAAAGCTGTATATGTTGGTATCAATAGAAAAAAAAATCACAATCATGAAGTTGTTTTTAACAAATTAAACAAAATTGTTGAGAGTTTTGTATGTTTTCCCCTCAAAGTATATGATACAGTTCCTGGATGTGACGTCTTAGGTAAGTCTCCATGCATGTCAATATGTACCTTATTTTAATATTAACGCGTGTTCCCTAGACATGGATTCGCTTGCATAATGATGCGAACACCCTACGTGTGCACCTATATGGAGATGCAAACCCTCCATGTGTGGACTTACGTTAGCGAACTATATAGCCTATCACTATTGGAATAAAAAGGGTCAAGTCGATCTTAGTCAGGCAGTCAAATAGCGGATCGATAGTAACGAACACCATAACAAAAATCACAATTAAAATTAATTTTGTTATATTAACAAAATCATGAAAATTCAAACATCATAATATAAGCGATTAACTTTCATGAAATTCACTAAACATTGAATTAAACACTAAAAAATTAATAATATTACATTCGATATCAATATGTATATTTCTATTCCAATATGATACCATATAAAACAAAAAAAGAAAAAGATAAGTGTCAAAGAAAAAAATTGTTAAACTCAAGTAAAATAAAATATTATTATCCTTATTAAATATAATTATTTGATGAATATTTCAATGAAGATTAATAAGTAAAAGAAAAATTAAAATACAAATTTAGATACCTAACAGGAAACTTTTCTTTTAAATTGAAAGTAGTACATTGGAATTCAATGAGAAGGCTTTCCAGCTAAAACAATTTGAGAATGGGAATCCACCCATACCACAATATGTCTGACAAAAGAGTTACTTGCAGAGCACAATGTTCAACGTTTTTGTTTTCTGTGATTTTATTTAATTTTATGAATAATTTTTTTTATAAACAAACAGTATTTGCAGAAAACAAAACTTTGTTGTTCTGGAATTTACTCTTTTGTCGATATATTGTGGTATGGGTGGATTCTCATTCTCAATTTGTTTTATCTGGCAAACCTTCTCATTGAATTCCAATGTACTATCAATGTCCAAAACTGTTTGTTGTTTGCTATCTAAATTTGTATTTTTGTTAATTAAATTATCTCAATAAACTGATGCATATATTTAGTTTTGATGTGTTTTGATTGATTAATACACAAATTCAAATACGTAACTGTGTATATATATATATATATATATATTTGGTTTATGACTGCAATCTATTTCACACTTTCTTACCTTTTCAAAATCTTTTATCTTTGAACCTTTCCCTAATCAATCATGGCGACCATGGATGAAGAGGAATCATCCTTCACTCTTCCTTTCATTGAAGATGATGAAAATAAACAAGCTTTAGTAACCAAACTAGAGGAAATTGAACCAAATTCATCCCATTCATGTTCAACAACTAACTCTTTCTTCAAAACCTGTTTCAATGGGCTTAATGCTCTTTCAGGTTCTATTTTTAAGTTCTTTGTTCTTAAAATTTTCATCTTAAATAGATCCTTTTCCCAGTTTCTATGTTAAGTTGTCAAGAACAGTTTGAGTTCCTTTGACAATTCTCTGATATGATTTTTTTTTTTTAACTAATTTTCTAGGAGTCGGGATATTATCAACCCCATATGCACTAGCATCAGGAGGATGGTTAAGCTTGATTCTTTTTTTCGCCATTGCCACTGCTGCATTCTTCTCTGGCTTATTAATCCAAAGATGCATGGATTCGGATTCGAATATCCGAACTTATCCCGACATCGGCGAGCTTGCATTCGGGAAGAAAGGAAGATTGATAGTCTCCATTTTCATGTACATCGAGCTTTACTTAGTTGCTACAGGATTCTTGATTTTAGAAGGAGATAATCTTCAAAATTTGTTCCCAAATATGGAATTTGAAGTTGGTCAAGGACTAACAATTGGTGGGAAACAAGGGTTTATCATAATAGTAAGCCTCATAATACTGCCCACAGTTTGGTTAGATAACTTGAGCCTTCTTTCATATGTGTCAGCCAGTGGGGTATTAGCTTCTGGAATCATACTTGGTTCCATTATATGGACTGGTGCGTTTGAAGGGATTGGGTTTCAACAAAAGGGAACATTGGTCAATTGGGATGGAATGTTGACTGCTATCAGCTTATATGCTTTCTGCTATTGTGCACATCCAGTTTTCCCTACACTTTACACTTCCATGAAGAAAAAACATCAGTTCTCCAATGTAAGTATTTCTTCTAGATAGCAATTTCAATTGAATGCTACTTTCGATCGAAAAACATGTAATCCGATAATTGTTTTTCCAGGTACTGGTTGTATGCTTTATCTTGTGTACCTTCACGTATGCATCAATGGCAATCTTCGGGTACTTAATGTTCGGACCACAAATTCAATCACAGGTAACATTGAATCTTCCAGCAAGCAAGATCAGTTCAAAAGTGGCCATCTACACGACCCTGGTCAACCCCATAGCCAAATACGCATTGATGGTTACTCCAATCGTTAATGCCATTAAAACCCGGTTTTCATGCCGTTACAACCCGCGATTTCTCAGCATCCTCATCGGCACCAACTTGTTGATCAGCACCGTTCTTGTGGCATTGGCGATTCCGTTCTTTGGTTCACTGATGTCCCTGGTGGGAGCACTTTTAAGTATCACTGCTTCTGTAATACTTCCATGCTTATGCTACTTGAAGATTTCAGGTATTTATCGAAGATTCAATGGCCAATTGGTTAGTATATGCCTTATAATTATAATGGGAGTTTGTCTGGTAATTTTTGGCACTTATACATCCGTTTTAGATATCATAGGCAATTTCTAAATTACAATGACTTAAACCCGAAGTTTAGTTTGATTAGTTTATGCATTTACTTTTATGAATTTGCAGTTAGAAGGTTTAAATTTTAAATATTGACATATGCAACTCATTCTCGTTTTCTCAAATTGCAGCCTCCTAACCAAAAAAATAATGATAATAATAAATAAATGTCAATTCATTGCATATGCTTATGTTGTTATAATATTTTGTTTGAGGTAATTTTGGAGGGTTCTTCATAGTTTCGTTATGTGTATATTTCTTTCATGTTTTTTTGGGTCATATATTTTATGTTAGTGTTATGGGGCTAGACTTTCAATATCACAATCCGTGCAATTTTAGACAATTTCTTCGACTCAAATATATCTAAGTCAACCTAACCACCACAAAGTGAGAATTTTCGTAAAATTCCTCTAATGCACCAATTTATATAGTGAAAGCAATTTAAGTCAAAAGAATGCTCAAAAGAACAAAATAACCACAAAAAAACAAAGCACGAGAGGTGTTTGAGTAAATGCTCTCAATATATTATTTCTCTAAAAGAATAGACAAAACAATGGATACAATGGGTGATTTACAACTGATGGGGGGCTCTCTATTTATATTTGAGCTCCCCTAAAACCGACAGTATAGATCGAGTTACATCAACAAAAAAGATCGAAGCATATCTACAATAAAGGGATTTACATAATCTCTTACGTTACAAAATCAAATCTTATCAGATTACATATCTTCTAAGATTACTTTCCCTATTTACCAAGGCAGCCTAATTTTTCATATTTGCCTCACTAGGCCACCAAGGCTTTAAGTAGATAGGCTTTGTCACTTGCTCTTCGAATCGGGCCAGCTCTCGTAGGTCAAATGGGCTCCATCTAATATGTAGACCTCCATGAGACATCTTTCGTGCTATGATCACGGGCTTTGAACTGTGGTCCATGACATTCTCCCTTACCCATTCTCATAACGCCCTCGCTGCGCCATTCGAATGGCACTGACTTGATTCACCTTTGAACTTTTGCCTCGATTTCCATCATCTTCAAACTCAAACTATTGTACTCGTTTTCAGTAATCTCGTTCGCAAGAGTCCACCACTCTTACTTGCCCACATTCTGACTTGCCTCGATTCAAACCCTCTTAATCCACATAAACAAGCTTTGGCACCACCACATTGAACACTGAGTTAACCTTGAGTATTCCCACTAACTCAGGTTTGTAAGCCCCTCGACTTACCCTCTTCTAAACTATAAAAGGGATCTCGTGTCTTTGCAAAGCCAACAAGTTAGAATAAAAAACACTACCAAAGTGTTTAGGGTGTACATCGCTCGTAGCATTTATTTGTCTCAACTATCCAGTTTACATCGTTACTTTTCCCTCGGAGTCTGATGCACAACCCACTTCTCTCATAGGTGGTAGCTCCACTGATGACTCTTCAAGCCTCATATCGGTTTCATGCCCTACTAGCATTTCTAAAAGGGCTTCCTTAGTAGTTTGATCTATCGAGTTAATGTTCATCCCATATGAAACATCCTCAGCTAGCTAAATTGCTGACAATACCTTGGTCCTAATCTTTACATCTCAATTCATCAGCGAAACAATTCGTGATGATGGACCACCAACGATATGAATTTAATCGGCCGAGGAAAAAAAACTACCTCAATCTTGTCAAGGAAGTTTAAGCCAAACACAAAATCGTAATCATCTAACTAAATTACCTCAAAATCTTCCTTGCCCTTTCATTGGTTGATTTGTAGCTCCACTCCTCATGCTACTTCCACAGTTGGGGCCTCTTCGTAATTTACTGTCTTGATCTTCTTATTGGATTTTCTAACCAAGAGACTAAGTTTTCTCACAGCTTTTTCTGATATGAATAAGTTCGATGCTCCCATATCAACAAGAGCAATCCTTCTCTGGCCTGCGATGTTGATGTCCACAAACATCAACCCTACCTCATCTTCACAGGAGTATCATTGAACTAAGCTTCGATGTCTTCCTCTCATCAAGCTCCGGTTCCTCCCTTTTACTGGTCGTAGATAAATTAACTCGCTCTGGACAGTTCCATAACCTATGCGACCTACAACACAAGAAGCACTTCACTAGCTTCTTCTCACTCTCCTTGGCCCTATTAGCTTCGACTCTAATCACAATCAAAACAAGCTTTATGGTCGCTTCTTCCAGCTCATCATTCCATTTGACAGCAAAAAACACGGATTGTTTTAGAAAATTCCTTACCATATGCAATCCTTGACAAATGAAGCATTTTATCCCACTCCCCTTCTCTTTCGAGTTGTTGGATATCCACTTCCCATTTCGTAGTTTCCCATTACCTTTGTTATCGTTGTCATCATCACTATGTCCCTCTTCATCTTCCTCATGGTCTCCTCCATCATTGCCCTTCCAACTGGGATTGAAAGACTCGAACTTGTCTTTCTTCAAAATAAGCTCAATCAAATACTCCTCTACAATAATGGCTTTTGACAATTCTTGGGCCCTTCGACGTTTCAGTTACTACTTAACCCACAGTTTCAACCCATTCATAAAATAGAAGTACTTAGATTGGTGATTTGAAGTATCAACTCGCTAAACTCTTTCACATACTCTCGGATTGTGCCTCATTACGAGAATCGACGCAACTTAGACCAAGCCTCCTTCTCGACATATTGAAAGTAAGATTGTTCCTTGAACTCATTTTGGAACTCTCCCAAGTTCCAATCACAACCTGACCACACTTGTCACCTGTGGACCTACGCTTCCACTATAAAAGAGCAAAGTTAGTAAAATATCGAGCAACAGTATTTACCTTAGCATCAACATCTTTGATGCCTACGGCACAAAAGTATTGTTCCATCTCCCACAAGTTGTCCACTACACTTGTGGACCTTGTCCCCTTGAACTTCTTCAATTTGGAGACATCCATCTCATGGTTTAGTGTCGCACCTAACATTCCTTTGCCCACAGAAGCTCGGCACAAAGCAAACTCTCCCATGAGCTCCTTAATTTTTGTACTTAAAGCCCTCATCATGGCCATTGTTTCCTAATTCAAAGCCATTGTCATGGCCTCGAAAGCATCATCTCTATCTGTCAACTTACCCACAGTAGAATTGAGCGTCTCTCGCATCTCCTCCACATTGGAACTAAGAGACTCCAACACCACTTCCTTGAGTTGCTCTTCCTTCGAGTCCAACTCCGCATTGCGTCTCTCAACTTCCTCAAGTGTCTCTTTCAAGTCCCCCATGGGCTCCTCGTTCCTCCAAAGCCAACAGCATGTCCCTCGAATGACTTACTTTTTTGGCTCTCCCATAGGTCTCCATTAGCTCATTCTAATCAGCAACTTCTTTCGACATCTCAAACGGTGCCTTCGCAACCTTAGCTCGGATACCAACTATCATGAGGCTAGACTTTCAATCTCACAATCCATGCGGCTTTAGGCGATTCCTTCGACTCAAATATACCTAAGTCAGCCTAACTCCCACAAAGCGAAGATTCTCGTAGAATTCCTCCAATGCACCAATTTATACAGCGATGATACAATGGATACAATAGGTGATTTACAATTGAGGAGGGCTCTTTATCTATAGTTGAGCTCCCCCAAAACTTACGGTATAGATCGAGTTACATCGACGGACAAGATCAAAGCATATCTACAGCAAAGGGATTTACATAATCTTCTAGATTACAAAATCAAATCTTATTAAATTACATATCTTCTAATATTACTTTCCCTATTTACCAAGGTAGCCCAATTTTCCATATTTATCTCACTAGGCCATCAAGGCTTTAAGTAGATAGGCTTCGTCGCTTGTTCTTTGAATTGGACCAATTTTCGTAGGTCAAATGAGCCCCATTTAATATGTAGACCTCCATAGGACATCTTCTGTGTGATGGTGACGGGCTTTAAACTGCAGCACCTAACATTATTGTTTTCTTTTTTTTTTTTATTTCATGGTATCATATATTTATAGAAATTAAAACATTAACAAGTACTAAATGATGTCATTGAGTGAGAATAATTTGTAAAATTATTTTAACGAATTATTATTGGTGGAATGGTAAGAGATTTCTTTATTTGAATTTGTTGGTTTGTGTTTGATTCCCAAATAATATTTTTCATTTATTTTATTTAAAATATTATATAAAAATGTTGAAAGGCGAAAATCTTTATAATAATATTAATTACCTTTTCAAGTAAGGGTATTTTAATATGATTTCAAAACTAAATTAGTGTAAAATTAACTAGTGTTTTGGGTGTTTGCCAAAGCGTTTCTGATCAGCTCATGCTTCTTGTCAATATTTCTTTTCTTTTGCTGCGTTGTGGAGCTGGCTGCACTGGGTTTTCTTTGGGGTTTTTTTCTTTTGTTTGCTTCCTACTTTCTGTTTGTTTTCGTTTTCTATTTGGTTTGGTTTGTTATATTTGGGCTTGGAATGCTTGGTTGAGTGATGGTTTGGGTCCATTCTGATGTTGCTTTTGTTGTTTTAGACTTCTTAATGAAAGCCCGACTTTTTCTCAATATATATGGTAGAGACAAGACAACTAATATATATATATATATATATATATAGTATTAATTATAATCAAGACTTATTTGGAACAGTGAATAAAAATTTTTGTTTGACACCAATATGGTACAGATTTAAACCTTGCATCCCTCTTTTCCCTCCCTGGTATTGTAAAAAAAAAAGTAAATATTATAAACTTTGGTGTATATATATATATATATATATATAAATTATTTATTCAATGCTAATGGAATAAAAAAAATTCACAAAAGTTCCTCACTCATAATATATTAAAAGAGTAAAAAATTATTCTTAAACATTAAAATGAAAAAAAGTCAAATTTTAGTTGAGTTGAATAGCCTCAAGTAAGGCTCAAATTTCTTACAACTTGAGCTACACTTAATTGCATGTATATGTTCGACACAAGTAAAATCTTTTTTTTAATAGAAAAAAGATAACTTAAAGCGAAAAACTCAAAAATTAAATTAATAATTTAAAGTAAGAACATAATTTGTCTCAATTAAATTTTTAATTTCAAACCAATTTGTGAAATTACTTCAAACCAATCAATCTTTTAATAGATGTTTTCATATATTTGGAATATTGTATTGTTAAATTCATGTTCGGGTGCTTTCACATATTTGGAATATTGTATGTTTGAATATACATCGGGAGTGATATAATCACATTTTAAGGATTTTAAGAAAAAAAAAAAAGGAATAACTGAACCTACCTACTTCCAGACGCATATAAAAGCAAGAAAAAAGTGGGGCAACGAAATACAGTACAAAATTGCAGGTTGTACAATGAATATTTTCTATGTTCTTGAGCGGAAAAAGCTAACATACCAAGTAATTCAACTACGAAAGGCTAATCATTTTCATGTGTATGATCAGAGTATGTAGCAATGGATATATATCATTGCAATGAAATCGAGAATCATACCCTGAAAAAAACCGATAAATCGAACCATTCAACTCGAGACAGCTCTCACCAGCCATCTTTTTCAACCCCCCATCTCTCATAAACCTTCGGACATTTGCTGCTCGGTCCCACATTCCGGATTCTGCATACATGTTAGCCACCATTACCAGATTCCCACTCCTCCTTGGCTCCAACTCCAGCAACCTTTTTCTCACGTCATCACCAACTTCATCACTGCCATTAACATTATGAACGCTGCATGCACTTAGCAATGTCCTCCATAAAACCGGGTCTGGCTCGATAGGCATGTTGTTTATGAAAGTGTAAGCATCTTTCAAGTGACCAGCACGACCCAAGATGTCAACCATGGCACCGTAATGAACCATCATAGGTTTGATCCCGTGAACGTACTCCATTTCGTGAAAATATCGGAACCCGTCGTCAACCAACCCGGCATGGCTACAAGCACAAAGGACTCCAAGGAAAGTGACATAATTCGGTCTTATACAAGAACTTTTCCTCATCTCCTTAAAAAGCTGAAGGGCTTCCTCAGCGTAACCATGTTGAGCAAATCCCAATATCATTGCACTCCAAGTCCACACATTTTTCTCCTTCATTCTCTCGAAAGCTCGGCTAGCATATAGAACATCTCCACTCTTTGCATACATATCAACAAGTGCAGTCCCCAACTGAAAATTCAAAACCAAACCTCTTTGAATAACTTGCATATGAAACAACCTCCCAAAGCTTAAGAACCCTAGCTCTGCACATGTTGAAAGCATGATAACCATCGTGGTTTCATCGGTATCAAAGCCACAATCCCTCATCTTAACAAAATACCCAAGCGCATCCTCAATGCAGAAATTCTCAACACAAGTGGTTATCACCACATTCCACGAAACCACGGTTCTTTCACACATTTCATCGAACACTTTCTTTGCATCCATTATCTTCTTACAACAACCATAAAAGTGCACCAAATTGTTATCAACATAAACATCATCGTCTAAACCATGCTTTACAATCTCCCCATGAACCTGTCTCCCTTCCTCTAGGGCTTCAGCCTCCGAGCACGCTTTTAAAACAAACGGGTACGTAAGCTTATTGCGTTTAAGTCCTCGTTTGCGCATTTCTTTAAGTACCCAGATTGCGTTTTGGGGAGAATGACTGGAAGAGTAGCCTCGGATGAGCATATTCCATGTAGACGGAGTTGAATTGAGTGAGTTCATGAGAAGAGAATGCGCGTAGCTGAGGTTTTTGAATGGAGATAGTGAAGAGAATCTAACGAGTTCAGTGAGAAGGAAAGAATCTTGGTGGAGATTAGAGATGACAATTTGTGCGTGGATTTGAGAAACATGTTTGATCGAAGAACAGAGCGTTAAGAAAACCAGACACTGATGCTTCTTCGAAATGAAATTCCTATTAGACATTATGGACAGCAATGCTATTACTGTTCTGAGAATGAAATAATATATATTTTATAGAATAACGTGTAAATTTATGTACATGTATATAGCGACTCAAGCGTTGATCATCTCACGAACAGGAGTTCTATCTACTTTTATTACAGGTTCATCAACAAATTCTGACAGGATTGCTCTGAACTCATCTCCTGTAAGAGTTTCTTTCTCTAACAAAACTTCTACTAGCTTGTCAATGGCTTCACGGTTATTCCTTACATGGTTCTTTGCAATCTCGTATGCAGTTTCCGTTATTTTCTTAACCGATGAATCAATGTCTTCAGCGAGTTTCTCAGACATGGAATTCCTCGCAAGCATCCTTAACACAACGTCGCTGCTTTGTACTGCAGGATCAGTTAACGCCCACGGTCCAATTTCCGACATCCCAAACTTTGTCACCATCTGTTGGAAAGTGAAAAAAAAAACCTTTTACCCACATTTGCGGTTCGACCCGACTCGACTTTAGAATAAGCAAGGATCCAAACCTGTCTGGCTATTTGAGTTACTTGTTGCAGGTCCCCTGCTGCACCAGTAGTAATCTCTGGCTCACCAAAGATTACCTCTTCGGCCGCTCGACCGCCGAGCCCTCCAACAACTCTAGCAAAGAGTTGTTGTTTTGAAATGAGATCTGAATCTTCAATTGGTATGAACCATGTTAGACCCCGGGCTTGCCCTCTAGGGATCAAAGTCACTTTTTGAACTGGATCATGGCCTGGTGTCAATGTCCTATAAGTACAAAATGCTTATCAGAACTGCTATCAATCTCGAATTCCAGAGAGTATTGGAATATATTTGCAACATTTTACTTACGCGCATACAGCATGGCCAACTTCATGGTACGCCACGAGAATCTTGCTCTTTCCATCTGTCATCTTTGTTCCTTCCATTCCGGCAACGATTCGATCGATCGAATCATCGATCTCTTTCATCGTGATTTTGTCTTTGCTTCTTCTACCAGCAAGAATGGCAGCTTCATTCATGAGATTTGCCAAATCAGCACCACTGAATCCCGGTGTTCTCATGGCGATTACACTGAGTGAAACATCCTTATCTAGCCTCTTGTTGTCGCTGTGTACCTTCAATATTTCTTCCCTTCCTCTTATATCTGGTAATCCAATAGTTACCTGCACAAATTTTGGTAGAAATTGTATAACTCTCCATCGAGAATAAATAGGGATTAGACTGTGCACAATCCGGACAATGCTTACCTGTCTATCAAATCTTCCAGGCCTAAGCAAAGCAGAATCCAGAATTTCAGGCCTATTAGTAGCAGCAATGACAATAACTCCAGTATTACCAGTAAAACCATCCATTTCAGTCAACAGCTGATTCAAAGTTTGCTCCCTTTCATCATTCCCTCCACCAATCCCAGTTCCTCTCTGTCTTCCAACAGCATCAATCTCATCGATGAACACCAAACATGGGGAATTAGCCTTTGCCTTATTAAACAGGTCCCTAACTCTGGAAGCTCCAACGCCTACAAACATCTCGATGAACTCTGAACCAGAAAGGGAAAAAAAAGGAACCCCTGCTTCCCCTGCAATGGCCTTGGCCAGCAATGTCTTACCAGTCCCTGGAGGTCCAATTAGAAGCACTCCTTTGGGAATTGTAGCACCAATAGCTGCAAATTTTTCTGGGGTTTTTAAGAAGTCCACTACCTCTTGAAAATCTTGCTTGGCTTCATCAATACCAGCTACATCGTTAAATGTGACTCCTGTATTGGGTTCCATCTGAAATTTGGCTTTGCTCCTGCGTTGTACAAAGCAACAAGCACATACTCATGTTATCAGATTGAAGTAACAAAAACAATGTTTTTATAGTAAAGATTTAAGGATGAAAGTTACCTTCCAAGTCCGAAAGGCAAGTTGGGACCTCCTCCAGGATTATTAACAGATGAGCTCCTTAGCAACAAAGTGCCAAGCAATACCAAGGGAAAAGCCAAATTCCCCAACAAATCGAATAAAGCAGCCGACCAGTTCATCTCCATAGGATGAGCGGCGAAGTCCACGTTTTTCTCCTTCATTTTCCTTACCAGTTCTTGGAGCAAACCCGGCAACTGAACTTTTACCCTCTGAATTTTCTCCAATGCAGGGTTATATATCTCAGCAATGGCCACTGTCCCATTCTCAAACAAGTCCACCTTTTTCACCCCACCTTCATCCAAGTACTGCAGAAACCTCGAATACGATAGTCTACTTGATGAGCTTTCCATTGGGGTCTCTGGTTCAGCTTTTGCCGGCTCACCAACTAAGACACCTCTTCCAATAAGACCCGAAGCCATTGAACTCAACAACAGGTTTCTTTTGCTTAATTTGATGTCAGAGGAGGCTTTGGAAGATGGGTTGTCTTTGTTAGTTGGTTTGGGGAGATGAGAGAAATCATGAGCTTTGCAGCCGGGAAGGTGGGAGACAGAAAGAGAGACTGTCACTGCCATGGTCCTTTGGCTTTAGCTGTTAAATATTTAGACAAACTAAGAGATGTTTGCAGCTGTTTTTGGAACAAATTGGACTTGATGGGTTATGTTTTTAAGGTTGCAGTGAGTTGGATCGTTGTTTGTGATTTGAAGAGAATGGGTTGTGGTTTCCAAATATAAATAGTGGGACGAAAGGAGGATGGTTCTAGCGATTTAATTTGGCTTTGTTTTCATTGATTTGGATGAGATATTTGTTTCTCAAATTTTCCATTTCTTGAACTCTCTGGAAATTCTAAGTTTGAATGGTTTTACAATGAAAAAGGAAATAAGTTAATTTTAAATATCTTTTCAGTGTTCATATTCCAATTTTATCATAGGTATTCATAATATATGAATTTTATGTTTTTCATCCTTTATCTTCAATAATCATTATATTTATATTATTCAATTTAATTCTCAAATTTCAAATCTAACTCATTTTGCAACTTCTTACCATCCAAGTTTTTCCAAAATTAAACGTAAATAATTGATGAGTTAAATTAATTATGAATTTAATAATTCATTTAAATGATATTTTTTTCTTTTAATAATTAAAGAATGGAATAATATTGTTTGAAAACGTATTGCCATTAAACCAATTGTTAATAAAATTTTATGGGGTAACCAAAATAAATATTTAAACACAAGATAATATCTTTTATTTTAAATAATTAAGTCTTTTTCTTTTTAACAATCAATTGGATACTTGAATTCTCAAAATGTTTATATTTTTTCAAAAAATATTTTATATTTTATTAAAATTTAATATTTTTATAACTTTTATTTGTTTTTATTTTTTATAATTTTTTTATCACATATCACGCCGTGGTTCTAATACGATGTGATTTTAACTAGAAAAAAATAAGGACAACTAATTTTAACAACCAACTATTAAAAATAATGATTAAAAAAATTTTTAATATACTTTGAAAGTTTAAATACTTAATTAAATACCAAAAAACAAAAATTTAATTATTTTTTTAAATTTAAAATCATTTTTAATACATTTTGAAATTTCAAATTCTCAAGTAAACTTAACTTTTTTCTGTAAATATTTTGAAGTGTTTTTACACCTCAAAATCTTTGACTAACTCTTTTGGTCTCAACCATACATTAACCATACATTTGGCAATTAAAACAGTACATATTCATGTATTTAGTGAGTCGAATCATACAATCTAAAAAGATGCCACGTTATATTTTCTCTGTGGTACAATTTTTTTCTCAAGCATACATATTAATATTACCGCTAAATTTAAAAAAATAATAAAAAATTGTAAAGCTAAATTTTAAATTTGACACCCAAAAAAAGTTATAGCTTTCTTTTTCTTTTTTCTAAGAAAAGTTGCTCTAGATTATTGAAAATGAATTTTTTATACTCAATCAAATATGAAAAATTAATTGAAGAATAATACAATTTATAAATAAAACATTTATATTTAAAATTTATATTTTTATCTATTTATCAACATTAATCAATAAAAATATAGCCAGCAATTAAATGCATTTTTTTATAAATAATTAAAAACAAATATTAATTGCAAAGGAGAAATATTCAAAACTTAATTTTACGCTGTTTCATATATTTTTATATAATTAATATTTTAATAATTTAATTTTTAAATTTATTAATATAATTGTATTTGTCATGCAAGTAATTTTTCGAACTAATCCGGTATTTCTATCATTTCAATCTAAAATATTGTATATATTAATATTTTATTGCATGGTTGAAATTTTTTTTACATAAAACAATTAGTTAATTTTTTTTAAATTTATGACATGTATCATCTACCAAAGGCGGATCCAAGGGGGGCAGGCATGGGCCCCGGCCCCCCTAAAATGTAAATTTTCTATTTTAGCCCTTGAGATTTTTTAAAAATTTCAAATTAGTAAAGGTAAAATTACACTTTGGCCCCCCTAAAATTATAAAAATTCAATTTAATCCTTTAAAAATTATAAAGATATAGACTATAAAAAATTAAAATTTTTTCCGGCCCCCCTATAAAATTGTTCTGACTTCGCCCCTATCATCTACGTGAATGGAATATAAAACTTGCCAGTTGGATCGTTAAAATATTAGTCATGCAAAAATACACAAAAGATTGTGCAACTAGCTTAGTATTTTTTTTTTTTTCAATGTTAGTGTAAATGGATTCTTCCTCAATTGTAAATATTATATTTATATTTATTTATACTGTTATTTAAGCATATAATTACATTAGTGTTCCAAGTGAACCAAACACTAATTTAATTATGAAATTACTAAAAAAAATTTACAAAGCAAATTATATTGTTTTAAGGTATTTTGTTTTTTTATATTTTGTATAAAATCAATACAAAATTAACATATGACAAGATTTAAACTTAAGACATAATAAACCTTTTAACTTTACCATTTTGGCCAAAAATTCATTGAACTATTGTATAAAATTTTAATAAATATATTTTTACATAATTTTTACACTCATATTGTAGGTATGATATTATATAGTCTAGTTATATTTAAATTTTTATGTTAGTTGATGTCACAAGCCAAACGAAAATTAACTCAATTTATTATTTATACCTATAGCTATACTTACTATATTTAAGCTTGCGATTAAATTAATGTTACAAGTCATTCAAGCACTAACTCAATTGGGAAATAATTAAAATATTATCATTTATATAAAGTTATATTATTAGAAGGTAATTTTTTTTTATCTTTTTATATTTTTATGTAATAAAAAAATTCAAACATGATGAGATTGGAACTTGGAATACAATAATTTTTTTTTTATTTTACCATTTTAACCAAAGTTTTATTTGGCTTTTTTATAAACTTCTAATAAATATCTTTATTACATATTTTTTTTCCACTCACATCATGTGTGTGTCATAACCTAATTGCTACTTAAGCTTGAATGGGTGTCGAATCCATCAAAAAAATAATTCTACGCCTAAACCATAAATGCATAGCGGTATAGAGAATAGAGTCGATCCCATAGAGAATGGATATCTAAATTTGTTGTTTGATTTAACCATGTTGCACGCTTAGGCAATTGACGTGCCCCGTATGATGAAATTCTAGCTTTAGGCTCGATTTTTACTCTAGTTTTGAACTTATCCTTGACAATAAGTCTTTTTCTTCAACCGATAAGCCAACAATCACAATATGTGTGTACTATAATTTAGTAAAAATTTAAAGATGCATTTGATTGGTCAAATCTTATGTTACGACCCGTAATATTACATTCTAAAATAAATAATGTTCAACATCCCAGCTACCTCGTAATCTTACATTCCCCAATGGTATCAATATACCATAATATATGGTGTAATTTCATTACGACCCTTTTCTTAAGTTATTTTAGATTATATGTCTAATCTTAAATTTTGAAAAATTTACCTTCTGTTTTTATTATTTTAATTAGTTTTACCTTTTTTTTCTCAAATATAAATTTCATTAAAATAAAAATATCTTTTTTTCAACAATGAAATAGTAAATGTCATACTTTAAAATTATAATAATTAAATTTACTCTAGTAATTTATGTATTAGTATATTAATTATGATTAGAATTATAATTATAGTTGGTGTAATTATTTTAATAAATTATTATAATTTATAAATTTATTTAATAAAAAAATATAAAAATTGTAATAATTTATAATCCCCAAAGCTAACATATGAATTTATCTAATTCATACCAGATAAAAAAAAAATTTTATCTAATTCATAGACTTGTAGTAAAGCATGTATCCATGTTTTTTTCCCCTATGAATTTTACCTCCATAGGAAGCTTCTACCTATAGCAAAACTCTTCTTTCCCAATCAAACTGCAAAATACGAGCAACACGATAACAGCCCCGCAAAGCCCTTTGACATGCAACCTTCAACTGCACAAGGAGACTTGGAAGAACCCACCAGACTACATTGTTTAACAATTTCCATGCTTTCACCACATGAATCCTGGGGAAGATTATCTGCCCTGTCACCGGATCTGCACAAAATCAACCTTCTCTTGGACTTTGATGTGCAATTCGAGTTAGGAGAGCCTGAGAATAATGGTTCCGAGGACTCCATTTTATCATTGTTACATTCACGCAACTTCCTCTTTTTCAACTCGGGAACTAGTTGGATATCATTATGATAACATTAGTTATCTATTCTAGTCCATAAAACTAGCAACTTATATAAAGCAACAGCTAATATTTTGACGTACCGGGCAAAGAGTCATCATAGGCATATGACTGGAACCCTGAATCACCATAGCTACAGAAAAGATTTGTATCTTTATTCGACCCCGAAATTCTGCAAGACATCATGTGCATAAAAAAGAACATTATTCTACTTAAAGCATTCAGGAATTTCGGGATCATACAGGTCTTATTCAGTAAAATACAAACTGAAAACAAAATAAGTAGAACAATGGCTGGCAAAAGATTAAAAAGATTACAATAAGAATCTTAAATGGTCACCTAAAATAGACGGAGGGAGAATGAAACAGCTATTAGAACTTTTGTGATCATATAGAGCGCTGAGGATTTAAAAGCAAACCTGTACATATGCTCATCTGCAAAATAACCAAACAACTAAGATCCACGAGGCATAAATATATGACAGGAAGCCCATAAGACATATTTCAAGAAACTTAATGCCTTCAGGATCATACCCTTCTAGGGTTTCATGCACAAACAGAGTAAAAGCTAAAACTTGTTGCCATGTATCCTCGGAAATATTGTGCCGCTGATTTTTCTGAAAGGAAATGAAAAACAGTACTTTGCCTTAATCGAAAGATTACAGTAATTCATTAGCAAGTATACTTTCAACTTAAACTAATAGTGCAGTAACAGAACACGTCTTGCCCAAAGGATGACTATCATTCATATTTCTATACTTAACATGCAAAGGGTTGAAACCATGTAGGGGGATTTTCAAAGGCTTGATTAAGGCAATGAAAGCCAAAATTTAAGAACGCTTCTTAAATAATAACAATTGAAACTAAAGCAGCAGACAAGTTACTCCCTAGACAATACAATGAAGTGCTACCGAAAAAAAGACATACATGGTTTATGTCATTTGATTTCAGTACACGATAACAACCAAGACACAATTCTAATGAAATTTAATGCAAAAGGTAAAGTCAGCTTAGACATCGAAACAATAACCAAGAGTTTCACGAGATGCTTCCAAGCAGCTTAGTGTCAGCCATACTCATACCTCAACGAAGTCGCACCATTGGTTAAGCAGACGGAACCTGCCGGCTAAGACTAATCTCCAAGCAGCAATAGCCCTGCTTACAGCTACCAATCAGGCATAAAAAGAGAGAGAGAGAGAGAAAGAGATTCAAATCCAAGCCAAAGAAATTCATTGTAGTTTAGCTTATATATCCTTAATATTTATTCCAAAGATAAATCAATAAAATTATTTGAATTTAACTAAGTAGTACATGATAACTTACTACTATTCTTTTGACCATTTTCTCGGCATACGAAGAAAACAAAATCATAGAAGCGCGAGGATTCAGAAAAGTCTACCTACAAGCAAAATCAAATTTCAGTATGGATAAAACGAAATCAGAGCATATAATCAATGTAATAACAAAAAAATAAAAATGCACATCAGATTCATAATAGAGGCTTAAAGTCTACTTAAATAAGTCCTTTAAAGAACTTCAATGAATAGGAATATCATCATGAAGTCGAGCTGTAACATGAGCTTGAGAAGTTCATCAAAGATTGCATTCCTGTCAAAGGAAACATAATAAAATGTTGAAATAAATGAAAGAATAATTAGTGTGCAATTGAATTAAACAAGACTGGATACTGAAAATACACTTATGCCTTGTGTCAATAATATCTTTTTCACTAAAAAATTAGATTAAAGTTTTCACTAGTTTAGACATTAACATATATAGGAGGCTGACTGCAACCCAAGATCAAGTTGCAGTCTTCAAAATTCAACCTTAAGTCAAGATGGGAGTGAAAGATTCCAATGGTTGAAGCTAAATTAAATACATCTTCAACAAGAACAACATTAAGTTCACATGAAACCCCTAAAATATCAAATCGTTTCTTTCATGCATACACATGCCTTGCGCGCATCCTTGACTCCACCATCTTTAAGAGATGGTTCAATGCGTCCCTAGTGAACTTAGCTCTTTGTGATTCCTCGTCTTTTGGGTAGCCTTCTCCACCACAAACATGTCCATATCCTGTTCTCAGTTTTGCAAGACAGTTCAAAAGTTAATAAATTACAGCATCAGCCCTTTCGAACAGAGTAACATTCCAATCTCAGCACAATTTTCTGAACTGTTGAAAAATTCTGAAATGAATGCAAACCATAAAAGAAAATATCAGAACTTTAAACATTTTCAACTCTCTTCCTCCACAATTATTACCCAACAACACTAGACTGTAAACCCCTTGATATAAAAGGAAAAATAATGCCTTCACTTTCACTTACATCTTAATTTTTTTTTTTTTTTTTTTTTTTTTTTGTGTTTTATCTTCGTTTGAGTGTGATTTGAAACAGCCTACTATTTTTATTATTTTAATATCTTGAAAGGTTATAAAGGACTAAAACTATTTTTTTTTTAAATATTTTTTAAATTTTTTTAGTTAAGACTAAATTGACAGATTTGTAAATATTGAGTGTCAAATTTATTGAATTTTTTAAAATTAGAATTAAAATGACAAATTTTGTAAATATTAAGGGCTAAATTTATTAAACTTTTATATTTAGGATCAAATTGATAGAATGTATAAGTATTAAAGGATTAATTTTATTACTAGACCAATAAAAAAACCCACAAAATAACTAAAATATTTTATTTTGAAAAACTTAGTAAATAAATTAAAAATAATAATAATTAAATAATCAAAATAAAATAAAAAAATATAATTAGATGATATTTTTATAATTTACCTATAAAAAATAATTTTTAACATGAATTTAACACGTCATTGTTTAAGAGATAAAATATATCAATACTATTAATTTGCACATCTAAAACTTTATCCAGGTTTAAACAAATATATTCAAATTTTCATACTGTATTAAATGTTAGTGGAAACCTTTAAAAGTTATATCATTCATTATCTTTATTTATTTTTATCAACATAAAAGACAAAATATCCTTTTCACCACGTGCCATAGTCACACATCAAATTTTAAATTTTTTTGGAAAAAAATATTATATTCATATAATTTATATTTAATATATTTAAAATTACTTGATTGATTTCTTCAAATTTTAATTGAGACTTGACTCCTAATTTTTTTTTCAAAACCAATATTTTCAATCAATTTCTTTAAATTGTTTTAAAGATGCTTATTTGTTTTTATTTTTCAACGTAAAGATGAATTTTGTTCAAAAAATATGATATATTTATAAAGTATTTATACTAATGACAACGCAATATTAATAAAGGTAATGGATGAAAATGTTATAAAAAATCAAAGGTAATTAATGTGTTCATGGACCAAAATGCAACATTGATAAAAAAAATTATAAATCATTATTGAATTTCACCCTCTATTTTATATTATATTATATATATATATATATATATATATTATTGATGCTATTTCAGTGTTTTAATCTAGTCGAAGCTAATAATGTTAAAAATATACATTTGACTGTTTTTGTTTAGGCAAGGTTTTTGGCAAAAGCAAGATCAAACCTTCCTCACCTACGCTTGCTTTAAAATGTACCTAGAGCATGACTTAGACACTCTCCTCAACAGCAATAGCCTTACTAGCTTTGTCAGCTTTGTGAAGCTTTATATAAGGAAAGTGGTGCTCGAGTTCTATGCCAATTTGTTGAAGAGCGTCACTGATGACCAGAGTGAATTCTACTAAAAAGTGTTTGTTCGAGGGAGATGGTACAATTTCAATCCTACTCTGATCAGGAAAGTGCTCAACTGCTACTGCCAGAACATGGTGGAGTTGGAGGAATCATTGGACATAATAGCCTCCATCATTACCAACAATGTCCATCTCACTTGGCTTGAGAAGATTCGAGCCTCATCCCTGACCACTGCCTATGCTGCCTTGTTTGTCATTACTACAAGGAATTGGTTGCAAAATAGCCAAAGGGATGCAGTAAGTAAGAAAGTTGCAGTGTTGATTAGAAAGGTTGTTAAGATGGTGGAGTTTGACCTAAGCCAGTTGGTCTTTGATGAAGTGGTCAGGCACGCAAAGAACCTACATGCAAGGTATATTCTCCCCTTTCCTTCTCTTATATTTCAAGTTTTTATTTCTCAAAATCCCAGACTTGTAAGAGCCACTAAACAACATGAGCGAGTTTTTCCTTAGTTCAAATTCTCTCCATAGTGGCTTGAGGGAAAACACATCTCAACTGATCCAACAAACCAGCATGATGAGGCATCTACAGTGCAGTTGAAATGCCTACTTTCGCAGGCACTGTGAGGAACCCTGTTGGATTTAACAGGATAATGATTGATTACCTGTCCTCTTCCATTGGATCTCATAATCGAGTCATTATCAAGTTACGCACAGAAATTCAAGTTAGCTAACATATTAGAGAGAGTGAGATAGCTTTGCGCAATGATCTATTAACTCACCCTAGGGAGTAAAGAGTTTGGCACATAGTTTAAACAAAAAAGGGAGTAGAGTTAGAGAGGATTGGAAGTTGTTACTGCTGCTAATGTTGTCATTGATTTTTATCTATTTTTTATTATCCCCATTTCAATTTTCTTTTTCTCCTGGCTGTAAAACAAGCTTATGAATATTATCAGTGGATTGATATGACTTACATTGCTACACTTTACATTGCTATGCTTTCGGAGTTTTTTTCTGAACCAAACTAATCAGAATTCTTGCTTCTTTATTTTAGGGGACTTAAGTGTAGAGAGTAGAGTAGATAATTTTAATTTGTTTATGATGATGATGTTGTTGAAACATACCCTTCTACAGGACTAGTATTGAGTAGCACAATGATCTTCCATATTAGTCAATATTAAATTCTGATTTTAGGGGCGTTTTGATTCCTTAAAAAAATAAAATCAAACATGATTACGAGGAATGACATCTATGTTGATCATTACTAGTCCTCAAAGGAAAAAAGAAAGTCCACACCCTTGCATAAGGGAGTAGTGTTGCTTGAATTGTAACTTTATGACCAAGGGTCACTATTCTTCTCTCTTTATTTTCAAAAAAAGATATTAACTCAAAGGAGATACAGTCCCACCACAGATCTACTTTAACAAGAGGATTAAGAATTTATTTCAGTGAGCTTTTTGTTTAAAACGGATAACATATAATTGACCTTAAACTTGTTCATTTATACCCCTAATTAATCCTTAAATTTGTTTGCCACGTGAGAGGTTACCATGTGGTAACATAGGATTGATTGGCAATGTTATATCAACACTAACTAACAGTATTAATGCGGGGGAACAAACCTGCTGACGGAATACAAGTTCAATGATCAACTAGGTACAAATGAATAAGTTTAGGGGCCAAATTATATATTATCCCGATTAAAAAATTATATTTATGTTTGTCATGTGGCATTTTGAGTGGCTGTGCATGACACCATTGAATTGGCTAGTAATGTCACATCAACACAAACTAACGGTGTTTGTGTGAAGGTATCAACTTGATTGACGAAATACAAGTTCAGGAACCAACTAAGTCCAAAAATAAATTTAAAAACCAAGTACAAATGGCCAAATTCAGGGGCCAAATTATATATTATCCCTCGTTTAAACAAAAATTGTGGTAAAATGTCATGGATAAAGACATAAAATGAAGGTTTACAATCTTTTTCTCTAAAAAGGAATCCTATGATTTGTATATTACAACAATAATGGCCAATTCATGCAAGTAGTAGTGCTTATCCCTTCCCAATCGCATCTTCAAAAATATGCTCTATCTTTCAATCCACTCCTTTCTTTCTTTTGCTACTTACACATATTTAACTTCGCATTCAAAGAATACTAGTAAATTACTCCAACACACCGGCATGTTCAAATTATCTTTAAAGATTTTAATGTAGATGATGTCCCCATGCCATGTCTGTATATTTGTCGGACATAAATGCTTTATGAAAGATATAAGAGTTGGAGCAACATAACATAGACACAAATAAGAGATTGAACCAATGTTAAACTGACATGCAAAGCAAAATCGGTTTATCCTTAATTGCTAACAGCTTAAATTCATGAGAACTAGTTAGAGTAATAATTGTGATGAATCATAAAAAGGGAAGAAACTAGATTACCTTTGCACTATATCTGCATGCTGTTCATCTTACCTTTTCTTCCTTCAACTGAATATGCTTGAAACAAGGAAAAAGGCACTTTTAGTACCAACTGGTAACGCTTCAGTGAAAGAAAAAAGAACAGAAAACATAAGTAGAGATAACAATCGACTTTGTTAATATCAAATATGATAAGATATACTACTACCAAATGTACACAACAATAGAACATAGAAGATTCAGCAGAGAATACTAGAAACGCTATCATGCGAGACATATAACCTTCTCAAAATCATCTGGTTCAGGAACTGTATGAGCAGTAATTCTCACTACACCAAGTTGATGTAATCTGCAGTACACTACTATGAAGCTGAAAATGTAGGAAATATTACTTGTAAAACAGATTAAAGATTCAAAAGACCTTGTAGTTAAGCCCTAAAGTATGCCCGAGTGAGAGAGCTAATCCCGGACCTTGCTCTTCTCCCACGAACCTGTCTTTGTGAGATGACCCATAGATCAAACTCAGAGTAAGAACTTAGATAATGCTCATTGCCTGCCTAAGGGTTAAACATCAAATCAGAGTAAGAGGTGGAAGTAACACCTATATGGCTTGCTAAATAAGTAGGAGAGAGAGTCCCATCCATCGAGGATAAGATCAGAGGAAGCTTGACTTAGAACTCCTTATCGGACTCCGGGTACAAGCCGCATCACGATCAAATAGTTCTCATAACACACCATGAATCAAACAGCTCAACAAAAGCATGAATATCTAATTCCTAAAAGGTTTCAAATTTCAATGATTTATAGCTACACAAAAATAAATTGCAAAACTAAGAACACAAACACATAAGCTTTAAAACATAAATTTCCATAAACTAGCTATGAAATAAACAAAAGGGTTATTATATTCTCCGCTAATAGCCCGACTGTATATAATCCTTACAACTTATTGCTATGAGAAGCTTATTTAAAGACAACATAACTTGAGAAGGCCCTCAAACTCCTCTCAGCATTATGAGCTAGTTTCTGTATTTGCTTTAAAATTCATCTATCTAATCGTATCCTTAAACCCTATTTCTTAATCTTTCTTTGCTTCTTCAGTCCCGGAACCTCCAATCTGCCAACGGAACATCCACATTTAGCTCGAAACACAAGCACTGCTCTTCCATTAACCGGTGCCAGCCTCTTTAACTCGGCTTCCAATTCCTTGTGACGATTGTGCAGCAATTGGAGAAGTCCTTTGGAAACACCATCTTTAACCGTAGGGCTCAAGTTCTTAACGCACTCCTCGGTTTCCAACTGAATATCGAATTCAGTGGCCTTATTGAGCCCTTTACAGTGAGGGTTCCCACATTTCCTAGTTGTACAAAGAAGCAAAATCCAAGCAGCTATTGCAGAACAAGAAAAACCAAGTCCTATGGATCCATATATCATTGGAGATATCATCATTTCATCTCTAACCAAATCATAGGCGGCTTCGATGAATTCAATCACTTTCAAATAGATGCATTTTATAGTTGGAAACAATAAGATTCCAAAAGCAGCAATCACAGCAATTAAGATTACAACATCAACGGCGGCAGATCTTGATCTTTCACAACAGGGGATTTTTAAACAACTTGGTGGATTGAATACCTTTTGTTTCTTACAAAAATTGCCCTTTGATGACGCTGATTTGGGGTTCATCATGAGATCACTTGAATTCCCAGAATTTGCCATTGGAGAAGCCTGGTCAGCCGAGTTGCAGACGGAGATTGATCTATGGAAATATACCATTTCAAATCAAACCCTGAAATTTAACTTCAAAGAGAACCCAATAAATCAATTTTTTCCTTCAGCCCTAAACTCCAAATCCAGACCAAACCCACCTCATAAAAACACAAAAAACAAAGGGAAATAACTTTATTATTTCCACCTCAACAAGATCAGGTGCTTCAATTCGTATCCAAATGATTAAATCCCTTTTTTAAAAAAAAGCACCAAAAAGTTGGGAAATTTTCAATCCTAAATTTAGATTTGAGATTGAATTATTAAAGAGCAAGAGAAGAAGTGGAACTGAATTAAATTAAGAGAGGCCGGCTACGGGAAGAGAGAGAAAGGGGACAAAGGAAGTCTCTCTTTATCACAAAAATTTCTTCAGCTAATATACAATGCTATATAGTTGTTTTACACGTTTAAAGGAAAAAAATTAAAAATGGGAAACTTTTTTCTGGGCTTGTGATTAGTAGCATGGGCTTCAACTTTGCTACTTCTTCTTCTTCTTTTTAATTTGAAAAAATTGTGTTTTCAATCATGTGTTCATTATGGCCGAAAAAAGAAAATAATGTGTTGATGATTTTGTGGGTCATCATTTGGGCTTTGTTCCATCTCTTTTTCCTTTATTTATTTTTATTAAGATATAGTTTTTTATAACTATATTTTAATAATAATATATTTTTATTAAAAATTTAAAATGAAAACTTTTTTCTTGGTTTTTTATTATTTTTATTAAAATATAATTTTAATAATTCATAAATTATTTATTTTATAATATATTATTTAAAATAAATATGATTTTCAGTTATTTTTCATAATAATCTAATTTTATCTTGTTAAAAGAAAATATTGTTATTTGGCTTTGGTACTTATTATTGTGTTATATAGTCTTTCTTTTAGATTTTGTTGTGGTTTTTTTTTTGTATAAATTCTATGTATAATATCTTTACAAAGATATATTACTCTCAACGTATAAAAAAGTTTTAGTGATTATGATCAGTTCAAGTCATAACTTTAAATATAATCTCTAACGTATATGATCATTCATACATATGTAATAAAGTCTACCAACTAATAAAGTTGAGATGATGATACGATTATGTTATTTTTATCTTTGATTGTAGTGAATGGGCGTTTTTCTTTTTCATTTGCCTAATTTTGATTGTGCCTTTTAAGACTTGGATGGGATTTTTAAATCTCTTTTTATTTGACCTTAATACTTTTTATGAACGAAAGGTTGAAAAAAAAAACCCTTAAGCTCAGTTAAGATGTATGTAAAAATACCACCATGAGATTTTCTTAATTAATATTTTCAATCCAGTCCTTATGCACAACAGAAATTGTCAAATATCCTTAACACCTTCTACGTTCAAAAATAAACCCGCAGAGTCTCTGAAAAGATCTTAGGCAACTTTTTTTTTTTCTTTTTGATAGAGTATTATTCAAGATTTTTTTTAAAAAAAAATTACTTTTACAATCACCACGACATGGACCCTTAATTGTCTCTAGAAAAACATAGCCCCGAAAACAGAGTAAAGGATAAAAAATAAAGTATCATTTGCACTCTGAATTTGACAAATTTTTTATTTCAGTTTTTGAAGTAAATAGTTGAGCCAATCACAAATTATATGCACGACATAGAATCCAAATTGAAAGGATCGAATTAAGAAATTTGTCATTTTTAAAAAATCATGTAGAGAAAAATAAGGATCAAATTCAAGGAATAAATAAAACAGCCGCCTATGAACATCCAAGAAACTTCATTGTCCCAACAACAAAAAGTCAAATTCAGATATTGCAGTTAAACAAGACAGAAGGCAGCAGGTTCTAAGAAACAAAGCAGATAAATGGCAGCACGTAAAGACAAAACAAAGGTAGGCCAACCAAGCGAAGGTCCAAGTTGACCAAATATTTCTAGCTACTCCCATTATGAAGGATATTCGAAATTTCCTCTCTTTTACCACCCCCATTGATTTACACCTTGGTATCTGAAAAGAAGAAAGACCCATTCTTTTCTTAATTTATTTCATGGCGGTGGACAATCGTCATGGGGCTGAACCATACAGGCAATTTCCCTTTTCAAATCAAACCGCCTCTGAAAACTTAGCAGGGTTTTCCATGCCCTTTAAATACCCCACCCAAGACCTCACAATTCAATCAATTTCGTTTCTTTTCTTTTCTCTTCAATATCATTCTTTCAACATAGAAAAACAAACCCATATTCTTTAGCCAATTACACAGCCAATCCACTTGCTTCAATGGAAACATCATCTGCAAACTCAAACTCCAATATGATACTGTTGTTCCATGGTTTTTCATGCTATAACACCGTTAAAAGTTATGTCTCAAGATATTGGTCGCTTTCCCCCCAATCCCAGACTTCAGATGGGGACCTGAAGAACCAGAAATCTGAGTTTCCAAGCAAGGAAGTTTTATCTGGTGGCGAGAGATTATGCAGAAATGAAGTGGAGATTTTGATGGGGAACCTGGGGATTTTTTGCAGCCAAGAAAGTGAAGAACAGTTGAATGAATCATATGGTTGTGAGGAGATTTCAAGATTGTTTGAACAAGAGCCAAGCTTGGAAGAAGTGAAGCAAGCTTTTGATGTTTTTGATGTGAATAGAGATGGGTTTATTGATGCAGAGGAATTGCAGAGAGTTCTGTGTGTTCTGGGGTTGAAACAAGGTTTAAAGCTGGAAAACTGCAACAACATGATCAAAACTTTTGATGAAGACGGTGATGGCAGAATAGATTTTTTGGAATTTGTAAAATTCATGGAGAACAGTTTTTGCTGAATCAGTTTCTTTGTTCTCTTTTTTTTTTTTTAATCATTAAATATTACATATTATTTTATATATAGTTGATTTTGCTTTCTTTTTTTGAGTGTAAATATGATTAGAAACTGAGAAACTAATAAACCTGAAAACTGGGAAGAAGTTTAGCTGATACTTTCTAATAAAAAAATAGCTTGCAGTTGCAGACATCAACAATTTACAATGAAATCAATGGAAATTATTTATTCAATTGATGCTTCTAGAATCCTAACTTGTGATAAGTATGATGAAACGATATATGAACATTAGAGGAAGCTGTAGACAAGCTAAAAATCTCTTCTTGAACCAACTCTTTAGGAGGGCAATAGTATATCTACGACCAAAGGATTCAGGGTTGAGTTCAGGCCTATGGTAGGATAATGATAAAGTCTCAAGAACATCTGCCTTCTGCAACAGATGCTTGTTAAATTCACTCTCACTTTTATAGCCAAAGAAGTTACGTACCATTAATTTTCTTCACATTATCCAGAATTCCAACTGTTGCCCATCTCCATTGTTTTCAACAAAGAGATGCTCCAAAGCAAAAGGTGGTCTATGCTCACCAGTTTCTTCCCGGAAGGAAGATTTGAACTGCAAATCCATCAACATGTATGAGAATTAGTGTTGTAGATCAGGGATTTCAATTGTGATGTAAGAAATTTACTGAGGTGAGGAGGGAGACAGGTGAAACTGTAAAATAACATTGTAATGATCGGGTTTTAGGACATCTCCCCCATGTCATCCTATATACCTGACATACACTTGCATCAACAATATTCTCTTCTAATACCGTTCGGGAAACACAGAACTCACATCTATTTCAATGTTTTACATTTCGATCAAATTACGACACCATGCAATATCACGACAATGCGACGACGAAACAGGGGAGAAGCATAAATGACGTCACGACGATACATAGTCGACGTGGTGATGTGTTATGCAATTTTCTCAATTTTCTCCTTTTAGTTAAATTCTTACTATTTGTCCCAGTCTAACTTTGATTAGTGTGAATTATTTAACCTACGAATTTGACTTATAAATAGTTCCTTTTATACCATAGAATGATTAATGCATAACAAATTTAAATATTCAGGAAATTTGTATTTAAGTTTTGATGTTCTTATTTTTGAGTTTCGGGGTTTAGTCTTTGTACTCTTTGTTTTTTTCGATTTATTAAACTTATCTTTACTCGTAGTTTTTTATCCTCTTTAGAGGAATTTTTCACGTAAACTTTATGTATTCGATTTTGTTATTTTTTTATTATTTTTCTTGTTCGTTGCTTACACAGATTTATCCCCTACCGTAATGAATTAAAAAGTCAATAACTGTAATGAGATTACACTATTTTTGTCAACGGACCAAACCAAGCAAATAACTTCAAATTTTCCAATATTTTCCATCCGTTATTGTTCACCTCGTGTTTTCTAGCAAGAAACATTCACATACCAAGAACAAAAGAAGGGCATGAGACTTCAATTAAACAATCAAAATTAATTTAAAACGAAGTAACAAATATTTAGTGAGAAATAAAAACATTTCAGAAAATCAAGAATTCACACCAAGTTTGTTTACATGGGCAAAATTTATTAACCATGTTCTAATGACAAAGTCTTGCACACTGTGGCTTCAGCAATGGAAAACAATGAACAGACACAGATGCTCATTAAATCTCCATCGACTTTAAAACTGGAGGCATCAATTTCTAGATTGAAACCATGGTTATTCATGCATCTAACTACAAGGTTAATACTCATATGCTTGAATATACAAGTAGGATCTATGAATGTTGGTGACCAATAGATTTGAAACCCTAAATACAGCTAAAATTACAAGTCCAAACTTCCATTCAACCACCACCAAACAAGGTCATTATGTTTCTTTTAGTAATCTTGTTCTCCTTGTTTTGGTCTTGTTAGCATGAGTTTTTTCTTGATTTTATTTTAAAATAATCTCTCTGTTTTGTGTATGTTTCTTCTTCTTGTTTACTTCATTAATTAATTTGGTTTGCCTTTCAATATTCTGTTGTGCAGTTTTTTTTTTTTTTTTTTTGATTTAAAACCTCGTCAAAAAGAGAAAAGAAATATATATCTTCACATTATATTTATTTTTAGGTATGATACTCTCGATTTGAAGTACTTATTTTTAGTATGAGTAAATTACTATTTTTACTCTTTACTTTTCAATTTTTTAAATAATTTCATGCATTTTGTTTAAATTTATTTCTTTCATAATTTTTTATATATTAAATATAAAGTTGATTTCAAATAAATTATCTTTTTTTTCAAAATTTTACTTCATGGAATTAACTTTTTTATGTTATAATATTAAAATCACTAAATATTAAGTTATTAAACTCAAAATATAGTTCTAAAAAAATTACACATACTAATAACATTTATCAAATTAAATTTATATTTTTCAAATATAATAAGAATTAATTATATTTATTGAGTAAAGTAAAGCAAAGATAAATATAAAATTATAAATAAAATCAAATATTAATAATTTTAACTGTTGAGCATGCCTCATATTTCAATCAAATTTGAAAGATAATCTTCAGTTAAACTATGTTTATTTGTTTTATCGAACTCTGATTAATTTAGATTATTTTATTATTATTTGGCCTATAAATAGGCTCTATTATAACCTTAAGAAATACACCATTAGAACTCATAAAAATTTTAAAATTTTGTGTTTATGTGGGTTCTTTATTTTCAGGTTTTGGGGTTTAATTTTTATCTCCATCTTTTGCACTCTTTGTTATTTTTCCATTATAGTAAAATTATTTTTGCCCATAGTTTTTTATCCTTTTTGGAGGGAATTTTCCATATTAAATTTGTGTGTTCAATTCCTCAATTTCTTCCGCTATTTTTTACTTGTTCATTGCTTAATCAGGTCAATCCCCAACAAGTGGTATCAAAACCTAGTTCAATTTTCATAGATCAACCCGTTCAAAGATGGCAGTAACAAGGTTTGACATTGAGAAGTTCGATTGTGTCATAAATTTCAATTTGTGACAAGTTTGAATGATGACAATTCTAGCTTAGACCAGCCTGAAAAAGGTCATTACCGGGAAAAAACCTGAGAATCTAGATCAGACAAAATGGGAAGAACTTGATGAAAAGGCCTTATCTGTAATCCAGTTGTGCCTCGCGAATGGGTTATTGCAGAAGGTATTGATAAAGAAAACCTCATCTGCCTTGTGAAAAAGGTTAGAAACTCTTTATGTGACTAAGTCTCTAACTAACTGGTTAGTGTTAAAACAACATTTATTTACGTTTTGCATGAACAAATACGAGCTTCTTAGATATCATATTAGTCAATTTATTACTCTTTTAAATGATTTAAAGAATGTTGAGGTTAAGATTGACGATGAAGATCAAGCTATACTATTATTGTGCTCTTTACCTTCTTCGTACAAGTCTTTCAATGAGACCCTAATTTAGGGCAGAGACAAACTCTCGTTCAAAGATGTGAAGGGTCATTTATTGAGTAAGACAAACTCAACAATGAGTTTGGTTCGGATAGTAAGGTAAATAGGCAAGCTTCCATTTTTTGTAGCATCAAAGAAGCGAGACAAAAGGTGTTGTTATTTTAAGAAGTTAGGTCACACCAAAGCAGATTGTTATAAACTGCAAAATAAAAAAGTTGTTGAGAGTAATGGGGAAAATGTAGCTGATACTAATTTGGCCGATGCAAGTGGTGATGATTTCTTATTAGTGTCACCAAGTGATAGCTCCAAGCTTATGTCTAAGTGGATCCTAGATTTGGGATATTCTTTCCACATGTGTCCTAACAGAGAATGGTTTTCCATATCCAATTTAGTTGAAGAAGGAGTTATGTGCATGGGAAATGATTCATCCAGTAAGGTAATTGGTATTGGTACTGTTAAAATTAGGATGCACGATAGGATGATTAGGACACTCTTAAATGTTAGGTATGTACCTAATATATGAAAGAATCTCATCTCCTTGAGTATTTTAGACTCGAAAGGTTGCAGAATCAACATTAAGTCAAGCGGCATTAAGGTGTTTCGTAGGGCTCTCATTTTGTTAAAAGGGAAAAGGACCAGCAATCTTTATATTCTGGAAGGTTCTACAATGCCCGATGAAACCGGACGTCCCTCATTTGTTACGAAGTCAAAGTCAACTAGTTTGGAGCGGAGGCAACTTGGTCATAGGAGGGAAAAATATATGATCGTTTTGTTGAAGAGTGGTTCTCTTTTGGATGCAAGTTTTGAAAAATTAGGGCAGTGTTTTCATGAGAATCAGACCCGAGTTAATTTTGATTTGGCAGTGCATAAGTTGAAGGCTAGAAGTCTTCCAGCTTCTAAGCACAAATTCAAATTAGTCAATTCCTTACATAGTTCAAAATTGGCCCATGGCGGGCTTTGGCAAAGATGACATTGTGGAAATATAAGTCAAGGTGGAGATTTGTTAAATATGCCTCATATTTCAGTCAAATTTGATAGATAATCTTTATTTGTTTCAGTCAAACTCTGATTAGTCTAGATTATTTTATTATTATTTGACCTACGAATTTAGCCTACAAATAGTCTCTTTTACAACCTTAGAAAATACACCCATTAAATATTAGAACTCATAATACTTTTGGAGAATTTTGTGCTTACGTCTTGAGGGTTCTTTGTTTTCGGGTTTTGGGATTTAGTTTTTATCTTCATATTTTGTACGTTTTATTTTTTTGCCATTATAGTAAAATTATTTTTACCCGTGGTTTTTTATCCTCTTTGGAGGGATTTTTTCACGTTAAATTTGTTTGTTCAATTTCTCAATTTCTTCTGCTATTTTTTACTTATCCATTGCTTGATCCCAACATTAACATTAAAATAAATTAATTTAAGAATATATATATATATAAAATAAATAACCTACAAAAATTATTAATATTATTATTTAAATTATAATAAATTCATATTAAAATTCAAACCATCATGAATTTTTATATTGTTTTAATATTAAATATTTTTAAGATTAAAGAAAATTAGTTGAATTTAAAAAAAAATTGTGATTACATTTCTTTTTCAATTTATTAATGGTTTTTTTAGGAAATTCATTAATAATTTTAAACAAAAATTAATGTTATAAAAACATTTTAAAGTTGATATATTCAAAATCAAATATGAATAAAAACTAGTAATAGTATTATATAAGGTAAATTACATGGACAGTATTATAAAAAATTCTCATTTTAGTCAAGTCAAAATAGAAAATTTGCAATTTAAACATTCATGTTATATAGTTCGTTTATCTTAGTTACTCCCTTTAAAAACTCTAACAAAAATCTGACATGGTATTTTTTTGACACATGAACCAATCATTAGAAGCCACATCGCACAACATGTTGCATATCACTTCAAAGGACAAAAATATAAATTTCCCAATACTAATTATTAACCAAAATAAAAGAAAAAATAACTAAATAATTCAAAAAACCCAAAAGTCATCTTCTTCTTTGATTTTTATTCAAACCAGTAAGGCCCCTTATTATATAGTCGCATTTCCTGTTTGACTCGGCTTAGCTCATAAGCACGTCTACTATGAAGGTTTTTTTTTAACCTTAGAAATCAGAGTTTTAGTGGAATTGAAAGGACAAGATGTAGAAATGAGATGTCGAGCTCTTTTAGTTATAAAAATAAACTCAACCAAGCTGATTCTTCCTTAAAAATTCTCATCTTCTTTTACACCTATAGACCAACCAAGAATCCTAGATTAGTACAATGAATCAAACCCAATAACATCAACTTAGACAATCCCAGAAACGATCTAAACCATGACCTAGATCCAATTTTAGCTTTGATTCCAACAATTATTGGTCCAACATCAACGACTATAAACTCGGCTCCTTTTATCAGATAGAGAGAATGTATGAAGAACCACACTACCAGCATGGGCAACCATGTCGTCAATGGTTGTGGAGAATTCATGCTGAGCGGCAAAGACGACACCCAAGAAGCCTTTTGATTCTGCTTCTAGTCCTTGTACTTCTTTGGACTTTTGAATTTCAATTATATAAAAAGTTCATAAAGTGAAAAGAATAGATTTGGCATTAATAACTTAATTTAATCTAAGTTAATCATGAGTTATTTATAGTTAGGTCCCTAGATTATTACTGATTTAATCCTTGAATTCGAGTTTTGGTATATTTGATTTAGCGTATCATGATTGGATTTAATTAATTTGTTGCTCTTATATGTTGAGTTTAGACTTAATTTATTTTTAGACAGATGATATTCAGTGTGTTGTATAATTTAATCTTTAGTTAATGAAAATTATTATTCCTCGCAAATGGATTGCTGTTAAAAACATCACAAATGACAGACCTGGACAAGTATTTCACTCAAATGATTGAGGATGTCCATTGTTTCTATAATATTTTCTCCTCAACTGGATGAGGATTTTCATTCCAATTTAAGGTATCCTTTGGGACAGGCATTGTAGGAATGTATCTTCTCTTTCGTTGATTCTTTTGTTATGCATGGTGGTTCCATGTTTATGTATATATTTTCTTGTTATATTCTCATTATCAAACCATCTAAACAAAAGTTTAGGGTTAGTGGGAGATGTTGATTTAACTAAAATTTTCAAAAATTTTAATTATTAATTTCAGGATCGAAACATCCACAAACCAATGATATTAGCACCACTCAAACATTGAAACAAAGGAAATCAACCCCACACAGTCATCCGAAAATGTTGGCACTCTGTTTATAACCCTCCCCCCACAAGCTGACATATGAATTTATCTAATTCATAGACTTGTAGTAAAGCACGCATCCATTTTCTTTTCCCCTCCATAGGGAGCTTCTACCTATAGCAAAACTCTTCTTTCCCAATCAAACTGCAAAATACGAGCAACACGATAACAGCCCTGCTAAACCCTTTGACATGCAACCTTCAACTGCACATGGAGACTTGGAAGAACCCACCGGACTACTTTGTTTAACAATTTCCATGCTTTCATCGCATGCATTCTGGGGAAGATTATCTTCCCTCTCATCAGATCTGCACAAAATAAACCTTCTCTTGGAATTTGATGTGCAATTCAGGTTCGGAGAGCTCGAGAACAATGGTTCCAAGGACTCCATTTTATCATTGTTACATTCACGCAACTTCCTCTTCAACCCCGGAACTAGTTTTAATCCTGCCATTTGATATTGTTATCATAACATTAATTGTCTATTCTAGTCCATAAAACTAGCAACTTATCTAAAGCCAGAGATAATATTTTGATGTACCGGGCAAAGAGTCATCATATGCACACAACTGGGACCCTGAATCACCATAGCTACAGAAACCATTTGTATCTTTATTCGACCCCGAAATTCTGCAATTGGAAGAGGGGAGTCTTAAGACATCTAGACATTGTGTGCATAAAAAGTAACACTATTCAACTTGAAGCATTCAGAAAACACAGGATCATGCTTGAACCAACAAATAACACAAAGGTATGATTATAATTCAATACAAAAACAAATATGACCAAGTGATCATACTGCTCTTATTCAGTAATATACAAACTGAAAACAAAATAAGTAGAACAATGAATGGCAAGGGATGAAAAAGATTACAATAAGAATCTTAAATTGTCACCTAAAATAGACAGAGTGATAATGAAACAGCTATTAGAACTTTTATGATCATATAAAGTGCTGAGGATATAAAAGCAAACCTGTACATATACTCAACAAAGTCATCGATTAAAACGGGCCAAGCACCTGCAAAATAACCAAACAAGTAAGATCCACGAGGCATAAATACATGAGAGGGAGCCCATAAGACATATTTCGAGAAAGTTTATACCTTCAGGATCATACCCTTCTAGGGTTTCATGCACACACCGACTAAAAGCTAAAACTTGCTGCCATGTATCCTCAGAAATATTGTGCCACTGATTTTTCTGAAATGAAATGAAAAACAGTACTTTACCTTAACCGAAAGCTTACAGTAATTCATTAGCACGTATACTTTCAACTTGAACTAATAGTGCAGTAACAGAACACATGTCCGGCCCAAAGGATGACTACCATCCATATTGCCATACATAACATGCAAAAGGTTGAAACCAGGTACAAGGATTTTCAAAGGCTTGATTAAGGCAATGAAAGTCAAAATTTAAGAACGCTTCTTAAATAATAACAATTGAAACTAAAGCAGCAGAGAAGTTACTCCCTATACAATACAATGAAGTCTACGAAAAAATTACATGGTTTATTTCTTTTAATTTGAGTACACAATAACAACCAATATCACAATTCTAATGAAATTTACTGCAAAAGGTAAACTCAGCTCAGACATCGAAACAATAACCAATAGTTTCACAAGATGCTTCCAAGACAAACAAAAAGGGTTAGCAGCTTAGTATCAGCCATACTCATACCTCAACAAAGTCACACCATTGGTTAAGCAAACGGAACCTGCCTGCTAAGACTAATCTCCAAGCAGCAACTGCCCTGCTTACAGCTATCAATCATGCAAAAAAAAAATTATAGTCAAATCCAAGACCAAAGAAATTCATTGTAATTTAGCTTATATATCCTCACTATTTACTCCAAAGATAAATCAATAAAATCATTGCATTTAACTAAGTAGTACACAGTAACTTACTAATATTCTTTTGACCATTTTCTCTGCATACGAAGAAAACAAAATCATAGAAGCGCGAGAATTCAGAAAAGTCTACCTACAAGAAACATCAGAAAGCCAAATTTCAGTATGGATAACACGAAATTAGAGCATATAGTCAATATAACAACTAAAACCTACAAATATACATCATAATAGAGGCTTAAAGTCTACTTAAATAAGTCCTCTAAAGAACTTCAAGGTATAGGAATATCACCATCAAGTCGAGCTGTAACATGAGCTTGAGAAGTTCATCAAAGATTGCATTCCTGTCAAAGGAAACATAATAAAATGTTGAAAAAAATAATAGAAAAATTAGTGTGCAATTGAATTATAACCAAATAACCAATAAACAAGACTGGATATTGAAAATACACTTATGCCTTGGGCTATAAAATCTTTTTCACTTAAAGATTAGATTAAAGTTTTCACTAGTTTAGGCATTAACATGAATGTATAGGAGGCTGACTGCAACCCAAGATCAAGTTGCAGTCTCAAAATTCAACCTTAAGTCAAGATGGGATTGAAAGATTCCAATGCTTGAAGCTAAATTAAATACATCTTCAACAAGAACTGCCAAGAACAACACTAAGTTCACATGAAATCCCAAAAATATCAAATCAATTCTTTCATGCCAAATGTCTCAAGACTCATCAACTGATTCTCGGGTCATCCTAATGGCAAGCCAAACTCAGTAAACTTCTAAATACAGCTTATATATATATATATATATATACACACACACACACATATATACATATATACATACACATATACAATCATGCATAAATACATACATATGCCTCTCACGCATCCTTGACTCCACCATCTTTAAGAGTTGGTTCAATGCGTCCCTAGTGAACTTAGCTCTTTGTGATTCCTCACCTTGTCGGTAGCCTTCTCCATCACAAACATGCTCATATCCTGTTCTAAGTTCTGCAAGACAGTTCAAAAGTTAATAAATTACTGCATCAGCCCTTTCGAACAGAGCAACATTCCAATCTCAGCACAATTTTCTGAACAGTTGAAAATGAATGCAAATGAATGCAAATCATAAAAGAAAATATCAAAACTTTAAACATTTTAACCAATTCTTTAAACAAACCAAATTGCATTATATATATATATATATATATATAAACACACATTATATTGATGAAAATTTTGCATTACTTATATTTTGGCCTACTTTTCTATTGACTTTTTTAGGGTACCAAATTACTCAATTTTTTTTCCATAATTAAACCAAAATTTGAATTTTTCTATTAAAAAGAAAAAACATTTTCAACTCTCTTCCCGCACAATTATTACCCAACAACACTAAACTGAAATCCCCCTGATCTAATTTCCAATCTTTTTACCCGAAAGGTCACAACTTTTCTTTTGTACACCAACCCAAAATATTTAAAATTTATAATTAAAGAACAGCAAAGAATAAAGAAGTAAAATCTCAAGAACAAAAAAGAAAAGTGAAAAATAAAAAAATACCACAGAATCGCCGATAAATCTCGAAGATATCAAACCGATTCGGACCCAAGGAGTCCATCGGATTCTTAACTGTTTCCGGAGCTCCGGCAAGTTAGGCCTCCTTTTATATATTTTGGTTGAGCTTGAAAGAAATGAAAAAAAAAATCGGAACTTTCTCTTGACCGGTATGGTTTTAAAGATAAAGTACTCTCTCTTGTATGCGTTTTACAGAAATCAAAATATTGTCAAGCCTTTTCTTTTCCATTTGGATTTTGATTTTAGAGAAGAATACTAAGGAAAACAAAAGTTTTGGTTTTACGGCGAGGATTGAACCGGATCTTACTTCCGGTTCAGGTAAACCAGGGTATTGGAGTCCTATGTGACGCAGCGAATATGTTGTATCGTACTCTCTTTGATTTCATCCGTTTAGATTTCTTTCATCATATGTAATGTCCAAAAAAACAAAAACAAAAAAAAAAAAACAATTCTTTTTTTTAAATAAAATAAATAACTAATAACCTTATTTTTTCGCTAGCAACTATAATAATAATTTCTATAATGAAATAACGATAATTTTTTTGGACTTGAAATAATGATAATTAAAATATTATTTGCTCTCGGGTTAAAATGATAGGTAAATTAGTAAAATATGTCAATTTTGAAGATAATAAGAGAAATAGGTCGATTTTTTTTATATTTAGGAAATCAGACTGATTTTGAAGGTTAACATGTCTGAAAACATATTATGTAAAATGTGTTTTCTTTAATAACTTAAAATATCATTTCTTTTGAACTCTGTGTGTTGGCTTGATGGTCAAAGTGTTCATCATCCCATATGTGACTTGGGTTCAAGTCATACTAGTAACGTTGTTATCAGGGTTTTACTATCCTCTTGTAATTCACCAAAAAAAAAAGATTATATCAGCTTGTTTAGTTAGATGGTTAAATATTAGTAGTTTTCTTCTTAATTTTCGAGGTTCGGTTCCTCTTTTTACTCACATTTGTATTTTTAATTTCATGTTGTTTTAAAATTTTTTTAATTTTAATTAATAAATATATTATTTTCAAGTTTTTTAATTCATATTTTTAATTAATAAATCTTTTATTTATATAAATAAATTGCTAAATATGTAATTATATAATGAAATTATATATTTTTTGTTATAAATAAAAGACAGAGAACAACAAATAAAATAGGAGAGCAAAGAGAAAATGTATTTTATTGATCAATCGAAATATTTACAATGCTTCTCCAAAGTTTCTATTTATAGATATAATAAGTATAAATGAAATAGAGATCTACTTCTAATCACTATTAAAGTTTAATGTACATCAAAACCTATCTTGATCTTGATGGACATCCACTTAATAAGATATTCATAACACTTCCATTGGATGTCCATTGGTATATAATATGTCTCGTTAAAACCTTACTAAGATAAAAACCCCGAGGGGAAATTCCTGGTGAAGGAAAAAAGTATACATATCTATAATACGCATAATATGTTGCCTCGTTAAAAACCATATCAAGAAAACTTAATGGGACAAAACATGAGTTAAGGGAAAAAGATTACAGCCCGTATTTACTCCCCTCATGAAAACATCACATATTTTCTCATATTCTAGGTATTCAATCTTGAATACTAATTTTTCAAATAACTATTTGAATGTATTTGCTAAACATTTAATCACCATTCTTTTGAAAGTCATGAGTGAGTGAAAATTTGGGAGAAATATATTTTGATCTCTTAAGAAGTTTCACCGATAATCATAGCAAACTTTAATCGTGATTCTTCTATAAAAACACAAATAAGTATTTGGATCATTTTATAATCCTCCGTCAACTTTTATTCATTATTTCAAATTTACCACATATGTTCTAATTATTTCAATTCATATAAATAAACAATTTCCCAATAATTTCAATATGTTTCTGGCATTCTAAATCATTTAAGGATTTTAATATAAACTTTACTATACAGTGATTCATAAAAAAGTTGCAACAACAACCATTAGACGCTAGTTAAATCTTTTATAAACTGCCAATTTAATAATATATCTAAAGGTTATTGCATCTACTACAAAAGAACATTATATCTTTTCATAACCAATGCCAAGGCTTAGCAAAAAACTTTATATTTTTATTCTACTTTTGCAAAACTACTTTATTTGTACATTCACTGACTTTATACTTTAGGTATTTGGACTGCTGGTCCAAAAACTTCAATAATTTAAATGTACTTGAGTTGCGTCTTTCTATTTTGAACAATTTATTCAATATCTATATTTCTCAATAGACTTATTCAATATTCTCCTTTCATTTCATTATTTCAACAATAATATTGTGACATTTAAACAAAATAAATGTTTAAACAAACAATCTTGTAAACAATAATATTTCTCAATAAACTCATTAGTATTAGCAATATGAATTGTCTTAATTGCATGATCTGAAATTAATTATTTAAATAAACAATATTGCAAACGATAGGTTTAACACATAGGTGATTATTTTATATATGCATCTACTAAAATTATATAATATCAAAATCATCCACATGGTGAATAAATGAGCTTTAGCTAGTGAATTTCTATAAGCAATTTTCATTGAGAATAAGCAACAAATGAGAATTCTTTAAATTAAAGAATCTTTTGTTTTTTAATGAATATTCATATGAATTCTCAATTAATTTTTACATCATATATGATTCAAGATTGTTTAACTGGTCACGCCAAATAGTAAATGTATTTGCATCAATAAACTTCTGATTCACTTTAACATATATTTCAATTGTACTAATAATGTTAATATAAATTGTGACAAATTAATAATCTTACTCTCATTCCTTTTACTTTGTATTCACAAATAAGTACTATTGTGACATTTACTATTAGAAATTTCTAAATCAATGTGAAGTTAAAATGTCACTAAGTCAACAAAATAAATATAATTTTCAAACAATGATATTCAATATTTGATTCAGGAAATATGTCAAAATCTTTAAATCAAATCAATAACTTAATTCTCCACTTTTTTTTTTCATCCTTTCAAAATAGATATTTATAGTAATAGTGATTTATATGAAATATAATATTTTTTTCATTCACAATCTTAATATAATATCCATTATAAGGAATATCTTTTAAAACTAATGCATTAACCATCACAAAAATTTGTACTTTTCTAGATATTGATATATTAGCTCTTCTGGAGCTTTCAACTAATTTTGTACTACCAAATATTAGAATAATATTAGTTTTTATATTCTTTTATGCTTGCGTTCACTTTGGGGAATGCAATAGATTTACTAGGACGAAATTATAATCGTCTCAATAGATTCTTTATTTCATAATCACCATTGCAAAAATGCGTGGATTTCAAATCAAAATCTATCTATTCATGTTGTCATGATTAGTTTCCAATTATAATAAACATAATATAATAAATAAATCATAGTAAAATATACCTGAAGAACTGAGTAGTTAAAGGCTCTAATGATTACCCGTAATGCGAAGGCCTCAATTGAAGACTAAAATTGCAATAGCTCTAGAAGGCAATCAACAACAACTTGAGCAACAAATTTGGAGTGGCCGTATTATAAAATAAAAGAGAATTACGCTCATAACGTGTTATAAAATAAAAGATAGAGAATAAAGAAAAAAGAGAATGAGAGAGCAAAGAGAGCATATTTTATTCATCAATCAAAATATTTACAATGATTCTCAAAAGTCTCTATTTATAGGTATGAGAAGTATAAATGAAGTAGATATCTACTTCTAATCACTATTAGAATTTAAAGTACATCAAAACTTATCTTGATTTTGATAGACATCCACTTAATAAGATATTCATAACATTTTTATATTTATCATTGTGTTAGATGTATTTTATTTTTAACAAATTTATTTGATATATTTTTTCTTTATATATGATTTTTATATATTAAATATTTATTTTCTTCACTTGTATTGTGGGTATCAAATAATTATTTCAAATATTATTGTTATTTTTATATGTAAAATATTTCAAATATCATTGTTTTTTATCTACATTAAGGTACGGTAAATTCTTATATTATAAAATCAAAATTATTTGTTATTATATATATAAATAAAGGAGTTATTAATTAAAAATATTTTTAACATAATGATATATATAATATTTTATTATATAATTACATATTTATTATTTTATTTATATAAATAAAAGAGTTATTAATTAAAAAATTAAAAACTTGAAAATAAAATATTTATTAATTATTAATTATTAATTATTAATTAAAAAGTTTAAAATAACATGAAATAAAATTATAAATATATTAAGAGAGGAATCAAACCCAAAATTTAAAGATAAAACCTTTAACATTTAACCATCTAATTAAAGGAAATGTTGTGTGAAATTATTGACGAAAATTTGTTTTGTAGAACACATTTTTAGACACATGAAAAGAAAACGCTTCTTAAAGGACGTGTTTTTTATTTCTCTCTCTAAAATCAATCAATTTCTTTAAATATCGGAAAAATCAACTTATATCCCTAATTATTTTTTAAAAACAACATTTTCTTCAAATTTACCCTTAAAATGATTGTTTCTAAATTCTTAGGTTTATTATTTATTCTAATTCACCTAAAGCCTATTTTTTTTTTTCAAGTTTACCTTTTAAATAAAAATATAAAAAAGAATTATACAACTCTATTTTCATATTTAATTTCCTGTAAAAAAAATGTTTGGATGTTGTGTTTAGTGTGTATAACAATCTTTTGAGTGTTCATCTACTTTCATTTCATATATTGAATATGTCGATTATTTGAAAATTTGTCGAATTTTGTGAATCATGAAATGTTTGGCATTCTTAAAAACTTATCTATGAAGTTAAAATTATGCTATTACTTCTTATGCGTAAATTGTAAATTTAATATTTAATTTATAATCTCATAATTTATGAATTTTAAAATTTCGATCTTAAACAAATAATAATCGTTAAATTTATTTAGTTAATTTTTTATTTTTAAAATCTATTGTGATAAATATATTACCATATATATATATATATATATATTGTCATGATAATTTATTATTTTCATATATTATTTACAAAAAATTTAATTATGAATTTAAAGTGCATTAAGATTAAAATTTCAAATTTCAAAAAATATAAAGGCTAATAAATTATCTAATTGGAGAACATGAATTAAATCAATAACTTTAGGTATTGTACAAGACAAATAGCAAAATTCAACAAATTTTGGACTGTTACTATTTGATTAGACTAAATTTTCAAAATATGAAAAATACAAATACTAAAATTGACCAATTCAAAAAGCATTTAACTAAATTAAAATATAGGGATTATCCACAATTTATACAAAGTACAAGGGCATATCAAAAAATTTAACCATTAATCTAACATATATTGAATATGTATATGGAGCCTTCGAGAAAGGGAAAAACTAGAGATTCATGGTATGGAAAAATGGCTGTTGTATTGCATGCTTCCTCCTTTATTATTGTTTGCCTTTTAGTGTAGGGGTGAAATCACAAAATATATTTAAGAGCCGAAATTAAATTATATATTTTTATAATGGTAAAAATATAATTTTATTATTTTAATATTTATATTTTTATAAAATTTAAAATATTAAATTAATTTTTTATATTTTTAAGAAAATTAAAATATAATTTTACTATTTAAATTTTTATAAATTTTAAAAGAACAAATAGAAATTTTTCTCCGGCTGAACCCTGACAGCCCATGGCTATGCCCCTAATCTACCACGTACGGTAAAAAAAAAGGGCCTCTTAGAACCTGTTAAGCATCATAAATATCATTGAATATTATTAAAAAAAATTACAAGACAAAAATAATGGACTTTGAATATCAGAAAATAGAGTAAATATGATAGTAGGGTTTTGTAATTTTCGTTTTAAATATGCCAAAAAAATTTTGTATTTGTGTAAATTTTAAATTTTAGTTATATATTTTAATTTTGAGACATTTAATTTTTATATTTTTTATTTAAAAATTTTGGTTCCTCCATCAATTTTATCTTTAAAATTGTTGATGTGATTGTTATAAAAAAGATAAAAATAACTTTTTAACCCTTAATATTTATAGTTTTTTGTCAATTTAATCCTTATTTTTTAAAACTACATAAACAATTACAACAAATTTTTTAAAATTAAAAGATTTTTTTGTATTTTCAATAAAAATATAATTTTTTTGAAAAATATAAAATTTTTTGAAAAATAAAAACTCTTAAAAATTTAAAATAAAATAAATTAAATAGTCCATTTTAAATAATATAAAATCATTTATTCTTATTTATTTTATATAATCTAACTCACCTAAATTTTGAAAGCAACAAGGGATCATCTCTTTAAAACTTGTGATAATTGTAAACCTACCACAACTACTTTACATTCATAAAATGTAAATATAATTTGTTTTCTATATTTATTTATCTTAAATCTATATTTGTTTTACATTGTTTAAGAGTCTAGTTATTAATGCATATCTAAAACTTAGAGGTTTGAATAAATATATAATGTTCGAAAATAAGTTTCGACAAAAAATAAGTCTATTTAAAATATAAGTTGAATTTAGACTCCAATGTTTACGACCTGAGTTCAGTCCAATCTATTTTCAAGTTATGTGATACTTTATTTTACATTATGTGATTTATATCTATTAAAAATTAAATCTATAATAATATTTAATACTATAACATAAGCAATGTCATTTTCTTCAAGAAGAAGATGATTAGTGAGGGGATAAGAAATGTGATAAAAAAGGTGTGACGAAAAAAGGATGATATGATTGACATGAGTGATTTGATGGGTGTATCTAATCAGGGTTATGAGTCTCGTTTAAGGATATGCTCTTAGAAGAAGATAGTATTAAGAAAAAGGTTGATGAAGATGATGATATGGAGCTACATGACGGGGATGTAATAATGACAATTGATTGAGAAAATTATGAACCTTACGGGGATTATCAAACTGATGGGAAGGAGGGTAGGGTTTAATTCTCTATTGAGTAAGGTATACGCACTCTGAAAATAGAAATCAACAATTCAACTTATGGGCTTAAGAAAAATGACTGTTATTAAGTTGGAAGATGATTAAAGTTTGTGCTAAACAAAATGGATGGGATGCTAGGAGGCTCTCTATGGTGAGATGAATCACTCTTGCTAAATCGGTGCTTTTAGCTGTCCCCAATTACTTCATGAACTCAGTGTTGATTCCCCTATTTGCTTGCAATGAAATTGAGAAGTTGACTTGGGCGTTCATTAGAGGCTCAACTGTTGACTCTTGTAAACTGACCCTTGTTAGTTGAGATCATTGTTGTAGGCCGCTTCCTAATCATGGTTTGGGTCTTCTCAATCTGAGTAAGTTTAATATTTTTTTTTGTGCAAACTCGGTTTTAAACTTTTATATGATGTTGGAGTATTTCGAGTTTAAGTTATGAGAAGCAAATACAATGTTGTTCATATGTTTGATTTTTTTTTGTCTGAGAGTTTGGAATGAGGTGATTCAAAGAGTTCATTAGTTGGTTAGTGATGGTAAATTATTTTACAACTGAATAGTTATGAATCTCTTACAATGTTTTTTTTTACAAAATTCTTTTAAACTAATAGAAAGATTATTTTAAGAGTTCCATTGTCTACAATCACCCAATCTTACCAACTACAACGAAAAAAATTCATGTCTGTAATGCATTTAGAAATATTTGAGACGACTAATAATTTTTCTTATTTCTTTTGGGTACAATGAATCAATTCATATGACCATTATACACTTACCACGATACTCAGTCATGCAATTAACATGAATATGGAAATAAATATTTTGATCTCGAATCATAATAGTACAAACTGAATCCTTACATCAATCGTTGACGATTCTCGTTTTTCCTTTCCCTTTCGACGACCCAATATCATCTTTAGTTACGAACAATAGTTCAATAAATAAACAATATCAAATTTCATCCAATTCATATTCAAATACAAAGCCAACCATACTTTGCATGTTATTCAATTTAGTCCCTATACTCGAGATAAACATATTTTTCGATATCTAGATTCAGATTAAAATTTGATTTCACATTCTTTCATTAGAGACCCCATACTTCCTATTTATGGAATAATTTCATGAAAGGTTTTTAATTTATTCAATTTGGTCCCTAATATTACAAAGTTAATTAACAAGATTAATTGGATTTACAATTTAGTCCTTATCATGATCTAATGTTAATATCTATTAAATTTAAGCCTAATTCATCAGATTCGCAACAATGATGACTTACTAAAAATTCATCAATTGAACAAATTGATACATAGGCTAACTAAATCAAGTTCCCATGATTATAAATCTATAAAAATTATAAGAAAAATAGATTAATTACCTTATGGATTTTAATGTTCGAATGTTGAAACAAATGGAGGATTTTTCTTTTTTTCTTTCTAGGGTGGGACGGCTAAGCTAAATGAAGATGTTTCGTCTCCACTAACTTTAATATATATCTAATTAATCTTAATTAATCATAATCAATTTTTTAATTAAATCGTTTCTAAGTGCAAATCATCATCACACTCCGCGTATATTTAAAATTGATTTATTAACTATTTTAATCTTTTGAATAATTGTTACGTCTTCAAGTCTTTTTTTAATTAAAACTCAATAGTGATTAGACTTTTAAAATTTAATCTTTAAATTTTAATTAATCATTTTCTCGGTTAAATTATTTAACGAAATTTCAATATAATTTTATATTAACTTCATAATATTTTTATTTTATATCTATGGATTCAATTTACAAAAATAAAATTTCGAAATCATATTTTTCCACACCACTAAAAACTAATTCATTACAAATTTAGTCAACCCAAAAACTCCTCGTAATATTAGTCTACGCTACTATTTTACTTGAGACTTACCAAGTCAGCCATTGGATCATCAAACTCTTGTAGGTCAAATCTGGCCTTCATGTCTTCCTTGTAAGTACCCCATTCCAACTTATCAGACCCTGAGACCCTCCGTATTGACTTTAATATTGATGCCATTGTAAAGCTCTTCCCTCTAGACTTTCTGTTCATCTACCACCGATGCTACGACGAATTATTGTTCTAACTTCATGAGCGTCCTTTAAAGCCGCCACTGTTAAACTTTGGGCATTCCCGCTTAAAGGTTCGTTGAAGCCCTAACTCAATATATTGTGGTTGTCTGAAAATTGGTTGCTGACCCACCATGGCTCCTTTCCTTTTGCAGAGCTAGCAGAACCAAATAACACCGCGATTTGTCTGGGGTATCTTTCTCTGTTATAAACTTGAAAAAAGACTTAAGGTCTAGAGTTCATTGAACCGCCACTACAGCAAAACAGGGCTTTAGCGGCGTTTTTGGTAAAAACGCCACAAATATTTTACATTAGCAGCGTTTTCTCAGAAACGCCGCTAAAAGTCTGAGCATTAGCGGCGCTTTTCCAAAAACGCCGCGAAAAGTATGAGCATTAGTGGCGCTTTCCAAAAAACGCCGCTAAAAGTTGAGCATTAGCGGCGCTTTTCCAAAAACGCCGCGAAAAGTCTGAGCACTAGCGACGCTTTTCCAAAAACGCCGCGAAAAGTCTGAGCATTAGTAGCGCTTTTTCCAAAAACGCCGCTAAAAGTCTGTGCATTTGTGGCGCTTTCCAAAAAACGACGCTAAAAGTCTGAGCATTAGCGGCGCTTTTCCAATAACGCCGCGAAAAGTCTGAGCATTAGCGGCGCTTTTCCAAAAACGCCGCTAAAAAGTCTGAGCAGTTATTTTTGTGTAGGGACTCATTTCAATTTGCTCTGATTTAATTTTTCATTTTTTTTTCTTATTCTTGTTTTGAATTATAATTTCATAGTTAAGTTTTAAGGTTTAGTTCTTATTTTTTGGGTTCAGGGTTTGATATTTAAGGTTTAATGTTTAGAATGTTAATTATATGGTTTAGGGTTTTGTTATTTTGGGTTTGGGATTTAGTGTTTAGTGTTTATGATCTTAATGTTTAGCGGCATTAAGGGTTTATGGTTTAGGGTTTATGGGTTTATGATTAAGGGTTGATGGTTTATGTTTTGTGGTTTAGAGTTTAGGAGTTTAAGGGTTAGTGGTTAGGGGTTTAATGTTTGTGGTTTATGGTTTACTATTTTATTGTTAGGGTCTCAGTACTCTTCATGATTTTAGGGGTTCGGCTATTAGGGTTTAAGGGTTAGGGTTTTTGATATTTAACGGTTTGAGTACTATGGTCTAGAATTTATAGTTTAGGATTTATATATGGTTTTGAATAGATCACGTAGTTTAGGGTTTGGGATTTGGTGTTTGGTGTTTGTGGTTTAGGGTGTAAGTTTCAGTGTATCAAGTTTAGGGTATTATTTTGGATGAATTTAGAATAAAAATATATTGATGTATTTATTTTTTAAATGTGAATGATTAAATCAAAATTAAAGTTTCAACTATACTTATGGTTTAAAGTGTGTTTATGGTTTGAGCAAGTTTAAGGTATACTGTTGAAATATTTGGAATTTACAGAAATTCTTGCCATATTGTAGGACACCCACATTATTTAATATAAGTATATAAATTATATATGTTGTTTATATTAAAAATTAAAATATAGGAATTGGTTTATATTAAAAATTATATAAATCTTCAAAAAAATTTAAAATTAAAAAATTAAAAAATTAAAAACTTAAAAATTTAATATTTAATATTTTAGTCCATATTTCAGTTAAAAAGTTTGATATTTAAAATTTTAAAAAATAAAAATTCCAATAAATGATAATCTCAAAACAAAAATTTTGAAAAAAAAATTGGAAAAAATGGAAAAAAATTTAAAATTAAGTAATAGTGACGTTTTTCAGGAAAACGCCGCAAAAAAGCTAAGATATAGTGGCGTTTTTTTAAAAACGCCGCAAGAAACTATTATTTTTTTATAACACACAAGGGAAACTAAAATCCCGCTCACTCCCAAAAGAAAATTTTTGGTTACCCGCTCCTTACTCCCTCTTCTTCTCATCTCCGTCGAACGCCCTAAATCCCCCAAATAAAAGTTTGTAGTTAGTTCTTTTTCCCTTTTAATCTCAAAATTTGCCCCCAATTTTCTCATTCCAACAACACCAAGTCAATGCACTTAGTAGAAAGGAAAGGAAAGGAAAGGAAAGGAAACTCTGTCAATTGAAAAGGTCACAACTCTTTTACAACTCTTTTTCTCTAAGAAATTCATTTTCTTTTCAAAGAAAATAATATATTTTTCAAGAAATTCACTATTTTTATTTTATTTTTCTTTTCAAATTCTTGATTGTTATTATGATATGAATCTCTAGTTTTCTCTCCTTTTTTTTTTTTAATTTGCAGTGTGCCAAGAAAAAAATTGAATAAAAGGTATATATAAGATGAAAGAATCATGCTTTTTGAAAGTGTTTTTTCTTTCAGAATTGTTTAGTGATATTTTGATTTGATTTGGGGATAGGAATATCTGGATTGAAAATCTTGGCCCTGAGCAAGAAGATTTAAGTCTCTTTTTTTGGTACGAAAGATGAACGAAATGTCAATGGACAAGCTTCGTGGCCTCATTTTGGCTGTTTCATCGAGCGTTTTTATTGGATCTAGCTTTATTATCAAGAAACAGGGTCTTAAGAAAGCTGGAGCATCGGGGCCAAGAGCCTGTTTCTTTCTTCCCTTTTCTCTTTGAATTTTTGTTGATTTTGATTTTGTTAAAATCTTTGAATTAAAGTCTAATTTCAAGTGTTTTTTTAATGGATATTTGAAAATTTTGATATTAGGGCAAGGAGGACACGCTTATTTGTATGAACCTTGGTGATGGGCTGGAATGATAACCAGTAAGTTCAGCAATCCACTTCTAATTTTGTTGATTTCTTATCATTCTTGTTTCTTTGTTTGAGATTGAGGAGGTTCTTTCTTTGACACAAATGCATTACACAAAGGGTTGTATACGTTGGTGATTTGATGCTGTTTGGGACACTGGGCATCTGATTAGAATTTAGAATCAATTTGACTGTCACCATTTGAGGAGCAGTCAAAGTCTTTTTGGTTTTATAGGATTTCTTCTGGAATTTGAGTGTGAAAATGGTGTTCCAGTTGAAGCTAGCTTTATAGGCTCGATATGTTTATATAATCGCTTGCTATTATTTTGTCAAGCAATAACTTTGACTATGATGATTTTTTTGGAATGAGAATTATAAAAATACAATTTTAGTTGTTGGGTAGCTGTTATTTGTCATACATATGAATGATTCCATTCCTCTGTTTTGTTCCACCGAAATAATCCTATGATTTGGATTTTATTATGTATTATTTTCCATCCCATTCCTATGCAGGGTGTTTGGGCTTTATCATTAGTTCTAGATGGTGAAAAATTACTGATATTTCATTTATAACCTTCTGTCATGGTCGTTGTAATCTTTGATGTTGTCCATCCTTCTCAACAGCCTGCAACTCATCTGTAGGCGGTGACTCCTTTGACTTCCCTTTGCTGCTAATGGCACATACCTTTTCACTGCAAATGGTTGTGTGAAATGCATGTGTGATGCCGCTAACAACTGGACGTAAGTTTATATCTTCAAATCCCTTACTGTTTCAGGAATTTTGGCCTTTCAATCTGCTAATTTCTCATTATATATAACTACGCTGTCTTGGTCAGATTACATTGTGAACCATCCCAGAATAAACCATCCAAGTGGGATACATGCCCATCCATGAAATGCCAAGGTGCCGAAGGTTTGTCTATTGGAAATAGTACTGCTGCAGGTTGCAATCGATCGACATGTGCCTACGCCGGCTTTGACAACTCAACCATCATGACAACCCTTGTTCAAGACTCCTCATCTTGTTCAAGTAAGTAACGTATAAGTGTCTAAGCCTGTGTCTTAAATTGCAGACAGTGTCCAATTATATTCTTAAGTGCTGCCTAACCTCCTCAACCCAGAACTCACAATGTTTCTCTGTTTTGAAGGAACAACATCCCCTCCAAGCAATGATGTCTCAAGAATCAATTCGAATTGGGACTGTCTTTTCATCTTGGTCTTGCTTGGTTTCCACAGCTCAGCTTTACAACTAGGCAAATTCAAAGGTAAATTACTAACTGTATCTCAACTTTCACCCACAAGTTTATCTTCCATAACAAATTAAAATCCCACTTCAAATCACCCATCCAAAATTAATATAACAGACAATAAAGGGAAACCCAATATTAGAAAGATTCAATTACTTAAAAGAATAAAAAGTTCAAACCAAGCCACAAATTTAAACAGCATAAATATAAATAGTCTCAGAAAACTAACACAAAACACGTTAGATTCAATAAAGAAACTATAATTCCTCTCATCAAATACAGAAATAACTATAATTCCAGTCAAAAATGAAATTAAAAAGAAAACAAGAGCAGAAAATGTAGATTGTAGATCTGATTAAAAGAGTATTTAGAAAAAGCAAGAGCAATCAGAGGGGAATTAATTGCCAAAAGATAATGGGGTTTTACCTGAGAATTGAGACTGATTCTCAGCGTCTAAACAATGAGATTTTTCAACAAAAAAAAAAAAGAAAAAGAACAAGGACTAAAGAGAGAATTTGGGGGCGAAAGATATTTTGTTTTCATGAGCTCTTCTGAATATTTTGCTTTCATGAGCTCTTTTGATTTCAAACTTGTTGGAAATGATTGGTTTTTGCATTTTTCATTTTTCTATTTAATTCTTGTTGAATGGATTTATAAATAAGATTTTTATTACTATATGGATATTAATTTTTTAGTTAAGGGTGATAACGTGACCTAGATTCGAGTTGTGCTAGTCACATTATTTGTTGGAATTTTACCTTGTTATAATTCACCAAAAATAAAAAATTCACTTTTATAATAAAATATTTCTCTTATCAAATATGTGTATAAATAATGTCTAATGGAGCTACAAATCAACTCAATATTTAATTTTTAAAAAATAAAATTTTAATATGGAATTTTATTTTCACTAACTTGATAACTTTTAATATGTAATAGAAACCTGGCAATATGATGATAAATAATTAGAGCTTCAAAACTATTTCAAATAAAAACAGTTTGTTCTAAAATTTTTTTAGTTGATAAATATGGCTGAAACAATTTATATCTCTGGCTACTTTCTCTTATGGTCCATACTCGGAAGCTAGTTTTAATTTTACAGTGATAATCGGGGAGATAGCTAATTTCGCTGCTTATGCGTATGCTCCTGCAATTCTTGTAACACCATTGGAAGCCTTAAGTATTATTTTCAGGTATGTATTGAGTTCCATTTTTGTTAGTTAAAAATATGAGAATCATTTAACAACCTAGTTGCGTTCATGCTCACATAAGAAACGGTGTTTATAAGCTGCGTTCATGCTCACATAAGAAAAGGTGTTTATAAGCTTGCATCTTTTTCTATGTTACTTTTGCTCATTTTCTTGAAGGACTCATGTCTAACATTTGTGTTCAACACATTTGGACAAGTTTGGCATCTTGCAACTGAGCCAGGTATGTAAGAACGTTCCAATATAGCTATTTATTCTTTAAGATTTACCTTAAAATAACCTATGTTGTTTTGAGTTTTTATTATTCTTGAAGGATCAGTGTCCAACACTTATGTTGAACTAATATATGCATTTTTGCGTTGACAGTATTACTTGTATACTTTTGGGTTGTTCTGGCTATGGTAGCAGTGATTATTTTTCGATATGTTCCACGCTATGGCCAAACCCATTTGGTAGTTTATATCGGAATCTGCTCTCTCATGGGATCTCTTACGGTTTGTTGATTACTTTTAAGCTTCTTCCTCTTTCTCCTCTTCTTTTATTTTTATTTTTATTTATATTATATTTATTCTTCAATTTTTTGAAGCTCTTCATCTGACACACTTCAGGATATCATTATGAGGATACGAATCTTCAAATATTCTTTAAATGCATGAAAAATTTAGAAAAAAAAAAGAATATATCTGTATCGAATACATATCCATATTCAACTTGCATTCCAATACATTTGTTTTAACAACAATCTTTTCGTTCTCATAGGTAATTGGTGTTAAAGCAGTAGGAATCGCGCTGAAGCTGTCGTTTGGAGGAATGAATCAGTTTAAATACTTGGAAACATGGATTTTCACAATAATTGTGATCTTTTGCTGTCTTCTGCAAATAAATTACTTGAACAAGGTGAGTGATGAGACTTACATTTCATTACCCTTTATCAATGAGCTTAATTATATATTGATTTAGTTTGTATCACTCGAATTTTGTTTGAATGTTGAATACAAGCATATTAGACATGGAGGTTTTTATTTTTTAACTGTTTTCCATGTATTTAAAAGATTTTATTCCCATACACGAGTCTAGATATATATATGTATATGTGTGTATGTGTGTGTGTGACATGAGTATTTTAATGAAACTAAAAGTTGAAATACGTAAATTAGGTGCTTTACAAGTTGTGACACTACTAGTAAATTTGGATATCAACATTGTAAGTTACTCATTATTAAGTTGCTTATAGGATATAAAAGCATAAATGAGCCTCCTAAGCAGCACAAAATGTCAGTGTTCAGTGCAGTGCAACATGTGTGAATGCCATTAAAATTTGTATTGAAGTTTATGAATCTCTTACCATTTTTGTGTTCTCTGTTGCAGGTTCAACTTGAAGAAGCTAACATACGAGGAAAGGAAAGCTAAGTTGATTGAACGGTTACACACCCTTAATGCCGCTGCTGGTGCTGATTCAGAGGGAAAGGATTGAATGTAGGAATGCCCATTTCAAAGCACTAAAATTATTCCATGCTTTTCTTTATTATATATTGCTGTTGACTGCAGTTTTGTCCAGAACTAAGTTGCATTTTGTAAGGGGTTGAACTTATTTCACATTTTGTTTCAATTTTGTTTAGAATTTTTGTTATTTTTTTTTGCAATTCGAGTGTAATTGAATTATTAGATTTTTAGATATTTAGTTGATTGTGAAATGCAATTTTAGCCAGTCACAGGCTAGCATGATGATTTTTAAGATGCAGGGAAAGAAAAACCATGATGAGATTTGCATTTGTATCTATTTTTATAAATTTTAAATTTTTTTTTATTTTTTATAACCTTTAACGGCGTTTATAAAAAAAGCGCCGCTAAAGATCATGTATTTTAGCGACGTTTTTAGAAAAAGCGCCGCTAATACGATTAGTGGCGCTTATAAGCGCCGCTAAAGGCCAAAAAAACGCCGCTAAAAGTCAGTTTTGCTGTAGTGCGCTCATCCCTCTTCTTATCTAATGCTTGAATTTTTGCTTAAGTTTTCAACAGATCTTGTTGCTGTTGGGAAACTTGATCTTGATGTCTGGTGGTAATGTCGTCTGTCAGCATGATGCCAGAGTCAAGAATTTGATACCACTGATGAGGGGTGAAGTTTCACTAAGAAAAGAAAATAATAGAGAAGAAAGATTCTCTAGACGAGGAATACAAAATTTAAGAGAACATTGAGAAAAGAAAAAATAGGAAAAATTGCCCACTCAAAAGCATGACTAATAATATATATATATATATATATATATATATCCAGCTAATTACATCAGTAAAAAGAACAAACAAAATAACAGAAGCAATACAATATTCTAAGGTGAGTTTGGATGGGCGGTGCGTTTAGCTGCGGTTAGTGTAAAAACAGAGGTGGCGTTGAGATTAGATATTATAGCGATACTGTAGCGTGAGACAGAAAGTAGGCTAAACGCACTGTACTGCACCGCACCCAATCGCCCATTCAAACTCACCCCTAGTAGAATAGCAATAGCGGCTATAACCGACCAAATAACTACAAAAAAAAAAGACAAATTCTCAGAAAAATTTCATTATAGATTTGAATCATATCTGATTTTTTTGACATAATACTTAAAACTACGTATAGTTTCTACTCAACTTATAAATAGTAGGATAATGTACTTCAAATCATTCGAATTCACGTCTTTCTACGCAGTGGCGAATTTAGGGTGCTGGCAGGCCCTGGCCCCCTAAAATGTAAAATTATTATTTAGGCCCTTGAGATTTTTTAAAAATTTTAAATTAATAAAAGTAAAATTACACTTTGCCCCCCTAAAATTATAAAAATTCGATTTAATCTTTTAAAAATTATAAAGATTTAGACTATAAAAAATTAAAATTTCATCCGACCCCCTTTAAAAACTTGTTCTAGCTTCGCCTCTGTTTCTACATTGGTAACAATATTCATATCAATCAAGTTAAGGTTTTGTAAAAGATTGAAATTAAGGATTTTTAATTAATAAAAGTATGACATGTGTAAAAAAAAAATTTAAAAACCGTTTAATTAAAAATTAAGCACTTTAAAATTTTTTTAAAAAGTAATTTTTTTAAAAGATTGAAATTAAGGTTTCGTAAAAGATTGAAATTAAGGATTTTTAATTAATAAAAGTATGACATGTGTACAAAAAAATTTTAAAAACCGTTTAATTAAAATTAAGCACTTTAAAAATTTTTTAAAAAGTAATTAAGTGCTTTAATGGCAAAAAAAATTATAAATTAGAAGTTTATTTGAATACAAAGAAGTAAAAGGGATTGTTTGAACATAATGTAATACTTTGAGGACTTCCAAATATATTAGCCTAAAGCTTAATACCATAACTCTAGCCCTAAACTGCTTCAACTTTGGGGGAACGCCTCCACCGTATCCTATATATAATCCTTGATTTTTTTTTTTTGGTTATTCATAATTAAAAATTTCTTCTTTCTGTAATATTGTTTTCTTTAATCTTTGAATTTTGATTTTGTTTATTTAATAAACCGGGGCGGGGGTGTCCTCGCTTTGAAGGCTGCCATGGAAGCAATTGCGAGGAAAAAAGTGGAAGAAGGGTACGATTGTTCGATTTGTTTGGAAAAGTTTAAAGAGGAAGAAGAAGGTAGTGAGATGCCATGCAAGCATGTGTTTCATCCCGATTGTGTTGAAAAGTGGCTGCGCATCAATCGGTCCTGCCCGGTTTGTCGGTTTGTGATGCCGGGTGAGGAGGGTGAAAGCAGCGGCGGCGGTGAGGGCAATGGTAATTTGGGAATATTGGGATCGGGAAATCAGGAGATTGTACAGTCGGTTGTAAGAGTATCTAGCTTGGCTAATTTGATAGCATTAGCAATGACGGCTTCAGGTCTGAGGTCGGAACAATGATGATGGTGAGGAGTGTTTAGCTCAAGCTATGCTTTCAGAGTTTTAGTGAACCAAACGAATCAAAATTCTTGCCTTTCTATTTAGGGGACTTAGGTGTAGAGAGCAGAGTAGATAATTATTATGATGATGATTGAAGCATACCCTTCTACAGGACTAAATACTTGAGTAGCACAATGATCTTCCATACTGGTAGTACAATATTGATTTCTGATTTTAGGGGTGTTTTGATTTATTGAATATATGATTTTTTTTTTTTTTTTTTAGTTTGAAAAGTAAATTTAAAAATTTGATAGTTTTTATTATTGTTTTAAAAAGTAGTTTTGAAAATTTTAATAGAATTATTGTTGTCGTTAAAAAATGCTTTTAAAGAAAAATAAAACACCATATATGTTTTAAAGTAGAAAATATAATTAAAGATAAAAAGGTAATTTCATTAAAAAATGTTAAAAATCAAAAGTTAAAATTATTTACTTAGATTAGAATTTAAGTTTAAAATCAAGGTTTTGAACACAAAGTATTGATAGGGTTTATAAGGATGTAAAATTATTTAGCATGGTAATTATATAGTTTGATTGGAAGTTATGATTTTAGTGTAATATTAAAACAAATTTATATACAATAATTATTATAGTTCATATCACCAATCATAGTTTATAAATCATATTCACGATATCTACTCTTTAATGTTTTAAGATTTGCTAATCATGCCATTGACTTAGTGGTAAACTTAAGTGAATTTCAAGTTCATTAGCATGAGGTCCAATGTTTGATCTTAATATTTGTTAAATCTTTCTTTATTGTAGTGTAATTACATTATTCACTTGCATAAAAAATACTTAATTTTGTTTTTAATTAGATTTCAATTCTATTTAAGAAAAAAAAGATAAATTTGATTAAAAATAATAGAAAAAAACAGAGTAAATTTATCCAAAAATTCAAATTTTGCTCAAAATCTTAGATTACTTGAAGAATTAGTAATACTAGGAAGGATATAAATGAGACATTAGTGCTCATAAGCTATTAAAGCAAGTAATTATCGAACCAAGCTTGAGATATTAATCGAGCTAAATCCAATATTAATAGTACTTGACTCAAACAGCTTGCGCTTCTTATCGAGCTATATTAATATATATTTATTTAACGGTTGAACATTGTTTTCATAAAACAAATAGTTAGAAATTTTATTTTATGTCAAAATTAATATGCATGGTTCACATTAATAAAGCATAAAATATTATACTTAGATTGTTAAAATATGAACTGTATAAGAAGATAAAAAAAGTGTAAATTTATTTTTTATATTATTAAATTACATTATAGCCCTTGATATATATTATTAACCCTAAATTTAATTATTGAGTCGAACTAAAGCTCGGGTTTGAGCTTAACTATAAAAATTAATAAACGAACTTAATCGAGCTCAAGCTCAAGTGGTGAAATGTCATGGATAATGACATATAATTAAGGTTTACAATCTTTTTATCTAAAAAAGAATCCTGTGACTTGAATATATCAACAATAATGGCCGATTCAGGCAAGTAGTAGTGCTTATCCCTTCCCAACCACATCTTTAAAAATATGCTCTATCCTTTCTTTCTTTTACACTCGTATGTTCAAATCATCTTTAAAGATTTTAATGTACATCATATCCCCATGCCGTGTCCCTACATAAATGCTTTATGAAAGATATAAGAACTGGAGCAACATAACATAGACACAGATAAGAGGTTGAACCAATATTAAACCGACATGCAAAGCAAAATCGGTTTATCCTTTACTGCTAGCAGCTTAAAATCATAAAAAAGGAAGGAACTAAATTACCTTTGCGATATATCTGCATGCTGTTCATCTCGCCTTTTCTTCCTTTAACGGAATATGCTTGAACCAAGGGAAAACGCACTTTTAGTACAAACTGGTAACGCTTCAGCGACAGAAAACATAAGCAAATATAACAATCGGCTTTGTTAATATCGAATATGATAAGATATACTACTATCAAATGTACACAACAATGGAATGTAGGAGATTCAGCGGAGAATACTTGCAAGACATATAACCTTCTCGAAATCATCTGGTTCAGGAACTGTATGAGCAATAATTCTCACTACAAGTTGATGTAATCAGCAGAACACTACTATGAAGCTGAAAATGTAGGAAATATTACTTGTAAAACAGATCAAAGATTCAAAAGACCTTGTAGCTAAGCCCTAAAGTATGCCCCAGTGAGAGAGCTAATCCTGGACCATGCTCTTGTTCCACGAACCTGTCTTTGCGAAATTGACCCATAGATCAAACTCAGAGTAAGGACTTAGATAATGCTCATTGCCTGCCCAAGGGTTAAAACATATCAGAGTAAGAGGTGGGAGTAACACCTATATGACTTGCAGGAGCGGAAGTCCCACCCATCAAGGATAAGATCTGAGGAAGCTTAGAATTCCTCATCGGACTCCTTGTACAAGCCGCATCACGATCAAATAGTTCTCGTAACACACCAAGAATCAAACAGCTCAACAAAAGCATGATTATCTAAAGCCCAAAAGGTTTCAAATTTCAATGATTTATAGCTACACAAAAATAAATTGCAAAACTAAGAACACAAACATAAAAGCTTTAAAACATAAATTTCCAAAAAATAGCTATAAAATAAATCAAAGGGTTATTATTTTCTCCGCTAATAACCCGACTGTATATAATCCTTGCAACTTATTGCTATGAGAAGCTTATTTAAAGACAACATAACTTGAGAAGGCCCTCAAACTCCTCTCAGCATTATAAGCTAGTTTCTGTATTTGCGTTAAAATTCATCTATCTAATCGTATCCTTAAACCCTATTTCTTGATCTTTCTTTGCTTCTTCAGTCCCGGAACCTCCAATCTGCCAACGGAACATCCACATTTAGCTCGAAACACAAGCACTGCTCTTCCATTAACCGGTGCCAGCCTCTTTAACTCGGCTTCCAATTCCTTGTGACGATTGTGCAGCAATTGGAGAAGTCCTTTGGAAACACCATCTTTAACTGTAGGGCTCAAGTTCTTAACACACTCCTCGGTTTCCAACTGAATATCGAATTCGGTGGCCTTATTGAGCCCTTTACAGTGAGGGTTCCCACATTTCCTAGTTGTACAAAGAAGCAAAATCCAAGCAGCCATTGCAGAACAAGAAAAACCAAGTCCTATGGAACCATATATCATTGGAGATATCATCATTTCATCTCTAACCAAATCATATACAGCTTCAATGAATTCAATCACTTTCAAAGATATGCATTTTATAGTTGGAAACAACAAGATTCCAAAAGCAGCAATCACAGCAATTAAGATTACAACATCAACGGCGGCAGATCTTGATCTTTCACAAGAGGGGATTTTTAAACAACTTGGTGGATTGAATACCTTTTGTTTCTTACAAAAATTGCCCTTTGATGACGCTGATTTGGGGTTCATCATGAGATCACTTGAATTCCCAGAATTTGCCATTGGAGAAGTCTCGTCAACCGAATTGCAGACGGAGATTGATCTATGGAAATATACCATTTCAAATCAAACCCTGAAATTTAACTCCAAAGAGAACCCAATAAATCAAATTTTCCTTCAACCCTAAACTCCAAATCCAGACCAAACCCACCTCATAAAAGCTCAAAAAACAAAGGGAAATAACTTTATTATTTCCACCTCAACAAGATCAGGTGCTTCAATTAGCATCCAAATGATTATATCCCTTTAAAAGAAAAAAAAAAAAACCAAAAAGTCGGGAAAGTTTCAATCCTAAATTTAGATGTGAGATTGAATTATTAAAGAGCAAAAGAAGAAGTGGAACTGAATTAGATTAAAGTCAGGCCGGCTACGGGAAGAGAGAGAAAGGGAACAAAGGAAGTCTCTCTTTATCAATATACAAAAACTATAGTTGTTTTACATGTTTAAAGAAAAAAAATTTAAAAATTGAAACTTTTTTCTGGGCTTTTGATTATTAGAATGGGCTTCAACTTCGTTTCTTTCTTCTTTTTCTTTTTTCTTTTTCTTTTTTAAATTTTAAAAAATTATGTTTTCAATAATGTGTTGATGATTTTGTGGGTCATTCTTTGAGCTTTGTTCCTTCTCTTTTTCCTTTATTTTTTATTTTATTTTTAATATTTTATTTTATAAAACATTTCTCATCACTCGAATCTAGCTAAAATAAAAAAAAAAAGCCGATTTTGTAATAAATTACAAGATTAAGTCCGTTTTTTTTAAATTTATGAAATTAGGCAAAAGAAAAAAAAGGAAAAACAGATTGAGGTTATTTTATTGTTTTTAGGATAGGATTTAGATTTTTGTTAAGGGTTTAAGATTACGGTTTTGTAAGATTAAGAGTTTTAGGGTTTATAAAATAATGAATTAAGGTTTTTTTTAATACTTTTTAAATTTTTTATATATTCTTTAGAAACTTTTTATAACTTTTTGAGTTATAAAATTAATATTATTTTCAGATTTTTTAGATTATTTAGAGCCCAAATTAGTATAATTTTCATAAATGACAAGTAGCAAAAGGTATTTACAATCATCGTATTTACACTTATCGTATTTACACCAATCGTATATTTGAATTATTCAAATTGTAAAATTTAATTTGATTTGAAATCAAAACTCAAATTACATTAATTCTTTGTTTTTTATTTTTTTCCAAATGGAACTGAGTTTTGATCACCTGTAGTTTACGGTAAGTTGAGGTCGATCAAAATTTTTCAAAAAATACTATCCCGAGAATCTTGAGATATTAATGGATGAGTGGGAATTTTGTAGGAGTTGAATTTGGTAGTGGGAAAACGCTCCACATAAGGTGCATTTTCAGTGCAATGTCAGAAAAGTGAAAGCGCGCGCAACTAGATGCATTTTTGTGCCATGCTAGCTAAAAATGCGTTCAGCTGGATACAATTTCAGTGCATTTTTCTGACATTGCATTGAAAAAGCATCTAGCTAGGCATGTTTTCAATGACATTTTTTGACATGTCACTAAAAACGCGCCCTACGTGGGGTGTTTTTCCTCTACAAATTCAACACGTAAACTTCCCATTCACCTCATGAAATACCTCGGGAATATTTTCTAAATCAATTGTCACTCACCCCTACTTTATAAAAGGATGGCTTTCAGCATTGGGTGTCATACGATAATTTCTAGCAAACTAAATTGCACGAAGAATCAAAAGAATAGGAAGTTCACAAGGCGTTTCATAAGATAGGATTTGGAGCAAACACGTAATTACATCAAGTAAGGTTTGATTTTTATTGTTCATATATAATTACAATTTCAGTTTTTTGTATAATGTTTTTGTTGCCAACATGTGAAAGAGGTTATTTAGTTGAAATGAGTGGACAAATTAATGTTGTTGTTTATTACAACAATGGAGTCTGTGACACCGACAATGAAGTTGTTTTTCATTATATAACACAACGCGATTGGCTTTCAACCCTAACATACAATTGCTGAAGTTGCGTATAAGAATTAGGCAAAAAATTATTGGATCCACCCAGATAAGAGTATCGTCATTGAAATATCCATTTTGTGTTTCAGTCAACCTCGTCAAATATGTTGCATTCAATATCAAAAGTGCAAAGGGGATAAGGCGATGGTGCATACACATATTACTAGTGGATCACCAATACTCAAGTTACATGCGGAGTTTGCAAACATAGATAAAGGCGATCGGAGGTCGACATATGTTCCAATTCAATAGGCTGGAATGGAAGAGCAAGTTGAGAGTCCAACGACACAATTGTGCGGTGGGTTCATTGATTTGTTAAAAAGTTCCTATTATGATATCCCAGAATCGTCAATGAAAATACACTTATCAGTTTTAGCCCTTGATTTCAACTGCGACAGGCAGAACGTCCAGCAATAAAGGTTTGATAGTAATCCAGAATACTGGAACCCAACATGACACTCAAGTAGTGGTTTTGATTTGAGTTTCAGTTAGGCGATGTTCAACGCTGGGAACACTTGTATAGGTATAGAATGAAGTTCCAACGGTAGGCACTCAGTAGCTGATTTTGTTTGTTTTGGCAACTATACAAGAAAGGATGATGTACTCCTTACAAACTACTCTGACGATGAGACATCCAACTATAGACATGCTGATAGGGTTGAGAATGAAGAGGGCACTGAATTCGATGTTGATACAATCTAGGAGTCTGGGTCGAATAGTTCAAAAATTACATTATTTTCTAAACTAAAGTTGGTTCTAACTAAACCAGAAGATGGAAGTTTAGACAATAAAGGTTTAGGCAAAGATGACGAAGAAGATTCACAGTTCAAGGCAAACTCACCTCCGTCCTACATGCATAATGTGGACCTTACAGCAGAAGTTAGGTTGGAGTTTGTAGGACTCCTACACAAATAACTGGGCCATGTGAGTTCTATATTAAATTTGGGTGATTTAGAAGTGGGAAAAGAGTTTTCCTCTAAATATGGTTTTATCACAGCGGTAAAGCAATACAACATAAAGAAATAGGTAAACGTCCACGTTGTTAAATTCCAATTGAAAAATTTTGAGGTGAAATGTGTAATGCTCGTTCTGCATGTGTGTGTTGTCACGGGTATTGCGTTAAGACGGTATTATATTTAGAGTATTGAATTCCTAATTCTAACATACTCATGTTGTTACAAGTATTTTATAGGATTATTCGAAATTGGATTCGGAGATAATTGCAAACATAATACTACCTTTTGTAAAAGCAAGTCTTAGGATTGTTGTATCGATTTTAATTGCAAATATCCGTAGCTAGTACCATTAAAACTCGCCACACTGCAAGGCGTGGATCCTTAAGAAAAAGGCATTGAAGAATATGCATAATGGAAGGGACGCATCGTACAATGATTTGTGGCAGTGGTGTTAGGTACTAGAGCAGTATGTTCCAAATTGCGTGGCCGATCTGGAAATGATGTCTACGTATTACAACAACCAATTAGTCCATGGATGCCGAGTGTTCTATTGTTTCTTTTGGACTTTTAAGCAAGGTCAACAAGTATTTTGTTACTATAAGTTATTAGTACAAATCGACAACACCTTTATGTATGGGAGATATACGCATTGATGTTGTTGGCTGTAGCACTGATGGTAAATGAAAAACCCTACCAATTGCAAAGGCGCAGTCGAAAAATCCTGTCTAGGTTGATGAGGTATGTTGTCCCCTAACACGATATATGCATCATCTCTGACAAGAAGCCTAAAATACTGGTTGCAATTGAACGATAAGGAAGTCTTTAGGACTACACACACCATAGGTATTGTTTAAGACAAGTTGCGGCGAACTACTAGAAACATCATGAATCTGAAACTTAACACTCACAAGTAATTAACATAGATATGTTTTCGCCATTATTTCAATTTTCTGATATTTAACCGGTCAACAGATGTTAGGATGAATGGATAAACTATTCACTTTTCTCAACAAGGTACGAGCTCGTCAAACATTGTTTCCATGAAATATTGGAAAACTTATGGGCCATTAACAGTGTCAATACGAGCTACCTCTCTAACATACCCTTCGATCAATAAACACAATTATATAAAGGGGGTCTACGATATGGGCACATAACGACAAACCTGGCGGAATGCATCAATTTCGTATTGAAGGGAATGAGTCATTTCCTGATAACTTTGGTTGTGAATGAAACATATTTCTATTTGGAAGAAATATTTCCAAAGAAATTAGAGAGGCTATAACACTAACGAACTGTATGCATTCAACGTGTCACTTGCACGAAGACCTATCATTTCGAGTTACGAAGTTCGACAGACTTGACTAAAGTATTGTCGGAGGAGCGTATCGTGTACACTTGAGACCACAGACCTGCGACTATTGGAGATTTGACGCACTTCATTTTCCATGCGCTAATGCAATTGCAACATGTTTTTCCGTATGTTTGGATCACATGAGTTTTATGGACAAAGCATACAAACTACAACACATGTATACCATGTGGAGATATGGATTCCTACCGATCCCAGATCAAAGTATGTAGCCACCAGTATCGAGTGTTCTATTTAAGTTGTTACCTAATAGTTCATTGTGTCGTAAACTAAAAGGTCAACCGAAATCTACTCAAATACGCGATAATATGGATATTCAGGAGAAGACAACCAGTCGAGGTTATGTGGGTTCTGTAGAAACCCGGGGTATAAAATGCTATCATGTCCACACCAACGAGATACTATAAAGACAACACTTTATTAACCGATTTAGTAATTTTTTTAACTGAAATCGATTTGTTGATTTTTTTTCATTCATACTCAATTTTGTTGTAATTTGTAAATATAAACTTTTATTGTACTATATAAAATAATACAATATACAACTTTGTTCTATTTTTCTCTTGCAAACTGGATCATTGTAAATATTTATCCTTAGAAAATGACCAAATTAAACTTGGTTTAATGATGTAAATTTTTATTAACCATGGAATTTTAATTTTCTGTGGTTGCGTCACCCGACATATCTCTCGATACAATGTCGCCAACACGCCTAACCTTTAACTAAATTCGTCCGTTTTTCTAAAGTTTATGAGTTTTAGCAGCCACCTTAAATGGACAATATTTTGTGGTTTATCGGGCATTAGAAGATCCCCAATGATCATAAGAATGTATGCCCGAACGTGTTGTTCTCTTTCAACTTCACTCGATTCTGCATCGAGCTCACTAGAATTTCTTTTTAACCAATTCATATCTATTCAGGCTCCATAAATCATGTCTAGAACCCTCCTTAAATTTGATCTTCCAACTATATAAAAAAAACATACAAAATTTTAAATTTTAGTATAGCAACAAAATATTTAAATTAAATTAAATTTAATATAATAAAAAAATTCTTAACATTTGCAATTAATCGACTGAAATGTGCTTGCCATCCAAACGAATTAGAGATTTTGTCATTACTAATTTTAATAAGCACAAAATAATTTGTAATACAAAATTAATTTAAAAAAACCTTAATACAATTTTAATAAAAAGAGAGAATTGCAAGGGGAATAAAAATTGGTGTGAGAATTAAGAGGAAATAGGGAGAAATCTAAAAGAGATATGAAAGAAAATTGAGAATGTGAGATAGAATTGAATTGGAAAATAATGAAATTAGGGGTTTAAATAAGAAAATAAAAAAGAGACGTTGGGGTGGGAGAGTAGTCTTTATGGAAACATTTCTTGCTGGAAGCCTTTTCTTCCCAATCCACTAAAATACGTCCAACTGGATGTGTTTTTTTTACCTAATTCAGTAAATTTTGAAAAAAACCTACCTAATCCAAAAAATTTTCAAAAAAAAAAGAAGACATTTTTCTATATTTTACTTATAGACAATATGCTAAATATTCTTCATTACATAATTCTTTTCATTTAGATCGGGTTTTGAACTTATACTAGCATTAATCCCCCTACTTTGTTAGGGTTTTTATTTATGTATATATTTTTAATTAATTAAATAATAAATTATATTATACTAAATAAAATAAAAAATAAATGATTATTTTTATTTTTTTGCATTAAGAATCTATATTATTTATATGAATATTTAAGATATACTTAAATCTTATTATTTAAAATAAATAAAAATATTTCTCACCTAAGTAGCAACATTCGTTTTTCATTTTAGCTTTTTTCTGATATGATTGGACATGGATTATGAGTAAATTTATGATTTAATATGTACATTAACCCTTAAATATATTATTTTGAAAATAAAATAGTCAATTTTTTAATATTTTCTTCGAGCAACGATGGTAGGATACTAAATTATGTATATATATATATATATCCAATAGTCGGATACATAATTTAAAAATAAAAATAATTCTACAGGTTTTCATACACATTGAGTACGAATCTTAAACTAATATACAAGTCACTATGTAGACTCAACTTCACTAGATTTTGAATCTTAAACCTGTAGGGTAATAATGTATCCTATATGGTTTTTGTGGTCATCAAGGAATAGATTGATCCATGACATAGTCGCACAAACACCATAGGAGATAATTGATCAAGTAGGAGCTTACATTGGTGAACTCAATGCTCTAAGGATTAGGTCGTCTGCAAATATAATTGAGCCAGAGGTCAGATGGAGTCCTTCGGGTGGCGATTTCATTATGATGCAGCATTTCAAAAGCACTCTCTGAGATCATGCATAAGGATTATTATCAGAAATCAAGTAGGAGATACTTTGGTATCCTCAACAGTACGGAACAAATACAAACCTACTGAGTTTGCTGTGGAGGCTCTAGCATGCCTTCAAGCAGTTCGGTTGGGCTTAAATTTGGATAGAAACGAAGCTAGAACAAATTTTTAGGGACGGATGAAATTTTAATTTTTTATAATATCTTTATAATTTGTAAAAGATTAAATCGAATTTTATAATTTTAAGGGCAAAGTACAATTTTACCTTTACTAATTTAAACTTTTAAAAAAATTCTAAAGACTTAAATAGCAATTTTATATTTCAAGGGAGCCAGGACCCTATTAGCCCCTGTAGCTTCGCCTCTAAATCTGGAGCTCCAAGAGGTTATTATCCAACGAGATACTCTTACGATGGTTAAAAGACTTCTGAATAAAAATAAAAATGGATCAATTATTAATACATACATTGAAAAGTCAAAATTTCAAGAAATGCATGTTTAAGCATATTTCAAGAAAGGGGAGTGCAACAGCACATTGCTTGGCGACCGAAGGTTTTAAAAGGGGGAGGGACACTTATCTTGTTGGAGTAGTGTCGGATTTTGCAAAACCACAAGTGGGTAATTTTAAATTTTGTATAAATTTAATAAAATTTAAGAATTTTTAAAAATGAAATTTATTTAAAAAGGTTGTCTACGTGTTCAGCATTCACTCCATTTAGGAGAAATTATTTTATGTACTCTTTCCACCATATTATTTATAGTCCTGTCCAATTAAAAGAGGATACATTATCTTTTTTTTACATCATATTTACATTTAGACTAAATTTTCAAATCAAAGATGACGTGTCTTTTTTTAATTGAATAAAATTATAAATAATGTAATAAAAAGAGTTTATAAAATAATTTCTCTCATTTAAGTATTTGTTTTAATAGAATGCTTAAACTAAAAATAAACACGTGGTTTTTTTTTTCTTCTCATGGTAAAGGAATTTGAAAACTTAGGTACTATATCCAATGACCCGTCATTAGCTAATAACCCAAATGTCAATTAGCTTAAGCTTATATGAATGGCTTCGCATAAACAAAACCAAGAAATCTTTTGTATGCTTTCCTGTTATATTTGTATAACATCTTTAGGGTTTTTCTTTTATGTTTTGCTCTCATTTTTAATTAAGGGTGAATAATAAATTGAATCGAATTGAGTGAACAAATTTCGAATTAATTGAGTTGATGATGATTTTTATTTTATCATCCTAATTAGATTTGAAATTTTTTTCAAATTGAGTCGAGTGAAATGAAATTCAAGTCGAGTCAAATCAAGTGAAATTGTTCGAGGTAAATTAAAAAATTAAATATGTCTGTAGAGCCTAATTTTAGCCTGGGCCTAAACCAACAAAAGAAACCAAAATTCAAACCCAATTTACAAGACCCAAACTTAAACAGACCCAACTAACCCCTACCCAAACAAAAACCAAATAGCTTAACAAAAACCTAAGCCCAATAGGCCCGTAACCTAAACAACTTCAGCATCCAGGAAACCCTAGGCGCCGTTTGCTCCCCCCTCCTCCTCGGGCGCACCACCAGCTCCTCGTCCCAAGGCCTAGCTCCTCTGCTGCCCTGTCCCGTCACCTCCGTCAACGCCTGCAAACAAGCAAAAAAAAGGACGAAAGCAGAGAAACAGAACAGCAAACAGTAGCAAAAAAAATATAAAATATTATATCAAATTGGCTATAAAGCCACACAAAAACAATGTAATCTAGAGGGGATTTTTCAATGATATAAAAACAGAGAAAAAGAGATACAAAAATTAAGAATAAAAAAGAGTAGGTTTCTTTTACATTTTCCTTTTATATTTCGAAATGTATAGAATAGTATGAAATCAAATATTTACCTTTTTTTGCTCTCGTATTCCGTCTTGAAGACTGACGGCCTCTTAAAGGTTCCGTCGAACGGTCGCGACGGAAATAGGCGAAAATGAAAGGGTCCTTTTATCACATTTAAAATTTTGAAGGTTTTTTGGCATTTTTGATACAAAAAATGGGTTTTTACTCAAAAAGGGGACGAAAATGGGGTTTCAAAATTTTTCGGCCGCTGCGGACAGCGCCGCCGCCGCAGGTGGTCTGCGGAAGGTCGGTGGTCCGATGACCGGAGTATAGCCGGAACCTGAGGTGAGTTGAGAGAATTTTGTTAAGGGTTTTCAATATTTTTTTTGGTGAAATGGAGAGAACGATTTTTTTTCAAAAAAATCTGGCTTATAAAGGCCCCAAAACGACGTCTTTTTGGGACTGGCCTTAAACGCCCAAAACGACGTCTTTTTGCCCCTAACCCATGCTTAGACCAGACCGATCCGCGTGTTTTGGAAAAATGGGTATTTACACGCGCAGTCCTTCCGCTTTTTTATTATTTTGCAATCAAGTCTTTTTATTTCTTAATTTGTGCCCTGTAATTTGCCGCGTATTTCAATTTGGTCCTCCCTGATGCTACGCGTTTTGGGTAGGAGGGAATATTGCCCTTTTGGTCCCTCCACTCCTTTCGCGCATTGCAATATGGTCCCTACCCTTTCTTTTTATTTCAAATTTGCCCCAAATGTCTGTTTTTAGTTTAATTTTAGTCCTTTTTGGGTCATTTTGGCTACTTTATTATTTAATTAATCATTGTAATAATATTATTATATTTATTATTATTAATATTACTACTATTATATTTATTCTTATCTTTATTCTTATTTAATACTATTTCATTTTTATTTTTATTATTATTATCATTACTGTTTTCCTTTTTCACTATTATTATTATTAACATAATGTTTTTTTTAATTATTCTTATTAATTTATTATTATTATTTTCTATCTTATTATTATTCTGGCATTATTATTATTAATATATTATTATTCTTTGTAATATGTTGTTATTTTTTTATTATCATTATTTTTATTTATTATTATCATTATTATTATAGCTATTATTATTATAATAGTGTTTTACTATTATACCTATTATTAGTATTAGTATTAATTATAATTAAACTATTATTATTATTATTATTATTATTATTATTATTATTATTACTAATACTATTACTATTATTATCACTAATTTTTTATTGCTTTTTTTTATAATATCTATTTACTATCATGTATAATATTAATTTAATTTTTAGTCTACTTACCATTTTCCCTTTTATTTTTGGCTTTTTTTTTTATCTTCGACCGTATATATTGTTATTTTTATTACTACGTTTATCATGTTATACATATTAACATGTCATTCATTTCGTATTTTACTACAAGATCATGTTACATTTTTACCCGGAACATAAAAAAAATTTAAAGTAAAGGTAATATCCCGTATTTGGAGATTCGAGAAATCGAGTCCTAACTCACTGGTTTCGATTTTTCTCGTTTAATTCGAATAGTGGAATATCCTTTTAAAATCGCAATTACGAGTTTTACTTATTCTCGGAAATTCGAGACGTTATGTCCTAACTTACTGGATATGAAATCTTGTTACCTCGAGATGAGATTTTTTAAATAAAATAAAAGAAATATTCGGTATTTAGAAATTCAAGGAATCGTGCCCTAACTTACTGGGTTTCGATTTTTCTCGTTTAATTTAAGTAACTGAGTATCCTTTTAGAATCGAAATAAATAAGTTTTAAATGAAAGACGGGCTTATTCTCAAGGATTCGAGATGTCGTGTCCCAACTGTCGAAACTATTTTTTGAAAAGGCGAATCGACTTTTTTTTTAAGACGAAAACTAAAACGGGAGTCGCCACCAATCCTTTTTTATGAGGTGTGATCGGGTCAGCTTGCAATTTGATTATTTTAATAAACGATTTGATTTACTAAAATAACGGTTTTGGTCTACGAAAACTCAAGAAAAGGGTTCGGGAGTCGGTTACGTACGAGGAAGGATTAGCACCCTCGTCACGCCCAAAATTGGTACCTAATTGATTATTTAATGTCTTAAGGTCACAAGTTGAAAATTGAGAACGAATTTAAAATACGGTCCTTTTTTTTAATTAATGTTGATTTTTAAAAAAAACGTTTGAATTAAATCAAAACGATTGCTAAAATTTCCTCGTCTCGAGATATCAGAGTATCACATCCCGTAAGTTAGGACACAATACCTTGAACTCCCGCACACGAGTTTGTCTTTAATTTTGATTGAAATTTTGAATTTTGAAACTTAAAAGGATATTTGGTTATTTAGGTTTAATGAGAAAACCGAAACTCCGTAAGTTAGGGCACGATTTCTTGAATTTCCTAAACCGCAAAATATTTCCTTATTTTGAAAATTTTTTGTTTTTGAATAATAGTGAGTATGATACTTAAACGACATTTGTTTGGATTAAAATAAAACGATTTATTGGATAAATGTAACGAGGCTTGATTCATGAGGCGATGATATGAAATATAATAATGAACATGGAACAATAATACATGAATAAAATATTATACAAGTGAACAATAATAACGTGAAGATACGAAATAACGAATTAAAACACATAATGGCAATAATTACACAAGAAACATTATTAAAATGCCAACATTAGTAATCAAGGAACAATGAAAAAAAACATATATAACAATCTAAAAAATAAATAGTACAAAGCAAATTAAAACGAACAAAACCTAAAAACTATTTAAAATGATAATAAATAAGTTTAAAAATAAATAAAGTGAAAAATAAATTTTTAAAATCAATAATATATATAAAACAATTTAAGAAAAGATGATATATATATATACACAAAAATTTTATAGCAAATAATGTACATGTATATATAAAAGTATAAAATAGGTAATATGAGGGAAAAAAATCTTGTAATGAATAATAAATAGAATATTTTAAAATGAATAAATAGAGTTTAAAAAGGTATATAAAATAATTTAAAATAATAAAATAATTTTAAATAAATAATATATAAAACGATTTAAAAAAGTAATTTAAAGTAAAGAATATAAAACAGTTTATAATAATTAACGTATATAATATTTTTAACATAAAATAAAATAATGTATAAAGTATTCAAAATAAATAACTAAAAAAAAATTAAAATATCATGTGAAAAGCTTAAAATGAATGTGCAAGAAAGAAAGAAATTTAAAAAAACAAACAGTTTATGAAAAGAGAAACTAAAATGGACAATATATGTATATTTAAAATAATCAATATGTGGAAAAAAAACTTGAAATAAACAAAAATAAAATAGTTCAAAGTAAAAGAATTAAGGATTGAGTCAAAATCAAGAAAGAATTAGAAGGACAAATTTAAAAAGAGAAGATCAAGGCCTAAATGAAACTTGCGCAAAACCACGAGGGCCGAATGGAAAATAATCCCAAATCTCAAACTGCGTCGGTTCATGTACCCCTGCTTTGAAACTGGTCAGAGGGCCAACATGCATCACAAACCAAAGTGTGGGGCCAAATTAAAAGAAAAGAAAATCAGCATAGGACTGAATCGATATGCGCTGCAAAAACGGAGGGGCCATCCGCGCAAAAAGCCTAATATTTGGAAACACACGGATCTCCCCTGGGTACGGGTCGGGTCGGACGGTTTTCTCCCCTAAAACGACGCTGTTTTGGGCGCGTGGGGGGAGTCTGAAACTACGCCGTTTCAACGTTGTATTTAAACCAAAACTTTTTTATTTTCTCTCATTTCAGCCACTTATTTTCAAAAATTTTCAAAGCCCCAACCCTAAATCCTCTCAAGCCTCCCTCTTTTCTCTCTACTCTTTCGGCCTAATAGTGTAACGGCTCAAATTTCAGTGGTGTCGGAACAGCGATTCGAGATCACTAAACTCGACAAATTAGTAGAAAATATTACTAATTTAATGAGTATAAATTAAATATGAAGTTAGGAAAAATAATTGAAATAGTGAATAGTATTTTAGAAATAAATACTAAATAATTTAAAAGTGAAAACGAGGTATCGAGACCTAGGGATATTAAACCGAGCCATAAATATTTTTATGAAGTGAAAATAAGTTAGAATTAAAGTTTCGTTAAGAAATTTTAAGGTTTTGGTGGTCAATTGAGTAAAAAGGACTAAATTGAATAAAGTGTAAAATTGTGAAAAGTGACTAAATACCTTAGTTAATTAATAGGAGGGACTTAAAGTGTAATTAAGCCCAAAATTAAATGGGCTGGACGGAGGGGTTGAAGATTAGCTGAAATCTAGTGTGAACTAATGGCAATTTTGTAAATAAGTAGAAATTCAATAGTATTATATGGACTAAATTAGAAAAAATATCTAGATTTTTCATTTTCTTTCATCTTCTCCAGAAAAAACACCATAGGAGGGTTTCTGAAAGCTGGTTTTTCTTATTTTTACTGCAAGTAAGTTTAAATCTTGATTATCTCTTGAAATTTTTGTATTTTTATGACTTTTACAACTAGGTCCTCTTGTCTAATCCAATAGTTTTTGATTTCATGGTTGATTTTGGAAGTTGCTATGAATAGGTGCTGGAAGTATGTGATGATTTAGCATGGAATTAAAGCTTTAATTTGTTTATATGTTGATTTTACTGAAAGAATTGAATAGAAAGTGAATATTTAAGGACCTATTTGTAAAAGAATTTAAAATTAGGGTTTTATCTGGAAAATTTGAATTCTAATGGTTATAAAATAGATTATAAGATTTAGATAAAGTGTTAATTGAGGAGAAAAGGTTCTATTGATGAGTTAATTGGTCAAGGACCAAATTGTGAAAACTACAAAGTTTGAGGTAAAAGTGTAATTTTGGGAAAAAATACAAATTTTGGAATGTAATAAATTGAAATAAATGCTGATAAATAAATGGTTTTGCATTTATAGATCAAGAAATAGAAGAAAATCGAGGAAAGGAGAAAATAGTCGAATAATTCCCGAACTTCTACAACTTTTGTGAATTAGCCCAGGTAAGTTCATGTCGCTAAATTTGATAATTTGTTCTCGAATTACATAAATGTCGTGGTATATGATGGTATATGTGAATATTGTGAAATTATAGAAGAATTAAAGAAATGAATAAATGAGTAAAAATTCAAGTTAAGGAAAATATCGGAATTGAGTATTTTCGTTCGGTAACAAGATGAATTGACAGAAAAGACAATGGTTGGACCATGGCAACAAGTGATAAGTGACTCCCGTATAAGACCATAGCTGGGCTATGGCATCGGTGAGGTGTGCCAAGCTGTTTCCATGTAAGACCATAGCTGGGCTATGGCATCAGAGAAAAGTGATAAGTACTTCCGTGTAAGACCATATCTGGGATATGGCATCTGTATGATATATGACCCATTTAAGACCATGGTTGGGCCATGGCTTTGGAAAGTGAAACGATATTATGTGTAATCCATAGTCCTACTATGGCAAATTGAAGATGAAATACTCAATTCCGTATAATTCCCTAATTCGAATAAAAATGGTAAATGGAAAAAGGGCCCAAGAAAGTGAAATTTTTATTATGAATGACAATAAGCAGTATTAAACGAGCTTAACTTTGATTTGTGATTTACAGGAGAAATTAGTATATATGTATGTTATATGAAAGTGTTACAATATTTGGTAAGTTTACTTTCCAAGCCTATAAACTTACTAAGCTTTCATAAGCTTACTTGAATGTGTTTGATATGTTTTTGTAGACTAACGTGAGTTGGAGGATCGGATCATCTCAAAGAATCACACTATCCTGATATTCTCCTGTAGTTTTTAGGTTATTATCTTTTGATTTATATGGTATGTATAAAATGTTTAGCTAGATAAAGTTGTTGATGGTTGTATCATGTGAAAAGTGATGAAATGCATATGTGTATAAAACTTAGCTTGATAGTTAAAAGATCAAATTATAAATATAAAGGTGGCATGTACTAGGTTTTGTTTAAGTTACTTATGTATATATATATTATGTTTTGGGTATAATGTGATAATGTGATATGTAACACTTATGAAGTATTTGATGTGAATAGATGAATATTTGATAAGTTTGATAGATGAAATGAATCTTATTTGATCAAGATTTATAAGTCAATGATTTGGGCATGAATTAGGCATGTTTGATGGATGAAAATAGTTTAAAAATGATGAAAAATCATGTTTTCACACGGCCAAGGCACATGGGCGTGTGCCCAGGCCGTGTGGCAAAGTCAGACTTGCCCACGGGTTAGTCCCACGGCCGTGTGTAACAAGTTAGATCTGCCCATGGCCTGGCCCCACGGCCATGGGAGCCCCACGGGCAGGCCATACGGGCATGTCCCAGTCCACACGGGCGTGTGCCCCTGTTTTCAAAGAAAAGTTTCTAAAGTTCTCGGGTTAGCCCCAAATCACATCCTAAGCATATTTTGGGCCTCGTAGGCCCATATTAAGAACTTTTTGATGGAAATTAGAAGGTTTTAAATTAAAATTTAGATTTATGACTCGATTTTTATTCGTTTACTTTTGTATAAGTCCGGTAATGCTTTATAACCCTGTTCCGGCGACAGTTTGGGGTTAAGGGGTGTTACAAATAGGACCACCGTCAGCCACACCACCACCATGTTCGGTGGCCGTCGATGCACAAGGATGGGCTATTCAGCCTTGTTTCGAAGGTAACCCCCCAAGGTATGTTCTTCTTCCCTTTTTTGTTTTTTATTTTCGTAAATAAAAAAAAGAAATAAAAAATAAAAAGAAACTAGATGAAATAATAAAAATGAAAATAAAAAAAATCGGAAATCGCCTTAAAGATTCAATCTATTGAGTCTTTGTGTATTCAAAAAAATTTCGAACCCATTACAAATTGATTTTTAGCCTTTTATAGGCGCATTACAACTGTTGATTTTCCTATTTTTATTTGTTTCTGCCTCGTTTGTTTCTATCTTGCGTGTGGATCTTTACTTGCAGGTGTCAGAGAGGTGCCAGGCACATGAAGGAGGTGGCGTGCCGGGTGGCTGCCATAGGCCAAGCATGCGGCGGCTGAAGGTTCAAAGGGGGCTAGGGTTCTAAAAATTTTTAAATTTTGGGCCAATGGGCTGTTGTAATTTGGGTTAGGGTTTGTTGGTTGGGCTTTTGAGTTTGTAAATGGACTATTTTTGGACTTTTTGTTTTCATTTTGGGTTTTATTTTGGTAGTTTGGGTTAGGCCGAAATTGGCCTATTACACCAACTTACTAGATGCGATGTTTCGTTACCTCGGGATGAGAAAGCCTTTAAAGTTCTTCTCAGTTCATTCGAGTTTTGTTTTAGTAAAATTAGCATTAATATAAAGAGAGATCGTATTTTTAAATTTTTTTCAAGTTTTCAAATCTTCGACACTAAGACATTGACTAATCAATTAGGTACCAATTTTGGGCGTATCGAGGGTGCTAATCCTTCCTCATGCGTAATCGACTCCCGAACCTGTTTTCTGGATTTCAAAGACCAAAAATCATCGTTTTAGTAAATTTAAACTTTATTAAAATGATTAAATTTCAAGGTGATCCGATCACACGTAAACAAAAAAAGATTGGTGGCGACTCCCCTTTTTTGTTTTCATTTCCAAAATTAAAGTCGACGCCGCCTTTTCAAAAAATGGTTTCGACAATGTCAAATTAAAATCTTGTTACAGTATAACTAATTCTATGTTAGAGCAAATAAATTTGAAACCATATATATTTGAAAAAAATTCAAAGCAAAATAAGAAAAAAAAATTAAGATACTTTAGTATGATAAACTTCAATCATTAATTTATTTATTTAGGTTCTCAAAATTATTATTTTAGAAAGTTTTTAAAATTTTAACTTTCTTTATATATTCTTTAGAATTCTTAAAAAAATTATATATATTTAAAAAAATATAATTTTTATAAATATTTTAAATTTTAAAAATTATTTTGAATTATTTTATATATTTTTTTTAAAGAGAGATCAATTTGCCCGTTTTCAAAATTGATAGAGACCAAAGGGGTATTTATACCAATCTGTTATTCGAGTTATTCGAATTGTAAAATTCAACTTAACTCAAACTTTTAATCGAATTACATTTTACACACTCCTATATTTAATCGAATTTACAACTCGAAACTTAAATTTTACACACTCCTTATTCGAGTTTACTCTAAAAATCAAATAACTCAAAACTCAATTTTTTTAATCGAATCAAATTTTAAACACCCCTATATTTAATAATCCTCGATCTTTAGTGGTTTCCCTTTGTTTACTTTTTGAAAGTTTGTTGTGTTATTTAATTTTATGTTGTGAGTTTTTTTTAAGTGCAATGAATTCTATGCATAATATCTTTCTACTATGAAAACAAGACATGTTATTACCAATACACTAGGAGTTTCTAGTGGTAAAGAACAATTTAGTTCATAGCCTTAAGTATGCTCTTTTGTAACGGGGCTAGATTTTTCGTCTCGCGAACTGTGCGGCCTTAGGCGATCCGTTTGTTCCAAACTCGCCTAAGTCAGCCTTTACTCCCAAAAGTGAGGATTCCTTTAGAATTCCTCTAAGGCACCAATTTGTATGGTGGAAGCGATTATGCCAAAAGAAGCTACAAATGAGCAACAGAAAGCCAAAGAAAGAATGCACACAAAGTGTTTGAGTAAATGCTCAAAGAATTCTATTACTCTTAAGAATTCAACATACAATAAATGAGTTACAAATGAGGATGAGGTTTTCTATTTATAGTTGAGCTCCCCCAAAACCGACAGCTAAGATCAAAATATATCGACAGACGAGATTAGTGTAGCGACGTAAAAAATATTAGCTTAATCGCTAATTAAAGTGTTTGATCGAAAAATTTGAAAACCGAAATTCGATTTTAAAGAAAAGGGAGTCGCCACCGATCTTTTTTCCTAGGTGTGATCGGACACCTAATAAGACCTCTTTTTAACAGAAAAATTTGTTTTTGGGTAAAAGGAAGGCCGGGTTTAGGTCTACGTCAAAATTTAGAGAAAAAAATAGGGTTCGGGAGTTGATTACGTGTGGGGAAGGTATTAGCACCCCCACAACGCCCAAAATTGGTATCTTATTAAGATATGTGTTGTCTTGATTTCCAGAAATACGAGTTCAATATAACGTTTAATCGTGATCCGATTGAAAAGACGAGAATTTTTAAATTTTTGATTTTTTAGAAGGACGTCCCGGTTTCAACACGAGCCGACGTGATTCACCCAACATAGCGATGAAATCGACGACTTAGTCTTAAATCGGGACGTTGCCTCGTATATTGAAATTAATTAAAAAGCAAGAATAAGATTTTGAGATAACGAAAAGCAAATTGATATGAAGTAAAAATAAATAAAAGGTTAGAAACACATCGAAACAAATAATAAACATGACAACGATATTAAAAAAAATAACGATGAAATAAAAACTATGAATGTACCCATATACACATACGAACATAGAATAATAGAACATAAAGTGACAAAAACACAACATTTACAAAAAACACAAATAATGTTTCCTATATACATGCGTATACGTATAAAGATATATACATAGTGATAGTATATATAATAATATTGAAAATATGTACATGATATAAAAAGATATAATGTTAAAAAGGTTATATATACTTAATAGAGTTAAAAATACATACGTAAAATATATGAAAAAAAGAAACATACATACATAGTAAAGTGTTTAAATATACACATAATATATATATTAAAAGGTAATATTGAAAAACTATTAATATATTACATAAATGTACACCTATATGTTAAAAAAAATATGTAACGATAATATGTAAAAGTATATAATAGTATTAAGATTATGTACATAACATAAATATATATTAAAAATAATAACAGTAATCATGGTAATGATAATATGTGTAGAATAAAGTAATGAATTATAGTAGTGAAAATAATAAGTATAATAGTGAACATATAATATTAAAAATAATACTAAGTATGATATTATAATAATATGAAATGAAAATAGTAGTGATAATATAAATATAATAAATGTAATAATAATAAAAAGGATGATAATAAAGGTGATATAAGACGTTGCTAAAACATATTTTAGAACAAAATAATAAACCTGATAATAGTGAGTAATGATGTGTAATATTATAGACAATATTGAAAAAGAAAAAAAGCAAAAGGACGAAATTAGAAACAAAACAAAGTTCTTAGGCCGAATTTAAAATAAAAACAAAATAAAAGGACCTATTTGAACGCGCGTGCGAAGAACAGGGATTAAAAGAGTAATTTCTCCTACCCATTCAAAACGACACCGTTCGCATATCGGTCATTTAACAACACAAGGACTAAATTAAAACAATAAGCAAACTACGGGGCTAAATTAAAAAAAAGACACAGGATTCCATTGAAACGCACTACGAAAATGGACGAACTTATGCGCAAATAATCCTTCACCGCAAAAACACGCGGATCTTGAGGGTTCAAGTCGGGTTGAACCGACCTGGTTCAAAACGACGCCGTTTTGAAGCTATTAAACTCAGCCTCCAACGACGTCGTACCGGAGAGCCTTTAAAAACTGAATTTTTTTTTTAAAAATCATTTCTTCCGTAAAAAAAAAGAACAAAGGAAAGGTTTCCCTCTGGGTTGAGACCCAAAACCCGGTGAAGCTCCGGTGAGCACCCACCATAGGCCCGCCGTACCCACCACCGTATACGGTGGTCGGGGGCCGCGAAAAATAGGCCATTTCAGCCTCTTAAAACCCCCGAGCCCAAATATGAGTTCAAAACCCACAAAAAAACTCCCTAGAACGAGATATAAGCCCTAGACGATTCGAATTCTGGTTCCAATTTCTTCAAACAGGTAAAAGTTTCGATCTTTTTTGTTATACCTCTATATGTAAGTGATATTTAAAATGAAAGTATGCTAAAAAAATGAAGAAAATACATTTTTCTTTCTCTTGATTTCGTATTCAAAAAACGTGACCTTTACAGTGGTTTTATTCGGCTTTATATAGCCGAATGAAAAAAAGATAAAAATACAAACTCCTTTTCTGTTTTTTTCTTTTTTCTTTTTGTTTCTGCTTGTTAATCTCTGCTTTGGGTTGCTATTGTTCGCCCATTTTTGGGTTGTTTTGCAGGCCAGGGTGAAGTCAACGGAGAGGGGTCTTGCTGTTTTGGTGCTAAGGGCAGAGCCTTGGGCGTCGTGCACGCTGGTGGAGGCATAGGGGCAACGGCGCATGGGGCTAGGGTTTGACTCTGTCTGTTTCTGATTTGGGTTGGGCTAGGGTTTGGTTACTGGGCTTGGGGTTTGGGTATAAATTGTACTGGGCTAGGTCTGTAGGGTAAGTTTCTGTTGGGGTTATTCGGGTATAGGCTGAAATTGTAAGGGGGTTTGGGTCTATTTTGGGCTTGTTTTAGTTTGTGGGTTTAAATGTAAACGGGTTTTGTAAAATGTAAATGGGCCGGGCAATTTGGGGCTTATACAATTAACCTATCTCTTAATTTTGAGGATTTACAAGATTACATCATATCATATCAAATCTACAAGATATGATTCCCCTACTTACTAAAAATAGTCTATGTTGCCATATCTTGATTATCGGGCCAACCAAGCTTCAATCTGACAAGCTTCTCCAATAGTTCTTAAAATTGGGCCAGTTTGTAACACCCTTTGCCCATATCCGATACCTAGAAAGGGTTCAAGGTGCTACCGGACTTAAACTCAACCAATCATATAAAACCGGACCATAAAATTTTGATCAATTTAAAACTTTTCGTTTGCATGCACATTACTCCCTTAAGCGGGCTTACAAGGCCCGAAACATACATTCGAGGTGGTTAGAAAACAAACCGAAAACTCTCAAGTACTTAAGAAGATATCTTAGAAATTTGTTAACAATTATGTCACACGCCCGTGTGACTCTACAAACACGCCCATGTATACCTCTAACACGGCCGTGCCAACAGCCCGTGGAGTAATCTGCCCAAACTCACACGGCCTGTGCATACGCCCGTGTTTATGACCCGTGTTCCATCACACGGCCTAAACACGATCGTGGCACATCGTGTCAAAATCACACGGCCAGGGAACACGCTCGTGTACTCAGCCGTGTGGACAGTGTCGGCTATTTATTAAGCCTTTTTTATCGCCTTCTCATCATACGAACACATACTTATACAATAGCATACAACAAGGCATACATGAACACTTAAACGTCCTTAGCCATATTATGATCATGTCAATTTCATATGCATTAGAGATCATAGATTTTACTCATGTCTTTATCACATTCCTACCATAATCATCATAAACTCATCATATAAAATTCATAGCACATGCATATATATATAATCATATTTCCAGCCACAATAGCTAATATAAGCTATTACGTTTGGCTAAAACAGATGTCACACACTCAATCTTTTAAACTCTTACCCATGTCATAAACTCATAGTACTGAAAATCACTTACTTACTGAGCTCATATTACTCAGTATTACTACTTGTCCTCGTATTACCATATATATTTTTTTTCCACTGAATCTACACAAATATATTGGATACCCATATTCTCGCACATTATGTGCCACACATGTAATTAAACCGTTTTCATTACATTTTACATTGTAACTTGTAGGGATTCAATAACCCATGTCATATTCTTTCACATAATATGCCACACAGTTCACAAGCCTTATCAATTCAATACTCACAAAACTCATATACATATCTGAACTTATTCATATTAATCTCATTCTCATTCTTATGCTAAGTTTATACGTTGAATCATTTCAACATCGAATAGTACACAAATATCAGAATCAATGCTAATAATAATCACATATCACTTACCAAAACTTTACCGATTTAGAAATCGTCATTTTCAACTGATGTCATAGTCTCATCCAACTATGATCTGTTACTTCTTCACTTCCTGCATGGTACAATCATAGTCCCGTGTTCTTTGATGTGCGCCGATAGACATTGTATTTCACTGATAATCACTGATGCCATAGCATAGCTATGGTCTTTTCATTTATCCGTCAATTCATCACTTTCGATAGAATGCCATAGCCCAGCTATGGTCTTATATCTTCACTATCACCATGCCATGGTAAAACCATGGGCTTATCCGTCAATTCATTACTTTTCATTAGAATGCCATAGCCCAGCTATGGTCTTACATCTTAAGCACGTATCACGCCGATGCCATATCCCAGATATGGTCTTATACGGATCACATATATCACTGATGCCATATCCCAGATATGGTCTTACTCAGAAACACATATCACTCCGATGCCATATTCCAGATATGGTCTTACACGGAAAAATCACTTTTCACTTTATCCCAATGCCATAGCCCAGCTATGGTCTTACATGGAAGTCACTTATCGTCTTATTCCGATGCCATAGCCCAGCCATGGTCTTACACGGATCACATATCATACCGAGGCCATATCCTGGATATGGTCTTACACGGGTCACATATCACTTTTCTCCGATGCCATAGCCCAGCTATGGTCTTATACGGGAATCGCTTATCACTTGTTTCCGATGCCATAGCCCAGCTATGGTCTTATACGGAAATCACTTTTCACTTGTAGCCGAAGTTACCACTTTCACTTGTTGCCATGGTCCAACCATGGTCTTTTCCGTCAATTCATCTTGTCATTGAGCTGGAATCGCTCGAGTTGATTACTGCAAAACATACTCAGTCATTCTGCTCACGAAATCCTAATATACATTCTCAATATCTCCGTTAGTCACATAATTCATAATAATATCAAGTAATAAAACATTATACCATTTCTGATTCAACATTTATCAATTACAATCAAGCATATGATTAATCTAAATACAAATCATTCATATATTTTCCTCCTCCTCCACTCCATTCCACATCCTTAGTATAAACAACACACTTGTAAGTAACATTTTCTATAATTTTTACTATTTACTTATGTACATTTTCAAGCTGTCCATCCGTGTCATAGTCACTACATTATTTTTATCTAGAGCTACAGAGCTCCAAATTCAGATCCGTAAATTTTTCTTGAAACTAGACTCATATATCTTCTTACCATAATTTTTCCAGAATTTTTGGTGTGGCCAATTAATACAGTTTATTAGTTAAAGTTTTCCCCTGTTTCGCTACTCGACAACCCTGACCGCTCTTCACTAAAATTCCAATTTCTCTTTATACAGATTTCAAAAGATATCCACGTTTGTTTCTAGTAAAAATAGACTCAATAAGGAATCCACCCATATAAATTATGTTCCATAACTATTTTTGTACAATTTTTAATGATTTTTACAATTCAGAACAGGGGATCTCGAAACCAATCTGAACCAGTCTCACAAAAATGTAAATATCTCAAGATACCGAATTCCTTTGCTTTCTTTGTTTCTTTTATATGAAAATAGACTCAACAAGCTTTAATTACATATCTTGTTCAACTTCTAATTCAATTTATACCATTTTTGGTGATTTTTCAAAGTTAGACAATTGCTGCTGTCCAATACTGCTTTATTGTGACATCTTGTTTCCCAATTTGTCTCAATTTGCTCAATTCATACAATTCAGTCCTTACTTAATTAACCCCTCCTAATACCTTTCTCTATCATTTTGAACTACTTCAAAACTTTTGAAAATCAGAATTCTAACAATAGGCCTTAATTTCAACAATTTCACAATTAGGTCCTAAAATCAAGTTTCCATCAATTTTACTTGATAAAATCATCATATAACAAGATTAAAGCTTCAATTCAATATTTATTCATCACATACTTTGAAAACTAATCCATATCAACTTTAAAAATTAGTCATGAAATCAAAAACTAATGAATTAATAAGTTGGACCCAATTGTAAAAGTCCAAAAACATAGAAATTTCAAGGAGAGAGCAAGAATTAAACTTACATGAAGCTAGAGTATGAAAAACCAGCTTGAAACCTCTTCCATGGCTGTTTCTCAGCTGAAAAGAATGAAGAAAAATGAAGAGAATTCTAGATATTCCCATTTGGTCCCATTTTTATTTAACTAATTTTGGCAAATTTTCCAATTTTGCCCTTATTTCACCCATTTTCTAATTTTTCTCAGCTATTGCCGCCCAAAATATCTCCTTTGGGCTTATTTACACTTTAGGTCCTTCCTCTTTTGACAATTGAGCTATTTCATCACTTTTCACAATTTTGCACTTTATTCAATTTAGTCCTTTTTACTCAATTGACCACCAAACCTTAAAATTTCTTAACGAAACTTTAATATTACCTTAGTGACACTCCTTTAATATTCATAAAATATTTATAGCTCGGTTTATAACACCGAGATCTCGATACCTCTTTTCTTCGATATTTTGACCAAATAAATCTTTATGAACACAATCTTACTATTTCAAAAATCTTTTAAAAACCACATTTGGCTCGTAAATATTAAATAATATTTTCTACGAGTTCATTTGTCGAATTTAGTGGTCTTGAACCACAATTTCCGACATTACTGAAATTTGGGCTATTACACAGTTCTCGTGGGTTACATGATCCCTATTTAACCAATCGACCTCCATGGGGCGTATTTTGTGCCATGGTCACGGGCTCTGTACTTTGGCCCGTGACACTTTAGCATCCATGATTCATGGGGAAGTTAGAATTTTTTTTTTGAAATGGCCGAAATTAAATTGTATATTTTTATAACAGTAAAAATGTAATTTTATCATTTTTAATAGTAAATATCTTTATAATTATTAAAATATTAAATCAAAATTTATTCTTGTGGGGGCCAAAGTATAATTTTACTATTATTAATTTAAAATTTGATAAATTATAAAAGGATTTAAATACAAAAATTTTCTATTTAATGAGAGTTCCCCCAAAACCGACGGTCAAAATACAATTATATCGACGGACGAAATTAACCAAATCCCATGTTTTAAGGGATTTTACAAGATATGCCATATCAAATCCTATCTTATCTTTACAAGATATGATTCCCTCTATCTTACAAGATTAGTTACCATATCAGCCTAAGTTGTCATATCTTCACTATCGGGCCAACCAAGCTTCAATTTGACAAGCTTCTCCAACAGTTCCTTGAATCGGGCCAGCTCTCGTGGGCCAAATGATCCCCATCTAAGCAATAGACCTCCATCGGATGCATTTAGTTCGATGGTCACAGGCTTTGAACTCTGGCCAGTGCCCCTGACAACCCCTTAACTTCACCACTGCTATGATCATTAATACATATGTAACCAACTCTACCAACTAAATAGTTGAAATCATGTTTGAATTCATGTTTTATGTGACTGTTATTTTATATTTTGTTGTTATTTTTCTTTTCCATTTGCCTTTATCCAACTGCTCTTTTTAAAACTTGCAAGGGATCTTTAAATCTCCTTTTACTTACGTCAATACTTTTTTAGTAATGAAATGTTGGAAAAAAAAACTTAAGCTCAATTAGAGGTGTTCATGAGTCGATCGGGTCGGGATTAGATTAATCATAAATATGATATTAACACACTTTATATTTGTCCAAACTTGACCTGTTTTCGAAATATGACTCTAAATTTTTTTCTAAATCCATTCATATTTGCAAAATAACTAATCCAAACCTATTTTAAATCCGTCTATATTTTAAAAAATTAAAGTTGTATTTAGATTATTTTAATCTAATATTTATATTTTTTATTTATTAAAATTTTATATATAATTATCTTAACATTTTTAAATGTTTACGTTATAGTAGTATTGTATATTACTATAAATTTAATTATTATGTTTTTTAAATTACACAATGTATAAAAATAACATAATATAAAATATAAACTAAAAAAGTGTCGGGCTAAACTCGAGCTTTGAATGTTTAAGCTTGAGTCCAACTCATATCTTAAATGAGCCTAATTTTTTTGTTCAAATCTATTTTTCGAACTTAATATTTTTACACAAACCTCTCAAATTTCGAACGAACTTTCAGACCTGAACGGATAACCTGACCTATAAACAAATTTAATTAAGATGTATTATAAATATACTATCACAAGATTTTCTCAATATATAAGGTTTTAAGATTTTAAACCGAGTGTTGAAATAAATAGTTGAGTCCGTCACGAGTTATATACACTGATATAAAATTCAAATTAAAGGATCAAATTAAAAAAACACTATCAAATTCAAGGAATAAATAAAACAGCAGCCTATGAACATCCAAGAAACTTCATTGTCCCAACAACAAAAAGTCAAATTCAGAAATTGCAATTAAACAAGACGGAAGGCAGCAGGTTCTAAGAAACAAAGCAGAGAAGTGGAACCACATAAAAGACAAAAAGTCAATGGTAGGCCAACGGTTTTTTCAAAACTGATCAAATAAATAGATTATTTATGAAAATGGTTTAGATGTAAAATTTTGTACGGATTTTTTTTTATAATAGATATTGGTGTCGGCTATTTCACTGTCGACACCACCCTTCATTATCCCGTAATTATTGTTTCATGATTTTTTGATCCATAAAAAATAAATTTTTTATGTCAATATTATGTTTGCCGACATCAATATATATTTTTTAAAATACACTTAAAAAAATATGCGTATTTCAGATTAAAAAATTAAAAAAAGTAAGTTATTGTTTCTTCTTTTTTTGTACCAGCATTCTCTTTGTTGACGTCAGTGTAATTTTTGAAACTTTTTTTTGTACCAGCGTGTCGAAACCGATAAAAAGAAGAGAGGAAACTAATAAATTGAAGGCAAATTTTTTTAATTAATTTGTAGTGCTTCAATTAAATTACATGCGTAATTACAATAAAACTTAATTAATAAAAATTCTTTTAATTAATGCAAAATTGTTTCAATAAAAATTAAGCAGGGGCTATTGGTATTCCTTGTCTTAGTCCAATGTTTATTAGTAGGGCGGTTTAGGGGCGGTTTAAGTACCCGAATGAGTAAAAAAAAGTAGGGGTTTGATGGGCATCAAAACCACCAAATATAAATTCCTACGATAAAATAATAGTAATAGCAGTATAGAGTAGTAGGGTCGAATCCACAAAAATTGATCTAATTTTGCCTTTTTCCATGACTAGAATCGTTGTCGCGGTCACAGTCATGCCCGCGACCTATGTGTAACAATACTGAAAAAAATACAAAGTGTAATAAAATAAAATAAAAACATATTCGAAAATGTAAATAAAATAAATTTAAGCAATTAAAATAAATTTGTAAATAAAATATTTTTAAGCTTACCCTTAGCCTCGATGTACTCCAATTTTGAATCAATCCCTGAAATAGATTTTCCCTTCCAAGCGATATACTGGTTATAGCAATCGAGGATCTCTCAAACCGCCAACTCTTCCTCTCGTAGCCAATCCTGGTATCACCTATAAATCAACCCTTGTCGAATTTCCAACCACATGGCACGTACCCGTAATTTAAGACTTCAACAACCTTGCGATCTAAAAAGTCCAACTTGAATTAACAGCTTCAACTGAGTAGGTTGTTTAAATCCAATCATTATCTCCCTTGACGGAATCCAACTAACTTTTTCTAATTGAACATACCAATTTGTTAGCGGGATTTTGAATACAGTACGGCCGACTCAACTTCCTAACTGTACGCCAAATGATTCCAACCCTGCACGTGCTTTTTGAATTGAAATCGAATCAACTTTAAGGGACGAATTTGTACTATCTCATATACTGGAGAGATAGCGAATACCGACAATATTTAGTATGAGTTCATATCTCACGATTACTTTGTCAAAGTGATAACCAGGCTAAAGCTGAAAAGGATTTAGTTAATCATGGAAATAATTGGCAGAATGAGAAAGTGACGTAGGGAGGGAAAAAACAAAGGAATTTGGTTAATTCCAAAAGCCAAATTGTTTGTTTAATTGGCTGTAGCCACTAGGCATTTATACACATTTCTAGTGTTAAAATTTAGCTAGATTTTTCATAAATATTATCACTAAACAAATCAAAATTTTAAAAATCAAATTTAAATTAGAGATTGAATTCAAACTAATTACAGAATTTTAACAATATAAAAAATATTTAAATATTTATCCAGCCACTTTTTTTAAATTTTCAATCCTTCAATCTTTATCCGGCCATCTTTAAACCTTCAATCTTTCAATCAAGTCTTCCTCTTTGCTTTTTGTTTCAATCTAACCCCTTTTTGTAAGAGTTTGAATTCAGCACACCAACTTCATTCATGATAAAAAAATCTCAAATTTAATAGTTTTTATCCGATAATTAACCAAAAATAAATATATTAAAAGTACGAATTTATCTTGCTTTTAGGGCTTAATTACTTTTTTTAAAAAAGTTTGAGGACTTTTTTAATACATTTTGAAAGTTCAAATATCTAATTGAGTGAAAAAAATCAGGGGCTTAAATACTTTTTTTAAAAAAGTTTGAGGACATTTTTATACATTTTAAAAGTTCAAGTAACCAAATAAGTAAAAAAAAAAAAACAAAGAATTAATTGATTTTTTTAAAAAAATTTAAAATTTTTTTACAACATTGAGCCACATTAATAGTTTCCATGCAATTTAATTAATGCAAACCTTTTAAACTTTTCAATTGACTTTTCAACGGCTTAATTAATGGAATTAATAGTTTTCATGCAATTTAATTTCATACATTTATCTTGTCTTTTTTCGTCATCCCCCTTTTTTTTTCTTTGTTTCCTCTCTTCTTTTCATCCGTCTTGATAATTAGAATACGCCAAATTTTTTTAAAAAACCACACTAGTATCGATAAAAAGAATAACGACAATAAAAAAAGAAAAAAATTCTTTAAAAATTAAATTGGTGCCGACAACGTGAACATCAATACTTATTAAAATATTTTTTTAATTTTGGAATACATATATCTTTTTAAGTGTATTTGAGTAAAATATATACTAGTAACGACACTAAAAAATCATTTTTATGGACCGGACAATCATGGGGTGATGATTACGGGACGATGAAGTACCGATGGTAAGATGGTTGACACCAACATGTATAGTAAAAAATAGATGATTTTCATACAAAACTTTACATTTGAATATTTTTATAAATAATCAATTTATTTGGATGAATTAGGAATAGAAAAGCCTAAGCGAACCGAGACAAGGTACAAGTTGACCAAATATTTCTAGCTACTCCCATAATGCAGGATATTGGAAATTTCCACTCTTTTACCACCTCCATTGATTTACACTTTCATGCTTGTAATTATATTATACAGGCTTTAATGTATCTGAAAAGAAAAAGACCCATTCTTTTCTTATTTTATTTCCTGGTGGCGGTCAATCGTCATGGGTTGAACCATAGGCAATTATCCTTTTCAAGTCAAACCGCCTCTGAAAACTTAGCAGGGTTTTCCATGCCTTTAAAATACCCCACCCAAGACCTCACAATTCAATCAATTTCTTTTCTTTTCTATTCTTTTCTCTTCAATATCATTCTTTCAACATAGAAAAACAAACCCATATTCTTTAGCCAATCTACTTGCTTCAATGGAAACATCATCTGCAAACTCAAACTCCAATATGATACTGTTGTTCCATGGTTTTTCATGCCATAACACCGTTAAAAGCTATGTCTCAAGATATTGGTCATTTTCTCCACAATCCCAGATTTCAGGTTGGGACCTGAAGAACCAGAAATCTGGGTTTTCAAGCAAGGAAGTTTTATCTGGTGGTGAGAGATTATGTAGAAAAGAAGTGGAGATTTTGATGGGGAACCTGGGGATTTTTGGCAGCCAAGAAAGTGAAGAACAGTTGAATGAATCATACGGTTGTGAGGAGATTTCAAGGTTGTTTGAACAAGAGCCAAGCTTGGAAGAAGTGAAGCAAGCTTTTGATGTTTTTGATGTGAACAAAGATGGGTTTATTGATGCAGAGGAATTGCAAAGAGTTCTGTGTGTTTTGGGGTTGAAACAAGGTTTAAAGCTGGAAAACTGCAACAACATGATCAATACCTTTGATGAAGACTGTGATGGCAGAATAGATTTTCAGGAATTTGTAAAATTCATGGAGAACAGTTTTTGCTGAATCAGTTTCTTTGTTCTTTTTTTTTTTTAATCATTAAATATTATATATTGTTTTATATTTTTTTTTTTTGGGTGTAAATGTGATTAGAAACCGAGAAACTAATAAACCTGAAAACTGGGAAGAAGTAGCGGATACTTTCTAATAAAAAAAATAGTTTGCAGTTGCAGACATCAACAGTTTACAATCAAATCAATGGAAATTATTTATTCAATTGATGCTTCTAGAATCCTAACTTGTGATAAGTATGATGAAACGATATATGAACATTAGAGGAAGCTGTAGGCAAGCTAAAAATCTCTTCTTGAACCAATTCTTTAGGAGGGCAACTAGTATAGCGACGACTAAAGGATTCAGGGTTGAATTCAAGCCTACGGTAAGTTAATGATAAAGTCTCAAGAACAACTGCCTTCCGCATTAGACGCTTGATAAATTCAATCTCACTTTTATAGCCAAAGAAGTGATGTATGATAATTTTCTTCACATTATCCAGAAATCCAACTATTGGATGCCCATCTCCACTGTTCTCAACAAACGGACGCTCCAAAGCAAAAGGTCGTCCATGCTCACCATCCTCTTCCCAGAAGGAAAATCTGAACTGCAAATCCATCAACATGTATGAGAATTAGTGTTGTAGATCAAGGATTTCAATTGTGATGTAAGAATGTTATTGAGGTGATGGAGGGAGACAGGTGAAACTGTAAAATAACATTGTAATGACTGGGTTTTAGGACATCTCCCCCATGTCATCCTACACATACATCAACAGTATTCTCTTTTAATACCGTTTAAATTTGGGAAACACAGAACTCACATCTATTTCAATCTTCTCCAGAGAAGGGCAATGAACCAAGAAGTCAATTAGTGCAAGGAGATCACACTCTTTTTCCACTGGACCAAACCAAGCAAATACCTTTAGATTTTCGAATATTTTCCATCTATTGTAGTTCACCTCATATTCTCTAGCAAGAAACTTTCACATACCAAGAACAAAGAAGGGCATGAGACTTTCATTAAACAATCAATATTTCAATAAAAAAAAACAGAACAATAATGAAGGAATATTTACTAAGAAATAAATCTACCTGAGAAAACCAAGAATTCACACCAAATTTCTTTACATGGGCAAGATTTCTTATCCATGTTCTAGTGTCAAAGTTTTGCACTGACGGATAATATCTGGATCGAAAAACTGTGGCTTCAGCAATGGAAGGCAATGAACTGACTGAGATCTTCACTGATTTTCCATCGACTTTAAAACTTGACAAACTTGACGAATCAATTTCTAGATTGAAACCAGGGTTATCCATGCATTTAACTACAAGGTGTTTAAGCCTCATACTTTGACACCAAGAAGCTTTGAAGTTGAGTAATCTATGGCAAAAATGGATTGTCAAGCTTTCAAGAACAGGACAGTTAGATAACAAGCCTTTTAGGGTTCCATCGTCAATCACACAATCAAAGAGGCAAAGGGCTTTCAGAGAAGCAAAGGGTAGATCACATGGTGGATTTGGATTGAAAAGAAAACCCTCTAAAGAAGCTTGTTCTAATGATGGGACATTATCATGGGAATAAAACACGTTTGGCAAAACATGATAATCTTCTAAGTCTTCAAGGAGTAAATGAGCTGAAACTGAGAGAATCTGAACCTTTCTTGAAAGGGCAAACTCAATGTAGTGTTGAAGTTGAACATTATCGACAAGGTACAGTAAGGCTTCATAGGAGAAGTGAAGGCTGAACTTATGGAGTTTGAAGGCTTGGTGTTGGGTCAAAGTGTTGTGTATGAAGGTAAGTTCAGATGGATCAGTGGCCTTATGGAAAGGAGTTGCCATTTGAATGTCGATGACCGGGGTGAATTTCCAGAGGTTGATCCATCTTTTGGACAAGATGCAGGTTTGAATCGATTGTTTGGTTGTCAAGAAAGACAGAATGTGATGGAGAATTTCATCTGGTAATACGCTGATCCAATCTTGTGCTTCAGACATGTTGATTCACCCACGAAAGAAAGAACCAAAAAAAGTTGACTTTAAAAGTTTGTTGGGATGTAAGATGTCCGCTTGTATTTCTAATTGATATCATTTGGTATACATACAAAAGCGATTGGTGTTGACAATTTTATAATAAGTTTTTAATTTTTTTTTTAATAATTGATTGTTAAAGTCAAACTAATTATGGAACAACTTTTTTTAATAAAATTAAATTTTTTAAATTTAACTTTGTATCAATCAAATTTAACACTTAAATTATTGAGTTGGAATAATTCTTAAAAATTTGTACCAACTATATATAGATATATGATAGATAATAGGTTAGGCTAATCTACACATGGCTAGACCAATATTGAAAAACATTTTTATTTGTTTAAGCTAGTTCAGTTCACTTAAAGCCTAGATTAAAAAAATTGATCTTTTACTATTTTGAAATATTAAGAAATTAAAAAATATGATTTTTAATATTTTAATTCTAATTAAAATTTGATAACCCCAAGGGGTTGCAGGATTTTTCCTACCAATTAGAGACCTCCCTTCACCAACCACATAGGGATAACCTACAGGGTTCATAACTATTACTCTTACTACAAGAAGCTTACCTAGCCAATATTTAGATCTTTCTCTACTCAAACTTTTCTGGTTCACCCCATCGTTCCCCATCTGTTCGACTATTGCTAGGCAATTTTTGGATATCAAACGGACCTCCCTGGAAGGTAATTTTAATATGGCAAATTTCCCCTCCTTTGCAGTTAGTTTTGCGATAGCACCTGCTACTCTGGCTAAGAAAATTTGTTTGAACAATTTAAATCTAAACTCATTACAATTCAATTTGATCATAAAAATCAACAATTCAAACCTATCAACAATTCAAACCTAACTTGAAATGATTTGAATGTAAAGTAATCATGATGTTATTATAACATTCAAATATATGAATGTTATTATAATAAATCTTGGTGACCAACAAGGGTGAAACCTTAAATAACAACCATATAAACATTGTAAGTTTCAAGACATCTTCTAAGGGTCGGATTTTGATCTTCACCTCTCGTACACATTCTTACATCAAAGGTATTGTACTCGTTGAACATTTGACAACCTCTCAAGGTTTTATCATCCAGTGATACACCTCCACTGAATTGAACAAAAAAAGCTTTCCGTTAAGATATTTCTTTAGCGTAGCGATAACAACTAAATATCAATATTTATAATGACATACGATAAGTGAAGCAAAAGGTCGTACACTAGGTGAATTTGGGCTGACAAAAAAACCATTTAAGGAAACATGTTGCAGTGATTGAATGTTACAATGGAAATACATGTTAGGTAAACCATAATGTTCTTGAGGCAAGGGTACGCCCATATGGGGTGATTAGTCAACAAAATTGATGATTATTAATAAAATATATTATATAATAATCTGATTCGGGATCTGACCCGAAGTCTGACACGGTAGGAAAACCCACTTTTATACGATTTCAAAGACCCTCTTTGGGGGGAAGGAAGTCAGACCTCCATTTTTTTATCTTCTTCTCTGCTTCTTCACCTAGCCCTTCCTTCTTCACTTTTGTTGAAACATGGTATCAAAAAATTGGCGCGGTGAGTGTGGATCGAACCCGATAGAAAGTTCGTCGTTCCCTGTGATGCTAAGGTTCCTGTCATCATCTTCTCCTATCAAACTCTTTGGGTTCTACAGTTCTGGTCTAGAAGCAGTAGATGAGAAGCAACAGTCCTCAATGGCAATGAGGGATGTCGAGCGGAAGCGAGTAACATCGGCAGAAGAGACATGCACTGATTGCAGTTTCACGATTTTATGGTTTCCATTTCTAATCCCTTTTAAGCTCCCATATCCCGAACCTCTTTATTTTCCTTTTCTTTGTCAAACTAGTTTTGAATGTAGAATTGCAGAGAAATTATGCATGTTGATAAATGATTTTTTAAAGGAATTGATGGGTTTTGTGTTTTTGTTTGTAGAACTTTATCAATATTTGGGCACATGCATGATATATGAATTTGGGAGATGGTTGGGTTTTGGCATTATCCCTTGCTAGAGTTTTTCTTGCTTGCACAATTTTGTTTGCTTTAGGTAATCTTCTAAATAACTCTATTTTCGTCCACTTATCTGATAAGGATGCATTATCATCAAACAACTCTCTTGGGGAAGGTATGAAAATCTATATTTTGAGTGCTATTGAATTCTCTTTTGACATTTGCATGAGAGGATCATTTTTAGGTTGGCTCCAGAAATCTGAATATATCTTTAGAATTTCTCAGCAATGGCGTAATTCTGAAGTTGTGCATTTACAGATTATTTCTATTTTACAACATTGAGCTTGAAGAGTTGTTAATTTTTCTGTTAGGATATTATTCGAAAATTTTGTTTTCATTTCCTCGCTTCCTGACAACGGATAAAACTCATTATGTTCTCAGATTTTATTTAATTATGTCTACTACTCTGTGGATGGAGAGACCAAGGTATTCATTGTGTTCTCAAGTTTGGTTTCTGCTTTAGGTGTTTTAAGATTCGTAGAGGAAACCTTTAGATTGTTGAATTTGAGGAGTAATGGTGTCGATATAGCATTAAAGGACATGTAGTGCAAGTGAACAAACACGTGGTTCACCATTGTTCGTCCCACAATCTTGCTTTTCTAGAACTTTGTTTGCAGTCATGAGCATCGGTCAGCTCAACTTATATTGGGAAAGAATTTGCTCAGCTTTGGTGTTTGGGTAAACCTTTTATGTATATCTATATTCTAGTACACTATTCTTTGACATTCTTATAAGGGGATATAATCTTGTTGATTTCTTTAAAGATTTCAGCAAAGTTAATTTCTTTTAGTTGTTTTAAGGTTGAAATGTTAGTGTTTCCTGCAGTTTAGATCTCAAATTTATTTTAAAAAGTGTGGATTTCAAGATCTTTTTCATTTTGAAAATTTGAAAATAAACAATTTATTAACTTGGGTTCGTTGCTTTCTTCTTTAAAAGCTATATGAAATTGACGAATGATTATTATAACATATACCTTGTTTAGTTTATCCTTACTCCTTTTTCCAGAAGCGGTAAAATAATTGGACTTTCAGTTGCTTGTAGAATTGCAGTGAATTTCATCGAATGATATAGGCTCTGTTAGTATTATTTTAGGGTATTATAATTTGTGGTTATATTTGGTTTATTTCTTGCAGCATCTGAAGTGTTGAATAAATGTAGTTGTTGGCCCTGCTTTGTATAGCTGAAGCAAGTAAATGATACCATGTTCTGGACTGTTTCTAGTTGCAAAATATTTATTTCTTTTTTATCTATCTTTTGAGCCACAACATCAGTAGAAAAATATGTCGGCCTCTGTTTTTTCTTTGTGAAGCTCACTTCGCATTCTTGTACCTTCTTCAGATCGATTTTATCTCTAATGTTTGCTTCCTCAAATTTTGAAATCATGTTGTAGTTAGGTGTCCTTGAACATCATAACTCATGGAACTTTCTGGTGGAACTTTCTGGAGATAGCTTTGCTCGATTGCTTCTCTGCAATACATAACCATGGGTTTGAGGTGCTTTTTTCATTCTCAGCAGTTGTGCAGCACACCCCTTGTCCTCCTTTGGGTTCAGCATCTTGAGAGATGGTCTAAACAAACCTGTCCTCTTGTCAGTATATGTATCCCCAAACACATCCTTCTGCTATGATAATCCTTCTTATGAGAGAATAATAGCATCCTTCCTTAGTGGAATTAGGCAGAAATTTTTATCAATATATTGATCATGTGGAACCTGCATCGCTTTGCTGATTATTCTTCTTACAGTTTTCATGGTGACAACCAACTATATATTGTTTGGATACATCTTCCTTTTTCTTGTTTGGATTATCGGAAGACAACTTCATGAGAGAACAAAAAGGCACTTATGGTTTCATGTATGGACACTTTTAGTCAACAACTCGTCGATTTGAGGTTGCAGTTGATGATTAAAGGTTAGCTAAGTTAAGTTCACAACTTCCAATTATTTGAGTTAGCTAATTTAAGCTCGCAACTCCAAAACAACTTGCGGACTTATGCTTCCAGCTGATTATTAAAGGTTAACTGAGTTAAGCTCGCAACTCCGAAACAACTCGCGGACCTACACTCCCAACTGATGATTAAAGGTTAGCTGAGTTAAGCTCGCAATCTCTAATATTTGAGTTAGCTGAGTTAAGCTTGCAACTTCGGAACAACTCGCGGACCTACGCTTTCAGCTGATGATTAAAGGTTAGCTGAGTTAAGCCCGCAACCTCTAGTTATTTGAGTGACCTGAGTTATGCTCACAACTCCAGAATAGCTCGCGGACCTATAATCCCAGCTGATAATTGAAGGTTAGCTGAGTTAAGCTCGCAACTTCCAATTATTTGAGTTAGCTAAGTTAAGCTCGCAACTCCAAAATAGCTCGTGGACCTATGCTCCTAGCTAATGATTAAAGGTTAGCTGAGTTAAGCTCATAACCTCTAATTATTTGAATTAATTGATTTAAGATCGTAACTCTACACAACTCATTTATTTAAGATTGTAGCTGATATTGAACAATTCCCTCTGAGTCTGCCAATTTACAAAATTCGTTCTTATGAGAAATGCAATTCGCAATATTCTGCATTACAATTCTTGATTCCTGTTCCACATTATCGGGCAATAAAATTTGTTCGATAAAATTTTAAGTTAAAACTTATATAGTAAGCCCCAAACTAAACACATTATAAGTGCAAGCTTGTCTTAGAAGAGTTACTTTATAACTCATCTTTGACAAGATAGGGGGATAAATTGTTATACAGTTATAATAAAATATATTATATAATAATTTGACCCGAAGTCTGACCCAATAGGAAAACTCACTTTTATACTATTTCAAATACCCTCTTTGGGAGGAAATACGATTTCAAATACCCTCTTTGGGAGGAAGGAGTCTAGACCTCCATTTTTCGGACCTTTTTCTTCTCTGCTTCTTCACCCAACCCTTCTCCACTTCTATTAGAACATGGTATCAACATAGATCATGGATTTAAATTGTGATTCTAGACATTTATTATAGTAATGATGTATGAATGCTATGATGAATATCAGTGACGGAAAGAGATGAAACCTTGAATAAGACATCTCCCCTGGGTCAGCTTATATATCGGGATTAGATCGTAACCTCTGCAAATATTTACATCAAAGGTATTCTCTTCTTTGGGCATTCTCTCTTGGTTTGGATACTAATCAATGGATGCCCAAAGAGAATAATACTTTTGATATAAGCATATGTATATATGGTGACACGATGGAGATGTCCCAAAATTTGTTCATTACACCCTGGCCGCTATTTAAATATTATCATGGAAGATTAAAATGAAAATCAAATATAGGAAACAAAGAGTAGTCACTTACATCCATTTCAATCTTCTCCATATAAGGGCAATGACTCAAGATTACACTCTTTTGCCAATGGACCAAACCAAGAAAAGACCTTTAAGATTTTCGAAAATGATCCATCCATTACCGTTCACCTTGTGTTCTCTAGCAAGAAACTTTCCATACCAAGAACAAGAAAAGGCATAAAACTTCTATCAAACAATCAAATTCAAGAATGAAAAGATAATTAATAAATATTTTACTAAGTAATTATACCTGACAAAACCAAGAATTTACACCAAGTTTCTTTACAAGGGAAATATTTCCTAAACATGTTGTAATGTACTCAAATTCCTGCTCATATTGTCTATTTCTTCATTGAAGAACTGTGGCTTCAACAATGGAAGGCAAAGAACTGAGAGAGATCATCATTAAATCTCCACAGAATTTAAAAGTAGACAAATTGGCACATCAATTTCTACATTCAAAGCAAGCTCATCTATCCATCTAAGTGTTTAAGCCTCATGCTTTGCCACCAAGAAGTCTTAAACTTAAGTAACCTATGGCACCAATCAAGTATCAAGCTTTCAAGTGGAGGACAGTTAGATAACAAGCCATTTAGAGTTTCATCATCGATCAGACAATCAAAGAGCAAAGGGTTTTCAGTGAAGCAAACGGTAGACACTTGGTGGATTTGGATTGAAAAAAAAACCTTCAACGAAACATGTTCCCACCATCGAATATTATCATGGGAATACAACATTTTAGGCAAAAAGCAATGTTCTTCAGGCAGTAAATGAGCTAAAACTGAAACAATCTGAACCTGTCTTGAAATGGCAAACTCAATGCAGTGCTGAACATCAAGGTCATGGTCCCAAAAGGTTCCAACGGAGAACTCAAGGCTGAATTCAAGGCTTGGTGTTGGGTCAAAGTGTTTATGTATGAAAATAGATTCGGATTCAGAGATCCCCTGATAAGGAGGTGTGATTGGAAAGTCAATGAGAGGGGTGAGCTTCCATAGGTTGAGTAGGCAAAAAAAGAGAGGATGTGATGGAGAATTACATCTGGTAATGCACTGATCCAATCTTGTTCTTCACACATACTCATCAATACACACACAATAAAAGCTTTGACTATGGAAGTTCGCTGGAATGTAAGATCTCAGCTGCTACTACTATAATATGTTATACTTAAAATCGAGATTGGTGTTCCTTACCCAAAATAACAATGACACTGATAAAAGGGCATTGCTGTAGCCTATTTTTCTTAAGCCTTTTTAAATTAAAAAAGCTTTTATAATTATTATTAAAGTTAATTTTGAGAATAAAATTGATTTACAACCGGTTTTAATTTTTTAATTATAAGTTATTGAACTCGTGTGAAATAAGTGTGAGCTTTAATCTTTACTTTATACAAGTCAAAACAATAATATAAATATTTAGGTAAACTAACTAGTTAGTCATCTAATTTTTAGAGTACTTTCATTTTGATCGTTCAAAATAAAATCCTTACAATTTCATCCCAACTTTTAAGGCGCTTTCATTTTAGTTGCTTAAACGTTAAATCTCTAATTACAGTTAATTTGTACACGTTACATTATATTTACACTTTTATTTTTGTCACCCAATTTTTAGGTCATTTTCATTTTGATCACCTAAAAAAATATTTTTTAAGTATTAATAGGAACAAAAAAATTTTAAGATTTAAAGTGAAAAAAGGTAGCAACTAAAATAATGCAATCAAAATTTGTCAAATTGTACTTATTTACCCCCTTACAGAAAGTTCTAAGTTTCAAAACATCAAAACCAATTTAGAAAAACTATTGAAAATTTTTATCCCTTCATAGTGTCTATAGATTTGATACTATAATATTGAAATTAATTAATGTAATATTATTTTTAAAATTTTAAATTTTATTTTATGTTTCCAAATGATCTTGAATCTTCTATGTTAAGTTAAAAGTAAAAAAAAAATCATTGCAATTAATTTAATTAATTAATTTCATTTTTTTTCGAGATTATATCATCACAAGATTTATGTTTCCTAGACAATTATTAAATTTGAATTATTTGAGTTGATTTCTTTAAGGATAATTTGGAAACATAAAATAAAATTTTAAAATTTAGAAGGAGATTAGATAAATTAATTTCAATATTATAGTTACAAATTGGTTGGCATTATCAAGGGATAAAAAATTTTCAACAATTTATTTAAATTATTTTGATATTTTAAAATTTCAATATTTAAAAAAAAGAAATTTAGAATTTTCAGCAATAGGATAAACAAGTGCAATTTGAAAATTTTTGTGTATTATTTTAGTTTCTTCCGCTTTTTTCATTTTAATCCTTAATTTTTTTATCCCAATCAATTTTTAAGAAAAGAAAAGATACTTTCTAGGTGACAAAAATAAAAGCAGCCTAAAAGTATGGTGACTAAAATGAAAGTGTAAACATGATGTAATGTGTACAGTTAACCATCGTTAGAAATTTAACGCCAGAGTGTATAAAATGAGAACTCTCTAAAAGTTAAGAGACGAAATTGTAAAGATTTCATTTTGGGTGATCAAAATGAAAAGCCTTAAAAATTGAGTGATCAACTAAGTAGTTTACCCTAAATATTTTAAATAATCAACACAACAACTTTAATATTAAATATAATGAATATTAGAAATTTTTAATAAAAACTAAATTAATAAAATTTTGAACAACTTCTATATATTAAAAAAAAAGTAAAAATTCTATAATTTAAAGGATTAAAATATTTAAATAATGTTTGTAAATTCATAAATAAATAGATTGAATTCAAATTAATTACAGAATTTTAACAATATAAAAAAAATTTCAATGTTTTTCCAGCCACTTTTTTTTTTTAAATCTTTAACCCTTCAATCTTTATCCAGCCATCTTTAAATCTTCAATCTTTCAGTCAAATCTTCCTATTTGGTTTTTGTTTCAATCTAGCCCCTTTTTGCAAGAGTTTAAATTCAGCACAACAACTTCATTCATGATAAGAAAGTCTCAAATTTTAATAGTATTTTATCTAATAATTAACCAAAAATAAATATATTAAAAATACGAATTTATCTTGCTTTTAGGGCTTAATTGCTTTTTTTTGAAAAAAGTTTGAGGGCTTTTTTTATACATTTTGAAAGTTCAAGTACTTAATTGAGGACAACAAAAAATTAGGGGCTTAAATACTTTTTTTTTTTTAAAATTTAAGGATATTTTTATACATTTTAAAAGTTCAAGTACCCAAATAAGTAAAAAAAAAAAACTTAATTAATTTTTTGTTAAATTTAAAAAATTTGTACACCATTGAGCCACATTACTAATTTCCATGCAATTTAATTAATGCAAACTTTTTAAACTTTTTAATTGCCTTTTCAACGGCTTAATTAATGAAATTAATGGTTTCCATGCAATTTAATTTCATACATTTATCTTGTCTTTTCTCGTCATCCTTTTTTTTTTTTATTTTTCTTATTTTCCTATTTTCTTTTCATCGATCTTGATAATCAGGATACGTCTAAATTCTTTTCAAAAATCACACTAGTATCAATAAAAAGAAGAACGACAATAGAAAAAGAAAAAAATTCTTTCAAAATTTAAATTGATGCCGGCAACGTGAACACCAACACCTATTAAAATATATTTTCTTTTTTTTTTTTTAATTCTGGAATACATATATCTTTTAAGTGTATCTGAGTAAAATATATACTAGTCTCTACAACAAAAAAATTATTTTTATGGACCAGACAATCATGGGGTAATGATTACGGAACGATGAAGAGTAGTACTGATAGGAAGACGGTCAACACTAACATGTATTGTAAAAAATAGATGATTTTCATACAAAATTTTACATTTGAATATTTTTATAAATAATCAATTTATTTGGATGAATTAGGAATAGAAAAGCCTAAGCGAACCAAAACAAGGTACAAGTTGACCAAATATTTCTAGCTACTCCCATAATGCAGGATATTGGAAATTTCCACTCTTTTACCACCTCCATTGATTTACACTTTCATGCTTGTAATTATATTATACAGGCTTTAATGTATCTGAAAAGAAAAAGACCCATTCTTTTCTTATTTTATTTCCTGGTGGCGGTCAATCGTCATGGGTTGAACCATAGGCAATTACCCTTTTCAAGTCAAACCGCCTCTGAAAACTTAGCAGGGTTTTCCATGCCTTTAAAATACCCCACCCAAGACCTCACAATTCAATCAATTTCTTTTCTTTTCTTTTCTTTTCTCTTCAATATCATTCTTTCAACATAGAAAAACAAACCCATATTCTTTAGCCAATCTACTTGCTTCAATGGAAACATCATCTGCAAACTCAAACTCCAATATGATACTGTTGTTCCATGGTTTTTCATGCCATAACACCGTTAAAAGCTGTGTCTCAAGATATTGGTCATTTTCTCCACAATCCCAGATTTCAGGTTGGGACCTGAAGAACCAGAAATCTGGGTTTTCAAGCAAGGAAGTTTTATCTGGTGGTGAGAGATTATGTAGAAAAGAAGTGGAGATTTTGATGGGGAACCTGGGGATTTTTGGCAGCCAAGAAAGTGAAGAACAGTTGAATGAATCATACGGTTGTGAGGAGATTTCAAGGTTGTTTGAACAAGAGACAAGCTTGGAAGAAGTGAAGCAAGCTTTTGATGTTTTTGATGTGAACAAAGATGGGTTTATTGATGCAGAGGAATTGCAAAGAGTTCTGTGTGTTTTGGGGTTGAAACAAGGTTTAAAGCTGGAAAACTGCAACAACATGATCAATACCTTTGATGAAGACTGTGATGGCAGAATAGATTTTCAGGAATTTGTAAAATTCATGGAGAACAGTTTTTGCTGAATCAGTTTCTTTGTTCTTTTTTTTTTTAATCATTAAATATTATATATTGTTTTATAATTTTTTTTTTTGGGTGCAAATGTGATTAGAAACCGAGAAACTAATAAACCTGAAAACTGCGAAGAAGTAGCGGATACTTTCTAATAAAAAAAATAGTTTGCAGTTGCAGACATCAACAGTTTACAATCAAATCAATGGAAATTATTTATTCAATTGATGCTTCTAGAATCCTAACTTGTGATAAGTATGATGAAACGATATATGAACATTAGAGGAAGCTGTAGGCAAGCTAAAAATCTCTTCTTAAACCAATTCTTTAGGAGGGCAACTAGTATAGCGACGACTAAAGGATTCAGGGTTGAATTCAAGCCTACGGTAAGTTAATGATAAAGTCTCAAGAACAACTGCCTTCCGCATTAGACGCTTGATAAATTCAATCTCACTTTTATAGCCAAAGAAGTGATGTATGATAATTTTCTTCACATTATCCAGAAATCCAACTATTGGATGCCCATCTCCACTGTTCTCAACAAACGGACGCTCCAAAGCAAAAGGTTGTCCATGCTCACCATCCTCTTCCCAGAAGGAAAATCTGAACTGCAAATCCATCAACATGTATGAGAATTAGTGTTGTAGATCAAGGATTTCAATTGTGATGTAAGAATGTTATTGAGGTGATGGAGGGAGACAGGTGAAACTGTAAAATAACATTGTAATGACTGGGCTTTAGGACATCTCCCCCATGTCATCCTACACATACATCAACAGTATTCTCTTTTAATACCGTTTAAATTTGGGAAACACAGAACTCACTTCTATTTCAATCTTCTCCAGAGAAGGGCAATGAACCAAGAAGTCAATTAGTGCAAGGAGATCACACTCTTTTTCCATTGGACCAAACCAAGCAAATACCTTTAGATTTTCGAATATTTTCCATCTATTGTAGTTCACCTCATATTCTCTAGCAAGAAACTTTCACATACCAAGAACAAAGAAGGGCATGAGACTTTCATTAAACAATCAATATTTCAATAAAAAAAAACAGAACAATAATGAAGGAATATTTACTAAGAAATAAATCTACCTGAGAAAACCAAGAATTCACACCAAATTTCTTTACATGGGCAAGATTTCTTATCCATGTTCTAGTGTCAAAGTTTTGCACAGACGGATAATATCTGGATCGAAAAACTGTGGCTTCAGCAATGGAAGGCAATGAACTGACTGAGATCTTCACTGATTTTCCATCGACTTTAAGACTTGACAAACTTGACGAATCAATTTCTAGATTGAAACCAGGGTTATCCATGCATTTAACTACAAGGTGTTTAAGCCTCATACTTTGACACCAAGAAGCTTTGAAGTTGAGTAATCTATGGCAAAAATGGATTGTCAAGCTTTCAAGAACAGGACAGTTAGATAACAAGCCTTTCAGGGTTCCATCGTCAATCACACAATCAAAGAGGCAAAGGGCTTTCAGAGAAGCAAAGGGTAGATCACATGGTGGATTTGGATTGAAAAGAAAACCCTCTAAAGAAGCTTGTTTTAATGATGGGACATTATCATGGGAATAAAACACGTTTGGCAAAACATGATAATCTTCTAAGTCTTCAAGGAGTAAATGAGCTGAAACTGAGAGAATCTGAACCTTTCTTGAAATGGCAAACTCAATGTAGTGTTGAAGTTGAACATTATCGACAAGGTACAGTAAGGCTTCATAGGAGAAGTGAAGGCTGAACTTATGGAGTTTGAAGGCTTGGTGTTGGGTCAAAGTGTTGTGTATGAAGGTAAGTTCAGATGGATCAGTGGCCTTATGGAAAGGAGTTGCCATTTGAATGTCGATGACAGGGGTGAATTTCCAGAGGTTGATCCATCTTTTGGACAAGATGCAGGTTTGAATCGATTGTTTGGTTGTCAAGAAAGACAGAATGTGATGGAGAATTTCATCTGGTAATACGCTGATCCAATCTTGTGCTTCAGACATGTTGATTCATCCACGAAAGAAAGAACGAAAAAAAGTTGGCTTTAAAAGTTTGTTGGGATGTAAGATGTCAGCTTGTATTGCTAATTGATATAATTTGGTATACATAAAAAAGCGATTGGTGTTGACAATTTTATAATAAATTTTTAATTTTTTTTAATAATTGATCGTTAAAGTCAAATTAATTATGGAACAACTTTTTTTAATAAAATTAAATTTCTTGAATTTAACTTTAAGTCAATCAAATTTAACATTTAAATTATTGAGTTGCAATAATTCTTAAAAATATGTACCAACTATATATATATATATATATGATAGATAATAGGTTAGGTTGATCTACACATGTCTAGACCAATATTGAAAACCATTTTTATTTGTTCAAGCTCATCTAGTTCATTTAAAGCTCAAGTTAAAAAAATTGATCTTTTACTATTTTAAAATATTAAGAAATTTAAAAATATGATTTTTAATATTTTAATTCTAATTAAAATTTGATAACCCCAAGGGGTTGCAGGATTTTTCCTACCAATTGGAACACTCCCTTCACCATCTTCATAGGGATAGTTTACAAGGTTCATAACTGCTGCTCTTATTACAAGAAGCTTACCTAGCCAACATTTAGATCTAGCTCTACCCAACCTTTTCTGGTTCACCCCAACATTCCCCATCTGCCCGACTGTTGCTAGGCAATTTTTGGATATCAAACGGACCTCCCTAAAAGGTAATTTTAATGTGGCCAATTTCCCCTCCTTTGCAATCAGTTTTGAGACAGCACCCACTACTCTGGCTAAGAAAATTTGTCTGAGCAATTTAAATCTAAACTCATTACAATTCAATTTGATCATAAAAATCAACAATTCAAACCTAACTTGAAATGATTTAAATTCAAAGTAATTATGATGTTATTATAACATTCATATGTTTGAATTACATCGAGTTCGAATGTATGAATGTTATTATAGTAACTCTTGGTAACCATCAAGGGTGAAACCTTAAATAACAACCATAGAAACATTGTAATTACCAAGTTTCAAGACATCATCTCAGGGTCGGATTTTGATATTCACCTCTCGTAAACTTTCTTACATCAAAGGTATTGTACTCGTTGAACATTCGACAACCCCTCAAGACTTTATCACCCAATGGTGCACCTCCACTGAATCGAACAAAAGATCTCTCCTTTAAGACATTTCTTTAGTGTAGCGACAACGACCAAATATCAATATTTACAATAACACACGATAAGTAAAGCAAAAGGTCGTACGCTGGGTGAATTTGGACTAAAAAGAAAAACATTTAAGGAAACATGTTGCAATGATTGAATATTACAAGGGGAATACATGTTAGGCAAACCATAATGTTCTTGAGGCAAGGGTACGCTCATATGGGGTGATTAGTCAACAAAATTGATGATTATTAATAAAATATATTATATAATAATCTAATTCGAGATCTAACCCGAAGTCTGACACGGTAGGAAAACCCACTTTTATACGATTTCAAAGACCCTCTTTGGGAGGAATGAAGTCAAACCTTCATTTTTTTTTATCTTCTTCTCTGCTTCTTCACCTAGCCCTTCTTTCTCCACTTTTGTTGAAACATGGTATCGAAAATTGATGCAGTGAGTGTGGGTCGAACCCGATAGAAAGTTCGTCGTTCTCTATGATGCTAAGGTTCCTGTCATCATCTTCTCCTAGCAAATCCTTTGGGTTCTACAGTTTTGGTTTAGAAGTAGTAGATGAGAAGCAATAGTACTCAATGGCAATGAGGGATGTCAAGCGGAAGCGAGTAACATCGGCAGAAGAGACATGCACTGATTGCAGTGTCACGATTTTATGGTTTCCATTTCTAATCCCTTGTAAGCTCCCACATCCCGAACCTCTTTATTTTCCTTTTCTTTGTCAAACTAGTTTTGAATGTAGAATTGCAGAGAAATTATGCATGTTGATAAATGATTTTTTAAAGGAATTGATGGGCTTTTGGTTTTTGTTTGTAGAATTTTATCAATATTTGGGCACACGCATGATATATGAATTTGGGAGATGGTTGGGTTTTGGCATTATCCCTTACCAGAGTTTTTCTTGCTTGCACAATTTTGTTTGCTTTAGGTAATCTTGTAAATAACTCTATTTTCGTCGACTTATTTGATAAGGATGCATTATCATCAAACAACTCTCCTGGGGAAGGTATGAAAATCTATATTTTGAGTGCTATTGAATTCATTTTTGACATTTGCATGAGAGGATCGTTATTAGGTTGGCTCTAGAAATCTGAATATATCTTTAGAATTTCTCAGCAATGACGTAATTCTGAAGTTGTGCATTTACAGCTTATTTCTATTTCACAACATTAAGCTTGACGAGTTGTTAATTTTTCTGTTAGAATATTATTCGAAAATTTTATTTTCATTTCCTCGCTTCCTAACAACGGATAAAACTCATTATGTTCTCAAATTTTATTTAATTATGTCTACTACTCTGTGGATGGAGAGACCAAAGTATTCATTGTGTTCTCAAGTTTGGTTTCTACTTTAGGTGTTTTAAGATTCGTAGAGAAAACCTTTAGATTGTTGAATTTGAGGAATAATGGTGTCGATATAGCATTGAAGGACATGTAGTGCAAGTCAACAACCATGTGGTTCACCATTGTTCGTCCCTCAATCTTGCTTTTCTAGAACTTTGTTTACAGTCATGAGCATTGGTCACCTCAACTTATATTAGGAAAGAATTTGCTCAGCTTTGGTGTTTGGGTAAACCTTTTATGTATATATATATATTCTAGTACACTATTCTTTGACATTCTTATAAGGGGATATAATCTTGTTGATTTCTTTAAAGATTTCAGCAAAGCTGTAACGCCCCTAACCCAAATCCGTCACCGAAATAGAGTTACGGAGCATTACCGGAGTTACCGATTTATTTGTCAGATATTTTACTTCATCTAACATTCAAATTTGAAAAATTAAATAATAAAATAATCTATTTCATGCAAATTGGCCATTTCTAACATTTTTACAAAATTGCCCATAAAGTTTTACTTTTATTCAATTTAGTCCCTGAGCCTAAAACATGCAAATTATCCATGCTAGATGAATATTCATACATATTTTCCTCCTCCTCCTCTCCATTCCACATCCTTAATTTATATAACATGCTATAAATAACATTATCAATAATTTCACTATTTACTTATATGTATATTCAAAACTGTCCATTTGTGTCATGGTTACTAAATTATTTACATCTTGAGATACAGAACTCAAAATTAAGATACGTAAATTTTCCTTGAGACTATACTCACATATTGTCTTATTATAAAAATTTCAGAATTTTTGGTTTAGCCAATAAGTACAGTTTATTCTTTGAAGTCACCCCTATTCTGTTGTCTGACAGTTCTGACCCTTTATCACTAAAAATCAATTATGTCTTTGTATGGTATTCAGATGATATTCCTGTTTATTTATATTGAAAATAGACTAATTCAGGAATCTAACCTATAAATTATGTCCCATAATTATTTTTGTACAATTTTTAATAATTTTCCAAAATCAGAACAGAGTATCTCGAAATTATTCTGAACCAGTCCCACAAAAATTCAAATATCTCTTGATTAATGAATCCATTACTTACATGGTTTCTCCTATAAGAAACTAGACTCAATAACCTTTAATTTCATTTCTTATTCATCCTCTAATTCGATTCCTACAATTTGTGGTGATTTTTGAAAGTTAAGCTTCTGTTGCTGTCCAAAACTGTTTCTTATAGCTTATTTTGCAATTAAATCCTAACTAAGTTTACTTACTTTTACAACTCAATTCATACTTCATTTCTACTTAATCTCTTCCCATATTTAACTTAACTATCCAATGTTCATATTAGAACTCAAATTTAAAACTTCTTCCAGTTCAATCTCTACTATATAACACTTATGACCTCTTTTACAATTTAATCCTCTTTTTCATTCTAACTTAAAATTTTATCTATTAAACCTCTATTTCATCTTTTTGTTCAACATATACTATGTTCACAAACCTTAAAACTTCAAAAACCTCAACTTAAATTTATCAAAACTTGGTTCTAAAGCTTATAAAACATCAAAATTGAGAAAAAGGGCTTAATTGACTTACCTAATAAAGCTTTAAACCTTCAAACCATGATTTTTCCTTTTTCTTTTCTTTCTCCCCTTCTTTCTTTCTTTCCTTCCCGTTTGCTCTCTATTTTCCCCCCCTTTCTTCTCCCCCCCCCCACACACATATATATACTAAATAAAATAATAAAATAATAAAATATCTTATTAAAATATTAATAAAGTAATATTATCTAATTAAATAATTATAAAATATCATCACACTATCATTGCCTTCTAGATTTCTCTCTCCTTCTAATTGACTATTTTGGCCTTCATGATCTTGTAAAATTCCATCCTTGAGTCATCACTTAATTTGATAAAATTACGATTTAGTCCCTCATAATTCTTCACCTATTCAAGTTGGTCCTAATTCATCCATTTTCCTTAGTCTCTAGATCATTCCACCCTTAATATATTTGCACTTCATATTTACACTTTAGCCATTCAAATTTTGAGTATTTACTCTTCGGCCATAAAACTTTTCTCACTTTTACAATTTAGTCATTTCTTGAATTAATATATCATAATACACTTCCCAATGACAAAACTTAAATTCCCTCTTCTCGTCACTTTATTTCCCTATTTTACTATATCAAGGATAATATTTTACTGTAGAAATTTTCGGGGTGTTACAAAAGTTAATTTCTTTTAGTTGTTTTAAGGTTGAAATGTTAGTGTTTCCTGCAGTTTAGATCTGAAATTTATTTTAAAAAGTTTGGATTTCATGATCTTTCTTCTTTAAAAGCTATATGAAATTGACAAATGATTATTATAATATATACATTGTTTAGTTTATCCTTACTCCAATTTCTAGAAGCGGTAAAATAATTGGACTTTGAGTTGCTTGTGGAATTGCAGTGAATTTCAGCAAATGATATAGGCACTGTTAGTATTATTTTAGGGTATTATAATTTATGGTTATATTTGGTTTATTTCTTGCAGCATCTAAAGTGTTGAATAAATGTAATTGTTGGCTCTGCTTTGTATAGCTGAAGCAAATAAATGATACCATGTTCTGGACTGTTTCTAGTTACAAAATATTTATTTCTTTTTTATCTATCTTTTGATCCATAACATCAGCAAAAAAATACGTCAATCTTTGTTTTTTTCTTTGTAAAGCTCACTTCGCATTATTGTACCTTCTTCAGATCGATTTGATCTCTAATGTTTGCTTCCTCAAATTTTGAAATCATGTTGTAGTTAGGTGTCCTTGAACATCATAACTCATGGAACTTTCTTGAGATAGCTTTGCTCGGTTGCTTCTCTGCAATACATAACCATGGGTTTGAGGTACTTTTTTCATTCTCAGCAATTGTGCAGCACACCCCTTGTCCTCCTTTGGGTTCAACATCTTGAGAGATGGTCTAAACAAACTTGTCCTCTTATCAGTATATGTATCCCCAAACACATCCTTCTGCTATGATAATCCTTCTTATGAGAGAATAATAGCATCCTTCCTTAGTGGAATTAGGCAGAAATTTTTATCAATATATTGATCATGTGGAACCTACATCGCTTTGCTGATTATTCTTCTTACAGTTTTCATGGTGACAACCAACTATATATTATTTGGATACATCTTCCTTTTTCTTGTTTGGATTATCAGAAGACAACTTTGTGAGAGAACAAAAAGGCACTTAAGGTTTCATTTATGGATACTTTTAGTCAACAACTGGTCAATTTGAGCTCACAGTTGATGATTAAAGGTTAGCTAAGTTAAGCTCACAACTTCCAATTATTTAAGTTAGCTGAGTTAAGCTCGCAACTCCGAAACAACTTGCGGACTTATGCTCCCAACTGATGATTAAAGGTTACCTGAGTTAAGTTCGCAACTTCGAAACAACTTGCGGACCTACACTCCCAGCTGATGATTAAAGGTTAGCTGAGTTATGCTTGCAACCTCCAATATTTGAGTTAGCTGAGTTAAGCTTGCAACTTCGAAACAACTCGTGGACCTCCATACCATAATTTCCCACCCACATGCAGCCTAAGCAGTATATCACATGAATGCAGCATGTCACACCCATAAATACTAAGTTTAACTCCTAAGGGTATTTTAGTCATTTTCGCCCTTAGGGGAATTTTGGTCATTTTTATGTATTATGGATTCAGTACCTACCTGTCCCGTTAACAAGTCCCCGTTGGCTAAAGTGAACAGCACTATGCACCAGGTAGGATTCTAGAGAAGAGGAGGTGGGTCATTGAGACCGCTTAAGTACCGAGCTTTCCCTAGATCCAATCCTAGATATGCATATACCCATTACCACACTTCAACCTTATGACTTGTCCACGGTTGCATTTGTGTTTTTAAGTTTCATGAATGTTTGGCAGTTAACAGATATTAAGCCCAAACCCATATACAAAGCCCATTCTCAATCATATGGCCCATTAGGCCCAAATCACAATCGTATGGCCCATTAGGCCCAAATCTCTATTAAATGGCCCATTAAGCCCAAATCCAATTCAAATCATGTAATATGCATGACTAACTCAATTCATATAACCAAATCAATAAATATCACAAAACTTAACCTCAGGGCCCACCGAGCCCATTTAGCCACTTTCAGCTTTTTGGCATTGCCGATATCGTGTGTGTAGTGTTTGTACACACCTGGTGATAGAGCGTGCTGCGATTTCCTCTTAGTCACGAACCTACATTCGATATTACTTAACAATTAATCATAGGCTAAATACTAACTTTATCTATAAAAATCCCGAAGCCTCACCATAACCTTACTGTGTGCCAAGACTGAACTTGTGGAGTTTGAAGGCTTGGTGTTGGGTTAAAGTGTTGTGTATGAAGGTACATTCAGATGGAGTGGTCTCATGGTAAGGAGTTGTTGCCATTTGAATGTCGATGACAGGGGTGAATTTCCAGAGGTTGATCCATCTTTTGGACAAGATGCAGGTTTGAATCGATTGTTTGGTTGTCAAGAAAGATAGAATGTGATGGAGAATTTCATCTGGTAATACGCTGATCCAATCTTTTCCTTCTGACATGTTGATTCACCCACGAAAAAAAGAACGAAAAAAAGTTGGCTTTAAAAGTTTGCTGTGATGTAAGATGTCAGCTTGTATTGCTAATTGATATCATTTGGTATATATACAAAAGTGATTGGTGTTGACAATTTTATAATATGTTTTTAATTTTTTTAATATTTGATTGTTAAATTCAAACCAATTATGGAAAAACTTTTTTTAATAAAATTAAATTTCTTGAATTTAACTTTGAATCAATCAAATTTAATACTTAAATTATTGAGTTGGAATAATTCTTAAAAATACGTACCAACTATATATATGATAAATAATAGGTTAGGCTGGTCTACACATGGTTAGACCAACATTGAAAAACATTTTTATTTGTTCAAGCTCATTCACTTCACTTAAAGCCTAAGTTAAAAAAAATTGATCTTTTACTATTTTAACATATTAAAAAATTTAAAAACATAATTTATTTAATATTTTAATTCTAATTAAAATTTGATAACCCCAATGGGTTGCAAGTTTTTTCTACCAATTGGAGCCCTCCCTTCACCACTTCCATGAGGAAGGCCTACAGGGTTCATAACTACTCCTCTTACTATAGGACGCTTACCTAGCCAACATTTAGATCCTGCTCTACCAAAACTTTTTTGGTTCACCCCAACATTCCCCACTTGTCTGATTGTTGCTGAGTAGTTTTTGGATATCAAACGGACCTCTCCAGAAGATAATTTTATTGTGGTCGATTTCTCCTCCTTTGCAATTAGTTTCGCAACAGCACCCGCTACTCTAGCCAAGAAAATTTTGTTTGAGCAGTTTGAATCTAAACGCATTACAATTCAATTTGATCATAAAAATCAACAATTCAAACCTAACCTTAAATGATTTGAATTCAAAGGGATTATGATGTTATTATAACATTTATAAGCTTGAATCACATCGATTTTGGATGTATAGATGTTATTATAGTGAATCTTGGTGACGAACAAGGGTGAAACCTTAAACAACAACCATATAAACATTGTAATGACCAAGTTTCAAGCCATTTTCCCAAGGTCAGATTTTGATCTTCACCTCTCATACACTTTCTTACATCAAATGTATTGTACTCGTTGAACATTTGAGACCCCTCAAGACTTTATCGCCCAATGGTGCACCACCATTGAATCGAACAAAAGATCTCTCCTTTAAGATATTTCTTTAGCGTAGCGATAACGACCAAATATCAATATTTATAATTACACATGATATGTGAAGCAAAAGGTAGTACACTAGGTGAATTTGGACTGAAAAGAAAACCATTTAAGGAAACATGTTGCAATGATTGAATTTTACAATAGGAATACATGTTAGGCAAAATTAGACCTGATCATGGGCTGAGCCACGAAGGCCTACCCGAAATGTGGAAGGGTTTGGGCAAAAATATAGGCCTGAAAAATGGGCTTGGAAAAAAAAAGCCTGTTTAAAAAACAGGTCGGGCCTCGGGTAAGGCTAAAAGACAAAAATAATCTAGTTTTTTAATATTATTTTCTTGTCATTTTCTCCCTATTTTACTGCCATTTTACTATTATGTTACTACTATTTTGTTGTTATTATTTGGATATTGTATGAAACTTATTTTATTGTTAATTTTGTTATTATTTTAAAGATATTTGTTAATTTTGTTATTATTTTAGAGACATTTGCTTGTCAAGTTGCATCTATCATAGTGTTATTTAAGTATATATTTTTAAAATTTATTTTCAATTTGTTGGGAAATTTTTTTTGATGTTTTTAGTATTTTTAAAATAATATAAAAAATAATATGAAAATTAATATGGGCGGGCTGGGTCGAACCTAGATTTTAGCATTTTTATCCGGGTCGGGCTTGGGTAAAATTTTAGGCCCATTTTTCGGGCTACGCCTAGGCCCAGGCCCGGGCCTAACAAATAGGCTTAAATTTTTAATTGAGCCTGGCCCAAACCTGACCCGGCCCGGCCCATGCTCACCTCTAGGCAAAACATGATGTTCTTGAGGCAAGGGTACGCCTATATTGCGTGATTAGTTAACAAAATTGATGATTATTAGTCTTGTAGATTATTATACAGTTATAATAAAATATATTATATAATAATCTAATTTGGGATTTGACCCGAAGTCTGACACGGTTGGAAAACCCACTTTTACACGATTGTTATACAGCTTGTATTGCTAATCGATATAATTTGTTATATATACAAAAGCGATGGTGTTGACAATTTTATAATAAGTTTTAAATTTTTTTAATAATTGATTGTTAAAGTCAAACTAATTATGGAACAATTTTTTTTAATAAAATTAATTTTTTTGAATTCAACTTTGAATCAATCAAATTTAACACTTAAATTATTGAGTAGGAATAATTCTTAAAAATACATACCAAAAATATATAAGATAGATAATAGTTCACTTAAAGCCTAAGTAAAAAAATTGATCTTTTACTATTTTAAAATATTAAGAAATTTAAAAACATAAGTTAAATAATTATTGAGTTTTAAATTTAATTAATTCTCGAAAACTCCAAGGGTTTACGGGTTTTTTTCTATTAATTAGAGCCCTCCCTTCACCACCCCCATGAAGATGGTCTATAAGGTTCATAGCTACTCCTCTTACTACAGGACACTTACCTAGCCGACATTTGGATCCTGCCCTACCAAAACTTTTCTGGTTCACCCCAACATTCCCCACCTATCCAATTGTTATTGAGTAGGTTTTGGATATCAAATGGACCTCCCCAGAAGATAATTTTAATGTGGCTGATTTCCCGTCCTTTGCAATCAGTTTCGCAACAGTACCCGCTACTCTAGCTAAGAAAATTTTGTTTAAACAGTTTGAATCTAAACTCATTACAATTCAATTTGATCATAAAAATCAACAATTCAAACCTAACCTAAAATGATTTGAATTCAAAGTGATTATGATGTTATTATAACATTTATATGCTTGAATCACAGTGAGTTCAGATGTATGAATATTATTATAGTGAATCTTGGTGACGGACAAGGGTGAAAACTTAAACAACAACCATATAAACATTGTAATGACCAAGTTTCAAGCCATTTTCCTAGGGTCAGATTTTGATCTTCACTTCTCATACACTTTCTTACATCAAATGTATTGTACTCATTGAACATTCGACAACCACTCAAGACTTTATTACCCAATGGTGCACCTCCACTGAATTGAACAAAAGATCTCTCCTTTAAGATATTTCTTTAGCATAGCGATAACCACCAAATATTGATATTTATAATCACACACAATGAGTGAAATAAAAAGGTCATACACTGGGTGAATTTGGATTGAAAAGAAAACCATTTAAGGAAACATGTTGCGATGATTGAATATTAAAATGGGAATACATGTTAGGAAAAACATAATGTTCTTGAGGCAATGGTACGCCCATATGAGGTGATTAGTCAACAAAATTGATGATTATTAGTCTTGTAGATTGTTATATAGTTATAATAAAATATATTATATAATAATATGATTCGATGTAATAACCCAGTTTAGACCCTAGTCGGAATAGTGGTTTTGGGACCACAAATCTGAGTTAGAAAAATATTTAAATATTATTTTTTGTGCCTAAAGTATGTGAATTGACATGTGTGAAAGTTTCGTATGAAAATTTGACCATATGTGTGCTTAATTTGCGAAAAAAACTAAATCGCAAAAAATACAAAATTATCCTTCAATTTGAATAATGGCCGAATTGATGTGTCTTTATAACTAAGAGGTTCTTATGTGGTTATTTGACCATTGAATGCATTAAATGACACAGATGGACTTTAGTTAATGGCTTATTAATGTTATAAAGCAAGGGTAAAATGGTAATCTAAATATTAAAGTGATTAATGAAAACAAAAATGAAATCAAGCCATTAATGTTCATATTAGCCGAAAATACAAAGAAAAAGGAAAGATAAAAACCATTTTAGGGTTTGGCTAGGAGAATTGATGATTAAGGTATGTAATTTGATTCGTTTTTGATGATTTCTACGTTTTTGAGATTGTTGTTTAATGTTCTATCTAGCCCATGTCTCAATTTTTGAATTTGATGAAGATTGCGAGTTATGTCATTGATGATTTTGTGAGTTTAATGATGTGAATTGATGAATTATGAAAGCTTGGTGTGAGATTAATATGTTTTGTGTTTGGATTTTTGGTGAATTTGAGTATTTTGGGCTAATTTGTGAAAATGAGAAATTGAAGGACTAAAATGTAAAATAAATGAAATATGTGGGCTTATATGAGCTATATAAACATTCGGCCTAGCATGTGTAAAATGAAATTATGTATATTTTATGATTTTGTGAATTAGGGACTAAAATGTCAAAATGTGAAAATGTGAGGGCCAATTTGTAAAATGCCCTAAATATGTGTTTATGGATTGATTTGATTGAATATGAAATTGAATAAGTCAAATTTGAATGTGTATAGATCAAGAACCAAAGAAAACGGAATTAGATCAAGGAAAGTCGAAAATCGTTGAGTTATCATTTTCATCCGTTCGAATCTATATGAGGTAAGTCAATATACAAATAAATGTGTTGTATTTATTTGTTCATGATTATATGATAATGAAATATGATAAATGGATATTAGAGAGAATTATTAAATTCGAGAAAGTTTTGATATTATGACGACTTCCGAAAAGTCACGTACGAACCATAAGAATAGTTAGGATACATATGTCATGACATAGGATTCCGATATATGATATCATGTAAGACCACGTCTAGGACATTGGCATCGTTTTGAGATTTATGTGTAAGACCATGTCAGGGACATCGGCATTGTATTTGATTTCATGTAAGACCCTGTTTGGGACAGTGGCATTGATATTTAATTACATGTAAGACCACGTTTAAGACGTTGGCATTGTACGAGCTTTTCGAGTTATCTGAGTATCCTATTTGATTCCGAATGATTCAACTAGCACTCCGAGAAATGAATGAATATATGAAATGTGTATCCGATTTAGGTACGTTTGAAATGTATACAAAGTTGAGAATGAAAAGTAAGTATATGTTCAATTGTGGATAAAAGATAATATGTGATATACATGAAAGTGAAATATGCTATATGTGTAAATGATTTGAATTGGGATTATATGAAATTTATGTGAACAAATGAGTATGATGTGGTTCATAAAATACATATATGGAATGGTCATGAACCTTATATGAATGAAATGAATTATACTTGATTCATGAATTGAATGTATTTTTATATGGGTTACTAAGCTTTCGAAAGCTTACTCTGTGTGTTTTTCAACTATTTTATAGATTATTGAAACTATCGGAAGCTCAGGGATCGTCGAGGATCATCACCACACTATCAAACCTTATTTTGGTACATTTTAAAAATGTGAATATTGAAGTATGGCATGTATAGGCTAGAATGGTTAAGATATGTTTTGATATGTATATTGATATGTGTGATATGAAGTAATAAAATTTATAAAAATTGATCACACCAAAAACTAACTAATATCACAATTTTAAGGCAAGCGCACCTATCGAATAGTAGTATAGTTTAGCGGCAAGACCGAGATATCGTACCCAAGGGAACCAAAAGTACTAATACTTCCTTTCTATTATCTAACCTAAAAATAAAAGGGGTTTGTATGAAACTAATTCTAAAACTAAACTAAAAGTGCACAAAAAGTGAATGGGGGAAAAACTCTTGGGAAAAGATGATTGATATGGGCAATACTTAAGGGAGATTCCACTTAGACTTCACTTGTTATTGATTCTTGAGCTAGACAATTTATTCACTTGACTTGATCCGTAGAGATCCCTAATTTATGTTAATACCTCCGTCGAGGATAAGAACAACTAATCCTAGGTTGATTAACTAAAATCTCTTTCTAGTTAAAACCCCTAGTCTTGCATTAACTCGATCTATGGATCCCCCTATTAGGTTTGACCCTAATCTGACAGATTTATGTCACCCTATGTCTAGGGTTGCATGCAACTTCGCTTAATTATGCTAGATCTACTCTTAAACAGGGACTTTTGCTCCTCTGCCTAAGCACATCAATACTTGAATTAATACCTATGATTATTAAAACAAGAATTAAGCACACATAATTAAGAACAATTCAAGTATTTATCATATAACTCAAGATAAGAAAATAACAAGATCTGTCTTAGGTTTTATCCCCCTTAAGTATTTGGGGGCTTTAGTTCATAATTAAGAAAGAAGTCATTCCAGAAGAAATAAAATAGCAAAACATAAAGAACCCAAAAATTCCTGAAGGATTGAAGGGAGATCCTCTGTCTTGATGTAGAATCTGGCTTCTGGGATGAATCAATCGGCTTTCCTTGGAGTAATCCTTGCTTCCAATTTCTGTGTTGGCAGAAAGAAGGCGCTCCTTTTTGGGAGAAAAGAGTACACCCTTAGAGTTGCCTCCTAGGGTCTTTATATAGAGCTTTGGGATGCCTTTCTTAGCCCTAAGTATCCAAATCCGAGTGAAATTGTACTTCCTCACGACAGGGACACGCCTGTGTGCCACGCCCGTGTGGATCAATAAGAGGCCGTGGTTAGGCCTGTTGAGGGTGGCACGGCCGTGTGGCCTGGCCGTGCTTGTCAGGGCTGGGCCATGTTGGACCTCATGTGGCACGGCTGTGTGCTACGGCCGTGTGGTGACTCCTTGGGCCGTGTCATTTTCACACTTTGGTCCGTTTTTCGTTCTTTTCTCTTCCCTATGCTCTCCTGAGTATACAAAATGAAATAGAAGGGTTAAAAGCATCAATTCTCACGAATTTAATGATAATTCATCCAAAATATAGGCTAAACATGAGGTAAAAATATGTATAATTTATCGTTTATCAGATACCCCCACACTTAAGCCTTTGCTTGTCCTCAAGCAAAATCTTAATCCCTAATTAAGAATCATTCCTCTCAACTTACAATCTTTATCAATAATGTTCCAAACTAATTCACAAGTAATCATACAATGAAGATTCAATCAGAAGAACATTAAAGATTCAATTACTCTAAGTTGAGAATTTTATCATTAAAACATAAGTTTCCTCCCTGCTCCTAAGTAATTATCTCTCAATTAAAATAAGTAGAAGTTGACATTCTCGCTAAAGGTTCACTCTATCCACTCAAAGTGTTTAGGGTTTTAAAATTAAGCACTCTCTAGTTAACCTGAAAAGTAATTACCATAGGCTTGCTAAAAAAATCAAATCTCCAACACTGTAGTTTGATATGATACATCGATCAAAAGGTCTTTTAATAGCTGTAATGGGGCTTGGTTAAGGGTATTGTCACAGGCTGCAAAAGAAGGTTAGAATCGAGATTGAACTAAAAAATTATCTAGCTAGAAAAATCTCTATCACTGGAACATATTTCTAAGCTTTATGGTGACATTGTTTCTAAGCTTTATGGTGACATTGTTCTACCCTTGGTAGCCTTAAAATAGAAATATGCAAAAATTTATAATCTACAACTAATTTTTACTGTATATACACATTTTTTTAAGAACAATTCAAGTACAATTCATTACAAACTTTACAATCTGGAAAAGAGAATAAAGCTAGATAACAATTCAACTCAAATCTCGATAAAAATAGGGGCCAAAGTAATTGAATGGAATTCAACAAAAATAGGTTATTGGTTAATATTAATGGTAAGTTAAAGAATGGGTTATTAGGCTCAACGGGGTTCACTAGGGGTTAATTTATGGAGGTAGGCTTTTATGGAGTAAGTGGGTTAAACCTAGGTGCCTTTATCATCTCGGTATATCAAATCAATGATGTGGTCTTGACATGTATAATCGAAGCAAGTTCTAGAATAACAAATCAGCATTGACTCACTCAAAGCAATAATAAAAGTGAGCACAAAAGAATGTATGCTCAGAAGGCTCAAAAATCTCACCAGAATTATGACTTTTGATGTCAATCCTGCGAATTTCAAATCTCAAGATAGTACTTAAAATTAAGGAAAATAACTTATGCAAAAAATGGGATTCTCAAAAATTTCAACTTATCATGCTTGATTCCCTAATGTTTTAAAGTTTGAAAAATCAAAGTACAAGCACCTATGTCTTAATTCTCAACATATCAATAAAAATCATAAATCAATCAGAATTAATTCCTAATAGGAGATTGAGATATCTATTTGAGAACAATACATCAGATTTCAGGGTTTTCACAGATAATGTAAAGATTGAAAGTGATTTCCCCTTACACTTAAGATGTACATTGCCCTCAATGTACAAAGATATCATTACTAGTAATAGAAGCATAAGATCATAAGATAGGGAAAGGCATGAAACTCCCTGAATTTTGGATGAATTTGTGAGACGGAGATTGAAGTTGGAAGAGCCAGTAGTTGTGGCTGGGTTTTCCCATTTTTCATATTAATATGAGCTTTAGAGCTCTTTTGAAACTGCGAAAGTGGGAATTTGGATTAATAGAATATATTTGTTAGGGGCTGGTCGATATGAAATAATTAAAAATAAAGAAAGAAAATAATTTAAGTTCTAAAACTACTAGAATTCAAATAATGAAAAAGATAAGGTGAACTAAAAATAAAAGTATAAATAAAAAGGAAAATAAAGTAGAAGAAAAGGAAAGGTGAAAATAGAGATCAGAGTTTAAATAAAATTAAGATAAAAATAAAGATAAGAGGAATAGAAATATCTAATCTTTAGATGGGGCACGCGGTGGCGGAGGTGAAATGATGTGAAGGTGCTGGCATATCTGCTGTAGTGTCGCATCGATGTGATCGAAGCACTAGAAGCATTGCTGCTCGAATCGGGATAGGCTCTCAGATATGTCAGCATAAGAAGCTCGTGTGACTCGGGTTTTGCCCGTGTGATTCGAAATTTAGTGGTTTTGACGTGCCTGGTCCGAGGTACACGTCCTTGTTAGCCATCTTGCACGGCCGTTTTTGATCTTGTTCGCTTTTCACACGGTCGTGTAGGCAGTCACACGGACGTTTGCGATGAGGCCTCGTTATTCACACGGTCGTGTAGGAAGTCGCATGGCCGTGTCTAAATTGACAGTGTTGGCCACGATTTGGGGACACGAGCGTATGGCGTTGTGCAAGCCCGTGTCTAAATTGAAAGGTTGCCACGGCCATGTCGCACGGTCGTTGTGATTTGTCGTTAGCCCGTGTTTTGGGAAAAATTATACTCTGTTTGTACACGGCCTGAGTGCATGACCGTGTCTCTGCTGTAAATGTTCATACGGCCTGCCATGTGGTCCTAAATTTCTGCATTAAAAAGGGTTACTTGATATATAAAGGACTAGAAAAAATAGAAAGAAAGTTTACTATGTTAGTGCTCGGGTTGCCTTTCGAGAAGCGCTTATTTAGAGTCTAAGCTCGACTCTTCCTGAATGTATCATGAAGGGAGTTCATGGAGCTGAAGCTCCTCCCTGTTATCTTTAAAATTCTCACCTCTATAGTGTTTAAGCCTATGGTCGTTTACCTTAAAAGTACTGTGGTTAGGGTGAGTTACCTCAACTGTGCCGTATAGAAAGACAGTTTGAATAGTGAATGAACCTGACCATCTTGACTTGAGTTTTCCAGAAAATAGTTTTAGCCTCGAGTTGTAGAGTAGGACAAGATCACCAGTTTTGAACTATTTAGGTTGTCTCAGTCATTTGTCGTGACGTTGCTTTATGGCTTTCTTATACAGTCGTAAGCTTTCGTAAGCATGGAACGCCATTCATCTAGCTTGTTTAACTGCATTAGTCTTTTCTCACCTGCGAGCTTAGAATCAAGGTTTAAAAATTTTATAGCCCAAAATGCTTTATGTTCAAGTTCAAATGGTAGATGACAACTTTTTCCGTAAACAAGCTTATAAGGGGATGTTCCTATGGGTGTTTTAAAAGCAATTCTATAGGCCCATAGAGCATCGTCTACTTTTCTTGACCAATCTTTTCTATTTGTTTCTATCGTTTTTTCTAGGATGCGTTTTAGTTCCCTATTTGTTACTTCAACTTGGCCACTAGTTTGTGGGTGATAAGGGGTAGCTGTTCTATGGTGTACTCCATATCTCTTTAAAGTTTTTTTAAATTGAGTATTGCAAAAGTGAGTTCCCCTATCACTAATGATTATCCTGGGTGTTCTAAATCGAGCGAAGAGTTTTTTCAAAAACCGTACTACCATTCTAACATCATTAGTAGGTAAAGCTTAGGCTTCCACCCATTTTGACATATAATCTCCTGCTACTAGTATATACTTATTCCCAAATGAAGTAGGGAATGGACCCATGAAATCAATACCCCATACATCAAATATTTCACATAAGAGTATATAGTTCTGAGGCATTTCATTGTGTTGAGAAATATTACCTGTTCTCTGGCATTTATCACAAGAGGTCACATACCTGTTGGAATCTTTGAAAAGTATAGGCCAGTAAAAACCTGATTCGAGTACCTTATAGGCGGTTCTGGCTCCACTGTGGTGTCCTCCTGTGGGTCCTGAATGGCAGTAATTTAAAATCTGGTATGCTTCTGTTTCATCAACGCATCTTCGAATAACATGATCTGCACAAATACAAAAAAGAAAAAGGATATTCCCAAAAGTAGTTTTTCACATCAGCGAAGAATCGCTTCTTTTACTGATGGGTCAACCTTTTTGGGGTTATGTTAGCTGCTAAATAATTTGCAAAATCAGCAAACCATGGAATTGTTTCATCTGCTAAGGCTAGGAGTTGTTCTTCAGGGAACAAATCGTTTATTTTCTCGAGGTACTTGGAATGTGGCTCTTCTAATCTTGAAAGGTGATCTGCTGCCAAGTTTTCAGCTCTTTTCTTATCCTTTATCTCTAAGTCAAACTCCTGTAATAGTAAAATCCATCTTATCAATCGAGGTTTTGCATCATTTTTAGTTAAAAGATAACGAAGAGCAGAATGGTCAGTGTAAATAATGACTTTTGATAATATCAGATAAGATCTGAATTTATCAAATGCAAAAATAACAGCTAGCAGTTCTTTTTCTGTGGTAGTATAATTTGCTTGAGTGGCTGTCAAAGTTCTGCTAGCATAGTAGATTGGTTGAAAGTGTTTATCTCTTCGTTGTCCCAAAACTGCACCTACTGCAAAATCACTCGCATCGCACATTAGTTTAAAAGGTAAATTCCAATCAGGTGAAATCATAATCGGGGCTTTGACTAACTTTTCCTTGAGAGTGTTGAAAGATTCTAAACATTCTTGGTCAAAGTTGAATAGCACATCTTTTTCTAGTAATTTTGTTAATGGCTTAGCTATTTTAGAAAAATCCTTAATGAATCTGCGATAAAAATCGGCATGTCCTAAAAAGCTTCTTATGGCCTTAACCGAATTAGGGGGAGGTAATTTTTCGATGGTTTCAATTTTTACCTTGTCTACCTCTATCCCTTTACTAAAAACTTTATGCCCTAGTACAATACCTTCTTAAACCATAAAGTGGAATTTTTCCCAATTTAATACTAGATTTGTCTCTTCACATCTTATCAAAACACGTTTTAAATTATCAAGACAAAGTTGGAAAAAATTACCGAAGACTGAGAAATCATCCATAAATACCTCCATGATATCTTCCACAAGTTCATTGAAATTAGCTAGTATGCATCGCTGAAAAGTAGCAGGAGCGTTACATAAACCAAAAGGCATTCTACGATAAGCAAATGTACCGTATAGACATGTGAATGCCGTTTTCTCCTAATCTTCTGGAGCTATCGGGATTTGGAAGTAACCAGAGAGGCCATCTAGGAAACAGTAATACATGTGACCTGATAATCTTTCCAACATCTGATCAATGAAAGGTAAAGGAAAATGATCTTTTCGAGTCGCGTCATTCAACTTTCTATAATTAATGCAGACTCTCTATCCAGTGACTGTTCTTGTAGGTATTGATTCCTTTTTGTCATTAGAAGCCACGGTTATGCCTCCCTTTTTAGGAACAACCTGTACAGGATTTACCCAAGAACTGTCAGAAATAGGATAAATAATACCTACATCTAGAAGTTTAATTACCTCGGTTTTTACGACTTCCTTCATGTTGGGATTCAATCGTCTTTGAGCTTGCACCGATGGTTTATATTCATCTTCCATTAAAATTTTGTGGGTATAAAAAGAAGGATTAATTCCCTTAATATCTGAAATTTTCCATGCTATAACTTGTTTGTGTTCTCTTAACACTTGAAGTAGTTCCCCTTTTTCTATAGTGCTCAAATTTGATGCGATAATAACTGGTAAAGTTGAATTTTCCCCTAAAAAGGCATATTCTAAATGGTCTGGTAATTGCTTTAACTTTAATTTAGGGGGTTCATCAATGGAATGTTTCTGTCTCAACTCATCATTCATCTTTATACTTTCATAACTTATGTGTCTCGTGATAATTTCGTTAAAATCTAACTCATTCCTTACTTTTTCAACTTCAGTGGTGGCTTTATCTTTCTCTCCCACCTTGAACAAGACACAGTTCCAACGTGTCTGTGAGAGAAATTTCCTGAAAATCATCTTGAACAAAATAATCAATGATATTAAAAAAAATAGCAGGAATCGTCCTGTTCTCTAGAAAATATCATGGCATCATAGATTTTAAAAACGACTTCTTCTTCTCCAACTCTAAGTACTAATTTACCATCCCCTACATAAATGACGGCTCTAGCAGTAGCTAAAAATAGACGTCCCAAAATTAAAGGCACCTCAATATCCTCATCCATGTCAAGTACAACGAAATCAACGGGGAATATAAATTTATCTATTTTAACTAGCACATCTTCAATAATTCCCCTAGGATATTTAACAGATTTATCAGCTAATTGAATACTCATCCTAGTGGGTTTTGGTTCCCCTAGACCTAGTTGCTTGAACATCTTGTAAGGCATTAGATTAATGCTAGCACCTAAATCAGCTAAAGCTTTATCAATAATTAAACTACCGATTAAACAAGGAATAGTAAAACTCCCTGGATCTTTCAGTTTTGCTGGTAATTTATTTTGAAGGATGGCTGAGCATTCCTCGTTGAGTTCCACTGTGGCTAGTTCTTCCAACTTTCTTTTATTTGTGAGAAGTTCTTTAAGAAACTTTGTATATTTTAGCATCTGCGAGATTGCTTCAACAAAAGGTAAATTAATATGTAATTGTTTAAAAAGTTCAAGAAATTTACCGAATTGAGCATCTGTGCGGTCTTTCTTCAATTTTGCCGGATATGGAATAGGTGGTTTGTATTCCTTAAGTATTGGTGGAGTGCTTTCCTTGGGTTTCTCTTCATCTACCTTATCTTTTGGAGATTCTGGAACAGGTGTCTTTTCTAGTTCAGCCAATACTTTCCCATCTCTAAGGGTAATTGCTTTGACATGTTCTTTGGGGTTTGGCTCAGTGTTGCTTGGTAGTCCACCTTGTGGTCTTTCTGAAATTAACTTGGCAAGTTAACCAATTTGATTCTTAAGCCCTTGAATTGATGCTTGCTGGTTCTTTAGTGTCGTCTCAGTGTTTTAGAAATGGGTTTCTGACATGGCCATGAATTTGGTGAACATCTCTTCAAGATTTAGTTTTTTCTCATGTTGTGTTGGTGGCTGCTGAAATCCCGAAGGAGGCTGTTGTCTTTGATTTCCTTATCCTCTCCAAGAAAAATTAGGGTGGTTCCGCCAACCTGCATTATATGTGTTACCATAAGGATTATTTTGAGATCTAGAATTGTTACCCATATAATTGGCTTACTCGGTTTTTATGCCCTGGCCGTAAGATGAGCAGTCCAGGGTAAACATATTCTCGTAAGTTGCGTCACACCGCATCACTAGTTGTGCCTGCGTAGAACTAACAAAACTATCAAACTTTTTATTTAAAAGTTCTACTTGATTAGTAAGTATAGAGACATCATCTATATTAAAAATTCCTGCAGCTTTTGTCGGCTTTGTCCTCATAACTTGCCACTGATAGTTGTTCAATGACATCTTTTAAATAAATTTATAAGCTACTTCTGGCGTTTTGTTGTTGATTGTTCCTCCTGCGGCTGCATCGATTATTTACCTTGTTGATGGTTTCAAACCGTTGTGAAAGGTTTGAACTTGTAACCACAAAGGTAACCCATGATGAGGGCATCTTCTCAAAAGATCCTTGTATCTCTCCCAGGCATTGTAAAGTGTTTCTAAATCCATCTGCATAAAAAAAGAGATATCGTTTCGTAATTTAGCTATTTTGGCTAGAAGAAAATATTTTAGTAAAAATTTCTCAATCATCTGTTCTCATGTAGTGATTGAGCCTCGTGGTAGAGAATTCAACCATTGTTTAGCTTTATTCTTTAGAGAAAAAGGAAATAATCGGAGGCGAATGACGTCATCAGAAACACCATTTAATTTAAAAGTATCACAGAACTCCAAAAAGTTGGCTAAATGTGTTAAGTTTTAATTCAAAATTATTAGCAGCAATAGCAGGTCTAATAATGCTAGTTTGAGTACCATCCAAACTAGGTTTAGCATAATAATACAAAGTATGAGGCGCTTCATCTGGTTCTACGGGTAATGCTGGAGGTGGTTGAATGTTTTGATTTGCGTCCATCTCTTCAGTAGGTTCCGGTTCTTGTTCTTGTTCTTGATATTGTAGGCTTCGTCTAATCTCTCTACGGTTTCTAGAACTGTAGCTTCTAAATCTTCGTCAAAAAGTAATAGTCCTGCTGGATTTCTTCTAGTCATAAACCAGAGATACCTAGAAGGGAAGAAAAATAGAGAAAATTAAAATAAATAATAATAATAATAAATTAAAAATAAATAAATTAATATAGTAATGGCTAAAGTAATAGAAATCGAGTGTTCTTAATATTTTAGTTCCCCGGCAACGGCGCCAAAAACTTGATATGCGTGATATGAAGTAATAAAATTTATAAAAACTGATCACACCAAAAACTAACTATATCACGATTTTAAGACAAGCGCACCTATCGAACAGTAGTATAGTTTAATGGCAAAACCGAGATATCGTACCCAAGGGAACCAAAAGTACTAATACTTACTTTCTTTCTATTATCTAACCTAAAAATAAAAGGGGTTTGTATGAAACTAATTCTAAAACTAAACTAAAAGTGCACAAAAAGTGAATTGGGGAAAAACTCTTGGGAAAAGCTGATTGATATGGGCAATACTTAAGGGAGATTCCACCTAGACTTCACTTGTTATTGATTCTTGAGCTAGACGATTTATTCACTTGACTTGATCCGTAGATATCCCTAATTTATGTTAATACCTCAGTCGAGCATAAGAACAACTAATCCTAGGTTGATTAACTGAAATCTCTTTCTAGTTAAAACTCCTAGTCTTGCATTAACTCGATCTATGGATCCCGCTATTAGGTTTGACCCTAATCCGGCAGATTTATGTCGCCCTATGTCTAGGGTTGCATGCAACTCCGCTTAATTATGCTAGATCTACTCTTAAATAGGGACTTTTGCTCCTCTACCTAAGCACACCAATACTTGAATTAATACCTAGGATTATTAAAACAAGAATTAAGCACACATAATTAAGAACAATTCAAGTATTTATCATATAACTCAAGATAAGAAAATAACAAGATCTGTCTTAGGTTTTGTCCCCCTCAAGTATTTGGGGGGTTTAGTTCATAATTAAGAAAGAAATCATCCCAGAAGAAATAAAATAGCAAAATATAAAGAACCCAAAAATCCCTGAAGGATTGAAGGGAGATCCTCTGTCTTGATGTAGAATCTGGCTTCTAGGATGAATCAATCGGCTTCCCTTGGAGTAATCCTTGCTTCCACTCTCTGTGTTGGCAGAAAGAAGGCGCTCCTTTTTGGGAGAAAAGAGTACACCCGTAAAGTTGCCTCCTAGGTTCTTTATATAGAGGTTTGGGATGCTTTTCGTAGAGTATCCAAATCCGAGTGAAATTGTACTTCCTCACGACAGGGACACTCCCATGTGCCACACCCGTATGGATCGATAAGAGGCCGTGGTTGGGCCTGTTGAGGGTGGCACGGCCTTGTAGCCTGGCCGTGCTTGTCGGGGCTGGGCCGTGTTGGACCTCATGTGGCACGGCCATGTGCCACAGCTGTGTGGTGACTCCTTGGGCCATGTCATTTTTACACTTTGGCCCATTTTCTTCTTTTTCAGTCCGTTTTTCATTTTTTTCTCTTCCTTATGCTCTTCTGAGTATACAAAATGAAATAGAAGGGTTAAGAGCACCAATTCTCACGAATTTAATGATAATTCATCCAAAATATAGGCTAAACATGAAGTAAAAATATGTATAATTTATCGTTTATCATATATATATCTAGCCATGTGATGTAGCTTGGTTATGAATGAGTTTTGGTATGTGAAACATGATGCAAAATTTGGTAACTTGGTCTGTTCTTGAATGGCCTAATGAAATGGTCAATTTGGTATACGCTTAGTTGGGAAATCGAAAATCGTTAAGGTTTTGACATAAGATTGAATGTTGTAATTTGGAGTAATGATCATGTATGTTTGGATAAGTTTGGTAGGGATTTGGTATGGATTATAAGCATGAAATCGGTTGATGATGAGATAGTATGAATGGTGTATGTTTTGGTTATGAATTGGTTGAAAATTTGGTATGTATGCCCTATTTTGCCACGGCCTTCCTAATTTTCACACGGCCTGGCACAAGGGTGTGTCTTATGGCCGTGTAGACAAGTTAATATGTATGCCCTATTTTGCCATGGCCTAGACACACGGGCATGTCTAATATCGTGTGAGGCACACGGCCTGACTATACATGCGTGTGACCTCTGTACCTTTGAAAAATGTTTAAGTTTCAAAAAAATTTGTGTGAGCTACCTAAGATACTCATTGATTATGTTTGGATATGACATGATGATATATATAATATATATTTGTTAAATGTTTGTAAAAGTTTTGATATATCTGGTAATACTCTTCACCCTAGTTCGACGACAGATACGGGTTAGGGGTGTTACATTCGAGATCTGACCTGAAATCTGACACGGTAGGAAAACCAACTTTTATATGATTTCAAAGACCCTCTTTGAGAGGAACGAGGTTATACATCTATTTTTTTATCTTATTCTCTGCTTCTTCACCCAACATTCCTTTTCCATTTTTGTTGAAACATGGTATCAACAATTGGTGCAATGAGTGTGGATCGAACCCGATCAAAAGTTCGTCGTTCTTTGTAATGCTGAGGTTCTTGTCATCATCTTCTCTTAGCAAACTCTTTGGGTTCTATAGTTCTAGTTCAGAAGCAGTAGATGAGAAGCAACAATACTTAATGGCGATGAGGGATGTCGAGAGGAAGTGAGTGACATCGGCAGAAGAGACATGCACTGATTGCAGTTTCACGATTTTATGGTTTCCATTTCTAATCCTTTTTAAGCTCCCACATCTCGAGTCTCTTTATTTTTCTTTGTTTGTCCAACTAGTTTTGAATGTAGAATTGCAGAGAAATGATGTATGTTGATAAATGATTTTTTAAAGGCATTAATGGGTTTTTGGTTTTTGTTTGTAGAATTTTATCGATGTTTGGGCACATGCATGATATAGGAATTTGGGAGATGGTTGGGTTTTGGTATTATCTCATACCAGAGTTTTTCTTGCTTACACAATTTTGTTTGCTTTAGGTAATCTTATAAATAACTCTGTTTTCACTGACTTATCTGATAATGATGCATTATCATCAAACAACTCTCTTGGCGAAGGTATGAAAATCTATATTTTGAGTGCTATTGAATTCTCTTTTGACATTTGCATGAAAGGAACATTATTAGGTTGGCTTCAAAAATTTGAATATCTCTTTAAAATTTCTCAGTAGTGACGTAATTCTGAAGTTGTGCATTTACAGAGTATTTCTATTTTACAACATTAAGCTTGAAGAATTGTTAATTTTTCTATTAGGATATTATTCAAAAAATTTGTTTTCATCTCCTCACTTCCTGACAGTAGATAAAACTCATTATGTTCTCAAATTTTATTTAACTATGTCTACTATTCTGTGGATGGAGAGTCCAAGTTACTCCTTGTGTTCTCAGGTTTGGTTTCTGCTTTAGGTGTTTTAAGATTCGTAGAGGAAACCTTTAGATTGTTTAGTTTAAGGAATAATGGTGTTGATATAGCATTGAAGGATATGTAGAGGAAACCTTTAGATTGTTGAATTTAAGGAATAATGGTGTCGATATAGCATTGAAGGATATGTAGTGCAAGTGAACAAATATGTGGTTCACCATTGTTCGTCCCACAGTCATGCTTTTCTAGAACTTTGTTTGCAGTTATGAGCATAGGTAAACTCAACTTATGTTAGAAAAGAATTTGCTCAACTTTGGTGTTTGGATAAACCTTTCATGTATATATATATATTCTAGCTCACTATTCTTTGACATTCTTATAAAGGGATACAATCTTGTTGATTTCTTTGAAGATTTCAGCAAAGTTAATTTGTTTTAGTTGTTTTAAGGTTGAAATGTTAGTGTTTTCTGCAGTGTAGATCTAAAATTTATTTTAAAAAGTTTAGATTTCAAGCTCTTTTTCATTTTGAAAATTTGAAAATAAATAATTTATTAAATTGGGTTTGTTGCTTTCTTCTATAAAAGCAATATGAAACTAACAAATGATTATTATAATAAATGCCTTGTTTATATTGTCCTTACTCTTTTTTCTAGAATTAGTAAAATAATTGGAATTTGAGTTACTTATAGAATTGCAGTGAATTTCATTGAATGGTATAGGCTCTGTTAGTATTATTTTAGGGTATTATAATTTGTGGTTATATTTGGTTTATTTCTTATAGCATCTGAAGTGTTGCATAAACGTAGTTGCTGACCCTGTTTCATATAGCTGAAGCAAATAAATGATACCATGTTCTGGACTGTTTCTAGTTGCAAACTATTTATTTCTTTTTAATATATCTTTTGCGCCACAATATCAGCAGAAAATACATCAGTCTCTGATTTTTCTTTGTGAAGCTTACTTCGCATTATTATACCTTCTTCAAATTGATTTGATCTCTAATGTTTGCTTCCTCAAATTTTGGAATCATGTCGCAGTTAGGTGTCCTTGAACATTACAAGTCATGGAACTTTCTGGAGATAGCTTTGCTCGGTTACTTCTGTGCAATACATAACCATGGGTTTGAGGTGTTTTTTTCATTCTCAGCAATTATGCAGTACACCCATTGTCCTCCTGTTGGGTTCAGCATCTTGAGAGATGGTCTAAACAAATCTGTCCTCTTGTCAGTATATGTATCCCCAAACACATCCTTCTGCTATGATAATCCTTTTTTATGAGAGATCGATAGCATCATTCTTTAGTGGAATTACGCAAAATTTTTTATCAATATATATATTATGTGGAACCTACATCGCTTTGTTGATTATTCTTCTTACAGTTTTCATGGTAACACCCAACTATATATCGTTTGGATACATCTCCCTTCTTCTTGTTTGGATTATTGGAAGATAAATTTTTAAGAGAACATGAAGGCACTTATGGTTTCATGTATGGAGACTTTTAGTCAACAGCTCATCGGTTTGAGGTCACAGTTGATGATTAAAGATTAGCTAAGTTAAGCTCACAAATTTCAGTTATTTGAGTTAGCTGAGTTAAGCTCGTAACTCAGAAATAGCTCGTGGACCTACGCTCTTAGCTGATGATTAAAGGTTAGCTAAGTAAAGCTCGCAACCTCTAATTATTTGAGTTAGTTGAGTTAAGCTCGCAACTCCAAAATAGCTCGTGGGCTTATGCTCCCAACTGATGATTAAAGGTTAGCTGAGTTAAGCTCGCAACCTTTAGTTATTTGAGTTAGTTGAGTTAAGCTTGCAACTCCGAAACAGCTCGCGAACCTACGCTTCCAGCTGATGATTAAAGGTTAGCTGAGTTAAGATCACAACCTCCAGTTATTTAAGTTACTTGAGTTAAGCTCGTAACTCTGAAACAGCTCATGAACCTACACTCCCAGTGGATAATTAAAGGTTAGCTAAGTTAAGCTCGCAACCTCCAGTTATTTGAGTTAGCTGAGTTAAGCTTGCAACTACGAAATAGCTCGTGGACCTACGCTCTTAGCTAATGATTAAAGGTTAGCTGAGTTAAGCTCATAACCTCTAATTATTTGAGTTAGCTGGTTTAAGATCATAACTCTACACAACTCGCTGATTTAAAATTGCAGCTGATATTGGACAATTCCCTTTGAGTCTGTCAATTTACAAAATTTGTTCTTACAGAAAATACAATTCATAATATTCTGCTTTACAATTCTTGACTCCTGTTCCACACTGTCAGACAAAAAATTTTGTTCAATAAAATTTCAAGTTAAAACTTATATAGTAAGCTCCAAACTAAACACATTATAAGTGTAAGCTTGTCTCAGAAAAAGTCACTTTATAACTCATCTTCGACAAGATGGGGGGACAAATTATTATATAGTTATAATAAAATATATTATATAATAATCTGACCTAAAGTCTGACCCAATAGGAAAACCCATTTTTATACGATTTCAAATACCCTATTTAGGAGGAAGGAGGCCAAACATCTATTTTTTAAATCTTCTTCTTCTCTGCTTCTTTACCCAACCCTTCTCCACTTTTATTGAAACATGGTATCAACTTAGATCATAGATTTAAATTGTGATTCTAGACATTTATTATAGTAATAATGCATGAATGCTACGATGAATATCGGTGATGGAAAGAAATGAAACCTTGAATAAGACATCTCCCCTAGGTCAGCTTATGTATCGGGATTAGATTGTAAACTCTGCAAATATTTACATCTAATGTATTCTCTTCTTTAGGCATTCTCTATTAGTGTGGATACTAATCAATGGATGCCTAAAAGAGAATAATCCTTTTGATATAAGCATATGTATATATGGTGATACAAGGGAATGTCCCAAAATTTGTTCATTACACCGCGGCCGTTATTTAAATATTATCATGAAAGATTAAAATGAAAATCAAATACAGGAAACAAAGAGTAATCACTTACATCCATTTCAATCTTCTCCATATAAAGGCAATGACTCAAGATCACACTCTTTTGCCAATGGACCAAACCAAGAAAAGACCTTTAATATTTTCGAAAATGATCCATTTATTCCATTCATCTTGTTTTCTTTAGCAAGAAACTTTCCATACCAAGAACAAGAAAAGGCATAAAACTTCTATCAAATAATCAAATTCAATAATGAAAAGATAATTAATGAATATTTTACTAAAAAGTAATTATACCTGACAAAACCAAGAATTTACACCAACTTTCTTTACATGGGAAAGATTTCTGAAACATGTGGTAATGTACTCAAATTCCTGCTCATATTGTCTATGCCTTCATTGAAGAACTGTGGCTTCAACAATGGAAGGCAAAGAACTGAGAGAGATTATCATTAAATCTCCACAGAATTTAAAAGTAGACAAATTGGCACATCAATTTCTACATTAAAAGCAATCCATCTAAGTATAAGTGTTTAAGCCTCATGCTTTGCCACCAAGAAGTCTTAAACTTAAGTAACCTATGGCACCAATCAAGTGTCGAGCTTTCAAGTAGAGGACAGTTAGATAACAAGCCATCTAGAGATTGTTAAGGAATGGAAATGGTTGTGACAATTAGCTGTTGTGACCGTTAGTAGTTAAAAGCTTAGCAGTTATGGTAGTTATAGTTAGTTAACAGTTAACACATTGTATTATAAATACTATAGCTTTGTATTATGAAAATACATAAGTTCAATCAGATTAATATGTTGTTCAATTTAATGTTTATTTTTTTTGTTTTTCTTTAAGTTTCATTGTGGTATTTAAGCCTTAAAATTTTTAGTCCTCTCTGTGTTTTTCTTTGCGATTCTCTCATGACAACAGAAATGGTGTCTGGCAATGATGATGACAATTATCAGTCATTTAATGCGACTACACCTGTGGTTGTTTCTTCTCCTGATCCTGGTTGTGATTCCTCGAGAAAGATTCAGCAATTTCCCAAGCATTATACAGTGAAACTAGATGAACACAACTTTCTTTTATGGAAACAACAGGTTTTGTTGATTCTTGAGGATATGGACTCCATGATTTATTCTTGAAACCGTTAATGTTCCTCCACAGTTATTGTTGACAAAAATGGCAATCTGGTTGCCAATCCTGATTTCTTGTTTCATAAACAACAAGATAAACTTTTAGCTTCTTGGTTATTATCTACTATTGGTGATGATGTCTTGGTGCGTCTTACTGGTCCTCGATCGAGTTTTAATGTATGGACCACAGTTGTTCTGTGCTTTGCTACCAAATCTACATTGAGGATTTCTACTCTCAAGCATTCCTTGTATTCTCAAAAGAAAGGACAGTTACCTATTAAAGAATACCTAGCCAAGATTAAGGGTTTGTGTGATACCTTGATGGCTGCATGCAATACTATCTCTGAGCAGGAACAAGTTAGCATCATTCTTGTTTGGTCTGTCAGTGGAATATAAGTCAATTCGTATTGTGGCTTCAACAATGAGAGTTCCTCTTGATCTTCTTTCTGAAATGCTAATTGACTGTAAAGCTCGACAATAAGAGTTTGTTTTAAGTATGCCCTTGCGGGCTAATGTTGTGCAGCATAGTGGCACTAATGATAGAAGTGCTAGGCAGTTTGATAGAGGTTCTAGGACGTTTCGAGGACGAGTTTGAGGGAGACGGTTTGTTCATAACAAACTTTAATGTTAGCTATGTGGTAAAATTGGTCACACAGTTCGGAAGTGCTACTATCAGTTTGATGAGTCTTGTGAAGGTGTTTCTAGTCAACCAATGCAGGTGCATTGTCATCAGTTTCAAAACTTTTCAAGTCTATCATGCGGAGGCTCTCGTTGTTCTTACAAGAACATTATGCAAGGTTCTGAGTTGCAAGCTCATCTGTCTCTACAAAAGGACAGTTTCCTCCTAGCTCTCTGAACACAAATGTTTGGTATCCGGATTCGGGAGCATCCAATTATGTTACTAATGACCTAGATAACTTGCAAGAAGCAACACAATATTTAGGTAACAACAAGCTTTTCATGGGAAATGGAGTGTCTGTACCAGTGGCTTATATTAGCTCCTCCTCATTTGCCAGTTCAAACAAAGTTTTTCATTTGAAAAATGTCTTACATGTTCCATAAATCTGCAAAAACTTAATGTCAGTTATTCAATTTGCTAAAGATAATCAAGTCTATTTTGAATTTCATCATTTCCATTGTTTTGTAAAGGATATCAAGACAGGGATAATCTTATTGGTGGGTCGCATTCATGATGGCTTGTACCAGTTTGATCTATCAAGCACTCAAAGGTTCAGCTCTTCTTCTTCTCCAGTCACTGCTCATGCCACTCATCTAAAGTCTCATTCTAGTAGTTTAGTTTTTGATCTATGGCACAAACGCCTTGGTCACTCTTGTAATAAAATTGTTACTACAGTGCTTCAAAACTGTAATGTTGTTTCAAGAAATTGTAAGTTGGATTTGGTTTGTTCAGCGTGTCAACTTAGGAAATTTCATAAGTTTCCATTTTCCATTTCCACTACTATTTATACAGCTCATTTTAAACTCATTATTTTTGATCTGTGAGGTCCTACTTCTGTTGCATCTGAAGGCAGCCTTTACTATGTCTCATTTGTTGATGCTTATTCCAGGTACAATTGGACGTACCTTCTCAAACACAAGTTTGAGGCTTGGAAAAATTCCTTCAGCTTTAGAAATTTGTTGAGGTTCAGTTTGGCTACAAAATAAAGACTCTTCAAACAGATTAGGGTGGCGAATTTTGATCTTTTATTAAGGTGCTTTCTTAGATAGGGATTCATCATCTGCTCTTTTGTCCTCATACCTTTGAATAGAATGGTTTGGTGGAAAGGAAACATAGGCATATAGTGGACACGGGTCTTACATTGCTATGCATTTTTGGACTCATGCTTTCATCAGTGTTGTTCATCTTATCAACAGACTTCCTACACTTGTTCTGACTGGCAGGTCATATTATGAAGTGTTATATAAAACTCCTCCTAGCTAGATGTATTTACGAGTGTTTGGTTGCAGGTGTTATCCATATCTCAGACCATTTAATACTCATAAGCTGCAATATTCCTCTCGGCCTTATATGTTTCCTGGCTACATTCATGTTCACAAGGGATACAAGTGTCTTGATGATGCTTGCAGAATCTATCTCCAAGTATGTGGTGTTTGATGAAGACCCCTTTCCTTTTTCTAGTACTCCTAGATATGGTGGTTCAGTTCCTTCTTACTTTTAACCTAGGTTCCAGCATTAGCAGTCTCAAGTTCAAGTTTTGGTACATTCTTTTGGGAAATCCGGTCTTGACTTTGGTGTTTCAAGTGTGCCTATTCCTTCAGCTCAAAGAGTGCCAAGAGTTATGCCCAGGTTTGCTAATACACCTTTTAGTCCTCTTCTCTTGGAGTTTGATGACAATAACTCATTGGGGACCGCTGCCAGTAGTAGTTCTTCTGATCACTCTTCAGTTCCATCTCACATACCTTTGAGTCTGGCTTCTATTGATAATCTGATTACTAGAGAACTTCAAGATATTCTATCATGTTTGCATGTCAACTCTCATCCTATGCAAACCCGATAAAAAATGGAATTTTTAGGCTTAAGGTGTTATCTGCAGAGTTCAGTAAGACTGAGCTAGTCACAATTGAGAAAGCCTTTGCTAGCAAGGAATGGACACTAGCTGCTCAGTAGGAGTATGGTACTTTGTTAAAAAATAACATGTGGGATCTAGTTCCCTTTACCTGCTAATCAAAGAGCTGTAGGTTGTAAGTGGGTGTTTAAGCTCAAACATCGCTCAGATGGCTCCATTGCTCGTTACAAGGGCCGCTTGATGGTTAAGAGTTATCTTTAGGAGGCAGGTGTTGACTTTTAGGAGATGCTTAGTCCTGTTGTGAAACCAACAACAATTCGAGTTGTCTTAACTTTGGCTGTCAAGTTTGGTTGGCAGCTAAGGCAGGTGGATATCAACAATACCTTCCTCAATGGTGACTTATCTAAGGAAATTTACATGGTTCGGCCTCCTGGTTTTAAGCAGAAGCATGGTGATCAGTACTTAGTCTGCAGGTTAAAGAAAGCTTTGTATGGTCTTAAGCAAGCTCCCAAAGCTTGGTTCTTCAAGCTACAAAACTTCTTACTTGCTTCACAATTTGTTTTGGCCTGGTCAGATGGCTCTCTCTTTATGAAGAAAATTGGAGGGGTACTTTTGTATGTTTTAGTCTATGTTGATGACATAATTGTCACTGGAAATCATTAAGGCAGTATTGACAGTTTTGTTTCAACCTTGGATACCCAGTTTTCTTTAAAAGATTTAGGGCCTCTAAGTTATTTTTTTAGTATTGAAGTATCCTCCACTACTGATGGATTATTTTTGACTCAGTGCAAATACGTTCTTGATCTTCTAGGAAAGGCTAAAATAGATTAGGCAAATGGTTCTCTTACACCCATGATCACCTCCTCTAATTTTCTTAGAATGTTGTCTGTGAGATTAACAATAAATCTGAGTATAGAAGTATTGTAAGATCTTTACAGTATGTTGTCATCACTAGACCAGACATTACTTTTGTTGTTAATAAGGTGTGTTAGCTCATGCATAGGCCACTTGATCAGCACTTCAAAACTGTCAAATGCATTCTCAGGTATCTTCAAAGTACTGTGGATTATGGTCTTCATTTTACTGCAGTTGCCAGCTTGGATTTGGTTAGATATTCGGATGTAAATTGGGGCACTGATGTTGATGATAGAAGGTCCACTACAGGATTTTGTGTGTTCCTTAGGGGTAATCATGTAGCCTGGGAAACCAAGAAGCAATAGGTTGTTTCTAGGTCAACAACAGAAGTTGAGTATAAAGGGCTAGCTTACACTGTTACAGAAATGGTATGGCTTGAGTCTCTTTTAACAGAGTTACATGTCTCTACCTCTAGGAAGGCCACGGTGTGGTGTAATAATTCGGGCGCTGTTGTTGTGTTTATAAATCTAGTGTTACACTCAAAATTCAAGCATGTTGTTCTTTGTCAGAGAGAAAATCGCAATTAAAAACCTTAGCTGGGGCATATTCCAGCACAGGAGAAAGTTGTAGATGTCTTTACCAAAACTTTGTCACCTCATTTGTTTAAAAAGTTTTGATCATATATTAAAATGGTTGGAAAGTATGAACAACCTCCAGAGATTAAGTAGATAGAGGCATGTTAAGGAATAGAAACAGTTGTGACAATTAGCTGTTGTGATCGTTAGTAGTTAGAAGCTTAGCAGTTATGGTGGTTATAGTTAGTTAACAGTTAACACATTGTATTATAAATACTATAGCTTTGTATTCTGAAAATACATAAGTTCAATCAAATTAAGATGTTGTTCATTTTAATGTTCAGTTTTTTCGTTATTCGTTGAGTTTCATTAGAGTTTCATCATCGACCACACAATCAAAGAGCAAAGGGTTTTCAGTAAGGCAAATGGTAGATCACTTGGTGGATTTGGATTGAAAAAAAAAACCTTCAACGAAACATGTTCCAACCATCGAATATTATCATGGGAATACAACATGTTGGCAAAAAGCAATGTTCTTCAGGCATTAAATGGGCTAAAACTGAAAGAATCTGAACATGTCTGTAAGTACCCAAATTTGCCCGACCCAGGCCCAACACCACAAATGAAAAAACAAAAAGTATAATAAATAGTCCAATATTAACAGTCTAGAGTCCAAATTACAAATGCCCAAGTAGCCCAATCAAATTAGGCCCGATAAGCCCACTACCTAAACTTGTTTCAGCTTTGCTGAAACTCTAATCAACCCTAAGCGCCGTTTCCTTCCATGCACTGGCCACCCATGTGCTTCAACAGCACACTCAGCGCTCGAGGACTGGCTCTGCCTTGTCTCGTTGCACTAAAACAGCAAAAAACTCCTCTCCGTTGACTCCCGATGGACCTGCAAATGAAGCAAAACAGAAACGAAAGAGAAAGCACAAAACAAAACCGAGGCAAAGTAGTAGCAACAGCGGAGAAACAATAGTAGCAACAGCAGAGAAGCAACAGTAGCAAACAAAGTGAAAAAGCAGTAGCGAATAGACTAAAAAACTGTTTGTAATCGGCTATATAAGCCCATAAACTGATTGTAACAGGGGTAGGCCATTTTTGAAAGAAATAAAAGGCATTTGATTTCAAAACAAAAAAAAAGCAAATATCCCCAAAATCAGAGAATCAAAACATAAAGAAATCAAAAGAAAAAGAAAAAAAAGGTGATTTCTTTTTCAGTTTTCGAATCGTTTCTTCTTCTTCTTTCTGTTTTTCTTTTTTTTCTTTTCTTTCATTTTTCTACTCCTACTCATATATATATATGTATATTCAAAAATAAAAAACAAAAAAAATTACCTTTTCCGGCCACCGTGTGCGGTGGCCGGTGCCGGTGACGGCGGCAGTGGACAGCGGCTGGAGGCTGGTCAGACCGACCACTGGAAATCGCCCAGGGGCTCCCTCTCTCTTCCTCTCCCTTTTTTTTTCTTTCCCACTCCCCAAATGATTTTTTTGTAAAAATTCGGCCTTCTATAATATTAAGGAAACGGTGCCGTTTTGGCCTTGGGATCCAGGGCATAAAACGACGTCGTTTTGCCCTGGATCGGGCCACCCGACCCTACCCGCTAGGATCCGCGTGTTTTCTATGCTGAAGGGCTAATTGCTCTTCAAGCCCTTCCGCTTTTTCATGCTTCTGTAATTAAATTTTTTTATTTTAAATTTGGCCTCGAAATTATTTTTTCTTTGTGATTTGGTCCTCGACCATACGCTGCGTTTTGGGAAGATGGATAATTGCCGTTTAGATCCTCCCAGGTTACCCGCGCATTGTATTTTGGTCCTTTCCTCTTTATTTCTTTTTAAAATCGCCCCAAATATTTGTTTTTGTCTCGATTTCAGTCCTTTTCAGGTTTAATTCGATTTTTTAATATCGTTTTTACTATTTCTAATATTATTATATTTATTATTATTAGTTTTTGCTATTATTATTATTAGTAGTACTTACATATTTTTTATCTATGTGTATTCTTTTTTATATAATGTTATTTTTAAATATTATTATTCTACTTATATGTATATATCATGTTTTTTTTAAATACTATTTTTTAATGCTATATTATGAATATATTTCTGCATATATTCTGTACGTACTCTTAATATTATATTATTTATATATATATATTTATATTATCTTAGGTATATATATTTTTGACATTGTATTCTTATATATATTTTGTATCTGCTTTTAATATCATATTATTCATATATTTTTATTATCTCATGTATATATTTTTAATAACTATATTATGTATGTTTTTTAACACTATACCATGTACATATTTTCAATACTATTATATACTTTTAAATATTATCATTATGTACGTATTTTAATACGTATGTATATAAGTAATATTATTTGTGTTTTTTTAATGTTGTGTCTTTGTTACCTTATGTTCTATTATTCTATGTTCATGCGTGTATATATGTACATTCGTAGTTTTTATTTCATGCTTGATTATCGTTACGTTTAATATCGTATATATTGTTGTTGTTTTTATTATTGTCGTATTCATTATTTGCCTTGATGTATGTCTAATCTTTTATTTATTTTTACTTCATATCAGTTTGCTTTATGTTATCTCAAAATCTGATTCTTTTTTAATTAATTTCAATACACGAGGCAACGTCCCGATCTAATGACTAAGTCGTCGATTTCATCGCTATGTTGGATGAATCGCTTTGGCTCGTGTTGAGACCGGGACGTCCTTCTAAAAAAATCAAAAATTTCAGAATTCTCGTCTTTACAATTGGATCATGATTAAACGTTGCACTGAACTCGTATTTTTGAAAATCAAGACAACACGTATTTAATAAGATACTAATTTTGGGCGTTGTGGGGGTGCTAATACCTTCCCTGCACGTAACCGACTCCCTAACCCTATTTTTCTCTGAATTTTGACGTGGACCTAAACCCGACCTTCTTTTCACCCAAAAACAAGTTTTTTCGTTAAAAGAGGTTTTATTAGTTGTCCGATCACACCTAGAAAAATGATCGGTGGCGACTCCCTTTCTAATAAAACCAAATTTCAGTTTTCAAATTCTTCGATCAAACACTTCAATTAGTGACCAAAGCTAAAATTATTTTTACGTCGCTACAATGTCTTGAAATGGCAAACTCAATGCAGTGCTGAACATCAAGGTCATAGTCCCAAAAGGTTCCAACGGAGAACTCAAGTCTGAAATCAAGGCTGGTGTTGGATTAAAGTGTTTGTGTATGAAAATGGATTCGAATTCAATGATCCCTTGATAAGGAGGTGTGATTGGAAAGTCAATGACAGGGGTGAACTTCCATAGGTTGAGTAGGCAAGAAAAGAGAGGATGTGATGGAGAATTACATCTGGTAATGCACTGATCCAATCTTGTTCTTCACACATTCTCATCAAAACACACACAATAAAAGCTTTGACTATGGAAGTTCGCTGGAATGTAAGATCTCAGCTGCTACTGCTATAATATGTTATACTTAAAAAACGAGATTGGTGTTCCTTGCCTAAAATAATAATGACACTGATAAAAGGGCATTAGTGTAGCCTATTTTTCTTAAGCTTTTTTAAATTAAAAAACTTTTTATAATTATTTTTAAAGTTAATTTTGAGAATAAAATTGATTGACGATTGGTTTTAATTTCTTAATAATAACTTATTGAACTCGTGTTAAATAAGTGTGAGCTTTAATCATTACTTTATACAAGTCAAAACAATAATATAAATATTTAGGTAAACTAACTAGTTAGTCATCCAATTTGTAGGGTGCTTTCATTTTGATCATCCAAAATAAAATACTTACAATTTCATCATCCAACTTTTAAGGCACTTTCATTTTAGTCGCTCAAACATTAAATTTCTAACGGCAATTAATTTGTACACGTCACATTATGTTTACACTTTTATTTTGGTCACCTAATTTTTAGTTCACTTTCATTTTGATCACCAAAAAAAATATTTTTTAAGTATTAATAGGGGTAAAAAAATTAAGAATTAAATTCAAAAAAAGTAGCAACTAAAATAATGCAATCAAAATTTGTCAAATTGTACTTATTTACCCCCTTACCGAAAATTCTAAGTTTCAAAACATCAAAACCAATTAAAAAACTATTGAAATTTTTTATCCCTTCATAGTGTCTATAGATTTGATACTATAATATTGAAATTAATTAATTTAATATTATTTTTAAAATTTTAAATTTTATTTTATATTTCCAAATTAAAATAACTAAATAACTTCTTCTTTATAATTGTCTATGAAACACAAATTTTTTTGATTATATGATCTTAATTCTTCTATGCTAAGCTAAAAGTAAAGAAAAATTCTTGCAATTAATTTAATTAATTAATTTCATCTTCCATGCCAAACAAAAACTTATATTTACAAATTGGAAGATTCAAGATTATATCATCACAAGATTTATGTTTCGTAGACAATTATTAAATTTAAATTATTTGAGTTAATTTCTTTAAGGATACTATGGAAACATAAAATAAAATTTCAAAATTTAGAAGGAGATTAGATAAATTAATTTCAATATTATAGTTACAAATTGGTTGACGTTATCAAGGGATAAAAAACTTTCAACAATTTATTTAATTTATTTAATATTTTAAATTTTCAATATTAAAAAAAAAGAAATTTAGAATTTTCAACAATGGGATAAACAAGTGCAATTTGAAAATTTTTGTGTATTATTTTATTTTCGACTGCTTTTTTTAATTTTAATCCTTAATTTTTTTATCCCGATCAATTCTTAAGAAAAGAAAAGATACTTTCTAGGTGACCAAAATAAAAGCAACCTAAAAGTATGGTGACTAAAATGAAAATGTAAACATAACGTGTACAGTTAACCGTCGATAGAAATTTAACGCTCGGGTGACTAAAATGAAAACTCTCTAAAAATTAGGAGACGAAATTGTAAAGATTTCATTTTAAGTGATCAAAATGAAAAGCCTAAATATTTTAAATAATCAACACAACATAAATATTTTAATAATCAACAACAACATAAATATTAAATATAATGAATATTAGAAATTTTTAATAAAAAATAAATTAATAAAATTTTGAACAACTTCTATATATTTAAAAAAAAAGTAAAAATTCTATAATTTAAAGGATTAAAATATTTTAAATAATGTTTGTAAATTCATAAATAAATAGATGTTCATATAACTCTCATAATCCCAGCTTTTTTATAAAAATAACCCTAAAAATAATTAATTACTTAAATGACCTATTTTTTTTATAAAATACGAAAATAACTCAAAATCTATAGTAAAAGTTGGTGGAGCCAAAGCGTTTGGCGCCACCAACATGCTATGTCAGCAATCTGCATTAAATAATTAATTTTTTGGTGGAGCAATATAGAATGGCGCAATTGTATAAATATTAAAGAAATATTGTGATTTTTGAAAGTATGAAGGATTTAAACAATTTTACCTTTGTGGGTTGAGCCAATAAATTGGCGCCACCAGGTTCCAAAACACTAGCTTGTTCTGTCTATTTACCTATTGAAACAGCCTAAAATTTCTTTTTTCATTCGTTACTTTTTTCTGATTCTTTGTCTTTTTTTTTCTTTTTAATTTTTATTTATTTATTTACTTTTTAAGTTTTTTTATTTGTCCTTTATTTATTTTATTTTTTTATTATTGGTTTTATAATATTTTAAATGTATATTTAAAATATTTTATAATATTATTTTTTAAAAATTTTAAATATACTTTTTTAAAATTATTTTTTAAAATTTAAGTATTATTTTTTAATATTATAAAATATTTAAAATATATTATTTTTAAATATATGACTGTTAAATTTATTATTTGTTTTATAATATTTTAAATGTATATTTTAATTTTTTTAAATATATTTTTAATTTTAAATATAATTTTTAAATTGTTTTTTAAAATTATGATTTTTTAAAATTATTTTTAAATATATTCAAATGATTTTTTAAAATTCTATTTAAAATTAAAAATATATTTTATTTTAAAAAGGTGAAAATTGAATTGATTGGAAAAAAATAAAAAATGATTTATTTGTTAAAAAAAGATTAAAAATATATATAAGAAAATTTATATACATTAAATAATATATATTAAAAAATTAAAAATATATATTATAATTGGTCACATCATGCCAGTGACATTAATAATGTGACTAGTCATTAGCCTAATTATTAGTTAAAAAAAAAGAGAGAAAGAGGAGAAGAACATACTATTTGAGAAGGTGGCATTTGGCCCCCCTTCAAATATTTTGTAGAAGCAAGAAAAGAGAAAACAAAAAGTAAGTTATTCATAGTTTTTATTTTGTATTTTTATATTTTATAGTTATTGTAATATAATAGTTAATTATATTTAATTTATGTAATCTTTTTAAAATTATGCAGATATTAAAATGTCTTCTAGAGTAATTACGGATTACACTTCATCGAGGATCAACGAAACAGTAAAATTAATTATAAATTAAATAAAAAATCATTTTGATTCCATGAAACTGATCTCTATTTGATTTCCCTTTTTAACTCCTTTTCGCATGAAATTGATCTCTACATGTTAATTATATATATTTTTTAAATTTATAACACATTCATAAATTTATATATTAAATTTTTTTAATATGACAACCTTTCTACTTAATTTTGCATTGCTACTGTGCTTGGTTCCATTTGTGGGGTACAAAAAAGTTACATTTGTCTTTAACGAGTGATTTTTTTTATAAAAGTTCTCGTATCTAAGATAAATTTTCGGTTTTAAATATGCCTAGTTTATATTATATGTAAAACTCTATGTATTATTATAGATATTAATAAGCCTTTTTTTATTTTTATATTTACCCATACCACTTATGTTTTTTAGGACATTATTTTTTTATGTACTTTTTGTAGTGATATGGTTGCCCTTTGTTTTAATGCTTAACTATGATTAGGGCACAATAGTTACATTTGATCTTTACGTGTTATTATTAATATTTAATAACAAGTCTGCATTCTATTATTAATATTTTATTACTCATTTAATTTAATTTACATAAAAAAAATACTTAGAATGGCTATGTTGATATAGTATAAATGTGATATTTTTGTTTTCTCAACCTTTCAATTTTACTCTTCAATGTATAATTTTATGTTAAAATTAAATAGATAATCGATCTATCATATTTTTATAAAAATTTTACCATATAGGACGGGTATCGAGTTATGAGGTCGCGGTTTCATTTTCCCAAATACGATCCGGACGAGCAGATCATGTCATACTTATAGTTGGCGGGATTTGGGGACGTCACATTGATTCAAAGGTTTGACCTGAGGATGAATTTAATATCCGCCTTGGTTGAGCGATGGTGTACGGAAACCCACACCTTCATTATGTTGTGCGGGGAGTGCACTATCACATTGGAAGATGTCGCTATGCAACTTGGGTTACGAGTTGATGTGGTCACAGGCCAAAGCAAAGTATTAGAACCCTCAGTACTATGCCATAGATTACTTGGACGGTCTCCTAGTGATGGGGAATAGAATTTCACATGCTTGACATTGGCATGGTTTAGAGCAAATTTTAAGGAGTTATCGAACACTGCCACTGAGCACAAGGCGATGTGTGCTGCTCGAGCCTTTATTATGCAGCTAATCGGGGGGTACTTATGCCGAACAACACATTTAATAGGGTCTACTTGAAGTACTTGCCTCTATTGGAGGATTTCTCTCGTGCCGATTGTTACACTAGGGATCGATAGTGTTGGCCATATTGTACTATAAGCTTTACCAAGCAAAAAAACATGGGGTTAGTAGCATGGCTAGTTGTCTGGGTCTACTGTAGTCCTAGGCTCTATACAAGATGCGGTAAAAACAAAATTATACTTAACATTTAACTACTTATAAGTGTGGATAATATTTTCTCAAGTTTAACTGCTAACGTGTTTGTTTCGGTTTCAGATAGGCCACGTCTCCGGGAATTGGTGCAGGTCAAACATTAATCATTTACTGATAAATGATAAAGGCATCCGCTAGAGAGAAAGTAATATATATTAATATGGTTTAAATAACATTGATTTAACTTATCCACTTGCAGTATGTGATGTGACTTGACTCATTATGTTATATTATATAGTTCTTGTGGATTTCATATTCTGTACCAAACATTGCAACCCTTATTCCTCAGTGAGTTCACGCCGAAGCCTATGTGTGGTGCATTAACATGCCAGTGCTCAACTTCTCAACAGTTGAGTAGTACAACGCCGATCGAGTTATGCGAAAATTTAGGTGTACACAGTTTGTGCCGATCGAAGCATAACAATTTGCTAATGTCCACAGTAAGAACATGAGGAGGTAAACATACAATAGATTGGAGCATGGAACATCAATGTTATGTAGCACTATAGAATGCCCGGTACGATAGGCAGCCTGAGATACACTCCTACGTGTTTGACTTCAGTCCCTCGACTGAATACATGTAGCGGTAAATGACTCGATGGTGCGTTTATTTATATGGTGGGAAACTTATGATAGTACCAAATCACAGCTACAGTCGTGGAAGTCAACCTATAAGGAAGCTAGACTGTAACAGCCTGTTTTTGGGTCAAATCAGAATAGTGGTTTTGGGGCCACAAATCCAGAGTCAAAATATTTATTTTATTACTTTAATAAGTTTTACAGCATGATAAAATGATTGTATAAAATTTCATAAAGAAATTTTACCGTTTGAGTGGTTAATTCGGTAAAAAGGACTAAATCGCGTAAATCGTAAAAGTTGGGTTCTAATAGCAAAAAGGGTTTATTACCTATAGATTCTTAAATGAAAGGTCCTATTATGGTAAATGGACCATTGGAATGTTGAGTGGACAATTATGGGTTTTTATTAAGTGATTTTCATGTTTCAATACTAAGGTTAGTTTTGTAATTTAGTAAATAAAGTTAGGATAAAATAAAACAAAACAAAATTAATTGTTTTGTATCATCTTCACCACCAAAAATGAGAAAATAAAAATCTATGGGAGGGCTTTAAGTTTGGCCAAGCTTTAAAGCTTGATTAAGGTACGAAATTTGCTCGATTTTTAGTGATTTCTACGTTTTTTAGCTCATTGCTTAATCTAGCTAGCCCGTACCTTCGTTTTTGGAACTGGTATAGATTTTGAATGATGCCATTGTTGAATGCTTGGTTTTTTTATATGTTTTATGATAAATTATTAAAGATTGAAGCTGGATATACAAGTTTTATAAAGTGATTTTTGACAAAAATGTCAATTTTGGACTAATTTGTGACATTTGATAAATTGTGTGGTAAAACTGTGAATAAATAAAAAATATCGGTTGATTTGTGAATGGGTAAAATTTGGCCAGCTTGTATTTGTATTAAATTTCATGAATTTGTGATTTTATGTGATATGGACTAAATTGCAAAACTGTAAAATTATGGGGGCAAAAGTGTAAATGTGTTTTAAAGTAAATTTTGGATTAAATTGAATAGAGAGATAATTTAATAAGCTGATTTTGATTATATTTAGATCGAGAAAAAGTGAAATACGGGTTTAGATCGGAGAAATGATAAAGTATCAGACTAGTCGAACTGTTCCGTCGTTTTAGCGATCAAGGTAGGTTCGTATGTAATACGTATTATTTTAACAATGCTTATATGTTATGAAATGATTGGAAATGTGAATGTGAAGTGTAAATATGTTCGGAAATGATTCGATGAATATGAAGTGTAAATATGTTCAGAAATTATTCGGTGATATATAAATAGCACTAAGTGTGCGAAAATAAAATAGTTACAGCTATATAAATGGCACTAAGTGTACGGGATTGAGACAATTTTGATCAAATGTATTTGTGGTTTTGTAACACCCGAAGCCCGGCTCGAACGTTATGACCGAATCCAGTATGTCACATTGAAGTGTTTTATCGAAAACCTTGTTTTCGAACGTTATAACCGAATCCAGTGTGTCACTTTAAAGTGTTTTATCGAAAACCTTGTTTTCATTGGAAACCCTTCTTAAGAAAAAAATTTAGTAAAATCTTTATTTGTGTTTCTTTTCAAAACGAGGTGTATTTAAAAGCTATTACTTGTTATAAATTACCAATTACTTGGAAAATATTTACTGCAGAAGCTTAATTTAAAAAAACAACAATAAATTTTAGATAATATTGAAAAGTGGATGAAGCAACTAAATCTATGTTTTGTTTCTAAATATAAAACATAATAACAATAATGAAATAAAAACCAGGGATAAGGCCTTATTACAATCCGGACTAAAATAATTTCAAAATACTAGGAATTATAAAGAAAATCCAAATAATAATATCTTGCTAGCTGGCCACCTCTAAGTCCCACCATCCGTCGAACCGCCTACTGAGGGTCACCTAAAAATATTAAAAGAGGGAGTGAGTTTCGAAACTCAGTGTGTACAACCCTCAACAAACAATAGCATGCATTAATCAAACCATTTTGAGCCTGAGCCCAATACAAGTACGGTGGCCCTTGGCCTTAATAGGGTCTTAGCCCATATCGATTTCCACATAGCACATTTAATTAGGCGGAAGCCCATTTCAACATCAGATCACAGTTCATGTATGCAATGTTTATATCCCATCATCCTGTACACCCCCTTCCAACCCACACTTCTGTAGGGACATACTCGACCCACCTGTCCTTATTACAACCTGGTGTGGAACCAATGCGGTCCACTTAACGGTGCAGCATAGATGTTTATATACAGTGTAGTACCGGTTACAGCACTACTTAACGGTGCAACAAAGCTGCTCGGTGGCTTAAAGCCTTACGGTGGATCCACAGTCATCAAGCAACCGTACGACCATCAATTACACTTCCTCCATTCAAAATCTCAGCTCATATGCAATATTGTAATCCATGAATGCAGTAAATAACATGTAACATGTATTAATCATACTCATACACATAGGGGTATTTTGGTCATTTTACTACCTAGGGGTATTTTAGTCATTTTCGCCCTTAAGGGAATTTTGGTCATTTTTAAGTATTATGGATTTAGTACTTACCTGGGTCCGTTAACAAGTCCCGGTTGGCCAAAGTGAACAGGTACTATGCACCAAATAGGATTCCAGAGAAGAGGAGGTGGGTCATTGAGACCGCTTAAGTACCAAGCTCTCTCCAGATCCAATCCTAGACATGCATATACCCATTACCACACTTCAACCTTATGACTTATCCATGGTCATAATTATGTGTTTAAGTTTTATGAATGTTTTGGCAGTTATCAGATACTAGGCCCAAACCCATATACAAAGCCCACACAAGTCTAAAAACATGCATATGGCCCTCCAAGCTCATTCTTATTCATATTGCCCACTAGGCCCAGATCATATTCATATGGCCATTAGGCCCAAACCAAATCCAGGTCATCTAACTCACATGGCTAATTCATTTCATATAGACAAACCATCAATTTCACATATTTTAGCCCTAGGGCCCACCAGGCCCATTTAGCCGCTTTCAGCTTTTCGACTTTTCGGCGTTACGAATATCGTGTGTATACAGTGTATGTACACACCTGGTAATAACGCGTGTTGCAATCCCCTTAATCACGAACCTAAAATTGACATCACTTAAAGATTAATAATGGGCTTAATACTTTATCAAAAAAAACTGAAACCTCACCGTGTGCGACAAGCCTTAATAGCTCCTTTCTTTACCAACCGCTATTAGACCCTAGATCTGTACCTAATAATCATCAAAACCCAAGTATTAGGTGACTGACATCCAACACGAGTCACCCTCACATTACTTTCGACCATTCGACCAACCTTCAAAACCAAAAGTGAAGAATACTTACCAAAATCCCGTAATGCATAAAGAGTGATTCGGCAGAGATCTAAAGAACAGAGATTCGATATCAATCCCCTACCAAAATCGATTTGGAAAGAGTGGGGAAGAGGAGTAATCGGTATTAACAATAGTAACCGAAAAAGAAATAAGGTACTTAAACCAACAGAGTAATCGGCCCAGGGGCTTTTCGACTTTTAAACTAATATAGTGAACAAGGTTTATTCGGCACAAATTAAAGAAGAAGAGTAGAAGAAGGATTCGGCTAAACCAAGGGTAAATCTAGGAGAATTTAAGAAGAAAAAGAAGAAAATTTAGCAAGTGAGGGAAAAGAATTTAGACTAACAAAAATTGGGGAGGTGAAAGAACGAAAATCGGCATCACAAAGAAAAAGAAAAAGACGAGGGATTTGGCATTAATTAGGACCTCAAATTCGGCACACATATATATAGCCTATAACTGAAACTTAGCTACCCCTAAGGTCCTAATCGGCTCCACCTCTTCCCATCTCATCTCCTCGTTTTTCTTCCTGATAACTCTCCAATCCTTTTCCTAAATATTCTCTTCTGATCACTCTCCTTAGAGTCCATCATTACGCCACTTCCAACCCTAGAAGGCCAAAATTAAACTCCTAATAAAAAATACTAAGCTAGGATTTGAACTTAGGATCTCCTTGCTAGCCTATAACGCCACCTTCCTATACCCTAAGTGGCGTTGATAAAAGATAAATTATACATATTTTTACCTCATGTTTAGCCTATTTTATGGATGAATTATCACTGAAATTGTGGAAATTGGTGCTCTTAATCCTTCTATTTCATGTTTTATACTCAGGAGAGTACAGGGAAGAGAAAAAAAAAAGAAACGGGCTAAAAACGAAGAAAATAGGCCAAAATGTGAAAAAGACACGACCCAAGGATTCACCACACGGCAGTGGCACACGGTCGTGCCACATAAAGTTCAACAGAGCCCAGCCTCGACAAGCACGGCCAGGCCACACGATCGTGCCACCCTTAATAGGCCCAACCACGACCTCTTTTCGATCTACACAGGCGTGGCACACAGGCATGTCCCCGTCATGAGGAAGTGCAATTTCACTCGGATTTGGATACTTAGAGGCTAAGAAAGGCATCCCAAAGCTCTATATAAAGACCCTAGGAGTCAACTCTAAGGGTGGACTTTTCTCTCCTCAAGAGAGTGCCTTATTGCTGCTTACACAGAGAGTGAAAGCAAAGGATTACTCCAAGGAGAGCCGATTGATTCATCCCAAAAGTCAAATTCTATATCAAGATAGAGGATCTCCTTAAATTCCTTCAGGGGTTTTTGGGTTCTTTATGTTTTGTTATCTTATTTCTTTTGAGATGCTATCTTTATTAAATATGAACTAAATTCCCCAAATACTTGAGGGGGATGAAACCTAAGACAGATCTTGTTATTATTCTATCTTGAGTTATATGATAAATACTTGAATTGTTCTTAATTCTTGTCTTAATAATCCTAGGAATTAATTCAAGAAACGAATGTGCTTATTCAGAGGAGCAAAAGTCCCTGTTTAGGAGAAGATCTAGTATAATTAAGCGGAGTTGCATGCAACCCTAGACATAGGGCGACGTAAATCTGTCGGATTAGGGTCAAACCTAATAAGAGGATCCATAGATCGAGTTAATGCAAGGCTAGGGGTTTTAACTAGAAAGAGATTTCAGTTAATCAACCTAGGATTAGGTGTTCTTATCCTCGACGGAGGTATTAACATAAGTTAGGGATCTCTACGGATCAAGTCGAGTGAATAAATCGTTTAGCTCAAGAATTGATAACAAGTGAAGTCTAGGTGGATTCTCCCTTGAGTATTGCCAAATCAATCAGTCTCTCACAAGAAGTTTTTCCTTAATTTACTTTTTGTGCATTCTTAGTTTAGTTAGAATTAGTTTTACAAAAACCTCTTTTATTCTTAGTTTAAATAATAGAAAGGAAGTAAGTATTAGTACTTTTGGTTCCCTTAGGTACGATATCTCGGTCTTGCCACTGAGCTATACTACTGTTTGATAGGTTCACTTGCCTTAAAATCATGATATTAGTTAGTTTTTGGGTACGATCATTATTATAAATTTTATTACTTCATATCACGCATATCAAGTTTTTGGCGCGTTGTCGGGGAACTAAAATATTAAGAACACTCGATTTCTATTACTTTAGCCATTATTATATTTATTTATTTTTAGCATTTATTTCTATTTTTTTTATTCACTAAAATTTTCTTTATTCCTTTTCCCTTTCTAGGTATCTCTAGTTTATGACTAAAAAAAACCCAAAATGACCACTACTTTTTGATGAAAATTTAGAAGCTACAGTTCGTTGAACTCGTAGAGAGATCAAACGAAGCCTACATTATCAAGAACAAGAGCAAGAACGCGAACCTGAACCTACTGAAGAGATGGAAGCCAATCAGAACAATCCACCACCTCCCGCAATAGCCGCAGAACCGATGAACCTAAATGATGCTCCTCGTACTATGTACGATTATGCTAAGCCTAATTTGGATGGTACTCAATCTAGTATTGTTAGACCTACTATTGCTGCAAATAATTTTGAATTAAAACCTAACACTATTCAGATGATTCAGCAATTTGTGCAGTTTGATGGTTTACAAGATGAGGATCTCAATTCACACTTAGCCAATTTCTTGGAATTGTGTGATACTTTTAAAATTAATGGCGTTTTTTATGATGCCATTTGCCTCCGATTATTTCCTTTTTCCTTAAGGAATAAAGTTAAACAGTGGTTAAATTCTTTACCACGAGGCTCAATCACTACATGGGAACAGATGACCAAAAAATTTTTACTTAAATATTTTCCTCCAGGTAAAACAGCTAAATTGCGAAACGATATCTCTTCCTTTGTGCAGATGGATTTAGAGACACTTTACGATACCTGGGAGAGATACAAAGACCTCTTGAGAAGGTGCCCTCACCATAGGTTGCCTTTGTGGCTACAAGTTCAAACTTTTCATAACGGTTTGAATCCATCAACGAGGCAAATAACCGATGCAGCCGCTGAAGGAACAATCAACAACAAAACACCCAAAGTAGCGTATGAATTTATAGAAGAAATGTCGCTGAATAACTATCAGTGGCAAGTCATGAGGACAAAGCCGACAAAAACTGCAGAAGTCTTTAATATTGATGCTGTCGCCATGCTTACTAATCAGGTAGAGCTTTTAAATGAAAAGTTTGATAATTTTGTTGGTTCTACGTAGGCACACCCAGTAATGCAGTGTGACGCAACTCAAGGGAATACGTTCAATCCAGACTACTCCTCTTACAGACATAGGGTGGAAACCGAGCAAGCCAACTATGCGGGTAATAATTCTAGACCTCAAAGCAACCCTTATAGTAACACTTATAATACAGGTTGGCGGAATCACCCCAATTTTTCATGGGGGACAAGGAAATCAAAGACAACCACCTCCTCCGGGATTTCAACAACCACCACCACAATAAGAGAAGAAGCCGAGCCTAGAAGAGATGTTCACAAAATTTATGGCCGTATCAGAAACGCGTTTCCAAAATACCGAAACGGCACTAAAGAACCAGCGAGCATCCATTCAAGGGCTTGAAAATCAGATTGGTCAACTTGCTAAATTAATATCAGAAAGACCACAAGGTGGACTACCAAGCAATACTGAGCCAAATCCCAGAGAACATGTCAAAGCAATTACTCTAATAGATGGGAAAGTACTGGCTGAATCAGAAAAGGAGCCTGTTAAAGAATCCTCGAAAGACAAGGTAGAGGAAGAACAACCCAAGGAAAACACATCACCAGCACTTAAAGAATATAAACCACCCATACCCTATCCGGCAAAATTAAAGAAAAACCACACAGATGCTCAATTCGGTAAATTTCTTGAACTCTTTAAACAGTTACATATTAACTTACCTTTTGTTGAAGCAATTTCGTAAATGCTGAAGTATGCGAAGTTTCTTAAAGAACTACTCAGAAATAAAAGGAAGTTGGAAGAATTAGCCACAGTGGAACTTAACGAGAAATGCTCAGCTATTCTCCAAAATAAATTGCCAGCCAAACTAAAAGATCCAGGGAGTTTTACTATTCCTTGCTTAATTGGTAATTTAATTATTGATAAAGCCTTAACTGATTTAGGTACGAGCATTAATCTAATGCCTTACAAAATGTTCAAACAACTAGGTCTAGGGGAACCAAAACCCACTAGGATGAGTATTCAATTAGCTGATAGATCTATTAAATATCCTAGGGGAATCATTGAAGATGTGCTAGTAAAAGTAGATAAATTTATATTCCCTGTTGATTTTGTTGTGCTTGACATGGATGAGGACATTGAGGTGCCTTTAATTTTGGGACACCCATTTTTAGTTGCTGCTAGAGCTGTTATCGATGTAAGGGATGGTAAATTAATACTTAGAGTTGGAGAAGAAGAAGTCCTTTTTAAAATTTATGATGCTATGAAATTTTCTAGAGAATAAGATGATTCCTGTTATTTTATTGATGCTATTGATTATTTTGTTCAAGATAATTTTCAGGAAATTTCTCTCACAGACACGTTGGAATTATGTCTTGTTCAAAGTGGGGGGAAGATGAAGCCACCACTGAAGTTAGAGAAGTAATGAAGGAGTTAAACTCTAATGAACTTGTCACAAGACACATAAGTTATGAAAGTATTAAGATGAATGACGAGTTGAGACAAAAACCTTCGATTGATGAACCTCCTAAATTGGAATTAAAGCAGTTGCCTGACCACTTGGAATATGCATTTTTAGGAGATGATTCGACATTACCAGTAATTATCGTATCAGACTTAAGTATTGAAAAGAAATATGAACTACTTCGAGAATTAAAATAACATAAGAAGGCTATAGCTTGGAAAATTTTTGACATTAAAGGAATTAGTCCTTCTTTTTGCACCCACAAAATTCTAATGGAAGATGAATATAAACCATCGGTGCAAGCTCAGAGACGATTGAATCCCAATATGAAGGAAGTCATAAAAGCCGAGGTAATTAAACCTCTAGATGCAGGCATTATTTATCCTATTTCTGACAGTTCTTGGGTAAGTCCCGTGCAGGTTGTTCCTAAAAAAGGAGGCATGACCATAGTATCCAATGATAAGGAGTCAATACCCACAAGAATAGTCACTGGATAGAGAGTTTGTATTGATTATAGGAAGCTGAATGACGCAACTCAAAAAGATCATTTTCCTTTACCTTTTATCAACCAGATGTTGGAAAGATTATTAGGTCATAAGTATTATTGCTTCCTAGATGACCTCTTTGGTTACTTCCAAATCCCAATAGCTCTAGAAGATCAGGAGAAAATGAGATTCACATGTCCATACGGTATGTTTGCTTATCGTAGAATGCCTTTTGGATTATGTAATACTCCTGCTACTTTTCAGTGATGCATGCTAGCTGTTTTTGACGAATTCGTGGAAGACATCATGGAGGTATTTATGGATGATTTTTCAGTTTTCGGTAATTCTTTCCAACTTTGTCTTAATAATTTAAAACGTGTTCTGATAAGATGTGAGGAGACAAATCTAGTGCTTAATTAGGAAAAATGCCACTTTATGGTTCAAGAAGGTATTGTACTAGGGCATAAAATTTCTAGTAAAGGGATAGAGGCAGACAAAGCAAAAATTGAAACTATTGAAAAATTACCTCCCCCTAATTCGGTTAAGACTATAAGAAGTTTTTTAGGACATACTGGTTTTTATCGTAAATTTATTAAAAACATTTATAAAATAGCTAAGCCTTTGACGAAATTACTAGAAAAAGATGTGCTTTTAAACTTTGACCAAAAATGTTTAGAATCCTTTAACACTCTAAAAAAAAAGTTAGTTAATGCCCCGATTATGATTTCACCTGATTGGAATCTACCTTTTGAACTAATGTGTGATGCAAGTAATTTTGCAGTAGGTGCAGTTTTGGGATAGCAAAGAGATGAGCACTTCCAACCGATTTATTTTGCTAGCAGAACTCTGACAACCGCACAAGCAAATTATACGACCATAGAAAAAGAATTGCTAGCTGTTATTTTTGCAGTTGATAAATTTAGATCTTATTTAATATTGTCAAAAGTCATTGTTTATACTGATCATTCTGCTCTTCGTTATCTTCTAACAAAAACTTATGCAAAACCGCGATTGATAAGATGGATTCTATTGTTATAAGAATTTTATTTAGAAATAAAGGACAAGAAAGGAGCTGAAAATTTAGCAGCAGATCACCTTTCGAGATTAGAAAATCCACACCCCAAGTACCTCGATAAAATAAACGATTTGTTCCCTAAAGAACAACTCCTAACCATAGCAGACGATGCAGCTCCTTGGTTTGCTGACTTTGCAAATTATTTAGCAGCTAACATAATCCTAAAAAGGTTGACCCATCAGCAAAAGAAATGATTCTTCGCTAATGTAAAAAACTACTTTTGGGAAGATCCTTTTCTTTTTCGTATTTGTGCAGATCAGGTTATTAGAAGATGTGTTGCTGAGACAGAAGCATGCCAAATTTTAGATCACTGCCATTCAGGACCCACAGGAGGACACCACAGTAGAGTTAGAACTACTAACAAGGTACTCGAATCAAGTTTTTACTGGCCTACACTTTTCAGATATGCAAACAGGTATGTGACCTCTTGTGATAAATGCCAGAGAACAGGTAATATCTCTCAACATAATGAAATGCCTCAAAACTATATACTCTCATGTAAAATATTTGATATATGGGGTATTGATTTCATGGGTCCATTCCCTACTTCATTTGGGAATAAGTACATTCTAGTAGCAGTAGATTATATGTCAAAATGGGTAGAAGCCCAAGCCTTACCTACTAATGATGCTAGAATGGTAGTGCGGTTTCTGAAAAAACTCTTCTCTCGATTTGGAACACCTAGGATAATCATTAGTGATAGGGGTACTCATTTTTGCAATGCTCAATTTGAAAAAGTTTTAAAGAGATATGGTGTACACCATAGAACAGCTACCTCTTATCGCCCACAAACAAGTGGTCAAGTCGAAGTAACAAATAGGGAATTAAAACGCATCTTAGAAAAAACGATAGAAACAAATAGACAAGATTGGTCAAGAAAAGTAGACGATGCTTTATGGGCCTATAGAACTGCTTTTAAAACACCCATATAAACATCTCCTTATAAACTTGTCTACAGAAAAAGCTATCATCTGCCATTTGAACTTGAACATAAAGCATTTTGGGCTATAAAATTTTTAAATCTTGATTTTAAGCTTACAGACGAGAAAAGACTAATGCAGTTGAATGAGCTAGATGAGTGGTGTTGCAATGCCTACGAGAGCTCATGACTATATAAGGAAGCCATGAAACGACGCCATGACAAACGACTGAAACAACCTAAGCCGTTCAAAACCGGTGATCTTGTCTTACTCTACAACTAAAGGCTGAAACTATTTCCTGAAAACTCAAGTCAAGGTGATCAGGTCCATTTACTGTACAAAATGTCTTTCCATACGGCACAGTTGAGGTAACTCACCCTAACCACGATACTTTCAAGGTAAACGATCATCGGCTTAAACACTATAGATGTGAGAATTTTAAAGATAACAGGGAGGAGCTTCAGCTCCACAAAATCCCTTCGTGATACATCCAGGTAGAGTCGAGCTTAGACTCTAAATAAGCACTTCTCTAGAGGCAACTCAAGCACTAACTTAATAACTTTTCTTTTACTTTTGTTTTAGTCACTTTATACATCAACTAACACTTTTAAATGAATTTTAGGACCACACGGCCATGCCCACCGGCGTGTCCAAAGCCGTATGGACACTTTGAGCAGAGACACGGTCGTGCACCCTGGTCGTGTACAAGCAGGGTAAAATTTTCCCCAAAACACGGGCTTCAACAAATTTCCTACGTCCATGTCTCTAAACCGTGGCCAATACTGTCAATTGAGACACGGGCTGAAACGAGAAAGACACGACCGTGCGATATGGCTGTGTGACCCAAACACAGGCATAGTACACGCCCGTGCCTCAAAACCGTGGTCGACACTGTCAAATCCAACACGGGCGTGTGACCTATTATACGACCGTGTGTGAAGCGAACACCTTAGGACACGGCCGAGAGACATGGCCGTGTGCCTCAACACGCCCTCACCACAAGGGCGTGTGTTTCGAACCAGGGGCGCCAAAACCCCAAAATTTTGAACAACACGGGCAAAATCTGAGCTACACGGGCGTGTGACATGCCCGTGTGACCCCAAATCTATATAAAAGGGCCACTATTAATCATCTTCTCCCATTTTAAACCCTAAATCCTCTCAACCCAACCTCTTCCCCAACCTCACTAGCGCCGCTGCCAGTGTCCACAGTGTTTCCACGCCCATGCTGCCTCACCCACGACCGTGCTCCGCCTCATACCTCTCCCATTTGGTTCTATTTTCTCATTTTCCTTTCAATTATTTACTGCTTATTTATATTTTCATTTTAATATGATATTTTAGTTCATCCTAGCATTATTTTAGGTATGGAATTGATCGAGAATTAGCACGAATACTCTAGAATGTTATAGAGAACTTTGTGAGTTCATGCCACTTAGTGTTAGATTTGATTGCTATTTTTCCTATTTAAACTCTCATGTATTTAGTATAAATACATATCCATGGTTTTTAAATTTATTATTATGTTAAATGGATAATTTATATTTTCTGGGTTAGTCCCCATTTTATTTCAAAATGTTTTAGGCAAATTGTCATTTTTATTATTTATAGTCTTGGATTCAATTTAATTTCAATTTTTAGGACTAATGTATGTTATTTTGTTTTTAGGCATTATGTCGACATCACGCGGTAAGAAAGCTGCCGTCCCACATTCGAAGAAATGCAAGTTACCTGGTGGTTCATCTTCGTCGCAGCCCGTCACTGAAAACCGCCATCCATTCCTCTATTTTCCACAGACCTCTCACGAGGAGTTGTTCCAAATCCTATGAGGCCGCCCCCTAGATGTCGAACGTTGTATTGACTGAGACACCCTAGAATGAGTCCAACTCACCGATACGATTCGGGCCCTACTATCTACTGACCCATGGGGACCATTCTTCGACATCATCGAGCCCACCTATATGGAACTAACACTAGAATTCTGTTTTACATTTCATCTACAGGTGGCGATGACGAACCATGATGATTCGGGCACTATTCAATTTTGCCTCGGTGGATTGATGCGCCAGCTAAGCATCCCCAAGTTTGGCATCGCACTAGGACTCTATACAGATGAGTTCATAGCCGATGAGGACTTTTCCAAACTTCCCTGCTGCATCCATCTCAAACCAGTCGATTGTTAGCACGAGATTGCCCCAAGGCATCCTACATATACCTTAGCCGCACCAAGGCAATCGCCCTCGTCCCATCTTTGAGGTACCTTCACGCCCTCCTTGCATATACTCTGATGGAAAGACGCGAAAGCACTGGTGTCGTTAACACACATGATGCCTACTTCCTCTGGAGCATGGTGAACGCTCACACCATTGACCTAGCTTTCTTCATCATCCATGCCATCCAACATTAGACAGAAAAGTGTCGCAAGGGAGCGATATCCATGGGCCCATACATCACACGCCTAGCCCGCTACTTCGGGCTACTCAACACTACAGCCCAGACATCCTCATACACACTGATAGGCCATATGTCACATCAGGGCATCCAGACCATGCTGCACATGAGGATGATCCAGCGCAGACCCGGAGTCGACCCCCTACAGTTCCGACTCATCCAAGGGACAGACGAGCATGAGGACATTACTGATGATGTCCCACCACCGCCACCAGAGGAGGATGCACCTACCGAGCCACCACCCCCTCACTGCCCAGTTCATGCGGCAGCTTCATACGCTGACATATTTGAGCGCCTATCATGATTCGAGCAGCAATGCTTTTAGCGCTTCGATCACATCGATGCGACCCTACAGCAGATATGCCAGCACCTCCACATTACTTCACCACCGCCACCGCGTGATCCATCTGAGGATTAGAGACCTCTATTCCTCTTAACTCTATTTTAATCTTAATTTTTATTTATACTCTGATCTCTATTTTCACCTTTTCTTTTCTTCTCTTTTATTTTCCTTTTTCTTTTTACTTCTTATTTTAGTTCATTTTATCTTTTTCATTATTTGAATTTTAATATTTTTAGAATTTACTTTATTTTCTTTCTTTATTTTAATTATTTCATATCGGCTAGCCCCTGACAAACATATTCTATTAATCCAAATTCCCTACGACTGATAAATACTTTTGCAGTTTCAAAAGAGCTCTAAAACTCATATCCATATGGAAATGGGAACACCCTGCCACAACTGCCGGCTCTTCCAATTCCAATCTCCTTCTCACAAATTCATCCAAAAATTAGGGAGTTTCATGTCTTTCCCTATCTTATGATCTTATGCTTCTATTGCTAGTAATGATATCTTTGTACATTGAGGGCAATGTACATCTTAAGTGTAGGGGGAAACTTACTTTCAGTCATTACATTCTCCTTGAAATCCCTGAAAAATCTTTAATCTGATGCATTGTTCTCAAATAGATATCTCAATCTCCTATTAGGAATTAATTCTGATTTATTTATGATTTTTATTGATATGTTGAGAATTAAGACATAGGTGTTTATGCTTTAATTATTCAAACTGTAAGGCATTAGGGAATCAAGCATGATAAGTTGAAATTTTTTAGAATCCAATTTTTTTCATAAGTTATTTTCCCTAATTTTAAGTATTATCTTAAGATCTGATATTCACAGGATTGACATCAAAAGCCATAATTCTGGTGAGATTTTGAGCCTTTTCAGCATACATTCTCTCGTGCTCACCTTTCTTGTTGCTTTGAGTGAGTCAATATTGGCTTGTTATTTTAGAACTTGCTTTGATTATACATGTCAAGGCCACATCATTGATTTGATACACTGAGATGAAAAAGGCACCTAAGATATAACCTACTTACTTCATAAAAAGCCTACCTCCACAAATTAACCCCTGGTGAACCCCATTGAGCCTAACAACCCATTCTTTGACTTACCTTTAATATTAACCCATAACCCGTTTTTGTTGAATTCCATTCAATTACTTTGATCCCTATTTTTGTCGAGATTCAAGTTGAATTACTATCTAGCTTTATTCTCTTTCTCCAGATTGTAAAATTTGTAAATGAATTATACTTGAATTATTCTTAAAAAAACCATATATATATTTAGTTGTAATCTATAATTAGTCCAATAGTTTTTGCATATTTCTATTTTAAGGCTACCAAGGCTAGAATGTCATCATAAAACCTAGCTCTAGAAATATGTTTCAGTGATAGAGATTTTTCTAGCTAGATAATTTTTCAATTCAATCTTGATTCTAACCCCTTTTTTTTAGCTTGTGACAACACCCCTAACCAAAGCCCCATTACAACCATTGAAAGACCTTTTGATCGATGTATCATATCAATCTATAGTGGTGGAGATTTGATTTTCTTGTAAGCTTATGGTAATAACTTTTCAGGTTGACTAATGAGTGCCTAATTCTTGAACCCTAAACACTTTGAGTGGATAGAGTGAATCCTTAGTGAGGATGTCAATTCTTGCTGATTTTGATTGAGAGGTAATTACTTAGGAGAAAGGAGAAAACCTATGTTTCAATGATAAAATTCTCAACTTAGAGTAATTGAATCTTTAATGTTCTTCTGGATGAATTTTCATTGTATGAATACTTGTGAATTAGTTTGAAACATTATTGATAATGATTGTAAGTTAAGAAGAATGATTCTTAATTGTGAGTTGAGATTTTGCTTGAGGACAAGCAAAGGCTTAAGTATGGGGGTATTTGATAAACAATAAATTATACATATTTTTACCTCATGTTTAGTCTATTTTATGAATGAATTATCATTGAAATTGTGGAAATTGGTGCTCTTAATCCTTCTATTTCATGTTCTATACTCAGGAGAGTATAGGGAAGAGAAAAGAACGAGAAACGGGCCAAAAATAGAGAAAATGGGTTAAAATGTGAAAACGACACGGCCCAAGGATTCGCCACACGGCCGTGGCACACGGCTGTACCACATAAAGTTCAACACGGCCTAACCCCAACAAGCACGGCCAGGCCATACGGCTGTGCCACCCTCAACAGGCCCAACCACGACCTCTTATCTATCTACACAGGCGTGGCACACGAGCGTGTCCCTGTCGTGAGGAAGTGCAATTTCACTCGGATTTGGATACTTAGAGGCTAAGAAAGGCATCCCAAAGCTCTATATAAAGACCCTAGGAGAAAACTCTAAGGGTGTACTTTTCTCTCCTCAAGAGAGTGCCTTATTGCTGCTTACACAGAGAGTGAAAGCAAAGGATTACTCCAAGGAGAGCTGATTGATTCATCCCAAAAGCCGAATTCTACATCAAGACAAAGGATCTCCCTAAATTCCTTCAGGGGTTTTTAGGTTCTTTATGTTTTGTTATCTTCTTTCTTTTGAGATGCTATCTTTATTAAATATGAACTAAATTCCCCCAATACTTGAGGGGGATGAAACCTAAGACAGATCTTGTTATTATTCTATCTTGAGTTATATGATAAATACTTGAATTGTTCTTAATTATGTGTTCTTAATTCTTGTCTTAATAATCCTAGGTATTAATTCAAGAAACGAATGTGCTTATTCAGAGGAGCAAAAGTCCTTGTTTAAGAGAAGATCTAGCATAATTAAGCGGAGTTGCATGCAACCCTAGACATAGGGCGACATAAATCTGCCGGATTAGGGTCAAACCTAATAAGGGGATCCATAGATCGAGTTAATGCAAGACTAGGGGTTTTAACTAGAAATAGATTTCAGTTAATCAACCTAGGATTAGGTGTTCTTATCCTCAACGGAGGTATTAACATAAGTTAGGGATCTCTACGGATCAAGTCAAGTGAATAAATCGTTTAGCTCAAGAATTGATAACAAGTGAAGTCTAGGTGGATTCTCCCTTGAGTATTGCCAAATCAATCAGTCTCTCGCAAGGAGTTTTTCTTTAATTTACTTTTTGTGCATTCTTAGTTTAGTTAGAATTAGTTTTACAAAAACCTCTTTTATTCTTAGGTTAAATGATAGAAAGGAAGTAAGTATTAGCACTTTTGGTTCCCTTGGGTACGATATCTCGGTCTTGCCACTAAGCTATACTACTATTCGATAGGTGCGCTTGCCTTAAAATCGTGATATTAGTTAGTTTTTGGGTACGATCATTATTATAAATTTTATTACTTCATATCACGCATATCAGGCGTCACTTAGCCACTCCACCATAAGGTTCTTTGATGCCATTTTTCCTTATTTTTATTTAAAAGCCCAACTACTCACCACCCTGGTTCTTTTAATAATTAAAAAAATTCATTCACCTTAAAGCTTGGACTCAAAACTTAATCAAGGGACTACTAACATATACATAACGCTTGGCTACAATATTAAGCTCACATTTCTCATTAAAATCGAAAAAGAAAGGTTCAGGATTTTTAGGGCATTACAGGTTTGGCCTGAAATGCAAATGTGGTAATAATGTGGTTTAAGAAACAGCATGTATTGGTATGAATTTGAGATGATGCATTGATATGTTTTGGTTTGGTTATAGGTTAAATGATGTGGTTGTTTATTTAATTTGAATTTGAGACATACTAAAAATGTTAAAGATGATAAATGATTCATGCTATTTTTGGTATGTGTTTTGGTTAAGAAATGGTTGAGATTCGAGAAGTGAAATGTATTGATTCAATACGGTATGAATTATGCTGGAAAAGGTCACTTTTGGTTGTATACTCTGTACCATTTGGATGCATTAGGATGCATGTGACCTAGGTGGGAAAAGTCGCTTAAAACAAGCCTATTTTCGTGCCACACGGTTGAGCACACGGGCGTATGACTCAACCGTGTAACCCCTGATGCTTAATTAAAACAAGTCAGTGAGTTACACGGCTTAGACACGCAGGCGTGTCTATTGGCCGTGTGTGGCACACGGGCTAGCACATGGGCGTGTGGTCGACCGTTTGACCTAAGTCAGTATGTATGCCTTGTTTCCACACAACCTAGACATGGGCATGTCTAGTGGTCGTGTGAGGCACAAAGTGTGTTCACACGGGTGTGTGGCCTTTGCATGCATGAAAAATTTTAAAGTTTCCTAAAGTTTTCAAATGTTATCCGTTTAGTCCCGAACCATTTTTATGCATGTTTTAAGGCCTAGTTGAGCCTCTTATGGCACAATATGATTGTGTTTGATTGATAAACATATGGAATTGAATAATGAATGATGAATGTATGTTTTATACTATGATTTTTTCGGTAATGCCTCGTAACCCTAATATGGCGATGGATACGGGTTAGGGGTATTACATAGAGGATCAACGTATGGCGGAGCCTGACTCGGAGGACCAACCTTTGAACACATCGGACTAATGGGTTGACGCATTTTGTGATGAGTTGTAAAGCAATTCATATCACTCAGACATGGCCGGTTCTAGTTCATATCACCCAGAGCAAGTATTGATATCATTTGATATGTTTGGTAAGAACATGTACTCCACCCTGCCTCATGCCACGTTCGATCCAACTACCAATCCTCCTGATGTGTACAGTATACCCCAACGTTCACCCTGTCAACAAGGGCCGCTAAACTGCTATACCCCGAAAGACGATACCACTCCTGATTCTTTCCAATTTTGAGTTATGTAAATTTCAAGTGTTATGTAATATTTATTGTATTGGTTTATAATTCCACAACTTATGTATTAGTCTTTTTTTGTATAATTTATAATATCTTTTAAAGTATTAAAAGTTGCAACTGTTAATTTTAAATAAAAGCTTAACACTAAACAATACAAACTTAATTTTTAAAAGACCATAAAATGCAAACATCAAGTACAAGATTTAATTTTTTTCAGACCGTGAAGATTAACCAGTATAGAAGTTTCCATAGGGACACTTGCTTCGATTGTGGCCAACTATTCTACATATGGTGCAACACTATGGATCGACCTGTTCTATTATATCCATGTTGTTCTGAATCCTCATTGTTGTCAAAAGACCTTTAACTCTCCTACGTAGTGATCGATCTAGCAACATCTTGAACACAAGTGGTTGCATTTCCCATGTCAATGCATCCCTTAATACGAGGAACTCGTTACCCTAAATACGCAACATATGTTCAAATGTGTACACATTGTGTAACACCCCAAGCCCAGCCTAGACGTTATGGCTGAATCTAGCAATGTCACATGAGAGAGTTTTTGAAAACGCATTGATACATTAAAACCGTTCCAGTTATTATCTTTTTTTTAGTTTAGGAAAATGTGTACTAATTGATTAGCTTTGAAATATTTCTCTTATGCGGAAGCTTTTGAAACCAAATAGTTTTCGAAACCATTTTTATTTATAAAAATCTTAGTTTATTTTAGGAAAATTGTACTTTGTTGCGTTGCAGTTTATAAATTCATAATCAACAGTTCAAAAACCCAAATTAAAACCAAAAATTCCAAGTCCACAAATTACAGCAAATATTCACAAAAATAATATTTTAGGCAGTATAGCACTTAAATTGTAAAACCAAAGTGTATGTGGCAGTGGTTACCGTCGAGTCCTCCGTTGCACCGTCTCGCCTACTGCTGGGGATTACCTGAACAAATTAAATAGAAAAGGGGTGAGTTTTCGCAAACTCAGTGTGTAATCCCCCACAGAAATCATGCATACAGACATACATTAGAACACAGTCTTAATCAGTCTGTGCCGGAGCCCTTAAAGAAATCAGTATGGGCCTTAGCCCACTCAGTTGCAGAATTAGAAATATACTAGGGCCTTAGCCCAATCAAATACCGAATCAGATATATATATATAGGTTAGGGCCTTAGTCCAATCAGATATAGTATACAGAATAGAACAGATTACAATGTCCATCCTCCAACCCTGTATACCAACTCCGTCCAACCTAACACACTATGTGGGGATAAAATCGACCCACCCATCCTTGCACACCAAAGAGGGTATATAACACACATCCATCTCTATATACCATACAGTACCAAAATGCGGCACATATCAGAAATATATAGCTTAGTTGCTAGATATCAGGCTTTTAAAGCCCTTCAGATACTTCATTCATCTTCCACAACCCACCCCAATGCAATGCATTATACAACTATGGCATGCTATAATGCAATTTAACAGATCAGACAATCAGTCAGATACACACGCTAAGAGTAACATGCTCAAATCATACATCACATATTCAGAATATAAAATATATCGACCCTACAATAGGTCCCAGTTGACTTGGGCGACCTGTGCAACCTTACAGATCATTATAGAAAAATGGGCTTACACGCCTATGTGGCCTGCTCGTGTGGGCCCACACGCTCGTATGGCCCACACAACTCAAATTGACCTTGGCCGTATGGATCACACGGTCTGGCACAGAATCCCACACACTCATGTGGTTCACCTGTGTAGGCCCACATGGCCCAATTGGTCCAGCCCATGTCTTGTACACGGCCTTGCTGGCCATCACACGACCGTGTCGTGTGCCCGTATTATGCACGCATGGCCTGGTTCGTCGTTCACACGGTCGTGTACTACCACACGGCCTACCACACGGGTGACCACACGCCCGTGTGACGTTGACAAGTTTATTTTTTGACTTTCGTAGATTCTCGTGTTCTGTGTTTTCGGGTACACACCTGAATTCAATTTGCTACAAAAATCGTCTCGAGCACTCCTAGGCCATCGACAAAGGTCCTTCGTAAACACTGCTAACACCCAAGATACAAAAATCACTGATCAGAACCTCTCCTTACACCGAACACGTGCCCACTTTTGTACAAAGAACTGTTGAATAGAAAGAAAGAAAAACGTGATGAAGAGAACGATATAGCAGTAAAAGTTCAAAAGAAAAATAGAAAAAGAAGAGCAAAATTTCGGTAAATGAGGAAAAAGAATTCGGCAGAGAAACAGAGGAGCAAAAAGAAAGAAAAACATCACAAATTAATTAGAGAGTGGAAGGAGAGCCAAAATTTGCTACCACAAAATCAAGATATCCCCAAATCCCTTATTTTCCTCCTACAAATGCTCCCCCACAACCCACTACACATTCATCACTCAGAGTCCCAATTCAATACATCTCTTGCCAAAATTAAAGAGCAAAAATACAACCCTTGTTGTCTCAGAGATTCAAACCCAAGACCTCTCTCACACCAACACACTACTTATCCACTAGACCAGCAGACTCATTCTGACATAAGCTTACAATTAAATTCTTATAAGCCTATTAACCAAAGGTAAGGCTTTGTTCAATAAAAATCCAAAATTTTCCCAAACTAAGGCTTGAACTTGGAACCTCACACACACACCTAGAACACATAACCACTGAATCAGACAAACATTTGTGTCACAATTTAACGAAACATGAATCTAAAAGTTAGGGTGTTACACATTGTCGATATATTGTTTAACATTCAAACTGTAGGTAGCACACACTGCAACCACATACGCATACGGGTATTGTAGTGTTTGAGAAATCTGCACTCACACTGTCTGTTTCAGAGATCAACTTCGTAGAACAGTTGCGAGATCTTTGATTGACGATCGATGTACTCTGTCACTCAAAAAGTTTTCAAATTTTAGGAATATAGTTCTGCATTTATCGACTTAGCCCTTTGAGCTTTCTCTTTCATGGCATCCCTGATTTTTTTCAACTTACACGTTCCTGCCTCTAATTATTTTGCTTGTTTCAACCCTATTTTTGGCATTAAGGTTGCTAGCTTGTAAAATGTGGTTGTAAAAACTGCTAAAATTAGAAAGTAACACGTACGTTTCAAAACGAAGTTAACAGTCTCAATGAGGTTAGTTGTCATATGATCATATCAGTACCCCAGGTCAAAATATTAAGCTCATTGCCATGGATCCATGCTATCCAACCACTGTTTGAAAGAAGGTTTGGACCCCACTATATCAATCTCTAACCTCGCCAACTTATGTCTAAATCGATGTGCTTCCATCTCATATCCTACATTTCTATTCTGATAAAACACATTACCATCCCAGTTAGGAAATGGACTCAAAATATTTACAAATATGAATTTAAATATGATATTTTTACCCATGTTCACGATTCGTTTGCACCAGCTAACACATGAATCAAAAGTTCAGAATAGTCGACAAAAAACTCTTTTCCCCAGTTCCAATTGTCCATTCGAGCCTCTATAAGGCACGTTTGCAAGTCCATGATAGTTCATTGTATGACTCATCCCAGTCGTCGTACAATTGTTGCATGGCCATTTGTTTCACCCACCATGCTTTCCTGTATGACACCCTGTACTGGAATCGGGCTTGCATGTCTGTAATCAATGTCAACGCAGAAATGATTGGGCTATCTTTCACTAGTGGCATGATGCAGTTACAAATACTTTTGGCATCCAATTTTTGGTGGTCTTGAGACATACGTGCGATGTGCATGTATGACGCCCTTCTAAATTTTGTATTTGCCACTGTTGAGTCCTCTGTATAAATGCAGTCCGAACCTGCCAACCACACCCATTATCGGCTCTCTAACATTCCCTAATATATAATGTCGGTGTAGACTTAAAAACCTTATAAATAATGGACAACTTCATGTTGTACTGTTTGACGGCAAACACACAGTCCGCTTTGTTCTCGAACCGTTGTCCAACGAACAACTCCTTCAACTGCGAATTTGACGTCAATCTATGAGCAGCTACTATATCGGTGTACTTAAGAAACTCGGATACATGCGCTGCATCTGGATCTACGTTCAAGATGTCGCCCACAGGTTCATTTCATAAAACAATGCCACAACTCGAGTTACTAAATGAAGGGCCGTGAACATCTTCAACCTCCTCTAGGCCTTCATCATCGATATTGTTTAGAACCTCATCAACATCAGGGTCACTAAAATCTTAAACGTCCTGATCAAAATCTTCACCATTATTGGTCATTTCTCTGACATCTGCCTCTGTGCTTATTATCATCTCCGGATGTATTTGTAGACGTGGATCGGGGGTAAGGTTGTTCTACGAACTCCCACCATAATTTGGATTTTTAGGTATCTGCGATGTCCCTTCGCATTCTAACTGGTCTGTCCATCCGACATTAAGATCAAAGTCAAATTCGCAATATTGACTTATTGGACTAACATTCTCAACAGGCTCTAAATCTGCTAACTCAGAAAATAACTCAACTAGTTGAAAGTTCTCACTCCCAGTCAACCACCATATTTCCATCATTGTGCCCAAGTTACCATCATCTAACAGTTGCATCTCACAAAATTTGAATAGATCTATAGAGATTGGAAACTTGTAAAATAATCTGGACATCTCCCTTCCACAACAGATAGCTATTTTCACACTGATCTTTCTTTTCATTTCTGTCAGCTTCACATTTTTTTTGAATCGCAACCCTACTCTTTGCTGACCTTGAAATATACAACCAACATCACTTTCTACAAGTTCACCATAAAAAAAAACGTACACCAAAAACATATCATTATTCATCTTCAACAGAATTTTTGAACTCTCCTACTAAACACAACAATTTCACCATTCTATATATGCTAGAGAACCAAGAGGTGGAATATTAAATATTAAATTTTTATATTAAAAAAATATATTTTTAAAAAGTTACACTTGTAATAACGTGGTGGAGCCATTCTAAAAAAATATTATTTTTTAAAATTTTAAATAGAATTTAAAAAAACATTTGAATATCTTTAAAAATAATTTAAAAAATTATATTTAAAATTAAAAAATATATGTTTAAAATTTTTAAAATATACATTTAAAATATTATAAAATAAATAATAAATTTAAAAGGTCATATCTTTAAAAATAATATATTTTAAATATTTTATAATATTAAAAATAATCTTTAAATTTTAAAAAATAATATTTAAATTTAAAATAATAATAAATTTAAAAATATATATTTAAAATTTTAAAAAATAATATTATAAAACATTTAAAATGTACCGTTCAAATTTTATAAAATAAATAATAAACAAATAAATAAAATAAACAAATAAAATAAATAAAGGACAAATAAATAAAACTTAAAAAGTAAATAAATAAATAAACTTAAAAAGAAAAAAAAAGAAAAAGGACAAAGAATTAGAAAAAATAACGAATGAAAAAAAAAATTTAAGTTGTTTTAATAGACAATTAGATAGAATAGGCTAGTGTCTTAGGATCTGGTGGTGCCAATTTATTTAGCTCCACCAGGAAAATGTAAAATTGTTTAAACCTTTTATACTTTCAAAAATTATAGTATTTCTCTAATATTTATATAAGTGGAACCATTCTATATAGCACCACCAAAGAATTGATTATTTAATGCAGATTATTGACGTGACATGTTAGTGGCGGCAAACACTTTGGCTCCACTAATTTTTAGTGTAGATTTTAAATTATTTTCACACTTTATCAACAAAAAATAAGTCATTTAAGTAATTAATTATTTTTTTAAGTTATTTTTATAAAAAAACCTATAATCCCCAATAATTTATTTTCTTGCAACTCTTGTAATCTTTAAATAATTTACAGTGTACCTTAATTATTTTTGTTATATTTTTGCAACATCTGTTAATTGAGACCTTATAAAAAGAGAGTATGTATAAATTTTTTGTATCGCAAGTAAAAGTTGAATCATCTTTTCGTTTTTCTATTATTCTCTTTTGTTCTTTTTATAATTTCATTTCACTTTTTGTTTAAGAACAATGACATTTACCATAATTTTGTTGGACTCAAGATCGATGAAAATATATGGCTACAACACATATTATACTAAAATATAAAAAAAAATCTTTCTTATTTGATAATAAACAATAAAAAAAATTTATCTATAATTTATGATTTGATGCAGAAAATTGTATTGAATAACTATGGCTGAGAGCAGGGCGAATCTGGGGGGCGGGCATGGCCCCGGCCCCCCTAAAATATAAAATTTCTATTTAGACCCTTAAGATTTTTTTAAAATTTTAAATTAATAAAGGTAAAATTGTACTTTGGCCCCCCTAAAATTATAAAAATTTAATTTAATCCTTTAAAAATTATAAAGATATAGTCTATAAAAAATTAAAATTTCTTCCAGCCCCCTACAAAATTGTTCTAGCTTCGCCAGAGCATAAAAAAATAGGTAGAGAGAAAAAAAATTAATAATTAGAATTAAACTTATTGATTTTTTAAAATTAACTCTAAATTAATAAAATCTGTAAAAATTAAAAAACTAAAATTATTTATTAAACAAATAAAAAAGCCACATCAAACTTTCGACTTGCACTTAACGATACAGTGGACTAAAACTGTAGAAGCGAGAAAGGGTCTAACAGGAGTACGAAACCCTAGTATCAATCAAAAAATAAAGGTGACGAAAAGGGTGACAAATAATATCTATTCTTTTCTTTTTTTTTCGTGTCTAAACACTCATCATCTTCTCTGAGAATCGATTTAATTTGTCAGGTAAAATCCCTATATTTTGCCTATTATTATTTCCCCTTTATTTGCATTCTTGCCTGTTGATTGCTCTGTTCCTTTTTCCTTTCTTTATAATTTTTTTTTTTATTTCGAGTCTCTTTTTATGAGATATATGTTTTTTCTGCTGTTATTTATAATCTCTTTGCATGCAATCTATTGTTTGGGGGTGATTTTGGGTTCAAGTTATTGGGTTTGAAAATGTTGTTGTTTTCTTTGTTCCTGGTCAGTTTTAGAAGACCATTTATATGTATGCTGTTCAAATTTTCGGGTTTGATTTGATTTTTTTCCTGTGATAGAATCTGTGAGATATTGTTTTCTTTTTCCTCATTATATGTTACACTAAGGATAGTTGATTAGAAGCGGGATTTTAGTTTGTTATAGAATATAAATTTGTAGGTCGAAGTTGTAAATAGTAGGTTACATTGTGAATTTGTGTTAGTTGAAATGCTAAGTTGTAGGAGGTGTTGAGTATTTATTTAATCGTATTGTTCAATATAGTTTTACTATTTGCTTTCACTTTCTTGAATTTTCTGAAAAAATTAATGTCTTATGGTTGAATTATAGTATTTAAGTTAGCATTATATTCTGAATTTTGTGGAAATAATTGGCAAAAACAAAGGGTGCTATTCATTTGTTTTATCTATATTGCTATCTAAAAAAGGGGGGGGGGTTAAAGATATACTTAGTTAACAATTTGTTTATGTTTTGAAAATGCAGATGGCATTGCGAGGAGTTTGGCAACTTAAAAAGCTGATTGTAAGCTATTGTGATTGGGGAGGTAGTAGTAGGGGCATCAGGTATTATTTTAACACTTCCTTTTTTTTCCACTTGTTAACTTTTATATAAACCTCTTGAGTATTATCTTCTAAATTTTCTGGCTAATATTATTTTTGTTTTATATTTGCTTGACACCTCTGGAGTAAAGTACTTTTTCGAAATCTCAATGTTTGTTGCATTTCTCTTTTCAATTCCAACATTGCAATGTGTTTTTCTCGTCTTTGTTTGCCTAATAAAGCAGGTACCTTTCTGTTAAATGTTTTCTTGATCTGTTGGCCAAGAGTTTGTGCTAAGATTTGCATTTCAACTTTAGGTATTATTCTTGTTTATGCTGTGGAGACTCGTATCTATATATAAACTAAATTATTGAACCACTTCTGATTAATTTACAAATAATGAATGAATCAGCTTCTCAAGCTAGTATTAAGCTCTGTATCACTTTCATCTGCGCATAATGTGATGGTTTGATAGTTGAAATTATGGATGATCTGAATCTAGCTTTAGGTGATTAAATATATGATCACCAAAGTAGTGGGATATCATAGATTAAGCAGTAGGATATCTTGGATGATGTGGAGTTCATCTTGAGATAGGCGGCTTCCATTAATATTTGTACAAGTATATTTGAATGCTTAGGACTTTGGGTTACATTAGGGTACTCAAGTCATCTCTGCATGTGTATGCACCTGGTGAAAGAGTAGTGAAATTTTGAACTTTGTCATTACTCATCCACCCAAGTATTTTGGGACCAAAATAGAAACAGAGAAGCACATTTCCCTCCCTTTTCTTTTGTCTTGTGACTGAGGCTATTCTGGAGGGGGAATTGACGTTAGAAATTCTTGAAAAGAAATTTGCTGTGGGGATGGTAAAATCCAACGGACTGCTTTTGCTAGTCATTTTCACACAAATAAGTTTTCTAATGACTTAATGATACAATATTGGGATGCCTTTCAATTAAGGTAAATGAAAAGGCCATACTTTGTTAACATTTGTTTTTTGACTCATATACCATGGTAGTCTCAAGTTCAACTCTGTTATAATTAATAATAACAAGAAGCATGTACAAATATGAATTCTCTCCTTCAAATGGATTCTGAATTCTTCGAACTCATGGTAATTTTGACATGGTTATGCCAGGGCATTTATGGAGTCAGAGTTACCAACTTTTAAAGAGAAAACCCCTCAGCTGGAGGTTGTTACTGAACTCATTCGTGGGCAGCATCCACATTTGAAAGGCTTTTACAGTAAGTTACTCTTTCTTGGATGAGTTTCAGATAATATGCATACATGCATGTGTTGTTTTTAACCATATGTCTCAAAACATGTGTCTTGCCAATTTCTCAGAGAACAAAAACGAGCGGGTGGTATGCGTGAAGAATATGACTCCTGAAGATATCCTTCTTTATGCAACCAGACTAAGAAACGCATTGGGAAGAAAGGTGGTGAAATTGAAGACGAGGCATGTAACTAAACACCCTAGTGTGCAAGGTACATGGACAACTGATGTGAAATTTTGAGACACAATAGAACCAAGTTCTTCACAATTTTGTCTGTATGTTTCTTTATTGTTCTATGTAGTCATGATGGCAACTTTGCTGAAACATTCACTGTTTGGAGGTGAATGAAACTGTTGTGTAATGAACAAAGGCTAATGATGTCGTAATAGATGGTTGGACCCAAATATTTAATAATTTTAGAGCATCTGTACCTCTTCCAAACATCATAGCATTCAACCTTCTCAGGTTTTGAACTTCTAATAATTTGTCTAATGAAACAATATATGAACAAGAGAGGAAACTCTAGGCAAGCTAAAAATTTCCTCTTCAACTAACTCTTTAGGGCTATTATTACATCTATCACTAAATTCAGGATCAAATTCAAGCCTATGATAGGTTAAAGATAACGTCTCAAGAACAACTGCCTGTTGCAACAGATGCTTAATAAATTCAATCTCCTTTTTATAGCCAAGAACAACTGCCTGTTGCAACAGATGCTTAATAAATTCAATCTCCCTTTTATAGCCAAAGAAATGATGTACCCTAATTTCCTTCACATTATGCAGAAACTCTGTTTTTAGTTGTCCATCTCCTTTTTTCAGCTCAACAAAAGGAGGCTCCAAGGCAAAAGCTGGTCTACTTCCACCAGCTTCTTCCCAATACGAAGACTAAACAGCAAATCCATCAAGAATCATAGTGCAAATAGAATGATGAGAGCTTAGGAAACTGAGTAATTACTCACATCTATTTCAATCCTCTCCAAAGAGGGGCTATAACCCAATAAGACAATTAGCGCTATGAGCTCACACTCTTTTGCCAATGGGCCAAACCTAGAAAAGACCTTAAGATTTTTGAAAATCTTCCACCCATTTTTGTTTACCTAATGTTCTCTAGCAAGAAACTTCCATACCAAGAACAAAAAATGGATATGAGACTTCAATTAAACAAACAAAATCCATTTAAAACAAAGCAACAAATATTTGCTGAGAAATAAATATACCTGAGAAAACCAAGAGTTCACACTGTGTTCCTTTACATGGACAAGATTTCTTAACCATGTTCTAATGGAAAATTCTTGCCCATATGGTCTATAACTCCATTGAAAAACGGTGGCTTCAACAATGAAAGGCAAAGAAGTGAAAGAAATCTTCATTAAATCTCCACAGAACTTAAAAGTTGACAAACTTGACACATCAATTTCTAGATTCAAATCATGGTCAACTATGCATCTAAGTTCTAGGTGCTTAAGCCTCATACTTTGACACCAAGAAACTTTAAAGTTAAGTAATCTATGGCACCGTTGTCAAGCCTTCAAGAATAGGGAACTTAGAAACCAATGCCTTTAAAGTTTCATCGTCAATCACACAATCAAAGAAGCAAAGGGTTTTGAGTGAAGCAAAAGGGAGATCACATGGTGGGTTTGGATTGAAAAGAAAACCCTTCAAGGAAACTTGTTCTAATGATCGGACATTATCATGGGAATAAGACATGTTAGGCAAAATATAATGTTGTTCAAGCACTGCTGTGCATAAATGAGCTGAAACTGAAAAATCTGAACCTGTCTTGAAATGGCAAACTCAATGCAGTGTTGAACATCAGGGTCATGATCCCGCAAGGGTCCAGTGGAGAACTGGAGGCTGAACTTATGGAGTTTTGGGGCTTGGTGTTGGGCCCAAGTGTCGTGTATGAAAGTACATTCAGATGGAGTCATATGTTTGTAAGGACTATACATTGGAATGTGAATGACGGGGGTAAACTTCTAGAGGTGGATCCATCTCTTGGATAAAATGCTGGTTTAAACTAAATGTTTGGCTGGCAACAAAGACAGAATTTTGTTGAGAATTGCATCTTGTAATGGACTCAGCCAATCTAGTTCTTCTTCACACACGCCCGTCAATACACAAAATGAGTTTTGACTTGTGAAGCTTGCTGGAATTTTGAGATCTCAGGTGCTGTTATAATATGATATACTTTAAATGGGGATTGGTGTTCGACTATTTTATAAATGCTCTAAACGCATTACAACCACTTACTTTACCTACTCACGGTATATCAAAGTGTACTGTCCCACAATATATTTCCCTTTTCTTCCCCAAATTTCCCCATGTGAAGAGTTCATGAAGAGTTTATCTCCGGATTTTCCGATACAAATACTTTATGAAAAAGAGTGTCAGGATGATTGAAATTGCAGGCACCTTCATCATTTCTAAATCACAACTTCAATTTTAGCATGAAAGCATCTCCTGTACATTTATTTACCATATCATTTTCAACGTTACCTCTTTTTTACATCAATGGTGGAGATGGTTTCCAAAATAAAAACACACTTCCAATCCAATAAAAAAATTTTAATTTCAGTCATAACTTAAAGAGATCCAATTGGCGAATCCTTATGAGGAATATAAGATAGACAAGGGATCATTTAATTTCATTATAGAATAGACACAGATCATCGACTGTAAAAAGGAGGCTGACCCAGCACCGCTGCACCTCCTTGTCTAACATTAGCCCATGGCGGCTGCTGCTGCTGCTGCATGGGGATGGAAGACGCACCAGGTTGTGAAAGGGGTGATGAACCTGCAGGTCTTGCCGCATTGACGTAAATAGGGGCTGTCAATGATTGATATGTTTGACCAGGAACTGATCCATATGGCGGCCTAGCCTGAAAATTTGGATCCCAAGCAGGAACTTGTCCAGCAGGAGGTTGACCCTGTATTGCAGCTGAAGCTGAATAGTCAGTACCATGGTGCACAGGAACACCCTGAGGATTCTGCCAAGCATTTGGAGCAGCAGGCAATCCCGGAACTTGTGTTGCAAGCAAACTCGGGTCTGAGATTGTGTAATCTCTACTTTTATCACTGTATGCCTGCGGCAAAAGATGAACTCATCAGAATCATGTGACAACATTGCTATGACTTCATTTTTCTTTAAGTACCCATGTCACATTTTTGGATATGAATGTAGGGACCCTCCAGGGACCCTTTAAATATAGGGAAAAACTTATTAAAAAATTGAGCATACCTGTGCCACACACATACACTTATCTGACGCTTATATCCAAATTCGAATAACATAGTCAAGAAGCATACAATTTAAGGACAAGATCCCCTTTTGTTTCCAATCAAGAAAAGATTCCCTTTATCTTCTAATGAAGTCCTAAGTTATTTTTCCTACATTAACTCAAAAAGCATATATTTATACCTTTACATTGAGATCAGTATGACGAGAGTATGATAGATGAAGCTTACAATAGCCACCATCATATATGCAGTGTCCCTCTAAGGATTCTTTGGCAACTGCTGCGGTTGTAACATCTGGATATAATACATTCAACATCAGTAAAATCGATCAAAATACTCTCTAATGTAAAAACATGAATTACAGAAACAAGTAATTTGCAGGTCATTACATGTCTAATGGTCCCCAAGGCACATCCCATAGACCTGGATGCTCTCAAAGTTCAAATGTTTGAGATAAGGTGTGGAAAAAAGTATCCCACAATCATCAGAAAGAGAACAAATTTCAAATGAAACCGAACAAAGCGAAGCCAAGAGAATGGTATTATAGTTATTATATAATATACACATCAATGCACTTTGCATGAAACTTTAAAAGAGAAGACATTAGATCTGATCTGCTTTTGGTTTGGCAAAGGTGCCGAAGATGCATCTTAACAAATTCCCTTCACAAAGAGTGGTGAGGCACATATACCGTCCGGTCTTTCATTTGTGCCTAGGTGCCCACCTTAATAATGAAATAAACTTTAAAAAAAGTACCATATGTAGGAAAGGTTCGTGAAGGAGGGAAAGAATGACCAAAAAAGAGAACAAACTCAATTCTCCAAGTCCTCTTTGCATGGAAGGATAATTGGGTATCAAATCATTAGGTATGTATGGATTACCGAAGACGGTAATAAACAAATTCAGAATTCATGTAATGAAAGCATACCAGGATATTGAATAAGTGCCTGTGTTCCACCATTCTTCTCAAATATAGCAATCTTTTGGACTGTGCCAAATGCTGAGAACACCTACAATATGTAACCAGTAGAATAAAAATATGAGAAAATTTTCAAGCAAGAACCCAGTACTGGCATGCCATGGAGCAGCAACACAACATCCTACCGTGTGAAGAACATCAACTGTCACAGCATACTGCATATTTTCAATTGAAGCAAGTAGCACATTACTCTGAGGTTCTTGCTTTTTTCCATCCGGACCAACTACAGGCTGGAGATTACCACATATTAATGAACACCCAACATTATAAAGCAGGTCAAATGTTTGTAACTGAAAAATCTACCTGCATAAGTCCTTCCATTGCAGTAGGATTCACAGGAAGGTAAGGATTGGTATAGTCCCTGCATAAAATGTGCAAACAAAATCAGATCACATTAAGTACAAATGCATCATCTGATGTCAAATAGAAATTTGCATCTAGTAAGGATAAATGATTTATGGTAACAAAGAGATGATACTGCAAATGTAATAGAGATGATCAGATGACATGTAAAATTATGGGTTCAAGTCAAGAACCAACTTGTTTGACAGGAATAGTAGATCAATCACTATAACTGCATCCAGTTGGTTCCAACCATATAGCAAATAGCAACTCAAAGCTTTCAAATACATGCCAATTGAAGACTCTTAGCAAAATTACAACTGATTCTCTGAATGCTACAGCCTTGAATTCGACCAATGCTTCCAGAAACAATTCCTAATATTCAAAGAGAAGCAACATAGATAATATTTTTATGGAATACAACAAATGAATGTTATTAATAAAAATTACATTAACATACAAGTCTCTATCCCCCACAAGTAAGTAAAGCTTCTGCCAATTTGCATGCTGACCCACTTTCATTATATAAGAAAAATGAACATCATACCAGAGACTATTGTTATGACTTTAAAATACTTGAAAAAACTCAGGTTCCACAATGATGAATTGTTCAGCTAATAGAATAAATAATTGCAAGCATACAACAGTTGAATACAGGTCTGCAATGGGAACACTAAACAAGATTAAAAGCAATATTCAAACATCATATCAGATTAATTTTACTAGCATGTTACATGATATGCTCCAATGATCAGTCAATTACAAAATTTATTTGTATGAAAGAAGGAGCGAAAGCTCCCCCTACTCATGATGCCCCCAAAGTCGTAATTCCACAATCAACATATAAACAACTGCAACAATAATGTGATTTGAAAATGCAGGGAACTGTGATCAAAAGATTAAGAAAATTACTAAGCGGCCATGACAACACATCTGTGTGCTGACTACCAGGCTTCACTAACACCCTAGATGACAAAAAGCATACACGTTGATTAGAAGCATATCAGATGCCAAAATAAATATTTCGCAGGATCATTACTTCAGACTTCAGAAATGAACATGACCAAACATTGATGAACTTTAAATAGAAAATATCATGATATTTTGGAAGCATTTTCACCTGCTCCGATGAGACTGAAACTTGATATTCAGATCAGTGTGTGCTGAATATGAGATTCTCAGGTAACAAGAAGAAACATGATCTGGAAGCAAGTACCTAAATTCAAAATATCATGATAAAACATTACAACATAACCACATTTTATGAAATTCCTTAACTACATATCGTACAATAAATATGAAGAAGAGAATTAAGTGATGCTAGATGAGAAAAATGAGTATATGTGTTAAAGTAGGAGGATGCAAGGCTATAGTACTTACCTGGGAATACTTCTCCCATCCAATGCATTCCTCGCCGAAGATGCAGTTTCAGCATCAGTGAATTGGATTAATGCCTGCCAAATTTACCAGAAAATGAGTATGATATTGGAAGATATGCAATCTCCAAAGATCCAAATGCATATTTTTGACATCTCACCTGGAATCCAGCAGCCTTTTCAAAAGTAGCAATCTTGTGCACAAAACCAAATGCAGAAAATACCTGGAACCAAATCCAATTAGATACAATCACAGATCATAAATTCAAAAATATAAATTAAAAAGAACACTAGCAAACATCACAAGCAATGGTATAATGGGAGAAATCACTGTTAGCATATGCAAATGGATGAGAAATAAGTTCAGAATGACACCTGAGCCTACATGCCTCAAGATATACCCTAGAAAGGATTATGACGTACATGACAATATCTCCTAACTATCTCCAACAAAGGAATTTAAATAAGGGGCATAACCATCTATGATGCAACTGATTTCAATTAAAATGATGCTATTATGTAAAAGAACAAGAAAAAAATGACAGTTTAATTCATTCTATATTATAATAGTTAAAACTGATACTTTCACTGCATGGTACCTTTAACTTCAGACGTATATTACCTAAAAAAGACCATCAATCAATCTGTTGACCGAAGGACACTTCATGAGCTTTCTATTTTAATAGTTCACAATCGCAACAAGCATTCTCATTCAAAACAAAGCTTCACAAGATTTAGACGGACTAAAAACAGGTCAATTTATAACTATAAATATAAGATATCTTCATTTACTCATACCAATAGGCTCCTTGGAGCAAGATTCATCCAAAACTTCAATTCCTTATGCAAATACCAGAAGCCCCTAAGCATAAAAAGGCTTTAACACCTTAAACTACCTATTCTTTTAGCAGTATAACAGAAAATCTGTAACAACTGGTCGCATTTATTTGAAGAAATGCATGTGCCAGAAATAATCACTTACCAAGTGAATGGTCTCAATAGTCACGTCATTAGGTTCCACACCCTCAATGGTAACCAGCAACACATTTCCAGGGGTATCTCCAGGACTTTTGTTGTTGACAATTTCATGTCTGTTTGAATATTGAATATACACAGTTTTTCCACGAATCTGTGCTGGTTCTGATGATGAAGCATAGTATGAAACCATTGAAATAGCCTGATTTAAGTCTGCCTGCAAATAAAAGTAACACCTTTTCTTAACATCAAACCATCACTGATCACCCTTTAAAAAGATTATCTAGACTTCACTAATTGAAGTTAACCCATAAAATATTTACACTAAAAAATAAAACCATCATCGATCAAAAATTCCAATTGCCAACTAACCCACCAAATTTATGTTTGTGATTTGATAGAAAAGAAAATAAAAATAAAATTTTATCTTGCGCATTAGTAATTAACCTTAACCTAACACAGTGGAACAAAACCATCATCCCCAAAACACACAAAAATGAATAAAAATAAAAATTCAATTCTGCCATCGACCAATCAAATCTACATTGCAAAGAACAAAATCAGCCGAAAATTAAATTATTACTGAAATGCTAAACAAAACAACCTGTCACCCAAAAAAGACTAAATTTTCCAATTTACAATTCAAATTTACACTTTTAAAGGACCAAGACAAGAAAGTATCAGTAAATAATTGACCTCAACCTAACACACGGCAATATATGAATTACAAAAAAAAAAAAAAAGAAAAAAAGCTATTGATGGATTTAGAAGCTTACGAATTCAACAAAAGCTTGGTTTCGATTGGCGCCAACATTGCTTTTAGTATTAACGATCTTCCCAAAGGGTTTACAAAGCTCGACGAGTTCCTCTTCCGCACACTCCCATGGTAGATTACGGAGATGGAGGACCTTCGATGGCGTCTGGGTATAACGGAACTGGGGTTGGCTTGATGTTGACATCTAGGGCTCTCGCAAGGAGGGAGTATTTGTTTAGATAGAAAAATACGGGAATTTTCTAGGGAAAATTTTATATCTTTGAGGAGGAGGAGATTTATTCCTGTAATCAGTTCTGGTGGGGTTCTTTTTTGTATTGTTGACGTAATGCTGATGGAACTTTGGTGAGACTTTTCAAATATTGTAGCATTGCATTTACTGATTTGTCCATGTCTTAAGAAAAGCTTTCAAAGTAACATGTTATATTTACTAATTTGTCCTTCCTTTAAAAAACCTCACATTGAACCCCGGAATACAAAGGTTTACCAAAATTCTCACAAACCCTCTCTCAAAATCACCGATTTATAAGCTAAATTTCATGTACAAATATTACTAAAGCATCTCTATAATAATATGAGTTAGACTAAGAACATATAATAGAGTTTAATTAAGAAAAAAAATCTGGTTAAGTGGAGAACACATAGCTACGTCATGACGTTGCTATTGCTATTGGCTCGTCAAGATATCCATCGTTGCGTCGTCGTTACTTCTCCTCATGATGTCGTAGTTGCGTCGTTGGGACAATGATCTTTCCTCATCACGACGTCAAGTCTGTTTCGTCTAAAATACAATGCACACTCTACAAAGATAAAATAAAATGTTTAATTCATCATTTATTATTTGAATTTAACAAAATTTTTAAGATAAATTATACTTAAATTTATCCAACTAATGGTAATATTTTTTTTTTGTCAACCAACTATGAAAAGTTATAAATAGTATCATAACTATTTGATTTTTTTTTATCACCATAGATGATGGAAAGATGGTGTGAGCTTTTAAAATTGACATACTAGTAACCTTAACCTGCAACATTTATACATTGTGTCAATTTGATCTTAATTCTAAAAAAATTAACCATCAACACTTACACATTTTGTAATTTGGTCTTTTTTTTTCTTCCAATTATGTTTTCCATTGTGGTGCTTTCACTTAAAAAGTTAAAAAAAAAATTAAATAAATTTGATTGAAAATATACAAAAATAGAAACATCTAAAAATCCAAGATAATAATTTTCATTTTTTTCATTCTTTTAAAATTAAACCCTCAATGTCACAAATAAAAGTGAAACTACAAAAAGAAAGAGACCAAATTACACAATATGGGAATGTTGAAGGTTTTTTTTGGAATCAATACTAAATTGACATAATGTATAATGTTGAGTGCTAAAGTTGTTGTTATGCCAATTTGAAAAGTTAACAAGTTATATTTTTGCTAGTAATTTAACAGCTAGTGAGCAAAAAGAAAAAGTTGAATAATTGAGTGATCATTTTATACTGTTCATAGTTGAGTAACTAAAAAAGAATTTACTAATAGTTAAGTGAATGCTAGTGTAGTTTACCCAATTTTCAAATGTAATACATGTGGGTTTTTTTCCAATGTTACTTTTATTTTGCTTGCAAAAGTTATACATTTTTTTGTATACAAAGTTATGGTGTCAACTTTTAGAATTTAACTCGGATTCTAAATTTGATTTGATGGATATTAATTATTAATATTATTAAATTTGCTTTTTCATGAGTTTATTAATAGACTAAATTTAATAATAATTGTGAATTTATTTAATTTATTAAATAAAGTGTGATTTAGTAATTCTTTTTAGTTTAGTTAATTTTTTGAAAGTTAATTGATATTATTAATTAATTATAGATTTTGGTTAAATTAACTCTAAAACTTGAATTAAAACTTTAAAAAGTTAACATTACTTCCTATAGGTATCAAACTAATTTCTATCATATATATATATCACATTGTAAAAAATAAATATAAATATCATAATAAAAAAAATAACAAACCCATATATTAAGCCAAAATAAAATCACATGAGCTCACTCAAGAAATTGATAAAATAAACTGGATTTTTATGTTTGGTTTTAAATTTAATTATTTACCTCAAGCTATGCATAAGAAAATTAACAGAAATTTTTTTTAACATAATATATATAATGAAATCATCCGATTCTCAAGTAAATGAAGTTAGAATTAAAATTAAATTACCATAATAAATTATATAAAACATGCGATAAGCTAAGACACTGTACGGAAGTAATAGGAAAAATAATTGAAATATGAAATCACATAAAATAAAATAAAAAACTCTATGAATACAACATAAATACAAGAATTATCGAATTCCACATAAAATGTATTACTAAGTGATACATAAAGGTTTAAATAATTTCATAATGGTTGAAGGGGTATCTGCTCCTCTGGAAGAAATATTTGATGTGTCATCTTCGGGGATGTCAACATGATCCCTCAACAATGAAAGGTATTATCTCTTAAGGGAAGGTTTTGTCCCCCTTTACGGAGAGTCGTGTACAATTCATAGAGTGGGCACCTCGACCATATGTCTTCGTATAACCTTTTATTGTAAAGGGGGATTGGTTCCTTTGAGAAAAGTCTTTGAAGATTCATCTTTGGGGACGTCAACCCAATCCCTCAACAATGGAATGTATTGTTTCACGAAAGAGGGTTTAGGGAGGGTTTTGCCCCCCGGGCAAAGAGTCGTTTACGATTCATGAAGGAGGCACCTCGATAGTAGATGAACATATGGCCAGTCATCAAGATACAATGTGAGTGTCTAGACTTTGGTGAGATTCAAACCTCTAACCTTTGGTATATAGGTCATATGTTGGAGTATATTGTACTAGAGGTGTGCATGGGCCGGGCCGGGCCTAGACAAAATTTTTAGGCCCGTATTTTAGGAGCCCGGCCCCAAATATGGGCCTAAAAATTTATCCAAGCCCGGCTCGAAATATAATTGTTAAGCCCGAGCCCGGCCCGGCCCATATTAAAATTTTTTTAGCTTATTTCATTAAATAAAAGATTTTAAAATATAATAAATCAAATACATTTAAAAATATAAAAACAAATATTAAAACAAGAAATAAATAAAAATGAGACTAAAACAATTCTTAAAACAATACACAAATTGAAAATATAATAAAAATTGGTTATATTAAAATTGAAAATAAAATGTAAATATAATTAAAAATAAAAATATATATTTAGTATATAATTAGGGCCGGGCTCAGGCCAAAAAAGGTCTACTCGAGGCCCAGCCCATTTTCTAAATGGGCCTCATTTTTTTGCCCAAACCCATATTTCGGGCTTATATTTTTACCCGAACCCTCCCATTTTTCGGGCGGGCCTTCGGGCCGGGCCGGATAGGATAGCCCGGCCCATGTACACCTCTATATGGTACCACTTGAGATCTGTAGTTCAAGTGGTATCATATACCCCAACCCTTTTATTGTTAAGGGGGGACCAGCTCCTCCGAAAGAAGTTTTCGAAGTGTTATTTTCAAGGACACCGACCTGATTCCTCAAAATGGAAAGGTATACATCTATAATACCATGAATACAAAAAATTATAAAACACAAACATATGCAAAAAAAATAATAATATATCAGCATCATAGATACACAAAAATGGAAACATGAGCATTAATAAATTATGGGAAAACTACCTATTTAGTCACTCAAGTTTACCAGTGTTCTTATTTTGGTCATCCATTTAAAAAATTTGTTATGTTAGTCACTCTTGTTAGATAAGTTGTCAATTTTAGTCACTCTTGTTAGATAATTTGTCAATTTTAGTTACTCTACCGTTAAATGCTTTTGGTCACCAAACGAAATGCTGATACGGAAGTCTTTTGATTGGCATACTAACAAATTTAACCCCTAACACTTTGCATATTCTATCAAATTTAATTCTAAAATGTTAACAAATTTAACCCTTAATGTTTTCACATTTTGTCAATTTAATCCAAATTCTAAAAAATTTTAATTTTAATAACTTGAAAATATATATTATTTGTAGCGACGTAAAATTTACTTTGTAGCTTCGGTCACTAATTGTGGTGATTTAGTGAAAACTTTGAAAAATATCAAATTTTGATTTTATTAAAAAAAAGGGAAGTCGCCACCGATCTTTTTTCTAGGTGTGATCGGACACCTAATAAATCTTTGTTTTAAAGAGAGAAAACCGGGCTTAGGTCTACGTTTGAAATCCAGAGAAAAATAGTAGGGTTCGGGAGTTGGTTACGCGCGGGGAAGGTATTAGCACCCCCGCGACGTCCAAAAGTGGTATCTTAATAAACACGTGTTGTTTTGATTTTCGAAAATGCGAGTTCAATATGAACTTTAATCTTGATCCGTTGAAAACACGAGAATTTCAAGATTTTTGATTTTTTTTAAAAAGGATGTCCCGTTTTAACACGAGTCGTCAACTTTCACCCAACATAGCGATGAAATCAACGACTTAATATTAAATCGGTACATTGCCTTATTTTGAAAATTAATTGAAAATATGAAAAGAAAAACGTTTTAGAATGATAAAAATTCGTGACAAGATTGTAATTAAAAGCAATTCACATATATTCAATTCAGAAGCATGCAAACAATAAAAATGCGAATATACAAAAATATAAACATGGTAATACACAACATTAACAAATACGATCGATATTAAACAATATTGTAAGGGTATTAAGGAAACGTATAATAATATGAAATGTATATACATAACACGTAGGACGAAAATACACATATATATGATAGAGAATTAAAAATATGAGATAATATAGAAAAAGATATATATAAATATTATAATACGCAAATATATATATAAAAAAAAAGGCAAATATATAAATAATAGAAAAGCATGTTGCAAAAGATATTAAAATAGTATTTAAAAATACGTTTACAATAATATTGAAAACATATACATGATTTGATGTTAAGGATGTGTACGTCTTATAGTATTGCAAAAATGCATAAAATGAAGTAATATATATACATAAAATATATCAATGACATAATAAAAAATATAATATATGAAAAGACATACATAATGTAATATAGGGAAAAGACATAATGTATACATGAGAAGTGAGAATAATAATATTATAAAACGATAATTAATAAGACCATACAAGTATTTGTATATATATATATACCACACGCACATACACAATAAGACACAATTCCACAAAAATATTTACATAGATGTACGGTACACGCGTATATGATGAAGCCTATAATAATATTACTAATAATAATAATAATTATGATAACAACAATAATAAATAAAAAGAAATAAGAGAAAATATGACGTAATGAGAAAAGAAAAGGAATAAAGTAATAAATTATACTATGTTTAAAATGGAAATAATAATAGATATACCAAGATTAAAAGACGATACTATGGAACACATGCACATCCGTATATAATGGGTACAACCTTCATAACCATATTAATAATAATAATAAAATAAATTAAAACCGAAAGAAAGCAATGAGGACCAAAATCGAAATTTCTTTAAATGCTGGGCTATATTAAAAGACAAAAGGAACTTGATTGCAAGGCGACTGAAAAGTACAGGGATTAAGATCGCAAATAAACCGCATGTAAAAACACGCTATTTGGCCTGGACCAGATTAAAACAAGGTTAAAATTTCAGAGGCAAATCACAAAGGAAAGGGAAGTTACAACAAGACTCAATCTTCGGACCATACAAAAGGGAGGGACTAAATGTGTGAATATCCCTTTTGAGCCAAATAAGCGGGTCCTCCTGGGTGCTGAAATGGGTCAAAACCAGGTGGCTTACACGGCACCGTTTTGACCATTATCAAAATTTAAACGACCCTAAGCATATTGCCCAAATCGTCTCCAGACTAAAGCACTAAACAGTGCTCTCCCTCTTCCCTTTTACTCGACAAAACCAGAACCCCCCCTTTTTCTTTGACCTCTATTCGGCCTTCATGCCACCACCACAAACGGTGGATGATGGCACACGAGTGCACCCCACTGTCTTCTGCTCAGGATTCGGCCATGGAAGCCGTCAATTTGGGCCCTCTGCTTTCGGCCTCGAATCTCCTCACAACTCCGATATCGGCGAAGAATGAACGAGTTTCGGTGGCCCCCGACAATCGACAAACAAAGGTAAAGGTTCCTAAGATCTATCCTTCTCTTTTGTTGTAAAAATAAAAAAATAAAAAAATTTCTACTTATGCCAAAGAACACCCTTTTTATTCTGTTTCCTTTTTTAATTTTTGATTGTTATTGTCCCCAAATGCCCAGAGTCTGTCGAAAGAAAAATGAAAGAGGACGAAGAAAGAGTGGTATATCTAAAACTCCAATCGACACGAAGGTAAAAGATTTCTGATTTTCATTTCCTTTCCGCATGCATGTTTTGTACATTTTAAGTAAGAAGGAGACTATAAATCGAAGAAAAAAATACCTTCTTCTTGTCCCTTTTTTGTCTATATATTCCTTGAAGTATTCCCTTGTTCTTTTTATTCTGTTTTTTTATTACAAATGCTTTCTGTCCCTGCCCTCTTTTGCCGAATGATCCCCCTTTCTTTTCGTTTTAGGTCGGTTCTTATAGCCGATTTTCACAAGAATTTTGCTACTGTTGTTGATGTTTCTGCTTTGCGTGTTGCTATTTCTCTGCTTTTTGTTGTGTTTCTTGCTTGTTTTGGATCATTTTACAGGGTATGGGCGCGTGTAGCTATTGGCAGAAAGCAGTTGACCAGTGCTGGTAAAGTGCTGCAGGTAATGGTGGCCGGTGCAAAATGTCAGAGGGCAGAGGTAGGTGGCTGCTGCTGCTTCTAGTTATCGGGTTAGGTTTGTTTGGGTAAGTTAGCTTTGTGGACTAACCGGGTAGGGGTTAATGGTTATTTAGTTATTGGGCTCGGGCATTTTGGGCCTTCTACATTATTTATTATAAAAAGACACAAAATATTAAATATTAAATTATAACTTTTAAATCATCTTTGGCCAGTAAAATTTTAGGCCTGTAAGATTGTGGCACGCGTTAAAATTATGTAAATATATTTTAATTTAAAACCTTTTAATATATTTATATTTTTATGTCTTTTTATAATAAATAATATATATTTTCAAGTTTCTAAAGTTCTATCTTTTTGAATTTTTAGAATTTGGACTAAAGTGACAAAATATGCAAATATTGAAGGTTAAATTTCTTAAAAAAATTAGAATTAGGACTAAATTGACAGAATATGCAAAGTGTTAAGGGCTAAATTTATTATTATACCAATCAAAAGAAAGACACGTCATTTGTCTGGTGACCAAAGACATTTAACGGTGAAGCAACTAAAATTGATAACTTATCTAACAGGAATGACTAAAAGTGACAACTTATCTAATAGAAATGACTAAAATAACAAATTTTTAAAATGGATGACCAAAATAAGAGCACGGATAAACTTAGATGACTAAATAGATCGTTTACCCATAATTTATTAACGCTTAAAACTTACATAAATTTATAAATATTTGAAATAGAGATATAACATAAACACGTAAACATGAATTCATTTTGATCCCAATAAATATTTTAAAAGAAAAACCTCTTAAAATATCTAATTTCTCATTTCTATAATTGGCCCTCTTACGATCTTTATCTTTCAAGGACATATCTGATTTGCTAAACCATAACCAACTTCAATGTTGAATTCATTGGGATATAATCAAAGTTAGGTCGGATCCATTGGAAATTATAATAAAACTACTGATTGGTACATTCAAAAAAAGGAAGTTATATATAGAAAAAACTGTCTTTGGTAGTTACTATATAGACAGGAAGGTAACTTCCTTTCATTTATAAATATAGAATTTTAAAAGGAAAAATAAAAAAGCCATGTGAATTTACAAAAGAAAATGGCATTTAAATAACAATGACATCTTTGGAATCGGTTTGTGCTTTATCTTTTGTTTTGCTTAGTGATAGTGTTAGTTTTCGAGTTGGCTATCACTAGGGACCGACCCAAACTACCATTAATTGAATTAATCGACCCTTTTAAATCTTAACTGTTAACTGAATCGAAATTTTTTCAAAAAAATTAACCGAACCGAACTTTTTCGGTTAATTCGGTCGGTTAACCAAATTAATCAAAATTTATATATTTTTTTCATTTTTGGTTAAACAAGTATAGAACATATAAAAAATGAACCGACTTAACTGACCAATTAATTTATATTTTCAAAAAATTAACCAAACTGACCGAATACTTATATATTATAACATTATTTATTAAATTCGATTAATTCGGTTAATCGACCGATTTCAAACTGAATTAACTGTTAATCGGACTTCCAAAAAATTATTAACCGATCCCGACTGACTTAATTCGGTTTTACCCGAAATTTGCACACCCCTAGCTATCACCCACTCTTTTTCCCTCCCACTAACTCTTTCTTTCTTTTTTCTTCTCATTCACTTCACATGTCTTTTCTCTTTTTCAGTTTGTGGATCTATTTTGTGGATATCTTTGTTGTCTTCACAAGTTGTGATGGATAGAAGATGATGTCTGTCGTTTGCTAAAACTCCACCGGTCACCAGTAGTTTTTATTGGAAAGTGAGGGCTCTTCGTTAATTTCTTAATATGTTTCTGTTTTGAGAATATTTCAGAATAATAAATGATTTCACGAGTCAATTTGGACTCGTGTTGTCTTAAGTTTTATATTTTTTTTATTTTTTTCTATTGTTTAATAAGTCTTCAGTTTTAGAAGTTTTTGTCTGCTTTTGCAGTACGGTTTTTAGTCTTATTTATGCATATAATCTTAGTTTTACAAGTAATTTTAAGGATGGTTGTAACCGGCCAATTTTGGCCTTCCAAATCAAATCCAACTAAACAGACCCATACCCAATTAACAGCCCAAATTCTAGCCTCAACAAGCCCAATACCTGTGTGACCCAAACTAACCCTAGTCTATCCCCAATCAGACCAGCAACTAAACCCTAGGTGCGCCGCACCTAAGGTCTTCAGCCCTTGATTTTCGGCCTCCATTTGCGCAAGCCTCCACCAACTCTCTGCCACCGGTCATTCAACACGACCCATACCCTGCAGGAATGAAGAAAAGACACAAATGGCAGAATAATAACAGTAGCAAACCCAAATAGCAGTAAAAAAACAGTGTTAAAACATCCTATGTAATCGGCTATAAAGCCGAAAGGAAGATCATTGTAAACGGGGGGAAATTTTACAACAAAAACAGACGATTGTAAATATACAGTGGATCCCTCCACACTTGGAATAAAAAGAAGGCAAAAACAGAAGGTAGTATGAAGAGAAATCGGTTCTTCCGATTGGTTTTGGCTTTCGGTTGTTTTTTTTATTTTTTTTGTTTCTATTCTCGTACAAAAAAATAAAGAAATAAGAAAAAAGGAAAGAAAATACCTGAGTTATCCCGTGGTCGACGGAGGCCTTCACTCCAACACCGAGATCGGAGCAAAAGGAGTCGATAGCTCTTTTTTACCTTTCGATTTCCCGAACCAAGAAGGTAATACCTTCGATTTCATTTGAAACACGGGACTGGAGCGGCCATTCTCGCGTATCGTCAGCCACCGGAGTTATGGTGGTGCGACGGTCGTCGGAGGGAACCCAACCACCGGAAGAACAATGGTGGAAGAGAGGTTTTTGGTGGCTGCTGCTTTTTTTTTCTTTAGGTTAGGGTTAAATGAAATAAAACAAAAAAATAGGCCATTTGTATCAGTTAAAACGGCATGGTTTCATGTGGGGGGTTGATAGCTCAAATATTTGGGCTATTTGTGCACTTGGGACTTCTGTTTTTGCGGAGTAATTCAATCGAGCCCATTCACCTTGTCTCTTTCTTTTTAAATTCGCCCAGTAATTTTCTTTCTTTTTCCATTCAGTCCACGAATTTGTGAATTGAAATACAGCATGTTGGGACTAGGGATATTATCCCGTTTGGTCCTTCCTTTGTGTTTGCGTGTTTCAAATGGATCCCTACTTTTATTTTCTTTCTAAATTGGCTCTAAAATTCTGTTTTTTTTATTCCACTTTAGTCCTTTTTGTTTATTGTTCTTCTTAATTATTAGATTAATCACTACCAATATTATTTGTGTATTTACCATTATTTATATTATTACTATTATTACTATTATTAATATTAGTGTATATTTTATTATTCATATGTATATATACCTTTTATACATAGTACTATTTTTTATATTACTATAATTACTGTTATATCTATTTTTTTTATATATCAGTATTTATTACTTTATTTTTCTTGTTATTATATTTGCTTTTTCGTTTTCTATTATATTATATTATTAAAATTCATTCTTTTCCATTCTTAGTTGTACGTATATATATATATATATATATATATATCTATATATCTATATTCTTATATGTTTTTATATCTTCATTTTTTAATTGTCATTATTGGTATTATCATATCTTATTATATTTATACATACTGTTATGTTCATCCTATTTATTTTACTTTATTTCCACCTTTTTATATATTATTATTATTATTATTATCATCATTTAAATATCTTTCTTTTATGTGTATTCTTTTACTATTTTATTATTAACTAAGTTATTATTAGTCAAATTATATTCTTTCAATTCTTTTTATCTACCTTATACATACATATTTTCACATAATATATTAATAGTTGTTTCACATTATTATTTCTAATATATAAGGTATTATTGTGCATGCTTTTAGCAATTATTGGTCATATTTTAGTACTATACCAAATGTATTTTTATATTGAATGTACATATATTTTTTTCAATACTACATTATTTATACCTTTTTTATACTATCTTATGTACACACCTTTTACCATATTATATATATTCTTATATATATACTTTTCATCTATATTTTTACGTACATGTTATTTATATCATTATATCAACTTCTACCTATTATATTCATTATTAATATTAGCGTATATCTTATTATATATGTATATATATATACTTTGTGTACATAGTATTATTCTGCATATTATCTTTACTCTTTTCTTCATTATTTTTTATTTCGTTATTCTAATGCTCTTATTATGTTAATATTCTTCATTAATTTTATCATTCTTTGCATTTACATTTTTCTTAAAATGGTCTTAATGTTCTTTTATCATTGCAAAAAAATACTTTTCGTGTTTTCAATTAATTTCAAAAATAAGGCAATGTACCGATATTAACATTAAGTCTGTGATTTCATCGCTATGTTGGATGAATCATGTTGGCTCGTGTTAAAAAATGGGACATCCTCTTAAAAGATCAAAAGATCTTGAAATTCTCGTGTTTTGAATGGATCACGATTAAATCTCAAATTGAACTCGTATTTTTGAAAATCAAGACAACACGTGTTTATTAAGATACCAATTTTGGGCGTCGCGGGGGTGTTAATACCTTCCCCATGCGTAATCGACTCCCGGACCCTATTTCTCTCTGAATTTTAACGCCGACCTAAACTTGGCCTTATTTTACCCGAAAATAAATTTGTTACAAAGAGGTTTTATTAGGTGTCCGATCACACCTAGAGGAAAGATCGGTGGCGACTCCCTTTTCCAATAAAATCGAAATTCGAACTTTCAAAATTTTCACAAAAATCGCCACAATTAGCGACCGAAGCAAATTTTACGTCGCTACAGATGGCGACTCCACTGGGGATCAGTTTTTTAGAGTCGAGTCTAGAGATAAACGTGTGTTGTCAAAATTTTTAAAATTCCTTGTTCAATTTGATATCTAGCCGTGATCCTAAAATTTTGTTTTTGAAAATCATGCATTTGCATATGTTGTAAATATTTTGCTAATTTGCTTTACTATTTTGTTTTTAAGCTCTAAGCTTGTACGACTTTAGTTTCGTAGTTTTTTGCAATAAAACGAAAGGTTTGTGAGTTTCTCCCCACACACCGTACACGTGCATTCTTGCATAACATGAGCTCTAGACCCGGGCTCCGTCCATTTAAGTGAAAGTAAACGCTATGCCTTCGTGAGTTAACTCGTCCCTCCACACAGGCTAGTGAATACTTTCGGGTTACATATGACATATGCTTTCGTGAGTTAACTTGTCCCTCTGTATAGGCATAAGTAAATGTAATCCCTCGAATTGATCTCGTAATCCTATGATGGGCCATGACCGAGGCTCCGTACTAATCTTAGTAGATGACAGTACGGACAATTCGAGTACCCATCTAGAACCAAAACCACATGTAGTGAACTGTACGAGCCACCCAACTAGAGCCATGCTGAACCTCCGTCCATTTACTAGTCACCAAAATGAGTACACGGGAGGAACACCTCTTACCTTCTGTTTTCTTTTACATTTACGCTTGTTATAGGAATCGGGTCCATTGGCCCAAACAGCTTGATTTGCTAGATTTTCCACAATTTTCCTCTGTTTATATTTGTTGTACTGATCGAGGTTATTTGTCTGTATTTCAATTTTTCATTATCCGTCGTAGGCATCTTGCTAGGAAGGTGTTGATTAGAGACTGGTTGTCAAAAAACGGGTTTTTGATGGAGGAGTCAATTACACAAGTGACCGAAACTTTTTGTAATAGACTCTTTGATTAATGAAATGCCTAAATAGGGGCTATCTTGAAATTGACACCAAATTTATGCATTCATGATTGACATTATTTCACATTTCATTCATTCATTCATTGCATATACATATCCTATACTCATCCACTAAGGTTAGAATCGTACAATTCGCAGTGGCAATAATACAAGGCTGGAATCACATTATTCGAATAGAACACGCTGACAAACAAGAATAATGGAGGCGGAATTCAATGAAAAACTCTAAAGGATAGAAAGGGCCCAAAGGGAATTACAAGAGCAACTGGCCAAGTCACAGCAAGAAAAGAGGGATCTAATGGTGAGATCTCGAGAGGAATCACTTGAACGAAAAGATCAAATGGCCAAAATGATGGAGATGATGTCAGTTTTGGTTAAAGAGAAAGGACCCTTGCAAGACCCTAAAATCATAGAACCCCAATCAAGAGCAAATCAGTATCCGCTCTATCCCTCAGGATTCATTCAACCGCACGCCCATGCAATACAAATGGGGTACACTCTAGGGGAATCCGTAGGCCTAGAGCAACGACCTGCATCACATGTTCAATTGGGGCAAAGTATATTTGTGTCGAATCCTGGAGCTACTCCTTCCAATCCTCTTGTTCTGGATGATCTAATAGGAATAGCCAAATTGAAAATAGACGATCATGATAAGTATAAAAGTTTGGAAGAAAGGTTCAGGGCAATAGAAGGCACTGAAGTCTTCTCTGCGTTGAGTGCCAAAGAGCTCAGTTTGGTACCCGATCTGGTTCTGCCTCCGAAGTTTAAAGTGCCAGACTTTGAAAAATATGATGGAACGAGTTGTCCAAAGGGGCATCTTATCATGTTTTGCCGAAGGATGGCTGGTTATGTGAATGAGGAAAAACTGCTAATACACTGTTTCCAAGACAGTTTAGTCAGATCGGCTCTCCGATGGTATAATCAACTTAGTAGAGAAAGGATCCGATCATGGAAAGACTTAGCGTCAGTATTCAGTGAGCAGTACAAGCACGTGTCTGACATAGGGCCTGATCAGCTGACTCTGCAGAGGATGGGAAAGAAGCCAATGGAAATTTTTAGGCAGTACGCACAGAGATGGAGGGGTATCTCGGCACAAGTGGAACCCCCTTTAACCAAAACTGAAATAGCGATTCTTTTCATCAACACGTTGGAAGCTCCATTTTATGACAAGTTGGTCGGGAGCGCCACAAAGGACTTTATGGATGTCGTGGTATCTGGGGAACTGATTGAGAATACCATCAAAAGTGGAAGGATGGAAGTCCCCGAGAGCTAAAAAGGGGGCAGCACCTATGAAAAAAGCCAGAAACCAATATAGTGGGAACAAGAAGCCACTATACTTCGAATTCGTACCCAATTCAACCATGGCCACGATATCACCCACCTCCAAACTTCATATGTTTGGGAGTATTTTGAACAGTGGAACTGTGGAAGAGATCCGTGCACTTTTAAAGCTAATCTAGAGTAATATTTAAAATATACTTATTGCCTTAAGCCTAGAGGCGATAAGTTTTCTTTTGTGAAATAGGCTTGGGTCCAAGATCTTTATTTCAATGAAATGCATCTTTTTGAGTGAATTTTCTTCTATTTACAGATTCTTTTATTTGGACTTTCATTCTTTTATTTTACATTCATGATCATACCATGCAAATAATCTTCCTAAAAATCATTTATTCTTTGGAATATGCCTTCGTACTCGCGATAGGTCCCCAAATATCAATGTCATGAGAGATGCTGTTACTGATTCCCTTTGAAGTAAGATATGTGTCTAGAGGAATCTCAGGACTTCGAAGATGACAGAGATTGTACCTATCTTCTGATTCGTTAAGGATGACAGAACGAGATGAAAGACAAATCCCAACTTACAAAGGGTTAGTTGACATTGCGAGCTTGGGAAAGAGATGAAGATTGAAGCCTAGCTTACTGTAGAAATGAGGCAAGACTATTGAGTTATTTCCAAGGATTCAAGGATATTTTCGCACTATGCACTTAGGAACAACTTGAAAGAAATCCATAAGGGAGTCTAAAGAACACATGACAGTGGTTCTATAATAGCCGGGCTAATCATGAGGATCGGATATTGTTGGTCCACTATGGAAAGGGAATGGTATCAGTTATATCGACAAGACACGCGCTTCTTCAAGATTCTCAATACATGGGGCATAGATGTTCTGGGGGCATCATCGTCGTGGTCGCTAGGAAAGTGAAAGTTGCTTCATATGCCAATATTATAAAGTCGACAGTCATAAAAAAAAAAAGAGAAGGAAATCATGTTTTATAGTGCACGACTGTACAATGTCAAGAAAGTACAGTTCGTTCAAAGAGTAGGTGCCATGTCGCAATACAACAAAGGCTGCCAAAAAAAAGTACAAAAAAGTTATGAAAGGTGACCGAGACTTGCAAATATTGGCATAAGAAGCTACCTTTTACTCTCGGTGGTCAAAGTTGACCAAGACCTTCGCTGGGGCATTAGAGGTGGTTATGCCCATAGAAATTAAGATTCTTTTTCTCTAAGATTTGATTGAATCAAGAACTGGACGAAATAGAGTGTCTTCAGTAAACTCGACCGCAAAAAAGGGGCTTGAAAGTATTCATCATAGTTAAATGTGCGAGAAATGGATAATGCCGAGTTATGACAGAAGATCCTTTCTATACAAAAGAATTTCACAGAAAAAGGAATGCTTAAGAAATTTATGAGATAAATGAGGCTTTCCCCGGAGGAGGATTGACCCAACCCTAAATTCGGATTCAGTTCAGAGATGACTAAAAAAATGAGAGGCCAAGGTAAAGGGTGCTTTGAGACCTTTGAAAACGAAAAAAAAGGAAGAAGGAAAAAAAGAAAGAAAGAAAAAGAAAGAAAAGAAAATGGAGAGGACAAGGTGAAAACCCGCAAAAGGCGCCTTGAGACCAAAGGGGCTTTGAGTTGAAAACCCAGAAAAGGGCTGCTCAAATTTTGATAAAACGGGACACATGGTAGTCTTGCTATGACAATGAAGAAGTATGCTACGTCTTGGGGCATCGACAAAGTACTCCGAATCCCCTAAACACATGTTAAGCTCAAAATGGTCTCAAAGGAGTTTGTACAGATAAGCTCAGGCTGTGATATCTGGAGCACCTAATTTCCCATTTTACCCATTTTTTGAATTTATCTTTGATTATTTTATTCTTTTCAAAATGCGCCTCCAATAAACTTGAATTTACTCTCTTTGTTTAACTTGTTTGTTTCGAGCCATGCTCTTAATCAATTCTATTCTTGTCCATTAATACGATCCTTTCAAGCATTTCACATTGAAATAATGATTAATAGGCCGATCATACTTTTATAAAAGGAGTTTCGCGTATTACTCTGAAAGCCTTTAAATAGTACAAGAACCTGAAATAGGACTGTTGTTTAAGAGCTCACCAAGTGTAAGAGTTGGAAATATTTGAGCTTAAATTGAGTTTATCTCTTCAGATTTTCTGTCAAAGACATTAGCTGAACAGAAACAAGATATCGCGTCAGTTATGTAATCTCGATAGAATAAGTTACAGATCCTATACCTTTGATCTACAACGAAAGGGACCCTGAAGTCACAGTAGGGCAAACTGGTTGAGCAAAACGCGATTATTTCCTTGAGTTTTGGGTCGAAATACTAGCGGAGCAATAAAGCAGCGTACTACGTCAGTAATAGAGTCTTGATGGACAATAAATGATGACAAGATCTAGAGCATTTTGAAAGGACATATTCCAAACAAAAGGAATGTTAAGCATTACCTGGATGAAAATGGACTAGTACGAGAGCCTCAAAGCAAAGACAAAGTTTAACCAGGGGCAAAAGAGTGATGTCCGAGAAACAAAAATTACTCGCGAAGCTGTAAGACGAGTACAAAGCCTGAAGAGAAAGTCGAGAGTAAAAGCAGTGAGCACAGATCGTCAAGGTCATGACAAAAACGTATATGTGATAAAAAACCCAAAGCGCATAGCATAATCATGTAGGCATACAGGCATTTAAGACAAACAGGTGCATATCATGATAACATCACGAATGACATATGCAGGTACTTCAGCAGAACAAGGGGTTTCAAAAATAACTGCACCAAATCAAAGAAAGGACACCTGAGTTCCACCAGATGATGTGTTTTGGTACTCCGAGGTACCTTTAATTTATGTTTCAAAAAGTCAACTCATATCGCGAGAGGTGAGTTGAGCCTCAGGACTCGCTGAGGTATTTTCAATCCCTATTTTTCAAAAGTCTACTCATATTACAGAGGTGAGTTGAGCTTTTTTAATTTCTGTTCCTCAAAGTCAACTCATATTACAGAGGTGAGTTGAGCTTTTTCAATTTCTGTTTTTAATTTCAGTCCCTCAAGGTCAACTCATATTACAGAGGTGAGTTGAACTTTTTCAATTTCTTTTATTCCTGTTTCTCAAAGACAACTAATATTACAGAGGTGAGTTGAGCTTTTTCAATTTCAGTTTTTAATTTATGTTTCTCAAAGTCAACTCATATTACGGAGGTGAGTTGAGCTTTTTCAATTTCTGTTTTCAATTTCTTTTCTGTTTTTCAAAAAAAAATCAATTCATATTACGGAGGTGAGTTGAGCCTCAAGACATTGAGGTATTTTCAATTTCTGCTTTTCAAATTCTGTTTTTCAAAAATTAACTCATATTACAGAGGTGAGTTGAGCCTCAAGGCACGTTGAGGTATTTTCAATTTATTTTCAATTTCTTTTTCAAAAATCAACTCATATTACAGAGGTGAGTTGAGCCTCAAGACACGTTGAGGTATTTTCAATTTCTTTTTAATTTCTGTTTTTCAAAAAATCAACTCATATTACAGAGGTGAGTTGAGCCTCAAGACACGTTGAGGTATTTTCAATTTCTTTTTAATTTCTATTTTTCAAAAATCAACTCATATTACAGAGGTGAGTTGAGCCTCAAGACACGTTGAGGTATTTTTAATTTCTTTTTCAAAAATCAACTCATATTACAGAGATGAGTTGAGCCTCAAGACACGTTGAGGTATTTTCAATTTCTTTTTAATTTCTGTTTTTCAAAAATCAACTCATATTACAGAGGTGAGTTGAGCCTCAAGACACATTGAGGTATTTTCCATTTCTTTTTAATTTCTGTCTTTCAAAAATCAACTCATATTGCGAGAGGTGAGTTGATCTTTTTCAATTCTTGCTTTTCAATTTCTGTTTATTCGACTCATATTGCGAGAGGTGAGTCGATCTTTTTCAATTCCTGCTTTTCAATTTTTGTTTATTCAACTCATATTGCGAAAGGCGAGTTGATCTTTTTCAATTTCTGCTTTCCAATTTCTGTTCATTCAACTCATATTGCGAGAAGTGAGTTGATCTTTTTCAATTTCTGCTTTTCAATTTCTATTCATTTGACTCATATTGTGAGAAGTGAGTTGATCTTTTTCAATTTATGCTTTTCAATTTCTGTTTATTCGACTCATATTGCGAGAGGTGAGTTAATCTTTTTCAATTTCTGCTTTTCAATTTCCGTTTATTCAACTCATATTGCGAGAGGTGAGTTGATCTTTTTCAATTTCTGCTTTTCAATTTCTATTTACTCAATTCATATTGCAAAGAGACCAACTCATACTACGAGAGGTGAGTTGAGTCTCAAGTAACACACAGAGATACTTTCAATTTATGATCCAAAATTAACCCATATTGTGAGAGTTCGCAGGCCGAGCTATTTTCGATGTTTGTTTTTCAATAAAGGATAAAGGATGGAGCTGATCGAAGATTCAGATTTTGCCTTCCTGAAGTTGCGTTGCAGAAAAACAGATCGCGACGAATTTTGTATCCCTGGAGAGGCGATAGATTGATGCTACAAGTCATAGCTCTGAAGTCACGATGGAGCGGTCAAAGCAACAAGATGCGATGGACTAAAAAGAGACTACTTGGATAAGAGGAGTGCCAAAGAAGTCAAAACTTGGCAAGACCAGGCAAAATTGGCCTTTCGTTTTGTCTTTGCTCAATTCCCGTTACACGATAATGAGCAAAAAGGGGCAGCTGTAACCGGCCAATTTTGGCCTTCCAAATCAAATCCAACTAAACAGACCCATACCCAATTAACAGCCCAAATTCTAGCCCCAACAAGCCCAATACCTGTGTGACCCAAACTAACCCTAGTCTATCCCCAATCAGACCAGCAACTAAACCCTAGGTGCGCCGCACCTAGGGTCTTCAGCCCTTGATTTTCGGCCTCCATTTGCGCAAGCCTCCACCAACTCTCTGCCACCGGTCATTCAACACAACCCATACCCTGCAGGAATGAAAAAAAGTCACAAATGGCAGAATAATAACAGTAGCAAACCCAAATAGCAGTAAAAAACAGTGTTAAAACATCCTATGTAATCGGCTATAAAGCCGAAAGGAAGATCATTGTAAACGGGGGGAAATTTTACAACAAAAATAGACGATTGTAAATATACAGTGGATCCCTCCACACTTGGAATAAAAAGAAGGCAAAAACGGAAGGTATTATGAAGAGAAATCGGTTCTTCCGATTGGTTTTGGCTTTCGGTTGTTTTTTTTTTATTTTTTTACTTTTTTTTCTATTCTCGTACAAAAAAATAAAGAAATAAGAAAAAAGGAAAGAAAATACCTGAGTTATCCCGTGGTCGACGGAGGCCTTCGCTCCAACACCGAGATCGGAGCAAAATGAGTCGATAGCTCTTTTTTACCTTTCGATTTCCCGAACCAAGAAGGCAATACCTTCGATTTCATTCGAAACATGGGACTGGAGCGGCCATTCTCGTGTATCGTCAGCCACCGGAGTTATGGTGGTGCGACGGTCGTCGGAGGGAACCCAACCACCGGAAGAACAATGGTGGAAGAGAGGTTTTTGGTGGCTGCTGCTTTTTTTTTCTTTAGGTTAGGGTTAAATGAAATAAAACAAAAAAATAGGCCATTTGTATCAGTTAAAACGGCATGGTTTCATGTGGGGGGTTGATAGCTCAAATATTTGGGCTATTTGTGCACTTGGGACTTCTGTTTTCGCGGAGTAATTCAATCAAGCCCATTCACCTTGTCTCTTTCTTTTTAAATTCGCCCAGTAATTTTCTTTCTTTTTCCATTCAGTCCACGAATTTGTGAATTGAAATACAGCATGTTGGGACTAGGGATATTATCCCGTTTGGTCCTTCCTTTGTGTTTGCGTGTTTCAAATGGATCCCTACTTTTATTTTCTTTCTAATTTGGCTCTAAAATTCTATTTTTTTATTCCACTTTAGTCCTTTTTGTTTATTGTTCTTCTTAATTATTAGATTAATCACTACCAATATTATTTGTGTATTTACCATTATTTATATTATTACTATTATTACTATTATTAATATTAGTGTATATTTTATTATTCATATGTATATATCCCTTTTATACATAGTACTATTTTTAATATTACTATAATTACTGTTATATCTATTATTTTTTTTTATATATCAGTATTTATTACTTTATTTTTCTTGTTGTTATGTTTGCTTTTTCGTTTTCTATTATATTATATTATTAAAATTCATTCTTTTCCATTCTTAGTTGTACGTGTATATATATATATATATATATACTCTTATATGTTTTTATATCTTCATTTTTTAATTGTCATTATTGGTATTATCATATCTTATTATATTTATACATACTGTTATGTTCATCCTATTTATTTTACTTTATTTCTACCTTTTTATATATTATTATTATTATTATTATCATTTAAATATCTTTCTTTTATGTGTATTCTTTTACTATTTTATTATTAACTAAATTATTATTAGTCAAATTATATTCTTTCACTTCTTTTTATCTACCTTATACATACATATTTTCACATAATATATTAATAGTTGTTTCACATTATTATTTCTAATATATAAGGTATTATTGTGCATGCTTTTAGCAATTATTGGTCATATTTTAGTACTATACCAAATGTATTTTTATATTGAGTGTACATATATTTTTTTCAATACTACATTATTTATACCTTTTTTATACTATCTTATGTACACACCTTTTACCATATTATATGTAGCGACGTAAAAATTTGCTTCGTAGCTTTGGTCGCTAATTGTGGCGATCTATTGAAAATTTGAAATCTGAATTTTATTAAAACAAGGGAGTCGCCACCGATCTTTTTTCCTAGGTGTGATCGGACACCTAATAAATCTTTGTTTTAAAGAAAGAAAACCGGGCTTAGGTCTACATTTGAAATCCAGAGAAAAATAGTAGGGTTCGGGAGTCGGTTACGCGCGGGGAAGGTATTAGCACCCCCGCGACGCCCAAAATTGGTATCTTAATAAACACATGTTGTTTTGATTTTCAAAGATACGAATTCAATTTAAATTTAATCGTGATCCGTTTAAAACACGAGAAATTCAAAATTTCAATTCTTGAGAAGGATGTGCCGTTTTTAACACGAGCCAACGCGATTCATCCAACATAGCGATGAAATCACGGACCTAATGTTAAAAATCGGTACATTGCCTTATTCTTGAAATTGATTGAAAACATAAAAACAAATTAGGATGATGAAAAGAATTTGTGACAAGGATGTAATTAAAAACAATTTACAAACGTACTCAATTTAGAAGCACGCAAACAATGAAAACGAATATACAAAAACATAAACATGGTAATACGCAACATTAACAAATACGAACAATATTTAACAATATTATAATGGTATTAAGAAAACATATAATAATACGAAATGTATATACATAATACGTAGTACGAACACATAACAAAGTATTAAAATACAAAACAATATGAAGATATATACAGACATGAATGATATAATATTAATATATATATATATATATAAGATAACATGTAAAATATGCACAAAAATAAATATAAAAATATAACATCAAAATATATACCTAAGATAATGTATAAGAATACACATGCAAATGGTAATAATATTAACAACAAATAATAATATTGAAAATAATGTGTATAACAAATATAATAACATATAAAAATAGGTATGAAATATAAATATATAATGTAGTATTTAAACATGTGCACATAATATATATATATATATATATATATGTATTAGGAAAAATAACAATATTTAAAAAAACGACTATAAGTATATACAAGTACATAAGTATATATTAAAAAAAGCAAGTACACAATAATAATCTCAGAAGCATGTACATAAAATATATACATATATATAAATAAATTAATAATGATAGTAATATAATAATAATACTAGCAAAATAGTAAAATACGAAAAGTAAATATAACAAAATAACATTAAAAAAAAACAAAGTAAGTATGATATAATAATAATATAAAATAATAATAATATTAAAAATAAAATAATAGATAATGATAACGAAACTAATACTAAATATAATAGTAATAATATAGAATAATAATAACAATAGTAATAATAATACTAATATGATAAAGATATTGTAAGTGTATGCTAAAATATCCATAAATATATAATAGAAAATAATAGCCAATATAATAATAATATGTATAATAATGACCAATATTTAAGATTAAATAAAGTAGCAAGAAATAATATACAACTCAAATAAAAAGGACTAAAATCGAAATGAAAACGAAGTTTTGGGGCCAAATAGAAGTAAATCCAGAAGGTAAGGCCTATTTGAATATGCGCTGGAAACATTAGGGGGTTAAAGGGAAAATTCCCCAAGTGTTCAAACGACACCGTTCACATCATGGTCATTTACCAGTGCACCGACCAAATTGAATTAACAACAAAATAAGCGGGCCAAATCATAAAGAGAACTAAGGATCATATTGCATGCGCTATTAACACGGGGGGACCGATTGTGCAAATCTCCCCTTTAGAGGGAAAACACGCGGATCCTGGCAACACGGGTCGGGTCACGGGTTCTGGCACCTTAAACGGCGTCGTTTCTTTGTGTTTATGAAAACCTAAATTTCCTTTTATTTTTTTTACCCAACCCTTCCCTTTTCTTTTGCTCTCAAAACCCTCACAGACACTCACCCTTCCCCTTTTTCCCCAACCGATCGGGCCTCACCGAGATTCGTCGCGCCGCCGTTGAACCCAACGGCCAACGAATTAAAAACCACGGGCCCTTAGCCCCGATTTGAGCCAAGCTTGAAACCAAACCGTCGATACCCGAATGAGACGGAATAGTAGAGGACCTTCGACTCCATTTTCAAATCCGGCTACGACAACGGAGAATCCTCCGACGACGAGCCCATGGAGTTCGGGTAAGGTTTGCTTCCTCCTTTCCTTTTTTGTATATTTTTTTTATTTAAACTTAAAAAACAAAGTAAAAAAAAATAAAGAAAAAAAAGAAATTAGAAATCGGAAAAGATTCAACCTTTTCTCTATTTTTTTGCTCTTTTATCTCTGGAATATGGTCCTGCTACAACCTTCTTTCTTTTTTTTGTGTGAACGAAAATGGAATCCCCCTTACAAAACTTCCGGCCTCTCTCTTTTTTTAGCCGAATGAGACCCCACTTTTACCAATCGGTTCCCCCTCGTTTCTTATAATCGAATATCAATAAAAGAAAACTGGTTGCTGTTTCTTTTGTTTCTGTTCTCTGCTGTCATTTCTCTGTTTGCAGGTGTTGAGTAGACGTGATGGAACGTGGGGCTGGTGGCCAGAGGTGCTGCGCCGAGCTAAGGGGAGCAGGTGGCTAGGCTAGGGTTTCAGATATTTGCTGTTAGGTTTAGGTTTTGGGTTAGGGGTTGTTTTGGGCCATCCGGGTATTGGGCTTGTAAAGGGTTTGGGTAGTGTAAATTCGGGTATGGGCTGTACGGGTGTTTAGGTAAAATTGTTGTAAATGGACATTAAAATGGACTTTTGAATTTTGTTGATTTTTGGTTTTTGGTTTTGGTTTATTTGGTTAAAAAATGTTTAGTGGTTTGGGCCCGAGCAAATTTAGGCCCGTACATTATATATATTCTTATATATATACTTTTCATCTATATTTTTACGTACATGTTATTTATATCATTATATCAACTTCTACCTATTATATTCATTATTAATATTAGCGTATATCTTATTATATATGTATATATATATACTTTGTGTACATAGCATTATTCTGCATATTATCTTTACTCCATAGTATTATTCTGCATATTATCTTTACTCTTTTCTTCATTATTTTTTATTTCGTTATTCTAATGCTCTTATTATGTTAATATTCTTCATTAATTTTATCATTCTTTGCATTTACATTTTTCTTAAAATGGTCTTAATGTTCTTTTATCATTGCAAAAAAATACTTTCGTGTTTTCAATTAATTTCAAAAATAAGGCAATGTACCGATATTAACATTAAGTCTGTGATTTCATCGCTATGTTGGATGAATCATGTTGGCTCGTGTTAAAAAATGGGACATCCTCCTAAAAGATCAAAAGATCTTGAAATTCTCGTGTTTTGAATGGATCACGATTAAATCTCAAATTGAACTCGTATTTTTGAAAATCAAGACAACACGTGTTTATTAAGATACCAATTTTGGGCGTCGCGGGGGTGCTAATACCTTCCCCGCGCGTAATCGACTCCCGGACCCTATTTCTCTCTGAATTTTAACGCCGACCTAAACTTGGCCTTATTTTACCCGAAAATAAATTTGTTACAAAGAGGTTTTATTAGGTGTCCGATCACACCTAGAGGAATGATCGGTGGCGACTCCCTTTTCCAATAAAATCGAAATTCGAACTTTCAAAATTTTCACAAAAATCACCACAATTAGCGACCGAAGCAAATTTTATGTCGCTACAATGGTTTTGTTGTCGTCCTTTATAGTTTGTTGAATGCTCAATTTTTGTTCACCGCTTTTGACCATTCGGGGTTGATTTCCTTATCGTGTTAATTGCTTGTAATTACTCCAGATACGTCATACCTGAGTTATGACAAAGCCAATTGTTAACGTCATAATATTCTATATTTTTATTAATGCTAAGGTTAAATCTTTTGTTGTGTTGATAGACCTTATCCTTCTCTATTTACAATGAGTGTTTGTTTTTTATCCCCTAAATTATATGATTCCATTCATTAAATGAATTAATGAATTTATCTTAAAAAAAAAACAATCACATTGGGCCATTCCAACAAAATGCATTTAGCCATTTTGTTTAATAATAGCGTAAGGCCTTTAATAAAAGAAGATAATGGCCATTTTTTTTAGCATTTAAAATAAGTATGCTATTTGCGGAAATGGTTGATTTTAAAAATTAATTAGGAAATTAGATTTTTTTCTTAAATTTAAAGAAATAGATCGATTTTAGAGAGAGAAATAAAAAACGTGTTCAGCAATATGTGTTTTTTGTCAAACGATAACCTTTTTCAACAGTCAAAATATCCAACGGCTAATTTCTAATAGTTTTTTTTCAAATAGTTGGTTTATTTGCTATATATATCAAACTTATTTTCTTTCTTTTGCATTAAAATTTTTTTCTCTCAATCCTTTCAATCCTATTCATCCATTCTCTCAACTATTTAATTCTCAATTTTCATTTAATCTCTCTCAAATTCTTGTTGTCTTAATTTTATATTTTGTAATTTCTTTGATTTTATTTGATTTTATAATTTTAAAAATACAAATGCCTCTTATTCGTTTAGATGACAAACACATTTCTGGTATCCAATTGCAAATGGTAAAAAATATTATTAATTTTTTTAATTTTAATTAATATAACTATTAAGTTTTTAACATTATTAAAGTTATTAATTTTTTATGTTTATATAATCAGACCGAAGATCAGATTATCGAGACGTATATGCACAATTTAAGTATGCACCGCATGTTGGCTCTCTTGGAGGATCGATACTGTTAGCCTCATATGGGTGATGATGTTGAGACCTATGTGAAGACTTGTCTTGTATGCCAACAAGACAAGGTAGAGTTGAAAACATCAATTGGTTTATCGCAGCTTTTGCCTATTCCGGAATGTCTATAGGAGAGTGTATCTATGGATTTTATTATTGGTTTGCCTAAATCTGATGGGTTTACGAGCCTTGTTGTTGTGGTTGACAAATTTTCTAAGTATGAACCTTCATTCCAAAAACCAATGAGTGCCTTGTTGAGGAGGCAGCTCGTTTGTTCCTTTGACATGTGGTGAAATATTAGGGAGTGCCATAATCTATTGTTAGTAATCAAGAAGGATGGTTCACGGGCCGGTTCTGGACAGAGTTGTTCAAATTGATAGATCAAACTTGAACTTTTCTACTAGCATGCATCCATAAATTGATGAGCAAACTGAGAGAGTAAATGATTTATTGGAGACTTATCTTTAGCACTATGTAAATGTCACATAGAGGGACTGGCCAAAGTTGTTGGATGTGACCCAATTTTCTTATAACTTGCAACAAAGTGGGGCCACGAATCAAAGTCCATTTCAGATATTGACGGGGCAATAACCACTTACACCTAATATTGTTGCTGCCCGTTATACAAGACTAAATCCAATAACTTATCGATTTGCTAAAGATTGACAAAAGCATAATAACTTAGCTAAAGCTTGCCTATACAAGGTAAGTAAGCGCAATAAGAAGTGGGTTGGTCAGAATTGCAGAGATATGTAGTTTCAGGTTGGTGATTCAGTCCTTCCTAAATTGCACTTGATTTTGCACCACATCGGTTTGCATAAGGGTAGGCAAGATGGTCTACAAACTAGATTTACCAACAAAATTCAAGGTTCATCTGGTTTTCCATGTTAGTATGTTTAAGCCTTTCCATGAGGATCAGGAGAATCCAAATTGAGGCAATTCTGAACGAGCACCAATAGGGATAAAGATCTCATATGATCATGATATTGAGTGCATCATGGCAGATCGAGTAATCCGACAGAAGTACTATAGGCCAAGGCATGAGTACCTTGTTCGTTGGAAGGGACTTTCCAACAGTAAGGTTAATTGGGAACTTGCTAAGGTGTTAGAAAAAATCTGGTTCGAAAATGGTTTTCTTACATAACGGAAAATAAAAATTTTGAAAACCAAACTGATTTATGATATTTATAACAATAAACCCTTTATCAAAATCTCACCTGTGTTTTTGGCTAGGCAGATCCTTGTCGTTCTTGGCTTTCAACTAAACGACCTTTTATGTTATTCTCGTACCATGATCTGCTTTGAGTGTGGGCTCGAACGATTTGAATCAAACACAAAATCATAAATAGTTTTCTTTTCTTTTAGTGTGAAAACGAAAATCTCTTCTTAATAAAAAGCAACATAATTGTTATTCCAGAAAATATATTTAATACTTGAGAACAAATTCTCACTATTTTTGGGCAGAGTAACAATATTTTAAAGTTGTGTAAATAACCCTATAGTGCCATCTATTTATAGGGAGATGAAGTAGAACCCTTATTTAATTGTAAAAGTTTTAAAATATATTTAATACTTGAAAAACATAAAATCATTTACAGGTCAATTTCATTTTTCATTTTCATTTTGGAGAAAACTATAATTATTTCTAAATGTTTCTCATTTCTCCACTTTTACCATTTCTATTCATTTGATTCAACTTTAAATTCATTTCTAGTTTCAATGAGTTAACAAAGGGACTGATTGGACATATGTGATTAGGGTTCAAATGATTTATAATTAAGTTCTGGATTTTCCCCTATTAATTATAAACTCATATAGTCATGAAGTCAGTCCATTATAGTATCGTGACAGAGCTCTTCCTAATGGCATATCATTATGAAAGCAACTCGATCAATGCTCATCCAATGACCTTGTTTTAAGTGTGTTACCCTAATAGGATATCCTTAATCTCTTTGGCATAATATCCATTCTCCCAATATGGTCCTATTTTATCTCACGGTGATCATTACATCTTCCTTTATAAAAAATCAATTACTAGTAATCAAGTTATTTATTGCAAAGACGAATGACCTGTGGCTACGTTTACTTTTCACAAACCTTGTAATCCAATGAGAGGATATCATTTACCCATATCTCGAGCTATTAATTCCACTATTATAAATGACGCTACATACTGCAGAAGTCGTATACTAAATGCACCAGCTTTCGGTTCTTTATCTATTTAAACTTAGGCTTTTACTTACATCAAAGTATATGAGACACATACATAGTTTGACATTCATTCAAGATTTAGGTATGCCTTACTGTGAACGTTACAAATGAATAAATCCATAAATGGATTCAAGATCTATTCTTTTTGGGTTCAGTTCGATGTATTGTCAGTCTAGTCAGTCGCATCTATGTCTCTATCTTTTGGGAGTCAACTACTCCGATGTCCAAGATAAGACATTTCCCCAATTGGACTTGATAGACGACATATTAGTCTTTCAATCGATTTGCTCATTTTTTATTAGACTAAAGACATGTTTAGGTTCATCTACTAATATAAGTTGTCTTTCCCTATTACAATTCAACCACGTAATATTGTTTAGTATTAGTTAAATATTAGACAACCAATGAGCTAATATTTGCTTCTATTTTACTTTAAATGAAAAACCATGTGAGGACAATATACAAAATATTAATATAAATCGTGAATACTTTTATTAACTAATCTGTTCAAAAAAAATTACAACTGTACTTAGATGAAAATACTACATTTAGGGCACCAGATCCAACACGAGGCTCTATGGCAATTCCAATAGAAGATAGACCAGTTTCATTCTGAGGACGTGAAGAGGGTGTCGCGAGAATAGGTGGAAGAAAATGTCACGGGCCGCACAAAGGAGCCCGCAATTGATGCGCGTATTTCAGACCCTTCATGTTCCCTTGGGGTCATTCAGCCCTACAGGACTACCCATTACTTTGAAAAAACTCAAGGCCCATTTTTTTGATTCTAGTTAAAATGTAAACACTCGTGTAAATTATATTATACCAGGATAATTATTATAAATCTTAAAGGATAAACATGTATAAAATTTAAATCCTTTAAGACTCTCTTATTTTAGATGGGAACTAATCTCAGCCATTAATGTAATTCGATTTTTATCATTGGATTTGGAGGAACTCAACTATAAATAGAGCCCTCCCCTTTCATTTGTAATCACTTCATTCTTGAGTTAAAAATATTATTGAGAACATTTACTCAAACACTTGGTGTGTATTATTTTTTGGTGGCTTTTCTGTTCATTCGTGGTTTCTTTCTCTTTTGCTTCCACTTTGCTTCGGTGCCTTAGAGAATTTCTGCAAGAATTCATATTTTTTGAAAGTAATGCTAATTTAGATGGATTTGAACTTAAGAAATCATCTAAGGCCGCGTAATTTACCAAACTAAAGTTTTAGTCCTGTGAAATAGGCAATGACTCGACATGAATGATGAATAATGAAATGTACATAAAATGGGATTGTAGTATTTGTTGAGAAAACTAAAATCACGACACTAAGACAAATCCCTAAGATAAATCAAATGTTGAAGAATCCATAAGAAAGCAAAACAATGATAGGAATTGCGTTGAATATTGTAAATATATAATCAGAGTCTTATTTTTCTCCTTATGCCTATAATTTATACGAAGATCTGTTTAAATAATTTTTCTTAAAACATTTTGAAGAATATTAAGTTAATATAATAACCGAACAATCTTTATGCTAATACTTGTTCTTTAAAAATAAATCAAATGTGAAAGAAGTATATATGGCTAGCAACAACACACAACATATGAATAGTACTATTTATGGGTTTGGATGGGTGGTGGGGTGCGATGTGGTACGTGTATCTTATTTTTTATCTCACGCTATAATGTCGTTGTAGTATCTCATCTCACCGCCACCGCTATTTTTACACTATCACCCTTATTCTATTTATAGAAAAAGAATTTTAAAATTTGAAATATGGTATAGCTGGCTGTTTGGATCCAATATACCTTTTAATTCCAGCACATTCATTTTAATAATTTCTTTAATTTTACATTAAAACATTTGCAATTTAACAATAAAAGTACTATGCTACCTTATAATAGAAGTTAAATTGCATGTTCTCCTCTTTACTAAAAAATAGGTAAATTAGTATTAGTATGTTAGATTAAAGAGTAAGCTAGTCCTTTCTGTTAAAAAATTCATCTAATTCTACTGTTAAAAACTAATATAGTTGATAGAATAATTAGACAGTTACACGTGATGTGTCACGTGTACCTTATAACATATAAAGACTAATTTTTAGCCGTAGAAATGGATAAAATTTTTAATAGAATGACTAATTTACTCTTTAATCTAATGCTAAGGACTAATTTACCTTTTTTAGTAGAAAAGATAAAATACAATCTAACCCTAATTAAAGCCTGCATAATATTTTTACCGTAATTTAACTTATTCATTTAAAAAAATAAAAATAAAAATATTGAATGCATGGCTAAAGTAAAATTCTTAAATGTTTTCTTTTAAGGTATGGTTAAATTAAAATTAGTTTTTGCAAATTAAAAATTTAATAGTAGTTATATAAAATTATGTTTTTTTCCTTTATCACATATAAGTTGACAATTAATGTTATTGATGAGATTAAGTTGCATTTATTGTTCTATTCGATGACTTATGGTGTTTTTGATGTCGGAAATTAAAATTTTTTGAAATTTTCAACTTGGAGAATCACTATTTAATTTAAAGTGTTAAAATTTTTTATCCATAAATTATGATTTTGCTGTATAAGAAATTGAAAACTTTTTTTCTACGTTGAATAACACCGACTAAGAGAGTAGAGGAATAGGTAGAAAGAAAGAAAAAAACTAATAATTAAGATAAAATTGATAAATTTTGCAATGTTGAGAGCTAAATTTGTTAGGGGTTTAGAGTAAAGATTAAATTGATAGAAGATATAAATATTAAAGGGCTAAACTTATTATTTGATAAATAAAATGACCAGGCCAAACTAATGTTATCAACTTAAGAACATAGTGACTAAAAATTCTAATTTTAAAAGCTTTAGTGACTAAATCAAAATTCTTTTATAATTGAGTGATCAAAATAAAGACACTTTCATAATTAAATGACTATTCATGCAATTTATCTAAGAAATAACAAGTCACATCATCCAGCCGTTTTAGACTTAATACGACGTAGTGACTAAAAAATTGAACTTAAATAATTTAGTGATTAAATTAAAAATATGCATAGTTGAGTGACCAAAATAAAAATACAGTAAAGATTTAGTGACTAATTCAGTTGTTTATCCCAAAAAAACATATTTTCAATAGCTCACGACAGGATTAACCGTGCATCACACGATGTGGAAAAACTAGCTTCTTATTAATTATTTTAACTCATATAGAAACAGAATAAAAGCAAGAATGGGTCAGCCAAAACCCTAGAATCAATCAAACATAGCGGTGACGCTAGGCGTAACAAATATTTTCTTTTTTTTCGTGTCTAAACACTCATCGTCTTCTCTGAGAATCGATTTTATTTGTCAGGTAAACCCCCCCATCTTTAGCCTATTATTATTTCCCCTTTATTTACATTATTGCCTGTTGATTTTTCTGTTCTTTTTAATTTTTTTTACTTCGAGTCTTTTTATTATTATTATCAGATCTGTGTTTTTTTTTTGCTGTTATTTATAATCTCTTTGCATGCAATCTTTTTTTTTTTTTTGGGGGGGGGGGAGAGGGGGTGATTTTGGGTTCAAGTTATTGGGTTTGAAGAGATAAAATGTTTTCCTTTTTCCTGGTCAATTTTAGAAGACCATTTATATGCGTGCTGTTGAAATTTTTGGGTTTGATTTGATATTCTTTTTTCTGTTATAGAATCTATGAGATATTTCTTTTTTCCTCATTATATGTCATATTAAGGATGGGTTGTTAGAAGCAGGAGTTTAGTTTGTTATAGAATATAAATTTGTAGGTCGAAGCTGGAATTAGTAGGTCAGGTCACATTTGAATTTGTGTAGTTGAAATGCTAAGTTGTAGGGGGGTTAAGGATTTATTTAATTGCACTGTTTTCAATATAGTTTTACTATTTGCGTTCACTTGAATTTTCTGAAAAAAATCCTATTTGACTAAAAATGATCAAATGGTTGAATTCTAGTATTTATTTGAACATAATTTTTTTTTTGTGAAAATAAACTTTTGATAGACTTTGAAACAGGTAATTGTTCTGCTGATAATATGGCTGGTCAGAGAAATAGTTATGGGAAGCGGGCTCGTTCTCAGTCTGACTATCCCGATAACGGAGCTAATAAAAGGAGAAATGCTGGTGATGACAGGGAGCAATTTGTTGTTGATTCGGAAGATACTGTTTATCGGTATTTATGCCCTGTAAGAAAGATAGGAAGCATTATTGGCAGGGGAGGGGAGATTGTGAAGCAATTAAGAGTAGACACTAAATCAAAGATTAGAATTGGTGAGACAGTTCCTGGTTCCGAGGAGCGAGTGGTTACTATCTACAGCTCACGGGATGAGACAAATGCTGTTGAAGATGGTGACAGTTTTGTTTCTCCTGCTCAAGATGCTTTATTCCGGGTGCATGACAAAGTTGTTGCAGAAGATTTGCATGGTGATGAAGAATCAGAAGGCCATTCAATCACTGCTCGGCTTCTTGTATCTTCTGATCAGATTGGATGTATCATAGGAAAGGGTGGGCAGATTGTTCAGAACATACGCAGTGAAACTGGTGCTCAGATCCGCATTCTTAAGGATGATTTACCTTCTTGTGCCTTGCCCACGGATGAACTTGTACAGGTAATTTTACTTTTTGATAGTTGAGGTTGCATTTTTAGATAATTCTGATTCGTTATGCAATCCCCCCTTCCCTCTAAAACAAAGCTCGGGCCATAGTTGTACATTTGATATTGAGGGCATTTGCAAGGAGTTTTTACTGTGGCAGGGCTGCAGGAGCCTGTAAACATTTCTGGTACTGGAGTTGACAAATTCAACACTTTAAACTTCAGCCTTTAGTACTGAAGTCTTTTGTCTCTATTCTTTGGGATGTCTAGATAATTCTAGTATGTTCTAAGTTGTTGTTTCTTTTCAATGTTTTTGTAGTTAATTTCTGTTTTAGTTTGTTTGGTTATACTATTTATGATGTTCTCTTACAGTTGGATATTTATATATGTATTTTTGGCTTTAGATATCTGGGGAAGCTGCAGTTGTGAAGAAGGCTTTGCATCAAATTGCTTCTCGCCTTCATGAGAATCCTTCACGATCTCAGCACTTGCTTGCTTCTGCCATGTCCAATGCATATACTGCTGGTGGTGCACTGCTTGGTCCTGCTGCTGGTGCTCCGATTGTACCATTAGCTTCATTGGTGGGTCCTTACGGAGGATACAAAGGTGATGCTGGAGAATGGCCACGCTCATTGTACTCTGCTCCAAGAGATGAGAGATCATCAAAAGAATTTTCCCTTCGTATAGTTTGTCCGAATGCTAATATTGGAGGTGTAATTGGCAAAGGTGGTGCAATAATCAACCAGATCAGGCAGGAATCTGGTGCAGTAATTAAAGTTGATAGCTCAAGCAGCGATGGAGATGATTGCTTAATAACAATATCAGCCAAGGAGGTCAGCTTTTAACTTTGATTATATTTCTTTAGAAATCCGTTATGCCTTGTGATAGGCTTTTGACAGTGTTCCAAAATTTGTGATGTATTAGTTTTTTGAGGATACATTTTCACCTACCATTGAAGCTGCTGCAAGGTTGCAACCAAGATGCAGTGAGAAGGTTGAAAGAGACTCCGGAATTATATCATTCACAACCCGTTTACTTGTGCCAACCTCACGTATTGGCTGCCTTATTGGTAAAGGAGGATCTATTGTAACTGAGATGAGGCGGATGACAAAAGCTAACATTCGTATCTTGTCTAAGGAAAACCTTCCTAAGATTGCATCTGAAGATGATGAGATGGTCCAGGTGAAGTACTTCTATAGTTTTGACAGTATTATCTTAATCATTACTTTGTATTTGTTGGTTCATAGTTTTAGTTAATACTTGCATAAAGTAAACGTCTCTGTTTTTATTATTATCAGATTGCTGGAGACCTTGATGTTGCGAAGGATGCCCTTGTACAAATAACAACACGGCTAAGAGCAAATTTTTTTGATAGGGAAGGTGTTGTTTCTCCATTGGTGCCAGTTTTACCATATCTCCCTATGCCAACTGAGGGAACAGATGGTTTGAGTTATGAAAGTAGAGAGAGCAAGAGGCATGGACGGGGGCATACCTATTCTGGTGGTTATGGCAGCAGTGATTTAGCTCCTAGTGAAAGCTATGGAACTTATGGTGCGCCCCAGGTATTTCTTTTGAGGACTTAACTGTTTCATGAGCCTTGTTCACGTCATCCTTTTATTAGTTCTCTTATGACTGCCCTATTGCTTGTCTTACTGCACTGCTTATGAGTAATAATGATTCTTTATATATTTCTAGATTGGTGTTAGTAACAGTGCTTATGGAGCTTATGGAGGTTATTCATCAGGACGCAGTGGTCCCTCTGGGTGAGAAATTTTCTTTCCTTAAAAGGAACGTCTTTGTTGTTGCCTATATTACTATTCATGACTATCATCTACTACAGGAGAAATGCTTTGAGATGAGGCATTGCACTATTATGAACATCATATTTAAATATGTGAACTACATGACTTAAAAGTTTTCTTCAAGGGTAACAATGCCACTTTATCCTTCCCCAAGCATGTCTACAACACACTTAGTTTTGATTAGACATGATTACTCTATTAGGATTCTGCAACAATCCTCACCAACTTTTCTTACCAGGTTATCCAGCCATAACTCTGTTTCCCGGCGCAAAAACTATGGTTACTAAGTTCTTTTTGATTGGTACGTGCTGACAGACTATAGTTTTACTTTTGGTTCTGTTATGTCTATTATTATAGCTGGCAATTCTCTGATTGGACCGGTACATACTAGTGTATGACAGTTGGATAACATAGCCTCTCCGATCTCCATATTTAGGGTTCTGATGCACTTGTTTTCCCTTTGTTGCCTATCCATTCCCATTAAAACAGCTGAGATTTACGAAGCCTGAAGCCTGCCTAGTGCCTACTTTGATGAAGCCTGCCTAAACCGGAAGACCAGATGAACCAGGGCCCACCTTGATGCTACTACCTAGAAGGACCAAATATATGTGGAGATATTACTATTCTCTTTGAAATTTGCCATGTCCATGCCACCAAAATACCAAGCTCTATATGTGCTCCCAAGAACCTTGCTAGCCGGAAATGCCTGTTGCTGCCTTACAGTTCCTTTTTTGTTTGATGTCTTTTCTGCTTAGTAGTTTTGCATTTGTTTAGTCGTTCAAAACCTTGTTGCTTCTTCCATCCACTGACTGTTGTACCAAGTGCCTGGTTTATAATTTGTCTTCTGCTTTCTCTTAATTGTTCAGTTGTCTGAATTTATGGTTGGATCTTATCCTGAACTTAACCAGTTTACCCTGAAAAGTATTGCAGAAGACAGTCTGGTTTGCAGGCATTTTTATTATATGTTATTAGCATCTAAAGCATCTCAGTAGTCCTTGAGCCGATTAATGTTTATTAATCAAGTTGTCATTTGCTTTCCTACTTAAAATTCTCGAGGGAATACCTCGGAAAACATATCTAAAAAGAACTTCAAAATGAAATACCGAACTTTCCCTCAGTTTAATCCTGAGAGAAATGGACTGCCAATGGTGCATTTCCTTTTAATCATGTAACAACTTTATCGTATAATAATGTATAGCTAGTTTTGGCACGCACAATCTTAATGATGCTGGGAATTGATGCATCGAGTCGTCTACCGTTACGGTGTTGACTTGATATTGGTTTTTAGTGGTATATGTATATAGCAATGTTTCTAGGAAAATTGCTAGTTCAGGGAGTTGCAGAGCTGGATGCAGAATGATCATAAGCATGAGAAAGGGCTATGTCTTGTTTGTCTTCTGCAATCTGTAGATTTTTGGATTTTGGCATGCGCAATGATCTCAAGAGGAAGGTAAGAGCTTAAAGTTTTTGCTTGTTGTTTGTAACTCGAGAAAACGGAGCTTGTGTCTATGTTACCTGGACTTGGGTGAGTGTTGGATATTTGTTTGTTTCCGACTTGGGTAGACCCAATTTTTTTAAAAAGCTTTCTATAAATTGAAGGGTCATACTCTACCATGTCCAAATAAATATAAATGTAGGAGATGGATATTTTAGTGAAAATGAAGAGTCCGGGTAACATAAGTTAATGAAGTTTTTTTGGTTAAGTGACATGGCTTTTTATCTCCCAATATTTTTGTTTATTACATTTTTTTCCGCTGCTTAGAGTGTTTATATTCTTATGAGAACAGGCCTGGTGGCAGGTTCTGGGCACATGCCTGCTAAGCTGGACTTGAGATATAAAACATTTTATTTTTGGTTGTGGGGAAGAGAGATTTGAACCTGCGAGAAATACCTGGATTTATGGTTGGTAGTGTGTATTGTGTTTAAATCTAACATTTATGTAAGAGTTTGGTGGAGCTGTTCAATAATCTGAACTTGTACCCTATTCTTATTCAATCTAGTTAGTGTTGGTTTCGATGGTCAACCGAGGAATGTTGTGATGGTGAGATTGGTTTCGATGGTCAATTGAAGAATGTTGTGAACGTTTTAATTGTTATTAGTAAGTATTTGAATGTGAACATCATTGATGATATAGATATAAATGGTCGACGTATATTTATTAATTTTAAAGTTTATCCATAAATAAAAAAGCATCTTAGTTTAATTTAAATTTAAATTATTTTATTATTAATTTATTGAAAAAAATTTGTACGCCTTGTTTGGAGTAAAAATTATTTATACTTTGCTGTGCACTCTAAATTAATGAGTATTCTGTTCACTATTACTTGTTTTTGAGTAAAAGCTATGATATTTAGTAAGATGATAATCGTAAGTATGTAATTTGATTTGGTTGTCTTTAACATGAGACTATAAGGCCAAAGATTCAAATTTCATCCTGTTAAAAATATTAAGAGTCTAAACTAAACAAGATTTTCTTTTCAATTTTATCCCTAAAATCTACCCATTCAATAAATAAACGGTTTCATATAATGTATCGAATGGATTAGTATCTCAATTCTTGATAGTACCGTTTAGGGCAATTCGATTCTAACCCTACAAAAACTTCACCCACTTATCCAAAAAAAAAAAAAAAAAACCTTATTTTGATTACTTAGACAACAAAGTTTTATTTGTAAAAAATATACACACGGTGCAATATATTTTTAGGCTTAAAAAGTAATTGAATAATAAAATATTACATCACATTGGCCATAAGTGGAGTTAGCTAAAGTGGTATCATATACTCCAACTATTGATTTATATGGCATAGGTTATGGGTTCAAATCTCACCAACGATAAGATGTTTACATTGCTTTTTGGTGGATGGCCATACATCCAAGTACGATTGAGATGTGTCCCATTCATGAATTGTACATGGCTTTTCGTGAAGTGGGGCAAAATCTCCTCAGGGACTATACATCCAACAATTTCCTTTTCCTTGTTTGGTCTACAGAACTCTGTAACATAAAATAGTTCATTTGGATGCGAGTGAAACACTACCATCATAGTGTCCACCCTTCTTGTATTTTCCGCCATATCTTTCCTCACTTCCTCGCACCAAATGTGCCCACCCTTTATCTGTCTAACATATTTTTTTGCTTGCTTCATAAACAAGTTTGAAAAGTGGAAATATGTTTCTTTCACCGACCTCCATCATATGATTGATTCCATTGTTCCTTAGGCATCTCATTGAGGTAATCAATACCTTTTGTGTTTATTGCCTGCAAATTCTTCAACATTTCATGGAATCGGTGTTGGATGAGCTCGTATCTTGTCGAAGAAAATAAAGAATATCCATGAATGCAAACAATGTATATGCTAAAAAATGAATATTTACTACATACCTATGTTAATAACATATCATCGTTCCTCATCTTTGTGGAATTGACCCATGTATTTTTCCATGATATGATGTATACAATCCTTATTGGTGTGTACGATTCCATAGGCTTTCATGTTGACCAATTTCAACTTGTATTCCGGGTGCCCTATCAGAAATGATACATATATCGAGTTTATTGGAAAAAAATCCAGTTTGAAAACAGTTTTCTTGCATAGCAGAAAATTAAAATTTTAAAAATCAATCCAATTTGTGATATTTATAACAATAAACCTTAATTGAATACGCACCTGTATTTTTAATAATCGGATCCTTAATATTTTTTAGCTTTCAACCAAACAATCTTTTCCGCTATTCTTGTACCACGAACAACTTCGAATGTGGGCTCGAACCAATTTAACTAAAACACAGAACTAGCAAAAGTTTTCTTTTTAGGGTGAAAATGGAAATTCTCACTTCTTTAAAAGAAACCGGGAAAATTATTCTTCTTGAAAAATATATTTAAAAGTTGAGAATAAATTCTCACTATTTTTCAACAGAATAACAATATCTTAAAAGTTGTGTAAATAGCTCTACCAGTGCCATCTATTTATAGAAAGAGAACGTAGAACCCTTGTAGAGTTGTAGAGGTTTATTTTAAACAGAAAAACAACATCTTACTTAGAGTAGGAGAAGAGTGAACAACCTACTCTTGTATTTTTACTAAGGTTGCCGCCCCTTTCATTTTATATGAGGGGTTTCGGGCCTCTCTCACATCGTGTCCAATTACGAGTACTTCCTAGGCCTTTTTAACCTAATACTCTGTAATACGATCCAACCTAATTTAGTTTTCTATTTCCCAAAATAAACTTTAATATTTACATATTAAATAATTTTCTTATCCCAATTTTATTCCAGTAAAATTTTTGACAATTTTACCTTGGTAAAATTTTGATGATTTTACCCTCGGTAAAATTTCGAGAAAATTTGTTCAATATGTTACAACTCAACATGTTCACTATGACTAAATGATTTATTTTCATTTTTAGGTTTCAAAACAGTCCAAAAACATAAACTAATTCTTCCATCATTTTTTAAGTAATCCTATATAGGATTACAAGTTTCCGTTTCCGTTTTCATTTTCATTTTCATTTTTGGAAACCCATATTTATTTCCAAATGATTCTATTTCTCCATTTTGAAGAAAACCATAGTTATTTCTAAATGTTTCCCATTTCTTCCTTTTTTTTCTATTCATTCTGTTCATTTCTATTCAAACATGCAATTCATTTCTATTTCAACGAGCTAGCGAATGGATTGATTGGACATATGTGGTTGAGGCTCAAATGATTTATAATTAAGTTCCTGATTTTTGCCTATTAATTATAAATCAAGAACTTAATTATGAATTAAATAATGGAGGGACCAATTAGACATATCAAATAGTGATCAAGTCATCCGTAATTAAGTTCCTGAACCCGTCACAAAGACGAACAGCCCATGACCAAGTTTTTTTTCATCAACCGTGTAATGCCAATAAGATGATATCATTTAACCATGTTTTGAGCTATGAATTCTACTGTTGTAAATGTTGTTACATACTACAAAAGTCGTACACCCAACGCACCAACTTTTGGTTCCTTATTACATCAAAGTGTACGAGTCACGCATACATAGTTCGCCAACCACTGAGGATTTAAGTATGCTACACTATGAACATCGCAAGTGAATAAATCCACAAACAGATTCAAGATCTATTCTGCTTGGGTACTATTCGATGTACTGTAAGTCCAGTTAGTTACATCTATGTCTCTATTTTCTGGGAGTCATTCGCTCTGATACCCAAGACAAAATATCTCCCCAATTGGGCTTGATAGATGACATATCGGTCTTTTAATCGGTTTGCTCATTTCTAATTAGACTAAGGACATGTTTAGGTTCGTCTACAAATACAAGATGTTTTTTCATACTAAAATCCGACCACGTAATACCATTTGGTATTAGTTAAACATTAGACAAACAATGAGCAACATTTACTTCCATTTTGCTTTACGTGCAAAAACCATGTGAAGAAAATATACAAAGTATTAATGTAATTCATGAATAATTTTATTAACCAATTTGTTGGAAAAAATTACAAGTGTACTTAGACGAAAATACTACACTTAGGGCACCGGATCCAACAGGGTTGTGGCATGACATGCCTTTTCAAGTTAGTCAAGAAGAAGTCCAAGACATTCGCGATTTCTTGTTAAAAAAATGCAAAAGCTATAAGCATGATTTTTTTATTATTGTCCCCTGCAGCGACCAAGAAAAAGTGATGCTTATATCTCCCATATTTGAATGTACCATCAATTTGGACTAATGGTTTACAGTACCAAAATACTTCAATACATGGCTTAAATGTCCAGAAAAGACGATGGAAAATTCTTTTTCCTTGGAAAATTCTTTTTCCTTGGGCCATTCGATTTCCATGATATGGAGGTTTCGTTTACAAATCGATGGCGGTACCTAGGACATATTGATTCAATACCTCAACCATTGCCACATATCATTATATGTTTTATCTCACCCGTTATGCATTTTTCCATTGCCTTCTATTTTGCAATCAATGCATTGTAGTATGACACATTTTAATTGTACTAACTACGAATATTAAGAATCAAAATCATTACGAGAATCTTAGGATTTGCTTTCACCACAGGTAAGACAATGTTAGAATCCAATTTCGGATGATCCAGTGACATACTTGCAACAACACAAGTATATGGAGCGTCAAATTTCTTTATTGTCCAGAATATCGTCTTCTTTCTTGCCAATGTCATAATTTTCTAGGGACATCTACTACCACGCATTGCACATTTTTGCATCATACTTTTCCGCTTACGATTTTGTAACATGAAAATAAACCTCATGCTTTATTCTATACTATTTCATTATAACATCTTTGGAGGAAAACTCCATTCCAACTTGTAAATTGCTAAAATTTGTAGAATAACTTACACGACCCAATCTTCTATAAGGAAGTTCTAGAAATTCTAACCCATCTTGAGCATTAATATCGACATGAAACATGTAGGTGGGGGTTCATATGCCATAAAATTTGTTTAGGTTCCTCCACTATTTTTTGGACCTTTACTGTCAAAACCACTTCCATTTCGTTCAGTAGGAATGACATTGGTTTAGAAAATAATGCAATTTCGACCATTGGACCCAACTCTCATATTAGATCATCATTGGTTTTAACTTCATCTTTGTTTTCAACCCTAGTTTTGATTTTGTGTACCAGATTAGATGTCCATTCATGTGTACAGGATGTAGGGAAACATAATCTGTTCTTGTCAACCCTACATTAAAACCAATATTACTTATGGATTTCCCACTCGTGTAACTTGATGGCATACCTGTAATGCCCCAATTTTTCTTAAATTTGGATTGTTAAAGTATGACAAGTAATTTGATTTGGTTTGGTGGTTAAGTGCTTTGGATGTTTGCTTTAGGTTTTGAGTTCGATTCCCTTGTTTTGGATTTTCCTTATTAATTTTGGTTTATGCCCAACTTGATTTAGGGCTTATCTTTTGATTTTGAGAGTTTGTTGACAATAATGAGCCTATTGGTTTAGTAGTAAGGCTTCAAATTACCCTTAGGTCTTGTGATTGAATCTTTTTGTGTACAAATGTGAAATATTTTTGTTATTTTCTATTTGTTAGAGGTGGAATTCAATTTGAATTTTATAATATCTGGTGGGTTAGGATGTGGATAAATTATTCTTATTATATTTTTGGAATTAGAAAAAATATCCCTAATTTTGCTCCCAACTCCAACCGTCCAACTCACTTCCACTTCTTTCACGTTTCTTTTCCTTCTATTATTTTTTTCTCTACTATCTCTTTTATTTCTCTTCTTTGAGTTTTCTTTCTTTTTCTTTTTGCTGTTAATTTTTGCTTGCTGCCGTCCACTTTCTTTAGGTGGTCGTACGTCGTATTTGCTTTTGGATTATGGTTTGAATGTAGTGTAAGTTTTGTTGAATTATTTTTCTGATTTTCTTTTCTTAATCCATCCTTTGTGTAAGGTGGGGTTGTGTTAGTGTTATTCTCGTTCTGCATTGTGATAAGTGTTCGTGTGGTTTTTGATTAGGTGAAGGGTGTGAGATTTGAAATCCTCCAGCAGAGTAATTGCTGATTTGGATGCTGTTTTTGTGAACTAAGTACTCGAATGTCATTTTGAGAATGCTTTCTTTTATGAAAAGAGAGTATTTAAGTGAAATATTGGGTTAATTTATTTTTGTAATTGATGTGCTTTTGGTATTGTATGTAGGATTTGAAGTGTACTATTGTGTGATTTATCAGAACTATCATTAGGTGCGTGAAACTAACCTGAAACCTTGATTGAAACTCAAAAAAACCTGAAAACATGGGCTGTTTTCGAAACTTCCTAATATCATACGGTCGTGTGGCAGGTCGTGTAACAGATCGTGTACACCATATGGCTATATGGTTGGCCTTGTACCAGACAATGTGGAGCACATAGGCATATGTGATTACACAACCTAAATAGGTAGGTCGAGTGGGCCACACGGGCTGGCTTGTGGGGCCGTGTAGGCCCTTTTTGACCAATTTGAAGGCCCGATATGGGCCGATTAAGGGATCTAAAATTGGATCTGTGGGCATTCTGTAGGCTTATAAAATCGTAAAATTTGATATGTTACACATGAGTATGCTTAGAAAGCATGTTGAGTAGGCTTAATTTTGAATAAGTTATTAATTGTATCATTAAACTAACTAAAATTACGACAAGGCAAGCGCACCTATCGAACAATAGTATAGTATGGTGAGTAGGAAATATTGTATCCACGAGGACTAAAAGTACTACTAATTATTGTTTTTATATTATTTAGCTGTCAAATTTAAGTGATTCTTTTTAATCTAAAATTACTAACTAATTTAACTAAGAACGCAACAGAGAATAAAGAAGAAAAATAGTCAAAGATACCGAAGAGAGAGACAATACCCAGGAAAGAATCTACCTAAACTTCACTTATTATTTTGAATCTGAATTAAACGATTTATTCACTTGTGCCTTGATCCTTAGAAATCCCTAAATTATGTTAATATCTCTTTTGAGAGTAAGAAAAACTGACTCTAGGTTGATTAATTGAAATCTTTTTCTAATTAAAGCCCCTATTGTCACATTAACTTGATCTATGGATTCCCCTATTAGATTTGACTCTAATCCGGTAGATTTATGTTGTCCTATTTCTAGGATTGCATTCAACTCCACTCAATTATGCTAGATCTACTCTTAAACAAGGACTTTTGCTCCACTGAAATAAGCACATTAAACATGAATTAATATCCTTAGATTATTAATACATGAAAAAAGCATACATAATTGAAAACAAGAATCAAGTATTTACCATGTAAATCAGAAATCAAATAATAAGATCAATCATAGGTTTCATCTTTCCTAGGTATCTATGGAATTTAGTTCATAATTCTAAATAGAAACATCTCAAAGTTAAGATAACAACAAGACATAAAGAAACCCAAATAAAATTCTAAAGAAATTAAATGGAGATTTCCAATCTTGAAGGAGATTCACTCCCTAGATGATTCTAATGGCATTCTTCGAGTCTTTTCTTTAGTCTTCTTTATGTGCTCCCTTAGGTCCTCTTCTAGTGTGTATTTATAGACTTTAGAATGCTCAGAAAGCCTAAAATTTAGGTTTTTCTGTGTGTTTTGAAAAAAGGGAGCGATATCGGCACGGGCTGGCACATGGGCATGTGGCCAGATCGTATGGCTTACATGGGCATGTGTCCAGCCCGTATAGAAATGCCCAGGCCGGGTGGATCCTGGAAACAACTCTATTTGTCTGATTTTGGCCCACTTTTTTACTCCTTTTGCTCCCAAATGCTCTCCTAATTATAGAAACATGAATTTAAAGGATTAGAGCATCAAATTCACTAATTTACATGATTAATAATCCAAAAACGCATTAAGAATGAGATTAGAATATGTAACCTTTACAGTTTATCAGTTATATGATATGATATTATTTGTGAAAGTATGTTTAGGTATGCATGCCATGTAACTCATGTGATTTATATGTATGTTAATAAGATTATGCATTTACATTAGGGTGGGTTTTGATTTGATGAAGAAAATGTATTGTGGTAGTATTACTGCAATTCTAGTGGTTAAACCGTAATTTTTTTCTGGCAGCTTAGTTGTACTTATATGTGTGACATACTGCCACATACTGGTGTGATTGGATGGATGGACTCTTGTAGTCCTAATTTGTGTGATTGGATGGACAGAGATTGTGTGTAATAGATGGGGGGTAGGATATGCTCTGAAATGATATAGGTGCTTCTGAAAATATGAAAATTCTGCTCTAATATTCGTGTATGTAAGCATTATAACATTCTGCATGTAGACCAAGTCACACACTAGGCTTCTTGCTAACTCGTTTGTTTTGATTCATTTCAGGTGATCTTCAAACTAAGGATTAGGCGGCGATTCCAGAGCTCGGTTTAGACTTTTTGGTTCAAGCATGTTTTGGGATTTAATTATGGACTTTCAGACTGTTAACTTTGTTTTGGGACATTAATTTTGGTTTTTGTAATTATTTTGTTCTTTTCTGCAAATTTGTTACTTATAATTGGTATCCTTAAACAAGACGACATAACTAACGAAATACTAAGATTTTATAATTTAGGAATACTAAAATATTTTTTGCTGCAAGGTTTTGGAAACTAGATAAAATGTTTCACGAAGCAAGTGGTTAAGCAATTGGTTCTATTTTAATAAAATAAATAAAACGCTGTAACGCTTCGAATTTTGGGCCTAAAAGTTTTGGGTTTTGTGGTTAGGGACAGTGAGAAGGTTGCACATATGTGTTTAGTTGTGCATTTTAGTGACAAGAATGAACCTTCTGGTCAAGTGATTTGATGAATGTTAATGAATCCCAAGGTTCTGGGTTCGAGTCTTTACTTGTATGTTTTGAAGATTAAAATAATTATATAATTTTATTTTATTTAGTTTTTTATTATTACTTATTATTTTATTTATTTTACTTTATTTGGTATTATTTTGTTATGTTTATTCTTATTTTTATTTTTAATTTCTATTTTCACGTCCCTTCTCCTGTTCTTCTCTCCGTCTCTTTTTGCTTTTCTCTGTTCCTTTAGAAACATTATATCTGCGGATTCTGGATTTTCGATCCGCCGTCTTTATCACCGATTGCAAAACAGGTGTGGGATTCGAATCAATTCTATATTATTTTGATTTGTAAATTTTTTCTTCTGTATATTTTGAATGTACATTAACCCCCTTGATGTTGGGTTTTTGATCGCTGAAAGTGAGGGAAATACACCATATTTGATACACTTTGTTATGGCAGGGGTTGGGGATGGTTTAGGTGGCTTAAACAGCGAATTCGGGGCTGTTTCAGGGTGGTTTCGTGACCTCTCTGGTGGATACACGGGTGTGTGTCGATCTACACGGCCGTGTCAATTTGGGAACTAGGGCTTCCAGGCCAATTAGAGAGCCACACCACCTGGCCACAGGGTCGTGTGGCCGACTTGGGCCTTTTGTCGATATTCACATAGTCGTGTCCTCTGGTCACATAGGCGTGTGGGATTGGGAATTAGAGATTTGGTGTCACATGACCGTGTGACTGATTTGGGGATTTAGGGATTCCACACGGGTGTGTGTTTGGAACTCATGACTGTGTCTGAAGGGCACACGGACGTGTGAGACCCTCACACGACCGTGTCTGCCCTACACTTGATTTTAGTGAAATTTGATAGTGAGTTACACGGCCTGATAACATGGACATGTCCTTGCCTCACATGAGCGTGTGCCTCTATCACACATTCGTGTGCTTCTCTTCACATGGGTGTTTTGACCCTTACACGGCCTAGGTTATTCCACATGGTCGGAGCACACGGGCGTGTGGTTCTGCGACATTATAATGTGGTTTGTGCATGCCTTTGAGCCAAAAATGAGTATGTGTAAACCAACTTTTAGTTAAGCTTTAGTAAGGTTAACTTGATCGGTAAATCTTTGACTAAATGTTCTGTTATGAATAATCGGTGACTGTTAAAAGTGGAATGTCTGATTTTGAACTTGTTTAATTGGTTGTATGCATAGCTGCTCGGTCTGATTGACTGTCTGATTATGGATGATTGTTCGGTAAGGTGACTTTGCAATTGATATTGAATCTAAGTAATTGAGTGCACACATTTTTGATTCTGATTGACTGGATGTGAGTGTTTGTCTCTGAATGGCTGTCTGAAATGGGTATTCTGATTTTGTACATCTATCTGCATTTATACATTTGCATAAAGATATTTTGGGTGGGATTTTGAAGAGAAGGAAGATTGAAACTGAACTGAACTGGCAGTTTAACTGCATACTGTTAGCCCCAATACCTAGAGGGTCGTGGGCAGTCCCAATACGCTGAGGGTTGTGGATTATTATTTTACCGGTTTAGCAGTTTACCGCATTGCATTGTACCGCATATACGTCAGCTTCGCTGCATATCTTTACTATCTGATTTGGCAGTTCATACTGCATGTCTGTACCGCGGTTTACAGCATGACATTGTACAACTTATACATTAGCTTTGCTACGTAGTATATGATTTGGTAGTTTATCTGCTTACTGTTAGCCCCAATACCGAGAGGGTTGTGGGCAGTCCCAATACCCTGAGGGTCGTGATGGCCATCGTTGCCGGGCAACCCGGGGTGACATCACTTGGAGTGTAGGATTAGGTGGGTGTTCCAAACCCTATAAAAAGTGTAAGGATGGCTGGAGATGGCGTGTTGGCTGGATGGGTGGGTAATTTTATAATTCAATTGCATTCATATGCATTTGTTAACTAAACTACGTGTTGGACTCTGATTGTAACTGTTCGACTGAATAGTTTTTGTGACTGGTTGAGACTTATTGTTACTGTGACTGAATGGTACTTGCGACTGTGTGTCTGAGTGTATTTTTAATACTCTCTAAATATTGCTATCTGTCGGTACGTCCGTTTTGAATTTACCAACTGGTTCTGTATAGCTCTGTAAGTATGTTCCGCTTTTGAACTACTTTCTGGCTTTCTATTTCTGTAGTTAGATGGTTTTGATCTCACACATGAGCTCACCCCCTTCTGTTTCCCATTTTAGGTATCCTTCTGAATTCTAATGCTGGACTCGGTACATGGAGGTCTCGGACAGTGTCGACAAAATGGAATAAGTGTTTGTGTTTTCCAGTTTTATAATTGGTTTTTGAACTGTAAGGTTTCATAAGACTATGGCACGATTCCCATTTTAAATTTTCATTTGAACATTCATTGTGGTTGTTTATCAAATTTAACTGTAACTTTACTGAATGGATTTTAAACGATTAAATGTTTTTAGTTCGTAAAGAGATGAACAGTTTTGGAAAGGAAATTAAGGTCGACTTGTTTTGTAAATTTTCTCACGATCACATTGGTGAACAATGTAGCATCCTAGATTCGGTCTAAACTTCTAGGTTGGATTTGGGGTGTTACAAACGCAGTTTTTGTCAAAGGACACACATAATTTTTTGAATATTTATGATTTGAAAAATTAATTGATAATGTTTTTATGTAATGACGTAACCTTTATAATCTGAGCATAATGTCTAGGCTAGCTTTGGGGTGTTACAATACCTGTGTTTCCTATATAGGACATCAACGTTTTGAAGTTGAAATCAAATGCACCACGGCACAATTGTGTGGTTGTACTTTCTACTTCCCATTCCTTAAACAAATTAACTAGAACTATTGTGAAACTCAGACCACCTTCCTCTAAATCAACAAACTAGGCATATAACTCTAGAATAACATCCAATTGAGTAATGTGTTTCAAGTATTAACTTAATATTCGTGATGCCTTTGAGCTCAAATGTATCATATCTAACATAGTTCATTAATGTTAGACATCTGTATTTCAAACTCAAAATTCTCCTTTGACTTGAAGTCGAGAATTTCCTTTCAATTCTTAACAAAAGATTGTTCAATTTGATACTTCGGTTGAAAGTCAATTCTATAGATTGGGCTAATACAAAAATGACTCCAATTTTGATGTCGCAAATTTGACCATCAAAATAAATAACGACTCTAATTTGTCTACTCATCTTCACCAACCAAACCTGTTTCACATGCTTAATATTCATTTTAAAATGAAAACATTATACAAAAAAATACTCATTAACTAAATTCAAACAACGACACCATATTTACTTACTTAAACTAATTTATTTTGTTGGGTAGATTTTTCAACTTTAGATTTTTAACATCAACAATAATCTCCTCAACATGCAAATATTCTGCTTGAAATTTAACTGTGAAAACCTTTCCATATCAATGTTCATTTTATAGGAAACTCTACCACCGAATATGAAATAGTTTTCAAAATGTTGGAAAAGATCGGACATGAATCACAAATTTGCCAAGATTCATATTCTTATGGTAAAATTTGCCATGAAAAAATGAGGAGAACTGCAAATTTTATCCCATGCTTTTTATATTTTTGACCACAACACGACTTATGAATGCAGAGCAGAGAATCAACACAAAATATCAGAAATTAAAGTGGCTTGACTAAAAGTGTGACAAGCCAGTTGTAATATTTGTATGTTACAATGGAACATAGAGTATTCTGAGGATTGAACCCAAGACAGATCGGGTGATGAGGTTACTAATAGTGATAATGCATGTAACTAAGAAGTCTAGCTAGCTAATCACTAAGCGTTATATTACGAAAAATCATCGTCAAAGGTTAGTTACACTAAACTACACTTAGGATGACTAAATCGAATAGCAGACAAAAGTGTCCAAATATCAATTCAATGAGATAAATTGGTTGGCGATATCCATGTTTCTAGTTAATTCTTGGATTAGGGATCTATATTGCTCAAACTCCTAATTGGTCTAATTTTTCCATTCGACCACCATTTTATCCAATTAGATAGTTTAGTTTGATTTATCTTTCAACTTCACTAAACTAAATCAAGACAATGAAATTGGTTTACAATAGGCTTTCCTTTCGCTCTCACCTATCTAAATGTTCATCTAGAAGCATTGATTTTTGGTTTTTAAGTCTATTCAATTTAGTCTAATTTTTACGATTTAGTCTTTAACCCAAAAACTAACCATGCAACATTTCAGTCAACAAACCATTATAAGATTTAGTGCATATTCATCATCAACATACAAATATCAGCCAAGTTCATGCTTAAATAACTTATCAAAGAAAACATAAAAATGCAAAGTTGAGGAGTTCTTAGGGACTCTTGGAGGAGTCTTTGTTGAAGATGATAACATCAATAAAAGTAAGGAAAGCAAACCAAAGTTGAGATTTTTACACTTTTGAAAGTTCACAGATAGAAAATCTAATGAACATTTTAAGGAGAAGTCAAAATAACAGGATAAAGTTTTGTGTCTAATTTTAAAAAGGTTAAAGTATAGTAAAATGAACAACTAACAACTACTAACTAACTAAGCTAAGAACAAAAAAATTGAAAACTTAAAAATGGTGAAAAGAATAAAAGAGAGAACTAAAAATATCACAAATGGGGCTCTTTTATGTTTGACATCAAGTATGCCTTTAATAAAAACTAGTTTACAACCCTAAAATTTGACCAAAATGCCCTTAGAGTGCATGAGTTGTGTAACACCCCCTCACCCTTAACTGTCACCGGAACAAGGTTATGGAGCATTACCAGCCATTTTAGATAAATACGAACATTACATAAATATTTTGCATACACGTTATAAATAAATCATATTGTCCCTTTTATGAGCCCTTTGAAGCCCAAAATACACATTAGAAGTGAATCGGAACTAAATCGGACGTTCAGAAAATTTTTTGTGAAATTTCAAATTTTTTCTTAGATGCAGGGCACATATGCCCGTCTGGTCAAGGGACACGCCCGTGTGACCATAAGACACGCCCATGCCTCAGGCCTTGTTAGACCCCTTGTAACTCTCTGTCTTAGGTCACACGGTCAGCCACACGCCTGTGTGCTAGGCTGTGCGCCTCACACGGCTAAGACACACGCCTGTGTCTTTGCCCATTTGAAGTTTCCTGGACATTCTGTTTTGAAATTCTAAAGTTGCAGGGGACACACGGCTAATTCACATGCCCATATGATAGCCGTGTGTCTCACACAGTCCAGTCACATTCCTGTGTGCCAGGCAGTATGGACTCAAAATGAGCCTTATACATCCGATTTACCAACCTGTAAGCTTAAACATCAAGAAAATCAAAAGTAATTGGTCAACCAATCCAATTCACAACCAAATACATCTAAAACATGTCAAAACATTCAGCCTAATGACCTTGTCAATAAGCCTTCATTGGTACTTCATACATATTTTCCAAATTAGACTACTAGTACACCATTTAAACCAATTCTATATTCAAGAAAAAATTTAAGCCAAAACCTACCATTTGATAGCTTTAAACATAACATATATGTTCATATATATATATATTCAACCAATTTCATATTATAATACCTCCCAAAATAACCTATACAAGACAACCTAGACACAATCATTTACATACTTACATAACACAATAAGACCTTCAATTCAAACAATATCAAGTCTTATACTAAAATGTCATCACATATACTCTAGTATTCAAACTTATCAAATTGACCTAATTCACATATACGCATACTTGTACTAACTATTATCATACTTATAAGATTATCATCATTTAACTATACCAAACACTCACATTTAACCTGATATAACCTCTTATATGCACACCAAAACATAATCATCACAAGCCATCACTATGGGTAGATGTAACAAAAATTTAATAAGCCAACATTGGTCAAATTAACTTATATATGCCATTATAACTAGAATCAAAATATCAATAATTACCAATAAAACCAATGGATAGTGTGATATAGCTCCGATAAGCTTCCAACCCGTTTGAGTTTCCGATAATCTGTAAAGTAAGTAAATAAAATAAATATGTACCCGATGAATGCTTAGTAAGCTCGTATAATATTTAATCATATTAATTCATCTCAAATATAAAATTTTACGTATAAAAAATATTCCAATATTGTTACCGTAATACTCATAAACTATACTCATTAATTCATAAGGTGAACTAATCCATAGTATCATACATATACTTATTACCTCCAATCTTAGTAGAATTTTATATAACTTTAACTCTTCCACGCTTATTCCACATTTATGTCATACAATTCATATGCATATCATTCAGCCATGGTCACAAATTAATGCATTTAACTAAAGCCTTATTCTAATTGAACACATAATAAATCGTTCCATAAGAAATTGCATAATTTAAACCGTACCATTCTTTCATGAGCACTAACTTATTTTCACTTAAATACTTACCATTTCAATGCATCAAATAAATAAACAAATTACTATTCAGCCCATAGCTTGGCACTTGCCTAAACATCAAGCAACAACAACAATTAGCGTACTTGTACATTTTACATATAAATTCAATATTGATAAACTTATTTTCTCGACATGTCACACTTGGGTTTATCACTCGTCGTCATATATATAATTTCCTTGTATCAACATATCAAAGATAATCACACATTTACCTGTCACTTTTCAGTATTTCAAATAAATATCATTTCTATGTCACGTTTCAATATATCAAGTAAATATCATTTCCTTGTCACGTTTCAATATTAATTATATATATAGATCAATCATAGCACATTTAATTCTGGTCAATTTGCTATCTCAAATAACTTTTCACAATTTAATACTCAAATCATATATCTCATTTTCATTTCACATTTGGAATTATCAAATACCATTCATAATATTATTTCATTTAATTTTCCCTATTAACATGACTCAGACTCTGACGGATACACGGATCCAACCAAAACAAACCAATTTGGCACGCAGTGCCTTATCGGATAATTCGAAGAATAATTTGACACCCAATGTCTCATTGGCCATGCCGAAGTAAATTGGTACCCAGCACCTCATCGAATTTATCCGAAGTAACAATTTGACACCCAGTGTCTCATCAACTCGAGGTCGAAGTATCCCTGACCTTTTCCAATCCTATGGCATGCCAACTATATTTGACTTAGCCCGATACAGCTAATAGGGTTTCAATTCACTTTTTAATTGCCACAACTATTCAAATATCACAATTCCACATGCATTCAATTTAATAACAATCAATATTCTATGTACCATTATTTTCATGAATTTCGTGTATATTTATTTCGATAACAATTCAAAATCATTAATATACATATTTATTAGACAAGTTTCATATACATAAATTTTTCCATGTCACTAACCAAGTCTTTCCAAATCAGAGAACAACTTACGAATATGAGTACATCATTTTCTTTGTGCCATAACCCAATTATGGTTTTTTCATTAAAATGCCATAGCCTAGCTATGGTCTTACATTTAAACATTGCTATGGTCCAACCATGGTCTTAGCCGTCAATTCATCCTTTGCCACAAATAATGGTACTCAATTTCCATGTTCCATTTAACCCGAACATTCATTTTAATTTTATTATATAATAATATTCCATATTTTTAACAAATAATATAAATAAATACATAATACCATCCATCAATTCAATATAAATATCAAGGTTCAACCATACGAACTTACCTGGGGTAGATTGTGAAAATTGTAGTAATTCAGGGACTATTTGCCTAATTTCTCTTTTTCACGTTTGCCTTCGAATTCTTGATATGATGCAAAAATAGGAAAAACCAGCTTAGAGGACCTTCAATGGCATTTTGCTGAAGTTTTTGAAGCAAATTCTCTAGAATTCTCATGTAATTTCAATTTTTAAGCTTAATTTTTTATAAAATTTCCAATTTTACCCCTTATTCACACTATTTCCTTGATGTTTTTCTACTTATGCTGCCTCATGCCTTGCATTTAGGCATATTTACTCCTTAAGTCCCTCATTATTCATCACTTAAGCTATTTAATCATTTTAGCAAATTTTGCATCTTTTTCAACTTAGTCCTTTTAATATCAAAACGTTAAAATTTTATAACAGAACTTCATAAATATTTATAAAAATATTTATGACTTGATTTATAAAATCGAGGTCTCGATACCCCATTTTCTATCCAATTTACCTAATATATTCTCCTACATCACAAATCATAAATTCAAAATTCTTTCTAAAATTACACTTGACTCATAATTATTAATCTACTAAATTTTCAAACTCACTCGTCAGTTTTAGTAATCTCGAATCACTATTTTCGACACCACAGAAAATTAGGCTGTTACAAGTTGACTTGAGTTGGTTTTTGACACAAAATTGTCCTTGTAGTATTTTTCATCCCATCATACTTCTGTGTCGCAACATTCAAGCTTTGATATCATGACATCCTCAATAGTAGGCATAATATTGGCTTCTAGGTTCTCAATGTCGCAACATAGGCTAGCTTAGCCTAGGCTTCGTCACTTCAATAATCAACTTGGAGTTGCGAGCCTGAAGGCTTGGAGTTGAGACATTGGGGCTTAATGTCGTGACATAACACACCTAGTGTCGTGACATCCTTGCCAGACTGCTCCAGGTTGGTTTTTCATTGATGTTTTGCTTCCTTGAAGTGATGGAGAGTCGGTGTCGTGACACACATGCTTCAGTGTCATGACACCCAAAGGAGTTGATGTTTTCCTCAAGGTTTGGATATAGTTATTTCCCTACATACACTCAAGTAAGCCATTAGTCTCCTAATGGCACAGTTTTGCCAATTTGGGTCTAAAAAGGATCAAAAGGTAAGAAAAACTACCATGAACACTAGAAACTAAAAATAATTAACGAAAAGCATTAAAAGGACTCGTAAATTTCTTGAGAACAAACTTATCAAGTATTCGAGAGAGCCTAATTTGATATATCAGATTACGACAAATCAAACTCCCTCACAGTTAAGTTTTTGTTTGTCCTAAAGCAAACACCTAAGATACTAGCAAATGCAACTAGACGACTCTTGAACAGTTGTGAGACATGATAATCAATTAGCGAAACAAATTCTTCTACTATACAACTTATGAATGATGAATCGTGAATTCAGAAATTTGAAATCAAATCAACCTAGTTCACAAAGTTACAAAATAAATAAACATAGAGGAAATCATAGAAAAACATTATACTTCATATTATTCCATCAAAATAAGCTTTACATATATGATGTATATTCACAAGAAGGAATAAACGTCTTCCTAAATGCCTCTTTGAAGTCGTCAAAATGGGGGCGTCGGGGCATCTTCTTCTCCTTTTTCTCCCCATTGCTAAAATGCGGGGTAGAGATTCATCGGCCACTGTGGGACATCCCACCCTTGTTGCTTCATGAATCTGCTAATGTAGAGTTGTAGAGTGGTGACCCATTGGGTGAGGAACATCAGCATAACAATCTTACCATGGGTTGACCTTTTGGGAGATTCTCGTTAGATTTAATGACCTAGTTGTAGTATGTTCGTCTATGTACACGTGTATATTTTCAAAGATATTGGTGTAATATAAATTACATTAACACCATATGCATATTGCCTTCAAATTTTTTTTGCATGCAAAGAAAAATGGAAACAAATGTTGGCTCACTAATTATCTAATGTTTAACTAATACTAATACCAGGTGGATCGTAATACAGAAAGATAAATTGTTTTAGTAGATGAACCTAAAGATGTCCTTAGTCTAATTAGAAATGAGCAAACCAATTGAAAGACTAATATTCCTTCTATCAATTCTAATTGGGGAGATACTTTGTCTTGAGCATTGGAGCGGATGGCTCCTAATAGATAGAGACATAGATGTGACTGATTGGATTGACAATACATCAAACATGACCCAAGTAGAATAGATCTTGAATCCGTTTATGGATTTATTCACTTGTGACATTCATAGTGTGACATACCTTAATCCTTGGTGGATGGTGGACTATGTATGTGTAACAGCTCGTTTTCAGTGAAATTGAGACAGTGGTTTCGGAACCATAAGTCTGAGGTCAAAATTTTTATTTTAGTATTATTTTTGAGGTCTACAATATGATAGTATGATTGCATAAAAATTTCATTAAGAAGTTTTATCATTTGTATGCTTAATTTGTGAAAAAAGACTAAATCGCATAAAGTGTAAAAATTGTGTTCTATTAGCTAAAGGTGTTAAATAGCTATAGAACTTAATTTGGAAGTCCTTATGTGATAATTAGACTATTATTTGAGTTAGTGAATGTGCATGGCAAGGTATTTATGAAATTATTAAAGTTAGGTAAGGGTAAAATGGTAAAAAGGCAATTAATGTTAAAAATTAATAAAACAAATTGGCCATCTTATTCATTCATGAATCCACCCAAATTTTTAGCAAAAGATAGGGTTTTTGAAACTTAAAAATTTCAGCCACAAAGTCCCTTGCATGTAAGTGATTCCTTGTCCCGTTTTTGTTGATTTTTATGTTTTCAGGACTGTTGTAGCTTAAGCTAGCTAAATAGGGCACTAATTTGCAAAATGATTGAAAGTCTAGGGTTTTTCCATGAGATATTTTTAGTTTTTTTGAAGATTACTATAAGAAAATGAAACCTTGTTGTGTGTTAAACACTTTTTGTTAAGTGAGTTTTGATGAAAATGTGAATTAGGGGTTAAATTGAGAAAAGTAAAAATTGCGTGTTAAATGTGTGAAATTTTCAATTGTATGGGCTGCTATGAGCACCAATAAAATTTGGCTAGGCTTGGGTGTAGAGAAATTTGCATGAATTTCATTTTACGAGCATAGGGGCTAATTTGTAAAAAGTCAAAAATATAGGCACAAAATGGTAATTTTTTCATAACATGAAATTGGATTGAATGGAATAGAATAAGTATTGAATTAGTTAAATTTGATGATTTAGATTAAGAAAAGCCATGTTCGGAATTAGATCGAGGCAAAGACAACGTAGTGGACTAATCAATCAATTTCCTCCGTATAAATACGAGGTAAGATCATATGTTAATAAGCATTAAATTAGATGTGTTTTAAATGCTTTATTATTATGTTTATGACAATATGAATCCACGAAATTATTCGACAAAGATTCGGCAAAGTATGGATCCCGGTTGAACCTTAGGAATAGATAGGATGCAAATGACATGTCATTAGGGGTTACTATGTTTTGGATGCTGGTCTCGTACGTCCTATCGGTGGCTAAGATTTTGACATGTGTTGCGGTTACTTTACAGCTTGTGTGAGTAGCACCGTGTAGTTATAGCTTGACCGATAGATTGTGTGAGCAGACCCAATGATGGCTCGAGAGTGAGCATTTATATGAGATATGTGATAGAGGTGGTTTAACAACATATATGACACTTAATGTGCGAGATAACAGAGTATCTGATATTATTCCAAATGGTTCAATGGGAAAGGATGATGGTTGGAACGGTGGAAATGTGCAAGTGTACACAATCGTAACAAGTAATAAAGTGACAAGTAAATGTCGAGTTATCGTACCCACGGGGACTGTAAAAAGTAATATTTATGAAATTAGTTAAAACACTTTGGTGAGGTAAAAATATTTTGGTTTGAAAAGAGTGATTTATAAACTAAGATTAAAACTAAGTAAACAATTTAAATAAATAAAAGATTTCTAGTGCACAATTTCAAAAGGATTTAATCAAGATGACATAATTGTGTTGGATTAATTATACCTTTTTAGCTTAGAAATATTATATTCATGCTTATGCTGTTACGAACAAATTCACGGCAACCCAGTGATTTGCTAACTTATGAACATATTTACTAATTAAAATTCCATTCATCTCTTGAACATATCCCTATGCCAATTCAACCGATTAAATAGATTTCATAAGGTAAACATGCTATCGCACATACATACTTATTGAATTAAATTATCTCTTGCATATTCCTATGTCGATTCCACCGATTAATTCAACTTAATAAACATGTAAAAGATCATGTGAAGTAACAAAGTAGCCATACCTTGAAACAATTTAATCACAACAATCTTGCAAGTTATGCAAGGCATATGTATCGCCAAATACAATGCTAATTTAATTTTCAGCTACCTTAGAAGAATTAAACATGCACTGACTAAGTGCTGAGTCCATTAATTGCAATTTCAATCCGTTTAAACAATTAAATCTTTAGTTACCTAAACAATTATAATGCTAGATAACCTAAGCATGATTGTACTTAATCAAGCATTTTACTGAGGCCAATAACAGCATAAACACTATTTTAATAATTCAAGTAGGCAAAATATAATCAGCCCAACACGAATTAAATTCAAGATAAATTGATTAAAATAAACATTTCAACAACAATAATATTCATAGATATGTTCATCATAAAAACAAAAAAAATTTAAAAGATAGGGAACAAGAAGGCAAATCCGGTGTTTCTCCGTGGCTTGACTGATTGCTCCGTTCTTCGTCTCCGTTGTCCTCGCTGGTCAAGGCTTCTACGAACACTTGCTTGCTGCCCAAAATGGCTGGGAAAATACCTCTTTTCCAAGAGGAGAAATCGGCACAAGACTATAGGAAAATAGGATGGAAAATGGAGAGAAAGGGGAGTGGAGAGGAAGAGAGAATGAGAGAATGTTGAGTGAATGAGGGATGAGTAAAATGATCTGCAAGGGGTGGTTTTTATAGCTGATTGTGGCTGCTAAAAATAGCAAATTCCAGCAGCCAAAGAGCCCCCCTATGGCCGGCCACACACATGGCAAGGTTGAAGCTTTCAACTTTGTTATTTTAGGCATGGGGCAAATCCACAAAGCCTTAAATAAAAGTGGGGTTTGAATGCAAATTGGAGATTTCTCAAGGGCCTTTTTGCAAGCATATTTAATCAGATAAATTGCTGATTTGGGTCAGCCTATGGATGGTTCTGGTCAGCCCAATTAGTGGCTGGTTCGGCTCACTCCATTCGGTTCAACCAGTGCGGTTCACTAGGCCCTTTCTCCATAATTAATTAAAATTAATTTATTTAACCTAAATTAAATAGGAAATAAATTAAAATTAATTTAATTATGAATTAATACAAATTTCTGGACCGTCTTGGGCTGGAAATTAGTTTGCCTCGATACTCCAAATTGCTTCTCGGTTTTGTTCTTCTCGCAGTGTCTGCCGGGCCATTTTTCGCCCTTTGTGCAATTCTATCAAAAATAACCAAAATTAATTATAAAATTAATTAAAATTCATCATGTTTATATTTTTAGCATAATTTAATTATTTTATAATATTTAATTATTTTTTGACAAGAATTTAACCGGATTTGCATAAATTTAAGTCAAAAAGGGCATGAAAAAGTATATAACTTTTTGTGTTTCCAATGGTACATGGATATACGAGATGATATGGATTAGTTCAGGTACTCGTGATAAGCTCGACAAGTAAGTGATATTTGATAAATTCATATGATAAGTAAGTGATAGATGATGAATTCATACATGAATTACATGGTTGTGATAATATGCTAATGGTTTAGAATGATTGAAACATATTTATGTTTACTTATGCTTTTTGAAATTGAGAATGAATGGTAGTTATACTTATTAGCCATACGAGCTTACTAAGCTTCATAGCGTTCTTTGTTTACTTTTCCATGTTTTATAGTGATTTAAAAGCTCGCTCAGATTGGAAGTCATTGGAGATCTCATCACACTATCCAGCTGTTGTTTTGGTAGTTTTGGACTTTATGTATTTGGTTATATGGCATGTATAGGTCTACTTGTGTAATGAAGCCTTTATGTTTTGATATGTAATTAGCCATGTGATTTGGCTTGATTTGGTATATGTGTTGGTATGTATATATATGTAGTTGGTTGGCCTTATTATATAGGAAGTTTAATTGTTTTGAGTATGCTTGATGATGGCTTTGGGAATGGCCTTGATTGTGAATTGATTATTTGGTCACCATTGGATAAATTGGTGAATTGGTTTACATGTTATGATTTGGCATTAAGATGCATATAGGTAAGTGACTATTTAGGCAATCTTTGAATCAAATTTGGTATGTGATTAAGTAAGCAAATGTATGTGCTTATGTATATCTTGTTGTGTACATGGAAATTGCATGTTTAGGCTTGATGTTGGGTTGGCTTGAGTGGTTATTTTGGTTGTGGTTATGTGCTATTGAAATGAGTAGGTTGGCACCAAAATTAGGTGAGAAATGTGGCTTGTAATCTAGCCTATTTTCATCTAAATGGGCATGTGTCTCAACTATGTGTGACGCACAGTCAGGTGACACGGCCATGTGTCCCCTGTAGTTTTTAATGAAAGCAAGTCAGTGAGTTACACGGGCTAGTCACACAGGCATGTGGTAGGCTGTATGACCCAAGTCAGAGAGTTACACAGGGTCGAACACGGGTTGGGACACGGCCATGTGATCCCATTTCGAATGTCGACACGGCTTGTGACATGAGCGTGTTTGTCCACACGAGCGTGTGTCCCCTGTATTTGAAAAATTTTCAATGTTTTCCCAAAATTTCTATAAGTTTGCACTTTAGTCCCGAATTGATTTTAAGGTTTGTTTTGGGCCTCGAGGGCTCGTGTTAGGGACTAAAGAGTGAATGTGAATGATTTATATTTATATATATGAATTGTATTCAAATTGTATTATTGCTTATGTGATAAGTTCGGTAATACTCCGTAACCCTATTTCAGTGATAGATATGGGTCAGGGATGTTACAATAAACGTGACTCATATACTTTGATGTAAGTAAAAGCCTGAGTTCAAATAGACAAGGAACTGAAAGCTGGTGCATTAGATATTTAACTTCTACAGTATTTAACATCATTCACAATAGTGAAATTCGTAGCCCAAGAAATGGGTAAATGATGTCCTCTCATTGACATTACATGATAGATGAAAAGTAAACGTGGTCAAGAGTTGTTTGTCTTTTTCATAAATGACTTAATTACGATTTTGATATTGATTGAATTTTCATGAAGAAAAATGTAATTGTTACCATGAGATAAAATATGATCATATTGGGAGAATGAATATATCTCTAAGAGATTAAGAATATCTTATAAGGGTAACACACTTATGACGAGGTCATTGGACGAGCTCTGATCAAGTAGCTTTCATAATGTCATGTAATTGAGAAGAGCTCAGTCACGATACTATAGTGGAATGACATCGTGGCTAAATGAGTTTATAATTAATAGATGAAAAGTTGGAACTTAATTATGAATCATTTGAGCCTTAATTATATATGTCCAATCTCTGCTAGTTTGTTGAAATAAAAAATGAATTGCATGTAGAATCAAATGAACAAAAATGGAACGGAAATGATAAGTTAGAGAAATGAGTTACATTCAGAAATGAATTTGGTTTCTCATAAGCATGGGAATGACCTAAGAATTAATTTAAGTTTTTAAAATTATTATTTAATTAAATAATTGAAGTTTAAAAATAGAATTGAATTAATTGGACATTGTGAATCCGTTGAATATGAAAAATTAAATATATTTTCTCATAGTCTCTTTTACGGTAAAGTTGCCATGACTTTAATGGAATTAGAATTGGGTTGAGAAAAATTATTTACTTGGAAAATTAATTAATTAATTAATTTAATAAATAATATTTATTTTAGGAAATAGAAAAACTTATACTTGGTCGGATGAAATTATGAAGTGCTAGGTTAAAAGTTCAAGAAGCACATATTATTGGACTCAATATAGGAGTGGCCAGTAAACCCTCAAAATATGTATGAGGGGCAGTAACCCTAGTATATTTAATTAGGGTTTGCTGTCCCTCTCTCGTAGTTGTATTAGGGGACTATTTTTTCTATCAGATAAGTATTATTTATATTCTACTAATTCAACCAGAATTCTTTTATCTCTTTTTATAAATAAAATGTTATTGACAGAGCTAAAAATATAAGAAGTTATACACAACTTTGAGATATTTTTGTTCTACCCAAAAATAGTGAGAATTTATTTCATAAGTATCAATTCTATTTTCTGGGAATAACAATTCTATCATTTCTATAAAGAGAGATTTACTTTCCTATTGAAAGTAAGAAAATCATTTCTAATTCTGTGTTTGATTCGTGATTGTTCGAGCCCATGCTCAAAGCGATTCGTGGTACAAAAATAGCAGAAAAGGTCATTCGGTTGAAAGCTGAGAATGTCAAAGATTTTTCTTGTACAAAGCACATATACTTTTCAAAAAAAATTATTACTATAAATATAAAAGATCGGCTTGTTTTTCAAAATTGTAAATTGTTGCTATGAAAGAACCCTTTTTAAATCGAAATTTTTCCAACACTTCTTGCCTTCAAATTTCTTCTTTAGTAGAGAAGGTGGCATTTCCATTTTCTACTTTTGGCACTGGTTCCACTCTCGGATTTTCTTCCTTTGCAGCTCTAGATATTGTTCGAGGATGGTCTCACCAATAATGCTTCTCGCGGATTTGTGGAACTATTCAGTTGGCTTCATTCTCACTTGACTTTATGACATAGATCTGTGACTAGGTGCAGAAAATATATACCAATCTTACCTCCCTTAACACACTTATGCATATATTTGGTAATTGAATTCCTTAAGAAAATTTGCTTTTTCTGCAAAATGGAATAAAGCAAAACAACTCGAAAAACATTGATAGTGTTAGTGTTAAAATCGAGGCATATTTGAGTACAAATTACTTACATCCACATTTTAGCGATGAGGAACATGATGGCTTGATTAGAAGACAAAAGAAAAAAAATCAAAATATGGTGCCTGTTTCCACTCTCTTTTATTTTCCATTAAAGAGCTCATTATGGTGTCCTTATCAACATTAGTATAATACTTTAAATCTATGGTCGAAATATCATCGTCCTTAAAATATGAAACACCATAATAGCTACAAATTGCTTGAGGGGAGATGCCGACCTTCTTATGATGAACATAAAACCTATCTGTAACACCCCTAACCCGTATTTATCGCCGGAATAGGGTTACGAGGCATTACCAATCAAAACATAGCATATAATACACATATCTCATACATGATTCAATTTCACATAAATATCAATCAAACATAATCATATGGTCCCTTATAAGTCTCTACGATACCTTAAAACATGCTTGGAAAAGGTTCAGGACTAAACTAATAACATTTGAAAGCATTGGGAAACAAATAAAATTTTCTTCAATATAGAGGTCACACACCCGTGTGAACAGGCCGTGTGCCTTACACGGTCACTAGACACGCCCGTGTTCAGGCCGTGTGAAAATAGGGCATACATACTGACTTGCATCACATGGTCGGGGACATGCCCGTGTGCCATGGCCGTGTGAAAACTAGAGGGTATACTGACTTGGGTCACACGGCCGGCCACACGCCCATGTGCCAGCCTGTGTGCCTCACACGGCCAGTAGACACATCCGTGTGTCTATGCCTGTGTAACTCACTGACTTATTTTAATTAAGCATCAGGGGTCACACGGTCAAGTCACACGCCTGTGTGCTCAACCGTGTGGCACGAAAATGGACTTGTTTTAAGCCATTTTCCCACCTAAGTCTCATGCATCCTAAGGCATCCAAGTGGTACCAAATTTACATCCAATAAGCAATCAAAATATGACCATTTCATGCATAAATCAAATCATATTAATCCCAACCATTTCTAGATATATTTGCCTAACCAAATCATCCGTCAAATACTTATCAATTCATCACTTCATTTTCACCTCAAGACATACCATTTCACATACTAATAATGCATCTTATAACGACAACTAATCACGCCATATTAGCCATTCCAAGATCATAATAAACACACCAAATCATATAGCAATATAATCACATTACAACATATACTTAACTTCCAAAATAGGCAATTTTCCTAGCCAAATTCATGCATCAACTTAGATCATTAACAAGCCATCTTACATGGCTATAAATTCAATCCAAAACATAACCAAAATGATACTAGCCTATACATGCCATATACCATATATACGATTTTAAAAGGGTACCAAAAGATGCCCGATAGTGTGATAACATTCCCGACGATCCCCAGAACCGAGCTAACTTTAATTCACTGTAAAACAGAGAAGATTTCACATAGTAAGCTTTAAAGCTAGTAAGTTCATACGATAATAAATTCAACTCATCAAATAAATATTATTCAACCAATTAAGCTTAGATTAACATATCACATAACATTTCCAACTCTTATTCACATTCACTACTTAATTCCATATGAACCTTTTAATCTCATTCGTTAAATAACTCAATAGGTCTTATACATACCTGTACCCTTCTGTACTTAGCCGTTACTTATGTATCTCATTGTATGCTTGGTAAACTCGCACACTTAGTGCCAAACGAATGATCGAAGCTATGTCTAGCTCGCACACTTAGTGCCAATACATCTAGCCGAAGCTACTTCAATTTTGCACACTTAGTGCCAAAATAGTTAATCGAAGCTATTTCGATTCCGCACACTTGGTGCCAAAACATTTAGCCGAAGCTATCTCAACATTGCACACTTAGTGCCAATATATCACTAATTCATTGTCAGATGTATTCATTCTCTCGTATTCACATTTAACTAATATCAAAACATTTAAACATCATTAAAATGCTATTTAGCCCTTACGAACTTACCTCGGATGCAAAACGGCTAAATTGATCGATTAGTCGAGAACTTTGGTTTTCCCCCGATCTAAGTTCGTATTTCTCCTTTCTTGATCTATATGAATTCAAATATAACTCATTTATTCATTAATTCAATCAATTCAGCCCACAAACACATATTTAGGTATTTTTCACTTTAACCCCAAATTTCACATTTTTACAATTTAGTCCTTATTTCAAAAATACACAAAATTCACAAAATTACTTAAATACCCATGCTAGCTGAATTACCATAGTGCCCCTAGCAGCCCATTTTTCTATTTAACATTTTAACCACAAAATTTACACGTTTCTCAATTTAATCCCTAAACCACATTTTTACCAAAAATCACTTAAGAAAACATATATATATCTACCACCAAGCTTTCATTTTTCATCAACAAACATCACAAAACTCATGAATCCATCTATGGAATTTCACAAAATCATCAACAAATTCAAAAACTAAGGCATGGGCTAGCTAATATTCAAAGCAACGATCACAAAAACATAAAAATCATTAAAAATTGAGTGAAAACGAACTTACAAATAAGCTTGAAGATGGCCGGATGTATAAATGCTCCAAGCCCTATTCTTTCTTCTCAATATCGGTTAACAAGATGAACAAATGGCCGCCATTTGTTTTGTTTTATTTTAATTAACATTAATACACATTTTACCATTTTACCTTTTAATTATTCATCTTTAAAACACATAATATAAGCCTGTTTATGAAAAATTCCACTATCAATGGTCTAATAACATCATAAGGACCTTTTGTTTAATAAACCATAGCAATTAGACACTTTTAACTTATAGCATGCTACTTTTGTATTTTACGCGATTAGGTTTTTTCTGTCAAATTAACCAACCAAACGCTAAAATTATTTCACGAAACTCACACATGCATAATCTCATAGTATAAAAACCAAAATAATATTAAAAATAATTTTACAACCTCGAATTTGTGATTCCAAAATCACTATTCCGATTTTACTAGAACCGAGCTGTTACACTATCTTTCTCTGTGTATTTCAAATAAAGTAAAACTCTAATATGACAAAAATTACTACATGTGTTATCAAAATAAGGCAAAGTTGTACCATCCATGGTACTAGACTAAATCCTAAATATCATCACATAGTGAGGAGGCTGGGTCGAATGCACGTTTAAGGATGGCCATTCATCCTTGAAGTTTCAAGAAAAATTACTCACCCTCTTTAATTTTAAATTTTCCTAGAATATACTCCAGAGATGGAGGGGATTCTTGTGGGGATTTAGTTCGTTTGGTTCATCTTGGGGGCATATTGCTAATTTCCTTACAAATTCAAGCAAACAAGATTTCTTAAAAAAAAAAAATCTAACTAACTAGCCTTCGGAATATCAATACCAATTCAATAAAAAAAATTCAAATATCTAAATATACGTGCAAGTGGAATATCAATACCAATAAGCAATGAGCATTTAAGCAAATTATAAACAAAGTGCAAAAGTAGCCCAAAATAAACATGCAACCATATATATTGCAAAAAAATATATAAAGAAATTTGAAAATGAAAGAGTTTGAAACCCTGAACATTAATTGTTTGTTGATGGTGAAACCAAGTTTCGGTTACCACATTGTTGCATAGTCATTCCTAAACGAGGAGAAAATTTGAAATTCTGAGGGAAAAGAAAAGTAATGTTCAAATTTTTGAAGATGGAGATGAGATTTAAGCCCTAAGTTGAGAGAAAATGGAGAGAGAAAACTAATTTGGGTTGTTTTGAAGGTTGAAACTAAAGGAGTGAGAGGAATGGAGATTGAAACGACTATTAAATTGGCTAAAAGGGCACCATGTTGCGCCTTTAAAATGGTATTTCATGATACCCAATAGTGGTGTCGCAATACTTGTATTTATAAACCTAGTTTTCATTAATTATCTTCCTAGTAAAGCGTGAAAAAAATCAAATAAATCAACTCATCACACACACATCTCTCTGGCAACGGCTTCAACAACTTGATCGCGCTACGGCGTATGAATGTCGAGCATAGAATTAGCACAAAATATTAGAAATTAAAGCGACTTGACTACAAGTGTGACAAGGTAATTGTAATATTTGTATGTTACAATGGAGCATTCTGAGGATTGAACCCAAGAGAGATCAGGTGATGAGGTTACTAAAAATGATAACACATGCAATGAAGAAGTCTAGTTAGCTAATCACTAAGCATTATACTATGGCAAATCATCATCAAAGATTAATTACACTAAACTACACCTAGGAGGACTAAATTGAATAACAGAAAAAAGTGCCCAAATATCAATTCAATGAGATAAAGTGGTCGATTGATATCCATGTTTCTAGTTAATTCTTGGATTAAGGATCTAAATTACTCAAACTCCTAATTGGTCCAAGTTTACCTTTTGGTCACCATTTTACTCAATTAGATGGTTTAGTCTGGTTTATCTTTCGACCTCAGTAAACTAAATCGGGATAATCAAATTGGTTCATAATAGGCTTTCCTCTCAGTCTCACCTATCTAAATGTTCACCTAGAACCATCGATTCTTAGTTTTGAAGTCTATTCGATTTAATCCTTAACCCAAAAACTAACCATGCACCATTTTAATCAACAATCCACCATTAGATTTAGTGCATATTCCTCACCAACATACAAATATCAGCTAAGCTCATTTTTAAACGACTTACCAAATAAAACATAAAAAGGCAAAGTTGAGGAGTTCTTAGGGACTTTTGGAGAAGTCTTTATTGAAGATGATAACATTAATAAAAGTAAGGAAAATAAGCCAAAGTTGAGATTTTTACACTTTTAAAAGTTCACAAATAGAAAATGTATTAAACACTTTAAGGAGAAATCAAAATAACAGGAAAAAATTTGTGTCTAATTTTAAGAAGGTTAAAGCTACAATAAAAATGAAAAACTAACAACTACTAACTAACTAAGCTAAGAATTAAAAAATTGAAAGCCTAAAAATGGTGAAAGGAATAAAAGAGATAACTAAAAAGATGATAAATGAGGCTTTTTATGTTTGGCATCAAGTATGCCTTTAATATAACCAAGTTTACAACATTAAATTTTGACCAAAATTCCCTTGGAGTGCATGAGTTGACTTGAGTTGGTGTTGGACACAAAATTGCCCTTGCAGTATTTTTCACTTTGTCAGACTTCTGTGTCACAACAGCCAAGCTTTGGTGTTGTGGCATCCTCGACATTAGGCACAATCTTGGCTTGGAAGGTTCTCGATGTCGCGACACAGGCTAGCTGGTGTCACGACACAGACAAGCTAGTGTCACGACATCCTCGACAGTGGCATTGGGCTCCTATACTTCAACCATTAGCTTTGAGTCATGCCTTCGAAGGCTCGGAGTCGAGACATTGGGGCTTAGTGTCACGACACCTAAAGCAGTTGATGTTTTTCTCAAGGTTTGGCCATAGTCATGTCCCTACACACACTAAAAAAGGCCATTAGACTCTCAATGATATAAGTTTGCCAATTTGGTGCTCAAATGGATCAAAAGGTAAGAAACTACAACTAACACTAGAAACTAAAAAATTAACAAAAAACATTGAAAAGACTCGTAAATTACTTGAGAACAAACTCATCAAGTGTTTGAGAGAGCCTAATTTATCATATCAGGGCTTTTTTATAAAAAAACCTTCAAAATTAATTAATTACTTAAATAATCTATTTTTTAATAAGATACGAAAATAACCCAAAATCTACAGTAAAAGTTGGTGGAGCCAAAGTGTTTGGCGCCACCAACATGCCACATTAGCAATCTACATTAAAAAATTAATTTTTTGGTGGGGCCATGTAGAATGGCACCACTTGTATAAATACTAGGGAAATATTGTGATTTTTAAAAGTATAAGGGGGACTTTAGTGATTTTACCTTTTTCTGGTGGAGCCAAATAAATTGGTGCCACCAGATTTCAAAAAATTAGTTTATCTGACACCCTATTTCCCTATTCAAACAGTTTAAGACCAATTTTTTATTTTTATCTTTCCCTTTCACGTCAATTCTTTGAATTGTCTTATTAGTTTTTTTCTTTCTTTTTAAGTTTATATTTATTTATTTTTTTAAGTTTTTTATTTGTCTTTATTTATTTTATTTATTTGTTTATTATTGATTTTAAAAAACTTGAAATGTATATTTGAAATGTTTTATAATATTTTTTTAATTTTAAATATATATATATATATGAAATTATTTTTTAAAATTTTAAATATTATTTTTAAAATTTTAAATAATTTTTAATAATATAAAACATTTAAATATTTTAAAGATATGACCTTTCAAATTTATTATTAGTTTTATAATATTTTAAATGTATATTTTAAATTTTAAATATTTTAATTTATTTTATAATATTTAAAATATTTTTAATTTTTAAAATATATTATTTTTAAAGTTATGACCTTTCAAATTTATTATTTGTTTTATAATATTTTAAATATTTTTTAAATTTTAAATATAATTTTTATAAATTATATTTTTTTAAATTAATTTTAAAGATATTTAAACATTTTTTAAATTAAATTTAAAATTTTAAAAATTAATATTTTATTTGGTGGAGCCATTTAGAATGGCCCCACACTTTATAGTGTACTTTTTTTTATATTTTTTTAATATAAAAATTTGATATTTAATATTTTATTTTGGTGGAGCCATTCTTTATGGCTCCACCTCTTGGTTATCTAGCATATATAGAATGGTGAAATTGTTGTGTTCAGTAAGAGAGTTCAAAAAAATCTATTGAAGATGAATAATGAGGTGTTTTTGATGTATGTTCTTTTTTATGGTGAAATTGTAGAAGGTGATGTTGGTTGTGTATTTCAAGGTCGGCTGAGAGTAGGTTTGTGATTTAAAAAAAATGTGAAGCTATCAGAAATGAAAAGGAAGATTAGTGTGAAAATAATTATTTGTTGTGAAAGGGCGATGTCCAAATTATTTTACAAGTTTCCAATTTCTACAGATTTGTTCAAATTTTGTGAGATTCAGCTGTTAGATGATGATGACTTGGGCAGTATGATGAAAATATGGTGGTCGGCTGAGAGTGAGAACACCCAACCAGTTGAGTTATTTGTTAATAGCAGACTTAGAGCCTGCTGAGAATGTTAGTCCAATAAGTCAACATCACGAATTTAAATTTGATCTTAATATTGGATGGACAGACCAATTAGAATGCAAAAGGACATCGCAGATACCCAAAAATCCTAATTATGGTGGGAGTTCGTATAACAACCCTACCCCTGGTCCCCGTCTACAAATACATTCGGAGGTGATAATAAGCTCAGAGGCACATGTCATAGAAATGACCAATAATGGTGAAGATTCTGATCAAGAAGTTGAAGATTTTAGTGACCCCAATGTTGATGAGGTTCCGAACGATATCAATGATGAAGGCTCGGAGGAGGTTGAAGATGTTCACAACCCTTCATTCTGTAACCCGAGTCGTGGCATTATTTTACGAAATGAACTTGGGGGCAACATGTTGAATGTAGATCCAGATGTAACACATGCATTCGAGTTCCCTGAATACGCTGATATAATACCTGCTCATAGATTGACATCAAATTCATAGTTCGAAGAGTTGTTCATTGGGCAACAGTTCGAGAACAAGGCAGGCTATGTGTTTGCCATCAAACAATACAGTATGAAGTTTTCGATTAATTACAAGGTTGCTAATCTACACTGACATTATATGTTGGGGAACATTGGAGAGCCGACGATTGGTGTGGTTGGCAAGTGCCAGCTACATTTATACAGAGGACTCAACAGTGGCAAATATGAAAATTAGAAGGGTGTCATACATGTACTGTCACATGTATGTCTTAAGACCACCGGAAATTGGATGCCAAAAGTATTTGCAACTGCATCATGCCACTAATGAAAGATAGCCCAATCATTTCTGTGTCGACATTGATTGCAGACATGCAAGCTTGATTTCAATACAGAGTGTTGTACAGGAAAGCATAGTGGGCGAAATAAATGGCCATGCAACAATTGCACGGCAGCTGGGATGAGTCATACAATGAACTTTCGGGTTGGATTTCAACGATGGTGGAGTGCATCCCAGGAACTGTTGTGCACTTCCAAACGTTGTCTTATAGAGGCCCTAATGGGCAATTGGAACTGGGGAGAAGAGTTTTTCGTCGACTGTTCTGGACTTTTCGTCCATGTGTTAGGGCCTTCTTCCACTAGAAACCACTAGTGCAAGTTGATGGAACATGGCTTTATGGAAAATACATACAGATACTTCTGATTGCAGTAGCACAAGACTGTAACGAAAATGTATTACCCATCGGTTTTGCCATCGTGGAGTCGAAGAACTCCAAATCATGGGCATATTTCATTCAAAACTTATGGAGACATATTGTTAGGCAAGACAACATTTGCATTATCTCTGGCAGACCGAAGGGTCTTGCCGCTGCTATTCAGCAATCCGAGGTTCTGTGGAGGTCTATCTATTGTATTCGTCACATTGCTGTCAACTTCCACAATGAGTATAAGAACAAAGACTGGCGCAAACAATTGGTGAACATGGGTAAAACTATCGTATTTAGATTTTTATTTGTAAATATTTCGAGTCCATTTCCTAATTGGGATGGTAATGTATTTTATTAGAATACATATACGAGCTAGAAGCACACCAATTCAGACATAAAGTGGCAAGGTTAGAGACTGATATGGCAATGTTAGAGACCTTTTCTTAGACAGTGATTGTGTAGCATGGAGCCTTGGCAATGGGCTTAATGTTTTGACGAGGTGTATTGGTATGATCATATGAAAACTAACCTCTTTGAGGCTGTTAACTCTATCTTGAGGCGTATGAGCCACTTGCCAATTTCAACGGTTTTTTCAGCCACATTTTACAGGCTAGCAACCTTAATGCCAAAAATGGGGTTGAAACAAGCAAAACAGTTAGAGGCAGGACACGTGCATGTCAAAAAAATTAGGGATGCCATGAAAGAAAACGCTCAAAGGGCTAGGTCATCAGTCATCGGTTGGGGATCCCGCCACAGTCCTATAGAGTTGATCTCTGAAACAGGTGGTATGAGTACAGGATGTTCAAAACACTACGGTACCTGTGTGCGTATGTGGTTGTAGCGTGTGCTACTTATAGTTTGAATGTCGAACAGTATATCGATGATGTGTGCATAATTGAACATACGTTGCTTATTTGGGGTAACGAGTTCCTCGTATTAAGGGACATACCGACATGGGAAGTGCAACCGCCTGCGTTCAAGATGTTTCCAGATCGGTCACTACATAGGAGAGTCAAAGGTTGATCGACAACATTGAGGATTCGGAATAACAGGGATATAAGAGAACAAGTCAATCCAAAGTGTTGCACTATATGTATAATAGTTGGCCACAATCGAAGTAAATGTCCCCATGGAAATGTCTACACTGGTCAATTTTTACAGTCTGAAAGAAATTAAATGTTGTACCTGATGTTTGCATTTTATGATCTTTTAGAAATAAAGATTGTATTATTTAGTGTTAAGCTTTTATTTAAAATTAACAGTTGCAACTTTTAATACTTTAAAAGATATTATAAATTATACAAAAAAAATGGCTAATATATAAGTTGTGGACCCCTAAACCAATACAACAAATATTACATAGCACTTGAAATTTACATAACTCAAAATTGGAAAGAACCAAGAGTGGTATCGTCATTTAGGGTATAGTGATTTACGGGCCTTTGTTGAGGGGGTAGACGTTGGGGTGTACTGTACACATCAGGAGGATCGACAGCTAGATCGAACGTGGCCTGAGGCGGGGTGGAATACATGTTATTACCAAACATATCAAATGATATCGGTGGTTGCTCTGGGTGAAATGAACTCGAATCGCCTATGTCCGGGTGATATGAACTTGAACCGCCCATGTCCGAGTGATATGAACTTAAACCGCCAATGTTCGGGTGATATGAACTGCTCTGCGACTCATCACAAAAAGCGTCAACCCATTGGTCCGATATGCTCAAAGGTTGGTCCTCCGAGTCGGGCTCCGCCATATGTTGATCCTGTAGCTCCCCCATAGGTTGATTTCCACGTTTGTAGGTGTGATCCGGAACTATCATAAGTTTTCCACCATATATATAAATGCACCATCAAGTCATGTACCATTGCATGTATTCAATCGAGGGACTGAAGTTAAACATGCAGGAGTGTATCTTAGGCCACTTGTCGTACTTGGTATTCCATAGTGCTACAAAACATTAATGTTCCATGCTCCAATCTGTTATATGTTTCCCCCTCATGGTCTTACCGTAGACATCAACAAATTGTTGTCACTCGACCGGCAGAAATTGTCTACAACCAAATTGTAGCATAACTTGATCACCGTTGTACCACTCAACGGTTGAGAAGTTGAGCACTGGCGTGTTAATGCACCATATATGGGCTTCAGCGTAAACCTACTAAGGAATAAGAATTGCACTGTTTAGTGCAAAATATGGCATCCACAAGAATTACACAATATAACGTAATGAGTCAAGTCACATCACATACTGCAAGTGGATAAGTTAAATCAACATTACTTAAACCATATTAATATATATTACTTTCTCTATGGCGTATGCCTCTATCATTTGGCGGTAAATGATTAATGTTTGGCTCGCACCAATTCCCGGAGACGTAGCCCATCTGAAATCAAAACAAACACGTTAGCAGTTAAATTTTGGAAAATATTATCCACTGATAAACGATAAATTATACATATTTTTACCTCATGTTTAGCCTAATTTCTGGATGAATTATATTAATTTTGTGAGAATTGGTACTCTTAACCCTTCTATTTCATGTTGTATACGCAGGAGAGCATAAGGAAGAGAAAAGAATGAAAAACGGACCAGAAAAAAAGAAAATGGGCCAAATTGTGAAAACGACACGGCCCAAGAAGTCTCCACACCACGTCCGTGCCACACAAGGTCCAACACAGCCCAGCCTCGACAAGCACGACCAGGCCACACGACCGTGCCACCTCAATAGGCCCAAACACAGCCCTTATCGAAACCACATGGGCATGGCACACGGGCGTGTTCCTGTCGTGAGGAAGTACAATTTTACTCAGATTTGGATACTTAGAGGCTAAGAAAGACATCCCAAAGCTCTATATAAAGACCCTAGGAGGCAACTCTAAGGGAGTACTCTTTTCTCCCAAGAAGGAGCTCCATATTTCTGCCAACATAAGGAGTGAAAGCAAAGAATTACTCCAAAGGAAGCCGATTGATTCATCCCAGAAGCCAGAATTCTACATCAAGACAGAAGATCTCCCTAAATTCCTTCAGGGGTTTTGGGTTCTTTATGTTTTGTTATCTTATTTCTTCTGAGATGTTTTCTTTATTAATTATGAACTAAACCTCTCAAATACTTGAGGGGGATGAAACCTAAGACAGATCTTGTTATTATTTATTCTTAAATTATATGATAAATACTTGAATTGTTCTTAATTATGTGTTCTTCATTCTTGATTTAATAATCCTAGGTATTATTTCAAGAAACTGATGTGCTTAGGCAGAGGAGCAAAAGTCCCTACTTTAAGAGTAGATCTACCATAATTAAGCGGAGTTGCATGCAACCCTAGACATAGGGCGACATAAATCTACCGGATTAGGGTCAAACCTAATAAGGGGATCCATAGATCGAATTAATGCAACCTAGGGGTGTTAATTAATAAAGAAACTTTAATTAACCACCTAGGATTAGTTGTTCTTATCCTCGACGGAGGTATTAACATAGGTTAGGGATCTCTACGGATCAAGTCAAATGAAGAAATCATCTAGTTTAAGAAGTTAATAACAAGTGAAGTGTAGGTGGATTCTCCCTTAAGTATTGCTTATATCAATCAGCTTTTCCCTAAAGTTTTCCCCAATTTACTTTTTGTGCACTTTTAGTTAATTTTAGAATTAGTTTCAACCAATCCTCTTTTATTTTTAGGCTAGATAATAGAAAGGAAGTAAGTATTAGTACTTTTGGTTCCCTTGGGTACGATAACTTGGTCTTGCCACTAAACTATACTACTGTCCGATAAGTGCGCTTGCCTTTAAAATAGTGATATTAGTTAGTTTTTGGTGTGATCAGTTTTTATAAATTTTATTACTTAATATCGCGAGTATCACGTTTTTGGCGCCGTTGCCGGGGAACTAAAATATTAAGAAAACTCGATTTCTATTACTTTAGCCATTACTATATTTATTTATTTTCGGTTTTTATTTATTTTTATTTTTCTTTTCTTTTCTTTTATTCTATTTTAATTTTCTTTGCTTTTTCCCTTCTAGGTATTTCTAGTTTATGACTAGAAACAACCTAGCAGGACCATTGCTTTTTGACGAAGATTTAGAAGCGACAGTTCGCAGAACTCGTAGAGAGATCAGACGAAGCCTACATTATCCAGAACAAGATCAAGAACAAAGGCCAGAACCTACAGAAGAGATGGAAGCAAATCAAAACATTCCACCACCTCCTGCAATAGTCGCGCCACCAGCAAATCAAGAAGAAGCTCCTCACACTATGTATGATTATGCTAAACCTAGTTTGGCTGGTACCCAAACTAGCATTATTAGACCTACTATTGCTGCTAATAATTTTGAATTAAAACCTAACACTATTCAGATGATACAACAATTGGTGCAGTTTGATGGTTTATAGGATGAAGATCCAAATTCACAAATAGCCAATTTTTTGGAACTTTGTGATACCTTTAAAATTAATGGCGTTTCTGATGATGCCATTCGTCTACGGCTATTTCCATTCTCTTTGAGAAATAAAGCCAAACAGTGGTTAAACTCTTTACCATGAGGCTTAATCACTACGTGAGAACAGATGACCGAAAAATTTTTACTTAAATATTTTCCTCCAACTAAAATAGCTAAATTACGAAACGATATCTCTTATTTTGTGCAGATGGATTTAGAAACACTATACGATGCCTGGGAGAGATACAAAGATCTTTTGAGAAGATGCCCTCATCATGGCTTACCTTTGTGGCTACAAGTTCAAACCTTTCACAACAGTTTGAATCCTTCAACAAGGCAAATGATCGATACAGCTGCAGGAGGAACGATCAACAATAAAACACCCGAAGCAGCTTATGAATTTATTGAAGAGATGTCACTGAATAACTATCAGTGGCAAGTCATGAGGAAAAAGTCGACAAAAGCTGCAGGAGTTTATAATATTGATGTTGTCACTATGCTTACTAACCAAGTAGAACTTTTAAATAAAAAGTTTGATAATTTTGTTGGTTCTACGCAGGCACAGCCAGTAATGCAGTGTGACACAACTCTAGTAAATATGTTCAATCCAGACTACTCATCTTATGGACACAGCATGGAAACTGAGCAAGCCAACTATATGGGTAACAATTCTAGACCTCAAAATAACCCTTATCGTAATACTTACAATGCAGGTTGGAGAAATCACCCCAAATTTTCATGGGGAGGACAAGGAAATCAAAGACAACAGCCTCCTCCGGGATTTCAGTAGCCACCACCATAATAAGAGAAAAAGCCGAATCTTGAAGAAATGTTCACCACATTTATGGCCGCATCAGAAACCCGTTTCCAAAACACTAAAACGGCACTAAAAAACCAGCAAGTATCAATTCAAGGGCTTGAGAATCAAATCGGTCAACTTGCAAAATTAATTTTAGAAAGACCATAAGGTAGACTACCAAGTAATACTGAGCCAAATCCCAGAGAACATGTCAAAGCAATTACTCTAAGAGATGAGAAAGTACTAGCTGAACCAGAAAAGAAATCTGTTCCAGAATCTTTAGGAGACAAGGCAGAGGAACCCAAGGAAAACACTCCACCAACACTCAAGGAATACAAATCGCCCATTCCATATCCGACGAAGTTGAAGAAAGACTGTACAGACGCTCAATTCGGTAAATTTCTTGTACTTTTTAAACAATTACACATTAGCTTACCTTTTGTTAGAGCAATTTCGCAGATGCCGAAGTACGCGAAGTTCCTTAAAGAACTTCTGACAAATAAAAGGAAGTTGGAAGAATTAGCCACAGTGGAACTCAACGAAGAATACTCAGCTATTCTCCAAAATAAACTGCCGGTAAAACTGAAAGATCCAGGAAGTTTTACTATTCATTGTTTGATTAGTAGTTTACTCATTGATAAAGTTTTAGCTGATTTAGGTGCTAGCATTAATCTCATGCCTTACAAAATGTTCAAGCAACTAGGTCTAGGGGAACCAAAGCCCACTAGGATAAGTATTCAACTAGCTGATAGATCTGTTAAATATCCTAGGGGAATCATCGAAGATGTGCTAGTAAAGGTAGATAAATTTATATTCCCTGTTGATTTTATTGTGCTTGATATGGATGAGGATATTGAGGTACTTTAATTTTGGGACGTCCATTCTTAGCCACTGCTAGAGCTGTTATTGATGTAGGGGATGGTAAATTAGTACTTAGAGTTGGTGAGGAAGAAGTCATTTTTAAAATCTATGATGTTATGAAATTTTCTAAAGAACAAGATGATTCCTGTTATTATGTTGATATTATTGATTACTTTGTTCAAGATAATTTTCAGGAACTTTCTATCGCAGACACATTAGAACTGTGTCTTGTTCAAGGTGGGGGGAAAGATGAAGCCACCATTGAAATTGAGGAAGTAAGAAAGGAGTTAGATTCTAATGAAATCATCACAAGACACATAAGTTATGAAAGTATAAAGATGAATGATGAATTGAGACAGAAACCTTCCATTGATGAACCCCCTAAATTAGAGTTAAAGCAACTGCCAAATCATTTAGAATATGCCTTTTTAGAGGAAGATTCAACTTTACCAGTTATTATCGTATCAGATTTGAGCATTGCAGAAAAAGAGGAACTACTCCGTGTGTTAAGGGAACACAAGCATGCTATAGCTTGGAAAATTTCAGATATTAAGGGAATTAATCCTTTCTTCTGCACCCACAAAATTTTAATGGAAGATGAATTTAAACCATCGGTGCAAGCTCAGAGACGATTGAATCCCAACATGAAGGAAGTTGTAAAAGCCGAGGTAAATAAATTTCTAGATGCAGGCATTATTTATCCTATTTTTAACAGTTCTTGCATAAGTCTTGTGCAGGTTGTTCCTAAAAAGGAAGGTTTGACCGTGGTGTCTAAGGACAAAAAAGAGTCAATACCTACAAGAACAGTCACTGGATGGAGAGTTTGCATTAATTATAAAAAGCTGAATGACGCAACTCGAAAAGATCATTTTACCTTACCTTTTATTGATCAGATGTTGGAAAGATTATCAGGTCACATGTATTATTGTTTCCTAGATGGCCTCTCTGGTTACTTCCAAATCCCGATAGCTCCAGAAGATCAAGAGAAAACGACATTCACATGTCTATACGGTACGTTTGCTTATCGTAGAATGCCTTTTGGTTTATGTAACGCTCCTGCTACTTTTCAGCGATGCATGCTAGCTATCTTCAATGAATTCGTGGAAGAATCATGGAGGTATTTATGGATGATTTTTTAGTTTTCGGTAATTCTTTCCAGCTTTGTCTTAATAATTTAAAACATGTTTTGATAAGATGTGAAGAGACAAATTTAGTGCTAAACTGGGAAAAATGCCACTTTATGGTTCAAGAGGGTATTGTATTAGGACATAAAATTTCTAGTAAAGGGATAGAGGTAGATAAAGCAAAAATTGAAACCATTGAAAAATTACCTCCCTCTAATTCAGTTAAGGCTATAAGAAGCTTTTTAGGACATGCCGGTTTTTATCACAGGTTTATTAAAGATTTTTCTAAAATAGCTAAGCCTTTAACAAAGCTGCTAGAAAAAGACGTGCTTTTCAACTTTAACCAAGAATGTTTAAAATCTTTTAACACTCTTAAGAAAAAGTTAATCAATGCCCCGATTATGATTTCACCTGATTGGAATCTACCTTTTGAACTAATGTGCGATGCAAGTGATTTTGCAGTAGGTGCAGTTTTAGGACAGCGAAGAGACAAGCACTTTCAACCGATCTATTATGCTAGCAGAACTCTGACAGCTACTCAAGCAAATTATACTACTACAGAAAAAGAATTGCTAGCCATTATTTTTGCATTTGACAAATTCAGATCTTATTTGATTTTGTCCAAAGTCATTGTTTATACTGACCATTCTGCTCTTCGCTACCTTTTAACTAAAACTGATACAAAACCTCGATTAATAAGATGGATTCTATTGTTATAGGAATTCGATTTAGTAATAAAAGACAAGAAAGGAGTTGAAAACTTGGCAGCAGATCACCTTTCAAGATTAGAAAACACACAACCCAAGCACCTCGATAAAATAAACGACTTGTTTCCTGAAGAACAACTCCTATCCTTAGCAGATGCAGCAGTTCCTTGGTTTGCTGATTTTACAAATTATTTAGCAGCTAACATAACCCTAAAAGGGCTGACCCATCAGCAAAAGAAGTGATTCTTCGTTGATGCGAAAAACTACTTTTGGGAGGATTCTTTTCTTTTTCAAATTTGTGCAGATCAGGTTATTCGAAGATGCGTTACTGAAACAGAAACATACCAGATTTTAAATCACTGCCATTCAGGACCCATAGGAGGACATCACAGTGGAGCTAGAACTGTTTATAAGGTACTCGAATCAGGCTTTTACTGGCCTACACTTTTCAGGGATGCCAACAGGTATGTGACCTTTTGTGACAAATGTTAGCGAACAGGTAATATTTCTTAACATAATGAAATGCCTTAGAGCTATATACTTTCATGTGAAATATTTGATGTATGGGGTATTGATTTCATGGGTCCATTCCCTACTTCATTTGGGAATAAATACATCCTAGTAGCGGTAGATTATATGTCAAAATGGGTGGAAGCCCAAGCCTTACCTACTAATGATGCTAGAATGGTAGTACGATTTTTGAAGAAACTTTTCTCTCGATTTGGAACACCTAGGATAATTATTAGTGATAGGGGCACCCATTTTTGCAATGCCCAGTTTGAAAAAGTTTTAAAAAGGTATGGAGTACACCATAGAACAGCTACCCCTTATTATCCACAAACCAATGGCCAAGTTGAAGTAACAAATAGGGAACTAAAACGCATCTTAGAGAAAACAATAGAAACAAATAGAAAAGATTGGTAAACAAAGATAGACGATGCTTTATAGGCTTATAGAACTGCTTGATTCATCCCAGAAGCCAGAATTCTACACCAAGACAGAAGATCTCCTTAAATTCCTTCAGGGGTTTTGGGTTCTTTATGTTTTGTTATCTTATTTCTTCTGAGATGTTTTCTTTATTAATTATGAACTAAACCTCTCAAATACTTGAGGGGGATGAAACCTAAGATAGATCTTGTTATTATTTATTCTTGAATTATATGATAAATATTTGAATTGTTCTTAATTATGTGTTCTTCATTCTTGATTTAATAATCCTAGGTATTACTTCAAGAAACTGATATGCTTAGGCAAAGGAGCAAAAGTCCCTGTTTTAAGAGTAGATCTACCATAATTAAGCGGAGTTGCATGCAACCCTAAACATAGGGCGACATAAATCTGATGGATTAGGGTCAAACCTAATAAAGGGATCCATAGATCGAATTAATGCAACCTAGGGGTGTTAATTAATAAAGAAACTTTAATTAACCACCTGGGATTAGTTGTTCTTATCCTCGACGGAGGTATTAACATAGGTTAGGGATCTTTACGGATCAAGTCAAGTGAAGAAATCATCTAGTTCAAGAAGTTAATAACAAATGAAGTGTAGGTAGATTCTCCCTTAAGTATTACTCATATCAATCAGCTTTTCCCTAAAGTTTTCCCCAATTTACTTTTTGTGCACTTTTAGTTAATTTTAGAATTAGTTTCAACCAATCCTCTTTTATTTTTAGGCTAGATAATAGAAAGGAAGTAAGTATTAGTACTTTTGGTTCCCTTGGGTACGATAACTCGGTCTTGCCACTAAACTATACTACTGTTTGATAGGTGTGTTTGCCTTTAAAATCGTGATATTAGTTAGTTTTTGGTGTGATCAGTTTTTATAAATTTTATTACTTAATATCGCGAGTATCATCCACACTTATGAGTCATTAAATGTTAAGTATAATTTTGTTTTTACCTATTTATAAGTGGCCACGAATATGGTTGGTGCCTAACAGCCGCTAGAAACGACATCCTATATAAAGCCCAAGATAGTAGACCTAGACAACCAGCCATGTTACTGGCCCCATGTTTTGTTGCTTGACAAAGCTCATAGTACAGTACGGCCAACACTGCTGATCCCCAGCTGTAACAACTGGCACGAGAAAAATCTTCCAATAGAGGCAAGTACTTTAAGTGGACCCTATTAGATGTGCTGCATAAGTACCCCCTATCAGCTGCATAATATAGGCTCGAGCAGCACACATCACCTCGTGCTCAGTGGTAGTGCTCGATAACTCCTTAAAATTTGCTCTCAACCATGCCAATGTCAAGCATGTGAAATTCTGTTCCCCATCACTAATGGACCGTCCAAGCAATTTGTGGCATAGTACTGAAGGTTCCAACACTTTGCTTCGACCCCTGACAACAGCACCATTAACTCGTAACTCAAGTTGCATAGCGACGTCTTCCAATGTGATAGTGCACTCTCCACACGGCATAATGAATGTGTGGGTCTCCGTATACCACCGCTCAACCAAGGCGAATATTAAGTTCGCCCTCAGGTCAAACCTCCGGATCAATGCGACATCCCCAAATCCCGCCAACTGTAAGTATGGCACGATTCGCTTGTCCGGATCGTACTTGGGAAAATGAAACCGCGGTCTTAAAACCCAATACCCATCCTATATGGTAAATTTTTTATAAAAATATGATAAATCAATTATCTATATAATTTAAACATAAAATTATATATTGAAGAGTAAAATTGAAAGGTTGAGAAAACAAAAACATCACACTTATACTATATTAACGTAGCCATTCTAAGTATTTTTTATTTAAGTTAAATTAAATAAGTAATAAAATATTAATAATAGAATGAAGATTTATCATAAATATTAATAATAACATGTAGAAATCAAATGTGATTGTTATGTCTTAATCATAGTTAAGCATTAAAACTAAAGGCAACTATATAACTACAAAAAATACATAAAAATAATAATAATGTCCTAAAAAACTAGAGGTGGTATGGGTAAATATAAAAATAAAAAAATATTTATTTTTAATGAATTGATATCTATAATAATACATATAGTTTTACATATAATATAAATTTATTTTACATACGAGAACTTTTATTAAAAAAAATTCACTTGTTAAATACAAATATAACTTTTTTGTACCCCACAAGTAGAACCAAATACAGTAAACAGTAAAATTAAACAGAAAGGACGTCATATTAAAAAATTAATATATAAATTTATGAATGTGTACTAAAATTAAAAAATTATAACTAACATGTAGAGATTAATTTCATGAAAGAAAATAGTTAAAAAGGAACAATAACAACCAAATAAAGATCAGTTTCATGCAATCAAAACACGTTGAGTGAAGTAGTGCTTAACAAGAAAAAACGAGAAACTAAAACGATTTTTATTTAATTTATAATTAATTTTACTGTTTCATTGATCCTCGATAAAGAGTGATCCGTATTTGCTTCAGAAGACATTTTGATATCTACATAATATTAAAAAAAACATAAATACAATATAATTAATTATTATATTACCATAACTATAAAATATAAAAGTAAAACATAAAAATTATAAATAACTTACTTTTTCTTTTCTTTATTCTTTTCTTCCTTCCCCCTTCTGAAAAAGGGACCAAACCCCACCTTATATAACATTTATCCTTTTTTAATTAATATTTAGGTTAATAACTGGTCACATTATTAATATCACTAACACGATGTGACCAGTTATAATATATATTTTTAATTTTTTAATTTAAATTTTTAATTTTTTAATATATATATTTTTAAATAAAGTCATATTTTTAATAAATAAAATTTTTTTAAAAATTTTTTATAATTAATTCAAAATTCACTTTTTTAAATAAAATATTATTTTTTTAAAATTTTAAATTTAAGGTTTGAATATCTTTAAAAATAATTAAAAAATCATAATTTAAAAAATTATATGTAAAATTAAAAAATATTTAAAATATACATTTAAAATATTATAAAACAAATAATAAATTTGAAAGGTTTTATCTTTAAAAATAATATATTTTAAAAAATTAAAAATATTAAAAATATTATAAAAATTAAAAATATTTAAAATATTATAAAACAAATTAAAATATTTAAAATTTAAAATATTATAAAACTAATAATAAATTTGAAATGTCATATCTTTAAAATATTTAAATATTTTATATTATTAAAAAATATATTTAAAATTTTAAAAATAATATTTAAAATTTTAAAAAATAATTTTAAAAATATATATTTAAAATTTTAAAAAATATTATAAAACATTTCATATATACATTTCAATTTTTTTAAAATAAATTAAATAAATAAAATAAATAAGGACAAATAAAAAACTTAAAAAAAGTAAATAAATATAAACTAAAAAAGAAAGCAACAAACTAAGAGGACAATTCAAAGAATTGAAGTGAAAGGGAAAAAAATAAAAATTTACTTTAAAATTATTTTAATAGGGAAATAGAGTGTGAGAGCGAATTTTTTGAAATCTGGTGGCGCTAATTTATTTGACTCCATCAGAAAAAGGTAAAATTGCTAAAGTCCCCCTTATACTTTCCAAAATCACAATATTTCTTTAGTATTTATACAAGTAGTGTCATTTTACATGGCTCCACAAAAAAATTAATTTTTTAATGTAGATTGCTGACATAGTATGTTGGTGGCGCCAAACACTTTGGCTCAACCAACTTTTACTGTAGATCTTGTGTTTTTTTGTATTTTATTAAAAAATAGATTATTTTGCTGACATAGTATGTTGGTGGCGCCAAACACTTTGGCTCAACCAACTTTTACTGTAGATCTTGTATTTTTTTTTTGTATTTTATTAAAAAATAGATTATTTAAGTAAATAATTAATTTTTAAGTTATTTTTATAAAAAAAGCCTCATATTAGAGTATGACATCAATTTTCAAAAAATTATTAAATTTTTTTTCGATTTTTTAAAATTCAATCCAACAGTTTTTCGATTTTAAGCTATTTTTAACGTTCTTGCCACTTGTACCAAAATCGGCCTATTTCCTTGAATTAAAAAAAAACCTATTTCCTTAATTATTTTTGAAGATATGCTTAATTTTTTTTCATTTTTTTTAACTTGTAAAAACAAACAAATAAAATCAAATACCTAAAGCTTTCGTCGACTCTCATGGTCACTAAGTCTCAATGATAAAATTTACAACCAAATTTCAATTGATTATCCTTTTCTAAGACTAAAAGGTTGGGATTTAACCTATCTTTTTTATAAACTTTTAAAACCTTAAACTCTAAATTATACTCAACTTTAAAACTCTAATGTAACACTTTCCCTGAAATCATAAACTTTAAAATTCTAAATCCTAAACTCGTCGTATCATAATTCAACCAAAAAAACCCATAAACCTTACTGTTATTATTTAATTAATCACCGATAACTAATGTTAAAATATTATTAAATAGAGTTAATTTAGTGTTAGAAAATGAATAACATTAATTAATAATTATCTTAGGGAATATAATTTATTCTCAAAACAAAACCAACAACAGTTAAGAAAGAAAGAAAGAAAAAGGCTGTCACCTTTTTTGCAGATGATAATATATTTCTAAAAAGGAGGAAGAGAAAGAAGTGGATTGGTTCAAATGATTCAGAAAAGCTCCCAACTCAACACTTAGATTCAAGTTCAACTGCCCCAAAAAGAATCCCGTTTTGTTGGTTGGTTTTCTGTCTGTACTAATGGGGTTCCTTAGCTCCTCACCCACGCGGTGTGGAGATTCTCTTCAATGATTTAGTTTTTTATTCACCATTTTTGATATAATTATATACTCTTTGGTTTGGTTGATAATCTCAATTAAACTAAACATAAGACGTTAGAGCTACAACGACAGCTGCTGCCTTATTTCAGCTTTAGTAATGAAGCAGTTACCAAGACATTATATGCAACATAAATGATTAAATTATGCTATTAGTCCCTATACTTTTTCAAAGTTTGTGAATTTAGTTTCTATATTGTAATTTGATCAAGTTTAGTCCCTTTACTTTTCAAAACTTGAAATTTTAGTCCTCATTGAGATAGTAGCTGCTATACTTTTCAAATTTGAAAATTTTTAACTTTTGACACAAATGATAGTCATTAGTCAATTAATTGAATTTTTAGTAAGTAATATGTTGAAATAACAAGATGACATGACATTCCACAAATGAAAATATGTTTACCGCATCGAATTTTGGAAATAGCATAACTTAATGAGTTAAACAGTTTTAGTTTGGTGATGACTGGAATTTTATAAAATCGAAAAAGATAGGGATTAAAAATGACCATGATTGTTTGAACTGGACCGGACCGGTCAGTTAGACCGATTTGGAAGGAAACTGGTTGAGGTGCTAGTCTAGAGAGGGGCTTTGAATCGTTGACCTAAGAACTGGTATGGACTGATTGAATTGAGCAGTTGAACTGATTGAACTAGACAAACTGGTCGAACTAATGAACTGGTGGCCTAATCAGCTCAACCACCAATTTGATTATGAAAACCTTGAAAATGACCAAATTAAAGTATAAGGACTAAATCCAAACCTTTCGTAAAGTATAAAAACTAATAGTAGAGTTTAACCCAACATAAATTGTTTTATGATTATTTCTCTACACTTATAACTAATTGCTTTAAACTATTTTTATATGCTATTTTTTGTCGTCCATAATAGTCTGTTCATCCCTTTAAATTTGTCACTTTTTAACTTGGGTTGGGAAATTTTCAACTTTACCTTTTTATTCTTTCAAATTTAGGAAAATTTGATAAAAATGCCTATTTTAAAAAATATTTAGGGTTTTAGATAATTTTTTTTCCATATTCAGGACGTGTTTTTTTGTTTCTCTATCCATTTCTTATTGTGTTTGGTGTTGGAAATTTGATGAGAAAAAATTATTTGTATTTGAGGTAGACATTGTGATGGTTTTAATGTATATTTGAATTCACAGTGATGTGATAGCGCTTGGAGACTCACACATTTCATCTATTTTTTCGGGATGGAACTGTCACCTTAGAAGCCCATCGTATTGCAACTCAGGCTCCTAGTTTACAGTGGTTATATGGTCTCAGGTTGAAGTATAACTAGTGCTCCTAGTTGACGGTGGTTATACGATCACAGGTTGGAGTATAACTTGAGAACCTAGTTGACGGTGGTTATGCGATCACGGGTTCAAGTTTCATGATATCAAAAGAGGATGCTTTATAAACCATATACATAAGTTTGAGACCATGATTATAGGGAAAAACAAAGGGGCTTTCCAGTATAATCAATTTATTCTTTCTCTCCATCTTCTCTAAAAAAGTATCCTTAACCTAATTGTTTGAAACTTGTGACAAAGTTAAGGGCAAGAGGACTTTCAAAGGGGAGTGACTGTGGCGATGGAAAGAAAACTAAAACTCAAGTCGGGGCGATTGTGGTTGTAGTTATTAATGAGTTCTTTAATCACAGCAACTACTGCCGCTTCGAAAGGACTTTCAGCTTTTCTCCAGCACCACAGTCACTCCTCCCCCTAAAAGTCCTTTTGCCCGCAACTTTGTTATAGGTTTCGAACAATGAGGTTAAAGATACTGATTTGGTGGAGATGGACAAAAAGAAGAAGTTGATTATACTAGAAAGCCCCTTAGTTTTTCCTATGATTATAGGATCAAACTTATGCATGGGGTTTATAAAACATTCTCTTCTGGTGGCAATAAACTGGGGTCCCCAGTTATACTTTATTCCGTGCAGTATAATCACCATTAACTGAGAGCTCTAGTTATACTTCAACCCGTGATCGTATAACCACCGTGAGCTGGAAGTTGGAGTTGTAATGCGATGGACTTCTAAGGTGATGGTTCGATCCCCTAAAAGTCCTTTTGCCCACAACTCTATTATAGGTTTCGAACAATGAGGTTAAAGATACTGATTTGGTGGAGATGGACAAAAAGAAGAAGTTGATTATACTAGAAAGCCCCTTAGTTTTTCCTATGATTATGGTATCAAACTTATGCATGGGGTTTATAAAATATTCTCTTCTAGTGGCATTAAACTGGGGTCCCCAGTTATACTTTAATCCGTGCCGTATAATCACCATTAACTGAGAGCCCTAGTTATACTTCAACCCGTGATCGTATAACCACCGTGAGCTGGAAGTCGGAGTTGCAATGCGATGGACTTCTGAGGTGATGGTTCGATCCCCACGCAAAAGATGAAATGCAAGGGTCTTTGAGCGCCACCGTATCACCGTGAACTTAAACAAACTATCACACTGTCCCCCTCAAACACAAACACAAATAAAATTTTCGTACAAAAATTTCAACAATAAAAAAAATTAATTTAGAAGAGAATTTTTTATTTTGTAAGGGACGGTGACTAAGAGAGTTGATGGAACAGGAGGAACAAGCCCCCTTTTATATAGGCAACTCGAGAGAAAAAATAAAAAAAAATAATGTAGGAGCCCATGACTAGATTCCTAGGATAGAATGTTTGAAATTATCCCAAGATTCTTGGGATGTCTGAAAATTATATCGAAATTCTCGAGTTCTAAATTTTTGTCATGGGTTAGGGTTAGGGTTAAAAATAAGAGGGAAGACGAAGGCATTTTCAGTTGAGGTGAAAGAAGGGACACTAAAAGTGCGCCCTATAGGATGCGTTTCTAGCTGAGGTGGCTGCCATGCAGGGTAAAAGCAACATCAATTTTGCCACCTTAGCTAAAAACGCATCCTACAAAGATTTAAATTTATAACCTTAACCTTAAACTAGAGATTCTCGAACCAGAGAATCTCAAATAAAATTCAGACATCACATTCCAATGTTTTTTTAAAATGCTTCTAACAAGATATGATTTTAAAAACTATCAGACTTTTCAAGAAAACATTTTTTGTTAAAGGTGTTTTTCAAACTTGTCATGTTCAACCTTTTCCAATATTTTGAAGTTATGTTTGATATCCGGGGGTAATATTTGCTATAAAATGAGCCACCATTCTGTTGGAGAACTTTCATACTGAAATTTTGAGCAAATTGTTTGCATAAAGAGATTTGCATAAGAAGAAGATTGTTTATGTTAAAGACCTGGATTTCAAAAATTGACCTAACAAAGTAAATTAGTTCAAGTAAGTTTCATTGTTATTGTTTTAGATAATAAATACTTTTTCTACATAATATTTTCATTTTAAACATGTGAAACAAGTTATTTGGTTGAAGATGAGTAGACGAATTAGAGCCATTATTTATTACGACGATCAAATTTATGACACCGGAATTGGGGTCATTTTTACATTAGCCCAATCTACAGAATTAGCTTTCAAATGGAGCATAAAATTCCACAAGCTTCGATAAAAAATTAAGAGAAAAGTCGCAAGTTCAAGCCGAAGAAGAATTTCGAGCTTGAATATAGATATCAAATGTCACTGAACCTCATTAAATATGAGATATTTGAGCTTAGAGGCAACATAGAGGTCACGATGATGCTCGATTCACATTGCTATAGTGGATCAGCTATACTAGAGTTATATGCCCACTTTTTTGATGTAGATGAAGGTGCTCAGAGTTCGACAACAAGTCCAGCTAATGCCTAGAATGGAGCAAAAAGTAGAAACTCCAACCACACGATTGTGTGATGGGTTCACAGCGTTGTTGCAAATCTCCTATCATGAAATACCAGAATCATTAATGGGTTGACGTTAATCAATTTCAATCATCGATTTTAATTTTGGCGCATAGTCCATCCAGTAGTTGAGGTTAGTTGGTAACCCAAACTTTGACACCCTGTCACGACATTTTGTAAGTGCTTTTGATTTCAACTTTCGAACGTTGATGTTCTATGCTAGAAACACTTATACGAGTATGTCATCGAGTTACACTAACGGGAAATCTACAAGTGATTTTGGTTTTAACTTAGGGTTTACAAGAACGAATGATGTACTCCTTACTACCTGTACCGGTGAAATGACTTCCAACCCTAGGCATGCAACTAGGGTTGATAATGAATAATGAGCTGAGAATGAAGAGGTACCTGAAACTGATATAATCCAATCTGGGAGGCCAGGATGAATGATTCAAAAATTGCATTATTCTCTAAACTAGTGACAATTTCTACTGAGCTAAAAGAGAGTTGTTTTGACGGTGAAGGTTCGGACAATACTGGAGGAACCCATCCAGATTTCACGCCATATACACCTCCACCCACATGCATAATATCTACCTTTAGGCTAAATGTGGGTAAGAATTTCCAAAAATTCTTTATAGAAGATCGGGTTATGCAAGTTCTTCGTTAAATGTCGACGATTTACAAGTTAGAATTGAGTTTTCCTCGAAAGATGCTTTTATTGCTTTAGTGAAACGGTATAACATAAAGCATGAGATCATCTTCTATGTTACAAAATCCCAATTAGAAAAATTTAAGGCCAAGAACGTAATGTATAACAATAGATGTCCATAAAAAATCATGACATCTGTAAGAAAGAAGACGATGTTATAGACAATTAAAAAATATAACCCTCCACATACTTGTGTTATCGTAGGTACGCACATGAACATCCGAGATTAGATTCTGACCTGATCTCAAACATTATCTTAGTCATTTTGAAATACTAGTATTGTTGCAGGTATGTCATAGGATCATCCCAAATTGCATCTCTGACATGATATCTAACATTATCTTACATAAGGTGAAAGCGAGTCCTAGGATTCCCTGCTGGTTTTGATTGTCAATATCTGTAGTTAGTACGATTACACCGTGTCGTACAACAAGGCATGAGTCGCAAAATAGAAGGCTATTGAAAATATGCATGACAGGCAGGGTAAATCATATTGATTTGTGGCAGGAAATGGTGTTAAGTACTGAATTAGTACGTCCGAAGTATCGTAACCGATCTACAAATGGAGCATACACATTTCCACGATCAATCTGTACAAGGGAAAAGAGCTTCCCATTATTTTTTTGACATTCAAGCTATGCATCGCCATGTTTCGATATTGTAAGCTATTATTACAAATTGACGGCCCATTCATGTATGGGAGATATGAGTATCAATTTTCGTTGGCTATTGCACAAATGGTAATCGAAAAATCCTGCCAATAGCTTTTGTAATAACATAAGGAGAATTTATTGATAATTGAGATTTCTTCTTGACTAAATTGAGAAGGCATGTTGTGCCACAACTTGATATATGCATCTTTTCTAATAGGGGATCTAGAATATAGGTCACAATTGAACGGTTTGAAAGCCTCTTAGACTGTGCACACCATAGGTATTATTTATGACATATAGGGTCTAACTACATGGGTCGATATCATAAAGATGCTGAGCGACAACATGTTATTAACATGGGTATGTAGTTGCCATTATTTTCTATATCATTCTTTAACACATACAATATTTACATTCATGGATATACTCTTTATTTTCTTTGACAAGGTACAAGCTCGTCCAAAATTATTTCCAAAAAATGTTGGAGAACTTGTGAGCTATAAATAATCACGGGGTGACATACTTCGATGGGATACTTAAGGAGTTGTGGACTCAATCATATGATGAAGGTTTGTGATATGGGCACATGACAACAAGCCTAGCGGAATGCATAAATTTCATATTGAAGGGGATGCATCATTTGTTGATAACATCAGTGGTTAAAGAAACATATTTTCTTTTACCAGCTTTATTTCCAAAGCGAGCGGAAAAATATGTTGGACAAATAAATGACAGTCATGTTTGGTCTGAGGATGTGATGAAAGAAATTAGAGGAAATACAGAAAGAGTGAATGCTATGTCTATAGTGTGTCACTCACGTCCAAATCAAATATTTCGAGGTTACGGAGTTCTATAGACCCGATAATGGTATTATTGGGGGATTGTACTGTGATACCTTGGATGAAGGACTTGTGACTGTGGGAGATTTCAAGCACTTTGTTTTTCATGTGCACATGCAATTTCTCCATGTGACTCATCACATTTATGTAACACACCCAAACTCGGCCTAGACGTTATGGCCAAATCCGGAGGCGTCACATGAGAGTGTTTTTAAAAACCGTCTCAAAAGTCATCATTGCTCAGTTAATTATCTTTCTTTATCACGAAAGCTCGAAATCATTCCTTCTTATGAAAATATTAGATTAATTTATAAAAATGCATTTGTGATATCGTAGTTTAATCCATAAAAGTAACAATTTGAAAACCCTAAGTATAAAAACAAAATAGTTCAAAGTTTCACAATACTTAAACTTCCAAAATAATGGAATAATAAATAACCGGTGATAAAACAGGAAGTCCAGTAAAGTGTCCATTAGTGGTCACCCCCAAGCCCTCCGCAGCACCAATCCATCTACTGTTGGGGATTACCTGACGGACAAATAAAATGAAGGGGTGAGTTTTCGCAAACTCAGTATGTACATCCCAATAATAAAGCATGCATATATACAAATAGCAGTCAATCAGTCATATATAGAGCCCAAGCTCTTAACAGATATAGTGTAGACCTTAGCCCACTCAGTATAGAATCAGATAACATATAATCAAGCCTTAGCCCATAAAGAAAACGCACGCATATCAAGTCAGATACAAGTCATGCCCACCAACCCTGCACACCATCTCCGTCCACCCTACACACCATGTGGGGATAAAATCGACCCACCTAGCTCTACACACCAAGTATGAGGATAAAATCAACTCATTCAGCCCTACACATCAAATCGTATCGTAGTACGATGCATATCATAAATAAGCAGCAGAGCTGCCAATCAACAGCTAAAAGCCTTTCAGTCTTCCTTCTCTCTAATAACAAGCCCAACCCAATACAATGCAACATAAATAATGTCATGGCATGCTCTCAAACAGTAACCAGATCATATGTGTCATACTCAGATCATATAAGAACAATATTTATACACATGCTATCATACATCTCAGTATCATGTCATAGAATAAGGTCTAAGTAACGCGTACCGAACCTTTAAACAGGTCACAGTCGACTAGGACTTCCCGTGCAACCTTTCAAAACAATTCAGATTAATGGGCTCACACGCTCATGTGGCCTGCCTGTATGGGCCCACATTCCTGTGGGGCCTACACAGCCCAACTTGGCCTTGCCTGTGTGGATCACACGACCTGGCCCAACAACTTTCACCCGTGTGGGCCCACACGCCTATGTAGCCCACACGGCCTAATTGGCCTAGCCCGTGCCTCGCACACGGCCTAACCAGCTTCACACGCCCGTGTCTATCGCGCCCGTGTGGCTCGAGCACGGCCTCACTCGTCTACCACACGGCCGTGTCTCGCACATGACCTCCACACGGGCAGTCCACACGTCCGTGTGGCGTTGACAGACTTATTTTCAGCTTTCGTCGAATCGCATTTTCAGAGCATTAGGGGTACACACTTGGTTTTGATTGAAGCCTGAACGATCACCAAACACTTTAAAACTATAATCGCGCAATTCCAAGCCCAAATTCAGTTATTTAACCTGAATTATAAAGAATAGCCAAATCCTAAAAGTTATCGATAACGTTATCTCTAAAGAAAACAAACGAAGATTCTTCGCTGTTAATTTGCTGTTTAAGACCGTAGAACAGCTCCTTGATCGGTTCCTAATCATCTAAAGAACTCTCTTAATTTATAACTAAAAACCCAAACCAAAAACACAAGATTCGTAACTTACTGAATCAACAAAACTAATATAACGCACGTGAATGAATCGAAAGAAAACAGAATGGAATGAAGGGATGGAGAAGGTAGAATTTCGACAGCAAAATAGATTCAGGAGGAGAGGAATTCGGCAGAGAAAAAGTTTAGGAAAAGAGGGAGAAACCAAAAATTGAAACACAATGGGATATTCCTATAATCCCCAAATTTTCTCTCACAACTACCCACTACTCAAATTTTCAATCGAATACAAACTCTGGCTTTGTAGCAACAAAAAATAATACCCATGCTCAATTTGGGGTTCGAACACAAGACTTCTCACATAACCCCTTGCCACTTATCTACCAGACTAGCAGGCCCATTTTGGTAAGCTTTTATAAAGAATTTCTTATAAACCTACTGTCCAAGGATCAAGCTTTATTCAAATAAAACCAAAATTTAACCCAAGTCTTGGCTTGAACTTGGGACCTCCCCAAACACACCCCGAGCACTTATCCACTATAGCAGACAATTATTTACGTCAAGTAAGCGCAAAAACATATTCAGAAAATTTCAGGCCATAATTTCACAAAAGCCAAAAACTAAAATTTAGGGCGCTATAGTTTAGATTGCATGAGCTATGTTGACAAAGTGTACAAACTAAAACACATATATAAAGTATAGAAATCTGAATTCCCACCGATCCCAGTTGAAAGTATGTGGCTGTCTATATTGAGCACTCCATTCAAGTTGGTAATGAATATCAGGTTGCGTCACAAGCCAAAAGGTTGATCGAATTCTACTCGGATACGTGACCATATGGATATTCAGGCAAGGATAGACCAATCGAGATTATGCAGTTATTGTAGGAATCCAAGGCGTACTAAGTCAACATATCCACACTTAGGGGAAACATTAAGGACAAGACTTGATTAACACATTTATTCATATTTTTTATAGACATATGAAAAAGACAGAAAGAAAAAACAATTTGTTCATTTTTCCATTGCTTCTCATTTTTTGGGAAATTGTAAATATGGATATATTATTGATGTAAAATACAATAGAATATAATATAAATAGTTTTTTTCATTTTTTCGTAGATTGTAAATAAATAAGTATATACTATTGATATGAAAAATACAATAGCCCAATTTTTTATTTTTTTCTTAAATTGTAAATAAGTATATTATTGATGTAAAATAAAATAGATAAACTTTTTAATATAATTGGAATAAGTATATTATGGATGGAAAATATGTAATACAATACAAATGATTAGTTAACAAAGTAAATGATGACTTACATGACAAAAATTAAAAAAAAAAAATCATTGGCATTATTGGGCCAAATGTGTACCACAACCTAGTAGGTGTTGGTTGCGAGGAGGATTTCTTCATAGTTTGGGTTTTAGCTCCTCATCTTTTTCATCTTCATCTCGTTTATCCATCCTTAAGTGTCGTGTCATTCTAGGTTGCCATTGTATATCATCGATTGTACTAATATGTGGTTGCGAAGATGAGCAACCTCGGTAGAATAATGATATTGAGGGTGTTTGAGACATTATTGACGGGTAAGTGTATGGTATCACATAACCCGAGTGTGAATAAAATGTTGGAATTGTTGGAGATAGCATATACGTTAGTGTTGTTGTCAACATTGGCGCTCTATATGGTGCTAGAGATTGAGGTGGTGCAAAAAATACACTTGCAAAAGGTGTTGATACATGGTATGGTGGTGCATATTGTGGTGTTTGTGTAAAAAATGGGGTTAGTGAAAGCTCTAGAACAATATCAAACATACTAACTGGGAGGTGGTACAGCCCTCGGTGCCTCATGTGGGGTTGGAGCTGATGATGACTCTATCGAGGTATGTACTCCCAACCTAGGATTCATGCGGGTTCGTCTTGGCCTCATACAATAACTTTGTCTAGTCCTTTCCTCCTCTAGCAATATATATAACTTACTGTGATGTCTACACCATGTCATGTAATCTAGAGAGGCCGCCAAATCTGATGCGAGAATTAGTTTACTCATAGGAATGAAATTGTGCCTATGCTCCCAAATGTGGTTATATTTGGCGTGGAATTTCTCCCAATCCTTGTCGGTTCTCCCCCGCAAGTCGACCTTATACAGTTCTTCGATGTCCTAGGGTGACGGGTGGATTATTTTGCTTAAATCTGAACTGGCACATCACTCGACTGGATTTGTGCATCTCGAGCGTCGTGAAAACTATCAATGGCACCTTGACGCATCAAATATTATGATTTGTAAAAAATTTGGCCAAGATGCATTCTTGAATTCTTGGATCAATGTGTGACATCAATTCAAAGTATAGTACAAATTTATAAATTTTATTAAGTACCTAATATTAAATTTCAAATCCTCACGTAAATATTTTATAATTTAAAATTTCAAAAACTAACACCAGCTTCCAATTGTTGATCTAACAATAGTTGAATATCTTCGAACTCGTTCGTTATACCCATATGACTCACCTCATTTTTCCACCTATTCAAATAATATGTTATTTCAAAAATATAATAATAATAATAAATATTATGATAACTATACTATCAAATGAATTTTACCTTCTTACAAGTGGGAAAGAATAATGGGCATTTACTTGGGGACGTAAAAATGGTAGTAGGTACCATGCCCATGACTGAAGGAGTATACAACCACTGATTTTAATTTTTTGTGGTTGCATCGCTCGACACATATCTCGGTATAATATCGCCAACACAGTTGATCCACAACTAAGTTGCCCTATTTCTTTGAAGTCGACGAGTTGTAGTAGCCACCTTCAATGTACCAGATTTCGAGATTTATCGACATCAGAAGACCATTACTTAACCTCAATATGAATGCTCAGGCATATTGTTCTCCTATAATGGCACTCACGGAATTGTCAATATAATTGAAATTTTCTTTCAACCATTTCATCTCTATTCAGCTACCAAAAGACTTGTTTGACACCTTTTGTAATAGTTGCGAACACCCACTGCCTCCATAACGACTGGCCCATCTATTGGTAACTCAAGTTGTAAAGCTACGTCCTCGAGTGTAATTGTACATTCATCGCATGGAAGATGGAATGTGTGTGTCTCGAGTTTCCATGTTTCCACCAAAGCGTTGATAAGTGCAAGACCCAATTTAGTCCCCCCAAGCTTACGAGACACGTGCAAGAATCCCGCCTTTTGCAAGTGTTGTTTAATAACACACGGTGCTCTTGCAGTTAAATTGTGTATATAAGTCTCTAAAATCCACTCTTCGGCCTAATTATATAAACATAGAAAAAATAAAAAAATTAAAAAATTAATATTTTCTTACCATTTGCAATTGGACGCCTAAAATGTGTTTTTCATCCAAACAAATAAGCGAAATTGCCATTATAAAAATCAAATAAAACTAAAGAAATTATGAAATGTAAAATTAAAAGAACAATTCTTTGAGAGAAATTGAATGAAAAATTTAGAACTAAAAAGTTGAGAGAATTTAGAGAATAGATGAATTAAGAGAATTCAAAGAATTAGGAGAATGAGATTTGAATGCAAAAGGAAGAAAATGGTTTGGGTTTATATAGCAAATAAATAAGCCGTTGGAAATAATATTGCTGTTGGATTTTTTTACTGTTGGGGAAAAGTTACTGTTGCCTAAAAATGCATTTCGTAAGACGCGTTTTCAGCTAAGGTGGCAACAAGGACGTTAAAAGTGCATCCTGCAGGGCACTTTTTCTGCCATCTCAACTGAAAACGCATCCTATAGGACACGTTTTCTATTTCTTTCCAAAATCAGCCTATTTCTTTAAATATCGAAAAAATCGACCTAAAACCCTAGTTATTTTCTAAAAATGGCATATATTGCTAACTTACCCTTAAAATTTTCTATGGATAAAATTTTTTAAAAATATATTACAAGAAATTTTAAATATATTTTTATAATTTTTAATTAATTAAAATATTTAAAAGGATTGATATCAAAGTTTAAAAATGTTTGGCTGAAAAGTATTAATTTTAATTTATCATAGCTCACAGTTAAATACGATATATATATATATATATATATATATATTCAAATAAACCATTTTTTTTTGGTGAATCAAATAATCCATCTTCTAATATATAGCTAATGTGAGATTTATGAGTTTTCCTTAAAACCATGACATTCTCTCTCAGTCAACAAGATTTACCTTTCTCATACATATAGTTAGTGCCTTTAAAATTCATTCAGATTTTAAATATTAGTTTTCATACCCATCTAAAAGATGTTATTAGGAGTTAAATTGTCTTTTGTTCTTTCTATTTAAAAAATATATAAATTAGTCTATATATTAGATAAAAAAGTAAGTCATTTTATTACAAATTTCATTTATTTCTACTATTAAAAATTGATCTCGTATGCTAACATGAAATACATATGGCATACCAAATATCCTTGCCTCTAATTATTTTGTTATTCACGCCAATTTTTAATAATACAAATGAATAAAATTTTTATTAAAAATGACCAATTTACTCTTTAATCTAATAAACAAAGATTAATTTACTCATTTTCTAAATAAAAGGGCAAAATAAAAGTATTAACTCTTAATACAACTAACTCTATAATTCTATTCCGCACATTTGTTTTACATAACTTCTCTTAATTTAAGTACAATGAAACTACTAGTACCACATTTTCAAGACATGCATCTATAAATACCCTAGCTTTATATCTCCCTAAGTTCATCAACTTCAATACTTACAAACTCAAAAAACACTTCCAAATTCCAAAGTTGATATACCTCCCCCCCCCCCCCCCCCCCCACAACAAAAAAAAAATGGCGAAGGGTAATGGTGTTGAGCGAAAGAGTCATGCAGTGCAAAAAGGTGTATCAGTAATGGACTTGATTTTCAGGATACTGGCACTTATAGGAACCTTGGGGAGCGGATTTGCAATGGCCACAACTAACCAAAGGCTGCCCTTCTTTAATAGTTTTACTCAGTTCAAAGCCAGATACAGAGACATACCAGCATTCATGTGTGTGGCTTTTCTCTTTCAATCAAGCATCAATAAAATGTTTTGTTTATGTGTTTGAAATTTATAACATTTATGGTGTCTCTTATGTCAGTTTCTTTGTGGCTGCCAATGGAATTGTAAGCGCCTATCTTCTGCTTTCTCTCCCTTTCTCATTCTTCCACATCCTAAGGAGCAGTGCTCAAAGGACTAGGCTCATCTTGATGTTCTTCGACATGGTAATATTTTGAACTTCTAGAGATACATATTAATTTACTTTCTGAATAACCGAGCATTACTATTGGAGTTCAGATTAAATAATATCATCCGTTGGATATCTTAAGTTTTCTAATGGGAAGGTGATTGTGTGATGTAGGCAATGTTGGTTATTTTGACAGCGGGAGCCTCAGCGGCGGCAGCGATTGTGTACTTGGCACATATAGGGAATCCCAATTGGAATTGGTTCTCATTCTGCAGACAATTCCACTCCTTTTGCGAGCGTTCTTCGGGTTCTTTAATTGGATCCTTTGTAGCAGTCATCTTTATGACACTGGTGATTATATTAGCAGGGGTCGCCCTTGCGCGACGTCCTTAGATCCTTTGATTATGGGTGTGATTTCGAATATGTATTTGCCTTGTTTTCCAATGTGTTGTATGTATGTGTTTGCAAGAATGTTTGTATGAATATGAGGAGTGTGACTCATCTTTTATGTGTAACTTCTAGTTTCCTGGGTTTCGTTTATAATGATTAAAAAGCTTATGGAATCTTCTGAATTTGAGGACCGCGGTTCTTTTATTAGGCACAAGGGACACCTGAAGTGATTATGGTTTCCACCCAAAAAATATTTAAAGTTGATTCAAATTTCATATGCCTAGCTGAATTTTTTATTTTAATATATACATTTATTAAATTAGTATGTAAATCAGATTGATGGAATCTAATCAAAGCTTCTTAAGTGAAACTTGGTTGAGCACAACATAAACTTTGAGTCTCTAATTTTAACTCAAATTTAAACTTCTTATAAGTTGAGCTTGACTTGATGGACTCGTATTCTGTCATTGGATTTTATGAATAAATCACTGTATAAGTTGTATCAATATGCATTGGGTCATGCACATAAATCTATAACGGAACACTGATACTTGTGTTCATTTTCATTATTTTTGAGCTACGCACATATTATCCGAAAGCTCAAGGTTTAATTCTTCTTTATTTAGCATTTTTTGTTAAGGTGGCTATTTATATATTGGTAGTACATTTTATAAGTAGAGTCTTATTTTTAAAATTTTTTTTTATTATATTTTATATACACCTGTCATCAATCTAATTTTATTTGTGAAAATTTTAAATTCTAATGATAGTGTATCAAATATTTTCTCTTTTAATTATAAATTAAGTCCGAATTACGAATCATACTTTTAATTAAAATTTTTAAAATTTAAAATAGCAACCAATAACTATAAAAAATACAATTATTTGTTTGAAAATGATTTTTTTAATTTAATTAAAAATCGTTTTGATACATTATTAAAAAGGTTATTATCATTGGTTTACACAATTTGTGAATGAAAAGAAAAACTTCTTAATCTTATATATATATTATACTATAGAAAGGTTTGGAAGCAAATATGAAACATATGTTATATGGAGTAGTTAAAATTGTGACAAGAGGTTCTTCCAAAAGAATTTGTGACAAGTGGATCACCTCTTTAATCACACGGTATTATTTTATTGTAAATAAAATACATGCGCCCTATTACTAATAACAAGTATTTAAAATGTTATTACAATATTTTAATTTATATAAATTATATTTAGATAGTAACATTAAATTTAAAATATTTTTAATTTAAAAAGAAATGTTGTGTCCATTAAATATATTCTAAAAGTTGAACCTCATGTGCTGACTTGATAATTAAGGGTATTCACTTCTCCAAATGTGATTTGGGTTTGAATCCCACAAGCCGCATTTGTTGTTCGGATTTTGCCTTGCTATTGTAATTCACAAAAAAATATATATATTCTAAAAGTTATTAAAAGCCGAACAAAGTTAAATTAATTTTAAAATCATGCCAATCATTATGAGATCATTAAAGTAGAAATTGTTCTTTGTATGCTAAATATTTGAATTAAAAGATATTGTTATGCGGTATAATTATTCTTTTAACATTGATTTTATTGTAAGTTTTTATCATATATATTTTTTATACAATATTTAGAATTATTCATAGTCATTCTTCAACCCTTAAATAAGAGAATAATACATTTCAATATATATTATCCTATATTAACAATAATATCAATATCAATTAAGTTAAAACTCAATCGGTAATCATATAATTATTCTTTTAATAATAGTTAATATATATATGTATATATATATATATATATATATACACTTTTCAAAACATTCCATATTTTTCAACGAAATGTTATACCTTATAATAATATAGTTTCCATTTCATTTTTTGACTCCATGTATGATATAGATTTATACATTCTAAAATTTTTTGGGAAAACCTTGAGGTTATTTGGAAATGCTACTGCCTAGGTTTCAAGGTTAAAAGAGATTTAAAATATTATTTTCTAGTTTTTAAGGGATTCAAATTTTTTTTTTTTTTTACTTTTAAAAGTTAAAAAAAATACCAACTTTTAAGGAGCCCAAAAGAATTTTTTTTAGCTTTTAAAGGCCTAAATTTTTTTTATCAACTTTGAAGGGACTTAAAAAAGATTTTCTCCAACTTTTAAGAACCTAAAATTCCATTTTATTATTTTGCCTAGGGCCCTAAAAATGTCAAGAACGGGCATGGATTTTTTACTTAGAAATTTTCAACTAATAGGTTGTGTCAAAACTTATAAATGGTTACTTAAAAAAAACATATAAATGTTTTCAACTTTAAGTTAGTATAAAAATTTCAAAACATGCTATGTATATTGCCTTTTTTGGGGTTTTTAAGAGAAACTATCTTTATAACCAGAACAGGAAAGCGAATATAAATCAAAATCAAATATTTAAGACCCAAATCAATAGACTTATCTGGTACATCTAGCCTTAATTGTTTGAAACCTGAGTTGTGGGAGACAAAAACGTATTTGAAACAATAACATGAGAGATGCAATTGGAATACTATTTCAGATACAAGGATTCGCATAGCATAAGGCTGCTGGAGTTAACAAATGAGCTACGCTATTAATGATCCTACCTGTCCAATTGAAGGACAAAACTTAAAAAGTGAGATTTTAAGACTACACAATCTGCAATAATCAGTCCAATCTCAGTATAAGACGTAGAGACACCACGAGCCCAAAAATGACATTGAGGCAATCAAACTCAATGATCACATTGTCAACTTGCAAGAAACTAAGCTATCTGTTAAAAACTGAACATCGATAATGGCAATGTAGAAAGATCGCAAAGAAAAAGAAAAATATAGAACACATAAATTTTACGTGGAAACCCTTTCGGGAAAAAACCACGGGCAAAGGAAAAGAAAATTCACTAATGTCGAATTCGAATTATACAAGAGGAGTTTCAACTATATCTATTTATAGGTTGAAAAAACCTAATTCTAATCAGTGTCAAATATATTATGCTAATAAATGCTAAATATATTATACTAATAAATACTAAATCTTCTAGAAAGAAAATATATTTTGTTTAACTTGACTTGCAAGCAATCTCTTAGAATTTAGATCACACAACTCTAATAATTTCCACCTTGAAACAAATTCTCAACGAACAAGTTCACCACCACGAACTCTCAACAAACAAGTTCTCCACCTCTTCCATGAAACCCCTTAAGGGTATTTCTTTAACAATGAATACCAACCAAGTCCAAGCAATACTCGAACTTGGTTTTCAGAAGTGACTTAGTCTTCATATCTGTAGGATTACCATGAGTACTAACTTTGCTCACAACAATATCACCACGAGCAATAATATCATGCATAAAATGATACTGAATGTCAATGTGCTTTGTTTTCTCATGAAATATTTGATCCTTTGTAAGGAAGATGACACTCTGACTATCACAAAACACTGTACTGATCTGAAGGTCTTTACTGAGTTCACCAAAGAGTCCCTTTAACCAAATAGCTTCTTTACAAGCCTCAGTAATTTCCATGTACTCAACTTCAGTAGCAAACAAAGCAACTGTAGTTTGTAAAGTGACTTTTCAACTGATTGTGCAACCTACAATAGTAAAGACATACCCGGTGAGAGATCTTCTTTTATCAAGGTCTCCAACAAAATTAGAATCAACATACCTAATAACTCCATCTCTACTTTTTCCAAACCGTAAGCAAACATTAGCAGTACCTCGTAAGTATTTGAAAATCCACAAACGGCTTTCCAGTGTTCTTTATCGGGATTTGCCATGTATCTACTAACTGTACTAACTGCATATGATAAATCTGGATGTGAGCAAACCATAGCATACATGAGAGATCCCACTACACTAGAATATGAAACAAGTGCCATGTAGTCAATCTCATCATCTGATTACGGAGACAAAGCTGATGAAAGTCTGAAGTGGGCTACTAATGGAGTGCTAACAGGCTTAGCATTTTGCATATTAAGCTTTTGTGCTTATTTTGATATTATGGTGCTTAATATGTTAATGTCTTGTAATATGAACATGATCATATATGTTTGGTGTTCATATATGTGTTGTACTAGAGATTGGGATTCATGCATAATCTACTATGTTTACACTATGCTTAATATATTGCTTGTTTGCTAAGAAAGGGAATTTGACGCTTGATGTTAGTAAGGTTTTGATCGTACTTGTGAATAGGTGATTTGGGGTGTTAAACATGCTCAAAATGGTGTTTAGAACTTGATAAATATGTCTTGTAATGTTTGGATATGATATGGTATTTGGGTCAAACTAGGCGTGTTTTTTTTATTCATTTTTGGGTTTTGGCAAACTTCTACCCATACAAGTGGCAAACTTCTACCCATAACCTTTTTTAACAAGTGGCAAACTTCTACCTATACCCTTTTTTAACTTATTTTCAACCCCTAAAGGCCCAAATTTGGTCTTGATCATCCCTGAACACCTAGAACTCGTTTGAAAATATTTTGAAAGTGATTTAATTGACTTGAAACTAATTTGAATCAATAAGAATGATTGTAAATTATGGTAATAATAGAACATTACATTGATATTGAATAGGAACTAATGTTAGTTGTTTTTAATTGATATTCTTAAACTTGTTTTTAAGTAGTTCTAAGATATTTGGTCGCTTTAACTTGTTATATTTGAAATGTATGACATAAATAATATGATAAATGTGTAAAGCTTGAGTTTTTATTAAAAGAAGAGCTAGTTCAAGTTACTCCAGCAACGAATGTGATGTTTCGTATTAGGACCTGGTAATTAGGTTGGGTGTGGGGTGCTATAGTTATAATCAATTTGAAATAGCCCATAATTCGGAGGTAGCGAGTTCAATATGAATTGCACAAGAAAAGAGTCATTCACCATCATCCCTAAGTAGGGGTGAGTATTTGATTGAGTTAAGTTGAATCGAGTAAAAAATTTTCAAGTTAGTCGAGTTGGCAAATCCTATTTTAGCAACCGAACTCAATTTGAATTTTTTCGAATCGAATCAAATCCAGTCAAAAAATTTCAAGTCAAATCGAATTGAGTTTACAAACCCTATTATTTATACTTAATATTGCGTTTAGATAGACCTATTATTTAATTAGTAGACGAAGTACAAAATTTTTTAACTACGTGAACAATATAATTATTTTGTCTTTTAACTTAATGGGCAAACACTTATCAAAACGATGTAGTTTTATCTTTTCTTATTTGGATTTTTGAATAACTCGAATTGTGTAATTCATATTCGAGTTAAACCGAAAACTTAATTTTTTATTCGAGTTGATCCGAATAATTTGATTAACTCAAATAACTCGAACTATTTAATTCAAAATTTGAATTTTTTATCGAATTTTTCGAATCGAATAAGATTTTGCTCATCCCTATCCCTAAGGTCTTTAAAATTGTTGTAATATTAGTCATCTTGATGATATGTTCTTGTATTTCTCTTGACCCATCATAGTTTATGATTGTGTGTTGTGCCATTAAAGTACCAGCAGTGACTTATTTGTAGGACAAAAACGTTCTTCTACAAACATAAGAAAATTCTTTCGTGCTTTTAGTTTGTGAAATTATGGTCTTAATGTTGATGGTAATAGTCATTTGCTAAAACACGGGTTTAATCTGTTTGATCATTCCCATTATTTATGGTATAACATCTCTTCCTTACTGTTTGAGTCAGTAATAGTAGCATGTTTATCTTCTAATAGTGTCAAGTCAAGATCCTAAACACCTAAATGAGACTTAACTTGTTCACTCCATTGTGAGAAGTTTAACCCATTAAATAATTTAACAGTTAAAGCTTGTGAATGAAGAAAAATAGTTGCAAAATAATATATAAAAGCAAAACAATTCTAAAATGCTCAAATATATTTACTTTATGAATTCAAATCAACAATCCAAGTATATCCTAATTCTCCTTTGAGTAGATACTAGAATATACTATCATAAATAAATGTTAGAAACTTTAATGGACAAATAAATAATTTTCATCAAATATACACATTATCTTTGGACATTGAAATATATAATAAAAACATTAATTTGACATCATAATTTTCACTATTCATAGAATAAATAGTTTACCTTTGAGTAAATTCTGAACCTCTAATAAGTAGTGAAAGTCAACTATCCAATTTTTCATCATAAGCATCTAATTAATTCATTACATGGATATTGACAATTTTAATATACATTCACTTTTAATTCGTTTTCATATTTATTTAAATTAAATTAAATCAATCAAATTTATGAATTTATGAAATAAATATAACATCACATTTATTTATTTAAACTATAAACTTTTTTATCTATTTCATATTGCAATAATACTTTTGGATTTTTTATGGATATATGAATTTATATTTTATTTTTTAAAATCACTTTAATATTATATATCCAAATTAATGAAAGAAACAATTTATGTTATTGCATATGATTTTATAAAATTTTAAGCAAAACACTTTAATTTTAAAAAATATCTTAATATATTATAATTAATCCACATGATCAGTTCATGCGTTATGGGTAAAAAAACCTAATATATATGTGGGTGGTTGGGTGTGCGCGTACGCACTTGTTTTCTTCCACAATACATGCTTTGTATATGCATGATTATATTTAGAAAATACATGGAAGATAAATTTAGAATAATTTTAGTGTGAATTAAAATTATAATTCAAAATGAAAAACTAAAAAATTACTAATTGAAAATCAATTATTTAATATTCAATGCAAATATTTCTTAATAATGTAGTTTATTGTGAAGCTATCTTTTATTTAATAAGAATTATCATTACATTATTGAGAAGGTGTTTATTGAATGATAATATAATTTCTTTTCAGGATTTTAGTCAATATTTTCTAATATATATTACAAGTTTGTAAAATAACTTTTCTAATAATCACATTCTGAAAAATTACATTATATTGGAATCATAGCATATGAAAGTATCAAGTACCCTTAGTTAACTTTCAAAATTGATTATTTTAATCAATTAAATTAAATTATTTTAGATTCGAATTCAAATATCAACAGGCTCAAGTTAATTTTATTTTAACCATTAAATTTCAATGAAGTAATCTTACTTCATTTGTTTTTATTATTATTTCAAATTAGACGAATTCCGTATGCTATTAGACTTTTTCTATTTAAGGGTGAACTAAATTTAAATCGAAACGAAAAAAATTAAAAAAAAATTTAAATTTTGAGTTATTGAAATCGAACTGTTCAAGTTATTCGATTTTTTAAATCAATTCAAATAAGTGAGTCAATTTTTTGAATTCGAGTCGAATTTATGTATTACAACTTGAATCAATTAAACAAAACCATGTGACTTTGGAGTAAAGGCATAATTTCAAAATTTTAAGCCCAGCCACACCTTCCGACGTCATTTTACCCTCTCTTAAATTGAAAAAAAAAAAGGGGTAAGGCTGTTTTAATTTTTACTTCATTCTTCTTAGTTCTCCTTTCTACAAGAAACCCCATCTTTTCTTTGCTTCATTCCTCCTTGATATGTTTTTCTTATTCGGTAAGTTCTGAGTTTCATTTTTGTTGATAGATGATCTCATTGGTAAGCTTCCTCGAGTTTGCTGTTGTGATGGGTGTTGTTGTGTACACCAGATTACTTGTACATGTTTTTTTAATCAATGGAATGATGATATATCATATTCCATTATACACTTTTAAAAATTTTATTTAATTTAATCTAATTTTTTTATTAATTATTTTTGTAATTTAATTCGAATAAATATATTTGATTCAACTTGACTCAAATTTTATATAACTCAACTCAATTCAAATTGAATTATGTTAAAATATAAGGGATAATTTGACAATACTTTTAAAAAGTGTCGTGGAAAAGTACTTTAGAGAAGTATTTTTAAGAAGTGCTTTTGAAAAATTGAGTGTTTGGTATTGCTGTCAAAAAGTACTTTTGAGAAATAAAATGTTTATTTTAGACATGATATTATAAAGTAACAAATATGTATTTAAATAATGTTCAAATTAGTTAATATTATGATATTTTAACAATAATATAAAAATAATTTATTATAACTTATTGTTAATATTTTAATATAATATTAATTTTAAATATTTCTAAGTAATTAATATTAATTATTTATTAAATTTAATTAGACTATATAAACTATATTTAAATATTTAAATATAATAATTAAATATTTGTAATTAGATATTTTAATATATAATATTAATTTTAAATATTTCTAATTAATTAATTTTAAATGTGTTCTACAACTTTTATTTGGAAGAACATAAAGTTAAAAAAGTAATATCAGCCCTAAAAGTACTTTTGGGTTGAAAAAAGCACCAATTTCTATTTTTTTATCTGAGAAAAAGTACTTTTCTTAAGTTAAAAAAACTACTGCTTTTTACATCTATTTTTTACTACTTTTAATATAAAAACACTTTTTCTTCTAAAAATCCATTTAAAAATCAATACTGTGCAAGACCTAATTCGTTAACTTAACTAACTCAAGTTTCTTTTACTCAAATTCGACTCGAATCAATGGGGATGCTTACTGTACTTCTATTAATTTCTTGTATGCGTTTAATACCAAACCAGGCCTACCCAATTTCAATGTTGGGCTTTAAATAGGGATTGAAGTATACTATTAGGTTCGCGAAATATTTTAGCCCAATTTTTCATTAATTTCAAAATTGAAGCCCGTTTCAAATAGTTTATCTATTTTTAAAAATTTTAAGTTCTTTTTAATTTTTATATATATTTTTATTTTGATATAAATATCAAAACTATACATGAATTTTAATTTTGTGTAATTTATACATGAAATTTTGATTTGATCAAATTCTTGTAAATTATTAGCACAATTATTTATATAACATCATTTTTTATTTATATATTGCATAAATAAATAATTATATTTATCTAATATAAAAACTAATTGATGTATTTATTTCTTTAAATGTGATTAAATCAAAATTAAAGTTTCAAATATACATTTGAACTATAATTAGAATTCACGTATATAATTGCACCAAATTAAAGTTAATGTATATAATTATACATTAAATCAAAATTCATATATACTTTTGAGATTTATCCCATTTTATTTTTTATATAATATATGTATAGGTTTTTTCTAATTTTTAGAAATTTTAATTGAAAACATGCAAAACATATATTTAAATTTTTTATGTATTTTTAAGTAGTAATAGTGAAATTGATAAAAATTGTAAAGTCAATATCTAAAAAAAAAGGGTAACTTTTTTCTTTTATAAATGCCACATTACCAACACTAATGGCAAAAACATAATGTCTTCAAAAATAATATGAGAATTAATAAGAACTTTTAATATATTTAAACCTTTTAATATTCTATAATAGAAGAAATATATGTTAATTGTTTATTAAATAAATATATATGTGTAACAGTTTTTGAAAATAGAAACAAAATAGAAAATAAAAAAGTGCCACCTACATAATCTTCCTCAATATGTGTGGATCACTTTCAAGATTTTAATTTAAAGACGATATTGGGTCTTGAATCCTTAATTACATAGCTAAATATTACTGCATTAAATTAACTTTTAATTTGATAACGAATGTAGCAAATATATGAAATTAATTATTGTTGCTTTTTGTGTGTGTTTGAACAAACTAGTTTTCCCACCACAAATATAACAGGATAAGCCCGGCGCCACCGCCGCTGGCGATGAACTCCCCAAAGCTAAGAGCACGAGGGATTAACTATATATATATTTAATACCGGAATAAGTACAACAGCATAGTTACAATACTATCATAGATAAAAGGTGTTCTCACCCACTTAAGTTTACAATCATGTGATTTAATTTTTTTTTGGTAACAACAGAAATAGTATTAATTACAAACTATAAATAGAATCTCGATTGAAAAACCAAGCATATTTATCAAATCAAATTTAGTCATCAATCGAAGTAGGAGTCACATGAAAGATTTGCTCATTGAAGGGGTAATCTTTCATCAATTTAGCTAAAATATCAATAGCAAGATTCACCTTTCTAGGTACTTGTTTTATGAGCACTCGCCACTCATTCCTACAAAATCCTTGGATCCGCAAAATCAAGTCCTTATTGGAATGTCCTTTATGATCTCCATGGATACCTTTGATAGCCAATGCACAATTTGTTTCAATAATGATATTCATCCATTTAGCCTCCCAAGCTAATTGAAGACCGTCATAAATGGCGCAAAGTTCAGCTTGAAGTACACTGCAGCTTCCAATATTTCTTTCTAATCCCCATATCCATCCGCTTTTAAGACAATGAAATTTTTACTTTTAATAGAAGTTAAATTTTATTCATTTATTTGGTTACTTGATCAATGCATCAGATTAAAAATTGATCATTATAAATTAATTCTCTCTTTACCTATTAGGGTACATACAAAAATACATATAAAAATTATAGCCTATATCGTTTAAAGTTTGTGTGATTAAAAAAAAAATATTAAGAGAGAGAAATTAATTTATTATGATATTTTTCTTCATCAAACCTAATGACTAACTCTAATTTCGCACTAAATATTTTTGAAATTTGTAAAAATTATATTATTCTATAAATCCTAAAATTATTATTTATTCAATATTAAATTTTTAGTTTACGTTTAAAAAGATTTTATATATGGTATCATGGGCATACGTTAAAGAATATATGATTCTTACAATCTTATTAGATAATTGGTTTTCTATTAGTACGTTATGATTAAAGGTTGTTTATTTTTTGACATTATTATAGCATGTTATTGATGAAGTTTGATGGTTTGTGTTTTTAATAAATAAAATGAAATTAGAAAAAAAGAAAACAACTTCATCAACACATGAACAATGCTTCTTTAGTCCTTACTATTGTGGGGGCATTATTTTATTTTATTTTATTTATGATGATGATTATTGTTAAACACGACTCCTATTTTTAGTTAAATTTGATAAATAATCTTTTAGTTAAACTCTGTTTATTTGTTTCAATCAAACACTGATTAGTTTAGATTATTTTATTATTATTTGACCTTTGAATTTAGCCTATAATTAGGCTCTTTTACAACCTTGGAAATTACACCCATTAGAGATTAGAACTCATAACACATTTAGAGAATTTTGTGTTTACGTTTTGAGGGTTCTTTGTTTTTGGATTTTCGGGGTTTAGTTATTATCTCTATCTTTTGTACTCTTCGTTCTTTTTCCATAATAGTAAAATTATCTTTGCCCGTGGTTTTTTTATCCTTTTTGGGGGGTTTTTCCACGTTAAATTTGTATGTTCAATTTCTCAATTTCTTCTGCTAATTTTACTTGTTCGTTGCTTAATTGGGCCGATTCCTAACAAGTGGTATCAGAGCTAGTTCAGTTTTCATAGATCAGCCCATTCAGATATGGCAGCAACAAGGTTTGAAATTGAGAAGTTCGATGGTGAGACAAATTTCAATTTGTGGCAAGTTCGGATGATGGCAATTCTAGTTCAATCCGATTTGAAAAAGGTTGTTATTGGGAAAAAGCTTGAGAATCTAAATAAAACAGAATAGGAAGAGCTTGATGAGAAGGCTTTGTCTGCAATCCACTTGTGCCTCGCGAATACGGTATTGCAGGAGGTATTGATGGAGAAGACCTCATCTGCCTTATGGAAGTTAGAAACTCTTTATGCGACTAAGTCTTTGGCTAACCGTTTAGTGTTGAAACAACATCTATTTATGTTTCGCATGAACGAAGGTGAGCTTCTTAGAGATCACATCAATCAATTTATTACTCTTTTAAATGAATTAAAGAATGTTGAGGTTCATATTGATGATGAAGATCAAGCTATGCTATTATTGTGCTTTTTACCCCCTTCATACAAGTCTTTCAGGGAGACCCTGATTTATGGTAGAGACAAACTTTCGTTCGAAGATGTGAAGAGTCATTTGTTGAGTAGAGACAAACTCGACAATGAGCTTCATTTGAATAGTAAGACAGATAGGCAAGCTTCCGTTTTGGTAGCATCAAAGAAACGAGACAAAATGTGTCGCTATTGTAAAAGTTAGGTCACATCAAAGCAGATTGTTATAAACTGTGAAATAAAAGAGCTGTTGAGAGTAACGAGAAAGATGTAGCTGGTGCTAATTTAGCCGATGAAAGCGGTGATGATTTCTTGTTAGTGTCAACGAGCGATAACTCCAAGCTTACATCTGAGTGGATCCTAGATTCTGAATGTTCTTTCCACATGTGTCCCAATAAAGAATAGTTCTCCACATACAGTTCGGTTGAAGGTGGAGTTGTACGCATGGAAAACGATTCATCTAGTAAGGTAATTGGTATTAGTACTGTTAAAATTAGGATACACGATGGGACGATTAGGACACTCTTAGATGTCAGGTATGTACCTGATTTACAAAAGAATCTTATCTCCTTGAGTATTTTAGACTTGAAAGGATGCAAATTCAACATCGAGTCAAGCGGCATTAAAGTATCTCGTGGATCTTTCGTTTTGTTAAAAGGTAAAAGAACTGGCAGTCTTTATATTCTGGAAGGTTCTACAGTGACTGGTGAAATCAGACGTTCTTCGTCCGTTACGGAGTCGAAGTCAACTCGTTTGGAGTGGAGGCAACTTGGCCATAGGAGGGAAAAAGGTATGACCGTTTCGTTGAAGAGAGGTTCTCTTTTGGATGCAGGTTTTGAAAAGTTAGGGCACTGTATTCGTGATAATCAGACCCGGGTTAATTTAGTAGTGTACAAGTCAAATGCTAGAAGTCTTCCAGTTTCTAAGCACAAATTTGACTCAGTTAATTCCCTGCATAGTTCAAGATAGGCTCGTGGCTAGCTTCGGCAAAGATGGCGTTGTGGAAATATGAGTCAAGGTGGAGATTTGTTAAATATGACTTCTATTTTTAGTCAAATTTGATAAATAATCTTCTAATTAAACTCTGTTTATTTGTTTCAATCAAACACTGATTAGTTTAGATTATTTTATTATTATTTGACCTTTGAATTTAGCCTATAAATAGGCTCTTTTACAACCTTGGAAATAACACCCATTAGAGATTAGAACTCATAACACATTTAAAGAATTTTGTGTTTACGTTTTGAGGGTTCTTTGTTTTTGGGTTTTCGGGGTTTAGTTATTATCTCCATCTTTTGTATTCTTCGTTCTTTTGCCATTATAGTAAAATTATCTTTGCCCGTGGTTTTTTATCCTCTTTGGGGGGTTTTTTCAATTTAAATTTGCGTGTTCAATTTCTCAATTTCTTCTGCTAATTTTACTTGTTCGTTGCTTAATCGGGTCTATTCCTAATAATTATCATTATTTAATTCATAGATAACCATTAATTATAGTATTTATATTATACATTTATTTTGAAGTTTGACATTTATGGGATGTGTATAATTTATTAGTGGTGAAATTAGAAGATTTTATACATCTCATTCAAATTATGTAGGGAGTAAATTATCAATGGTTATATAATTAATTAATTAAATTCTTCTGATGAAAAAATATAGTTAACTCTCACTATCCATTTGAACTTCATAATTTATCAAAAGGTAAATTATTTATTCCATGAATAATAAAAAATTATGGTGATAAATTAATATTTTTGTTAGATATATATATATTTAAATATTCAAAGACAATTTATATATTGGATGAAAATTATTTATTTGTCTGTTAAGGTTATTGGCATTTGTTTATGATGGTATATTTTATTATTTAATCAAAGAAGAACTAGGATATACTTGGATTGTTTATCTGAATTCATAAAGTAAATTTATTTTAAGCATTTATGTATTGTTTTGCTTTTATGTATTATTTTGCAGCTATTTCTCTTCATTTGCAAGCTTCATCTCTTAGATTATTCAATGGGTTAAACTTCTCTAAATGGAGTGAACAAGTCAAGTTCCATTCAGATGTTTTGGATCTTAACTTGACATTATTAGAATATAAATTTGTTGCTATTATTGCTCAAACAGTAAGGAAGAGATGTTATACCATAAACAATGGAAATGATCAAAATGATTGAACCTTATATTTTTGTGAATGATTATTGCCAACAACATTAAGACCACCATTCCACAAAAAGTAAAAGTGTGAAAGAATATTCTATGCTTGTGGAAGAATGTTTGTGCTATGTGAATAAATCACTTGTTGGTACCTTGATAGCATAACTTACGACTATGAAGCATGATGGGTCGAGGGGAATGTAAAAATATATCATCGAGATGACTAATATTGTGACAAGGCTAAAGACCTTAGAGATGATAATGGATGACTCCTTTTTAGTGCAGTTCATATTGAACTCACTACATTTGAATCATGGGCCATTTAAAATTAACTATAACACTATTAAATATCATTGAGATGTTAACAAATTGGCAAGTAAGCTTATTTAGGATGAAGTAATATTAAAGAGTTAAGAAAGTGATTCCATCAACCTTATGGATTAAGGAGCTGGCGAAGGACTTAAAGTAAAAACCAACAAGTTTAAGAAGAAAAACTTGTTTGTCAATGTCTCTAATGGCGAGAAAAAGAAATGAATGACAGATAAGTGTCACTTCTATAAAAAAAAGTAGGACACGATTAGAAAGATTGTCAAAAACACAAAGCTTAGTTGAAAAAGAAAGGTACATTTTATGTTTTTGTATATTTCGAATCAAACTTCGTGAAAGTTCCTACTAATACTTGGTGGTTTGATTTCGATGTTGCTATTCATGTGTCCAACATGATGCAGAGATTCCTTTTTGATCTAAAATGCAAGCCCAATTGAAGATTTCCTATATATCGAATTGTATAAAGGCCTTGATTGAAGGCATAGTGACTTATCATTTGGTATTGGATTTTGGTTATCACTTAGACCTATTACAGATTCTTTATGTACCTTTAGTTTCTAGGAACCTTATATCTATTCCAAAACTTGGTGTTTTGGGGTTCAAAGTTAATTTTTGACATGGTTGTTTCATTTTATTTAAGAATAATAATATTTTAGGTTTTAGAAATATTATTGATGGTTTATATAAATTGAAATTTGATAATGTTTTTGTAGAATCCTCGTTGATCATAGGAATATTGGAATTAAGTGTAGTATGCTAAATGGAAGTTCTACTTACTTGTAGCATAAATGTTTAGCTCATGTATCCATAGAAAGATTAGTAAAGAATGAGATTCTAGTTAATCTTGACTTTACTAATCTTGGTGTATGTATGGATTGCATTAAAGTAAAGCAAACCAAACATACTAAAAAAGATGCCACAAAAAGTACATAGCTTCTTAAGATAATACACATTGATATATATAGACCTTTTGATGTTCCATTTTTTATTAGATGTAACTCCTTGAATAATATATTCCTGTTTCCGTAAATATTTGATAAATACGTATCTGCTTCAATGGTTAAGTGTTCTGGGTGTGTGTAAGCGTTCTTGGGTTCAGTCCTTACCTTTGGCAAAACTTTGTTATTTTAGATCTGATAAACTGTAAATTATACATATTTTCTATCCCATATTTAGCACATTCATGGATGAATTATCATTGAATTTGTGGAATTTGATGCTCCTAATCCTTTAATTTCATGTTTTATACTTAGGAGAGCATAAGAGAGTGAAAAGAATAAGAAACGGGCCGAAAACAGAGAAAATGGGCCAATGTGTGAAAACAACACGGCTTGGAGGTTCACTACACGGGCGTGTCACACGGTCGTGCCACATTAACAGGCTTGAGCACGGTCCAAAGTCGACTCATATGGGCGTGGCACACGGGCGTGTCGCTATCTTGAAGAAGTTCAATTTCACTCGGGAAAGGCTACTTAGGGGCTAAGAAAGACATTCTAAACTCTATATAAAGACCATAGGAGGCAACTACAAGGGAGGACAGTAGAAGGGACATTATTCCCGCCAAGACGAGGAGTTAAAGGTAGGGAATTACTCGAAGGAAAGCTGATTGATCTATCTCAGAAGCCAGGATCTACATCAAGACAGAAGATCTCCCTTCTATCCTTTCAGGAGTTTTGGGTTTTCTTATGTTTTGTTATTTTATTTACTCTGAGATGTTTCTTTTTATAAACATGAACTAAACCCCAAAGATCTAAGGGGGATGAAACCTAAGACAGATCTTGTTATTGTTATCTGAACTGTGTGATAAATATTTGATTTGTTCTTAATTGTGTTTTTAATTCTTAAATTGATATTTTCGGGATATTGATTTAGGTTAACTGTGCTTATGTAGAGGAGCAAAAGTCCCTGCATAGGAGTAGATCCAACACAATTAAGTGAAGTTGATCGCAATCCTAGACATATGACGATGAAAATCTGCTGGATTAGAGTCAAATCTAATATGGGGAGCCATATATCGAGTTAATGCAAGACTAGGGGTTTTAATTAGAAAGAGATTTTGGTTAATCAACCTAGGATTAGTTGTTCTTATCCTCGATAGAGGTATTAACATAATTTAAGGATCTCTACGGATCAAATCAAATGAAGAAATCATCTGGTTCAGAGTTAGATAACAAGTGAAGGCTAGGTGGATTCTTCCTTAGATATTGCCCTCATCAATGAGTTTTTCCCAAAAGCAATCTCCTAATTTACTATTTGTCGTTCCTTCAGTTTAGTTTAGAGTTAATTATTTTACACAAACCACATCTTTATTTTTAGGCTAGATAATAGGAAGGAAGTCATTACTAGTACTTTTAGTTCATTGGGTTCGATATTCCGGTCTTGCCACTAACTATACTACTATTCGATAGGTGCGCTTGCCTTTTATCGTGATATTAGTTGGTTTCCAGGTACGATCGATTTTATTACTTCATCTCATCACGATCAAGTTTTTGGTGCCATTGCCGGGGAACTGAAATATTAGGAACACTCGATTCCTATTACTTTAGCCATTTTTTATTTTTATTGCAATTTATTTCCTATTTTTATTTTAGGTTTTATTTACTAAAATTTTCTTTTTCTTTTTCCCTTCTAGGTATCTCTAGTTTATGACTAGAAGAAACCCAGGAAGACCATTATTGTTTGACGACGATTTATAAGCTACAGTCCGTCAAACTCGCAGAGAGATAAAAAGAAGCCTGCAATATCCAGAACAAAGTCAAGAAGAAGAACCTGAACCTGCTGAAGTGATGGAGGCAAATCAAGATAATCAGCTCCCTCCTGTAGTAGCCGCAAATCCTGTTGAGCAAAATTCTACTTCGCGTACTATGTATGATTATGCTAAACCTAATTTAGCAGGCACTGAATCTAGCATTGTTAGGCCTACTATTGCTGCAAATAATTTTGAACTAAAACCTAACACTATTCAGATGATACAACAGTTTGTTCAGTTTGATGGTTTGCAGGATGAGGATCCTAACGCTCATTTAGACAATTTCTTAGAATTCTGCGATACATTTAAAATAAATGGCATTTCTGATGATGCCATTCGTCTTCGGTTATTCCCATTCTCCTTGAGAAATAAAGCTAAACAGTGGTTAAATTCTTTACCACGAGGGTCTATCCCTACATGGGAACAAATGACAGAAAAATTTTTGCTCAAATATTTTCTACCAGCTAAAACGGCAAAATTAAGGAATGATATCTCTTCTTTTTGTGCAGATGGATTTAGAAACACTTTGCGATGCTTGGGAGAGATACAAGGACTTATTGAGAAGGTGCCCTCACCATGGGTTACCTCTATGGTTACAAGTTCAAACCTTTCACAACGGTTTGAATCCTTCGACGAGACAGATGATCGATGCAGCCACCGGTGGAACAATCAATAATAAAACACCAGAAGCAGCTTACGAGTTTATAGAAGATATGTCACTGAATAACTATCACTGGCAAGTTATAAGAACAAAGCCACAGAAAGCTGCCGAAGTTTTCAATATTGATGCAGTCACCATGCTTTCTAATTAGGTAGAACTACTTAATAAAAAGATTGATAATTTTGTTGGTTCTACGCAGATACACCCAGCGATGCAATGTGAATCAATCCAAGGAAACATGAGCAATTCTGACTACTCCTCCTTTGGACATGGCATGGAAACTGAGCAAGCCAACTATATGGGTAATAATTCTAGATCCCAAATAACCCTTATAGTAACATTTACAATGCAGGTTAGAGGAACCACCCAAATTTTTCATGGGGAGGACAAGGAAATCAAAGGCAGCCACCCCCTCCGGGATTTTAACAGCCACCGTTCCAACAAGAGAAAAAGTTGAACCTTGAAGAGATGCTCACAAAATTTATCGTCGTGTCAGAAACCCGTTTTTAGAACACCGAAATGGCACTCAAGAACTAGCAAGCATCCATTCAAGGACTCGAAACTCAAATAGGCCAGCTTGCTAAGCTAATTTCTGAAAGACCACAAGGTGGGTTACCAAGCAACACCGAGACTAACCCTAAGAAGCAACTTAATGCCGTGGATACAATAGATGAGAAAGGGTTAGCCAAAACCAACCTAGAGCCATGCAAGGAGACTATGAGACTATGGTAAGTAAAGGTAAGGATGAGGTAAGTTCTAAAGAAGCAATTGTCAAAGAGTATAAGCCTCGTATCCCATACCCAAATGTGCTAAGGAAAGACCGCATAGATAAATAATTCGGTAAATTCCTTAAACTTTTAAAAAAATTACATATTAACTTACCGTTTATTGAAGCCCTTTCGCAGATGCCAAACGTCGTTAAATTTTTAATAGAACTACTGAGGAATAAACGAAAGCTAGATGAGACATCTCATGTAGAACTGAATGCAGTGTGCTCAGCTATTTTACAGAATAAGCTTCCCAACAAACTAAAAGATCCAAGGAGTTTTACAATTCCTTGTTTACTTGGTAGTTTAGACATAAAAAATGCTTTAGCTGATTTTGGGGCTAGTATTAATGTAATGCCTTATAAATTGTTTGTCTTGGGAAACCTAAACAAACTAAGATGAGCATCCAATTGGCTGATAAAACCATTAGATTTCCAAAGGGCATAATTGAAGATGTGCTTGTAAAAATTGATAAATTTATATTCCCAATCGACATTGTTGTTCTAGACATTGATGAGAATAGCAATATACCCTTAATTCTAGGGCGACCCTTTTTAGCAACTGCTAAAACCGTAATTGATGTAGGAACAGGCGAGCTTACACTATGTGTAGGTGATGACAAGTTACGTTACAAGCCAGGAACTCAAATAAGATTGTTGATGATAAAAATATTGTTACGCATCTTTGTAATAATGATGATCTCACCATCCAACCTTCTTTGCAGGATACACTTCACATAATGGCGACCCAACCACAGACGAGTCCATCTAAGGGAAATGTATATGAAAAACGAATACTCCAGATTGAGGAATTAGATGAGTGGCTGAATTATCAACAAGAAAAGCCCAAAATATGCCACACCAACCCAGAGCATCAACAAGACAACCCTCAGGTAAAAACGAATCAATTTAAGGTAGGGGATAAAGTATTCTTAGAGGAGGAAGATCCTCAAATTTCGAATGCAAAACTTCATACAAGTGACACACCTCCCTTCATGGTAATGAAAATCTTTCCCTTTGGTACAGTCGAATAACAGACAAGGCACTCGACACTTTCAAGGTAAATCATACTCGACTCAAACCTTATGTTGATAATAAAATTGAAAGCAGGATAGAAGAGTTTCAACTCTTCAAACCACCGTGTCCATGAAAGCTTGAGGGAAGTCGAGCTTAGACTATAAACAAGCGTTTCTCGGGACGTAACCCGAGCACTGGTATAGTAAATTCTTTTATTTAAATTCTCTAATTCATCAACTAACCCTCTGAATGCAGGTTTTCCAAACCACATGGCCATGCCCACGGGCGTGCCTAAGACAGTGTGGACACCATGAGCAAAGACACGGCAGTGCGATATGGCCGTGTATTAGCAGGGTAAGATTTCCCCAACACACGGGCTACGACAGCTAGCCATGGCCGTGCGAGGTGGCCGTGGCCAATCCTGACAAATTAACACAGGTGTGTGACACACCTGTGTCCAAAGACCATGGCCAATCCTGTTAATTCAACACAGGCGTGCGAAACGCCCGTGTCTCAAGACCGTGGTCGAACCTGCCATTTCATACACGGGCGTGTGACCCCCTACACGGTCGTGGGAGAAGCGAACATCAAAGGACACGACCGTGCGACACGGCCGTGTGCCCCAACACGCCCTAGGAACACGGGCGTGTGTCACGAACCAGGCTCACCAAAACTTTCAAATTTTAAACCACACGGGCTAAACCTGAGCCATATGGGAGTGTGCCATGCCCATGTGACCCAAAATCCTATATAAACCCCCACTATTCATCTTCTTCTCCACTAAAACCCTAAAAATACCTCCACCAAAACCCATACTAACCCTATCTAGCACTGTCGCAGGCCTTAACCACGCCATCATGCCCGTGCAAGCATCACCACGACTATGTTCCACTCCTAACCTCACGTTTTCAGTTCTCTTTTCTCACTTTTCTCATAATTTTCAATGCTTTTAACTATTTATCTATTCATGATTTCATTCTTTTAGATTGTTTACATTATTCTTGATATTATTTTCACACATTTTGTATGATTAATCTAGAATACTCATTATGCCATTTAGAACCATTCTTTTGTTGTTATCTCCAGTTATCTTAGGCAATTAGTTTTTAGTGCAATTTGCTATTTAAACACTCACATTCTGTCCAAACTTCATGCTTAGATAAATCAAATTATTTTCTTAATGCTAACTTTTGCATTGAATTAGGTATTAAGTCTTTGATTGAATAATTTTGATTATCATTAACCCTCACTTAGTTACACATAATGACAATACATGCCCATTTTTATTCTTTTTCGTGTTGTTTTATTTCAAGTAAAAATGTCATCTTCACGAGGGAGGAAAGCTGCCATTCCTGCTTCTAAAAAGATAAAGGGACCCAGTAGTTCCTCTTCTAAACCCACTGCTGAGATACAACACCCTTTTTTTCAATTCCCGCAGAGTTCCCAAGAGGAACTGTTTCAGATATTAAGGGCAAGGCTCCTCGGAATAGGGAGATGTATCGATTGGGCAGCACTAGAACGGGTCCAACTAGCAGACGCGGTACAAGCCTTATTGACGACGGACCTGTGGGACCAATTCTTCCAAATCATGGAGCCCACTTACTTCAAGCTCACCCTAGAATTCTGCTCTACGTTCCATCTCCAGACGGTCATGACCCAACACGATGATCTAGGGACGATTCAATTCCGTCTAGGAGGCCTTGTCCGACAACTCAGTATCCCGGAGTTCGATACAGCACTAGGCTTGTACACTAAGCAGTTTATGGAGGAGGAGAACCTTTTCAAGCTCCACCGCCACATACATCTCTCTCCAGTTAAATGTTTGCAGGCCCTAGTCCCAGTCTCGACCACATACGACCCCAGTCGCTCCAAGGCGACAGCTCTCGCTCCTTCACTGAGGTACATTCACGCCTTATTCGCGCATATATTGACAGGCAGGTAAGAAAGCACCGGCATCGTCAACACCCACGACGCCTACTTTTTGTGGAGTATGGCGCATGCACACGTGATCGACCTCACCTATTTCATTGCCCATGCCATCCAGCACTAGACAAAGTTACACCGTAGGGGCGTAATCTCAATGGGCCCATACGTGACCTGCCTGGCCTGCTACTTCGGCCAACTCAACACTGCGACCCAAACATCCTCCTATACTCTCGTTGGCCAGATGTCCCCACAGGGTATCCAAAGTATGCTGCACATGAGGATTATTCAGCGCCGACACGGGACCGATCCTTCACAGTACCGCTTATTCCAGAATACCGAGTAGGAGGACCCCGATGATATTCTTGATGATGTCCACCACAGAAGGAGGCACCAACTGAGCCACCACCTACTCGCAGCCTAGTTCATGCGGAAGCTTCAGGCTACGTCACTTCTGAGCAGTTTGCCCAATTCCAGCAACAATGTTTTCAGTGATTTGATCACATTGATGCAACCTTAGCTCAGATTTGTCAACATCTTCATCTCGCGCCACCATCCCCACCTTACGAGCCATCCGAAGATTAGGACTCACAAGTCCTCTTATCTTCTTCTTTGTTTTCCTTTTTATTCTCCTTTTTTTCATTTTCATTTTTTCTTTTTATTTCATTTGAATCTCATCTCTTTCATTATTTGAATTTAAGTACTTTAAGGCCTTATTTTATTTCATTTTAAATATTTCATATCGGCTATTCCCTAACGAGAAAATTGTGCTTAACTTAAATCCCTAAATTCTTATGTATGCTATCGCAGTTTCAAAGGAGCTTTACAGCTCAAATCCAACTCTAATGAGAAACTCTACCACGGCTGCTGGATCCCATATGACTATAGTTGTCCTAACTTCCACCACAAGCACCATAACCACCACGACAGAAATAATTTTTCTGACCTATAGTCCGTGGATTGACATCCCTTCCTACAAGTTTCCACACCTCCAATTCAAGGGTTCCATCCGATATTCAGGGAGTTTTAAATGCTATCCCTAACTTGAGATTTATATTTATGCTATCAACTTATCTTTGTACATTAAGGGCAATGTATATCTTAAGTGGGGAAACTCACTTTCACTCTTTATATCATTCTTAATTCCCTGAATTATTCTCAATCCCCTATTAAGATGAATTCTGATTAATTTATGATTTTTATTGATATGTTGAGAATTAAGACATAGGTATTTATGCTTTGATTATTCAAACTTTAAGACATCAGAGAATCAAGCATGATAAGTTGAAATTTTTAAGAATTTACAATTTTTCTAGGTTATTTTCCCCAATTTTAAGTATTATCTTGAAATTTGAAATTCGCAGGATTGACATCAAAAGCCATAATTTTGGTGAGACTTTTGACCCTTTTGAGCATACATCCTTTCGTACTCACTTTTATTGTTGCTTTGAGTGAGTCAATGCTGATTTGTTATTCTGGAACTTGCTTCGATTATACATGTCGAAACCACATCATTGATTTGATATACCGAAATGATAAAGGCACCTAGGTTTAACCCACTTACTCCACAAAAGCCTACCTTCATAAATTAACCCCTAGTGAACTCTATTGAGCCTAATAACCCATTCATTGACTTACATTCAATATTAACCTATAACCCATTTTTGTTGAATTCCCTTCAATTATTTTGATCCCTATTTTTGTCGAGATTTGAGTTGAATAATTGTCTAGCTTTGTTCTCTTTTTCAGTTTGTAAAGTTCATAAATATTCAATTTATTTATTTGATTTGTTCTTGAAAAAAAAATGTATATACAGTTAATTCAGTAGCAATTCATATTTCAGTTGTAATTCAATATTTTTGCATATTTCTATTATAAGCTTCCGAATCCAGAACGATGCCATCAAAAAGGCTTTATTTCTAGGAATATGTTTCAGTGATAGAGATTTTTCTAGTTAGATGATTTTTCAGTTCAATCTCGATTCTAACCCTCTTTTTCAGCTTGTGACAACACCCCTAACCAAATCCCCATTACAACCGTTGAAAGACCTTTTAATCGATGTGTCATATCAATCTATAGTGGTGGAGATTTGATTTTCCTGCAAGCTTATGGTAATAACTTTTCAGGTTGACAAATGAGTGCTTAATTTTTGAACCCTAAACACTTCGAGTGGATAGAGTGAATCTTTAGTGAGGATGTCAACTCTTGTTGATTTTGAGTTCAAGGTAATACTGAGGAGAAGGGAGAAAACTTATGTTTCTGTGATAAGATTCTCAACTTAGAGTGTTTGAGACTTTAATTTTCTTCTGGTTGAATTTTCATTGTATGATCACTTGTGAATTAGTTTGAAACATTATTGATAAGGATTATTATAAGTTGAGAAGAATGATTTTTAATTGTGAGTTGAGATTTTGCTTGAGGACAAGCAAAGGCTTAAGTGTGGGGGTATTTGATAAACTGTAAATTATACAAATTTTCTATCCCATATTTAGCACATTCATGGATGAATTATCATTGAATTTGTGGAATTTGTACTCCTAATCCTTTAATTTCATGTTTTATACTTAGGAGAGCATAGGAGAGTGAAAAGAACAAGAAACGGGCCGAAAATAGAGAAAATTGGCCAATGTGTGAAGACAACACGCCTTGGAGGTTCACCACATGGGCGTGTCACACGGCCGTACCACATTAGCAGGCTCGAGCATGGCCCAAAGTTGACTCATATGGGCACACGGGTGTGTCCCTGTCATGAGGAAGTTCAATTTCACTCGGGAAAGGCTACTTAGGGGCTAAGAAAAACATTCTAAACTTTATATAAAGACCCTAAGAGGCAACTACAAGGGAGGATAGTAGAGGGGACATTATTCCCGCCAAGATGGGGAGTTAAAGGCAAGGAATTACTCGAAGGAAAGCTGATTGATCCATCTTAGAAGCCAGGATCTACATCAAGACAGAGGATCTCCCTTCTATCTTTTCAAGAGTTTTGGGTTTTCTTATGTTTTGTGATTTTATTTACTCTGAGATGTTTTTTTTATAAACATGAACTAAACCCCAAATATCTAAGGGGGATGAAACCTAAGACATATCTTGCTATTGTTATCTGAACTGTGTGATAAATATTTGATTTGTTCTTAATTGTGTTTTTAATTCTTAAATTGATATTTTCGGGACATTGATTTAAGTCGAATGTGCTTATGTAGAGGAGAAAAAGTCCCTACATAGGAGTAGATCCAATGCAATTAAGTGGAGTTGATCGTAATCCTAGACATAGGACGACGAAAAACTACAGGATTAGAGTCAAATATAATATAGGGAGCCATAGATCAAGTTAATGCAAGACTAGGGGTTTTAATTAGAAAGAGATTTTGGCTAATCAACCTAGGATTAATTGTTCTTATCCTCGACGGAGGTATTAACATAATTTAGGGATCTCTACGGATCAAATCAAATAAAGAAATCATCTGGTTCAGAGTTAGGTAACAAGTGAAGTCTAGGTGGATTCTTCTTTAGATATTGCCCTCATCAATCAGTTTTTCCCAAAAGCAATCTCCCAATTTACTCTTTGTCGTTTCTTCAGTTTTACACAAACCATCTCTTTATTTTTAGGCTAGATAATAGGAAGGAAGTTATTACTAGTACTTTTAGTTCCTTGGATTCTATATTCTGGTCTTGCCACTAACTATACTACTATTCGATAGGTGCGCTTGCCTTTTATCGTGATATTAGTTGGTTTCTAGGTACGATCGATTTTATTACTTCATCTCATCACGATCAAGATCCAAGCTTTACTCTTATTGAGTGGGCTTATGTTAAATTGTTTGTTAATTTATATTGGAATGAGCTTACTGGTTCGAGTGGTAAGGAGTTAGGGTGTTGGACGTCTTATGTTCAAATCCCTGCGTAAGCAAGGGTGTTAATTTTTGCTTTGTTGACTGATAGAGTTTCGGTATAGCTGAAATTCTATAGGAGTTGAGAGTTGGTGGGTTAGTGGGAGAAAAATAGGGGATATGTTGGTATATCTATTATTTTTCTTTTGTTTCACAAAATTTTATTTTTCTTCTCCAATTTCTAACGCCAAACTTTTCTTTTTTCCCCCCTTCTGGCTTTTTTTTCTTTTTGGTAGACTTTTTTTCCTTCTTTTTACTGGGATCGTGAAACCTTCATTCAAGCACCGTTATTGCGATTTCATGGTTCTTTGTTTGGCTGGTAGGTAAGTTTTGCATCCCTTTAACTTCTAGTGTAGGCTTAGTGATGTCAGAATGTAGTGATATTTGACGTATTCTGTGATTAGGTGAAGGTTGTGAGGCGGAGAATTTCATCCCTGTAAATGGTGGGCGTTAAAGGTGGTTGTCATCGGTGGTAAGTCGATTTTGTGTTTGGTTTTTGTTGGTGAATATGTTAATCAAATTCCTAAATCGGTATTGGGTGTTCTGTTTTTAGGTGTTTGAAGTCTCGGGATTATTTTTGCATCAAAATTGAACCAGGTGTGTACCCTATACACAAAAAACCAATCTCAGTTAAAGTAAAAAATTACATTCTGTCGACGCTACAAGGGCATGTGCCTGGCTGTGTGGTTGGTCGTGTACGAGATGTGGACGTATGTCTGATGAAGGTGTGACTGTGCACAAGACACGACCTTGTGATGGTGTGGGCCACACGAGTAAGACTAAACTAGACATATGGGCCCATATGGGTATACCACATGGGCGTGTGGGTTTTGGGCCAGGCCATATGCGCAATACAGGTGAGACCAAACTGGGCGTGTGGGCTCACATGGGCAAGCCACACCAACATGTGGGCCCATAATTCTGAACTTGTCCCCTAGGGTTGCACGGGTCGTTTAGATCGATTACGCCTACTGTAGGGTCAGTAAGGGCTAATCAAACCTTGGATTATGTGAACTGATATTCTGATGTTTGCTTTGAGTAGGACACTGTTATGTATGTTTGATTATTCTGATAAATTTATCTGATATTTGTACGCGAGGATGTTAAGCATGATATTTCTGTATCTATGATCTGTGATTATGTTTGGGGTGGGGATTGTTTATGAGGAGGAAGTATTCTGTATAGCGAACTTCACCTATATTCTAGCAGCTTGGCTACATATTATCTGACATGTGTCATAATAACACAACATAGTGTGTAGAGATGGGTGGGTGTTTGTAACCCCATATGGTGTGATGGGATGATCGGAGATGGTGTGTAGAGGATGGGGGTAGGATTCTATATATCTCATCCTATTATCTGTATCTGTAAAGGACATAGATCCGTAACTGAATCTGACTGCGTATGTGATTTCTATGTGAATAGCATGTCTATTTCTGTTGGGTTACACACTGAGTTTACGAAAACTCATATCTACTTGTTTGTTCTGTTCAGGTAATCTTTAGACTTAGGCGAACCGGTGCGGCAGAGCCTTTCAGTGACAACGAGTTCATAAACTATTAAGTATTATGGTTATATTTTAAATTAAAGTTATTTTCTGGGAGTTTTGTAATGATTGGACTCTCCGGATTGTTTGGTTAAATTTTGGGATTTTTGTTATAGACATTTAATTGCGACGGATACTTAAATACATGGTTTTTACTAAAACAAAGGTTTTCTAAAAATACAAATGGGAATTTCCAAAAATAATGTTTTCTATGACTTTCGCTTTAAATTACGGTTTGGTAAATTAATTAAGTAAATAACATTTTGATAATAGATCTAAACGATTATGTGTTATAATACTAGAACGTTTTATCTTAACGACTCAGTTTTCAAAACCCTTCTTTATGGCATCTCTAGATTGGGCCATAACCTTTTGGCTGGGTTTGGGGTGTTACTTTTAGTGGTATCAAAGCCAGGTTGCAAAACTCGGGTTGTGAATTTTGGGTTCCAAAATTGTGTTTCAAAAAGAACGAGTTTTCAAATGATTTAAATCACTCTAAGTAAGTATGTGGTACACCGAGTCTCTGACGCTAATCCTGTAAGTACTTCTGAACTTAGATAGAATATTCTAAAAACATTGTAGTTAGCACTTTCTAAAACTATACTGAGTTAGAGGCTAAAACCTCTGAAATATCTCCAAACTTCTGATAATTTGAACATAAAATATCTGTTAATAAACACTAGAATTGATGCATAAAATTTTAAAATGTAGAGAAATTCAAAATAGACGATGAGCGTTCGTGGACGGGCGAGGTAAAAGCCGTAGGGGGCTTGAGCTGAGTCTTTCTCTCTAGGTAGTATGCTAAATTTTGACACTAGTGAGACACCAGTTTCACCTACTACTGAAGCTGGGTCTCAAAGCTGCTTGACTGAGGACGACGGCTGTCCCAAGTCGTGTTAAGAGTGTTGAAGAGGGTCGCTGGACCCTATTTTGGATCAGGAGGCGTGGGTCGGTAATTGAACGACTCCGGTCTAATGGAGTTGAGTTGTTTAGGGGTGCTACTGGAGTCGCGCCTACTGTGGCCGAGTATTGGTTGGAGGCCACTGAGAGAATCATGAACGATATAGACTGTACTCTGGAGCAGAAACTAAAGGGTGTAGTCTCTTTGCTTCTCGACAAGGCGTATCAGTGGAGGTTGTCGGTTGAGGAGGGTACTCAGCTGGATCATCTAAACTGAGACTTCTTTAAGACTACTTTCCAGGGGAAGTATGAGGCGGCAAGCTATGTTGATGCTTGTAGGCATGAGTTTATGAATCTTACGCAAGGTGATAGATCTGTGACTGAGTGTGAAGCCGAGTTTTTAAGGTTGAGCCGCTACGCTCAAGGCATGGTAACGTTTGAGTATGAGAAATGTGTCTGTTTTGAGGATGGGTTAAGGGACAGTTTGAGGGTTCTACTTGCTTTGCGGAGGGACCGCGAGTTTTTTGTTCTTGTGGATAAGTCAAAGATCGCCGAGGAGGTTAAGCGCGTGGAGTGCCAAAATACAGACCGTGAGCGAGGCAAGAAGAAGAGGGATTTGAAGCCCTCTAGTTCTGTTTAGAGGCCTAGGAAACGGGCCAGACCTGATGGGCTTGTTGGAGTGAGGGTTCCTATTACTCCTACTAGAATTTAGCCATGTGGTGATTATGGTAGGCGCCACCCGGGTAAGTGTTGGAAGAGGTTAGGGGATTGTTTGAGGTGTGGGTCTTTGGAACATCAAATTCAAAAGTGTCCGTAGCATGTGGATTAGATGCAACCTTCAAGACCGGGTCCTGTACAGCCCCAGAGAGTAGTTCAGCACCCACCTAGGGTCGCGGATCGATTAGGGGTCGTAATGATTTGGGCAGAGGACAGAGAGAACTGGGTAGAGGTGCTAGTTAGACTAAGATGAGGTAAGATATGATGCAGGTTTTGATTTTCACCTCTTTCTTCTCTTGTTCATTTCCTAAGCTCACAATTTCTATTGACTTTTTGTGAGGTAAGATATGTTTCTCATTTTGCTTTACCATTCTTAGCAGATAATGAGACAAGTTACAATCTTGCTTATCTTTAAAGTCCTGAGTTTCCTCTAGACACATATCCTACTCAAAAGGAGACTCTAAGTCAGTAGTAGCATCGCTCATATCATTGATATCCGAAGACCTATTATAGGAATAAAAGGGGGCCCAAGGAATAAATGAATTTAAGAATAATTAACTGTGTTGTTTGCGTAAGAATGAAGAAAATAGTAAAATGTTTTCCAAATGGGACATAAAAATGCATTGTTTTCATTCAAATAAAGATAATGGACATGCGCCTTTTTCACAAAAGGATCCCTATTATTCCTAGGCTTAGAGAAATATATATGTTCTTAATATTACTCTGAAATGGTCCTAAAAACTATAGGGATATCTTCCACAGTCTAGTTGTTCAAAACACTTCTGGGGATGTAGGGACAAATTCTTCATACGTTCTCTTTTTCAGTTCTCTCTTTAGAGGCACAAACATCTTTCCCTTCTAAACCCTGGATATCTTCAAAGAATTTCAACTCTTTGTTGTCCATTAGGCTCTATACTAGTGATCTGAACTTGACGCACTTTTGGATTTCATGAAATTTATTGCATTCAATGAAATGTAACGTTAATGAATGGAAAAGATGCATGTGAAAAGTCGTTGATTCTAGTTCAATTCCATTAGAACAACTTTATAGAAAACAAGTTTCTTTACATAAAGCAGATTCATATACAACCTCGCATTAACACTTAAAACCTTAACTTTCCCAAGAAGCCAAGCTAATTCTAGGCCCCGATTGGACTTTGATTCATATTTTAGGCTTAGAATGTTAGCTTGAATGGCTAGGGTTTGCAAATGGTCAGCCACTTCTCATCCTTGGGCCAAAGCTTTTTATATACGCTAAATTATACATATTTTTACCTCATGTTTAGCCTATATTTTGGATGAATTATTATCAATTTAGTGAGAATTGGTGCTCTTAATCTTTCTTTTTCATGTTTTACACTCAGGAGAGCATAGAGAAGAGAAAAGAACGGAAAATAGACCAAAAACCGGAGAAAATAGGCCAAAATGTGAAAACGCACGGCCCAAGGAATTACCACGACCGTGCCACATGAAGATCACACGGTCCAGCCCCCGACAAGCATGGCCAGGCCATACGATCATGCCTCCACCGATAGAATCACACGGCCTCTTGTCGAAATCACACAGGCGTGGCACACGGGCGTGTTCTAGTCATGATGAAGAGGAATTTCACTCTAATTTGAATACTTAAAGGCTAAGAAAGGCTCCCCAAAACTCTATGTAAAGACCCTAGGAGGCAACTCTAAGGGTGTACTTGATTTCCCCCTACTAAGGGTAATCTTTTCCCTAAAGTGGAGAGTCGTCTCTCTGCCGACACGAAAAGTGAAAGCTAGGAATTACTCCAAGGGAAGCCGATTGATTCATCCCAGAAGTCAGAATTCTGCATCAAGACAGAAGATCTCCCTAAATTCCTTCAGGGGTTTTTGGTTTCTTATGTTTTGTTGTTTTATTTCTTATGAGATGTTTTCTTCTTTAATTATGAATTAAACCCCTCAAATACTTGAGGGGGATGAAGCCTAAGACAGACCTTGTTATTATTTATTCTTGAGTTATATGATAAATACTTGAGTTGTTCTTAATTATGTGTGCTTAATTCTTGACTTAATAATCCTAGGTATTACTTCAAGAATTAGATGTGCTTAGAGCAGAGGAGCAAAAGTCCCTGTGATAAAAGTAGATCTACCATAATTAAGCGGAGTTGCATGCAACCCTAGATATAGGGCGACATAAATCTACCGGATTAGGGTCAAACCTAATATGGGGAACCATAGATCGAATTAATGCAACCTAGGGAGTTAATTAATGAAGGAACTTTAATTAACAACTTAGGCCTAGTTGCTCTACGCCTCGACGGAGGGTTTAGCATAGGTTAGGGATCCTTACGGATCAAGTCAAGTGAATAAATCGTCTAGCTCAAGAACCAATAACAAGTGAAGTCTAGGTGGATTCTCTCTTAAGTATTGCTTATATCAATCAGCTTTTCCCTAAAGTTTTCCCCAATTTATTTTTTTGTGCACTTTTAGTTAGTTTTAAAATTAGTTTAAATCAACTCCCTTTATTTTTAGGCTAGATAATAGAAAGGAAGTAAGTATTAGTACTTTTAGTTCCCTTGGGTACGATAACTCGGTCTTGCCACTAAACTATACTACTGTTCGACAGGTGCGCTTGCCTCAACGTCGTGATATTAGTTAGTTTTGGTGTGATCAAGTTCTTTATAAATTTTATAACTTCATATCACGCGATATCAGCTTTGCTCAGAATGTAGTCCCTATCTCTGACCATATTCGTATGATCGCATTATCTTCCACTTTATCAAAAAAACCCATTTTCCATGACAAACTCTCTATTTAGCAATTGGACACAAATCAACACCTTTCTTCTAAAATGAAAATACAATGCAACCATAGCCAAAACAAAATAAAAAACACTAGTACACTTTGTATAAAGCTGGAATACAAATTAAAGCAAAAAATGTTTCTTCTTTGTAAAGGTCCAACATAGCTCTACTTAGTGTAAGATTTGTAACAGCCCATCTTTAGTGAATTCAGAATAGTAGTTTTGAAACCAAAAATCTAATGTTGAAATATTTATTTTATTATTACTTTGAGGTCTACATTATGATAGTATCTTTGCATAAAAAATTCGTTAAGAAATTTTGTTGTTTGAGTGCTTAATTTGTGAAAAAGGACTAAATCACGTAAAATGTAAAACTTATGTTCTATTATTTAAAGGTTTTAACTAGATATAAAACCTTAATGTGGAGGTCCTTATGTGGTAATCAAACCATTAACATGTTTAGTGGACTTTTATGGCCATTAAAATGAAATTTAAATGGTTAACTTAAAAGGTTAAATTTATAATTTAATTAATAAAGTAAATTAAAAGAAGAAAAAGAAAGATAACATCTTTATTTCTTCATTATTCCACCGAATATTAGAGAAGAAACTCCATTAAAGAGCTTCAAGCATTTGGCTGTAGTTTATTCTTGCATGTAAGTGCAATTTTACTCGATTTTAATGATTTCTATGTTTTTGGAATCGTTGCAGCTTAATCTAGCTAAACTAGGGACTAATTTGTAAAACTGTTAAAAGTCTAAGGTTTTACCATTGATGAATATGCATGTGTTTTGATGATTAATGATAGAAAATTTATCCTTTTTGAAAAAAATGGTTCGACAACTACCTTCTTAAGTATGCCTTTAATCTCCTTATTTGCCAATTCAGCTTGCCCATTCGTCTGCGGATGGTAAGCTGTAGCAACCTTGTGTTTCACTCCATGTTTATCTAATATTCATTTCAACCACTTGTTCACAAAATGGGACCCATCATCACTGATGATGGCTCTTGGGGTTCCAAACCTTGTGAACACATGCTTCTGCAAAAAACTTCATCACAACCTTAGCATCATTTGTTGGATATGCTTCTGCCTCAACCCACTTAAACACATAGTCTACTGCTACCAATATGTACTTGTGACCAAAAGATAGAGGGAAATGACCGAGAAAGTCAATACCCTAAACATCAAATAATTTTATCTCAATGATGTTTGTTCGAGGCATCTCATTTCTGTTAGTGACGTTTTCGACCCCTTGACATCGATTACAACTCTTCACGTAAGCATATGCGTCTTTGAATAGTGTTGGCCAAAAGAATCCAGCTTGAAATACTTTGGCCACTGTACGAGTACCTCCGAAGTGTCCCCCACTCAGAGCTGAGTGACAGTGGTATAAAATCTTATGTACTTCATCTTCTGCCACGCATCTCCTGATCATTTGATCTGCACACTTTTTAAACAAATATGGCTCTTCCCAAAAATAGTACTTCACATCGTGAAGAAACTTTTTCCTTTGATGATATGTCTTATCGATTGGCATCAAATCACAAGCTAAATAGTTAGGAATATTAGCAAACCAAAGGGTATTATGGACATGATTTACCTTCAGTATATATTCATTTGGAAATGTCTCCTGAATCGGTATCAGAGGAGAATTCCCTTTTTGCAGCTCCAATCTGGACAAGTGATCTGCTACTTGATTTTTTACTCCCTTTCGATCTTGAATTTCTAGATCGAACTCTTGAAGTAGAGTACCCACCGAATCAATCTCGACTTAGCATCTTTCTTGGCAAGTAAATATTTAATTGCCTAGTGGTCTGTATAGACAGTTACTTTGGTACCTACAAGATAAGACTGAAACTTGTAGAAAGCAAACACAATAGCAAGTAACTCTTTTTTCATTACCGTATAATTTAGTTGAGCTCCTGTTAGAGTCTGACTTGCATAGTAGATGGGATGAAAAACTTTATTCCTTCGCTGACCCATGACAACTCCGATTGCAAAGTCATTTACGTCACACATCAATTCAAATGGCAAATCACAGTCTGGTGTGACGATTATGGGTGCCGTAACTAATCAATTCTTCAAATCTTTGAAAGCTCTTAAGCACTTCTCATCAAATTTAAATATCGTGTCCTTCTCCAATAATTTGCATAAAGGTTTAGTAATTTTGGAGAAGTCTTTGATAAATCTCCGATAGAAACCGGCGTGACCCAAAAAGCTCCTAACACCCTTTACAGATGTTGGAGGTGGGCATTTCTCAATAACATCTACCTTTGCTTTATCTATCTCGATTCTATGTCTTTTTATCCAATGCCCTAGAACAATCCTTTCTCGTACCATGAAATGGCACTTTTCCCAGTTAAGTACGAGGTTTGTCTCCTCGCATCGCCTTAGTACCTTGGCTAGATTGGCTAAGCAATCATCATATGTACCTCCGAATACTGAAAAATCATCCATAAAAACTTCCAAATATTTTTCAACCATGTCAGTAAAAATAGACATCATACATCTTTGAAATGTAGCAGGTGCATTACATAAACCAAATGGCATGTGTCCAAATGCAAATGTACCGTACAAGTAGGTGAATGTTGTCTTGTGTTGATCTTCTGGTGCTACTATAATCTTATTATACCCTGAGTATCCATCAAGAAAACAGTAATAGTCTCGCCCTGAGAGTCTATCCAGCATCTAGTCCAAGAACGGCAAAGAAAAGTGATCTTTCCTAGTCGTTGTGTTCAGCTTCCTATAATCGATACAAATTCTCTGTCTCATAGCCGTTCTAGTTGGTATCAACTCGTTATTCTCGTTTTTAATGATCGTGATACCTCATTTCTTTGGCACGTACTGGACTGGACTTACCCATGAACTGTCTGAGATAGGGTAAATTATACCCGCATCTAACCACTTGATGATTTCCTTTTTCACCATGTCCTTCATAATAGGGTTCAGTCTTCGCTGTCCTTCAATCGTCCCTTTCTCACCATCTTCTAGTATGATCTTGTGTATGCATACAGATGGACTAATACCGTAAATATCGGCTATGGTCCATCCGATAGCCTTCTTGAATTGTTTCAATACAAGGATAAGTTTATCTTCTTGCTCAGTAGTTAATTCCGTTGAAATATTCAGAGGCAGAGTAGGAACGTTACCTAAATAAACATATTTTAAATATGAAAGAAGTACCTTGAGCTCTAATTTAGGTGGCTCCTTGATTGACACTTTTGGTTGGGAATAATTCGTTTTCTTTAATTCCAAAGATTCAAAATAGGATTGCGGATTAAATCCCTTTTGATTAGCTTCTAGCAAAGCTAAGTATTCATCATTCTCTTAATCATTTGGAGGGTCTGATGTCAGAATTTGTTCTAACGAATCCTCAACATAGTTGAGCTCCTTCTCCATTATTAAATCCTCTAAATAAGATACTATAGAACAATCATCAATTGTGTCAGGAAATCGTATAGACTTAAAAACGATAAATGTTACCTGATCATCCTGAACACGCATAGTAAGCTCGCTTTTCTACACATCAATAAAGGTCCTTTCGGTTGCTAAGAAAGGCCTTCCTAGGATAATTGGCACTTCTTTGTCTACTTAAAAGTCTAGAATAACAAAATCAGCAGGAAAAATAAATTTGTCAACACGTACCAATACATCCTCGATTTTTCCTTCTAGATGTACTAAGGATCGATCTGCTAATTGAAATGTTACCGTAGTTGGTCTAACTTCGCCTATCCCCAACTTCCTAAATATTGACATAAGCATCAAGTTGATACTCGCACCTAAGTCACATAATGCCTTACCACAATATATTGCTCTAATGTTGCAAGGTATGGTAAAACATCCAGAATCCTTCAACTTTGGGGGTAGTTTGTCTTGAAGATATGCACTGCATTCTTTTGTTAAGGCTACCGTCTCAAATTCTCCAAGTCTTCATTTTTTAGATAGAATATCCTTCATGAATTTGACATAGTTCAGCATTTGTTCAAGTGCTTCAGCTAACGAGATGTTGATATGAAGTTGCTTGAGTATGTTTAGGAACTTCTTGAATTAAATTTCCTACTTCTGCTTCTGAAGTCTTTAATGGTAGGGTGGTGGAGGTTTCTTTACTGGAACTAGTTGATTCGTCTTCTGTGGCAATTTTGCATCTAACGGTTGAACTTCCTCCGAGTCTTAAGCGTCAGCTGACTCTTTTTCAGCTTCGATGGTGTTGGGCTCTAACGTTTTTGCGCTCCTCAATGTCAACACTTTGCAACGCTCCTTTTCTGGATTCTTCGAATTCTTCGTATCACTAGGGAAAGCACCTTATGGTTGATTCCTGAGTTCAGTAGCAAGCTGGCCCACTTGATTCTCCAAATTCCTTAGAGTGGCGTCATTTTTCACCATGTATGCCTTCAACAAATTCTTTAAACTATTGGATAATTCAGCTTGAGTTGTTTTCTGAACTTGTTGGGGGAAACTAAGCGGCTAGGTTGGTCTAGGTTGGGCATGCTTGTTACTGGTTCCAGCCTCTTGGTTACTCTAGGAAAAATTCAGGTGATTTCGCCACTATGAGTTATAGAAATTGGATTGTAGTCCTTGCCTTCCTCGATTTTGGTTTTAGTTACCTATGTAATATATTGATTCTGGGTTCGATGGACATTCTTCAAACAAATGTCCTTCCCCACAATAGACACAGGCTATATTTTCAAATTGATTAGGTAGCTGGGCTACAAAACTAATAGGCCCATTAGTGGTAAGATTTTTTAACATTGAGGATATTGATGATACCTGAGATGCGAGTGAAGTAAGAGCATCTACTTCATGTATTCTAGCAACTCGTCTTCCTGACGCTGCTCGATTGGTTGGCCATTGATAATGATTACTGGCAATCCTCTCAATAATTTCATAAGCCTCATTATAAGACTTAGAAAGGAGAGCACCATTAGCAGAAGCGTCCACTACCATCCTCGTGTGAGCATTGAGACCGTTATAAAACATCTCAAGTTGGATGCAATGTGGGATTCCATGATGAGGGCACTTTTGTAATAACTCTTTGTACATTTCCCATGCCTCATACAAGGAATCATCATCCATTTGTTGGAAGGTAGTGATCTCATTCCTTAACTTAGCATTCTTGCTTGGAAAGAAATACTTCATAAGGAATCTTTCTGCTAACTCTTGCCATGTGAAAATTGAGTTTGGTGGCAATGAGTTCAACTAGGCTCGAGCTCTGTCTCTTAGCAAATATGGGAACAGCTTCAATCGTAATGCATCTTCGAGTACTCCAGCTAACTTGAAAGAGTCGCTCACCTTCATAAATAGTCTTCAGTGAAGATGAGGATCTTCAGTAGGCATTCCACTGAATTGGCCCACTGTCTGAAGCATCTGGAACATGACTGGCTTCAGCTCAAATTATTGTGCCTCAATTTCGGGTCTCCTAATACCCAGATTAAGATCATGAAACACTGGCATGGGATATTGTCTTAAGGCTCTATCCCTATTATCAGCAATAATGATAGGATTTTAAGCAGGGTTTGCTCCATTCCCTTGATTCATTTTTTCAAAGTTCATCTCCTTGGTCCTTCTCTGATTTGCTTGTCTTTTACACTATCAAAAAGTTCGTTCAATCTCAGGGTCTACAGGAAGCAAATTGATAATTTAGTCAATACTCATAAACACCTGAAATAATCATAGAAAAATTAATAATGTTAAAAATTAAACAAAAAAAAACCCAAAATACAAAAATAATAAATTCACAAATAATGACTTTTAAGAACAGTCTTTGGCAACAATGCAAAAAATTTGGAACGACGGAAATGTGCAAGTGTACACAATCGCAACAAGTAATAAAGTGACAAGTAAATGTCGAGTTATCGTACCCACAGGGACTGTGAAAAGAATTATTTATGAATGCAAATTTAAACACTTTGGTGAAGAAAAAAAAATATTTTGTTTGAAGAAGGTGATTAAAAACTAAAATTTTAAACTAAGTAAAATAAATAAGTAAAGAATAAAAGTTCTAAAGCACGATTTGAAAATATGATTTAATCAAAATGACATAATTGTGTTGGGCTAATTACATTTCTTTAACTTAGGATTATTAAACTCATGTTTATGTTGTTACGAATAAATTCACGACAACTCGATAATTTGCTAACTTATGAACAAACTCACCTACAAAAATCCATTCATCTCTTGACATGTCCCTATGTCAATTCGATCGATTAAACAGATTTAAATAAGCAAACATGTTATTGCACATACATACTTATTAAATTGAAATAATCTCTTGCATATTCCTACGTCAATTCAAATGATTAATTAAATCTAATAAGCACATAAAAGACTATGTGAGGTAACAAGGTATCCTTACCTTGAAATAGTTTAATCACAATAATCTTACAAGTTATGCAAGGCAAATGTATCGCCAGATACAATGCTAATTTAACCTTCAACTACCTTAGAAGAATAAACATGCATTGATTAAGTACTGTATCAATTAATTAAAATTTCAATCCGTTTAAATAATTAATTCATTAGTTACCTAACAATTATAATGCAAGAATAACTTAGGCATGATTTTACTTAATCAAGCATTTTACCGAGGCCTATAACAGTATAAACACAATTTTAATAATTTAAGCAGATGAAACGCAATCAAACCAACATGATTTAAATTCAAACTAAATTGATTAAATTAACCATTCGAACAACATAAATATTCATAGATATGTTCATCATAAAAATAACAAAAATTAAGGAGATAGGGAACAAGAATCAAATCTGGTGCTTTTCCATGGCTTGACTAGGTTGCTCCGTTCTTCCTTCTTTGTTGTCCTTGCCGATCAAGGCTGCTATGAACACTCAATTGCTGCTCCAAAATGGCTAAAGAATACCCCTTTCCCAAGAGGAGAAATCAACAAAAGAGCAAGGAACTTTGAATGGGAAAATGAGAAAAGAAATTGAGAAAAGAGAGGTGAGTTGTGAGAAAAGAGATGTGAATGAGGGATGTGTTGAATGATCAGCCAAAGGGGGTTTTTATAGCTGAATGTGGAAGCTAAAATTTGCTAAATATAGTAGCCAAAGAGCCACCCCTTGGCCAGCCACCCATGTGTCAAAGTTGATGGTTTCAACTTTGCTAAATTTGGCTTGAGGCAAATCTATAAAGCCACCAATTGTGGAGGGGTTTAATTGTAATTTGAACAAGTCTTCAAGGGCCTCTTTGCAAGCTTAAATAATCAGCTATTAAGCTGATTTGGGTCAGCATATGGACGGTTTTTGGGCTGCCCAATTCTTGGCCGGTTCGGTTTAATTAGTTCGGTTCAACTGGACTACTTTTTCATAATTAATTAATAATAATTTATTTAACCCAAATTGAATTGATGATAAATTAAAATTAATTATATTATGAATTAATACACATATTTGGACCGTCTTAGGCTGGAAATTAATTCGCCTTGATACTTCAAATTGCTTCTCGATTTTGTGCTTCTAGCAGTATCTGCCAAGCTATTTTTTGCCCTTTGTGCAATTCTGTCGAAAATACTCAAAATTAATTGAAAATAGTGATAAAATTAATTAAAATTTAGTATGTTCATAATTTAAGTACAATTTAATTATTTTATAATAATTAATTATTTTTCGACAAGAATTTAACCGAATTTGCATGAATTTAAGTTAAAAGGGCATGTAAAAGTGTGTAAATTTTCGTGTTTCCAAGTGTACTGGTGGTCAAGGATGAAACGAGATATTTCTAAATTTGTATCGAAATGCTTAGTTTGTCAACAAGTCAAAGCTGGACATCAAGTGCCTTCGGGACTGTTACAGCCTATGATGATACCTGAGTGGAAATGGGTTAGAGTTACGATGGATTTCGTATCAGGACTACCCCTATCTCCGAAAAAGAAAGATGCTATCTGGGTTATTGTTGATGGTTTAATGAAGTCTCCACATTTCATACTAGTGCGTACAGATTTCTCTCTTGATAGACTACCTGAGTTATATATTTCTAAAATCATCAGATTGCACGGAGTTTCAGTCTCTATTATTTCGGACAGGGATCTAAGATTTACATCACGATTTTGGAAAAAAATTGCAAGAAGCTTTGGGTACACGGTTGCATTTTAGCACCGCATTTCATCCTCAAACTGATGGTCAGTCTGAGAGAGTGATTCAGATTCTCGAAGATATGCTTCGTTGCTATGGTTTAGAGTATGAAGGCAACTGGGATAAATATTTACTGTTGGTTGAGTTCGTGTATAATAATAGTTATTAGTCGAGCATAAAGATGGCACCGTACAAAGCTTTATATGGTCGTAAATACAGAACTCCGTTATACTGGATCAAGCATAGCGAGAACAAGATTCACGATATTGATTTTATCAAAGAGACTGGAGAGAAAGTAAAAATAATTCACGATAGTGTTAAAGCTGTAACACCTCCAACCCGTATCCATCGTCGGAATAGGGTCACGAGGTATTACCGGAGTTTATAAATTTTTTTTTTCAATTAATCACATAATAACTCATTTTATAAGAAATTGTATAACTTAAATTTTACCACTCTTCCATAAGCACAAGTATATTTTCATTTGATCATTTACCCTTTCGACGTATCATATAATAATCGTATTACCATTTAACCAATAACTGGGCACTTGTCTAAGCTTCAACAATAACAGTTGTTAGCATACTTGAACATATTTCATATAATTTTAGAATCGATAAACTCATTTTATCAACATACCATACTCGAGATTATCACTCATCATGGCTTACCTAGTTTCCATGTATCAGCATATTAAAGATAGTCACATGTTCATGTATCATTGTTTTCATGAATTTTGCATATATTTATTTCAGGACAATTCTTAATATTGAATATGCATAATTATCAAGTAAGTTTCATATACATGTATTTTCCATGTCATATTTTAAAATATCGAATAAATATTATTTTCGTGTATTTCAAGTTCAATTTCATGGTTATTGTTTCGTGCTCGAATTATTCCATGTAGGGACTTTATTCATCAAGTCATTTGAAATGTCGTCGTCATACAATTAATGTTTTTAAGGTATACGAATCTATAATCATGGATCCATATATTCATCAATAAATTCCATGTACAAATATCATCATTTTATATTTCCATATTTCCAGTATCACTATCATTTTTCATGTACTTCAGGAATATATATGTACGAATCTTTTTATATACATATTCCCTTTTCTGGTTAGGACTTTTACCTACTGAATTTATCGGAATATCAATAGTTAAGATCATATAGTATACTTAAAATATGCAAATCCATAATCCATTAATTCACATTTACCCTTTTTAGCTATGTGTTTACCATCTTCTATATTTATCCCGTTGAATTTCTCGGAATTTCGATGGATTCCCAATAGTACACTCTTGGTGTACAATCTCATTAACCGTCAATTCATACAGGGGTACACTTTTAGTGTACAATTTCGGGTCCGTCAATTAATATACATGTGTTGCCATGGTATCTTTCAACCATGGTCTTATTCATTGCCATGGTATCTTTCAACCATGGTCTTATTCATTTTCTCAATTTGTTGCCATGGTATCTTTCAACCATGGTCTTACACATTTCATTTCAGTAAGCACACTCTCGGGAACCTCACTCTCCCGCAAACCTCAATTCTTGGCACACTTCCGCGAACCTCAGCTCCCATGTATTCTTCGGAAGGGCCTATACACATGTATTTTTCGGGAGAGCCACCAGCACACTCCCGCGAACCTCATTTACCATATATTCTTCGGGAGGGCTGATATTAGGATTACCCTTCCGGGCTTAATCCTTTTTCCTGTATTCTTCGGGAGGGCTAATAATAGGATCACCCGTCCGGGCTAGATCCATTTTTTACGGTCAATTCCTTTTCAGAGATCCATCGAATTTTCCTTTCATTCAACTGGGATTTCTTCCCATTTTTATCAAATATATCGATGTTTCATCAATTTTCATATAATGAACATTCAATTCATATTCACATCAATAACATACATTTCAAGCATTTAAGAATATAATTCAAGTTACACGAACTTACCTCGTTGCTTGTTCGTGTTTATAAATTCATTAATCCGATATCTTTTCTTTTCCACGTTCAAGTCTCGTATTTGAGTCGTTTGGAACTTTATAAATAAATTTGACCATTGTTTCCATTCATTCCATATTCTAATACATTCAATTAATGCTCTAGGTAAAATTACCATTTTGCCCCTAAATTTTAATTAATGACGATTTCATCCTTTGGCTCAGAAAATAAAATTCTTGCGATTTAATCCTTATTTCCAACCGTTATCATCATATATTTTCATCACAGCCCATAAATTCTATAATTATCAGAATTTTTCCATAATTTCAACACTTTTCAATTTAATCCCTAAAACATGTTTTTTTCCCGATCTTGAGCTAAATTAATAATTTCATTTAAATTTTTTCAATTTAAATAATGAAATAATCCATTTCATGCAATTTGGTCATTTCTAACATTTTTACAAAATTGCCCATAAAGTTTTACTTTATTCAATTTAGTCCCTAAGCCTAAAACATACAAATTAGCCATGCTAACTGAATATTCATACATATTTTCATCCTCCTCCACTCCATTCCACATCCTTAATTTATATAACATGCTTATAAGTAACATTATCAAAACTTTCACTATTTACTTATATGTATTTTCAAAACTGTCCATTTGAGTCACAGTCACTAAATTATTTATATCTTGAGCTACAGAACTCCAAATTAAGATCCACTAATTTTCCCTGAAACTAGACTCATATATATTCTTACCATAAAATTTTCAGAATTTTTGGCTTAGCCAATAAGTACAGTTTATTCTTTAAATTTACCCTTGTTCTGCTGTATAACTGTTCCAACCTTTCTTCATTAAAATTTAATTATCTCCTCGTATGGGACTCGGATGATGTTCCTGCTTATTTATTTTGAAAATATACTCATTAAGGATTTCAAACACATAAATTTAAGTCCCTAATTATTTTTATACAATTTTTGGTGATTTTCCAAAGTCAAAACAGAGGATCCCAAAATCATTCTGAACCAGTCTCACAAAAATATAAATATCTCAGAATACAGAATTCATTTACTTGTTCTATTTCTTTTATATGAAAATAGACTCAACAAGATTTAATTCCATATCTTACTCAACTTCTAATTCAGTTTCTACCATTTTTGGTGATTTTTCAAATTTAGCTTACTGCTGCTGTCTAAAACTGTTTTAGTGCAAGATATTAATTATTAAGTTTATATCACCCTTATTTTCTTTCTCTACACCATTTCCCATCACTTTATCTTATTTTCTCTTCACTACCATATCAAGAACATAGAATCATATATAAGGAAACTCTACCTTAACATCATTTACATGCTTTTTCAATAATATTAAACTTAAAAATACATGGAAATCTTGATGTTCTTACCTTGTTTTATTGTTTCTGAACTTTAACTTCACTTTCTCTCTCCTCCAGCTTCTATTTCTTGAATCCAACTTGATATTCTAACTCCTCATAGCCTCCTTAACATTTTTCTCCTCCGGTAGCTATGGAAATTCTTTTGATTTCTAGGTGAAAATGGTGAATTTTTTGTGGAAGGACCAAATTGTAAAGAAATGAAAGTTTCTTTCTTCCTTTTTTTCTCCATACGTTGAGTGCATGGAATGGATGGTATGTTCTCTCTTCTTTTTTTTTCCACACACATACATATATATAGACTAAATAAAATAATAAAATAATAAAATATCTTATTAAAATATCATATAAATAATAATTATCTAATTAAATAATTATAAAATATCACCAACATCATCATTACTTTCTAGATTTCTCTCTCCTCTATTTGACCATTTTGCCCTTTGTGATCTTTCAAAATTCCATTCTTGAGTCATCACTTAATTTGGTAAAATTACAATTTAGTCCCTCATAATTCTTCACCTATTTAATTTGGTCCTAATTCATCCATTTTTCCTAGTTTCTAGATTATTCCATCCTTAAAATATTTGCACTATTGGTCCTTCAACTTTTCCATATTTACACTTTAACCCCTTAAATTTTAAGTATTTACTCTTGGGCCACAAGACTTTTCTCACTTTTACAATTTAATCCTTTCTTGGATTAATACATCATAATATACTTCCTACATAGATTTTGTTGACATAGTTCAAAATTTCTCTTTTTATTTCTTTATTTCCTTCTTTTACTATATCAAGAATAGAAATTTTCGGGGTATTACAAAAGCAGCTTTAGATCGACTAAAATCGTATGTGGATTTGAAACATAAAGACATTAAATTTCAAATCGGCGACTAAGTGCTTTTGAAAGTATCACCGTGGCAGAAGATTCTTCGATTTGGTCGTAAAGGAAGGTTGAGTCTACGTTTCATTGGGTCGTATGAGATCATTGAGAGGATAGGGCCAGTGGCATATCGTCTAACCTTACTGTCAGAACTTGAAAAGATTCATAATGTGTTTCATGTACCTATGCTACGATAGTACCGATCAGATCCTTCACATATAATTTCACCAGCAAAGGTTGAAATTCAGTCTAATATATCGTATAATGAAGAACCGATCAGAATCGTAGCTCGAGAGATCAAAGAGTTAAGAAATAAAAGAATAGCATTAGTAAAAGTTCTTTAGGAACGTCACCGAATTGAAGAGTCTACATGGGAAACCGAGAAAGCTATGAGAAAGCAATACCCTAACCTATTCTCTAGTAAGATTTTCGGGGACGAAAATCCCTAAGGGGGGAGAGTTGTAACAGGCTGTTTTTAGTGAAACCAGAACAGTGGTTTTGGAACCACAAATTTGAGGTTGAAATATTTATTTTATTATTATTTTGAGGTCTACAGTATGGTAGTATGTCTGCATAAAAATTTCGTTAAGAAATTTTATTGTTTAAGTGATTGATTTGTGAAAAATGACTAAATCACGTAAAATATAAAACTTGTGTTCTATTAGTTAAAGGTGTTAACTAGCTATAGAACCTTAATGTGGAGGTCCTTACATGGTAATTAAACCATTGACATGTTGAGTGGACTTTTATGGCCATTAAAATGAAATTATAAAGGTTAATTTATAAGGTTAAATTTGTAATTTAATTAATAAAGTAAATTAAAATAAGAAAAAGAATGATAACATCTTTCTTTCTTCATTCTTCCATCAAATATTAAAGAAGAAACTCCATTAAAGAGCTTCAAGCATTCGGTCATAGTTTATTCTTGCATGTAAGTGCAATTTTACTTGGTTTTTAAATGTTTTTGGAATTGTTGCGGCTTAATCTAGCTATACCAGGGACTAATTTGTGAAACTGTTAAAAGTTTATGGTTTTACCATTGATGAATATGCATGTGTTTTGATGATTGATGATAGAAAATGTATCCTTGTTGTTAGTTAAACAACATTTGTAAAGTGATTTTTGATAAAAATGTCAATTCAGGATTAAATTTAGAAATGTGAAAATTGTGTGGTTAAATGTGTAAAATTGCAACAATATGTATTTTGGGTTGAATTGATTAGAATGAATATTAAATGGATTGAATTTGATTATTAGATCAAGTTAAGCCTTGTACGGATCTAGATCGAGGAAAAGATAAAGTATCGGACTAGTTGATCCTATTTCATCATTTTTGTGATCGAGGTAAGTTTGTATGTTTTATAAGTCTTATGTTTTATTTATTTAAATGCTTAAATTATGTAATTGCGATAAAATGACATTGCAGAAATTATCGATGAGGCATTGACCGAGAATAGTTCCCATTTGAACCTTAGGAATAGATAAGATTCAAATGACATGTCATTATGGGTTACCGTGATTATGTAATTTGGGTGCTCGTCTTATATATCCTACCGGTGGCTGAGTTTACCAGCATATGTTGCGGTTACTCGACAGCTTGTGTGAGTAGCACCGTGTAGCTACATCTTGACTGACAGCTTGTGTGAGCAGACCCATTGATATCTCGAGAGTAAGCATGTATATGAGATGTGATAGAGGTAGGTTAACCACATATATGGCACTTAGTGTGTGATACCTGAGTATCCGATATTATTCCGAATAGTTTAACGGGCAAAGATGATAGTACGAGAATACAAAGGAAGATATGGATCAGTTCAGATACTCGTGGTAAGCTCGACAAGTAAGTGAGAGTTGACAAATTCATATGATGAGTAAGTGATAATTGATAAAATCATATGACGAATAAGTAAAAATTTATGAACTCATACATGATTCTCATAGTATGGCAATGTGCTAATTGTTGGATTGGATAAGGTTTATCTATCTTATTTATGTTCTTTAAATTGTGATTGAATTGGTCAATTATACTTATTAGTCATACGAGATATGTGATCTCGTATGGCGAGATATGTGACTACCGTGTAAGACCATAGTTGGGCTATGGCATCGTTGTGTGATTACATGTAAGGCCATATCTGGGATATGGCATTATACTATGCAAATGTGATCCGAGTGCTGGTCTTGTACGTCCTACCAGTGGCTAGGTGCTCTGGCTTATGATATGGAAACCTAACAGCTTGTGTGAGCAGCACTGCATAGCTACGTCCCGACTATTAGCTTGTGTGAGCAGACCCGTGAATAGCTCGAGAGTGAGCATATATGTGTTATGTGATTATGTGAATCGGGTGTTGGTCTTGTACATACTACCGGTGGCTAAGTATACTGGCATAAGTAGCAGATACTCATCATTTTGTGTGAGTAGCACCGTGTAGTTATATCTTGACCGTCAGCTTGTGTGAGCAGACCTGTTGATAGTTCGAAAGTGAGCAATTATGTGATATGAAAGTGAGGTAGCATTGGCTACATTTGTGGCACTTAGTGTGCAAAATTCTCGAGTATCTGACATTATTATTTTGAAAGATTCAACGGCAAAGTCAAGATAAGAGTGTAAGTACAATAGAAAATAAGTAAAATATTAGAATAGGTATGTACAAAACCGATGTGAAAATCGAATGAAGGTGAATTGATGAGCTTACAGTGTGTTATGTATATGAAATGAGAAAGATTTGTGTATAAATATGTTCCATGCCATAATGTGTTTATTTGGTTATATTGAATTATGGATTGAATGATATACGAGATATGAGTATGGCACATTGTGTGTGAAATACCGTTATTTGATGATATTTAATACGATTTATTTTGGCTAATGTAAGAGTAATTGATATTGGATTAAATGAAGTTATATAGTTATTCGATTATGTATGTATAAAGGTGAACAAATTGATAACAAAATATATATGATCTGTACGAACATAGAATTGAATAAATTCGTGAAACTTTCGGTTGATCATGTACTTGGATTGATGATATAAAGGTGAAACTAAATGAGTTTACATTATAGTAATGAAAATGCTTAAAAAGCGTTTTTTTTTGTTAAGTAGTATTTATTTTCATACGAGCTTACTAAGCTTTATAGCTTACTTGTGTTATTTCTCCTATGTTTATAGGATTTCGAAGACTCGTTTGGGTTAAAAGCTATCGACGGTCTCAGCACACTATCCAGCCATCATATTGGTATTAAAAAAGCTTGTGAAATTTGTTATATGGTATGTATAGGCTAGTTGAGTATAAAGTATATAAGTCATTTGGTTCGTTTAGTAAGACCTTAAGTTAACTTGTAAATGTTGGTGTGTATTTAGTCATTTAAGTTAGCTCTTTTCAAAATCGTGGTATATGCATGTGAAGTATATACTATGCCTTGTGGTTTGAGTATGCCATGAGTTGCGTCTTTGAATTGGTATAAGTGTTTATGAGTTTCAGGGTGGCAATAGGCTTGGTAAATAGCCTTATTTTTGTCCACACAGGCAGACATCTGTGTGTGACACACGGTCAGCCCCATGGGCGTGTTGATAGGCCGTGTGTCCTCTAAACTTTAGTTTTGAGAAACAGAATGTTTAGTAGTAAACACACGGGCAGAGACAAGACTGTGTGTCTCAACCATGTGAAGGACACGACCTCAGGACATAGGCGTATGCCCAGGCTGTGTGAAGTCTGCACCTTAAATGTGAGAATTAAATTCGCCACACAACCTTGAACACGGGCGTATGACTTGGCCGTGTGCCCCTAAATTATTGATGACATCACAAACAGAGAGTTTCATGGGTTGAAGACACGAGCGTGTCCCGAACCACACGGGTGTGTGTGATCACACGACCTACCCACACGTGCGTGTGACTCTCCAAAACATGAAATTTTTCTAAGTGTTGTAAAAGTTTCGAAAGTTCTCGGTTTAGTCCCTGACCACCTACAATGTATGTTTAGGGCTTCGTAGGCCCATAATAGGGACGTTATGAATATGAATGAAAAGTTTTTAAATTGCACGCAAATTTTAGGGCTCGATTTTTTATGTTTACGTGTGTTAAAGTTTAAAAATGCCTTGTACCCTATTTTGACGACAGATACGAGTAAGGAGTGTTACATTTAATGGTATCAGAGCTATGGTTTAGTCAATTCTTGGACTAACCTAGTGTGTGTGAGTCTAGATATACATGCCATATTACTACCTGCGATAGTGTGATGTCTCCTGACTCTAATGTAATTGTTTTGTTGAAACAAGGATGCTTTCCAACCGAGCTAATTTCAAAAACACTAAAAGTGATTCTAAGATATTTGAAAATGTGTTTGTGATGAGTGAAAACTTGGAAAGGCATGGAAAATAGTTCATGATATGTATGTGATGATGTACAAAATGAAATAACCATAATTTGAGGAAATTGGGTAAAATGTCATTGTTTCGGTTGAACGTTGTATTTCGATGGATACTGGTGATTTTATGAATTGGATTAAATGTTAAAAATTTTGTGAAATGAAGTTAGCCTGAACTGGTGAACTAGAGTAAGCCTTTAGAGCATACATTACTGAAGGGGTTTGGTTTGAATCAACAACGCTGTTATACCATATGTCACTCAGGAATGTGCCTTACGAATATGTGTAATAAGGAACCCTTTTGAATATGAATCGACGGATTGTTGACAGACATTTCTTGAGCATATTGCCTAAATATCCATCGAAACTACAAGAGTTCAATGATAGTTATCCTTGAAATATGGAAAAGTGAAACGAAATGAAAGTTCATATTGAGATCAGCATCCATGTTGTTTGGTATACATATGATGTTATATACCTAATTTGTTTGAATAAGTGAATGCGATCAGTAAATTCACTCAAATTTTGAGGAATGTAAGTGTAAGTGTTCTTGATTGAATAAGATAATTGGAAAGTTCGTGTAGCATAATTATGTGTGTTAATTTTCCTAAAGTTAGTTGAATAATTATGATGATATTATGATGAATATGAATGTTAAGTCATATGCGTGTTTAGATGAGAGTTAAATTAGAGGCTTTACGACCTCGCCCCTTACTTATGTGGTATTTTATAATGAAAATTCACGAGATTTATGTTAAATGAGTTCACAAGTGAGAGACTAAGGAGTTCAGTAGTTGAATGACTAATAATGTGGTCAGAATTGAGGGTAGCTTTGGCAAGTGAATATGGTATTGGAAAAAGATGCAAGGTCATTATAAAGACTATTCGGATTTCACAATGTCACGGTTCAAGAAAAAGTTAATCTCGAATGGTTGACTCATTTGGGTTTGATATCTAAAGTATGTATTGGTTGTAATTTCTTCCGGAATGATTTTTGTTAGTGAATGGAATAATACAGGATTAGTGATGACAGAATTAGTCAGAGAAATGATGTTTGAAACGTAAAGATGCCTGAGTGTAACAGTGGAAATTGAATAGATTATAATGATCTCACCTGGGTATTTTATATATTCGTTATTCTTAGGGATATATGTAATTGTTCATTTTCTGATGAAATCCTTATCATATGAGAATGCTAGCTGATTATAATGTTAGAAGGAAGCAATGTTGGTCTGGTTGGTTGATGATCAGCCTACCTTACCTCTCCTTGTAGGTTTTATTTTACTATGTTTGGAATAAAAGTACTTTGAGTTATATGCATTTAAGTTTATCCTCAGGTGTGGAAACAAAATCTTGTACATTTATGAGCATATAGACGAACAACTTAAAGGAAAAAGTTATGTACTAGAAGGTATGATAAGGAGATATACTTATTAAATTTATTCTAATCGAATAATATTGTTGTGAGTTAAGGTTGTTCCAATTGATAAAGTCATTAATATAGAATTCACACAATAGACTATCCAGAACTTATACAGAAAGTGTTGTACGAGACTCAATAGTAGGTCGTTTCTTTGACACTGTGTTTTAAAGTTTACAGGTGATTAGAAAAAGATGTATGAGGTAGACTTGTATTCAATTTTTTTTCAATTTGCATTATTGATAGTTGGAATTATTTGCTTGAAGGGATAAATGAGTTACATGTGTTTGAGATTATCTTCGGATTCAAAAATAATATGGTAAAATTAAGTTGTTTTGATTAAGTCATTGTGTTTGTGAAACTTGCGTGATATGTTACTTATTAACAAAGTGGTAAACAGCTGAAAACTATGTTAGTTGAAGCCTCAGTTTTGATTCAGTCTGAGATGAGTGAAAAGTTTATGAATATCAGATATACGTTCCTAAATGCTTTAAAGTATATTTAGTACAAAACTGCATAGAGACCGCTTATGCTTCTACACAGTTAAAGTTACATGAAGAGAGTTATCCAACAAGCGAATTAGAAAAGTTGACTTTGTATTTGAGTTGAATAGTTAGCGACATAAATTGTGTGGTGAGTAATATAATTTATATGATGACTGTTAGAGTTTAAAATATATGATGCTACTGAGAAATCTGAAATTGGGAACATCAAAGATGGCTTAAATTATCGAAAGATCTTGAGTTATTAATTGGCAAATGGTTATAGTCACAGTTATTCTTGCCAAGAAATGTTTGTGTGCTTTACAAGTGATAAATGTGCGATTGATTTTATTTGATGTCGATACAATATTAGTAGAGTTAAAAGCTGAGTCGTTGAGTCTCAAATGAATTTGTGAAGCTTTGAAATTTGTCAGTGAATTGTAGGTTAAAAAGAATTCGATGTAAGATGACTAAAGTTTCAGATTGGAGTCAATGATTGTTTATTTTTCCGAGACAGAGTTGTGTATCGAGAAACCCAGAGATTTTATGGTGAATATAAAGCATATAGTGGTAGTTTATCCATTCGTTAGGATAGTATAATGAAATGAAATGGTAATTTTGGTGAGCAGATACGAAAAAAGATATTTCTAACTTTATGTCTAAATGTTTCATTTGTCAGCAAGTTAAAGTTGATCACCAAGTACCTTCGGGACTATTATAGCATGCGTTGATATCAATGATGGAAATGGAATAGAATTCGATGGATCTTGTATGGAAATTGTTCTTATTACCAAAAAAGAAGGATGGTATATGAATTATTGTTGGTCATTGGAGAAGTTTGCACATTTTATCTCAGTACATATAAATCTTTCTTGATAGACTAGATGAGTTATAATTTCATCAAAGTGCTAGTCTTCGTTGATTTGGATAAAGATCCAAAATTATATTGCGATTCTGAAAGATACTACAATAAGCATTAAGTACGAAATTAAATTTATTTCCGCAGTTCATCCTTATTTTGATAGTTGATCTGAGAAAGTGATTCAGATTCTTGAAAATATATTTTGTCATCGTGTTTTAGAATCTGAAAGCAACTGAGAAAAAGACAATTATTGTTAAGCAAGTTTGAGCATATTAATAGTTATCCTATGAGTATAAAGATGGTATTGTATGAAATATCGTATGATTTTAATTACCAAACTTTGTTGTTACTGGATTGAGCTTTGTGAGAAAAGGATTCACGGGATTTATTTCATTTGCGAAATTGAACCGAAAGAGAAAATAATTTTGTAATGGGTAGAAAACCATGCGAGTTGGCAAAAAATCGGCAAACTCCATACGTGAAAGAATTGAAACACAGTTTGATGTGATGTATACTGAAGAATAGATCAAAATCTTAGTTGTGAGAACTTGATAAGGCTATAAGAAAGCAAATCTCAAATATCTTTTCTGGTAAGATTTTCAGGGACAAAAATCCCTAAAGGGGGGAGAGTTGTAACAGCCCAATTTTAGGTCTAGTCGGAACAGTGGTTTCAGGATCACAAATCTGAGGAGAAAATATTTTATTTTTATTAGATTTTTATGGTCTACGATTTCGCAGGATGATGTCGTGAAAATCTCATTAAAAAATTTTGACGTTTGGGCACTCAATTTAGTCAAAAGGACTAAATTATAAAAAGTGCAAAACTTGTGTTCTAGATGATAAGGGATGTAATTGTGATGATTTTTAAATTGGAGGTCCTCAGATGGTAATTAGACCATTGATTAAATTGTTGGACAAAAATGGACATGAAATAGGTGAAATAGGATATTTTTAAGTTAGGGGCATTTTGGTCATTTAGTAATTAAATGACTTAATAAACAAAATAAAGGCCAAATTTTGTTCATCTTTCTCCTCCATGGTCGAATATAGTAAGAGAAGACATGGCTAGGGTTTGGCCAAGCTTCCAAGCTTGATAGTAAGTCCGTTCTAGCCCTGTTTTTAATAATTTTTACGTTTTCGAAATCCTTGTATCATGATCTACCTATTTTTACCACTTATTTGAGATATGATGAAGGTCTAGGTTTTTGACCCATGATTAATATGTGTGTATTTTTGTGTTTAATGGTAGGAAATGCATGTTTATGATTAGAGAAATGACTTTTACTAAGTGATTTTCAATAAAAATACCTAAAAGGACTAATTTGTAAAAGTTATAAAATATGTCATAAAAGTGTGATTTAATGAAAAATGTGGGCTGCTATAAGTATAAAAGAGGTTCGGCTAGGCTTGGGAATCGAAGAAATTGAACACATTTCATTTTATGAGCCTAGGGGCAAAAGTGCAAATATGTGAAACTTTAGGGGCAAAAATGTAATTTTTCCATAATATATTTTTGGGTCACATTGAATAATATGACTAATAAGTGAGCTAAATTTGATATTATAGATAAAGAAAAATGAGATTCGAGCTTAGAACGAGGGAAAAACGGTTAGGTCCTTTCACCATTTTTGGTATCAAAGTAAGTTCATATGTTAATAAATGTTGTTGAATTGTGTTAATTATGTATTATTATCATATATTTGATTAAATTCATGAAATTTAAATTAAATGTTTGAAATGAGTAAAAACGCAGGATCGATCACGATCGTTTAATTACGAAATATGAATTAATGGTAAAAGACCATGGTTAAACCATGGCAATATGAGATATGTGATTCCCATGTAAGACCATATCTGGGATATGGCAACGAAGAGATATCTGATTACCACGTAAGACCATAGCTGGGCTATGGCATCGTTGTGTGATTACATGTAAGACCATATATGAGATATGTCATTATACTATGTATATGTGATTCGGGTGCTGGTCTTGTACATCCTACCAGTGGCAAGGTACTCTGGATTATGATATGGAAACCTGACAGCTTGTGTGAGTAGCACTACGTAGCTCGAGAGTGAGCATATATGTGTTATATGATTATGTGAATCGGGTGCTAGTCTTGTACATACTACCAGTGGTTGAGTATACCAATATAAGTGACGGATACTCTTCAGCTTGTGTAAGCAACACCGTGTAGTTATATCTTGACCGTCAGCTTGTGTGAACAGACCCATTGATAGTTCGAAAGTGAGTAATTATGTGATATGAAAGTGAGGTAGCATTGGCTACATTTGTGGCACTTAGTGTGCAAAAATCCTGAGTATCTGACATTATTATTTCGAAAGATTCAACGGCAAAGTCAAGATGAAAATGTAAGTACAATAGAAAATAAGTAAAATATTAGAACAGGTATATACAAAACCTATGTGAAAATCGAATGAAGGTGAATTGATGAGCTTACAGTGTGTTATGTATATGAAATGAGAAAGATCTGTGTATAAATATGTTCCATGCCATAATGTGAAATATGGATTATACGAGATATGGGTATGGCACATTGTGTGTGAAATATCATTATTCGATGATATTTAATACGATTTATTTTGGCTAAAGTAAGAGTAACAAATATTAGATTGAATGAAGTTATATAGTTATTCGATTATGTATTTATAAAGGTGAACAAATTGATAAAAATATATATATATGATCTGTACGAACATAGAATTGAATAAATTCGTGAAACTTTTGGTTGATCATGTGCTTGGATTGATGATATAAAGGTGAAACTAAATGAGTTTACATTATAGTAATGAAAATGCTTAAAAAACATTTATTTGTTAAGTAGTATTTATTTTCATACGAGCTTACTAAGCTTTATAGCCTACTTAGGTTATTTCTCCTATGTTTATAGGATTTCGAAGACTCACTCGGGTTAGAAGCTGCCGGAGGTCTCAGCATACTATCCATCCATCGTATCGATATTAAAAAAGCTTGTGAAATTTGTTATATGGCATATATAGGCTAGTTGAGTATAAAGTATATAAGTCATTTGGTTCATTTAGTAAGGTGTTTGACCTTAAGTTAACTTGTAAATGTTGGTGTGTATTTGGTCAAGTATATACTATGCCTTATGGTTCGAGTCTGCCATGAGTTGCGTCTTTGAATTGGTATAAGTGTTTATGATTTTTAGGGTGGCAATAGCTTGGTAAATAGTCTTATTTTTGTCCACACGGGTAGACACACGGGCGTGTGTCTAAGCCGTGTATGACACACAGGCGTGTGTCTAAGTCGTGTATGACATACGGTCAGCCCCATGGGTGTGTTGATAGGCCGCGTGTATCCCTTACACCTTAGTTTTGAGAAACATAATGTCTAGTAGTAAACACACAGGCAGAGACACAGCCGTGTGTCTCAGCCATGTAAAAGACATGGCCTCAGAACATGGGCGTGTGCCCAGGCCGTGTGAAATCTGCACCTTAAATGCGAAAATTAAATTTGTCACACGACCTAGCACACGGGCGTGTGACTTGGACGTGTGCCCTTAAATTATTGATGACGTCATAAAAAGAGAGTTACACAAGTTGAGGACATGGGTGTGTCCCAAACCACACGGGCGTATGTGATCACATGACCTGCCCATACGGGCGTGTGACTCTCCAAAACATGAAATTTTTCTAAGTGTTTTAAAAGTTTCGAAAGTTCCCAGTTTAGTCCCTAGCCACCTGTAATTTATGTTTAGGGTTTCGTAGGCCCATAATAAGGACGTTATGAATATGAATGAAAAGTTTTTAAATTGGACTCAAATTTTATGACTCAATTGTGTATGTTTACATGTGTTAAAGTCCGGTAATTCCTCGTGCCCTATTCCAGCGATAGATACAGGTAAGGGGTGTTACATACATGGTGGATCCATTGGATATAGTTGGCATACCATAGGATTTGTGAGTACTCACCTTTATTTGTGACATTATGAATATATGGCTTTAGGTGGACTGATTTGTTTATAGTAGATAAGGGAGTATTGAGCAAAGTCTCCACTTATTAGGTTATTTAGGGCGTTATAAGGGAGCGTGTGCTTCGGCCCGCTTAACCCGGTGGACTATATTTGATATTTGTAGGAGTTCAAAGATCTGTTTATTCGATGTATGATCACCCAATTAAGCCATAAGAAGTGCATGCCAATATATTTATGTATGATTATTGTTGTAATAGCCCAATTTAGCCCGGACCCATAAGTTATTCATAAACAAATAAATAAACCAAAATCCAGAAGATAAAGTCTAAAATTCAAATAAACCAGTGTCCTTTTTAGAAATAAAAAACCCAAATTCAGAAAAATAAAAAACGATAAAAGCCAAATTTATCAAAGTCCATAAATACAAGCCCAAACTAGTAATAAATCCAAATTACATTACCCAAATACAATTAAGGACCCAGACCCAAATAAACTAACTCTAGCCCAATTCTTAAATCCAAGACCCAAACAGATCCGGTTCCAAGGGCCCAAATACAGGAACGACCCAACCCAATTTGGAATTTCGAAAACCCTAGAGGCTTCTGGGGTCTTCTGGCGCCTCTGTTCACACGAGTGTAGCCTCGTCACAGCCATCGAATGGCCCTTCCACGAGTGGTCTTCACAGCTATACCTACAACAAATTATAGCGCAGCAACAAACATCAAGGAATAATAGAAAAATAGATTTTCTTTTTCGTTTTATTTGGATTTTTTATTTCGGCTATAGAAGAAGCTGACTGTAAACATTAAAGAATGGACGCACACTTAAGATTAATAGCAAAAACAGAGAAATCAAGACATTCGAAGGTGATTCTTAGATTTTCATTTTCTTTTCTTTCTTTTCTTTCTTTTCATGTTTTTTTCTTTTGGATCTATATTATGTGTGTGCGCATAAAAATAAAAAGAAAAGAAAAGTGGTTTACCTTCATGAGCGAGCCATCGGAGTCTTCGTTCTCTCTGCCGAAATCGGAGTTGAACTGGGGATTCAGATTTGAAATGGAGAAATCTTTGAAATACAGCATTAATCTGGGCAAATCGGACATTAATCCACCGTTATATGCCAATTTCAATGGCACTTTAGTGGTTGGACGGGGGGTTCTTTGATGGCTGATTAGAGAGGATAGGAGAGTTAGGTTTTTTTTTAAAGTATTGCTTAGTTTCGGAAATGACCGAATGTTCTAGTTTTAGGTTTTTCTTTAGTTTTTTAACATATCATGAAATAGCACCGTTTAGGGCCTGTTTCAGTGGCTCCAAAATGGTGCCGTATAAGGAAAATCGATTCGACCTGACCCAATGCCCAGGAGGATCTGCGCGTTTTGCTTAAAGGGAATATTTGCACAATCAGTCCCTTTCCTTTGCGCGGTCCTATGATTAGGTCCTATTGCTTTTTTTTTTAATTTGTCTCTGAAATCTGGGCGCTGTTTCAATTTTGTCCATGTTAAACGCATCGTTTCAGGACTTGATTTATTTATTTCTTTGATCCTTATATTCTTAAAAATCCTTAATGTTACTTATAGTCTCGTTTATTTTAAAACTTTCGTATACTATTATGCTCATATGTAAACTACCGGTATTAAGTTTTGTCTCATATGTGTATTATTTATGTAAATTTATATTATTATTTCATATATTGTTACCTTGATTTTCCTCCTAGATTTTCTTATAAATGTTCGTTTTAGAATTTATTTATATTGTTTTATATATTATTTATTATATTTTCATTGATTTTACAATTTGTTTCAAGTTACTACGTGCATTAGTTGTTCATTTACATATAGGATACTTTTAAATATTTTTTTATATTGTTGATTTCGAATCCATCTTCCGTTAAACTTTTTGTTTAACATTGTTCAATATTATCTAAATATTAAATAGCGTATGTTGTAATACCATTATTAATGTGGCTATCTTGAGTTGCATATTTTTATCTCTACATTGTTACAGTTTATGTGCATTGTCCTTGTATATTGTACCATCGTTTGATATTGGCATTTCCTGTTTTTAAATAATGATTCAAATTTTAGCACACATAGATCGATTCATAATTTTTTATCATAAGAAAATTGAATAAATACATTTTAAATTGGTTTTAAAGTTGCTCTCAAAAGTCATCAAAAACAAGGCAACATTTAGCGTTTGGGGAATTTGAAAAATTGTTCCCTAACGTGCTGGGTTTCGGTTTTTCGTTTGACCAAAACGGCTAAATACCCTTTTAATCATATGATTTGGAGATTATGAGAGGATCTCAGTTTTGAAGTTTAAGATGACATATCCTAACAAGTTGGATGTGTCATTTTATTTCTTCGGAGTGAGAAAATCTTAAATTCCAACTCAAATTAACCAAAAATTCTTTTTAAAAAAAATCACATTTTAAATCTTTTCAAATTTTCAATATTAGGACAGCTATTAATCAAAATAGTACCAATTTTGGGCGTACGAGGGTTTCCTCTACATAATCGACTTCCGAACCTTTTTTTTTCCATAGACCAAAATTTTTAAAAGAAGGTGATCCAATCACACCTAAACAAAAAGGTTAGTGGCGACTCCCAGATTTTTTAAAATCGATCCCGTTTTTTCAAAATTAAAAATGGTTTCGACAATTGTTATATCATTCAATGTTTGTAAACCATGAATAATTAGTTCTTGATATTGATAAAGCATATGGAAATTAAATTGACATGTTTCATTATTATGGCTGATAATTGGTGATTGATTGGATGTGATTTAAGCATGATTTGGATGTTGATTTACTAGGCGTTGTTATTAACATTCACTGAGGTTTTTAAAGCTCACACCCTCATAATTTGTACAGATAATCGTTGAGCTTGAGGAGTTGAGGAACCGAGTAAGAAAGTTCCAAGAGATTTAGGCTTGGTAGAGACTTTATTACACGTTTTAGAGACTAGAATCGGGCATTATGAAACTCTTAGGAATTAGTTTAATTTTGGTTTTTATTGGATTTTGGACATTGGACATTTTATTTTGGATGGTTTTATAATAATTTTGAGGCATTTTTGAGTTTAATTATTGAATGATTTACGGTGTAATGTTGCTTTATAACACGGTGATTTATAACCCAGTGTGTGAGGCATGAAATTTGTAATAATGATTGTTTAAATGAAGCTTCCATGGAGTGGTTTACTAGCGACTAAGGTATGCCACTTGTTTGATTTATTCGGTGTTTGTTATGCATGCAATTGATTGTCTAATTCTATATAATTGTGGCTTGATTGATGTCAATAAACTCAATTGAAGGTGTATGTTTATGTATGTTAATTAATCGTAGTTAAATTGAGTTTAATATGCAAAATTAAGTTTTAAAATGAGTTTTTTTAGCAAAAATAGGTGCAGTGGTTTTCATATAGGCGTGTGCTTGTCCACACAGGTGTGTGAGGTGTTGCACACTGCCGTGTGGAGTCTGAAGCTATCGCACATGGCATGTGGGTTTTCCACACGAACGTGTGCGATCAGTCTAAAAGTTTTTCATGACGTGAACATGGTCGTTTAATGACACATGGTTTGGGGGACATGGCTATGTGGGTTTTGGGGTTTGAATTTTTGTCTCTTTAAATTGGTATTCTAAATTTTTTTAAATTACAATTTAATCTCTAATAATAAAAATTGAATTAGACATAGTAAATGAACTCAAGTTAAGTTGAAATTTTTAGGCTTGTATAATTTGACTAAAAAAAGCTCGGTAAACACCTAGAACTAAAATTGGGTTAGTTTTACCATAAATGGTAATATGATGAAAATGCCATTAGGTTAAACTACCTAGGAAAAGTTTAAAATTGGCTCATAATTTGCTTCAGCATTAATAAATAACTAATAATTAGATAAGATTGAGGTGTTATAAGGACGGGGTGTGCCTTTGGTGGTCATTAGCCGGAGAGTCACTTAGGTGACTAATGTAATGCTTCGAATTCAAGTTGCTCTGTCCCGGTCAGGTTTGTGGTGTCACAAATACACCTCTTCTTTAAGAATAGAATCGCACACATTACACCTTTGTGTGACAAACCTTTTAATGATGCAGGACTCATTTTGTCGATAGGTACACAGATGCAATTATGGAATCAAAGACATTTATTCACATTGATGTCGTAATTCTTATTGTCTCTTCACTAAACAACCTTAATCTCTTCTGTCAACTTAGTATCTATGGATTTCACCTATTTTTATCTAATCAATCAACACTAGCTTTATTTGCAGTTCAACTAACAAGATGCCATCATCACCAATATTTAACTAAGCAAACATTGCTTCAACTTAAATGTTGACTTTCGACTTGTAATGCTCCAAAATTTATATAATTGATTTTGTGCATTTATGACACAAATATCTGTCTGCTTCAGTGGTTATGTGTTCTGGGAGTGTCTGAGAAGTCTTGGGTTCAAGCCTTAACCTGAGCAAAAAATTTTTTTTAATTGAATTAAGCCTTGCTCTTGTTTAATAGGCTTAAGTTTAAATGTTGGTAAATTTATATCAGAATGGGCCTTTTGGTCAGGTGGTTTAAAGGAGTGTGAGAGTAAATGAGGTCTTGTGTTTGAGTCATTACCTGGGTACTATTTTTGTTGCTAATGTTGTAGGGGTGTTTGAGATGGACTAGGATACTGAGTAGTTGCAACAGATGTGTTTAGTGGGAGTAAATCAAGGGAATGGGGAGTTATCCAAGTATTCTACACTCCTTGCCGAAATTCACTGCAAAAATCCCCTTCTCCACCTTCCTTTTTCTTTTTGGTTTTAGCCAAATTCCCCTTGCTGCCATTTTCTTCGCATTTTTCCTTCATATTAATCTTAATTCTTGCCCCTTTCTCATCGTTATTGCACATATATGCTTTTGGTATTTATTTGGTAAGTCTAGAGGTACGTTGTGTTTCGTTTTGGTGAAGCAATAGAGTTTTAATAGTTTTTTTTTCTGATTAGGGGACAATCAAGGAGCTATGGGCTGCTTTTTGGGTTTATAGCAACGAGGAATCATCATTGTTCGTTAAAGGTAAGGTTATCGGTAAGTTTTGAAATTGGTCTGTTCAGAATAATTCGATTTAAGTGACTTATTTTGGGCTCGAAACTATCAAATATAGGTTCTAGAGTGCTCGAGAATGATTACACATCGAAATTGAATCAGGTGTGTACCCAAAACACTAAAAATGAATCTTGGCGAAAAGCCAAAAAAGCACATTATCGACGCCACACAAGCGCATGACACTGCCGCGTGATGGCCGGTGAAGCCGTGTGCGAGACACAGGCTCAACCAATTGGGCCGTGTGGCCACACGGGCTTGTGGGCCCACATTGGTGAACCACATAGGCGTGTGGGATTTTGGGCCAGGCCGTGTGACCTACACGGCCAAGGCTAATTTGGGCCGGGTGGGCCACACGGGCGTGTGGGCCCACATGGCCATACCAACACGAGCGTGTGAGCCCATTTCGCTGATATGTTTGTTAAGGTTGCACAGGTCGCCCAAGACGACTGTGAACCTACTGTAAGGTCGGTAAGCTTTATTTTGATCCCTAACTGATTGTATGACACATATGTATTTATGACGGTATATCGAGCATGATTACTTGTACCGTATTGTTTATAAGCATGATTCCATGAGATAGCATGTCACGATTGTATGATGCATTGCATGTGGTTGGAATAATATATGTGGATGAAGTGTACTGAAAGGCTTAATGCATGTTTTACTGGCAGCTCTACTGTGTATCACTGATGGCCTTAAGGCCTATTATACTGGCAGCTCTGTTGCAAATACTGTTTAGTGCCGCAACTGGTGCTAATTTGTAAGTGTAGGGATGGTTGGGTGATTTAATCCTTACAAGAGTGCAGGGTTAGACAGGAGATTGTGTATGTGGATAGTTGGGTAGGACTTGCATACTGTACACCGCATTTCTACATACTGATATTGTGATGGGCTAAAGCCCTACTGTTACTGCCACTGTTACTGTACTGTAATGGGCTAAGGCCCTACTGCATACTGATTCTGTGATGGGCTAAGGCCCTACTGCTACTGTCACTGGTACTACTACTGTAATGGGCCAAGGCCCAACTAATTACTGTTACTAAGAAGGGCTTAGGTGTAGACTGTTATTTGCTTACATACTGTCTGTTTGGTTGCAGGGGGATTACACACTGAGTTTTCGTAAACTCACCCCTTTTGTTTTACTGTACAGGTAATCCCCAAACATAGGTGGATTGGTGCGACGGAGGACTCAGCGGTGGCCACACGACCATATACAGTTTCATATTTAATTATGATTTTAAGTATTATTTGGGGTATTTTTTTGTAACATGGCCTTTATGGATTTTTTCTAACATGGCCTTTATGGATTTTTTCTTACTTTAATTTGGGTTTTATTTTTCATTGTTATGATTTATCACTGTTAGTGGTAGGAAACGTTGGCTTTCAAAAGAGACAAACGTTTTAAATAATGCAAACCGTTTTAGAAGCTTTCGCTAGGTATAATATTTTGGAAACCGTTTTAGAAACAAACGACATGGTTTTGAATTAACAAAAGACAAAGAAAAGTTGTTTGAACAGAGATATAGTTTTTAGCAGCGAATTAGTTTTTGAAAACATCTTCACGTGACATCGCTAGATTCGGCCATAACGTCTAGGCCGGGTTTAAGGTGTTACATGACTCATTACATTTGTCACTACATTCATTTTCCCAGTATTGTAATCAATTATACAATCATAATCTTTCAACAATACAATCTAGAAATATTATCTTAGATTTAACTCCTTTTAGGATAAGAGATATTTGAGACTCTTATGATTCATATAAATATGACACTTAAAATTGCTTTCATAAGCTCATATAAAACCCAGAAGTGATTTTACATCTTATTAAAATGTGTTTTATACTTGAAAGCATGTTGAGATGATTAAATGCATTGAAATTTGTTGTAGTTGCTCCGACAACAAATGTAGCATCCTATAGCTAGGACTTGACGATCAGGTCGAGCAAGGGGTGTTACACCAATACTGACCTAATCGTCAAATCCAAGATGCAAGATGCCACATTCATTATCGAAGCAACTACAATTTTATTTCAATATCCAACAAGACAAATCATACAAACAATTAAGTTTTAAAACTTTTAAAAATATTTTTTTATTCAAATTCGGGTTATAAGTAGGCTTATGAAAGCTCTCATGATACTTTGGTAATAAATGAGAGACTAAAATGTAAAAATAGCTAAAATAGAACTTTTGTTGCGACATCAAATGATGGATGTTGCAACACTGAGGGCAGCAGCATAGTGTCATGACTTTAAACTGGGGTGAGTCGTGACTATGAAGACAATAACATAGTATCGCGACTTTAGTAAGGAATGTACGACTTGGAAGAGAAAGGGCTCAATGTCGCGACAAGAATCTGGACATGTACATAAAGATTTAGATTGAGTTTGTATTTGTAAATTTGAAATGAAACTTTGAATCCTTTTTTATATTCTTAAATAAGCTTCAATTTGTGTTTAATTTAATTTGTTTATGAGATGCATTTGAGCCTAAATGATTTTTAGTTTTGTTCTATAATGTCTTGGCTTGTTGAAATGATATGAAAGTGTTTGGATATGTTTCTAAGTGTTTTGGGGCTAGATTTTATTCTTAGGAGTCCAGGTTCCAATACCCATACTATTAAGTATCGGAACATTGCGAGGCAGTAGTTAAAAAGCTTATTATTATTATTTTGAGGATTTTTTTTGTATATTAACCTTATTATTATTTTTGTAAGTTGTGAGTTTCAATCGTGTAATGTTCCTTCAATTTACTCATTAAATAGTCGAAGAATTTATGAGTTAATATATATTTTGTTGAACTAGTTTTTAAATAATGATTAAAGTAAGATAGAAAATATTATTCCGAAAATGGAAGAAAGAGTTGCAATGTGGAATATTAAAATGTGTAATGGATATTTCATTTAATAGGGTAATTAAGGCAGTGTTGGACCATGCAAGCTCAAAGCTGGCAATGATGAAAGAGAGAATTTAAGGTGGGTGTCCCCATCGTCCTTTCCCAGCCAATCCAAATCTTGGATCCCAAATTTACTCCTTTAAACCCTTTCCTCCCCACACACCATTCATTTAAGTCTTCAATTTTTGCTTTTCTTAAATGGGACCTCTCTCTCTCTCTCTCTTTGTCTTTATATACACCAAATCACCATTTTTATATTGCTTTTATGTCATAATTATTTTTAAAATATTTTATTTTATTTTATTCAGCTTATGAATACTGCTAAATGATTATTTAATTATTAAATTACTAAAGATTTCTTTTTTCTACTTCAATATAATCCTTTTACTAAAAACAAGGAAAAGCAATTATTTGGCACTTTAATAATATTATTTTATATAATTTTTGACGGTTAAAATCCTAATTATTATGTTTTCAATGCACTCGTATAAATTTTTCATGCCTTTAAGAATTTGTGAATTTGCGAGTCTCTTGATATTGAAAGCGATGATTAGAGTTAACAGAGGTTTAGACTCTTTTAAAATGAGTAAATTTATGAAAATTTAAGTTAATATATAATAAAATTATATTTTAATTCTTATAAAAATATATAAATTAATTCTTTTTTAAAAAATTTCCAACTTCATTCCTATTTCCTATTTGATATGTTAATTAAATTTATATTAAATAATGATGAATACAAAAATGATTATTTGTGAATCTTTTACTTATAAATATTGATTAAATTTATATTATTATCATATAATAATAGATACATAGGCAATAAGGGGTAGCTAAACTCATGTGTAAAAATAATAATAATAGAATATTGGTAATGCTAATATATCATAAAGAAAAGAGAAATAAAAATAAAGAATACACAGATTTTTATGTGGAAATCCTTTCGGGAAAAAACCATGGGCAGAGAAGAAGAAAATTCACTATGTGGAATTCAAATAATTACAAGAGGAGTAGACTATGTCTATTATAGGCTTGTAAAACCATATACTAATAGGAGTCTAGTAAGATTGAAACACCTTATTCTAATCAATATCAAATAGATGGAGTTTAATAAGGTTTAAAAAACCTTATTCTAAAATAAAATAAAAGAAGTGTAGTTCTATATAGATCTTACTTTTATTTTATTTTACCACTGTATTTTATTTAAATAAAGATTCGGGTCACTTAATTCTAACAATCTCCACCTTGTCACGAATTCTCAATGAACAAGTTCTTCATCGCGAACTCTCAATGAACAAGTTCTTCGTCGAGAACTCTCAATGAACAAGTTCTCTACCTCTTTTATAAAACCCCTTAAAGGTTTAACTTCAACAATGAACACCAACCAAGTCTAAGTAATACTCAAACTTGGTTATAGGAAGTGACTTAGTAATCATATCTGCACGATTTTCATGAGTACTAATTTTGCTCACAACAATATAACCACGAGCAATAATATCAATGATACCAAACATCAATGTGTTTTGTTCTCTCATGAAACATTTGATCTTTTGTAAGGAAGATGGCACTCTGACAGTCACAAAATACTGTGCTGATTTGAAGGTCTTCACTGAGTTCACTAAAGAGTCCCTTCAACCAAATGGCTTCTTTACAAGCCTTAGTAATCGTCATTTACTCAACTTCAGTGGTAGGCAAAACAACTGTAGTTTGCAAAGTGGCTTTTCAACTAATTGCACAACCTCTGATTGTAAAGACATAACCTGTGAGAGATCTTCTTCTATCAAGGTCTCCAGTAAAATCAACATCAACATACTCAATTACTCCATCTCTAGTTCTTCCAAACTATAAGCAAACATCAGTAGTACCTCGTAAGTATCTTAAAATCCACTGAATTGCTCTCCAATGTTCTTTACTGGGATTCGCCATGTATCTGCTAACTGCGCTAACTGTGACATGTACTCAATCTTATCATCTAATTGTAGAGACAAAGCCGATGAAAGTCTGAAATGGGCTACTAAAGGAGTACTAACAGGTTTAGCACTCTGCATATTGAACCTGTAAGGAACTTTCTCAATGTACCCCTTCTGACTTAGGTATAATTTACTTACTTTTCTATCTCTGAGAATCTCCATACCAAGTATCTTCTTTGCTAGTTCAAAATCTTTCATCTCAAATTCTTCACTTAGTTGGGTTTTGACATTTCTTATCTCTCATTTATCTTTCGCTGCTACTAACATGTCATCCACATAAAGGAGTAGATATACAAAAGAGCCATCACTATTTTTCTTAAAGGAAAGACAAATGCCAAAGCTACTTCTTTTGAAATCATGAGAAGTCATAAAGGAATCAAACCTCTTGTACCACTGTCTTGGTAACTGTTCCAAACTGTAAAAGGATTTTTTTTAGTAAGCAAACATAGTCTTTTTTTTCTAAGACTGCAAAACCCTCTAGTTGTTGCATGTAAATATCCTCCTTAAGTTCTCTATGCAAAAATGTAGTTTTTACATCTGATAAGCGATGAATTATACATATTTTTACCCCATGCTTAGCCCAATTTCTGGATGAATTACCCCTTGATTTGTGTAAATTGATGCTCTTAAACCTTTAATTTCATGTTTTGCACTGAGGTGAGCTTAGAGAAGAGAAAAGAGCAAGGAACGGGCCAAAAACGGGCAAATTAGGCCCAGTTCAGTAATCAACACGGCTTAGAGGTTCGCCACACGGCCTCGATCTACACGGGCATGTCCCTGTCATGAGGAAGTTCAATTTCACTTGGAAAAGGCTACTTAGGGGCTAAGAAAGGTATTCCAAAACTCTATATAAAAACCCTAGAAGGCAACTACAAAGGTGTGCTTTATTCCCGCCAAGACGGGGAGTTAAAAGAGAGAGTTACTCGAAGGGAAGCTGATTGATCCATCTTAGAAACCAGGATCTACATCAAGACAAAGGATCTCCCTTCAATCCTTTCAGGAGTTTTGGGTTTTCTTATGTTTTGTTATTTTATTTTTTCTAAGATGTTTTCTTTTATAATTATGAACTAAAACCCTAAATACCTAAAGGGATGAAACCTAAGACAAATCTTGTTATTGTTATCTGAGCTGTGTGATAAATATTTGATTTGTTCTTAATTGTGTTTTTAACTCTTAAATTGATATTTCTGGGATATTGATTTAAGTCGAATGCGCTTATGTAGAGGAGCAAAAGTCCTTGCATAGGAGTAGATCCAACATAATTAAGCAAATTTTATCACAATCCTAGAGATAGAACGACGAAAATCTGCTGGATTAGAGTCAAATCTAATATGGGGAGCCATAGATCGAGTTAATGCAAGAATAGGGATTTTAACTAGAAAGAGATTTCAGTTAATCAACCTAAGATTAGTTGTTCTTATCCTCGACGGAGGTATTAACATAATTTAGGGATCTCTACAGATCAAATCAAATGAAGAAATCATCTGGTTCAGAGTTAGATAACAAGTGATGTCTAGGTGGATTCTTTCTTAGGTTTGCCTTAATCAATCAGTCTTTCCCGAAAGCAATCTCCCACTTTACTCTTTGTCGTTTCTTTAGTTAGTTTGTTTAGTTTACAACCAAACCCTCTTTATTTTTAGGCTAGATAATAGAAAGAAAGTCATTACTAGTACTCATAGTTCCTTGGATTCGATATTCCGGTCTTGTCACTAACTATACTACTATTCGATAGGTGCACTTTCATTTTATCGTGATATTAGTTAGTTTCTAAGTACGATCAGATTTTATTACTTCATTACAATCACGAGATCAACATCTAACTATTCAAGCTCTAAATCATACACGACCACAATACCAAGCAAAGCTCGAATTGAACTATGTCTCACAACAGGGAGAACACATCTGTGAAGTTCACACTTGGAATTTGACTGTAACCCTTTGCAACAAGCCTTGCTTTATATCTGGGTTATTCAACTTTTGGAGTCCTTTCTTTCTTTTTAAACACTCATTTACAACGAACAACATTTTTACCTTTAGGAAGTTTCACAGATCTCATGTTTTATTTTTGTGGAGTAATTTCATCTCCTCTTACATAGCAAATATCCACTTTTCTAAGTCTTCACAACTAACCACCTCAGAATAATTAGATGGCTCTTGGTTTGCATCTATATCTTCAGCCACATTTAAAGTATAAACAACTAGATCAGTCTCGACATACTTTTTTGGAGGTTTAATTTCTCTTCTAGTTCTATTTTTGGCGATAGAGTATTGTGGTGAAGAAGCAACTCTATTTTGAATTTTTGTACTGGCTTGAGGAGTCAACTCTGTTGTAGATTCTTGACTAATCTGATGCTCTACCTGCTTTTAATTTTTTTATTGGGAGAGTCTTTAAGAGAAAAGTTAGGTAGCATAGCAGTTTTATCAAAAATAACATCTCTGCTAATCACAACTTTTCTATTTTCAAGACACCATAACTTATACCCTTTTACACCAGCTTTATAACTAAGAAAAACACATTTAATGGATCTCGATACCAATTTTCCATTATCAACATCAGCATACGCAGTACACCCAAAGATTTTTAGATTAAAATAGTCAACAGGATTACCAAACCATACCTCTTGTGGAGTCTTTTCCTGAATGGCAACGGATGGAGATCGGTTGATAAAAAAATGCAGTAGAGGCTGCTTTTGCCTAAAAAAACTTTGGTAAGTTGGCATTTGACAACATACATCGAACCTTCTTCATGATCGTTCTATTCATTCGTTTTGCAACACCGTTTTGCTGTGGAGTATGACGAACTGTCAAGTGTCTCACAATCCCTTTTCACTTGCATAGTTTATTAAACTTATTAGAATAGAACTCTAAACCATTGTCTTTGCGGAGGTATTTTGTTTGTCTTTTCATCTATTTTTCAATCATAGTTTTCCAAGACTTAAATGCGGAAAACACATCACTTTTCTGCTTCAGGAAGAACGCCTAAACTTTTTTGGAAAAATCATCAATAAAAGTTAGCATACAATTAGCTTCATCTCTCGAAGGCACTCTGGATGGCCCTCACAGATCAGAATGAATATACTCCAACGTTCCCTTCGTGTTATGGATTCTTATGGTGAATTGAACTCTTTTTTGCTTCCCAAAAACGCAGTGCTCACAGAACATCAGTTTGTAAATTCCTTGCCTATCAAGAAGTCCTTTTTTGCTCAATTCTACCACGCCATTCTTATTCATGTGCACTAGGCGCATATACCAAAGTTTAGTAATATCACCATCTGATAAGGAAGAGGAAGTGACAGTTGCATCACCAATAATAGTAGAACCTTGCAGAACATATAACTTGACAGTCTTTATCTGCCCTTTCATCACAATGAGGGAACCTTTGGAAATTTTCAAAACCCCACTTTCAGCTATGTATTTGTACCCTTTTGAATCAAAGAGTACTCAAAGAAATTAAATTTCTCTTCAATTCTAGAACATGTCGTACGTCACTATGTCTTCTGACAACTCCATCAAACATCTTAACTCTAATTATTCCAACATCTACGATTTTACACGAAGCATTATTTTCCATCAAAACAACACTTTCAAACACTGTTTCGTAAGTTGTAAACCAATCCTGATTGGGACTCATGTGGAAGGTACAGCCCGAATCAAGGATCCACTCCTCCCTCACTTTAGAATTGTTGATAGAAGCGACTAGAAGTTCACCATTAATGTAGTCTTCTACAACATCAGCTTCACTAAAATTTTCTTGTTGTTTTCTCTTTTAATTCGCAGCATCCCTTTTGATCTTATTCTGTAGCTTATAGCACTCATATTTAATGTGCCCTTTTTTCTTGCAGAAGTTACAAGTTTTACCTTTGTTTGAAGACTTCAATCTACCCTTAAATTTATCGCGAGGATTTCCTTCGACAATCATCACCAATATTCCGATCTTGTCTCTCACGAACAATAAAACCCTCTCATTAAAAGTCGATTTGAACTACAAGATGTTTCATTTTATCATACGAATCATACGAAGTTAAAGAATCACAAACCTTATCAACTATGATAGACTCGCGGCTATATAAAATTATGTTTCTAAAGGTTGAATAAGACGGGGGCAATGTACAAAGTAGAATCAACCTTAGATTTTCCTTATCATACTGAACCTCCATGGCCTCTAAGTTTGAAACAATTTTTTTTAAACACTGCTAAGTGTTTGTGCACAAATGCACCTTCCTCCAAACAATGAGTATAAAGACGTTGTTTCATATGCAGCTTGCTAGTTAGAGTTTTCGACATACATATTTGTTCCAACTTCTTCCATAATCCAGCGGCAGTTTTCTCCTTCATCACATCTTGCAAAATTTCATTAGACAGATGCAGATGTAACTGTGTTAACACCTTTCGATCCTTGCGCTTCTTCTCTTCCTCCGTCAATGTCGAAGGCATCTTATCTATCCCTAGCAGGGCTTCCTCTAAGTCCATCTATGCAAGAACTACCTACATGTTTATCTACCACAATGCGAATCTGGTGTTGCGATCCAATAACGAAATTTCATACTTCAAAGACGCCATTACTGTAATTGAGATGAACAACCTGGAAACTCTTATACTAATTTGTAAAAAAAAAAAAATAATAATAATAATAGAATGTTAGTAATGACAATATATCGTAAAGAAAAGAGAAATAAAAAAAAAACACAAATTTTTACGTGGAAACCCTTTCAGGAAAAAACCACAGGCAGAGAAGAAGAAAATTCACTATGTCGAATTCGAATAATTACAAGAGGAGTAGACTATGTCTATTTATAGGCTTGTAAAACCATATTCTAATAGGAGTGTAGTAAGATTGAAACAACTTATTCTAATCAATATCAAATAGATGGAGTTTAATAAGGTTTAAAAAATCTTATTCTAAAATAAAATAAAAGTAGTGTAATTCTATATGGATTTTACTTTTATTTTATTTTACCATTGTATTTTATTTAAATAAGGATTCAAGTCACTTAATTCTAACACCATGTTTATATGATATTGTATCAATCATATTCTTATAATATTCTATTTATTTTTCTCACATAACTCTCAAAATTATAAAATCCACACCCAAAAAAATCCAAACCACTAAAAGATTGCACTTTCAAATGCCTTGAACCCACCTCAATAAATCTTCCTCACATCTCATGCACCAAATGATAAAACTGTCCCTTTAAACTTTAACCATCTAATAACAAATTTAGCAGTTAAGTATTGAAAATGGAAGTTTTAGCTTGGGTCACTATCATTACTATAAATTTATTACCATATATAAAGTGTCAAAGCTTTCCCAAAGGTAAATTTTGGAATATGGGTATTGAATACATATATATATACATATATATATATATATATGTAGAACAACATTTTGCATAGCACCCAAGCATTTTTGCTTAATTGAAACTACTTGTATTTTATATTTGAAGGCTTGAGTTATAATTTAATTATAAAATTACCATTCCTTTTTATCTTTCTATTTTTTATAGGTTTTCTAATAATATAGCAACTTATTTGAGTACTTTACTTGTGTAAAATGTAAAAATAGTAGACATTAGCCCCCAAAAAGTTTACCTAATGTTTATCTTTGTAATGGAGGCATGCAATGTTTTATTTTATTTATTAAAAATCATGTTACCCAAAGTACATAATTATGTTCCATTATACAAAGCAATAATTTAGACCTATTATTTAAAGCAATAAATTGATCAACCCTCCCACACACACACAAAAAAAAAAGTCATAATTATTTCTTCAATAATTTTGGCTAATATTTTCGTACATTTTTAGACTTTATGAGTCATTTTCGGGGTTATCTCTTTGATGATCTGTTTCTAATTCAATAGCTAGCTCATATAAGTAAATGCTAATTAAGCCAACGGGGAAATAATAAATAAAAGAAAAAAATTTTAATTAAAGCTCAAATAAGTAGATGTCTCTTATACCATTAATTATTTCTATTGCAATTTTAATTTTTGATTTTTAGATTGGGACCAATTCAATACATTGGCAGGAACATATATTAAATGAGAAAATGCCCCATGAGACTGGGGTGGAATAAACCATTTTCTTTTAAGCACAAATTCAATCACAAATATTTATTTTATTGGATATATAACTAATTTAATTGGTCACAATGTGTGAAGTGAATTATCGATGCATATAAGGATGGCAAAATTCAACTGCTTGATCGATTTTAAATTAATCCACTTTGAATAGAACATATTTTTCTTTTGAAAAGTGCATACTAAGTAAGACGGGATAGATTTTTTTTTTTTTATGGATAGTGAGTATGAAATGGCTATAATAATTGCTTGCCCCACTCTAACTCACTCCACTATATGAAATTAGTATTTTATCTTTGTATAGATAAACTATTAAACGGGTAAATATGTAATAACATAAAATTGAAAAAAATCCATATATTTTATATTTAAATATTTACTTGACTTTAAAAAGTTTAAAAATATAAATATAAGTAGCAAAATTTAAATTGAAGTGAAGCAGGGTGAGACAAGGATGGATGTATTCAACATCCATGGAAGTGATTGTGGTTTTAAAGATTATACGTCCATAATGAAACAGAACAAGTAATAGAGTAGACCATGCCAATTGTAGAACGGTGATTGTTTTAACAATATTTGTCCCTAACCTACTCCATTACCATCCCAAAATACAATTATTTTTTAATAGAATTAAGATATTTTCTATGTTATTTTATGGTTCATAAAGATTAAATCTTTTCAAAGTTCGTGACTGACCAATCTAATAATATCATCTCCAAATTACTTAAAATTATATCCATCAGTTGTTGGTACTAATACTATTATTATCAATACCAGAAGCAGCAAAACATGCAAGGTGGTGAGCAGGATAGTTGCCAATGCGCGTGGCATGTTCAAAACGACTGATAAGAGTATTGCAATTACTAAAAATCAAAATATATATGAATATTTAAATATTTTGATTTTTTATAAAAAGATACTGTTAAATAAATATTTTTATATTTTTGCATGAGTTGTAAAATGTAGTGTAGAACCACAACTTTAGATTTTCACATAAATGAGAGCAACTTTTTGACATTGAGCAGCCACAAAATTATTGGAACATTTAATTAACTGCAAAATTATTGTGCTATAAAACAAAGTTGTTACATTCAAAACCCTATTTGTTAGATTGATCATATATAGCCATTGAAAAGGATTTATTTTGAGTCAAAGGGAGAATTAATAAGAGGGAAAAATGGGGTTTGGAGCAGTTCTTCATTAACTGCTATACAGTCAACAAAATAAATTTATTTCAGTTGCAGACAAAACCCAAAAGTTTTGTTAAAGGGATAAACAATATATTTTATTTTTGTGGAGAGAGATAGTGTCCAGCATTTTATTCTATTTATTTAAAATGATATTTTATTAATATTGCAAAATGTATTATAAGTTTCTCTTAATGAAATAAAAAATTTGCATGTGAATTAAAGTTATATTATTAAAAACAAATTAATAGGTATAGAATTATTTTATAATACGAAAGCAAAATTTGTAATAGAAATATTAAGAGTAATTAACCAAAAAATTTATTTAATTGATTAAAAGTGTCATACAAATCTTCCTTAAAATAGTGAAATTTAAACCCACAAATTTTATCACACAAAATTATAAAATTTAGGCTTACAAGTATAAAAAGTTCTTAAATTAAAAAAAAAAGTAATTAAGCTCTTTTTTCTTTTTTCTTTTTTTTGCATTCAATTGAATACTTAAACTTTTAAAATTCATCAAAAATGTCCTCAAACTTTTTCAAAAAAAAAGCAATTAAGTCCCTGTTCTTTTTTTTTTTTTTTTTGCACTCAATTGAGTGTTTTAACTGACAAAATGCATAAAAAAATTCTATTTGACCATTAACTTTAACGGTTGACTGTTAAAACTAACTGCTCCCAATTTTTCAGTTAAAGTCATCATGTGTCAAAATCACGGTGTGACATGTGGTAAAAAAATAATACAAAATACAAATCAATAAAAGTTATAACAATTATTAAATTTTAATAAAAAATATAAAAATATTAATTTTTTATTATTTAGAAAAATATTATAAAAATCGTAAAAATTTTAAAAAAATTTAAAATTTTATAAAAATAAAAAATTATAAAATATATAGAAATATAGAAAAATATATATAATTTTATAAAGTTGTAAGAAAATGATAAAAATGTAAAGAAATATAAAATTCGTAAAAGAATTATAAAAATTATCACACCAAAAGAAACATTTTATAATTTTTCTATAAATTTTGTTTATTTTTATTTTTTATCATTTTCGCCACATGTCATGCTATGTTGTGACACATGATGGCTTTAACTGAAAAAAACTGGGGATCTTGAATTTTAACGGTCAACGACTAAAGTTAATGGTTAAAATACGTTTTTGATACATTTTATAAATTTTTTTATGATTTTTACAAAATTTTACAATTTTTTTTATAAATTTTAAATATTTTTATGTTTCATTAAAGTTTAATAATTTTTATAACTTTTTGTTGTTTTTAATTTTTTATAATTTTTGTCACATGTGACGCAATGGTTGTGACACGAGATGACTTTAATTGAAAAAAATTAGGGATAGTTAAATTTAACGGTCAAAAAACTTTTTTTATGCATTTTGGCAATTGAGTGCAAAAAAAAAAAAAGAGGAGTTTAATTGTTTTTTTTTTTTTTAAATTGTGAGGATCTTTTTGATGTATTTTGACAATTTAAGTACATAATTGAGTGCAAAAAAAATAGGGGCTTAATTTTAAAAAAATTGAGGGTCTTTTTGATGCATTTTGAAAGTTCAAGTACCCAATTGAATGCAAAAAAAAAAGGACTTAATTGTTTTCCTTTTTAAAGTTGAGGACTTTTTACACCCTTAAACCTAAAATCTATATAAGAAAAGTCAATTTTTTGTCAAAACTAAAGGAATTAAAAATATGGGGGGATCAAACATAATTTATCCTACTTTAAATACTTATTGTGGTGGTTAAAATGAAAATTGGAATAATCTAGGAAGACCCTTGGATTCGCCCTTCGCCCTTAGTTGGTTCATTCAATTATCTTTAAAAAGTGGCATGGTATATTTGTATTTTTGAACTCAACGTCTACAATCTCCTATAACAAATATATATGAAAAGAAAAATTGTTCATAAAAATGATACGTATGTTTCGCATGATTTTTTTTATTTTTATTTTGTGTTTTTTAATAAAAAATAACTTGATGAATAAAAATATTTACATGTTAAAGAAATATAAACGATTTATTAAAAATTACTTTTCTTTTTTGAAAAGCTTAAGACAATTTTTTAAAAAAATCTCTATCATGCTTAATATGAGTTTTAGATATAAACTTGAATCGAAATAAATATTATTCAACTAATTTTTTAACCCGTGCGAGTTGGTCATATGTATTTATTAAAATAGAATATATTTATTTATTAAAATTTTGTACAAAATTTACAATGTTTGATAATTAGAGAACTCTGATTAAGAGTTTATAATAATAATAATAATAATAAACAATTAGTACAAATTTACAAAATTTCAGCTTTTTAAGTGAATATCTTTTGTAAAATTACTTTGAAAATTTGTATTATGAGTTATATAAATTAAGGCCAAAAAAATAATATTTATATTTATATTATTAATTACAAATATTAGTATTTTTTATTTTATATTTTTCTGAAATTCCAATTAAAATTATATATAAATATTTTTAAAATAAAATTTAAATCAATTTAACAAAATGTTAATAATTTTTTATGGTAATTTTAATTTTATGAAAATATACTAAAATATACTAATATATTGCATCTATAAAATGGAAGGACTAATGCATTACTTTTGAAAAGCATAGAGATAAATATGGTAATTTTAAAAACATCAAAATAACGTTTAAATTTGATTTTAAACAAAATAATAAATGCTCGTTTTTTTGAAACGAAATGGAATTAGTTATCATACTTATCTAAAATAAATAAATTAAATATCAACGTAATCATTATTTGATTTAACCACATATTAAGTATAGCAAATATATAGTTGTGCAAAATAAAATGTCAAATATATAATGGCGGATATATAAGTTCGGTAAATAGAGAAAAAAAAGAAGAAAACACCAATCATAGACCAAAATCTTTGTTAAAGGTAGATCTAGACTACTATTGGATTGCTATTTACTAAACTAGACCATGTAGGGTTTCTCTCTTGGAGACCCATGTGAATCAATGGTCAAAATATCTGAAATCTTCTCTTTTTTCTCTTGATATGAACGTACCCCTTTTAATATTTCTTGTAACACCCCAAAATATATACGTTTAGATGAAATAAATAATTAAAAAATGATTTTGGTTTAATGGTTAAGTTGTTAGTGTACTCCTTAAAAGTTTTAGGTTCTATTCACACCTCTCCTATTTCTTTTCTTTTTAATTTTAGCAAGCTAGAATGAAAATTACTCTAAAACAAATATTTAATGGAGTAAAAACTTATTTAATATGAGTAGTAGCCCAATGGTTACGCACACTCCTCCTTTGCACCTTAGGTTTAAGCCATACTACTCTTTCTCCTCATTCCCTTTCTATTTTCAACAATATCGATTAATTACCCAAACAACCCCTAAAGTTTGAAAATCCTAGGTTAATCTCTTTTCTTAATTGCAATTGAATTATAGTTTCCTTTTCCGAATTAAACTAAAATTTTCCCAATTTCCCCTATTTCTTCTTCCCTTTCTTTTTCATCTTTTTCTTTGTAAATATTTTTCTCTCCAATTGCTGAAATTACTTTCATTTCCCGGATCAAAATCAATCCCAAACCTGAACCATTTTCTGATGATATATATTTTTGTATGTATATTGTTGAGTGATATGAAATAATGATATTCTGAAACTACCATTGTGAATTAATTCTATATGACATGCTTACCATATGTTTAATCATTTGACTGATTTTCTTGTGATTGAACTCACACTGAGCTTTATAGCTCACTCTCTTTTTTATTTCCAATCTCTACAGATGACCCGCTAGGTTAGGATGCAAACACGGCATCTGAAAGGACTTGACTTTTGTCTTATTAAATAACTTTAGATTTATTATTTGATATTTTATTATTTAGAGACTATACTATTTTATTTTCGATTTGTGGCATGAGACTTAGGATTTGGGTTTAAATCGCATGCATGACATTTAATTTTATGTTAAAGCATGATTTTCAATTATTTTTGCATAAAATCTGATTTTTATTAAATTAAAATTGAGTTTAATATTATTTTTTTCATTGTTAGATTGTAATTGAAATTGTAGTAATAAATAGATGGAAAATTAACTAAGTTTTGTTTAAAAAAAAGGGTCATTGTTACATAGGAAAGTCAATCTAAATCGGTTTTTGATAACTCGTAAACTTTTTTGAAAATAAACTAAGTTTTCAATTACAATTAATCAAATGATTTAATATGACTGTTTTATAAGTGACAATAACTCTACTAGGCCATTTTAGTGGTTGGGTAATCTCTCGAATTCGAGTATAACATCTAGGTTGGATTGAGGATGTTACATTTGGTGGTATCAGAGTTAGGTTTTCTAAACTTGGACTATGGAAATTTGAATGAGTTTGCATGCATGCATTAAATGGGAATTTTGGGAAAAACCATGCCACAAGTTTTTAAAAAATTAGTTTTCTGCAGGAAATTAAATCTGAGACTCTGATGTTGGTCTTACTTCAGTTACTGTTAAAACTTTAGATAAACTGTAAACTTAAGATTGTGAAGATTTAAGAGGATAACTAATGCTTGAACTTTTGTTTGAAAACTATAGATATACTTTAGATTTAAAACTCTCAAAAGATCACTATGAATACCCAAAGTAGACATGGTAAGGGTAGGCCACGTAGGGCTGCACCTGTGGAGCCAACGACTGTTCAGGGCAAGAACTCGATTTTTGAATAGTAGTATGTTGAGTACTCCACCACCAATGGTGGTAGAGGCTACGAGGATGGAGATGACACCGTGACACAAGCAATCTTAAGAGTGTTTCAAAGAGTTGTTGGAGCCCAAATTGGATCAGGTAGCTGTGGGTCTGTTGTAGAGAGGCTTCGATCGAATGGGGCTAAAACATTCAAATGTGCTATTGAAATGACTCCCACGGTGGCTGAGTATTGGATGGAGTCAACAAAAAGGATCTTAGAGGACTTAGACCGTACTCCGAAGCAGAAATTGAAATGCATTGCGTTCTTGCTTAGAAAGGAGGCCTATTGTTGGTGGCAGTCTGTGGTAAGAGGTATACAAGTTAAGCAAATAACTTAGGAGTATTTCCAAGTGGCTTTCCAGAAGAAGTATGTGGGCGCTAAGTATGTGGGCACTAGGTATATAGAGGCTCGTAGGCCCGAGTTTATTGAGCTAAAGCAAGGAGAAAGGATCGTGACATAATATGAGGTTGAATTTCTTAGACTCAGCCGATATGCTCAGGGTATGGTCACTATGAAACAAGATAAATGTGTGAGGTTCGAGAATGGGCTACATTTTGACCTCAAAATTCAGGTTGCTCCACACCAAGAATAAGTGTTTGAAACCCCAGTGGAGAAAGCCAATATTGTAGAAGAGATTAAGTGGAACGTGAGAAACAAGAGAAGAATGAGGTCTCATTTAAGAGAGATTTTGGTTCCGTTGGTTCAAACACCCGTCCTGTAAAATGAATTAAAAAGGGTAGACCGTAGCAAAGGGTCGCAGTAGCTGAATCTAGGGATGGGGTCAACACCTATAAACATTGTAGAAAGCGTCACCCAAATAAGTATTGGAAGAAATTGGGGGCTTGCTTTAAATGTAGATTGATGGAGCATATGGCGAGGGAATGCTCTTGATGAGATCAAACGCAAGCTCCAGCCTCAAATTAGAGAGCAAACCAATTACTTCCAAGGAGGCGTGGGCAGAACCGGGCCGCGAATACTGTAGTTATTGGTGTAAATCAAACCAAGGCTAAGCAACTTACCCTAGTTTACGTCGTTAGGGGACCTGAGGAAAGGGAGGCATTCGATGTCATCGCAAGTATCTTTACTATTATTATGTCCCATACTTTGTCTTAATTGATATTGTATCTACCCACTCTTATGTTTCTTGTAAAATGTTTGAAAATTTGGGTGTTGGGGTAGAGGAAACCACTACTGATGTAACTGTAGTAAGCCCTTTAGGACAATCAGTTATTGTGAATAAAATTTATAGGAGATGCCCATTGGATGTTCAAAGGAAATACTCCACTCGCCATCCTTATATGCATTTATACCTTGTCATATTAAACATATATATGGTTATTAAAAATTTTACATTTAATTTTTAAATATTAAAATAATATTTTGAAATATTTTAATAAAATTATTTAATATTAAAACTACAATTTCATAGTAACTTTTAATATTAATAGTTTTCTAACTTTTAAATAGTGTTTTTTATATTTTACTAAAATATAATTTATAGTATTTGATAGCAAGATAAATTCGTATTTTTAATATATTTATTTTGGGCTAATTATCAAATAAAATGCTATTAAATTTGGATTTTTCTTATCAGGAATGAAGTTGGTGTGCTGAATTCAAACTTTTACAGAAAAAGGGCTAAATTGGCACAAAAAGCAAAGAGGATAGCTTGATTAAAAAATTGAAGATTCAAAGATGAATGGATAAAGATTGAAAGGTTGAAGATTTTTTTAAAAGTGGCTGGATAAAGATTGAAGTATTTTTTATATTGTTACAACTCTGTAATTAGTTTAAATTCTAGTTTAAATTTGATTTTTAAATTTAAAATTATTTAGTGATAATATTTAGAATTATTTAGTGATAATATTTAGGAAAAATCTAGCTAAAATTTAGCACTAAAAGTGTGTATAAATACCTAGTGGCTACAACTAATTGAACACACTTTTACCTTTGGCATTTAATAAATTCTCTATTTTCCCCCTTCTAGCATTACTTTTCATTGTGTTGTTTTATTCTTTTTTTTTTTTTACTTTTAACTTTTTGGTTTAATTGCCTTCTAAGGCCTTGCCCCCTTCTACTTTCCAAAATTCTATTTAAACCATTTATTTGCAAGCATAATTCTTTCCATGATTAACTAATCTTTTTTAGCTTTAGTCCAGAAATTACTCTAACAAAAAATCGTGAGATACGAACCTGCTCAGAAAAAACTCTCAATTCGATATTCGCTATCTCTCTGGTATATAGGATAGTACAAATTCGTCTCTGAAAGTTGAATCAATTTCAACTCAAAAGGCTCGTGTTGGGTTGGAATCATTTGGCGTACAGTTGGAAAGTTGAGTCGACGGTGCTGTATTAAAAATCCCGCGAGCAAATTGGCGTGTTCAATTGAAAAAAGCTAGTTGGATTCCATCAAGGGAGATAGTGATCGGATTTAAACGACCCATACGGTTGAGGCCATTAATTCGAGTTGGGCTTTTTAGATTGCAAGGTTGTCGAAATCTTAAATTATGAGTACGTGCCACGTGGTTGGAAATTTGACAAGGGCCGATTTGCATGTGATACTAGGATCAACTATGAAAGGAAGAGTTGGCGGTTTGAAGGATCCTCGATTGCTATAACTAGCTTATCGCTTGGAAGGGAAATTTTGTTTCAAGGATCGATTTAAGATTGGAGTACACTGAGGCTAAGCTTAAAAAAATATTTTATTTATCCATTTATTTTATTTTGTTCAATTTATTAATTTTTTTTCATTTTTGAATCTTTTTTATTTTATTTTTTCATATTTTCTTCTTTTAGTATCTTAACCAATTTAAAACCCCCCAATTTTTATTTTTATTTTCAATATTTCTACACATAGTTCGTGGGCACAACTGTGACCGTGACATCGATTCTAGTCATAGAAAAAGGCAAAATTAGATAGCCAGTCCCTATGGATTTGACCCTACTGCTCTATACTGCTAATTACTATTATTTTGTTGTAGGAATTTATATTTGGTGATTTTGATGCCCATCAAATTTTGGCGCTATTGCCAGGGATTGGTAAAAATTTTTAATTTTTGTTTTTTTTTTATAAACAGGCCAGAATCGGGGACTCTAGCATTTGAACCAGAGGTAGAAAGTTGGCTCGAACATTTCGAAGGAAAGCTATTTGACGTAGCAAACAACCACAACCCGATTTTGAAGAAGGATCTTAAACTGAAGATATCTACTCCTCTAAAGACTCAAGTAGATCAAACTATACACGAACTTGCAACTGCACCAAATGAACAACAAATGCTATGTATAACTTATCCGGAGGGTGAAACACTGTTCAAGTTAAAATCAAAATTAAAACATTTATTTCCTACTTTTCACGATTTGAAAAATGAGAATCCCCATACTCATCTAAAAGAATTCCACATGGTTTGTCTAAGCATGAAACCAGAAGAAGTAACTGAGGATCAAATAAAACTACGAGCTTTTCCTTTTTTATTAGCTGACTCTGCTAGAGAATGGTTGTTTTATTTACCTCCGGGGTTTGTTAATACTTGGACTGATATGTCTCGATTATTTCTTGATAGGTTTTTTCCAACAACTTGAATAGCCGAATTAAATAGAAGTATAGTCGGAATACAACAAAAATAAGTAGGATCACTATATAAATATTGGGAGCGATACAAGAAGTTATGCGCAAGTTGCCCACAACATAGCCTATCTGAACAATCGCTCTTACAGTATTTCTACAAAGGGTTACTCCCAATGGAAATGAAGATGATTGATGCCGCTAGTGGAGAGGCGCTTGTAAACATGACTCCTTAAAGAGCTAGGGAATTAATTTCGACCATTGGTGCAAATTATCAATAGCATCCCACCTATGGAACCTACGAGAAAGGTTCATGAGCTAAGTACTCATTCCATAGTAAAGAAGATTGAGGAACTTACCAATATGGTTAAAAGTATGCTCGCAGGAAAATCAAACCCAACTTGGTTATGTGTGATTTGTGCTCAACTTGATCATCTAACCGACTCGTGCTCAATTTTACTTGAGGACACAACTACATAAGTAAATTTCGTTGGGAACTTTCCAGGGCCATCTCAAAGGCGTTATGATTCATATTCAAGCACGTACAATACAGGGTGGAGGGATCACCCAAACCTGAGCTAGGGGTCGAACTCTAAATATAATGAACCAAATCAACTAAGACCACCCCTGCCTCAACAGCATCAACCTCCAAGTCATCTCTTAAAGCCATAGTAGAGAGGTCAGCCGTTAGCACCGAAAAGTTCCAACAAAAGACTGAAGCACATTTCCAAGAACTAGATCAATAAATAAGTAAGCTAGGACTTACGGTTAGTTGTTTGGAGAACCAAGAAAAATTGACATCTCAAACCGAGCCAAACCCACATCAAAATGCAAGTGTTGTGACTATAAAAGATGGAATAGAGTTAGTGTCCAGCACGAGTCGTGACCACGACGTTGAACAATAACCTGAACTAGTAGCTCCCACTGAGTCGGCACCTTATAAACCATTTGTTGTACCTCTCCCATACCTTGGAAGGCTCGCCCAAGTTAAAAAGGAACGAGAAGAAAAAGAAATCCTTAAGACATTCCGAAAGTTAGAAATTAATATTCCTTTACTTGATGCAATTAAACAGGTTCCACGCTATGCAAAATTTTTGAAAGAACTGTGTACGGGAAAAAAAAAGCTCCAAGGAATCGAATGGGTGAATGTGGGAGAAAATGTTTCTGCAGTGCTACAAAGGAAAATCCCTCCTAAGTGTAAGGACCAAGGTATGTTTTTTATATCCTGCAAAATAGGTAATATTGGCATAAGGAAAGCCGTGTGTGATTTGGAAGCATCTATTAATGTAATACCTTTATCTATTTTTAAATTGCTAAACACGAGTCCTTTGAAAGAAATAGGGGTGATTATTCAATTAACAGATAGGTCATGCGTATATCTAGAAGGGGTGCTAGAAGATGTCCTCGTAAAGTTAAATGAACTAATTTTTCCTGCAGACTTTTAGATCATCGATATGAAAGACGACTACTCAAAAAATGCTTCTGGTATTTTACTCATAAGACCATTCCTAAGTACCGCACATGTAACAGTTGATGTTTGAAGTGGAAACCTCACATGGAATTCAACGGTGAGGTGGTAAATTTTAATGTTAATGTGGTGATAGGCCAACCCAGTACAATGTCAAATATTTCTAATGTTGATATCATTGAACCACTAACGAAATTTCATTTTGAGTATGATAAAGAGGATGAGTTACAAACTGTGCTTTGTAGGAATTTAGACCTCAATACAATGGATAAACTGGAGGAATTAATGACATTCAAGGAGCCAATTCGTGAAACTGTCATTTTCATGGAGGCACCACAGTTTCTTAGAAGTCAAGGTAAATATTTTGAACTTTCTCCTTCTAAAACTAAACTCTTGCCTTTTATTTTGTAGGCTTCGAAACTGGAACTCAAACCGTTACAGGGACATTTAAGGATTTCGATAGAGGAAAAGGCAAACTCGAACGAAGAATCTCGAAAACGCCTTAATCCACCAATAATGGAGGAATTTCAAGTGCACATAATGGAAGAATTTCAAGTGCACATAATGGAAGAATTAATTCTTGAGAAATCAAACGAATAACACTTAGGTCGTCAAGCTAACAACGTTAAACAAAAGTGCTTTATGGGAGGTAACCCACGTTTATTTTTATTTATTTAATTTAATTTTGAATTCTAATTTAGTGTGAGAATTAAATAAAGTATCATTTTAATCCGTTTGATCGTGTTAATTTCCAGGAACATGGACAAAGACAATCATTTTTTTAAGAGGTCGTAAGTAATTCATGGTATGAGCATGCCTTGTCAAATTTCAGTGCTGCCATTTGTTGAAACATACACCCAGGACCAACTTAAATTGCCCAAACCAACTTCCGCCAAATTAACACGGAGAGTACACTTGACCCTTCTTTGCATGTGTTTTGCTAAGAATAATTTTTTAATTCGTTTCAAAAATAAAAATCTAATTATTATGTTTAGTTTACTTAAATAAGTGGGTGAATCATGAATAACTATTGCTTGCTTATTCAATGAATGTTCTGTAGAATTGAAAATGTTATGTCTTAGTCGATATTCCATGAAAATTATTGGTTTTGTTGAACTTGCCTAATGGAAGTACTCGTTTAAATAAATAAACAAATGTGCTAATATCTTGGTTAAGAGTGAAGATTTGGAAATGTGACCAAGTTCAGTAACGGGGGTGAGGTGCTTGATTGTCATCTCATTTCACGTCAAAAGGTTTGGTGACTAGTCAAAGCTTGTAACACTTCGCTAACTGAGCTGCCTTGAGAAATAAATCGATTAGAGACATGTGAAACTGAGTAACCGGGATGAGATGCTTGGGTTGTCATCTCATTTCGCATCAAAAGATTTGATTATGCCTCAAATTTGTTAAAAATAAAAAAATAAATAAAGAGAACGTGTCGGGTTGAGTAACTGGGGTGAGGTGCTTGAGTTGTCATTTCACTTCGCGTCAAAAGACTTGACTATGTTTGAAAAAAATAAAAAATAAAAATAAAAATGTATATAGATATAAATAAAAACATATATTGCGTGTGACCGTTTTGCATGTTTGATTGATCCTAAATTTAGTGAAATAGTTGAGTTTGACATACTATTTGAGATTTTATAAAATGCTTATTGATTGAGTTTAGCAATTGTGTTTTTTTGATTTACCTAATTGTTTGATGTATGCTTGACTAGGAAAGGGGGTTTTAATTTTGAAAGGGATTGACAAATGATTTTTATTGGATATCATACTTGAGGACAAGCATCGGCTAAGTGGGGGAATTTGATAGCAAGATAAATTCATATTTTTAATATATTTATTTTTGGCTAATTATCAAAATCCTGCGAACAAATTGGCGTGCTCAATTGGAAAAAGCTAATTGGATTTCGTCAAGAGAGATAGTATTGATCAGATTTAAATGACCAACACGGTTAAGGCCGTTAATTCGAGTTAGATTTTTTAGATAGCAAGGCTGTCAAAATCTTAAATTATGGGTATGTGCCACGTGGTCAAAAATTTGACAAGGGTTGATTTGTAGGTGATACTGGGATCGACTATGAAAGGACGAGTTTGCGGTTTGAAGGATCCTCAATTGCTATAACTATCTTATCGCTTGGAAGGGAAATTTTGTTTCAAGGATTGATTCAAGATTGGAGTACACCGAGGCTAAGGCTAAGCTTAAAAAATATTTTATTTATCTATATATTTTATTTTCTTAAATTTATTTATTTTTTGCATTTTTGAATATGTTTTATTTTATTTTTCGTATTTTCTTCTTTTATTATCTTAACCAATTTAAACCCCTCATTTTAATTTTTATTTTCAACATTTCTACACATAGGTCGTGGGCACGACTGTGACCGCGACATTGATTCTAGTCACGAAAAAGGAGAAATTAAATAGCTAGTCCATGTGGATTCGACCCTATTGCTCTATACTACTAATTACTATTATTTTGTCGTAGGAATTTATATTTGACCATTAGTAATATTTTAGCAATAAATATATAGATTATAATAAATATTTTACAATATAAAATTTGAGTGTTTGCTTAAATCCCTTCCTACTCCAATATGTCACTTTCTACGCTTGTACCTGTAACTTTAAATTTAAGTTTTAAAAAGACATCGATTATTATTAAGTGTATATAAAATAATATAATTATTATAACATAAATTTCGATTATCAAAAGAAAAATACCTCGATAATATTTAAGAAAATTTATCAAACACTACACAAATTCATCCTATCACTAAAGATAATAACTTTTTCAGAAAATTAATCCTTTCAAAATTCATTTTCAACAAACCCAACCAAAAGCTCTTTACATCTAACTCTTTATGAATTTTTCAGTTGTTGGATCTAAATAGGGATATTCCTTCTACAGTCCCTCTAAAAAACATAAATTAAAAAAATAACACATTTATTTGTTACATAATGAAAACTTTGACTCATTTATTTGGGGCGACAATATATTATCTTAAACTATATACAATTTTCTATATCGGTACCTCAAATTTTTTATTTTGATATTTAAATAATTTTTTATTATTAAATTTAGTTAATAAGTTAATTGTATTAAAAATACATTTAACCAATAAAAACATGCCACGTGTTTTGCCTTTTTCCACGTCACTGTTGATGTGTCCATTGACTGCTAAAGTGGCCATTTGATCAACTACTGACCAGCATTGACTAAGTTTTTATCGACCATTGGCTTTTATTTGATTTTTTTTCCTAATATTTTTTTTAATTTAAATCATCTTTAGAAATTTAATATATATTTTTATTTTCTTGCATTTTTAAATATATATATTTGTTACAAAAAAATATATATACTTTTTTTTTTGTAATTTCTAAAAATTTAACTATTTTAAAAAAAATTAATACACATTTTTAAAATTTTAGAAAATTTCCTTTTTCATTTTTAAAATCATGTAAATTTTATTTACTGTTTTAAAAATGTTTTTTTTGTATTTGATATATGATAAAAAAAAGATTGATTTTTTTAATTTAATAAAATTTATAATTGATATATCATTAAAAAATTAAATTTTTTGAATTTTTAAATTTTTATATATTTTCAATGTATGTCACGTCATTAATTATCAAATGTAAAAGAACATCGTGTAATGTGTTGTTATTGGTTGAGTGTAAACCTTTTTTTTTTCTCAACGTTAAATTTTTTAATTAAAATTTATAATGAAAAAATTATTTAAATATGAGAATAAAAAATAAGTTAAATAGCAAAATGAGAAAAAGTGAAATTATGAACAAAGGGGGAATCAAGTTTTGGTTTGTTGAAGGGGTAATGGGCAGTCAGCTGAAATTTTGAGAAAGCATGGGTTTACTCTAAATTTTGGTATAGCAATGAGGTTGGTCCAATATAAAGACCTTATAGTCTCCAAAACAGTTAAAATCTATACTTTCTTGCCCAAGTAGGGTTCTAAAGCTTCAAAACTTGAGGTCTAAGTTAAAAGTTTCATAACAGTTAATATTCTTTTATGCATTTATATTTACAATGCAAATTTATTAAAAGATACGGAGTGTAGAATCCTAGTTACCACTATGAGGTCCAGAAAATTATTATTATTTAAAAATAATAATATTCATTAGTAATAATAATTATATTTTAAAATATATATACTATTAAAATAGTGAAATTGTATTTTTATTATCGTAAAAATATACAATTTAATTTCGGCCCCTAAATTTTTTTCAATAACTATTTTTTTGAATAATCTCATTATAGGTTTTGATTATATCTGCTTTCAGGGGCGTAGCTAGGGGTTGGCAGAGGCCCAGCTCCTCCTAAAATGAAAAAAATTCTATTTAAACCCTTTAAAATTTTTTAAAATTTTAAATTAGTAAAGGTAAAAATGCACTTTGACCACCCTAAAAATGATAAAAATTTGATTTAATCCTTTAAAAACCGTAAATATATAGACTACTCAAATAAAAATTTAATTTCGGCCCTCAAAAAATTTTTTTTGCCTTCACCCCTGTCTGCTCTTTTTGTCACAATGCCTAGAACTATCTATAGCCGATTCTTAACTTATAAATAGGAAGATAATGCGCTTCAACGCATTTGAGCCCATGTCATCCTGCATTGACAATATTAGTCATGCCAATCAAATTAAGACTCAATCGACTAAATACAACATCTATTACACATAGTTTTAATGTTCAAACTTTTTCATGTTTTTTAGAATGATTTTTGGTTTTTATGCCATATAAAATCATGCATAGAACAAGATTTTCTCCTTCTTGTGTCTAACATTGTATGTTTTTACCATAAATTATATTTCATTTTTATTTAACAAAACTTCTCCTAAAATAAATCTAAAAGCACTTGAAACTACAACTATTTCTAATTAATTATTTTTTGGCCAATATTTTCAATTAATTAAAACTCAACTTCACAAGCTAATTAATACAGCTTTTAGAGGGAAAAAAAAAGGAATCTTTATTCTAGTTCTATTTAATTAAAATTCAACTTTATAAGCTAATTAATACAGCTTTAAAAAGAGTTCAAAACTTATAATAAGAAAAGTCACCATCATCATGAGTACTATATAGTGAAATAATTTGAGAAACTTTAAATTTGGGATCTGGCCCCATATCATTTACTAACTCTTTTGCTTTGTTAATTGTAAGGACCAAAAAATCCTTTCATAATTTGTTTGGGGGTTTGAGGTTTTTTTGGGGGAATGCTACACATGATGAAAAGTAAGATACAAATTAAAATCACAACATGATATAACCAAAAAAAAAAAAAAAATACAACATGAATATATAAATTATCAACTTTTTTACCATACATGGGACATATTTTGGATACCCCATGGGTTAAGTAAAGGTATATAATGAAGTAGTAATGCTGTAGATAAAGGAGGGTTGTAAAAACTTTTAATAAATAGACATCTAGTGCTGATAAGGTTTTAGGTTAATGCTAAAGAAGAGAATACAGTGAAGATGTAATTTCAAAAAATAAAAATAAAAAATATTTGGTAAAAGTGTAGATTTTGGTCTTGAATATTTAAGTTTGAAATATACATTAATCAATTTTTGAGCCTATCATGTATTATTTAATATTTTAAATATTAGTATTTTGATATATACAAATATTCTATTTCCAGACTATACAACCTCCATTGTAACAAAAAACGGTCGGTTTTAATTTCATATATCATGTGACTTTAGCATATACTCTGATGAAAAATTTAATTTCTCTCTATCCCATTAATTTCGCTGACCTTTCTTCTCTGCCCCCCATCTCTTCATTTACAAACACAGACTTCCTTCCCTTTCTCACTGTCACTCCCTTCTCTTCATTACTTTTAATTCTTTCATCAAACATTATCTCTTTGTTTTCAAAGTGTTATATAAAGAGTGAACTCAACTGCCTTGTTCCTTTGCTGCTTCAGTTTTTCACTATACACCACTATACCCAATATGGGGAGATCACCTTGCTGTGACAAAATAGGGTTGAAGAAAGGACCTTGGACACCTGAAGAGGACCAGAAACTCTTGGCTTACATTGAAGAACATGGTCGTGGAAGCTGGCGTTCCTTGCCCGCCAAAGCCGGTGACTAAGCCCTAACCCTAATTCCTTCTTGCTTGACTTATAGTACAAGTTATTCTTCAGTTCTCAGCTCATTCTTTTACTTGTTTTGGGTCTCATTGTTTTTTTTAAGGTCTTCAAAGATGTGGGAAAAGTTGCAGGCTCAGATGGACTAATTATCTAAGGCCTGATATTAAGAGAGGAAAATTTAGTTTGCAAGAAGAACAAACTATCATCCAACTTCATGCCCTTTTAGGGAACAGGTAATAGTAGTTCATTCTTTATTTAAAAAAGAAAAAAAAATCGTTTTTTTCTCAAGATTTTTTAGTATCTTTCTGATCTTGGGTTTTCAATTTCGCAACACTAAGATTTTAATTTCCAAATTTTGTTATGAAATCTAAGCTCAAACTTCTTGAACTCAAATGACAATTTTTTTTTTTGGTGGGGGGGGGGGATTTAGTGGAAACATATAAATACTCTCAAATCTGAAAGGCTAGTCTACTCTATTTATCACCTATATAATCTTTTCTTCTTTGTTTTGGTTTAGATCCTACAGATATTAAATTAAATTTGTGCAGTGTCTTCTACTTTTGTAATAAGTTACTGTCTCTTCTGACATCTGATTTTAATGGAATGCTAACTTTAAATGCAAAAATGGGTCTTCAATTCTTCATTAAAATGCAATAGCAAATCAGTTTTTTAACATTTTTTGTCTACTTTATAATTTTCTTTTTTTTTTTTGGTCTTTAGATTAGTGATAGATTGAGAAAATTTTAGGATTTTGTGTAAAGGTTACTGTCTCTATTATGTTTTTGCTTGTCCTTTTTGTCTTCAGGTGGTCTGCCATTGCGACTCACTTGCCAAAAAGAACAGATAATGAGATAAAAAACTACTGGAACACTCATCTTAAGAAAAGGTTAGCTAAAATGGGGATCGATCCGATCACTCACAAGCCCAAAAACGATGCTTTACTCTCCACTACTGATGGTCAATCCAAGAATGCAGCCAACCTTAGCCATATGGCTCAATGGGAGAGTGCTAGGCTCGAAGCTGAAGCTCGACTGGTTCGAGAATCAAAGATCCGTTCACATTCACTGCAACATCATCACCACTTCAACCCCCCTGCTTTTACCCTTGAGTCTCCTACATCCACTCTTTCTGTCTCAGAAAATGCACCACCAATCATTACAGGGCTCGGTGTGAGTCCGATGCCGGTGATCGAGTTCGTCGGCACCACCTCGGGTACCTCCGAGACGGCGGGGATCGTTAAAGAAGAAGGTGAACAAGAGTGGAAAGAGCTTGGAAGTTCAAGCAATTTGGCTGATTACAAAGAGGGTATGGGGAATTCTTTGTCATCATTCACATCTAATCTTCAGGATATGACAATTTCTATTGAAGGAGGATGGACTCCAGAGTCTTTGAGGCCAAACAACATTAATGTTAATAATGTTGGGAATATAATGGAGGAAGGTTTCACTAATCTTCTCCTTAATGATTCCGTCGACCGGAGTTTATCGGATAGCGGCAAAGAATCTGACGAAAACAGCGGAGGCAGCGGGGATGGCAGTGATTACTATGAAGATAACAAGAACTATTGGAACAGTATTCTTAATTTGGTGAATTCTTCTCCATCAGATTCACCAATGTTCTAAACAATTTAATTATTTATATATATATATATATATATATATTGCAATTGTTCTAAAAGCTGTGAAATACCATCAGGTTATATAAATCGGTATTTTCCACTGTTTCCTCTACAAAGGGAAAAGGTTTGACATGTTCTACGTAGATGATAGAATTTTAACATGTTTTGAGTGAAATTCAATGACAATTTTCTCTTTGTATTGTTATGTTCATATATATATATTTGAAAAACCTTTGTAGTAATGAAATTTCATCATCTAGATCTGTAGCTCATAATCAAGAAATGGTCATCATCATTTTACAAAAGAGGTGTATGAAATTGGAAATCAAATTTACCCTCAAAGTTCATTTCATTTGTGTTAGACCATTTATATATAGACTAAGAACAATTAATAAAGATATTATTTGTATGTATTTATGATAGACTTTAATGCTGGTAGTTTCAGGTCACATTCTGCTAATAACAAGCATGAAAACTTCTAGCTTTTAAAAAAAAAAAATCCTAGGCATTTTGGTATAATTTACAAATTCCAGCAGAAACGAAATCAAAAGTAAAAATTGAAATGATCAATGTGGTTTGATATTTCCTTGTAAAATAGAACCCAAAGACTACTTTATCAGCAGAAGATTGCTACTGTTCTATGCGTACTGTAGATATATTGAGTGATTGAGACCTGTTTTATCAGTTAAAAAAAAAAACATACGAGAAGATAGATTTGTGTATTATTTGTAAAATACAATATATTAATTTTTATTTTAATATTATTACAATTAATAATAAAAATTTTAAAAATAATGATTAAACTTAAAATTAAAACTTACTATAATTAAATAATTAATGAACATTTCCAGCGAATACTAGTATACATTGCAACTCTAGCCTATTCATCATAGGTGTTTATCTCATAACTCAGTCATTTGTTTAAGTAGCGGAAAGTGTACGTGAAAGTGATTTATTTTCTGCTTAGAGTGTTTGAGTTATATATATATATATATATTAATTTTTCAACTGGATAGTTTTTTTCCTAAATTGATTTTTGATTAACGTGGGGTCATAATGAAATTAATGCCGCAATATATATTTAAATTTAGAAGTTTGAGGTAAGTTTTTAAAGTGGTTGTTTATGTGTTTATGAAAATGGTCATTATGATTAGTACTATGATAAAATAACTTATTCTTCATATTTGAAGTCGCCATTTTTTGAAATAAGATTTTTGGTCTATAATAAATGTTGATATTATGTAATTATTCAAACTCGTCTATGAAGATTAATTCATTTGGAGAAACACATCTTATGGACCAGATCATATCAGATCATGCAAATTTAATTCATTGGATCAAGGAAGTTGGATTATGATAGGCTTTGAAGACTTATCTCCAACACATTCACTTTACATTGGTCTTTTTTATTATATTGTATTTAAGCTATTTTAGTTGTCACTTAATATTGGATTTATAATTGATCTCTACTATGTTAGCAAGTCTCAAAACTCTTATATATTGAGAGATTTGTATAAATTTTGTAACTGAGATTTGAGAACACTTATCTATTCATAGTGGAACGTATTTTGAGAGTGCATTTGAGATAGTAAACAAGTGTTAGTTACTACTTAAATTTTTAGGAAAAGAACTTAGAGGTGAGCAAAACTGAAGTATATATTAATTTTTGTTTACTTCCTATCCTTTATAAAGATATTTATTAAATTTTATTTATATAAATATGAATGCAATGTCAATGAATATCCTCATAATATATGACATTCTTTTCAAAAAAATATTAAGTGATTATAGATAGAAACAATTAGAAAATTAAAAGTCAATAATATCTTTTTAATTTAACTCTCGCATAATTTGAGGAGATTTAAAAAATACTTTAGACTAATAAAATTTATATCAATTTGTTTGGTCATGAAATCCACAACTGCATCATAATCTCTAAGAATATGACGGATATAAACTTTCTATTTACTCTTTAATTACTTCTAATTAAGAACTTGTATTATTATTGTATTTTATCTTTTCATGCCACGTCCCAGATGATCTAACATCAATTTTGGCAAATTAAGATAACTTGAAAAGTTGAAAACCCTAATCTTTAGTCATCAGATTTTCCTAATAAACACTAATTTTCGTACGAAATCAGATAACAATGTTTGATAACCTTATCTTTCAATTGTCTGAAACTACTTGATTTTCTAAAAATCCTAATCAACACTTCTATTTTCTGTTTTTCTTGTTAGGAATTTATTATTAATTGAAATGTAATGCTTCAAATTTAGGGATTATTGTCAAAGCTTTCCATCATATGACAAGTGATTGCTAAAGTTATAGTTCTATACTGCACAAGATTTGATATGCAGCAATTAATATATATGAATTAATTAAACAATATCCATCAACATCCCAGACAATTAAAAAATATCATGCATTAACCACTATTTAATTGAGAAATTATTTTAGGATTTTTTTCACCATATCATTTATGATTTTTTTAATTATTTAATAATATTTTAATAAAATTTTTTATGTTATTAACACATAATTTTAACAATTTTTTTACTCTGAGTCTGAATCTTAAACCCTAAATCTGAAATATTTGAGGTTCAAAGTTTAGGGTAAAAAATTACCAAATTTATGTGTCAATGACATGAAAAAAAATGCTAAAATGTCATTAAATAATTGAAAAATGACAATGGATGATGTGGTGGGAAGCATTCATAAAATAATTTTTCCTATTTAAGTATTCGTTATACTCCAATTTTTTTAGAGTTAATTGCACCGATCCTTAAACTATGACTCTCATTAGAAATTGATATTTAAACTTTAAAATATTCTAATTACTTCCTCAAATTGTTGATGTTATATTAATAAAGTTCTTCCGCTATTAAAATCATTAATTTAACTATTAATTGGGATATCAGATCTTATGTGACATAGTTTAAAATGAAAATTTTAAAGAAAAATAAATATTGTAAAAGATGGATGTTGTAAAAATTTTGGTTTTGAGGTTTTCAAAACTTTTCCAAAAAATATCATTTGCCCTCTCTTTTTTTTTTTTTCAATTTTACCATGTTTTTAGTTTTTAATTTTAAAAGTTATGCAGTAACATTTTACTTCTCTTTAAAATTTTCATTTTAAATTATGTCACAAAAGATTTTACGTGTCATTTAATGGTTAAATTAACTATTTCAATAATGGAAGAACCCAATTGATATAAAATTGATATTTTTGAGAATGTAATTAGAACTTTTTGGAGTTTGGGGATGTTATTTAGAATGAAAGTTATAATTTGGGGATGTCTAGTACAATTAACTCTTTTTTTTATTTGAAAGATTGACAATTTATTAAAACAAAATATTTGGGCTATACTTAGATCGTTGGATGATTTAAGCTCATCAATTCAATTGAAGAAACTTATCTTGAGGATTGGATTGATCGTACCAAATCCCTTGGATCAAGCATGTTTGGTCAAGACATAACTTGAAAACTTATCTTCCAATAGTCCACCTTACTTTGGTCATCATTGTATGATTTTAGTTGTAGGTCGAAAGGGGTCATGATTAATCTTTAGTATGTTAGTAAATCTTGAAATTTTCTATATATTTGAGAGACTTGTATAGGTTTTTGTACTAAATATTGAGAACACTTATCAGTTCTTTGAGAAACGTTATTTATGATGGTGCATTTGAGAAAGTAAAATCTTTTGTTGTTGCATTTGAAAGGTCTAGTCTTTCAAGTACAAAAATGAGGACTATTCACTAGGGCGTGTTAGAACTAGGATCACTGATTGCATTAAGTTCAAACATAGTGGATTCATCTCAATAAGCTAGGTTCTACGGATGTAGGAAAATCATACCACATGAACAATTTTGTTGTCCCCTATATTTCTGGTGTTTAGTATTGTAGCGACGTAAAATTTACTTCGCAGCTTTGGTCGCTAATTGTGGCGATTTATTGAAACTTTGAAAATCGAATTTCGGTTTTATTTAAAAGGGAGTCGCCACCGATCTTTTTTCTAGGTGTGATCGGACACCTAATAAATCATTATTTTAACAAAAAATTATGTTTTGATAAAAAGAAAGACGAGTTTAGGTCTACGTAGAAAATCCAGAGAAAAATTAAGGTTCGGGAGTCGGTTACGCACGAGGAAGGTATTAGCACCCTCGTGACGCCCAAAATTGGTATCTATTTAAACACGTGTTGTCTTGATTTTAAAAAATACGAGTTCAATTTGAGATTTAATCGTGATCCGTTCAAAATATGAAAATCCCAAGATTTTTTATTTTTAGTAGGATGTCTCGTTTTAACACGAGCCAACGTGATTCATCCAACATAGCGATAAAATCACAGACTTAATGTTAAAATCGATACATTGCCTTATATTTGAAATTAATTGAAAGTATAAAATAAATTTAAAACGATAAAAATCCGTGACAAGGTTGTAATTAAAAGCAATTCACATACATATTCAATTTAGAAGCATGCAAACAATAAAAACGCAAATATACAAAAATATAAACATGGTAATACGCAACATTAACAAATACGAATGATATTAAACAATATTATAAGGGTATCAAGAAAACATATAATAATATGAAATGTATACACATAATACGTAGTACAAAAATTTACATAACAAAGTATTAAAATATGAAACAATATGAAAAAATATATATAGACATGAATGTTAAAATGAATATATGCATATATGATACCATGTAAAATCTACGTATATAAATAATACAATAAAAATATACACCTTGAAAAATACATTAAAATAGAATTTGAAAATAGTGTTTGGAAATACATAAGTAGCAATATCGAAAATATAAATGCATAAGATATATAAATGATATAAAAAATACATAATATAGTATAAAGAAAAGACGTAGTATATTCATGAGAGGAAGAAATAATAATGATGTTGTGAAACCATACTTAACAAGGCCATATAAGTATTCATATATATACCGCACATACATACATAATAAAATATATTCCACAAAATATTTACATAGATATACAGTACACACGTATATAATAAAACCTATACCACTACTACTAATAAAGTGATGAATCATATTATGCTTAAAATAAAAATAATAGTAGGTATGCCAAGATTAGAAACAACACTATGGGCCGTATATGTATACCCGTATATAATAGACACAATTTTAATAACAATATTAATGGTAACAATTAATAAAATAAATTAAAACCCAAAAGATAGCCATAAGGACCAACATCGAAGTCCCTTCGAAACGCAGGGCCATATTAAAAGACAAAAGGGATATGATTGCAAAGTGGCTGAGAAGCATAGGGATTAAAACAGTAAATAGACCACATATGAAAACACACTGTTTGGTATGGACCAGATTAAAACAGGGTTAAAACTTCAGAGGGAAATCACAAAAGAAAGGAAGTTAAAACAGGGCTCAATCCTTGGACCGCGCAAAAAGGAGGGACTAAACGTGTGAATATCCCTTTCGAACCGAATACGCGGGTCCTCCTGAGTGTTGAAACGGGTCAAAACCGAGTGGCTTACACGGCACCGTTTTGACTTTTATCAAACTTAAAACAACCCTAAACTTTATGCCCAAAATATCTCCAGACTAAAACACCCAAACAGTGCTCTCCCTCTTCTTTTCATCCGATCGAATTTGGAACCCCCTTTAACCTTCATTCGGCCTTCATACCGCCACCACAAACGGTGGTCGATGGCACACGAATGCGCCCCACTGCTTTCCGTTCAGGATCGACCTTGGAGGCCGTCGATTTGGGCCCCTCGATTTCGGCTTCGAATCTCCTCACAACTTCGATGTCGGCGAAGAATGAGGGAGCTTCGGTAGCCTCCGATAATCGACAACCGTAGGTAGGGGTTCTTAAGATCCCTTCCTTTTTTTGTTGTAAAAAAAATTAGAAGCAAGATCACTATTGATGCTAAAAATCGCCCTTTTTAATCTGTTTTCTTTCCTTTTTGATCGTTATCTTCCCCAAACACCCAAAATCCGTCGAAAGAAAAGCGAAAAAGGACGAAGAAAGAGTTGTGGATCTAAGACTCCAATCGATACAAAGGTAAAAGATTTCTAATTTTTATTTTTATTTCTGCATGTATGCTGTAAATTCGAAGTAAGTTCAAGACTACAAATCAAAAATACCTTCTTCTTGTTCCCTTTTTGTCTATATTTTTTGAGTGTTCCCCTGTTCTTTCTATTCTGCCTTTTTTTTGTATTCGATCCCCCTTTTTCAATCTATTTACAAAGGCTTTTATAGCCGATTCTTGAAAATGAAATACAATGCTTTTATTGCTTCTGTCCTTGTTGCTATCCTCTGTTTGTTCTATCTCTGTTTTTCTCTGTTTGCAGGTGTTGTGGCGATGGGACATGGAGTTGATGGCCGAAGGTTAAGTGCGGCGCCGAGCTAGGGGAGCAGGTGGCTAGGGTTTCAGAAAGTCTGAAACCCTAGTCAGATTTGGAGCAGGGGTTGTCGAATTTGGGCCTAGGTTAGTCTACCGGGTATTGGAGTTTTAGGTCAATCGGGCAGTGGGCCAATATCAGTTATTGGGCCTTGTAATTGGGTTTTATTTCTTTGTAATTTTGGATTTTAGAATTTGGACATTTGGACTTTTAATTTTGATGGTTTTTTAATATATTTTGGTTTATTTGATTTCAAAGTTGTTTGCTGGTTTGGGCCCGGGCAAATTTAGGCCCGTACAGCTGCCCCTCTTTGCTCATTGTCGTGTAACGAGAATAGAGCAAAGACTTCAAAAGGGCCAAATTTGCCTGGTCTTGTAGGATCTCCACTTCTTGGCATTCCTCTTCTTCAAATAACGTCAATATGCTCCACCGTAGCTTCAGGGATATGAGACTCCTTGTCTTCGATCCGTTTCACCGCAATTTCAGAGAGATAAAATCTGGTCTTTTCGATCGGCTCCAGTCTTTATTCTTTATTGAAAAACAAACATCGAAAACAGCCTAACCTGCAAACTCTCGCAACATGGGTTAATCATAAATCAAAAGTACCTCGATGTGTAACTTGAGACTCAACTCACTTCTTGCAATATGAGTTGGTCTTTTTGAAAAACAGAAATTGAAAGTAGAATTTGAAAAAGATCAACTTACCTCTCGTAATATGAGTTGAATAAAAAGAAATTAAAAAGCAGGAATTGAAAAAAGATCAACTCACCTCTCACAATATGAGTTGAATAAATAGAAATTAAAAAGCAGGAATTGAAAAAGATCAACTCACCTCTCGCAATATGAGTTGAATAAAAAGAAATTAAAAACACAAATTAAAAGGAAATTGTAAATACCTCAATGTGAATCGAGGCTCAACTCACCCCTGTAATATGAGTTGATTTCTTGAAAAAAAAATTGAAAAGAAATTGAAAGTACCTCAACGTGTCTTGAGGCTCAACTCACCTCTGTAATATGAGTTGATTTTTGAAAAAGGAATTGAAAAGAAATTGAAAATACCTCAACGTGTCTTGAGGCTCAACTCACCTCTGTAATATGAGTTGATTTTTGAAAAGAAATTGAAAATACCTCAACGTGTCTTGAGGCTCAACTCACTTCTATAATATGAGTTGACTTTTTGAAACATAAATTGAAAGAAATTGGAAAGAAATTGAAAATACCTCAACGTGGCGTGAGGTTCAACTCACCTCTGTAATGTGAGTTGATTTTTTTTTTTGAAAGACAGAAATTGAAACGAATTGAAAATACCTCAACGTGTTTTGAGGCTCAACTCACTTCTGTAATATGAGTTGATTTTTTTTGAAAAAGAAATTGAAAATACCTCAACGTGTCTTGAGGCTCAACTCACCTCTGTAATATGAGTTGATTTTTTTGAAAAAGAAATTGAAAATACCTCAACGTGTCTTGAGGCTCAACTCACCTCTGTAATATGAGTTGAATTGAAAAAACAGAAATTAAAAATACCTCAGCGTGTCCTAAGGCTCAACTCACCTCTTGCGATATGAGTTGATTTTTTGAAACATAAATTAAAGGTACCTCGGAGTACCAAAACACATCATCTGGTGGAGCTCAGGTGTCCTTTCCTTGATTTGGTGCAATTGTCATCGAAACCCCTTGTTCTGCTGAAATACCTGTATATGTCATGCATGATGTTATCATGATATGCATATGTTTGTCCTAAATGCCTGTATGCCTACATGATTATGCTATATGCCTGTGTCTCTTTTTTCACGATTATTGCGATGATCCGCATTCATTGCTTCGATTCTTGATCTTCTCTTCAGGCTTTGTACCCATCCTCAAACTTTACGAGTACTTTGTGTTTCTCAGATATCACTCTTTTATCCCCGGTTGAACTTTTGTCCTTGCTTTGAGGCTCTTGTAATTGTCAAATTCTCATCCAGGTAATGCTCAACATTTCATTTGTTTGGACTATGTCATCTCAAAATGGTTTAAATCTTCAACGCATGAACTCTTCCATATTTCTTAATCAAGAATCTTTTCGAGCATAGCTTGTTGCATAGAAGGTTTCGAACTGCTGGAAATGCTTCAAACACTATAGTCTTGCTGTTTGACTCACTGCTCAAATCATCTTACTCCTTGGGCCCAGATCTATTTGATTAGGACGCCTTTTTCAGGTTTTCAACCCTTTTTTTTTTTGAAACTTAAGGTACCATCACTCATTGCCTATTAGGGCTCTATCATTGACGTAATAAGCCATCCTATTGCCCGGCTGGTATTTCGACCCAAAACTCGAGGAAATAATTACGTGTTGCTTAACCAGCTTGCCCCACTGTAACTCAAAGGTATAGGGTTTGTAACTTGTTCCATCGAGATTACATCACTAACGCGATATCTTGTTTCTGTTCAGCTAATACCTTTGACAAAAAATCTGAAGAGATAAACTCAACTTAAGCTCAAATATTTCCAACTCTTACACTTGGTGAGCTCTTAAACAATAGCCCTGTTTCAGGTTCTTATACTATTTAAAGGCTTTCAGAGTAATACGCGAAACACCTTTTATAAAAGTATGATTAGTCCATTAATCATTATTTCAATGCGAAATGCTTGAAAAGGATCAAACTAATGAACAAGGAGAAAGATTGATTAAGAGCATAGCTCGAAACAAACAAGTTGAACAATGAGAGTAAATGCAAGTTTATTGGAAGCTCATTTTGAAAAGAAATAGGTAATCAAAGATAAATTCAAAAATGGATAAAATGGAAAGCTAGGTGCCCTAGATATCGTAGCCTGAGCTTCTCTGTACAAACTCTTTTAAGATCATTTTGAGCTCAACATGCGTTTAGGGGATTTGGAGTACTTTGTCGATGCCCCAAGACGTAACATACTTCTTCACTATCAAGTATAGCAAGACTACCGTGTGTCTTGTTTTATCAAAATTTGAGCAGCCCTTTTCTGGGTTTTCAACTTAAAACCCCTTTGGTCTCAAGGCGCCCTTTGCGAGTTTTCACCTTGGCCTCTCCATTTTTTTTTTGTTTTTAAAGGTCTCAAAGCACCCTTTACCTTGGCCTTTCCTTTTTTAGGTATCTCTGAACTGAATCTGAATGTAGGATTGGGTTAGTGCTCCTCCGGGGAAAGCTTACTTTATCTCATAAAGTTCTTAAGTATTCATTTTCCTTTGAAATCCTTTTGTACAGAAAGGATCTTCTGTCATGACTTGCCATTATCCATTTCTCGCACATTTGACTATGATGAATGCTTTCAGACCTTTTTCTGCAGCCAAGTTTACTGAAGACATTTTATTTCATCCGACTCTTGATTTGATCAAAGCTTGGAGGAAAAGAATCTTAATTTCCATGGGCAAAATCACCTCTAATGCCCCAGCGAACGTACTGGTCAACTTTAATAAGCATAAAAAGTAAAAGGTAGCTTCTTATGCCAATATTTATAAGTCTCGATCACCTTTTATAACTCTTTTTCTTTTTCTTTTTCTTTTTTTCTTTTGGCAGCCTTTGTTGTATTGTGATAGGGTGCCTAATCTTTGAACTGTAATCTTTTGACATTTTACAATCGCGTACTATAAAACATGATTCTTTTTTGCATTTGATCTTCTTTTTCTTTCTTTTCTTTTTTGTTTTTTATTTTTATTTTTATTTTTATTTTTTTGATGACTGTCGACTTTATAATATTGGCATATGAAGCAACATTCACTTTCCTAGCGAAGCAAATGCCGACCATGACGATGATGTCAATTAGAAACTTTTGACGAGATCGTCCCCAGAACACCCATGCCCTATGCACTAAAAAGTTTGTGGAGAAATAACTGATGTCATTCCCTTCCTTTGATGGACCAACAATATCCGATCTTCATGATTAACCTAGTTATTATAGAACCATTGTCATGTGTTCTTTTCTTTTAAGATGTTCCTAAGTACATCTTAATATGATCGTGCGAGAACACCCTTGAATTCTTGGAAATAGCTCAATAGTCTTGCCTTATTTCTACGGTGAGCTAGGCTTCGATCTTCATCTTTTTCCCAAGCTTGCAATGTCAACTGACCCTTTGTAAGTTAGGGATTTGTCTTTCATCTTATTTTGCCATCCTTAACAAATCAGAAGATAGGCACAATCTATGTCATCTTCGAAGTCTTGAAATCCCTCTAGACACATACCTCACTCCAAAGGGAGTTAGTAGTAGTATCGCTCATGACATCGATATCTGGGCACCTATTGTAGGTACGAAGGTAAATTTCAAAGAATAAATGGTTCAAGAAGATTATTTACATGGTATGATCATGAATGTAAAATAAAAGAATGAAAGTCCAAATAAAAGAATCTATAAATAGAAGAAAATTCACTCAAAATGATGCATTTCATAAAGATCTTGGACCCAAGCCTATTTCACAAAAGGAAACTTATCGCCTCTAGGCTTAAGGCAATAAGTATGTTTTGAATATTACTCTAGATTAGCTTTAAAAGTGCACGGATATCTTTCACAGTTCCACTGTTCAAAACACTCCCAAGCATATAAAGTTTAGAGGTAGGTGATATCGTGGCCGTGGTTGAATTGGGTACGAATTAGAAGTATAGTGGCTTCCTGTTCCCACTATGCAGGTTTCTGGCTCTTCTTTTTTCTTCATGGGTGTTGCCCCCCTTTTTAGCTCTCGAGGAGTTCCATCCTTCCACTTTTGATGGCATTCTCAATCAGTTCCCCATATACCATGATATCTGCAAAGTCCTTTGTGGCGCTCCCGATCAACTTGTCATAAAATGGCGCTTTCAACGTGTTGATGAAAAGAATCGCTATTTCGGTTTTGGTTAAAGGTGGATCTACTTGTGCCGAGATATCCCTCCATCTCAGCGCGTACTGCCTAAAAGTTTCCGTCGGCTTCTTTTCCATCATCTGTAGGGTCAACCGATCAGGTACCATGTCAGACACGTGCTTGTACTGTTCTCAAAATGCTGATGCTAGGTCTTTCCATGATCGGATCCTTTCTCTGCTAAGTTGATTATACCATCGAAAAGCCGATCCGACCAAGCTGTCTTGGAAACAGTGTATAAACAGTTTATCTTCATTTACATATCCGGTCATTTTTCGACAAAACATGACCAAGTGTGCCTTTGGACACCTTGTCCCATCATACTTCTCGAAATCAGGTGCTTTAAATTTTGGCGGTAAAACCAGACCAGGTACTAAACTAAGCTCCTTAGCACCTAGCGCAGAGAAGGCCTCAGTGCCCTCTATCACTTTTAGTCTTTCTTCTAGGCTTCTGTACTTTTCTTGGACCTCATGATCTTCCACTCTCAACCTAGCAATTTTTGCCGGATCATCTAGATCTAGGACAGGCGGGTTGGCAGGAGCAGACACAAATATCCCCTGTCCTAGATGTGTAGCCGGCACAGGTCGTTGTTCTAAGCCAGCGGATTCCCCTTGAGTTTGTACTCTTTGTGTCATATGGGGTGGAGTGAATCCCAGTGGGTAAAGTGGATCTTGATCAAGGTTAACAACCTCAGGGTTCTGCACGGGCCCTTTTCCTTTTACTAGTGCTGACATCATTTCCATCATCTTAGCCATCTGGTCTCTTTGTTCCAATGACTCTTCCCGGGACCTCACCATCAAATCCCTTGTTTCTTGCTGTGATTTGGCCAGTTGCTCTTGCAATTCCCGTTAAACTCTTTCCATTCTCTCGATTCTTTCGTTAAATTCTGCCTCCATCTCTCTAGTTTGTCGTCGCGTTCTATAGAATGTCGTGATTCCAGCCTTGTATTGTTGCAACTGCGAATTGTACGATTCTAACCTTAGTGAACGGTCACGAGGTACGTGTATACTATGAATGGATGCATGAATGCTATATGAATGTTAGTCATGAATGCATATGCAAGAATTAGGTGTTGATTTCAAGATAGCCCCTATCTAGGTATTTCATTCATTCAAAAGAGTTCGTTACAAAACATTTTGCCATCTTATTTGGCTATTACACGAACTTTCTAGCTATATCACTATATTTCTTTACTTACTCTAAGAATTCTGATATGCTCGACCGTTGGCTCGGTGGAAATCGGCAACTAAGATCTTCTGCTTCGTCTGATAATTGGACCATGTGCATAGCCACTCCACGGATTTCATTGATTAGAAAACCAAGTTGCATTTCCCTTTTCTGGAGGTCTATTTTATAGGCGTGGGTATCTCTATCGTATTGATCATTTTTCTCTTCCAAGGCTTTTAAGAGAGTGTCCAATTATTGTTGACGGGCTTGCAACGTTCCTTCCAAATCTCGTATTCTCTTTATTAACCCTTGACATTCCGATCGGCTAGTCATCAGTTCATTAGACGCAGTCTCATATTCAGCATTTTTCTTTCTCAATTCTATCATGGCCCGAGCAGTCTTTTCCTCCTCTTTCTTTGCCTTCCCTTTCCAAAATTCCATTTCGCCTTTCACATTGCTCAATTTTTCCTTCCATTCTTCAGGTGACTTACCCAGTCCGCTATTCTTGATGGTGGCTCTTAGCTTCTTATTTTCCAAGTGAAGGTCTCTTAAGTCCTTTCTCATAACTTCAACCTCTTTTTGCACTTTCTCGGTTCTGGACTTCTCAATTTGGACGTCAATCTTCAACTGATAATTTTCTTCTTGAAGAGCACCAATGTCCCGCAACATCTTGGATTTTTCCCGCTCAAATTCCTGTCTCGCCATTTCCAATTTGGATGGCACTTCCTCTAAAAAGGGATTCTGGAAAGCGTAACTTGTCGATGATACTGGCTGACTATTCACCCGTTGCTTTCTCCATACGTCATAATCTTGGGTGAGAGTATCAGCGTATAGAGCTAGCTCCATCAGATGAATTTCCTTCCAAGACTTGGCAGTGTCTCAGACCCTCTTCATATAACCCTCGCCCGCGAAGGCAAACTCGGATTGTGCTAACCCTTTAGTGGCTGGTATGAATTGTCGTGAAGAGAATTACCTTTGGACTAACAACGGAGCATATCCGATTCCTTCCCATAACCCTAGCAGTGGCACCCAATCTTGATTTCCCACTTTGTACAACAAGACAGACAGGCGGATCCACAGTGCTCGCCACGTTACATCTTCGGCACGGAGACTTTGAAAGACCGAAGTCCAATGTTGTTCGGTGACTTCCTTTGGCCATTCTTTCTTGATATAAGCTTCTAATGGGGCAAACGTTTTTGAGAACATATGGTATGGGGTGCGCTCGACTTTCCAAAAATGGCTCAAAATCCAGACATTGAGTAACTGTGCGCATCCTATAAAACGTCCTTCCCCTCTCTTCCTACAGCTACTTAAAGATCTGAAGGTTTCAGCCAAAATAGTCGGGATAGGGTTGATTCCTTGTTTTAGTCTTTCAAAGAAATCCAGTACCACAACTTCTATATGTCCGAGAACCTTTGGGAAAACGATCAATCCATATATGGCTAAGGCGAATAAATTCACCCTCTTCAGTAAATCCGGATGGTTAAGAGCCAAATCTCATAGAGAGAACCACGGGATACAAATGACTTCATTCTTCCTTTTTATTTGTTTCTCGGCCCATGTGTCGGTCATATCCGTCAACCTCATTATTTTCTTTTTGAAGGTCATCGGTTTAGGTTCTTTTACATAGATCTTGTAGGGCTGTACATTATCAATGCGAAGTAAGGCTGCGTATTCCTCGATAGTTGGAGTCATATCTTCTCCATTAAAAGTGAAACATTGATAGGCGGGATCCCAAAATTTGACCAAAGCTTGTATCAACTGCTCGTCTACCTTGATAGCGACTAGGTTAGCTATATCACCATACCTCTCAATGAAGATTCCCCTAGTATCTGAGTGCCATTGATTCCAAATCTGAACCAAATCCTCAAGATTATTTTGACGAACATTCACCGTTACGTGCTCCAGCAAATCGGCAACACATCCCTCCATTAGACTATCCCCTCTTTCTCTTTGGGTTTTTACGGACCAGTCCCGAACTATGACATTCCTTTCAGTTGTTTGTGTAATCGACTCCTCCACTAGAAACCCATTTTTCGGCAACCGATCTCTAATCAACACCTTCCTAATATGATGCCTAGAATGCATGATGACAAATAAGACAATAATAAACAAATCATGGTTAGTAACATAGATAAAAAAGAAAAACGAAGAATTTGACAAATTAAGATACCCGATCTAATCTATTAAGCAAACCAGATTCCCTTGCATAGAAGATAAAAAAAAAAAGGTAAGAGACGCTTTTCCCGTGTACTTATTTTGGTAACTGCTAAATGAACAGGGGTTCGGCACGGCTCTAATTGGGCGGCTCGTATGTTTCACTACATGTGGTTTTGGTTCTAGATGGGTACTCGAATTGTCCGTACTGTCATCTACTAAGATTAGTACGGAGCCTCGGTCATGGCCCACCATAGGCTAACGAGATCAATTCGAGGGGTTACATTTACTTATGCTTATGCGGAGGGACAAGTTAACTCACGAAAGCATAAGTCGTATGTAACCCGAAAGTATTCACTAGCCTGTGCGGAGGGACGAGTTAACTCACGAAGGCATAGCGTTTACTTTCACTTAAATGGACAGAGCCCGGACATGGCGCTCGTGTTATGCAAAATGCACGTGAACATTGTGTGGGGAGAAACTCACAAACCTTATATTTTAATTTAAAACTAAACTACGAACTAAAACCATAAAAATTTAAGGCTGAAAAACAACAAGATAAAACGACTTAGAAGAATATTTACAACATGATGCGAATGTGTAATTTTTGAAAACCAAAATTTGAAGATCACGATTAAATATCAATTCGAACAAAGAATTTTAAAAATTTGACAACACGTGCTTAATTCAGCTCGACTCTCAAAAACGGCTCCCTAGTGGAGTCGCCAGCTGTAGCGACGTAAAATTTGCTTCGCAGCCTTGGTCGCTAATTGTGGCGATTTATTGAAACTTTGAAAATCGAATTTTGGTTTTATTTAAAAGGGAGTTGCCACCGATCTTTTTTCTAGGTGTGATCGGACACCTAATAAATCATTATTTTAACAAAAAATTATGTTTTGATAAAAAGAAAGACGAGTTTAGGTCTACGTAGAAAATCCAGAGAAAAATTAAGGTTCGGGAGTCGGTTACGCACGAGGAAGGTATTAGCACCCTCGTGACGCCCAAAATTGGTATCTATTTAAACAAGTGTTGTCTTGATTTTCAAAAATACGAGTTCAATTTGAGATTTAATCGTGATCCGTTCAAAATATGAAAATCCCAAGATTTTTTTATTTTTAGTAGGATGTCTCGTTTTAACACGAGCCAACGTGATTCATCCAACATAGCGATAAAATCACAGACTTAATGTTAAAATCGATACATTGCCTTATATTTGAAATTAATTGAAAGTATAAAATAAATTTAAAACGATAAAAATCCGTGACAAGGTTGTAATTAAAAGCAATTCACATACATATTCAATTTAGAAGCATGCAAACAATAAAAACGCAAATATACAAAAATATAAACATGGTAATACGCAACATTAACAAATACAAATGATATTAAACAATATTATAAGGGTATCAAGAAAACATATAATAATATGAAATGTATACACATAATACGTAGTACAAAAATTTACATAACAAAGTATTAAAATATGAAACAATATGAAAATATATATATAGACATGAATGTTAAAATGAATATATGCATATATGATACCATGTAAAATCTACGTATATAAATAATACAATAAAAATATACACCTTGAAAAATACATTAAAATAGAATTTGAAAATAGTGTTTGGAAATACATAAGTAGCAATATCGAAAATATAAATGCATAAGATATATAAATGATATAAAAAATACATAATATAGTATAAAGAAAAGACGTAGTATATTCATGAGAGGAAGAAATAATAATGATGTTATGAAACCATACTTAACAAGGCCATATAAGTATTCATATATATACCGCACATACATACATAATAAAATATATTCCACAAAATATTTACATAGATATACAGTACACACGTATATAATAAAACCTATACCACTACTACTAATAAAGTGATGAATCATATTATGCTTAAAATAAAAATAATAGTAGGTATGCCAAGATTAGAAACAACATTATGGGCCGTATATGTATACCCGTATATAATAGACACAATTTTAATAACAATATTAATGGTAACAATTAATAAAATAAATTAAAACCCAAAAGATAGCCATAAGGACCAACATCAAAGTCCCTTCGAAACGCAGGGCCATATTAAAAGACAAAAGGGATATGATTGCAAAGTGGCTGAGAAGCATAGGGATTAAAACAGTAAATAGACCACATATGAAAACACACTGTTTGGTATGGACCAGATTAAAACAGGGTTAAAACTTCAGAGGGAAATCACAAAAGAAAGGAAGTTAAAACAGGGCTCAATCCTTGGACCGCGCAAAAAGGAGGGACTAAACGTGTGAATATCCCTTTCGAACCGAATACGCGGGTCCTCCTGAGTGTTGAAACGGGTCAAAACCGAGTGGCTTACACGGCACCGTTTTGACTTTTATCAAACTTAAAACAACCCTAAACTTTATGCCCAAAATATCTCCAGACTAAAACACCCAAACAGTGCTCTCCCTCCTCTTTTCATCCGATCGAATTTGGAACCCCCTTTAACCTTCATTCGGCCTTCATACCGCCACCACAAACGGTGGTCGATGGCACACGAATGCGCCCCACTGCTTTCCGTTCAGGATCGACCTTGGAGGCCGTCGATTTGGGCCCCTCGATTTCGGCTTCGAATCTCCTCACAACTTCGATGTCGGCGAAGAATGAGGGAGCTTCGGTAGCCTCCGATAATCGACAACCGTAGGTAGGGGTTCTTAAGATCCCTTCCTTCTTTTGTTGTAAAAAAAATTCGAAGCAAGATCACTATTGATGCTAAAAATCGCCCTTTTTAATCTGTTTTCTTTCCTTTTTGATCGTTATCTTCCCCAAACACCCAAAATCCGTCGAAAGAAAAGCGAAAGAGGACGAAGAAAGAGTTGTGGATCTAAGACTCCAATCGATACAAAGGTAAAAGATTTCTGATTTTTATTTTTATTTCTGCATGTATGCTGTAAATTCGAAGTAAGTTCAAGACTACAAATCAAAAATACCTTCTTCTTGTTCCCTTTTTGTCTATATTTTTTGAGTGTTCCCCTGTTCTTTCTATTCTGCTTTTTTTTTTGTATTCGATCCCCCTTTTTCAATCTATTTACAAAGGCTTTTATTGCCGATTCTTGAAAATGAAATACAATGCTTTTATTGCTTCTGTCCTTGTTGCTATCCTCTGTTTGTTCTATCTCTGTTCTTCTCTGTTTGCAGGTGTTGTGGCGATGGGACATGGAGTTGATGGCCGAAGGTTAAGTGCGGCACCGAGCTAGGGGAGCAGGTGGCTAGGGTTTCAGAAAGTCTGAAACCCTAGTCAGATTTGGAGCAGGGGTTGTCGAATTTGGGCCTAGGTTGGTCTACCGGGTATTGGAGTTTTGGGTCAATCAGGCAGTGGGCCAATATCAGTTATTGGGCCTTGTAATTGGGTTTTATTTCCTTGTAATTTTGGATTTTAGAATTTGGACATTTGGACTTTTAATTTTGATGGTTTTTTAATATATTTTGGTTTATTTGATTTCAAAGTTGTTTGCTGGTTTGGGCCCGGGCAAATTTAGGCCCGTACAAGTATAGTTTGATCAGAAGTGCCCACTTTCACAGTCATTTTTGCTCATACATTGTTTCTTGCACTTAAAGACTATTCAGATCAACAATCTTCTGTTTCCACATAGGGTAAGACCCTGATTTTCCTTGAGTTTCAATATAGAAACCATTAGAAAATCTTGCAATGTTTCTAAGCAACTCCAATGTTCTCTTATTTTGATTTGTTTCCGTTAGAAAGATGATTGGAGGATCATAAAATTGATGAAGTTTCTTTAGAGCTTGAACCATTGGTGGTTACCTTAGGCCATGACAATTCCGAGATAAAAAGGACTCATAAAATCTAAGAAAAACGAAACCCATAATCAATAAGGCAGATGTTAAGGAAAATAGCTCAATCGCTGGAATCATGGAATTTACATACCCTAGAGGACTTTTGTGGTAGACCATCCTTGGACCAACACGAAGAAACCTTGAAATCGTTGTCAAACGAAAGAAAATCTCTTACTAATTGCACATGAGGTCTACATGTTCAGCTTTAAGATTTGGAGCGACATATGGGATGGGTAAATGTTGTATGGAATCTTTTTTAAGGTTAGTATGAAAATTGGGAAGCTATAAATACATAAATCAATCAAATTAAATTAGGGTTTTTATCTGATTTTAAGACTACATATAATAATAGATAAAAAAAAATTTGCATGCTTCTCAAGGAAAATGTAACGATATTGCATCTTTATACACAACACAATAAATTAAAATACAAAACAAAATATAAAATATGATTACTTATTAAATCTTGTTAAAGAAATATAGTGGCAAAACTTAGGGATTTGTATAGAGCTTAACACTAACGGCTGGAGGTCCTCACGGTATCGATCATGATGCACAAGTAGAACCCATATAGAACTACATTTCCTCTATTTGACATTGATTAGAATAAGGGTTTTTCAACCTTTAAATAGATGTAGTCGAAACTTCTCTTATATCATTTGTTTTTTTAACATTAGTGAATTTCTTCTCCTCTGCTCATAATTTATTCCCGAGAGACATTTCACGTAAAATTTGTGTGCTCTTATTTTTCTTATTTTTGCGATCATCATTCTATTACTATTATCAACATCTATTATAACATGTTTTCATGGTTTGAACCTTGTTTATCATACCAAAACATGTCATCTCTCATGAAAACTCTAACTCATTATATATTTATTAATGAGAAAAAAAAAAGAATTAACCGTTACTTTCTCATTAAATGAAAGGATGATGAAGCCAGGCTGTTGTGAAAGTGTCGGAGGGAATAATGGTGAAACTGTGGCCACACATTCAATTGTTCAAGTCATCAATAATTCAATATTTATTATGTTCGTGGTCGAATTTCACAATTTGTGATGTTTATTATTATTATTTTAAGACTAGATTTTATACTTCCCTTAAGTTAGGATTTAAATAAGTAATTAAAAATATATTAGTTTAATTATATTAAATAAGTTCTATTTAAATCTCTTATATATTTTTTATATTTTAAGTAGATAAGATAGATTAAAATTGAATAGTTAATTAGAAAAAAATTAAATAATTATAATAAATTATGTAAAATATAAGATAAATTAAAATAGATAAAAATACAATATGGTAGTATTAAAACATGGCATGAAGGTCAATTTGTGAACCAATCTATTTAAATAACACAATTTAAAATTAATGTTATTTAGTAATAAAATAATTTTCTCTATATTTCTCTATTGAAGCGAACTCTTTAAAGAGGGAGCTATTTGGTGTTCAGAACTTATCCAAAACATTTACTGTGGTAATTTACAATAATATTTCCATCAAAATATTTCACTCACATTATGTAATAAATATTATATGGTTTCAATGCGAGCATGCACAAAATATTTATCAAATCCACTTTTTAGATATTTCAGAGATTTTTTTTTTAATTACCGATACGAATAGTCCATAGAAAATCCAAACACCGTAATTTTGAATAGGAGAAGGAAGTCATTCTAAGAACCATACTAATGCCAACCATGATATAATACAAACAATGATTTGTTTGGGTTCTCTAATGTAGTATAATGAACGAAGAAGGCAGCAAAGATTCAAATAGAATAATTGAATATTTCAATCTCGAGGATGGTATTTGTGATGAGTCTCCTAATGATGAAGATATTCAACATTTGGTTCCAAAAAATATTAACAAAGAAAATCCCATTGTTGCTGAGAATGAGATGCAATACGAATGTAATTTGAAGTTAGAATCAAGCAGTCGAATGTATTTTTCAACCATTGATGCATTGTTTGATTTTTATTAAGAGCATACTAAAGTTGAAAGGGATGGTGATGGAATATTGAAAAAAAATTATTTGGATCCATTCACAAAGTAAAGCAACTTACGAGGACTTCCATGTTGCTATTAAATTTAGCATAACTTATCTTGTGAACAAGTATAAGATGTCACTTGTGAGAGTTAAACACCATGGTTAGTCTATTCTCCTTAGGTGTGCTTTGATTTAATGTAAAGATACTGTAACAACTTGGATTTTTAATGTTATTGAAATTGACGATTTTGGAACTCCATTTCCATAAAATGAGTTCATAAATATTAATATTTAATATTCACGAGACTAATATACAAATACATTAAAGTTTGGTTTAATAATTTTGTCAAAGTGATAGTTAATTAAGGTACAACGATTAAATTGTAAAAATTCATCACTATATATTTTTAAGTGATCAAAGGACAAAATGAGGAATTAGACAATTTTTAAATGGTGAAATGGTGGTGGATGGTATTAAGAATCCACTAACCTTGTTAATCATAATTAATTTTTAATTAAATAAATGTTGATTAATTAAGTTAATATAAATAAAAAAAGTTAAGTAAATGGATGTTATCATCCTTATTACATTTTGTAACATCCCAAACTCAGCCTAGAGGTTATGACTGAGTATTGAGAAATTACATCAACTTGTTTAAAAGCTTTTGCTTTAATCAGACCTAAAATTTGAATTCAAAATCGTGTGTTTTAACAATACCAATGTTGGCATATCATTTCCAAAACTAAGGCAAACATTCGTTAAAAACCATTTAATTATTTACAGAAAAACACTTAAGTGATTACTTAATCTTTGCAACGGAACTTTTCATAGTTTTAATTTTGAAAACCAAATTTTTAGTTTGGTAAATCATACGATTTTGTAGTTTAAAGTTGAAATACCCAAAATCCAACAAACAACGTAAAAACCAAAGAACAAAGCCCAAAACAAATTTATAGTCCAAAAATAATTAAAACATAAACCAACTTATATATTTAACCAGTAAACAATCCGAACTCTTGTACGCCGTTAGTCCTAATTCTGTAGTTCACCTGAAATGCATTAAACAAACAAGTGAGCTAGAAGCTCAATGTGTGACTCGACCCACAAAACAGAATTTCCTTATATCATACACGAATGTAAATACCAACATAGAATTTTACTTATAATGTTCACATATATGGATATCATATCAGAATGACACAATGCCACAAATTTATATCAAATCAGAATATCGTATTTTCAGTACATATATCATATCATGTAACACCTCTTACCCGAGACCGTCGCCGGAGTCGAGCACGAGGCGTTACCAGACTTACCTTACTAGTTCGGGGCATAAAAAATTGCTTTTAAAATTAATTCATTCACATTAATCCAATATATTCCTAAAATGGGCCCTCGAGGCCCCAAACATGCAATTGGAATGCTTCGAGACCAAACTGGGAACATTAAAAATTTTCCGATTACTTACACAAGTTAATATTTCACTGTTCATAATAAAACTGTCCACATGCGTAAATTAATTATCACTTGAGTTACGAAACTCGAAATTTAAATTCGTAAATTTTTCCTGAAACTAGACTCATATATCTTCTGACCATAATTTTTCCAGAATTTTTGGTATGGCCAATTAGTACAGTTTATTAGTTAAATATTCCCCTATTTTGCAGTCCCATGGTTCTAACCTCTCCTTACTAAAAATCAATTATATCATAGTACAGTTTCCATATAGTGATTCCGCTTATTTCTAATAAAAATAGACTCACTAATGAATCTATAAATATAAATTATGACTCATAATTATTTTTTTACAATTTTTAGTGAATTTATAAAATCAGAATAGGGGATCACGAAATACCTCTGAACCAGTCTCACAAGAAGTTAAATATCTCAAAATATAGACTTTCTTTTCTTTCTCTGTTTCTTTCATATGAAAATAGGCTTAATAAACGGTAATTCTATATCTTACTCACCATTTAATTCAATTTCTACAATTTTTAGTGATTTTTCAAATTCACATCACTGTTGCTGCTCTAAACTTGTTTCATGGCCAACTTTTACTCTTTCATAATTTCTTTGCATAACTATCATTTAGGCATATATAACATCAAATCATGTTCTTAATTAGCCATTCAATAGCTAATCACTATCAAGTATTCACATGCCATTCTTTAATCGTATCATAAGGACATACACACAAAATGGCCAAGTCCTTATACATGCCATAACTCAAAACATTTCAAATTACAAAATACCGAGATAGCCTTTTTTAGTGTGATACAAACTCTGACGTTCTTACAATCCTCGAATTGGCTTGGCTACACTATAAAAGAGAGAAGGGAAAAAGGAATAAGCTATAATGCTTAGTAAGTTTACAAATAAATAAATGACAACATTCACCAAGAATAAATATACTCATATTATTCCATCAACTAACAAAATCTATATTTTACTTCACTTACTCTTTAACTTTCTTGTTTATCATTCCTTTACCTGAACTTTCTTGAAACATAGCCTATATATTAGCCCGATGAACCGTTTGGAATACTAAGGGTACTTGGGTTTTTCTGCCTGATAATAGCCTGCCAATGCCATGCTCTAGGCATGGTCTTACATGGGATGTTCCCTGTCCTGACAAAGTCATATATCTTATATGGACTTACATGAGATGTTCCTCAACTATCTCAACCCAAAATGTCATGACATTCTGTATCCCATACATCCCTAAGGTTCAAACGGGGCTTTTTGATACTTTTTCTTTATTATCTCATCTTTGATTCAACTTGGAATATTCTCATAAAATAAATGTATATATGCTGGAAATTAACAACATTAATATAAAATATTAAAATATTGCATTTATTTACCGTAAACTTACCTTGGTGCAAAATACGATCAACTTAACAACTTAATCTTCTACCCTTTTTTTTCCTCGGTCTATCCCCAAATTTCATTCTCCTTGATCTATAATTAGAAAATTTAGCTTATTTAATACTCACATTTATCAAAACAGTCCTTAACTCTAACTTTGGAAAAATTATGATTTTGCCCCTAAACTTTTGCATTTTTACACTTTTGCCCCAAAGCTCGAAAATTAAAATTTTTCCCTAATTCTTACGTAAAATGACATGCTGACCATTTTCCCTTAATGGCAACATCAAATTCTCACTCTAACATGTACTTATGAACATTAGGTATTTTTACCGATTATATCATTTTACTCGTTTTTACCTAAACCCGAGTAGCACAAGCTATTTAACAAAATTTAAAACCTCATATTCTATCATAAAACATCAAAATAAACATATTTCACCTATGGGTATTTTTCCAAAAATGAACCCTAGGAAAAAAACCCATAGGTTAAATTATTGCTAGAATAAGCTAAATCAAGTTACCGGGACTCTAAAAACGTAAAGAACATTAAAAACGGGGCTTGGAATCACTTACTATGACCTTCAGAAGTTGAAGAAACCCTAGCTATGGTGATACATGAAGTTTTGGCCCTATGGAGAAGATGATAACTATTTTGCCATCTTTTTCCCTTTTAATTCTTTTTAATTACCAAATGACTAAAATGCCCTTCATTAAAACTTTGGTTATTTTTACCTATGTATGTCCATTTTTGTCCATGGAAAATATAATGGTCTAATTACCATTTAAGGACCCCTACTTTAAATATGCACTTCAATTTAATCCTTTCCTATCTAGAACTCATATTTATCAACTTTTTCAAACAAGCCCTAATAGGCAAATTAGACATGTAATTCATAAAATTTTCTATCGATACTCTAACACATGCATCTAATCACTCGGTAAATTATAAAAATTAATCGGAATAAAATTTTCTATATCAGATTCATGGTTTCACAACTACTGTTCTGTTTAGGCCATATTTCGAGATGTTACATATCAAAACAAATCCTACCCCATCTACTGCACACCAACTCCGTCCAACCAATCACACTAATACGACTACATGAGTGACACATAAAAATAATTCTCTTTTGCTCATGCACAAATTTGAACATAAGATCAAAAGGTAAGCTGAAGCCTTACCACTAAATCAACAGGCTCATTCTTGTCACAGTTGAGTGCAAATATTATTTATGCCAGATGATTTAAATATAGGGTTAGGACAAAAGTAACAAAAATTCAAAGATAGAGATTTGAATAGAAGACCTAAAACACACATCTAAAGCACTTAACCACTGTACCAGATCAATTCACTTGACAACATTTTTCACAATCTTAACTTAAAAGCTAGACGTAACCACTCTTGGTTCCATTAACCCGATTTCCTCCAACCCGATTTTTGGTATGTGACACATTCTCCTTCACCAAATGCAAACAAAACCTAAAAGGGAGAAAACCATTTTTGAATAGCAAGCTTCAGTCCTCAATTTGTAAGCCATTTTAAGTCATTTTCATGTAATTTTTATGTTTTTAAGCTCATGGAAGCTTGATTTAGCTAACCCATGTACCAATTTCTAAAACTATTAAAGTTTTTGAAAGCTTTCATTGTTGGTTTTGTAGTAGGTCCAATCTGCTCAGGGGCCAATAACTATAAAAAACCCAAAATAATATAGTCCAAGCTCGTTTGTACAATGGCCCAAATATAGGTTCAAATTTCAACCCAAATTTTAACTCAAATTATAACCAAAATTAACCTAATTAAGACCTAATACCCAGGCCCAGATTAAACCCAATAACATGGCCTAGAATAATTTCAAATAGCCAAACCCTAAGCCTAACCAATACTGAGCCGAACAGAAACCTAGGGCAAAAGCCTTGTGCCGCTGCCGTGTATGGTCTCCTCCTCCACATTGGCCTTCCAGCTGGCCGTTTGTACCTACAAAATTAATAGGCAACAAACCACAACAGAAAACAACGAATTGATAGCAAATAATGGCAACGAAAAATGAAAGAAAAAATAAAATTTTCTTTGTATTTTATTTTCCATTTCGACTATAAAAGCCGAATAGATTTTCTGTAAAAGGGGTACACCCACGAATTATCAATAGAAAGAGAGCAAAAAAGAAACATTGGGCAAAAAGGAGACGAATGTTTTGAATAAAAAATAGAGAGCAGTTTTGATTTGGTGATTTCTATGAGTTCTATCTATTTCATTTTCTTTTATTTTGATTTTTATTTTCTTTTATTTTTATCCAAAAACAAAATAATAAAAATAGAGAGGAAAAGAAATTTACCGTTCTGATCGCCGTCTGTGGCGAAGATGCGGTGGCGCCATGGCGGCGGTCTTCCCTCTCCTTGGCCGGATTCTGGAATTGGTCTAGAGAAAATGAGGGAAATCCCTCTCATTTTTTTCCTCAAATGCAGTTAATGCCTTTCTTTATTTTTTTTTTGGGTTTATATAGCATTGTAAAAACTACGTAGTTTTGATTAAGGGTTTTAATCACCGAAACGGCGCCATTTTAATGGCGACCCGCGCGCGCGTGACTCGATCCGAGGAGGATCCTCGCGTTTTGCTGTTTCGAGGTAATTTTGCGTTTAGTCCCTCCCTTTTGTGTTGTCATTTGATTAGGCCCTATTTATATTTTTTTTGTTTTTTAATATTTCCCAGAAACTTGCGCGCTATTTTATTTTAGTCTGCGTTTAAACACTGTGTTTTGTGAACTTGGAATATTTGTTTTTTAATCCTCATTTGTTTGTGCGCATTGTATTTTAGTCCTTAATTCTGTTTTAATGCTTTATTTATTTATGGATTATCTTGTTGATTTAGTTTTTATTTCATTTGAGTCATTTTCCTTTTAATTTCAGTTATTTTGTAAAATGGTTTTTATTATTTATTTTAAATTATTTTAAAAAAAGTTATTCTTCATTTTTATATTCTTCATTATTTTAAATTATTTTAAATTGTTTTAAATTGTTTTAATAAATATCCTGTTGAATTATTTTGTATATATCATTGATTTTATGTTGCATTAATGAATATTTTTATATTTTCTTTGTATATTTTTTAAAATTTTTTATTTATAATTTTTTATTTTAAAATTCCTTTTATGTACATTATTTTTTTTAATTTTTTATATATTATTTATTTTAGATTGATATATTTTATTTTTACATTGTTTTGTCTATTACTTATTTTAAATTTCTTCTTACATAATATTTATTTTAAAACTCATTTATATATTATTATTTTACATATTATTTATTTTTATTGTTTTTCATATATGATTTATTTCAAATTTTCATATATATTACCTATTTTAAAATTTTTATGCATATAATTTATTTTTAAATTATTTTATATATTGTTAATTTCAAATGTCTTTTCGTTCACATTATTTATTTTAACTTTATTAATTATCATTGGAAAGCTTGTTACATTTTATTTATTTTAATTTGCTTTAATTTTTTTAAAAATGGTTATTTTTTTAATTCATTAGACTTGATTATTAATGGTAGTTTTTATATGTATTCTAATTCGTTTATTTATTTTTTATATTATTGTCATTCATTTGTATTTTTTTCTTTTTATATCCACGTGAATATTCCATGCTCGATACTATGCTCTTATTTCTCGTTATTGCATTGTGATTCAAATTCCAACCTATTTGGTCGATATTGGTTGTTTCATTTTCTCCCAAACAAACAGAATAATCGCATTTCGAGTTGGTCCTATAATCGCTCTTATTTGAAATCTTTTCAAAACAAGGCAATATGCCGCGCTTTAGGAATTCGAGACATCGTACCCTAACTTACTGGGTCTCGATTTTCTTGTTAAACCTAAGTAGTCAAATATGCCTTCATATTTCAAAATCCATGATTTTTAAATTAAAAAAAAAAAACAAGGCAATATTTCGTGTTTGGAAATTTGAGAAGTTGTGCCCTAACGTGCTGGGTTTTGATTTTCCGTTTGACCAAATAACCAAATATCCTTCTAAAATTTCAATGCATGAGTTTCAAAAATCAAGAGATGATCTTGGTTACAAGGGTTTAAAATGTCGTATCCTAACGTACTAGATGTGATATTTTATTCCTTTGAGATAAGAGAATCTTAATATCCAAATCGAGTTATTCAAACATTTTTAAAAGGGATTGTGTTTTAAGATCTTTTCAAATTTTTGACATTAGGACATTAATCGATCACTTAGGTACCAATTTTGGGTGTTGCGAGGGTGCTAACCCTTCCTCATACATAACCGACCCCCAAACCTGTTTTCTTGAATTTCATAGGTCAAAATCAATATTTTAATAAAACAAAATGTTTTATAAGGTGATCTGATCACACCTAAACAAAAAGGATTAGTGGCGACTCCATATTTCATTTTAAAGTCGATCCCCTTTTTTTAAAAATAAAAATAGTTTCGACAGCTTGGTGACTCCACTGGGGACAATAAGAGAGTCATCCTGTAAATTGATTATTTTTGGTCCTTTTGTCAAAAATTGAAAGTCCGATTTAAAAAATCTACGATCCTTTTATTGCATTTGTTAGTGTCATTTCATGTGTTTGTTGTGGTTTGAGTCTCTTTGATTACTCTTACATCATATTGCATAAAGATCGTTTGGTTTTACCCTTTTTAAATGGGAGTGAGAAACTATGCCTTCGTGAGGTTTTCACCTCCGTATAGGTTAGTGGACTACTTTTGGGATACATCCGTACCTATGTCTTCGTGAGATGTTCATCTCCGTGCAGCTATAGAGAAATGTATCCCCCTGAACTGAAATCGATCCATATGAGCCTATAATGAGGTAGGATCTAGGAATCTACCGGTTCAAGTACCTTTACCTTAGAACTAAACCACATATAGTGAACCCTAGGAGCTTACCCTAGGTAGAGCCGTGCCAAACCCTAGATGGTCATATTAAAATTTTTGGTATTGATAAATTAAATTGAATAATTGTATAGATCGAGAATTGAACCAAATCAAAGATAATCAGGGAAAAGCCAAAAATATCGACTAGTCCTTACAAATTTAACTTGTTTTCTGATTTGAATTATAAATATGTGTAAGTTTAGTTATAAATTGAATTGTTTGTGAATTGGTACAAAAAGTGAAGTATGAACTAAATTGTAAAGAAAGGTAATATACGTTGAAAATTTCCAGATAAACTTTGTAAAGATTTTCTGCACACCGATACAGATTGATTACCGATGATTACCGAGATCCAATATTTATTACGGACTTAAAGATACATGTGATACAAGTTTAGCCTAGACCAATAACTTGATGTCGTTTTAGAGGTTTAACCTAAAGTGGTAACCTGACTTGTATATTTTCAGCTTGGCCAAGCAATAGAATGTGTCATTAAAGGTTTAGCTTGAATTGGTAACCTGACACAAATATATATATTTTCAGCTCAGACAAGTAATTAGTGTATCAAAGATACTTATGGCACAAGTTTAGCCTAGACTAGTAACCTGATGTCAATTTAAAGGTTTAGTCCAAATGAGTAACCTGACATGTATATATATTCAGCTCAGATTAGCAACTGGTGTATCAGGATACCTATGTATGATATGAATTTGATATTAAAATGGTTAAATTTTGAATTGATCATGAATACGATATTAAAAAAGTTGATTTTTTTAGTTAATTGGATTGATATATGTTTGAAGTACCACTTGATGTGATTATATATTAAACTCACCTTATTGATATGTGTTGCCATGTTTACACAAACTTTTCAAGGTAAATAGTTTGTTGTATTAAATTGTAAAATAAGGTATTAATGTTTATGAACTTACTAAGCATTCAATATGCTTACCCCGTTTATTTTCCCTTTTCTTTGTAGATCGTCTTATGGAATTGTCAAGCCGAATCAACATTCGAAGCTCACACTATTCGTCACTAAATCAGTAGATATTTTATCATTTAAATCCTTGGGTTTGTAGCATGTATATAGGTGTTTTTGGTACAAGCTTGAATGTATGCAGTCTTAATGATGTTTGAAAGTCATTTTGATATATTGAAAAGCATTATTTGGAAATGGTTGAAGCCTAATTGATATAGTATATTTTGATTAAATGTTTAAGCTATGTATGGTATTGAAATGGCATAATTGGAATAGAAGAATTGAAATGCTAACCTAGTTAAAAAGTGGTTGAGACGAAAGTTAGTTTGAACACTTATAATTTGAAATATGCTTGAAATGTAACTTAATAGATAGTTGATGGTTATGCATTATGACTTATAAGTCACTGGATTGTATATAAGTTAAATAGCTTAAATGAGATTGAAATGGTAAGTTTCAAGTTAGTTTTTTATAAGTAAAGTCTAATGAATTTGATGACATATTTGCTAGGTGAAATGACATTGAATTGTTAGGCTTGAATGATATGTAATGTGATGTTGGACTTGTTAAAAACTTGAGCATTGATGATTGAACTATTTAGCATGCTTTTAGTGTTATTTTGAGTTCTGGAAAATTTGTATCGCATGGTCTTATTGATAGATTTGGTTAAATAGTATGAGATAGGTACTAAATGATACAAAATTTACCAAAATAGTATGTCACGTCGCAACTTCAAACGATGGTCGTCGCAACGTCAAGCGATTGTCATCGCAATGAGCTCCAGACTCCAGGCCACGACACAATGAAAAACCTCGTCACCATGATGATGAGGCCATTGGTCAAGTCAATATGTTACGCCGCAATGAGTAACCCTCTTATGCTACAACTTCAAACTAAAATATTGAAACTTTTACAAGTTGGTTCTTGTTTGATCTTGGGCTAACTTTAGAGCATTTGTACACTCGTGTGAGATATGAGAAATGTTGTATAACATATATTTTGTTTGTAATGCTTTTGATTGCTTGTATATTGTTTCAGATTGAATGTTAAATTATTGTAATTGTTGCGGCAACGAATGTGGCATCCTATAGCTTGGACTCGGCAATTGGATCGGATGAGCGGTGTTACAAATATTAGACGCTTAGGTGGCTGTTTACAACATGGTTATCTACTTAGAGGACGTCCACCCTCATTGCATTTTGAGACACTAAAGCAGAAGCATAAGGGTAGCAATTAATGAGGAGATCCCTAATGTAACCCATAAATTTTACATATGATACATCTATTCTAAGCTTACTATAAAGTTAAGGGGTGTTATAATACAATGAAGAAAGAATTCAAGGTCATTCTCCAAGAAAACTTAACTATAGTTGAATTCAAGCATAGTTGGGCTTGGTTTATTAATAATCATGGCTTGAATGAGGATGATTGGCTTCTGAAATTGTATAATGAAAGGGGAAATTAGGTTCCCATTTATCTCAGACACTTTTTTTAGGCTAAATGAACTCAACTCAAATAAGCAATGGCATGCATACTTATTTTGATAGAAGCACTCTCAAGATCTTTATGTATCAGTGCAAGTTGGATCTAAGAGAATAGTATGAGCCTACGTTAAAATCTGAGTTGAAGTAAAAAATACAACAAATCTAATTGTATACATTTAAACCACAATCAAAATTTAATGTATATAGTTGCATCAAGTCAAAGTTTAGGTACCAAATTATACATTGGACCAAAATTCAAGTATAATTTTTATATGGCTTTAATAGTAAAATGCTGTAACAGCTCATTTTCAGTAAAATCGAAACAATAGTTTTGGGACCACAAATTTGAGGTTGAAAAAAATTTATTTTAATATTATTTTATGGTATACAGTATGATAGAAATATCATATGAAAATTTTGTTAAGAGATTTTACCATTTACATGCCTAGCTTGATAAAAAAGACCAAATTACATAAAGTACAAAAGTTGAATTCTAGTGGCTAAATGTATTAAATAGCTATGAAATTTAAAATTGGAGGTCCTTACATAGCAAACAAACCATTTAGAAGAGTTAGTAGATAAGGATGATTATTCATCAGTGGAATTTAGTAAATTATTAAGGTTAATTTTGGAAAGTAAATGATAAAATGATGTAAATAAATAAAATAAAAAATTTTTCATGATTTTCATCATCTTTCCAAAAATAAAACATGGAAACCCTAGCCATGGAAGCTTGAAGATAGACAAGCTTATTTTGCTTAATTAGGTGAGTATTATTGTCCCGTGTTTAATAATTTTTATGTTTCCGAGATCGTAATGGCTTAATCTAGCTATCTTGGGGATTAATTTACAAATCCTTTAAAGTATTAGGGCTTTTCCATAGATAAGTATATTTGAATTTTGAAATTTTATGATAGAAAATGGAAGGTTGTTGTTAGATACACAACTTTTGTAAAGATAATTTTGATGAAATTATGATTTAGGGACTAAATTGAAAAGATGAAAAATTTATGGAAAATTTTTTAATTCTGTGAAAAATATGGGCTGCTATTGATATGTATGAAAAACCATTAGGCTTGAAATAAAGATTAAATTGCATGACTTTTATTTTCCGAGCCTAAGGACTAAATTGTAATTAATAAAAGTATAGGGAAAAATAGTAATTTTGCAAAAGATGTGTATTGGATTGAATTGAATATGAATTGTATTAAGTTGAGTTAATTCATTCGTATAAATTCGGATAGACCTAGTACGGAATTGGATTGAGGAAAAGGAAAAAATCGGATTAGTAGCTTACCAATCTACATATACTTGTTGAGGTAAGTTCGTATAACTGAATTGTATATTTTTATGTTTTGAATTGAATATTGTTATGTGTGTGAAATGTGTAATTGCCATGTAAAATACTGATCACATATCCGGCAAGTACCGGGTCCCGTTTGAACCTTAAAAATTCGATGGATACAAATGACAAGTCATTAAGGGTTCTCGATTGGTTGTTGTCCTACATGTGTTGCAGATACACCACAGCTCTTATGAGCTTCCCGTTATCAGCTCTTATGAGCATCCTGATATTTGGCTCTCATGAGCTTCTCGATATTTGGCTCTCTTAAGTTTCCCAATAAATGGCTCGCAAGAGTTTCCCATTATACAGCTCACATGAGCTTCCCGTTATATGGCTCGAAAGAGCTTTCCATTATATGGCTCGAAAGAGCTTTCTATTTACATGCTCGTATGAGCATTCTTGAATATGAATTGACGGATTACAGTTTTGTACACTTTGTGTACTTCCCGTGTATCCAACGATATTTTGAATGGTTCAACGGGCACAGTTCTTTTATGAGATTATATGAGAATGACAAAAACTGTTACTGGAATTTATGTGAAATACATGGAAATGATCTTACATGATATATTGAAATATGAAATGGGATGATACATGTATATGGAACTTGCTTAGTGATTATGTTTACCTATGTTTATGGAATATTACATGAGATTCACATGGCTAACATGTTAAGGATATGTAGATAGGCTTTTGGCCAAATTTGAAACACCCTTTACCCGTATTGGACACTAGAACAGGGTATGAGGCATTACCGTACTTGTCACACGAACTATCATACTAATTCAGGTCATATGTTTGCGTCCAAATTAAAACTTTTAACAATCAATCATAACATCCCTGAAATGAGCCTAGGAGGCCCAAAACATGAATTGGAAGTAAGTCGGAACTAAACCATCAACTTTAGAAAATTTTCACTAAATAGGGGTCACACACCTGTGTGGATGTGGACACGCCCGTGTGGACAGGCTGTATGGTTACACTCTCGTGTCCCGACCCCTTGTAACTTACTGACTTGTAACTTATGACCAAATTGAGCTCACACGGCCAAGTCACACGCTTGTGTGCTAGGCCGTGTGGAAAATTAATTTTCATAAATTAGGTGCAGATTTCACACAGCTAGGGCACACGCCCTTGTCTCTGCCCAAGTGCTAAATTTTGAGCATTCTGTTTTCTGAAAATTAAGGTGTAGGAGGATACACAACCTAAACACACGCCTAGGGGGTTGACCATGTGTCACACACGACCTAGACACATGCCCGTGTGGACAAAATAAAGGCTATTTACCAAGACATTTTGCCACCCTTTAAAGCACAAACCTACACAACACAACATAGCACCAATCCAAGCATTTACATGCAACCAAATATCTACAACCAAGACATCAACACATCATTCATAAAAAGCATCATCATATGAATTGACTTATAACTAATATTGGCTCAATTTTAATGCCTTATACAAAATGAATATCAAACCAATAATAGCCAAGACCTTTGGCCAAATCAATAATGACATATATAAAAAAAATGATCAAGTCTCTATACATGCCATATTTTCAAAATACTAAGATCATTAATACCTAAAATAATGCTTTGATAGTGTGATGCGAATCTTTAATGATCCTCGATCCGAGTTAGCTTGGTTACACTATAAAGCAAGGGAAAGAAAATGGGAGTAAGCTATATAACCTAGTAAGTTCATATGCAAATAATAAACATCATAAATACACAATTATCATGCAATTCATAAAATGAGAGATAACATAATTGTCATTAAAAGCACATAGGCATAACTTACTCAATCACAACCTTACCAAGGGTTCATCACTTATAGTGTTCGTATTTATGAGTTTTACGAACATACTTGTTCCAAATCATAACATAACCATAAACACACTTTCACACCTTTTACATTTTTAGTTGAACACTTGGAATATTAACGGATACTCAGAAATTATGCACGCACGTGCCACATATGTAGCCAAAGCTACCTCACATTGCACAACCTATATAGGTTCATCCTCGAGCTAATCACGAGTCTGCTCACACAAGTTGTCGGTCAGGACATAGTTACCCTTACCTAGTGCTACTCACACAAGCTGTCAGGTATTCGTAACACATGCTAAACTACCCAGCCACGGGTAGGATGTACAAGACCAGCACCCAGATCACATAAACATATACGTACACACGGTTTCCTAGTGACATGTCACTCGTATCCTATTCTATTCTTAAGGTCCAACTAGGATTTCTCGATTGTCGAAACTTTGTCGAATATGTCCAAAGAGTCAATTACACAATTCATACAATAATAAAGCATTTAAACATAATATAACGATGCATTATTTACATATAAACTTACCTCAGTACAAAATAGTAGAAATGAGACCTTATCATCAAATACTTTGTTCTTCCCCCGATCTAGGTCCGAACCTTGCTTTTCTTGATCTATAATAAAAAATTTAACTTATTTAATACACACATTATTCGAATTAGTCCAAAAATCACATTATGGTAAAATTACATTTGTACCCCTAACTTTTCATTTACTTACACTTTAGTCCCTAGGATCGTAAAATGAAATGTATTCATTTTCCTCAAAACCCAAGCCCAGCCGAACCATATTCACACCCATACCAACCCATATTTTCCATTTACTCACACTTTTACTACTCATTTAATCACTTTTTACAAATAGGTCATTTTTAACAATTTTACCAAAAATCACTTAGTAAAAGCCATTTATCACACATCTAACACACATATTCTACCATTAAACATCAAAATACATGCATGTCCCACATGGATAAAATTTTAAGCTTTGATAATACTTCAAATTAGTCCTTGGAAAAGCTAGATTAGGTTATAGAGATCTCAAAAACATAAAGATCATTAAAAACGGGGCTAGAACTGACTTACAATCGAGATTGGAAAGCTTGGCCAAAACCCTAGCTATAGAGACCATTCACATTCGGATATGGGGATGAAATTGAAGAAGATGAGATCTTTTATTTGTTAAATTTTGTCTTTATTTGCCAAATGACCAAAATGCCCTTAATGCCCAACTTTAAAATTTCACCTAACCATGTCCATTTTTGTCCATCCTATAGTATAGTGGTCTAATTACCATTTAAGGACTCCCAATTTAAAAATTCATTACAATTAAACGCCCAAAGCCTCTAGAACTCACATTTTGTAACTTTTGCAATTTAGTCCTACTAGTTAAATTGGACCCTCTATCGATAAAATTTCTTAACGAAATTTTCACACAGTCATTCAATCAAATTGTAGACCTCAAAATAATATCACAATAAATATTTCTACTTCAGATTTGTGGTCCCAAAATCACTATTCTGATTTGGCCCAAAAACGGGCTAGTTTGGATATGTTATGAATGCTTACCTTAAATGTGAATAAATGGCAAGTGAAATTCCATGTTATACAAACTTACTAAGCTTAAATGCTTACTCTATTTTATTTTCCATGTTTTATAGTAATTTGAAAGCTCAATTTGGTTAGAAGTTGGTCGAAGCTACTTCACACTATCCATCGGCCTTTTCGGTACATATAATAAACTAATTTTGGTTATATTGGCATGTATAGGTTAATTTGACCAATGATGGCATACAAGTATTTTATTGAGATTAACCATTGTATGGCTTGTATTTGGTATATTTTGATGTATATATAGTTGTGGCATTATCATGTTTGATGTGTGCTTGAGGTGGTTGAATGAGGGATAATTTATAAGCATATTGATGATTAGTATGAAATAATATATTTGGTAAAATATATGCATATATGTGTATTTAGTCAATTTGGTAAGTTTGAATACTTGGATGTTGTGGTGATATGTTATGTATAAAACTTTTTTTTTTTGCTTGATTTGAATGCCTTGTTATGGCTTGATATTGTGTTAAAGTGTTGTATTAGGTTGATAATAAATAGGGTGAGAATGACCTATTTTTGTCCACATAGGCAGAGATACAGGCATGTGTCTCAGCCGTGTGTGACACACGGCTAGGTGACACGTTCGTGTGTCCCTTGTATCTTTTAAATTACGTAAGTCAGTATACTCAACACGACCTAGCACACGAGTATGTGACTTGGCCGTGTGACCCAGGTCAGAGAGCTTATAAGTTTGGACACAGGCTAGGACACGGTCGTGTATCCCTATTTCGAATGTCCACACGGCTTGACACACGAGCGTGTCTCTTGACCGTGTAAGTCACACGGCCTGGCCACATGGGCGTGTGTCCCCTGCACCTTTGAAAAGTTTTAATGTTTTCTAAAAAATTCTCTAAGTACCCGATGTAGTCCCGACTTATTTCTAACATGTATTTTGGGCCTCGAGGGCTCACATAACGGACAATATGATTGATTTTGATTTGTTTCTGATATGAATGCTATTTGATATGAAATGTAAATTATTTGATCTATAAATTCTGGTAATTCTCCGTAACCCTATTCCAGCGACGAATATGAGTTAAGGGTGTTACATTTATTCATATTAGAGCTACGGTTTAGTCGATTTTTAGATTAACGTAGCATATACGAGTTTAGCTATACATGCTATTATATAACCTGTGATATTATGATATCTTCTAACCATTTTAAACATGTTTTCATATAGCAATGTCATCCAATCGAGCTGATTCCGAAGAAGTTGAAAGTAATACTCAAGCCTCTATGCAAAGAGTAACTTCGAGTAGTAGGAGAACCGTATCTGAGGGTCGAGGAGGAAAGGTTAGAGAAGCCTTCTTCTAAATGATGAATAAATGGTTTATAGAATTTGTTCGAACAAATCCAGCTATGCAACAACCTCTACCCCCTCCTGTTCCTCAACTGGTTCCCGATATACCTCAAAGCACAAAACTTATTAGAGCTGGTAGGCCTCTTGCCGATAAAATCCATAAGTACGGTACAGAAGAATTCCAAGCTACATCTGAAGATAATCTTGAAAGAGTTAAGTTCTGGTTAGAAAATACCATCAGGGTTCTTGATGAATTATCTTGTACACCGGCTGAATGTCTTAAATGTGTTATATTTTTGTTAAAGATTCAGCTTACCAGTGGTGGAACTGATCTCGTGTGTGTGATGATAAAGTAATATGATCGTACCTAAAAACTAACTATTATCACGATAAAGGGAAGCACACCTATCGAACAGTAGTATAGTTTAATGGCAAGACCGAAATGTCGAACCCACAGGAACTAAAAGTACTAGTAATAACTTCCTTTCTATTATCTAGCCTATAAATAAAAGGAAATTGTTTTAAACTAAAATCTAACTAAACTAAAATGCAACAGAGAGTAAATTGGGGAGAATACTTTTGAAAGACTGATTGATTTAAGATAATACCCAAGGAAGACTCCACCTATACTTCACTTGTTATTAGACTCTGAACTAAATGATTTATTCACTTGACTTGATCTGTAGAAATCCCTAATTTATGTTAATATCTCTTTCAAGAATAAGAACAACTAACCCTAGGTTGATGACTTGAAATTTCTTTCTAATTAAAACACCTAGTGTTGCATTAACTCGATCTATGGATTTCTTTACTAGATTTGACTCTAATCCGGCAGATTTTCGTCGTCTTATGTCTAGGATTGCGATCAACTCCGCTTAATTGTGTGGATCTACTCTTAGATAGGGACTTTTGCTCCACTGAATAAGCATATTCAACTTATATTAATATCCTGAAATATTAACACAAGAATAAAAAACACAATTAAGAACAAATCAAGTATTTATCATATGATTCAGAAAATAATAACAAGATCCGTCCTAGGTTTCATCCCCCTCAGGTATTTAGGGGATTTAGTTCATAATTATAAAAGAAAACATCTCAAAATTGGGAAAACAACAAAACATAAAGAAAACCTAAAAACTCTGAAGGAAATTGAAGGGAGATCTTCAGCCTTGATGGAAATCCTGCTTCCAAGATGAATTTATCGATGTTCCTCGAGTAATTCCTTACTTTCTACTCTATGTTCCCCTTTAGCCATCTCCTCTGGTGTTTATATAAACTTTGGAATGCCCAAAATACCTAAAAATTAGCTTTTCCCGCGTGAAATTAAAGCAGGGCTCGACAGTGACACTCTCGTGTGGCACGCCCATGTGACTTGGGCTCAGGCCTTGTTTAACACTGATAAATCTACACGGACGTGTGGATTACCCGTGTGAAAATTCTTTAGGCCGTGTTAATGCTAATTTGGGCCTATTTTATCCGTTTTTGGCCTGTTCCTTGCTTTTTTCTCTTTCTTATGTTTACCTAAGTATAAAACATGAAATTCAACGATTTGGAGCATCATATACCTCAATTCTAATGATAAATCATCCATAAATGTACTCAGCATGGGGTAAAAATATGTATATATTATGGTTTATCAAATACCCCCACAGTTAAGCCTTTGCTTGTCCTCAAGCAAAATCCTCAACTTACAATTAAAATTCATTTTTCTCAACTTATAATTCCTATCAATAATGTTTCAAAATAATCCACAAGTAATCATACATTGAGAGTTCAACTGAAAGAACATCAAAGTTTCAAACAATCCAAGTTGAACATTTGATCACAAAAACACAGGTATCTCCCCTTATCTAAGTAATTATCTTGAATTCAAAATCACACAGAGTTAAAATCCTCACTAAAGGTTCACTCTATTCACTCAAAGTGTTTAGGGTTCATAAATTAAACACTCATTAGTCAATATGAAGAGTTATAACCATAAGCTTGCATGAAAATCAAATCTCCACCACTACAAATTGAGATGATACATCAATCAAAAGGTCTTTAGAGGGTTGTAACGGGGCTTTGGATAGGGGGTGTAGACACAATCTGAAAGAGAAGATTAGAATCGAGATTGAACTGAAAAATTATCTAACTAGAAAAATCTCTATCACTGAAACAAATTTCTTGAATTAAGCTTTTCCTCATGAAAAATATCATTTAAGATCAAGAGTTCATAACTTCATAATAGTATGGTAGATTTCAACATTTTTTTAAGAACAAGAATAAATCAAATCTTTAAGCTTTACTAACTAAGGAGGAGAATATAGCTAGATAATTATTCAATTCAAATCTCGACAAAATAGGGATCAAAGTAATTAAGGGGATTTCAATAATAATAGGTTATAGGTTAGTATTAAGAGTAAATCAAGGATGGTTTATTAGGCTCAAAGGGGCTCACTAAGGGTTAATTATGAAGGTAGGCTTTTATGAAGTAAGTGGGTTAGACCTAAGTGCCTTTATCATCTTGGTGTATCAAATCAATGGTGTGGTCTCGACATGTATAATCGAAGCAAGTTCTAGAATAACAGATCAATATTGACACACTCATAGCAACAATAAAAGTGAGCAAGAAAGTAATATATGCTTTAAAGGCCCAAAATCTCACAAAAATTATGGCTTTTGGTGTCAATCCTGTGAGTTTTAAACTTCAAGATAATACCTAAACTTGGGGAAACGGCCTAGAAAATTTTTAATTCTCAAAAAATCAACTTATCATACTTGATTCTCTAATGTCTTACAGTTTAAACAGTCAATACACAAATACCTGTGTTTTAGTTTAAGACATATCAATAAAAATCATAAATCAATCAAAAATCATTCTAATAGTGATATGAGAGAAGTTACTTAAGAACAAGATAAAATTCAGGGAATTTAAGATAAGGAATTTAATAAATCCCCTCCACACTTAAGATGTACATTGCCCTCAATGTACAAAGATAGATTCACGAAAAATATAAGCATAAAATCATAAGATGGGGAGAGAAGTGAAACTTCCTGAATATTGGATGACATCCTTGAGGTGGAGTTTGTGGAAAGTAGTTCTAAGATGTATTTGTAGCTAGGGCAAAAGTGAGAATACTCTGGTGGTGGTAAAGGGTGCCAATCCACAATTGCTACGCCAAAAGAATATTATACTTGGTGTTGCGGTGGCTATGGTCGTGGTTGAATAGGACATGGCAGTCGTGGCAGAGTTTTCCCATTACAGTTGGATATTCTAGAGTACTATTGAGCTTTTGTGCTCTTTGTAACTGCGATAGCATCAATGATGTTGTTTAAGAAATATAGAAAGGCTAGATTACTGATAACGACTCAGGATATTAAGTAATAAAATTTATAAAACTGATCACACCAAAACTAACTAATATCACGATCTCAAAGGCAAGCGCACCTATCGAACAGTAGTATAGTTTAGTGGCAAGATCGAGTTATAGTACCCAAGGGAACCAAAAGTACTAATACTTACTTCCTTTCTATTATCTAGCCTAAAAATAAAGGAGGATTGATTGGAACTAATTCTAAAACTAACTAAAGTGCACAAAAAGAAAATTGAGGAAAACTTTAGGGAAAAGCTGATTGATATAAGCAATACTTAAGGGAGAATCCACCTAGACTTCACTTGTTATTGGTTCTTGAGCTAGACGATTTATTCACTTGACTTGATCCGTAGAGATCTCTAATTTATGCTAAACCCTCCTTCAAGGCGAAGAGCAACTAGGCCTAGGTTGTTAACTATAGTTTCTTTATTAATTAACACCCTAGGTTACATTAATTCGATCTATGGTTCCCCATATTAAGTTTGACCCTAATCCGGCAGATTTATGTCGCCCTATGTCTAGGGTTGCATGCAACTCCGCTTAATTATGGTAGATCTGCTCTTAAAATAGGGACTTTTGTTCCTCTGCTTTAAGCACATCCGTTTCTTGAATTAATACTTAGGCTTATTAACATAAGAATTAAGCACACATAATTAAGAACAACTCAAGTATTTATTATATAACTTAAGAATAAATAATAACAAGATTCGTCTTAGGTTTCATCCCCCTCAAGTATTTGAGGGGTTTAGTTCATAATAAAGAAAGAAAACATCTCAGAAGTATTAAGATAACAAAACATAAAGAACCCGAAAACCCCTGAAGGAATTTAGGGAGATCCTCTGTCTTGATGTATAATTCTGGCTTCTGGGATGACTCAATCGGCTTCTCTTAGAGTAATTCCTTACTTTCACTCCTTGTGTTGGCAGGATTATGGCACTCTTTCTTGAGAGAAGAGAGTATATCCTTAGAGTTGCCTCTTAGGATCTTTATATAGAGTTTAGAATGGCTTTCTTAGCCCCTAAGTATCCAAATCCGAGTGAAATTCCTCTTCCTCACAACTAGAACACGCCCGTGTGCCACGCCTGTGTGTCATGACAAGAGGCCGTGTGGGAGTCTGTCGATGGAGGCACGGCCATGTGGCTTGGCCGTGCTTGTCGGGGGCTGGACCGTGTGATTTCGTGTGGCACGACCGTGTGCCACGGTCGTGTGGTGACTCCTTAGGCCGTGTCGCTTACATATTTTGGCCCATTTTCTCCGTTTTCGGTCCATTTTCCGTTCTTTTCTCTTCCCTATGCTCTCCTGAGTATAAGATATGAAAAAGAAAGATTAAGAGCAACGATTCTCACTAATTTGATAATAATTCATCCAAAATAAAGGCTAAACATGAGGTAAAAATATGTATAATTTATCGTTTATCAATTACTCATGAAGAAAATAACCAGAAAGGAAAGTATCAAAATATCCCAATAAAAGTTTTGGATAACATAAAGACAAACTGAAAAATAAAGATAAGAATAAAGATAAAAGTCATAATGATAAAAAGAAAATCAAATAACCATAAAAAATTAAAAATAAAGATAGGAGGACTCAAAAGTCCTCATCAGCAGAAGGTTTATGAGGTGGGGGCGGTGGAGATGAAATGTGGAGATGCTGACATATCTGCTGTAGAGTAACGTTAATGTGACCAAATCATTGGAAACACTATTACTCAAATCGAGTGAGGCGCTTAATATGTCAGACAATGAAGCAGCTGCATGAACTGGGCGATGGATTGGTAATGGCTGAGATGGTGGCTCCTCATGGGGTGGAGGGACATCATTATTAATGTCCTCTAGGTCCTCCTGCTCAGTGGATTGAGCTAGACAGTACTAAGGAGGATCGTATCCACGTCGTTGCTCGATCATCCTTATATAGAGCATACTCGAGATGCCCTGTGGAGACATCTGACCGATGAGGGTGAGAGAGGATGATTGCGCCGCTGTGTTGAGAAGACCGAAGTATCGTGCTAGGCGTGTCACATATGGGCCCATACAAATTTCCCCCTTCCTATGTCTCTCCGTCTGATGTCAAATGGCGAGAGTGATGAAGTAAGCAAGGTCGAAGATGTGCCCGTGCGCCATACTCCATAGAAAATAAGCGTCGTGAGTATTGATGATGACGATACTCTCTTGTCAACCCGTTAAGGTGTGTGCGAGGATGGTGTGGAGGTACTTCAATGATGGGGAGAGAGCTGTCGCCTTGGAACGACTAGGGTTGTAAGTAGCTAAAGGAAAAACTAGGGCCATCCACTATTTAGAAGGAGAGTAATGAATATGTCGATGGAGCTCAGAGAAGTCTTCGTCATCCATGAATTCTTCAGTATAGAAGCCCACGGCTACACCGAACTCAAGCACACTAAGTTGGCGAACTAAGCCACCGAGGTGAAACTGAACTGTGTCGGGATCGTCGAACTGTGACATAACCGTCTGTAGGTGGAAGGTAGAACAGAGCTTGAGAGTGAGCTCTAAGTACGTCGGTTCGACGATCTCAAAGAAATGCCCCCATGGGTCAGTAGTGAGGAGGGCTCGAACTATATCGGCAAGTTAGACCTGCTCTAGGGTGGCCCAGTCAATACATCGTCCTACTCCGAGAGGTCTCGCCCTAAGAATCTGAAAGAGTTCCTCTTGAGATCCTTGTAGGAACTGAAGAAACGAGTTTTGAATCTCGATGGTCGCACTCGAAGATGTAGCACTGGGTCCCTTCTGTTTTTTTCGAAGCGGGGAGGGCAGCCTTTTTACCACGAGGGGGTATCATTATTTACCTAAAAAGAAATTAACCAAAAATAAGCATAAGTAAGCAAAAACTAGCAAAAATAGTGTCTATAATTAGAACATCTGACAACCTATGTAACATTTGACTAAAGTGACATTAGTAGTAGTTAGCAACCAAATTAACTTATTAACTAAACTAAATCAAGAAATTTTTATCAGTAGCAATATCAGATTATCAATGTTTAGAAAGAATAATGACAAGAAGAATTTATTAATAATAATATGAAAGAAAAATTATAATGAAATACTAGAGGAATAGTAAAGTAATTAGAACAGATGGTGAGGGATTAGTAGTCGGAATTAGGATGATGGCGGAGCAAGGGGAGTGACGTCACTGGAGTACGTAGAGGTTAGGTGTAATAGGTGGAAGTTGGAACGGCGGAATGTAGAGAGGGAATCAGGTTTTGTAAGAGAGGATTAGGGGGAATGGAGTGTGGGAATTCTGTGAGGATGAGGTGAGTGGAAAGAGGGAGGCAAAATGTTGGCTAGAAGGGGGAGAGGGCGTCGGTGTCTAGGGTTTAGGAGAGGGGAAAAAGATGATAAACAGTGAGGGGGTTTAAATAGGGGGTGGGGCACACGGCCGTGGCCCATGCCCGTGTGCCTTGATTTTAGCTCGTGTGTTTCGTGATTAGGGTTTTTGGTCGCTCTTAATTCGTGGCCCACGCCCGTGTTCTTTGGGCATGTTGGTTCACACAGTCGTATCGCACGGCCGTGCCCTACTTTGTTCGCTTCTCCCACGTCTGTGTTCTACCTCACACGCCCGTGTTTTGGTAGTCAGTATTGACCATGGTCTTTAGGTATGGGTGTGTCGAACTCATGCTATTTTATCAATTTCGCCTACGGGTAATGGGCACGGGCGTATCGCACGCCCGTGTGATTTACTCAAGTTTGCCCACGGCCATAGCGCACGGTCGTAGGCTTTAGGCGAATGCCGATGCACTCTTAGGCAGTGTTGTCCACGGGTGATAGGCATACCTATGTGCCTTTCTCGCATCCCGTGTCTCAGTATGTTTTCAAAATTTTAAAGTCTAGTTTTCACACGGCCACATCGCACGGTCGTGTTCCTGCCTGTGGTGTGGCCACGGCCTCAAGCACGCCTGTGTGCCTGGCTGTGTGGATTAGTAAAGCCTCGTGTAATGTCTTAGTTAGTGATTGTTAGATATTGTGAATTGAAATTAAGATAGAAAAAGAAATGTTACTGCTTGGGTTGCCTCCCGAGAAGCACTTATTTATAGTCTAAGCTCGACTTACCTTGCGTGCACCTTTATGAGGGTTCGTGGAGCCTAAGCTCCTCCTTATCATTCTTAAAATCCTCACCATTATATAGTTTAAATTGATGACTATTTTCCTTGAAAGTGTCATGGTTTGGATGTGTTACCTCAATTGTGTCGTATGGAAAAACACTTCGAACTACGAATGGACCTGACCATCTCGATTTAAGCTTTCCAGGGAATAATTTAAGCCTCAAGTTATAAAGCAGGACAAGATGGCCAGCTTCAAACTGCCTAGGTTTCTTTGAACGAGCATTATGGCGTCGCTTTGTTGTTTCATTCTATAATCTAGAGTTCTTGTATGCATTACTGTGCCATTCATCTAACTCATTTAACTGCATCAGTCATTTTTCACCTGTAAGTTTAGGATCAAGATTCAGAAATTTGATAGCCCAAAATGCCTTTTGTTCTAATTCAAAAGGTAAATGATAACTTTTCCTATAACTAAGTCTATAAGGATATGTGCCTATGGGTGTTTTAAAAGCAGTTCTATAGGCCCATAAAGCGTCATCTACCTTCATTGCCCAATCTTTCCTATTTGATTCTATCGTTTTCTCAATGATTTGTTTAAGTTCCCTATTGGCTACTTCGACTTGTCCACTAGTTTGAGGATGATAAAGGGTAGCTGTTCTGTAGTGTACTCCATATTTCTTTAGAACTTTATCGAACTGAGCATTAAAAAATGAGTACCCCTATCACTAATAATTGCTCTAGGTGATCCAAACCGAGAAAAAGAGTTTTTTCAGAAACCTTACTACCACTCTAGCATCATTAGTAGGTAAAGCTTGGGCTTCCACCATTTCGACCTATAATCAACTGCTACTAAGATGTATTTATTTCCTAATGAACTAGGGAATGGACCCATGAAATCAATACCACATGCATTAAATATTTCACATGAAAGTATATATGTTTGAGGCATTTCATTGCATTGAGAGATATGATTTGTTCTTTGACATTTATCACAAGAAGTAACATACCTGTTAGTGTCCTTAAATAGTGTGGGCCAATAAAAACCTAATTCGAGCACTTTATGAGCGGTCTTGGTTCCACTGTAATGTCCACCTGTTGGTCCTGAGTGGTAATGTTCTAAGATCTTGTATGTTTCGGTCTTTGTAACGCATCTTCGAATGACTTGATCTGCACATATATGAAAAAGGAAAGGATCTTCCCAAAAGCAGTTTTTCACATCAGCAAAGAATCACTTCTTTTGCTGATACGTCAACCCTTTTGGGGTTATGTTAGCAGCTAAATAATTTGCAATGTCAGTAAAACAAGGTACCTCAGATTCCAAAATGAATAGGAACTGTTCTTCAGGAAACGAGTCGTTTATTTCAGCTTTGTCAAGTTCTTTGAGGTATGGATTCTTAAGCCTTGAAAGATGATCTAGCGCAAGGTTTTCAGCCCATTTTTTATCTTGTATCTCCAAATCGAATTCCTGTAATAAATAAAATCCATCTTATCAGTTGAGGTTTTGCATCAGACTTAGTTAAAAAATAACGAAGTTAAAAAATAACGAAGAGCGGAATGGTCAGTATAAACAATAACTTTAGAAAATATCAGATATGGTCTAAATTTGTCAAACGCAAAAACCACAACTAGCAACTCTTTTTCCATGGTCATTAAATTCTCTTGAGCGGTTGTAAAAGTCTTGCTAGCATAATATATTAGATGAAATTGTTTATCTCATTGTCCAAGAACTGCACCTACTGCAAAGTGACTCGCATCACACATTAGTTCAAAAGGTAAATTCCAATCAGGTGCAATTATAATCGGAGCATTAGTTAATTTCTCTTTGAGAGTGTTAAATGCTTCTAAACATTCCTGATTAAAATTGAAAGGCAAATATTTTTCTAGTAATTTAGTTAAAGGCTTAGCTATTTTAGAAAAATCTTTAATAAATCTTCTATAAAAATAAGCATGTCCTAAAAAGCTTCTTTTAGCCTTAACCGAATTAGGGGAAGGTAGTTTTTCAATGGTTTCAATCTGTACTTTATCAACCTTAATCTTTTTACTAGAAATTTTATGACCTAACACTACACCTTCACGAACCATAAAATGACATTTTTCCCAATTGACAACAAGATTTGTTTCTTCACATCTTATTAAAACTCGTTCTAAATTTTTGAGGCAAAGATGGAAAGAGTTACGAATACCGAGAAGTCATCCATAAACACCTCCATGATATTTTCCACAAGTTCATCAAAGATGGATATCATGCAGCGCTAAAAAGTAGCCGGAGCATTACATAATCCAAAAGGCATTCTACGAGAAGCAAATATACCATATAGGGATTTGGAAATAACCAGAGAGTCCATCCAAGAAACAGTAGTACATATGTCCTGACAGTCTTTCCAACATCTGATCAATGGAAGGCAAGGGGAAGTGATCTTTTCTGGTAGCATCGTTCAATTTCTTATAGTCAATGCAAACTCTCCAACCTATGACTGTTCTTGTAGGGATCAATCCGTTCTTTTTATTGGCCAAAATAGCCATGCCTCCTTTCTTAGGAACAACCTATACAGGACTTACCCAAGCACTGTCAGAAATAAGATAAATAATTCCAGCATCTAGAAGTTTAATTACCTCAGCCTTGACAACTTCCTTCAAGTTGGAGTTCAGTCATCTTTGAGCTTGTACACACGGTTTGAATTCATCTTCCATCAAAATTTTATGGGTGCAAAAAGAAGGACTGATCCCTTTAATGTCAGAAATTTTCCAAGCTATGGCCCTTTTATGTCCTCGTGACACTTGGATTAATTCCTTATTCTCCTTGGGTTGCAAGTTTAAAGCAATAATTACCGGTAGTGTGGAGTTATCTCTCAAAAATGCATATTTCAAGTGGTTGGGTAATTGCTTGAGTTCCAGTTTGGGAGGTTCATCAATAGAGGGCTTTTGCCTCAGTTCATCATTTAGCTTAATACCCTCATAATCTATGTGTCTTGGTGATAAACCGTAAATTATACATATTTTTATTCCATGCTTAGCATATTTTTGGATGAATTATCATTAGAATTGTGGAATTTGATGCTCCTAATCCTTTAATTTCATGTTTTATACTTAGATGAGCATAAGGAAGAGAAAAGAGCAAGGAACGGGCCAAAAATGGGCAAAGTAGGCGCAAATCAATAATCAACACGCCCTAGAGTTCATCACACGCGTAACCCACACGGCTGTGCCACTTTAGTAGGCTCAGACACGGCCTGCACTCGATTCACACAGGCGTGCCACACGGCGTGTCCCTGTCATAATAAACTTCAATTTCACGCAGAAAAAGCTACTTAGGGGCTAAAAAAGACACTCCAAACTCTATATAAAGACCTTAGAAGGTGACTATAAGGACACACAGTGTCCTCGCTAAGACTCAGAGTAGAAGACAGGGAATTACTTGAAAGAAAGCCGATTGATCCATCTCAGAGGCAAGGATGAAGACTCAAAGTAGAAGACAGGGAATTACTTGAAGGAAAGCCGGTTGATCCATCTCAGAGGCAAGAATCAACATCAAGATTGAAGATCCCCCTTCAATTCTTCCAAGGGTTTTGAGTTTTCTTTATGTTTTGTTGTTCTCTTTTTTTTTTTTTTCTGAGATGTTCTTTTTTGTACTTATGAAATAAACCCCTAAATACCTAAGGGGGATGAAACCTAAGACGAATCTTGTTATTGTTATCTGAGCTATATGATAAATATTTGACTTGTTTTTAATTGTGTTTTTAATTCTTGAATCGATATTTCTGGGGTATTAGTTCAAGTCGAATGTGCTTATTTAGTGGAGTAAAAGTCCCTGTTTAAGAGTAGATCTAACACAATTAAGTGGGGTTGACCTCAATCCTAGACATAGGATGACGAAAATCTATCGGATTAGAGTTAAATCTAATACGGGGATCCATAGATCGATTTAATGCAATATTAGGGGGTTTAATTAGAAAGAGATTTCAATTAACCAACCAAGGGTTAGTTGTTCTTAGTCTCGACAGAGATATTAACATAATTTAGGGATCTCTACGGATCTAGTCAAATAAAGAAATCATCTAGTTCAGAGTTAGATAACAAGTGAAGTCTAGGTAGATTCTTCCTTGGGTATTGCCTTTATCATTCAGTTTTCCCAAAGTAATTCCCCAATTTACTCTTTGTCGTGTCTTTAGTTTTGTTTAGATTAGTTAGCTTACAACCAAATCCTCCTTTACTTTTAAGCTAGATAATAGGAAGGAAGTCATTACTAGTACTTTTGGTTCCTTGGATTTGATATTCCGGTCTTGCCACTAACTATACTACTATTCAAGAGGTGCACTTGCCTTTTATCATAATAATAGTTAGTTTCCACGTACGATCATTATTACATCATCGAAATCACGATCACTTGGAGATGATTCATTAGAGTTCAAGTCAACTATTACCTACTCCATCTTAGTGGTGACTTCATCCTTCCCCCCACCTTGAATGAGACACAGTTCCAACATGTCTTCAAGAGTGATTTCCTGAAAAGAGTCTTGAACAAAATAGTCAATAGATTCAATAAAGTAACAGGAATCGTCTTGTTCTCTAGAAAATCATAGAGCATTATAAATTTTAAACACGGTTTCTCATCACCCACCCTAAGAACAAGTTTACCATCTCCTACATCTATGACAGCTCTAGCAGTAGCTAAAAATGGGTGTCCTAAGATTAAAGGTACCTCAGCATCGTCATCTATGTCAAGCACAACAAAATCCATAGGGAATATAAATTTATCCATCTTGATTAGCACATCTTCAATAATACCCCTAAGATATTTAATAGATCTATCAGCTAATTGGAGGCTAATCCTAGTGGGATTTTGTTCCCCTAGACCTAATTGCTTAAACATTTTATAAGGCATTAAATTAATGCTGGCACCTAAATCTGCTAACGTCTTTTCAATATTTAGACTACCAATTAAACAGGGAATAGTAAAACTTCCTGGATCTTTCAATTTGGTTGGCAATTTATTCTAGAGGATTGATGAACATTCCTCGTTAAATTCCACTGTAGACAGCCACTGTAGACAGCTCTTCAAGCTTCTTTTTCTTTGTTAGAAACTCCTTAAAAAACTTTGCATACGTGGGCATCTTCGAAATAGCTTCAACAAAAGGTAAGTTAATATGTAACTATTTAAAAAGTTCAAGAAATTTACCAAACTGAGCATCCATGCGGTCTTTCTTCAGCTTCGCTGGGTATGGGATGGGTGGTTTGTATTCCATAAGTACCGGTGGGGCTTTTTCTTTGGGTTCAACCTTCTTGACGTTTTTCCTGTCGGGATCTTGTAGCATCTTTTTTTCAGGTTCAACTAGCATCTTCCCATTCCTTCATGTAACTGCTTTAACGTGCTCCCTAGGATTGGGTTCAGTATTACTCAGCAAACTACCTTGTGGTCTATCAGATATCATCTTGGCAAGTTGACCAATTTGATTTTCAAGTCCTTGAATTGAAGCTTGTTTGTTATTAAATGCTGTTTTGGTATTCTGAAAACGAGTTTTTGACACAGATATAAATTTTTCCAACATCTCTTCAAGGTTTAGTTTCTTTTCTTACCGGAAAGGAGGTAGCTGAAATCCCGGAGGGGGTGGTGGCTTTTGATTTCCTTGATTCCCTTGAGCTCCCCATGAAAAATTTGGGTAATTTCTCCAACTTGCATTGTAAGTGTTACTATAAGGGTTGTTTTGAGGTCGAGGATTATTACTCATATAATTCATTTGCTCATTTTCCATACCATGACCATAAGGGGAGTACTCAGGATTCGCGTCACACTACATAACTGGGTGTACCTGCGTGAACCAACTAAACCATCAATCTTTTTATTCAAAAGTTCTACCTTGCTAGAAAGCATAGCGACCACATCAATATTGAAAATACCGGCAGCTTTTTGTGGCTTTGTCCTCATGACTTGCCACTAATAGTTATTCATTGGCATCTCCTCTATAAACTCATAAGCCTCTTCAGGTGTCTTGTGATTGATTGTTCCACCGGCAGCTGCATCTATCATTTGCCTCGTTGAGGGGTTCAAACCGCTATGGAAAGTCTGAACATGTAGCCACAAAGGTAATCCATGGTGAGGGCACCTTCTTAATAAGTTCTTGTATCTCTCCCATGCATCGTAAAGTGTCTCTAAATCCATCTGCACAAAAGAAGATATGTCATTCCTCAACTTTTTCATTTTAGCTGGCGGAAAATATTTAAGTAAAAAAAATTTTTTCGGTCATCTGCTCCCAAGTAGTGATGGACCCTCGTGGTAGAGAATTCAACCATTGTTTAGCCTTATTCCTCAAAGAAAAAGGAAATAACCAAAGGTGAATGGCATCATCAGAAACACCATTAATCTTAAAAGTGTCACAAAATTCCAAAAAGTTTGCTAAATATGTGTTAGGATCCTCATCCTACAAACCATCAAACTGAACAAACTGTTGAATCATCTGTATCGTGTTAGGTTTCAGTTCAAAATTATTTGAAGCAATAGCAGGCCTAACAATACTAGATTTAGTACCAGCTAAATTAGGCTTAGCATAATCATACATAGTACGAGGAGTAGGATTTTGATTCACTGGGTCTGCAACTACCACAAGAGGTAGTGGATTATTTTGATTTGCCTCCATCTCTTCAGTAGTGTTGGTCACGTCCTCTTGCTCTTCCTCTATGTACTGTAAACTTCACCTTATTTCTCTTCTATTTCTACGAGCTAATGCTTCTATCTTACTGTCAAATAATAGTGGTCCTGACGGGTTCCTTCTAGTCATAAACTAGAGACACCTGTCAGAGACAAATAAAAGAAAGGAAAATTGGTAAGTAAAAATAAAAAGTAATTTGCAATAAAAGTAAAAATGACTAAAGTAATAAAAGTCGAGTGTTCCTAATATTTTAGTTCCTTGACAACGGTGCCAAAAACTTGATCTCATGTGTGATGATAAAGTAATATGATCGTACCTAAAAACTAACTATTATCACGATAAAGGCAAGCACACCTATCGAACAGTAGTATAGTTTAGTGGCAAGACCGAAATGTCGAACCCACAGGAACTAAAAGTACTAGTAATAACTTTCATTCTATTATCTAACCTAGAAATAAAAGGAAATTGTTTTAAACTAAAATCTAACTAAACTAAAATGCAACAGAGAATAAATTGGAGAGAATACTTTTGGTAGACTGATTGATTTAAGACAATACGCAAGGAAGAGTCCACCTATATTTCACTTGTCATTAGACTCTGAACTAAACAATTTATTCACTTGACTTGATCCGTAGAAATCCCTCATTTATGTTAATATCTCTTTCAAGACTAAGAACAACTAACCCTAGGTTGATTAATTGAAATTCCTTCCTAATTAAAACCCCTAGTGTTGCATTAACTCGATCTATGGATTCTTTTATTAGATTTGACTCTAATTTGGCAGATTTTCATTGTCCTATGTCTAGGATTGTGATCAACTCTGCTTAATTGTGTGGATCTACTCTTAGACAGGGACTTTTGCTCCACTGAATAAGCACATTCAACTTATATTAATATCTCGAAATATTAACATAAGAATAAATAACACAATTAAGAACAAATCAAGTATTTATCATATGATTTAGAAAATAAAAACAAGATCCATCTTAGCTTTCATCCCCCTCAGGTATTTAGGGGATTTAGTTTATAACTATAAAGGAAAGCATCTCAAAATTGGGAAAACAAAAACAAATAAAGAAAACCCAAAAACCCTAAGGGAAATTGAAAGGAGATCTTCAGTCTTGATGGAAATCTTGCTTCCAAGATGAATTGATCAGCGTTCCTCGAGTAATTCCTTGCTTTCTGCTCTCTGTTCCCCTTTAGCCCTCTCCTCGGGTGCTTATATAGACTTTGGAATGCCCAAAATACCTGAAAATTAACTTTCTCGCTTGAAATTGAAGCAGGGCTCGACAAGGACATACCCGTGTAGCATGCCCATGTGACTCAGGCTCAGGCCGTGTTCAACACTAATAAATCCACACAGGCGTATGGATTACCGTGTAAAAATTCTTTAGGTCGTGTTAATGCTAATTTGGGCCCATTTTATCCATTTTGGCCCGTTCCTTACTCTTTTCTCTTCCTTATGTTCACCTAAGTATAAAACATGAAATTAAAGGATTAGGAGCATCATATACCTCGATTCTAGTGATAAATTATCCATAAATGTGCTAAGCATAGGGTAAAAATATGTATATATATTATGGTTTATTAGGAACACATTAATTTATATTGTACCGAAAGAAAGGGTCACCTGAAATTTTTTCAAACCAAGTTTCGAAAGAAATATATCATTCAAAGGTTTTTCGACCAGAAACATAAAGAATTTTTGGAGCTTAAATAGGGTCATATGACAATGTCTGAATATGATCGAGAATTTTACAATGTCCGAATATGAACAGAATTTTTTCTGATTGAGTAAATATGCTAAAGAATGTATTTCGACTGAAACTGCAATGTGTAATCGGTTTGAAGATGGCTTAAACGAAGATATAAAATTATTAGTCAGGATTCTTGAGTTGAAAGAATTTTTTATACTGGTTGATCGAGCATATAAAGTTGAAGAGCTTAGTAAAGAAAAAAGACAAGCTGAGATTGAAGCCAGAAATCCAAGTAAGAGATTGACGAGAAAGTCATACCAGTTGGCATCAAAGAAATCAAAGAAATATCATGATCGTTTTACTACTTTTGAGGGATACTCTGGTAGAGATAGAGGTACCCGACGCTACAGTCCTAGATCCTAGGCTACATCTGTAGTGAGTGTAGAAAGTGTTAGAAACACAAAACCCAAGTGCAAACATTGTAACAAGTTACATTTTGGTGAATGTCGAATGAAGAGTGGAGCATATTTCAGATATGGTTCCTTTGACCACTATCTAAGAGATTGCCCAGAGAAACTTGAAAAAGATATTATTTCGAGGTCGAGCAACATAGCTACGAATGGTAAACCACCTCGTAATCTTGGAAATACAAGTGGTAGCCGTGTTGTGACAAAAGATTCCACTGTAAGATCGGAAGCACGAATACTAACTAGGACTTATGCTATTCGTGCACGTGAAGATGCTTCTGCGCCAGATGTTATTACTAGTACTTTCTCTCTTATTGATACTAATATAACTCCATTAATTGATCCTAGTTCAACTCATTCATATATTTGCACGAATTTAGTGTCTAGAAAGAATTTACCTATCGAGTCCACTAAATTTATGGTTAAAGTATCGAACCCTCTAAGCCAGTATATGATGGTTACTGTTTCCCGGCTGATTTGATGCTATTACCATTTGATGAATTTGATGTGATTGTAGGTATGAATTGGTTAACTTTGCATGATGCCGTGGTAAATTGTAAACAAAAGCATATAGTATTGAAATGTCAGTATGGTGAAATGCTCCGTATTGATTCAGATAAATTGGACGGGTTGTCTAATGTGATATCAACTATGCCTGCACAAAAATATGTGAGAAAACGTTGTAATGCTTACCTTGCTTATGTATTGGATACTAAATTGTCTAAGTCGAAGATTAAATTAGTGTTAGTGGTTTATGAGTATCCTGATGTGTTTCCTGAGAAGTTACCCAAATTACAATCAGTTAGAGAAGTTGAATTTGTCATAACTCTTATACTGAGAACAACACCGATATCGATAGCTATAATGCCCCAAATTTATTTTTCTGGCTTTTGTGAATTTTTGACACAAATTTCTGTCTACTTCAGTGTTAAATGATCTGGGTGTGTATGAGAGGTCCCAAGTTCACGCCCTCTCTTGGGTGAATTTTTGTCTTTTTCTAAATATAACCTTAACCTTGTTCAGTAGGCTTTTAATTAATTATTTTCTTGTTAACATCAGAATGGGCCTACTGCTCTGGTAGTTAAGTGAAGTGTTAATATGCTGGAGGTCTTGTGTTCGAATCTCTATGTGGGCAAGGAAGGTTATTTTTTGCTCAGTTTCATGATTGAGAGTTTTAGTCATAGTGAAAATCTGAGAGGTGGGTGGTTGAGATTGTGGAAGTAGCAGGATTTGGGTTAAATTTGTTTTCCCCTAATTTCTCTACGGAGAAATAGACGTCTCCCACTCCCTCGTCTGCCATATTTACTTTTTCTCCATTTTTGTTCTCTCCATAGCCGAATTCTACTTCTCCATCCCTACTCCTTTCGTTTTCTCTTTTTCAAATCATCCATTTGTGTGTAACCTTAATTTCATCTGTTCGGTAAGTGGGATAAGGTGATTTTGGTTTTTTTATTAACTTCTTATTAATGGGTGCCGTTAATGTCGATTAGGGGAATATCAAGGACTCGTGGTCACTAGTTGGAGACTTACTTTCGTGGAAGTTTGGTTGTTTGATTGAAGGTTAGGGATTTTCGCTCAACAGATGAGCATTCCAATTTGGGTTCAATTTTAGTTTATTTTCAAGCGATTAATCTAGTGATTATTAGTCAAATTTAGGCTCTAGAGTGCTCAGTGATCGTTTAAGCATAAATCAAAACCAGGAGTGTACCCGAGAAAGCAGAAAATAGGATATGACGAAAGCTAAAATTGTAAACTATCGATGCCACATGGGCGTGTGGTCGCCCGTGTGGTAGGCCAAGTGTGATGACATGGCCGTGTGTTTGACGTAGGCCAGGCTGTGTGCTAAACACGGCCGTGTGATGGCCATGCAGGCTGTGTGCGACATACGGGCTAAATCGATTTAGGCAGTGTGGGCCACATAGGCGTGTGGATCCACACGGGTAGTCCACACGAACTGTGGGATTTTGGGCCAATCGTGTAATCCACACGAGCCAAGGCCAGTTTTGAGCATATGGGCCCTCACGGGAAAGCCACATGGGCGTGTGAGCCCATTTAACTGAAATGTTTCCTCGGGTTGGACAGGTCGCCCAAGTCTACTGTAAACCTACTATAGGGTCGGTAACCATTACTTAGACCCTAAATCATATGATTTACATATATAATTTATGTATTGAGCAAGTTAAATCTATACATGTCTACTGATTCGTATGTATGACTAATAACTGAATTTTTGCATGTAAGCATGTATTTTTGTATGTCTACATTGAGCATGTTTAGTTGTATCTACATTGGGGTGGGATGATTGATTATTGGAGGAAGTGTACTGAAAGGCATTTATGCCTAATATCTGGTAGCTCAGCTGCAACATACTGTTATGTGCCGTATTCGGTGCAACTTGGAGTGTAGGGTTGGGTGGGTGTTTTAAACCCCACATGGTGTGTAGAGATAGTTGAAGATAGAGTGTAGAGGCGGGTGGGTAGGATACTGATTTCTATTACTATATGCATAACTGTATCTAAGATGGGCAAAGGCCCTAAGTTATATCTGAAACTATATCTGAATAGGCTAAGGCTTAAACTATAACTGAATTTGTAATGGGCTTAAGCCCTAGACTACATTTGATTGATAACTGTTATTCTGACTGTGTGCATGTTTTCTATGGGCATTACACACCAAGTTTACAAAAACTCTCCCCCTTTCTGTTTATTCCATATCGGTAATCCCCAGTCATAGATGGATCGGTACAGTGAATGACTCAACAGTGACCACCATTATATTGAATCACTTTATTCATGTTTTAATTTTATATTATTTTCTTTTCTCTCTATTATTTTTAGGGTATTTTGATGTAATTTGGGACTTTTGAGACAGTTTTACATTTATTATGGGTTTAACTATTTTTATGGATTTTTTAAACTGCAACACTCAACGAAAACTCAATTTTATTAAAACTAATGTTTTCCTAAACGCGAATGGTTTTCTTTAAATATCATGGTTTTCAAAAGCTTCTACTACAGAATATGTTTTTAAATGAATCAAATTAGTAAGAAAATGATTTTGAAATTCACGAGAGAAAAATAGAAGCTGATAAATGAAAATGGTTTTAACTTGCAACTTCGATTTCAAATCCCATTCTATGTGACATCACCAGATTCGGTCATAACGTCTAGGCCAAGTTTGGGTTGTTACATTTAATGGTATTAGTGCCAGGTTGTAAAACTCGGCTGTGAATTTTGGGTTCCAAAATTTTTTATTTCAAATAACTGATTTTTAATTTTTTTTGAAATGATTAGACTGAGTATATGGTACACCGAGTCTCTGGCGCCGATCCTGTAAGTATTCTGATAAGCTGCTATGATACTATAGATAGATATTTCTGAAAACACTCTAGTTATTATACACTGGAACTGTAGTGAAACTGAAACTGTAGTAAACCTGATAGAGACTACGACTTATGAAAACAAACTCTGGATTTTTAAAACTGTTTACATAAAACATCTGTTAATAAATACTGAAACTGTAACTGGTGCATAAAACTCTTAATGTAGATATAACTTTGAATCTATGATGAGCGCACGAGGTATCCGTGGACGTGGTACACGAGGCCGAGGTAGAGGCCGTAGAGGGGCTCACATCGAGTCTTCTTTTTCAGGCGGCATGCCAAATTTAAACACTAGTTAGACATCTGTGTTGCCGACTACTAAGACTAGGTCTCAAGATCGCATGGCTAGGGACAACGCATTGTCCCAGGCCATGCTAAGGATATTAGAGAGGGTCGTTGGGCCTAACACTGGATCTGTGAGCTGAGGGTCAGTTAGGGAACGACTCTGATCCAATAGAGCTGAATTATTTAGTGGTGTCACGGGAGTCGCCCCTAATGGGGCTGAGTATTACATGGAAGCCACCGAGTGGATTATAGATGATTTATATTTTACCCCTAAACAGAAATTAAAAGGCGTTGTTTCCTTACTTCGCGATGAAGAATATTAGTCGTGGCTGAACGTTAAGGAGGGGACTCAGCCAAATCGATTGACTTGGGATTTCTTTCAGTCTACTTTCTAAGGGAAATACGTGAGAGCTAGCAACATTGATGCTAGGAGGTGTGAGTTTCTAAATCTCACGCAAGGTGACCGATCAATGGCCACATATGAGGCTGAGTTTCTGAGGCTGAGCTGCTATGCGCGAGGTATGGTGGCGTCCAAATATGAGAGGTGCATCAAATTTGAGGACGACCTTAAGGATAATTTGAGGGTATTGATAGTTTCATAGAGGGAGCGAGAGTTCTTCGTTATGGTAAAGAAGGCGAAGATCACCAAAGAGGTTAAGTGCGCTGAGTGCCAAAGCAGAGACCACGAGAAAGGTAAGAACAAGAGGGATTTGGAGCCCTCGAGTTCAGTACAGAGGCTAAGAAAAAGGCCAGACCTGATGGACCGGTTAGAGCTAGGCCCCCTGTTGCTCCTACTAGATTGCAGCCGTGTGGAAATTATGGTAGATGCCATTAGGGCGAATGTTGGAGGAGGACTGGGGCTTGTTTGACGTGTAGGTCATTAGAGCACCACATTCGGGAGTGTCCGCTGAGGGCCGATCAGGTGCAAGCTCCATGTTCTAGTACTGTGCAGCCACAGAGGGTAGTTCAGCAGCCACCGAGAGGCCGTGTTCAGGCTACGGGTGGTAACCGTATGCACCGTGGTCAGAGAGCACTGGGCAGAGGTGCTAAATAGATTGAGGTGAGGCAGCGTGCTCTTGCATATGCTGTACATTGTCGAGAGGATAAAGATGCTCCAGACTTCATCACGGGTACGTTCTTAATTTATGATGTACCTTATCTTGCATTGATAGACATAGGTTTCACACATTCCTATGTAGCTAGCACTATGTCTAAAAACCTAAGAATTTAGGTTAAGAGTACTTCAAGTAAGGTGACTGTACTGAGTCCACTGGGGCATTCTGTTAGGTTTAGGAAATTGTATAGAGACGTTCCGTTAGAGGTTCAAGGGGCGAACTTCCTGGCTGACTTAATAGAGCTTCTGTTTAGGGAGTTCGATTTGATTCTAGGAATGGACTGGTTGGTCAAGCATCGTGTCAGGTTGGATTGTACGACTAAGAGAGTCGTCTTGAGAACTGAAGAGGATAATGAGGTAGTCATGATTAGAGAACATTGGAATTATTTGACTAACGTGATCTCTGCATTGGTAGTTAAGAAACTAGTTCATAAGGGATGAGGTGTAATTGCCCTATATTAATGTTTCTGTTTCTAGGAACTTTACTATAAAGGACATTAGAACTGTAAAGGATTTTTCGAACGTCTTTTTGAGGAGCTACCAGGTTTACCTCTGAATCGGGAAGTGGAATTTGGGATTGAGCTTCTTCCTAATACAGCTCCAATCTCTATCACTCCTCATCGAATAGCATCGAAGGAGCTTACGGAGCTTAAAACTCAAATTAATGAGTTGTTGAATTGTGGGTTCATCTGTCCCAGTGTGTCTCTGTGGAGAGCCCCTATACTATTTGTTAAGAAGAATGATGGGTCCATGAGGATGTGTATCAACTACCGATAGCTGAATAAGATAATGATTAAGAATAAGTATCCACTTCTGAGGATCGATGACTTATTCGATTAGTTTCGTGATGCTTCTATGTTTTCAAAAATAAATCTCCTATTAGGGTACCACTGGTTAAAGGTTAAGGAAGTTAATGTGCACAAGACAAAATTTAGGACTTATTATAGACATTAAGAGTTTCTGTTGATGCCTTTTGGATTGACTAACGCACTGGTAGTGTTTATGGATCTAATGAACCGAGTGTTCCGACCCTATTTGGATTAGTTTGTTGTGGTGTTCATTGACTACATATTGGTTTATTCTAAAACTGAGGATGAGCATGACAAGCACCTTAGAGTGGTTCTTCAGACTTTGAGAGAAAAGCAACTCTATGCTAAATTTAGCAAGTGTAAATTTTGGTTAGAAGACGTAACATTTCTAGGATATATGGTTTCTGCTTAGGGGATCCATGTTGATCCTCAAAATATTGAGGCTGTACTGGATTGGAAGTGGCCTAAGAACATATCTAAGATCCGCAACTTTCTAGGCTTGGCAGGTTATTATCAGCGGTTCGCTGAAGGGTTCTCCTTGATCGCAGCTCTGTTGACTAAGCTTTTACGTAAGGGAGTACCTTTTGTCTGGACTGATGCGCAGCAAACGAGCTTTGAGAAGCTTAAGGTTGTTCTGACTAAGGCTCCTATTCTGATACAGCCTGAAAGAAGAAAGGAGTTTGTGGTTTAGAGTGATGCGCCACATGTGGGTCTGGGTTGTGTTCTGATGCAGGATGGTAAGGTTGTGGCATATGCGTTTTGTCAGCATAAGACACTTGAGGCAAACTATCTAACGCATGATCTAGAATTGGCTATCGTAGTCTTTACTTTGAAAATCTAGAGGCACTATCTGTATGGTGAGAAGTGTGTTATCTACACTGATCATAAAAGCCTCAAATATCTCTTTGCTTAGAAGGAGTTGAATATTAGGCAGCATAGATGAATTGAGCTGCTTAAAGATTATGGTTGTACCATTGAGTGCCATCAAGGTAAGGACAATGTGGTGGCTGATGCATTGAGCCATAGGGTAATAACCGATCTGAGAGTGATGTTTGCTTGACTTAGCCTATTTGATGATGGCAGTCTATTAGCAGAGCTTCAGGTTAAACTGACTTGGATTGGGTAGATTTGAGATAAATAGTTAGAGGATGAGCCACTTGGGGTACGGTTTCGTCAGGTTGGGAGTGGCAGCACTACGGATTTTAGACTGAATTGTGATGGGGTACTCTATTTTCATAGACGGATCTGTCTTCTGAATGATACTAATTTAAGGTAGTCAATTTTGAGGGAGGCGCATAGTAGCCCTTATGCTATGCATCTCATCGGGAATAAGATGTATCGAGATCTTCGAGAGTTGTACTGGTGGCTAGGGTTGAAGCGTGAGGTTACCGACTTCGTTGCTTGTTGTCTAACTTGTTAGCAGGTTAAGGCTAAGCATCAGTTACCTTCGAGTTTGCTACAGCCGGTCAATATTCCCCTATGAAAATGGGAACGAGTAACGATGAACTTCGTTAGTGGGTTGCCCTTGACACCCACTAAGAAGGATTCTATTTGGGTCATGATGGATCGATTGACTAAGTCTGTACACTTCATCTCGATTTAGACGGACTATTCTCTTTAGAATTTGGCGAAGCTCTACATATCAGAGATAGTGAGACTGCATAAGGTACCTGTCTGATCATTTCTCATAGGGATCTTCGCTTCACGTCTTAGTTTTAGAAAAAGTTACATGAGGCTTTAGGTTCAAGGTTGAACTTCAGTACTGCATTCCATCCTCAGACTGATGGTTAGTCTGAGAGGGTGATTTAGATACTAGAGGATATGCTACAGAGTTGTGTGATTGATTTTTGAGGCAGTTAGGAGGATTATTTGCCACTAGCGAAGTTTGCCTATAATAACAATTTCCAATCTAGTGTTCAGATGGCACCTTATAAGGCTTTGTATGGTCGTAAGTGTCGCACTCCCCTATATTGGACCGAGTTAGGTGCACGACGGGTTTTAGGTTTTGAGTTGGTTTTTGAGACCTATAATAAGGTCAGATTGATTCGAGATCAACTGAAAGCGGCATCTAATAGGTAGAAATTTTACGCAGATCTGAAGAGACGTGACATCGAGTATTCTGTGAGGACTTCGTGTTTCTCAAGGTCTCACCATGGAAAAAGGTTCTAAGGTTTGGTCGTATGGGCGAGTTGAGCCCTAGGTTTATTGGGCCTGAATTTTGAAACCAGTGAGACCAGTTGCTTATTAGTTGGAGATACCACTAGAGTTGGATCGTATTCATGATGTGTTCCACGTATCAATATTGAGGCATTACCACTTTAATCCTTCTCACATTGTCCCTGTTGTGAAGATTGAGGTTAGGCTAGATTTGACTTTCGAGCAAGAGTCGGTTTAAATATTGGTTCACAATGTAAAGGTTCTTCGAAAGAAGTTTATTCTATTAGTGAAGGTGCTGTGGTGGAATCATAACACTCAGAAGGCCACGTGGGAGCCGAAGGACGTGATACGTCAGCAGTATCCTCATCTGTTCTGGTCAGGTAAATTTCGAGGCCAAAATTTTCTTTTAGAGGTAGAATTGTAACGCCCCAAATTTTTTTCTGACTTTTGTGAATTTTTGACACAAATATCTATCTGTTTCAGTGGTTAATGTTCTAGATGTGTTTGAGTGGTCCCAAGTTCAAGCCTTGTCTTGCATGAATTTTTGTCTTTTTTTGATAAAGCTTTAACCTTTTTAAATAGGCTTTTAATTAATTGTTTACTTGTTAACATCAGAATGGTCCTACTCGTCTAGTGGTTAAGTGGAGTGTTAATATGCTGGAGGTCTTGTGTTCAAATTTCTATGTGGGCAAAGGAGATTATTTTTGCTCAATTTCGTGATTGAGAGTTTGAGTTGTAGTAACAATCTGAGTGGTGGGTGGTTGAGATTGTGGAAGTAGTGGAATTTTGGTTGAATTAGTTTTTCCCAAATTTCTCTCTGGAGAAACTGACGTCTCTCTCTCCCTCCTCTGTCATCTTTTCTTTTACTCTATTTTTGTTCTCTCCATAGTCAAATTCTACTTCTTCATCCCCCACTCCTTTCGTTTGCGCTTTTTCAAATCGTCCCTTTTTGTGCAACCTTCATTCTATCTGTTCAATAAGTGGAATAAGGTGATTTTGGTTCTTGTTTATTAAATTTTTATTAATGAGTGCCGTTAATGTCGATAAAAGGAAAAATCGAGGACTTGTGGTCACTAGTTGGAGACTTATTTTCGTGAAAGTTCAGTTGTTCGATTAAAGGTAAGGGATTTTCTCTCAATAGATGAGCATTTCGATTTAGGCTTAGTTTTAATATGTTTTTAAGCGATTAATCTAGTGCTTATTGGTCAATTTTAGGCTCTGGAGTGCTCGATGATCGTTTAAGCATCAATCGAAACCAGGGGGTACCCGAAAACGTAGAAAATAGGATTTGGCGAAAGCCAAGAATGTAAACTGTGGATGCCACATGGGCATGTGGTCACCCGTGTGGTAGGTCGTGTGAGATGACACGGCTGTGTGTTTAATGTAGGCCAAGTTGTGTGCTAGACACGACTATGTGATGGCTAGGTAGGTCGTGTGCAACACACGGGTTAGACAGATTTGGTTCATGTAAGCCACACGGACGTGTAGGTCCACATGGGTAGTCCACACAGACGAGTGGGATTTTAGGCCAGGCCATGTGATCCACACGGGCATATGGGCCCACATGGGAGTGTGGTCCCATTTATCTGAAATGTTTCTATGGTTGCACGGGTTACCCAAGTCGACTTTGAACCTACTATAGGGTCGGTAAGCGCTACTTAGACCCTGAATCGTATGATCTAAATATATAATGTATGTATTGAGTAAGTTAATCCCATGCATGTCTATTGATTCGTATGTATGACTGATAGCTGAATTTTAGCATGTAAGCATATATTTTTGTATGTCTGCATTGAGCATGTTTAGTTGCATCTACATTGGGGTAGGATGATTGATTATTGAATGAAGTGTACTGAAAGGCATTTATGCTTAATATCTAGTAGCTCAGCTACAACATACTGTTATGTGCCGCATTTGGTGCAACTTAAAGTGTAGGGTTAGGTGGGTGTTTTAAACCCAACATAGTGTGTAGGGATGGTCGGAGATAGTGTGTAGAGGCTGGTGGGTAGGATACTAATTTTTGTTACTGTATGCATAATTGTATCTGAGATGGGCTAAGGCCCTAATTTATATCTGAAACTGTATCTGAATGGGCTAAGGCCTAAACTGTAATTGAATCTCTAATGGGCTTAGGCCTTAGACTGCATTTGATTGATAACTGTTATTCTGATTGTGTGCATGTTTTCTGTGGGGATTATACATTGAGTTTACGAAAACTCACCCCCTTTCTGTTTATTCTGTAAAGGTAATCCCAGTCATAGATGGATCGGTGCAGCGAAAGACTCGACGGTGACCACCATTATATCGAACTACTTTATTCCTATTTTGTTTTTACATTATTTTCTTTACTCTCTATTATTTTTGGGGTATTTTGATGTAATTTGGGACTTTTGAGATAGTTTGACATTTATTATAGGTTTAACTATTTTTATGGATTTTTTAAACTGTAACACTCAACGAAAACTCAATTTTATTAAAAATAACGTTTTCCTAAACGCGAATGGTTTTCTTTAAATATCATGGTTTTCAAAAGCTTCTGCTATAGAATATGTTTTTAAACTAATAAAATTAGCGAGAAAATGATTTTGAAATTGACAAGAGATAAATAAAAGCTGATAAATAGAAACGGTTTTAACTTGACAACTTCGATTTCAAATCCCATTCTATGTGACATCGCCAGATTTGATTATAACGTCTAGGCTGGGTTTGGGGTGTTCTAATAGCACCATACAGAATAGCTCCTACAGAGTTAAAAAAATGGAAAGCACAGTTGCAAGAATTGACTGATAGGGGTTTCGCTCGACCTAGTTTTTCACCTTGGGATGCACCGGTTCTATTTGTTAAGAAAAAAGAAGGATCATTGAGATTATGCATTGATTATCGACAGCTCAACAAAGTTACAATCAAGAATAAATATCTATTACCCCGCATAGATGATTTGTTTGATCAGTTGAAAGGTGCCACAGTGATTTCAAAGACTGATCCTCGTTCTAGTTATTATCAGTTACAAGTGAAAGACTTAGATGTGCCGAAAACAACATTCAAAACTATGTATAGACATTATGAATTCCTTGTGATGTCGTTTGATTTAACTAATACACCTACAGTATTTATGGATTTGATGAATAGAATTTTCAGACCATATTTGGATAGATTTGTTGTGCTATTTATTGATGATATTCTGGTATATTCCCGAGATAAGACTGAACATACCCAGCATCTGAGAATTATTTTGCAAACTCTGCCTGATAAACAATTATTTGCTAAAGTTAGCAAATGTGAATTTTAGCTTCGAGAAGTGAGTTTTCTGAGACACATAGCATCGGCTAAAGGCATCAGAGTTGACCCGAACAAAATTTCAATGATTGTTAACTGGAAACCACCGAGAAATGTATCTGAAGTTAGAAGTTTTCTGGGATTGGCTAGTTATTATCGGAAATTTGTAGAAGGGTTTTGATGATAGCTACACTGATGACACGGCTATTATAGAAAAATGTGAAATTTGAATGGTCTAATAAATGTCAGCAAATTTTTGACCAGTTGACAGCCCTGTTGACTGAAGCACTAGTTCTAGTCCAGCCTGAATCAGATAAGGAATTTGTGATTTTCAGTGTTGCGTCACTAAATGGTTTAGGTTATGTTTTGATGCAAGATGGTAAAGTAATAGCTTATGCTTCCAGACAGTTAAAGCCACATGAAAAGAATTATCTGACACATGACTTAAAATTGGCAGTTATTGTTTTTGCGCTAAAAATTTGACGACACTATTTGTTCGATGAAAAGTGTCATATATTTACCAATCATAAGAATTTAAAGTATCTGATGTCACAAAAAGATTTGAATCTGAGACAGCGTAGATGGCTCAAACTGTTGAAAGATTATGACTTAGTTATTTATTATTACCCGAGAAAGGCAAATGTAGTTGCGGATGCTCTGAGTAGAAAGTCTCTATTTGCCTTGCGAGCAATGAATACCTGATTGACATTGTTTGATGATGGTTCAATTTTAGCTGAGTTAAAAGCTAAACCAACATTTTTATAGCAAATCTGCGAAGCTCAAAAATGTGATAATGAGTTGCAAGCTAAACGGGTACAATGTGAGTCGACTTCTGATTCAGAATTTTAGATAGGATCTGATGTATGTCTATTATTCAAAGGTAGAGTTTGTGTACTGAAGAATCCAGAGCTTGTACAAAAAATTTTACACGAAGCTCATAATGGTGCCATGTCTGTTAATCCCGAAAGTAATAAAATGTACAATGAATTTGAAACAGATGTACTGGTGGCCGGGAGTGAAACGTGATATTTCTAATTTTGTATCTAGCTGTTTGATATGTCAGCAAGTTAAAGCTGAACATACCTTCAGGACTATTATAGTTAGTGATGATACTGGAGTGGAAATGGGATAGAGTTACTATGGATTTTGTATCGAGGTTACCCCTATCTCCGAAAAAGAACGATGCCATTTGGGTTATCGTTGATCATTTGACGAAGTCTGCACATTTTATTTCGTAGCACATATTTCTCACTTGACAGATTGGCTGAGTTGTATGTTTAAGAGATTATCAGATTGCACGGAGTGCCAGTTTCTATTATTTTAGATAGAGATCCATGGTTTACATCACGATTTTGAAAAAAGTTACAGGAAGCTCTGGGTATTTAATTACATTTTAGCACGTCATTTCACCCTCAGACTGATGGTCAGTCCGAGCATGTGATCCAAATTCTTTAAGACATGTTGCAGTGTTGTGCTTTAGAGTTCGAGGGCAATTGGGAAAAATATTTGCCATTAGTCGAATTTGCATATAATAACAATTTTCAGTCAAGCATTAAAATGGCACCGTATGAGGCTCTGTATGGTTCCAAATGTCGAACTCCATTTTATTGGACTGAGCTCAATGAGAAAAAGATACATGGAGTTGATTTGATTTGTGAGACTGAAGAAAAAGTGAAAGTGATTCGAGATAGCTTGAAAGCAACTTCAGATTGTCAGAAATCTTATGCGGATCTTAAACGTAAAGAGATAGAGTTTCAAGCTGGAGATAAAGTATTTTTGAAAGTTTCGTCTTGGAAAAAGAATTCTCCGGTTTGGTCTTAAAGGAAACCTAAGTCTGCGATTTGTCGGGCCGTATGAGATTACTGAGAGAATCAGACCTCTTGCGTACCGATTAGCTTTACCGTTAAGTCTAGAAAATATTTACAATGTTTTTCATGTGTCCTGGAAAAAGAATTCAGCCTGACATGACATACAGTGAAAAACTGACCAAAATTCTTACACGAGAGGTGAAAGAATTGAGAAATAAAAATGTAGCTTTAGTAAAAGTCCTCTAGCAACGACATGGAATAGAAGCTACATGGGAACCTAAGGAAACTATGAGAAAGCAATATCTGAACCTTTTTACTAGTAAGATTTTCAAGGACGAAAATTCTTTTAGGGGGAAAGTTAAAACAACCTGTTTTCAGTGAAATCAGAATAGTAGTTTCGAGACCACAAATTTGAGGTCAGAGGAAAATTTATTTTAATATTAATTTATGGTCTACAATATGATAGAAATATCATAATAAAATTTTGTTAAGAAATTTTACCGTTTACATGCCTAGCTTGATAAAAAGGACCAAATTGCATAAAGTGCAAAAGTTGAATTCTAGTGGCTAAAGGTATCAAATAACTATGGAATTTAAAATTGGAGGTCCTTACATGGCAAATAAACCATTTAGAGGAGTTTAGTAAATTCATCATTGGAATTTAGTAAATTATTAAGGTTAATTTTAGAAAGTAAATGATAAAATGATGATAAATGAATAAAATAAAAAAATTTTCATCATCTTTCCTAAAATGAAACATGAAAACCCTAGCCATGGAAGCTTCAAGATAGACAAGCTTATTTTTCTTAATTAGGTGAATATTCTTGTTCCGTTTTTAATGATTTTTATGTTTCCGAAATCGTAATAGCTTAATATAGTTATCTCGGAGATTAATTTGTAAAACTGTTAAAGTATTAGAGTTTTTCTATGGATGAGTATAGTTGAATTTTGAAGTTTTATGGTAGAACATGAAAGGCGATTTTTAGATAAACAACTTTTGTAAAGAAAATTTTGATGAAATTATGATATAGGGACTAAATTGAAAAGATAAAAAATTTATGGAAAAATTTTGAATTTTATGGAAAGTATGGGCTACTATTGATATATGAAAATCGGTTAGGATTGAAATAAGGATTAAATTGTATGAATTTCTTTTTCTGAGCCTAAAGACTAAATTGTAATTAATTAAAAGTATAGGGGCAAAATAGTAATTTTGAAAAGGATGTGTATTGGATTGAATTGAATATGAATTGTATTAAATTGAGTTAAATTCATTTGTATGGATCTAGATAGACCTAGTACAGAATTGGATCGGGGAAAAGAAAAAATATCGGATTAGTAGCTTACAAATCTACGTATACTTATCGAGATAAGTTCATGTAACTAAATTGTATATTTGTATGTTTTGAATTGAACATTGTTATGTGTGTGAAATGTGTAATTGCCATGTAAAATACTGATCACATATCTAATAAGTATCGAGTCCCATTATTTAGCTTTTATGAGCATCCCGATATTTAGCTCTCTTGAGCTTCCCAATAAATGGCTCGCAAGAGCTTCCCGTTATATGGCTCGAAACAGCTTCCCATTTACATGCTCATATGAGCATTCCTGAATATAAATTGACAGATTATAGTTTTATACACTTTTTGTGTACTTCCCGTGTATCCAAGATATTTTAAATGGTTCAACGGGCAGAGTTCTGTTACTGGAATTTATGGAATATTACATGAGATTCACATGGCTAACATGTTGAGGATATGTGTATAGGCTTCTGGCCAAATTGGTTTGGATAAGTTATGAATGCTTACCTTAAATGTGAATAAATGGTAAGTTAAATTCCATGTTATACGAACTTACTAAGCTTAAATGTTTGCTCTGCTTTATTTTCCATGTTTTATAGTAATTTGGAATGTAACGCCCCAAAATTTCAATTTTAGTTTTCGTGAATGTGTGACATAACTGTGTATCTGGTTCAGTGGTGAAGTGTTCTAGGTGTGTGTGTGAGGTCCCAAGTTCAAGCCATGACTTGGGCACATTTTGGTATTTTTATGAATTAAGCCCTATCTTTGGTTAGTAGGCTTTTAAGTAAAAGATGGTAAGTTTATATTAGAATGGGTCTGCTGGTCTGGTGGTTAAGTAGAGTGTTAGTGTGAAGAAGGTCTTGTCTTCGAATCCTTGTGTAAGTGGGGGGGATTATTTTTGCTAAGTGTGTCATGTAGGAGTTTGAAGTGAATTCAAATGCTAAGTAGTTGAGAATTTAGGGGGAAGTTATCATATTATTTTTCTTTTGTTTTTTTTTTTTGCAAAATTTTGGTTTTTCCCCTATTCTTCCCAAATTCTTGGCGTCGTTTCACCATTCTCCTTCTTCTGGTTTTGTTCTCTCTTCTCTTTTTGTTTCGTCTACGTGAAAGTTCTATCAAAATCTTGCCTCCCAATTTCGGCTTTCTAGTTCTTCATTAAGTTCTCGATTAACAAAATTTTGTTGATAGTTCATAAGATTTGTGATTAATGGAAGTTAGTGTAAATTCTCGATTAGGGGAAGATTCAAGGTCTCATAATTGTTAGTTAGAGATTTAGTTTCATGGATTTCCGATCACTCGATTGAAGTTAAGGTTTATAAAGGTTTTGGGTTTAGCGTCTCGATTTAGTTTCGGTTAAGTTTTATTTTAACACTATTTTCAGGCATTGGAATATTAATTTTTAGGTTCTGGAGTGCTCGAGGATCATTTTAGCATCGATTGAAACTAGGTGTGTACCCGATTACGCAGAAAATAAGGTTTTGGCTAAAGCCGAAAACCTTTCTGTCGACGTCACACGGGCGTGTGGTCGCCCGTATGGTAGGCCGTGTACCCCAACATGATCGTGTGAATGACAAGGCCAGGCCATGTGGGCCACACGGGTCTATGGGTCGACATGGGTAGTACACACGAGCGCGTGGAATTTTGGACCAGGCCGTGTGATCAACACGGCCAAGGCCAATTTGGGCCCTGTGGGCTGCACGGGTATATGAGCCCGTTTTTACTGAATCAAATTCTAATGTTGCACGGGTCACCAAAGTCGACTGTGAACCTACTGTAGGGTCGGTAAGCACTACTTAGACCTCTAAATAACTGAAACTGGTTGTGTGATTAATGTACTGAGCATATTATTAATATGCATGTACACTGATCTGAATGTATGTACTGTTAATCATAAACATAACATATCATGTATTGTACGTTGCATTGCATGGGGTTGGGATGATGATATTGGAGGAAGTGTACTGGCAGCTCAGTTGCATTATACTAATATGTGCCGTATTCGTTATAGCTTATAAATGTAGGGATGGGTGGGTGTTTTAAACCCCATAGTATGTGTAGGGGTAGACGGAGATGGCGTATTAGAGGCTGGTGGGTAGAATTTTATTTTTTTTTTCACTGCATACATGACTGTTACTGTGATGGGCTAAGGCCTTAATGCATATCTATTATTGTACTGAAATGGGTTAAGGCGCAAACTGCTACTGATACTGTAAAGGGCTTAGGCCCCAGACTGTACTGACTGTTATTGTGTTTAACTGTATGTTTGTTTTCTGTAAGGATTACACACTGAGTTTATGTAAACTAACCCCTTTTGTCTTATCTGTACAAATAATCACTAGACATAGACGGATCGGTGCGGCGAAGGACTCGACGGTGGCTACAGTTATTAAACCTCATGTTTTATGATTTATGATTTATAGTTATATTTTCATGGGTAATTTTTGATGTATTTTTGGGACTTTTGGACTTTGCTTAAATTTGGGATTTTATTTGGTTTTATGGATTTATAACTGCTAGTTGTAGGAAAACTCGATTTTCAAAAAGTTAAAGATTTCTCTAGAACATACGAACACTTAAACTATTTTCAAAGCTTCCGCAATAAACAATGTTTTTTGTAAATTAATCAATCAAATGTGTAATACGGATTTTAGAAATTAATAAGGGATAAGGAGTAGTAATAACACGGAAATGTTTTTCTCGTAACAACTTAATTTTCAAACACACTATCATGTGACATTGCCAGATTCGGCCAGGTTTAGGGTGTTACACGAAAGCTCGATTTGGTTGGAAGTTGGTCGGAGCTACTTCACACTATCCATTAGCCTTTTCGGTACATATAGTAAATTAATTTTGGTTATAATGGCATGTATAGGTTAATTTGACCAATGATGGCATACAAATGTTTTATTGAGATTAGCCATTTGTATGGCTTGTATTTGGTATATTTTGATGTATATATACTTGTGGCATTATCATGTTTGATATGTGCTTAAGGTGGTTGAATGAGGGATAATTTATAAGCATATTTTGTGATTGGTATGAGATAGTATATTTGGTAAAATATATACATATATGTGTACTTGGTCAATTTGCTAAGTTTGAATACTTGGATATATGTGGTGATATGTTATGTATAAAACTTGTTTTTGGCTTGATTTGAATACCTTGTTATGCATTGATATTATGCTAAAGTGATGTGTTAGGTTGATGATAAATGGGGTGAGAAATGTGGCTTAGAAATGACCTATTTTTGTCCACACAGGCAAAGACATGGGCGTGTGTCTCAGCAGTGTGTCACGGCCGTGTGTCCCTTGTATCTTTTAAATTGCGCAAGTCAGTATACTTAACAAGGCCTAGCATATGGGCGTGTGACTTGGCCGTGTGACTTGGCCGTGTGACCCAAGTCAAAGAGCTCATAAGTTTGGACATGGGCTGGGACACGGCCGTGTGTCCCTATTTCGAATATCCACACGGCCTGAGACACGAACATGTCTTTTGACCGTGTGAGTCACATGGCCTGACCACACGGGCGTGTGTCCCCTACACCTTTGAAAAATTTTAATGTTTTTTGAAAAATTCTCTGAGTACCTGGTGTAGTCCGGACTTATTTCTAACATGTATTTTGGGCCTCGAGGGCTCACATAACAAACAATATGATTTATTTTGATTTGTTTCTGATATGAATGATAGTTGATATGAAATGTCAATTATTTAATCTATAAATTTAGGTAATGCTCTGTAACCCTATTCCGGCGACAGATATGGGTTAGGGGTGTTACAAAGGCCCCTAAATTATACCCAAATTTCCAAATTGGTCATTAATTTTTTGTCATAAGTAACCTTAAAAGTTTATTTTGTCACATATTTTGGCCCAAAATGTAATATCATTAAAAACCCAATGGCATAATTCAAACAAATCATTATTGAGTCTTCCTTTATATGACTAAAATGTTAATAAAATAAAATTTTAATAAAATAATTTAGTAAACATTATTTACTTTCCAAAAAATTACTGTCAAATTAAAAAAAAAAACCTCCAATTTTCACGCAAAAAGAAAAACCCATGGTTTCTTCCTCTCTTCTGCAATTTAATTTCTAAGCACTATACTCCATTGAAAGATTTGGCCATGGGTGAGAACAGTTAAATCTCAATCACATGAACAGTTCATTCACCGTCTTTCACTTTATTCAAACGATCCATCTTCCATTTCTAAACTCATTTCTCTCACAACACTCAATCTTACTAATCTATTTTAGAATCCTCCATTCAAAATCTCAGGTTCTCCACAAAGGCTACCCCAAACCCTAATTCATTGTTATTCCCTCGCATGCATCCTATATATCCAACCTACATTTACTGTTTGAAAAAGCATGGGTTGCAAATAAGAACCCAAAGTGGCAGCCATGATTTTGAGGGTGTCTTTTTTAATGTTTCTAAAGTTCCATTTGTTCTCATTGACTAGGGGTGTTCAAATTTTGATTTAAACTGAATTAATCAATCGAACTAATCTAATTCGGTCAGAGGTCGGTTAATGATTTTTTGAAAGTTTGGTTATCAATTAATTCAGTTCAAAATTGGGTAATTAACTAAACTTAATGATTGATATTATATATTAATGTTTTAGGCTTAGCCCACTGCTTACCCAAGCTCCAACCATTGGCCCACCCCAGGACTCCTAAGTCCTACCCAGTATAAACCCAATCCGATATAATTTATAAACCCAACCCAATCCTAAAAACTAAAAATAATTTAATAAATAACCTAAACATCCTAATTCCTAAAAATAAAAAACAATAACACGACAACCAGCACCCACCAGTAACCTTAAATTGAAAATCCTTTGAAATCCCTAACCCACTAACTTTAAATCCTTAATCAATAATCTCATCTCCCCAAATTAAAAATCCTCTAAAATCTCCCAAAATCCCTATTACTGGCAACCACCAATCACCACCAAACCCAACGTAGTGAAGTCCTAACCATCACCTTTGAGTTTACCTTCACTCACCATTATTCGGTCATTATCACCTTCGAGTGACGCCTTAACTCGACAACTCGAAACACTCACCACCGTCCAGCGTCCACCACCACCAGGTCACCAAATCCCCTTTATTTTTCTCTATTGATTATGTTATTTGTGTTGTATTGTCTTAATGTTTCATTTTTGAATTATGCAATCTTTTTATTTAATCTTATTTGTCCATGAATCAATAAGATGTTTTTAAAATTGTCGATGAACCTAGGTAAAAAACATCAACATATATAGACTCCACTCATGTCTTTTAAATTATTTGTAGGTTGTGAAGTTTAAGAAATGGTTAATGTCTCTAACTTTTCTCTATAAGAAGAAAAAGGGCTTAACTTGAGGTCATGTCTTTTAAATTTATAGATAACTCATTTAATTTTTCTAGGCTATATAACAAAAGAAAAGTGGATTTTTTTAAAATTTATTTCACTTTCTCTTAAGAAGATTCTAAATTGGAACCTAACATGTTGAAAAAATCTAGTGATCTTCCTTTGCTTCTAACATCTATTTTGAGTTGTTAAACTTTTGGCCAATTCTTAACAACTACATTAACCTAACTAGGGCACATAAGCAACTTTTTTTTTACTATAAAATAGTAAATAGAGTTAATACTTAATACATATATGGGGGCAAATCAATATGATGTTAAGGTGTGTAACACTTGGTCAAATGAATGCTTAGGCCAAAGCTTTAGATCCACTTCCTGCCATATTTGATATTTATTTTTAATCCAAGCGTTACTATATTTTAGAAACCAAAATAAATTTGTCTAAATATAATAATATATAGCTGTTAAGAAGAGTTAAATTTTCTGTTGTGTGTTAATTATGTTTTGACAACCTTTTTGAAGTTAACCTCAATAGTTAAATGTGCTTTTCGATCAAAGTTGTTAATGTGGTACCCTGGTTTTTTAAGCAAAAGACCTTTAAATATTGATGTTTCCTAACAAATTAACAACCTGAAGGCTAAAGTCTATTCTATACCCTCTCAAAACAGAAGGCAAGAAAAAACCCAAGTCTAGCCTAAGAATCCTAAGTCTAGCATCTCATTTACATTTTAGTATACTTCTTATTCCACCCTGTTGCTCAAGTATTATCAGTCTTTTTGGTTGCACTATTGATAAAAGTGAATGATTTTTCAGATGGTTTCTGCAAACATATTTACGAAATTTTACGTCTCATTGTATTTTTTATAAGTGGTCATTCACCTATAGTTATGTTCTAGCTTGGTCATCCCATTATTTGTTCACAATTATCACAACTGTGTCATAATTTTTATTCTTGCAAAATGTTCATCGAACCAACATCTATTGAGAATAGTGTTACACCTCCTACTTTGACAGATTCTAGAAATTCGATAGGTGAAGCTTCAAGCCAAACAAAGGAGACTGTTGGGAAAAGAAAAGTCATTCCTCAAAGGTTAAAATTTTGGTCTCACTTCACTAAGATTATTAATAGTGAGGGTGCAAGTAAGGCTAAATTTAATTATTGTGGAAAGGAATTTTGTTGTGATGGGAAAAAAATAGTACGAGGTCATTGAAATATCATATCGGTTCATGTAAGAAAAATTCTAGTAATATGGTTGACACTAGTCAAGGACAACTAGTTTTACCTAGTAAGGGAGTTGAAAGGGGGAGGGAGGGTATCTTTCAACTTGGAGATTTGATCAAGAAGCAAGTAGGAAAGGGTTAGCACAAATGATTGTGATTGATCAATTACCTTTCAAGTTCGATGAAAGTAAAGGCTTTAGGAAATTTATATTCATGGCATGTCCTAAGTTTCATATTCCTTTACAAACTACTATGACTAGGGATGTTTATCAATTGTATTTAAATGAAAGGGCCAAGATAAAATAATTTTTCTTGGAGTGCATCAGAATTTATCATGAGCTTTCGTGAGTTGAAGAGTATGCTTACTATCTTATTGTTGTTAATGTACAATCTATTCCTTTGTTTATATTATTTGATTTTTTTTAAATGTATATATTTCTTTTATATGCTCATTTTTTGCACATATTTATAGGTATAATGCAAATAGAGATCTTTTGTAGAGAATAAATGGATACAAATGGAGAATATTAAAGACTTACGTTTTAATTATCTATTAATTTCAAGACTTATGTAGTGTTTCAAGACTTAAAATTTCAGTTAATTCGGTTAATTTTGTTGATATATTTTATACTTGTTTTAATCAAAAAATAAAAAAAATATAATTTTTAGTTAATTCGGTTAACCAATCGAATTGATCGAAATATTTTGGTTTGATTAACGGTTAAAGGATTAAAACGTTCGGCTAATTCAGTTCGAATATAAACCGAACCGACTATTTGAATACTCTTAGTTTTATTTATGTAGTGTCTCTAGACATAAAATTTGGTTAATTTAGTTAATTTTCTTGATATGTTTTATACTTGTTTTAATAAAAAAAACATATAAATTTTAGTTAACCAATTGAATTAATCAAAATATTTTAATTCGATTAACGATTAAAAAATTAAAATTTTCAATTAATTTAATTAATATTAATTCAATTTAGTTAATAACCAAACCCACTATTTCAACACCATTATCATTGTCTTGGTTAGCGTTGGATCAATCGATGTTGAGGTTGAAAACCGTATCGTATGGGTTCAATTAGGGCAACAGTGGGTGAACTATATTACAGGGTTAGTGAGAAAAGTGATAGAACACTAGCTTTTCCGCCGGCTACTTGCCACGTCCATCGGTGTTGGTGGCCATATCAACGTTATTCCTAATATTATAACGTCATATATCAACTAAAATACTAATAATACATCAAATATAAATTATAACATTAACTAAAATTTTCATTAAGAAACATTAATTAGCTTTTTTCCTTTTTAATTTATCTCTTAAATTACTATTCATGAGCATTTATTTCGGTATATAATGCGGTCCACATGGGTCATAAATTTTCTTGACTGCGCCCAACTGTGCTTATTTAATCATCATCTTTCTTTTACCTTTTTGGTGGTTTTTTTTATGTGACGTTGCACGTAACAATGTCCATAGGTAAATGTAATAAATTTATTTTTTCATTTGTGTTGGTTCAACTTATCCAACATCTGAAAAAAAACATATATTGTTTTTTTATGTTTATTTTACTATACATATTTGTAATTATTTTCTAATAATAATAATTTTAAGGTTGGACATATCTTCCTTAAAAAATATAATATATATTATCACTGCATTTAATATATCCAAAAAATTTATATCATATTATTATATCTCAAAAGATTTATTTCCCAAACCCAAGTGAATTGTTGACCAAAAAACTGCAACTAGATTAACTCAAATTATCAAATGCATTGCGCAAGTGGTGTATAAATAAGGAGCAATTTAGCACCAATAATTCGTTAGATTTAATTTACATTTTTTCCCAGAAAAATAATTGTTACATTTAATTTAATTTAATTTTTTGGTGAAATCTTAAATTTCAAATTTAGAACAAAATAAAAACTAAGTGTTATTTATACCCAACATTTCAAAATTAAGAGTGAAATTATATTAATTTATAATTTTAAAAGATTCTGATTGAATTTTGAAATTATTAATATCTTTCTTATAAGGTTATTCATCAACCATTTCATTAACTTCTTTTTTGTTATATATTTGGATGGCGACACACGTCACCATTTAGTTGCAACACTTGTTTGTTTTTCATTTTTTATTTTTCCTTTTCCTTTTTTCGCTTTTCCCTTTTTATTATTCCTTTATTTTTTTATTTTACATAAATAAATATGGATAAAATAAAAATATTTTATGTGGTAATTAAAATTATTTTTAGATTTATAATTGAGTATAATATTAGTTAATTGTATTAATTTATAAAATATTTTTATTTAGTCATAAGTTAATTTATTGAGCTCCTTTGTTCTATTAAATTTTATTCACATACCAATTATTTTGATAGAATATGATGATGACGCGTATAATGTCACATGAAACTAATGTTAATGAGAGAACACTTCACATTAATAAATTATAAAATATAAAAAAATTAAATTATATAAATTTATTATTAGAAGTTATGAAAATTTTATGAAAATTATTTAAAAAATATAAAAGAATTAAAATTATAAAATATAAAAATACAAAAAGATAAAATAAAAATAAAAATTTATAAAGAAATTATAAAAATTATGTAAAAGTTAAAAAAATAATGGATGATTATAGAACAATTATGAAAATGTTAGAACTTTAAAAAATATGAAAATTTATAAAAAAAAATAAAACTATATAAATATTATACTATTATATTATAAAATTAAAAAAGATTACTAATTTTTGTTTTCGCTCGTACATTTACTATACACCTTACCTTAATCCATCTTTATAATTATCTCTCCCATTTCGCCTACTCAACTAAAACCATTAGCCATCACTCTCACTAAGCCACTATGAGCTAAATGCATCATCATTCAAACTCCTAACATAGCACCTCACACAAGTTGATCACCACACTTTAATTTTTCCATTTTCCTATTACCTAAGCCATCATCACCCTTAACATATTCCTCACTAGCAACCTTTTCCAAAACAAAATCACCAAGTGAGACCATCTCACGACCTCATCTTTTAGTGATGAGGAGATAAAGCTTGGTTTTATGGCTTTGAGAAGACAATTAGAGGTAGCGAGTTCTATTGCTATATCGGCAGAGGCTGGGCACCAGCCTTGGCGGTTGTTATGATGATTATAGCTTGGAACTATTGCAGGTTTAAGAACTAGTAAACAGTTCTTAACCAAAGGAGGCTTGTTGACCATTAAAACTAATCATCTCAAGCGACAATCCAACATGTATGGAATTTTATGGTTGACTGTTATGACATGAATGGTGGATTGATCATGTTATGGAACGGTGGGATGGCTTTGAACTTGCGGTCTTACTCTAGCCATCATAATATGTATGTATTTAGTTATGGGCAGGCTCGCTTACGCATTATAGGTTTTTATGGTCATAATGATAGAAGACTTAGGGATGCGTTGTGGGAACTGCTTAAATCTTTGAAGAGAACATCGACACTGCCATAGTTGCTTTTAGTGACTTTAATGAAGTATTAGCATATTGGGAGAAGTAAGGGGCATCAAAAAGCTAGAGTTGCTTTAGATTATTTTAACAAGGCTCCAAATGTGGCAGGGCTAGTTGACATTAGTCAGATGTGGGATGATTTATATGAACCAATAATCGTGGTAGTATTAATCTTGTGAAAGAATAGTTTGACATATTTGTGGCTTCCAAATAATGACTCCATTTGTATTTGAATTTATAGGTTGAGGTATTGTCATAGGTCGCCTCGGATCATCATCTAATCTTCTTGGATGTCGATGCATTACATAGGACTGATACTCTGATAGCAAGATGGATCATAAAGGTAGTTTAAGGTTTGAGGCTTGTTGGGCGAATGAAAAAGGCTATAGAAAGGTGGTTGTGGGTTTTTAAAGAGAGGGGGATGGTTGGTTCTTGAGACGTTAGGGTTAGTGGGCAATGAGCTAGAGAAGCGATTGTTGAATATAGTGCCATTATGTATAGTATTTTTGTTTATATATATTTGTATTTTTTTGAATCAATTGGTTTAATAAAATTATCCATAAATTACATTAATATCCTTTCTATATTGTCTTTAATAGTTTTTGCACGCAAAACAAATTGGAATCAAACATTAGCTGATTAGTTATCTAATGTTTAACAAATACTAAGCGGTATTACGTGGTTGGATCATAATACAGAAAGAGAATTTATATTAGTAGATGAATTTAAGTATACCCTTAGTCTAATCGGAAATAAGAAAAACAATTTAAAGACTAAAATGTTGTCTTTCAAGTTCAATTGGGGAGATTCTTTATCTTGGGCATCGGAGCTAATGACTCTTAGAAGATAGAGACATAGATATGGCTGACTAAACTAAGTACATTAGATAGGACCCAAGTAGAATAGATCTTGAATTCATTTATGAATTTATTCACTTATGACATTCATAGTGTGACATACCTTAATCCTGAGTGGACGATGGACTATGTATGTGTGATTCGTATACTTTGATGTAAGTAAAAGTTTAAGTTCAAATAGATAAGGAACCGAAAGCTGGTGTATTGGATATACAACTCCTATAATATGTAGCATCATTCACAATAGTGAAATTCATAGCCCAGGAAATGGGTAAATGATATTCTCTTATTGACATTACATGACTTAATTTCTATTTGATAGTAATTGATTTTTCATAAAGGAAGATGTAATAGTTACCATGAGATAAAATAGGATCATATTAGGATAACGAATTTATCCCTAAGAGATTAAGGATATATTATGAGGGTAACACACTTATGACAAGGTCATTGAATGAGCACTGATCGAGTAGCTTTAGTAATGGCATTTAATTAAAGAGAGCTCAGTCGTGATACTATAGTAGAATGACTTCGTGACTAAATAAGTTTATAATTAATAGGTGAAGAGTTGAAACTTAATTATAAATAATTTCACCCCTAATTGCATATGTACAATCTATTTCTCTGTTAACTCGTTGAAACTAGAAATGAATTACATATAGAATCAAATAAATAGAAATAGATAGAAATGATAAAGTTAGAGAAATGGGTTACATAAGTTAGAGAAATGGGTTACATTCGAAAATGAATGTGGTTTCTCACTAAATATGACAATGACTTAGAATTAATTTAAGTTTTCGAATTATTATTTAATTAAATAATTGAAGTTCAAAAATGAAATTAAATTAATTGATCATTGTGAATTCGTTAAACATGGAAATTAAATATATTTTATCATATATTCATTTAAGGTAAAGTTGTCATGACTATAATAAAATTAGAATTATGTTGAAAAAGTTGTTTAATTAAAAAATAATTTATTTAAATTAATTTAATAAATAATATTTATTTTGGGAAATAGAAAAAAGTATATTAGGTTGGGTTAAATTATAAAGTGTTAGGTTAAAAGTCCAAGAAACATATATAATTGGACCCGATATGGTAAAGGTCCAAAACCCCTCATAATATGTATGAGGGGCGACAACCCTAGTATATTTAACTAGGGTTAGCCACCCCTCTCTCTTAACAGAACTAGGGGACTTGTTTTCTGTTAGATAAGTATTATTTGTATTCTACTAATTCAACAAGGATCCTCCAATCTCTCCCTATAAATAGATGGCACTGGTAGGGTAAAAAACACACAACTCTGAGATATTGTTATTCTGCCGGAAAATAGTTAGAATTTATTTCTAAGTATAAATTATATTTTTCATAAATAATGTAACAGCCCGGCTTTAGCTAAATCGAAATAGTGGTTTCAGAACCACAAATTCGATGTCAAAAAATTATTTTAATATTATTTTTGGTGTTTATAGCATGTGATTATATATGTGTGTAATGCCCCAACTTTTAAATTTATGTTCTGTTAAATTGTGACACAGATATCTGTCTGCTTTAGTGGTTAAGTATTCTAGGTGTTTGGGGAGGTCCCAAGTTTAAGCCACAACTTGGGTAAATTTTGGTATTTTAATGAATAAAGCCTGAACTTGGTCCATTAGGCTTATATTTTATTGTTTGTAAAATTATATTAGAATGGGTCTGCTGGTCTAGTGGTTAGGTGGAGTGTCAAAATGGGGGAGGTATTGTGTTCAAATCTTTGAGCAAGCAATGAAGTGTTTTGTTTTTGCTTGTGGCATGTAGAGGGGTGGATGAGTTTGATTGGGAGTGAAATGTTGATAGTGGAGTGTTCGGTGGAGAGAATTAAGGGATTTTGAGTTTGGGGTTACCGGGAAATCTAATTCTGATCATTTGGTTTTCTTTTGGCAAATTCGGCTACCCTTCTTCTTTCACTCTTTTTGCTAACCGATTTTCCCCTTCCTTCACTCCTCTTTGCTATCGAAATTCTTTGGTTTTCCCTCCTATTTTGATTATTCTTCCTTTCTCTCTTTCAATCTGTAACACCCCTAACCCGTACCTGTCGCCGGAGGGTCATGAGGCATTACGAGTCAAGTGCAAAATTTCAAATAAAATCCAACTCACCTAAGTCATGCTTCTAAAAATTTTGGCATTCAACTAGTTTTGAAATGGGGCATATGAAAAGTTATTAGCATTTACTCTTATAAGATCAGAAACATTTATTGAACTCAAGTATGTGCACATGAATAACCAATATGCATAGAATCAATATTACTTCTAAATAAAGTGTTACTATTCATATGGTAATTAGTCTTAAGCATTGCCGAATGTGAATCATCTCATGTTAGTGAGTACATTGATTCATTCATATATTTAAGTCCTTCAAAAATTTCAAAACATTTACCAAATAACAACCACACATTCACATCAACTATACGAAATACATATGGTAAATTTGCAAGCCATTTTCGCATGGCTAAACATATATACAATACCAAAATGATACTTATAAAGAACTTAAAGCCCAACCTATACATGCCATTATCAAAGTTTAACTACTAAAATACCGAATTTAGCTTGGATAGTGCGGACGACTTTGACTTTGTGATTCCCGAGACCGTAGCTAACGAACGAGATCTATAAAATAGAGAATTAAGAGCAACAGAGTAAGCATTTTTATGCTTAGTAAGTTTTAAGCAATAAAATCATTAAAATAAATCAAAGCATAATAATCTTAAAGCTTGTCATCTCCTCTTTGGCCGAATGTAACCATGGCTAAATATACTACCTTTGTTCATTTCATATCATTTCAATTTTTGTTACACACACATTCATATCACATAGATAATTTCTTTTTATCCAACAAGCTTCATTATTTGGCCGAATACATTCAATTCAATTACAAGGCTAATTATTATGAAAATGCATTTTCACATATACATGTTACTTCACATATCAATCACATATACTCACATGCTCAGAGCCAATCTTATCCTAATACCACTTGAGTCGAAATTCATATATCATAAATAGGTCATAGACTTACATGTAATCTCGAACAATGGCAAGAGCATCACTATCCAAATGTGTATTCATAATCTAAAACGAATCAAATTCACAAATGAGTATGAGGTACGTACCTAACTAATTTAAGGTAGTGAGCACATATGTTGGGATTATTACGACATAAATCGAATAATTCTCGCACGAATGCCTGCGAAATTTTTAACCCGGATATAACACTGGCACAAACGCCCTTCGGGACTTAGCCCAGATATAACACTGGCACAACCGCCCTTCGGGACTTAGCCCGAATATAACACTGGCACAACCGCCCTTCGGGACTTAGCCCGGATATAACACTGGCACAAACGCCCTTCGGGACTTAGCCCGGATATAACACTGAATCTTTATGCACATTTATAGATCAAGTATACACTTCATAATTTTATATCACATTGGAATTTTATTTGCTTCATTCGCACACAAGCACATAACATAATATATAACTTTCATTTAACATTCGTTCTATATGCACACAAGGATCACATATCCACCTAATTTTCCTAGCTTATTTTCTAGTGATCATTCGGATATAGGCTTTATACACAACTGTCTCATAAACAAATTTAGATAAAGTAAGGTCAATGAGCCGTAATTCATAAATCATACACTTCTAACATGCCATTCTAACTTCTGATGCTAAACTTAATTACTTAAAACTTACCTCAAAAGTTTTCGAACGATCGTACCCGGCTATTCGTTTACTTTCGCTTTTCCCTTATCCGAGATTGATGCCCTTTGTTCTTAAGCTAAATATTAAAATAAATATTCACCTTAGTATCAATTATGTGGCCGAATATCCTTAAAGTATTAAAGCACATTCATTTTCACACTTATAAACACATGATCATCACACACGATCCCTACAACATCATATTAATCATGACCACTCGTACATTTAAAATTCCATCTTTCTCAATGCATACCCATTTAGGCCATTCGGCCATATGTCCAAGCATGGACTATTATTCAAAATCCGCCTCCTAAACTTTAGCTAAACATTGTACCACATTCCATCTTATACATAACAAATTCATATAACTTATCCTATTAAACAATTAACATCAAAATCTTATTAGCATAGTTAAGGCCGAAACCCTTTTTCTTTTACTAACCAATACCAAGTTTTCATTCGGCTATAAGAACATAACCCTCACACATTATATATATATATATATATATATATATTTTACAAGTCTTCATGAAAACTAGCAAGAATTCCATGCTTCCTTGTAGTGACCAAATGCTACAATTTCAACTTAAATCTAACCTCATCAAAATCCAAACTTAATATCTATTATTACTCATCAAATTTAACTTGTCTTTAACATATTTAACCCCAAACCTTAGCTTAACCTTATAGAAACCTCAACCAAGCATCAAACGTAAATTTTTTTTTTTCAAAAGACATGGCCGAATGTCCATATTTTTGTTTAAGATGCACACGTAACATAATTTAAAATGTTAAGACATATCAACATGCATTTAACCTCATATCCACCCTCAAGCACCCTAATATGCAAAAAATTTAACATCAAAACTCAAAAGCTTAAATTCTTCTCACTTAATTCAACAATGGCCGAATACAACTTTCATCATCAAACCAAAAATCAATCCATGGGTTTTGCTATGAGCTTAACTATCAACCAAAATTCACAACAATCAAAGGGAATTAACATAAATCCTTACCTTAATTTTAAGAACCACAATGACCAACAGTTGTTCTTCTCCCTAGCTTATTTTCTCTTACAATCGGCAATGAAGAAGAAGAAAATGGTCTAACATTGGTTTTTCCTCCCAATTTCATAATATTATTATTAACTTTTATTTTATGCACATAATATACATATATATTTACTAAAATACAAAATAAAAGCAAACAAAATATCATCATTAGGTAGGTTGGCCAGCCACTAAAGATAAAAAGGAAATTTTGACATGCAAGGCCATGTTTTTACAACATGCAATTATTTGACCATCACACATTCACCTAGCATATTTTCAAAGTTCACAACTAAGCTCTTTTAAGTGCAATTCACTATTATAATACTAAATTAAAACACCAAAGATGTCACACATGAATTGGCACATATAATAGGCATCATAATAATTATTAAATTATTTTTGTGACTCGGTTTTGTGGTCCTGAAACCACTTCCCGACTAGGGTCGAATTAGGGTTGTCACACAATCATTCTGCTATTTCCTTTAAGGGGCACGTGGTAAGTTTTTGTTTCGCTTAACTAGGATGTTATTTCAATTAAATGATTAAGCGGTGTTTTACTTCTGTTTAGGAGTCAATCAGGAGGCTGAATTCAACATTCCGTTGAGTTGATTCAAAGTGGAGAGTGTTCTGGTTGCGGTAAGTTAACTTTCTATTTCGGGATTAGTTGTTACGGCTCATTTTTTAGTTTCTAAAAGGCTGAATATTTTGATTATAGGTACTGGTAGTCTCAGGATAGCGTATCCAGTGAAAACAAACAAGGTGTGTACCCGAAAACACAGAAAATGAAAATCGGCGAAAGCTGAAAAATAAAAATGTCGACGTCACACGGGCATGTGGTTGCCCATGTGGTAGGTCATATGGCAGTACACGGCCGTGTGGTCGACGAGCCAGGTCATGCGTACATGACACAAGCGTATGATACGGCCGTGTGATAGCTGGAGAGGCCGTGTGCGAGACACTGGATCGATCATTTAGGCCGTGTGGGCCACATGGGCATGTGGACCCACACGAGTGAACCACATGAGCATGTGGAATTTTGGGCCAGGCCATGTGATCCACATGGCCAAGGTAAATTTAGGTCGTGTGAGCCCATTTTTCTGAAATGATCTGTAAGGTTGCACAGGTCGCCCGAGTTGACTGTGACCTGTTGGAGGGTCGGTAAGAATAACTTAGAACCCTAATTTTGTGATCTGATTATGTGATGTCTGACTTAGCATGTAAATCTGTACTGATCTGAATATAAATTTATGTCTATTATCTGCATGGTTGTACGTCATATTGGTATGTTGCATTGCATCGGGGTTGGGTGGATGAAGTTGAAAGAAGTATCTGAAAGGCTTCTAAAGCCTGTTATCTGGCAACTAAGCTGCATAATTCTGATATGTATCGTAATTCGGTAATATATGGTGTGTAAGGATGGATGGGTTCTGTATACCCTAGCTGGTGTGCAGGGATGGGTGGGTCGACTATAGCCCCAATGGTGTGTTGGGTTGGACAGAGTTGGTGTGTAGAGTTGGTGGGTTGGGTTCTTGTATTAATTTGTTCTGATCTGCATACTATATCTCCGATGGGATAATATATATACCTCTGATTCTGTTTCTGATTGGGCTAAGTCCCTAACATACATATCTGATTATGCCTCTGAATGGGCTAAGGCCCGAATAGATTCTGTGTTGGGCTTCGACCCAAACTATACATTTATGACATCTGATGTGTATTCTAAATGTGTGATTTCTGTGGGGATTACACACTGAGTTGTGAAAACTCACCCATTTCTGTTTAATTTATTCAGGTAATCCCCAACAGTAAATGGATCAGTGCAGCGAAGGACTCGATGGTGACCACTGCCACATGTACACTGATTTTATAGTTTTTAATCTTTTACTGCCTTATTATTTTTTTTGGGAATTTTTTTTTGTAATTTGGACTTTGGGGCTTTTTGGTTTAATTTGGGATTTTAAACTGTTGAACATGGATTCATAAACGGCAACACAACAAAGCATAAGTTTTTCTAAAATAAATAGTGGTTTTCATAATTGAAAATGTTTTTGAGATTTAATTGGAATCAAATGCTTTCGCGTAAAGTAAATGTTTGAAAGTAACTCAATCAGTATACATTTTCCGAGCTAAGTAAAAGATAATAACTGAAACAGTTTTAAGGACAATGTGTTTTCAAAAACACTCTCATGTGACATCGCCAGATTTGGCCATAACGTCCAAGACGGGTTTGGGGTGTTACAATGTGTGAAAGTTTCGTGAAATAATTTTATCGTTTGGATGTTTAATTTGAGAAAAGGACTAAATCGTATAAAATACAAAAGTTGCATTCTATTTGATAAAGGTGTCTAATTGCTATGGCTTATTAAATGAAAGGTCCTTATGTTGATATTAGACCATTTTAAATGATAGTGGACTATTATAGACAACCATTATATGTTTTAATGTTTATTCATTAAGGGTAAATAAGTAATTATGTAAATAATTTAATTAAAATACAAAAAAAAAACATGATTTTTGTCCATCTTTCATGGCTTAGCTGACTTTTGAAGGTGAAAAACACCATTTTATGCTCATCTAGGGTTCGGCTCTTTGAATTTTTGATTAAAGTATGTTCTTTGCTTAGTTTTTGATGATTTTTATGTTTTTGAGGTCATTGTTTTGTGTTCTAGCTAGCCCATGCCCTAATTTTGAGTTTGTTGGTAATTTTATAAAATGCAATTGATGAATCCAAGAGTTTTGTGATAGTTGATGATGAAAAAATGATAGATTATCATGTTTTGTAAAGTGATTTTTGGTAAAAATGCCTAAATAGGAATAAATTGCGAAATATGTAAATTGAGAGGTTGTAATGTGAAATAAATGAAAAATATGGGCTGCTAGGGGAACTATGGTAATTCGGCCAAGCATGGATCTTATTGAATTGTGTGAATTTGGTGTATTTATGAATTAGGGACTAAATTGTAAAAGTGTGGAACTTTAGGGGCTAAAGTGTAAAAATTTCCAAATATGTATTTATGGATTAAATTGAATGAACTGATGAATAAAAGAGTTAAATTTGAATTCATATAGATTAAGAAAGAAAGAAATCGAATTTAGATCGGGGGAAATCGAAAGTTGTTGAGTAAACGATTCGATCCGTTCATCGTATATACGAGGTAAGTTCATATGCAAATAAATACCTTTAAATTGATTTATAAATGTATGTTTGTTATTGAATTGCTATGAATGTTGAATGAGCAAATACGAGCAAGAATCAATGAAGTTACGATATCCAAAAGTCCCGTACGAACCTTAGGAATGGTATAGGATACGAATGTCATGACATTAGGTTATCGAGATGTGATTACATGTAAGACCATGTCTGGGACATTGGCATTGTATTGTGATTACATGTAAGACCATGTCTGGGACATTGGCATCGTTATATGATTTCGTGTAAGACCCTGTCTGGGACAATGGCATCGATATGTGATAACATGTAAGACTATATCTGGGATATGGCATTGTATGAGCTTTATGTGATTTTCGAGTATCCTTAACGATTTCAAATGGTTCCATGGGCAAAGTCAAGTCGAGAAAGAATGTGTGAAAGATTTCAGTGACTCAAGTACGTATGAGATTCATACGAGCATTGAAAAAGGAAAGTATTTGATGAATTTGATTATGATATTGAATATGTGTACAATGAGAAAGGTTTGTGAACTTATAAGTATTTACTCATAGATTGTTTATTGATGGAGATGAGATTGATACATGTGATAATTTTTTTGTATATGGCTTACTAAGCTTTTAAAGCTTACTATGTTTATTTTTTTACTATTTTATAGATTATCGAAGCTAGCTCGGACTCGGGGATTGTCGGGAAACGTCATCACACTATCGATCATCTTGTTGGTACTTTTGAAGCTTTTTATATATGGTATATGGCATGTATAGGCTAGTGTCATCTTAGTATGTTTTGAGCTATGATATTAGCCATGAGATTTGGCTTGCAAATGATGTAAATGTTGGTGTGTATTTGGCCATTTAAGTTGGCCTAATTCATGAGCTTAATAAGTGATATATGATGTATATATATAGCCTTATGTTTTTGCTTATTTTGTGATGGTTATATGTTTATTTTTTAGCTAGTTGTCAATTAGTGTATTAATGATAGGAAGATGGCATATTGTGGCTTGATTTTGAGATGATGAAATGGTATGTTTTGTGACAAGAAATAGTGATTAAAATGATGAGAAAATGTATAGAGAAGATAGGTGAAGTTGTTTGTTTTGGTATATTGTCTTGGTATGTTATTGATTATGGAATTGAGTAGTAGAAAGAATGGTTATAAATGGCATGATATGTGTTTGGAATAGCATGTTTTGGTTGCTTACATATGTATTCAAATCGCATGAAATGTGGTATTTTAGGTATGCTTGAAGAGGGTGAGAAATGTGGCTTCGACCAAGCCTATTTTCACTCCATACGGCTGAGCACACAGGCATGTGGCTCGACTGTGTGTGACACATGGCCTTGTTACACGGCTATGTGTCCCTTGGGGTAGCCCTTCGAATTAAGTCAATATACCCTACAGGTTTGGCACGGCCTAGACACACGGGCGTGTCTACTTGCCGTGTGTGGCACATGGGCTGGCACATAGGCGTGTGGCTAGCCGTGTGACCCAAGTCAGCAACCCCTCTAGATTTTACACGGCCTGGTACACGGGTGTGTCATCGGCAGTATGGTGCAAGTCAGAATGTATGCCCTGTTTTCACACAGCCTGTGACACTGGCATGTCTGGTGACCGTGTGAGGCATACGGCCTGTTCACACGGGTGTGTGACCCTTAAATGCTTGGAAATTTTAAGTGATTCCTAAAGATTGCAAATATGATTGGTTTAGTCCCGAACCTTCTCTAAAGCATGTTTAAGGTCTCATAGACCTATTTAAGGGACATTGTGTATGTGAATGAATGTTATTCGATAATAAATGTTTATTAAGTTGTGGAATGTTAGTTAAATGTTGTGTTTGATCGGTAATACCTCTTAACCCTAGTCCGACGACGGACACGAGTTAGGTGTGTTACAAATAAACAATTTTACGATTTCTATTGAAAGAGAGAAATACTTTCCTATTAAAAGTAAGAAAATTATTTTTGGTTCTGTATTTGATTTGAGATTGTTCGAGCTCACACTCGAAGTGATTTGTGGTACGAGAATAGTGGAGAAGGCCATTCGATTGAAAGCCAGGAACATTTAGGATCCGTCTCGCACAAAGCACATGTATTTTTTTGGAAAAGTTTATTGCTATAAATATCATAAACCAGCCTCAATTATCAAATTTTAATTTCCCACTGTGACAAAAAAAAATTTTAAGTTGGATTTTTTCCAACAGTGGCACTTGACTTCATAAGCACTATAATGCATCTAAAAATAGAATTTCCAAGTTCACTTTGCAACTTGGTCGATTGAAAATTACACCTATACCCAATGCTTAATTGCAAGCATACCCAACCATTTATGGCACTTGACTTCATAAAGGGGCTTGAAGGGGTGTGCTAGGTGCTAAATCCACCAAAAATAATATTGCTATGCCTAAACAGTAAATAAATAATAACATGGGGAGGAAGTTCGAATCCACAAAGACTGAGATATCTAAAATTATTTTTCGATTTCACCAAGTTGCGCATCTAGCTAGCTATCGTGCCAACATGTGACAGTATGAGCAAAAATAAAAATGGAAATTTAAAAATGATAAAAGTAAAAATAAAAAGAGATAATTGAAATCGAAATAACCATGAAAATAGGCAAAAACAAATTTTAAATTAAATAAATCGATATATTGAAATTCCAGCTTCACGCTCAATTTTGCTCTGGTTTCAAATCGATCTTTATAACAAATATTATCCTTCAACCAATAAGTCAGTTATAGTGATTAAGGACACTTCAGACCACCAACCCTTTCATTTGTAAATTAATTGCAGGAACGCCGAACAACTAATCCTTATTGAACAAACAACCATGAAACACGTGTCCACGATTTAACTCTCCGTTAGCCTTGCCAAGTAGAAGGGCTCAACTCAAACCAACGACCTTAACTGCACAAGTCGTTTAAATCCGATTGTTGTTTCCCTTAATGAAATCCAACCAACTACTTAATTAGACACATCAATGAGTTCTCCAGTAGACCAAATACAACAAATGATAGACTCGGTACTTCCAGCTGTACGTCTATCAACACTAAATTAACGAACTCTTTTTGACTTGGCTCTAATACAATATTATGAGATGACAGTGTCTATCTCTTAAACTGGATAAACAAAAAATATCACAATGTTTTTAAGTGCAGGTTCAGATCTCACAACTCTCTATCAGATTATTTATAAGTTTAAAACTAGATGAAAAATTTAATTACTCATGACAATAAATATATTTAATGGAGGCTTTAACAAGGTTTAATTTAAGAAAGAAAAAAAAAGCAAGGCGCAATTGTCCGAAAAGAAACAAAATTGGGGAATTGAAAAATTCAATTGATTTCTAATTCTAAAGTACAAGGACGACTCTCGACTTGTGCATATAATACAAAAGCCCTTTAATCTAATCTAGTATTAAAGAATCATCTAAAAATATCAAAAGATCAAATATTAGAAAATTCAAATTTGTCCTAAAAATAAAATATTAGAAAATTAAAATATTATCGTAATGAAAAATTAAATTATTATTTTTACTAATAAATCCTTAAAATAAAAATTTTCAAAATAGATTATTCATCAACTTTGTTCTTTGGCCCAAAACTTTTACGACAGTCCACTTCTTCAATTCTTCTTGACTTTCATGGGTTTGCTTTTATACCTAATAAAAAATCAAATAATAAGCCCAAAATTAACAACATCTCATTCAAAAATAGATCAAAACAAAGCACAATAAATATCTAAATTGGGCGTATTATCAAATTCTCCTCCACTTAGCTAATGCTTACCGTTAAGCATCTCATGCATTTAGCAATCCAAGTATACCATAATCATCCAAGTTAGTCATTAGTAAAATCCTCAATTCAATCAAACAAATAGTCATTAGTAAAATTTTGACCCTACAACCGTCTTCCTCAAGCTAACACTTCAATTCACAATTCAATTAAGCACGCAATTATCAAATATTTACATAATTAGACTTCACAATATCAATTCATACTAAATTGTCAAGACACCAAAATTAAACAAAAATTTGCAACCATAAACAACCACTTGTCCCATTTCTTGTGTTTTTTTTTTCTAATTAAAAAGCTTATCTAGAGTTTCATTAAATCTTTTTACGCGAAGAAGGATGACAAACCAATCACCCCATTCCAGTTATTCAATCTGTCACATATCTAGACAACTACTAGCTCTACTCTTAACTATTAAGATTAGTGGAGTAAGTGAATAACTTAGAATGTCATTCGATCTTTTGACACAAACACAGATGACAACCAAGCACTTAATCGCGGTTACTCAATCAGTCACAACTCTAAGACTTCACTCTTAACCTAAACAATTAAAAGATTATTTATTAAACTTTTTCTCTTTTTTTTTTTTTAATTTTTTGAACACAAGATAAAACAAAAGTTCATTTACAAAAAAAATCATGCAAATAATGCATATCAACCAATTTATCACAAAAATTAACATAATAGAGCATTCAATTTCTCACAAACATTATCTCAAATACTTCAGCTAATCTACGTGTTTTCTTATCAAAATCAAATTATAGAATTAACATTTTCCTAATGTCTAGATTCTTCAAAGAATTGACAATGTAATTTTTGAATTTTTCTGAATGAAAGTAGCATGCAAGGGCAAAAGCACAATTAATACTTAAGGACAAAGCAAACAACAATACAATTTATCGAGGCAATTAAAAAATAAAAATTAACAATTTAGTTCAAACTCCCCATTTCTTAATCCATACATTTTCCTTCATGTATCGCAATAAAATTAAATGAATGAATTAAGTATGAAGAGGCAATTTCCCTATAGCTATGGAATGTGATGAGGCGGTGATGCAAGGAACGATAAGAGTCTAATCCTATTGAAGAGAAATAAAAATAAAATTGAGTTGCCTCCCAAAAAACACCTTTGTTTAATGTCGTTAACTTGATGTTTTTCATTTTTCAGCTCAAGCCGGATATCTAATTTGAATTTCTTCCACATCTTGAGGTGAAAGCTTTCGGTGGTCTCCAGATAATAGGTAGTTAAGGAGACTAAGATGATCAAACAACATTTTTGGTTCCCATGCCAGAGCTTGCAAATTAGGTGGCCAAAGCTCATAATAAGTGCGCAATAATTTCACGTTATCAACGTCATACTCTAGAAGCTTCAGTACCTACGTCTTATGCACTAGATCTAAAAAGTTTTCTTCAACCACAAGATGTTCTCCAAGTTGACTCAACTTTGTCTCTTTGACGTTCCTACAGGGCATCAGAATCGATTCAGTTTCATCGTGTAAGTTCAAATATTCTTCTATTACAGAATTAATCGTATTATCACTGCATACCTCAAAAATTTCACTATGATGTTCTAATGAATCATAAATATTGAATTCAACAACGAATCATAAATATTGAATTCAACAACCTTACCATTGAACTCCATAGCTAGTGTACAATTAAAGATGTCTATTTTGGTTCTTACAATGCTAAAGAACGGTCACCCTAATTGAACGTCAGAAGTGCGCAAAGAGTTATCATCATCCCTATATACAATATAGAAACCTACAAAAAATATTATGTCATTAAGCTTAACCAAAACATTTTCCAACACTTTATCTAGGTAGACTGTAGTGTTATCTGCCAATTGAAGGCTGACCTCTATATCTTTCAAAGGATTGACACTAGTGATCCGTAAAAAGATAACATCATTATGTTAATAAATGAACCTAAATCAAATATAACTCTATTAATCCTACGTTACCTATTTTACATATAACACCCTAGTATCTTATTGACCTAAAATTTAGGGAGGGTTAGGATTAAATTGAAAGGATTAGTAAATTGTTGGACTTTACCAAGTAATTCAAAGACTTAAATGGCCGAGTTTCAATTACTTGAATCTTAATTCTGGTTTGGTTAGGATGGAATTGACTGGTTCCAAAGTAGAAGACACAATGATTAAGGATTAATTGTAGAGACGGATAATGAGAGTCATGCTAAAGGTGTATATATATATATGAGTGTGTGGAGACCAAATTTTTCTATTCTGTTTACACCGTTTTCTATCCATAACATCATCTTCTTCAGTCACTTTGAAGAATAAGAGGATGTAGCTGAAGGAATATCTACATGTCGTAGTAGACGAAAGAATTGAAGTTTGATAGTAGAGAAATTTAGAAACTGGTAAGCTTTCTTACATCTTCGTACTTGTGGATTGAAGAAAGGGTGAAGTGGTAACTCTTAAAAGCTCCTACATAATTCTAGATTCTGAGTTTTAAAAAGGTTGAACACCTTTAGTTCACCAATAAATGGTTGTCATGCTTAGTTGCCAAGACAAAGAAGGCTCGGGTGTTTGAACAAGCTAAGTTGATAAAGATAAGGGAATTCAGATGAGTTTCGGTACCATCCCTTCTGAATGATAAATGTTGTTGTGTGACTTGCATGTATCACATTGATGATGTACTAATATTGCTTAAGATATGGTGTGTATATGCTTAGAGAAAGAGTAGGTTGTGTGTTTACATAATACTGTGTGAGCCTTTGCTAGTTGACTGTTGATTCTTTTATGGTAGATAATTTGGCATAATGTTTGTTTAATGATAAAATGTATTATATGCTTGAGTAATGTATGCGTAGTGTGATGGGAAGTGTTGACAGGATAGATAAAGTTAGAACCTAGGAATGAGAATTTATGTTAGATACCGCCACACGGTACTGTTGTATGCAAACCGTGATATGCGAAGCTATGAGCCTTATGGAGCGGACACTACGATTTTCAAGCATCAAGGTTAGGAATGGCGAAATGGAATAATGGGTGGAGTAATAGGGAAAACTTGTTAGATATCGCCATACAGTGTTGCTAAGTGAAAACTGTGATGTGCGGAGCTCCAAACCTTGCGGGGGGGAACACTTCGATGTTCTAGCATCAAGGTAGATATGAGATGAATCGATGTTGACAGTTATAAGGTTCCATAGAATAACACCATGATAGCGGTCAACAGGTTCTATAGGTTGACATTGCGAAGGTGGTAAAGTCCTACGAGGCAACGCCTCAATAAAGGTTTAAAATGTAAAACCATAGCTCGGCTATGGAGACCAATATAGTCCATTGGGACAGTAAATACGGTGTAGTTTGTCGAGACAGTAAATACAGGATAGTCCGTCGAGATAGTAAACACGGGTAGTCTGCCGATACGTTAAATACTGTAGATAGGCGATGAATCGATGTCGACAATTCAAAGTTCCATAGAGCAAAATTGCAACGAAGATTAGCAGATTATATGGGGTGACACCGTGATGACAATAAGGTCTCACGAGGCGACACCTTAATAGAGGTCTAAAATGTAAGATTATATCTTGGCTGTGGCAACCAGTATAGTTCGTTAGGACAGTAAATATGGGGTAGTTCGTCAAGACATGAACACAGGATAGTTTGTCGGGGCATTAAACACGAAGAAGTATGTAAGGACGTAAAATATAGGAATTACATTTAGAAAGTTTGTAGATTAAGAGGGATACCAAGGGATTTAAGTAGAGCTCGCGGTGTGACTAGGACAATAAGTCACAAGAATGAATGAGTTTGGTGTGTTCAAGGAATATAAACCACCACGACAATAAGAAAATTTGCCAAGGGTACATCTCAGCTCAACTAGGGTAAAAAGAGGAAGACTCCTTAGATGAGGAGGTATACATAACATATGATAAGATGAGTCCGCTAGGGAAGTTATGGATCCTACATGGTTTAAGCAAAAACAGAATAAACTCTACTAGGATAAAATCATAGACTATAGTATGGAAAAAAGTCAATCGAAGGGTCTAAGAGGCCGATAAGGGTCGTTATGGAAGGAAATGCATGCCCAAGGCTAAATGACCAATAATGACCGTTAGAAAATAGTGGAAAGCGGAGGTCAGACATAACCATGAAAAGTGGCAGAGAAGCCTCTTTTGTAAATAGACCAAAAGAGCGAGTACTATGGTGTTGTGTGGTGAGCACTACTACTCCAAGGCAGTTAGGACATTGAAATTTGGTAAAGACTACAGTTATAGCAATTTCTTAGGTAGTTGCCAAGCGTCACCCGATAGAAATTATGAATGGAATTATCAAGGAGTTAAATTCTGAGCTGGAAGTCTTACATTTTCCTTAAATTTGATATATGGATCTCACTAAGTTCTTTCAAACTTATAAAGTTTCTGCTTGATTACAAGTTACTTAAAGATTTGGAAATCAAGAGGGATCAAATCGGACTCTGCTAGAAGCTAGGTGAAACGCAATAATATTTCATGTGTATAGAGAGGCTTCTAGAGAGGCTTTTCCTCAAGGTTTGTAACACCCCTTAACTGTAACTGATGCCAGAATAGAGTATGAGACATTATCGTATCATGAAAATGTGACCCAAATAAAAAAAACATTATCCTACAAGCCTTCTTATGGGCCTACGAGGCCTAAATCATGGTTCGAAAATAAACCGGGACCATCTCGTGCACTTAAGAAAATTTCTTTAAAAACTAGCAAAAACAGGGTACATGCCCGTGTGAGAGAGTAACACACCCGTGTGGCCCCTAAACATGGCCGTGCTGATGGCCCGTGTACCTCACATAGCCTAAGCACGCTAGGGACACGCCCGTGTCCAATACCTGTGTGGATTTAATTTCTAATGTCAACCTACAGGGGTTTTCACACGGTCTGGCACACGCCTGTGTGCCCAGCCCGTGTCTTTCACACGGCCTTGACACGCTTGTGTCGTGGCCAGTGTGCAAAAATTTGGGTATTCTATTTCTGACGTCATCACTCACACGGTCGTGGCACACGCCTGGGTGCTGGTCGTGTCCTCCACACGGTTGAGACACACGGTCGTGTCTCATGCCCGTGGAGAATGCTGATGTCATTTAATTCTATCCATACAAGGTGCAGGGGACACATGGTCGAGCCACACGCCCCTGCGCAGCCCGTGTGTCTTACACCGCCTAGGCACACGCCCGTGTGCCTACCCGTGTGGGTAATATAGGGCTATCTACTAAGCCCTTAGCTACCCTGAAACACATACAACATAAACTCAATCTTCATACATCATATCATAGCATCAATACTCATCTAAATGCCTCTAAATAGGTGTTCATACATCAACCAATTCATATCCAAAATGGATGCATAGACTACTAAACAACTTTGCACAAATTCCGTGTAAATTCATCTCATTCATTAAACAACTTGAATGGTTTTAGGCCAATTCCATAGGCCATTTACAAAATGAAACTTAAAAGTATAAATGGCTAACATAATTGGCTAACTAGCATGAATCATACAACAAAATGACTAAAGGCCTATACATGCCATATTCAAAATGACTAACATAACTATACCAAAATGAAAATCTTGATAGTGTAACTTTGAGCTCCGACTTTTAACGATCCTCGAGCTAATATGGCAAATCTACATGAAAAGGGAAATCGAGGGAGTAAGCATAAATTGTTTAGTAAGTTGCATGAAATAAAAGATAGCAATTAAAATCAACAATCGTAACTAAATTTTATGGTATTTAACACTTCATTTAACTTCTTACTCATACTCATGACTTACACAACCTCAATATTAACTTAATCTCATACCTTGCTCATTTTCAAGAATTAGTCAATCTCGTAAATAATATTATCATTACCTTGTATCTTAATTGAGGGTACCTTTAACACTCATCATAAACTTTAGTCCTTCTCATTAACTTAGTCAACTTGAATATTTTTTCTCTTAATAATCTTAGAATATCGAAGGATAACCGTATGCCATTCTCTTGCTAAGATGCCAAGGCCATATCTCAGATATGGTCTTATACGGGATCTCATATGATGCTGATGCCTTGTCCTAGACATGGTCTTATACGGGATCTCATATGATGCTGATGCCATGTTCCAAACATGGTCTTATACGGGATCTTTATTAGATACCCAAGCCATGTCCCAGACATGGTCTTACGAGGAATCTATATCTCATCTCGGTGCCGTCGCCATGTCCCAGACATGGTTTTATACGGGACCTTGTGTCGATGCCAATGCCATGTCCCAGACATGGTCTTATATGGGATCTACGTTTGGTGCCGATGCCATGTCCCAGACATGGTCTTATACGGGACCTACAAATCCTCATGGTATAGCAACGGTATCCTCCATATTCATTAACATTCTACTATCTCCTCATTAATTCTTCAGGAAAACTAATGTCGATAATTTCATGGCATCATCATATATATCATAGCAAATCACGATAAAAGTTTCATAATATTTAAATGCTAAATTATCACATACAATTTACCTCAGGTCCCCAAAATGTGACAAACGCTTGGTTTAGTCCACCACTTTTCTCTTTTCCCGGTTTTGACTCAGGCTTTAAGTTTCTTGATCTATTATAAATAAAATTCAATAATTTAATCATCATATTATTTCGGACTTCAAATTCACAATTTGGCATAAACTTTGACAAAATGACCATTTTACCCGTATGTTCAGAAATTGATTTTTATCAAATTTCCTCATTTCTCATGCCTATCTAAGCCCTCTCATGCATATGGAAACTTCAAATATTCATTATTCATGCATTTACCAAAACAACTTATTTACTTACCATTAAGTCATATTTAAGTGTTTTCTATGAACAACCATTTCCAAAAGTTGTTTATCAAGCATCATATATTCATTTTCTTTCATAAAACTCCAACAAATAACATCTACACACCCATGGCAAAACTTTAAACTTCAAACCAAAATGCTTAATACACCTAATAAACGATAAATTATACATATTTTTACCTCATGTTTAGTCTATATTTTGGATGGATTATTATAAATTTAGTGAGAATTGGTGCTCTTAATCTTTCTTTTCATATCTTACACTCAGGAGAGCATAGGGAAGAGAAAAGAACGGAAAATAGACCAAAAACCGAAGAAAATGAGCCAAAATGTGAAAATGCACGGCCCAAGAAGTCACCACACGGCCGTGGCACACGGCCGTGCCACACGAAGACCACACGGCCCAGTCCCGACAAGTACGGCCAGGCCACACGGCTGTTCCCCAATCGACAGAATCTCATACGGCCTCTTGTCGAAGTATATGGGCGTGGCACACGGACGTGTTCTAGTCGTGAGAAAGAGGAATTTCACTCTGATTTGGATGCTTAGGGGCTAAGAAAGCCATTCTAAACTCTATATAAGGACCCTAGGAGGCAACTCTAAAGAGATACTCTTTTCTCTCGAGAAGAGAACGCCATAGTTCTGCCAACACAAGGAGTGAAAATAATGAATTACTCCAAGGGAAGCGGATTGATTCATCCCAGAAGCCAGAATTCTACATCAAGATAGAGGATCTCCCTAAATTCCTTCAGGGGTTTTCGGGTTCTTTATGTTTTGTTATCCTAATACTTCTGAGATGTTTTCTTTCTTTATTATGAACTAAACCCCTCAAATACTTGAGGGGGATAAACCTAAGACGAATCTTGTTATTATTTATTCTTGAGTTATATGATAAATACTTGATTTGTTCTTAATTATGTGTGCTTAATTCTTGTGTTAATAAACCTAGGTATTAATTCAAGAAATGGATGTGCTTAAAGCAGAGGAGTAAAAGTCCCTAGGATAAGAGTAGATCTACCATAATTAAACGGAGTTGCATGCAACCCTAGACATAGGGCGACATAAATCTGCCGGATTAGGGTCAAACCTAATATGGGGAACCATAGATCGAATTAATGCAACCTAGGGTGTTAATTAATAAATAAACTTTAGTTAACAACCTAGGCCTAGTTGCTCTTCGCCTCGACAGAGGGTTTAGCATAAATTAGGGATCTCTACGGATCAAGTCAAGTGAATAAATCGTCTAACTCAAGAACCAATAACAAGTGAAGTCTAGGTGGATTCTCCCTTAAGTATTGCCCATATCAATCAGCTTTTCCCTAAAGTTTTTCCCCAATTTACTTTTTGTGCACTTTTAATTAGTTTTAGAATTAGTTTCAACCAAACCTCTTTTATTTTCAGGCTAGATAATAGAAAGGAAGTAAGTATTAGTACTTTTGGTTCCCTTGGGTACGATAACTCAGTCTTGCCGCTAAACTATACTACTGTTCGATAGGTGCGCTTGCCTTTAATATCGTGATATTAGTTAGTTTTGGTGTGATCAGTTCTATAAATTTTATTACTTAATATCGCGAGAGCCGTATCAACACCCCTCAATAGAAAGCTTATGTCATGAGGGTCTCAAATATGTAAAAATATTCAAGAAAGGACAAAGAGATCACTTACAAATGAGTGTTAAAGTTGCTGAAATTTTTAAGCTCTAAAAACCCCCCAAGAATGGCTGTTAATTTCGATGAAAGAGACAACAAAATGAAAAAGATGACACCTTTTTTTTTTTTAATGCACAAAATACCACCAAATACCAACAAGTTTTGACTTTTCCACTCTTTTTGTCTCCCTTACAAAACATGGCCGGCCAACTCAATTTAAAGGGCCTAATTGCCCTTTAAAGACTCCCAACTTTTTTTCTCTAGCCATTCAACTTCATTTACTAGAAATTTACAACTTTTAACTTTTATGCAATTTAGTCCTTTTTTTCGCGATTAGGCCTTCAATCGTGTAAATTAACTCACTAAAATTTTCAAGCATTCTTATAAGAATACCATAACACATAGAATAATTCTAAATAATTTTCTCTAATACTTTCTCATACTTAAACCTTCCAAAATTTCCTATTTTACAAATTAGCCCTTAAAGACAAATTGATCATTATTTCATAAAATTTCCCTCATGGTATTTTCTCAATATCATGCAATCATATAATAAACTTAAGAATGATCATAAAATATACTTTTATACCTCGAATTTGTGGTCTCGAAACCACTATTCTGACTAAGCCCTAATTTAGGTTGTTACAAGGTTTAAGTTTTCTATATATGTTATCAAGTCTCTATCCAAAACTTGTAAATGATCGTTGGAATTAAAGTCTTAAAGTTTTATTATTAGATTAATACGAGTCGAAGTTTCAGTTAGATTCTTAAGTTCAAGCTATTTATGTATGTAATTAAATCAAAAACAAAAAAATTTGTTAAGTCATTCTGGTTAGTGTAGTATCCGATACCTGAACTTGGCAATTGGGTCAAGTAAAAGGTGTTACAAATTTAGTGGTATCAGAGCTTCGGTTTAGCCAATCCTATAGATGTAGGAAGACCCTATATACATGTTATATTAGATCTGGCTTAGTTCCTCAATAGTTGTTTTGAGATAGTAAATGTGATGAAAATAAATGCAGGATTGGCGACAACTATAACGTGAGAAAATAAAGGGAAGGAAAAAAATGATAGTTTTTAATACTATGGGAAATTTAGTACAAATTGTAATATGCCGAAAATTTCTATCATTGATATAGTAAAATAAAGAAATAAAGAAATAAAAAGAGAAATTTTGAGCTATATCAACACAATCTATGTAGGAAGTGATTATGATGTATTAATCCAAAAAAAGACTAAATCGTAAAAGTGAGAAAAGTTTTGTGGCCCAAGAGTAAATACTTAAAATTTAAGGGGTTAAAGTGTAAATATGAAAAAGTTGAAGGACCAATAGTGCAAATATTTTAAGGGTAGAATAATCTAGAAACTAAGGAAAATTGATGAATTAGGACTAAATTGAATAGGTGAAGAATTATGAGAGACTAAATTGTAATTTTACCAAATTAAGTGATGACTCAAGGATGGAATTTTAAAAGATCATAAAGGGTAAAATGGTCAATTGGAAGAGAGAGAAATCTAGAAAGTAATGATTACATTGATGATATTTTATAATTATATAATTAAATAATTATTATTTTATTAATATTTTAATAAGATATTTTATTATTTTATTATTTTATTTAGTCTATATATATGTGTATGTGTGGAAAAAAAAAAGGGGAGAAAACCACCACCCCTTTTCCATGCAATTCACGTTAGGAGAGAAAAGGGGAGAAAGAAAGTTTGGCTTTCTTTACAATTTGGTCCTTCCACCAAAAATTCACCATTTTCACCTAGAAATCAAAAGAATTTCCATAGCTACCGAAGAGAAAAATGTTAAGGAGGCTATGAGGAGTTAGAATATCAAGTTGGATTAAAGAAATAGAAGCTGGAGGAGAGAGAAAGTGAAGTTAAAGTTTGGAAACAATAAAACAAGGTAAGAACATCAAGATTTCCATGTATTTTTAAGTTTAATATTATTGAAAAAGCATGTAAATGATGTTAATGTAGAGTTTCCTTATATATGATTCTATGTTCTTGATATGGTAGTGAAGAGAAAATAAGATAAAGTGATGGGAAATGGTGTAGAGAAAGAAAATAAGGGTGATATAAACTTAATAATTAATATATTGCACTAAAATAGTTTTGGACAGCAGCAGTAAGCTAAATTTGAAAAATCACCAAAAATGGTAGAAACTGAATTAGAAGTTTAGTAAGATATGGAATTAAAGCTTGTTGAGTCTATTTTCATATAAAAGAAACAGAACAAGTAAATGAATTCTGTATTCTGAGATATTTATATTTTTGTGAGACTGGTTCAGAATGATTTTGGGATCCTCTGTTTTGACTTTGGAAAATCACAAAAAATTGTATAAAAATAATTAGGGACTTAAGTTTATGTGTTTGAAATCCTTAATGAGTCTATTTTCAATAGAAATAAGCGGGAACATCATCCGAGTCCCGTACGAGGAGATAATTAAATTTTAATGAAGAAAGGTCGGAACAGTTATACAGCAGAACAGGGGTAACTTTAAAGAATAAACTGTACTTATTGCCTAAACCAAAAATTCTGAAAATTTTATGGTAAGAATATATGTGAGTCTAGTTTCAGGGAAAATTAACGGATCTTAATTTGGATTTCTGTAACTCAAGATATAAATAATTTAGTAACTATGACGCAGTTGGACAGCTTGAATGTTCACATATAAGTAAATAGTGAAATTATTGATAATGTTACTTATAAGCATATTATATAAATTAAGGATGTGGAATGGAGAGGAGGAGGAGGAAAATATGTATGAATATTCAGTTAGCATGACTAATTTGTATATTTTAAGCCCAAGGACTAAATCGAATAAAAGCAAAACTTTATGGGTAATTTTGTAAAAATGTTAGAAATGATCAAATTACATGAAATGGATTATTTTATTATTTAAATTGAAAATTTTAAATGAAAATTGTTAATTTAGTTCAAGATCGGGGGAAAACATGTTTTAAAGATTAAATTGAAAAGTGTTGAAATTATGGAAAATTTTGATATTTTATAGAATTTATGGGCTCTCATTAATATGTATGATGACAACGGCTGGAAATAAGGATTAAATCGCAAGAATTTATTTTTCTGAGCCTAAGGGTAAAATCGTCATTAATTAAAAGTTTGGAGGCCAAATGGTAATTTTGCCTAGAGCATTAATTGAATGTATTAGAATATGGAATGAATGAAAACAATGGTCAAATTTATTTATAAAGATCCCAACGACTCAAATGCGAGACTTGAACGTGAAAAAGAAAAGATATTGGATTAATGAATTTATAAACACGGACAAGCAACGAGGTAAGTTCGTGTAACTTGAATTGTATTTTTAAACACTTGAAATATGTGGTTATGTGATGAAAATATGATTTGAATGATCAATGCATAATAATTGATGAAATATTGATAATACTCGATATAAAAAGAAAGTAAATCCCGATTGAGTGGAATGGATTTCGATGGATCATTGGAAAAGGAATTGACGGTAAAAAGGATCTAGCCCGGACGGGTGATCCTATTCTGATGTAGCCCTCTTGAAGAATACATGAAAAAGGATTAAGCCCGGAAGGGTAATCCTAATATCAGCCCTCCCAAAGAATATATGGGAAATGAGGTTCACGGGAGTGTGCTGGTGGCTCTCCCGAAGAATATATGCGTATAGGCCCTTTCGAAGAATACATGGGAGCTGAGGTTCGCGGAAGTGTGCCAAGAATTGAGGTTCGCGGGAGAGTGAGGTTCGCGGGAGTGTGCTTACTGAAATGAAATGTGTAAGACCATGGTTGAAAGATACCATGGCAACGAATAAGACCATGGTTGAAAGATACCATGGCAATGAATAAGACCATGGTTGAAAGATACCATGGCAACAAATTGAGAAAATGAATAAGACCATGGTTGAAAGGTACCATGGCAACACATGCATATGAATTGACAGACCCAGAATTGTGCACTAAAAGTGTACTCTTGTATGAATTGACGGTTAATGAGATTGTACACCAGGAGTGTACTATTGGATATCCATCGAAATTCCGAGAAATTCAACGGGATAAATATAGAAGATGGTAAACACATAGCTAAAAAGGGTAAATGTGAATTGATGGATTACGGATTTGCATATTTTAAGTATACTATATGATTTTAAGTATCGATATTCCGATAAATTCAGTAGATAAGAATCCTGACCAGAAAAGGAAATATGTATATAAAAAGATTTGTACATATATTCCTGAAGTACATGAAAAAAAAATGACAGTGATACTGGATATATGGAAATATAAGATGGTGATATTTGTACATGGAATTTATTGATGAATATATGCATCCATGATTATAGATTCGTATACTTTAATAATATTAATTGTATGACGATGAAATTTCGAATGACTTAATGAATAAAGCCCTGACATGGAAATAATTTGAGCACGAAACAATAATCATGAAATTGAACTTGAAATACAAGAAAACGATATTTATTTGATATTTTAAAAAAATATGACATGGAAAATACATGTATATGAAACTTACTTGATAATTATGCATGTTCAAGATTATGAATTGTCCCGGAATAAATATATACAAAATTCATGAAAACAAAAACAATGATACATGAAAGTTTGGTATAATGAACGATTTATGTTTTGAAGAAATGACAAGAGAATAATATGTATCATATTATATGAATATGTGGCTATCTTTAATATGCTGATACATGAAAATTGGGTAAGCCGTAATAAGTAATAATCTCAAGTATGATATGTTGATACAATGAGTTTATCGATTCTAAAATTATATGAAATATATTCAAGTATACTAATGACTATTGTTGTTGACGCTTAGACAAGTGCCAAGCTATCGGTTAAATGGTAATATGTTTATTATTTGATACGTCAAAAGGGAAAATGATCAAATGAAAATATACATGTGTTTATGGAAGAGTGGTAAAATTTAAGTTGTATAATTTCTTATAAAATGAGTTATCATTTGATAAAAAAAAAGTTCTATAAACTCCGGTAATACCTCGTGACCCTATTCCAATGATGGATACGGGTTGGGGTGTTACACAAATACGCAAGAGGATTAAGCATTATCCCCAATTGGCAGATCAGTCATTTCCTCTGTTGTTTCCTCCCCCTCATCATTAGCTTCTTCTATAGGAGCAGGAGTGGTGGGCTCAGGCTCTGATAGGAAGATGAAACCGTAAGAATCTTTCTATTTCTTCTGAAACTTTTCTCACACAACACCAAAAGGTTTCATCGCATTAAAGCTTAGATACTCGATGATGTACTGGCACAGCCAACTATAAAGACCACTTGGCTCACATCGAAGGGGCCTACGATAATCTGGGCATGAATGATGTAATTGGACCTCTGCTTGGCAAGATAATCCGTGACCCCCAAACACCAAACACCTAACAACTAACCTTTACCAAACGAACAACCACGAAACACGCATCCACGATTTAGCTCTCTAGTAGCCTTGTGAACTAGAAGGACCCAACTCGAACCAACGGCGTCAACCGCGCGAGTCGTTTAGATCCAATTGTTATTTCCCTTAATGAAATCCAACTAACTACTTAATTGGACATACCAATGTGTTCTTTGTTAGAAAAAATTTGGTTCAAAAGCAATTTTTACTGTTTTTGAATAGTAAAAAATAAAAATTTTGAAAGTTAACTTGATTTGTGATATTTATAGCAATAAACCCTAGACCGAATTCACACTTGTATTTTCGGATAGACGAATCCTTTTCATTTAACCAAACGATCTTCTTCGCTATTCTTGTACCACAAACTACGTTAAGTGTGGGCTCGAACGATTTGAATCAAACATAGAACTAGAAATAGTTTTCATTTCTTTAATTTGAAAACGAAAATATCTTCTCAAATAGAAACTGACATAATCATTGTTCTGTAAAATATATTTAATTCTTAGAGAATAAAAGTCTCTATTTTTAGGCAGAATAACGATATCTGAAAATTGTGTAAATAGCCCTACTGGTGTCATTTATTTATAAGGAGAGAAGGTAGAACCCTTGTTGAATTGTAAAAGTTTATTTCAAATAGAAAATCAAACTCCTAGTCTAACTAAGATATAGGAGGCGACACCCCTATTTAATAATACTAAGGTTTGTCATCTCATCCTATTACATGCTTTTGGGCCTCTTCCATATCGGGTCCAATTACAAGTACTTCTCGGGCTTTTAACCCAATACTTCATAATTTGATCCAACCTAATATTTGTTTTTTCTATTTCCCAAAAATAAACTTCAATATATTTCCAATTAAATAATTTTCTCAACCTAATTCTAATTTCGTTTAAATAATGATAACTTTACTATAAAAGAATCTATGAGAAAATATATTTAATATTTCTGCATTCAACGGTTCATTATGACCAAATGCTTTATTTCAATTTTCGAACTTCATTTAATTAAAAAAACATAAATTCAATTTTTATGTCATTTTCATTTTTCTTTTTCTTTTTCTTTTTCTTTTTCTTTTTCTTTTTCTTTTTCATTTTCATTTTAGAGAAAACCACATTCATTTCCAAATGATTCCATTTTTCCATTTTCATTTTGGAGAAAGCCATAATAATTTCCAAAATATTTCCTACTTCTCCATTTCACTATTTTATTCATTTTTGTTCATTTGATGCAACATGCAATTCATTTCTAGTTTCAATGAGCTAGATGAGAGACCAATTGGCCACATGCAATTGAAGCTCAAATGATTTATAATTAAGTTCTAGTTTTTTGCCTATTAATTATAAACTCATTTAGTCATGAAGCCACTCCACTATAGTATCGTGACTGAGCTTTTCCCAATGACATACCATTATGAAAGCAACTCAATCAGTGCTCATCCAATGATCTTGTCATAAGTGTGTTACCCTCATAGGATACCCTTAATCTCTTTGGTATAATATCCATTCTCCCAATATGATCCTATTTTATTTCATGATAACCATTACATCTTCCTTCATGAAAAGTCAATTACTATCAAATAGTAATCAGTTACCATGTTTACTTTTCATCAACCATGTAATGCCAATGAGAGAATATCATTTACCCATGTCTCAGGCTCTGAATTTCACTGTTGCGAATGACGCTACATATTATAGAAGTTGTACACCCAACCAGCTTTTGGTTCCTTATCTTCTCAAACTTAGGTTTTTACTTACATCAAATTGTATAAGTCGCGCATGCATAATCTATCATCCACTCAAGATTTAGGTATGCCACACTATAAACGTCACAAGTGAATAAATCCATAAATAGATTTAGGATTTATTCTTCTTAGGTCCAGTCCGATGTACTGTCAGTCTAGTGAATCACATCTATGTCTTTATCTTCTAGAAGTCATCTGGTTTGATGCTCAAGACAAATCTTTAACAATTTAAATTTATAATTATAAAATGTCAAATAATGAAATTTATCTAATGTAATTTTTTTGGAAAATATACATTTTTCTATAATTTTTACATTAATTACGAAATCAAGCAACAATGATGACAGTTGATAATGAGACGAATATATATTTTCAAAAGTTTTAACAATGATATCTCAAAATCAAGCATGGGATAAATTTAAAATTTTACCTAAAGGTATATATTAACGTTAATTTTACCTAAACGTATATATTTACATTAATTTTAAAATTTTCAAAAGTTCAATTATTCTTGATTTTATGTCTTCTCTCCCCACTATTCCAAGGATGGTTCGAGCCTTCTGAATATGAAGCCAATAAACCTTGTAGCTTTCACCTCTCAATCTCTACACCAAACCTTGAGATCGACTTAAAAATCCGAACACAATCTTCCTCGACCCTAAAAACTAATATATGCATGCTTTCACCAAAACCTTTAACTCCAAATGAACATAATACCTTAAATGAATTTCCTTGAATTTTTTGGTGCGATTATTTTACGTATTGTTGTAGTTGTGATTTTAGTATAGATATGACTTTGGAGTTTAGATATTTACAGGGTTTATCCATGAGGGAGGATGAATAGGAGTGGTTCTAGATGTGCACGCAGTGATGAATATTGGCGGAGGTGGTTGATAATGGGGTAAGCTAGCATCTGGTATGATTTGTGAACGGTGGTGAATAACGGAGTCAACAATGATGGGTTAAGAATCGTGATGAGATAATGGATAAAGCTGAGTAAACTATGGTTTAGTGCCTCTTCTTTTTTTTGTCTGTCATCCTCTGTTAGAACTTAGAAGTGGTTCTTAAATAGAAATCTATAAATATCAAAAATAAAATACTACAAAATTAAAATATTAACTAATGAAAAATTAAAAGTATTATTTTTACAGATAAAAGTTTCAAAAATTGATCTTTATCCATCAACTTTTTTCTTTGGCCCAAAACTTAAAAAGATAGTCTACTTCTTCGACTCCTTTTTACTTTCCTGAGTTTGTTTTTGTGCCTAATCAAAAATTAAATAATAAACTTACTGGCTCTTGTCCTCAATGGTTAAGTGCTTCTCACTTATCCTTAGACAAGGATCGAGAGTCGGTAAACATAGGAAATCAAAATAATAATAATAATAATAATAAACTTAAAATTAATGACATCTCATTAAAAAATTATCAAAACTAAGCACAATAAACATGTAAATTAAACGTATTATCTGGACATTTAACATAGACATGTGGAAGCCCATGTTATCATATGTGAGCTACAATTAAATAAAGATAGAGGCTTTGATAATTTTATTTTAAGTCGATTAATATCTTGTAATTTCTAAAATTTAAAACTCTAGTTAGGACTTGTCTTTATTAAGCTATGTAAAGCTTAATTTGTACTATGAGGGAGATGAATTAGTGATTAAAAACTTTGCAAGAAATATGATAAATAAAAATTGACACAATTATTTATAGTGGTTTAATGCCAATTGCTTACATTCATTATCTTAACTCTTCACAACTAAGAATTTTTCAAATTTACTAATATGAAACATTTCAAGGAAAAGGTTTAACCTTTACAACGCTATCTCTTGAGTAGGTAAGATAGAGCCACTTTCCCGTGAGATTTTCTACCTAAAAACCTTAAGTAAACCCTCACAAATGGAGATAATACAAGAATGATTGAATGGTTAGCTCTTGAAAGTAAATATACAATAAATTTGCTCTTACATATACAAACAACACTTAAAAGAATGAATCAGATTATAACTTACAAATGTTTACAAGTAAAAATCAGAAAAAAAAATAAATAAAAAAACATGGTAAAGGATTAGATTTTTATTCTTTGATCTTTGAAGGTTTGCTTCATGTCTTCATTTAGGACCCCTTGAATCATATTTATACCCTTTGGAGATATTTGGAGTCGTCAGACACAAATTAGAGTCGTTGCAACATTAAATTTGTACATTAATTACAATCTGCAAAGAACTTGTACTGATACAAGTGTTTTAGTATTAATATAAGTATTTGAAAATTATAGTCGTTAGAGGTCATGATATCAAAACAAGATATAAGTTCTAAGGAAAAAATCAACGAAGCTCATTGCCTTGACTTGTGGCAATACAACTACTCTAGTATATCAATACAAGTCCCAAGAAAAACTTGAGGCGCTTACTATTTGACTTGTTGCAAAAAAGGTCTAGACTAGTATCAATACAACTCCAGTTGTACCGATACCCTGGGGTGTTGTTGCGGTACTTCTCCCCTGAGATCACAATAGGTAACTCACAGTTTAACTTTTGCGAAAACAATTGAGCGAGGATACTAATACAAGTTCCCAGACTTGGCTAAAACAAATAAGCCAGGATAATAATACTTAGCTTAGTTTATGTATGTTTGATACGTAGAAAAAGGTGATTTCATTAGTCGTCTAAACCTCCATTAGTATCACCTTTGGTTTAGAGTAGCGTGAAAACATTGATGAAATGTTTTTAATGACGTTGTTTATGGCTAATTAATAAAACACCCTCACCCATCTTTATATTTAAAATTTCCATTTTTAGTTTTCTTATTTATTTTATTTGATACCCAAAATGAGAAATATTCTTATTTCGTATGAGTGACTCAATTCCATTTCGTGAGATGATTTCGGACTTCCCAATTTCAGTTCTTAGGCTCCAAAAAGCGAGTAAATATTGTTGGAGCAGTGCCTGACCAGAGACAACCGTTATTCATAACTGTCAAAGAAGACAACATAAATTAATTCATTAAAAACAAACAAAACAAAGACCAAATTTACAGGTAAATATTGAATGTGCATTTCTCAAACCTAAGTCTCCCGACACTTACTTTCTGTACTTTTTTTTTTTTTTAATAGCAGAGCATTTAACTCATTGTTCTTATGACGAAACTGCCTATCTCACTCTGAGCTCACCCATCTAATTTATATTTTATATTAATCTTCCAAACCTAGCTACAGTACCACACACACACTTTGCAACCTAATTTAGCTGGCATCTTGACTTTCATGGAAAAAGTACAAGAAAATGTACCAAACCATATTGTTTCCAAATATTATTTACCCTTTTTTTCTTTCTTTCTCATGATTCTCCACCATATTATAATGTAAATTTATGAAATTGATTAGGGTTTTGACGAGATATGAAATTTGAAAAACCACTGATAAGATGTGTCGACAAAACAAACACATCGGAAAACAATCACCCTTAAAATAAATAAATAAATAGATAGCAGACGTAGATTTACTTGTATTTGGATGGATGGGTGGTGGTAGCCGTTTCCAAGTGCTATAATTATCATTTTCTTTAGGGTTCAATGCCAAAACCATGTCATTCTCCGGTGAGAGGTAGCATTGGCAAAATAATTCCACCTTATGAGGTTTCAATCTCTGATTTTATAGAAAGTATTTTTTTTTCTTTAATATTTATTAAAAATTCTTTCAACATTTTAATAAAGCCAAAAAATTTATAATAGAGGGATTGGAATTAAACTGAAGAAATTTTTCCTATTTATTAACTAAAATTTATCAAAATTTAAGGGTTCAAAGAGACAAATATATCAAACCAAGCGAATTAAGGTCCTTGCCAACACGTCTTGATTCCACCCCTGTTACTAATGATGTGATGGCTTATGATGCATTAATAATGTATAAGACTTATGTATATATCGATAGTGCATCAAATATTATCCTTCAATCAATAATAATTTTCTTAAAAGATTAATGTCATAAAATTTGTACCGACTAGTAATTTTTCGGAGATCTCAAAATCGTATAAAAGAAAACAACTTCTAAGGAATGCCAGTGGTATTATTGTTTCAAAATTTCCATAATATATGTGTATTTGTAATGAGAAAATTAAAGAAAAAAAAATATCACCGATGTTTTGTTCATTCTATATTATTATTTAATTTATTGAATTGGTATTACAAATTAATTGAATATTAATTCAATTAAAAATAATTAAAAAAATCAACTAAATTTGAACCTAAACTACTATAATTTTAACTTTTAATTTTACCATTTCAACCAGATCTTCATTTATTTCTTATACAAATTTTTAATATGATATTTTTCTTAATTATTTTTCATCCAAATCATGAGTATATCATAATGTATTCTAAGTAGCACTTCTTAGAAAAAAAAAATGTATCATTATGCTATTTTAGTTAGAAAATCTTAAAAATTTTTGTACCAAAACATGAAATTTATATCAAATAAATTATAATAGTTATATATGCAATTATCTATTTATACTGTTTTTTAAGTGTTTGATTGAGTCAGTGTGTCACTTACTAATCGAGTCTCAATTTAGTTGTGAAATTATCAAGAACTTATTTTTTAGGAAGCAATAAATATTTCTATCATGTTTTAACTTTTTATATTTTTTGTTAAAATCTAGTAAAATATATACAAATAATGATATTTAAACTTGAAACATCACAATATCTAATATTTTAACTTTACTATTTTAATTAAAATATTATTTATTTTTATATTAATTTTTATAAATATATTTATTACATGAGCTATTTTACCCACGTGGTAAACAAGAATTAATGTATTTCTTTGATAGGAGAGCTTCTAAAATGTAAACATAAAATCATAATCAATCAATAACAGGATTTAGGAATGATTAAGAAAAAATAGGATTTAGTATTCTCGAAATTTAATTTGATATAATCAGTATTGAGCTTTGGACAAGATTTTTCATCCTCAAACTCAAACTTAAAATAATTATTTTACTAATAGTTTTTTAATATATTTATATATATGAAATAATCAACTAATATAATTTTTAAATAATATTTTTAGAATAAACTTATAGAGACAAAAAATGTCGAGAATGTTAACATTCAAAATCGTAAATCTATAGATATAATTTTTTATATGATTACATAGATAAAATAAAATAAACTTTCAGTTTGAAACGCCTTTTTCAAAGAAAAAACCAACAAAAGGCAATTGTATCATGCGTTTCATGAAATGAAATGGCCAGCATGCGAAATGAACTAAAGATAAGATAAAAAACCAAAAACCAGCTGCTAGCAAAGTAGGTGCAAGATGAAACGCCTTTGTTTGCTCCAACCCCTTTCCCTTCTACTTCGTCTCCTTCAGATTACCCGATCATGGAGACTCATTACACCCCCTCTTCAGACGCGCCCTAATCAGGCGGATCCGTCCACCATCTATCCTCCTCTACCGTAGTCACAGCAAACATGGGCACGCCATTTGACAGATAAGTTTCTTTCCATCTCCTTATCCCCTCTGTCGCCAATGTGTGGGCTACTTCATTTGCTTTTCTCGACGTATACCGAAAACTACAACTTCCAAAACCCCCTTGAGAATTTTTGAGTTTTTAATGTGTGCCCTTATTTTCGATCTATCATCACCATCCACCTACAACTTTTTGATAATTGTTAATGTGTCCCCCTCCATCTCCACCTCTCGATGGCCCATACACAGTCCCAACTGCATCGCCTGGCAGCACACAAGGGCTTCCACCATAAATGCCAATGGTATGTGTTTGTTTATCAGTATTTTTTAGCCCAATACCCTTCCGGTGGCATCTCTAACCACCAAACCTATGCAGGACTTCTTGAAATGGTTTTGAAAGGCGACATCAAATTTGATCTTCACTACAGAGCTCTTCGGCGACCTCCATCTCTCCAACTCGAGCCTCCGAGGCAATATGTTTTGGGTAAGTGCCTCCATCTCCTGTATGTAACTGTATATTCAACTTACAACATCCTCAGCCCTCTATGTTTCCTTATGAACCAATATGCTTTTGGCTATCCATGTTGCCCATACTACGCATCTTATTATTCCGCACTGGAATAGAGAATTGTTTGTAAAGATGTATGTCATCCACTATCTATAATTAGTTTCTAACATATCTTGTGGCCATATGTGTAGCAACTGCCATATCCCTTACGAAGCTAAGCAGTCCCGAAAGACATGTTTTGTAGTTTCAGACCCCTCACCACATCTGGGGCACCTAGTTGAACCCATCACCCTTCTATATTGTAAATTAGAAAAAGTAGAGATAAAATTATAAAAAGCTTTCCAGCTTGTAATCTTTATTTTTGCTAGTAGATTAAGACGCCATAGATTTTTGTAAAATGTTATCTAAGTGGAGTGATGGTAGTGAAGTATAGCTATTATAAATTTTAGCAGCAACTTGTACCCATTGTGGATAGTGTAATCTCCTGAGGCTTCCCCTCGCCATACTATTCCGTCATCATGTGGATCTCGTGCTAGAAGGATGCATAAAATTCTTTCTGTATCAATAACATCAAAGGTAGAATTAATCAGTTCCTCCTTTCATAAACTTGTATTAAGGTCTATTAAATCTGCCATCAATCATAGATTTGCATCACTAACAGGACTTTGAATTCTAAAATTTGCAAACCGCAGTATCCAGGCAACATCTCTGATTAAAAGTCGGGTCCCTGTTCCCACTCTCCAGCCCATTCCTTCATTCAATAGACCCTCAGCAGCCCAAATACTTTTCCAAGTATATCATGGGTGAGTTCCCAACCTTGATTCTAAAAAACTCGAATTCAGGTAGTATTTAACTTTCAGAGTACGCGTTAATAATGAATTCAAATTATTGATAAGTCTCCATCCTTATTTAGCCAATAATGCTACATTGAATTTTGATAAGAATAAAAAACCCAAACCCTCTTCTCCTTAAGCGCACACAATCGGGACCATTCGCACCAATGAATTCCCCACATCCCATAGCTTTTGTGCCACCAAAGCTTACTGATTATTCGTTCCATCTCCATGCAGAACATGTTTGGCAGTAAGAAACATGACATTGAATACGTTAGTATAGCTTGTAGGATGGACTTAATGAATACTTCTCTACCCCCTTAAAAGAGATGTCCACTACTCCAATTTTGTATTCGACTCCTAATTCGGTCCTTTAGCAACTGAAAGGACAACCTCTTTCTCCTCCCCTACTATATTTGGCAACCCATTGTACTTCTCTGGATCATCTGAAGAGCGAACATTTAAAATATTTGTAATATTTATTTTGTCCTATATTGTAACATTCGTCCTAAAATAAATCAATGACATAAAAATTAATGCTCTGACCCGAACAGTTGCCATATTCATCCAGAATGTTCTGCACGGTATGCGCCCCTCTTTTTGTAGCTTCACTAAACAAGATACAGTCATCAATGAACAACAAATGAGATAGTGAGGGTCCTCACCTACTTACCTTTACACCATTCAGTATTTCCCCACGTTCCGCCAACCTCATCAACGAAGACAAACCTTCACTACATAACAAAAATAGATAATGACTCAACGGGTCACCCTATCCTAAACCTCTAGTGGGCTTAAAAACCTCTCCTGCCTCTCCGTTAATCAGAACCGAGTAAGAAACTGTGTTAATACAGTTCATGATAGAGTCTACCCATTTTGTAGCAAACCCTTGTTTCAGCATTATACTCCTTAAGAAAGGCTACTTCACTCTATCATATGTTTTCCTCATATCTAACTTAAGTGCTATAAAGCCTTTCCGCCCTGTCTTTCGATACTTGAAAGTGTTTAAGATTTCATAGGCAAGCAGGACATTGTTTGTAATTAGTCGACCCAATACAAATGCACTATGTGCTTCATCTCAACCGATTAGCCACCATTTTCGATATAATTTTGTATAGCACCATACACAGGCTTATGGGTCAAAAACTCAACGTTTGGGTGAGCTACCTTCGGTATGAGAATAATACGGGTTAGATTAAGAGCTTCTAGCGACATACCTCAATTTAAAATGTCAAGGCAAAACGTACCAACATCTTGGCAAATAATGTGCCAAAACTTTTTATAGAATATCGCTGGTAGGCCATCAGCCCCCAAAGCTTTAGTTGGTCTCATTTCCTTCAATGCTGACCCAATTTCTTCCATTTTATATTCTGCAATTAATTGTTAGTTCATGCTTTCAGAAATGCATCTCTCAACTCCCATAAGAATATGATTAGTGTCATTAACCCTTCGCATTGAAAAGAGATCATTGAAATAATTCTCGCTATGGATCACATCTTTTGATTATCCGAGATTATTTTGTAGCTCTCGAATATGGTTCGTACACCTTCTTTGGGATGCAAATCTATGAAAACAGGTCGTATTTCGATCTCCTAATTTTAGCTAATTCACTCTTGCCCACTACTCCCAATAGAGTTCCTCTTTTTCAATTTCCAAGCTAAGGTGCAAATTAACATCCAATATTTCCGCAATGGTCTCTCATTACGATCCATCTTATCTAAGGAATCCAGGCGTTATAAAAGATTCCTTGATAATCCCCTTTTTTGTTTCCTCAATTGCTTCGTCCAAATCAATAACCCCACACATAACTCTGCAAATCTAGTAGGTATGTTCCCCGAAGTTATCTCCCAAAGCTGCCTAACTTCTTGTTCACATGACTGCTCCATTGTCTACCAAGCTTCAAATTGAAATCGACTCATCTCCCTTTTCTGGTTGTTTTAAGTCGTGTTGATAAGTAGAGAGCAGTGATCAGAAAAAGAGTTGAGATAGGTGACTCAACGAGTACCTTGGGAAAATGTTACACCATATGTGAACTATATTCCTAAATAGCCCATATCTTCTAATTGACATTCCGCTAATATTGTTTAAAACTCTTCCATTCATCTTTCATCCCTCAGCAAACCTCCTCTGTTCTCACAAGCGTATAAAATTTCATTGAAATCACCACACACCATCCATGATAAACTCTGGTTGCTCTCTAGCATTCGTAATAAATTCCAGGTCTCTGTTCTATTTCGAACATCCGAAGACCCATAAAACCCCGTCATCCTCCACCTTGGACTATCCACCTCTTCTTAGATCTTAATAATAATATGGTTGTTAGAAAAACTTCTCAACATAACACAACTTTTCCCATTCCATCCAAGGTTGAGACCCCTTTAGTACCATTTATTAGAACATCTCTGTCGTTTTGGAAACCATGTCGTTTCCTTACTTTTACCCTTCGATTTGCATTCAATTTTGTCTCCATGAAGAAGACAATTTAAGGATTATAACACTTTAGCATATGCTGAAGCTTCTGCACCACTCGGGAATCCACGGGCATTCCAATATAATATTTTCATTGTGGCTGGTCAGCTTGCCTCCTAAAAGTCACTGATATCCTTCGAAGACGAGTTTGATTGCGCTCATCTGGACTCACCAGTCCATCCGTGAATTCAGAAGCATTAGAAACGGGTATTTTAAATCCTTGTCGTTTTTTCCTTTCGTAGTTTTTCAAAGGACTCTCTTCCAAATCATGCTCCATATCATCTTTCCCAGTTCCATTAGACAATTTCATCATCTTTTTTCTCGAATCTTACAGATTTCCTTCCAGATTAAACCCCAAAATAGGGCTGATCTATTGTCGTGATTCTTGCCTTAAATCCCCCAGCTATTCCTCATTATTTTTGTGCTTCCTGAACTGACTCCCATGAAATCTACATTAGTTTCCTCCTAGAGCCAAACACTCGTTGTGGTAACGGCTCTTCTCAACAGCGCTCTTAATGATAAATCCCACCGCAACTCCAACTGCTGCCCATTTTGAATAAACCGGATGGGGAAAAAGTTATCCCCATAGCCCAAGCATCCATACAAAAAACAGAACAGTGTCAACCTCTCATATCGAAACTTAGCATAGAAAAATTTCAAGTGAGAGATTAGAATCTTCTTTCTTCTTTTCAACGATATTCTGACATCCAATTGAAACCATATCCAAAGAAAATTATTAAAGCCTCGATTTAATTGCTTTGCGTCATGCTTCGAAAACGAACCTTTGAAGTCACCAAATTGCTTTGCTACACTGTTTAAGAAAAAGCTTGGAGGGAGATCATGTACTTGGACCTAGAAAGGGGCAAATAACCAATGGAACTTGCACCGGATCGTCATCTCCTTGTATCCGATGAAGGGCCAACAGGTGATTATTAAAAGTCCACAGGGCCCCTTAATAACTCGATCAATATCGACTTCATGATAGAATTTAAACAAAAAAATACTTCTCCCCCAAATCCGAGATTAGAACCCCTCCAAAAGGATGCTAGAGGTTGGCCATCGTATTCTGCATGGCTACAAAATGAGCTACACTCTCCGTAAGAAAACTCCCAACCAAGCAAAACTCATAAATCGATGGCTGAGATTCAGATCCACTATGGAACTGTCAAGCTTCCTCCTCCACATCCTCAATACTCAACATCGCTAACTCCTTGTCCACCAATCCGACAATAGAGCAAAACGAAGCAGAGATTCAATAAAAAAATTGTGATAAAAAATGTGGATTGGGAGCAAGATCTAGAAATCAACAAAGAAACGTCACAAACCGTGCCACAATAGGCATACCAAAGAAATAGAGAAATGTGCCATGATAGGCAAACAAGTTTTTAACATTGTTATAAAAAATTGATTAATAACTAAACTTTTAATTTTAAATAAATTTGTATTTGATATAGTAAATTTTAATTAAAAATTTAAATAATAAAAATATACTATTTACCTATAAGTGTTTAGTGTACACTACATTTTTAAAAAAAATAATTTCGAAACTTAAAAATAATATTATTAAATAGAATAATTATAAATCTCAAATATAAATAATAAAATAAATCTGGAATAGAAAAATGTACTGTTTGAACTGGTGGAAGTATGGGCTTGAAGTACTTTGGTGTTCTCATTTTAGCCGAATTGTGTCATAACAGGGCTCAATCAACCTAGCCCATGAGGGCAAAAATAAAATCCCAAATTATGAAAACAAATCCCCGCGTACGCCTGGGTTTATAATTTTTTTTTAAGTATATTTTCATATTTAGTATCTATATTTTTATAAAATGTTCAAAAATTTTAATATGGTAATTAAACTATCAATTTATTATCATTTGTTATCTTCACTTTTATAAAATGCCCAATGTATTATTTATATTTTGAAAATGTTTAATGTGATAAATAAATTATTAATTTGTGTATTATTATAATACTTGAAGTTAACACCTTTAGTAACTACTAAATCAACCAATGAAAATTTGGCATGTGGATACATGAATAATATAACGTTACGTGAAAAGCTAAATAAAACAAAAATAAAACTAAATAAATGAATTTTGTGCTTTTTTTTAATGTTAAATTTATGCTCTTTAAGTTTAATTATTTATTTTTTAAATTTTTTTATTTAGCTTTTCACATAATATTATCTATGTAAAATTGATGGTTTGGAAAAAGAAAATTTCCATGTGTGGAATTTTTAATTGGTTGATTTAACATTCACTAATGGCATTAACTCGACGTATTATAATAATATACAAATTGATAGCTTAAATACCACGTTAGACATTTTCAAAGTACAAGTACTACATTGGATATTTTATGAAAATACGAGTACCAAATAATACACAAATTGATAATTCAGGTACCACATTAAACATTTTCACAGTACAAGTACCGAATTAAACATTTATAATAGTATAGGTATCAAATTTAATATTATCCCTTTTTAATAAAATATTAATTTATTGGTTCTAAATTAAATTCATTAAATGATAATTATTTATTCAATTTTTTAAGTAGTAATATTAACATATTTTATTTTATTGATTATGAAATTAAATTTTGATAATTATTAAGATATTGAGTGCATATTAATCTAAGTTAATCGTGAGTAAATACATAATTTAATTCTTTGTATGTATTATTTAATAACAAAGAAAAATTAATTATAAGGTGAAGTGTGATAGTTACTCACTTTATCCCTTAACTATTTGATTGGGGGTTGGATCCCTAATTATAGAAATAGTACATATTTATAAAAAAATATTATCCCTTTTCGAAGAGCACTCATGACGAGAAAATTAATCACTACTGTTAATAGTAAATACATTATAAAAAATAATAATAATAATAAAGTAAAATTAAAACATTGCTTTTACAAACATATCATGATACTCAATAAATATATTAATAAATCTATTTAAATATATCATTTAAATTAAAAAATAATTAATAACATATTTTTAATTTTTTTATAAAATATTTAAAATTACTCATAAGTTTTTTTCAATTATTAAATAAAAAAATAAGTACACTACAACTGCTCGAATCCAAACATATGTAGCATACCATCGAAAACTAATACACTACAAAAATAAACAATTTATAAAAAAAATTAATTTGATAAATTCTAAATACAATCATATTTATCAATAATTATAAAAAAAATTATTCGAATCACGATATAGTTTAAATCAAAAACAAAACCTGCATATGGTAAATTTTAATTTACACGTATACAAATTTAAATTTGAATATTTAAGATTAACATTAGCATTGTTGTTAATGCACGATAACGTGGGTTCGAGTGCGCTAAATTGTGTTATCCTCCTATTTAAGAGTTGAAAAGACTATAAATAATTCTACACATTATATCAAAATATTATCCATATATACAATAAAATTATTAAAAAAAATTCCTAAAACTCAATCCCACCACGTAACCAAAGTATTGTATACTTATATAAGTTTTAAAAGTACTTAATGGGAGAGCGGATGATAGTAATAAGGTCAGAGCCTTGGCCTTTAGGATGCCAACTAGATGCTAAATTACTACTCCCTTTAGTTGTTGGCAAAAATATTTAATTAGTTATTTTTACCTATTTTCTTAAAATCTTATTGATAATTCAAAAAAATTAAAATATATTGTTAGTCCTTATACTTTGACAAAATTTGAGATTAGGTCATTATATTTAAAAAGATAAAAAATAATAATAACTTAATTAAAAATCTCAGTTCAATTATTAACATTATTAATATTACATATTGAAATTTGTCAACTTGACATGTTCATTAAACTATCTTAATATGACATGACTATCGGTTGATGAAAAATAACATAGTTGACAAATTTTAATGGAAACTACGAACGACGATAATGATTAGACTAAAAATTTTAAATTGAAAAAATAAAAAGTACAAATATAATTTTCAAATTGTGTAAAAGTACAAGACTAACAACATAGGATTTTTTTTTTCCTTTGAGAAAAGGGATTAGATACCAATATTATATGCTCTTAATATAATTCAGGGTGGATTTGAATAGGCGATTGGATGCAGTGAGCTAAGCCTCAATCGGTAATAAAATAAATTTAATAAGGTGGAAAAGGAAAAAAAATTGAATATAATGTTTTTTTATAATTTTAAACTTTTTATAATATTATGTAAAAAATGGGATGGTAAAAATTACCTTACATCTTAAAAATACTTTTACTTTCCTTTCCCTAATTTTACTCCAATTTAAAGTAAATAAAAATTGAACATTTTGAGAAAAGTAGGAGATACTCAACTTTCTTAACTTTTTTTCCCTTTGCATTACTTCAATCCTAGCAAGGGGTATGTCAAAAGCTTTCATTTATTCAACCATTTAAAATCTAGAGATTATGTGCATGCATATGGAGATCAATGACTTGTTTTTTCATTTACTTGTTTTCCACTATTTGAAATTTGAAATAATAGCTATAAGCATACTTTTTGGACCAACTTTTTTAATGTCATATATTTGACACAATGCCTTCCAAATTTTCTTTGCTAAATAATAAGTTTGATTATAATAATACAAATTATCAAAAGGCAATTGAGTAAATAAGTTCTACAATGTTCATGATTGTTGTCGTATTTCTTTACATTTTTTTTCATGCTTAGATTTATCTTCATAACTTATAGATTCAATATTTTTTTCATATGCCTCTTGTCCACCAAAATAAATGAGACATTCAAAAAAACCAAGTAGAAAATGTCTTTCACTTTCATCTTTTATAATTTGCACCGTGAAAGGAGAAAGGACAGTCCAAATTCTAACTGGAGTAGTTTTGGTCAAGCCTTTTAACAACATTGTCCATAAAGAATTCATGTTTAAAATTGTTAGAGAATGTTGTGCAATAATTTATCCGGATAGGAGTATAAAATTAATGTGTTGTTTTCAAACTATCACAACTCTGATAGTTAAAATAGGGTGAAAAAGATTGAGGCATAGCCTAGATAACTCTTTATAACACAACCTAATTTTTAGTGGTATTGAAAAAGGCAGTTTTAGAATCCAATTTTCATAAATCGAGTTTGTTAATATTTAATATTTACAAGATTAATATAAAAGTGTATTGATGATTGGTCCATCAATGTTGGCAATTAAATAGTTAATTTAGGTATAGAGACTAAATTGTAAAAGTCTAATCCCTATAGGTTTTTAATTGGCTAAAGGCTTAGGGATTTAAATTACAATTAGTCAAAGGTCCAAAATGGTAAATAAACTATTTTCTTAAATAAGATAGTGGATGATGGAGTTATTCTCCACTAATATGATTAATGATAAATAAAATAAATTAATTAAGGTAATTAAAGTATTCAGTATTTTATTTTATTGTTTGTTCACAAACATTAAGATCACTTAGCAATTACAAGATTACGCCATTTCAATCAAATCCGATTCAATCCATTGAGCAACTTCTTATATTTCTCTTATTTAGTTTATTTGTGTTCTTTTACATGTTTAAATTAAATTTAAGAGTTATGGCATCTAAATTCATGAGAGGCTAAGTCTCTAGGAAGATTAATAAGTGTATGTGGGAGTAGTTATAGAGTAAATCGTGATTTATCCTGGTGGAGAAAGTGAGGTCAGGAGATAAGTGAGTACCTGTCGATTAGTTAATTAGTAGAAGTTGGAGGTAATACTAGTTAATTAATAGTTAATTCCATTTAAACCCAAAATTTGATGTTAACTACAACCATTAAAACGAGTTAATCTTCTATCGGTTATTTGATTTGGTTGTTTTTTTTATTCTTTAATTTAGTTTAATTAGTTTATGATCTTTATCTCTATTATTGATTGTCATAATATAGATTTCAACTATTACTATTTAGGCTTATTATTGTAGAAATAGATTTAGGATTTAATTCGTCCTCCCTTGGGTATGATCCTCAGAATATTTCCATGTGTTCCATTGTAACATTTAATATATTACAATTTGGCCCATATACTTGCAGACACTGCTATTTAATTTTTACATCTTTTGCTACAATTTTTTTGTCCAAACGTTCACAAGTTTGGCGGCAATCAGATGCCAAGCTTTCTCACCAATAGATTTGATGTAAGCTTTCATATGCCAAGGTTGAATTTTTTGAAAAAATTAAATCGGTGAAATTGGGTAAAATTGATTGTTTAGATATGTAATTAGATGACATTTAGGATGTATGAAGTTGAAATCTAAGCTTAGAAGTGAGATTTGAGTGATTTAACACATTTTTCGGTAAAACTAGTTAAATTTTCGTATAGAAGTTAATAGTCTTTGATCTAAGATTTTGGAATGATTTAATAATGTTTGCTGATGTTAGTAATGCCTTTGTAATTTGTTTGATGTTTATGAAAAGTGTCAATTCATTTGGGAGCCTCTACAACCATGGACAAAGGCAAATAAAAGCTTACTTGAGCATGGTAGTTGAACCAATGGTTGGTAAGGTGAGTAGTTTGATATACTACATTTAAACTCTGGTACACAAGCTAAGGTAACATATGCAAGTCCCCTGCTTAATTAGTATGCGAACCTTGATTTATCCTAGTGCAAACTATTGCAATTTTATTGAGTGTTGGATATGCATGCTGTGCGATTTTGATGAGCCAAATGCATGAATTTAAATTGTGCATGTTGTTATAAGAATAAAATAGGTAGGTCATAGCTATAAAACCATGTAGTTGACGTGATAAGTGTGTGTAAATTGTGCATCTATGTAACACCCCCATACCTGGCCTAAAAGCCTAGACCGAATCCAAGATGCTACATTGATCACCGAAGTGATCGTGAGAAAAGTTTTACAAAAATAAACCTCTTTATTACTTAAGTACATTTATTTCATAGCAAACCAAAAACAAGTAATTGTTTTAAAATTTTTTCCGAAAATTTACCAGTCTAAAATATACGAATATAGCATATAACAAAAATTGTATCACAATATTATAAAACCTTACGGTTTAAATTTAACCAAATAATAAAGTCATAATAGAAATCAAAAATTGATACTCTATACTGTTGAAACTGTCTGAGACCTCGCGTATTGAGTCCAGCATCAGAAATCAGAATGGTACCTAAAAGGGAAAATAGAAGAGGGGGTGAGCTACTCGAGCTCAGTGTGAGATCAAACCAATTAAACTACAAAAACAGAAACATGACAGAAAAAGCAAGCTTGGAAGCAGTTCAGATTCAGTTGTGAAGCAGAACTAACTTACAGAACTATTCAGAACCGGTCGATTTATGCAAAGCAAACTTACAGACAGATGACAGTTAAGCATATTTTCCCAAAATCAATATACCATAGGTACTTTTTAGTCACATGGGACAATCAGACACACATAGTCTCACGTGTCATTCAAATACAGTAGCAATAATTCACAAGTCAGTCACACAGTCACAATAACAGTTCAGTCAGATAGTTGCAGACAGAGTCTATAGAATTCATATAGGCATAAGTGCCTTTCAGTTGAACAGTAACACATTCAGTCACAATATCATATTCAGTCATGGTATCAGTAATTCTCAACCATTCATAAGTTTCAATTCAGTCAAACAGATCAACCAGATGTATATGATTGCAAATGAGTTATAAAATTCCCACCTATCCAGCCAACACCCTCTCCGTCCCCCATCACTCCTTATAAGAGCTCTAAGCTCGTCCCACCAATCACTCCACTCAGGACCTCTTAAGGTCCATCCAACCTTGCACTCCAACTGATGTCATCCCTGTTGCCCGGCAACAATGGCTATAAGGATTGTCCACAACCCTCTTGGTATTGGGACTATCCTCGACCCTTTGGGTATTGGGGCTAACAGTGTGCAGATAAACTACCAATCTTATATATTATGTAGCAAAGCTAGCGTATAAGCTATATTGTGCAATACGATAAACCACAATACAGACATGCAGTATGAACTGCCAGATCAGATAATAGTACGTAGCGTAGCTTACGTACATACGGTACAGTGCAATACGGTCATCAGCTATACTGATAGGTTGTAATAAAACTGCAAGTTCAGTCAATGGTATGTAGCCTAGTTAACATACATGCGGTACAGTGCAATGCGGTAATCTGCTATACCGATATGATATCATCCCGAGTTACCCGACAACGATGACCATCTTATATTGTCCATAACCCTTAAGGTATTGGGACTGCCCACAACCATCTGGGTATTAGGGGCTCACAACCAGCAAATCAACTACTAGTTCAGTCAATCCCAATCTCTCTTCTCTTCAAAAGCCCACCCAAAATAGTTTATGCATATGTATGTATCTATACAACCAGATGTACACACTCAGAATATCAGTCTCAAATAGTTAATTAGAAGCAGACATTCACATCTAATCAGTCAGTTACAGAATCAAACATGTGCACACTCATAACTCGAATTCAGTATCAAGCTTATTACACAGTCAATCACAAATAACACACATTTCAAGCCCAAAACAGTCATAATTACCCTTAATAAAGCTTAGTCGAGGGTTGGAATACACAGAGTTACGATTACAATTAAATTCGACCTAAAACCTTATTTGGCGAGATAGGGCCACACGCCTATATATTCCAGTCGTGTGGAGCAATCCAGGCCGTGTGGGGGTCCAAACACTCATGTGAAGGGTAGCACACGGCTGTGTGACAAAGGCACATGCCCGTGTGAAGTAGGGACACGACCGTGTGAACAGGCTGTGTAACTCACTGTCTAATTTCGCTAAAATAGAGTGCATGGCAGACACGACCGTGTGAGGGTCTCACATGCCCGTGTGTCCACCAGACACAGCCGTATGTTTCAAAATACATGCCCGTGTGGGATCCCTAATCCCTAAATCAGCCACACGACCGTGTGACCAGGCCGTGTGATTCCAAATCCCAAATCCCTAAATCCTAAACCCACACGCTCATGTGCCCAAGGGACACGGTCATGTGGATTCCACCAAAAATCCCTAAATCGGCTACATGCCGATGTGGCACCCAAAATTGACTGGAAACCCTAGTTCCCAAATCCACACAGCCGTGTGCCTCGGCACACGCCTATGTTATCATCGTGAAGTTACAAAGCCACCTCAAATTAGCTCCGAAATTGTCGTTTAAGCCACCATAACAGTCCCAAACCTTTGTCCTATCAAAATACATCAGAAAATAACGATTTCCCTTCACTTCCATCGTCTAAAAACCCAAAACTGATGGGTTAGCACACACTTAAGAAAAGCTGCACATTTACTTACAAAATTAAAAGAGAAAGTAGAATAGACTGAGTTGATTCCCACACCTATTTTGACGATAAAGGAGACAACAGAGGAGCAAAAATTCCCGAACCAACCAGTGAAACCGTCCTCAGAGGATAATTTAAAAAACTAGAGAACCTAGAAGAAGGAAGGAAAAGGAGAGGAAAGAACGTGAAAAGGGAAAACCCAAAATAAAATAAAAATAAAAATAATCACATGCTAAAATAAATAGCAAAATAAAATTAAATAACTATTCTCCCTTAAACAAAACTACTAACTATCAGTATACAAAATAAATCGTCCAAAACTCACACATTAGGACTTGAACCCACAACCAGGAGGTTCACTAACACTCATACAACCACTAGACCAGCAGGCCCATTCTGTCACTAAATCGCATAACTAGACAGATGTGTGCAGCCTCCTCTCTGTCCCTATGCTCAAATCTTAAAACTTTTAAGCCCAAAATTTAGGCGTTACAATCTAATTATTGCGCTTGTGTGTGAGGTAATTATTAAAGGTGAGCTGAAGTACTAAAAGGTATGTGTATATATAATAGATACGTATATGAATTTTGTTATTTATATATAATATATATAGGTTTTGGTTATTTATAATATATATGTGTGTGGGTTTTATTATATATAATATATATGCGTTTATAGGTTTTATATTATTTAATACATATAAATGTATATGGGACTTTTAAGGTATGCTAAAATTTGATAAGACAAATGCCATTAAACAATTATGTATATATATGTAATATATATTCATATAGAGTTTTGTAATGCTTGCGAACGGATATAAAATAAATAAATAATATAATGTGGACTTCTACAATATGCGAATTTTATTGATAATGCACATTTATGCACGCACGAACCCGTAAGTGAATTATGAGTTTTACGATATTGTGAAATTTGATTAGTACAAAATTATATTCTCGTGAAATGCTAAGTGCAAGCTCAACTGTAGTGCGAGCCAATTATATTTGTATACTGTGTTATATTGTGAACCATGTTAACTTGGTGAATTATATTATTATGGTGAACTGTGTTAATTTGGTGATTTGTATTAATATAGCGAACTGTATTAATTTACCAAACTGTGTATTGTGAGATTTTGAGTTGCATTATATGTAATCTAAGCTATTGTGTGCCTTTTGCTAAATAAAATATGCGAACAATAATTTATGTGAGCTATGTCATGAATGATATATGAACTGTGTTATGTATGTAATATATGTTTCATGAAAGTGATATTATTTACAAACCATGCTCCATTACGAATTGTGAATTGTGAACTGTGTTATAATGTGCAAGCTCTGTTTAATTGCGAGCCTTATTATACTGAATATTTTGAATATGTTAAAGTGATATTTTGGCATTGTGACCTTATGGAATCATTGGATATAGTTGGCATGCCATAGGATTGTGAGTACTCACCCTTTTTATTGCGATGGGCATTGTGACCGAGTATAACTCTATTCACCATAAATAGCGTGGTGTGTTTGGAGAGTGTGGGCATACGTGCTACACTTACATAGAGATAGCATACGACTTTATGAGTCATGTGGTGTATTTTGGAGATCTATTTATCTAATGTATGGTAATAGAGTCCACTTATAGGTGGTGATAGAGTCCTTTATAAGTTTCATAATTACAAAATGCCAATTTATCATTATTTGAGATATATGAGTTGTGATGGAGCATGAACTGTTATTTTGCATGAACTGTTATTAGATATGAACTAATATTTCATATGAACTATTATTTTGCATGAGTTGTCATTTGGTAAGAACTGTTATTTCATTTAAACAGATGTTTGGTGCGAATTGATAATTTATGTGATCTGCTCATTTTATGTGAATTACTTATTATATGTGCACTGCTTATTTTATGAGAATTGTTGTGTCGTGTGAGTTACTATTTTATGTAGACTACAATAATATGTGAACCGTTATTGTTTGTCACCTTTTAACCTAACTGATGTGTTTATTTGTAGTATGTTTGAGCACTCACTAAACTTTTATAAGTTCACCCACTCTTTTATAATATTGCAGTGACTTAGCTTGTGAAGAGGTGTAAGAGTGAGTCATCCTAGTGATCCAAATCAAGGCTATACCTGGGTACGCCTTTGTGTTCCCAAACCCAATGAGGAAGGCAATTTGGGACCAAATTATGGGATTTAGTATTAAACTTACTTATAATTGCCAGGTTGTAATTGGACATTATGGGCTATTTAATTGTTTGGCTTAAAACTTTTATCATTACATTAGATAGATGATTGAATGATGGATTATGATTGCTTGATAATTGGTTGAATAACTGTTTGACTAACTTGTAAGTGCAGGTTGAAAAGTCGTTGGTCATCGAGATAAGCCTTAGATGTTTTATGTGTGATTTGGATACAAACATGTGATTGGTATGCATGAGATGTAATAGAGAATTTGGTCATGTAAACTGTTAAATGTCTGCTAACTAATTAACTAATAATGTTATGAGGTTGAGCGAGATGTTTTAATAAATTTTCCAAAATAAGACTTACACATTTAATCCTACAATACTATTGTTAAACTTTGTGAAATGGAGTTTTTCCCAACATATTACTATATATTACGTTTTAAATCTAATTATATGTTTTTAAACTAAAGGGTTTTTCAAGTCCCTACAAATGTAGCATTTTTTTAAAAAATACCCTATTACATGCATGTTTGTTTAACTAAAGTTTTCAAGGTAATTGTCTATTAAATATTAAATTGTGAATTAGTTTTGTTGTTGATTGTTGATCAGAGTACCGCAATGAAAGCTTGATATTATGTTTTTATTAAATATTCCATAATTAATTGTATGGTGTGATTAGTCGGTTGGTGTGTTTTGTAGTGGTTTAAACGTAGAGTCACTTTGGTGACTAATACGATGTTCGAAATTTGGGTTGAATCATCCTGGCCGGATTTGGGGTGCCACAAAAACCTTAATTCATATGCATGCTGAGGAGTTATAAATGTTAACTACAACTTAAGCATCACAGTTCAAAATAAATTATGCTGAAATCCTTAGACTTTCCTATATTTTTCTTAAATCGAAAGGTACAGAAGAGTTGGAAAGTTTACCAGATTGCTAAATTCTCAAATATTTATATTAACACCCTAGATTCTTCCATTTATGCAAACCACTTATTAATTTCATTTCTTATAGAATGAACCAGAGAAGAAAATGGAAGAAAGAAAATGAATACCAGAATGAAAGAATCCTCCCATATATAATCTTTCCACTACCATTTTCCTAAATCCCAAGTCGCATAGTACTATTAATACCCTTAATCATAATGTTTCCCACTAAAAGAAAACTCCTAGTTCTAGTGTAATAAGACTAAACTTGAATTTTAACTATTTACCAATCAGTCCACAAGATTTTCATAATCACACTAGAACCTGCTTAAACATAAATTTTCTAATTAAATACTCAAAATTTTCGTTCTACCAAACCTTTAACATTTTCATATGTGAAAATTTTCGTTATTGAAATGGTGCAGTATAATAAGTATAATTTTTACAAGCATGTGCTTAAATTAAAATGAATTGTAGGAACAAAAGTATTGTGAGGGTTAAAAGCATTACAAGTGTGATAGAAACATAGAATGGGATAAAAGCCAAGAAAGTTTTGAGTGTTCACAGTTTAATAAAAAATGAGAAATTGTGAAAAGTCTCACTCACATTGGCACAAAAACTCATAAGTGCTTATACTTATAAGTATTGTATTAGAGTTCAAAGCATGAATGAAAATGAGCTAAGTAGGAAAAATTTTAAATTGATTGAATTCTTCACTCATAAATGTCATATTTGTGTATATATTTTGATGGAATCTTATGTTTAATTTTCTTTAACTTGTTTGCTTTTGTAATATTTTGAATATTTTGAACTAATTGGTTTGAATGTAAATAATTGTAAGTTATTTAATTTTCTAGCTAGAATTATACATTTAGGAAATTCTCCCTATTATTAATGCTTCGATCCGATTTCATGTACCAAGTCGACTCAAGTACATCTTATTTTCTTGCATGTTTATTTTTTGCTTTCTATTTCTTTTTTGTTTGTTTGAGGACAAGCAAAAACTTAAGTGTGGGAGTATTTGACCTGCCACCAAATGTGGTGGTACTTTTAGTACATTTCGGCACTTAGGAGGCTTGTTTTCTAGTTGTTCTATAATTAATTATTGCATTTTTAACTTTCATAGTTTAGGTTTAACTATTTGCAAAATAAGCGTTTTTACTCAATACTTGATGTTGGTTAACCTAATAGGCCAATTTGGGCCTTAGGTAGTTTAATTTGTTTAATTGAGTATGCATGATGTGTATTTAGTAGCCCAAGAGCTTCATGGACGACACCCAAGTGGAGCATGAGTTCCCGAGATGCAACATGAGAAACCAGAACTCCCAGGTTGGGAAATCGATGTCATGTCGCGACACAAGCATGGTGCGTGGCGACACAGGGCTGAACGTGGGACACAAGCACTATAAAGGCTAAAATTTTTCGCGCAATCAATTATTTCTGAGATTACGGCTTCCAATTGCCTTGCCAAGGTTTTCAAACATCAGTATAAATAGTAAGGCTATTCCCAACATGTGGGCAAGCCTTAAGGAGCTGTAGTTAGTAGATTTTAGTTTTAAGTTATTCTCCTTTCCATTTCAAAACACTCTTGTTCTTTTTAACTAGATCATGTTTGAACCTAAGTCTTTTCAATTAAAGTATTCAATATTTTATTTTATTGTTCATTCGCAAACATTAAGATCACTTAGCAATTACAAGATTACGCCATTCTAATCAAATCCGATTCAACCCATTGAGCAACTTCTTATATTTCTCTTATTTAGTTTATTTGTGTTCTTTTACATGTTTAAATTAAATTTATGAGTTATGGCATCTAAATCCATGAGAGGCTAAGTCTCTAGGAAGATTAACAAGTGGATATGGGTGTGGTTATCAAGTAAATCGTGATTTATTCTGGTAGGAAAATTGAGGTTGGGAGATAAGCGAGTACTTGTCAATTAGTTAATTAGTAGAGGCTCGGAGGTAATAATAGTTAATTAATAGCTAATTCTATTTAAACCCAAATTCTAATGTTAACTACAACCACTTCAATGAGTTAATCTTTTGCCGGTTAATTTGATTTGGTTGTTTGTTTATTTTTCGTTCTTTAATTTAGTTTAATTAGTTTATATCTTTACCACTATTATTGATTGTCATAATATAGATTTTAACTATTACTATTTAAACTTATTATTGTAGAGATAGATTTAGGATTTAATTCGTCCTCTTTTGGGTATGATTATCAGAATACATCCCAGTGTTCCGTTGTAACATTTACTATATAACAATTTGACCTATATACTTGCGAACACCATTATTTAATTTTTACATTTTTTACTGCAATATTTTTTGTCCAAACGTTTACATGTTTGGCGGCGGTCAAATGCTAAGCTTTCTCACCAATAGATTTGATATAAGATTTAATACGAGTCTTCTAGTAAGGATAGTGGCCAAACTCCAATAATGGGGGTTAAGAGATAGAACTAGCAACACCAATGATCTCCACTAGTTATGTTAAGCCAGAGGCTTTAATACCAAATGAAGTTTTAAAACCGTTGCTAGTAAACTAAACAAAGTTCTTGGAAAGAGTGACAGGGAAGTGGACACTTTTTTGGCGCCACATTTGGAAACAGAAATTAAAACGAACACACAGAAATTGTTTACGCAATTTAGTTTCCTATGTTTGCAAAGTTTATCTTAGTGAGAAATATCCATTCTCTTCAACAATTACAACAAGTGAACCTAATCTGTCACACACCCTATGATAAATTTTCTCACCCTTGTACCTTGAAGATTGATATTCTCACCACTGAATTCACCCATGTGAATTCAACATGTAAAACCACAACACAAAAGGTTTTATTATTAATATGCACTCATAGAAAATTTCCTCACTTGAACCAATTTAGTGCTTCCAATTTTAATTATAACAACCTATACAAGTCTCTTCATTTATGAAGAATATTTCGAGACTTGCTACCATAAAAATATTTACAACAATCCCATTAAAACAGTAATACAATAACATATTTACAATATAATAATAACGTGAACTATTGATAGCTAATCTCATAGAGTTTCAATCTAATCCAAATGTCCACAATCAAAGGATTAACTTGGGTGACTTGTTTCTGATCCAATCTTCAATATAAGTTTTTCAAACAATATAATCTTCATAAATTGACTAACTATCTTTTAAATTAACAGCTCAACCCATTTACCTTGTTCAATAAATTGTTAAAATCTATCATTTTACAACTCCAATATTGAGGAAGTGGATAGTTCCTTTCTTATTTTTTAACAACAACAAGTCCAATGACTTATTATACCTGAGTGATTTACATAAATTAAAAAAAAAAATACTTTTCTTTTTACCCAAGTCACTGTTTGTAGAATGGAATGGAGCAAGATTCAGTGGAAGTGAACTAAACATACATTTAGTAAATGTTCTTTTATTTCTTTTATGATTTTAAAAATAAAATGTTTTTGTAGTTAAAATACTCCAACGTACAGTGTACATTGAATCTACCAGACCAATTATTTCAACAAATAGAATAAAATAATCAAAAGCTTAATAATCCTGATTACCTATCAAAACTTTAAAACAGTTTTTTTTTTTTCCAACTTTTTAAAACATTTTGAAGGCTCATTCAACTAGGAAAAATAATAGTGTACTATCGTCTCTACCCCCATCAAATCTTTGTCTTGTTTCTTTTCCCTGCAAATATTACTGTTTGAATGATTCTCGTACAACGTGGCTATTTTGTCTACTCCTTGTGCCATCGCACTGTTTAGAGATTGTGCATGTCATTATCTTAGAAAACCTAAGTAATAATTTAAATTTGGTAAATGTATTATGTAAGCATTTATATTAAGAGTTATATTACATTTTATTCTCTTCTATTAAAAAAATAAGTAAATTCATGTATATTAAATTAAAGAGTAAATTGTTCATTCTACTAAAACTTTCATCATTTCTATTATTAAAAATTAGTTCTTATACCTCAACTTGAAGTATACATAATACTATTTTGTTATTTGTTAATTATGCCGGTTTTTAACAGTAAAATTAAATATAAAAAAGAAGGACCTTCATGATATTTTTACCTAGTTAAAGAATTTATAATCTTACTATAATTGAAAATTTGACTTTCATGTATAGATAAAATAAAATTTGCATGTTCCACTTACAATATTGACTATTTACAGTAATGATTCTTTTACTTGATAAAGTGGCATTATTTTAATTTAAAACGTTGAAATTACTTTCCTTGGAGAAAAGCATGTTTAATAGAAAAGGTTCAAAGTATTAGCACCAACTATTAAAAGTTGGACTCCAAATCATATAAATTAGGAAATACTTTTATGTGGGATTGCAAAATTACTATAACATCATCTATTACAATATTAATATAATTATGGACTCATATGTAATGGAAAAAGTTCAAAGTATAGAAGTCGGAGTTCACTTCATATATGTCATATAAATTAGGAAATAATATTACATGGCATTGTTGACTTAGGACAAGCCAACACTCTCATGGTTTTACATATCTTCTACATTAAATTTGAAATCAGCAAAAATATTAAAATAAAACTTCCAGTAAATTAAAGATTTTATTAATATCATCATATGTATATTTTTATTAGTATTTTTAAAAATAAAAAGACTTAAATACCCTCAAATAATATTACTTATTTTAATTACGGAACTGAATTCTAGTAATTTTCTAACCAAGTAAGTGCCCACTTAATTTTATTAATATACAATAGGTGGAGATAATAAATTGTGCAAATTAAAAAAAAATAAAAAATTCAAATTAAAGCTTTGATTGAGTGGTAAATTTATGGTTTTATACATTCAGTTGGCGTATCTTCAAATATCACCATATACATATTTTTCTTTGTTTTTATTAAAATGAAAAAACTAAAACATCCTTAAATACTCATTTTAATTACAAAGGATATTTTTATAATTTCCTAATCGAGTTAGTACCCGATAACTCGTGACATTTAATTTCTAGTGTAATTTGGTTCCTTTAGTTTTATAATATTATTAATTAGCCCAAATAGTTAATATCATTAATTTTCCGATTAAAACATTACGTGATTATATATAATTTGAATGCCTTAAGAGTCTTAGAGATAGATACATGACTTTTTGTTTCTTTTATGCTTGCCTTGCTTCTTCTTCTTCTTCTTTTTTTGCCTTTTTTTTTTTATATTATAAGACAACAATCAAACTTCAATTTAGTCCTTACACTATGCTGAAACTTGGAATTTAATCTATATATATACACCTTATTATTGACATAATTTGATATTTATGTTTTTATAATGTCATTAATTAGTCTGAATATTTAATATTGTTAACAATTTCAACCAAAATGATTATGTCAATTTTTCTTAGGAACATGATTCTAATGAAAAAAAAGTATTTTATCACGACGAGTTCGAACAAATGTTTTTGAGAAAAAAACTATATAAAACATCTTTATTTTTATTTTTTACATAATTTTATTTAATTTCAAAATGTCACATGAATAAATTTAATAAAAAAAATTTAATAATGATAATAATTAGACCTAAATTTTTAAATCCAATAAATAGAAGGTCAAAATTTTTTAAAATAAAAATAAATTTAGATTATATTTTGAGCTTCAAATTTATATTCCATAATTCAACACAAATAAACTACTAGTGTGAAAATAATACTAATATACATTAAAAGTAATATTCCCAAGTTGGTAATTAAAACCGTGATCTTATTTGCACCAACTTTTATGAAATATATGGATTGCACATTGTACCACCAATTTGTCCATTAACTTTTCATAAATCTCAATATTCCTTCTCGCAACTTGAGGGTTTTTTTTTAGTGTAATGCAATTCAATTCAATTCAATTTATTTTAATTTTCTAAATTAACATTTCAAAATACTAATAAATGTGCAAATAACCATAACGTTTGATGAATTGTTCGTGAATCGATCGTATAATGTTCGTTTATTAAGTTAAATAAACGAGTATGAACAAAATTTTTATGTTCGTTTAATAAACGAAAGAACACGAACAGAGGTGTGTTCGGTTCATTTATGTTCACGAACAAGCTCGTTTATAAACTCATTTATTTGTTAATGATATTTTCTTATAAAAATATTAAAATAATATCTGTGTAGATGTATTTATTGTTTGTTTGTTTATTATTCATTAACATTGTTCGTAAACATGTTCAATTATATGTTTATGAACATGTTCCATTAAGTTAAATGAACATATTGGTGAACATTAAATAAATGAACATGAACACACATAATTTTAAATAAACAAACATGAACAAAAAAACTGACATTCTTAACGAACATAAACTGAACACAAACAAGTTTAAAAATAAACAAACGAACATGAATTTTAAACGACAATTTAATCCTTGTACCAATTTACTAATTACTCAATTTGTACAACAAATTCTTTATTGAATTTTAAACGGCAACTCAATCCTTGTATCAATTTGCAAATTTATCAAATTTGTATAGTTTTTTTTATAGTAAAGTGACTTATTTTGCTTTGAAAATTTTTCAAATATATATTTCTAAATTTATATACTCTAACATGGAATTAGTTATACTATAACACAATTTTAATTTGACATGTTTAATTTTTATTTAATTTAAATAATTTCACTCTAATAAAAAAAATTAAATTAAAATTATAAAATAAACTCTGATATTGTGATTGCATAAAAACAAATTCATATGAATAATTTAATTGAAATTGTATGTAATATCTCAAACACCCAAATATTCCAGGATTAAATTTAGGGGATATACTCTAGGGGAAAATGAAAAAGATTACTCACCCCATTTTATAGACAAATATTTAACCAGTCACTATCTGCCACGTAAGCAAAAATAAAGATCAACCTAACCCTAGTTAAAAGCTGACTCCGAAGATTAAAAACAAAATTTCCACAAACGACAACGGAATTCGCGTATTTAAGGAGTTGGAAGCCGTTGAAGGGGAAAGAAAGAAGGGAGAGCCTCTTCGCATTTCGGAGAAGTCGCAGAAAAGAAATAGAAGAGAGAGTGAGGGAGCTAAAACGGTGTCGTCAAACAAATGGCTGTCTCCTCGTGTTCCTTTCCTCCTAGGGTTTTCAATGCTTATTCTTCATTCGAGTGCCGTTCCGATCCCGACTTCTCCGGTACGCCGACCGGGGAGAAGCCTCGCATCGGGTCTAACCGACGAGTAACGGCATCGTTGTTTTGTACCGGGGGTGGGGGTTTGTCGTCTTTGATCTTTCGTTTCCCTCCGAACTTCGTCCGCCAGCTCAGCGTCAAGGCTCGCCGCAACTGTAGCAACATCGGTGTGGCGCAAGTTGTCGCGGCTTCGTGGTCGAACGGTCCCACTTCCGGTTACCCCTCCTCGGCGGCGGCTGCTGCTTCTCAGGCAGCCGCAGCCGCAGCCTCCGTCCCCGTCTCCGATGACGTGGCTGTTGTAGAAGGTTGTATTGACAACGATAGTGTACAGATTGGGGATTCATATGATTCCAAGACATCGTTTTTGAGCTCCGATGGGAGCATCACTGTTCATGCTGGTAAATGGATTAATCATTTCCTCTCTCTTTAAATTTTGTTAAAACATTTCTTTTTGTTTTTTTTTTTAAATGTTTTGATTTTGAACGGAAAAGAAAAGATATATATATATTTGTGGTTTTTGTCGATCCAATATTGACTATAATTGACAAATATAATACTCAGCTTCTTTCTTATTTTTATTTAGATTTATCATTAATTAATACTTATTTATTTACAGTTTTCTTTAATGATATCATATTATTAGTAATATCTCTAAATATTTTCAAATTTTATGTCATCTTATTACATATATATTCAATATTTTTTCTTTTTCTATCTCTAATATTGTTGGTTCTTTTTATTATTTTTAAGAGTTTCACAAGATACAAATATGTTATGTTATTTGTTTATTATGATTATTATTTATCTCACCAAATTCATATCCGAACAATGCAATTACAAATGTGAATATTTTGAATTGATGCAATTCAAATTACTCATCCAGACGCTTTTCTAATGGGTTTTACGTTTTATTTATGCAGGTGAAAGATTAGGTCGCGGTATAGTTACTGATGCAATTACTACTCCAGTGGTTAATACTTCTGCATATTTCTTTAAGAAAACTCAGGAGCTTATTGACTTCAAGGTATATTAATAGCATCAATTAATCTGTTTTTGCTGTAGATAATGTTTATGTTGATCTATTAGGGTTCTTGTCAAGGTTTCGATTTCAAGAAATGTTTTGGTCTTTTATATGTTAAGTTGCCATTGTCAGGGTTTGGTGCTATATGTTTGCAGTTGTCAAGAAATGATGGTTGTCCCAAAAGTTTTGCTTTGCATTAAACATTTTGTCTGATATTATTGCAGGAAAAACGGCATACAAGTTTTGAATATGGGCGGTATGGAAATCCAACCACTGTGGTTGCAGAGGAGAAGATAAGGTTTGGCTGCCTCTATTGTATTTTTCATTACTTGTCTCTTCTATCATGTCATTGAAACATTCGTAAGGTGATCTTTCTTTGTTTCAGTGCACTTGAGGGGGCTGAGTCAACCCTGATTATGGCATCTGGAATGTGTGCTAGCACAGTCATGCTGATGGCATTGGTTCCTGCTGGCGGACATATTGTGACTACAACAGATTGCTACAGAAAAACTAGGATATTCATTGAGACCATTCTACCTAAAATGGGAATCTCGGTATGGCTTCAAATTTGTTCACGTTAACTTTCAGTGAATAGTATTTGAGAATTATGGTAACCAAAATGCCCAGAGTTTTTGCGCCAGTCTTGTTTTATTGTGGGCAATTATGTTGAGATATCTTCTTACCAAAATATTGATGCACCTAGATGAATGTAGTTTTTAACTTAAAAGCTTACACCAGCCCCGTTTCGTTGTTGGATTTTTACCTAATGAAGTTTGCATCAATTTTAATGCTAGACTTTTCTTGAATGTTTATATTTATACAAAGTAGTATGTTGAAGTTTGGTTCATTTCTAATTGCAAACTTGCTATCATCCAACATGCAGGCTACTGTTATTGACCCTGCAGATGTGGATGGCCTGGAGTCCGCCCTCAACAAGAACAAAGTTAGTGGCATAGGAAGTGGTTATCTTTTTATGTTTAGCTTGGACATAACAATACATTTTGAGTTGAGAGTGAATTATGATTTTCATGCAGGTTTCTCTTTTCTTTACCGAGTCTCCAACAAATCCGTTCCTTAGATGTGTTGACATAGAAAAAGTTTCAAAGTTGTGTCACAGCAAAGGAACACTTGTCTGCATTGATGGTACCTTTGCTACACCTCTTAATCAGAAGGCACTGGCTCTTGGTGCTGATCTTGTTTTGCACTCTGCAACAAAATTTATTGGTGGACACAATGATGTAAACACTTTCTCTTGTTAATTTAGGCAGTTTGAATTACATCTTCATTCATGTTTCAATAATCATTAATTCAAGCAATAAACATGTGTAATTCTCGATGTCACAGGTCCTTGCTGGTTGTATAAGTGGTTCTGAGAAGTTGGTTACAGAAATTCGTACTTTGCATCATATTTTGGGTGGTACTCTCAACCCGGTGAGTTGTCCTGACAGAACATATTCTTGATGTCTCGTGTTTATGTCACCATATTTTCAGTTGCAACTAGATTAACATTGTAATTGCACCGAGTTAAGAGGGCTAGATTGCTGAGGTGGTTGGTTGGATTTCTAGTCAGGAAGAATATGTTGTCATTTCTAGAATGATGCTTTAGTGACTTTCAACTTATTCTTTGAAGATTTGTGTCTGAAAAATTCCCCATTATAAGTTGCATGGTTTAAAGCAATCTGTTTGTTTCTATTGTTTAAACAGAATGCTGCGTATCTAATCATCAGAGGCATGAAGACACTGCATCTTCGTGTACAGCAACAAAATTCAACAGCATCAAGGATGGCCGAAGTTTTAGAGGCACATCCTAGGGTATGAAATGCAATGACATTTTAATAATTCCATTCTTGTTTATCCGTAAAGTCCATTTAACGCCACTCAATTTAATAACATTTGATTTATCTTATCCTATTCTAACTTGAATTTATTTTCCTGATCCTTGGCTTATTAAATTTCTATGGCAGGTGAAACGCGTCTATTATCCAGGCTTGCCAAGTCATCCTGAACACGAAATTGCCAAGCGGCAAATGACTGGCTTTGGCGGTGTGGTCAGTTTTGAGGTTGGTTTCTTCAACTGCTTTTTAGCATTTTAACTGAGAATTGATCTCTAACCTCTGTTGCTTTCATTTGGTGTTTTATTCATGTTAAAAACTTCTCTAACTTTTCATGCTGTCAAAATCATTCAGGTGGATGGAGATCTGATGACCACCATCAAGTTTGTTGATGCATTGAAGATACCATACATTGCTCCATCATTTGGTGGCTGTGAAAGCATTGTTGATCAGCCAGCTATAATGTCCTACTGGTATGACAATTTATCCATTTATATCTTGCTTTTGTTTATTTATTTGGTTCGGGTGAACATTCTCTAACCACTGAAACAAAAGATTGGGTTTTAATGGTCATGTTCATCGCATACGCAACTACATTTATAGTTGTAAAGAAATGAAAACATTTGATAGAGACATGGGTCTCCCAACATGGATGGGAACCTTTGTAGAGTTAATGTTACAATGTTGCTTGATAAATATGTGGTTGTTTGTGCAAAAATATGAAACAGGGATCTTAGCCATGCTGAAAGGACCAAGTACGGGATTTTGGATAACTTGATTCGATTCAGCTTCGGGGTTGAAGACTTCGAAGATTTGAAGGCCGATATACTGCAGGCCCTGGAGACCATAGCTTAAATAGCGTTTTGATGTGTTTAGTATTTTTCCTAGTTTAAATGGGGCATGTCGATCTCCAAAAGTATTTTCTGTTGTGTTTGATTTTGGTAGATCCACATTGGTTGAATGAAGTCATGATTTTGGTACCCATGAATAATTTGGAACTTTGGGGGTGCTTGATTTTAGAAAATTGATCTACCGAAAATGTTTTCTTAATCTTATTTTATGAAAATAGTGATTTAATGTTTAAAATAAATAAGTCCATTTTATTGGAAAACGATTTTCCCTCAGTTATTTTTTAGAAAATAAATTTTTAGGCATAATTTAATTTTCATATGAAAATTAATTTGAATAAAGTCATTATTATATAATACAATTTTAATAAGGAAATTTGTTTGTTGCATTGTTAGGGGTATTTAGATTTTTTAAACAGGATTAGGGGTTTACAAGTATCTTATTTGGTATAATAAAAAGGACGTGTGAATATTTTAAGGTTGCTTGTGAAATAAAAAAAATACTCTATTAGTGTTCTAGATATTCACCCTTTCAAAAATACTTATAATTTTAAAGTATTAATCTCACATAGTAATTTTTAATATTATTGAATATATATAATTAAATTTAAGCATGTAATAAATTATTAATATATATTGTTTTCTTAGTTAATATTATAATTTTATTTTAATAATAAAATTTACCATTAATAATATTTTTAAATTTATTGAAAATTTTATATTAATATTTTAATAATAACTATATATTATAATTTATAAATATTTAGTAATAATTGTTTTATAATATATTAATATATTATTAATATAAATGAATATTTATTTAAATCATATTTAACTTCATTTACCCTCTAAAGTTCTAATGTGATGTATCACAGTTTGCTCCAATATATTATAAAATATATATCTTTAAATTAAGCTTTAATTAGATATTATTAGGCACAATAATAAATTTAATTCTCAAAGTTTACAATTTTTTGTTAATTTTATTCTTATTCATTTTTAAGTAAAATTTGGTATTAACTTTTAAAAAATAGTCAAATCGCTTTTTTAACAGAAATGTTGTCTAAAACATTAATTTTTAATGGTGTTTGTATAGCAATCCACATGTACTTCATGATGACACAACAATATTTTTTGTATATGCCATATCATTTAAAAAATATAAAATATTCAAAAAATATATAAAAGTTCATAAAAATTAAAAAAAAAAAAGAATGATATTGTAACAACTCAGTTTTCAGTGGTATTGAAAAAGGCAGTTTTGGGGTCTATTTTCGTAAACCGAGCCCATAAATACTTAATAGAGATGTTTATAAAGTTATAATATTGTTGAATTGAAAATTTGTTAAGCCATTTAGTCAAAATTGTGAGTAATTAGGATCTAAGGACTAAATTGTAAAGTTCAATTACTATAGATTTTTAACTAAAGGTTCAAAATAGCAATTATACCATATTAGATTATAAGCTAGTGGACTTTATGATTAATTAGCCACTAACTTAAGTTAATTAAAGTTAATTTAGTTAAAACATAATTAATTAAACTAATTTACAATTTAATCCTAATATATATAACAATTTGATGGGAAGAAAGAGAATATCATCTTCCCCAATCCAATTCTAAGCAAGAAGAATTGCAAAACGCCATAGCCAAGAGTTTTGAGCTTTTTGGCTTTAATTTTAAGTAAGCCCCTAACCATATTTCTTTTATTATTACGGAAACTGAATCATGGGAACTTGATCTAGCTAACCCATGTACTAGTTTGAAAAACTGTTAAAGTTTTAGAAAGTTTCCATGGTAGGGAATTGAATGATTTTGGTGTTAAATTATTAGAAATTAAGCTTAGTATAAGAAAATGACTAAATTGTAAAGCTTAATTGTTAGTTTCGTACATTAGGGACTAAATTGAATAAAATGCAAAACTATCATGAATTATTGGTAGGAGTAGAAAATAGAGGGTCCCTAATGAGTTAGGTGCAATCAAATTTTAATCTAAGGTTTTAAATTGAAAGTTATGATTGTTTTGATTTTAGGGACTAAATTTAATAATTTGTAAAAATTGAGTATTTGATTATGTTTTGATTGAGATTTGATAATGTGATGCGTTTTATGATTATTCGTATCTAACAACAACACTGGATCGTTGAGAGGGAGAGGAAAAACAAAAGTGACCAACGAGTAATCGAAAATTCTGGTTCGTACATTTATAATTTAAAGTCATATAAATTGCTTGTATTTTCATATTACATGCATACGGGAGTATTGAGGTAAGTATATAGTAATGATATAAGATATTGGATCAATCTTGAATGTGAATTCTCATAATAAAGGACTAAATTGAATAAAATAGAAAATAATATGAATAGTTTAAAATATGAATTATGCTATAGAATTGAGTGAGAGTATGTATTGGTTGATATGAAATACATATGTTATGTTAATGAATTGAATTATTATAGTATACATGATTGAAAATTTTGATATGTGTACTAAATTGTAAATGGAATTGAAATTTGATACCCTATTAACTAGTCGGGCTGAGAAGTCAACTTGAGGCAAGTGGAAATCTTGTTTGTGGTGCTCGTTTTAGTTAAATGACTTAGAATTTTATCCATGTACTAATATGTATTGAATAGGTACAACTAAAAACAACTCAAGATGATTCAGCAATCAATCAATCTTGGACACAACAATCAACAATTGAGGTAAATGGTTGTGGCCTTTTGTATTTTGTTTTATGGTCTAGCAACTAACATTCAATTTTTTTAATGATGGAACGTCAAAATGAAGAACTAAGGCATCAATCATCTCAAGTTGCATCCCAAACTCCTCATGCATTAGTAATCAGTGTAATTTCATCACAACAAGGGGAATGTCAACAAGGGCACCAACATCTAGGGAACCAACAACAATATGTATATGCAAGTAGATCGAGAAATGTTACAACATCTACAACACTAGCAAAAAGGGCAACAACCAAAGCCAAGGTGACTCACTTGTAACCTCAAAAACAACAACCAATTAAGCTTGTTGCACTTGGACCAAGAGGGAGAACAATCATGCAAAGCCTGAAAATGTATATGAACGACAAAATTAGTTTGTAAATCTTTAATGTAAGTTACTTGACGTTAACCATGCTTATTATGTTGTGTTTAGTTGGTTTATTCATTTTTTATCCTAGAAGAGAAGGCTAGATACTAGTTTCAAGGCTTCACACCAAGCAACAAGTAACAAAAAGAGTAATGAAAGCTTCAACAACTTTTCCCCCTTCTACCCAACAACTAGTGCCTCGCACTAGGCACCAACCATTGTGCATCCTACAACAACCACCTCAAACCAACTAGCAACCACTAAGCTTCCTACAACAAATGTGCCTCCTACATCAACAACCTCAAATGAAGCAACAACCACTAAGACAAATCCAGTGTCATCTCATAGAGGTGATCTATTGAGTGGAATCACAAAGCTAACTCCAAGAAAGACAATCCCAAAGCAACCGCCAAAACCAACCATTTGGAGATTTAAGTATATTCACATATTTTGTGGGTTTCATAGACTTTTGGGTTTGGATTGATATATTTTTGTGCATGAAAACTATTTTTGTGAGTTGTTTTAGTCTCAATTTAGGAAGTTTCTTTGCAATTTTGTTTTATCAATTGTTTAATATGCTTTCTAGAAAACATGTGAAAATATGGGAACTTGTTTGTCATTATGTTTTGTGAAATGTTTTGGTCTTAATTTAGAGGTTTGCCCAAGATTTTTTTGTGTTTGCAGTAGCTTCTCACATTCTATGTAATATGGAGCAAGTTAAGGAATATGTTATTGTTTCTTTTCATGTATTACTTGTATTAACATTTGTAGAAACTAAAGTATGCAAAATCAAACTTTATATTCATTTTACTTTTTCTTGACATTCATGTACTATTAAATTTCTGTTCATTTAATTTCTAGAACTTTGTAAGCAATTAGGACATCCCAACTCAATTCATAACCATGGTTACCACTTATGCAGGGATTCCAACTAATCCCATTACCATTCATAAAATCCGACAACCATATAAAACATCCCAATTAAAATAATTAGAATCTAAAACATTGGTTACCAATTAGAATTACAACATTCAATAATTTCAATACTAATAATGAAAGTCAATAATACAAACAACATCCAAACTAGTTCGATGATAATCGATCATATTTGATTTGACCAAAAAAAGTTTAGGTATCTAAATTAAATAAAGGATATATTTTGAGGGCCAATTATTCAATTAAGTCATAAAAAATTTAAAGTTTTAGCAAGTATTTTCATTTAAAAATAGCAATTCGGTTCTATCTAAAAGGTTGATAGTCAAATTTGATTTTTTTTATTAAAAAAGCTTGAAAGTCAAATTTAATTAGAAAAATAAGGGTCAAATTAACAAAAAATATAAATTAATATTAAGGATTAAATCCATCATTATACCTTATCATTAAGTCTATATAAGATACTATTTATTATAGAACATTATCTTATTATAAACCAAATTTTAATTGTTAAAAGGAAAATGTTTCTATAATATTTTATAACAAATATATTTATATTATATTTGTATCATTAAAAACCAATTTAAAAAATAATTCCATGAAAATTCGTCAAACAATATAACATATTTTACATAAAATCATCTAAACATTAAAAATTATTAACTTTTCTCAAATGGCTATTTGATGTTTATTTTCAATTTTATTGTGTTAAGAACTAACCATAATAAAAATTAATGTGCATGTTACACAAAGATTATATTGGTTCTACATATCAACCACTTTTCATAAATTTATCAATGTTCAGATATCCGTCAAATTTTATAATAAGTCCTTGTACTTTACAATTTTATAAATAAATTCAAAATAGTAAGATTTTTTTTTTTATTTTGCATCTAAACTTTCAATTTTTTTTTCTAAAATTAAAAACTTCAAATTTATTTTTTGATTAAATCTTGTTACATACTCTGGTATAAGTTCTTCTTTGGAGAAATTGCTTGTTACATGCTGCTGTCCCCATTGTGATCGTAGCAAAAAGGCAAGGGAACTGATTTGAATGCCCTGTATTTGCCCACATTGTTCAAATGCTCATTCTCCAACCTATCAAATTTCATATCATATGTTTACCAAAAATAACCATGATAGTATCTAGTAAAAAGAGAAAGAGTTTAAAAATACCTGAAGAAATTCCAAATTCCACGACGAATGATCTCCAAGGAAGCAACAACAGCAGTCAAGGCGGTCCCGTGAAGGAAAAATGCAGTTTGAATACCTAAAACTTGTTGCATCCAAACCAGTCTCAACACACAGTTCAACGCCTGCAATTTCACGCCCTTTAGTTCCTTAACCTAATCTGATGTTCATTCAAGAGATGATATTACAATTGAAAATCCAACATCAAACAAACATGTGCGTATAGGTAGAAAGAGAAATTAGTGGGATGATTTCTTACCATGGCTAAAAAATAAACTACTTTGTGTGGTAAAACAAGCTTATCCCTAAGCCAAGGATTGCTTGATTTTCTTCTAAGAAGACCCCAATCGATGACAATGTCCCAATATGTATTAAAAATGGTTGCCATCCCAGAAGTTGCAGCCGCCAAGACCAGCCATGTTGCTGTCTTCTGCTTTTGGAACTGATAAATTGTCCTAAGGGCAACCGCTGCTATGGTTGATAAGTATTTCAGACCATTCACACCATGTGCTGCATCTTTTTCTTCCAATAAACGTCTAAGGCACTGCAAGATATGCACAACAAAGCTTTTAAACAAATGAATATGGTAATTTTACAATGGTACCATCCCATACTCGTGTTTCAATACGTAAAGATTTTATAAAAATACATAACGATCTTATAAGGTCTAAGTTGGATTGAAATTTTATGGATTTAAGTTATTTTACCAACCTTAAATATGATCTTTTAAAACGATACAAAATATATGAAAATTATTAAAAAATTAAAAATACCCATATGTAATAAATACCCATAACCATACAGATATTTTACATGCAATTTGAACTATGTGTCACCAATTACCTGAATGAAACGGAGCCAGTAAGGAACAATGGCTACAACAATGTAAAAAACTCTATAAACTTCACTGTCCTCACACTTGTTCGATCTCTCTCTAAAGTTTCCCCAAACATAGTAGCAAATGTAGAACTCCAAACTTCTAAATGCTTGAACCTGCGCTTATATATGTATGTATAATGTGAATAGATATTAACAAGAAAACAAATTTAAGCAGGTTTCAGTAGTTACAGTAAAGTTATCGAACCTGGCTTGTAAGTTGATCTGCCAAGAAGAAATCAGGGAGGGTGACCTACATGGTCATAACATGAAGACAATTTATATGTGAATTGGTCTCCGAACTATGCACTTTTTAACAATTTGATACCTAAATGGAAAGGGAAAAAAGGATCACAATTGAAAGTTGCAGGTACCTTGTAAAGAGGTGCACAAACACAGCGAAATGCACATCTGATAAGAAAGAATCGGCTTGAACGATAGATGATATTGAAAGGACAGAATGCTATTGAAACCACAATCTGAAATTCACAATAAGAAGAACTTGATCATTTTTCAGTGAGAAAAAAGGAAAATATAGTAAATAAGTTATGTAAAAGACATACAATGAGGAGGAAGAGTGGGATTAATTCGGTTAAAGTTTGGAATGTTTGAGTGCGAGGGTCAATCTCTATATCCAAATGTGAGATGACAGCAGCTAATGTAAGCAAAGAAAGACCAGAAGTGAGGAGGAGGAGTTGTTGATATCCCAACTCGGTGCCTTGCTTGAAACCAAATATAAATGGAAAGTTGATTCGATAACGCTTCCAAAAGTATATGTTTCCAGCGTACATGAGCATGTGCAGTACTATGTAACCAAACAGGCTGCAAAGAACATTATGAAGCACAGTCATTAGTTTCATCACTTAAGTATTAATTACCCGTATTAGATGGCATGTAAGCTGGCTCAAATTGACGGGTTCTACATTCGAGTAACTGTACCTGTAAAGTGGAAAGATGTTGACCATATACTGATCAAGTTCTACACTCTTAAGAATAACTCTTGCATGTAAATTCACAATGATTGCCACTATTAGTGCAATGGAGCAACCTGAGAACAAGCCTGCATGTCAACACAAATTTGTTATGGAGACAGAATAATCCCAATATAGTTTAACTCGGTTGCTTGTCCTTTAAAAAAAGAAACAGGATTCAAATCCCAACATTTAAAACTTATTTTTCCCATCTCATTTAGTGCCAAAAGAAAAAGTGTTTACCATATAAAAATGTAATTCTATGTCTTTCCCTTTTAGCTTGAGGTCTTAGCTTTTTCATTCCTTTTCTGCGGTTTCCATTAGCAAAGTGTATAGCATATGTATCCTCCACCCTTTCCATAAGTGTAGTAACCTGTCAAACGTAAAACAAAAAAGAGCTAAGTTGGGTGGCAAAGGGGATGTAGTCGTACTTGAAAAGTCATATCCTTGAGCTACTTAGCTATTTCTAACCTCATCAGAGCTGCCAAAGTAAGACTTGTCCACCATCTGTAAGAAAGCTTTTGATGCATTTCGAGATGTGATCTGCATGCTGCCAGTTCGAATCAACCAACAATATTCTGATTTCATTTTATTTTTAACCCATAAAAAAGGTGAATTTCACTAACCTTGTCATATTTCTTCATGATCTTGGAAAATGCCAATTGATTCAGAAAGCTGATAAATCAAACAAATACAGATATGATTGACTATCAAATGCCCCACCAAAAAAATAAACAGATTCTAATTTACTTATTAAAAACAGAAGGAAAAAAAAAAGAAAAGAAACAGAGGAAGCCATTGAAATTACCAGTAGCTTTTCAAAAGTCTAAGCTTTCTGTAGAATTCAACAATAGCCCTTGTGATTTTCTCCTCAGCTGTCCTCAGTTCTTTCCTGCTGAATGATAAGTCTGATTTTGAACTTTTGATGACAGCTTTGAGTGTTGATAATGGAGTTCCAACCTCAACATTGATCTTTACATGATCCAAAACCTCTAATGGAGCTACCTTAAAACCCTCTTTCTTATTACCTTGCCCTCCATTGATTCCATCATTATCTTCCTTCTTTTGCTTTTCTTGAATAACATTCATCATTGACCATGCTACACACAACCAGAGTGCAACAACTTAAGAAAACTTGGAATCGGACTCAAACAAAACCCAGATTTTTTTCCTGGTTTTCAGTTCACTTACCTTGATTTCCACCGTTAGTGGGATGATCAATTGATGATGAATTGGAAGAAAATCCATTAGGAACAAGGTTTACAACATCATTTTGTCCAATAACTGGATTATCAACCTTAATCCTAAGAGCAATCAAGGCATTCATTTGTTTACTCAACTCATCAGCTTCCACAATAACTTCTGCAACGTTCTTCTTGTAAAACTTGATAACCTTATTGAATTCATCATCAAGTCTCCTAAAGAAAACAAGTTCATGTTCAGCTCCTTCTTCATTTGACCTGAGAAACATGGTCTGGTAATCCCCTTCTCCGTCTCCTTCTTGCACTGCACTTACCAATATCACTTCATCTTCATTGTTCTTCAATGTTGAATCTGGTCGAAACCGGCTTGTTAGTCCACTGAAAGCTCTGTAAAGTGATGCATTTCTCTTCAATTTTCCTTTTATTGTTGCTGCCATTGGAGACGGTGCGTTGTTCAATTGCTGGAACCTTAAGATATCTTTCAGTATTGATTTCAGATTGCTGTAATCCACGTATGCTTCCTGCCATTCCTGCACCATTTGTGCTTCAAATTCTTTGCCAAACTTCATCTTCTTCCACCATAAATTAAAGAACCCCAAAGATTAAAACAAAGAAAATTGAGAATTGCAATGTGTTTATTTTTTTTTCAATGATTTTGATGAGTTTTGAAGTTAAATACGTACAAATTTCAATTTGCAAACTACGTACTACACTCTTTTTTACTTGCTTCCTTTATTAATGTGATGTCTTGCTGACCATTTCTCCTCCATAACCTCTATTAGTTAAAGGTTATTAATTAATGAACTTCATCTTAATTTTTTTTATTATCCTTTTAACTTTTCCTTTTTTTTTTCATTCTCTCGTGCTTCTCTCTCTCATTTCTTCTTTGTCCATTCCTTTTAACCTAGTTTTTCTATATTTTTTAAAATTAGTCTCTATATATATATTTTTAAATTAAATGGTTTGAAAAAATAAAAGTATAGGGACTAGTTTTAACAAAGGGTAAATATAGAAAAACTAAGTTACAAAAAAAAAGGAGGCAAAAAAACAAAGGAAGAAGTAAAAGAGAATAGAAAATAAAGAAAAAAAAGAAAAGTTAAAAAAAAAACAATTATATTGCTCAAAATAAAAAAATATGGGGACAGTTGTATAAATTAACCTAAAGTTTTTGTTTGAAATGATGATTTAGCGCACCACGTCAGTTTACCGTTACACCGTTAACGACAATTAACGATTCGGTGACTAAAATGTTACAATGCGATAACTTAAATGACTAAAACATAACATTTCAAACATAAGTGATTAAAATATAACTTGAGATAAATAAAAGTGACTATTTTAACAGTTTACTCTTTAATAACACTCTTTTACAATTATTTCATGGTGTCTAAACACGCTTTCTCAATTAAATTAACATAATTAAATTTTTTAAAAATATATTTATTATTTTGAATATTTTAATTAATTAAACTTTACGAGATATATATTTTAGGAATTACTTCAAATTCTTAAAAATACATTTTTCCTAAACTTTATTACTAATAAATAAAAAAAACTGAAGTTCAAAAAACTTTAACCAATAAAAATGAAATTATAATAATCTTACTAAAAATGAAATTATTAAAAAAAAAAAAGAAAAAGAAAAGAGAGAGAGAGTTATAGGACAGTCTTGGTAATGGAGGATAAATGATTGGCCTAATTCTCTTAATAAAAGTCAATTTACATGGCAACCAAAGTAAGAGACTTTTTGCTCAAAGAAAAAGTAAAAGACTTGTAAAAAGAATTAAAGTTTTATTTTTGGAACTGAAATTATTCTTTAAAATTTTAATATTTCAATATCATATGAAGAGAAAACAACTACAAACGCGTTTAAGAAAATTTCAAATTAATATTTCTTCGCATTTCACATATATTATTTTATTTTATTTTTCAATATTTTATTTCAAAATATTGGTATCCTGTGCTGAGAAAACAAAAAATAAGAATATTGGGATTTATTAAAAAAATCGGCTAATAACAAAAAAAAACTCAAAATTATATATAAACTTTGATTTACTATTATTATAAATGCGAAATTTTAATTTTAATTCAATTATAAATATATTAAAAAAAAACGAAAATTTCTAATGTCAAAATATATTTTAATAATAATCAAACAAAATAATGAGTAGCAAAACAGCTTAAACCGCGTTTGACAAAATTGCAATTTCTTTTTATTGGCTACTTAGACATAGTTTGTTTCATTTTTATTTTTGATTTTTTTTCATTATGTGTTAATTTTTCAATATTTTCAAATTAAAGCATTAACTTAAATCCTGTTATAAAATCAATACCAACATTATTAAATTTTCAATTTATATTTTTCATTTTATTTGAGTTCAAATTTATTGTATCCAACCCATTGAAATTTAAGTAATATAACATAATTATCCTTACATGTGCATTTTCTAAATTCTTTAACGTTAGTAAAATGAAGTTGATTGAGTCTTAATTCGATTAGGGTCGGTGTTATTGTTAATATAGTAAGACATGAGTTTGAGTACATTGAACTATGTTTATCACCATATTTAAGAGTTGAAATATGATTATGAATAATTCTAAGTATTATATAAAACCAAAGTAGTATGATATATATACATATGTGTATATATAAATAAATTTTAAGAAGAAAAATTAGATAACAAAAAATCCAACAATATTGTTTTAAAAAAATTTACAGACCAATCGATTTTTTTGTGCTAATTTATTTAATCATAAAATATTTTTAATAAAATTTTAATGAGTATTTATGTAATTTAGGTTATAAAACAAGTTGGTAAATTGTACCAATAGCCACTACCTCACCAAAAGATTTGATCAATCATAATTTTTCTTTTCTGATGCAATAGTAGGAGTAAGGGTAAGGTTGTTAAATTGAAAATTAACTTAAACTGAAGAATTTGAACGATTAATGGAATGTAAGTTTAAAAATCGTAGTTACTTAAAATTGAACTGAATATTATTTTTTATTTAATATATAATTAATTTAATTTTTATGATATAAAAATAAATAGTTTATATTTAAGGTAGTAAAAATAATTTAAAAGTTTTTAAAAATTTATTTTCTAAAATATTTATGAAAAAAATTTAAAATATCTTTAAAATAATATTCAAAAATTATAAAAAAAATCATTCTATCATAATAAATTTAAAAATTAATATAAAACAATTGAAAATCGAGTAGAAATGAATTGAATTATAACAGAGGATTTAAAAAAATCTAAAAAAATTTGATGGAAGTGATATGACCCTAGTTGTGTTATGGCTGCATCAGAATATGAAATATTGAGGTGGATAGCTGATTGCATTTGTGGATGATATTGAAAGGAGCCCCCTTTGCATTGAAATCATTTCCTAGAATTTTCTTATTACACATTTTCAAACGTTGAGGTTTCGACAATCCACATCAATGTTTTCAATCTTATTTTGAATTTTTTATATTTTATTTTAATTATTAATTTAATAAAAAAATATAAGTTATAATGATTTATTCTTTTCAACTTTATAAAACCTTACATTTAATTTTTCAAATCTTTTAATATTTGAAGTTGTATTATTTATCAAACCTTACACTTAATGTTAATTTTATTGGCATGGTCTACGTGTATGCCACGTTAATAATTAATAATTTCTATACTTTTTAAAACAAATTTAATAATTATAATTTTTTAATTTTTAGAATTTTTTAAACTTTATTAATTGTTGATGTGGCATACACGTGAATACCATGTAGATACCATATCTGCAAAGTTAACAAACGTTACATTAATTTTTTCATCTAGATGGTTTGATAAACAATATAAATTTAAAGATTAAAAGAAATGATAATTAAATAAAAAATTAAAATAGTATTTTTTTAATTAAAAAACTAAATCAATCGAAATAAAATAATGCGAACGTGAATGGAATTAAAAAAAATGAAATCCTATCAAAAAAGAAATATGAGCCTTCATTTAAATTTATATGATATGAGTTAAGATATAATCTTTTCAATCACATTCTAATATTCAGTCATTTTGGGTAAAGTTTCTATCGTCCTTACATTTATACACAAGGCCTCAACAGTTATTATTATTATTATTATTATTATTATTATTATTATTTTGGTCTTTTTTTCGGCGTGAAAATAACATATTAATGTGACCTTTACCTATTAGCATAATAATAAATTTCGTTTTCTAATATTTTTAAATTCTATTAATTTGGTCTTAATTCTAAAAAATTCAACAAATTTAACACTTAACTTTACACATTCTACCAATTTAGTCTTTATTCTTAAAAAATAAATGTCGAAACCATTTTTTTGAAAAATTAGAGGAATCGACTTTAAAATTTGAAAATGGAGTCGCCACCGATTTTTATTTTGAGGTGTATCGAATCACCTCGTAAAAGTTGATCATTTTAATAAAATGCTTTAATTTATTAAAACGATGGTTTTGGTCTACGAAATTTTGAGAAATCGGGTTCGGGAGTCGGTTACGCACGAGGAAGGATTAGCACCCTCGGTACGCCCAAAATTGGTACCTAGCTGATCAATTAGTGTCTTAGTGCCGAATGTTTGAAAATTTGGAAGAATTTAAAATACGATCCCTTTTACTAAAAACATTTGAATATGTCGAAATAAAAGTCGAGACTCGCTCATCTCAATGAAATAAGAATATCGCATCCAGTAAGTTAGGGTGCTATATATCAATTTCTCGAAATTAAGCTCGTCCTTTTTTATTAAAAAGATTCATATATTTATATCGAAAAAGAATATTTAATTATTTTGGGTCGAACGAAAAATCTAAACCCAGTAAGTTAGGGCTCGATTTATCGAAGTTCCAAAACATAAAATATTACCTTAATTTTGAAATTCCTCTCTCGAGACACTGAGCGCCACATTCAATAAGTTAGGATGTAGCATTTCGAGGTTTCGAAAATAGGTTTTATTTGAAAATTTACGTGTTTTGATTTTGAAATCGATACTCGATAGTTCGGATTTAATGAGGAAAATCAAAACCTAGTAAGTTAAGGTTTGATTTCCTCGAAATACCCAAACACGAGTTATTCTTTCGAAGGCTTTGAATAAAATAAAAAAATTTAACAAAATAGGGCTAGACATGACTTTATTGGAATACAAGCATGAAATTATAAAATACGAAGCAAAGAAATAATGTAGATGGCATCGATGAATCGTAATGATCGATAAATATCTAATAATGCATGTAATAACAATGATTAGGGAGCGTATCATCAAACACGAGTAATAACATTAACATTCAAAAGCTAGAAAAATTTAAAAAAACGTAAAACAAAATAAAATTAATTGAAATTTAACTAGGTCTTAACGAATAAGAATATACGACTATAGGAAAATATTTAGAACTATAAGAATTACAATAAAATTTTAGACATATGACATATTATATAATACGAGATAAGGTTTTCAAAATAAATGAATTATATACTTATAAAATCATGTATATGCACACATAATATAATATTTAAAAATCTTTACATAGTGAGATTTAAAAAATATATAAAAGATGGCAAATATATAATATGAAAAATATACATAATATAAGAATGAAGAATATATATACAAGAGCATAATATACACATAGTATATAAAATATATCTAGATGATAATGCTATTGAAATAATTAGAAACGTATGAATATAGTATTGGGAATATCTATATATATACATGAGATAATGTAAAAAAATACATATACTTATTGGAAATAAAGACACATATGTAATATATATAAAAGAATATAATATATATACAAAATATGACCATAGGATAGATATAATATACAAAATACATGTAATACAGTAATAGTATTGAAAATACATATGTAAAATAATGTGAAAGAATACATACATAAAACATACATAATATATATAAGGGAATAATGCATATAAAATATAACTTTAGACTATATAGACATAATATACAAAGTATATATCATATGTTGAAAGCATATACACAAAATAATATGAAAGAATATATATATATATATCCATAATATTGAAAATTATATACAAGTATAATATGAAAAATGTACAAATAACATACCTATACGCACACTTAGTTAAAATAGTATATATATACAAAAACTTATTAATGATAAATAATAATACGATATAGTTTGACAAAATGATAAAAAAGAAACCCAAATTGAAAACAGAATAATAGTTTAGAGCCAAATTAAGAATTAAAAAACAATCAATGGACCCGAACAAAACGCAGGTATAAAGAACAGGGGCCAAGGTAGCAAATAATCCGGCCAGCTAAATGCTGCGTTTAGACATGGGTCAAATTGCACAGCTTCTTAAATTAAATGGGCGGATTTGGAAGGAAAATGAAACATATAAAAGGCCCAATTGGAAGCCACTGCTAGCTCGAGGGGCCAAAGGTGTAAATACACCATCCAACATCAGAACACGCGGGTCATACGCGTCCCCGGGTCGGGTTATCAGGCAGGAATTAACCAAAGGCCTATATGGCACCATTTTAGACCATGAGAAAGGGTTCTAAACGGTGCCGTTTAACCCCTTACAGCACTAAAAAAATAAAATAACCCTAGTCGGGGTTTGTCATAGACCAAAAGGTCTTCTTCTTCCTTCAAACAACACCCGGAAGTTCCCCTCTCGAATCTCCGCGCCGCTCAGCCGAGGTTCATGGCCCTTCGTTGCTATGGTCATAGCGACGCCACCCAAAAACGGTGGTTAGGATCTCGTGAAAGGGGAGTTTTCGTCCTTTTTCAAAACAATCGAGCCTTTTATTTCATTCTCCTCTCTATTCCTCTAACTAACCATAATCAGTTTTCAAATGCAGGTAAAGATCGAGTAACACGTGACTGAGATGGGAGCCAAATCGGCATTTCCTCCCCTTGTCAGAGACCCGAGGGTTTCGTAACGCTTAGGGTCATCGGAGAACCCCTTATCCCGCATCCAAGAGCCGAGCAAGGTATGTATTTAATGCTAGCTTTATATTTCAAAATAAAATACAATAAAAGAAAGATAGAATGCAACCTTTGATTTTCGGATTTTTGAATCTGAATCTGATTTTTTTGTTTATTTTCTTTTGTATTCAATCCCTTGATTACACTTTTTTTGAACAATGAAAAAAGAAAAAAAAAAAGATCCCCGTTTTCTATTTTACAACGGCTTTATAGCCAAAGGAAATATGACCACTATTTGGTTTTTTCACTGTTTCTGCTACTGTTTCCCCGCTTTCTTCGCTGGTCGCTGTCGATTCGCCATTTAATATTTGCAGGTGATGCGACGGGAAGGGTGGCTGGTCTCCAGTGGTGGTTCCAGGAGAGTAGGTGTACCGTTTGCACTGGCGGCGGCACTAGGGTTTCTGTTTCTGAAACCCTAGTTTGACCCTAGGGTTTGCTGGAGCTTGAGTCACGGGTGTCTGATTCGGTTGATGGCTAAAACGGGCCATCCAGGTGTTACGGGTGGCTGATTTGGTTGATGGCTAAAACGGGCCATCCGGGTTTCAAGTGTTGGGTCTGTTTGTTGGGCTGTACGGGTTTTATGTAAATGGGGTAAAATTGGGTGCGGGATGTGGGCTTAATGAGTTAGGTCTTGTTTTCGGTCAATTTCTCTGTAATTTTAGACTTTTAAGTTGGACATTTAGACTTTTAATTTGGGTGGTTTTTCAATACATTTTGGTTTACTTGTTTTCAAAGTTGTTTGTCGGTTGGGCCCGGGCAAATTTAGGCCCGTACAGTTGCCCCTCTTTGCTTATTGTCGTGCAACGGGAATAGAGCAAAGACTTCAAAAGGGCCAAATTTGCCTGGTCTTGTAGGATCTCCACTTCTTGGTATTCCTCTTCTTCAAATAACGTCAATGTGTTCCACCGTAGCCTCAGGAATATGATACTCCTTGTCTTCGATCCGTTTCATCGCAACTTCAGAGAGACAAAATCTGGTCCTTTCGATCAGCTCCAGTCTTTATTTTCTATTGAAAACAAACGTCGAAAACTGCCCAACCTGCGAACTCTCGCAACATAGGTTAATCATAAATCAAAAGCACCTCAGTGTGACTTGAGACTCAACTCATTTCTTGCAATATGAGTTGGTATTTTGAAGAACAGAAATTGAAAGTAGAATTTGAAAAAGATCAACTTATCTCTCGTAATATGTGTTGAATAAACAGAAATGAAGAACACAAATTAAAAGGAAATTGCAAACACCTCAGCGTGAACCGAGTCTCAACTCACCTCTGTAATATGAGTTGATTTCTTGAAAAAGAAATTGAAAAGAAATTGAAAGTACCTCAACGTGCCTTGAGGCTCAACTCACTTCTGTAATATGAGTTGACTTTTGAAAAAGGAATTTGAAAAGAAATTGAAAATACCTCAACGTGTGAACTAAGGCTCAACTCACTTCTCGCAATATGAGTTGACTTTTTGAAACATAAATTGAAAATACCTCAGCATGTGTACTAAGGCCCAACTCACTTCTCGCAATATGAGTTGACTTTTTGAAACATAAATTGAAAATACCTCAGCATGTGAACTAAGGCTCAACTCACTTCTTGTAATATGAGTTGACATTTTTTTTTGAAACCATAAAATTTAATCATAGTACCAAAACATGTCATCTGGTGAAATTCTGGTGTTTTCTTTGATTCAATGCAACTATCATCGCATCCTCTCACTCTGCTGGAGCACCTGAATATGTCGTGAATGATGTTATCATGATATGCATGTGTTTGTCTTTAAATGTCTTTATGCCTACATGATTATGCTATGCCTTGAACTTGTTTGTCATGAATTTTGTGATAATCTGCATTCTTTGCCTCGATTTCTAACCCGTTTTTTTTTTGCGTCTTGTTCCTGTCTTTGGACTTTACGGGTGATCTATATTATTTAGATATCACCCCTTTTTGTCCCTGTCGAACTTTGTCCTTGCTTTGGAGAGTTTTGTACTTACCAGGTTCTTGTTAGAGCAATACTTGGCATTTGCTTTTGTTTTGAGTGTGTTATTCCGCTATTTATCATTCAAATAAACCACACAATGAGATGCATGAAAACAGTTAAAGTAGGTGCAGAAGGGATGCCCCACATTTATTTGCTTTAAAGGTATCAACGAAGGTAATTGGCCGAAAAGAAGTTAAAATGGACGTAAGACAAGAAAATGAAATTGCTTTCAGTGAATACAAAGGTTCTGGATATTCAACGCATGAACTCTTCCATGTTTCCTAGTCAAGAATCTCTCTGAGTGTGGACTTTTGCGTAGAGGACTTCCTATTTTCGGAAGTGCTTCGGATACTGTAGCCCCGCTGTCCAACTTGCTGTTCGAATGGTCTTGCCCCTTCTGGCTCTGGATCCTCATCATTAGAGCGCCCTTTCGGGTTTTCGTCCTAATCTTTTGGTTTATCAAGACGCACTTTTCGGGTTTTCATCCTGATCTTTTTTTTTCAAGCATAGTACTTCTTCACGGCATCGGGGTTTACAGGGTTCGGTAACTCTTTCCCATCTATCTCGGCGAGAATCAAAGCTCCGCCTGAGAAGGCTTTCTTTACAACGTATGGCCCCTCCCAATTTGGCGCCCATTTTCTTCGCAAGTCCTTTACGATTGGGAGGATCTTCCTCAACACAAGTTCTCCTTCGTGGAACTCTCTTGGCCGTACTTTCTTATCATGAGCCGCAATCATTCCCTTTTGGTACATCTATCCATGGCAGATCACCTTCAAGCGCTTTTCTTCAATAAGGTTCAATTGGTCGTATCGAGCTCGAACCCATTCTGCTTCCTCTAATTTTGACTCCATTAGAACTCGTAAAGAGGGGATCTCAACTTCAATGGGCAACACGGCCTCCATTCCGTAGACTAAGGAGAAAGGAGTTGCCCCCGTAGATGTTCTCACAGATGTACGATATGCAAACAAGGCGAATGGTAGTTTTTCATGCCAGTCTTTATATGTTTCAGTCATCTTCCCGATAATTTTCTTGATATTCTTGTTGGCCGCTTCAACAGCTCCATTCATTTTCAGGCGATAGGGTGAGGAATTATGATGCTTTATCTGGAATTGCTCACACACTTCCTTCATCATTTTGTTGTTCAAATTCAAAGCATTATCTGAAATGATTCTCTCAGGCAGACCATATCGACAAATGATTTCTTTTTTTAAAAACTTACATACTGCCGTTTTCGTCACATTAGCGAATGAAGCTGCCTCTATCCATTTTGTGAAGTAATCTATTACCACAAAAATAAATCGGTGCCCATTAGAAGCTTTCAGAGAAATTGGTCCTATAACATCCATGCCCCACATGGAGAAGGGCCATGGAGAGGTCATAACATGAAGTGGCGAAGGAGCTACATGGATCTTATCGCCGTAAATTTGACATTTGTGGCATTTTCTCGCATAACTGATACAATCACTTTCCATCGTTGACTAGTAATAACCGAGCCTCGTGATCTTCTTGGCCATAGTGAAACTGTTGGCATGTGTTACACAGATTCCTTCATGGACTTCTTCGAGTATTTTCTTGGCTTCAACAGCATCCACACATCTCAGGAGCACTTGATCTTTCCCTCTTTTATACAAGATATCCCCGTCAAGGACAAATCCTGCTGACATTCTTCTAATTGTCCTTTTGTCGTTCTCATTTGCTTGCTCGGGATATTTCTGATTCTTGAGATATTCTAAGATATTGTAGAACCAAAGTCGTCCATCGGCCTCTTTCTCAATGCTGTAACAGTGTGCAGGGGCTTCATATATGCTCATTTTCAAGGGCATTATTTCTGCTTCTTTACTTGCTTTGAACATTGAAGCCAAAGTGGCCAGGGCATCAGCCAATTGGTTTTCTTCTCATGGGAGGTAATTAAAAGTTACTTCTTTGAACTCTTTAATCAATTCGACCACTAGATATCTGTACCTAATCAATTTCGGATCCCTCAATTCCCAATCTCCTCGGATTTGGTAAACCACTAGAGCCGAGTCCCCGTACACTTCTAGAGTTTCAATGTTTCGTTCAATAGCTACCCGGAGTCCCATGATGCAAGCTTCATATTCTGCTATGTTATTGGTGCAGAAGAAATCCAATCTCGCAGTGAACGGATAATGATTCCCTTCTGGTGATACCAGAATTGCTCCAATTCCATGCCCCAAAGCATTCGACGCACCGTCAAAATTCATCTTCCATGACCTCTCTTTCGATGACTCGGAATCCTTTTCTGTGATACACATTAAGTCTTCATCTGGGAAATCAAATTTCAAAGGTTCATATTCTACCGTAGTTCGAGCTGCTAAGAAGTCGGCTATTGCGCTTCCTTTTATTCATTTTTGACTCACATAGGTGATGTCGTATTCTGATAGTAAGATCTGCCATCGTGCCATTCTTCCTGAGAGTGCGGGTGATTCCATCATGTACTTAATTAGATCCAGCTTTGAAATAAGCCACGTTGTATGATATAGCATATATTGCCTGAGTCTCCGAGCTGTCCAAACCAAAGTGCAACAATATTCCGAGCTGTCCAAACCAAAGTGCAACAATATTTTTCAATGGACGAATACTTCACCTCACATTCTGTGAACTTTTTGCTGAGGTAGTAAATTGCCTTTTCTTTCTTTCCCGACTCGTCGTGTTGCCCCAGTACACAACCCATTGAATTTTCGAACACAGTCAAATACAAAATCAGCGGTCTTCCTGGGGTTGGCGGTACTAGCACAGGAGGACTTGACAAATACTGTTTTATTTTATCAAAGGCCACCTGACACTCTTCGTTCCACTCTCCAGGGTTGTGTTTTCGAAGAAGCCAAAAAATTGGATCGCATTGATTGGTAAGTTGAGCGATGAATCGGGCGATATAGTTCAATCTCCCCAAAAATCCTCTGACTTCTTTTTGTGTGCGCGGAGATGGTAACTCTTGAATGGCTTTTATTTTGTCTGGGTCGACCTCGATACCCCTTTCACTGACAATAAAACCTAGCAGCTTCCCCGAGGTAACTCCAAATGTACACTTGGCTGGGTTAAGCTTTAGCTAAAACTTCCTCAGTCTTTCGAATAACTTCCTGAGGTTTACCACATGCTTTTCTTCTCCTCGGGACTTAGCAATCATGTCGTCAACGTAGACCTCTATTTCTTTATGCATCATATCATGGAACAACGTCACCATGGCCCTCTGATAAGTTGCCCCAGCGTTCTTTAATCCGAATGGCATCACCTTGTAGCAGAAAGTTCCCCACATCGTTGTAAAGGTGGTTTTCTCCATATCTTCAGGAGCCATCTTGATCTGATTGTACCCCGAGAATCCGTCCATGAAGGAAAACAATGAATGCTTTGCCGTGTTATCCACCAATGTATCAATATGCGGTAAGGGAAAATTGTCTTTTGGACTTGCCCGATTTAGGTCACGATAATCCACATACATTCGTACTTTGCCGTCCTTTTTGGGTACGGGACGATGTTGGCCACCCATTCGGGATATTTAGAAGCTTGCAAAAAACCTGCGTCGAATTGCTTTTTGACCTCTTCTTTTATTTTCAGCAGCATTTCGGGTCTCATCCGTCTTAATTTTTGCTGAATGGGTTTGCATTCTGGCCTTAGTGGGAGTTTATGAACTACTATATCTTCTTCCAATCCTGGCATGTCTTGATATGACCATGCGAATACATCCTTAAACTTACGGAGCAAAGCAACCAAATTACACCTGGTGCTTTCTGAGATAGAGGCCCCAATCTTCACCTCTTGCCTCTTTTCTTCGGTTCCCAAGTTTATTGTTTCAACGGATTCTTGATGGGGTAGGATCTGCCTATTCTCTTGTTCCACCATTCTTAGCAAATCGGGAGACGAAACATAGTCTTCGGCGTTTTCCTCAGCTTCGAATTCTCCTAAGCAAATAGCCCTCTCAAAATCAATTTCAAGTCTTGTAACGGGTTTGTTCATGTTATTGATATCCGAGTACCTGAAAATTAAATGGAAAAGAAAACTATAGAGGGGCGTTGAAGTATTTGGAAACAATAAGCAAAATGCTATGGGATGGTATGAAGTAAATGTAAAAATAGGTCATGAAATGGAAGAATATTGGTAGGAATGCAAAACGGTCGTGACAAAATGCATCCTCATTGTCATTCATTTGAAAGATAAAGAGCAAATTACAAGCTCTTACAACAAGATCCCATTACATTTAGGGTCACAAAAGAGTTAACATCGAGTATTACTCTGAGGGAAACTTAGAAACTACAAGGAGATCCTCAGCAGTCCAATTGTTCAGTTTAAAACCGGGAGGACAGGGGCGTATCCTTGAAACATCCTTACTCGCATCAGCTCCTTCATCGATAGCACTTATGCTGATATTTTGAAAATCCCTTTCGACTAATACCACCGTACTTCTAGAGTTATCTTCCCCGGGGTATATCATCCCCGCTGATGTGAACGTTTTTGCCAATGGAGGGTACTCTATGGGCTCCCATTCCAGTTCTCGGCCCAAGGTCCTTGCAACCCTTCTTTCTTGGTCTCTCTTCCATTGTTTTCTTAGTTGATGTGCGTTTGGTTGAAAACCTAGACCGTATCGAGCCTTGTGAGGTATCGATTTTAGAGCCCTGACTATCCCTTGCTGATATTTCCCTAGTCCTTTCCTCGCTCGGGCTCCTTTTCCTACAGTCAACTTAATCCTCATCTTTGTGTTCCTTGATAACTTGGGTACGGGGATCCTGTTTCCCTCCGCGACAAATGTAGCATTGACGAACTCTAGGGATCGAAAGGAGCACTCTAATGCATCTTGGCTAAATTCGACATACGGCGTGTCAGCAGAGACGGATGCGACGATGTCTTCCTCGCCTTCAATTGTAACCAGACAACCATCCATGATAAGCTTAATTTTTTGGTGGAGTGACGATGGGACAACGCCTGCGGAATGGATCCAAGGTCTTTCCAACAGGCAGTTATATGATGGCGTGATGTCCATGACCTGGAACTCGACGTCGTATACGTAAGGGCCCACTTCCAGAGGGATCACAATCTTTCCCATAACGTCCCGCCTTGTTCCATCAAAGGCCCTTACCGTGGAATGACAGGGCCTTAGATAGGACAGGTCCATTGGAATTCTGGAGAGTGTAGCTAATGGCATGACATTGAGTGCTGATCCATTATCAATGAGTACATTAGGTATGATGTAACCCTTACAGCGGGTTGTAATATGCAGCGCTTTCACCGAGCCCCTACCATTAGGCGGTATTTCATCATCACTGAAGGATATGAAATTAACCGCATTCAGATTGTTTACCCATTTGTCAAGCTTTTCCATAGATATGTTGTTCGCTACGTAAGCTTGGTTTAATACTTTCAACAATGTGTTTCGGTGTGGCTCTGAATTTAGTAGTAGGGACAGCACCGAAATTTTTGCCGGCTACTTGCTTAGTTGTTCTACCACGTTGTACTCACTATGCTTGATAAATTTTAGAAATTCTTACGCCTCTTCTTCATCTACGGCCTTCTTAATTCCTGGTCCGGGCGCAGTTTCAAGTTCATCTTCAATTTCATGCATTGGCGCTTTTCCTTTCTGCTTTGAGTCGCTGACCTTCTTTGTCGGTTCTACCTCCTTGGAATAGCATCTCCCACTGCGGGTAAAATGACCCACTTCTGCAACGCTTCTGGTTGGGGCCCCCGCCTTCTCTCCTTCTGGCGTGACAATGTTGATATCATATTTCCACGGCACGGCTTTATCATCCTTATAGGGGAAAGGAGATGGCACCTCGATTATCATTTTTGGTTTTACCATTTCTTTCTTGGCGTCATAATAGATTACCAATGGTTGATTGGCGCTGTAAGGCCAACCTGGTGATTGATTGTCGGAGGCGCACACTTCTCCTTCATCTGCCTCTTCCCCTTTTGAAGATCTCAATCCTTTTACTATCCATCATGTCTTGGAGTACTTTCCTAAATTCTTTGCAAGACTGGATATCGTGCTCTTGACTACCATGGAAATTGCAAAGACCTTGCCCACTTTCTTCAAATACCCCGCTAGGACAACAGAGTAACCCATTTTTGGCCAATATCTCCCAGATTTTCTGCAGAGGTACTTTTATTTCGGAGACCCATTTCCTAACCTACCGTTTGTTTTCTTCTTCAACTACACTCACATTCCCTTTAGCGTGATTTGGGAATGGGTTCTCGGTTGTACCGCCTGAACCGTCAAATCTCAAGATACCCGCATCAATAAGTCCTTGAACTCTTCTTTTGAAGGCGAGGCAGTTTTCCGTAGAATGACCCTGATTCCCAGCATGATAAGCATAGCTGGCGTTAGGATCGTACCATTTCGGGTACGGAGGCTTCAAGGGTGCCATGTAATGTGGAGATATCAACTGTTTTTCCAAGAGTTTTTGATATAGCTCTCCGTACGGCACAGGAACAGGGGTAAATTGTTGTCTTTCGGAATTGGGTCTCGCAGGTTTTGGCTCATTCTTAGGTTGGCTTTGGGCGGGCGTTGTGTTTTGTGGGAATGTGGTGGTTGGTCTTGGGCCGTTTGTGGCATACACGGGGTAGGAAGGGTATGGGGGTGGTGCTTGATAATAAGGGGTCTGAGGCGGATAATAGAAATTCGGAGGTGGGTAATTTCGTGGTCGAGGTTGGCTCGGATATGGGTTGGGGGCGTAGCGATTTCCTGTTCCCACCATGTGAGTCTCAGGGTCTTTTTTCTTCATGCGCGCTGCCCGTCTAGAGCTTTCCTGCCCCTCCATTCTACCACTCTTGACAGCATTTTCAATAAGCTCGCCAGATATGACAATATCTGCAAAGTCTTTTGTGGCACTTCCCACCAGTTTATCGTAAAATAGTGCTTTCAAGGTATTTATGAAGAGGACGGTTATCTCTGTTTTGGTTAGTGGAGGTTCCACTTGGGCCGAAATGTCTCTCCATCTCTGTGCATATTGTCGAAAAGTTTCCTATGGTTTTTTCTCCATAATCTGTAGCGTCATTCGATCGGGTACCATGTCTAACACATGCTTGTATTGCTCGCAAAAAGCTGACGCTAGGTCCTTCCACGTTCGGATCTTCTCTCTGCTGAGCTGATTATACCAGCGAAGAGCTGATCCAACGAGGCTGTCTTGGAAGCAGTGTATGAGCAATTTATCTTCGTTCACATAGCCTGTCATCTTTCGGCAAAACATGACCAAGTGTGCCTTCGGGCACCTCGTCCCATCATACTTCTCGAAATCAGGGGTTTTGAACTTGGGCGGCAGAACTAGATCGGGCACCAAACTAAGCTCTTTGGCGCTTAGAGCAGAGAAGACCTCAGTGCCTTCTATCGCTTTAAGTCTTTCTTCTAAGCTCTTGTATTTTTCTTGAGCCTCATAATCATTTACTTTCAATCTGGCTATTTCTACTGGGTCATCTAAATCGGGAACTATAGGGTTGGCAGACGTGGCTCCAGGGTTTGTCACAAATATTCCTTGCCCTAGATGGGCCGCTGGCATAGGCTGCTGCTCTGGGATCAAGGACTCCTCTTGAATATGCCTCCTTTGTGTTGCGTGGGCGTACGGTAGAGTGAATCCCGGAGGATAAAGTGGGTCTTGGTCGGGATTGACTCTAGGCTGTGGCTCCGCAGTGTCAGAGCTCGGTGCTAGCCCCTTTCCTTTGTCTAGTCCTCTGGCCAATAGCTGAGTTAGTTGATCCATCATGCTCTTTTGCGATTCCAGTATTCTATCCATCATATCTTGTTGCATTTTAACCATGTGTTCTTGCATCTGGTCCTGTATCTCCTTTTGGAGCTGCTCCAAGCTCTCTATTCTTTGATCCATATTTTTTGATTTAAAACGAGTGCCGTAACGGTGCTGGGTGGGTGGGTTATTGGTAGATTCCAGGTTAATCTTCTGAAATAATTTCCCTTTATTAGAGTCTTTCCAAGAAATTAATACATATAATGATGTGATGCAATGCCGATGCATGAATGCAAAAAGAGTATCGATTCAAGCTCAATTCCATATAGGAAACTTTATTAGAATACAAAGCTCTTTACATAAAGTAAATTACAGATACGGCTTTGCTTTTATGCCTAAGGTCTTTATCCTTTCCAACAAAGAAACTAATTCTTGTTCTTTAGACCCATACTTCACGCTAAGGATGTCCGCTTGAGCTGCCAGAGACTGCAAGTGTTCAGCCACCTCTCGAATTTGTGTTATGGCTCCTTCCATAATGTAGTCTCTTCTTTGAATCTGATCTTGAGAGCGGTAGCACTCCTCTTTCTATCATTCCTCGTTTTCCTCCAAAAACTTAACACGATTTTGACAGTTTGTCAAAATTACTTCCAACTCTTCAATTTTCTTCTTCATTTCTTCAATTTTGACTAAGCTGGCTCTTAGCTCTATTACAGAGTTGCGATTCCGATGTCGTCGAAGGGATTCCTCTAACTCCGCCACTCTAGCTGTTAACTCATCTTTCCCTTTCTGGTTTTCTATTATTCCCATTTTTAAGGCTTCGTTTCGTGCTTGGGCCTCTTTGTATCTTGTTTCCCAACGCGCAGCCTTCAGTCTTTCTCCCTGGACTTCTTGCTTCCATTCTTCTGGGGTTTTCCCTAGACCAGCTTTCCTTAAAGACGAACACACCCTTTTATAATCAGTCTTCAGGCTATCCAAGTCTTCTTCTACTTTGTTCTTCCCCTTTTTAAGTCTCTCGGCTTCTGCTTTTTGGATGTCGACGTCCATGCTCAGATACATCTTTTCTTGCTCCAACCGCTTTATCTGTTTTCCCATTTCTGAACTTTGCTTTTCAAAGTCTTGTCTGATAATTTCTAGTTCGGAGGGGACTACCTGTAGATATTCTTCTAGCGGTCTAACATCTCCTAAATTTGGTCTTGGGACATTATCATTAACTCTTCTATTAAACCAGCTCTTATACTCGGGAGTCACCGATCCCACGTTTTGATTTTTCATTCGGCGAGTTTGATTCCAAGCCATAGAAACCTCTTTGATCTTTTTCTTATAATTCTCCCCTTTATATGGGAATTCGCATTCTGCCAACCCATGCGTTGTCGGTATAAACTGCTTTGACCAATACTGCCTTAATACCGTTAAGGGAGCGTAGCCAGTGGCTCCCCAAATTCCAAGCAATGGGACCCAATCGAAATCCCCACATCGGTATAGAATTTCCCCGGGTACAAACCAAGGAGCCCTCCATTCGAAGTCCCCATCTTGCAGATTTTGGAGAAGTACGATCCAGTTTTCCTCCGACACATCATCTCTTCTTGGTGTGGCGACCATTTCTCTCAACGGGGAATAATCGTTCAAGAAGACTCGATAGGAAGGCTTGCTCACCTTCCAAAAATGGCCATTAAAACCAAATTAACAGCAGTTGTGCACATCCAATGAACCTGCCTTCTCCGGCTCTTCTGCATGTGCTTAATGACCTGAAGGTTTCTGCCAAGATTGCAGGCACTGGTGTGATCCCTTTGTCAAGTCGATCGAAGAGGTCGGTGACTGCCTCGTCCACATATCCCAAAGCCTTAGGGAACAACATTAATCCATAAATGCTAAGTGCGAAAACATCAACCCTCTTTATAGTATCAGGGTGACCTAGAATTAGATCTCTTAGGTTTTTCCATGGGATGCACTTGTATTCTCCTTTCTTCTTAATCTTAGCCGTGATCCATTGCTCACTCATTCCCGTAATATTCATCAGCTTTTTCCAAAAAACCGGGACATAAGCGGCTCTTGAGTAAATTTTGTCAACCTGCGCTCTCGGATAATTCAGTAGAGCAGTATACTCTTCTATGGTAGGCACCAAATCTACTCCTCCGAAGGTGAAGCAACTATATGCTGGGTTCCAAAACTGTGAGAGGGCTCGAAACAAGTTCTCGTCCACTTTAACATCTAACAGATACGGCAAATCTCGATACTTGTGGTAGAACATCCCTTTAGTTTCATCATCCCACTGACACCAAATTTCTCTCAATTCCTGAAGACTATTTTGCGTAACAATGATGCGGGTATAATCCCATAACTCTGATACATATCCCGCAGCTAGGCTATCCCCTTTTTCCAATTGTGCTGTTTCTGACCAGTTTCGGATTGTCGCATTGCCTTTTACCTTATCAAGAAGTTCGTTTTCCATGGTCGAGCTCCCTATTTTAGCAATCGAACCCAAATCGACACCTTTTAAATGCAATATGTAGAAAGTAGAAACACAAAATGTTAGTGCAATACGTGGAGAATAAAACACAAAGCATCGGTACAACATATAATAAAAATTCAAAGCATACATAGAAGCAGAGAACAATCAATGACCTATTAGGGTAACCACTAGGGTTGGGCGTAGTTCTACCTCGTGTGGGCTCCTAAAGGTCCTCTATATGCGGCTTGGATCTAGAGTAGGGTACCTGAACCAGCAGATTCCTCGATCTTCACCCATTATGGGCTCATTTAGATCGAGTTCGGTTCAGGGGAACACGTTTCCCTAAGGCTGCACGGAGATGAAAATCTCACGAAGCACATAGGTACAGACGTGTTCCGGAAGCGTTTCACCATCCTACACGGAGGTGAAAACCTCACGAAGGAGTAGCTTCTTGCTCCCACTTAAAAGGTGTGACCCGGCGGTCATGCAATGCAATGCACGATTACACAGAAACATCAAAACATAGAAAGGAAATGTGAACAAAATAATGATTGCAAATTTCAAATTGGATGAAATGCAAAAGAGGGATCGTACTTCAAAATCAAAATGTCAATTTTCGACAAAAAGACAAAAGTTAATCAACTTGAGGCTTGACTCGCAAACTTGGACTCCCCAGTGGAGTCGCCAAGCTGTCGAAACCATTTTTTTCAAAAATTAAGGGAATCGACTTTAAAATTTGAAAATGGAGTCGCCACCGATTTTTATTTTGAGGTGTATCGAATCATCTCGTAAAAGTTGATCATTTTAATAAAATGCTTTAATTTATTAAAACGATGGTTTTGGTCTACGAAATTTTGAGAAATCGGGTTCGGGAGTCGGTTACGCACGAGGAAGGATTAGCACCCTCGGTACGCCCAAAATTGGTACCTAGCTGATCAATTAGTGTCTTAGTGCCGAATGTTTGAAAATTTGGAAGAATTTAAAATACGATCCCTTTTACTAAAAACATTTGAATATGTCGAAATAAAAGTCGAGACTCGCTCATCTCAATGAAATAAGAATATCGCATCCAGTAAGTTAGGGTGCTATATATCAATTTCTCGAAATTAAGCTCGTCCTTTTTTATTAAAAAGATTCATATATTTAAATCGAAAAGGAATATTTAATTATTTTGGGTCGAACGAAAAATCTAAACCCAGTAAGTTAAGGCTCGATTTATCGAAGTTCCAAAACATAAAATATTACCTTAATTTTAAAATTCCTCTCTCGAGACACTGAACGCCACATTCAGTAAGTTAGGATGTAGCATTTCGAGGTTTCGAAAATAGGTTTTATTTGAAAATTCACGTGTTTTGATTTTGAAATCAATACTCGATAGTTCGGATTTAATGAGGAAAATCAAAACCTAGTAAGTTAAGGTTTGATTTCCTCGAAATACCCAAACACGAGTTATTCTTTCGAAGGCTTTGAATAAAATAAAAAAATTTAACAAAATAGGGCTAGACATGACTTTATTGGAATACAAGCATGAAATTATAAAATACGAAGCAAAGAAATAATGTAGATGGCATCGATGAATCGTAATGATCGATAAATATCTAATAATGCATGTAATAACAATGATTAGGTAGCGTATCATCAAACACGAGTAATAACATTAACATTCAAAAGCTAGAAAAATTTAAAAAAACGTAAAACAAAACAAAATTAATTGAAATTTAACTAGGTCTTAACGAATAAGAATATACGACTATAGGAAAATATTTAGAACTATAAGAATTACAATAAAATTTTAGACATATGACATATTATATAATACGAGATAAGGTTTTCAAAATAAATGAATTATATACTTATAAAATCATGTATATGCACACATAATATAATATTTAAAAATCTTTACATAGTGAGATTTAAAAAATATATAAAAGATGGCAAATATATAATATGAAAAATATACATAATATAAGAATGAAGAATATATATACAAGAGCATAATATACACATAGTATATAAGATATATCTAGATGATAATGCTATTGAAATAATTAGAAACGTATGAATATAGTATTGGGAATATCTATATATATACATGAGATAATGTAAAAAAATACATATACTTATTGGAAATAAAGACACATATGTAATATATATAAAAGAATATAATATATATACAAAATATGACCATAGGATAGATATAATATACAAAATACATGTAATACAGTAATAGTATTGAAAATACATATGTAAAATAATGTGAAAGAATACATACATAAAACATACATAATATATATAAGGGAATAATGCATATAAAATATAACTTTAGACTATATAGACATAATATACAAAGTATATATCATATGTTGAAAGCATATACACAAAATAATATGAAAGAATATATATATATCCATAATATTGAAAATTATATACAAGTATAATATGAAAAATGTACAAATAACATACCTATACGCACACTTAGTTAAAATAGTATATATATACAAAAACATATTAATGATAAATAATAATACGATATAGTTTGACAAAATGATAAAAAAGAAACCCAAATTGAAAACAGAATAATAGTTTAGAGCCAAATTAAGAATTAAAAAACAATCAATGGACCCGAACAAAACGCGGGTATAAAGAACAGGGGCCAAGGTAACAAATAATCCGGCCAGCTAAATGCTGCGTTTAGACATGGGTCAAATTGCACAGCTTCTTAAATTAAATGGGCGGATTTGGAAGGAAAATGAAACATATAAAAGGCCCAATTGGAAGCCACTGCTAGCTCGAGGGGCCAAAGGTGTAAATACACCATCCAACATCAGAACACGCGGGTCATACGCGTCCTCGGGTCGGGTTATCGGGCAGGAATTAACCAAAGGCCTATACGGCACCGTTTTAGACCATGAGAAAGGGTTCTAAACGGTGCCGTTTAACCCCTTACAGCACTAAAAAAATAAAATAACCCTAGTCGGGTTTTGTCACAGACCAAAAGGTCTTCTTCTTCCTCCAAACAACACCCGGAAGTTCCCCTCTCGAATCTCCGCGCCGCTCAGCCGAGGTTCATGGCCCTTCGTTGCTATGGTCATAGCGACGCCACCCTAAAACGGTGGTTAGGATCTCGTGAAAGGGGAGTTTTCGTCCTTTTTCAAAACAATCGAGCCTTTTATTTCATTCCCCTCTCTATTCCTCTAACTAACCATAATCAGTTTTCAAATGCAGGTAAAGATCGAGTAACACGTGACTGAGATGGGAGCCAAATCGGCATTTCCTCCCCTTGTCAGAGAGCCGAGGGTTTCCTGACGCTTAGGGTCATCGGAGAACCCCTTATCCCGCATCCAAGAGCCGAGCAAGGTATGTATTTAATGCTAGCTTTATATTTCAAAATAAAATACAATAAAAGAAAGATAGAATGCAACCTTTGATTTTCGGATTTTTGAATCTGAATCTGATTTTTTTGTTTATTTTCTTTTGTATTCAATCCCTTGATTACACTTTTTTTGAACAATGAAAAAAGAAAAAAAAAAAGATCCCCGTTTTCTATTTTACAACGGCTTTATAGCCAAAGGAAATATGTCCACTATTTGGTTTTTTCACTGTTTCTGCTACTGTTTCCCCGCTTTCTTCACTGGTCGCTGTCGATTCGCCATTTAATGTTTGCAGGTGATGCGACGGGAAGGGTGGCTGGTCTCCAGTGGTGGTTCCAGGAGAGTAGGTGTACCGTTTGCACTGGCGGCGGCACTAGGGTTTCTGTTTCTGAAACCCTAGTTTGACCCTAAGGATTGCTGGAGCTTGGGTCACGGGTGGCTGATTCGGTTGATGGCTAAAACGGGCCATCCGGGTGTCACGGGTGGCTGATTTGGTTGATGGCTAAAACGGGCCATTCGGGTTTCAAGTGTTGGGTCTGTTTGTTGGGCTGTACGGGTTTTATGTAAATGGGGTAAAATTGGGTGCGGGATGTGGGCTTAATGAGTTAGGTCTTGTTTTGGGTCAATTTCTCTGTAATTTTGGACTTTTAAGTTGGACATTTGAACTTTTAATTTGGGTGGTTTTTCAATACATTTTGGTTTACTTGTTTTCAAAGTTGTTTGTCGGTTGGGCCCGGGCAAATTTAGGCCCGTACAATAAAAATTTTAAAAATTAAAAATATTTAAATGTTTATTTTTTGATAAAAATATATAAGATTTTATAAAAATATACATATAAAATTATCTACATATTTATAAATAAATGAAGATATATTTTTCCCATTTTTTAACACAAGTTTATTTATTGAAATAACAATTTTATAAATAAAACAATTTAAAGGGAAAAAAACATGAAGAAAACTTATGCAGATTTAAAATTTTCCTTTTTTCAACATTAATGACCACCATGTTGGGTCAATAGAGCCCGAGGTTAAAAAGGGTAAGAATCAAGGCTTTAGATTGTTGCTTAGAACAAGTTTGCTCCATTTGAGGTTGTGCTTGAGGGCGAATATGACTGGGGACATATAGATAAGGATCAGGTCTTAGAGACCTAGCAGGCAGAAGGCCATACCAGTAGCTCTAGAACCAATTCCTAGTTCTATGGCACGACAACAGAGGATATGAAAATCAAGGAGTTCAGAGTAAGAGTTATTGGTGTTGGTGAATGCCCAGTGCTCAACAAATTTGGTGAGGACTAAGGAACAAGACCAGATTAAAGTTTATTACTATAAACATCACAAAATGGCTTAGTTTCGAAAATTTTTAAAACTTTCACTATAACTATAAAATCGTTTTCTTAACCAATTTTTTTCAACACCTCAAAAAAAAAAAAAAAAAACCTTCAGATCTAGTACCCTTTAAGCTATGTAAATACTATTAGTATCAAGGCAAAATGCATCATGGCTCGAGATAACTTGCCTCACCACCTCCATCCTTAGTTTAAATGAGCATAAAGCTAATCCAAAGATGCCACAAAATGGTTACTCACTCCTTTATTAGGTTAACGTTACCTAAATTGTTGATTTAGCTGAACCAAGCAACATCAAGTTTAATTGTTGATTCTCGATCCACTCGGTTTGATCGACTCATCTGATCTAGTTCAAACAACAATGTTCTAAATAGAGGGGAAAACTTTTCCAATGTTATTTTCTCTAATCATAAGATTTGAACTTGAGAATTACTTAAGAGATATTAGCATCATACAGCTCAACTAAACAATCGTAGGTAGTTTATATATGATTTGTTCTCATCATGAGTTTAATTTAGGTTAAAATATGCTCCAGGTCCTTGTAGCTTTTGCATATTCAGAAATTAGTCAATTTACATATATTTTAAGGAATTTAATTTCTCTATTTTTTAAGAAATTTAATTAGTTGCATTTTAGGTTTCAAGACTCAAACTTAATTGTTAACACCACTAAATTTATTCTATTAAATTCGGCGGTATGACATTTTGAAATATATATATAAAAAGAAATCTTCACTTGGTACTCATATAATAAAAAAAATGATGTTTTAATGAATCTGATTTTAAACAGAAGAATTTTAACAATTCTAACAATTAGACTTGCATTTTTAAATCTAAAAAGTTGATAAACTAAATTTCTTAACATAAAAGTAAGAAATTAAATCAAATGTACAAAGAGTATAGTGAATTTGAACATATATATTTTAACGGTCACTCAACTTTCATAAAATTTCATTTTGGGCTCCAAAAATAAAAATTTTGCAATTTAGGCACCATCGTTACATACGTTTATCATTTTAGTCACTATAGTTACATATTTTTATCATTTTAGTCATTCATCATTAATTTGCCATTACATACATTCATTTTAGTCACTCAACTTTAGTAAGTTTTCATTTTGGTCACTCATTTTCTTTTTAGAATTAATTTTTTTTAAAAAATTAATTTTTTATAGGGAATTAAGTTATTCAATTGTTGAGATGAAATTCACGTTTTTCACTTGTAACTCAATTTCATGTAAAAACTTAAGTTTTTTCTTGTAAAAAACCCAAGTAAGTCATGTAAAACCCCAATTTTCCATTTTACTAAAAAACTAAAATTAATTCTAAAAAATAAAAAACTAAAGGAAATTAAAAAGATAAAATTATTTTTTCCTTGTAAAAACCTAAGATTTTCCATTCTAAGTAATTTCCTATAAAACCCCATATTTTTCTCTTTTGTTGAAAAAAAAAACTAAAATTATTTCTAAAAAAGGAAAATAATAAAGGAAATGGAAAAGATAAATTGATTTTTTTTTTTGTAAAAACTCAAGTCTTTTTCCTATAAAAATCCAACTAATTCCCTATAATACCTTGGGTTTTTCCATTCTGTTCTTACTAAGAAAAACTGAAATTAATTCTAAAAGGAAAAACTAATTCCCTATAATACCTTTATTGAAAAAATTATTTTTTTAAAAAAATAAATAAAGGAAATTAAAAAGATAAAAAGAGTGACCAAAATAAAAACTTACTAAAGTTGAGTGATTAAAATGAATGTATATAATGACAGATTAGGGGTGAGTAACTAAAATGACAAAAGTACGTAACAATAATGAGTAAAATGATAAAAGTATGTAACAACATTGCCTAAATTACAAAATTTTTATTTTTATACCCAAAATGAAAAATTAAAAAAGTCGGTGATCAATTGTGTATTAAAAAAAATATTGGTATTTAATTGCATTGTTAACTAATCTTTCTTTGCTACTTTTCTGGTTTCTTTGTACTCTACTTTTAAGAAGTAATTAGAATGGTCCATTCACGCTCTGCTTTTAGTTGATTATTTATTTGTGTTAAATTATAGGGTAAAAGTTTAAAAATTAAAATATACTCTAAAAAGTATTTCAGAACAAGATTAGTGGTCGAACTGATCACACCATTGATTTATATGGTTTGATTAAATAAATTACTAAAAATCATAAAAAATATTCTAAAAAAATAAAACGTCAATTCAATTGGGTTTTTAACCTAGTTCAACTAGACCGTACCGATTTATGGGTAAACTGGTTTGATGCTTTCTCCAGAAAAATATCCCGTTTGGTCCAATTTGATTCAAACAAACCATGACTTTTTTGTGAACAATCTCATTATAGGTTCTAATCATATCTGCTCTTTTTGATACAATACCTAGAACTACCCATAGCCCATTCCCAACCCATAAATAGGAGGATAATGCACTTTAGTACACTCAAACTCACGTCCTCTTGCATTGACAACAATGCCCATACTAATCGAGCTAAGACTCAATCGATTTAAACAACCATGAGTCTTAAGTCTCTACACATCATACATTTGGAATTTAGTCTTCATACTTTTATTTTCAAGAGTTTAACCCCTCTACTTTTTGGATTTAAAAATTTGCTGTCAATTTATATATAACCATATAACATTTTAATTGAAAAGTTAATGATATTAACTATTTAAACTAATTAATAACATTATAAAAATATTGAGATCAAATTATATTAAAAATTAAAGTATAAGGTTTAAATATCAAATTTAAGCATACTAGAATGGTCAAAACTAAAAATTAACCATTTAAAAAAAGGAGCGTGATGAGTGTATGCCACAGGTAAGCATGAGGAAGGTAAAGGACCTTCTTTTATATATAGATATATAGATTAATTAACTGTTGATACAGAATACAATAAGAGATAAGATAAAAAGGAGGATGTGGTGATACTAAGAAAGTCGATTCACCTAAATAGGTAGAGAGCTGAAGAAAGGCAAGAGGATAGGGAGAAGGCTGTGAGAGCTAAGGATGTTAGGTTGCAAAGAGTAAGTGCTCAAGGATTGCTTAAAGGAAAAAGGATCCCTTTCTTATCATTTGAGAGATATTTATAGAAGAGGTCATCTTATTTGCTAGTATGACGTGGCAGGTTGTTACAAAGAAGGTAGCTAGATCCTGAGGTGAACGGGTGGCTTACAACGGATAGTTAATCCGGGAGGATAATCAACTGAAGACAACTTGACAGATGGAGGGTAAAGGTCTACTCTCAAACATCCAATTGGCACTTCCTTTTTAACTAATGATATACGCGTGTGATAAAATTCTTAATTTATAATAATTCTAGTTAACCAATGATATACAAGGAATTTAAATTAAAAATTATACAAGCAATTCCTTTTTATCATTAAATTATGATTTATTATAATCATAAAATAATAATTCTGAATGCTTAAAAAATGTCGCAAACAGACTTCAAAAAAAAAGAAAAGGTGATTGGAGTCGCCTTTGAAGAAATCGATTTTGAGTCAAACAGCGAAGTTTCAAAATAAGGTGAAAATGTCTACTTGGGCAGCTTTTTTTATATAGAAATAATAATATGATGGTTACTTCCAAGATTTGAGAATGTCACCCAACTAGTGGAAGCCGAAATAATGGAACAGTTCAATCTGTACAATTCTTTTGGAGAATGAAAATGATGCATTTTGTCCTGTCCCATGCAACATGCAACATGCACGATAGTACAAAATGATGCACCAAGTCCAGTAAAGTGTTCATCTTTGGGTTGGTTATATTTGCTTTTTGAACCCATAATTTAGACTCAAATTTGTTCAAACTATTCTACCTTTCCAAACTCGATCACACATATTATTCGTTCTTCGTTTTTCTTTTTTTAAATATAGATGACTTAACTTAATTTTTAAATTGTGTACCCAAAAAAAAGTTAAATTCAATTGATTAGTTCCGATCTAAATATATTCTTTCTGAATAGTTATATTACTTGAATTGTATCTATTTAAATAATTAAAACCCTAAAATGGATAAAATTTATTGGATTTGGTATCTTAAGTATAGTATATTCGTTTTGTATATTTTTATTTTTCGAACAAATTAGTTTAATAACATTCAATAATTACATTAATACAATTTGTATAATATTTTTCTCAATGTTTTTGCACGCAAAGAAAATGTAAACAAATATTAGCTCACTAGTTATCTAATGTTTAACAAATACTAAGCAATATTTATGTGGTCAGATTGTAATACAAAAAGACAACTTGTATTAGTAGATTAACCTAACATGTCCTTAGTCTAATCGGAAATGAGCAAATCGACTGAAAGACTAATATGACATCTATCAAGTTCGATTAGAGAGATGTTTTGTCTTGAGTATTGAAGCGAATGACTCTCAAAAGATAGAGATATAGATGTGACTGACTGGACTGACAGTACATCAAATAGGATCCAAGTAGAATAGATCCTAGATCCGTTTATGGATTTATTCACTTTTGACATTCATAGTGTGACATACGTTAATTTGAGTGGATGATGAACTATGTATGTGCGACTTGTATACTTTGATGTAAGTAAAAGTCTAAGTTCAAATATATATAAGGAACCGAAAGCTGGTGCTTGCGTGTACACCCTCTACAATATGTAGCATCATTCACAATAATGGAATTCATAACCCAACTAATAGGTAAATGATATCCTCTTTTCGACATTACATGATAGATGAAAAGTAAACGTAGTCACGAATTGTTTGTCTTTGTGATCAATGACTTAATTACTATTTGATAGTAATTGACTTTTCATGAAGGAAGATGTAATGGTTACTATGAGATAAAATAGGATCATTTTGAATGAACAAATTTATTTCAAAGAGATTAAGAATATCCTATAAGGCTAACACATTGATGATAAAGTCATTAGACGAGCACTAATTAAGTAGCTCTCGTAATTATGTGTAATTAGGAAGAGCACTCACGACTAAATAAGTTTATAATTAATAGGAAAAAAAACTAGAATTTAATTATAAATTATTTGAGCCCTAGTTACATTTATCCAATTAGTCTCTCCACTAGCTCATTAAAACAAAAAAATGAATTGCATGTAGAATCAAATGAACAAAATTGAATAGAAAGTTAGAGAAATGAGTCACATTCACAAATGGATGAGTTTTTTCACTGAGTATAGAAAATACTTGAGAATAATTAATTAATTAATTAGTTAAAATTAAATAATTGAAGTTCGAAAATGGAATTAAATTAATTAGTCATTATGAATCCATTGAATACAAAAATTAAATATATTTCATTGTAGATGCATTTATAGTAAAATCGTCATGCCTTTAACAGAATTAGAATTGGGTTGAGAAAATTATTTAATTGGGAAATTAATTTAGTTAATTTAATTCATTAATTAATATTTACTTTGGGAATACGAAACAAATATTGGGTTGGATTAAATTATAAAGTGTTGGGTCAAAAGTTTAAGAAGCACATATAATTGGATCCAATACATGAGAGGCTCAATTCCCCTTTTTACGTGTGAGTGACGACAACCCTAGTATTTTTACCTAGGGTGTGTCGCCCCCTACTAGTTAGACTAGGAGAAGCGGAGAAGGTCATTCAGTTGAATGTCGGGAACGTTTCGGATCCATTTCACACAAAACACCGGTACTTTTTGGTAGAATATTTATTACTATAAATATCATAAATTTGTTCAATTTTGAAATTTTTAAACTTCTGCTGTAACAGTAAACCGTTTCCATAATCGGATTTTTTCACTAATTTTAAGGTAATTTGATAAACAATAAAAATTTAAGGAAAAAAAAAGAGAAAAAAATAAATTAATGATTAAAATAACTTTTTTTATAAAGTTGGAGACCAAATAAATTATTAAGCCTTTAAAATTTTATGATAGATTTGTTAGTCACAAAAGTAATCAAATCTTTAAGGTAATTTCAACTTACATAATGAGTTTTAATTACCCATAAAATTTTATGCATCCATGACAATTTATTTTTTTATTTTATGGGGAAATAGAGTTAATCATTATAGATATTACTAATAACCAAATGTTGATTAAAGGTAGAGGTGTTTATGGGTTGGGTCAGATTTGGATTAAGCCTATGCATGATATTAGCACACTTTATGCTTGTCTAAGTTCAGTTTGTGTAACGGCTCGTTTTTCAGTGGTGTTGGAAACAATGGTTTCGGGGCCACCAAATACAACGAGTAAGTTTGAAAATATTATTATTTAATATTTACGAGTCAAATATTTTTTTTAAAAATTTTTAATTTGATAAATTATGATTTATAAGCGATTTACTAAGTTCAAGTGGTATGACTCTGAGGTCAAGTGGTTTTAGAAAATGAGGTAATGGGACCTCGTTTTTATAAACCGAGCTGTGAATATTTTTATAAATATTTACGGAGTGACATTAAGGTGGTAGTAAAGTTTCATCGAAAAATTTTAACGTTTCGGTAGTTAATTAATTAGAAATGACTAAATTGTAAAAAATGTAAAATTTAATCACTATTTGATTTGAGTGATTAAATGATTAATTGAATAAACAAAAATAGGCTTAAATGACAATTAGACCATTCAAGGGTTAGTGGACGTTAGTGGGCTTTTAAATTGTTAAAGTTTGATTATATTTATAAGGGTAAAATAATAAATTATTAAATAAGTATAATATAAAAAAAACATGATAAAAATTCATTATCATCTTCTTCATTTTGAAAGCCACCATCGAAACCCTAAAGGAGAAGAGAATATTTGGCCAACTTTGGTTTGGTGATTTGGTAAGTAAATTTTTCCCGTTTTTAATAATTTTTATGTTTTTGAGATCGTTACAACTAGTTCTAACTTGCCCGTATCTTCAATTTTGAAACTGTTAAAGATTTTGAATGTTTCCATTTATGAATCTAGTGATTTTTTATGTTAAATGATGAATTTGAAATATTATTTGTTATTTAAAAGTATTTTGTTAAGTGATTTTTGATGAATTTATCAATTAGGGACTAAATTGCTAAAAGTAAAAAAAATTAGGGGCAATTTTATAAAAATGTCAAAAATAAATAAATTACATAAAATATAATGTTTTATTGTCTAAATTAATAAATTGAATGAAATTATTAATTTAAATCAAGATCAAGTGAAAAAAAATCGAGGAGAATGAAAAATTACCAAATAACCTCTGTACTTTGACATTTTTGCGATTTGGTCAAGCAAGTTCGTACGTTTAAAAATTTAATATTTATTTAAATTGATGAGTGGTGTAACATGATGTATATATGTATACATATTCCATTGTTGGAAATGAATGAGAGTTGTAATATTTAAAGTTAGACTTATCACCAAAGGTTTGAATTAAAAAAAAAGACATTGATTACAAAGAAATTTTCACAGCAGCCTTTTAAGAAAGATTCTTTAAAAACCATGATGGTCTTGGTCACTTATTATAATTTAGAAAACTATCTTTCTTAATGGGAATTTAAATGCATGGTGTAAATATATAAACTTAAATAAGTTTCACGTTAGTAGTATCATAAGTATCTTAAGTTTAATAATATCATAACTTCCTTTGATTTTAAGAAACGCACCGTTGATTAGAATATATATATATACACGAAGGTCAGTAGGAACAAGTTTATTTTTCTTATTCTATATGTTGCTAGCCATTAATGATTTTGGTTTATGATTGTAGCATGTTTTGAAGCTATTATTCATGGGTTATGATTGTAGAATTACATTTCAGGGCTTGGAATTGTCGACAATGTTATTAGGCCATTGAAAATTTATTGTGATAACTCTGCGGCATTTTTCTATTCTAAAAAAAAATACAAGTATTTAAAGGGTGCTAAACATATGAAAATAAGAAGTTAAGGAACAAAGAATGTCAATTAAACATATTAGCACCAGCTTCATGGTTGCAGAGCCATTAACAAAAGGATTGCCAATCAAGACATGTAGTATAATGTAATATTATACAACGTCATTATTGATAAATATTAAGATGTGATAAATATTATCTTTGATACTCTGAGCTCAATAATAATTTTTCTATTTTTTAATTTGTTTTCTAATAAATATGCATAATTAAATTAGAATAATGTAAAGCCATGGCTATTATTAATTTTCTAACTATAATTTAATGTTATAATTGATATGATTAAGGATTTAACAATAACGTTACTAGCTATGCACATTATTATCTTTATTATTAAATCATGAAAGTAATAACTTTTGAGTCAAGTGGGAGGATGCAAGAATTTACGTGACCTTTATGATATTTGTTAGATATTATTGTATATTATTTAATAATTAATAATGATTTAATAATTTATATAAATCTAAATCCAATTGGTTAGTTGAACACGTGTTTTTTAAAAAAATAATTATATTATTTGAATTGCATCTATTTGAATAATTAAAATTCTTAAAGACGTGTTATGAAAAAATGTGTTTGTAGAAAGATACCTATTAGTATTCTATAAATAATAAATCTGGTCCTCTCTATCCCATTCTTCATCAGTGTTGTGTTATTAAAGAATTTAGAGATTTAGTGAGAAAAACTAAAGTTTCAATTTCTACAACAAATGTGGTTGTTTTCTTATTCAAAAAACATCATGGACAAAAGTATGCTCTTCTTGGATTGAATGTTTATGTATAAACACCTTTACTTACAAAAAAAAAAAAATTAATGTTTATTTTATGATATATATATAGGGGTCCAATTATATAATGTAAAACTAATAACGTTTACTCTCTTTCATAATTTTTTCTAGGATTGATATAATAACAATTCCAACGTCATATTTTATTTCTATTCATGGATCATGCATGTTAAGTTTATAGTAAAAAAAAATTAAACTATTTATTTTATATAAAAAATTCAACCATTAAATATATACTAATGTGAATAATATTTTAGATCAATATAACAGAGATATCGAATTAATTTAAAATTTTACATGCATAACATATAATTATATGGATAAATACAACAGTTGGATTGTTAAAATATCAATCCTAAAAAAATTATGAAAATGATGTAAAATCGTATTCATTTTACACCGATATATATATTTCTAATGGAAAACAAATTACTGTAATATATATTCAATAATTAAAGAAAAAATGGAATGGAATAAAGTGGGTAGCCAGAGATTTGAAAGTAAGATGTGGTCACAATCCTGGTAAAATTACTCATAATGTTGTAATATATATGGTCCCCTAGCATTCACTCCATCGATTCGCCATGTCTCCATCTCTATAAATGCTTCGACTTAAACACTCTTCATTATCAAGCTTTTCTGATTAAATGATACAATATCATATAATACATTTGTATAACACCAGCAATAAACAAGGCTTTGAGATACAAGCTTTCTGATGAATTACTTACATATTATGTATGTACAAAGACTGAGTTTGTATTTCAAAGCCTTGGTTTTGTTGCTGCTGTTGTTTTGGAGTTGTGCATGAACCAATTGAAGTAAGTGAAAATTACTTTCATACAATTGATTTGTACATATGATTGTGTTTAGAGTATAGATTATGTACAAATGGTAATGTTTGATTGGAAAAGTCTTTATAAGAAACATCTAAAATGTCGTGGTGGACTTTTAAAATTATACAAAAGTACTAACTTTGTATCAGTTAAAGAACTCTATGATTCAGCCCCTAAAATAGATCTCATCCGAAGTTTGGGAAGTTTCATATTAGAACTCCAAAAAAAAAAAAAAAAAAGAGGGATTATTGGTTTTTGTTAATCTAAGACGAGAATGTGTGGATTAAATCTGGGTTTAATTGTGATAATGATAGGATTAGTGGTGGAAACAGAGATAGGGGAATCGATGAGATTTGAGCTGGATTCTGGGAAAACCAAATGCATTGCAGAAGACATAAAGGCAAATGCAATGACGGTTGGGAAATACAGCATTGTGAATCCAAGTGAAGGTCAACCTTTTCCTGATTCTCATAAACTGGTAGTCAGGGTATGTTGTAAACAATTTTGATGATTTTTGTGTTAAATGTTTCTGTGTTTGGGAAATTAAATAATTGATGAAATAGGTGAGTTCACCAAAGGGGAACAATTATCACCTAGGAGATCAAGTGGATTCAGGTACATTTGCATTTACAGCAGCAGAGAGTGGGGATTACACCACTTGTTTTTGGGCAAATAAACACAAGCCTCCTGTCAAGATGACCATTGAGTTCGATTGGAGAAGTGGTGTTGCTGCTAAGGATTGGTCCAAGGTTGCTAAGAAAGGCCAGGTTGAGGTGTGTCTTCCCCTCCCCCCCTAAACTATTATTATTCGTCATTTTCTGCATTTCTACAGATTATTCTAAGATTATTTATTTGTGAATGAATGTCAAATACTGAGGTTTTTTTTTTATACGAATATGTCTTAGACACCGCTAATGGCTTAATATTTGGTTTCATTTGATGCTAGACAATGGAAATTGAGTTGAAGAAACTGTATGACACAGTATCAGCCATTCATGAAGAGATGTTCTATCTTCGTGAGAGGTATGAAACAACCATGGCTAAACAAAGAAACAAATTCAAAAATGGCTACTCTTAGTTTCTTTTCGCTGCTTCTTTGCTTGTCTGTGGCTGGCTTGCAGATATGGCATCTAAAGTCATTTTTTGAGAGGAAGAAGCTCCTCTAGTTTTCCTTCTCTTCCCTTACTAAGAGCCATGGTGAGGTGCGATCCCCAGAAATTAAATGAAAATAGACTTATTTATCAATTTAAAGTGGAAATTTTGCAGTTTTTGTTCTATTCCCTAAACCTCAGTTTTGGATTAGAAGGGAGCAAACCTACCTTCATTTTTCTTTTATATATAAACTTTAATTAGGTATGCGCATAAAACTCTATTTATAGTTTATATGTATACTTAAAACTTTAATTTTAATTTAATCACACACAAAAATAAATACATCAATTTATTTTTATATTAGATAAATATAATTATTTATGTATACATTATATAAACATTTTATATCAATAATTGTATTAATAATTTACATAAAGTGAATCAAATCAAAATTTCATATATAAAATTACACAAAATCAAAGTACATGTATATAATATCAAAGTACATGTATATAATTGCACATTAAACCATAATTTATATATAGTTTCAAGATTTATTCCCTTCAGACAGGCGGTCGGCCATTTCTCGGTTGCACCTTCATTGTTCTCTTCAGAAATTAAATGTAATAAGACTATTTAATTAAGATGGAATTTTTTGTTGTTTGCATAAACCCATTAACAAATTATGCTACTTTTTCTTTGTAAGCTGATGTGCAAGAGTGGACAATACTATCATAAAAGTCATCAAATAGAATTGAAACGATGAATAATACAGTGTCTTTGGGTTTATGAAGCACACATTTCAAATTGGCACTCAAAATGGGAAACAAAATAAATAAATAAAAAACTTCTCCAAAAAACACCCAAAAACAAAGAGTTGAAGATAAAAACAAATAGGGATTATTTAGCAAGTTTGAAGTACAAAATAACGATGATAGCAATGATGAGGAGTGATATAATGATACCTACGATCCACTTGTTCCGGCTCATCCTCCTCGACATATTTGTCAAAATTCTCTTGCTCTTGCCAATGTTGTCATCCACTCCATGAAGCTGTAACCAAACAAGAAACCCAACTTCAGATGTTTACGATCAAACATAACATCTTGATGAGAGAAAATCCATGGTTTAACTATCGAATAATCTCCTTACGACATCGCATGCTCATGCAATGGAAAGGTTCACAATCAACAACAAGAGTTGACAGGGAAAATTTATGGTCAAATAACCGTAATCAAGTAATAAATTGGTGTTAAAAATATCTAGACAGTCCATGTACTATGGTAAAGCAATGTTTCATGTACTATAGATATTGGTTCAAACAAGTAAAACATTGATCATAATATTAATCAAAAACTGTCTAAATGTGGACATGATTGAAATCTGACAAAATAATATGTTTTACCTGCAAGTCTGTATTATCAAATTTCATAAATTCACATCAGCATTGAGGCTGTTTTTCATTAAGAATGTTATCAACTATACTTGTTTGCATCAATATCAACATACAAATATTAAATTACTGAATACAACAGTAAAACAAATTGCACCTCTGGACTATATTAAAATTTACAAAGCCTCCTAGATACTTTAACCAACAAAAAGGTTTATACGTCTAACTATCAAATAAGCCTTCAACATAAAAACTCAAGCAATAGTAACTCAAAATGGGGAGAAAGAAAATAATAATGCTTGCTTTCTACAAGGTAGCATGCTGATGCCTTTTTGGGATGAAACTAACATCATAATCAAACGGTTCCTAAATAGAGATGGAAAGAAACAACAAATCCAATATGATAAAACTAAAGCTAAAAAGAGCGTGTAGAGTATTATAGAACATAAGCCGTAAAGAGATACCGTGTTATTGGCATGTAAGAGAGACTGTCTTTGAGAATGCAAATCTTGAAGTATTGAAACACCAAGCTCTTCAGTTTCCAACATGGTTCTCCTGCTGTCCTTAATTCTGTCACTGCTTTGATTCAACCGCTCCGTAGTTGTCATCAATCTTGATCTTTGATCAGCTGATGCCTATTGCATGTTCATTTATAAGTAATCAAAAGTTATATGTAAAGAACAGAACAATTATAGAACAACAGTACATTAAAAATTTAGGCATAAGAACCAAAACATACTGTGAGGGCATCAGCCAGTCCAGACTCCAACAACTCATCTCGAGCAGCTGGATTTAAATTGCCAGATGCAATTCTTTTAACTTCACTTTTGAGATTGTTAAGATCTGACTTATATTCCCGTAACTTAGCAAGAAGTACAGCCTTAACATTTGGCTGCAAGCTTCTTGCCTCAAGGTCCATTTTCCGAATCTGAGAAACAAAATGAGCAACATCAAGTTCAATACTCAAATAAAGGAAAGAACAAATGAGAATCTGAAACATGCAATGAACCAGGTACCAGAGCTTCTGCATCTTCTAGTCCAGCTTTTATTTCAGAAAGTTTTTGTTTCTTCTTCTCTGCAAATCAGGAAATCAATTAAGAATTGGAACAAGAACAATTGGCTAATTAGAAATGCTGATGCTCAAAGAAATTGGAAACATTTCTCACCAAACACCTCTGATGAATTACACATGAACCTCTACAAAACTCCTTACACATGTAGAAGCAAAGGTAGCCTTAGAACAGTTTTTTTCTTAAAATAAGGTAACTTAAAATTTTTATTCCACCAGGGACATACATTGATCTTTCTTATTCCTTAAATGGTATACTATAAGCCATATCAGCTCAATGTCATTATTACCAGGCCAGAAGTTGATGACTTCAATTCAACTATGTTGCTCCAAGTCTTAATTTTTCTTGAAGTACCCATGTTGGGCAGATATCCAAACAAAGGTATGGGTGTTTGACCATCCAAAGGCACTCCAAATAAATTGGAATACTTTAAAGAAGTAAAATATATCTATGTCGAATACACACTTAGATCCAACACTCACATTTAAGACCGAGTAACATAGATAACTTTTTCCTTTGACTTCCCTTTTTCACTTTGTTTTTTCTGTTTTATATCCAAATGTCTTAATCTCTGTCTAGCAAACTCATTTCCATCGCTTCCATGTTGTAGGTATTCACATGACACATGCAATCAAGAACAAACTAAGAGCCTTCTTAAAGCTTCACCATTGCACACTAAAATATGATAAGGTTATACAAGTTGCTTTGGAAAATTCCAATTCATGGCTTTTTAAATATATTGGTATGCAGTTAGATAACTGAAAACTAATCCCAATCACAACATGCATTCCACTTTATACTTCAGAATCACGCTCTAAATTTCACTTTATCGCCTAAATTCAGCGCATTTCAAATGCTTCAATAGATGTATTTAGGTCAAAGTCCTAAAATTAAGTGGCAAATGTTCGAGTTTTCCCCAAATCTACATCAACGCCTTAGAAATATCCACAAAGAAGTATAAATAAATAAACGAATACATACTTTAAGCAGAAAATAACATCGTGAAAATCATGAATATTAATTAAATTATATTAAATTTGAATTTAAAAACAAAACGAGAGATAAAGTAAATCCGATCTTGATTTATTCTACTTCATATCTCCCAATTAAGCATTCTTTTTGTTTCAAAAATTAAATTAAATCCTAAACTGTAATCAGCATAGTTGCAACAAAGTTAACACAAAATAACCTGAGCATCCTTAATCACGCTAAATTAGAAACAGAACCACTGATTATGCCATTACGTAACCGCAATCAGGAGCAAAAAATTGAAGAAATAAAGAAAATCGTTTATATGCATAAAGATTTGAATTATAACCTCCATTCAGAGCACCAGAAGCCGTACACTTCTTGGAAAGATTCGCGGATAGCTCGCAATACTGCCGCTCATATCCTTCGAAAACTTCACTCATCTTTTAATTACCTTTTTCTAAAATACACTTCTTTAAAATCAACTGAAAAATATGGAAATTCAATTGAAAATCAGCACAAAATTTTATTTAAAAAAAGTTGAAAACATTAGAGAGTGAGCGACCGAGGGAGAACCTGAGATGGCGAGGATCGTGGCTCGGTGGCTTTCGACAATTTTCCTTATCTTTTAAGTAAAAGGAGACGAAACGACATCCCTTCTGGTTTATTATTCTTTATCGTCTTTCTCGTGCGAGGAAGTGGTGAGGGGGCGATGATAAACACACCTTAGTAATTTGATTGCTTTTGGGAGTCTGGAGGTCCGTGATTGACACGTATACAAGCTATGAACTTTGATTGTATTGTTTAAGGTTCTCTAAAAAAAACTAAAAAATCACAAATTAACTGTTGCTAACTTAAAATTAAACTGAATTCTATTTTCTTATTTAATATATAATTTATTTTAATTTTTTATTATAAAAAGTAAGTATTTTATATTTAAAATAGCGAAAATAATTTAAACTTCTTGAAAATTTAATATTTTTTTAAAATATTTATGAAAAAATTGAAATTTTGTTAAATAATATTTAAAAATCATAAAACAAAGTTTATTTTGTTAAAATAAGTCTAAAAATCCAATACAAAAAATTAACACGAAAAAATAAAAAACCGAACTAAAATAAAATGGACAGTTCAAAAACTCGACCAAATTTATATCACCCTAGCAATGTTTTACTTTTCTGTAAAACTCTTAATTTGATTAGTCTTTGCATTTTTTGTTTCGTATCAGCGACTATATATTAATCAATAAAATTTCCCCATTAAATTTATCCTAAGGTATGCATTCTTAAGTACTATTATAGAAAAGATGAAGTCTTTCATGCTATTAACAAAAAAGAAAAAGAAAGGAATGATGGCTATTAAGCTTATGATATATGTGGACTGGGGATTTCTTGAGCAATTCCTTTTGAAGGTGGGGTTTTTATGAATGGACGGTTCAAAGAATTGTGGAATATATTACTAATGTCAATTTTCTCTATGGTTGTGAATGGAATGAGAGGAAAGGAATTTTGATCATAGGTGAAGGTAAGGTGATCCACTTTCACCTTATCTCTTTCATTTTGTAGTTAATACTCCCTCAACCCTCTTTTAAGAAACGATTGATAATAATTAATTTAAAGGTTTTACAATCAAACATTGATGAATTATTTTGATATATCTCTTTTTTGCGGATGATTGTCTCATTTTCAAAGTTGCAAGCAAAAGTAATTGTGTAGAAGTTGTTGACAGTCTACTACGATTCGAAAATGCTTCAAGGCAAGTAGTTAACTTCAACTAGTCTTCCATATTTTTTTACCAATACGCTAACATAGGTGAAATGCTCTTTGAGAGGCACGATTGAAGTAAATGATATACAAAATTATTCTAAATACCTCGAACTTCAAGTTATATGGGGAAGACCAAGAAAGTAGCATTAGATTTCATCCATGAGAAAATTGTCATAACTCAAGGGTGAAAAGGAAAGTTCTTATCTCATGCAGATCGAGAAACTTTACTCAAAGAATTTGCTTTAGTTATTCTGATTTATTTCATGCAACGTTTTAATTACCAAATATATTTTTTCAATCACTCAATAACATCCTCAATAAATTTTGACGTAACAAGTCAAACTCTAAAGAAAGAAGATATTAACGGATGAATTGATACATCTCGCACAAGCTAAAACAATGGAAGAATGGGGTTTAGAAAATTTGAAAATTATAATATTGCTCTTTTAGCCAAACAAGCTTTGTTGTTGCTATCTTTCCCATATGCTTTATAAGCATGTATCAGGAAAGGTATTTACTATCCTTTCATCATGCTTAAAGGCTTTAATCTAATGGGTCTCCATGAGCTTACTTGAAGGTTTTTCTCTTTTGGAAAAACACCTTAGGTGGAATATTGAAAGTGGCAATGATTTCACAATGTGGTAAGACCGATAGATTCCCAAATTGCCTTCTTCTCGTGTCACTTCTTTTCTATCTTCTAATGCATTGGTTCCATTGCTAATAAAAGACCTTATTGATTGTGAAAGGCGAGCATGGAAGTTCAATCTAATTCGTGAACTTTTTAATCATGAGGAATATAAAACCATTGAAAGAATTTCTATCGGATATTTTGAAACTAAAGGTAACTTTATTTGGCATTTCTCGAAAAATGGTTGTTATTATGTCCGATTTGGATACTGATATTTTTCTTCTTCTCATGCAGATCCTTCATGATCGAGCAACTCTAACTCTTTGTCTAAAGCTTCTTCGAATGGATGGAAATGACTTTAGAAACTCTAAACAACCCTTAAAGTCAAGCACAATATGTCATAATGCTATTGCTATTAAAAAAAACTTATGCAAAAGGTTTAGGGATGTGGATCCTCTTTGCCCAACGTGTGATGAAGAAATCAAGACTATTTAAGGTGTGTTGGTTTTTTGCCTCTTTGCATGTGCAACATTAGGTGCATCAAGTTTCAACTACTGTCCACGATGTGAGAGGTTCTCTAATCTCAAAGAATGGTGAGATATGATCAATGCCTTCTTCCCTCCTTCAAATCCTTTTGTTCAAAAAGTCTTGGGGTGTACCTATGTTGGCATTTATGGAAGGCCCGTAACTGGATCATCATTGAAATAACTAATTCAAACCTAGTAGAAGTGTGGCATAATGCCTTATTTGACAGTTGAATGATCTTAGGATTACTTCCACTACCCTTGTAACAAGAATCAATTGAGTGCTTAGGATTACACAAAGAATCAATTGAAAGAACTAGGGGACTGGAAGGGACCTGGCCTCCCCTAAAATGAAAAAAATTTTATTTAGGTTCTCTATAATTTATAAAATTTTAAATTGATAATGGTAAAATTTTACTTTGGCCTCCCAAAAATAATAAAAATTTAATTTAATCCTTAAAAAATTATAAAGATATAGACTATTAAAATGGTAAAATTACATATTTACTATTGTAAAAATATATAACTTAACTTCAGTCCTCCAAAAAAGAATTTTCTGACTCCATCACTACTTGGGTGGTACCTTCGCCTTTATTTGTGAAAAGAAATTGTGATGTATCTTGTGATTCAAATACATGCAAGTTTAGTGTTGGGGTGATGTTTAGGTATTATACTAAAATTATTTTGGACGAATATGTTGATCTTATCATTCATCATCCATTGACGTTGCAGAAGCATTGGCTATTTGATCGGAGTGCCTAAAAGCTCGCAAGAAGGGATAGACTCACCTTGTTTTTGGGTATGTTCGTGTACCTATCATCTTTAGACTTAACTTGCATTCCTCTTTGAAGTTATGGTGTATTTTTTGCCATTGTTCAACATACTTTTTCTATTGTTTTGGTTTTACTTCAGCTTCTTTTTCTCATATAGGCAGGAAAGGTAACAAAGTTGTTGACTGGGTTGCTCCTTATATTAGAAATGAAAGCAATTGTTTTTTTAAATACATAAGGCATCCACTAATATCAATATAAAATTAAAATGGATTTACATATTTTATTATATTTTTTATAATTAATATTTTAATGATTTAATATTCATATTTCATGTTTTATTCATATTAAGTTTGGAATAAAGTAAAATTTTTTTAACTATTTATTTATGTAAAATGAATTAATCATTAAATATATTAACATAGACGGCAAAATTAATTATAAATATCACTTTTAAATGAAATAGGAAAATAAACAATTTTTAATGTTATTTAAGGAAATAAATCATTTTCAAGCTGAGAGAACAAAAACACGCTATCTAAGATGCATTTTTAGAAAAGCACTTAACACTTTCACTTATTAACCCATGCTGAAATCATTTTTTTCTTTCTTTATTTAAACATCTTATTTTAACCTTTTTTGCTTTTTTAAATTAAATGTTTTAAGTTTTTATTTTATTTTTAATTGATGTTTTTAATTAATATATTCTCTATTTATTTAGATAAAATAATAAATATGTAATTATATAATGAAAATATTATATATATGATTATGTTAAATATATTTTATTTTTTAAAAACATCAAGTAATTATATATATATATATCTACTAAAAATAATCACATATATGAAATAATTAATTGATTTTATATATGGATGGTAAATTTTAGTATTATATATTTTTATATGTGTATCTAAAATAATTAATTGATATATTTCACATATAACATAATGATATTTGAAATATTTCACATATAAAAATAATGATATTTTAAATATTTTAAATATAAAAAAGTAATGATATTTGAAATAATTATTTGATTTTATAATATTAGAATCTATCATATCCATGATATAGGTGAAAAAAAATATTTCACATATAAAAATTATATTTACTAAAAATAATTATATTTAAAATAATTAATTGATTTTATAATATTAGAATTTACAATACCAACAAAATACATGAAAAAACTAAATATTTGACATATAAAAATTATATATAAAGAAAAATTTATCAAAAAATTAGTTGATTTAAAAAAATAAAATATATTTAACATAATTATATATATAAAAAAATTATTTTCATTATATAATTACATATTAATTATTTTGGTTATATAAATAAAGAATTTATTAATTAAAAACAAGAATTAAAAATAAAATAAAAACTTAAAAACATTTAAATAAAAAAGCAAAAATTTGAAACAATAGAAGGGGAGATTTGAATCTAAGTTAAGCCAAGAAAGATACAAGTATTTAACCATTTAGCCAATAGTACTAAATTTTAAGGGAAAGCTTTAAAAAAAGTATATACAATGTGTAAAAACATGCTTGAAAAAGACTTTAGTTCTCATACTCTACAATACAAATAACTCAGCATCAAGTTGTCAAAATTTTGGATGTACTAATAAATTGTAATTTCATGAGTAAAAAGAATACAAATAAGGAGATTTTATGTGCCAACACAAAAATAGGCTTATATCCTATGGTGGAATAAATGCATTCTACAAAATCTTTCCAACACTATGAAATTTCAGAGAGTGGAAAAATGAAGGCTTTTTTTCCAACCAAGATAAGATTCAAGGACGACATTATGAAACTTCAATTTCGATGTATACTTTCTTTTTTGCAGCTTCGGCTCTGGATTCCTGAATTTTTTGCAATGGAGAAACATTTATAGTATGCAGGGTATGAATGCCATTTACATCATCTTAACAAATATTATACTCTAGGATTTTTCCAGTTAGAACCATGTTCATGTTGTGGTCTCATTTGATTGAATGAGCATTGTCTCATTGGTTGCGGGAATTCCAGATATCTTTTTGTGTTTTGCTTGCATCTGCTCCAATTCTGGTTCCAAGAACACTTCAGATTGCAAAGATGGGAGTATCTTCTTCACATTTAGCCATGTCAATTGCCAAAAACTATCTCTGCCAACATCATCACTAGGCATGAGAATACCAGTTGTTTTCATCACCAGTAGGGTATTCTTGAGAAGCTCCGGGATTGATTCATGAATTTTTTCACTATGCTTTCCTCGGAACTTAAACTTCATATATCTCTCCATATGATCAAGAACTTCGAGCCATAGTTTGCAGAAGGATGCTTGCTGTGACAATTCCTCAAGTGATTGTAAGAAAGCTTTCAACATTAGTTTTGTGGCTAAAACAAGTGTACCTTCCATTTTCTTGTATTCTTTAGAGGAGCTCTCCAGTGCAATTTCTAGCAAATCATCCATTAATGTAAAAACTACAATATTAAAACACTGGAACCAAATAGAGTTCGGAATGTAAATTCCACCAACACCTGCAAAAGATTGTTGTAACATTAAAATAGCATGGTTTCGCACCTCCTCCCTCTGGTCTAAACATACAACCTTCAGTGCCTGCAATAACCTCAACCACATCTCTCCAAGGTCCTTACTCACTTTCATAGCAGCCTCTTCATTGACAGTATTCTTGGTTTCGTAAGACCATCTTACAAGACAAACAACAGAACTTGCCATCATTTCTAAGGAAGAAATAGACCTATCAATCTCTCCAACCCGAGACTCAGCAAACTCCCTTGCTGCATCCACACAAAGAACATAATTAGAAGGCAAAAGATGTGCCCCATCGAACATGATGAACGCTAGAGCCTCAAACCCAAACTCTGATGCTTCTGGATGTTGAGCACTGATATATAGCAAGGAGATGATTGTGCGCCAACCAGAATGGGATCTGATGTGAGACGCATTAGCTTTTACGAGACGCATAACTTCTTGAGTGATAGGTTCACAATATGCATCAGCAACTCGAGCATCAAGTCTCAAAATTAGTTGCATCGACTTTAAAAGCTCATCAGTTAAATTTTCCTTGTAAGGAAGCAAACGTTGGCATATCTTAAGGAGCCCAAACACAGCTTTCTCCACTAGAGCATAAGGCATTGCCTTCTGTTGAACAATATCTGATATAAACTTGTAAACATTTTTCCAGATAATCAAAATCCTATCCCGATTATTTAGAGTAATAGAAATCAGCAACTCCAGACAGAACACGACACTATCTTCATCTTCTATAATGTCACTTCCCTTGTTGAATTGAACTGTAGCCAAGATGATAGCCTCAACAAGCTGCAGTAAAGACTCTGCTTGGAGGAACTTGCTATCCATGAATATATTATCGATGTGGCATTTTAGCACTATCTCTCGAAGGAACTGTTGAGCAGCAAGCTGTTCATAAGTTGGATGCAACAGTGGTTCCTCCACTTCAAAGGATAAGAGTTGGCTGAACCTACCAAACAAGCTGAAGGACCTCTGGGGGATGGCTGCAGGAGTTGTCCGTGATATTAATAAGGAACACGTATCAGGCTTACTCCATACATAATCAGATAAGGAATCTGTTTCACCAGCTGCATCATTAGCTAGACTGGGAGGCAGAAGTCTGAGCTTGTACAAGCTCAAAACACAATTGAATATGCTTCTCCAACTGCTATGGATACAATCACCATATCTATTTGCTATGGTGAAAACAGTTGTGGTTGCCATCCTTGCTCTAGGACCATCTCCGAAGGAAATAATGGCATCTTCAAAAGACAATGGAGTCAAAAGGGTTGTGAATTTACAAAGAGAAACAACCAAATCATCCAATATATCGCCAAAGCAATAATGTGTTGAAATTTTGGCAATGGCCAAGAATCCATCAATGCATGTTTGTAAAACATTTTCCTGTTCTGCTTGATCGAAAACCACTGATATAGCGACAATAGTGGGGCCAGACAAGATAGCAAACATATCATGGTACAGGGGCACTCGAGAATCACATAAAATAAAAGGAGCACTTTCTTTGGATCTATATATCACACTAATCAAGCGGCTTAATGTCATTGTTAGGAAACCAGCATATTGATCAGGGATCATCTGAATCTCATTCTCACAGATAGAGTGGTAAAGCTCGGATAAGTACTCGCGAGGAAGATCTTTCCCCCTATTGATGAGTCGATTGTTACGAATAAAATCTTCTTCAGTCATCTTTTTCTTGACTTGGGCATTGTATTGATCAGTGTTAAGCATTATAAGTGAATATGACAACAGAAGGGCAGCATCTCTATCACAAAATATATGTGATGATTGCTCATAATATCTTTCAGCAAATGCCTCAATCACTCTCTGTATCTTTTGTGACTCTCCAGGTAATCGGAAAGTTCCTAAGAAAACACGTAATGCTGAATCTAAAGTCATGTCATGGAAATCAAAGGTCCTAGAAAATTCATGAAGCACGTAAACACAAAATTCACCATGATTACCAAGAAAATCTCCAATAAGATTCTTATCTAACCCATTTGTGTACCTAAAGAAAGACGCTACACTTTCCGGATCAAGCTTATCTGGTAGTAGATGGATTCCCTGGAGAAACTCTAGACCTTTCTTGGGATCTCGATTAAAATGGTCAGCTCCAATTGTTAAATTTCTCTTGATGTGTTTCATTTTACAAACAAAAGGAATCCAAGAACTAGGATCATTGTAATTCAGAAATTTGAAAGTCCATAAAGCTTCATATCCCTCATAATTTGTTGAATCCTCCTCCGAAATAGACAATTCATTACAGGTTCTCTTAGCCATACCTTTTATCATAGATACCAGACCATTCAAAGCAAGGATATGCATTGCAGCTAGCGGCTCATTCACAGGAAATGCACTCTTGGACAACATGTAAGCAATGTCTTCAAAAATATTACTGCATGTTATATCACAATCAAAATTAGCATACATCTCAGCCACAAACATTTGTTGACTGCAAAGGTCAACCAAAGCTTCCATAGCAACTTCTTGCTGTTGGTATGAAGACCCATGCTTGCTTTGCACAAGCTTCAATAGCACACATAAAATGAAAGCTTCAAGCTGCACTTTTAGCTCAGTACGCAAATGATAATATAGATTGAGAACGATGCTACATACAGTCGAAAGAATAAGTGGGCCCATGGATAAGCCAAATTGCATCAAATTATAAAATAGTTCATCCTGAATTACAGCCAATAACTTGGGATGTTTGTTGAATAATGACCCACCCAATTCTATAGCAGAATTAATTAAGCCTAATGCAAAGAGTGGAACATCTTCATCATGCGCTATCATATTCGATTTAGGGCCAACACCAATATTTTCAGTGACCTTTAACAAAGAACACAAAAATTGAAATATCTCCACCATGCATGGGATCCCAAAAGGCGCCATAATCAATATCTCACCATTTTGAGCATCCTCCTTATTCTCACTTTCATCAATACCCACATTTACACTTTTTAATTGTGTACTTCCATTCATGTGATTCTCATTCTGCATACCCACCTGTAAAAGAATTTTCATAAATTACAAAATGAAACATTGTATGCCGAGCTATATGCCACAAAAATTTCAAATTACCACTACTGAAGCAACTAATGAGCTTCTGTTGACCATTTCATGTTCTGTACTACAAATCTTAGGAAGATGAGAGAAAATACATCTAACTAACTCATGAATTGTATGCCGAGCTATCCGCTGCAATAGTTCACCTTTGGAGCTTGCTTGATGAACAATACGAAAACATGTGTTTGCTATCATGCATACATGCTTATTACTTAACCTAGTTGCAGCCTTACTTTTCATGCAAACTAGAAGAACTTGAAGTATCTTCATCAGCACCACTTCTTCAGATGCTGGATCAGTTACCTCGAATCGGCAACTTGTCACGGCATTGATAATCATATGCATAGCAACTCTCACATTTACAATATCCAAATCTAAAACATCAATGGTTAAGATTTTGTAAATGGAAGTTAAGGCAACGCCGGTTATTGGTGCACCGGTTTCATCGGATTGAATTACATCCAAAAATGGTTGGAGGTACACAAGTGGATCAACATTTTGCCACTAATGTTGCCATGAAAATATTTTTCTCCGCAATTCTTTCAAGGAGTGGATGGGAGAATGCTCTAGATGATCATCATCTACAACATAGTGGACTCCCCATCGAACATTTCTCCTCATGACAGCCAAAACAGCCACAATTTCGGAATTAATCATACATGTAAAAGCACCTCTAGAGGGCTTGATAATTTCTCCAATAAATCCATTATTTCTAGATTGTGTAGTCACATCCCCCATATTCAAACAAGCTTCTGAGTATAATGAAATTTATACTTCACCAATAAGGCTGGCTACAATGCAAACAAGACATCCAACCCTGGTGGAATCATAACATCTGCTGCAATTAACAAAAGGATGTCAACATAAATGAATTCAAATATATATATATATATATATATAAACCCTTCTCCAAGGCTGCCTTAAAGGTGAGAGAATTTTCATGTTTGAAAAGTTCACCTTTCTTATGCAACAAAGCAACTAATTTCAGTGCATGCAAGGTTTCCAGTTTCTTAATAATCAAATAATCCAATAAGCAGAAGCATAAACGTAATGTATAAAATTAAGCATTTTGTTAATCATCAATTACCGGTAATATACATATCATAAATATAGTACCATTATAAAAATCATTATTAATTAAAAACTTAAATCATGTTAACAATCATAGTGTTTTGTACCTGGAATCAAAGTAACAATAAAAAGAAAGAAAAAATAGAAAAGAAGCAAATTGAGATTACAACTTGATAATAGAAGAAAAGAAGCAAATTGAGAAAAGAAGATAATTTTCCAGCCTTAAAGCTTCCATTAATGGAAAATTAATAAAGACCTAATGAAGGAAACAATGTGTAGACCTAAAAGACATTAGGAAATCCCATGGTTTGTGCATCCTGCAGTCACCTACAGCTGGGAGCTAGAAACTTTTCATATATAATTTTTTTATGGCCGATTTGCAATGCCTCATAGGAGCCAGGACCAGGGATGGTCACTTCTTTTCTTTAAAAAAAAAAGACATTAGAAAATCAAAATGTCAGAAAAGGAATCAAAATTGAAATCCCAGAGACCAAATTTAACCCAAATAATTAAAAATATAATAGCCTCAAACTAAAACTTCAAAGAAGACATGATTGAAAATATCAATTTCTTAAAGGCTAAATCATGGCCTATCAAATTTGGGTCGATTTGGATGGAAAAAGAATTGTTAGCTTCACCCCTCCCCAAAAAAAACAAAGTGGAAAAAATGGATCGAGTGGGGAAATGTGATACCTTGTCGAGGATTCCAATGTTGGAAATTTAGGAATAATGAAAAGAGTGAACACTAAAGAAATTTTGGACCTCTTTTTTAGGTTTACACAGGAGAATGTAAGGGGTTGGAATGGAAATTTGCAATTTTTCTTGTGGAGTGGCAATTTGACCTTTTTTTCTTTTGAAAGGTGAATTTTGATCTGATTTTGTTCGCGATTTCGAAGAAAAGAAAAGTTCTTCTTTGGCCCAATATAAAATTGGCTGTTTTTAGAACTTCTCGTGAAATATATATTATTTTTACATTTTCTATATCATTGAAATTGTAGCTATTTAACTATTTTTTTTATATTTACTATCAATCAATCAATCTGTACTATTATTTAATTAAAAGTATGATTGAATATTAAGGTGAATTAATAATGATTTTATGATTTGGTTTGCTATTATTAATATTATTGTCGAGATAATGGACTAAATTGAATAAAATTAAAAATATTATGATTTATTAAGAACATGATGTGTAATATGAGAATGGATTGAATATGTTATATAGTATAAGTTAATTGTGTGTTGATGATGAATTGGAATGAAATTGTGATACCGAATGTGAAATTATATATATGAAATGGATTAAATTAAAATGAAATAGAATAAATGATTGTCATGCGATAGAATAGTGTACAAGGTAAGAAATTGCAAATGCGATCAAAAATCAAGTATGATAGGTGAATAAGAACGATTACAATTATGACAATGTATATATGTATAAATGTTGCCCATGTGAATTTAGTAAAAGGCTAGAATAGATTAACATGTTAATAGAATCATATGTGCACTTGATTGGATATTATTATTGATTATAACAAGATCTAGAATTTGTTACAGATTATCGAGTAATATAATGAGATCCAACCCTTGTCATGGATTCTCACGTAATATATCACATGTGTTTAGTCTAGACAAGTAACTTGATGTAATTTCAACTCGGACGAGCAACTTAGTTCACGCGTGTATATGAGTTTGTTTTATTAAGGTTCCATCGGGCAAAACATTGTAAATGAAATTGGAAACTTGGAAATGTAATGAAATAGATTGATAATAGAACATGGTAATGAAATGAATTATATGAAATTGTTATGAGTTTGTGAATTGATAAATGTATATGGAACTATATGTGTGCTTTTATGTGACTCATGATTTATGTAATTTTTGTTAAAGAGAGTAAACAAAAGAAACTATGAAAATGGTTGGAAACAAACCTTGAAGGCTGAAATGAGTAGAAATAGGTCGATAGCCTCCAAAAAGGGATTAAATGGTAAGTTAAAAGGTAAATGATGTGGATAAATCATGGGATTTGGATGATTTAATGTCAACCACATGTGTGTATGGATGTTGAATTCATGTTTGAATACGAAAGCTAAATGATTAAATGATGTTAATTGATCATGGAATTGGATGCCTTAATGTTAAAGCTATAAGGTATATATATTTGTTTCATAAATTGTATAGAATGCTTAAATGATATAGACTTTGGCATCTGACAAGTAGAATGAATTGGTCAATTCTATTGCAATGATGAATGGACTAATTTGCTAATTACCATATGTATACTCCTATATGTAATTGATAATAGAATTGCTTGGCATGATAGAATATAAATTGGATAAGCAATGTATTTATACTTTGTGATCAATTGCTAATGTTTAAGATATATTATCTTGAATTATGAAAGTACCACTGAGTTTTATCATTCAGCATATGATTTGTTTATTTCATGCACAAGTACAGGTGTATCTCAAGGTTACGAGAAGTAATTCTAGCATTTAGGCAATGACCATTGACTCAACGATTTTTGTATAGTCTCATTTTGGTTAAATATATAACATGTACCTAGGTTGAGTCAATTTTTGCGTATTGATGTCCATGAAACTAACTAAAAATCTAACTAAGACAAGTGTACCTATCAATTAATAGTATTGCTATGGTAAGCAAAGATATCGTTCCCACGAAGACTAAAAGTACTAGTAATTACTATCTTTCTATTTTTTAACCGAATAAATCAAGTGATTAATGAAAAACTAAAATTAACTAAATTAATTAACTAATGAACATGACAAAGAACAAATCACAAAAATAAATTATTAACAACCAAGAAGTGAAATTATACCTAGGAAAGAATTCCCCTAGGTTTCATCTTTCATTATCAATCTAAATTATGTTATTTCTTTACTTAGTTAACTTAATCCGTCAAAATCTCTAAATTATGCTAAGATCCCTTTCGAGAGTAAGAGCAACTGACTTCAGGTTAATTAAAACCCCTATTATCGCATTAAATCGATTTATGAATTCCCCTATTAGATTTGACTCTAATCTAGTAGATTTAAGTCGAGCTATTTCTAGGATTGTATGCAACTCCACTCAATTACACAAGATCTACTTTTAAACAGGGTCTATTCCACCTTTGATTTAAGCACATCAAACATTGATCAATAATCTAGAAATATCAGACCAAGAATTAATCATACATAATTGAGAAAAAGATCTAAGTATTTATTGAATAAAATAAAAATCAAAAGACAGAATTCATCATAGGGTTCATCTCCCCTAGGTATTCAGAAAATTAGTTCATGCTTGAAAAAAAAAAATCCAAGATGCAGTATAACCAAAAGAAAGAAACTTATGATAATCTCCTAAGAAATTAACTGGGAATCTCCAATCTTAATGGAAATCTGCTTCAGAATCAGCTTCAATGGTATTTTTCGAGTTGTTTTCTTGAATATTCTATGATGACTCACTCCTATTTTCTTATTTTTTTCATATATACGTCTTAAAATGCCCGAAAAATCTAAAAATCGTGTTTTCTCACAATTCAGAGTACCAATTCATGAAATCGACACGGCCTGCCACATAGTCGTGTGGCAGCCCGTGTGGCTCACACAATCGTGTGGACAAGCTGTGTGGAAAGGGTCAGCCCGTGTGGCTCCTGTAGCTTACTCTCATTTTTCATTTTTCACTTATTTTGCTCTTAAATGCTCTATTAAGCATAAAAACATGAATTTAAAGGATTGGGAGCATAAATTCACAATTAACATCAAATAATAACCCAAAAACGCATTAAGAATGATGTTAAAACATGTTACTTTTAGCACTTATTGTAATAGTCCAATTTTAGTAAATAGTGGTTTCGGGACCACAAATTCGAGTAAGAAAGAAAAATTGTTTTAATATTATTGCATGGTATGTAGTATGATAGGTATGTCATATGAAAATACTGATAAGAAAATTTTACCGATTAAGTGATTAATTATGGAAAGGACCAAATTGCATAAAATGCGAAAGTTGAATTCTAGAATCTATAGGTATTAAATAACTATAGAATTCAAAACTTGAGGTCCTTCTATGGTAATTATACTAATTACCATTAAAGAAAAGTTAGTAGATATTTTTGGTGATTCATCCATGGAAAATTAGAAAAGACTAAGGACTAAATTAGAAACTAAACATAATTAAAAGATGATAATATAAATATCATCTTATTTTATATCATCTTCCCCAAAATTTGTATGGAAACCCTAGGAGAGAAAGAAGAAACTACTGAAGCTTAATTGGGTAAGTATTCAAGTCCCATTTTTAGTAATTTTTATATTATTGAGATCAAGATAGTTTAATCTTTCTATTTTAGGGATTAAGTTGAAAAGTTATGAAAGTATAGAAGTTTTGACATGGATGAATATGCTGAAAATTTGAAACTTATAGTAGAAAATGAAAGATTGTTGATAGATAAACAATTTTTACAAAGTGATTTTTTATAAAATTGTGATTTAGGGACTAAATTATAAAGTTGCAAAATCTATGGAAAAATTTTGATTTTTGTAAAATTTATGGACTGTTATTGATATATATGAAAATTGGCTAGGCTTGGAACAAAGGATAAATTGCATGAACATCATTTTTCGAGCCTAGGGACGAAATTGAAATTTATGAAAAGTATAGGAGCAAAATGGTAATTTTACTTAGGGTGTCAATTGAGTCCAATGGAATGTGAACTGTATTAAATTGATGTTAAAATTCATTTATATAGATCCGAACAACTCAAATTTGAAGTTAGACCGAGAAAAGGAAAAAAGTTTCGGATTAGTAGAATTCGTTTACGAACAAGCATCAAGGTAAGTTCGTGTAACTTAATTCTGTAATTATATATTTGAATTAATTTGAATAATTGGTATGTAAATTGTGTTTTGGCCATGTATGGGAAATTTGGTTACTAATTCGGAAAATATCTGATACATGTTAAATCTTGATAAAATATTGAAACTCGATTGGATACAAGATTTTGTTTCCTGAAATGGAAGTGTTCTTGCATATGTTGCAGACACACCATGGCTCGAAAGAGCTTTCCGTTGCAAGCCCTCTCAAGCTTTTTGTTATGATGTTCTTGCAAGCTTCCTGTTTATACTTTTTGGAGTATTCTGATTGGTTGTGATTTGCATTTGTTGTAGACACACCCACGCTCTACGAGCGTTCTATTTATAAGTTCTTTGTGAACTTTCTGATAAAAGCTCTCCGGACTTCCCATTAGTGCTCACTTGAACATTCTGTTATATGGCTATCCGACACTTTTTGTTAAAGTGCTCTTCGAAGCTAATCGTTACAAACTTATACAAGCTTTCTGATTATGGCTCTTATGAGCTTCCTGTTACCAAGCCCAGATAAGTTTCTCATTATATGCTTACATGAGCTATAACACCCCTTACCCGTGTCTGACACCGGGACAAGGTACGAGGCGTTACCGGACTTAAACATACATATACATACAAAAACTGGGCTATAAAATTTCTTTTAATTCAAAACTTTTTAAACACATGCATGTCGTCCCTTATTTGGGTCTACGAAGCCTAAAACATACATCGGGGTTGATTCAAGACCAAACTGAGAACTTTAAGAAGTTTCGAAAAAACTTAGAAAATTTTCCCATGGAACAGAGTCACACACCCGTGTAGGCATAGAGACACGCCTGTGTGTCTTTGACACGCCCGTGTCCTTAGGTTGTGTAACTCTCTGTTTATGACGTCAACATGTAAATCGAACCACACGGCCGGGCCACATGCTCGTGCCTCCAAGCTGAGTCCTCACACGGTTGAGCCACACGGTCGTGTCTCAACCCGTGTTGCCAATTCTTAGGCTATTTTCCAAGCCTTCATGTTACCCAATCCCTTACAACCTTAGGCACATCAAAAACACAAATCATGGCATCATTTTACGGATTAAACACCCTTTACTAAGATACATTCATAACATTAACATGTCTTCTTACCTGTAATGCACCTACTCATAAAATACCAAGTCTAGATTCATTAATTCACATTCATAAGGCCCGTCATTTTGGTGACCACTTTTACCATTATACTAAGTTACCAACTTACCTCTCGGGCACTCATATTCAACCATCGTCATGTTGTTTTCATAACATACAATTACTACATAGCTATGATCACCTCTGATGGTCATAGAGCATATATCTGACACACATGTCACATTACCAGCCATGCATGGCGACCAAACATAATCACATCATAAACATTAGACATAACATGAATAGCTAGATTTACAAACCGTAATTAATATGAGCTACATCTCATGGCCATATACATATAACTTAATGTAAGCCAATACATTTGGCCAAAATCATAATAACACATGCCATAAAAACTAGATCCCTATACATGCCACTCACTTGAAAATTTCTAACTTATGCTTCGTTATTCTAAAGGTAGCGACTTGATAGTGTGATGCTACTTCCGACGATTTCCAACCCTGAGCTAACTTGACAAAGCTAAAGGAAATGGAAAGGAGGGAGTAAGCTTCAAACTTAGTAAGTCCATATAGAAATAATAAGCAATTTATCAATAAGCTTCCACCAATTCTTACAACATGATCTCAAGGTAATACTCTCATAATTACCTTTTTACCTATGTTCAGATCAAGCTATTTTCTCAAGTCATGGTCACTAAATTATTTATATCTGGAGTTACAGAACTCCAAATTAAGATCTGCTAATTTTCCCAGAAACTAGACTCACATATATTCTTACCATAAAATTTTCAAAATTTTTGATTTAGCCAATTAGTACAGCTTATTCCTTAAAGTTACCCTTTTTTCGTTGTCTGATAGTTTCATACCCTCTTCACTAAAATTTTATTATCTTATAATACGGGACTCAGATGATGTTCCCATTTATTTATCTTGCAAATAAACTTAATAAGGATTCTAAGCATATAAATTATAATCCATAACTATTTTTGTATAATTTTTAATGATTTTCCCAAATCGGAATAGGGGGTTTCAAAATCATTCTGACTCTATCTCACAAAAATTCAAATATCTCTTAATATGAAATTCTCTTGCATGCATCGTTTCCTTTATATAAAACTAGACTCATCAAGCTTTAATTTCATATTTTATTTGACCTTTAACTCAATTTCCAAAATTTTTTGTGGATTTTCAAAGTCGAACTACAGCTGCTGTCCAAAACTGTTTTAGTGTAAATTAATGATACTAAGTTTATCACACCTTATTAATTCATCTTCACCACATTGGTAAAAATACATGTTTATACATCATAAGTGTAGACTTATAATCACAAGGTCATAACAAAATCATTCTCATAGGCATGGATTACCCATGTACATCTTTATCAAATGTGCATTATAAATCGAACTCAGTTTTCACGAGCTTGGCATACATACCTGTTTTACTCAATATGTTCATATTCATTCCTTACGAATCATACAACATGAATTGAGTTCACATCTTATCAATTTCATGTAAGTACTTGTACCACTCGCAACATAGCCATCAGCTCTATCATTCCGATATAAACTTAAATCTCCCGTTAACCATTTGGAATACTACACGATATTTAATAGCCCCAAGTATGGGATAAGATGCCGACGCCATATCCCAGACATGGTCTTACATTGGCTCTCATCTATCGGTGTCGACGCCATATCCCAGATAGGTCTTACACTGACACACAACAAGCTGACGCTATGTCCCAGACAGGTCTTACACTAGCTTGTATATCTCGAGGCCGATGCATGTCCTAGACATGTCTTACACTAGCTCTCGTCTCAATGCCGATGCATGTCCCAGACATGTCTTACACTGGCTTGTAAATCTCGAGGCTGATGCATGTCCCAAGCATGTCTTACACTGGCTCTCATAATATGGCCGATGCACGTCTCAGACATGTCTTATACTATCACACATATCACCCAATGTCATAGCATGAATATCCAAATCTATTACAAATGTTCAACCGGAAGTCTTTATTTCATAAATTCTCACAATTCACATTCCCAACTCAACAATTCATGGAAAACTAATTGTATAATACATGATAACATTTAATTTGCATTTTTTAGGTACAACTTACTCATTTCGATGGAATATTATCCCATCAAATTTCCAATGTATTTAATCGTCACAAAAATGTTATTAGCATTTGACATTACTTTCTCATACATAACTCCATCAATATATAATCCAATACAGTCGTAGCAAAATAGATTTCAATTATATTAACAATAACATGGATATCATGCTTAATTAGTCACACGGACTTATCTCGAATGCAATTTCAGTTTATTACTCCAATTTAGTCTATAACCTCGTACTTTCCGATTTAAGCCCAAATCTCGATTTTTTTTTATCTAACATAATGAAATTCACTCATTTAATCATTACATTAATTAAAACATTCTATAATTCACAATTTGGCAAAATGACTGTTTTGCCCTTAGGCTTTATAAAAATTACGATTTTGCCCTTAGGCTCGTAAATCGATTTTTATCAAATTTCCTCCTTTACCAAGCCTAGCTGAATTATTTTTATAACTATAACAACTCAAAATTTTGATTATTTCACACATTTACAACTCATTTTATAAAGTTTACAAAATAGCCCTTTTTAGGTGTTTTTCATGAAAATCCTTTCACAAAAGTTGTTTATTACATAACCATGACTTATTTTCTTCCATAAAAATTCAGAAAAAAACAAAAATATTCATATAGAAAAACCCTATACTTTCAACCATTTTTCAAAATAATCCCCCCATTAGCTAGATTAAGCTACAAGGGTTCCTAAAATACAAAAATCATAAAAAAATGACCATCAAAATCACCTACTAGCTAGGGAACTAAGTGGCTGGAAATTTAAGCTCTCAAAACCCCCATGTTTTCTGCCATTTTTGGTGGAAGAAGAAGAAGAAATGAAAAAGATGACAACTTTTTCTTTATTTTATTTTATTACCAAAACAAGTCACCTAATGCCACCAAATGTTGACTTTTCAAACTTTCTTGTCCTTATGGCCGGCCATCACTTCCAAAATGGCCTATTTGCACTTTAAAAACCTCCAATTTTGGTTCTCTAGCTATTTAACATATTTGGGTAGTAAAACAAAACTTTTGCCCTTTATGCGATTTAGTTCTTTTTCGCAATTAAGTTCACAAACGCTAAAATTAATTCACCAAAATTTTCATGCACCCTTATAAAAATATTATAACACATAAAATGATATTAGAAATAATTTCCCTAACCTCGGGTTAGTGATTCCGAAATCACTGTTCTGATTAAGCCCAAATTCGGGCTGTTACATAAGCATTTTGTTATTTGGCTGAAAGTGTACTTTCTGTTTAAGTGTTCAAATGAGTACTCCTAGACATGTATTTATAGAATTCTGATTTTTATACCTTATGTGTACTATCCTTGTATCCATCGAGATTTCAAATGAATCAACGAGTGAGAATCTGACATGAAGATAAGTGAAAAACAAATGAAAATAATATCTGTAAAATATATGAGATACATGGAACTTGAAATTTGATAAGCTCATCTTTGATATTGATATTTATATATGAAATGAATAGCTAACATGTTTGATGAGATTGTGTGCTTAGGCTATGGCCAAATTGCTTGGATTGCATGTGTATGTTTGCTTACTGTATAAATGCATGATAAGTTAAATTTCCATTATGCAAACTTACTAAGCACTAAGTGCTTACTCGGTTTTTTCTCTATTTTATAGTGCTCGGAGGCTCATAAAGTTTGGACGTGGGTCAGAGCATCATTACACTATCTTTCAAATTATTTTGGGTATAAAAAGCAAACTTATTTTGGAATAATGGCATGTATAGGCTAATGGTAACAAGTAAAAGAATATAAATGTTTTGGTTGTAATCTAACCATTGGAATAGCTAGTAATGGTATGGTTAATGTTCTCATAGTATATATTTACAAGGTAAAATTATGATAAACACATATGTGTTTAGCATAGATTAATTGAGTTAGGTTAAACATGTATGTTTATAAAGGGTAAGATTATAAAATGAATGCATGAGATGAAACATCATGTTGGATGATAATATTGGATTGGTTATAATGCTTGAATTGGTTGATATATAAATGCAAGTGTTGGTGTAGGTTTCTGGCAAATTTGGGTGAGAAATAAGGCTAGAAAATGGTCTTATTTTGTCCACATGGGTAGACACACGGGCCTATGTCTTGACCTTGTATGACACACGGCGTGGCACATGGGCATGTGGTTTGGCCTTGTGTCCACTGTATCTTAAAATTGAGGAACATAATGCTCAGAATTAAGCACACAGGCATGTGTCTTAGCCGTGTGAAACACATGGCCTAGAACACGAGTGTGTACCTTGTTCGTGTAAAACCTGTACCTAATTTTCAAAAATTAAATTGTCCACACGGCCTAGCATACAGGCATATGACTTGGCCGTGTGATCCATGCAATTAATTAAATTGCAAGTCAGAGAGTTACATGGGTGAAGGACACGGGCATATGCCCTACCTTGTATACCACACAGCTTGAGACATGGGCATGTCATCTGGCCATGTGAGCCACACGGCCTGACCACACGGGCGTGTAACCCTTGTATATAAGAAAAAATTTGAAATTTTACGAAAATTTTTTTAAATTCTCGATTTAGTCCTGAGTTTCTTCTAATGCTTAAATTAGACCACGAAGGTCCAATCTAAGGACGATACGATTAATTTCGAATACGAATAGTAAATAACATGAATTAATTGTATTTGATCTGTAAACTCTAGTAATGTTTCATAACCCTGTTCCGGCAACAAATACGGTTTAGGGGTGTTACACTTATCACATATTACATGATCATGTCTATATTTGAACTTAGATTGGTGAATTAGAAATGGTCAAATGGTTAGATTGTGTAAATGAATTTGACTCTTAAATGGCTTATATGAAATGATGGATTCCTTGTGATTATATATGAATACATATATCTATTTGGTAAATGTTTAGATGATGCCATAAGTGTTTAATATGGAATGTAAGTGTAACAACCTATTTTTAGTGAAATCTAAGTGTAACAACCTATTTTTAGTGAAATCGAAATAGTAGTTTCAAGACCACAAATCTGACAAGTAAAATTTAATTTTATTATTATTTTAATGTCTATGGAATGTTAGTAAGGTCGTATAAAAATTTTGTTAAGAAATTTTGACATTTGCATGCTTAATTATGTGAAAATGATTAAATCGTGAAAAGTACAAAAGTGGAGTTCTAATAGCTAAAGGTGTTAAATAGCTATGAAACTTTACAATGAGAGAACATAGATGGTAATTAGACCATTCATGAGTTTAGTGGATGTATATGACTATGTATTAATGAAATTTTGGTGTTAAATAAAGGTTAAATTTGTAAATTAATAAATTAACTTAAAACAAAAATAATGTAAAATAAGGTATCATCTTTCTAAAGAATTTTATTCACTGAAAATAAAGAAGAAAACCTCCATTTTAACACCTTGAGGATTCAACTAGCAATGTTCTTACATGTTATCATTTTTTAGGTTAGTTTTTAATGATTTTTATGTTTTCGAAATCGTTGTAGTTTAATCTAGCTAGCCCGGGGGACAATTTGCAAAATTGTTAAAGAGTTAGGATTTTTCGATGAATTTTCTTGCATGATTTTTGGTGTTTGATGGAAGATTATGAGTTATTGTTGTTAAATAAACAAGTTTTGTAAAACGATTTTTGATGAAATTGTCATTTAGGGACTTATTTGTAAAAATAATAAAATTTTATGTTAAATTCATGAAATGGTGATTTGTATAAGTTGGTAGATGTCCCTGGTGAATTTGGCTAGCATGATTTGATGATGAAATTGCTTAAATTTCAATTTACGAGCTTAAGGACTTAATTGTAAATAAGTTAAAATATTATAGGCAAAATTTTAATTTTGAAAAAAATATGAATTATGGATTGAATTGAGTAATGGAATTATTAAATGAATTAAATTTATCTATTTAGATCAAGATAGACCCCATACAAGTTTAGATCAGGGAAAAGCAAAAGCCTCAGATTGATCGACTATGTTTTTACGCTTTGTTTGTCAAGGTAAATTCGTATGATTAAATAACTTGATAATACTCTAGAATGACGTGTTTTTATGTATTAATCATGTGTTTATTCTGAGCTTGATCCTACTAGTTTGAGCTATTTATGTCTTTTTATCTTTTAGGGACTAAATTGGAGGCGAAAAGTAAATTCAAGGGAAAAAGCGTCAATTTGGAGATTAAATGGGCCAACATGTAATGTGGGAAAAATATGGTGCCAAAAGTGCGAGCATGGAAGACACAAGGACTAAAAAGCAAAAAGAAGAGATTTTATTTTATAAGACTCCATTTTATTTATATTAGGATAATTAATAGGATTATTTAATTTTAGGATTTTATTTTAATTATATTCATTTATTTTTAATTAAATGTATTTATCTTTAGAGAATTTAAGTTAAGTTAGACTATCTCTCTAGCACTATAAATTGGGGGTGAAGTGACTCTAATTGATGAATCTTTTTCTGTAAACACTCTCCCCCCAAAAAGTCTAGACTTTTATTCTCTCCATATTTTCTTTCAATAAAATTCCCTTTTCCATTTTTATAATTCTTTTTTTTTATACCACAACCATGAGCTACTAAACCCATCTAGCCAAAAGTTGTCAATATTTCCCAAAAAGGGTTCTTGAGGCTTAGGATCCGAACTTAGCCCTTTTCACCAAGTATTCATCGTTTCTCTGCACTACGGGGCTAACGCTTCCATCCATGTCCCTTAAGAAGTAAACTTTTCAACGTATGCAAAGGCAGCCGCTTTGTGTGTTTTGGAAGGGTTGCACCGTCGGTTTATCAACTTACTACGTCAGAGGTTGGCGAGCCAAAGAGAAAAAATAGTGTGGGATTCGCCATTGAAAGGCATTGATCTAGCATAGAATGTTGGCTAGAGTTAGGTTCCCTTAAATTGTAAGTCCAAATTCTTAGAGCTGGGGGTCGTAAGCGTCCTTTTCCACTATAACTGACTTACTTGGGTTGAGAAGGGTCATTTACAAGCCAATGATTGAGCCCAAGGCAGAATGAGACAGCTGGAGGCTGGAATCTCCCATAAAAATTTCTTACTCGACTTTATTTACTATTTTTAATATTCACGATTTCAATTCAATTTCTTAATTCTGTCTTTTATTTTATTTTCCCAAATCAAATCTTTAATACTGTTATTTTTATTTTTCGAGGAACGCAGGTTTTTTGGGCACGATTTGCCCAGGATTTCGAAAAATAAGCATTCGTATAATCCGTTCCCTGAGGATTCGACCCTACTTCCCATTTACTGTTATTTTTACTATTTTACAGGGAATAGGATAATTTGGTGCTTTCAACGACCGCATCATAACGTTTTAATGTTATATTGATCTATATATTCATGTGTTCCATGAAATTAAATGGTGGAAATCCAATGATGTTATGATTATTATCAAACCCCGTTTGAACCTTAGAAATACGTAAGATACAAATGACACATCATTAGGGTTTTCATGTTTTGGGTGCTGGTCTTGAATGTCCTACCGATGGCTGAGATCCTGCATTTGTTGCGGATACTCTACAGTTTATGTGAGCAGTATCGTGTAGCTTACATTCCGACCTACAACTTGTGTGAGCAGACCCATTTCACAGCTCATATGAGCAACAATGTAAAGGAAAAGGAAAAGAAATATTATATGTTTAGCACACTTTGTGTGAGCTTTCCCACGTATCCAATGTTATTCTAAATGGTTCAACGGGCATGAAAAGGAAAGGAACGATAAGTGTTCAAATGACTTATGTCATGAATCTATGAAAAGGATTGAAAAGGAAATGTTCAACGAAAGTATATCTATGTTCATGAAAATGATGATTTCAAATGATGTTGTTCATGTATTATGACTTACCTTATGTTAATTCAAGTGAATTATGAATTGATGAACTAACATGTGTTGTTGATGATGCTTAGGCTTGTGCCAAGCTTATGGTTGGATTATATCATGTTTAATTTTAAGGTTTTGTATTGAAATGGTAAGTTATGTTCATGTTTTACGAACTTACTAAGCATTATATGCTTATGTAGTTTTCTTTCCTATGTTTTATAGATAATCGGAAGCTCAATCGATTTCGAAGCTCGTCGGAGATTTATTACACTATCCAACAATTATATCTGTAGTTCTTGATGTTTTGGCCAAGGTTATAATGGAATGTATAGATGGACTTATGTTTAATGTTTGGTTGAATACTTAGATGTTTATTTTTGTATATACATATGTTGGTTGTTTGGTACCATTTTGGTAATGGTCGAATCATGTCATTTAAGTGCTTATGATACATAAGAGAAATGGTTCAAATGGTAAGCTTATGTTGATATGGTATAGGTCAAGTTATGGTATATTTTGAGATGGTAGAAATTTGATCAAACATATGCATGTTTGGTAAGTTTATATGTTTGCTTTTGAGGTGCCTTACATGGCATATTGGTTGAATGTTTATAGACTATTGAATTGGTCATGTTATGTTGGTTTTTATCATGATATAATGTCTTGACCATAAGCACTAAAATGCTTGTAGGTACATATGTGGGTTGGCGACGAAAATGGTTTGATTTTGGCCCATTTCATGTCTACACGGCCTAAAACACGAGCGTATGTCTCAGCTGTGTGTGATACACGATCGTGTGTCCCCTGTAGGTTTCACTGTTTATAAGTCAGGCAGTTATACGGCCTGACACACGGACGTGTGAAGCTATTTCGAGTGTTACACGACCTAGCACACGGGTGTGTGGCTTGGCCGTGTGACCCAACTTAGAAAGTTACACGGGCTGGAACACGACTGTGTGTCCCTATTTCAATTGTGACACGGACATGTATACTTTTTCATGAAATTTTTGATTGATTCCAATTTAGTCCTAAATTGTTTCTATTGTATTTCTAGGACCTCGAGGGCTCGGTTAAGAGACGTTATGCATGTGATGAATGATTTATGCTATAATTATATTGATGTATGTGATGTAGGTTTTAAAGTTACGTTTTTACGGTAATACTCCATAACCCTAATTCGACGACGGATACGGGTTAGGGGTGTTATAGTGAGGTTATGTAATATAAATGTATATGTAAGTGAGGAGATATGTTAGAATTAAACATATGGGAATTACATTTTAATTAATGAAAATTGTTTTTAGGTGATACAAGTTGATGCCATTTTGGACCTTTTGCAAAACAGATAGTCACGATGCATTGTTAGGCCCTTTTCATCATGACGAGACCTAGTTAGTGAGTCGTGTCGCGATGAAGAACCCCTGAAGTTGCAATATTGACCTAATAGTTTATAATCTTTATAATTTGGTCCTAATTCGACCTCCGGTTAGCAAAAGAACTTCCGTAAGTTTGTATAAGACCCGAAAATGATTATACATTGTATCATATGCATGTATTACACATATTTAATTGTTTAATGGTTGAAATTGAATACAATTGACCGTAGTTGCTCCAATAACGAATGTAACATCCTTAGCTCAAACTTGGCGATCAGGTTGAGTATAGGGTGTTGCACCTAAACCACAATATCTATGTCCCAATGTCCAATTCAAAGTGTGTATCAAAAAAAGAGAAATATTAAACTCAAATTTTCAGCTTAAGGTCTCAAAAATAGAGGTTCATCAAGAAAGGTACAATAATACTCAAATAAATGTACTAGGGGTAATATACCATTCAAAGGTAAGTCATTTGGCTCTAGCTATGCAAGCAATGCCTTGGGTCATCCCTAGACATTTCAACAATTATGACTTCAAAACATGTTTCTATTATAATTCCATGAATGACATAAATTTCCAAACATGTATTTCAACATTCATCCACATATCTATTTATCACATGGCATGAAATTTAACATAAAGCAATCACCTCTACCATATTATATAGTGTACTAAAATGAACTAACTAATCTAAACCCCAAAAGAAAAAAAATTTACTATCATCATACAAAATTTACATGTTTAAAAGAAATAAAAAACATCATCGTACCAATAATATCACAATTACCAAGCTCAGTCACCATGCAACAAACAAAAACAAATAAAGAAAGTTTTTTTAAAAAAATTAATATCTAAGATGGAAATTGATGAAAAATTAATAAAGAATGCGACAAGAAAGACTAAATTGTAAATTTTAAAAAGTTTCAGGATTAAAGTGTAAATTTAAAAAAAATGAGAAATGTGATCTGTTAATAATTATTTGACATAAGAACAAATTGGAATATGTATTGGCGTGTTGAAAATCGCTTTTAGAACCAAATTAGAAAGATTAAAAAATATAAAGACTATATTGTACAATTTCTATTTTCGTCGAGAAGAGGAAAAAGTGTGTTGTTCACTATCCAATAAGTATTATTAAAAAGTAAATGTGACTTATGTGATTTATATTGATAACTACCTATTATTATGAAAAAATAGTGCAAAGAGAAAAAAAAATGGTAAAATGATAATTTTACCATATAAAAGAATTTTGATAATTTTTCGATACAGTTATAATAAATATATTATTTAAATAATATATTTGATATATGGTATAAGTTTGGGGACTTTTGCATCATAGACATTAAAAGTGGGTCACTATCTTAAAAACCATGAACTTCTAACTTTTTCTTGCTTCAATAGATCAATCCTCTTTCAAGGAAGATTTTTCCTTCTTTCTTTCATGCTTTTTTATTTAAATTTTCTTCAAAACTCAACACCCAACACTCAAACCTTAAATTTTTATCAAAATCACTAAGAAACACATCCCCATAACTTATTTTCACCTCAATCTTTCCAATTTTAGATGCCCCCATTGGCCCATTTGCCACATCTGTTAATATATTTGTTGATGTCATGTGAGGTTTGATTGAAGTTGAAGTTTGTGGAGCATGTGCATCTTAATGCTACTAAACTTGGGGCTCTCAAATGGCATTTTTTATATTGTTTATTTTTACCTTTAAAATTCAAAGCATCATTAATTACATCTTTTGCAATTTAACCCTTCACGTGCTTTACATGTTTCGACCTTCAAACATATAGTTGAATTGAAGCAAACGACATGTGCCAATTTTTTACATGAAAATTATTTAAATTCGGGTGCCATTCCTTCATAGCAAATTTCCAAATATTTCATATGAAAATACATCTTTTATCTAAAAAAAAAAAAAGCAAAATCTTTCATTATTTTTCAACATTCAACTTATTGAGTAATTTTCCGTTGTGTTTTATTAAAGAGGACAATCGAATATTTATATACATAATTATTATTCATGAAATTGATGTTTTTAATAGATTTTATACATGTTCAACACGTGTACTATTCTGGACTGTCTATTAGACTTCGCGGGTTTCACATGCGAACTCCTGTGAGGCTTGCACGCATTCATCTGGTGGGTTTTAGTCGGGTAGCGAGTAGACAATCCGGACATTATCTGATTTTCGGGTTGGTGATCATGAGTATATAACACGATCTAATTTTTTATTTAGTTTTTTATTTTTGTTTTTCATAGAACTGAATTCGAATTCTATATTTTTTTAATTGATAAATATTAATTATTTTTCTTTTTATCTTCATTCTTTTCCTTTTCTCCGTTTTATGAATAAAAAAATTATTTATGAATTATAGATATTTATTTACATTACTTAATTGAGAGTTTATTTTATTTTATTTTTCGTTTAATTTATTTTTACTTTTATAAATTAAGTTAGTGCACATAAATTTGTATTAACTAATATAAAATATTACTTATTGTTATTCATATTTACGTATGAAATGATAAAAAAAATTAAGATTAGAAATATGTTTAAGACAATTAAATAATATATATATATATATATATTTATCTTTATGAGCCAATATATATATTTTTTAGTTAAGGAAGAATTTTTTTGCCAAGAAAATGAAGAAGGAAAAAATGTTACTAAAATAGAAAATATAAATTAGTTCAATAATTTGTTTTTATTAAAATATTAATTTACATTGTAATCTAAATCATTATTTATTTATTTTTCATTTATTTTATAGAATAAAAAAGAGAAAATTACAAAAAATTAATAAAATTAAATATTTTTATAACTAATTAAATTTTAAATTTTGTTTTTAATTATAACATAAATTTTTATTTTTAATTATTTATCTATGAGAAAAAAAAAGGACAATGGTTACACCATATGGAGAGAGAGGATCTTGGTAGTTTGAGAATTTAAAAAATACATATATATACTTTGGAGTTTATAGATAAAATTAAGAACGTGAATGGAGACTAGAGGTAAGCATGGATCGGGTTGGGTTTCGGGCTGGGTCCTATTAAAAATTTAGGCTTGTTTGTTAGGTTCGGGTTCGGCCCGGCCTGAAAAATAGGCTTAAAATTTTACTCACGCCCGACCCAGATAAAAATATTAAAACTCAGGCCTGACTCGGCCCGCCCATATTAATTTTTATATTATTTTTTTATATAATTTTAAATATATATATATAATACATCAAAAATATTAAAAATATCAAAATAAATACTTCCCAACAAATTAAAAATAAATTTTAAAAAATATGTATACTCAAATAAACTAACATAAATGCAACTTAACAAGCAAATGTCTCTAAAATAATAACAAAATTAACAAATGTCTTTAAAATAATAACAAAACTAATAATAAAATAAGTTTTATATAATATCCAAACAATAACAACAAAATAGTAGCAAAAAATAATATTAAAAAAATTATTTTTTTATCATTTAGTAATTTGAGCCTGGCCAAATTAGGACTGAGTTTAAAAATATCTTACCCAAAACCTGACCTATTTTTTAAAAAAAACTTATTTTTTTATCTAAACCCATTTTTTAAATATATATTTTTACCCCAACGCGACATACGGTGAAATTAACCCGACAGAAATCGGCACTTCATACATATATATGTGCATCTTTAAAAAAGTTGAGTAAAGTTGAGACTTGAGAGGTGATCTTATGAATGTTTATCGAATACGAAAGTTCCCTTCTTTGGCTTTGTCTTTGTCTTTCTTTACTTGGTCTCTAAGAGCAACCCAAGCTTTGTGTTCTTGCTCCATTTATTTACCCTTTCAGTTCATTCTGCAAAGTCTTTGACCAGGTGTTCTTTCTCACTCTCTTTGTGAAGGTGATTATTTTTTTAATTTTTTTCTGAGTTTTATTGTATCACTGAATCGAATTAAAGATACTAACTGAAACATAGATTTCTTTTTTGGGTTTCAGTTGTTTTGTTTTAATCCAATGCCAATTATTAGCATTTTTTATAGTTTAATCTTGATATGAGTTTTTGAATTGTCTGACAAATGAGAACTGTGTAGAATCATGGAGGGTTGAAGTGTTTAAGAGTTTGTTAATAAGGTGCTGTCTTTTTAAAGTTCTGATAACAAAATTCTGTGTGCTATGTTTCCTCAGGTGATGAGTTTATATGTTCCAAGTTCATTCCCGTGTTGGGATTTTCGATTTTTGACACAACCTTTCGAATTTTGAATCAGGGAATTCAGTTTGGGCAGTCAATGACTGCAATTGAGTTGTTGTATTTGGTGATTTTATAGGGGGTGATATATCAGAGCTGCCTCTTTTGAGATGATACTTTCAGCCCTTTTAACTTCCGTTGGGATCAATCTTGGTCTTTGCTTTTTGTTTTTTGCTCTATACTCGATATTGAGGAACCAGCCAGGTAATATCCCCGTATATTCGCCTCGGTTGTTCAGTGAAAGAAAAGCTCAGGAAGAGGATGAGTTCAACTTGGAAAGATTGCTACCATCACCTGGTTGGTTGAAAAGGGCATGGCAACCATCTGAGGATGAATTATTGTCAATTACAGGCTTGGATGCTGTTGTGTTTATGCGCATTTTTGTCTTCTGGTAATTATTAAATGTTCCTTTAGTTTCAAAAACAGGAAAAGAACCTGCAGTTCACTTCTATGGGTTGTAAGATATGGTGATCCATTTCTGTTGGGAGATTTGTAGCTTTGATGCTATAGATTCTAGCCATTTATCAAGGCAATCTTTAGTGCAAGATTGACCAAATTATGGTATGCAACTATGTTGCTCTGACTCTTTATTTTCTTGAACACCCACATACCCATGTCCCTAGACCAACACACTTGAGTCCGAGTAACATAGGCTTGCAAGGCCGATATTACAAATACGTCAGCTTTGGCTAAGCAAAAAAGCTGCAATATAAGTTGTGATCTTGCTGGAGTCCATTTAGTATAAATTCGTACTGGTGAAATTACAAAATTCCTTTTGATAGCAAGACTTCTGTATGAGTTCAGCTACTCATTTAAACTTGTTTTAATGGACTATAATCTTAACTTTGTTCTGCTTGGTTTGGCTATAATCGAGCCATGTGAAGTTTGTTTTGGTGAGTGTTCTGCTAGACTGATATCTCTACTTGTAGGATCATTTCGATCACTGCTTCGTGTTCAAAATTATAGTGTCTATTTTTCCCAAGCAAAGGAAACCTTTTTTTTTCGTTGATTTTTTCAACAGGATAAATTTTATATTTTTGTGGCATATAAAAGTGCATTATTGCACTACTACGTTTCTTCTGGATCCATCTGTCTGCATGTCATCTTCAATTAATTTCTAGTGATTTTTTTTTTTCAAATGCAGTGTTAGGGTGTTTGCCTTTGCCTGTGTCGTCGGAATCTTTGTTCTTCTGCCAGTTAATTTTTCGGGCGACCAATTAACCATTGATTTCTCTAATTTGCCAAACAAAACTCTGGAGTCATTCAGTATTTCAAATGTGAATGATGGTTCAAACAGGTAATTATTATGTAGTTAGTTAACTTAAGTTCAGTTTCTGATCTTAAAACTCCTGAATAACTATTGTTATGTCAAAGAAGAAAAAACCGTTTCAGCTGAGACTTGACCAAATGCTTCCCTGGTGATTTCTCCTTTTTTTGTTGTCAGATTTTACGAGTATTAAAAACTTGTTTATAAAAAATTTATTTAAATTCTTAATGTCAAGGGAAAGCTGACTATAAGTTTTTGCCATTCTCAAGGTTATGGATTCACTTTTGTGCTGCCTATGTTTTCACAGTGTTTGTATGCTGTCTTCTGTATTACGTAAGTGATATTTTATGTATGCTATTCTGCCTATGCCAACAAAATTGTTGATTTGTATAAAAATCAGCTAAAGCTTTAATTTTGGTGATACGGTCATTTTTGCAGGAGTACAACTATATTTCGTTGAAAAGAATTGACCATTTCTATTCTTCTAAACCTCGGTCAGATCAGTTTACGATATTAGTTAGCGGTATTCCTGCCTCAGCTGGAAGCAGCTTCAGTCAAGCTGTTGACAACTTTTTCACGGAGTATCATCCTTCAACTTATCTTTCACATACAGTGGTTCGCCGAACAAGCAAGATTCAAAGTCTTGTGGTAAGCGACATTGTTAATATTTTGCTGATTCAGGCTTTTTTTTCTTGGAAAAACTAATCTGAAATTGGACTACGACTTTTCAAGGCTAATGGATATAGGGAGTTTAGGATGAAAAGAATGTTACCATAGATATAAGATGAAACTATGACTTTCAACTCCGAATTTATTCTTTTTCTCCCTTTTGGGTTCCGCTATTCTTTATCTGGGTTTTAACAGTTCCATGTTGTTGCATGTAGAATGATGCAGAGAAGCTATATAGAACACTTGGTCGTTTAAAATCGACAAACTCTCGGCAAAGGCATAAGCGTGAAGGATTTTTGGGACTATTTGGTCGAAAAGTTGATCTTGTAGATCACTATGAGAGGAAGTTGGAAGATATAGAAGATAATGTGAGAATCGAGCAATCATCATTGGGAGGAGAGGTTTGTGATGTTCTCTTGTGTCTATATATTCATCTTTTGGTCAAACAAACACCAAAACTGATGCCTACTGAGTTCATATTATGAAACGAATTAAAATTTGTCGATTTTTGCTGTTATGAATGTAGAAAGTTGTGATCTGAGTCCATATCTTGATTATGGAAGATAATACTTGATACACCTGATATTCTTTATGCCTTTCAAAACTGGCTAGGAAATACCCGCTGCTTTCGTGTCATTTAAGTCGAGATTTGGTGCTGCAGTAGCTTTGCACATCCGACAAGGGATTAATCCTACAGAATGGGTTACTGAACGAGCTCCCGAGCCTAAAGATATTTACTGGCCTTTCTTTTCTGCATCGTTTGTGAAAAGATGGATGTTTAAGATTGTGGTTGTTGTTGCATATATTGCTGTTACAATTTTATTTCTTATTCCAGTTGTAGTCGTGCAAGGTCTCACTCATCTCGAGCAGCTGGAGACCTGGCTCCCCTTTCTAAAAGGAGTACTAAGCCTGTAAGTGCATATTCTTTCTCTGTTGCATATGAAATGTAAAATCGGTCCAATGCTTTTGAAAAAAAAAAAAGCAGGCCATTTCTTTTTCATGTTCTCCTGGTAAATTAGAAAAAGCTTTTGAATATGGATTTGTCATTTCACAATATACTAACAAATAGTGATTCTTAAATTGCAGGACTTTCGTCAGTAATTTGATTACGGGATATCTACCAAGTCTCATTCTTCAATTGTTCCTATCGATTGTACCGCCAATTATGATACTCTTTTCTTCCATGCAAGGATCTATTTCCCACAGTCAGATAGAGAAAAATGCGTGTACCAAGCTATTGTGGTTCACCGTGTGGAACATTTTCTTCGCTAACGTATTATCAGGGTCTGCTCTCTCTATGGTCAATATCTTCCTTGAGCCAAAGAAAATTCCCGGACTACTAGGCGAAGTCGTTCCTGCACAGGTGAAGACATGGATAAGCCATGGAGTTTTCTTATATATTTAATTCATTTTTCCTTTAAATTCTTTTATGGTTCTATCCATAAACATGTTAGTATTTATTCTCACTGGTTCTGGTTGAGAAACAAATGCCTAAACCTTGTATCCATGACTGGTCTACGTACTTTATATCATCCTTTTAATTGTTAGAATATTTTTGCATAGAATTGTTGGATTGAGATTTACATTAACATTATTTTCATTAATGATTAAGTCATTGTCTTCAGATCTGATCATTGATATGATGAAGGTTCTTTATGTTTCATGTAGGCATCATTCTTCATTGCCTATGTTGTGACATCTGGATGGACCAGTACAACTTCCGAACTTCTTCGTCTGTTTCCTCTTCTTTGCAGTTTCGTGCAAAGACTATTTATGGGGAAAGATGATGACGAAGATGATTCTGAAATTCCTTCAATCCCTTACCACAGTGAAATTCCCAGGATTCTCTTCTTCAAACTTCTTGGTGTTACTTATTTCTTCCTTGCCCCACTAATTTTGCCATTTCTCTTGGTTTATTGTTGCCTGGGATACATCATCTATCGCAACCAGGTCAGTGAAATGCCCCCTTTCACAGCTTGCTTCTTTGTTTCTCTTTCTCATCATTTTTCTTGAAATATCTGTGTCTAACACCCTTGATTAACACACCAATGTTTAGTTCTGACCAACATTTTATCTCTATTTTTTTGACAATTTCTTCTTCTTTTTTCAAGTTCTTGAATGTATATGCACCCAAATTCGAAACTGGTGGAAAGTTTTGGCCAATTGTGCACAATTCAACAATTTTTTCCTTAGTGCTAATGCATGTTATTGCGATCGGAATATTTGGGCTTAAGAAGCTTCCTCTAGCATCCAGTTTAACTATCCCTCTTCCGATTCTCACGCTTGTATTCAACGCATACTGCCGGAAGAGGTTCCTGCCCATATTCAAAGCTTACCCAACTGAGGTACGATCATGAACTACATTATCCATTGGTTATTTATATTCGCTAGTGTTTGAGCATTAGATACTCAGCTAAGGTGTTAATAGCTTGTTCATACTCTTTAACATCTAGGACTTACAAGTACTTGTTTTCCATGTTTGACTTGGTTCTTCATTTTGTTTTCGGTTGTCTTGGCCTGAATATAATTTGTTGTTTTACAGTGTTTGATAAAGAAAGATAGAAAAGACCAGGATGATCCAACCATGACAGAATTTCTCGAAAAATTAGCAACTGCATATCAGGATCCAGCTATGACGGCAGTCCGATATTCCAGAAATGACGACGGGCGCAGCTCTCCCCTTCTTCGCGGTGTTGAAGTTTGAATTGAGTAAAGTTCCTTTTCCTGATTCGTGTATACCAACTGGTTAATAGTTTGTAATGCTAATGAAACGAAATTCTCATTGTTGTTGTCCATGTTATAAGATAGCTGCTCCCCCTGTTGTTGAATTAAATCATGAGAATTCTCATTTCATTTCACGTTAGTAGGAGCATGAGATATTTTTTAATACTGAATTACTTGTTTTTTCTCATTCATCAAATGAACATTTTAGATTTCAGTCTTGAATGATAAGTCTAATTTCAGTGCAGATCGCCACTGCCAACAAAAAGAGTTCTTTTATCTAATGTACAAGAACTAATTTCTCTTTTTTGAGTAGAGGGGGCAACATATAATTCGACTCCTTCCACACCATCGTTTAACGATAATTTTTTGTATTCTAATGTACATGGGCTAATTTGTTTATTTTTTTAATAGAGGAGGAAAATGCAATTTGACTCCTTGTATAAGTCTTCATAGTACTTTTATCCTTTTATATGGATATAAATATTAAAATTTTAAAAAGGCATAATGATAATTTATCCTTTAATGTTTACATCTTTTGTCAATTTGGCTTTTATTTTTTTTAATTAAGTTTGACCCTCAACCTTCTAAAAAGTGTCAAATTTGACCATTTAACATTTCAAATTATTTCTTTAATGCGGATTAAAATGTTAAATTTTTAAACATCACAGATCACATGATAATCCACATTTATTTTAATTATTTTATTCTTTTTTGAATATTTTATAATTTTTAAATTTTTTTGTTGATGTGATATATAAGACAAATAATGTCATATTAATATAAAGTATACGTAGACTGCCACTCAGGCTATTACACTAACGTCTTTACAAAATTAATGTTTTAGCCAGCATTTTTGATAGAAAAGCAATTTAACTATTTTTAAACAATTAATGATTAAATTTAACTAAAAAAAAAAGAATAAAAATCAAATTGATAAAAGATATAGACCGTGAAAGCTATATTTTTTATTATATCGTTAAAATGATGGAGTTGAAGATGTTTTCAAAATAAAAGTAGCCATACTGAGATTTCAATTTTAAATTTAGAACTATCATCTTCTATGTATCACACCGTATTGTGATTTGCGAAAAATCACTCTAAATGAAACAAGATAAATGAACTTCCACTTAAATGAATAGCTGAAGCACCACCCACACAACCATTCAACCCATCCCTTAACCTCCTATACTTTCTTCTTCCACCTCTAATCATCTCATCATCAATCATGCCAAAAAGCACATATATCATGTTTTGTTTCTGCTTAATTTTGGAATGTTCATGTTTTGTATGGGTTTAGTCTCGTATGAGGTAAAAAATTTTATCTAGATTTTTCTAGTTTTTAAATCGATTGTACTGGAATAATTTGATTCTCTTTATTTGGATATTTTTATATCTGGTTGTGTCATAATAATTCGATTCTATTAATTCAAAATTTAAATTTGTATTTATTTAATTTTACGATTAATGTAAATTTTTAACTTAGAATTTTTTTATGATACCATGAAAGCAGAGATTAATGTATGTTAGATCTTTCATAACATGAATTATCATTTTGTATGTAAACAATAGGTGCAAAAGTCAAAGATTTGCATGCTACAAATCAAATTACTTGTCTTCCACATGCCAAGCATATCTGCGTTTTACATTGTAATTGTAATGGCAAAGTCCCACCGCAACCAACAATATTTGTTTTGGTCAAAAAAAAATACAAAAAGCTGGAATTTAGGTATTTTTGAATATTAAAATATTCTTACCAATATTAACTAATTAAAAGTATATAAAAATTAAATTAATTTATATTTAATGTATTATAATATTAAATTATTTAAAATATAATATTTATTCTTTTTGACATAATAATTAAAATTATCCCCAAGCTATAAATAGGAGGATAATGCGCTTCAGTGTACTAAAACCCATATCCTCCTGTATTGGCAACAATGTCTATACTCGTCGAACTAAAACTCAATCGATTAACTTCTTTCCACTATCATATTTATAAATGACATTTTAACGTTCAACCGTAATTTTTTACGACACTTTTCTACCATGTTTTTCAGTCATTTTGCTATTTCGATTATTTTCTATGATTTTCTGTCATGATTTTTATAAACCGAGCAATACAGATTAATCGTGCATTTTGCCAAACACCTCTTTCTAGTTTATACCCTAAATAGTCTGCATTTCTTTCTACGTGGAATAGACTTCCTAAAATACAATCCACACACACACTCGCTCTCTCTCATTAATTTATTAAGAAAACAAAATATTAATTAGTAATGGCAAGTTGAGGCTGCAAAATCGTGTTTGGTTAAAAGGAAAAAGAAAATGAATCCATTCCTTCAAGTCAATGCCCATATTTTATGACTTGACTGCAACTGCCTCCATCAATGTTTTTATTATTTTAGGTTAAATGCTCAAATTGAGCCTAACGTTTTAAGGCCGCTCACACAATATCAAACTTTTTAAATTCATCAAATACAAGTCAAATATTTTCGAAAATGTTCACATAAGAATTTCTTAAAGGTAGTATTTTTTTTCTTTTCAAGCAATACCCGATTCAATTGTTATATGTTTTATTTAACACATTAGCATTCGCTTAATTTTTACTATAAATTAGGCTGAGGTGCGTAAAAAGATCTTATTTTAGCACTTTTGTATAGGGATGAGTAAGACGAATCAAAAACCAACTTGAATCGAGGTGTTTAAACTGTTTATGGAATGTGAGTTTAAAAACCGTAGTTACCCAAAACCAAACAAAATTTTATTTTTTAATTGATATATAATTAATTTTAATTTTTTATTATACAAAAATAAATATTTTGTATCTAAAATAGTGAAAATAATTTAAAAGTTCTTGAAAATTTATTTCTTTTAAATGTTTATGAAAAGGACTTTGAAAATTTGTCAAATACTATGCAAAAGCCTTAAAACAAAACTCATTTTATCAAAATAAGTCTAAAAATCCAAAACCAAATATTAACATGGAAAATTCAAGAAATGAAGTGAGCCGAACCGAATTATGATGGATGGTTCAAAAAATCCAACCGAATCGAATCAATATAACCATTTTGAAATATTTGGCTCTTATGCGAGCAACCCTTAAAAGATTGGACCCTATCAATTTAGTTAGAGAAAGATTGAAAGATTAAATTTTAAAATAATTAAAAAATATTATAGTAGTAGTATTTATTTATACTATAATTTTAAGGGCTAATTGGGTTGGGTGTCTATCAATTGGATCCAACTCAATTAAGAAATTACCGAAACTCATTTTTTTTTTATAAAATATCAAACATTACTATGACAACATTTAAACCTAGAAAAAATATAAAATCTAGAAAAATATATGTAATGGGATTTGAACCTAGAACATGATAATATTTAATATTTTTATTTTACCATTTCAACCAAAGTCTGATATATTCATTACATTAAACTTTTTGCAAATATATTTGTTACATAATTTCTTTCACCCGCCTTATAGGTGTGCCATAATTTAATATTTTTATATAATATTTTTTTCTAACAAAGATGAAACTACCTACAAAATCTCTCTATTACGGGGATTGGATCAATTTAATCCCTCAACTATAGGATGGATAAATTTAATCCTGTATTACTAAGAAAATCAAATAAGACAAAATTGAAATAAAGTCAACATTTATTTTTCAATATATAACATGAATTTTTTTTCATTTATAATTCAACTCCAAACAAAATATTTCATTTGTAGAATCATAAAAAGCTTTCAAAATATAACTATGTTGAATAGTAAATGATATTTTTTAAACAATAAATGCTAATGTCAATATAATTTAAATTTTTTTATTCTTTTTAATAATAAAATAATAAAATATCCCTCCCCATTATAAATTACATTTAAAAAAAATCCCATGTAATATGTATATTCACAAATTTTTCCCTTCACCGCTTTTTTTTTTTATACAAGGCTTAAAACTACTCATAACTCTCCTAACTCTTAAAATAAGAAAATAATACGCTTCAGCATACTTGAACTCACATCCTCTTATACTGGGAACAATATAAATGCTAACTGAACTAAGACTCAATCGACCATATTTAATTGTGTAAAATAATATCCTATTACACTAAATATTATAATTTAGTAATTTTTTTTTACAAATTACATAATATGTTATATAATAGCATTTTGTGTGATTATAGGAAACATTATTTTACTACATTAATTATTATAATTTGAGGATAATAACTGTGTTATTGCACAAGATATAATCCGATTCTTGTAATGTTTTGTGCAACACAAACTGTAATATACATTATCCAATCACAAAATTTCTTACAACTTACATAATGTTTTATGTAATTACACAAAACTTACACAATTGTGTGTGATTATACTAAATATTATTTTATTACACCAATTATTTTGGATATTATAATGTTTTGCGTAACACAAATTACATATAATAGATTAGTTAATTACAAAATTTCTTACAACTTGCACAAACTCATAAAGGTTTTGTGTGGTTATAGGAAATATTACTTTATTATACTAATTATTAAAATTTGAGCATAATGTTCTATCTTATTACAAAAAATATATTTTTATTATGGTAATCAAATATTTGGTTCGTTGAATTTTATATTATGGCTCGTAATAAGATTACAGTGTTTAGATTCTTAACATTCTTGTATTCTTTAACGATGTCAAAATGTTGTAATATAGGGTGTAATCTTATTATAATCTCTTCCTAATTAAGTTATTTAAGATGCCGTGTAAAATCCAAAATTTCAAACAAAATTATTCTTTGTCTTCGTACTACTTTGTGTATTGTATTAATTGTTAAGGATTTGTTATTAATTTTCTTTAAAAAATTTATTTGTCAAATTTTGTGTGATTATATAGTCTTAATAATGCAATATGATCTCAATTTGAAATAACGAAATAAAAAATTAATATCAACTCTTAAAATTCATAAAATAATAATCATTTAACCAAAATAAATTTAAAATTTTAATATAAAAGTAATGAAAATCAAATTAAACTTAATTAAATTATATTTAATATTTTAAAAAATTTAAAAAAATCTAATCGAATCGAACGAATATAACAGTAACGTTTGGAATACGGAGCGGCATGAGATGAAGGTGGCATGGAATAAAAGGGATGATAAGATATTTGGAGAGAGGAGAGAGGAGAGAGGAGAGAGGAGAGAGATGTAATTAAAGTGAATAGGACATGTTATTTATTCGAAAGTGGTTGATATTAGGTCGACCTTCTGTCTCAAATTGCGGGCCTTGGAGGGCTACAACTACAAGTCAATTCCCTCCCCTTTTATTCGCCGCCATGCTTATGCCTCCATTTTAACCTTTTCATATTTTTTATATAATATAAAAAGCAATATTACATTAAAATTGATCATATCTATAAATTTATATAAATCTATCTTAAAATATAATCATAATGAAAGCCTTAATTCGATTCATAATCATATTGTTGTTAGTATAAAAAAATAAGTTTAAGTATCTAAAATGTGTTTATTTTTCTTAAAAGTGTTCATGGGCTGGGCCAGGTTGGATTCGAGCTGAGTTCAACTAAAAATTTAGGCTTATTTATCGGGCTCAGGTCGGGCCTGGCCCAAAAAATGGGCCTAAAATTTTACCCAAGCCCGACCTATATAAAAATGCTAAACCCCGAGCCCGGCCCGGCCTGCCCGTATTAATTTTTTATATTATTTTATATAATTTTTAAATATATATATAATACATCAAAAATACTAAAAAAATTAAAATAAATATTTCCCAAAAAATTGAAAATAAATTTTAAAAAAATATTTAGACTTAAATAACACTAAAATAGATGCAACTTAACAAGTAAATACTTCTAAAATAATAACAAAATTAACAAATGCTTTTAAAGTAATAACAAAATTAACAATAAAATAAGTTTTATACAATATCCAAACAATAACAGCAAAATAGTAACAACATAATAGTAATATGCTTTTTAAACGGGTTTATTTTTTGTCCAAGCCCATTTTTAAGGCCTATATTTTTGCCCAAACCCTCCCACATTTCGGTCAAGCCTTCGTGCCGGGCCGCCCGGCCCATGTACACCTCTAAATTCTTTAAGGATACGATTATGGTTGATTTTAAACACTATATATAAAAAAATAAAGATAAAAAAAGTTTTTGTGAAATACAATTTTAAATATCTATTTACTAAGTAAATTTTAAATGAAAAAGACAAGTTCGCCCTTGGTAACATTTTTATAAGATAATGAAAATTTGATTATATATTAAAGTGTTATAAAATTAGGGATTTGTTTACTATTATATTTTAAAAGTGTTTTTCAAGCTAAAAGCAATAATAATTCGATAACTATTCAAGCCAATCGAGCTTTCTCAAGTTAAATTAAAAAGTTGAAAATTTTAATTTTTCAAAAACCCTTTTAGATGTCAAATTATAAATTTTGCCCCCATTTATATTAACTATAAATTTATAAATATGATTTTTATATTCAAATTAAATTTCACAAACAATATGTATTAGTTACTTTAAAATATTTAATATATCATAATATTAACAATAAGTTATCATAAATTATTTTATTATTTTTATACTATAATCTAAATTGAATATTTGTTAATCTCAAAATAATAATACGACATCGTGGTAATCAAATAATGAAGACATATGAAAAATACAGATATTTTACATGTGAGTCCATTATAATTTTTACTATAATTTAAGTTTATATATTTCATATATCATAATATTAATTACTTAATAATTTATTTTTATTTTTTATTATAATCTATACTATTTTTGAAAGAGTTAATTGAGTTGGTGTCGAAGTGCAGATAATGAAATTTGAACCTAAAACACTATAATATTTAACATTTTACTTGTATCATTTCAACCAAAGCTTCATTTATTCATTAGATTAATTTTTGATAAATATATTTGTTATAGGCCAATTTTGGCCTGGTTACATAACACAAACCCGGGCATTAAACCAACCCCCAACTAAAACATACCCGGTCAGCCCGTTTGCAAAACCCAACTGCCCATGCCCATTTACAACATCCCAATACCCAAAGCCAACCATTTTAACCTAAAAAAGAAACCCACTAAGCTAAACCCATTTAACCATCAGCCCGTTTGCAAAACTAACCTAGACCCAAACCCAACAGAACCCAATACTCGGTCAAACCCTAACCCCACTTGCCATCGACCTAACCCGAAACCCTAGCCCCACTTGGCCTCTGACTCAGCAGCTGCCCTACCGCCTCTGTCATGTCACTGTTGCCACCGCCCATAACCTGCAAAGATTTGAAATAGAAGGGACAGCAAGCAATAGAAAAATGATAAAAAAAGGAGAGCAAGTTGTAAATGAGGCTATAAAAGTCGACCCGAACAGATTGTAGAGGATTCGGTCTTTTTTTCAAAAACTAAAAGCAATATAACCAGTATTTTACTTTCAAGGTTCAAAAGCTACAAATCCCAAATAGGAAACAGCAGTATTAACAATAACAGCGAAGGGATACCCCGAATCAAAGGAAAATACCAGAAATTTGAACCGAAAGCTTACGAGGTGATTTTTATTTTTTTTTTTACAGTTTATAAAAACCTATTCTTATGCATGTATATATCTTTTAAATAATACTAAAAAACTGAAAAATAAAAATAAAAAAATAAAAAAATTACCTTTTTCCGGCCACCGTGTACGGTGGCCGGCGCCGGCGCCGGTGACCGGACGGTGGTCGGACCGACCACCGAAAATCGCCCCGGTCACCCTCCCCTTTCCCCTTTCTCTCTTCTCTCTCTTATTTTTTTCTGCACAGGTGAGAAATGAAATTTTTTGGGGGGTTTTTGGCCTATTTATAGCACCTGAAAACGGTGCCGTTTTGCCTTAAGACCCAGGGCACAAAACGACGTCGTTTTGCCCTGGGTCGGATTGACCCGACCCTACCCGAACGAGGTCCGCGTGTTTTTAAACGGAAGGGCTATTTGCGCGATCAGCCCTTCTGCTTTTTCTGTTATTTGCAATCAAGTCCTGTTATTTTCGAATCGGCCCGATAATCTACCCCGTTTTACGATTTGGTCCCTCCCATCACGACACCGTTTTAAACGCGCGGTAAAATTGCTCTCTTGGCCCCCTTACGTTCATCCCGTGCTCGAATAAGTCCCCCACGTTTGTTTTTAATTTTAAATCTGCCCGAAAGTTTCGATTTTAACCCAATTTGGTCCCCTTTTATTATTATTATTCTTTTTCTTTCTTTTATTTTCGGTTTTATTTATTATTATTATCATTATTAAATATTATACAATACTTAGTATTATTGTCTTAAGTGTTATAGTTTTACTATATACTATTATTATTATTACCTAAATTTTTTACTAGTATAATAATTACTATTATTTCATTATATTTGTTATTAATATTATTAATATTTGTTCTAGTTGTAATTGATATTCCTACCCATGCGTACGTATATATATTTAGCATCATTAATAGTTATATTTTAACCCTAGCATTTCTAATATACATTATATATATATATTTTTTATCTATGAATTATATATATATATTCTTTTAATATGTTTTATATATATATATATATATATATATTTAATCATGTATTATGTATATGTATTTTTATGTTTATATCTTAGATATACCTAGTATTATGTTATGTATAAATTATATATATATATTTTCCTTTTAATGTATATTTTATCTATGTATTATGTATATATATATTATTTTTATTCTTTATCCACATATTTTACTATCTCATGTATGTATATTTTAATCTAGGTATTATATATATCTTTTAGGTATCACATATATGCATCTTATTCTATATTATATATACGTATTTCTAATATTATGTCATGCTTTTTCATATATTTTCAATATTATTACTTATCTACTTTATACCATCTTAAATATATATTCTTAACACTATGTTACGTACATATTTTTTATATTACACATATACATATATTTTTCATATTAACTTACGTATATTTTTGTCATCACGTATATATATTACATATAGTTTAAATATGGTATTTTTTTGTTATATACTTTCAATATTACACTGTTTCATATTCCGTACATATATATAATATCTCATAATACTAAATATTATCATCGCCAATATATTATGTTATATTCACCATATATTATTTACTTGCACATTATGTATACATATCTATATATATTCACATGTTTGTTCATAATAATTGCCTTTTACTATCTTTCTAAAATATATGCATCATATTTCGACATTACTACGTACATATACTTTAGCATTGCATCGCGTGTCCTTTAAATCATATTACTCACATATTTCTATCTCACGTATATATATATATATATATCTTGTTATAACTAAGCTCTTTTCTTTCATCGTGAACCGTTATCCTTTTTAAACATCGTGTTTCAATGGTCTTATTAATCGCGCTATCACTCCGAAATGTATTATTCCATTCAATCCAAAAAGATTTTCTAAACGAGGCCATATTTTTGTGTTTAGAGATTCGGGAAATAGTGCCCTAACGTGCTGGGTTGCGATTTCTCGCTCGTCTAAATACCTAAAATACCCTCTAAACCTTGCAGCTCGTGAGATAACTTATGTTTCGAGGAATTTAAGAACTTCGTGTCCAATCGTGCTGGATGTGGTGTTCGTATTCTTCCGAAGCGAAGGAATCTCGATTTTTCAATCATCTCAATTTAATTCAAAAATGTTTTAACAATAAGTCAATGTTTTTGTATTTAGAGATTCGGGGAATGGTGCCCTAACGTGCTGGGTTGCGATTTCTCATTCGCCTAAATACTTAAATATCCTTCTAAACAAAATTTTGTGACTCGCGAGATATATCTAGTTTCAAAGAATTCACGAATCTTGTGTCCAATCGTGCTGGATGTGGTGTTCGTATTCTACCGAAGCAAAAGAAATCTCGATCTTTTTATCCTAAACCATTTCCAAAAAGAATCCTATTTTTAGATCTTTCTAAAATTCGACTTAAGACAGAAAATTACTCAATTTGGTACCAATTTTTGGGCGTCGCGGGGGTGCTAATCCTTCCCCGCGCGTAACCAACTCCCGAGCCTGTTTTCTCTAATTTTTCGTAGACCAAAACGTTTATAAGGTGACCCAATCACACCTTAAAAAAGATTGGTGGCGACTCCTCCATTTTCATTTTTAAGTCGACCTTCCGTTTTTTTTTAAAAAAATGGTTACGACAGCTTGGCGACTCCACTGGGGACAGTTAAGTAAGTCGAGCCAAAAATTGATCATTTTCTGTCTTAATGTTAGAAGTTTTGAAATTTTTCTTAAAAATCCTTTACATACGTTTGTTGAATATGTTTGTTATCTTTCCTCGCACACATTGCATTTGCATGACCGTTATGGTCGCACCCTTAAGTAGGAGTGAGGAGCTACGCTTTCGTGAGGTTTTCACCTCCGCATGGGCTAGTGAATCGCTTCCGGGATACATCCGTACCTATGTGCTTCGTGAGATTTTCATCTCCGCATGGCAGTAGGGAAACGTGTCCCCCTGAACTGAACTTGGTCCATATGAGCCTATAATGGGTGAGGATCGAGGAATCTGCTGGTTCAGGTACCCTTCTCTCTAGAACCGAAACGCATATAGTGCGCCGTAGGTGCCTGCCTTAGGTAGTACGGAGATGACCTTTAGTGACTACCCATATAGGTGCTTGTTTATTTTCTTTGAGTTATACCTGTTATATGTGATACTGACCCTTTCTGTTTTGTCATCATTGCATGTCATCCAGCATTTAAAGGTATCGATTCACGGTTCTATTTCTAAGTTAGAAAGTTTTGTAATGGGGAATGAATATCTTGATAAAGTGGAAGACAACGCTAACATACGGACATGGTCAGAGAAAGCCCAGTTAGAAAAAGGAGACAGTGTCGCCGAGGGGTATACGTCGGAGCTGTGGGACTTTACTCGTATCAGTTCGGCACAGAACGAGCTTCAGGAATTGAGGGACATTTGGACCCAATGGGATGACGAAGCTAAACAGTTGTTCTATTAGAATTACGAAGATCTTCCCTATTTGCTAGACATTAAGGTGGATAAGCATCTGTTTCGGGCTATGGTACAGTTTTGGAACCCCGCTTATAGCTGCTTTACATTCGGTGAGGTAGACTTAGTACCCACTTTGGAAGAATATACCGTCCTACTCCGCTGTCCAAGAATTCAAGACAACAAAGCTTATGTTAGGGCTGTAAATCTCCCAACTTTCGTGAAAAAATTAATGACTATTACGGGAATGAGTGAGCAATGGGCCGTGGCTCGAATCCAACAAAAAGGTGATAGCAAATGCATTCCGTGGGCAAGTCTAAGGGATTTGATATTGACGCACCCAGACACGAAGAGGAAAGTGGATCTCTTGGCTTTAAGTATCTACGGGTTGGTGATTTTCCTGAAGGCTATGGGGCATATAGACGAGGCGGTCACAGATTTATTCGATCGGCTCGACAAACAAGTCACACCCGTGCCTGCAATCCTAGCAGAAACATTTCGGTCCTTGAGTGCGTGTCGGAGAGCGGGTGAAGGCAGATTCATCGGCTGCGCACAGTTATTGTTAGTTTGGTTCCACAGTCACTTCTAGAGGGTCGATAGAGGTCCTTGCTGAATATTCTTTCAGGACTATTCTCCCTTAAAAGAACAGCAACTACGTCGAGAAGGGACGACATCACGGAAGAAAGATGGATAGAGATACTTCGGAATCTCCGAGAAGAAGATGTTATATGGAAAGCTCATTGGATGGCCCCTAAAAAAATCCTTTACCGTTGCGGGACTTTTGATTGGGTACCTCTTCCTGGAATTTGGGGAGTGGTCGGTTATGCACCATTACTTGTTTTGAGGCAATACAAAGCGGAACAGTTTATACCGGTAACACGTGGCTTGGCCCAAAGTGATTTCTCATACAAAGGCAATCATTATAAAAAGAAGATACGAGAGATTTTCGACGCCTGGAAAAAGAGTTGCTCCATGAAGGCTTTGACCGATGGCCCGACGACGACCCCTGAGTACAAAGATTGGTTTAGCAAGAGGACCAATGACAACATCCCAAGGCCAAGTTGGGAGACTGCTCGATCAATGGAGGAAAGCTTACGGGTGATCCCTTCAGAATTAGAGCTCGTAAAGTCAGAATTTGAGAGGAAGAGTCTGGAACTCGCCAAAAGGATAGAGAAGTTAGAAGAAGAAAAGATGTATCTGAGCTTAGATGTCGATATCCAGAAAACTGAGGTTGAAAAGGTAAAGAAAGAAAAAAGGAAAATAGAGGAAGATCGAGACGACCTGAAGGAACGATATAAGAGAATGCAATTGCCAAGGAAGAGAGCCGGATTGGGAAAGACTTCTAAACAATGGCAACTAGAGGTTCGGGAAGAGAAAGCCAAAGCTGACCATTGGGAGAAGAAGTTCCAAGAAATGCGGGCACAGAATCAAGCCTTAGAAAGGAGTTTAGTAGAGAATCAGAAAGAAAGTCAAGGACTAAAAGCTAAGGTAACTGAACTCGGACGGTCCCTTCACCGAAGTCGTAACTCCGCGGCTGAGTTGAAGGCAAGTCAAGACAAGATTGAGGAAATGAAACATCAAATTGAGGGGCTGGAAGTAGCACTGCAAGACTGCGGACTCCGGATTGAGCAGCTTGAAGCGCGAGAGGAACATTGGAAGGGAGAGCTTCACCATTTCCAAAATCAAGTCAGAGATTGGGATTACCTTATGGGGGAGGCCATCGTCCAGATTCGAGAAGTCGCTGATCATCTGCAGGACTTGGCAGTACAGGCCGATGTATTAAGTATCAAATACGAGCTAGAATCAAATCGAGGTCGAGAATTGGCCGCGTTGCTTAGGAAAATTAAGACTCTAGGCCTAAAAGCAAAGGCATATCTGTAATCAGCTTGTTGTAAAAACTTTTGTTCCTGTTATTTAAAAAGGTTGAAACTCTGGACCTAAAGATGAAAGTGTCTATAATCCGTTTTGTGTAAGGATTTTTGTTCCTTAAACAACGTTTTCTAAATTGAAACTGAATCGGGATCGATATCTTTTGCATTCATGCATTCGCATTGCATTACATCACATGCATTTAAACCGAAAAGACCTTGATTAGTGGAAGTTATTACAGAACAAGAAAAGAATCTGGAAACTCCACATCACTACGGTACACGTGCTAAAACTAAGAATATGGATCAAAGATTCGAACAGCTCCAAAAATAAATGCAGGAGCAATTGCAAGAACAACTGGCAAAAATACAACAGGATATGCGTGAACAGATGATGGAAGCTCAGAGAAGTATGGTGGCTGAAATGGCTCAGCTGCTAAAAGGGGCAATGGATAAGGGAAAGGCCCCTATGGCTACCGCCGCGGAAGATAATGATGATTATCCTCGGGGTTTCACACCACCCCGTACTCAAACACAGACCGAGGCTCCCCCACGAAGGCCGTCTGTTACCATTAGGCCTCAACAGGGGCAAGTTGATATTGGGATGCCTATGAACTTACAAAAGGGTTCGGGGTCTAACCCGTTGGATAATTCCATCAACTCACTCACCCCTGATTTGGACTTGGCTGAGAAGGAGAGGGAAATGATTGAATCCTCAAGACAATTAGAGGAACGCTGCAGGTGGTTGGAAGAAAAGTTTAGAGCTTTAGAAGGTGCTGATGGGCGACAAGGGATGGACGCCAAAGAATTTAGCTTGGTCCCAGACTTAGTCCTCCCCCATAAATTCAAAATGCCAGAATTTGAAAAATACAATGGGACTAGCTGTCCTGAAGCCCACCTCACTATGTTCTGTAGGCGAATGATAGGGCACGTAAACAATGATCAACTTCTGATTCATTGTTTCCAAGACAGTTTAGTCGGTGCCGCGGCTAAATGGTACAACCAATTAAGCCGCGATAGGATCAATTCCTGGAGAGACTTGGCACACGCCTTCATGCAGCAATATAGCCACGTGGCTGACTTGACGCCTGACCGAATTACCCTACAGAACATAGAAAAGAAGCATAATGAAAGCTTCCGACAATACGCACAGAGATGGAAAGAGGTCGCCATGCAAGTTCAACCACCACTATTAGAGAAGGAAACTACCATGTTATTCATAAATACCCTGAAGGACCCATTCCTTACTCACATGATTGGAAGTACCACCAAGAGCTTTGCCGACATAGTTATGGCAGGGGAAATGATTGAAAACGCCATAAGGGGTGGTAAGATAGAAGGAGAAACCACTAAAAAGCCAGCCCCGAGAAGGAAGGATAATGAAGTGAACAATGCGAGTGGTTACAGCCCGAAGGCGATTATGGTCAGCCAGCCGAGAACGGCTACGGGGGGGCAACAGGGTTCCCAAAGGCAGAAATCTGGCGCGAGACAGAACTCTGAAAGAATGCAATTCACACCCATTCCAATGACGTATAGGGAACTTTATCAGAGCTTATACAAGGCACATGCAATAGCTCCCTTTCACTTGAAACCACTACAACCCCCATATCCCAAGTGGTATGATGCAAATGCCAAATGTGAATACCATGGAGGAGTACCGGGGCACTCAATTGAAAATTACACAGGCTTTAAGAAAGCGGTAGAAAGACTCATCAAGATGGGGATCGTGAATTTTGATGATACCCCCAGCGCGGAAAACTCGATGCCAAATTACGGCAATCAAGAGGTGAATGCAATCAAAGAAACGGGCATAAGAAGGGTCAAAGAAAATATTGTTGAGGTGAAGACACCGTTGAAAGTAATTTGGAAAGAAATGACAAAGAGAGGAATGTTGATTTCTGAAGAAAGAAGTGAAAAAGCTGTAAACTACTGTGAGTTCCATCAAGAAGAAGGCCACGAGATTCAAGAATGTGTCAAGTTCAAGGCTCTGGTACAAAGCCTCATGGATAACAAGGAGCTAGAATTTTACGGAGGTGGCTCAGATGAGGGACATGTATGCGTGTTGGAAGGAACTTTGACGAGACCAGAAACCGACCGGCCAAGGATCATTATTTCTCTACCTAAGTACGGTGAGGCTGGAGCGCAAACAGCACCAAAAATCATTATTCGCAAACCTGTTTCCTTTCCTTATAAGGATAACGAAAGGGTACCCTGGAATTATGATTGCAATGTAGCGATGCCGGAAGAAGAAGGAATAGCTAATGCTTCCAAAGAAACTCAGGCAGAAGGTTCTTGCACGCGCAGTGAAAAGCGTTATGACGCGGGAGGCATCAGGATCGAGCCCGTAAAGGCAAAAGCCTTAGGAATCGAGAAAGATAAAAGGGCTGAAGCACTCATTAATGAACCAGTAAAGGAGGAAGAGGCTAAAGAATTTCTAAAACTCCTGAAACACAGCGAGTATAGCGTAGTTGAGCAGCTACGCAAACAACCGGCCCGGATATCAGTGTTAGCATTGCTCCTGAGCTCAGAAGTACACCGTGAGGCATTGATGAAAGTGCTTAATGAAACCTATGTTACCAAGGACATATCCGTCAATAAGCTGGATCGTCTTATCAGTAACATAAGCGCCGATAATTTCATCTATTTCAATGATGATGAAATCCCACCGGGTGGCATGGGATCAACTAAAGCTCTACACATCACTACTCGTTGCAAAGGGTATACGCTGCCAAGTGTGCTTATCGATAATGGGTCAGCCCTGAATGTCCTACCATTATCCACATTAAATAGACTGCCAATAGATGGTTCTCACATGAAGGCATGTCATAATATAGTGAGAGCGTTCGATGGCACGGAGAGAAAGGTGATGGGGAGGATTGACATCCCTTTACTGATCGGGCCAAACACATATGAGGTGGATTTTCTAGTGATGGACATCAAGCCCTCCTATAATTGCTTGTTAGGAAGGCATTGGATACATTCGGCAGGAGCGGTGCCTTCTTCTTTGCATCAGAAATTAAAATTGGTGACAGACGGACGACTGGTGACCATAAAGGCGGAAGAAGACATCATAGCAACAGTTACCAGTAACGCACCCTATGTGGAGGCAGATGAAGAGTCTATTGAGTGTTCCTTCCGCTTTCTAGAATTTGTCAATACCACCTTTATTTCGGAAAGAAATGAGATACCAGTGCCCAAGATATTTAAAACTACAAAGATGAGCTTGCAAATGACAGTAGGAAAATGAGCTTTGCCTGGAAAAAGGTTAGGTAAATACCTCCAAGGTGGAACCCGAGTCCCCGAGTTAAGGGAGAAAAGAGATCGTTTTGGCCTAGGTTTTAGGCCAGACCACAAACAAAGAAAGAAGGAGATAGAAAAGTAACAAGAAAGAAGAAAGGCGCGTTTGAGCGGAAGAGAATTCGAGTGGGAACTGATGACATTCCCTCACATATCCCAGACTTTTGTGTCATGAGGGATAATTCACCCTGAGGTGGGGTCACTCGAGAAAGGAAGCTATCACATCAACGCCATACATGATAAAGAGACTGAACAAAGGATCTTGGGGGACATCCGTCCTTACGAACCAGGGAGCTCTTTAAACAATTGGACTGCTGAAGAACTTCCTGTAACCTTTAGGAACTTTACAGAGTAATTTTCCAGAACACTCTTATTGCTCTAAAGCCTAGGAGTAATGAGATTTCGTTTGTGAAATAGGCTTATGTTCGGATATTTTGTTTCAATAAAAGAACACTTTTTGTTAAAACAAACAAATACTCTCTCTATCGATAAATATTCTTTGGACCTTCTAATCTCATTCCATTTTTTTTTAATTTACTCATGACATGAAAATAATCATTATTAAATTCATTCATTCTTTGCACATTCTTTCATACTCCGCAGGTCCCCAGATATCAATGATCTGAGCAATGATACTGCAGGTCCTGAATTCTCCTTTGAGCGAGACTTGTGTTCAGAGGAACCTCAGGATTTTGAAGATGACAGGGATTGTGATGTATCTCTAGATCTATTGAGAATGGTGGAGTAAGAAGAGAAGCAAATTCTGCCCCACGAAAAAGAGGCAACGGAGAACATAATGTTGGAAGAAGGGAACGCACATTACCAAAGAAACAAGGCAGGATCTTATCGAGCTGCTGAGTGAATTCCAAGATATCTTTGCATGGTCATATCAAGACATGCCGGGGCTGAATACTAATATCATAGTACATCGTCTCCCTATAAAACAAGGTTGCAAGCCGGTCCAACAGAAATTGCGAAGGATGAGGCCTGATGTCGTGCTGAAAATAAAAGAGGAAGTCAAAAAGCAGTTTGAAGCTGGATTCCTACAAGAGGTCAGGTACTCAGAATGGGTAGCTAACATTGTGCCTGTCCCCAAGAAAGATGGAAAAGTACGGATGTGCGTCGATTACAGGGATTTGAACAAAGCTAGCCCAAAGGACAACTTTCCCTTACTACACATCGACACCCTAGTAGATAATACAGCGGGTTATTCATTGTTTTCCTTCATGGACGGCTTCTCGGGATACAATCAAATAAAGATGCATCCTGAAGATATGGATAAAACCACTTTCATAACATTGTGGGGCACCTTTTGTTACAAGGTAATGCCATTCGGCCTAAAGAATGCGGGCGCAACATACCAAAGGGCTATGGTGACTTTATTCCATGATATGATGCACAAGGAAATTGAGGTGTACGTAGACGACATGATTGCCAAATCTCGAACTGAAAAGGAACACATCGAAGCCCTGAGGAAATTATTCTTGAGATTGAGGAAGTTTCAGTTGAAGCTCAATCACGCGAAGTGCACCTTTGGAGTCAGGTCGGGGAAACTATTGGGCTTTGTAGTCAGTGAAAAAGGAATAGAAGTTGACTCAGATAAAGTCAGAGCCATACAAGAGCTACCGCCACCGCATACTCAGAAGGAAGTGCGAGGTTTTCTTGGGAGGTTGAATTACATTTCTCGGTTCATTTCACAATTGACCGAGAAATGTGATCCCATATTTTGCCTTCTTAGGAAACACAACCAGGGTACCTGGGATGAAGAATGTCAGAATGCCTTTGATAAGGTCAAGCAATATTTGTCAAACGCTCCAGTACTATCTCCGCCTAGTCCAGATAGACCGCTGATACTGTACTTGTCGGTGTTTAGCAACTCTATGGGATGTGTGCTAGATCAACATGACGAGTCAGGAAAAAAAGAGAAAGCGATATATTACCTCAGTAAGAAATTTACCGATTGTGAAATAAGATACCCACCGATTGAGAAGTTGTGTTGTGCCTTGATTTGGACGACCCGAAGGTTGAGGCAATATATGTTGTATCATACAACGTGGCTAATCTCGAAAATGGATCCATTAAAGTACATGATGGAGTCAGCAGCCCTGAATGGAAGAATGGCGAGGTGGCAGATACTGCTTTCTGAGTTTGATATAGTATATGTGAGTCAAAAGGCCATAAAAGGAAGTGCAATAGCAGAATTTCTAGCTAGCAGGGCTCTGAAAGAGTATGAACCATTGAGCTTTGATTTTCCTAACGAGGAGTTGATGTATGTAGCAACTGCCGAACGACGTCCATGAAAGTTAAACTTTGATGGAGCATCCAATGCAGTAGGAAATGGAATCGGGGCAGTCTTAATATCAGCAGATGGAGATCATTATCCATTCACATGCAAATTGGATTTTGACTGTACCAACAATATGGCGGAGTATGAGGCATGCATCATGGGCATTCGAGCGACCATAGAACGGAAAGTTAGAACGTTGGAAGTATACGGAGGCTCTGCGTTGGTAATTTACCAGCTTAAGGGAGAATGGGAGACAAGGGACCCCAAATTGATCAATTATCGGAGGGTAGTTTTAGGACTACTTGAAGAGTTTGACGACATTACTTTCAATTATCTCCCGCGAGATGAGAACCAAATGGCAGACGCTTTGGCAACCTTGGCATCCATGATTAAAGTAAATAAAGAAGAGGATATGAAGCCTATTCAAATGAGTATTTTCGAAGCCTCAACTCACTGTTGCAGCATTAAAAGCGAAGAAAAGGATGACCACTCTTGGTATCGAGATATATTACAATATGTAAAGAATCGTGAGTACCTTGAACAGGCAACAGAGAATGACAAAAGAACCTTGCGAAGATTAGCTTGCGACTATATACTGGATGGGGATATACTGTATAAAAGAAGAAAAGATCAAGTACTTTTGAGATGTGTCGATGCTGTGGAAGCTAAAAAAATCTTGGAGGAAGTACACGAGGGTGTCTGTGGTACGCACGCTAATGGCTTTACGATGGCCAGACAAATCATGAGATTTGGATACTATTGGTCTACCATGGAGGGAGATTGTATCAGCTATGCCAAGAAATGTCATAAATGCCAAATCTATGGGGATAAGATTCATGTACCGCCTTCACCCCTACATGTTATGACTTCTCTATGGCCCTTTTCCATGTGGGGTATGGATGTAATTGGCCCAATTGCGCCAAAAGCTTCAAACGGGCATTGCTTCATCTTCGTGGTCATCGATTACTTCACGAAATGGGTAGAGGCTGCTTCTTATGCTAATGTTACCAAGTCAGCAGTAAGTCGATTTTTGAAGAAAGAAATCATCTGTCGATATGGAATGCCCGAGAGAATCATATCAGACAATGCCCTGAACTTGAACAACAGCACGATAGCAGAAGTCTACAGTCAGTTCAAGATTAAGCATCATAATTCATCTCCTTACCCCCCAAAGATGAACGGGGCAGTGGAAGCGGCCAACAAAAACATTAAAAAGATAGTTGGAAAGATGACTGAGACCTACCGAGATTGGCACGAAAAGCTATCGTTTGTACTATTTGCCTATCGAACATCTGTTAGAACCTCTACCGGGGCAACTCCATTCTCGCTGGTTTATAGGATAGAGGCAGTGTTACCCATCGAAGTGGAAATACCTTCTCTTGGAATCTTGTCAGAAGTAAAGTTGGATGAGGCAGAATGGATTCAGTCACGATACGATCAACTGAACCTAATTGAGGAGAAAAGGCTAAAGGCGATTCGCCACGGTCAGATGTATCAGAAGCGAATGATGCGAGCTTATGATAAAAAGGTCCGTCCAAGAGAATTTTACGAGGGAGACCTTGTACTGAAAAAGATCCTTCCCATACAGAAGGATTTCAGAGGAAAGTGGATGCCAAATTGGGAAGGGCCGTATGTTGTGAAAAAGGCATTCTCTGGTGGTGCGTTGATTTTGACAGAAATGGATGGGAAAAGTTTACCCAATCCAGTGAATTCAAACTCAGTCAAGAGGTACTTTGTCTAAAAGAAGGGAAGCCAAGGTGAAAACCCGAAAATGGCGCTTTGAGACTTCTAAATCAAAAAAAAAAAAAGAAGAAGAAAATGGAGAAGCCAAGGTGAAAACCCGCAAAGGGCACCTTGAGACTAAAGGGGTTTTGAGTCAAAAACCCGAAAGGGCGACTCAGATTTCGAATGACATGCATCTCACTATACTCGACCTGACGAGAAGTGGAGTACATTACATACCGGGGCATCAGCAAAGTATTTTGGATCTTCTGAACATAGGTCGAACCCAAAGCAGTCTTCATGGAATCTGTATACAGAAGCTCAAGCTGCGATATCTAGGGCGTCTGACTTTTTGTCCCGTTCACTATCTTTTGATCTTCTTAAAAGATATGTTGTCAGATTAATTTCCTGTGTATCTTTGATGACCTTGTTCGAATCTAACTGTCTTCAAAGTTTTTCCTTCCACTATTTGCAAAATGTGTTACACTGAAATAACGATTGATGAACTAAAATATCTTTACAAACGAAGTTCTGCATGTTACTCTGTAAAATCTCCTGATAATGCAAGAAACTAAAATAGAACGATTGTTAAAAAAACCCCCATGCGTAAAGGTCGGGTATACTCAAGGAAAACTCCATTTTCAGTTCAAATGATGATTAGAACTTTCAAGCAATTCGATCCTAGGAAAAGATCATTGTCGGCAGGTCATAATAGAACCAACTTGATCCGAGGCATACAAACAGAGTGTGAATGACACCGCGAGTGAAACTTGGGTGAATGAGTAGTGATAGCTGAAATAGGCACCATTCTCATAAGCATTTTTGCATCATAATATATGTTCAATTAGGAAGCATTTGACTCATTTTGATCATGGCATCCTATTCCTTTGCATGAGCATAAATCTCAGGAAGTCAATACTGCAGACGGATTCCCCCAGGGGACAATGTAGCAGGATTGATTGAAATCGCAGATTGCAACAGATCTTAACCCCTAAAATGATAGGGTTACAGATCAAAATTTCAAAACAGATTTGGCTATCTCTGCATTTGGCAGGGAGCAAATCGAAGAAAACAGATTTGGCGATCTTTGTATTTGGCAGGGAGCAGATCGAAGAAAACAGATTTGGCGATCTCTGTATTTGGTAGAGAGCAAATCGAACAAAACAGATTTGGCAATCTCTGTATTTGGCAGAGAGCAAATCGAAGAAAACAGATTTGGCGATCTCTGTATTTGGCAGGGAGCAGATCGAAGAAAACAGATTTGGCGATCTCTGTATTTGGCAGGGAGCAGATCGAAGAAAATAGATTTGGCGATCTCTGTATTTGGCAGGGAGCAGATCGAAGAAAACAGATTTAGCGATCTCTGTATTTGGCAGGGAGCAGATCGAAGAAAACAGATTTGGCGATCTCTGTATTTGGCAGGGAGCAGATCGAAGAAAACAGATTTGGCGATCTCTGTATTTGGCAGGGAGCAGATTGAAGAAAACAGATTTGGCGATCTCTGTATTTGGTAGGGAGCAAATCGAAGAAAACAGATTTGGCGATCTCTGTATTTGGCAGGGAGCAGATCGAAGAAAATAAATTTGGCGATCTTTGTATTTGGCAGAGAGCAGATTGAAGAAAACAGATTTGGCAATCTCTGTATTGGCAGAGAGCAGATCGAAAAAGCAGATTCAACAATCTTTGCAGATAGGATTGAAGTTACAAATCCGTTCTTTTGAATTATTATCTCCGAAGTTGCAGTGGATTGAACCAAAGCTACAAGATACGGCAGATTGGAAAGAAGCTACATGAAGATGAAGGGCACCAAACAAGTCAAGGCATGACCAAACTAGGTAAAATTGGCCTTTCTTTATGTCTTTGCTCTATTCCTATTTCACGACAATGAGCAAAGAGGGGCAGCTGTTATAGGCCAATTTTGGCCTTGTTACATAACACAAACCCAGGCATTAAACCAACCCCCAACTAAAACATACCCGGTCAGCCTGTTTGCAAAACCCAACTGCCCATGCCCATTTACAACATCCCAATACCCAAAGCCAACCATTTTAACCTAAAAAAGAAACCCACTAAGCTAAACCCATTTAACCATCAGCCCGTTTGCAAAACTAACCTAGACCCAAACCCAACAAAACCCAATACTCGGTCAAACCCTAACCCCACTTGCCATCGACCTAACTCGAAACCCTAGCCCCACTTGGCCTCTGACTCAGCAGCTGCCCCTACCGCCTCTGTCATGTCACTGTTGCCACCGCCCATAACCTGCAAAGATTTGAAATAGAAGGGACAGCAAGCAATAGAAAAATGATAAAAAAAGGAGAGCAAGTTGTAAATGAGGCTATAAAAGCCGACCCGAACAGATTGTAGAGGATTCGGTCTTTTTTTCAAAAACTAAAAGCAATATAACCAGTATTTTACTTTCAAGGTTCAAAAGCTACAAATCCCAAATAGGAAACAGCAGTATTAACAATAACAGCGAAGGGATACCCCGAATCAAAGGAAAATACCAGAAATTTGAACCGAAAGTTTACGAGGTGATTTTTATTTTTATTTTACAGTTTATAAAAACCTATTCTTATGCATGTATATATCTTTTAAATAATACTAAAAAACTGAAAAATAAAAATAAAAAAATAAAAAAATTACCTTTTTCGGGCCACCGTGTACGGTGGCCGGCGCCGGTGACCGGCCGGTGACCGGACGGTGGTCGGATCGACCACCGAAAATCGCCCCGGTCACCCTCCCTTTTCCCCTTTCTCTCTTCTCTCTCTTATTTTTTTCTGTACAGGTGAGAAATGAAATTTTTTGGGGGTTTTTGGCCTATTTATAGCACCTGAAAACGGTGCCGTTTTGCCTTAAGACCCAGGGCACAAAACGACGTCGTTTTGCCCTGGGTCGGATTGACCCGACCCTACCCGAACGAGGTCCGCGTGTTTTTAAACGGAAGGGCTATTTACGCGATCAGCCCTTCCGCTTTTTCTGTTATTTGCAATCAAGTCCTGTTATTTTCGAATTGGCCCGATAATCTACCCCGTTTTACGATTTGGTCCCTCCCATCACGACACCGTTTTAAACGCGCGGTAAAATTGCTCTCTTGGCCCCCTTACGTTCATCCCGTGCTCGAATAAGTCCCCCACGTTTGTTTTTAATTTTAAATCTGCCCGAAAGTTTCGATTTTAACCCAATTTGGTCCCCTTTTATTATTATTCTTTTTCTTTCTTTTATTTTCGGTTTTATTTATTATTATTATCATTATTAAATATTATACAATACTTAGTATTATTGTCTTAAGTGTTATGGTTTTACTATATACTATTATTATTATTACCTAAATTTTTTACTAGTATAATAATTACCATTATTTCATTATATTTGTTATTAATATTATTAATATTTGTTCTAGTTGTAATTGAGATTCCTACCCATGCGTACGTATATATATTTAGCGTCATTATTAGTTATATTTTAACCCTAGCATTTCTAATATACATTATATATATATTTTTTTTTTTATCTATGAATTATATATATATATTCTTTTAATATGTTTTATATATATATATATATATATATATTTAATCCTGTATTATGTATATGTATTTTTATGTTTATATCTTAGATATACCTAGTATTATGTTATGTATAAATTATATATATATATTTTCCTTTTAATGTATATTTTATCTATGTATTATGTATATATATATTATTTTTATTCTTTATTCACATATTTTACTATCTCATGTATGTATATTTTAATCTAGGTATTATATATATCTTTTAGGTATCACATATATGCATCTTATTCTATATTATATATACGTATTTCTAATATTATGTCATGCTTTTTCATATATTTTCAATATTATTACTTATCTACTTTATACCATCTTAAATATATATTCTTAACACTATGTTACGTACATATTTTTTATATTACACATATACATATATTTTTCATATTAAATTACGTATATTTTTGTCATCATGTATATATATTACATATAGTTTAAATATGGTATTTTTTTGTTATATACTTTCAATATTACACTGTTTCATATTCCGTACATATATATAATATCTCATAATACTAAATATTATCATCGCCAATATATTATGTTATATTCACCATATATTATTTACTTGCACATTATGTATACATATCTATATATATTCACATGTTTGTTCATAATAATTGCCTTTTACTATCTTTCTAAAATATATGCATCATATTTCGACATTACTACGTACATATACTTTAGCATTGCATCGCGTGTCCTTTAAATCATATTACTCACATATTTCTATCTCACGTATATATATATCTTGTTATAACTAAGCTCTTTTCTTTCATCGTGAACCGTTATCCTTTTTAAACATCGTGTTTCAATGGTCTTATTAATCGCGCTATCACTCCGAAATGTATTATTCCATTCAATCCAAAAAGATTTTCTAAACGAGGCCATATTTTTGTGTTTAGAGATTCGGGAAATAGTGCCCTAACGTGCTGGGTTGCGATTTCTCGCTCGTCTAAATACCTAAAATACCCTCCTAAACCTTGCAGCTCGTGAGATAACTTATGTTTCGAGGAATTTAAGAACTTCGTGTCCAATCGTGCTGGATGTGGTGTTCGTATTCTTCCGAAGCGAAGGAATCTCGATTTTTCAATCATCTCAATTTAATTCAAAAATGTTTTAACAATAAGGCAATGTTTTTGTATTTAGAGATTCGGGGAATGGTGCCCTAACGTGCTGGGTTGCGATTTCTCGTTCGCCTAAATACTTAAATATCCTTCTAAACAAAATTTTGTGACTCGCGAGATATCTTTAGTTTCGAAGAATTCACGAATCTCGTGTCCAATCGTGCTGGATGTGGTGTTCGTATTCTACCGAAGCAAAAGAAATCTCGATCTTTTTATCCTAAACCATTTCCAAAAAGAATCCTATTTTTAGATCTTTCTAAAATTCGACTTAAGACAGAAAATTGCTCAATTTGGTACCAATTTTTGGGCGTCGCGGGGGTGCTAATCCTTCCCCGCGCGTAACCGACTCCCGAGCCTGTTTTCTCTAATTTTTCGTAGACCAAAACGTTTATAAGGTGACCCAATCACACCTAAAAAAGGATTGGTGGCAACTCCCCCATTTTCATTTTTAAGTCGACCTTCCGTTTTTTTTTTTAAAAAATGGTTACGACAATATTTATTACATTAATTTTTTTCACCCACATCGTGGGTGCGCCATAATCTTGTTTAAGTTTATATGTTTCCTATATTGTAATATTAATGAATTTAAATATTATTTAAATATATACTTTTTACTTAACAGCATCAAGTCTAAAATAGATATTTTATCTTTTTAGAAATACCTTTTTGACAACAATATTAAACTCCAAACTTTTCAAAAATATCTTTTCAACTTTAATAATAATCTGACTCTAAATATATCTATTTGACTTAAATTAAAAAATAAAGATTTTAAATTTTTGTTTAATCTAGTTATATATTAATCTTGAAATTAATTTAAGACTTTATTTTTATATAAAATTAATTAATTATTATTATTTAAAATATTTTAATGAAAAATAATTAAAAATAAAAGAAAAAAATCTCAAAATTAATATTATAATAAAATTAAGATTAAAATATTTAACATGTATTTACATAAAATAACTAAAAAGTAAAAGAGAAGACAATAAACATATAGTTGTATAACATTTTTTTTAAATAAGCTTATGGCTAATGTGACAAGTTAATGGTAAGGTTAAGGTTTAGGAATTTTAAAATCTTCTGCTCAAATCTCATTCTGTACAAATTATGTGTGGGTTAGAGTTTTTAAAAGGACTAAATCAAAATTTTATTATTTTCGGCTAAATTATAATTTTATCATGGATTAACTTATACATTTTTATATTGTAGGGGTTTAAATCAGAATTTTCCAACCTCCCTTTTGCCCTGAGCAAATATTTGATTGTTAGTCTAGTCGTGCTTTATAATGATTAATTTTAGTTATAATTATTTGAGTGTATTCTTTGAAATTGCATTGCAACTATACATGTAACTTTTATAATGATTAATTTTAGTTATAGTTATTTGATTGTATTATTTGAAATTGCAATTGTAACTGTATGAGTAACTTAAGAAAAACTTATATATTTATGTTTAATATATGAATATATTATAATTTATAATTTAATTTAATAATAATTAAAATATTTTTTAAAACTAATTAGATTTTTATTATTTTTAATTAAAATTATTGAATATAAATATCGTTATACCCCTTTGTATACGAACACATGGCAAGTCAGAAGGATACCTAAGCAACAAGCTAGCTAACAACGAACCAAGAAATCACTCATAAGTCTTACCTTCCGACATAGTAAGCCATTAAGAACCCAAACCTTTAGGCTTCAATCGGGAATGTGATGTTGTAGGTCACCAAACACCATGTGGGTTCAACCAATCTATCTTGTTGCCTGAGTCAAAGCCTGCACTAAAGGTCTAGAAGGAGCAACCTTAGGCACAGTCCCAGAAGAGGATCAAGACTACCTGATTGAAGCAATTGGATGCCGGGAGGCATGATCAAAATCTATGAGTTCATGCATAATTATCCCCCTGAACCTTGTTATAGCTCTTCTCCTAAATAAATCTTATATTGGTTGATTTCTTCCAAAAACCCTAATACTCACTTTAAGCCTTTTCGAGCCTATTCAAGAGATGTTACCTATACAATATCACCAACAAAAGGGATTAGCTTTAAAAAAAGCATACAATAACGATAGAAACAACTATTAGAAAGACTATAAACCAAACTTGTCGTCATCAGAAGTAAAGGGCTCCGAAGCATCCAAATGTCGTTCATCATGAAGCTAGGGAATGCTTTGACTAGTACCTGATGGTACATTTTAGTTGTGATCGGGTAGGTGGCAATATTTGGTAATATGGCATATGTCTCTGAAGTCACCCCCCGAAGGCACTTGGTTATCCCAGACTTGACGTGAAAGGGAAAAGTATTTGACGCCAAGGGCACATTCCCGTTGTTTCAAAAGCCATCCACCATAAGTGTACTTGCAAACACCTTCCTCCTCATGACAATAGTTGAAGACACTTCTTAAAGTGATCTTAAGAGGGACCACTAATATTCCCTTTCGATTCATCATTTTATGATCGTGGGAACCTCCAAAGACATCTTACAAGCGTTAAAAATACTAGCATTTCCCGGTAGAAGGGCACGTCCATTCAATGGAAAAACCAATTCCCCCATCGAATTTCAATTTTATGAGGTTGTACTTGCTATAATCAACATTTGTCATTACCTCGTTGCCATAAAATACGTTCTCCATCCAGGGTGAAGTCATCTGAAGGTAGAACTCAAATAGCTAATGAAGCCTCTTATTATCCATCTCTCATAGGAAATACATATACCAAAACATTTGATCGGAAGATTATATGCCTCTCTTGCGAGACATAATAAAAAACCCAACCAATATTTGCCATGGTGCTACGTTGAAATTATAAAGAACATCTCGGGTAAACTCTCCTCAAGAAGAAACAATAGTTGCTAGAACCCAAGCCTATTGCCAGTAAAATCAAGGTCAAATACCTCGTTAAAATGATGTAACCCTTCTTGAATACTGAATTCATACTTATGATGTTTTGCAAGTAAATCGCGACATATTAACAACTTCTTCATATCTCGATGGGGTTATGGAGCACGAGTAGTTAAGGCTAACAACAAGCTCATCACTCCCCCTTTTGGACTTAATCGCAGTAATCTTCTAATCTTTCACCGTCTCCCTTGTCGAAGTATTGCCAAAACGACATCCACCTCAACTGTGAGTCTTACCAAACTATCCATCTCCTCTTTCCATTTTTGCCCAAAAATGCCAAAAAACAACTTTGATAATTAAGAAAAAAGAAAGCAGAGCTACAAGATGAATTGAAATAAAGACACTCTTGGAGAGCAGAAATCAACTAAAACCAAAATATGCCAAAATACACAGTCAAAAGCAAATATTCTACTAACTTACTCATTTTCTATTCTTAGCATAAATAACTATACGTCAAACAGTAATTGGATATGATATCCATCGGGTAAGCTGTCACACAATTGATCTATACCATCAAGTTAGAATGAATACATGATTTGTCTCATTATAGATGTTAGAGTTGTGACTCAAATTTTTATTAAAATAAAATACAAGTGGCAAGTGGCCCGAATGTCGCAGCCCACCATGGATCCCGAATAAGCAAGATATTGGATTTGGGTCACAATGTACGGTACAAGCTGCATAAGAAGAATTCGTATAGAAGTTTTGATTTGAATAAGGTGTTTCAACCTTACTGCGTTACTTTTATTAGATGTTGATTAGAATATTGTTTTTTAAACCTATAAATAGACACAGTCTATACTCCTTGTAATTATTGGAATTCGACATAGTAAGTTTTCTTCTCCTTTGCCTATGGTTTTTTCCCGAAAGGGTTTCCATGTAAAATCTGTGTGTTTTATTTTTTTTCTTTTTTTCCTTGAGATAAATTACCATTATCGACATTCTATTTTTCACAATAGACATTTTCATCCCATTGAAGACATTCACCCATCATGTTCCATAATGATGGTTAAAATGTAAGTCTAACTTGTTAGCATTATCCTACACAAGACCCTCGCCTATAAATATATTTAGGAACAATGAAGAAGGAATTGATTCCAATGAGATACCAATCTTATATGTCAACTTACCTCTAGCCTCCAAACTTAGCACTCTTATATTCTCCGCTTTGTATAACCTTCGACTGAATGAATCAGCCTTTATGATAATCACTACCTTTTTCTCCATAGTATCCCCTTATTGTATCACTCTATCAACAGAGATGAAAGATAACAAATAAATAAATAAAAAAGTAATTATAATTGTATTTAATTTTCATTTAATAAATATAATAATGGATTTTTCATCGAAGAGGTGCGGAGAAGTGAATTTTTTATTATCAAACCTGGTAAGCTTCGAATAATTTTCACTATAATAATAATAATAATAATATATTAAATTGTGATTCAAGGATCTGCCTAAAACAATACCAGTCAATTGCCTTATGACATGGCAGCACGACCTTGTGTCTTCATTCAATGTCTCTACTGTATAGTGGGAATAAGGTTTCTTTTTTATAGGATTAATATTTTTTTTCTTTTATTTTCCAAAAAAAAAAGTTAAAACTTGTTGGAGTTTATTTGTATTTTATAAATTTGGCAATATGTTAAAATGTGGAAAATTTTCATATTTATCACATCCACAAAAAGGGGGCCCATGTTATTATTATTATTATTAAAGTTAAAAAGGTTTAATTTTTATTTCAGTCTCCTAAAATTTATTACTTAATTTCTTTAAGCATAATAATTTAACAATAGTGTCTCTAACAGTTATCCATTTGGATCTTCTAGTAATATTAAAACAATAAAAGGAATAAATTATATTAAATTAAAATAGAGGGATAAAAACTGAAATTTCTGTGTAGTAAGGGGATTAAAATATAATTAGATGGAAATAAAAATGATTAATTATGTTAACAAAAAGTCAAATTCCATACTTCATTACTCGAAGATAAACACGAAACTATGAGAAGAACCAACCAATTCTGCTGAAAAGCAACGAAATCGAAGAATCAGAGCAACAAAGAAACCCAAAAAGCAAACAAAAAAAGAGACAAAAACAAAAAGACAATTCCTCTCTCTCAATATATAAACTGAAAAACAGGGGAAAGAAGAGGTGAAAAAAATGGCAGAGAAAAGGACAAGATCAAAGCTTTCAGCTCCAACACGTCCATCCATAACTTTACCACTAAAACCAGCCATGGATGGCTTATTTTCAAGTGGTTCAGGGCTAAGTCCAGGGCCTATGACACTGGTTTCATCTTTTTTCTCCGACCTCGACTCAACAGAGAATAGGTCTTTTTCTCAGCTTCTAGCTTCAGCAATGACTTCACCTGGAGCTCGATTACCCCACGCTTCAATGGATGGCTCATTTATGGAGGTGGGTTTTAAAGATGGAGGTGAAAAAAGCCCTGGGTTTAAGCACAACCGACCTTTGAATTTTGACTCTCCTTTGTTCACTGCGCCTACTGGGCTAACCCCTTCTGGTTTGCTTAATTCTCCAAGCTTCTTTTGTCTTTCACCTCAGGTAATTTGAGTTAAAATTACAATTTCTCTTTTTAAATTATGGCTCTGCTTTGTTAAGGTATAAATGATTTGGTTGATTATAGTCTGTTGGATTTCAATGTAGTTTATCCAGTTTTTATGATTGCTTATTTAATAGCTTTTTGCCTCTAAATGAAGAAATCATTTTGTTTTTGCTCCCTTTTAGGGATGAGTACCCTTTAACCCATTAAATTGGGAATTCTTTTATCAACACAGGGATCAATTGAGTATCATTTTGCTGTGTCTGAGAATAGATGTGTAACTTATGTATGTGTTTTCTTCTTTTAGGATGAACTCTCATGGTATGCATCAACAGTGAACTTTTGGTTTAGAATGAATGTTATTTTGAATAGTGGAGAATTGTGTGATTATTGGTTCAAATGTTTCTGGGCATGTTAGTTTTGAATCTTAGATTGATACACTGAAACTTGTTGCTGGTGACACGAGTACCAGGATTTGGTTGTATACACTTACATCAAAAGTAATGTCTTCTTCTTATTCTTAATGATAACGGTTAATCAAACTTCTGTTCCATGATTTGTGCAGAGTCCTTTTGGAATATCCCATCGGCAAGCATTGGCACAGGTTACAGCTCAAGCTGCCCTAGCACAATCTCAAGTTCGTCCACAAACCGAATATCAAGCGTTGACGGTATCAGCTCCTTCGGAGTCATTGATCCGTCATCCATCCTTCACTCCTGAAGAAACTTCACAGTTGATGCCTCCTTTGGCCTCGGAACCTCAAAGTTCTGCAATAGAATACTCGGAAGCTTCCCAATCTGATAGGAAAAACCAGCTTCCTATTGCTGTGGATAAACCTGCTGAAGATGGCTATAACTGGCGTAAGTATGGACAGAAGCCTATTAAAGGCTGTGAGTATCCACGAAGCTACTACAAGTGTACCTATCTTAATTGCCCTGTGAAAAAGAAGGTAGAACGATCTGCTGATGGCCAAATAACCGAAATTATATACAAAGGTGCTCACAATCATGACAAGCCTCAGCCAAATAAACAAGCAAAGGGTGGTACTGATGGAAATTCAAATTCACAGGCAAATCCTGAATTCGGTTCTCAGGTTGCAGCTTTAAATTCGAACAAGTTAAGTGAACCCATGTCATCTCATTCGATACTGGGGAAAAATTCTGAATCTACTCAAGTTGCAGAATTACCTGGATCAACTGACAGTGAGGAAGGATGTGATGAAGAGAGTCGAGAAGAAAGAGATGATGATGAACCAAATCTGAAAAGAAGGTAAATTTCAAATCTAACTTCAAATGATCATACAAGTTCTTATTTCTTCAATATTAAATGCAATTTTGAGGGTGTTGTGCTTTTGACTGTAGGAATACTGCGCCGGAAGCTGCAGTAGTGTTGTCGCACAAGACGGTCACAGAACCAAAAATTATCGTGCAAACAAGAAGTGAAGTTGACCTTTTGGATGATGGCTATAGATGGCGCAAATATGGACAGAAAGTGGTGAAAGGGAACCCTCATCCAAGGTACAATGGTCTCTCTCTATATATATGTTTATATATGGTTCTAATAATGGTATTCTAGCAATTGTGCACAGTTTTGAGTGATTTACAGTGGCAAATAGACTGCTTGATGTATATACGATAATCATCAAGAGCAGTCTATAATCTAAATTTCTTGGAGCATTTCAGTACTAGGCTTACACCCCTAGGGCTCTAATAATTGTGACTTGTCTTTCTCGTGTCGTGTCTAAAACTTAATCTATGTTGCCCCAGCTTGGAGTACCCTGTATCCAACACCCTTGTCCAAAACGTATTTGGGTGGTGATAAAGATAAACCCTCCAAATACTGAGAAACTTGAAAAGGTTAAAGCATACTAATGTTTAGTACATACTTGTATGGAACACCCATATCTGAATCTGAGTAACATAGTACTTGGTCACTGGATAAAAACCTTAAGTACCCATAAAAAACCTCTCTCGATTGTCTGCTATCGGTAGATATTGGTTCGATTTGCTTGGTTTGTGCACATAGGTTTCAACTTTAATTCTTTATCTGCTCATATTGCTAGACCACAGTTTTGCATTCCGAACACGTATGACAAGCAAATCTCAAACAACCTCATGTCTCAGAAATGACGCAGTCCTATTTGTATTCATCTCCCTGTTTTGCCATTTAAATTCTCTCATTTTTATTGATTTGATAAAAATGTAGATTAGTAGGCAATGCTGTTATCTTCTTGTAGATACATGTTTATTGTGAATTAATCCGTTTATTAGTTCTCATTTATACTGCGACTTTTGGGATTATCTCTGACGCATCAAGCTATACCTACAGGAGCTATTACAAGTGCACGAGTGCTGGATGCAATGTTAGGAAGCATGTGGAAAGAGCATCAACTGACCCAAAAGCAGTCATAACAACATACGAGGGAAAGCATAACCACGACGTTCCAGCAGCTAGAAACAGCAGCCACAATATGGTGAACAACAGTTTGTCGCAGACAAAACCGCACAAGGTTGTGGCTGAGAACCAGAACCATTCTTTACTTAAAGCAATGGATTTTGGAAACAATGGTCAGGGACCAGCAGTTTTAAGGCTAAAGGAGGAGCAGATAAGAGTGTGATCCCCCACGTCCTAAAGCAGCCAGGGTCTGGCCATTCATTGGTATGAAAATGCACAAGGGTGGAAAAAATAACGCAGGTGAAATTGAAGGATAAATCCTGGTGAAGCATAATATAATTACCCAGTTTTGAACGTTGGAATTTATAAGTAATGTTGTAAAGCATGTTAGGGCTTGTTTGTTGCTGCTGCCACTAATTTATACTTTGTAAGATTCAGTTAAAATGACAATAAGCAATTACTGAATATGTTTGTCCAGTTTTTCTTTTTTTATGAATAATCTTCAAAAAGCCCATATTTCCATATTGAAGTCTTGTTATCAACCACGATCGGAGAGAAACAGAACATACCAGTTAAACCCTAAAACATTAATATTTTTAACTAGAAATGAAATTTTGAAAAAAGAATAAAAATTTATTCAGTTATACATATATATTATCAAAGATAAATAATTTGATTCTATGTTAGCAACTAATTCCTTAAGAACAAAAGATACGAATTTTTTTTCCCAACACAAGCAAAATCCAAATCTTTTTGGGGGAAAAAGATTAATGAACAGATGAAGGGGAAAACAGATAAGAAATGTAGGGCAATACCCCTCGCTTTGACTGCTAGAACTAAAGCAGCAAAGCGGCCGTGGAATCCCTTACCAACCCAAAAGAGAGATGGTATTAATATGCGCCAATCGCACTAGTGTGCGCCACGATTTGTAAAGGACCTCTCCCGTGGAATACCACGCCACCCCTTCTTTTACGGGGGAAGCGCTCGGCCTTTGGCGCTGCATGTTTTTTTTTCATTCTTTCTCTTTTATAGTCACCTCCCGCCCTTCAAACCCTAACTTTACTTTCCTATTTTCCCTTTTTGCCATCACTTTTTTCCCGATTAACATTTATATCCTTTTAGGTTTAGCAAATATATATATGGATATATATACACGTGAATTGTTATGTAGACTGCTATATTTTAAAATTCAATGTTTTGGTCAAAATTTTTATTAAGAAAATCAATTTAATTTTTTTTTGAAAGATTAATGATTAAAATTGATTTTTTTTACAAGATAAAAAATTAAATTTAATTTAAAAAATATCAAATTGATAAAAAAATGTAAATATTAAAGGCTAAATTCATTATTATGCTAATTTAAATATAAAAATTCCAAACAAGATAAAAATTCCTAATAGTCCCAAATAACTTAATTACTTAACCCTAATTATATAATGTCAATTATATAATCTACACAGTTAATTACACATGTTTAAGTTACATATCATTAAAATAAGAATATACATTATAATATCATTATTGTATATAAGGTTATATATTATTATAATATATCATAAAGCTGGTTACATGTTTAGAGTTTAAGTTTACATATCATTAACATAAAATTATACATTATAATAAAATAGTAGTATATAAAATTACATATCATTAATAACCGAGTTATATAACGTTTATTGTATATATATATATTATAATATACCGAAAAATAAAATACACATTTAAGATTTATACATATCATTAATAAAAAATGCACATTGTAATATTCAAATTGTATAATAAATATTATACATTCATAATTTATTTATATATAACAGGTCATATGTTATATGTAGTTAAACATGTATGTATATTATTTTTATAATATTATACGCACTAAATATATTTTTTCTCGTATTATAAAATAAATTTATATTATAATATTATTTTAATTATATATATTAATTAACTTTTTGGTTTGAAGTAATTTAACTAAGTTAATCAAATAACATTAATGACCGCATTGCACTTTTTTAAAGTATGCTGATTGCTGATTAACGGAATTTAAACCATACATAAGTAATTAAATTTGTAGTTTACCCTAAATGTCATTATGATCGATTAAAAAAAGAATTAATTTCGATAAATATTTAGATTCAATGATTTAAAGGGAGGAAATAAATTGTACAAAATTATAAACTATCTTACTAGTTACAACAATGGAGCTTCAATTTTTCTTACATATGTTTCATTTATATCAAATCAAAACTCAAACTTAAAAGCAGATCGAATATTTGCAGAAAGATGAATTCTACATTCAACAGAGGGCAGTGCAGTAAGGACTCACAGTTTAACCTCGGAAAAATAGGTTGATGAAACAGCCAACCCCTCGGCATCATATGTTCGAACGAGTCGCTGTCTCTTACCAGGTGTGTCGAGCCAACAGAACTCCAAGTGGAATGACTTGGATTCAGCTACACTCTTTGCAATATCAGAAGGGTATCCCATATACATACCACCTGGTAATAATGTCAACTGGTATGCTCCTTCAAATTCAACTGCGTTATTCGAGATCATACCCATCCAGTGCACATTAGTCCTTACTCCAAGTCTGCTGTCCATGGAGGTAACATCCTGATCATGTATTTAGAAACAAGAAACACAATGAGAAAAGACCAAGAGTCTGATAACAATAAATCGACGAAAATAAGCATCAAGACGGACAAAAGCTGTAGACCATACAGTAATTGCATGGGAACAGAAACAACCCTTTCTGTCATCATATATGCGGTCAAGGAGCTTATATAAATCAATTTCCACTGCAGGATTCCATGACTCTTGGCTTTTCAGGAGAATGAATACGTGTACTTGGTTTAAACCTATGTTACTCGCACTTTTGTACACTTCAGAAAAAAGAAAAGTCAACAGATGCATACCTGGATGAGCTTTTTCTTGTCGTCCATTTCAAGATAAGCAACTGTATCAGCTTCGGTCATTGTCGATCCATAAACACCACTGCGTTTTGTTACAGAATGACCTTCCCACTTGCCTAGTAATGGTAAAATCCGGTCCTCTCCATCCTACAATCAATAAAAAACAATGTTTATATACACAAATCTTATAACAGGAAGTTTGACTTACCGTCAACTAAAACAAAGTGGAGGAAGATTGATTACTATTATATTGCCAAGTGATGGATGAACGAGTGGGCCATCACCTCTATCCTCAAGGAAGATAAGAAGCATATCCACAAAGCCTTTGGGGTCCATGATATGGAAGGCCCTTGCTCGTCGATCCTTTGCTTGTGAATATAGGCAATTTTCACAAACGATAGAAGGCTGGCGAGAAGGAAGCTTAACATTTCTGTCAAGTAAAACAAATAGTTACTTCTTTTAACCTGATGCTGTGTGCATATGGGGATCAGGAGAAATCAGAGGAAACTGTGTTGAAGTGAGCCATTTCCCCCAAAAGATAATAATAAAACAAGTTGGCTAGCAACCCTACCAGACAAGCATGAAGCTTCAGTGGAAATTGATTTACAAAATCCATTCTCAAAGGTAAGTTGAAATTCAGAAAATTTATTCAAAACAGGGAGCTATGATAGTCGATACCATACATCATGCTTATATATTACTGCTGGTTTTCAGCATGGCAGCACCACAGAATTCATTCATCATAACAGAAAAACTTGCGCAAAACAAACAAGCGGTTTCAAATTTATGCAGCAAAGTCATTACCAATGCTCTAACTTAATGAGAAAGAACTGCTATTCCGATTCACTATTCAAAATCATTCAACTCATAAAACAAATGCGCTTCCAAAATCAAGAAGCACTTACTTTGGTGATTCCTCTCCGGTGTCATCTTCCCCCAATACCCCTTGCCGTAACACAGTCTCTAACATGCCGGCGGTTTGGTACCTCAATGAAAAAGCCCTCTCATTGGGGAAAAAGCCAATCTGCAGACTAAACATAATGGATATTCTAATAGAAGAAAACAAACTTTAAAAGCTTGGATATGATCATAACAATATAAAGAAGGGCGAAACTCGGCTGATTTTGAATAGGTGAATGATTGGAAAAGCTCACCTGTTGATATTTGTCAACAGTGAACATATTTGTTTCTTTTATTTTGTATTCTGCCCATTCAGCTTCCTCATCATGTCCAGAAATTGAAGTACTTGATTGAGGCTGTTCAATGTACAACCTAGAAAATACAATTTTGTTAAGCAACTTGGAAAGGAGAAATATTTGGAGTAACAATGCCTAATTGCTTTTTTCCCAATTCAGCTTCTAAAAAGTTAAGTGAAAGCAAAAAATAAATAGAGTAAAAGCAACAACCAAACAGAACTAACAAATTCAAAGAGTTAAGTCATCAATAAGATAAAAGAATCATATTTCACCCACACAGAACTTCACAAAATAAAAATAAGAAACTTAAACTGCTAAAATTGAAAAGCTTACGTTTGAATGAGGCTGATGAGTTCATCTTCCCCATAACAACTTGCGGAAAGCCGAGTACTTATTTTTTGCAATAGATTTCCATTTCCATCAAATTGCTGCAAAATTCGAAGAACTTGTTTTTGAATTATTTAAGAAACGATGATAATTAATATTGAGCGAGAAATGAATAAATTACATGGAAAGAACCGATCCATTTGCCGGAATTAAGGTCGAAAAACCGGCGGAGATTATCGATGCTCATGTAATGTTGTTCTTGGACAGGGGCAGAGTTGGCGGCTCGGAGTCTGGAGGTCCGAAAGGAAGGAAATGGGTTGGAATGGGGAAGCTTTGGAAGGGAAGGGAAGGGTTTGGATGAAGGGGAAGGAAAGACGATGCAAGAGTAACAAATTGAAGCCATTGAAAGTAAAAGGGAGAGACTGCTGTTTGGACGGAGTGGAGAGAGCTTGGTTGATCTCTTTTAATAACTTATCCGCTAGGATTCTTTCTTTTTTGCTTTAAATTTTTTAGTTAAATTTTTTTAACTGATCGTCCGAATTTTTTTTTTAATTCTTAAAAACTTATATAATTTTTTAAAAATTCAAAAATATGTTAGAATTTTTTAATAAATAAAAAAATCGAAATTATACAAGAATTTAAAAATTAAAAATATCTCGAAATAAAGTATATTCGCTAGACACATTACAAATATTGAAAAAATTATATAAAATTGTATTTAGTTAAAAATACAATCAATTATATAAATATTATATTTTAAAAATATTTTAATAAAAATTGAATTAATTTTTATATCAAATTTTTAATATTTTAAAATACATCAATTTTTATACTTTTACAGTGTTTTTAGCGGCATGTTTATTTAACTCAGATCCCTATTTAATGTCTAGAGTAAGGTTCCTTCGCCCATCATTAGGGATGGCAATAGGGTAGAGTAGGGTGGGGTGGGTTTTTGCCCGACCCGAAACTTAATTAATCAACCTCAACTCTGACTTTTAAGAAAAAATCTAGTCAAACTCGAATCTAAAATTTAATAGAAGACCTGACTATGTCCTACCTCGTCCTAAATTTAATTTAATTGTTTTGATTTTGAAGCAAATAAGATTAATGTTTTTCTTTTTTTGAGTTTAGACTTGAAACTTAATATATTTATTTTTTCTATTTATATATTTATTTATTAAAAGTAAAATTTTAATATATGTATACATATTAGGGGCATTTTTGTAAATATTTCGGGATGAGGCGGGGCAAATTTACCTCGAACCCTACCCAACTTGACTTTTTTTTTTAATTTCACCCAACCCGACCCTCCCTGCAGCCGAATATCTAAAAGAAAATCTAATCCTAATGGATTGGGTCGGATCAAAATTTGTTGGATTCGAACTTTTATTGTCATACTTACCCATCATTATGCACATGCTCACTTTGCCACTGATGGCATATTCAAATATCCACGACATTTGATTTGAAATTGTAATCATAAATGTAAGGATTCAAAAAAAATATAGATTAAAATATTTCAAGGCTAAATGTTAATATTTAGATTTTCACTTCACTTTTAAAAGTTCTTGATAAAAATTAAAAAAAAATCAACTGAACCCTTAAAAAATGCATCCCATTATGTCCTTCATGGCCAAAAAAAGAAATTAAGATTTAATTCACTATTTAACTCTTGAAGTTTACTCATTTTTTCACATTGATACTTAATTTTTTTTGTTCTACATGTTATAGTTTTTAGTCCATTTTACTAACAATTTTTTTAAAAAATTGGTGCCAATCAAATTATGGTACATATCTTTCTTTTATAAAAATATATAAACTTTTTATTAAATATACATAAAGATTAAATATATATATATATATATATATATAAAATCCTAAAAATCTAAAAAATCATAAAAAATAACTAAATATTTTTAACAAGGATTACACGCTATGTGGAAAGATGTTGATGTGGTACGTCACGTCAATAATTTTTTAAAAATAATTTTAAAAAAATTATTTAGAAAAATTACATTCGGAGACTAAAATGAACTTGATTATAAAGTTTAGAGCTAGTAAACGGGCAAACTTGGGCAGACTCAAATTGTGTTTACTTTAAACTTGGATTTTTTAGGCTTGAGCCCTTTTGGACTTGGATTTTTTTGGGGTCAAATTTTTTTGAATTTAGGTTCCGGTCGAGCTAGGCGGACTCTGACGGATTCAGATAATTTTAAATTTTATAAGTTATAAATATTTTAATTTTAAATATAATAATTCATTTTACTTTTATACAATAATAATATAATTCAAATTTGCTTTATAAAAAGCATAACTTATATATATTTAATAAATTTATTTTATATAAAATAATTAAATTGCTTATTGTATGTAAAATTTATTATTTTATGATATTATATGAATTAACTAAAATACATTTTATTGTTCATTATTATATTATATTGACAATTGAATAACTTTTTATTTTTCTTATTAAATTTATAAACTTAACACTCATATTCTAAAATATTTATTTCAAAACCCAAATATATTATGCTAAGCCCAAACCCAAATAATATACTCATTATATAATACTATATCACATACTATAATAGTAGAGTAGTACATAATATAGTAATTGTTATCATATATTATTATTTATTATACTAGTTGAATTATACTCTTTAAGTCCATGTACTTTTCATACATTTGAAAGTTAACCCTCTTACTATATTATATAATACAATATCATATCATGTAGTATATAATATGTTAATACTGTATATATGCATCAATGATTAAACATTATAATATCATGTAATATTATATCTTTTATTATAATCTACAATATAATAATATTTATATATAATAGAAATATATTATATATTACTTATTATATGTTATTGTTTATTATTATATTAGTCGAAATTTACTTTAAGTATCTATACTTTTCGTACATCTGAAAGTTAGCCTCCTACTCAGAGGCGAAGTTACCGACCCCCCTAAAATATAAAATTTCTACTTAGGCCTTTCAAATTTTTAAAAATTCGATTTAATCCTTTACAAATTATAAAGATATAGACTATAAAGAATTAAAATTTCATCCGACCCCTAAAAAATTATTCTGGCTTCGCCCCTACTCCTGATATATTATATAATAATATATCGTATCATATATTAATAGTTTATATATACGCATAATTGATAAAACATTATAATATTATGGCATATTATATCTTTTATTATAATATATATTATAATAATAGTTATATATAATAGTAGTGCATTATATATTACTTATTATTATAGTAGTTGAAATATACTCTAAGCCCCTATATGTTTCATACATTTAAAATTTAGTCCTCCTACAATATTATGTATATAATATGCATTGATGATTAAATGTTATAATATCGTGTAATACTATTTCCTTTATTATAATTTGTATTATAATAATAGTTATATATGTATTAATATTTTTAATACTAGTTATATGTTATAATATTATTTTATGTATTTATAATATACTAATTTAGTATATTGGTTTAAGATGAGATTAGGTAATCGATTTCAGTTCCGATAATGGTTATATAATATATTATTATATTATCATTAAAGTTTATTTTTTATACATATACAATTATAGTATTAAGAATATTTTATATATTTTTTAATCTTTTTAAAAATTTATATCTCTTTATAATTTAACATAAAAATTATTAATATACATTTTCTTATTTAAAGAATACATTTTTGGCGAAAAAAAAGATTATATTCCATTTCCATCATCAAGATAAATATAATCCAATATTTTACTACTGCTTAATCTCAATCAACCGTCTGATCTAAAACGAAAGGACCAAATAATAGTATGCCACAGCAAAGGAAATCATATAGTGGAAAATCTTAAGGCTAACAGCATCGGATGTTAGGGAACCATTTTTGACCGGAGCCGGCTCCGGAGAAGGTGGAGGCATTTCAACATTGACAGCAAATTTCATCCCATGGTAGCAGTAGCCACCGCTGCTGAGGAAGTAATACAGTCTCACCTGTGTCAGCTCAACCACATCACGGCCACCGCGAGTGATGTTCTTTATGAAACCTTGATCATTGCAGCTGTCGTAACTTGTCTCGTTCACTTCCAGAACATTGAAGTAGCGCTTGTCGAAGTTGAAGACTTGAATAACAAGAAGCAATACATTTAAGTAAAATGGGTTTAAATGATTGGAGCCTTCAAAATATTTTTATGTAAAATAAGTAAGATCAAAATAGTTATCTGTCCATACATATATACCACATTTAGATAGAAGATAAAAAGATAAGATGCTTTCATATTGTGGAATGATTTGCTTTCATATTTCTCAAAAGTTAACCAAAAACCATCTATATATGTCACCCTAAACCACACCATATTTTGCAAATAAATCAACCCAACCAGTATCTCAGTTACCTTAAATTCTTCCTTTTTTTGAGTTAATAATGTTCATTTATTGTGCACCATTTTATGTTATGATCTACAGCTAGCAATGCATCTAAAATGGAACTATGGTTACAATAATAATCAAACAAAAAACTATATTTTTATCACATCATATATCCATCTTACGGTTCTGTTTAAAGTACGTAGTTATCGTCCCTTTTTAGAAATATAATGTGCCTTTAACCTATTTTTTAAATTCCATCAAATATGCCTTTATTTTAATGTATTTAAATAATTTGTGAATATAATGAAAATTTCATTTGAAATAAAAATTTGAGTATGTAAATTGAAAGATGTAAGTAGTTATTTGGTAAAAATATCATAGAAGTCTTTGTATTAGGAGTTAGATTGAATTTTGTCATTTTTATTAAAAGAATGAGTAAATTATTCCCTATACGGTTAAACTAATTAAATACCAAATTAGTTCTTTCAGTTAAAATTTTTCATCTATTTTTTATATTAAAAATTGACATATGGCTTGACAGAATATAGCCGATTGTAGGGGCGAAATCATAAATTTTTGAGGAAAACCGAAATTAAATTGTATATTTTTACCAAAGTAAAAATGTATATTTGTCATATTAATAGCCTGTTTTTATTAAAAACGATGCTGATAAACTGATATATCTCTTTTATAGTTGATTTAATAGAGGAAAAACACTTTGGTTCCTGGAAGAAGTTTTAAGTTTGATCAACGATTTTTAAAACGGAAATAAACCAAATATTCAGCAACATAAAACAAAGAAGGAAAGGAGATAACTTACGAAGCCAATCGCCGACATAAAATCGCTCATGGTCGGACCATTCTGAATAATTAACGTTGGGGTTCCAACCTAGCTTGCCTCCAACACGATGTAATGCCGCCATGGAAGATTCCATCGAAACCATCAAAATCGCCATTAACATCAACTCAAGCTTAACAAAGAATCTCTTTTCAACTCCCATGTTTTCCTTCGCAATGACAAATGCTGCTAAAAGAAAACCTCGTACACAGTTTTGTCTTTCACAGTTCAGCAATGGCTGAAACAGTCGTAATGGTAACTACAATATATAGCTGCTGCTGTTGTTGTTGAAGTCAAATGATGAGTTGGAAAAATAATTAATTAAGATTATTTTGTAACGGATTAAATCGACAGTGCTAAAGTTACATGGTTGATGTTCTATTTGATGCTTATTCGCCCTCCACGTGTAATTTCACTGGGAGCGTTGTTTGGCATGGCGGATACTTATTGGCTGTTATGGTTAATGTTTGTACAGTGAGTGATGGGGATTTTGAAGAGCGGTTACACGTACAAAATGATTGATGGGCAGTTTTATTTTGCTTCCTAAAAAAGATTTCGTCCAAGAGATGCTAATTTATATCCATTATGCATATTATTATATAATGAATAAAATATGCTTTAAATATTTTATTTTTATTATATTTGGGATTTAATTTCTCCACTTTCAAGATTTAAAAAATGTTAGTCCAATTTTTTCTAAAAAAAAAATAGAAGTCCAATTGTTAACACGGTTAATTTTTTTATCAAATTTAATCATATTATAATGTCATTTCTTTTTAGTTATATGGTTATCAAGTGAGTACTTTTTTTTATTTAAAAAATATCACACCGGAAAATTTAACAGTGTCAACAATTGGATTGGAATTTTGAAATTTAAAAAGTAGAGATATTAAATTTTTGAAAATAAAAATACATGAACTAAATTCTAAGTTTATAAAAAGTACAAGGACTTAAAATATATATTTTTGATGATTGAGAGAGGGGAATTGTAACACCCCTAACCCGTATTTGTCGCTGGAATAGGGTTACAGAGTTATCGAAATATACAGATCAAATACAGATAATTCATATCATTTAACATTTATGTTAGAAATTATTCATAAAGTCCCTTATATAAGCCCTCAAGGCTTAAAACATACGTTAGAAACAGATCAGGACTAAATCGAGAACTCAGGAAATTTTTCGTGAAGTTTCAAAATTTTTCCTAGGTGCAAGGTGCACACGCCTATGTGGTCAGGCCGTGTGGCTCACATAGTCAAGTGACACGCACATGTCTTAGGCCGTGTGGGCATTTGAAATAGGGCACACGGCCGTCTCCCAGCCCGTGTTTGTACCCATGTAACTCTTTGACTTGTGTCACACGGCCAAGTCACACACCCGTGTGCTAGGCCATGTGTAGGTGCAGGGGTCACACGGCCAAGGCACACGCCCGTGTGCCAGGCCATGTGAAAATACCTGAGCATTCTGGTTTGAATTTTTAAGGTGCAGGGGACACACGGCCAAAACACACGCTCATGTGCTAGGCCGTGTGTCACACACAGCTGAGACACAGGCTCTACCTGTGTGGACAAAATAAGGTCATTTCCAAGTCTTATTTCTCACCCAAAATTGTCTTCCACCTACATTAACACTTAAACACATTCCCAATCCAATATAAAACTTTTAAATCAAGCTATACCCAATTTTATGCATATCATAATACCTCATATATCCAAGTATCTAATCTTACCTAATTGACCATATAAACCTACATGCAGATTTCTTCAATCATACTATTCAACCACATTAAACACAAAAAACATATTAGGCCAAACATACATATACAAATCAAAATATGTCCAACTCAAGCCATTCCAATGGCTATTTACAACCAAAAATATTTATATGCCATTATTGGCCAAGTTAACCTATACATGCCATTATAAGCAAAATTCATTCACTAAATGTACCGAGATGAGCTAATGGATAGTGTGATGAAATCTTCGCCAAGCTTCCAACCCAACAAGCTTTCAAATTACTATAGAACAAAGGAAAATAAACAGAGTAAGCATATTATGCTTAGTAAGTTCGTATAACAGAATAATAGCTTACCATTCATTTACATTTAAAGTAAGCATACAAGATTTCTCAAAAGAAGTTTGGCAATTTGCTTGAACACATATAACCTCAAGAAACATGTTAGTCATGTACTTCATGTGAATAATAAGAAACCAAAATGAGCTCATCATGTAACAATCTTCATATACATATGTTTTCCACATCATTTGTTCATATAACATACATTTCTATAGTAATTCATTTCAAGTTCAAATTATCCCATGTCGGAACTTTGCCCGTTGACCGGTAGTACACTTAAAGTGTACAAATATGTAATCGGTCAATTCATATTCGGAGGTGCCTATTAAAGCACATAAACGGGAAGCCCTTTCTCGAGCCAAATAACTAGAAGCTTATCTGGGCTGTATAACGGAAAGCTCATAAGAGCCATAATTAGGAAGCTCATGTGAGCCATTAACGGGTAGCTCCGAGGAGCCGTTAACAGGTAGCTCTGAAGAGTTATTAATCAAGAAGCTTCGGATAGCTATATAATGGGAAGTTAAAGCGAACTAGAACGGGAAGCTCATAAAGAGCCTTTAATCGGGAAGCTCACGAACCGCCATATATTGAGATGTTCATAAGAGCTATGGTGTGTCTACAACACGTGTAGAGTCATAACAAAATCAGGATGCTCCGAAGAGTTATTAACGGGAAGCTCGTAAGAACCATATAACGGGAAGCTCGAGAGGGCCATATATCATACTGCTCATGAGAGCTAGTAACAGGATGGTCTTTCGAGCTATGGTGTATCCGCAACATATGCAGGACCACTACCAATCGGGAAACTCTATAACCATCAAATTTTATTTATTCAAACGGGACTTAACATTTATCGAGCTTTGTTGGATACATGATCAATTTCATATAAATAACAATTTCACATTTCACATACATATTATTCAATTCAAACATATAAATATACACAATTTAGTTACACGAACTTACCTCGACAATTATTTGTGTATGTAGGCTACTAATCTGATACTTTTTATTTTCCTTGATCCAATTCCGTATTAGGTCTATCCGGATCTATACAAATGAATTTATCATCAATTTAATACAATTCATACTCAATTCACATCTTAGGAAAAAATTATCATTTTGCCCCTATATTTTTAATTAATGACGATTTCGTCCCTAAGTTCAGAAAATGAAATTCATGCATTTTAATCCTTATTCCAAGCCTAGTTGATTCTCATATATCACAATAGCAACCCATGTATTTCAAAAAATTTAAAATTTTTCCATGAATTCTACATTTTTTTCAATTTAGTCCCAAAATCATGTTTTTATCAAAATTTCCTTAACAAAAGTTGTTTATCTATCAACAACCTTTCATTTTCTACCATAAAACATCATAATTCAACTATATTCATCCATGGAAAAGCCCTAGTACTTTGATAACTTTACAAATTAATCCCTAAGATAGCTAGATTAAGCTATTACGATCTCAGAAATATAAAAATTACTAAAAACGGGACAAAATTACTTACCTAATTAAGCCAAGTAAGCTTGCTTGAGTTCTTTTCTCTTAGCTAGGGTTTCCATAAAAAAAATTTAGGAAAGATGATGATAAATGATGATATTTTCTTTATTTAATCATTTATTATCTTTTATTATTTCACTTTCCAATTTAGTCATTTTCTTTATTTAATTTTCCATGGATGACTAAGCATACTTATCTACTAACCCCTTTTAATGATCTATTTACCATATAAGGACCGCAAATTTTGAATTCTATAGCTACTTAATACCTATAGCTACTAGAATCCAACTTTTGCATTTTATGCAATTTGGTCTTTTCCATCTAATTAGACATGTAACTGATAAAATTTTCTTTACGAAATTTTCATACGATATTCCTATCATAATTCAAATCACAAAATAATATTAAAATAATTTTCTTTTCAGACTCGGATTTGTGGTCCAGAAACCACTGTTTCAAATTCACTGAAAACGGGCTGTTACATGAATGAAGTTGCTTGATATCAAACTCAAACTCTCATACTTATAATATAGAACTATTGCCACTAGATTAAGAGATTGTTGGCTACTTATAATATATTTTAACCTATTATAATCTAGTTTTATCATGTGATGTATCATCTAATTGCATATGTTAATTAACATATATTAATTTATTTAAAACTTTAAAATAAAACAATTATTTAATTTTATTTATAAATTTAGGGAAAATAATAGAATTAAATACAAAAATAATGAAAAAAAAACTATATCATATGTATAATATAACAATGTATGATATGAGCGATCAAATCCAATTTCAGGCCCATGATGGCGATGGGCTTAGTTTCCTTTAAGGTCCAATCACAAGATCTAAATCCAAGCAATTGACGTCAAAACTCAATTTTTTTCATTCAAAACTTTATCACGAAGAAATTTCGTGAAAACGAGTTGAAGTTTCAAAACGCTGGACTTTCGAGTTCAATACAAAGTAAGGATGAATTAGAAAGAGTCAAGTTTGTCGTGGACTTAAAGTCTCAATCCATGATGAAAAACCCATGTAGAAGATGTTAACAAGTTTAGGCATTACACTTCAAGAAGCCCAATCAAACCTATACACTTAGCCCATGTCATAACCAGTTGACTTGCGGTGCATTTTTAGAAGGGATCCAAGTATTTCTGGGTCAATGTGTCTTCATATCAATAGAATATCTGTCTCTTAGCTTTACAATGCAGTTTGAATCACTTAATTTTGAGTTTGAGATCTCAAGTTATGATCGTTTTAGTGAAAATCATGCGAGCAAAATTTTTGGACGAGATTATTACTGGAAATCACGAGTTTCAAGCTTTAATTTGGGTTTAAATCATATTGGTTTCAATTTTTATGCTTATTTTTTTATTATATATGAGCTCGGTCTTGCATTTATTAGGTTTTATATTATTATTTATTTATTTTAAATTTTAGAATATGTTTAAGTATTTTAAGTTGTTGATGAGTTTTATGTTTCTTAGTCAACAAGAAAGTTTAGTTCCACTAAAAATTACCTCTTGTTTAGATTGAATAGAGTTTCATTATACTTGAAAGTTTTATTTGAATGTAATTAGTTAGCCTATATAAAGATGTCTTCATTATTCATTAAAGACATTCACTCATTAATAAAATTTTCAATTCTTGGAGTTAATTTCTTTCGTGCAAGATTGCTTTCTTCTAATTTTTAGAAGTAATTTTTTTCTTCTCAGTTTCTTCAAGGAGTCGTGGAATTCCATTCTTCGTCCTTCAATTTTCTAAGGATTATATCTTGAAAGGTTTATTAGTGCCATTAATTGAATTTATTGGGGTTTATATCTCAAAGGGTTCAATTGGGCAACTATCTTTTATCCATATCCATTAGTTTATTTGATCTATCTTCCACCTTTTAATTTCAATTTTCTTTCTTTATTGTTCTTTTTATTTTTGAATTTCTTCTTTTAGTCATTTTCGTTTTTTTTCTTTATTTTTCTAAATCTGTTTGGTTTCTTTTCAGGTTAGATATGATTTTTTTTTTTAGCCGACAACTTAAATACGATCTTGGTCCACTTCCCTATCATTTGCTATTAGATTTGGGAATTTTTGGTAATTTTTCGTGTCTGCTAATAATGGTGTTTTGGTCATTTCTCATATGTGCTAATAATCAATTTCTTGTTGTAATTTTTTTTTGTTGTCTCCGAAACTATTTTACCTAGAATTTTTTTTTGAAAAATTTGATTGTTTGAGTTGGTAAACAACCTCATTTTAATCTAGAATTTTAACCACTATTTTTAGGCACTATTTTACAATAAAAATATATTCACATAAAAAAAATCAAAAAATGAAAAAGAAGTTGAAAAATATTCTAAAAATATTTTAAGGGAGGAATTTTGTGCCAAAAATTTTTAGATCAATTTTTTATCATTTGAGAAAGCTCTAGATAAAATTTCATGATTTTAGCACATCAGAAACACATTGAACGAAAAATTCAAGTTTTTTCCATTGCTTTGGGTTTTCTATTAGGTAGTTTTATTTATTTGATTCTAGCCTTATGTTTTCTTTTGTTTTTAGTTTTTCTTATTCTATTATGTATTCTAATACATTTTCCTTTCTTGTGTTAATAGGTACGAAAAGAGTTGTCTCTCTTTAACTTTTTAGAGTCTTAGGTCAGCTTTGTTAGAGAGTGATCCCATTTTTTTTTTTTTGAATATTATCGAATTTGATTACTCTTTAAAAGATACAAGTGAGAAAATCTTAACTTCTTTTCTTTGCCTCTTAGAGTTTATTTTATTGTGAGTGCTAACAGTGAGGTATAATTTTCTTTGGTAAACTTTTCTTATTTGAGTTATTTTATTTTATTTTATTTTCAGCCTCTAATAATGGCATGCACACGTAGTTAAGAAGAGAAACATGATACATTATTGATTACCATAGATAAACTTACAACAATGTTTGAAGAGCTTTAAAAAATTTTGGGAAATAAGGTCGGCACATTGCAAGCTCGTGTCCTTCAAAACGAGGCGGTTCAACAAACTTTCAGCCAAAATTTGACTCAATTGGATGTTAACGACGATGATGAGTAGCCTCTTCCCCTTAATGATAAAGCCAATGATCGTAATGATGGTTATGAGCTTCAACAGTCTTCTGGATGTATTAAACGTGGCTTGCATACTTGTGATGCAACTTCCGTACTAATGTCGGTCGCCAATTTTTTGTGACTGAACCAAAATTTAGTGTTCCACCATTTAAGGGTAAGCATGATCCTAATGCCTATTGTGATTGGGAGAATAAAATTGAACTAATGTTTGAATATTGCAAATGTTCGGAGGAAGAGAAAGTTCAATTAGCTACCTTGGAATTCTCTGACTATCCTTTGAGTTGGAAGACTCAATTATTACAGTGCTAATGAATGAACCATGAAAGGTCGATTGACTCGTGGGATGAATTGAAGCAAATCATGTGAAAATGGTTTATTCCACGTCATTACAATAATGGCAACAAACGAAAGCTTCAAAATATTATTCAAGGTAATAAATATATGACGAAATATTTTCATGAGATAGTGATGTTGATACTAATGTAACGAGCTAATAAGAATGAAGAGGAAGAAGATAATATAACTCAATTTGTAGCTGGGTTGAATGAGAACATCATCAATGTTTTAGATCTTCAAACTTATATTGATTTGGGAAAAACGGTTTAAGAAGCTTGTACGATGAGGAACAATTGAAATGATAGCCTAAGAACCATTCATGGGGTTGTGCATCTAATTGGAATAACTTCTCCTCCTAAATAGATGGCACTCGTAGAGCTATTTACACAACTTTAAGAGATTTTTATTCTATCGAAAAATAGAAAGAATTTATTCTCAACTATTATATTTTTCGGAATAACAATTTTACCAGTTTTTATTAAAGGAGAGAGAATTTTTGTTTTCACCTCAAAAGGAGAGAACTTTTTCTAGTTCTGTATTTCAATTCAATTGGTTCAAGCCCACACTCAAAGCAGTTCGTGATATGAGAATAGCAGAGAAGATCATTTAGTTGAAAGCCGAAAAACATCAAAGATCCGTTTATCTCAAAATACATGTACGATTTTAGTCTAAGGTTTATTATTATATATATCACAAACCGGGTCGGTTTTCAAAATTTTAATTTTTCATTGTGCAAGAAAATCATTTTTAAATCGAGATTTTTCCAACATATTCAACGTAGAGATCTCCTTCTTCAAGGACTTGATTGGCAACTTGACAATGGTAAAAACATTCATATTTCAAATGGAAACATCTTTCACAAAAGCTTTGCATTTATTGATACTTTAGCTTGCTCTCTGTGTCTAAGAGATTTAATGCCTAAAGATAGAAATGTCTGGTCCTTCAATCATTTGCAAGGTCCACTTTCATCCTCTTATTTTGGCACTCTTCTCAAGAAAGGATGCATTTTATAAAGATGACAAACTAATATGGACCCATGATTTGGTAGGGAATTACACCATAAAATCTAGATATTCTGATTTAGCTTCTATAACTATCAACTGCCACCATTGAATGACATGCCTCAACCTAAAAGCTTCTGGATATGGCTTTGGATGCTTAAACTCCCTTATAAAATCATCCTTTTCATTTGAAAGATTATTCATAATGATCTTCCACTCAAATAGGAATTACAAAAGAGAATACATATTGAAGACTCCTTTTGCTCTTTCTGTACTAATAACACTAAGAATTTAAAGCACATCTTTCTGAAATGCTCTTTTGCTAGAACAATATGGTTTGGCAGTGCACTTGGATTTTGAGTTGATAATTTTAGAGACTTAAATGTTATTTGTTCCATTTATTCATTCATACGCAATCCAAACAATTCTGCAAGGATCCGATTTTTAATGGTGTCGAAAAATGTAATTTCAAAATTTCATTTTCGTAAACTGAGTTCGTAAGGATGAAACATAAAAATTAATGGAGTTATTAAGAAGATATATTAAATTTTAGTTAAGTAATTTTATCGATAAATAGTTAATTAAAACTTAGGGACTAAATTATAAAAGTCCATCGTTATTGAATTATAATTAAGAAAATGCTTGAGGACTTAGATAAAAATTATCTAAAGGACCAAAATAGTTATTAAACTATTGTTGTTTGAAAGTTAGTGGACTTTGATGGTGATGACCATTTAATTTATGTAATTGAGATTAAAGAATCTAATTCAGAGTAATTAAAGTAATAACCATGGTTAGCTAAACTAAGCAAAGCTTAATCCTAATATAGATAGCTCAATTAAGTGGAAAGAAAGATGAAAACCAATTCATTTTCTTCCAACGTCAACCAAAAAGAAAAGAAATGAGAAAAATACCTCCATTGTTGAAAGCTCCATTCGATGATTATTTCAAGTAAGTCTCTAAGTTAATTTCTTTAATTTTTATTGATTTGTGATCATGTGAGCTTGATTTAACTAGAAAATGTACTAACTTGTTCAATTGTTCAGTTTTTAGCAAGTTGTCATGGTAAAGAAATTAATGAATTATGCTTTAATTTGATAGTTAAACTTAGATCAAGATAAGGATTAAATTATAAAATTAATTAAGCTTGTGAGATAACTTTGAAACATTAAGGATTAAATTGAATAAATTAAAAATTTATTATGAGATTATATTATAAAGAGAAAATATAAAACCTCTAATAAAAGAAATGTGAAATCAAATTTTGACACAAGGGTAGACATTGAAAAATATCTCTATCCCGAATATGCTTGTTTTCATTGCCAAAAAAAATGCCACCGGAGATGAAAGGCAGGCCAAATTTATAACACCAAGCCCAAAAAGACTTTCAATTATAAAAACAAAGGAAAAAATCTTGACCAGAAAAACCGATGAATAGCTTAGCTTATCCATTCCCCTTTCAAAGTTTACAACTTATCAATTTTCAATTCAAGCTAAAACTTGAAACCCCACCAGTTTCATGCAAAATTCCTACCATTTTACCATCTCTATACCCTTCCAAAACCCCATGTCCATACCTCTTAAATCCCCATCATGGTACTCTACAAGAAGACTCTTTGAACAAAAACTCCAAGACCTCCACAAATGCAATAATTTAAGCCATGTTAAACAGCTCCAAGCCCAAATAATAAAACAAAATCTTCATCACGACCTTTACATTGCTCCCAAGTTAATCTCAGCTTTCTCTCTTTGCCGCCAATTGACCTTGGCTCTTAACGTTTTTAGCCAAATTCAACTCCCCAATGTTCATTTGTATAACACTTTGATAAGAGCCTGTGTGCAAAACTCACAGCCAAGCTATGCTTTTTCTTTCTACTTTGAAATGCAAGGGAATGGCGTTTTGGCTGATAATTACACTTACCCTTTTCTTTTAAAGGCTTGTGATAGTTTGGAATTGGTGAAAATGATACATACCCTGATTGAAAAGAATGGTTTTTTGAGTGATATTTTTGTACCTAATGCTCTTATTGATAGTTATTCAAAGTTTGGAGAATTGGGTATTAAAGCAGCTTTGAAGTTGTTTACAATAATGGAAGATAGAGATATTGTTACATGGAATTCTATGATAGCGGGGCTGCTGAAAGTTAGGCAGTTAAGGGAAGCTCGGAAGTTGTTCGATGAAATGCCTGAGAGAGATATAGTTAGCTGGAATACAATCTTGGATGGCTTTGTTAAAGCAGGAGAACTGGAAGAAGCTTTTGAATTGTTTCAAAAGATGCCTCAGAGGAATGTTGTGTCTTGGTCAACGATGGTTATGGGTTATAGCAAGGCTGGGGATATGGACATGGCTAAAGTTTTGTTTGATAAAATGCCGCTCAAGACATTGGTTCCTTGGACTATTATTATATCCGGCTATGCAGAAAAGGGGTTAGCCAAAGAGGCTGCTAGCTTGTATGATCAAATGGAGCGAGATGGATTGAGGTTGGACGATGGATCCGTTATTAGTATATTGGCTGCTTGTGCAGAGTCTGGTTTATTAGCGGTGGGTGTAAAAGTGCATGATTCAATAAAGAGGCTTAAGTTTAAATGTAGCGTTGCAGTGTGTAATGCATTAGTTGATATGTATGCAAAGTGTGGTAGTCTGGACAAGGCTTGGAGCGTCTTTAATAGAATGGCAAAAAGAGATGTAGTTTCTTGGAATGCTATGCTGCACGGATTTGCCATGCACGGGCATGCAAGTGAAGCACTTCAGGTATTCTCTAGAATGAAGATGGAAGGGTTTCAGCCAGATAGAGTTACTTTCGTAGGCGTCTTGTGTGCTTGTACCCATGCAGGCTTGATCGATGAGGGAGTAGAATACTTCTACGCAATGGAAAAAGATTATGGGATTGTTCCTCAAATCGAGCATTACGGGTGTATGGTTGACCTTTTAGGCCGTGGAGGACGTTTGAAGGAAGCTTTTAGGCTTGTACATACCATGCCTTTTGAGCCAAATGCCATTATTTGGGGTACTCTTTTGGGAGCATGCCGATTGCATGATGCCGTGGAACTTACAGAGAAGGTGCTTGATCTCCTTCTTGAGTTGGATCCTTCTGATCCGGGAAATTATTCCATGTTAGCAAATATTTTTGCTGCATCAGGGGATTGGGACAGTGCTGCAAGCGTAAGGCTCCGGATGAGGAGCATAGGGATTCAGAAACCGTCAGGAGCAAGTTCTATTGAAATAGACAATGAAGTCCATGAGTTCACTGTGTTCGATAGATCACACCCTAAATTCGACAGAATATATCAAATGCTTGACAGGTTGGGTCAGGACCTTAAGCAAGTTGTACATCCCAAAGATACATCCTTACCGGTAGAAGTCGATAGGTAGTGATTTAAATAGATGCCCTACCACAAGATTGTTTAATTACAATTCACAAGCAGCACAACAATCATATTGGTTGAAGCCCTTCTGTAAAAGCATGTATTCTGCAGCATGGGGGCATGGTTATATTTGTAAACATAATGTATTCCATATTTGTTCAAATTAGATGGTGAAACATTTGAATTGATAATTCAAGATCTTCTTTGACTTGTCATGGTTGGATGATTGATAATTCCATATCCATTTTTCTGGTGAAAGGAGGGGACATTCATGCATTGCCATGTCATACATAAAGGAAAATCAACTTTATCTGCCTATTTTTTCTAAATTCAAGTATTTAATGCTTATAGCATTGATCTCACTATAATTAAAATGCTGGCACTTATTGTGATCATGCTGCTGTTTGATGAATGCGTGGAGAGCATGGTCAACTAAGTTGATGTTGATTATGTTGGGTCTACCTTTCGGTTTGAGATTTGAAAATGATAAAATAAGGTGATAAAATATGGTTTTAGTCCTTGTACTTGACAAATTTCAAGATTTAATCCATGTACTTTAAAAAATTAAAATTTAAGTTCGCCAACTTTTTTTATTTGAAAATCTCAATTCAATCATTAAAATAGCAAATATTTTTTTGTCAAAATTTATCAATTTAACATATTGATTAAGTTGTCCTCATGCGTTGTAGTATATGATTGATGCAAAAATAAATATGTTAAGTTGACAAATTTTAATAGAAACTACCAACAACAAAAATGAATAGGCTAAGATTTTTAAATTGAAAAAATAAGAGCGTTGAATTTTAAACTTTTAAAGTACAAGACTTAAGAGCGTTGAATTTTAAACTTTTAAAGTACAAGACTTAATCTCAAATTTCATACAAGTATGGGGACTAACAGCATCTTTTAACCATAAAATAATATGCCAAGTAGAAAGTTGGAGGAGCACCAGAGCAAACTTTCTTAAGATTAGAATAATTTAATAAAAAATTATAAAAGAACAAAACATATTGTATGTTTCTGAAGAAAAGTTTTAGAAGTATTTAAGAAGTACAAAACGTAGGTCTACTAAATGAAGCCTTAAAGTTTTTATATATACAATTTTACAATTAAGAAAAACAAATTGTCCCTTCTTTTTTTAAATCTATTATTATAAATAGTTGATTTTTCGAAACATGATTAAAGTTTAAACTCTTGATAGAGATGGCAAAATTCGAATCAATGGATTTCTCTAAAACAGATTTTTTCGTTTGAAAAATGGATACAGGGCTGGGTGCATTTTTTCTTTTGGATAGTGGACATGGAGCGATTATGAAAATTGCTTGCCTCACCTCGACATGCTCCACTATATAAAATTATTATTCTATCCTTGTATATATAAATTATTAAAAGGGTAAAAATATAATAACATAATATAGAAAATCTATATATTTTATGTTTAAATATTTTATTGAAGAATTATGTTTAATTATTTAAATTGAAGTGGGACAGAATGAGGCAGGGATGGATGTGTCCAACATCCATGGAGATGGTAATGGTTTTCAAAAGTATACATCCATAGCGGAACGATGTGAGTGGTCATATAGACATAATCATGTTGAAAAATATGGATATCACATATATAATAAGAGTAATTACATGTTATTATTTACTATCATGATATGTTAGCCCAAATTAAAAGTGAACTAATTTGTTAGAATTTTATTGGGATTTAATTATTAAATAAAGTATGGGTCAAATATGTGTAGATACACTAGTAAATTGAGTTCTAATTAAAATTCTAATTAATGATGGGCTAATTAGAATTTGATTAGAACTAATATGCCAATGTTATAAATATTAAGGTTATGGTCCCCAAATTATACACAAGATATCTTTTTTAATATCCCATCATTAGGAAAGAGAGATCAGATATTTTCTGAATTTCTTGTGTGCTAATTTGGAAGATCAAATCCCCAAAATCTAGTAAAACTTCAAGGAATTCATGGATTCAGGTACGCTTCGGCATTTAGTTTTTATTCTTGATTTATTCTTAATGATTTGACATGATAGATCCTGATTTATTAAGTTTTATTTCAGATTTATTTTACAAATCTAACAAGTGGCATCAGAGTTTCGTCATGTTAAATCATTGAGAATGAATTGATTCTTTATTAATTTTGGATTGATTTGTTTTTCTTTTTTAATTTTATGGATTTAATATTTTAATTATATATTATATTGAATCTTTGAGATTCTTGATAAATTTTTGGATTTTGATTATTTAAATAAAATTTTAAGGTTTTAAATAAAGTTTTAAGGTTTTAATTTTTGTATAACTGAAAAGATTTACAGTTTTAATTGAAAATTAAAAAACTGAGGATTTGATGTTCAGTTTTAATAAATATTTAAACAGTTGTGTAAGTTTGAGTTTCATTAGAAACTGTTTATAATATATATTTGATTATATCAATAAATGGATTTTTAATCGCTAATCGCTTGTTTTACAGTTTTACGGTTATATATATATATATATATATATATATATTGTTTTGGAGACACTTTAGTAATTATGTTCAGGATTTTATTCATGTTTAATCGAGTTTCAGATAAGGCGGTAATATTTGGATTTTAATTTTCCCTTTTTTATATGGTTTTGAAATAAAAAAAAAGTCAAAAATTAAAGTTTTCGATTTTTTATTGCATTATTAAGGCAACCTTATTTTGGGTTATTTTAGAGTCTATAAAGTAATAAAAAAAAATAGTTTTGACATTTGACTATTGAGTAAAATTTTTTTAAAATAACTTACTTAAAGCAATAAGTCACCCAAGTGATTGTTTTTTGTATAGATTATTTTATTTTAAAATATAAAAGGTTCTGAACATGTAACTTAAGTTATGTTAATATTAATTGGCCCAAATGATGATTAATAATATTACTTGTGCAACTATGGTGATAAACATGTGACGATTATTCAGTTTTACATGTGAGTAATAAATCGACCCAAAGGAAGATTTATTGTTTGACATGTTCTTATTGTCAGTGATTGATTACTACACCAAGATATCACTTACAAGTTAATATTTTATCCAAAAATGAAATATTAATGGAATGTTCGATACTTGAGATAAGGTTTACCTTTAATCAAATTTGGTTTAAATTTGAAGTCTTATATGAAGTTATTTATGGTTTATGATTTATTCAACTATTGTTATATTTACCAACATCATTGTATGTTGTTTTGGGATAAATATATACATATATATTATCTTTTAATTTGATTGCAAGATGAAATTAAGAGAAATATTTTGAAACAAATAAATTCATATTTTAGCTTTAGTTTTTAATTAAGGATGTCTAATATTTTAAATAGATTAGTTGAAACAAAATGCCACCAAAATGACCTCTTTTGTGTAGATTAGTTTATTTGAAATATCAAGATGATTATATGTTTTTGTGATTCATGCGTTTATTAATTGACCCAAAGGTAAGTTAATATTTAGCAGAATTTCAATATTTGTGCTGTAAATGTGTGACAATTATAAGGTATTTTATGTTAGCAACAAGTTAGTCCAAAGATTAATTAACTGTTTGACATAATTTATTATCAATGTTTGATTGCTACAACAAGAGTATCGCTTACTATTAATATTACTGTCCAAAGATTTGATATTAATGTTGTGTTTGGTATCTTGAGATGGGATTAGCCATTATCCTGAATTTATTGTTTACTTATGAATATTGATATGAGCTTATTTTTATTTTTTGTTTTATATTCAGCTAATTCATCTTCTACTACCACAATATCTGCTAATATAAATTCTATACTCATACTTAATGGGACTAATTTCAATGAATGAAAAAGGCACTTACTTATAGTGCTTAGTTGTATAAACATAGACATTACACTAAGGGAAGAACAACCCGCACTTCTCACTGTGGAAAATACCCTTTATGCTAAAAGAGATTTTGAGAAGTGGGATCGTTCAAATTGCATTAGTCTAATGATCATGTAGCACAACATTTCAGAAGCCTTTAGGGCAAAGAATCTAAAAAGATTACTCAGGCTAAGGTTTCCTCGGCGAAATTGAGAAACCTTTTGCTAAAAACGATAAGGTTGAAATGACATCACTTCTGACTTCTTTGATGTCTATAAAATATAAGGGTCAAGGAAATTCTGAGCGATCTAAGGGCTATGAGTTTTATGATCCCACAGTTAGGAATATCTTTGAGATGTGAATTACAACATTCTTTTAGGATGTTGAGTTTGGAGGGAGAAATAAGGTTAGAGAAATTGCTTTTAAGAATGAATTGAATTCTAATAGTTTCTACTATCACTTTTGACGATGTTTAGGTTTTCATACCTATCATTAATTAAGAAATGAATCCAAAACCTCAATAAGACAATGTTGAACAACTCCCTATTCAAAATGAGGTAATTGTTCCAGAAGAACAAACTCAACAAACTCAACAACCTCAAGAATGAATGTCATTAAAAAGGTTTACTAGGGAAAAGGTTATAACGGCTTTAGTGAAATATTTTGACCTTAAGCTACATCAGATGAATATTAAGTTAATAGTTTCTCAATGATAACATTGATCATACATTTATATGGTGCAATTAGAAAACTTTGTGTCTAATTTGCAAATTAAAGAATTTCATCTATGGGCTTAAGTAGACTTCTCATCAGTAATTTACAAATTCTAACAAATGATTTTCTTATTTGATTTAAAGATGAATTTTGTTGATAATCGTATATACCATAAGTTTAGTGGAAGTAAGGTTTTATATTTGGTTTTATATGTTAATGACACACTGCTTGTCAATAATAAGTATAGCCTCAATCAATGCCCTAAGAATGATTTTGAGATTACAAAAATGCATAAGATTTTTTACATTTTAGCAATGGAAAGTCTAATGTACATTCAGGTTTGTATACATTGGAATATTGTATACATTATTAGGATGTTAGGCAGATATTTTAAACAACCCTGGATTGGACCATTAGATAGCATCCAAAAGGGTTATAAGGTATTTTTAGAGAACAACAGATTACATGCTCACATATCGGAGATCTAATCAGTTAGAGATCATCAGGTATACAGAACTCCGATTTTGATGGAATATTGATACAATATTTTGTCACTAAGGTGCAAATTATGAAAACAAATTGCAGTCTTTTATTCCAATAGCAATAGGAGTACATCAAAAGTAAAAGTTCAGAGTGGTTAAGTGCCTATAAAACATATTAGGATAAACTCCATGATTGCAGATCCGCTTACTAAGGAACTACACCTAAGGTTTTATAAAAGCACACTGCTCATATGAGTGTAATATCATTTAAAGGATATTTGGTTTTAGTAGGAGTTTGTATTTTTAAATGTTTTTATGTTATAGATACATTTTCAGTTATTCAGTTTAAAGATATTAAGTTTATTTTCTGCAGAAATAAAGTTTATTTAGTTTATTCACACTTTGATTTTGGTAAGGTTTGATCTCACTAAGGAGGACCAATTGGAAATAGACATGTTTAGATCATATTGCATGTAATTTCCATGCTACACATCTATACTTGATCTATGGCATTTGGTTGTGTTAATATACGTGATCATAGATGGATTTAGTTATGATATATGTAACGAAAGTCACATTGGTTCTATGTTAACATAATTAATTAATGAGATTGTTCGAAATACCTTTTGGATATGATAGTAAAATTTTGAGCTCATAAGATTATATAATGACATGTAATTATAGAGTAATCAGTATATATGTGTGGTCCAAGTGGGAGATTCTTGGAAAATATGGACATCACATATATAATAAGGGTAATTACATGTTATTATTTACTATCATGATAGGTTAGCACAAATTAAAAGTGATCTAATTTGTTAGAATTTTATTGAGTTTTAATTATTAAATAAAATATGGGTCAAATATGTGTAGATACTCTAGTAATTGAATTCTAATCAAAATTCTAATTAATGATAGGCTAATTAGAATTTGATTTGAACTAATATGCCAAGGTTATAAATATTAGGGTTATGGTCCCCAAACTTGTGTGCTAATTTGAAGATTAAATCCCCAAAATCCAATAAAACTCCAAAGAAATTTATGGATTCAGGTATGCTTCCGCATTCAGTTTTATTCTTGATTTATTTTTGATGATTTGACATTATAGATCCTGACTTATTAAATTTTATTTCAGATTTATTTTACAAATTTTAACAAACCAACTGTAAAGCAGTAATGGATTTGGTAATATTTACCTCTGTTTTTCTCCATTGTTATCCCTAATCTTGAAAGGCAAATGTATCAATGTGCATCAAGTGACGAGAAATTTTGTCTCAAGGATAAAGGATTTAATCCTTGACAACAAAGTTAAGTTGTTATTATTATTATTATTATTATTATTATTATTATTATTATTATTATTATTATGGCTTTAACAAAATTTAAAAATATATATTATTAATAATTTTCCTAACAAGAAACAAAGCTACTGAATTAAATCCACTCTGTTTTATATATATACACTCAAACTCAGTCTGTTGATACAAGGATTGTCTATCGTTTTCCCCTTAAAACACTACCTTCCTAAAAATGGGGTGGACTGTTGAAGGTTGGCATGGATTCCTCTACATTGTTGATGCCTCTGTTATTAGGAATCACTCGGGGGACTCTAGCGATCTAAATCGTTAAAACTAATGCTCTCATTACTCATTAGCCTAGAGTTTAGTAATATAATAAGTGTTGAATGAATTTGAGAGTGGATGTCAAGAAGAAAGTCTATCCATCCTTTGAGAAGAAGATAAACAGATCCCCTTTGGCCTTTCATTTATCTTATTATTATCTCCATTAGAAGACAAAAACAGGCAGGCAACATCATCAAAAAGCGTCTACTCGGATAGTCTCTTTATAGCAAATGACTGGCTAAGAACTTGACACATCTGAAAAAGGGATTAGGAATAGTTCAATAAGCCATCACCCACAAAATTGATGATCCAAGTTTTGGTGACCAAATATTCCCTACTTCTGCCATGTGTGAAGTCATATCCACTGACCCATACTCACCCCCCCCCCCCAACTTGGATTGATTGGGATGGGAATGAACTCAGCTTGTGGTTCAAATTTAGTCCCGTTCCAACTATAAATTGCTTTCTATTTGCTCTCTTATCCCTTAGGATCAAACTAAGCAGAGAACGTAGAGAATAAAAAAATCATGGAAGCTTGCTTTCTCTCATCAAATTCCTTCACTAAAAGTCTTGAGATTGTGCCCTCAATCAAGGCTAGATCACTTACTTTTACTAAGAAAAACCCCAACCTTTTTCACTCTAGGAAAGTTTCTTTCCCATCTTCCATCACATGTAAGTTCTTGAATTTCTATATATGAATCGTACTTGTATATTTACATATCTTTATCGTATACACCTTATCTTAACAATCTTTCATATATTCGTGTATTATTCTTTTTGTCGAGAGATTTTATGTATAGATCGAATGTTCATAATCATAATGTGCCAATGATAGGCTGCCATCTGGATTCATCTTCACCGTCGGATGATGACAAGAAGCCAACACTTGATTCTGATTGGCGTTCATTTAGAGCAAGGCTAGTAGCATTAGAGAAAGCATCAAAGCCTGAGAACTCTTCATCAACCACCAATCCTGATACAGTAGTGGATCACCCTCCATCCGTTGCAATTAACGACAAATGGGTCCACGCCATCCATGAGCCCGAAAAGGGTTGTCTACTTATCGCGACTGAGAAGCTCGATGGGGTACATATTTTCGAACGGACGGTAATCCTACTTTTATCAACAGGACCAATAGGCCCATCCGGGATCATCCTCAACCGACCATCCCTCATGTCGATCAAAGAAATGAGATCACCGTCCCTAGACATCGCAGGGACATTTTCCGACAGGCAGTTGTTTTTCGGTGGGCCATTGGAAGAAGGGTTATTTCTGGTGACTCCGAGAATGGATGAAAAGAGCGGGGTTTTCGAAGAAGTAATGGAAGGGTTATATTATGGGACAAAAGAGAGTGCGGGCTGTGCAGCTGAGATGGTGAAGAGGAATGTGATAGGGGCAGGGGATTTGAGGTTCTTTGATGGGTATTGTGGGTGGGAAAAAGAGCAATTGAATGAAGAAATTAGGGCTGGTTATTGGACAATTGCAGCTTGTAGTCCAAATGTAATTGGTCTTGGCAGTGTAGCAAGTGTTGGACTTTGGGATGAAATTATTGGGCTTTTGGGCCCAAAAAAGGTTTGGTAAAAGAGAGAAAATGTATTGGTCTATGTTAGAAGAATCAAACCGGATCATATTTATGTAAATTTTATATATACAGCTTCTTGCATTGAAGAAACAAAAGCTTAAGAAAACACACAACAAATTCTTCCAATCACAACTTAAAAAAAGAAACATCTTTCGATGTTATCAAATTGTTCGATTGTTGTACGTATTTTATTTCATCAAAAAGAAATTGATTCATAATCAAGTCTTTGTGCAAAAGGCTTACCAGTTTTAAGCAGGGGCAGGGCCAGGGAGAGCAGTCTTTGAAACGACATCAAATGAAATTCCATTCTCTTGCAACCGTTCTTGGAGATCCGGACCAAAGACGATGCCAGGGGTATAAACTCCGCCCTTTGGCAGGTTTTCTCGTTGGCTCAAAACTATGAGAGCACATTGAACTAGACTTATCGGAGTTGTCACATAGCCAATCTCAGGTCCCATTACTCTCGTTATGATTTCCATGTCAGGTTTCGAGTTTCTTTCTGAAGCCAGGTTGCTGTCACTGAATCCGTATCCAACAAACCACATTTTAAATGATGCACTTCTCACCTCGTCCTCAGAGGGACCTGTCTTCCGGAACCACCCAAAGCTGAAAAATGAGGGAAATTTCAATAGAAGCCACCTCCCAAATGAAAATCTACACAACAGTCCAATGAAAACCCCAACTCCAAGGATTCGGTAGATGCCTAATAGGGATTTAGATGCTATTTTCACTCCAAAATGAGCTGGCTTCACTGATGACCAGTAGGCCTCCCTCTTTCCAATATGTTCAGGACTCTCATTGATCCCAGGGAGACCATGGGGGTTCTCCATAAGAGTAACGAGAGTCCTTCGAACAACTACAGCGTCCGCTGAGGGTAACTTTAAAGCCCTGAGACCAATCTTCTCCTGGTATTCAATAGTTGGTCCCTTGGGAAGATGGGGACCAGGAATCTGCAACCGTAAAAGTAAGTGATTGTTATAAGACATTGCGAGAATCATCACCTAGCAATTCTTAATTTTCAGTGTTGAATATGCAAGATTTAACTGGTAAATCACATGATTAGAAATATAAAGAATCAGTTTGTTTAAATATAACATTTTATGATTCTTAATGAAAAGAAACTATTCCAAAGCTACAGCTACCATCATGGTTTGCAGGAGAGGTTTGAACAAGTCTGGATGCCCAAGCATCATATCAGCCTCGGGAACAAGGATTCCACGACCTATACTAGCAACAGATAAGAATGAAACAATGTATATTTTCTCACACCCGATGTGAGGTGAATAATATTGCAAAGTAGGCAAATAATACTGCAGCCACCAAGCCCAAGGTTTACTATCACCATTGTTAAGCCCTGCAGCCACCTAGTCTTGCTTCTATTGCCACCAATCATGACTACCATATAGGGTGATTTGTTTGCTTGGCTTCATTTTCACCATCACTCACAAGCCCATGTTTTAGTCATCAGTAGCACACTGCTATTATAGTCGATATATGTACAACTACAAATGCTAGTAGCATCTCCTCTTGATCTAACCATAAAGTAAATCAGGTATTACTGAGAATCATAATGAAGTTGCTTGCACACTAGATATGGGTGCAAGTGGAACATTTTTGGGATTCACATTCCAACTTTGTGATGACCCGCAGAGACAGATATATCCAGGATTATGTATAATCAAGAAAACATGTATACCCTAAATCTAGTTGCTTGAAGCGATTACTGAGATTAGAAGTTAATTGTCCTTCTCAATTTTCAAACTAACAACCAAATAGAGCATTATATCGACGAAATACACAGCAACAAAAAATGAAATTGCTTGAAGTAAGATGAGGTCAGAAACTAAATCAAGCAAGGGCACCATAGAATTCTTAAATATCTAGAAAATCCAAATAGCATTCCTAATCCTGCAACAAACTAATGTCCCAGACAAACCATGAAGCACTAGGATATCAACAACAAACAGAAATGTAGAGTGATCACTTACCACAGGCCTAGGTTTCTTGGGTCTGGAACGCCTCAACTGTTGCAACTTATCCATGTTCGCCACACCCAAAACTGCTGATTCATATGTTGCAAAGTTCCCAACAATTCTTTTATCAGACTCCAAACTTACATATGCAGTAACATGGTTTGGCACAGCAGGAGCCACCCACTGCCTCGTATTGAACATAACCCCCATTTCAGCAGGAATCGAATCGAATCCGCATGCAGAAACAATCAATGAACCTGTCTCCATAGCCTTTTCATGGTATTTGGCCTCCATTTCTTCCATAAACTCAGGCTCTCCAGTTATATCCAAATAATCACACCTAACATAATGAACAAATAACAGCGTAAATAAATTGAATTACGTAGATATTCGTTGCTAGTTCAAAGTAGGAAATTGTAAGATTAATTGTAGGATAACTTAATGAAGTGATGAAAAACTTAGCTGATAGTGAAGAGAATGCACGCTAAATAAAACTCATTATTTTAGAAATAAATCCTATAATAAAAGGCAAAAAAATAAAATAAAATTCACATCTTCAGGCATAACTGACATAAAAGAACAAGGCAAACACATTCCAATACATAACCTAGATTATGTATAGCTTTCAACTTTCAAGAACTTGTCCAAAAGGTACCTAAAATAAGTTCTTTACCATCAAGGTTCATTAATTTCCACAACGCTCTTAAAATTATCAAGAATAAATCCCCATAAACAAGCTGAAATTTCATAGTTTTGTTGCATATTAGCGCTCAAGAATCCTTAAAGAAACCCCGATATCTACCATTTAACAACAAATCCAAAAACCCGAATACAGGAACAAGAATATGAAAAACGTTCAACAAGGGAAAAAGGGTACCCAGAAGAGGCACAAGCAGCAACAACAGGCTCACCAAGGATCCTATAAGGTCCGACACAATTAAGCAAAAGCTTCGTCTGATTACAAAGACCGGAAAGCGAAGGCGAGTCAGTAGTATCAGCAATGATAATACTAACATCATTAGGAGGACAACTAGGATGAGCTGCCCATTGAAGAGTTTTAAGAAGCTTTTCACGGCTACGGCCAGCAAGTGCTAAAGTTTTAAGAGGAGAAGATGAGGTGTTGAGAAACTTCAGAGCCTCTTTTACTACATATTTGCCAGTAAAACCTGAGGCTCCTAAGATGATTATATCGTAGAGAGGATGGGGTTTTGGGGTTTGGGCCGTTTGCATGGTTTTAGGGGTTTTTTCTGGTTTTCCCGGAAAATGAGGATGGAAGAGAAAAGGAGAGAAAATTTGACTGCAGAGGTTTTTTTACCTTTAAGTGGGTCGAGAGTTTCATCGGTGCTTTGCTTCATTTCTTCCGCATGTTACTTAATTTATAGAATCGAAAATCGAGTTAATTGCACGGTTTATAGAATTTGAGGTCAAAAATTGCAATATTTGTTTTTATTTAATATATAATTAATTTTAATTTTTTATGATATAAAAATAAATATTTTATATTTAAAGTAGCGAAAATAATTTAATTTTTTTGAAAATATTTATAAAAAACAATTTGAAACTCGTTGAATAATATTAAAAAAATAAAGCTTATTTTATCAAAATAAGTCTAAAAATTTAAAATAAAAAATTAAAATGAAAATTTAATAATTGAACCAAATCAATTTATTATTAAAAGTTTAAAAATTTTGAAAATTTTAATCGAACTAAACCTATATCACCCTGATTACGAGTAAACTAGATTACAAAATGGATTAATTGATCTATGAATTATACTTTTTTTTCTCATGGTACCTTTTTTTTTTTTTTGGATATAATTAGATACTTGACATTATGGGTAAGCAAAATTCGATTCGATTCGAAAAATAAAAAAAATTAAATTTCAAATTAATCGAATCGAGTTATTCGCATTATTCGAGTCAACTTGAATAAGAAATTTCGGATTTCGAATTCAAGTCGAGTTGAATTTTTACAATTTGATTAACTAGAATAATTTGAATAACAAATTAGTATAAATACCATTTTGGTCCCTGTGAATTTTAAAAATGAGCTAATTGGTCTTTCTCTTAACAAAAATTACAAAAAAGTTAAAATAATTTTCAAATTTTGAAAATAATTTTTAAAATTCAAAATATTTATAGAAATTCTAAAATTTATATTTTTAAAAATTATAAAATTTTTAAAAAATCTAAAAAATATATTAAATAATTTAATAAAATAATAATTTTGGAATCTAAATAAGTGATTAATGATTCAAGCTTATTATACTAAAATATTTTATTTTTTTATTATTTTGCTTTAAAAAAGTTTTCAAATATATATTGTTTCAAATTTTTGTGTTCTAACATGAAAATAGTTATTTTTTAGAAGATTTTAATTTAACATTATTAATTTTTCTAATTTAACTCAAACGGTTTCACTCGATTTAATCGAACGCTCACCCTTAATTCGAGTTATCCAAAAATCCAAATAAAAAAAAGGCAAAGCTATGTCGTTTTGATAAATATTCACCTTTTCTAAAGTTAAAAGTCAAAATTATAAAGTTAAAAGGCAAAAATATGTTATTTTGATAAATGATTACTCGTTAGTCTTACTTTCCTTCCCGAATCGCCCCACTCTCCTTTTTTTTCCTTTACTCAAAATTAATCTAAAAGCTTGTACTTCGTCTATTAGTAAAATAATAGGTTCATGTAAACGGAACATTGAGTATAAATAATAAGATTTATTAATTCGACTCGACTCGAAATTTTTTGATTCAATTCGACTCGATTTAAAAAAAATTCAAATTAGGTTCGGTTGCTAAAATAGGATTTGTCAACTCGATTAACTAGGAATTTTTTGACTCGACTCGATCGAATACTCACCTTTACTTAAAAAATCTAAACATTGTGGTTTTAGTTCAATTATAAACTGACGTAAAAAAAAATCTCAAAAATTTTTATCCTATTTAAAAGGATTTTTTTCACGTAAATATTTGCGTATATAATTCTTTTTTTCTCTTTTTCGTTGTAGATTGTGCATATAAGTGGATCCTACTGATATTAGGTAAATACTATTCTTTTGCGTATGCTATGGTAAAATAATGTATTTTTGAGATTTGTGGTGTATTTGTAGTTTTTACTTGTAATAAAGGAAAAGAAAGTAAAAGAGTGGAAAGCTATTGAAAGTAAATAATTACATATTATATTGTTTGAGTAGTTAAAATTAGTGAAGGAAAGGAAAGGAAAGTGAAGTAATTTTAATTATTTTTGTTTTTGTTTGGTTAAACTGTAGAAAAGGAAGAAAGAAAAGTTAATTATAATGAATTTTTATAATTATAATTTTTTTTCATAAAATTATAATAAAAAATTTAGCTTTTAAAAGAAAGTAAGAAATACTCAACTTTTCTTACTTTTCCTAACCTAATTTATAAATTTTGCCCAAAAGAAAAAGAAAAGTATCTCACCTCCAACCCAAATATAGGCTAAAGTTTCCCTTCAAAGGTACTTTAAAAATATGATGATAACTATAGTGAGAATTTTTAAAATAATAATTATGAGAACTGAAATGATTGATTTGAAATCTAATTCAAATCCAATATAGTATTTATGGGTACAAAAGAAATGTATTGGATCGATTCTTTTTAATAAATTGATCCGATCGTAACTTCAAATATGGAATTCAAAAGGATCAAATAGAAAATTATACTCTGAATCATAGAATTATAATGAAATATACGATCAACCAACATTTATCGAATTTAAAAAAGAGTCAAAAGAAATGATTCGATCCTCTTATTTTGATTTCTCGGCTCGAGAAATACATGAATTGAAATCCTGATGCATGTAGGTACAAATGGTCCAATGAGAGTAAGAATTTCTAGGAGCATTTGGAACATTTCATTTCTAAGCAAAAAAGTCGTTTTCAAGTAGTATTCGATTGATTACGTATTAATCAATATTCGATTAATTGGTCTAATGTTATCGACAAAAAAAGATTTGTCTAAATCATATCGTCTCTTTTTGTCCAGCTCACTTCTTCTTCTTTTTTTGCGAGTTTCGAGAATATCCTTATTTATAGATTTGAGATCTACATCTATGAATTGAAAGATCTGAAAGCTCGAAATAAATGGTTCTAAACCTTAAGTTTTGCATTTATCTCACATTATTAGAATAGACAAACAACTAAATAATCTTTCCTTTCTTTTTTTCTTTTCACCTAATTGAAATCTTAAGGTGAAAAGGTTTGGGTAATTTTTACTTTTAGATTTTTTCTTTTGGAAAAAAAATTGGAATAGGAAGTAATAGATTGAGTTATTAAGATTAATTAATTAAGTTGGGTATTAGGTGTAGCGTTTAAAAATTTGCTTTGGTCGCTAATTGAGCCGATTATTTGAAAATTTGAAAACTGAATTTCAGTTTTAAAAAGAAAGGGAGTCGCCACCGATCTTTTTTCCTAGGTGTGATCGGACACCTAATAAATCCTTTTTTTTAAAGAAAATTTATTTTTTGAACAAAAATGAAGGCTAAGTTTGGGTCTACGTGAGAATCTAGAGAAAAATAGGGTTCGGGAGTTGGTTACGCACGAGGAAGGTATTAGCACCCTCGTGACGCCCAAAATTGGCATCTTATTAAACACGTGTTGCCTTGATTTCCAAAAATGCAAATTCAATTTAACATTTAATCGTGATCCGATTGAAAAGAACGAGAAATTTTATAATTTTGGTTTCTTTTGAGAAGGACGTTCCGTTTTTAACATAAACCGATTGACATTCACCCAACATAGCGATAAAATCGACGACTTAATGTTAAATCAGTACGTTGCCTTGCTTATTGAAATTAATTAGAAAGCATGAATGAAAAATTTTAGAGTAATGAAAAGCAAACTAATACAGAATGGGTAAAAAAACAGAAAATAAAAGAGTTAGAAATACATCGAAGTAAATAATAAACATGACAATAATGTTAGAAACGATAACAATGCATGCGATATTAAATATAAATATATAATAATAGTAAGTAAGGTGACGAAAACATAATATTAAAGATATTAATAATGTTACATATAAATATACATGATAATAGTATTAAAAACTATAAACATAGTATATAAAAATATAATATTAAAATATATATACATAAAAGGGTAAAATGAATAATATGAAAAAAAAAACTTAATATAAATAATAATGAAACATTTTAAAATAAATAAAATGGAGTTTAAAATAAGGTATATAAAATAATTTAAAATAATAAAACAATTTTAAATAGGTAATACATGAAAACAAATTCAAAATCAAATATATGTAAAACCATTCAAAATAAATAAAATATACGAAATAGCTTAAAATAAATGATATATGAAGAAAATATTTAAATGAGTAATATCTAAAACAGATTAAAATAAATAACAAATAAAAAGTATGAAAATGGTTTAATATAAAAATTTTAAAAATAAATAATGTACACAAAAGTTTTTAGAAAAATAGTATATAAAAATTTATAATAGTTGAGAATTCAAAAATATATGTATAAAAAGAGTTTAAAATAAATACTATATAAAAACAAAACAATTTAATAAAAGTAGTATATAAAAAATTTAAAATAAGTAATAATAATAATAATAATAATAGATAAATAAATAAATAAATAAAACCCATCAAACAGCTCGAGGACCAGATTAAAAACAGACTGACATTCAAGGTATAAATTCGAAATGAAGAAAAGCCAATTAAGGATCGAAGTGAAATGTGCAGGAACTAGCGAGGACTATATAGGAAAATATTCCCTAAGTTCTCTGCGTGTGTTCAACTGACAGCACAAGGGACCAAATTGAAGACCAAACAAAATCTGAGGGCCAAATTAGAAAGGGGAAAAGGATAAGAAATTAAGGCCTGATCGAATGGCGCTGCAAAAGGGAAGGACTAATTGCGAAATCTCCCTTTTAAAGCGAAAAGGCAAATCCCTACCCCACCAAACGGCACCGTTTTTGTTTCTCTTTTAAAACTAAAGTTTCTTTTTCTTTTTTTTTTTTTTTACATTCATTTCAACCATTTTTTTTAGAAACAGAAACAGGGGTTTCATCCCCTTCCCTTTTCCCGACGGTCGGGTTTCCTCGGAGGTTCACCTACCGCCACCGTGGCCAGTGGCTGGCGTTGCGGAAAATGGGCTCGTTTAGCCCCGTTTGGAACACCCCTTGAAAGCCACACCACCAAAACACAAATACGTCGAAGGGAGGAGGCTCTCGGCTCCCTTTTGCACCCGATTCCGGCGGTGGCGACGAGAACCGATGACAGAAAGGTAACCCCTTTTCCCTTTCCTTCCTTTTTTATTTTCGTATCTAGAAGAAATATAAAAAACTTAATAAAACAAAGAAAAAAAAAACCTCTCAATTTCAAATCTGTTTATTTTCTTTTGATTTCTGAAAAATGCGTGTAATACAACCTTTTTTTTTGTGTTCAAAATCCCTCCCTTTACATTGATTTCGTGTGGCTCTTTATAGCCGATTCCAAAAAAGCATTTGTTATTATTTGTTTTCTACTGCTAGTGCTACTGTTCTTTGCTGCTTCTTGTCATTTTTTTTGCGTGTTTGCAGATGCTATCAGAGGTGTGGAGGAGGCCAGTGGTAGCGTTGCAGCGGAGAAGGCGCTGACACCACGTGGGAAGGGCAGCGGCGGTATGGAGCTAGGGTTTATGCTTGTCTGCTGAAATGTTTTAGGCTAAATGGGCTAGGGTTAGTTTGGGTTTGGGTTTGGTTTTAATTTGAGTTTTAGTGTGTTATTGGGCTGACGGGTTGGGGTTTAAGTGTGGGTTGCTGTTGGGGTTTAAGTGTGGGTTTTGGGTATTTTGGGTAGGTGTTTGGTTTAAATGGATTTTGTAAAATGTAAATGGGCCGGGCTAAATTGGGCCCCTACATTAGGTATTAATAGATTACGGTTATTAAGATTAACTATTTTAGGTTATTAAGCAATTGGAATGGGAATTAATAGATTAGAGTTATTAAGATTAATTAATTAGTTTAGGTATTAAGTATTAGTAGATTAGGTTAATTAATTTGGGAACTAGGTATTAATAGATTAGGGTTATTAAGATTAATTAATTTGGGTTATTAAGAAATTGGAATAGGAAGTAATAGATTAGGGTTATTAAGAAATTGAAAAAAATTAGGTAATCATTTTATTCTAAAAAAATTGAGATTTTTTTATGGGTTGATTTCGAGTACTCACTTTCTATTCAACCAAGGAAAAATTTTCAATTTTTTAGAATAGAATTGTCGATCAATTTTTTCAATCAAGAAAAAAAAATATTTAATACACAAATTGATTAATCTTAATAACCCTAATAACTTGCTTTCCGCTCCATTTTTTTCTCAAAAAAGAGAAATTCAATCTAAAAGTAAAGATTATCCAAAAAAAAATTCTGTAACACCCTATACCTGAGACCGTCACCGGAATTGAGTATAGAGCGTTACCAGACTTAACGGACCTTTACAGAACTTAATCGGCCTCAAATCATAACATTTCATGTCAATAATCACAAACAGGTTCATGTAAGATATTTTCGGGTTAAAACATTCATTTCGGATGGTTAGGATTCGAATCCTACTGACTCGGAAGCTCAGAAAAATTTTCATTTTTGAAACAACGTCACACGCCCGTGTGACTCAAAGCACGGCCGTGTTGTCAAACCGTGTGGCGTTCACACGCCCATGTTAAGCACCCGTGGAACCTACTGACTTACACAACACGGTTGGAAGTTAATTTCACACGCCCGTGGAGTAGGGCCGTGTGCTTACCACGGCCAAGGCACGCCCGTGTGCTCAGCCGGTGGTCGAAACTGTCCAAAACATTTAAGGTGCAGGGGACACACGGTCGAGGCACACGCCCGTGTCCCCTGGCCGTGTGGCACAATGTAGGCTTGGTTTAAGCCAAATTGCCACCCAACAAAGGTCATTTATCACCAGCCAATAACATACAACATTTCCAAGCAAATTTTACCAATTACAACATATCAAAGAACGAATCAAATACTTCATTATAAACATATATGACCCAAGCCACATCCCATGGCTTGAACACTTACAAAATACATCATGTACACAAAATAACTAGCCTATACATGCCATGACCATTTCATTTACAAAAGATTCAAAAATACCAAAGCTGGATGGATAGTGTGATGATGATCTCCGACACGTCCGATGATCGAGCTAGCTTCCGAATCTATAAGACATTGACAGAAATAAACGGAGTAAGTTTCTAAAGCTTAGTAAGTCCGTAGTACAGAAATTAAACCTTACCGAATCAATGCGGTAATTACAAATACATAGCCAATTCAATTCATATACTCAAGTCGCCTATTTCACAAGTATAAACTTGTTAGTCCATGTAACATATAATGTCATTCATGTACCAATCATAACATTCATGTATCATCTCATTGCACAAATACTCGTACATGTAATTCATGTAACGTATACCATGTAATTCGTATAAATCTCAATAACATGTATCCATATAATTCGTATAATTCTCATATAACATATACCAAGTAATCCATGTAAAGCTCATATAACATATAACATGTAATTCATATAATTCTTTCACTTTTCATGTAACGTGTATCGGTAATTGCCCGTTGAACCTTTAAGAACATCGAGGGATACTCGGGTGATACACACACAGTGTATATTCATATAACCTGAAAATCCGTCAATGCGTCGTGTATGCTCTTTCGAGCCTGTATCGGTAAGCCCGAAGGCTGATCAGTAATCCCGAAGGATGAACAGTAAGCCCGAAGGCTGAACAGAGAGCCCGAAGGCTAAGCAGAGAGTCCGAAGACTAAGCAGAGAGTCTGAAGACTGATCAGGTAATCCCGAAAGATAAACCTATAGCTCATGAGCATGTGGTGAGTCCGCAACAAATGCAGGAGCTCAAACCACCGGTAGCCCTAGTGACATGTCACTTGTATCCTATCAACTTCTACGGTTCTAACGGGGCTCGGTATTCATTTCTCATTTATACAATTTTCCTTTCAATTTTCATATGTATATATATCCTAATAGGATATTAAATTAAATAATACTTCATACATTAAATTTAACAACAATTATAAGCATATATACATTCAATTTCATCATACGGACTTACCTCGAAATTCCGTATCTATTCGTCTACTTTTCTTTTTCCTCGATCAAGTTCCGGAATTCGGTCGTCTTTATCTATATTAATACAAATTTAGCTATTTAATCACTAATTTGTTCAATTTAGTCCAAAACATGTATTTTGGCATATTAGCAATTTAGCCCCTATATTTTCAACACATCTCAATTTAGTCCATTTTATCACAAAACGACAAATTGCACAATAAATCCCTCAATTCACCTTAGCCGAACATGTAGGGGACTTATACAAGCACATATAATTCATCTTATCACATTTCTAACCACAAAAATTCTACCTTTTTACAAATAAATCCTTAAAACTCATTTTCTTTAAAAATCATTTCAAAATTCTTGTATATTCTCACTTAATATACAATAATTCATCAAAATCTATCAATATATCAAGGATTCATCAATGGCACTTTTCAAAGACATGTTCAAAATCAGAAATTGAGGTATGGATTAGCTAGTATTCAAAGCAACGACCTCAAAAACGTAAAAATTATCGAAAACGGGACAAAAACGAACCTCCAATCGAAGTTTGAAGTAGCCAACGTTAAAAGCTTGTAAACCCTTCCTTTTCTTTGCATAAACGGTGAAGAAGATGATGAAAATGAAAGAATTTTCCTTGTTTTAATTAAACATATAACATATAATAAACCAATGACCATTTTGCCCTTATTACTAAAACCATAAAAAAAATATCATCAAGGGCATAATTGTCCACTAGCATAGGGAATGGTAAAATAACCATTTAAGACCTTCCACTTTAAAAGCCATCATCTAATAAGCCATTTATGAAATAGGACTCTAATTTATCGCTTTATGCGATTTAGTCCTTTTTCTCAAATTTACCGGTTAGACAATAAAATTTCTAAACGGAACTGTCACACAGAAATTTCTATCATGCTGTAAAACATTTTAAAGCAATAAAATTAATAATTTGACTCGGTTAAGTGGTCCCGAAACCACTCGTTCCGACTAGGGTCAAAAGTGGGCTGTTACAAATTCACTCTATACTTTAATTACACGGCGAAAAGACAAAGATGAGAAAAGTTAGGTATTATTGATTTTATTTTAATAAGGCAAGATAAATGCAAAATATAAGATTTAGAATCATTTATTTTGATTTAATGACTAATATCATTTTAGTTCTCATTATTCTCGTTATATTAAAATTAAAAAAATAATTTTTAATACTATTTATTAATATAATTAGTGTAAAATGATATTTTTTCTATTTAAAATATTTAATACAATTAAAATATATTAATTTATCACAATTCAAATAATATAAAATAAAAAATTTAAATAATAATTAAAGCATGTTTAACATATTTAACATGCAATATACTTTATATAATTAATGCAAAAAAAATTATTCAAAATAATAATTAATTAATATGATTAACTTAAATTAATTAAGTGATAATTAATATATTTGATAATATGATAAAAATAAAAAGACATTCTTCTCCATCCGAAAGTTATATATATATATATTTGTACTTTTATATAGATGATAGATACTACACTATTAATATTTATATTATATTAAAATTTTAGACTAAATTAAAGTCATGAGTTAGAGCTCAATACCAAAACAATTAAAGAAAATAAATAAAGCAAATTTTAAAAAAATTACTTTAATTTGTTAAGAGAAAAACTTTAAAAACCTTTTTTTTTAATTTTCTTTTCTCATCCTCTCATGCAGATTATTTATATTTTCCTTTTAAATTTTTATTAATAATCATTAATCTAATATTTTTTTAATTTATTATATATTTATATACTTTTTCATTAGTTGATAATAATTAATTAAGTAATTTTCTTTTACATTATTTTTATTTTTCACTAATTTTTGTTTTTATATTTTTTTCAGTGCACTTAATGTTGTAACTTTAGTTGGCTAATTGTTCCAACTTTAATGTTATAAATATTGTTGGAATAAATAAAGTAAAGAGCAAAGCACACAATATTTACTAACGTAATTTGAATTCAGCAATCCTATTTTACGGAGCCTCGTTTAAAGAATGATCTTTATTCAACAATTCGTCCGATATAATTATTGGCTAAAGTTTAAATTACTCTTAAACCAATGGATATTTGCAACCTTAATATTGCTCAAAATATCTCATAATAGAATTAATAAAACTCTTAAAAGAAATACCTAAAAAGAGTGTCGCGCACAAAATAGTAAACTAAAGTCCAAAAAGTTGATTGAAAATAAAAAGCTCTATCTAAATGATGCTGCAAGTAATTTATTTATAGGCTGATATAAGATTTCATATTTTCACATCACTCATGCTAAAATTAAAACAAATTATTTGTTAGTAAGAATCATTTTTATTTTGATTTAAAATAATACATGAAAATACACAATTTTATTATTTAATAGTGAAGTGATAAAATTAATAAAAAATTTAAGGTAACAAAATAGCAACCATTGTCGGACGGGATAGTTTTTTTTTTTTTAAATTAATTCATATGGATCCATATATTCTTTAATGGATTTAGTATCAATAAAGGCCTACGTTAACTTTTTTTTTTTTCTTTGTGTCAGGCAAAAACACTACGTTCTTTTAAAATATTTCCCGAAAACGCATCACGTCAACGTGTAATCATGATCCTTTATTGATACTAAACCATTCGTTAATCAGGGATAATCGCTTTTCAGTTATTCTACATGTAATCATGATCCTTTTCTTACTTAAAATTCCTTCACTTCTCCAGAAAACCAACCCAAGCCCCTCTTTTAATTCTCAATGTTTATTCCTTTATCATTCAACTAGCCATAAGGTAGAAAAATTTGCTTCTTTATTGGAGAATTGTAAAGATTTTGTTTCTTTGAGACAGCTCCATGCTTGTATTTTCACTAATGGGATTTGTCAAAGTACATTTATAAGCTTAAAGCTTCTAACTTGCTATCAAAAGTTTGGATCCTCACTTGAATCGAGATGGGTATTTGATGGAATTATCAAGAGCAATATCTTTCTTCGGAATTCAGTTCTCGTTGGATGTTTTAGAAGTGGTCAATATGGTGAAGTTCTTAGGCTGTATTTGAAATTGAAGCAAAAAAAGATTGGTTTCGATTGTTCAGCTATTACTTTTACTTTGAAGAGTTGTGCTGAATTGGGTAGTTTTGGATTTGGAAAAGGAGTTCATCTTGATGTTTTAAAGTTTGGGTTAAGTAAAGATGGATTTGTGGGTTCTTCACTTATAGGTTTGTATTCAAAGAATGGAGATATGGTTGGTGCTTCCAAAGTGTTCGATGAAATAACTGAAAGAGATGTTGTTGTATACACTTCGATGATAACTGGCTCCGCACTAGTTGGCGGTCATATTACTTACAAGGCGTTTGAATTTGCTCGTCTCATGCAGAAGGAGGGGATCGATCCTAACAGGGTGACAATGGTGAGTTTACTGCAGGCAGCAGCCGAGTTGGAAGCACTGGAAGAAGGCAGGTCGATCCATGGATATGCTATTAGAAGAGGGATTGGTTGTTCAGATGAAGTATTTGAGACAAGTCTCATGGATATGTATATTAAATGCAAGGTCCCAACAATGGCGGCATGCATTTTTGGTAGAATGAAGATGAAGACCATTGGTTCTTGGAATGCTATGATAACTGGATATCTTAATATGGGGCAGGCATTGGAAGCATTGGGACATTTTTGTAAGTTGGTACATGAAAATGTTTTTCCAGATTTGATTAGCTTAGCCAATGGGATTTTGTGTTGTGCTGATTTGAAGTATTTGCAAGAAGGAAAGACTATTCATGGTCGCATTATTCGGATAGGCTACGAGCTTGATCTCATAGCTGCCACTGCTTTGGTTGATATGTATTCCAAGTGCAATGATTTTACCCGGGCTAGGAAATTATTCGATGTAGTGGAGAAAAGAGATGTGATTTTATACAAAGTCATGATGGCAGGTTATCTCCAAAATGGATTTACTACCGAAACCGTGGACCTTTTTATTGAAATGGTTGGTTCCGGTCTCAAACCAAACCTAGGTTCTATCCTGAATGTACTTTCAGCATTGTCAGAGATGAAGAACATAAGAGGAGGAAGGAGTGTTCATGGTTACATTTTGAAACATGAATTTCGTACGAATACCGAAGTTGCCAATCAAATTGTCTACATGTATGCTAGATGCGGTTGTATTTATGATGCAAGGCAAGTCTTCAATGGGATACGATATAAGGACTTGATTTCATGGACGTCAATGATGATGGGTTATATCTACCATGCCAACCCCGAAGAAGCCATCCTATTGTTCCGAATGATGAAAAGAGAAAACCTCGACCATGATTCTGTCACTCTGATAAGTTTACTCCAGGCATTCTTGAAGCTTGGACATCTAAGTCTAGCAAAGGAAGTTCACTGTCATTCATATCGAACTCGACTAGATCACGAAACACTAGTAATAAACTCCCTGATAACTACTTATGCCAAGTTGGGAAATCTAAATATGGCAAGAAATTTATTTGAGCACACCAATAGAGGGTGTGTGACATCATGGAACACAATGATTGCAGCATATGGGATGCATGGAAACTGCAAAGAAGTTCTCTGGCTATTTGACCGAATGCAAAGCGAGATGATCAAACCTGATGACATGACCTTCACATCGATACTTACTGCTTGCAGTCACTCTGGCATGGTGGAAGAGGGTGTGCGAGTATTTAACTGCATGAGAGAAGACTACTGCATAATACCCTGTGAAGCACATTACGGATGCATAATAGATTTATTAAGCCGAGCAGGACGTCTTGAAGAAGCATACGAATTGCTTAAATTACTGCCAGCTAGACAAAGTGCATCAGCAATGGCTGCCATGTTGGCTGCTTGCAGAATCCATGGAAACACTGAACTGGGGGAGGTCATTGGGCACTGGCTTTTAGATTTAGAACCAGAAAGCCCAAGTGTATATAATTTAGTGTCAAATTTATATGCAGAAAGTGGAAAATGGGATGAAGCAGCCAGAACAAGGAACATGGCAAAGATGAGGGGTTTGAAGAAGGCTGCTGGATATAGTCAGATAGAACTAAATCCGAGAGCTTCGACGATGTAAAGATCCCTGGTACTGGATTCTCGTTGTTGTTTGATTCATTCTTAAGACATTAGGTTTAGCAGGGATAGATAGAGATGATTTTGACAATGTTTCTAACCATTCCAGGGTATGAAAAACAAAGGGATGAGTGTACAAATGAGAGTGGTAATCAGAATTTTGTTGTCTGCAACCCACATTTATATTGCCATCAGCTACGTATTTTCATGCGCATTATATTCATTAAGGCTAATGTAGTGTGCGACATGTAGGGGAATTTCCCCTTGAGAGTCGCCGACCATGGGATCAAATAATCTTAGTTGGATTTGAATCCTTCTAATTTAATTAATTAATGTACTCCAAATAAGAATACAACCCTTGTATATGTTCCTGTAAAAATATGTTGTTATAGTCGAAATTAAAGTTGGGAAAACTCTGTAAATGGAAATTTTATTTGATAAATTTTCTTGTACTAAAATATATTTTATTTTATTTTTAGTTTTGATTCTATTGAGAATTATAATTGCAATCATATAGCAATTATAATTTAAACGTTGAAGTTAGATTTCGGTTTGGATACACACATATAAGGATTTCAACTTCTACTCTCTAGGAAGTCTTTGTTTTCATCTTATGTTCGATTCTTTAAGTTAGAGTCCACTCTCTAAACATTCGAAATTTCAAAAATAGTGAAGATCATTTTGTAGAAAACTTGAATACTTTGGACTTTAGTTTGAGTTGATCAAAAAGTTTGAGCATCTCCTAGAGCCCCTTTTGTGAATTAGACAGTTCCTGAGCCTCAAAATACAAAATTTGATCAGATTTATTACTGTAGATATCATGACAATAATTCATTTAAAAAATTAAAATTTCGCCATGCTAACTCTGACATAGTTTTTAAACAAAATTTAATACTTTTTAAATTCTTTAATTATTATTTTAAAATTTTTAGCTCTCTTGTGATGCAACTTGGCCAAAGAAAGACTTGACCTAGTTTCATTATAATAGAATTTGTTTCAATTAGGACTAGGAAGACATGCCAATAATTGGCATGGTTCACCCTTAGGTGTGCACAATTATTTTTCTTTTAATACAATTACTTATAGGTTTTTTTTATGGCTCAACTTTAGTTAGATTTTTTTTTTATTTTAATCACTCAATTATGAAATGTTAAGTTTTAGTTACTAATATTATCAGGTTATAATGTTTTTGTCACTCATCCGTTAACAACATTGATGGAAAGGTGATGTGGCAAGTTAAATTTGCCACATAAGCACTAGCTATCTACTTCTTGAGAGTTGCCTTCACCTTCTTACTCTAAGGTTGAATCAGTGATAAGAAACCACCAAAATGCTCTTCTTGTCCTCCTCTACCATTTTACTAGTTTAAATTTTCTTGAAAATGGCTAGGAATTGCCGAACTAACCTGAACCTATCTAATCTGGCTATCAAAATGTTCTTGTTTCAAACAATGTTATTCTCTTAATCAACAACTACCATTCCATCGTTGGGTTCACTGTGAAATTTCCAAAAGGGTGCCAAACTTGTGGTAGCCGTTAAACTTTGCTTTCTTTCTTTTTTTTTTCTTTCTATTTTTTTATTGTTTTTTGTTCTGGCTTTTGGGTCGAGTATTGGGCTTTTAGGGATATGGTGAATGAGGAAGGGAATTGATAACAGATGGTTATTGGAGATTTTACAATAATTTATTAGAGGTTATTATGAGGTTGACGCTTTATGAGATGATGGCTTTAGGTTGGCGAATTGTGTAGGTGTTGTGGTGGTTGTGAGGGTTATTGAGATGAGGCTTGTGAGATAGTGAGTGGTGTTAGTAGAGAAGAGATGGTGAATGAGGAATTGTGTGGTGGTCGTGGATAACAGTGAGGGTGGTGGTGAATGAGATGGCTATTGGTTGATGGACGAAGACTGCAAAAAATGAGTTAGATTATTTTGCTTAGGAATGATTGGGTGCAAAAATCAAACCAAATGAAGGTCGACTGATACGGAACGGTGACAAGAGATAATGTCGGCAAGGAGCGGCGGTGAGAGGTAGCACACAGCTTGGTTGGAGAAGAAGAAGAAGATGTTGGGGACATCGAGTAATATCACACATGAATGTGCCTATGACCTTAGGCACCAACACCGGATAATAACTGCACTAATGTAATAGCCCGATTTTGGGTCTAGTCGGAACAGTGGTTTCGAGACCACTATTCCGAGGCCGGAGAAAATTATTTTGATATTATTCTCTATGATATAGCATATTTTTTTAAAGGTGCATGAAAATTTTGATAAGTTAATTTTAGAGATTTCTAGCTTAATTTCGAAAAAGGGCTAAATCGCATAAAGTGTAAAAGTTGTGTATTAATGCATAAAGGTGTTAAATTGATTTAGAATTAAAATTGGGGGTCTTTAAAAGGCAATTAGGCCCTTTAAAAATGAATGGCCGGCCAAGAGAATAGAAGAGTAGAAAAGTCAAAAATGTTGGGTAAGATATTTTGTAATAAAATAAGAAAAAAGAATAAAATGTTATATCTCTTTCATTTCTTCTTCTTCTCCACGAAATGGGCAGCAAGAATAAGGGTTTAGAAGCTGGAAAATTTCAGCAACTCATCTCCCTTGATAGTAAGTGATTTTAATGTCTTTTCTTGATGATTTTTACATTTTTGGAACCCCTAAAGCATGAGCTTTCAAAAGAGTGGACTATTTTGCAAATTGATAAAGAGTTTAGGCTTTTGCCATGAACATATATGTGTTGTTTGCTGAGTTTTTATGGAAGAATTTGAGTTGTATTTGTCTAATAAACACCTTTGTGAAAGAAATTTGCATGAAAATGCCTTAAAGGGGGTTATTATGCAAAGTTGTAAAATAAGTGCTAATGTGTGTGAAAATGATATTTATGAGTTTCTATGGTTTTGTAATGGTTTATTTAGGCTTAAGAAGTGAAGAAATTGAATAAAAATCAATTTTCGAGCATAGGGGCAAAATGGTCATTTTGCAAAAGTCTAGGGGCAAAATAGTCATTTTGCTAAAATTGTGAAATTTGGATTGTTTTAATTAATTTAGTGATTAAATGAGTGAATTTTATCATGTTAGATCAAGAAAAGCGAGATTTGGGCCTAAATCGGAAAGTATGAGATTATGGACTAAAATGGAGTAATTAACCGGAATTGCCTTCGAGGTAAGTTCGTATGATTAAATAAGCATGATATTCATGTTATTACTAATATTTTTGGAAATTATCTTGCTATGTTGGTATTGGATTTTTTTTATTGGAAATATTGTATATGGAAAGTGATGCCAAGTGTTGAAAACAATTATGTGATGATGGAATGCATTGGGAATTTGATGGAATATGATATTCCATTGGAACAAGTAAGTTTTGAGTAATTGAATTTGGTATTTAATTTTAAATGCCATGATATACTTGTATGATAAATGAATGATGTCCCATTGTCCTTATCATAATAAGGTTATTGAGAAAGAAACCTATTACATGTTTGTTATGTCGCCGAATGGCTATTAGAGAACTAAACAAAGAAAGAGATTGGGGACATATGCTTATGTATGTGTTTGTTTATTGAGATAAAAGTTTAGTAAAAGAAGAATATATGTATTAGACTTGAATGATGTTTACGACACAAAGTCATTGAGCATGTTATATGTCTATATGCGAATGAGTGGACTTGAATTACAAATGTGATTTTGCTATGTGAAATGTGGTAACATGTGAATACATAAGACTCTGTGATGTGAATCCGGGATTAAAAACCCGAAGGCTATACGCGGAGATTATGTCCGGGTTAAGACCCGAAGGCTATACGCGGAGATTATGTCTGGGTTAAGACCCGAAGGCTATATGCGGAGATTATATCTGGGCTAGAGACCCGATGGCTATGTATAGAGTTTACCCGAGCTAAAGGTCTCGATGACGAGGCGAGTAAAGTCTCGGACTAAAAGACTTCATGGTAACGATTGCTAATGGATATGAATTATATGTTAAATTCTTATATAGGATCATACATGGAGTCATATGGACCAACATGTGTGAACTTATAAAATAAGATACAAGAGCATATGAATAGAATTGGCTTTATTGTACATCTATGGATTATCTTAATGAATTGGAATGAGTCTTTTATTCTTGATGATATTGAGATTTTGTTGTAAACATTGATAAAGCTTGTTAATAAGTTGCTTATTGTTTTCATATGAACTTACTAAGCGTAAAGCTTACTCCCCTTTTCTTTCCCATATTCCCTAGGGTTGCCAAGTTTGCTCGGGTTAGAGGCCGTAAGAGATATTATCACACTGTCAAGTTAATGCTATCGTCGTAAGTAAATCCTAGTGTACCGAGTCTATGGCATGTGTAGGGTTGTAATGTGGAGTACGTAATATTATGATTTAGCCAAAGGCATTGGCTTGAGATTAAGGTAGTATGTATTCTTGTAAATTGGCCTATGTCGGCTGAGCATGTTATGGATCTATATGATTATTCTTATGCTTGTGTGTTATTATCTATTGTGATGTGGCTCATAGTATGTATGCTTGAGTGATAACTATGACATGGAATTAAGGAAAAATGTGAAAGTAGCTTAAAAATAGAACTTCATAACAGCAGTGACGTGAGTTTGAAAATTCACTAAAAATCATAGAAATCGAATTTGATGATGGATTAGTTACGAAATTGAAGCTTATTATGTCTACTTTCAAATGGAAGAAGCGAAATAGGTGAAGGGATTATATGTTATGAGATATCTGAGTTTGAGTAAAACAGGGCTGGAGCAATTTCTGGATCCCCTGTTCCAACTTTGAAAATTCGCCATAAATTGTAAAAAAATTATTAGGAGGATTAATTTTTATGTATAGATTCCTTATTGAGTCTAGTTTTAAGAGAAATAAACTTCATAGTCATATGAAATTTGTACAGGGAGAAAAGTGGTTCGTAATGAGTAGAGGTCAGTGCAGTCAAGTTCTGCAATAGGGGAAACTTTAACTAATAAACTGTACTAAATGGCCCAGCCAAAAATTCTAGAAAAAAATTAGTAGATAGATATATGAGTCTAGATTCGGGAAAAATTTACGGATCTTGATTTCGAGTTTCGTGACTCGAGATATGATTTTTTGAGCGACTATGACGCGGAAAACAGTTTATTCCGAAAATGAAAATGGATTTTGTAAAGTTGTTTAAATTGGTATATTTTGTTTAATAACACCTCAAGCTCGACTCCGGTGACGGTTTCAGGCGTTGGGGGCGTTACAACTAATACCAAAAGAAAATTATAAACTAATGAACCCTTTAATTCAAAAGATTTCTTGAAGTATACTAATTGTATACAATAAAGTAGTAGATCAAAATTGGGATTCTTGGCTTCAAGCCTTCTTTTATAGCAAGGTTGAGGTGGCAACCTTTTGTCCCATGTCTATGTGGGTTAAAAACAAGCCAACATCAACAAATCTCCACTTTGGCGAGTTTGTCAATCCCACTCAACTTTCCGTATCTTCCACTTCTTAACTTCATAAAGTCACCTTCAATTTTACCTCAAAATGCGCTTTCAAGCACCATACACTCGAAGGTGTTCAAACTTGCAAGATGTTATCAAGTTCAAACAATGATTGAACTTTATTGCTTTTACCACCTTGGTCATCATATCTGCAGGATTTTTAGCTATTGCAATCTTCTAAAGTAGAATCTTTCATTCTTCAAAGATTTCTCGCACAAAGTGATACTTCATATCGATGTGTTTGCCTCTTAAATGGTAAACTTGGTTTTTCTCTAAATGAATAGTGCTTTGACTGTTATAGTAAAGATTAATATGACATTAAACTAACACCCAAGTCTTCCATCAACCCAAACAACCTCTTTAACAACTTTTGAAACTGTCATATGCTCTGCCTCTATCATTAATGAAGCTACTGTAGATTGTACTGTAGACTTCTAACTTACTGACATATCCAACTAAACACTGACCAAACATTTTATCTTACTTAAAAATTAAACCAACATCTACGATTTTTAAAAAATACTGTAGAATCTATTTCACAGCTTGCCAATACCCTTTACTAAGATTATGCATATACCTGGTCACAACTCCAACTGCTTGTGAAATGTCTAGCTGAATACACACTATTTACATTAGGCTCCCAACTACATTGGTGAACGCGCCTTGGCGTGTGTGTATCAGGGCTAATAATCAATACAAAAAAATTATAATATGGTGGTATATTGTATGATAGGTCGAGTTGTAACATTTTTAGTTTTACAATAGAACACTAAAGTATTCTAAGGATCAAACCTAAGAGGGTTCGGGGACAAAATGATTCCTAAGCGACAAACATGCAAATAGGTAGTCTAGCTAACTACTTGCTAAGTACCATATAATGCAAATGCATAGTCAAGGGTAAAGACTAATCGCCTACCTAACACTAAGGATAGCCAAATTGTAAAACAAGCAAAATTACACATTTAACAATTCAAGAAACACAAGTGGTCGGTTGACTTCCATGTTGTTGATTAGTTTTCAAATTAGGGAGCTAAAAGGCATAAACTTCTAATTGGCTCAATTTTACCTTTTGGTCACCATTTTACCAAATTAGACAATTTAGTCTGGTTTATCTTTCGACCTCACCAAACTAACCCAGGATAAACAAATTAATGCTTTATAGGATCACCTTGCTCTCACATATCTATAAAAGTAGGGTGTTTTCATTTTTTATAATTTTTTAATGAAATTTAGTTGATTTCTTCTTTTTTTTTTTACTTTTTAGATGAAAGGGTCACAATAATACTCAATAAGATCTCCTCTCGATATCACTTATCTATAAAAATAGGGTTTAAAAAATAAGGTGTTTCCATTTTTTATCTATTTTCGATCAAATTTAGTTAATTTTTTTCTTTTTTAGGTGAAAGGGTCACAAAGAAATGCAAAACTCCAAAAAAGACCAAATTACATGTGTAAATGTTACAGGTTAAATTGTTTAAAATCAAAACTAAATTGACACAATGTAGAACTTTTGAAGGTTAAAAATGCAATTATGTCAAATTTAGCTGCCACATCACCTTTTCATTAGCCATTTTGTGGTTGGTGAACAAAAAGACAAAACCAATAGTTGGGTGATCATTTTGTAACTTTTTATATTTGAGTGACAAAAAAAACTTACCAATAATTGGGTGATTACTAGTGGTTTTTTTTTTACCTTTGGTTTGAATTGTCAAACAATGATCTAAAAAATGTAAAAGAATGGTGCTTAAAATCCACGGTTCCATTTTGAATGAAGTAGACCACTAGAGATAACATTGGTGTAAGAGGTGGTTAATGTTACGAAAAGAAAAAGAGAGAATAAAAAGGAGAAGAAGAATAAGATAACTAAAGAAATAAAAGATAAAAGGAAAAGAAATAAATTCACTCAAAAGAAAAAAAGTATAGGGATTAGTTGTACAAATTGACTGAAAATTGATAATGAGAATGGCAACATTTGATGTTTGGCAACATTTGATGTCACATCAACTTGCTATTGTAGTGTTAATGAGAGTTAATAGTTACGTAACCATAACATAATAAATCGATAGCATTAATGATCACATAATACTTTTGTAAAGTTTTGTGACAAAATATAAATATACTAAAATATAAATGATGAATTTTGTAGGTTGCCCCAACCATAATATTGAAACCTATGGTTGTTGTCCTTTTTTTAACCCTGTTTTTAAAAAAGATGCAAAATTTTGGTAACGGTACTGTTAATGATCCTTGCGATGTCGGTGATCGGAATACCAAAAAAGTACATTTCAAGGAAGCTGTTGGTGTAGAAGAGACTAATATGGTGGTGGATTCTGAGGAACAGCTGATGATGTCTTTTAAAGACAAACTTTTAGGGGGAGGAATGTCATCCTCTGATAGAAATCTTGTAGGGAATCTCAGAAGGAATGAAGGTGATTTAGAAATTTTGGATGGTGATGTGAATACATCAATGGTTAATGGGATTCCGGCAATCGCTTTTTCGGAGCGCATCAAAGATATACTCTTTAAGAAAATGGAATCAACGGTTATTCTTAAGTTACTTGGATGCAGCATTTGTTATAACGTGCTTTATAACCGTATACTCAATCTCTAGAAACCTACAAAATCCTTTCATTTGATGGATATCACTAATGGTTATTTCTGTGTTAAGTTTCAGGACATGGAAGATTGTAATAAAATTTGAACTCAAGGTCCGTAGATAATTTTCGGGCAATACCTCACTGTTCAACATTGGATGAAAACATTCAATCCAGCACAGCCTTATCCCAGCGTGGTGTTGGCTTGGATCCGTTTGCCAAGGCTTCTGAGTTATTTGTATAAAAGATAAATCATTGAAGCAATTGGAGGTTCAATCGAGAAAGTTGTCAAATTGGATTTTCAAACTGACAATAGTACCCGAGGATAGTTTGCCCATTTGGCCGTGTTCGTCAACCTCGAAAAACCACTTACCTCTAAGGTTTTGGTTGATGGTGACATTCAACGGGTAGAATATGAATCTCTCCCGACGGCCTGTTTCATCTGTGGAAGATATGGGCACGTCAAAGAGTTGTGTCCATCGATCGGAGTTGGTGCGATTTTAGAGAGGCCGGAGGTAGTTTTGGAAAGGACGGAGGCTACAGCAGTGATGACATCTGGTGATATTGTCGGTGAGTGTGGAAAAAGAAAGAACGCTGGATTCGGGCCATGGATGTTAGTCGAGAGGAAATCACGGAGGGGACTATGGGATTCTCGGGTTAACGGGGTTGTGAAAATAAGAAAAGATCTGTTAGGATCTAGATTCACTCTATTAATCAGGGGAATGACGCAGGCGGTGGCCTTGCTGAAGCTAATGGGGGTTATGAGAGAGGGAAAGAAGGAAGTCGCAGGATTATAGAGGGAATTTCTAAGGAAAATAGGGTTTTTGATAAAAGGGCTTCAGGTCATTTAGAGAAGATGGGCTGTGGTATGATCACGACAAAGGCAAGCGCACCTATCGATTAATAGTATAACTATGGTAAGACTGAAATATCGTATCCACAATGACTAAAAGTACCAGAATTAACTATCTTTTTATTATCTAGCCTAAAAATTAAGGGGATTTGTTTTAATCTAAAAACTAACTAAATTAAGAACGTGACAGGGAGGAAATTGAGAAAATACTTTTATGAAAACCGATTTATAAAGACAATACCCAAGGAAGAATCCACCTAGACTTCACTTGTTATTCTAACTCTGAATTAGATGATTTATTCACTTGACTTGATCCGTAAAAATCCCTAATTTATGTTGATATCTCTCTCGAGACTAAAAACAACTGACTCTAGGTTGATTAATTGAAATCTCTTTCTAATTAAAACCCCTATTGTCGCATTAACTTGATCTATGGATTCCCTTATTAAATTTGACTCTAATCCGACAGATTTATGTCATCTTATCTCTAAGGTTGCAATCAACTCCGCTTAATTATGAAAGATCTACTCTTAAACAGGGACTTTTGCTCCATTGAATAAACACATCAATACTTGAATTAATACCCTGAAAATATTAAAGCAAGAATTAAGAACTCATAATTAAGAACATGAACATGTATTTATCATATAATTCAGATAATTAAATAACAAGATTCATCTTAGCTTTCATTCTCCTTAGGTATCTAGGGGATTTAGTTCATATTCACAAAGAAAACATCTCAAAATTGGGAAAATAACAAAACATAAAGAAACCCAAAAACTTCGAGAAAAATTGAATGGAGATTTTCAGTCTTGAAGGAGGTCCTGCTTCCAAGATGATTCCAATGGCGTTCTTCGAGTAATTTCTACTTTCTGCTCTGTGTGTCCCCTTTGATCCCCTCCTAGTATTTTTTATAGACTTTGGAACGCACAAAATACCTAAAAATTAGCTTTTTCCTCGTGAAAATGAAGCAGGACTCTATAGGGACACGAGCGTGTGACTAGCCTGTGTGGGAATGCTCAGGCTGTGTGCAATACTGACATGGTTTAATATAGACACGGCCTTGACACACAGACATGTGTCTAGCGCGTGTGTCTCACACAGTCGTATGATCTGCCGTATGGAAGTGCCTAGGCCGTGTGAAATACTAAAATCAGCCCATTTTGTCTATTTTTGGCCCGTTTCTTGCTCCTTTTGCTTTCCTATGCTCACCTAAGTATAAAAACATAAACTTAAAGGATTAAGAGCATCAAATTCACTAAATTACATAATAAATCAACTAAAAGTATGCTAAGTATGTGATTAAAACATGTTACATTTATGGTTTATCATTGGTGCTGAGGTGGACTCTATGGCTATAGTCAGGTCGATTTTGGGCTCAGGGATAAATGGACTGATAGCTGCTGAAACAGGCCTGCGCAAGGGGGATAATGGGTCTAAGGCATTGGGGAAGAGGCCTGTTTCTATTGTGCCGTCTGTAGGGCCGGATAAATTAAAAGAGGGAGAGGCGTAAGTAAGTGGGCCGTCAAATGCAATGCTTGATGGGCCAAGTGGAGAACGGTAGGCAGAATGGTTCTTTAGTTTCTAATGGGTTAATTTTTAATGGTTTGGATAATTCAATTTCAAATTGGCACGATATTATTTTAAATAATCAGTATGCGGGTAACATTTCATCTAATTTTTTTAGCAAGAAATGGGGGAGGAGCATTCGGGTTCTCCAAGAATTATGGAGGAAAATTTAGTTCTTAATAACCCCATGTTCGAAGGATCTAGTGAATCTATAGTCAAATTAGACGCAATTTTTTTAGACCGAAAACATCATTTGGCCATTATTATTAAAGATAATAATATGAATAAAACATCTAAAGGTAACAAGAAAAATATTTTAGCTAGTACTAATAAATCTTTTTCTGTTTCCACAGGGTGCTGTTCTGAGAATAAAGTTAGTAAGAATCGAGGTGGAGCTTCACTTAATCGCTCATTCAAGGACAAGGGAGGTAGATTAAAAAATGCTGAAATTTCTCAAATTCCAATATCAGATGCTATAAGCTCCATGGTCAATCTTGTTAATTTGCAAGTTAAGCCTGGATCGGAAGTAATCGGAGGTAGTGCTGAAGGACTGACTAGTGGTCCTGACTCCACATCTGCATGATTTGGCGGTATTATTATTTTTGTTATTTTTAAAATTTTTTAAATTTGAATTTTACCATTTTTTGCTGGAATTGTCAAGGTTGTGTCAGTTTGAAATTCCCTCGTATTTTTTAGGAGTATAATAGAGAACATAAGCTTGATTTGGTTAGTATTTTAGAAACAATGGTAAATGGGCTCAAGGCTGATTCTATTATTGCTAAGCTTGGTTTTGAGTTTTCTCATTGTGTGAAGGCTGTGGGTTTCTCGGGTGGTATTTGGATAGGTTGGAAGGCTTCCATTTCTGTAAATATCTTGGGTAATCATTCCCAATTTATTCTACTTAGAATTTCTAGAAAGTTTTATCGGTAACTGATTTTGGTCACTTATGTATATGGTATTCCTAATGGTCAAAAGCGGAAGCAGTTATAGGATGCTCTTAAATATACTGTGCCGGTGGATGGGTCTCCGTGGTTAGTGATTGGTGATTTTAACGCTATTCTTGCTTCGTACAAAAAAAAAAGGAGGACGGGCCATTAGAAAAAGGTGTGTTCTCTTTAGTGAGTTCATAGATTCCATTAGACTGCATGATTTGTGTTTTAGTGGGCCAAATTTTACTTGAAATAGAGGAAGAGTTTTTAAGAGACTAAACAGAGCAATTTGTAATGATGCTTGGAGTCTGAAGTTTCCTTTGTCCAAAGTTCTTCATCTCTAAAAACTCAAATCAGATCACAAACCACTAAAATTATCTCTTATGCCTAATGTTCGGTCTTCTTATAGAAGACTTTTTCAGTTTTTAGCTAATTGGGTTGAGCATCCGGGGTTTTCAGAGTTTATTAGGGAGAATTGGGCATTTATAGGGGACATGTCAACAACTTATTCGACTTTCACTCGTTAAATGAAATTATGGAATAAGGAGGTTTATGGACACATTATGCATCGGAAGTATCTTTTGAAGAAAAAAATTAGACAATGTTCAAAAGGCGATTGATTGAAGAAGCTCGACTCTTTTGAATCAAGTCGAGTTGGAAATCCAAGAAGAGCTTGAGTCAATGTTACATCATGAGGAGCTTCTATGGCGATAGAAGGCTAGGTGTGATTGGTTAGTTTTTGGTGATTGCAATACAAGGTTTTTTCATAGGAGAACTTTGTAGAGAAGAAAACATAATTGTATTGTGGCTCTGAAGAATCAAGCAGGAAAGTGAGTTATGGATGAAGATGAATTGAAACAAGAAGCAGTTAACTTTTACAGAAATCTTTATGGGGAGCAACCTAGGGGCACAAGTAGTCATGGGTGTGGTACCTTCTAGCCTCTAGAGCAGGAAGAAATCCAATTCCTTAGTAGGCCTGTTTTTGATGAAGAGATTAAAAAAGGCTCTCTTTGATATGGCGCATTTAAAAGCTCCAGACAGCAATGGCGTCCATGCTATTTTTTATTAGAGCCAGTGGGAGTTTGTGGGTCATTCAGTTTGTGAATGGGTCAAAAGGATTTTATCTGGTGAAAATATTGATCCAGACCTCAATAATTCTCTTATTGTCCTTATTCCTAAAGTGCATCATCCAGAATATTTCTCACAGTTTCGACCCATCAACCTTTGTTCGGTCCTATACAAGCTTATGATGAAGGTTATTGCTAACAGATTTAAAATGGTCTTTCTAAATATCATAGGATATGAACAAGCAGGATTTGTTGTCGGAAGGAACATAAATGATAATATTATCATTGCTCAAGAAGTCATTTACTCTATGAAGTGTAAGCAAAAGAGTAAAAGATGGATGACCATTAAAATTGATCTCGAAAAGCCTATGATCGTGTTCGTTGGGATTTCATTGATGCTTCTCTACACGCTGTAAGTATTCCTATCTTTCTTCGTAATGTTATTATGTCAGCTATTTCTAGTTCAACTATGCAAGTGCTTTGGAATAGAGTGCCTTCCCAGAAGTTTAAATCAGCAAGAGGAGTTCGTCAAGGATGCCCATTGTCACCCTATCTTTTCATCTTGTGTATGGAGTGGTTAGGGCATAGTATTCACGCGGCAATGACGGATTGTAGATGGTCGGCCATTCGGCTCACTGGATCATGTATATCTCTATCTCATCACTTTTTTTTGCAGATGATTGGATTATTATTGGTCAGGCAAAGAAGGAGCAGGCACAAATTATCAAGGAAGTTTTAGACACCTTTTTTGGTCTTTCAAGACATAAAGTTAATCTTCAGAAGTCAAACATAATGTTTTCTAAAGGGGTGGATGAGGACGTTTAAAGGCATATTAGAGGACTTCTTGGGTTTTAGATGGTGTAGGATCTTGGTTCGTATTTAGAGGTTCTTTTCTTTCATGAGAAGGTTAGTAATAATACTTTGCGATTTGTTTCCAATAAAGTGTGGAGTAAACTGTGCAGTTGGCATGCTCGACAACTCTATCTTGCTGGCAGAATTACTTTAGCTCAAGTGGTCTTACTTTCAATCCCGAGCTACTTTATGCAATCGATGTTGATCCCTAAAGGTTTGTGTGATGAGATTAAAGTTATGGTTAGACAATTCATTTAGGGTTCCACTGATGCTAGTAAAAAGATTGCCTTAGTTAGCTGGGATTCGATATGTCAACCCAAATCTCATGGTGGGCTTGGTATAAGGGCTTTTCTTTATGGGTTAATGCGTTTCGGTCCAAATATGGAGTTCAAAGTGGTTTACCAGAGTCTTTATCAAGGGGATGGTGTTCTTCCTTGTGGAGATCTTTGTCGAAGTTTTGGCCACATATACAGGAAAATTTGCGCCGGTCAGTTGGGGATGGGTGTAATATTAACTGCTGGAAGGATTTGTGGGTGCCTAAGGTGGGACTGTTATCCAAAAAAATAGACTGCACTACTAGCTTGGATATAGATTGTTCCCTTAGTGATATGGTCATGGGGAATGGAGATTGGAATTTGGACTTCTTCCGCCTCTGGTTATCTGAAGACATCATTCAACAGATTATAGGGATTTCGCCACCCCAATCAAATTTAAGTATGGATAGAATTATTTGGAGGGGACTACATCGGGTGCTTTTTTAATTAAAAGTGCGTATAATAAACTTCGAGAAGATTCTTGGCATGGGAAGGAGGATGTTTGGAAGTTACCATGTAATTATACTGGGCGAAAAAGAGTTAGAGTGTTCATTTGGCTTGCTATAAAACGCCATTTACTCACCAATGTGGAAAGAATAAGAAGAGGACTGGGTTCTAACATTGTTTGTGGCACTTGTGACCATAATTATGATAATATCCTTCATGTGCTTCGGGATTGCACAACAGCAAGGGAGATATGGATGCAGATAGTCTCTACAGGTAAACAATCTGTTTTTTTTTGCAGGATCTCTTCATGATTGGATGGAGCTTAACTTACGAAATCAGCAGGCAGTAAAGTTAGTAAGTGGAGTCAATTGGTATTGTCTGTTCGGGATTATCATTTGGCGCCTATGGAAAAATCAAAACTTACGTACATTTCAATTCTTGGAGTATTGATGAGGTTATCAAAACCTCCTTATGTTGGGCGAAACAGTATGTTTCGGTATCCAAATCGAAGGGCACTACACTTGCACTAGAGAAAAATGCTACTTGGATCGTTACAGACCTTCCTTAAGGAAAAAAAGCTGTCGGCTGTAAATGGATCTTTGCTGTAAAGTATAACTCCAATAGCAGTATCTAACGATACAAAGCTAGACTAGTGGCCAAAGGTTTTACGCAAACATATGAGATAGACTTCACAGAAACTTTTGCACCTGTGGCAAAGCTTAACACTATTCGAGTACTCCTAAGTTTGGCTGTAAATTGCGATTGGAAATTACACCAACTTGATGTAAAAAACGCATTTCTTAATGACAAGCTAGAGGAAGAAGTCTATATGAAATTGCCACCTGGCTTAAAGTCTACTGAAGGTAGCAACAAGGTTTGCAAGCTCAACAAGTCTCTATACGGGTTAAAACAATTACCCAGAGCTTGGTTTGAGAGGTTCACTAAAGTAATTCTTCAAAACAGCCACAAGCAGTCCTTTGCCGATCATACACTCTTTATCTAGGTAACTTCTAAAAATAAGAAAGCTATCCTAATTATGCATGTGGATGACATAATTCTTACTGGAGATGATGAGGAAGAGATTAACAATTTGAAGAAGTTGTTAAACACGGAATTCGAAACCAAGGACTTGGGAAAGCTAAAGTATTTCCTAGGAATAGAGGTGGCAAGATCAAAAGAAGGACTTGTGATCAACCAAAGAAAGTATGTACTTGATTTACTCAAAGAAACTGGTTTTCTTTGTTGTAAGCCGACTGATGCACCAATAGAGGCAAACTTAAAATTCAACAAAGAAGATGGGTCCTTAGTAGATAGAGAGAAATTTGAAAAGTTAGTTAGGAAACTAATCTACTTATCCTTGAAAAGGCCAGATATAGCTTTTCCCGTCAATGTGATAAGTCAACACATGACTAATCCTACTGAAGAGCATATGGCAGCAGCAGATAGAATTCTCAAGTACTTGAAGAAAACTCTAGTTGGGCCGGAGATCTCACTAAAAGAAGATCCATTAGTGGCTACTGCACTTTTGTTTTGGGTAACCTTACAACTTGGAGAAGTAACAAACAATCTATTGTTTCAAGAAGTAGTGCTGAAGCTGAATTTAGAGCACTAGCTTTGGGGATAAGCGAAGGAATTTGGCTTCTTAAATTACTAAAAGAACTTGGCGCAAACTAGGAGGATCACTTTGAAGTTTTGTGTGATAATCAATCTGCTATTCAGATTGCCAAGAACCCAGTTCAACATGACCGAACAAAGCATGTTGAGATTGATAGGCATTTTATTACTGATCAAGTCAACAAAAAGACAACCACTCTTTCTTACATTCTTTCAGAAGGACAGATTGCAGACATTCTTACCAAGGCTTTGCCAAAGCCTGTGTTCAATAAATTCCTATTCAAGCTGGGATTATACAATGTATATTCTCCAGCTTGAGGGGGAGTGTAGGAATATTCTGTAGATATTGTAGGAATATTCTATAAATATTCTTTTTATTATAATCCCTTATTTTAAGGGATCATATCTCCTATTTAATATCTTTCCTAACTTAGAGTTTCCTAAAGTAGTGACATAGGTTGTATATATAAAGATGTAATATGTTTTATTGAATCAATAAGAAAATATAGAGAATTACTCTGATTTCTACACGAGGTATTTGGGAATTTGTGAAGTTATTGATTCAGAATTATGGGGCATCCTTGATGGGTTGCAAATTGCCCTTGATCATGGCTTTCGAAAAGTTCTTATCCGGACGGACAATCTTGAAGTGGTTAACCTCATTCATGAAGGAGTTCGAGAAGGCTCTAATTCTGCCCTAATCATGAGAATTTTTTTGTTGTTAAAGCTGTTGAGTCACTGGAATCTTCATCATATCCCAAGAAAAGAGAATGGAATTGCAGATAAGATAGTAAAGCTCAAGAGAGATAGGGAACCAGGATTGTGGTTAATAGAACAAGATAATGTATTGAGTTTTCTTAATGTTTGATTTCTAAGTTATAATTTTTTACTACAAAAAAAAAAACCTATGGTTGTTTAGAAGCAGTAAAGATTATTGCAATCAGAATGTTTGATCCCTCATGTTTTTCTTGAAGCTAACTTCGTTGTAGATTACATAGTTAATATGCCTAATAATTTCGAACCTGAATTAATGAAGTTTTGATAGCCCACCTATGAAAGTTTTTAAAAATTTGCAGGGGACTGATATGCTCGCGATATTAAGTAATAAAATTTATAAAAACTGATCACACCAAAGCTAACTAATATCACGATATTAAAGGCAAGCGCACCTATCGAACAGTAGTATAGTTTAGTGGCAAGACCGAGTTATCGTACCCAAGGGAACCAAAAGTACTAATACTTACTTCCTTTCTACTATCTAGCCTAAAAATAAAAGAGGATTGATTGAAACTAATTCTAAGATTAACTAAAAGTGCACAAAAAGTAAATTAGGGAAAACTTTAGGGAAAAACTGATTGATATGAGCAATACTTAAGTTAGAATCCACCTAGACTTCACTTGTTATTGACTTCTTGAACTAGATGATGTCTTTACTTGACTTGATCCGTAGAGATCCCTAACTTATGTTAATCCCTCCGTCGAGGCTAAGAACAACTAGGCCTAGGCTGTTAACTAAAGTTTCTTTATTAATTAACACCCTAGGTTGCATTAATTCGATCTATGGATCCCCCTATTAGGTTTGACCCTAATCTGGCAGATTTATGTCGCCCTATGTCTAGGGTTGCATGCAACTCCGCTTAATTATGGTAGATCTACTCTTAAAACAGGGACTTTTGCTCCTCTGCCTAAGCACATCAAGTTCTTGAAGTAATACCTAGGATTATTAAATCAAGAATGAAGAACACATAATTAAGAACAATTCAAGTATTTATCATATAATTCAAGAATAAATAATAACAAGATCTGTCTTAGGTTTCATCCCCCTCAAGTATTTGAGGGGTTTAGTTCATAATAAAGAAAGAAAACATCTCAGAAGTATTAAGATAACAAAACATAAAGAACTCAAAAACCCCTGAAGGAATTTAGGGAGATCCTCTGTCTTGATGTAAAATTCTGGCTTCTGGGATGAATCAATCGGCTTCCCTTGGAGTAATCCCTTGCTTTCACTCTTTGTGTTGGCAGAATTATGGCGTTTTTTCTTGAGAGAAAAGAGTATATCTTTAGAGTTGCGTCCTGGAGTCTTTATGTAGAGTTTAGAATGGCTTTCTTAGCCCCTAAGCATCCAAATCCGAGTGAAACTCCTCTTCCTCACGACTAGAACACGCCCGTGTGTCACGCCCGTATGATTTCAATAAGAGGCCGTGTTCTGGACTGTTTAAGTGGCACGGCCATGTGGCCTGGCCGTGCTTGTCGGGGGCTGGACCGTGTGGTCTTCGTGTGGTACGGCCGTGTGCCACGACCGTGTGATGAACCCTTGGGCCGTGTTGATTACACATTTTGGCCTATTTTCTTTATTTTTAGTCCATTTTTCATTCTTTTCTCTTCCCTATGCTCTGCTGAGTATAAGATATGAAAAAGAAAATTAAAAGCACCAATTCTCACAAAATTAATGATAATCCATCAAAAATATAGGCTAAACATGAGGTAAAAATATGTATAATTTATCGTTTATCAAATACCCCCACACTTAAGCCTTTGCTTATCCTCAAGTAAAATCTCAATCCCTAATTAAGAATCATTCCTCTCAACTTATAATCTTTATCAATAATGTTTCAAACTAATCCACAGGTAATCATACAATGATAATTCAATCAGAAGAACATTAAAGACTCGATCACTTTAAGTTGAGAATTTTATCATTGAAAACATAAATTTTCTTCCCAGTGCCTAAGTAGTTATCTCTCCATCTTAATTAACAGAAGTTGACAGCCTCACTAAGGATTCACTCTATCCACTTGAAGTGTTTGGGGTTCCAAAAATTAAGCACTCTCTAGTCAACCTGAAAAGTTATTACCATAGGCTTGCTAGAAAATCATATCTCCACCACTGTAGATTGATATGATACATCGATCAAAAGGTCTTTCAATGGTTATAATGGGGCTTGGTTAGGGGTGTTGTCACAGGCTGCAAAAGAGGGTTAGAATCGAGATTGAATTGAAAAATCATCTAGCTAAAAAAATCTCTATCATTGGAACATATTTCTCGAGCTAATTCTTATGATAATAACAATTCTGCCTTGGTAGCCTTAAAATAGAAATATGCAAAAACTATTTGAACTATTAAAGATTACAACTGAATACATACGCTTTTTTTTAAGAACAATTCAATTAAAATACATTAAGTTGAATATTTACAACTTTACAATATGGAAAATAGAAAAAAGCTAGATAATAAGTTCAACTCAAATCTCGACAAAAATAGGGATCAAAGTAATTGAATGGAATTCAACAAAAATGGGTTATACGTTAATATTAGAGGTAAGTCAAAGAAAAGGTTGTTAGGCTCAATGGGGTTCACTAGAGATTAATTTATGGAGGTAGGCTTTTGTGGAGTAAGTGGGTTAAGTCCTAGTTGCCTTTATCATTTCAGTGTATCAAATCAATGATGTGGTCTTGACATGTATAATCAAAGCAAGTTCTAGAATAACATATCAGTGTTGACTCACTCAAAAGCAATAATAAAAGTGAGCACGAAAGAATGTATGTTCAAAAGGCTCAAAAATCTCACCAGAATTATGGCTTTTGATGTCAATTCTGCGAATTTCAAATCTCAAGATAACACTTAGAATTAAGGAAAATAACTTATGAAAAAAAATTGGGTTATCAAAAATTTCAACTTATCATGCTTGATTCCCTAATGTTTTAGAGTTTGAATAATCAAAGTACAAGCACCTATGTCTTAATTCTCAACATATCAATAAAAATCATAAATCAATCAGAATTAATTCCTAATAGGAGATTGAAGATAATGCAGATTTGAGAACAATGCAAAAAGTTAGAAAAGTTCAGGGATTTCAAAGAGAGTGTAAAGACTGAAAATAGATTCCCTCCCACACTTAAGATATACATTGCCCACAATGTACAAAGATAGCCTGAGTAGCAATAAATGCACAAGATCATAAGATAGGAGAGGTATGAAACTCCATGAATTTTGGATGAATTTGTGAGACGGATATTGGAATTGGAAGAACCGACAGTTGTGGCAAGGTGTTCCTATTTTCGTAGAGATTTGAGCTGTAAAGCTCCTTTGAAACTGCGAAAGTATTTATTAGTCGTGAGAAATTTGGATTAAGAGAGATTACTCATTAGGGATTAGTTGATATGAAAACTAGAAAAAGAAATAAAAGAAAAATAATAAACTAAGTTTTAAAATTACTAATATTCAAATGATGAAAAAGATATAATAAAGTAAAAATAAAAAGAAAAAGGAAAATAAAGTTAGAAGAAAGGAAAAGGTAAAAATAAGGATCAGAGTTAAAATAAAAATAAAAATAAAAATAAAAATAAAAATAAAATTAGGAGGAATAGAAGTCTCTAATCCTCAGATGGATCACGCGGCGGTGGTGTGATGCGGAGGTGCTGGCATATCTGCTCTAAGGTGGCATCGATATAATCGAGGCGTTGGTAGCATTGCTGCTCGAATCGTGAAAAACACTCAGATAAGTCAGCGTGGGCGGCTGTTGCATGAGATGGGTGGCGAGGGGGCAGTGGCTCGGTGGATGCGTCCTCCGCTGGTGGTGGTGGGACATCATCAGTAATGTCCTTTGGGTCCTCGCCCTCCTGAACAAGGCAGAACTGAAGGGGGTGCCTTCTGGCCTCCGCTCGATCATCCTCATGTGTAGCATAGTCGCGATGCCTTGGGGAGACATTTGACCGATCAAGGTGTAGGAGGATGTCTGGGCTGAAGTGTTGAGGAGCCTAAAATGACGAGCCAGACGTGTGATGTAGGGCCCCATGGATAAGACGCCTCTGCGGTGCCTCTCTGTCTGGTGCTGCATGGCGTGCGCGATGAAGTATGCTAAATCGATGACGTGTCCGTTCGCCATGCACCACAGGAAGTAGACGTCGTGAGTGTTGACGACGCATGTGCTCTCTCGTCTACCTATCAAAGTGTGAGCAAGGAGAGCATGAATGTACCTCAGAGAGGGAACGATGGCAGTCACCTTGCTGACACTGGGGTTATATGTCTGATGCCCCGGGGCTATTTCATTCCAATAGTCGATGGGCCAGATGTGGATGCGACGGGAAAGGGTGAGGAAGTCCTCGTCCGCCATAAATTGCTCTGTGTAGAGCCCAAGTGCTGAGCCGAACTCTGGTACGCTGAGGCGTCACACGAGTCCTCCCAGACGGAACTGGACCGTCCCTGGATCATTGAATCTGGTCATCATAGTCTGTAGATAGAATGTGGAGCAGAACTTTAAAGTGAGTTCCAAGTAGGTGGGCTCGATAATCTGGAAGAACTGCTCCTATGGCTCGATCATCAATAGGGCCCGGACGTCATCCACTAGATGTATCTGCTCGAGGTCGCCCCAATCTATGCAGCGGTCGGTGGATATAGGGCGGGCTCGAAGTAGTTGATAATGTTCCTCCTGCGAGGCTTTGGAAAATGTGATGAATGGGTGTCGAGCCTCAGAGGTGGGCCTCGCTGATGAACTCCCTAGCCCCTTACGTTTCTTGGAGACGGGGACTGCAGTTTTCCTACCGCGTGATGATGACATGGTATCTGAAATAAAATAACAAGCATTACTAAAGAGTAAAATAGATAGATGATAATTAAAATGTAGATTAGAATGATAATGTTCCTAAGAAAATATAAAATGAAGATTAACCTAAATAGTAGAAATTAATCATTTTGAAATTTGTAACAAAATTAAGAAATATGAGTATGTATTTATACTAAATATATGAGAAAAAATGGCATGCAAATATGAATTTAAGTGGCATACAAGAAATGAATTTAAATGGCATGCAATCCTAATATATTCTATACTATTCTAGATTATTCATCCTAATATAACTAATTCCATGCTTAAATTAACAATTAGAATAAAGGAAAATTTAACTAAATAGAAAAAAATAAAATAAAACTAAAAAATAAATGAGAAAAATGAGAAAATAGAACCGAATATAAGGTTGCACGGTCGTGAGTCGGGTATGCACGGGCGTGGGTCGACTGATTTCGAAGGTGGTAGTGTTTTTGGGGTGTGTGGCGGCACTTATAGTGGTTGGGGGAGGAGATTTAAGGGTTTTGAGTGAGGAAGGAAATGAATAGTGGCCCCTATTTATAGTTTTTGGGTCAAACGGGCATGTCACACGCCCGTGTGAGTCGTGTTTTGCCCGTGTCTTTCAAAATCCGGGGGTTTTGGCGCGCCTGGTTCGAAGTACACGCCCGTGGGGATGCTTTACACGATCGTGGGAGATCAGTTCTTCGTCATTCACACGGTCATGTGATGGTATACACGGCCGTGTGTGATCGTGTTCGTGTGTCACACGGTCTGTGATATGTTCCACGGTCGTGTGAAATTTGACAGTGTCTTCCACGGGTTGGGGACATGGGCGTGGATGTCTGTGCTAGCCCGTGTTGATACTGCAGGGTTGCCACAACCATGTCGCATGCCCGTGGAGTGTTGTTGGTAGCCCGTGTTGAAGTCGAAAGGTCACCACGGCCATGTCACATGGCCGTGGCAATTTATCGGTGGCCCGTGTTTTGGGAAAATATGTGCTCTGTTTATACACGGCTTGGGTACATGACCGTGTCTCTGTTTAAAGTGTTCACATGGCTTGAGGCACGCCAGTGGGACTGGCCGTGTGGTCCTAAATCTCTGCATTAAAAGGGTTAGTTAATGCATGAAAAATACTAAAATCAAAGTAGACGAAAAATTACTAAGTTAGTGCTCGGGTTGCCTGTAACACCCATAACCCGTATCCGCCATCGAAATAGAGTTTCGGAGCATCACTAGAATTTGCAGATCACTTAAAAAAAATTTCAATTAAATACTTACCGATTCTATGCATCATATAAATATATTACCATACAATCAATAGCTTCGCACTTGTCTAAGCATCAAACAGCAACATTGCTAATATACTAGTACATATTTCATATAAATTCAACATTGATATACTTATTTTCTCGACATATCACACTTGAGTTTAATAATTGTTTTTACTTACATAATTTCCTTGTATCAACATATCAAAGATAATCATATATATACATGTCATGAATCATATCATTCTCTTACCATTTCTTCATAAGTATATATCATTCTTTTCATGCTTCATCATTTCCATATATTTTATGTATATTTATTCCGGTAATAGTTTATATCAAACTTAACATAAATTATATTCCATGTACTTGTACTTAATTCGTTTATCTATCTTCATAATTATTTCATACAACTATTTTGTATATATATTTCCATATAACTAGTTCTTGTAAACATTTCACACAACCATTTCATATAACCATTCGTTATCTGACACATATTACTTGAATATCAATTGTTCAACAGATGTCATAGCGACTCCCATCCACGGTCTCATTTATCTTTGACATGATGCCATAGTGTCTTTCAACTATGGTCTTACTCATTTTCTGTCATGTTGCCATGGTATCTTTCAACCATGGTCTTATTCATGTCACGTTGCCATGGTATCTTTCAACCATGGTCTTACACATTTCATTTCATGTTGCCATGGTATCTTTCAACCATGGTCTTATTCATGTCACGTTGCCATGGTATCTTTCAACCATGGTCTTACACATTTCATTTCATGTTGCCATGGTATCTTTCAACCATGGTCTTACACATTTCATTTCAGTAAGCACACTCCCGCGAACCTCACTCTCCCGCGAACCTCAATTCTTGGCACACTTCCGCGAACCTTAGCTCCATGTATTCTTCGGAAGGCCAATACACATATATTCTTCGGGAGAGCCACCAGCACACTCCCGCGAACCTCATTTCCCATATATTCTTCGGGAGGGCTGATATTAGGATTACTCTTCCAGGCTTAATCCTTTTTCCTGTATTCTTCGGGAGGGCTATATCAGAATAGGATCACCCGTCCGGGCTAGATCCTTTTTACCGTCAATTCATCGCTTATCACTGGGTAGAAGTATTCAATTTGATCATTTATTCAATTTTCATGTTTTTTCATCATTCATGATTTTATCACCAATACATATGAAATAACATGTCATGAAATTCATAAGATTAACAAATGATCACTAAAATTTAGCCATATAAACTTACAAATTCGATCTCATATTATAACGATAATCATAATTTCATAATAAATATTCCAAATAAAACATTATATTATTTGTAATTCAACATTTATCAATTACAATCGGGCATGTGATCAATTTATACACAAGTCATTCACATATTTATTTTTCCCTCCTCCTCCTCCTCTCCATCCACATCCTTAGTACAAATAACACACTTGTAAGTAACATTATCTATAATTTTTACTATTTACTTGTGTGAATATTCAAGCTATCCATCCGTGTCATAGTCACTAAATTATTTTTCTCTTAAGCTACAGAACTCCAAATTAAGATCTGTCAATTTTCCTTGAAACTAGACTCACAATTCTTCTTACTATAATTTTTCCAGAATTTTTGGTGTGGCCAATTAGTACAGTTTATTAGTTAAAGTTTCCCCTGTTTCACTACTCGACAATCCTGAACACTCTTCACTAAAATTTCAATTTCTCTTTATACAGAATTCAAAAGATGTTCACATTTATTTCTAGTAAAAATAGACTCAATAAGGAATCCACTGATATAAATTATATTCCATAAATATTTTTTTTAAATTTTTAATGATTTTTACAATTCAAAACAGGGGATCACGAAATCAATCTGAACCAGTCTTACAAAAATGTAAATATCTCAAGATACAGAATTCCTTTGCTTTCTATGTTTCTTTTAAATAAAACTAGACTCAACAAGCTTTAATTCTATATCTCACTTAACTTCTAATTCAATTTCTAATATTTTTGGTGATTTTTCAAAGTTAGATAACTGTTGCTGTCCAAAACTGCTTTTGTGTAACATGTTGATTTCTATTTTTGTCCCAAATTCCACAATTCATACAATTCAATCCTTGCTCAATTAACCCCTCAATTGAGATAATTTTCTCAATTAATAATTTATTCTATCATTTTAAACTACTTCATAATCTTTGGAAATCAGAATTTCAACACTAGTCTTTAATTTCAACTCTTTCACAATTAGGTCCTAAAATCAATTTCCATTAATTTTACTTGATAAAATCATCATATAACAAAATTAAAGCTTCAGTTCTATGTTTACTCATCATATTATTCCAGCACTCATCCATAACAACTTTAAAAATTAGCCATAAAATCAAAAACTAATGAATTAATAAGTTGGACCCAATTGTAAAAGTCCAAAAACATAGAAATTTCAAGAAGAAAGTAAGAATTAAACTTACATGAAGCTTGAGTATGAAAACCAGCTTGAACTCTCTCCCATGGCTATTTCTCAGCTGAAGAAAATGAAGAGAAATGGAGAGAATTCTAGATATTCCAATCTAGTCCCCTTTTTATTTTAGTGAATTTTGTTATTTTCCTATTTTGCCCTTATTTCATCAATTCTCCTGATTTTTCTCAGCTTATGCCGCCCAAAATATCTCCTTTGGGCTTATTTTCACTTTAAGTCCCTCCTCATTTGACAATTGAGCTATTTCATCCTTCTAGCAACTTTTACACCTTTTTCAATTTAGTCCTTTTTATTTAATTGACCACCCAAACGTTAAAATTTTCGAACGAAATTTTAATAGTACCTTATTGACACTCCGTAAATATTCATAAAAATATTTATGACTCGGTTTATAACACCGAGATCTCGATACCTCTTTTTCTCAATTTCTTGACTAAATAAATCTTTATAAAACACAATTTACTATTTCAAAAATCTTTTAAAAAAACTACATTTGACTTGTAAATATTAAATAATATTATCTACAAGTTCATTTGTCGAATTTGGTGGTCTTGAACCACTATTTCCGACATCACTGAAATTCGGGCTATTACATTGCCTCCCGAGAAGCACTTATTTAGAGTCTAAGCTCAACTCTGCTTGGATGTATCATGGAGGGATTTCGTGGAGCTGAAACTCCTCCCTTTTATCTTTAAAATTCTTACCTTTATAATGTTTAAGCCTATGGCCATTTACCTTGAATGTACCGTGGTCGGGGTGAGTTACCTCAATTGTGCCGTATGGAAAGATAGTTTGAACAGTGAATGGACCTGACTACCTTGACTTGAGTTTTCCAGGAAATAGTCTCAGCCTCGAATTGTAGAGTAGGACAAGATCACCTGTTTTAAACTGCTTAGGTTGTTTCAGTCATTTATCATGGCGTCGCTTCATGGCTTCTTTTTATAATCGTGAGCTCTCGTAGGCATTGCAACGCCATTCATCAAGTTCGTTTAATTGCTTTAATCTCTTCTCACCTGTAAGCTTAAAACCAAGATTTAAAAATTTGATAGCCTAAAACGCTTTATGTTCGAGTTCAAATGGCAGATGACAACTTTTTTCATAAACAAGCTTATAAGGTGATGTACCTATGGGTGTTTAAAAAGTAGTTCTATAAGCCCATAAAGCATCATCTATTTTCCTTGACCAGTCTTTTCTATTCGTTTCTATTTTTTTCTCTAAGATGCGTTTCAATTCTCTATTTGACACTTCAACTTGACCACTGGTTTGTGGGTGATAAGGGGTAGCTGTTCTATGGTGTACTCCATACCTTTTTAAGACTTTTTCAAATTGGGCATTGCAAAAATGTGTGCCACTATCACTAATGATTATCCTAGGTGTTCCAAATCGAGAGAAAAGTTTCTTCAAAAATCGTAATACCATTCTAGCATCATTAGTAGGTAAGGCTTGGGCTTCCACCCATTTTGACATATAATCTACTGCTACTAGGATGTACTTATTTCCAAATGAAGTAGGGAATGGATCCATGAAATCAATACCCCATACATCAAATATTTCACATGAAAGTATATAGTTCTGAGGCATTTCATTATGTTGAGAAATATTACCTATTCGCTGACATTTATCACAAGAGGTCACCTACCTGTTGGCATCCCTGAAAAGTGTAGGCTAGTAAAAGCGTGATTCGAGTACCTTATGAGCAGTTCTAGCTCCACTGTGATGTCCTCCTGTGGGTCATGAATGGCAGTGATTTAAAATCTGGTATGCTTCTGTTTCAGTAACGCATCTTCGAATAACCTGATCTGCACAAATTCGGAAAAGAAAAGGATCTTCCCAAAAATAGTTTTTCATATCAGCGAAGAATCGCTTCTTTTGCTGATGGGTCAGCCCTTTTGGGGTTATGTTAGTTGCTAAATAATTTGTGAAATCAGCAAACCAAGGAACTGTTGCATCTGCTAAGGATAGGAGTTGTTCTTTAGGAAACAAATCGTTTATTTTGTCGAGGAACTTGGGTTACGTATTTTCTAATCTTGAAAGTTGATCTGCCGTCAAGTTCTCAACTCCCTTCTTGTCCTTTATTTCAAAATTGAACTCCTGTAATAATAGAATCCATCTTATTAATCGAGGTTTTGCATCAGTTTTAGTTAAAAGGTAACGAAAAGCAGAATGGTCAGTATAAATAATGACTTTTGACAAAATCAAATAAGATCTAAATTTATCAAATGCGAAAATAATGGCTAGCAATTCTTTTTCTGTGGTAGTATAATTTTCTTGAGCGGCTGTCAAAGTTCTGCTAGCATAGTAGATCGGTTGAAAGTGCTTGTCTCTTCGTTGTCCCAAAACTGCACCTACTGCAAAATCACTTGCATCGCACATTAGTTCAAAAGGTAGATTCTAATCAGGTGAAATCATAATCGGGCATTGACTAACTTTTCCTTAAGAGTGTTAAAAGAGTCTAAACATTCTTGGTCAAAGTTGAAAAGCACGTCTTTTTCTAGCAATTTTGTTAAAGGCTTAGCTATTTTAGAAAAATCTTTAATAAATCTTCGATAGAAACCAGCATGTCCTAAAAAGCTTCTTATAGCCTTAACTGAATTAGGGGGAGGTAATTTTTCAATTGTTTCAATTTTTGCTTTATCTACCTCTATCCCTTTTCTAGAAATTTTATGTCCTAAAACAATACCCTTTTGAACCATAAAGTGGCATTTTTCCCAGTTTAGCACTAAATTTATCTCTTCACATCTTATCAAAACACGTTTTAGATTATTAAGACAAAGTTAGAAAGAATTACCGAAAACTGAAAAATCATCCATAAATACCTCCATGATGTCTTCCACGAATTCATTGAAGATAGCTATCATGCATCGCTGAAAAGTAGTAAGAGCGTTACATAAACCAAAAGGCATTCTACGATAAGCAAACGTACCGTATGAGCATGTGAATGTCGTTTTCTCCTGATCTTCTGGAGCTATCGGGATTTGGAAATAACCAGAGAGGCCATCTAGGAAACAATAATACATGTGACCTGATAATCTTTCCAACATCTGATCAATAAAAGGTAAGGGAAAATGATCTTTTCGAGTGGCGTCATTCAGCTTCCTATAATCAATGCAAACTCTCCATCCAGTGACTGTTCTTGTAGGTATTGCCTCTTTTTTGTCATTAGATACCACAGTCATGCCTCCCTTTTTAGAAACGACCTGCATAGGACTTATCCAAGAACTGTTAGAAATAGGATAAATAATGCCTGCATCTAGAAGTTTAATTACCTCGGCTTTTACAACTTCCTTCATGTTAGGATTCAATCGTCTCTGAGCTTGCATCGATGGTTTATATTCATCTTCCATTAAAATTTTGTGGGTGCAAAAGGACGGATTAATTCCCTTAATATCTGAAATTTTCCAAGCTATAGCCTGCTTGTGTTCCCTTAACACATGGAGTAGTTCCTTTTTTCCGCAATGCTCAAATCTGATACGATAATGACTGGTAGAGTTGAATCTTCCCCTAAAAAGGCATATTCTAAATGATCTGGCAGTTGTTTTAGCTCTAACTTAGGGGGTTCAGTAATGGAAGGTTTTTGTCTCAGCTTATCATTCATCTTTATACTTTCATAACTTATGTGTCTTGTGATGATTTCATTGAAATCTAATTCCTTTCTTACTTTTGTAATTTCAGTAGTGGCTTCCTCTTCCCCCCACTTTGAACAAGACACAGTTCCAACGTGTCTGCGGGAGAAAGTTCCTGAAAATTATCCTGAACAAAATAATCAAAAATATCAACAAAATAACAGGAATCATCTTGTTCTTTAGGAAATTTCATGGCATCATAGATTTTTAACACGACTTTGTCCTTACCAACTCTAAGTACTAATTTACCATCCCCTACATCAATAATAGCTCTAGCAGTGGCTAAGAATAGACGTCCCAAAATAAAGGTACCTCAATATCCTTATCCATATCAAGCACAACAAAATCAACAGGGAATATAAATTTATCTACCTTTACTAGCACATCTTCTATGATTCCCCTAGGATATTTAACAGATTTATCCGCTAGTTGAATACTCATCCTAATGGGTTTTGGTTCCCTTAGACCTAGTTGCTTGAACATTTTGTAAGGCATGAGATTAATGCTAGCACCTAAATCGGCTAAGGCTTTATCAATAAGTAAACTACCAATTAAACAAGGAATAGTAAAACTCCCTGGATCTTTCAGTTTTGCCGGCAGTTTATTTTGGAGAATAGCTGAGCATTCTTCGTTGAGTTCCACTGTGACTAATTCTTCCAACTTCCTTTTGTTTGTCAGAAGTTCTTTAAAGAACTTCGCATACTTCGGCATCTGCGAAATTGCTTCAACAAAAGGTAAGTTAATGTGTAATTGTTTAAAAAGTTCAAGAAATTTACTGAATTGGGAGTCGGTACGGTCTTTTTTCAACTTTGTCGGATATGGAATGGGCGGTTGGTATTCCTTGAGTGTTGGTGGAGTGCTTTCCTTGGGTTCCTCTGCTTTGTCTCCTAAAGATTCTGGAGTAGATTTCTTTTCTGGTTCGGCTAGGACTTTCCCATCTCTTGAAGTAATTGCTTTGACATGTTCTCTAGGATTTGGCTCAGTATTACTTGGTAGTCCACCTTGCGGTCTTTCTGAAATTAATTTTGCAAGCTGACCGATTTGATTCTCAAGCCCTTGAATTGATGCTTGTTGGTTCTTTAGTGCTGTTTCTGTATTTTGGAAACGGGTTTTTGATACGGCCATAAATTTGGTGAACATCTCTTCAAGATTCGGCTTTTTCTCTTGCTGTGGTGGAGGGTGCTGAAATCCTAGAGGAGGCTGTTGTCTTTGATTTCCTTGTCATCCCCATGAAAAATTGGGGTGATTTCTCCAACCTGCATTGTAAGTATTACTATAAGGATTACTTTGGGGTCTAGAATTGTTACCCATATAGTTGGCTTGTTCAGTTTTCATGCTGTGTCCTGAGGATGAGTAGTCTGGATTGAATATATTTACTAGAGTTGTGTCACACTGCATCACTGGCTGTACCTGCGTAGAACCAACAAAATGATCAAACTTTTTATTTAACAGTTCTACTTGGTTAATAAGCATAGCGACAACATTAATATTATAAACTCCTGCAGCTTTTGTCGGCTTTGTCCTCATGACTTGCCACTGATAGTTATTCAATGACATCTCTTCTATAAACTCATAAGCTGCTTCAGGTGTTTTATTGTTGATTGTTCCTCCTGCGGCTGCGTCGATCATTTACCTTGTTGAAGGATTTAGACCGTTGTGAAAGGTCTGAACTTGTAGCCACAAAGGTAATCCATGATGAGGGCATCTTCTCAAAAGATCTTTGTATCTCTCCCAGGCATCGTATAGTGTTTCTAAATCCATCTGCACAAAAGAAGAGATATCGTTTCGTAATTTAGCTATTTTTGCTGGAGGAAAATGTTTAAGTAGAAATTTCTCTGTCATCTGTTCCCATGTGGTGATTGAGCCTCGTGGTAAAGAGTTTAACCACTGATTGGCTTTATTTCTCAAAGAGAATGGAAATAGCCTTAGACGAATGGCATCATTAGAAACGCCATTAATTTTAAAGGTATCACAAAGTTCCAAAAAATTGGTTATGTGTGAGTTTGGATCTTCGTCCTGTAAACCATCAAACTGCACAAATTGCTGTAGCATCTGAATAGTGTTAGGCTTTAATTCAAAATTATTAGCAGCAATAGTAGGTCTAAGAATGCTAGTTTGGGTACCAGCCAAACTAGGTTTAGCATAATCATACATAGTGCGAGGAGCTTCTTCTTGAATTGCTGGTGGCGCGACTATTGCGGGTGGTGGTAGAATGTTTTGATTTGCTTCCATCTCCGCTGTAGGTTCTGGCCTTTGTTCTTGATCTTGTTCTGGATATTGTAGACTTCGTCTGATCTCTCTGCGATTTCTGCGAACTTTTGTTTCTAAATCTTCGTCAAAAAGTAATGGTCCTGCTGGGTTGTTTCTAGTCATAAACTAGAAATACCTAGAAGGAAAAAGAAAAGAAAAATAGAATAAAATAAAAATAAAAATAAAAATAAAAATAAAAATAAAAATAAAAATAAAAATAAAAATAAAAATAAATAAATATAGTAATGGCTAAAGTAATAGAAATCGAGTTTTCTTAATATTTTAGTTCCCCGGCAATGGCGCAAAAAACTTGATATGCTTGCGATATTAAGTAATAAAATTTATAAAAACTGATTACACCAAAACTAATTAATATCACGATATTAAAGGCAAGCGCACCTATCGAACAATAGTATAGTTTAGCGGCAAGAACGATTTATCGTACCCAAGGGAACCAAAAGTACTAATATTTACTTCCTTTCTATTATCTAACCTAAAAATAAAAGAGGATTGATTGAAACTAATTCTAAGATTAACTAAAAGTGCACAAAAAGTAAATTGGGGAAAACTTTAGGGAAAAACTGATTGATATGAGCAATACTTAAGGGAGAATCCACCTAGACTTCACTTGTTATTGACTTCTTGAACTAGATGATGTCTTTACTTGACTTGATCCGTAGAGATCCCTAACTTATGTTAATCCCTCCGTCGAGGCTAAGAACAATTGGGCCAAGGCTGTTAAGTAAAGTTTATTTATTAATTAACACCCTAGATTGCATTAATTCGATCTATGGATCCTCCTATTAGGTTTGACCCTAATCCGGCAGATTTATGTTGCCCTATGTCTAGGGTTGCATGCAACTCCGCTTAATTATGGTAGATCTGCTCTTAAAATAGGGACTTTTGCTCCTCTGCCTAAGCACATCAAGTTCTTGAAGTAATACCTAGGATTATTAAATCAAGAATGAAGAACACATAATTAAGAACAATTCAAGTATTTATCATATAATTCAAGAATAAATAATAACAAGATTTGTCTTAGGTTTCATCCCTCTCAAGTATTTTAGGGGTTTAGTTCATAATAAAGAAAGAAAACATCTCAGAAGTATTAAGATAACAAAACATAAAGAACCCAAAAACCCCTGAAAAAATTTAGGGAGATCCTCTGTCTTGATGTAAAATTCTGGCTTCTGGGATGAATTAATCGGCTTCCCTTGGAGTAATCCCTTGCTTTCACTCCTTGTGTTGGCAGAATTATGGTGCTCTTTCTTGAGAGAAAAGAGTATATCTTTAGAGTTGCCTCCTAGGGTCTTTATATAGAGTTTAGAATGGCTTTCTTAGCCCCTAAGCATCCAAATCCGAGTGAAACTCGTCTTCCTCACGACTAGAACACGCCCGTGTGCCACGCCCATGTGATTTCGACAAGAAGCCGTGTTCTGGACTGTTTAGGTGGCACGACCGTGTGGCCTGGCCATGCTTGTTGAGGGCTGGACCGTGTGGTCTTTGTGTGGCACGGCCGTGTGATGAACCCTTGGGCCGTGTCGATTACACATTTTGACCCATTTTCTCCGTTTTTGGTCCATTTTTCGTTTTTTTCTCTTCCCTATGCTCTGCTGAGTATAAGATATGAAAAAGAAAAATTAAGAGCACCAATTCTCACAAAATTAATGATAATCCATCCAAAATATAGGCTAAACATAAGGTAAAAATATGTATAATTTATCATTTATCAGGGACATGATCGGAAAGTCCGTGTGACAATTTTTAAACCTTATACCCAATACCATCTAAACCTTATCTAATCCCAAACTCAAATCTAATAACTATGGACACCATGCAACGAAACCCCTCAACTCAGCAACTAAACTAAATACCCAATACCACCCTCATAATCATCTTCACTGAGAACTGCTCCCACGGTGCCAATGTTATCCCCTTCGAGCTTCAATGGCATGCTCTCATTGCACCTTTTAACATAGTTAGAGGACAAAGGAAAGAGAGAGTTGTTTGGGTGATAGAATAGTTGACGCCATTCAATGTATATGTAAAACTGACACGAATTCTTTAATTCTTCTACCAATGGTTCCTCCCCTGTATTAGAACGAACAAATCTCATGCATCTTCACTTCTAATACCAAACTGCAAAGCCAATAATTTTGTTCTTATCAACCCTTCCCTTCCTAATATGCTTATCAATCTAAGAAAATGGGTGCATCGAACCCAGTCTCTCTCAGAATTTAATTTTTTTTACTTAAATACATAAAATTATAAATTAATTCACAAAAATAATATTTAATTATTATACTGTTTACAAGTTTTAAAAACATAAAGTTATAAATTAATTATATACATATACAAAAAATACAAATACAAATATTTTTAAATATTTATTTAATTTATAGTAATAAATAATTTATCATATTTATCTCAATTTTTCATAACCCTTCAATTTTGAAGCATTTATGTTGATTTAAATTTTTTATGTATTTTAATTATTTTTCATATTATTTTTATGTCATGAATTAATTTATTACATTTTTTATAATCATTGGATTGTATTTACATAAAAATCAAATTTAATATAATCAAAACATAAGATGGTGTAGTTTGTTTGATTAGCATCACCTTAATCACTAAGGATTGATCAAGTGTTTTCATTGTTATTATTTATAATTCAAAAGAGTATCACATTAATATTAGTTAAAAGAATCTAAGAGATAGTAGAAGTGCATGGAATAAAGCTTTCCTTTTCAAAGATAATGATGTGTTTGTTTACCATTTCATGAATATATATATATATATATATATATATTAAGAAAATGATGTGCTGACAAACACAAACATACAACTCAAATGCCACAAAACAACACCATGCCTCTACATCTCAATTCCCCATCTCCTTTTCCTTCTCCACCGCTCTCTTCTCCATATCTTCTTTTCTATGGCACCAACTTTTTTGGATGAAAAAAAGCCTCACTATTTTGGTTGATGCTGTTGGAGCCGATTTTGAGGTATCTTATCCACACTTTTTCTTCATTAATATTCATATATGCATGGAAGGGTGTTGTTTGAATCATTGCTAGAACAGACACAAAGGTTCTTCGTCTATATATATGTACGTATGTATATGGTGTGATGGGAAAATTTGCTATCATCTTTCACTTGGTAAGAAAGGGCAGTTTTTGAAAATTAAAGATCATGCCAAGGGTGCTTTAGTGAATTTGCAACAAAAGTAGGATATATATTCTGTGTTTGGAAAATTAAGGAAATATATTATGATGATGATGATGATGATGATAATGATGATGATGATACGGTAAACGTGTCACCATTTAGAGGCTTCTAAATCATAGAATAGGACAAAAGATATGCAAATGCAAATGATTTGGAGGGAGCAAATCAAGTGGCTTATTTTTATTGGTTTGCTAGGCTGCTTAGCATTAAGTGACCAAATTTGATAAGATCAGAATTTCCTTTTTTATCTTTTCAATAAATTAATCCTTCAGGGTCTTATCTTAGCTTTTACTCACAAATAGAAACTTAGGAATTTGCAAAATCTAAACCCTTCATGTTTATTTTATATATATGTTCCATCTCAATAAAATATTTATAAACTCACGTATTATGATAGGATACCACTTCATCATCAATTCATCATGGACAATTTATAAGAGGGATTCACCGTTGATACATATAAAACTTTGATTAGAGGCGACAAGCAAGCGGATTCGAATCGAATTATACAAGGTTCACAGGTCGGTTTTTGATGATTATGTTCATATGCAGGGTTCAGCTTCTCTAGTTATTGGCTGCAAGACAGGAGGAGAATAAGAGGCGATTATGGAGGTCATCGGTGATCTGCCGAGGGAATTGTTCCTCGAAATTCTCTTACGGCTGCCAGCCGAATCTTTGATGCGATGCAAGTATGTTTGCAAATATTGGCATTCTCTCATTACCAATCCTAAATTCATCCAACTGCACCTCAACTACAACTATAATAACAATGTATGCGTCCTTCTCAAGCGCCGCCTCGTCACATGTTTAGGACAGAAAGAGAACTTGTTGTCATTGGTCTGCGGAAATGGTTTTTCTTTCGAAAACTTAGATGTCGATTTGTCCTTGTATAGGAAGGAGCCATGTTTACAGCTTTTAGGTCATTGTGATGGCATTATTTGCCTATCAAACTACAGAGATTACATACTTCTTTGTAACCCTGCAACTAGGGAGTCCATGGTGCTCCCTGAGTCCTGTCTCCCTTGTTATCCCTGGATCCGAAACTTGATATCTCAAACCACCGGGTTGGGGTTCGGTTATGATGCTAAGAGCCATTGCTTCAAGGTTGTTAGGATTGTTTCGTATTGGGAGGAGCTAAGAGGGAGTAACTTACCCCATTTTTCCAGGGTTGAAGTATACTCCATGGGAACGGATTCTTGGAAAGAAATCAACGTTACCGTCCCTGCACATGTCCGATATTCCCCGTGTTTCGAGACGTACTTTAATGGAGCATTCCATTGGTATGCCATGGATGATAACGGAAATGAAGTCATCCTTTCATTCAACATGGGAAACGAGGAGTTCCAAGTAATACCAATGCCGAGTTTCATCTCCATGCATGATCATTCAATTTGCAGGAGTCTTTTAGTGTGGAACGATTGCATTGCTCTCGTAATCTACCCGGAAAGAGGGATCGAAAAATCGTTCGAGATATTTGTGATGAAGGAATATGGAGTGAAGGAATCTTGGACAAACGTATTAACGATCGGACCCCTTACAAGAGTGGAGAGGCCTTTGGTATTTCGGAAAAATGATGAGATTCTCATGGAGGGATCCCATGGACAAATGATGTCTTATAACCTTAGGAACAAAGAAGTCAAGGATCTTCCGATTTATGGGGTTCCAAAGTCATTTTCAACTCTTGTATACGTTAATAGCCTTGCTTCAGTCAAAGGAGGAAATCAAATGCTTGATCAAAGAGATAATACAGGTATATTTTCTTTTTGTTTTTCTGAACACTCTTCTTGTACACATAAACATATACGCAAATTTCTGCTAGTGTTCATATTATCTTGAAATTTAAACTAAAAGTTGGAGCAATATAGCTCGAAATACTTGCATTAATTTTGTTGAAAGTACATTAAGTTCTGTCCTTTGTCTTCCTAATCCTCGTTTTTTGTCTTAGATTTTGGTTGGTGAAGGTTTGGAGGACCAAACAAAGATGATGTTGCAGGATATGGATCCATGGATAAGAGAAAGGAAACAGTGTCATCAATGTACAGAAATGATCATAAATGTACAGTGCAATGGCAGGCTAAATTTTGGGTTTATAAGAATCTTTGTTCTTTTTTCTTTTAAAGGTGAATCAGATGAATGGTAATGATAATCTATTTCCGGCAGAAGAATTTAGTTATGAAATCAACGTGCATAGGATCAGAAAACAAAATACAGGAACGAAGGATAGCAAGCACAGGGAATCTAATTACAAGTTTCTGTACTAAAGATGTACGGAGGCCAGATCTGTCCAATTCTTTTGGTAGGGCAATTAACCAGTGTCAATCTCTTTCTCCTGACGTTTTTAACAATCAATCCCTTCGAAGTACTCATGTTGGTTTTCTTATGGTATTGGTATATGTACTCGTACTTATGTGTTTCAGTAGTTCTAATTAGGTTTATTGGTATTTTTAAAATATTTTTTCTTTTATACATATATATATATTTATATGTATGAGCTTCAATTCCAAAATCATCAGGTAGCGGATGATTTTCCAGGTTAAGAATTTCTACGGAATGTGATTCCTTGAACGTGACTATTAGTGCCGAGGGTTAGACCTTTCGTCTTGTAAACTACATGATTTTAGGAGATAAAGTTAGGATTTTCGTAAAAATTCTTTAAGGCACCGAAAATATAACAAATGCACACTTAAAATGAAATAGCAACAAAGAACAGAAAAGCCCAAGGAACATAACATACCAAGTGTTTGAGTAAATACTCTCAAATATATTCACAACTATTAATGGAGTAATTGCAAATGAAGGCGGAGAGCTCTATTTATAGTTGAGTTCTCCCAAAACCAACGTTGCAGATTAAGTTACATCAACAGACAAGATTAGAGTTTATCTATAATTGAGAGTCTTAAGAGGTTTAAACTCTATACAATTTCATCCTTTCAAGATTTACCTTATTTACCCTGATAACTCTAGTTTTACTGGAGTGCTTCACTGAACCACCAGTGCTTCACTGAATCACCAATGCTTCAAGTAGATAGGCTTCTCCACAGATTCCACGAATTGGCTAGTTCATTTGGATCAAATGAGCCCTATTTAATAAGCTGACATCTATGGGACTTTTTGTGCATAATGGTCACAAACTTTTATATTTTAGCTAATTTATCTATATCCTTGTCACAACATGTGACATTCACAAGGTAAATATTTTATACATATAATGTGACAGCCCAAATTTCAGTGGTGTCGGAACAGTGATTCGAGATCACTAAATCCGACAAATTAGTATAAAATATTATTAATTTAATGAGTATAAGTTAAATGTGAAGTTAGGGAAATAATTGAAATAGTGAATAGTATTTTAGAAATAAATATTAAATAATTGAGAAGTGAAAACGAGGTATCGAGACCTCAGGATATTAAAACGATTATAAATATTTATGGAGTGTTAGTATGTTAGTATTAAAGTTTCGTTAAGAAATTTTAAGGTTTTGATGGTCAATTGAGTAAAAAGGACTGAATTGTAATAAATGCAAAATTTGTTAGAAGGATTAAATAGCTTAAGTGTTAAAAGAAAGAGGATTTAAAGGGAAATTAAGCCTAAAAGTGAATAGGTTGGACGGCAAGGGCAAGAAAATCAGCAGAAAAATAAGGGAAATAAGGACAAAATTGAGAAATCTAGAGATCTCTTCATATTTCTCAGCTAAAACGCCATAGAAGGTCTGGAGAAAGCTGGTTTTTCATATTTTTACATCATGTGAGTTTGATTCTTGCTTTTTCTTGATAATTTTTATGTTTTTATGACTTTTACAACTAGGTCCACTTATAGAATTCATTAGTTTTTGATTTGGTGGGTGAAATTGGAAGTTACCCTAGCTGGTTAAGGGAATTTTATGATTAATTATTATGAAATTTAAGTTCTAATTTCATATTAAGGTGGCTTTATTAAGTGATTTTGATAGAAAATGGTATTTAGGACCTAATTGTGAAAAAGTTGTGAATTAGAGGTTAGTGTTGAAATTCAGAATATAAAAGGTTGTGAAATAGTTTATAATGATAAAATAAAGTGTTAATTGAGAAAAATTAGTTCAATTGATGGGTGAATTGAGCAGGGACTAAATTGTAAAAACTGTAAATTTTGGGGTAAAAGTGCAATTTCGAGAGTTGAACAGCATAAATTGTGAATTGAAATAGAAATAAAATAAATGCTAATGAGTGAAAATATTTTGCATTTATAGACCAAGAAATCGAAGCAAGTCGCGGAAAGGAGAAAATAACCGAATAATTCCCGAATTTCTACAACTTTTGTGAATCAGCCCAGGTAAGTTCATGTGGCTGAATTTTAATGATCATTGTTAATATTATGAATTTTGTAATGTGTTATATGATGTGCATGTGACAAAAGTATGTGATAAGATTATAAACAATGTAAAAGTATGAAATTGTAGGAAACTATCGGATTGAGTACCTTTGTCTCATGATACGTGACGAATTGACGGAAAAAGACCATGGTTGGACCATGGCAACAAATGATAAGTGGTTTTCGTATAAGACCATAGCTGGGCTATGGCATCGGAAACAAATGATAAGAAATTCCCGTATAAGACCATAGCTGGGCCATGGCATCGGTGAAGTGTGCCAAGTGATTTTCGTATAAGACCATAGCTGGGCTATGGCATCGGAGAAAAGTGATATGTGACCCGTGTAAGACCATATCCGGGATATGGCCTCGGTATGATATGTGATCCGTGTAAGACCATGGCTGGGCTATGGCTTCGGAAAAAGGAAATGTGATTATGTGTAAATCCATAGTTCTACTATGGTATAAAGAAGGCAATGTACTCAATTCCGTATAGTTCCTAATTTGTGAAGAAGTGTTAAATAGTAAACGGGCCCAAAAAGGATGAATTTCAAGTATGGATATTATTGAATGATACTAAGTAAAATTGATTTGATTTGTGAATGACAGGAGATAGTAGTGAAATGTAAACTATGTGAATGATTTATTAATTTGGTAAGTTTACTTTCCAAGCCTATGAACTTACTAAGCTTTCATAAGCTTACTTGATTGTGTTTGACATGTGTTGTAGATTAACGTGAGTTCGGAGGATCGAATCATCACGAGGAATCACACTATCTTGACTTATTCCGGTAGTTTTTGGGTTATTATCTTTTGGTTTATATGGCATGTATAGCAATATACTCATGTTGTGTAATTAATCTTGCGATATGGTTATGGTTGGATTGAGAAAATGCCTGATAATGATTAGTCCTTGGAAGGGTTAATTTAGATCATGCATGAGACCATGTATGTTCAAAGTGACAATAGTTCATGAATTTTCATAGAAAAGTGAGAATTTGTCATAAAATAGAATGTTGTAACAGCAGTGATGTGAGTTTGAAAAATCACTAAAAATAGTAGAAAATGAATTAGGAGACGAATTAAATATGGAATGGAAGCTTAATGTGTCTACTTTCATATGAAAGAAGCTAAACAGGTAAAGGAACTATATGTTATGAGGTACTTGAGTTTTAGTGAAACAGGCCTAGAGTGATCTCTGGATCCCCTATTCCAACTTTGAGAATTCACCATAAATTGTAAAAAAATAATTATGAGGTGTACTTTATATGTTTAGAATCCTTATTGAGTCTAGTTTTAATAGAAATAAACATCATATTTGTGTGAATTTTGTACAGAGAGAAAAGTGGTTCGTAGTAAGTAGAGGTCAGTCCAGTCAAGATTTGAAACAGAGGTAAATTTAACTAATAAACTGTACTAATTGGCCCAGCCAAAAAAATTCTAGAAAAAAATTAGTAGATAGATATATGAGTCTAGTTTCAGGGAAAATTTACGGATATTGATTTCGAGTTTCGTAACTCGAGATATGATTTTTTTAGAGACCATGACGCAGAAATATAGTTTGCTACGAATATGAAATTAGTTGTTATAAAATTCAAAAAGTGATGAAACAAGTTTGGTAACACCTCAAGCTCGACTCCGGCGACGGTCTCGGGTAAGAGGATGTTACATTGGTGGTATCAGAGCTCGGTTTAGCCGATTCTCGAAACATTTATGAGGTTTAAAGTGTTTAGAAATACATGCCATATAAATCTGTGATAGTGTGATGTGTATGATCCGATCTAACTCCTTTTATTTTATAGATATTCTCTGATTGAAAAGATGTCAGATGGACAAGAACGTAATGAACAAGAAGAAGTAAATAGTAGAGTGCAGGTTTCTGAACAGGGAACAAGTAATGTCCCGATTTCTCTAATGCGACATCAAGAACTTAAAGATATGATTTATGGGATTATGAATCAATGGTACAGTGAAAAGATGCAAGAGGGAAATCAGGCTCAACAACATCCTCCCCCTACTGTTCCACCTGTAACGTCTCCAGTTGCCCCTCCACCTCCTCCGACAACTGAATCCAGCAAGCGTACTCCTTTAGAAAAGCTCAGAAAACTTGGAGCTGAAGAATTTCGGGGAAGAGCAGATGATGATCCAGTTAAGGCTGAATACTGGTTACAGAGTTTGATGAGAATTTTCAAAGAAATGGCCTGTTCACCTGATGATTATTTGAGATGTGCTGCGTCTTTATTGAAAGAGGAAGCTTACCATTGGTGGGAAACGATTGAGGCCGTGGTGTCAGCAGAGAAAATTTCTTGGGAATTTTTCCAAAATGAATTTAAGAAGAAATATGTGGGCAGAAGGTATCTGGATAAAAAGAAAAGAGAATTCCTCGATCTCCGACAAGGAAATAAGACAGTAGCTGAGTATGAAAGAGAATTCGTTTATCTTAGTAAATATGCCCGGGACATTGTGCCTACAGAAGAGGAAATGTGTGTTAGATTTGAAGAGGGATTGAATGATGAGATCAGAATGTTGATAGGAGGTAATGAGATAAGGGAGTTTGTTGTTTTATCAGATCGTGCTCAGAAACTTGAAGAAGTATATAACAGGAAAATGCAACGTGAAAGGAAGAACAAAGAGACTTTTAAAAGGAGTGCATCTAAATCGTTCTCATTTTCACCGGTGAAGAGGTCTAGGGAAGAATTTAGTTGGGCCACTTCAGTGCCAGAAAGATCGGGAAGAGGTAGATCCAGACGATCTGATTTTCGAGTATCCGACAAACCTGCAGCTAGTATGAGCAGTGTTCAAAATGCTCCTCGACCGAAGTGTCAATATTGTGGAAGGAATCATCCTGGTGAGTGTCGAAGCAAAATAGGGGCTTGTTATAGGTGTGGATCTACTGATCATTTCATTCGGGATTGTCCTCAACTACAAAGAGAAGAAGCAGATCAAAAAGAGAAAAATAGAACCCCTTCCCAAAGAAGTAAACGTTCAGGTCAGAGTAGCGCTACAGGAGCCACCCGTTCAGATATGAAAGAATCTGCTAGCCGATCAGATGTTAAAGCACCTGCGCGTACTTATGCTATTCGAGCGAGAGAAGAAGCGACAGCTCCAGACGTAATTGCTGGTACTTTCTATCTTTATGATGATACTGTGTATGCATTGGTAGACCCTGGATCTACACATTCATATATTTTCACTATGTTAGCTTCTGAAAAGAATTTATCTGTTGAACCTACTGATTTTGATGTACAAGTTACTAATCCCTTAGGCCAGTGCGTAATAGTTAACTTAATATGTCGTAATTGTCCACTGAGAATAACGGGCTGTGAGTTCCCTGCTGATTTGATGTTATTACCCTTTCGGGAATTTGATATTATTTTGGGGATGGACTGGCTAGTGAAGCATGATGCGATAGTGAATTGTCGTGAAAAACAGATTAGTTTGAAATGTTAAACTGGGGATATGATTTCAGTTGGGCCTGAAAGGTTAAGTGAAGCTATTAATATTATTTCATCCTTCTCTGCTCAGAAGATGTTACGTAAAGGAAATGAAGCATTCTTGGCTTATATCCTTGATACTCGGAGTTCTAATTCAAAGTTAGAAGAGTTACCGGTGGTGAATGAATTTTCTGATGTGTTTCCTGAAGAGTTACCAGGTCTACCACCTGATAGAGAAGTGGAGTTTGTGATAGATGTAATTCCAGGAACAGCTCCTATTTCAGTGGCACCGTATAGAATGGCTCCGGCTGAATTAAAAGAGTTGAAGACACAGTTACAAGAATTGTTAGACAAAGGATTCATCAGACCAAGTATGTCGCCTTGGGGTGCACCTGTCTTGTTTGTGAAGAAGAAAGATGGTTCGTTGAGGTTGTGTATAGATTATAGACAGTTGAACAAGATAACGGTGAAGAATAAATATCCTCTGCCTCGTATTGATGATCTATTTGATCAATTGAAAGGTGCAGCATTATTTTCAAAAATAGATCTTCGATCTGGGTATTATCAATTGAAGGTAAAAGAATGTGATGTGCCGAAAACTGCTTTTCGAACTCGGTATGGACATTACGAATTTTTGGTGATGCCATTTGGTTTAACTAATGCTCCTGCTGCATTTATGGATTTGATGAATCGAATTTTCCAACCTTATCTGGATAGATTTGTAGTGGTGTTTATTGATGATATTTTGATCTATTCGAAAACAGAATCTGAGCATGCTCAGCATTTAAGAACAGTATTGCAGACTTTGAGAGAGAAATAGTTATATGCCAAGTTTAGTAAATGTGAGTTCTGGCTTCACGAGGTTGCATTTTTGGGTCATATTGTATCAGCTGATGGAATTCGTGTTGATCCTGGTAAAGTGGAAGCAGTGGTAAATTGGAAAATTTCGAAGAATGTTACAGAAGTACGAAGTTTTCTAGGTTTAGCAGGATACTACCGTCGATTTGTTAAAGATTTTTCCATGATTGCTTCCCCGTTGACTCGATTACTACAAAAGAATGTTGAGTTTGTGTGGTCTGAAGAGTGCCCACAAAGTTTTAATCGATTAAAGAAGATGTTGACTGAAGCACCAGTATTGATTCAACCGGAATCAGGTGTACCGTTTGTGGTATATAGTGATGCACCTTTGAATGGTCGGGGTTGTGTACTTATGCAGACAGGTAAAGTAATAGCATATGCTTCTCGACAATTAAAACCACATGAGAAGAATTATCCTACGCATGATCTGGAATTGGCTGCGATTGTATTTGCTTTGAAAATATGGAGGCACTACCTATATGGTGAAAAATGTTATGTGTATACCGACCATAAGAGTTTGAAATATCTGATGACACAAAAAGAGCTGAATTTGAGACAAAGGCGGTGGCTAGAACTTCTGAAAGATTATGATCTTGTTATTGACTACCACCCGGGGAAAGCTAACGTTGTAGCTGACGCACTTAGCCGAAAATCGTTGTTGTTTGCTCTTCGGGCATTAAACGCTCATCTGTCTGTTAGTGAAGATGGTTATGTATTAGCAGAATTACAAGCTAAACCAGTACTCTTTCAACGGATTCGGAAGTTACAAGATGAAGATCCGAAATTGGTCTTGAAACGAGAGATGATTCAAAATGAGTTAAGCTCGGAGTACTCTGTTGATAATAAAGGTATGTTATATTATCGTGGTAGGATATGTATTCCGAATAATGCTGATTTAAAGAATAATATTTTATCAGAAGCTCATAATAGTATGTGTTCTATTCATCCGGGAAGTACCAAGATGTATTGTGATCTGAAGAAAATGTATTGGTGGCCCGGCATGAAACGGGAAATTTGTGAATATGTAGCCAAATGTTTGATTTGTCAACAGGTGAAAGCTGAGCATCAGGTACCGATGGGGTTGTTACAGCCTATTATGATTCCGGAATGGAAATGGGAACATATCACTATGGATTTTGTGTCCGGGTTACCAGTGACTCCGAAAAAGAAAGATTCAATTTGGGTAATTGTAGATCGGTTAACCAAATCAGCATATTTTATTCCAGTTAGGACAGATTATTCACTTGAAAAGTTGGCAGAAATATATGTGAATGAGATAGTGAGATTACATGGGGTGCCAATATCTATTATTTCGGATCGAGATCTGAGATTTACCTCGAGATTTTGGGGTAAGTTACAAGAAGCTTTGGGTACCAAGTTGAACTTCAGCACAGCTTTTCATCCTCAAACAGACGGACAATCTGAGCGGGTAATTCAAATATTAGAAGACATGTTAAGATGCTATGTACTGGAATTCGGCGGCAACTAGGAAAGGTATTTATCCTTAGCCGAATTTACTTACAATAATAGTTATCAGACTAGTATCAAAATGGCACCATTTGAGGCTTTGTATGGAAGAAAATGTAGAACTCTATTATATTGGACCGAATTGAGTGAATCAAAGTTAGTAGGAGTTGATTTGATTCGGGAAACTGAAGAGAAAGTTCGTATTGTTCGAGATAGTTTAATAGCTGCTTCCGATCGTCAGAAATCATATGCAGATTTGAAAAGAAGAGACATAGAATTTAATGTGGGCGATCAAGTATTTTTGAAAGTGTCACCATAGAAGAAGGTTATACGGTTTGGTAAAAAGGGAAAACTTAGCCCACGATTTATCGGTCCTTATGAAATTGTTGAAAGAATTGGCCCAGTTGCTTATAGGTTGGCCTTACCTCCAGAACTTGAGAAAATTCATGATGTATTTCATGTGTCTATGTTAAGACGGTATAGATCGGATCCATCGCACGTGATTCCTTATGCAGAGATAGAACTTCAGTCAGATATGACGTATTCGGAGGAACCCGTAAAAATTCTAGCACGGGAAATTAAAGAATTAAGGAACAAACGGGTACCATTAGTTAAAGTACTATGGAATCGTCATGGGTCGGAGGAGGCAACTTGGGAAACGGAAGAATTAATGAGGTCTCAACATCCACATTTATTTTCAGGTATGAAATTTCGAGGACGAAATTCCCTAAAGGAGGGAGAGTTGTGACAGCCCAAATTTCAGTGGTGTCGGAACAGTGATTCGAGATCACTAAATCCGAAAAATTAGTATAAAATATTATTAATTTAATGAGTATAAGTTAAATGTGAAGTTAGGGAAATAATTGAAATAGTGAATAGTATTTTAGAAATAAATATTAAATAATTGAGAAGTGAAAACGAGGTATCGAGACCTCAGGATATTAAAACGATTATAAATATTTATGGAGTGTTAGTATGTTAGTATTAAAGTTTCGTTAAGAAATTTTAAGGTTTTGATGGTCAATTGAGTAAAAAGGACTGAATTGTAATAAATGCAAAATTTGTTAGAAGGATTAAATAGCTTAAGTGTTAAAAGAAAGAGGATTTAAAGGGAAATTAAGCCTAAAAGTGAATAGGTTGGACGGCAAGGGCAAGAAAATCAGCAGAAAAATAAGGGAAATAAGGACAAAATTGAGAAATCTAGAGATCTCTTCATATTTCTCAGCTAAAACGCCATAGAAGGTCTGGAGAAAGCTGGTTTTTCATATTTTTACATCATGTGAGTTTGATTCTTGCTTTTTCTTGATAATTTTTATGTTTTTATGACTTTTACAACTAGGTCCACTTATAGAATTCATTAGTTTTTGATTTGGTGGGTGAAATTGGAAGTTACCCTAGCTGGTTAAGGGAATTTTATGATTAATTATTATGAAATTTAAGTTCTAATTTCATATTAAGGTGGCTTTATTAAGTGATTTTGATAGAAAATGGTATTTAGGACCTAATTGTGAAAAAGTTGTGAATTAGAGGTTAGTGTTGAAATTCAGAATATAAAAGGTTGTGAAATAGTTTATAATGATAAAATAAAGTGTTAATTGAGAAAAATTAGTTCAATTGATGGGTGAATTGAGCAGGGACTAAATTGTAAAAACTGTAAATTTTGGGGTAAAAGTGCAATTTCGAGAGTTGAACAGCATAAATTGTGAATTGAAATAGAAATAAAATAAATGCTAATGAGTGAAAATATTTTGCATTTATAGACCAAGAAATCGAAGCAAGTCGCGGAAAGGAGAAAATAACCGAATAATTCCCGAATTTCTACAACTTTTGTGAATCAGCCCAGGTAAGTTCATGTGGCTGAATTTTAATGATCATTGTTAATATTATGAATTTTGTAATGTGTTATATGATGTGCATGTGACAAAAGTATGTGATAAGATTATAAACAATGTAAAAGTATGAAATTGTAGGAAACTATCGGATTGAGTACCTTTGTCTCATGATACGTGACGAATTGACGGAAAAAGACCATGGTTGGACCATGGCAACAAATGATAAGTGGTTTTCGTATAAGACCATAGCTGGGCTATGGCATCGGAAACAAATGATAAGAAATTCCCGTATAAGACCATAGCTGGGCCATGGCATCGGTGAAGTGTGCCAAGTGATTTTCGTATAAGACCATAGCTGGGCTATGGCATCGGAGAAAAGTGATATGTGACCCGTGTAAGACCATATCCGGGATATGGCCTCGGTATGATATGTGATCCGTGTAAGACCATGGCTGGGCTATGGCTTCGGAAAAAGGAAATGTGATTATGTGTAAATCCATAGTTCTACTATGGTATAAAGAAGGCAATGTACTCAATTCCGTATAGTTCCTAATTTGTGAAGAAGTGTTAAATAGTAAACGGGCCCAAAAAGGATGAATTTCAAGTATGGATATTATTGAATGATACTAAGTAAAATTGATTTGATTTGTGAATGACAGGAGATAGTAGTGAAATGTAAACTATGTGAATGATTTATTAATTTGGTAAGTTTACTTTCCAAGCCTATGAACTTACTAAGCTTTCATAAGCTTACTTGATTGTGTTTGACATGTGTTGTAGATTAACGTGAGTTCGGAGGATCGGATCATCACGAGGAATCACACTATCCTGACTTATTCCGGTAGTTTTTGGGTTATTATCTTTTGGTTTATATGGCATGTATAGCAATATACTCATGTTGTGTAATTAATCTTGCGATATGGTTATGGTTGGATTGAGAAAATGCCTGATAATGATTAGTCCTTGGAAGGGTTAATTTAGATCATGCATGAGACCATGTATGTTCAAAGTGACAATAGTTCATGAATTTTCATAGAAAAGTGAGAATTTGTCATAAAATAGAATGTTGTAACAGCAGTGATGTGAGTTTGAAAAATCACTAAAAATAGTAGAAAATGAATTAGGAGACGAATTAAATATGGAATGGAAGCTTAATGTGTCTACTTTCATATGAAAGAAGCTAAACAGGTAAAGGAACTATATGTTATGAGGTACTTGAGTTTTAGTGAAACAGGCCCAGAGTGATCTCTGGATCCCCTGTTCCAACTTTGAGAATTCACCATAAATTGTAAAAAAATAATTATGAGGTATACTTTATATGTTTAGAATCCTTATTGAGTCTAGTTTTAATAGAAATAAACATCATATTCGTGTGAATTTTGTACAGAGAGAAAAGTGGTTCGTAGTAAGTAGAGGTCAGTCCAGTCAAGATTTGAAACAGGGGTAACTTTAACTAAGAAACTGTACTAATTGGCCCAGCCAAAAAAATTCTAGAAAAAAATTATTAGATAGATATATGAGTCTAGTTTCAGGGAAAATTTACAGATATTGATTTCGAGTTTCGTAACTCGAGATATGATTTTTTTAGCGACCATGACGCAGAAATACAGTTTGCTACGAAAATGAAATTAGTTGTTATAAAATTCAAAAAGTGATGAAACAAGTTTGGTAACACCTCAAGCTCGACTCCGGCGACGGTCTCGGGTAAGAGGATGTTACATATAAACTATTAACTATCTATTCATTTCGATGTTAATGCTAATTAACCGTTAAACATATACACATCATTTGTTCTGTTCAATCATGTAACATTTCATAAATTTATCCATTCCATACATTATAAACATGTCCCTTTCCATATATCTCATGGAAAGAATTAATGCATTTCCTTTCAAATAATTAACCCGATGAACTAAAATATAAGATATAGATACGTAGGTAGTTACACCACACCAAGGCACCGTAGTACGAAGCTCGTAGGCATAACTATCATATCATGTAATGGATCATCTCTCCACCACACCAAATAGCTCAATAGAGCGATAACTACACCACACCAAGGTTTCCGTAGAGATAAAGCTGGGTAATCCGCAACAAATGCAAGATTCCGACGTAAACAATAATATCTCTATCAAAACTTTTACTTCGTAACATCTTTTGCACATATCTTGTACTAGCGCGTGATCAACTCTATTGGCATGCCAATTGTATCTTATCTTATGTTTATCCGGGCTCTATAAAACATCAGTATCATTTATTACAATTCATTTCATTCTTCACATTTTTGTACTGTTCCAATCACAATTCAAAATATAATTACATATCATTAATTCAGTCCACTTGATGCTCAAACAATATACATTTCTAGATCTTTTAACAATACACTCGTATATTGAATTTTACATTCATCCAATATTACACATCTATTTATATTTATCACAAATCTCATATTTTCTGATGTAGTCATTTTCTCACTTTTTTTTATCTTTTTACAACCAATTCATAATACAACCACTATATATAATTTCATAATTTAAACACATATAACACATTTACAAATATAACTACACCATATAAACTTACTAGGGCAAATAACAAAAGCAGAAGTGTCAAGAGCTAATTCGTAATTTTCCATTTTCTTAGATTATCTACTGATTATTGATCTATATAATAATTAAGTTCAAGATATCAATTGCAAATACTTTATAATACTCAAATACATGCATATGAACTTTTAATTTCATTTTATACAATTTCTTTGAACTTTTACATTTTATCCAATTTAATCCATAAAACCGAAATTATTATATAAATTATTATATCTTTCAAATTCAAGCTTTATTTTACAATTAAAATTCAATTAAATCCCTATACAACCCTCTAAATACATAAATTTTAGAAATTTCATATAAAAAATTACATTATTACATTTTAGTCCTTAAATTTAAAACTAACCAAAAATTACTTTATAAATTAGTCTTTAAACACATCTAAGCTTATAATCAAACTATTAAATATCAAAGGCTTCAATTTTTATCAATATCAACTTTAAAAATCTTTAACAATTTTAAAAACAGAGATACAAGTTAGCTACATTAAATTACAACGATCTCAAAAAACATAAAAAATATTAAAAACGAGCTTGAATTGTAAGGAGAAGCTTGGCCGAACCTAAACCCTTCTAAAAATGGTGGTTTCAGTTGTGAGAAAGAAAATGAAAAAGATACCTGTGTTTTCATGTTTTCTTCTTTTTATTTTTAATATAATTTATCATAAAATAATCAAAGAAACAAGCATTAACCGTCCCTAATGCTATATTATGTTCAAATTGTCTTATAAACCTTTTCAAAATCATTAATTAAACCATTCAACTAATAAAAATCAATACTAATTAATTTTTACAATTTTTATGATTTAGTCTTTTTCTCTTAATTAGCTATCCAAACTCTAAAATTTTCAGACCAAAACTTCAATTCATCAATATAACAACTCTGTAAATATTTAATAATAATATTTACAGGCTCGATTTACAAAAACGAAGTCTCGATACCTTATTTTCCAAAACCACTAACTCTAAGTTCAAACCACTTATACTTTAACTATCTGATCAATTAATAAAATCTATCAAATCACAATTCACTAAATAATAAATTTGACTCGTAAATATTATTTAATAATATTTACGGGCTCACTTGTCAGAATTGTGATTCTGAAACTACTATTACCAAAATCACTGAAAAATGGACTGTTACACTAAGACTCTCAACTGAATTGCTTGAGGTGATTGGATAAACATGAAAGTCTTATTCTTAAATTGCTATTTGTTAGAGATAAATATCATATTTATTCAAGAGAATTTTGGAGCAGAAGGAATCTTGATTTATGAAGACTTTTATATGATAAATACTCAAAATAATTAATGGGATAATTTCAACTTTTAAATAGGAATTTAAAGCCTATCAAAACATTGTTGATTAACCACTTAAAGAGGCCTATAAATAGGCTATTTTGTGCTGCACATCAAGAGCCACTTTTTAGAGTATATTTGTCAACAATTTTGGTGTGTTTTTGTGTTATTTTGCAACACTCTTTTAGATATTATTTGGAGAGGTTTATTGATTGTATTGTTTGGGTAAGTGATTTGTGACAATTGAAGTTAGTATTGAGGCTGCAATTACTTCTTTGTATAAGGGTAGATTGAACTTAAGCCAATAGGTAGTCCAGACTATTGTTGTAAAAAATAATTCACAATGCGAGCCTTCGTAGACATAGAATCGTTGTGTCTGAACTGTGTTAATAAATATCGTGTGTTAATTCTCTCTTTACTTTATTCCTTGCATTAATTTTTTATTTTATCTTTCTGTTTGTTTTGTTCTAACGACAGTTGGAATGAAACTATTTTTCAAAACTGATATCAACAGAATTGTTTTTAAAGATTGAATTAGTGTGACAAATTATGTAAAATATAAGATTAATTGATACATAATATAAAAATAGTTTTTTCTGTGAATTAATACATATACTTCCATACCCAGACCCAAATAAATATATACGACACTCACGCATGTTACAATATAAACTAGAATAATATAAATCTAGGACTCAAACTTGGGGCTAAATTAATCATATATGCCCCCCAAAAAAGTTAAAAAAGTTTATTGGCCAAATAGGCTCTTTATTTTTTTTTTTTTTGAAAATTTAAAAAAAATAGGTCGATTTTATTAAGAGTGTTTGAAAGCATATGTCATAGGCCAATTTTGGCCCACTTTAATTACAACTCATTAAACAACCAACCCACACCAAATTTTAACCCGTTACATCAAAATCCCATAACCCAAACCACTAGCCCAATACCCTAATGACCCATTAACCCAACCAAATTTTAACTAGCCCAATTCCTAACTAATCTAACCAGCCCAGCAACAGACCCAACCCGAGTAAACCCTAATGCCTAACCCTATTTGGCGCCGAAAGCCTCCAACCACCCTCTGCCAGAGCCACAACTGCCCTCTGCCACCAACCCCGGTCACTCAACATCGCCATACCCTGTAAAAAATGAAACCAACACGCAAGACAGAAGATAGATAGCAAAGTATAATAAATCACTTGTAAAAAAAACGGCTATAAAAGGCCGATTGAAATTTGTAAAGGGATTCGGCCATCTTTGATAATAAAAACAAAAGAGATTTTTCAGATATCAAATAATAGATCTTGAACACAAAAAAGCAACAATACGAAATCAAATAACCACAATACAGAAATCCAGAAGTTAGATTTGAAAACCCGAAGGTAAATCCTTTTTTCTTCTTTCTTTCTTTTCTGTTTTCGAATCCTCTTTTCGGTTTTACGAACATATATTTATATATATATATATATAATATATATATAGATTAAACGAAAAAAATAAAAAAAAAGGTACCTCTTGAGCGGTGGCCGGCGACGGTGGCGGACGGAGATCGCGACGGCGCCGATGGCCTCTCCTTGGCCTCGTTCTGGATTCATCCAGAGAGAAAAGAGAGAATTTCTCTCTTCTTTTTTTTTAAACAGCAAAACAAAATGAAAAAAAAAAGAATTTTTGGCCTTTATAGAACCCGGTTACCCGACCCATGGCCCGCGTGTTAACCCAATCCGGGGGGTTGGATCCGCGTGTTTTCCCTCTAAGGGGAAATTTGTGCAATCGATCCCCTCCCTTTGCAATGCCCGTTGATTAAACCTTTTGTATATTTCGATTTAGCCCCAAAATTTGCTCTGATTGCCAAAGTAGTCCTCTATTCTGCGCAGCGTTTTGAAGAGGTGGGAAATTTTCTCATCTGGTTCCCCTATGTTTAGCGCGTGTTCGAATAGGTCCTTCTCACCCATTTATATTTTTAAATTTGGCCCGAGATTTCGATTTAGCTTCTAATTTTATCCTTTTACCGTTTTTTATATATTCTAATCCTGTTATTATGTTTGCTGTTTATTGTTTTTATTTACTTTCATATTTATTGTTGTTATTAGTATTATTTTTGCTCATTACTTGTATATATATGTATATATGTCGTTATGTTTTAAATTTTTTATAAATACTTCCTAACCTTACTATACATATTTCATATTCATTCTTGACATATACACACGTATTTGTCAATAATCGTTTTTTTAATACATATTATTTATATTTCTTGTTTTATTATTATACACATCATATATTATTATCACTATTATTATCGTTATTACTATTTTTATCTCTAAACAACATATATTTGTTTTCTACCATATATATATTTCATGTATCTTTAATAACTAAGTTTGTATTTTTAATATATATTGTGCGCATACTTTAATAATATTAGGTATCCATTTTTATGTAATATTATAAGTTTTTTATATTAATATGACTTCTAGTATATATTATATCTTATGTATACTCCTATTTAATATTTCTAATATGTATATGTTGTACAAACTTTTAACACTATTATATATTTGCATCCACATATATACTTTTCTTATATATTATATTATTATCATTATTTTTTTATACATATTTATCTCATATACATTTTTAAATATTTATTATGTGTATATTTTAAATACTATTGTTATATTGTTTAATATCGTTCGTATTTGTTAATGTTGCGTATTATCATGCTTATATTTTCGTATATTCACGTTTTTATTGTTTGCATGCTTTTGAATTGAATATATTTGTGAATTGCTTTTAATTACAACCTTGTCACGAACTTTTATCGTTTTAGAATGTTTTTCATACTTTCAATTAACTTCAAAAATAAGGCAATGTACCGATTTTTAACATTAGGTCCGTGATTTCATCGCTATGTTGGATGAATCGCGTTGGTTTGTGTTAAAAAACGGCACATCCTTCTCAAGAATTGAAATTTCAAATTTCTCGCGTTTTAAACGGATCACGATTAAATTTAAATTGAATTCGTATTTTTGGAAATCAAAACAACACGTGTTTATTAAGATACCAATTTTGGGCGTCGCGGGGGTGCTAATACCTTCCCCGCGCGTAACCGACTCCCGAGCCCTATTTTTCTCTGAATTTTAACGCGGACCTAAACTTGGCCTTATTTTACTCGGAAATGAATTTATTAAAAAGAGGTTTTATTAGGTGTCCGATCACACCTAAAGGAAAGATCGGTGGCGGCTCCTCCTTTTTTTTTAATAAAAGCAAAACTTTCAAAATTTTCACAAAATCGCCACAATTAGCGACCGAAGCCAATTTTACGTCGCTACAGCATATCCACTGGATGCACTTTCTACAAAGGTGAGAGCTTTTCCTTTAAATCGTATTTTTTGACTTTTTCTTTAATATAATAAGTATCTTTGGTCAAATATTAGTGGTTTACTTCTTGGGTATTGAGTTTGATTTTTGTCCCACTCACATTTGTATTTTTTATTTCATATTATTTAATATTTTATTATTATTTTTAATTAATATTTTTAACATATTAGTTTCTTTGGTTAATAATGATTTTATCCATGAGTCCCAGGTTCAATTCCTCATCTTCTGAACACATTTGTAATTTTTATTTTATATTGTTTCAAATTATTATTATTTTTTAATTAATAAATATATTATATTTAAATTTTTATTTTTAATTCATCTTTTTAATTAATATCTGTTTTAATCATAAAATCAAATAATTATTACAAATATCATTATTTTTAGTAAATATAATTTTTATATGTGTAATATTTATTTTTTCAATCCATATCACAAGTGTATTAAATTTTAGTATTATATATTCTTGTATGTGTATTTAAAATATTTCACATATAAAAATATTTGAAATATCATACCCACAATGTAGATGAAAAAATAATTATATTTGAAATATTTTACATATAAAAGTAATACTTATATTTAAAATAATTATTTCATTTTATAATATTAGAAATTACCATACCCACAATATACGTGGAGAAAATAAATATTTGACATATAAATATTATAAAGAAAAATATATATAAAAAATAGCTAATAGTTTATATTTTATATAAAGAAGTTATTAATTTCAACTATTTTTTATCATAATGATATGTTGTCGAAATCCCTTTTTAAAAAAGTGTCAACTTTTATTTTGAAAATGAAAACGAAATAACAAGAGTCGCCACCGATATTTTTTGTGAGGTGTGATCGGATCACCACATAATTTAGTCGTTTTAATAAAAAGTTTTAACTTACTAAAACAACAACTTTGTTCTACGAATTTTAAGAAAAATAGGTTCGGGAGTTGGTTGCGTACGAGGAAGTATTAGCACCCTCGTAACGCCCAAAATTGGTACCTAATTGATTGATTAATGTCTTAATGTCGAAAGCTGAAATTTTGAAAAGATTTTAAAGTACGATCCTTTTTTTATTCATGTTATTTAAAAAAAATGTTTGAATAAATCGAAAAGAATGTCAAAGACCCTCTCAACTTGAGAAAGCAAAAAGTCACATCCCGTAAGTTAGGACGTGACATTTTGAACCCCCGGGAATAAGCTTGCCTTTAATTTTTGTTTGAAAACTTGTATATTTTAATTCTAGAAGGATATTCGGTTATTTAGATTTAAGAGAAAATCAAAACCCCATAAGTTAGGGTACGATTTCTCGAATCTCCCAAAATATGAAACATTGCCTTATTTTGAAAATTTTTGAATAATAGCTATTACAAGACTTAAACGATGCGTGCTATTTGGTCGGAGTAAGATATGAGAGCCTATATTGGATAAATATGTTGGAGTTTAATTCACGACGTGATTTAAACGAAATAGCTAAAAAGGTAATGGAACACGGAGCAATACTATGTGAATGCTAATGAATGACCATAATATGAAAATACGAATAAACCAATTATAGTACACAATGTCAATAATCTCACAACGTACATCATTTAAATACTAACATTAATAATATCAAATACTTCAAAATAAATAATATGTAAAATAATTTAAGATGAATATATAAAACAATTTAAAATAAGTAATAAAACAATTTTAAATAAATAATACATAAAAAAAAATTTAAAATAAATAAAAAATAAAAAATGAAAAATAAATATATAAATAAATAAAATCAAAGTTAAACAGACTAACGATTAATCTGAAATCAAAATGAAATTTGAGGTACAAATCGCAAATAAAGAAAAGGCTGCCAGGGACCAAAATAGAACGCGTTCAAATTGTCGAGGGCCAAATGGGGAAATAACCCAATACCCTTGAAAATGCGTCTTTTCTCAGCGAGCCAGTGACTAAATTGAAGCATGCAAAATATTTGGTGGCCAGATTTAGAAACGAAAAAGAAAAAAAAGGATCAGATTGAAAATGAGTGAAAAAAGCGAAAGGACTCGCTATATAAATAACCCCAAGGCTGTAAAAACACGCGGATCTAGTCACTTTCGGGTCAGGTCTCGAGTTGGCCCCCCAAAACGACGCCGTTTTAGGCGTGTGGGGGGTCGATCAAAATGACGTCGTTTTCATGATCTATATAAACCAAATTTTTTACCAAAAAATCATTTGAACCCTTATTTAAAAAAAAAAAACTCTCTTCCCCTTTATTTTTTCTCTCTGGCAAAGGTTAGATTTTGGCCATGGGCTGCTGGCCGTTCGCCGGCCACTAACGGTGGCACTACCGTCTACGGTGGCCTAAGAACCTCAAAAATCACCCTTTTCTTCCTTTCACCCTCTAAACCCAATCTAGGGTTATTTTCTCTAAAAAAATGGTTGAAAATCGCCAAAATAGGCAAAGAGCCTTTCGGTTTTTTAGGGTTCTGAAAAACTAAAGACAAAGGGAAAAAACACCGTTAGGGTACTGAGAAACTAAAGACAAAGGGGAAAAACACCGTTCATCGGCGGTGACATCCTCGGTTGCTTATGGCTTCCAAAACCCAAAACCCCAGGTAAGATTTTTTTTGCCCTTTCGTTTATTTATTTTTCGAATAGTAAAAGAGAAAAAAAAATAAAAATAAGAAATAAAAAGAAAAAAATGACACCTTTAATCTGCTGAATGCCTCTGTTTTTTTTGTATTTCTGAATGCGTGTGTTCGTAAAAAAAAAATGACATTCGGGCTTTTATAGCCTGATTTTACAAGGTTTTTTTGCTACTCTTTTTTTGTTGTTGTCTGCTTCTGTGTGTTGTTTGTTTTGCAAGTACAGAGGCCGTACGCGGTGCTAGCGGTGTATAGAGAAGGTGACGTGGCATGCAGACGTGGAGGCTGCGGCAGCACACCTTTAGCCCTAGGGTTTTTTTTTTGGCTAAAAATTGGTTTGGTTTTGGGCCATTCAAGCCTAGTTTTTTTTTTTTAATTATTTTGGGCTTGTATTTGGTTTGTAATTGGGTTTTAGTTTAGGTCTATAATTGAGTTTTGGGCCTGAACATTGTAAATGGACTATGGACATTTTATTTTAATTTAAATTTGGTTTGTTATTTCTGGTTTGGACCTGGGCGAAATAGGCTCATTACATATGTGAAATATGTATTTTTATTATATAATTACATATTTATTATTTGATTTTATGAATAAAAGATATATCAATTAAAAAGATGAATTAAAAATAAATAATTAAAAATAATATATTTATTAATTAAAAATAAAAGCTTGAAACAGTATGAAATACAAATTACGAACGTGTTTAAAAAAGGAGGAATTAAACCTGCGACTCAAATCAGATAGGATCATATCACTTTGGGAAATATATTTTGTAGATAAGATCAAATTAGATCATCCTATTTAATCATTTTGAGTAGCAGATATTACTTAAACCCAAGTTACACTTAAAACTTTTAATAACCTGACTAGACTAACACGGAATTCCAATACTGTTGTAATAGTATTGTATTATATGTATGGCGGTTATATAGTGAGGAAGATGTGATATGGGTAAATATTTATGTATAACAATTAATATAAAAATTACATCATGTTATATTCATGTTCCAATTAATATATATATATATATATATATATATATAAAACACATATATCGTTGTCAAATATTTTAGGGCAAAAATTAAAGAGAGTAAAAGACGAAAACAGTTAACTAAAATTGCAAACTCATCGACTTGGATCATATTGTTCAAAAATAAATCAATAATGCCAATTAAACAATAAAATTCCAAATCCCATGTCTAATTTTTATGAGTTCCTAAAACAGTCTGCACATTTTGCTTCAACGATTCAATGGTTTCCAGGATTGTGTTTTTGGACGTCCCACCATTTCGAGTAGCTTTCTTAGCTTCATCCCCTACACTTTTAGCCTTGCTCTTCAGCTTCTCATCTGTCATCAACTCACTGATCTTTCTCTGAATCTCATCTTGTTTAACCAATCTCTGACCTCCCCATCCCCACGTTGCATCCCATATTCCAAGCCCAGCTTTCTCCAAAACCTCTGCATTTGTTCTTTGGTCCCCATGTTGAGGCCATGCGAGCACTGGAACCCCATTCCCAGCAGCTTCCATCACTGAGTTCCACCCACAATGGCTTACAAATCCTCCAATGGCTGCATTTCCCAGAATATCTTGCTGGTTCACCCATTCTTTGATTACCATACCTCTGTTCTTTGTTCTTTCGAGAAAGGAACTGCTTAATATCTCTCCCAAATCTTCTTTTTCATCTTTGTCAACTTTTTTCGTCTTGAGAACCCAAAGGAATCGATACCCACTTCTCTCTAATCCATCACTTAATTCCTTTATTTGATCTTTCGACATGGCCGTTCTGCTTCCGAAGCTTAAGAAAACGACTGATTCAGCTGGTTGGTCGTTCAGCCATGGAAGATATTGAGTTTGGCCGTTCATGTTGAGACCATAAGTTTCCAATGGTCCTATAGGGAGAATCGATGGGAGATTGCTTAAGGCTCTCTTGTTGTTGATTGCTGAAAGAGTTTCAGGCTCAAAGGATTCAAAGGTGTTCATTAGGATTCCATTGCAGAAAGGGAGAGCTTTAGCGTTTGAAATAAGGGTTGCTGTAAACCCATGATCGGCATTGAAGAATGGAGGTGGAATGCTTGATATCGGCAACGGGGTCAACCCCGGGATCTCGATCTCAGCGGCACCATCGACGAGCTTAGCAGCATCCGATGTTGTCAGGATTGGTAGATACGCCATGAGTGAAAGAAACTTGAGAGAAGTGGTAGAAACAACGTAGTTTCGAACCCCGAGATCAACCGCAACTTTGTTGGCACCATTGGCGACCACAAGGTCTGCAAAAATGGCGGAAATCGGTGGAGTTAAAGAAGCTAACAATGGATGTATCTGATGTGCAGAGCGGCTAGTGGCTTCGAATTGGATGAAAAAAGGGTCATCCGAAATGGAATCCGAATGCTGCATTGGAGGGACATGGAATTCAATATGATTGATTTCTGGATGTTTGGAGAGAAAGGAAGAAATGTGTGTACATTCAGCGACTGAAACAGTAGGTTTGGTGGTGATCAAAGTTAGCTTACAGTTGTGGGATAATAGCAGCGAGGCGAGGCGGAGAAAAGGGGTCAGATGACCCATTCCGGCACTCGGAAAGAGGGCAATGTGCGGCTGAGATGTGACAGAACCTGGGGAAATCGACATTTTTGTGTGAGATGAATGTTTGACTTTCAAAATTAGATGGAAAGAACATGTGGAATTTATACGTAGAATATAAGCATATGGATGACTTATTTATTTATTTTTTTAATTATCCGTTGTTTTGTAAAAATTGTTTATATGGTTGAAGTTATTTATAGTCTCTCGTAATTTATGAATAAGAGGATATTGCACTTCAGCATACTTGAATTCATATTCTATTGCATTGACAACAATATCAATACCAATAGAATTAAGACTTAATCAATAAGTATTTACAAATTTAAAATGGTTAAAATAGGCTCAAATCCCTATACTTTTTGTATGTTTGGAATTTAACAATTGCATTTTTATTTTCAAGAATTGTACTTTTCAATTTTTAAAATTTATATCCAATTGTCTTTTTTTATTAAATTCAAGTTTATTATAATATTATTTTTCTTGTTACATGACAATTAAATGAGTATTTTTATATTTTAAAATGTAAGATAAATTTGATAATTCAATTCATTATATTATCTTTAATTGTTAATGATTTCGAAAGACCAAAACCTACAATATGGCATACTGATAGTTAGGGGTGAGCAAAATTTGACTTGAAAAATTAAAAAAAATTAAATTTCGAATTATTCGAGTTGAATTAATCAAATTAATAAAGTCAACTCAATTTTTTTCGAATTTTAAATTCAAATCAAATTAAGTTTTTAAATTCAAATAAATCAAATAATTCTAATAAATTGAACATTAAACTACCCCAACCTTAACCCCCTTCCCCCAATTCTTCTCTTCAATTTTTTATTTTACTTTCCCTTTCTCTTCAATTTTTTTTTTTTTACTTTTCCTTCCCTTTTACCCCAAAAATCAAATCTCCCACAAAATTTTTATCACCCTTACCTCCAAAAAATTTTACTTTTCATCCTCCTTTTATTCCCAAAAATCAAAATCTTCCAAAAAAAAATTTATTTCTCACCTTTACCCCAAAAATCAAAATCCTCTTAATTTTTTTCATCAATTGCTTTTATTTGTTCACTTCAATTTTTCTTTATACGATCATTTTTAAAAACTTTAAAGAAAAATATTTTTAAAAGAATGACATAAAAATAAAAAAAACACGAAAATCATTTTTAAATTTAACTCGAACAAAAATATTTGATTCAGTTTTAATTCTGTCTCACTCAACTCGATTTGAGAAAATTTCAAATCGAGTTAGGATGATAAAATATGATTCATCAACTCGATTAACTCGAAATTTTTTCATTCGATTCTATTAAATGCTCACCCCTACTGATAGTTTTGTTTTACAACAGTTTGAGATTGTTTAAAACATTTTGCTGAAGTGGATGAACTTTGATACACGATTGATTTGCGTTCGAGGAAAGATCAACGTTTGGGCTATTGTTCATAAGTAATAGATCCATCATAGCCCATTGTCTTTAGCATGCCAATGGGAGTGCATTGATCGAGGATAATAATTTTTCACCATTAGTGAAGAAATAGTATAATCCCACATCTTAAAAATATAATGCTGTGAAGTGTTTATACAATTATAAATGGAGGTGATTTCCCTGCCTTTAAATCATCTCAAAAATTGTTATTTCCTTTATAAGGTAAAATTTTTATTTTTTCTATTTGTAGTGCGCGAAAATGTAAGCGTAATTTTCCAAATCTTTAAAATTCTTGTATTCTTTATTGTTTTTCTTTCACTATTTTGTAAGATACATTTGTAGTGATATATTGTGATATTAAATTATATTAGAGGGAGATTCAGTCTAAAAGGTTGGTTTTTAAGCGAGATCATCTATAACCCTTTCAATTAGCGCATTATTGCAATTGGTATAAGAGTAACGAATCTTATTCAAGAAGGACAACATCTTCAATTTTTTGAAATGCATGTATAATTTGAGTTGTCGATGAAGACAATGAAGAGTGCATGTCGAACTTGTGAAACCTACCCAATAGAGATATCAACGACTACATATTGAACTTGTTGAACTTGCCTACCCCACTCCTCCTATAAGGATGTCTATGCTAGTAACAACCTCAAAAATTTTTGGAGTAACAATGATAAATATAAAATAAATTAGTCGAAATTTTGAGAAAAGTCAAAAATTGGAAACTTAAAGATATTTGGAAAAGTATAAATATTAATATAAAATTTTGGGAACCGATTAAATTAATGGAAAGTATTGGGACAATGTGAGAAAATTGGGTGTTGAAGGACTAAATTAAATTGATGAAAAAGGAGGAGGGACTAGAGGTGAAAATATACCAAAGGAAATAGGACACATGGGTGTTATGATAGAAAAAGTAACAGGGTAAAATGGTAAAAGAATTAAAAAGATAATTATGAAAAAGTAATGACTTAATTGTAATTAAGTAAAAAGGGTAAGAAGGTAAATAACATAAAAAGATACTTTTGTATAGATAAATTGGCGGAGAAGTCTAGAAAAATAGAGAAAGAAAAGGATAAAAAAAGGGGGCTATAAAAGCCATTAGCCATGGTACTTCACGTTAGCCACCATTTTCCCACCATTTTAACTTTTATTTTTCTTTTAATTTAGTCCCTCTCACCAAAAACAAATCAATTAAACTAGTTTTTTTTTTTCTAAATTTCTTCAAGATTAACAAGTAAAATTAGTAGTGAAGTGTAGTAACTACCCAACTGTTAAAAGAAATGCATCCATACTTGTATCGGAGGAGAGAGAAAATAACAATTAGTGTTGAATACAAATGATTAAGAAAAAGTGAAGGGAAGTAAGAAACAAGTAGAGAAGAAAAGCAAAGGAGGAGCTAAAGGGGGAAGAAGAGGAAGAAAGCTTGATTCCATATTTTGAGTTGTAAGTACAACTAGATTCTTACTTGTTTTGATTATGAAGTTAATTGTTAGAATGAATATAATTTTAATATGTTATTTAATTGCAAATTTATAAGTTGAATAAGTGAAGAATAAGGCTTGTAAATATAATAAATAATGAATTGATTGTATTTATTAAGTAACATATGATAAAGAAATTGAAAGAGATATGAGAAAAGATTTAGAATGCATAAAGAAATATTAAATTATAGAGGATGTAAAAGTTGATGGAACTATATATTTATGTAAGCAAATGTGAAGAGAAATATGTGAAATAATGATATGTGAAATAATGTACAGATGTTTGATAAAAAAAAATGAAAGAGAAGGATTAGTGTGTTAAAAGCGTAAAATAACATTAAAAAGAAAGAATTAATAAATATTAGTGATGAATTATGGAAATTATATTAATTGGTGAAACATGTTACATGTATTAAAAGAATTATGAATTCAATTTGTGGATTTGATGCTTCAAGGACAAAATTTAGCAAAAAAAAAAATGAAAATGACATGTGAATGTGATAAGAAATTATGGTGGAATATGGAAGTTAAATAGAGAAATGAAATATGTTATATACAAAATTAAAAGAAAAAGATATTGTTACATGAAATGTCATGATGAGGTATAAATTATAAAATAAGTAAAAGTGATAGGTGAAATGTATAATAAGAATTATTAGTGGAATTATGGGAGATTATCAAATATTGAGACAAGTTACATGTGTTAATGAAAAAAGAGATATAATTATACGAAGTATTGTTATAAGGATTAAATGGTAAAAAGTTTAAAAGTGACATGTGTATATTATGGCTTGCCTAAGTAGACCTGATAAGAACTATTGGGATATTAGTGGCATGCCATTAAAGAACCTTAGCGTGCTCTTTGATTATTAGCACGTTAGTGCTCTCTAGTTATTAGCAAGTTAGTGCTCATCGATTAGCACATTTGTGCTCTCTGTTCATCCGTTTCGGCGGTGTTCTGTGCTGTCCCGTATATATTGTGTGTTCTATTAAGTTTACTAGGCCTCTGAAAGAGGTATAGACTATTTTAGTGATTACTGAATTATATAGATTATATGTGTTGAAAAGATATGAAATTGAGAAAAAAAAAAAGAAAAAAATATGGTTGAAATAAGTAAAGTAAATTATTAGAAATTTTAGCTAAATGGAGTAAATGAAAATTTTAAGCTGATTATGTGATTCTAGTATTATGTAGATGTTAATTAAATCAATATGTTTAGTTGGTGTTTAATGAGTAAATAATAATAAATATGGACCCAACTGTAAGAATAAGTGAGTTGATTGGTAAATTATGTATGATGAATACATAAATAATAATAAATATGGACCCAACTGTAAGAATAAGTGAATTGATTGGTAAATTATGTATGATGAATACAAACAAGTCATTTAAATGTTTCTATGTAGTAAAAATAAATAAGTTATAATTTATAATATAGATTATGGTTTAAAAATTAGTTGTACTTACTAAGCTAACAATAGCTTAACGCGTGTTCATACGCGTAGGTTAAAAGTAGAGGAAAAGAACTTTTGAAGATTGAAGGCACCTCATCTGATCACATCAGTAGATCCGAGGAAGGGGTAAAGTATTAATTTATGCCGTTTTAGTAAATGGCCTGTATCTAGGTATGTGTATTAAGGTTGAATGTGATGGGACTTAAATGTGAAACTTGATGTTTGCTTAATTCATATGAAATAGTTTAAATGTTAATTAAGTAATATAAGAAAATTGGATTTTTAAAATGCTTAATTACGATTTATATTTGAATTAAATTGACTTAAAATTTTGAGATTTGAACAAGGGTTAAATTGGGTAAACTTTAGGAATTAATTTGGTAAATTATCCCTTGAATTTCAAATTTAAACACGGTTCTCGAAATATATACGGCTGTATTCACTATTTTTCACAATGGCCCTTATTTAACTTTAGTATATTGTTCTAAATGCAAGAATGGTTAAAAAATTTTATTTAGGCTTCTCCCAAATACCAATAAATATATATATATACTGAAATAACGGAATTAATAATGTTATCTTATTTAGATATTATTATTATAGTTTCTGAAAACCAATGTAGCATTTCTATACTTAATCTGGTAATCGAGTTGAGAATAGGGGTGTTACAATGCTAAATTTGTTAAGCATCGAGCCTAACTTTACACAAACAATGGTGAGTATAACTAGCTTATCCACACCTTATACAAGCCTTTCTTGTATGTACCTGATTCAATCTCAACCAAACAACGACGTAACTCTAGCATCGAAGACATCATCGAGTTTTGAGTATTGCTTGACTGTAATATTACCACTTTGCTTTTGTTCAAATACCATCATCTTGACATCATCATTAAAAGTCACTGCAACATACTAAACATCTCCTCTCGTAGATCCCAAAAATCTATACTTCATATAGGATATATCTTCTTCATATTCCTAGCTCGAATTTTCTTAATGTACTAAACATCTCCTCTCGTAGACTCAAAAATCTATACTTCATATATAATATATTTTCTTCATATTTTCAGCTCAGATTTTTTTATAAATCCTCTTTTCATTTATTCTTAAATGTTATGTTAATAGAATATTCAAATTGAAATACAATAGCTATAGAAGTCATTATAGTTAATCTATTAACTAGATTTATAAATTGGCTGATCATATTATCCATTAAGAATGTATAATATTAAAGTATTAGCATTAGGAATAATACTAACAAATTCAATAAATGTAAATAACACAACATCAAATAAAAAGACCATAATTTACTATAATAACAATAAAAATAAAGAAATATTTAACATATTCAAGAAAAAAATGAAAAAGTTAATATTATAACATTTGTAAAAAAAAAATCTCACATTATAAATTTGGCAAAAAAAAAGGCTCATATGATAAATTAAGTTGGAGTAATGATTGAATTTATCTTTTGAGAAGTCTATGGTTTGAATATGTAAAGGATGGAGGGTTTTTAGGGTTTGAAAGAAGTTCAACAAGTAAAATTAGAAGTGAGACTCGACACCCATAAGTGTTGATGTCAAGTTAATTAAGATTAAATCCGTATAAGTTAAAGTATCAGATCCTTAACATAATTTTTAAAAATGATCATGACCTTGATACTGGTGGATATCGAGATTGGGATACGATCATCTTATCATATCTCATGACGATTTTCTTACATGAAAGTAGGATATTGAGAACTATAGTTATCAAATTTTGTTCAAGTATAATTCACATAAACCTTGACACTCATGAATATTAAGGACATTTAATATTAAAAAACACATTCATTTTAAAATTAAACTTCAAACATCTATATTTAACATTAAAAAAATAAATAATAAATAATTCCCCTCTTAATAATATGTTTTTTTTTATGGTTATTTGAATTGGATTGAATCATTTAGTTAAATCATTTGGATCGGAATCAATCTAAGGTTTAAAAAAGATTATTAGATCAATTAATTTAAGAATCGGTATAGATTTACTAAATCGAGCAGTTGAATTGAATTTTTTTTATATTTTTAATAATTTATCTTTAAATTCTACGCCCAAATATTGGAGATTTAATTAGGAAGCCCTCCAATGGGTTTCCACTTCTACCTAACAAGTTACTAAAATTGAGTTGGTTGAACTTGCCCCGATTTCTTTAATTTCAGATCCGTCGAGATTTCCAATCTTTTGTCGGATTACAGATGCAAAAATTAATTGATTAATAGCTAGGTTAAGTTTCATGCTACATCTATACACAATCTGATTGTAAACTTGTGTCAGATTGTAAACTCGTTTCATTATTATTAAAAAAAATTAATCGTAAATTTTGAATATAAATTGTAAAACGGATAAAAAATAATAAATAAAATAAATAAAAACAAATTCAATATTAAAAACCCGCAAGAGGGTATAAATATATGTTGAGTGCTGCAATCTGCACATGTTAAGAAGTTAAGGTTAGATTAAACAAATGCAAATTCCCTTAAATTACGCCAACTTAGAGTCTTGGAATTGGATCAATTTACTCTATTAAACAAGATTTGCGGTTTACTCCATCCTTTTGTATTTTCCTAGAAAAAGAAATTAAAAGTTGAATGAGAAGTAAACGGATCACGCAAAATTTAGTCATAATGTAAATGACAATCGTTAAATTAATTAATTGATTTTGTGAGTAATAATGGAATTAACAATCTAACATAGCATTACACATGTAATAGTATGTTTAACGCATCAAAGTTTGAAAATAATAGAAATTAACTTAATGAATTTAATAGTTATCATTTGGTCAGGACTAAAATTTTCAATTTCTAAAAGTATAAGGACTGAAAATGATCAAATTAAAATACAAGTTCTAAATCTATAACTTATGCAAAGTATAAGGCCTAATAATGGAGTTTGACCTATTTTCTTTATGAGAGTTGTTGGGCCTAGAGTAAAGTCCATTTTGATTTAGGCTTAGCCGAGAATAATAAGTTTGGAAAAATTAGTAATGCCCTTGGCAATATTTTTAGAATAGTGCACAGTTTTTCAGTTCCAACGATCCAATTAATATATATATATATATATATATATAGATAGATATATATAATATGGTTTAACTAGTTAATAGTGAGTTCAATTGGTTGAATTTTATTTTTTTGAATTGTCAAGAACATAGAAGAGGTAGGATGGGTAGTTGGTCAGATTTAATATGGATCGTATATAGACGGTAGTTGGAGTCAGCAGCTCCTTTAAGTTCCCTCATATCTAGAATCCCTGGGGAAGAGAATCAAGTTGGCCCTTGCGAACAGCTTGATGCACTATCTCCCTTCAACCCTTTAAGTGAAATGCGGCAAAAGGAAAGAAAATCTATGGACCAACCCCATCGCCTTCGCCCCGTAGGAACTATGAGATCACCCCAAGGACACCTTTAGTATCCAGAGGTTGCGGATCGACCATAGAACCTTGTTGATGCCTCAAACGATTCTCGATTCAACCAACCAATCTAATTCAAATATCATTGATCTTTAGGTTATGACCAATAGATTGGGAGCACTACAACAAAAATAACCGTAAGCAATGTTCAAAAATTGTTGCTTAAATGACAAATTTCACTACATTTTAGCTTATGCAACGATTTTGTAATCGTTGTGTATGTAGTTGTTGCCTAAACTTAAAAGCAACGCTTATTTCATTTTAAACAACGGTTTATTTTAATGTTGCCATTAGTATTTTAGGTAATGATGTTTATTGTTAAATGCAATATTTATTTGAAAACAACATGCAACACTTTTTACAGTTATTGCAACACTACATGGTTGTTGCCTAAAATCAAAAGCAACGTTTTTACTTTTTATATAATGATTGATTCTAATGTTAATATTGATGTTTTATGCAACGTTTATTTGAAAGAAAATGTAACATTTTTTTACAATTATAACAATGATATGCGAAGGTTGCTTAAAGGCTATTTACCTAAAAAAAATCAGATAAATGACGCTCTTCATTTAAATATTGCCCCTAATATTACAATCGCAATTCATTTTTTAAATTCTAAACTAAATAAAATAATACTTGAAAAGGATTATGCGTAGTTGAAGATGATGGAGCATCTCCATCCGATATTCCATCTGGGGAACTACTGGTATCACTAAGAGATTGAGCACTCAGCAAAAAATCAAGCATACCTGATGGAATAACCAAGCTAGGATTGCATTGTTGCACAGCTGCTAATGTTGATTGTAGTCATTATGTTATCTCTGACTTGTGTTGGTTTAGTATTTTTTTTGCAGCTCTTCTTCTGCCTTTCTTGTCTTTGTGAGCACTCTTGGTAGCAAGTTTTTTCAATCCTTTTCTAGTGACCCCTCTTTCATATAATCAAACACGTCCCCCAAGTTCATTTCATTAGATTCCTTATTAGCTAAGTTCTTCCTTTGAATCCCACTTACCCTTCCCTGTAGTGACTTTTATAGGAGGTTTGCCTCCATCCTCATCACATTTCCGGTGAGAATGCCTTTGGCATACTATAAACACAGGAATCTCATCTCTTTAAAGTTGAAGTTTTCACTAAGACTTGATAATTTGGGGCTCCAGTGAAGAGAGTAATCTCCTTTTTACCCCCTCAACTTTTTATCTTAAATTTATTGTAGCGACGTAAAAATTTAGCTTTGTTTGGTCGCTAATTGAGGCGATTTATTGAAATTTTGAAAACCGAACTTCGATTTTACTAAAGAAGAGAGTCGCCACCGATCTCTTTTTTTTTAGGTGCGATCGGATACCTATGAAATCTTTATTTTTAGAGGGATAAAGCCGGGTTTAGGTCTACGTTTTAAATCAGAGAAAAATAGGATCCGGGAGTCAGTTACGCACGAGGAAGGTATTAGCACCCTCGTGACGTCCAAAATTGGTATTTTATTAAACGTGTGTCGTCTTTATTTTCAAAAATACGAGTTCAACCTAAAGTTTGATCGTGATCCGATTGAAAGAAATAAGAAATTTTTTAAGCTTTTGAGTTTTCAAAAGGATATCTCGGTATTAACACGAGCCGACGCAATTCACCCGAAATTTTTTACGTCCTACAGCTGGCTGGCGACTCCACTGGGGATGCAGTTTTTGAGAGTCGAGTCTTGAAACAAATATGTGTTGTTAAAATTTTCAAAATTCCTTGTTCAATTTGATATTTAACCGTAATCCGAAAATTTCGTTTTTTGAAAAATCATGCATTTGTAATTGTTGTGAATATTTTGCGAGCTTGTTCTATCCTTTTGTTTAAGTTCTAAGTTTACGATTTTAGTTTAGCTTTAAATAAAGTGAAGAGTTCGTAAGTCTCTCCCCACATACTGTTCACGTGCATTCTGCAGAACATGAGCGCCATATCCGGGCTCTGTCCATTTAAGTGAAAGTAAACGCTACGCCTTCGTGAGTTAACTCGTCCCTCCGCACAGGCTAGTGAATACTTTCGGGTTACATATGACTTATGCTTTCGTGAGTTAACTTGTCCCTCCGCATAGGCATAAGTAAATGTAATCCCTCGAATTGGACTCGTAAGCCTGTGACGGGCTACGACCGAGGCTCCATACTAATCTTAGTAGATGACAGTATGGACAATTCGAGTACCTATTTAGAACTAAAACCGCATATAGTGAAACGTACGAGCTACCCAACTAGAGCCATACCAAACCTCTGTCCGTTTAGCAGATTACCAAAATAAGTACACGGGAGAAACGTCTCTTACCTTTTCCATTTTTACTTTCTATGCAAGAGAATCGGGTTTTCGGATAGCTTAATTTGTCAAATTTTCCGTTTTCCTTTTCACTTATGTTACTAACCATGATTTGTTGTTGTCTTATTTGTCATCATGCATTCTAGGCATCATATTAGGAAGGTGTTGACTAGAGACCAGTTGCCAAAAGACGGGTTTCTAATGGAGGAGTCGATTACACAAACAACTGAGAGGAATGTCACGGTTCGGGATTGGTCCTTGAAAACCCAAAGAGAAAGAGGGGATAGCTTAACGGAAGGATATGTTGCCGATTTACCGGGGCACGTAATGGTGAATGTCCGTCAAAACAATCTTGAAGATTTAGTCCAGATTTGGAATCAATGGGATTCGGATACTAGGGGAATCTTCATTGAGAGGTATGGTGACGTAGCTAACCTAGTCGCTGTCAAGGTAGACGAGCAGTTGATACAAGCTTTGGTCAAATTTTAGGATCCCGCCTATCAATGTTTCATTTTCAATGAGGAAGATATGACCCCCACTATCGAGGAATATGCAGCCTTACTTCGCATTGATAATGTGCAACCTTACAAGATCTATGTAAAAGAGCCTAAACCGATGACCTTCAAAAAGAAAATAATGAGGTTGACGGATATGACCGACGCATGGGCCGAGAAGCAGATAAAGAAGAAGAATGAAACTATTTGTATTCCGTGGTCCTCCATACGAGATTTGGTCTCGAGCCATCCTGACACCTTGAAGAGGGTAAATCTGTTTGCTTTGGCCGTCTACGGGTTGGTTGTCTTTCCGAAAGTCTTCGGGCACATTGAAGTAGCGGTGGTGGATTTCTTCGAGAGGTTAAAACAAGGAGTCAACCCTGTCCCGACAATCCTAGCCGAAACCTTCAGGTCCTTGAATAGTTGTCGGAAGAAAGGGGAAGGACGATTTATTAGATGTGCGCAATTGCTCAATGTTTGGATCATGAGTCACTTTTGGAAAGAGGAACGCACGCCGTATCACATGTTTTCAAAAATGTTTTCCCCTTTAGAAGCCTATTGTAAGAGGGAATGGCCTAAGGAAATTACTGAACAACATTGGGTTTCGGTTTTTCAGAATCTCCGCGCTAAGGATGTGACATGGAAGGCGCCATGGATACGCCCGTCAGTCTTATTATATAAGGTCGGGAGTCAGGATTGGGTACCACTGCTAGGTCTGTGGGGAGGAGTCAGATACGCCCCGTTATTGGTCCAAAGACAGTTTTCTTCGCGACAATTCATACCCGCCACTGGAGGTTTAGCGCAATCCGAATTCCCTTTCGCAGGCGAGGGCTACATGAAGAAGGTTCGAGACACCGCTAAGTCTTGGAAAAGAATTTATCTGATGGAGTTGGCGTTGTATGCCGATACTCTCACTCAAGACTATGATGTGTGGAGAAAGCAACGGGTGAAAAGCCAGCAAATATCGTCGACAAGTCATGCTGCTCAGAACCCTTTCATAGAGGAAACACCATCCGAGCTTGAAATAGCTAGAGGAGAATTTGAACGCGAAAAATCCAAGATGTTGCGGGATCTCAGCGTCCTTCAAGAAGAAAATTACCAATTAAAGATTGACGTTCAAATTGAAAGATCTAGGACTGAAAAAGTACAAAAAAAGGCAGAAATCGTGAGGAACGACCTAAGAGATCTTCATCTGGAAAACAAAAAGTTAAGGAGCACTATAAAGAATAGCGGACTAGGTAAGTCATCTGCAGAATGGAAGGAAGAATTGGGCAACCTTAAAGGCGGAATGGAATTCTGGAAGGGAAAGGCGAAGAAGGAGGAAGAAAAGACCGCTCGGGCTTTGATAGAATTGAGAAAGAAGAGCGCTGAATATGAGACCGTGTCTACCGAACTATTGACCAGCCGATCTGAATACCAAGGATTAAGAGAAAAAATAAGGGGTTTGAAAGATACGTTGCAGGCTCGCCAGCAACAATTGGACACTCTTTTAAAAACTTTGGAAGAAAGGAATGACCAGTACGATAGAGATACTCACGCGTACAAAGCAGACCTCCAAGAAAGAGAAACGCGACTTGGCTTTTTGATCAATGAAATCCGTGGAGCGGCTATGCATATGGTCCAGTTATCAGATGAAGCGGAGGATCTCAGTTGCCAATTCCCACCAAGCCAGCGATCTAGCATATCAGAATTTTTAGAGCGAGTGAAGAAATATAGTGATATAGCTAGAAAGTTTGTGTAATAGCCAAATAAGATGGCAAAATATTTTGTAACGAACTCTTTTGAATGAATGAAATGCCTAGATAGGGGCTATCTTGAAATCAACACCTAATTCTTGCATATGCATTCATGACTAACATTCATATAGCATTCATGCATCCATTCATTGCATGCACATATCCCGTGACCGTTCACTAAGGTTAGAATCGTACAATTCGCAGTTGCAATAATACAAGGCTGGAATCACGACATTCGTATAGAACGAGACGACAAACTAGAGTAATGGAGGCAGAGTTTAATGAAAGAATCGAGAGAATGGAAAGAGTTCAACGGGAATTGCAAGAACAATTAGCCAAATCACAACAAGAAACAAGGGATCTAATGATGAGATCCCGGGAAGAATCAATGGAGCAAAAAGAACAAATGGCAAAAATGATGGAAATGATGTCAGCCCTGGTAAAAGGGAAAGGGCCCGTGCAGAATCCTGAGGTTGTTAACCTTGATCAAGATCCACTTTACCCACCGGGATTCACTCCACCCCACATGACACAAAGAGTACAAACTCAAAGGGAATCCGCTGGCTTAGAACAACGACCTGTGCCGGCTACACATCTAGGACAGGGGATATTTGTGCCTGCTCCTGCCAACCCGCCTGTCCCAGATCTAGATGATCTGGCAGAAATTACTAGGTTGAGAGTGGAAGATCATGAGGTCCAGGAAAAGTACAAAAGCCTAGAAGAAAGACTAAAAGCGATAGAGGGCACTGAGGCCTTCTCTACGCTAGGTGCTAAGGAGCTTAGTTTAGTACCTGGTTTGGTTTTACCGCCAAAATTTAAAACACCTGATTTCGAGAAGTATGATGGGACAAGGTGTCTGAAGGCACACTTGGTCATGTTTTGTCGAAAGATGACCGGATATGTAAATGAAGATAAACTGCTTATACATTGTTTCCAAGACAGCCTTGTTGGATCGGCTCTTCGCTGGTATAATCAGCTTAGTAGAGAGAAGATCCGAACATGGAAGGATCTAGCGTCAGCATTTTGCGAGCAGTATAAGCACGTGTCGGACATGGTACCCGATCGTATGACGCTACAGATGATGGAAAAAAAACCGTCAGAAACGTTCCGACAATACGCACAAAGATGGAGAGACATCTCGGCTCAAGTAGAACCTCCACTGACAAAAACCGAGATAACTGTCCTCTTCATAAATACCTTGAAAACACCATTTTATGATAAACTGGTGGGAAGTGCCACAAAAGACTTTGCAGATATTGTCATATCTGGCGAGCTTATTGAGAACGCTGTCAAAAGTGGTAGAATGGAGGGGCAAGAAAATTCCAGAAGAACAATACCCATAAAGAAAAAAGACCCAGAGACCCACATGGTAGGAGTAGGAAGCTGTTATGCCTCCAACCCGTATCCGAGCCAACCTCGACCACGAAACTACCCACCCCCAAATTTCTACTATCAGCCTCAAACCCCTTACTACCAAGTGCCACCTCCATACCCTTCCTACCCCGTGTATGCCACAAACGGCCCAAGACAAACTACCACATTCCCACAAAACACAACGCCCGCCCAAAGCCAACCTAAGAATGAGCCAAAACCTGCGAGACCCAATTTCGAAAGACAACAATTTACCCCTGTTCCTGTGCCGTACAGAGAGTTATATCAAAAACTCTTGGAAAAACAGTTGATATCTCCACATTACATGGCACCCTTGAAGCCTCCGTACCCGAAATGGTACGATCCTAACGCCAGTTGCACTTATCATGCTGGGAATCAGGGCCATTCTACGGAAAACTGCCTCGCCTTCAAAAGAAGAGTTCAAGGACTCATTGATGCGGGTATCTTGAGATTTGATGGTTCAGGTGGTGCAACCGGAAACCCATTCCCAAATCACGCTGAAGGGAATGTGAGTGTAGTTGAAGAAGAAAACAAACGGCAGGTTAGGAAATGGGTTTCTGAAATAAAAGTACCTCTGCAGAAAATCTGGGAGATATTGGCCGAAAAATCCTAGCGGAGTATTTGAAGAAAGTGGGCATGATCTTTGCAGTTTCCATGGTAGTAAAGAGCATGATATCCAGTCTTGCGAAGAATTTAGGGAAGTACTCCAAGACATGATGGATAGTAAAAAGATTGAGATCTTCAAAAAAAGGGGAAAAGTCGGATGAAGGAGAAGTGTGCGCCTCCGACAATCAATCACCAGGTTGCCCATACAGCGCTAATCGACCATTGGTAATCTACTATGATGCCAAGAAAGAGCTCGTGAAACCAAAAATGATAATCGAGGTTCCATCTCCTTTTCCCTATAAAGATGATAAAGCTGTGCCGTGGAAATACGATATTAACATTGTTACGCCAGAGGGAGAGAAGGCGGAGGTCCCAACCAGAAATGTCGGAAAAGTGGGTCATTTTACCCGCAGTGGGAGATGCTATTCTAAAGAGATAGAACCAACAAAGAAGGCCAGTGATTCGAAACGAAAAGGGAAAGTGCCAATGCGCGAAATAGAAGATGAACATGAAATTTTGCCTGAACCAGGAATTAAGAAGGCCGTGGATGAAGAGGAGACACAAGAATTTCTGAAGTTTATTAAGCACAGCGAGTACAACGTAGTGGAACAACTAAGCAAGCAGCCGGCAAAAATTTCGGTACTATCCCTACTACTAAATTCAGAGCCACACCGGAACGCATTGTTGAAAGTATTAAACCAAGCTTACGTAGCAAACAACATATCCGTGGAAAAACTTGACAAATGGGTAAACAATCTGAATGCGGTCAATTTCATATCCTTCAGCGATGATAAAATACCGCCCGGTGGTAGGGGCTTGGTGAAAGCGCTGCATATTACAACCCGTTGCAAGGGTTACATCGTACCTAATGTGCTCATTGATAATGAATCAGCACTCAATGTCATGCCATTGGCTACACTCTCCAGAATTCCAATGGACTTGTCCTATCTAAGGCCCTGTCATTCCACGGTAAGGGCCTTTGATGGAACAAGGCGGGATGTTATGGGAAAGATTGAGATCCCTTTGGAAGTAGGCCCTTACGTATACGACGTCGAGTTCTAGGTCATGGACATCATACCGTCATATAACTGCCTGTTGGGAAGACCTTGGATCCATTCCGCAGGAGCTGTCCCATCGTCACTATACCAAAAAATGAAGCTTATCATGGATGGTTGCCTGGTTACAATCGAAGGCGAAGAAGATATCGTCGCATCCGTCTCTGCTGACACTCCCTATGTCGAAGTTAGCCAAGATGCATTAGAGTGCTCCTTCCGATCCCTAGAGTTTGTCAACGCTACATTTGTCGCGGAGGGAAATAGGATCCCCGTACCCAAGTTATCAAGGAACACAAAGATGGGGATTAAGTTGACGGTAGGAAAAGGAGCTAGAGCAAGGAAAGGTCTAGGGAAATTTCAGCAAGGAATAGTCAGGGCCCTGAAGCCAGTCCCTCACAAGGCTCGATTTGGTATAGGATTCCAACCGAAGGCGTGTCATTTAAAGAAACAATGGAAGAAGGACCAAGAAAGAAGGATCGCAAGAACCTTGGGTCGAGAACCAGAATGGGAGCCCATCGAGTATCCTCCTTTGTCAAGAACATTTACGTCTGCGGGAAAGATATACCCTGGACAAAATAGCTCGCGAAACATGCTACTATCAATCGAAAAGGGTTTTCGAAATGTCAGCATAAATGTTATCGACAAAGGAGTTGATACTGATGCGAGCAAAGACATCTCAGGAATACGCCCTTGCCCTCCTGATTTTGAGTTGAGCAAAGACATCTCAGGAGTTGAACAAGTCTTCAGAGTAATGCTCAACATTAACCCTCTATCGTGTCCTTGGATATAATAGAATTCTTTTGTAAGAGCTTGTATTTGCTCTTTATCATTCAAATGAATATCAATGAAGATGCATTTTGTCACGATCTTTTGCATTATCACTAAATTCTGAATTATTTTCTCATTTCACAGCCTATCTTTACATTTTCCTCATACCATATCATAACATGTTGTTTGTCAGTTCCAACACTTGGATGCCCTTCTATAGTTTCTTTTTCATTCTTCAGGTGCTCGGATATCAACAACATGAACAAACCCGTTCCAAATCTTGAAATCGATTTTGAGAAAGCTGTTTGTTTAGGAGGATTTGAAGCAGAAGAAAATGTCGAAGACTATGCATCGTCTCCCGACTTGCTGAGGATGGTGGAACAAGAGGATAAACAGATCTTACCACACCAAGAAGCTGTCGAAACAGTGAATTTAGGAAATGAAGAGAGGAAACAAGAAGTGAAAATCAGGACTTCCATTTCAGTGGACACTAGACATAACTTGATTGCTCTGCTGCGTGAGTATAAAGACGTATTTGCCTGGTCATATCAGGACATGCCAGGATTGGATGAGGATATAGTGGTCCACAAACTCCCATTGAAACCAGAATGTAAACCCATTCAGCAAAAACTAAGGCGGATGAGACCTGAAATGTTGTTGAAGATAAAAGAAGAGGTCAGAAAGCAATTTGATGCAGGTTTCTTACAAGCTTCCAAATATCCTGAATGGGTAGCCAACATTGTCCCGGTACCAAAAAAGGACGGTAAAGTACGAATGTGCGTGGATTATCGTGACTTGAATCGGGCAAGTCCAAAAGATAATTTTCCTTTACCGCACATTGATACATTAGTGGATAATACGGCAAAACATTCGTTGTTTTCCTTCATGGACGGATTTTCAGGGTATAATCAGATCAAAATGGCTCCTGAAGATATGGAGAAGACTACCTTTACGACAATGTGGGGGACGTTCTGCTACAAGGTAATGCCGTTTGGATTAAAGAATGCTGGGGCAACATATCAGAGGGCTATGATAACATTATTCCATGACATGATGCACAAAGAGATAGAAGTCTATGTCGATGATATGATTGCTAAGTCCCGAGGAGAAGAAGAGCATGTAGTAAACCTCAAAAAGTTGTTCTAAAGGCTAAGGAAATGTCAGCTAAAGCTTAATCCCGCCAAGTGCACATTTGGAGTTACCTCAGGAAAACTGCTAGGCTTCATTGTCAGTGAAAGAGGTATCGAGGTGGACCCAGATAAAATAAAAGCTATTCAAGAGTTACCACATCCGCGCACGCAAAAAGAAGTCAGAGGATTTTTAGGGAGGTTAAACTATATCGCCCGATTCATCGCTCAACTTACCAATCAATGCGACCCAATCTTTCGGCTTCTTCGAAAACATAACCCGGGAGAATGGGATGAAGAGTGTCAGGTAGCATTTGATAAGATAAAACAGTATTTGTCAAGTCCTCCAGTGCTAGTGTCGCCTATTCTGGGAAGACCATTGATATTGTACTTGGCTGTATTTGAAAATTCAATGGGTTGCGTACTGGGGCAACACGACGAGTCGGGAAGGAAAGAAAAGGCGATTTACTACCTCAGCAAAAAGTTCACAGAATGCGAGGTAAAGTATTCGTCCATTGAGAAATACTGCTGCGCTTTGGTGTGGACAGCTCGAAGACTCAAACAATATATGTTGTACCACACGACGTGGCTAATCTCGAAACTGAATCTAATTAAATACATGATGGAATCACCTGCACTCTCAGGAAGAATGGCACGATGGCAGATCCTATTATCGGAATACGACATCACCTATGTAAGTCAAAAATCGATAAAAGGAAGCGCAATAGCTGACTTCTTGGCAGATCGAACAACAGAGGAATACGAGCCATTGAGATTTGACTTCCCAGATGAAGACTTGATGTGCGTTACAAAAGAGGAATGTGAGTCATCAAGAGCCAAGTCATGGAAGATGTACTTTGATGGTGCATCAAATGCATTGGGGCATGGGATCGGAGCAGTCTTGATATCACCAGAAGGGAACCATTATCCGCTCACTACCAGATTAAACTTCTTCTGTACCAATAACATAGCAGAATATGAGGCCTGCATCATGGGACTCTGTGCAGCTATTGAACGGAACATCGAAGCCCTGGAAGTGTACGGTGACTCAGCCTTAGTAATCTACCAAATCCGCGGAGATTGGGAAGTGAGGGATCCGAAGTTGATTAAGTACAGCGATCTGGTGGTTGAATTAATTAACAAGTTCAAAGAAATAACTTTTAATTACCTCCCGCGAGAAGAAAATCAATTGGCTGATGCCCTGGCCACTTTGGCTTCAATGTTCAAAGCAAGTAAAGAAGCAGAAATAATGCCCCTGAAAATGAGCATATATGAAGCCCCTGCACACTGTTGCGGCATTGAGAAAGAGGCGGATGGACGACCTTGGTTCCACGATATCTTAGAATATCTCAAGGATCAGAAATATCCCGAACAAGCAAATGAGAACGACAAAAGAACAATCAGAAGAATGTCTGCGGGATTTGTTCTTGACGGCGATATCTTATACAAAAAAGGGAAAGACCAAGTGCTTCTGAGATGTGTGAATGCTATTGAAGCCAAGAAAATACTCGAAGAAGTCCATGAAGGAATTTGTGCAACACATGCCAGTGGTTTCACTATGGCCAAGAAGATCATGAGGCTCGGCTATTACTGGTCAACGATGGAAAGTGATTGTATCAGTTATGCGAGAAAATGCCATAAATGTCAAATTTACGGTGATAAGATTCATGTAGCTCCTTCGCCACTTCATGTTATGACCTCTCCATGGCCCTTCTCCATGTGGGGCATGGATGTTATAGGACCAATTTCTCCGAAAGCTTCTAATGGGCATCGATTCATTTTTGTGGTGATAGATTACTTCACAAAGTGGATAGAGGCAGCTTCATTTGCTAATGTGACGAAAACGGCAGTCTGTAAATTCTTGAAAAAGGAAATCATCTGTCGATATGGTTTGCCTGAGAGAATCATTTCGGATAATGCCATGAACCTGAACAATAAGATGATGAAAGAAGTGTGTGAGCAATTTCAAATAAAGCATCATAATTCTTCACCCTATTGCCCAAAGATGAATGGAGCTGTTGAGGCCGCCAATAAGAATATCAAGAAAATTATCGGGAAGATGACTGAAACATACAAAGACTGGCATGAAAAGCTACCATTTGCCTTGTTTGCATACCGTACATCTGTGAGAACATCTACGGGGGCAACTCCTTTCTCCTTGGTCTATGGAATGGAGGCCGTGTTGCCCATTGAAGTTGAGATCCCCTCCTTACGAGTTCTAATGGAGTCAAAATTAGAGGAAGCAGAATGGGTTCGGGCTCGATATGACCAATTGAACTTTATTGAAGAAAAACGCTTGAAGGCGATCTGCCATGGACAGATGTACCAAAAGAGAATGATTGCGGCCCACGACAAGAAAGTACGGCCAAGAACATTTCACGAAGGAGAGCTTGTGTTGAGAAAAATCCTCCCAATACAGAAAGACTTTCGAGGAAAGTGGGCACCAAATTGGGAAGGACCGTATGTTGTAAAGAGGGCTTTCTCAGGCGGAGCCTTAATTCTCACTGAAATGGATGGGAAAGAGTTGCCTAATCCAGTGAATTCAGATGCGGTGAAAAAATACTATGCCTAAAAAAGAAAAAAAAAGAAAATCGAGATGAAAACCCGAAAGGGCGTTTTGGTAAAAAAAATAAAAATAAAAAAAAGGAGATCAAGATGAAAACCCGAAAGGGCGTCTTGGCAAACAAAAAAGGATTAGGATGAAAACCCGAAAGGGCATCCTAATGAAACAGATGTGAATTCAAGGGGCAAGTTGATTTGAACAGGGAGTCAAACGATGAGACTACAGTGTTTGAGGCATTTCTGAAAGCTCGAAATCTTCTAAGCAAGAAGCCAGGCTCGAAAGGATTCTTGATTAAGAAACGTGGAAGAGTTCACGTGTTGAATATTTAGAGCATTTGTATCCATTGAATATAATTCCCTTTCATTTCATGACACTTTTAACTATTCTTGATCAACTTTCTTTGTTTGTTGCTTCTGAAATAAAATAAACGTGAAGTTTCCCTTTCATACCTATCCGACCATTTTCATGCATCCCATTGTATGGTTTATTTGAATGTTAAAGAGCAAATGACATACTCTGAACAAAAGAAATGTTGAGCATTTCCTGAATGAAAATTGATAAGCACAAGAAGCTCAAGGCAATAACAAAAGTTCAACCAGGAGCAAAAGAGTGATATTAGAGAAGTGCAGATTGCTCAGATGGCTTGAAGACGGGTACAAAGCCTGAAGAGAATCAAGAGTCGAAACACTGAACACAGATCTTCAAAAATCGTGACGAAAGGGCACATATGGCCAACATACCTAAAGTACATAACATGATCATGTAGGCATAAAGGCATTAAGGACCAACATGTGCATATCATGATAACATCATGCATGACATATGCAGGTACTCCAGCAGAGCAAGAGGATTAGATACTGAATCAAGGAAAAGACACCAAGTTCTTCCAAATGACATGTTTTAGTATTTTGATATTTCATTTCTGTTTTTCAAAAATTAACTCATATTACAGAGGTGAGCTGAGCCTCAAGACACGTTGAGGTACTTTAAATTTCTTTTTCAAAAAAAAAATCATCAAAAAATCAAAAAATCAAAAAAATCAACTCATATTGCGAGAGGTGAGTTGAGCTCGTTTAAATTTAGTTTTTTTTATCAACTTATATTGCGAGAAGTGAGTTGAGCTCTTTTTTATTCACGTCTCAAAATCAACTCATATTGCGAGAGGTGAGTTGAGCCTCAAGACACGTTGAGGTATTTTTTATTTCTGTTATTGACTCATATTACGAGAGGTGAGTCAAACCTCAAGTCACGACGGGGTGTTTTCAACATCTGTCTTTAATTTATGTTTCAAAAATCAGCTCATATTGCGAGAGGTGAGCTAAGCCTCAAGACACGTGGAGGTACTTTTAATTTGTGTTTCAAAAATCAGCTCATATTGCGAGAGGTGAGCTGAGCCTCAAGACACGTTGAGGTACTTTAAATTTCTTCTTCAAAGAAATCAACTCATATTACGAGAGGTGAGTTGAGCCTCAGGTCACGTTGAGGTATTTTCAATTTCTGTTTTCAATTTCAGTCTTTAATCAACTCATATTGCGAGAGGTGAGTTGAACTCTTTCAATTTCAGTTTTAATTTAGGTTTCAAAATCAACTCATATTGCGAGAGGTGAGTTGAACTCTTTTAATTTCAGCTTTTAAATTTCTGTTTATTCAACTCATATTGCGAGAGGTGAGTTGATTTTTTTTTCAATTCCAGCTTTTTCAATTTTCTGCTTTTCAAAAGTCAATTCATGTTACAGAGATGAGTTGAGCTTTTCAATTTCTGTCTTAATTTCTATTTCTCAAAGGTTAACTCATATCGCGAGGGGTGAGTTAAGCCTCGATCCTCATGTCCAGATATTTTCAAATTCTATTCTTAACGTTTGCTTTTCAAAAGTTGACTCATACTACGAGAAGTGAGTTGAGCCTCAGTTTGCACACTGAGGTATTCGCAACTTATGTTTCAAAAACTAACCTATATTGCGAGAATATGCAGGTCGAGCAATTTTTGATTTTGTCTCTTTAAAGCTGCAATGGAGCCAGCTAAAGATACAAATTGTGCCTCTTTGAAGTTACAAGGGACCCAATCAAAGATATAGACCTTGCATCCCCAGTGAAGTCGCAGAGGCACAGATTGAAGTTACAAGTTTCATCTTCCTGAAGTTGTAGCAGAACGGACTGAAGATACCAGATCTCATTTTTGAAGTTGTGTAAGAGCAGATCACGGTGAATTTTACACCCCTAAAAGAAGACGATGGATCGAGGCTACAAGATATACCTCTGAAGTTGCAGTGCATTAAACCAAAGCAACCAGCCACGGTAGATTGGAAAGAGATTACTTGAAGAAAAGAAGCGCCAGAATGAGTCAAGATTTGGCGAGACCAGGCAAAATTGGCCTTTCTTTATGTCTTTGCTCTATTATCGTTACACGACAATGAGCAAAGAGGGGCAGCTGTCATAGGCCAATTTTGGCCCACTTTAATTACAACTCATTAAACAACCAACCCACACCAAATTTTAACCCGTTACATCAAAATCCCATAACCCAAACCACTAGCCCAATACCCTAATGACCCATTAACCCAACCAAATTTTAACTAGCCCAATTCCTAACTAATCTAACCAGCCCAGCAACAGACCCAACCCCGAGTAAACCCTAATGCCTAACCCTATTCGGCGCCGAAAGCCTCCAACCACCCTCTGCCAGAGCCACAACTGCCCTCTGCCACCAACCCCGCTCACTCAACATCGCCATACCCTGTAAAAAATGAAACCAACACGCAAGACAGAAGATAGATAGCAAAGTATAATAAATCACTTGTAAAAAAAACGGCTATAAAAGGCCGATTGAAATTTGTAAAGGGATTCGGCCATCTTTGATAATAAAAACAAAAGAGATTTTTCAGATATCAAATAATAGATCTTGAACACAAAAAAGCAACAATACGAAATCAAATAACCACAATACAAAAATCCAGAAGTTAGATTTGAAAACCCGAAGGTAAATCCTTTTTTCTTCTTTCTTTCTTTTCTGTTTTCGAATCCTCTTTTCGGTTTTACGAACATATATTTATATATATATATAATATATATATATATAGATTAAACGAAAAAAATAAAAAAAAGGTACCTCTTGAACTTCCGCGGTGGCCGGCGACGGTGGCGGACGGAGATCGCGACGGCGCCGATGGCCTCTCCTTGGCCTCGTTCTGGATTCATCCAGAGAGAAAAGAGAGAATTTCTCTCTTCTTTTTTTTTTAAACAGCAAAACAAAATGAAAAAAAAAAGAATTTTTGGCCTTTATAGAACCCGGTTACCCGACCCATGGCCCGCGTGTTAACCCGATCCGGGGGGTTGGATCCGCGTGTTTTCCCTCTAAGGGGAAATTTGTGCAATCGATCCCCTCCCTTTGCAATGCCCGTTGATTAAACCTTTTGTATATTTCGATTTAGCCCCAAAATTTGCTCTAATTGCCAAAGTAGTCCTCTATTCTGCGCAGCGTTTTGAAGAGGTGGGAAATTTTCTCATCTGGTTCCCCTATGTTTAGCGCGTGTTCGAATAGGTCCTTCTCACCCATTTATATTTTTAAATTTGGCCCGAGATTTCGATTTAGCTTCTAATTTTATCCTTTTACCGTTTTTTATATATTCTAATCCTGTTATTATGTTTGCTGTTTATTGTTTTTATTTACTTTCATATTTATTGTTGTTATTAGTATTATTTTTGCTCATTACTTGTATATATATGTATATATGTCGTTATGTTTTAAATTTTTTATAAATACTTCCTAACCTTACTATACATATTTCATATTCATTCTTGACATATACACACGTATTTGTCAATAATCGTTTTTTTAATACATATTATTTATATTTCTTGTTTTATTATTATACACATCATATATTATTATCACTATTATTATCGTTATTACTATTTTTATCTCTAAACAACATATATTTGTTTTCTACCATATATATATTTCATGTATCTTTAATAACTAAGTTTGTATTTTTAATATATATTGTGCGCATACTTTAATAATATTAGGTATCCATTTTTATGTAATATTTTAAGTTTTTTATATTAATATGACTTCTAGTATATATTATATCTTATGTATACTCCTATTTAATATTTCTAATATGTATATGTTGTACAAACTTTTAACACTATTATATATTTGCATCCACATATATACTTTTCTTATATATTATATTATTATCATTATTTTTTTTATACATATTTACCTCATATACATTTTTAAATACTTATTATGTGTATATTTTAAATACTATTGTTATATTGTTTAATATCGTTCGTATTTGTTAATGTCGCGTATTATCATGCTTATATTTTCGTATATTCACGTTTTTATTGTTTGCATGCTTTTGAATTGAATATATTTGTGAATTGCTTTTAATTACAACCTTGTCACGAACTTTTATCATTTTAGAATGTTTTTCATACTTTCAATTAACTTCAAAAATAAGGCAATGTACCGATTTTTAACATTAGGTCCGTGATTTCATCGCTATGTTGGATGAATCGCGTTGGTTCGTGTTAAAAAACGGCACATCCTTCTCAAGAATTGAAATTTCAAATTTCTCGCGTTTTAAACGGATCACGATTAAATTTAAATTGAATTCGTATTTTTGGAAATCAAAACAACACGTGTTTATTAAGATACCAATTTTGGGCGTCGCGGGGGTGCTAATACCTTCCCCGCGCGTAACCGACTCCCGAGCCCTATTTTTCTCTGAATTTTAACGCGGACCTAAACTTGGCCTTATTTTACTCGGAAATGAATTTATTAAAAAGAGGTTTTATTAGGTGTCCGATCACACCTAAAGGAAAGATCGGTGGCGGCTCCTCCTTTTTTTTTTAATAAAAGCAAAACTTTCAAAATTTTCACAAAATCGCCACAATTAGCGACCGAAGCCAATTTTACGTCGCTACAGCATATCCACTGGATGCGCTTTCTACAAAGGTGAGAGCTTTTCCTTTAAATCGTATTTTTTGACTTTTTCTTTAATATAATAAGTATCTTTGGTCAAATATTAGTGGTTTACTTCTTGGGTATTGAGTTTGATTTTTGTCCCACTCACATTTGTATTTTTTATTTCATATTATTTAATATTTTATTATTATTTTTAATTAATATTTTTAACATATTAGTTTCTTTGGTTAATAATGATTTTATCCATGAGTCCCAGGTTCAATTCCTCATCTTCTGAACACATTTGTAATTTTTATTTTATATTGTTTCAAATTATTATTATTTTTTAATTAATAAATATATTATATTTAAATTTTTATTTTTAATTCATCTTTTTAATTAATATCTGTTTTAATCATAAAATCAAATAATTATTACAAATATCATTATTTTTAGTAAATATAATTTTTATATGTGTAATATTTATTTTTTCAATCCATATCACAAGTGTATTAAATTTTAGTATTATATATTCTTGTATGTGTATTTAAAATATTTCACATATAAAAATATTTGAAATATCATACCCACAATGTAGATGAAAAAATAATTATATTTGAAATATTTTACATATAAAAGTAATACTTATATTTAAAATAATTATTTCATTTTATAATATTAGAAATTATCATACCCACAATATACGTGGAGAAAATAAATATTTGACATATAAATATTATAAAGAAAAATATATATAAAAAATAGCTAATAGTTTATATTTTATATAAAGAAGTTATTAATTTCAACTATTTTTTATCATAATGATATGTTGTCGAAATCCCTTTTTAAAAAAGTGTCAACTTTTATTTTGAAAATGAAAACGAAATAACAAGAGTCGCCACCGATATTTTTTGTGAGGTTTTTTGTGAGGTGTGATCGGATCACCACATAATTTAGTCGTTTTAATAAAAAGTTTTAACTTACTAAAACAACAACTTTGTTCTACGAATTTTAAGAAAAATAGGTTCGGGAGTTGGTTGCGTACGAGGAAGTATTAGCACCCTCGTAACGCTCAAAATTGGTACCTAATTGATTGATTAATATCTTAATGTCGAAAGCTGAAATTTTGAAAAGATTTTAAAGTACGATCCTTTTTTATTCATGTTATTTAAAAAAAATGTTTGAATAAATCGAAAAGAATGTCAAAGACCCTCTCAACTTGAGAAAGCAAAAAGTCACATCCCGTAAGTTAGGACGTGACATTTTGAACCCCCGGGAATAAGCTTGCCTTTAATTTTTGTTTGAAAACTTGTATATTTTAATTCTAGAAGGATATTCGGTTATTTAGATTTAAGAGAAAATCAAAACCCCATAAGTTAGGGTACGATTTCTCGAATCTCCCAAAATATGAAACATTGCCTTATTTTGAAAATTTTTGAATAATAGCTATTACAAGACTTAAACGATGCGTGCTATTTGGTCGGAGTAAGATATGAGAGCCTATATTGGATAAATATGTTGGAGTTTAATTCACGACGTGATTTAAACGAAATAGCTAAAAAGGTAATGGAACACGGAGCAATACTATGTGAATGCTAATGAATGACCATAATATGAATATACGAATAAACCAATTATAGTACACAATGGCAATAATCTCACAACGTACATCATTTAAATACTAACATTAATAATATCAAATAATTCAAAATAAATAATATGTAAAATAATTTAAGATGAATATATAAAACAATTTAAAATAAGTAATAAAACAATTTTAAATAAATAATACATAAAAACAAATTTAAAATAAATAAATAATAAAAAATGAAAAATAAATATATAAATAAATAAAATCAAAGTTAAACAGACTAACGATTAATCTGAAATCAAAATGAAATTTGAGGTACAAATCGCAAATAAAGAAAAGGCTGCCAGGGACCAAAATAGAACGCGTTCAAATTGTCGAGGGCCAAATGGGGAAATAACCCAATACCCTTGAAAATGCGTCTTTTCTCAGCGAGCCATTGACTAAATTGAAGCGTGCAAAATATTTGGTGGCCAGATTTAGAAACGAAAAAGAAAAAAAAGGATCAGATTGAAAATGAGTGAAAAAAGCGAAAGGACTCGCTATATAAATAACCCCAAGGCTGTAAAAACACGCGGATCTAGTCACTTTCGGGTCAGGTCTCGGGTTGGCCCCCCAAAACGACGCCGTTTTAGGCGTGTGGGGGGTCGATCAAAATGACGTCGTTTTCATGATCTATATAAACCAAATTTTTTACCAAAAAATCATTTGAACCCTTATTTAAAAAAAAAAAAACTCTCTTCCCCTTTATTTTTTCTCTCTGGCAAAGGTTAGATTTTGGCCATGGGCTGCTGGCCGTTCGCCGGCCACTAACGGTGGCACTACCGTCTACGGTGGCCTAAGAACCTCAAAAATCACCCTTTTCTTCCTTTCACCCTCTAAACCCAATCTAGGGTTATTTTCTCTAAAAAAATGGTTGAAAATCGCCAAAATAGGCAAAGAGCCTTTCGGTTTTTTAGGGTTCTGAAAAACTAAAGACAAAGGGAAAAAACACCGTTAGGGTACTGAGAAACTAAAGACAAAGGGGAAAAACACCGTTCATCGGCGGTGACATCCTCGGTTGCTTATGGCTTCCAAAACCCAAAACCCCAGGTAAGATTTTTTTTGCCCTTTCGTTTATTTATTTTTCGAATAGTAAAAGAGAAAAAAAATAAAAATAAGAAATAAAAAGAAAAAAATGACACCTTTAATCTGCTGAATGCCTCTGTTTTTTTTGTATTTCTGAATGCGTGTGTTCGTAAAAAAAAAATGACATTCGGGCTTTTATAGCCTGATTTTACAAGGTTTTTTTGCTACTCTTTTTTTGTTGTTGTCTGCTTCTGTGTGCTGTTTGTTTTGCAAGTACAGAGGCCGTACGCGGTGCTAGCGGTGTATAGAGAAGGTGACGTGGCATGCAGACGTGGAGGCTGCGGCAGCACACCTTTAGCCCTAGGGTTTTTTTTTTGGCTAAAAATTGGTTTGGTTTTGGGCCATTCAAGCCTAGTTTTTTTTTTTTAATTATTTTGGGCTTGTATTTGGTTTGTAATTGGGTTTTAGTTTAGGTCTATAATTGAGTTTTGGGCCTGAACATTGTAAATGGACTATGGACATTTTATTTTAATTTAAATTTGGTTTGTTATTTCTGGTTTGGACCTGGGCGAAATAGGCTCATTACATATGTGAAATATGTATTTTTATTATATAATTACATATTTATTATTTGATTTTATGAATAAAAGATATATCAATTAAAAAGATGAATTAAAAATAAATAATTAAAAATAATATATTTATTAATTAAAAATAAAAGCTTGAAACAGTATGAAATACAAATTACGAACGTGTTTAAAAAAGGAGGAATTAAACCTGCGACTCAAATCAGATAGGATCATATCACTTTGGGAAATATATTTTGTAGATAAGATCAAATTAGATCATCCTATTTAATCATTTTGAGTAGCAGATATTACTTAAACCCAAGTTACACTTAAAACTTTTAATAACCTGACTAGACTAACACGGAATTCCAATACTGTTGTAATAGTATTGTATTATATGTATGGCGGTTATATAGTGAGGAAGATGTGATATGGGTAAATATTTATGTATAACAATTAATATAAAAATTACATCATGTTATATTCATGTTCCAATTAATATATATATATATATATATATATAAAACACATATATCGTTGTCAAATATTTTAGGGCAAAAATTAAAGAGAGTAAAAGACGAAAACAGTTAACTAAAATTGCAAACTCATCGACTTGGATCATATTGTTCAAAAATAAATCAATAATGCCAATTAAACAATAAAATTCCAAATCCCATGTCTAATTTTTATGAGTTCCTAAAACAGTCTGCACATTTTGCTTCAACGATTCAATGGTTTCCAGGATTGTGTTTTTGGACGTCCCACCATTTCGAGTAGCTTTCTTAGCTTCATCCCCTACACTTTTAGCCTTGCTCTTCAGCTTCTCATCTGTCATCAACTCACTGATCTTTCTCTGAATCTCATCTTGTTTAACCAATCTCTGACCTCCCCATCCCCACGTTGCATCCCATATTCCAAGCCCAGCTTTCTCCAAAACCTCTGCATTTGTTCTTTGGTCCCCATGTTGAGGCCATGCGAGCACTGGAACCCCATTCCCAGCAGCTTCCATCACTGAGTTCCACCCACAATGGCTTACAAATCCTCCAATGGCTGCATTTCCCAGAATATCTTGCTGGTTCACCCATTCTTTGATTACCATACCTCTGTTCTTTGTTCTTTCGAGAAAGGAACTGCTTAATATCTCTCCCAAATCTTCTTTTTCATCTTTGTCAACTTTTTTCGTCTTGAGAACCCAAAGGAATCGATACCCACTTCTCTCTAATCCATCACTTAATTCCTTTATTTGATCTTTCGACATGGCCGTTCTGCTTCCGAAGCTTAAGAAAACGACTGATTCAGCTGGTTGGTCGTTCAGCCATGGAAGATATTGAGTTTGGCCGTTCATGTTGAGACCATAAGTTTCCAATGGTCCTATAGGGAGAATCGATGGGAGATTGCTTAAGGCTCTCTTGTTGTTGATTGCTGAAAGAGTTTCAGGCTCAAAGGATTCAAAGGTGTTCATTAGGATTCCATTGCAGAAAGGGAGAGCTTTAGCGTTTGAAATAAGGGTTGCTGTAAACCCATGATCGGCATTGAAGAATGGAGGTGGAATGCTTGATATCGGCAACGGGGTCAACCCCGGGATCTCGATCTCAGCGGCACCATCGACGAGCTTAGCAGCATCCGATGTTGTCAGGATTGGTAGATACGCCATGAGTGAAAGAAACTTGAGAGAAGTGGTAGAAACAACGTAGTTTCGAACCCCGAGATCAACCGCAACTTTGTTGGCACCATTGGCGACCACAAGGTCTGCAAAAATGGCGGAAATCGGTGGAGTTAAAGAAGCTAACAATGGATGTATCTGATGTGCAGAGCGGCTAGTGGCTTCGAATTGGATGAAAAAAGGGTCATCCGAAATGGAATCCGAATGCTGCATTGGAGGGACATGGAATTCAATATGATTGATTTCTGGATGTTTGGAGAGAAAGGAAGAAATGTGTGTACATTCAGCGACTGAAACAGTAGGTTTGGTGGTGATCAAAGTTAGCTTACAGTTGTGGGATAATAGCAGCGAGGCGAGGCGGAGAAAAGGGGTCAGATGACCCATTCCGGCACTCGGAAAGAGGGCAATGTGCGGCTGAGATGTGACAGAACCTGGGGAAATCGACATTTTTGTGTGAGATGAATGTTTGACTTTCAAAATTAGATGGAAAGAACATGTGGAATTTATACGTAGAATATAAGCATATGGATGACTTATTTATTTATTTTTTTAATTATCCGTTGTTTTGTAAAAATTGTTTATATGGTTGAAGTTATTTATAGTCTCTCGTAATTTATGAATAAGAGGATATTGCACTTCAGCATACTTGAATTCATATTCTATTGCATTGACAACAATATCAATACCAATAGAATTAAGACTTAATCAATAAGTATTTACAAATTTAAAATGGTTAAAATAGGCTCAAATCCCTATACTTTTTGTATGTTTGGAATTTAACAATTGCATTTTTATTTTCAAGAATTGTACTTTTCAATTTTTAAAATTTATATCCAATTGTCTTTTTTTATTAAATTCAAGTTTATTATAATATTATTTTTCTTGTTACATGACAATTAAATGAGTATTTTTATATTTTAAAATGTAAGATAAATTTGATAATTCAATTCATTATATTATCTTTAATTGTTAATGATTTCGAAAGACCAAAACCTACAATATGGCATACTGATAGTTAGGGGTGAGCAAAATTTGACTTGAAAAATTAAAAAAAATTAAATTTCGAATTATTCGAGTTGAATTAATCAAATTAATAAAGTCAACTCAATTTTTTTCGAATTTTAAATTCAAATCAAATTAAGTTTTTAAATTCAAATAAATCAAATAATTCTAATAAATTGAACATTAAACTACCCCAACCTTAACCCCCTTCCCCCAATTCTTCTCTTCAATTTTTTATTTTACTTTCCCTTTCTCTTCAATTTTTTTTTTTTTACTTTTCCTTCCCTTTTACCCCAAAAATCAAATCTCCCACAAAATTTTTATCACCCTTACCTCCAAAAAATTTTACTTTTCATCCTCCTTTTATTCCCAAAAATCAAAATCTTCCAAAAAAAAATTTATTTCTCACCTTTACCCCAAAAATCAAAATCCTCTTAATTTTTTTCATCAATTGCTTTTATTTGTTCACTTCAATTTTTCTTTATACGATCATTTTTAAAAACTTTAAAGAAAAATATTTTTAAAAGAATGACATAAAAATAAAAAAAACACGAAAATCATTTTTAAATTTAACTCGAACAAAAATATTTGATTCAGTTTTAATTCTGTCTCACTCAACTCGATTTGAGAAAATTTCAAATCGAGTTAGGATGATAAAATATGATTCATCAACTCGATTAACTCGAAATTTTTTCATTCGATTCTATTAAATGCTCACCCCTACTGATAGTTTTGTTTTACAACAGTTTGAGATTGTTTAAAACATTTTGCTGAAGTGGATGAACTTTGATACACGATTGATTTGCGTTCGAGGAAAGATCAACGTTTGGGCTATTGTTCATAAGTAATAGATGTAGCGACGAAAAATTTAGCTTAGGTCGCTAATTGTGGCGATCTTAAATCTTGAAAACGAGTTTTGATTTTATTAAAACAAAGGGAGTCGCCACCGATCTTTTCTTCTTGGTGCGATTGGACACCTGATAAAACATCAATTTTCGAATAAAAGGGCAAGTTTAGGTCCGCGTTAAAGTTCAGAGAAAAATAGGGTTCGGGAGTCGGTTACGCGCGGGGAAGGTATTAGCACCCCCGCGATGCCCAAAAATTGGTATCTTTTCAAACATGCGTTGTCTTAATTTTCGAAAGTACAAGTTCAAGTTAAAATTTAGTCATGATCCGATCAAAACTTGAGCATTTTAAGGTTTTTTTTTTTGAAAAAGGATATCCCGCTTTCAACGCGAGCCAATTGTGATTCACCCAACATAGCGATGAGATCACAGGCTTAACGTCGAAATCGGTACATTGCCTCGTTTATTAAATCATAAAAAGATTATAAATGAGTAATATCGATAAAGAAATCAAAAAGTGAATTAATATGCTATATTAAAACACATAACGAATAGGGTGGAAATAAACGAGGGGAATAACATAATATATATAACAATGCATACATGACAGTGTGAAAATATACATATATATATATATATATATATATATCGATAATGATGAAATAACTATTAATAATATTTCACAAATTTATGTATATTAAATATAGGCATACGGCAATATTGAATGTTTGTACATAATATATTTATATACATGTATTAAGAATAATAGTATTAAAAAGATATGTGCATAAAGTATTAAAATATAATGTTAGAAGGAAGCTTAGTTATATGTATATATAAATATTGAATAAAAATAATACTTGCACAAACGAGAATAATAATAGATTAACAAAAATAATGATAGCATAATAGCATATTAGTGAAATAATAGTAATCAAAATATAATAATAATAAAGCAAAATAATAATAATAGTAATATAAAAATAGAAAACAATAACAACAGGCTAGACATAATAATGATAATAATATGTACATAATAGTAATAATAACAATATGTAAATAAAATTTAAAAATAATAATAATGATGATATTTACAACGAAAAGAAATGATAGAAGAATAAAAAGTATATATATGTATATATATTTACAGCTATGAATAATATGAAAATAAGAAGTATAAATATGCATAAAGTAATAGTGATAATAAAAGCATTAAAACAACTGTATTAATAATAATAATAGAAGTGAAAAAATGATAATGAAAATGAGGTATTGGTAATATAATAAAAATAATGGTATGTATTAATAATAAAATCATAATATAAACATGAGGATATGTTGATAATATAATATAATAATGTGATAACGGAGTGATATTAATAATGTGGTGACATGATATGATAGCTAGGATAATATCAAAATAATAATAAACACACAAGATAGTATAAATAATATTGAAAATAATAATGAAGATATTTACAAGGAAAAGAATATAATAAATAAATAAATAAATAACATGTATGAATTTACAACCGTATATAAAATAATAAAAAGTGTATATATATGTACATTCATAATAAGGTAAATAATGAAAATAATATTTATAATATCTATATAATAAAAGAAATAATAAGAGAAATAATAATGGCAACAAAATATATATTAGTAAAAGAAATGAGATATTAATACTAACCCAAATAAAATAATGGTGAATTTTAAGAATAATAGTAGAACGTAACAATTAATATATAATTCAAAGTATAATGTGATAATAATAATATATAGGCATATAGATGAAATAATAGTAAAACGTAATATGGAAAGATAATATTATGATAATATGTAAAACAATAGTAATGGTAATAAACATACTAAACATAATATTAGAAAAGAAGGGAAATAATGAAATAAATGTACGTAAATATTAAAAGGAAAAATATATATATGTATATATGGTAGAAAATAATAAAAAAAATAATAATAATATGCAAGAACAATAAAAAGGAATCCGAAAATGAGTAAGAAGGATTAAAACAGGAGCAAGAACAAAGTTTTTGGGGCAAATAAGCAATTAATGAGAGGAAAAGGGACCCATTTGCATGCACAAGTACGATGGAGGGTCCAAGAGTGTAATATTTCCCTCCATCCGAAATGCGCAGTACACCGGAGGACCAAATTTAAAACGAAGGCAAATTAGCGGGATAGATTCAGAGACAAGAAAGGCTTAATCGCAGGATCATGAGAAACCAGAGGGACTGCGCTAATAAATATCCCAAATTTTCAAAACACGCGGATCCTCTAACGGTTACGGATAGAATCGGGTTGGATCCCCAAAACGACGCCGTTTTGGGCGCGTTTGGGGTTTCAAAAACAGTACCGTTTCCAGTTGGGTATAAAAGTCCGAGATTTCAACAAAAATTCATTTTTTCATTTTTTCTTTTCAAAAACCCTCCCTTTCTCTGCAGGTTCCGAACTCCGGGGGGATTCCGACGACCCTCCTTCGCTCCGTCGCCGGTGCCGGCCACCGTACACGGTGGCCGGAAGGGTAAAAATTCTTCCTCTTTTTTTCTTTTTTATTATACTTTCGTATTTATTTATTTTCGGTTTAATAATATGTGTTCTTGTATGTTATTTGAGAGAAAATGGAAGAAAGAAGGGCCAAGAAAGCCAAATAGATTCGAAGAAAAAACTTTTACCTTAGCCTTCCGATTTGGTTTTTTTGATATACTGTGTCTCTGATTTGGATATTCTCCTGCCACTTATGCTATTATCAACACTGTTTTTAAGTGATTTTTAAAGCTTAACGTTTGTATTTCTTTTCCAAAAAAAGTCCCCTTACAAAGTGTTTTCATTCGGCTTATATAGCCGTTTCTTTTACAACTTGTTTTTGTAATGATGTCTCTGTCCCTTTGTTTTAATTGTTTGCAGGTAGAAATGGTGGCAACGGTGACATGACAGAGGCGGTGAGTGCAGCAGGTCGGCAGAGGCGGTGGGCAAGTGGGGTGAATCGATGCTAGGGCAAGGGCAAGTAGGTTTTGGGTTTGACCGGGTATTGGGTTGTAATAGATTAAGGGTATTGGGTCTTGTAAGTGGGTTAAGGGTTTTAATTGGGCTAGAATTAGGTTGGTTTTTGTAATTTAACATTGGGCTTAATTTAACAGGCCAAAATTGGCCTATGACAATAGATCCATCATAGCCCATTGTCTTTAGCATGCCAATGGGAGTGCATTGATCGAGGATAATAATTTTTCACCATTAGTGAAGAAATAGTATAATCCCACATCTTAAAAATATAATGCTGTGAAGTGTTTATACAATTATAAATGGAGGTGATTTCCCTGCCTTTAAATCATCTCAAAAATTGTTATTTCCTTTATAAGGTAAAATTTTTATTTTTTCTATTTGTAGTGCGCGAAAATGTAAGCGTAATTTTCCAAATCTTTAAAATTCTTGTATTCTTTATTGTTTTTCTTTCACTATTTTGTAAGATACATTTGTAGTGATATATTGTGATATTAAATTATATTAGAGGGAGATTCAGTCTAAAAGGTTGGTTTTTAAGCGAGATCATCTATAACCCTTTCAATTAGCGCATTATTGCAATTGGTATAAGAGTAACGAATCTTATTCAAGAAGGACAACATCTTCAATTTTTTGAAATGCATGTATAATTTGAGTTGTCGATGAAGACAATGAAGAGTGCATGTCGAACTTGTGAAACCTACCCAATAGAGATATCAACGACTACATATTGAACTTGTTGAACTTGCCTACCCCACTCCTCCTATAAGGATGTCTATGCTAGTAACAACCTCAAAAATTTTTGGAGTAACAATGATAAATATAAAATAAATTAGTCGAAATTTTGAGAAAAGTCGAAAATTGGAAACTTAAAGATATTTGGAAAAGTATAAATATTAATATAAAATTTTGGGAACCGATTAAATTAATGGAAAGTATTGGGACAATGTGAGAAAATTGGGTGTTGAAGGACTAAATTAAATTGATGAAAAAGGAGGAGGGACTAGAGGTGAAAATATACCAAAGGAAATAGGACACATGGGTGTTATGATAGAAAAAGTAACAGGGTAAAATGGTAAAAGAATTAAAAAGATAATTATGAAAAAGTAATGACTTAATTGTAATTAAGTAAAAAGGGTAAGAAGGTAAATAACATAAAAAGATACTTTTGTATAGATAAATTGGCGGAGAAGTCTAGAAAAATAGAGAAAGAAAAGGATAAAAAAAGGGGGCTATAAAAGCCATTAGCCATGGTACTTCACGTTAGCCACCATTTTCCCACCATTTTAACTTTTATTTTTCTTTTAATTTAGTCCCTCTCACCAAAAACAAATCAATTAAACTAGTTTTTTTTTTTCTAAATTTCTTCAAGATTAACAAGTAAAATTAGTAGTGAAGTGTAGTAACTACCCAACTGTTAAAAGAAATGCATCCATACTTGTATCGGAGGAGAGAGAAAATAACAATTAGTGTTGAATACAAATGATTAAGAAAAAGTGAAGGGAAGTAAGAAACAAGTAGAGAAGAAAAGCAAAGGAGGAGCTAAAGGGGGAAGAAGAGGAAGAAAGCTTGATTCCATATTTTGAGTTGTAAGTACAACTAGATTCTTACTTGTTTTGATTATGAAGTTAATTGTTAGAATGAATATAATTTTAATATGTTATTTAATTGCAAATTTATAAGTTGAATAAGTGAAGAATAAGGCTTGTAAATATAATAAATAATGAATTGATTGTATTTATTAAGTAACATATGATAAAGAAATTGAAAGAGATATGAGAAAAGATTTAGAATGCATAAAGAAATATTAAATTATAGAGGATGTAAAAGTTGATGGAACTATATATTTATGTAAGCAAATGTGAAGAGAAATATGTGAAATAATGATATGTGAAATAATGTACAGATGTTTGATAAAAAAAAATGAAAGAGAAGGATTAGTGTGTTAAAAGCGTAAAATAACATGAAAAAGAAAGAATTAATAAATATTAGTGATGAATTATGGAAATTATATTAATTGGTGAAACATGTTACATGTATTAAAAGAATTATGAATTCAATTTGTGGATTTGATGCTTCAAGGACAAAATTTAGAAAAAAAAATGAAAATGACATGTGAATGTGATAAGAAATTATGGTGGAATATGGAAGTTAAATAGAGAAATGAAATATGTTATATACAAAATTAAAAGAAAAAGATATTGTTACATGAAATGTCATGATGAGGTATAAATTATAAAATAAGTAAAAGTGATAGGTGAAATGTATAATAAGAATTACTAGTGGAATTATGGGAGATTATCAAATTGAGACAAGTTACATGTGTTAATGAAAAAAGAGATATAATTATACGAAGTATTGTTATAAGGATTAAATGGTAAAAAGTGTAAAAGTGACATGTGTATATTATGGCTTGCCTAAGTAGACCTGATAAGAACTATTGGGATATTAGTGGCATGCCATTAAAGAACCTTAGCGTGCTCTTTGATTATTAGCACGTTAGTGCTTTCTAGTTATTAGCAAGTTAGTGCTCATCGATTAGCACATTTGTGCTCTCTGTTCATCCGTTTCGGCGGTGTTCTGTGCTGTCCCGTATATATTGTGTGTTCTATTAAGTTTACTAGGCCTCTGAAAGAGGTATAGACTATTTTAGTGATTACTGAATTATATAGATTATATGTGTTGAAAAGATATGAAATTGAGAAAAAAAAAAGAAAAAAATATGGTTGAAATAAGTAAAGTAAATTATTAGAAATTTTAGCTAAATGGAGTAAATGAGAATTTTAAGCTGATTATGTGATTCTAGTATTATGTAGATGTTAATTAAATCAATATGTTTAGTTGGTGTTTAATGAGTAAATAATAATAAATATGGACCCAACTGTAAGAATAAGTGAGTTGATTGGTAAATTATGTATGATGAATACATAAATAATAATAAATATGGACCCAACTGTAAGAATAAGTGAATTGATTGGTAAATTATGTATGATGAATACAAACAAGTCATTTAAATGTTTCTATGTAGTAAAAATAAATAAGTTATAATTTATAATATAGATTATGGTTTAAAAATTAGTTGTACTTACTAAGCTAACAATAGCTTAACGCGTGTTCATACGCGTAGGTTAAAAGTAGAGGAAAAGAACTTTTGAAGATTGAAGGCACCTCATCTCATCACATCAGTAGATCCGAGGAAGGGGTAAAGTATTAATTTATGCCGTTTTAGTAAATGGCCTGTATCTAGGTATGTGTATTAAGGTTGAATGTGATGGGACTTAAATGTGAAACTTGATGTTTGCTTAATTCATATGAAATAGTTTAAATGTTAATTAAGTAATATAAGAAAATTGGATTTTTAAAATGCTTAATTACGATTTATATTTGAATTAAATTGACTTAAAATTTTGAGATTTGAACAAGGGTTAAATTGGGTAAACTTTAGGAATTAATTTGGTAAATTATCCCTTGAATTTCAAATTTAAACACGGTTCTCGAAATATATACGGCTGTATTCACTATTTTTCACAATGGCCCTTATTTAACTTTAGTATATTGTTCTAAATGCAAGAATGGTTAAAAAATTTTATTTAGGCTTCTCCCAAATACCAATAAATATATATATATACTGAAATAACGGAATTAATAATGTTATCTTATTTAGATATTATTATTATACTTTCTGAAAACCAATGTAGCATTTCTATACTTAATCTGGTAATCGAGTTGAGAATAGGGGTGTTACAATGCTAAATTTGTTAAGCATCGAGCCTAACTTTACACAAACAATGGTGAGTATAACTAGCTTATCCACACCTTATACAAGCCTTTCTTGTATGTACCTGATTCAATCTCAACCAAACAACGACGTAACTCTAGCATCGAAGACATCATCGAGTTTTGAGCATTGCTTGACTGTAATATTACCACTTTGCTTTTGTTCAAATACCATCATCTTGACATCATCATTAAAAGTCACTGCAACATACTAAACATCTCCTCTCGTAGATCCCAAAAATCTATACTTCATATAGGATATATCTTCTTCATATTCCTAGCTCGAATTTTCTTAATGTACTAAACATCTCCTCTCGTAGACTCAAAAATCTATACTTCATATATAATATATTTTCTTCATATTTTCAGCTCAGATTTTTTTATAAATCCTCTTTTCATTTATTCTTAAATGTTATGTTAATAGAATATTCAAATTGAAATACAATAGCTATAGAAGTCATTATAGTTAATCTATTAACTAGATTTATAAATTGGCTGATCATATTATCCATTAAGAATGTATAATATTAAAGTATTAGCATTAGGAATAATACTAACAAATTCAATAAATGTAAATAACACAACATCAAATAAAAAGACCATAATTTACTATAATAACAATAAAAATAAAGAAATATTTAACATATTCAAGAAAAAAATGAAAAAGTTAATATTATAACATTTGTAAAAAAAAAAATCTCACATTATAAATTTGGCAAAAAAAAAGGCTCATATGATAAATTAAGTTGGAGTAATGATTGAATTTATCTTTTGAGAAGTCTATGGTTTGAATATGTAAAGAATGGAGGGTTTTTAGGGTTTGAAAGAAGTTCAACAAGTAAAATTAGAAGTGAGACTCGACACCTATAAGTGTTGATGTCAAGTTAATTAAGATTAAATCCGTATAAGTTAAAGTATCAGATCCTTAACATAATTTTTAAAAATGATCATGACCTTGATACTGGTGGATATCGAGATTGGGATACGATCATCTTATCATATCTCATGACGATTTTCTTACATGAAAGTAGGATATTGAGAACTATAGTTATCAAATTTTGTTCAAGTATAATTCACATAAACCTTGACACTCATGAATATTAAGGACATTTAATATTAAAAAACACATTCATTTTAAAATTAAACTTCAAACATCTATATTTAACATTAAAAAAATAAATAATAAATAATTCCCCTCTTAATAATATGTTTTTTTTTATGGTTATTTGAATTGGATTGAATCATTTAGTTAAATCATTTGGATCGGAATCAATCTAAGGTTTAAAAAAGATTATTAGATCAATTAATTTAAGAATCGGTATAGATTTACTAAATCGAGCAGTTGAATTGAATTTTTTTTATATTTTTAATAATTTATCTTTAAATTCTACGCCCAAATATTGGAGATTTAATTAGGAAGCCCTCCAATGGGTTTCCACTTCTACCTAACAAGTTACTAAAATTGAGTTGGTTGAACTTGCCCCGATTTCTTTAATTTCAGATCCGTCGAGATTTCCAATCTTTTGTCGGATTACAGATGCAAAAATTAATTGATTAATAGCTAGGTTAAGTTTCATGCTACATCTATACACAATCTGATTGTAAACTTGTGTCAGATTGTAAACTCGTTTCATTATTATTAAAAAAAATTAATCGTAAATTTTGAATATAAATTGTAAAACGGATAAAAAATAATAAATAAAATAAATAAAAACAAATTCAATATTAAAAACCCGCAAGAGGGTATAAATATATGTTGAGTGCTGCAATCTGCACATGTTAAGAAGTTAAGGTTAGATTAAACAAATGCAAATTCCCTTAAATTACGCCAACTTAGAGTCTTGGAATTGGATCAATTTACTCTATTAAACAAGATTTGCGGTTTACTCCATCCTTTTGTATTTTCCTGGAAAAAGAAATTAAAAGTTGAATGAGAAGTAAACGGATCACGCAAAATTTAGTCATAATGTAAATGACAATCGTTAAATTAATTAATTGATTTTGTGAGTAATAATGGAATTAACAATCTAACATAGCATTACACATGTAATAGTATGTTTAACGCATCAAAGTTTGAAAATAATAGAAATTAACTTAATAAATTTAATAGTTATCATTTGGTCAGGACTAAAATCTTCAATTTCTAAAAGTATAAGGACTGAAAATGATCAAATTAAAATACAAGTTCTAAATCTATAACTTATGCAAAGTATGAGGCCTAATAATGGAGTTTGACCTATTTTCTTTATGAGAGTTGTTGGGCCTAGAGTAAAGTCCATTTTGATTTAGGCTTAGCCGAGAATAATAAGTTTGGAAAAATTAGTAATGCCCTTGGCAATATTTTTAGAATAGTGCACAGTTTTTCAGTTCCAACGATCCAATTAATATATATATATATATATATAGATATATATATAATATGGTTTAACTAGTTAATAGTGAGTTCAATTGGTTGAATTTTATTTTTTTGAATTGTCAAGAACATAGAAGAGGTAGGATGGGTAGTTGGTCAGATTTAATATGGATCGTATATAGACGGTAGTTGGAGTCAGCAGCTCCTTTAAGTTCCCTCATATCTAGAATCCCTGGGGAAGAGAATCAAGTTGGCCCTTGCGAACAGCTTGATGCACTATCTCCCTTCAACCCTTTAAGTGAAATGCGGCAAAAGGAAAGAAAATCTATGGACCAACCCCATCGCCTTCGCCCCGTAGGAACTATGAGATCACCCCAAGGACACCTTTAGTATCCAGAGGTTGCGGACCGACCATAGAACCCTGTTGATGCCTCAAACGATTCTCGATTCAACCAACCAATCTAATTCAAATATCATTGATCTTTAGGTTATGACCAATAGATTGGGAGCACTACAACAAAAATAACCGTAAGCAATGTTCAAAAATTGTTGCTTAAATGACAAATTTCACTACATTATAGCTTATGCAACGATTTTGTAATCGTTGTGTATGTGGTTGTTGCCTAAACTTAAAAGCAACGCTTATTTCATTTTAAACAACGGTTTATTTTAATGTTGCCATTAGTATTTTAGGTAATGATGTTTATTGTTAAATGCAATATTTATTTGGAAACAACATGCAACACTTTTTACAGTTATTGCAAAACTACATGGTTGTTGCCTAAAATCAAAAGCAACGTTTTTACTTTTTATATAATGATTGATTCTAATGTTAATATTGATGTTTTATGCAACGTTTATTTGAAAGAAAATGTAACATTTTTTTACAATTATAACAATGATATGTGAAGGTTGCTTAAAGGCTATTTACCTAAAAAAAATCAGATAAATGATGCTCTTCATTTAAATATTGCCCCTAATATTACAATCGCAATTCATTTTTTAAATTCTAAACTAAATAAAATAATACTTGAAAAGGATTATGCGTAGTTGAAGATGATGGAGCATCTCCATCCGATATTCCATCTGGGGAACTACTGGTATCACTAAGAGATTGAGCACTCAACAAAAAATCAAGCATACCTGATGGAATAACCAAGCTAGGATTGCATTGTTGCACAGCCGCTAATGTTGATTGTAGTCATTATGTTATCTCTGACTTGTGTTGGTTTAGTATTTTTTTTGCAGCTCTTCTTCCGCCTTTCTTGTCTTTGTGAGCACTCTTGGTAGCAAGTTTTTTCAATCCTTTTCTAGTGACCCCTCTTTCATATAATCAAACACGTCCCCCAAGTTCATTTCATTAGATTCCTTATTAGCTAAGTTCTTCCTTTGAATCCCACTTACCCTTCCGTGTAGTGACTTTTATAGGAGGTTTGCCTCCATCCTCATCACATTTCCGGTGAGAATGCCTTTGGCATACTATAAACACAGGAATCTCATCTCTTTAAAGTTGAAGTTTTCACTAAGGTCTTACGGGTACACTTGATAATTTGGGGCTCCAGTGAAGAGAGTAATCTCCTTTTTACCCCCTCAACTTTTTATCTTAAATTTATTGTAGCGACGTAAAAATTTAGCTTTGTTTGGTCGCTAATTGAGGCGATTTATTGAAATTTTGAAAACCGAACTTCGATTTTACTAAAGAAGAGAGTCGCCACCGATCTCTTTTTTTTTAGGTGCGATCGGATACCTATGAAATCTTTATTTTTAGAGGGATAAAGCCGGGTTTAGGTCTACGTTTTAAATCAGAGAAAAATAGGATCCGGGAGTCAGTTACGCACGAGGAAGGTATTAGCACCCTCGTGACGTTCAAAATTGGTATTTTATTAAACGTGTGTCGTCTTTATTTTCAAAAATACGAGTTCAACCTAAAGTTTGATCGTGATCCGATTGAAAGAAATAAGAAATTTTTTAAGCTTTTGAGTTTTCAAAAGGATATCTCGGTATTAACACGAGCCAACGCAATTCACCCAACATAGCGATGAAAACGTCGACTTAATGTTAAAATCGGTACATTGCCTTAATTTTGAAATCAATTTTGAAAAGTGAGAGTGAGATTTTGAAGTAATAAAGAAACAACTTGATATAAAATAAAATAAATAAGTGAAAGGGTTAGAGATATATCGAAGCGAACAATAGACATGATAATATCAAAAACAATGGCAATGCAAGCGACATTAAACATAACAATAGGAATAAACACGAAATAAAACTAATGATTATATGTACATAAACATATGATAATAATAATAAGGTAATGAAAACATTTAGAAATACTAATAATGCTAAATATATATATACATAGTAGTCTTAAAAATATGCACATAATATATAAAAAAATATACACATAATAGAGTATTTAAAAAAATACATAAGATAATATGTAGAAATATATATATATATATATATATATATATATAATATAATGTAGATAAACGTATATACATGAAAAGATACACCTAACATAGTATTAAAAATATACATAATATATATACAAAAAAATATATATACATAATATAAAATTGAAAATAATATATGAAAAATGTCTACATAATATATATGCGTAAACATACTGTTAAAAGTATATACATGAGATAATATATATATAATAAATATAGAAATAATAAAACAATGGTATGTGTGTAAAATATGTATATATATAGACAAATAAATAATGAACATACTTAAAATAAGTAGTAATAATTAAAATAATAAGTTTAATAAAATATAATAAATATATTACAGTAAAGAACAATGATAAATAATAGTCATACATGTAATAATATAAATAAGCATAATAAGCATAATAAAAATAATAACACATACATAGAAAAATGACGAAATCGGAAATAAAATAGGATTCTAGGGGCAAATTTAAAATAAAAGCAGAATGGAAGGACCTATTTTAACGCGCAAGCATTGAACAGGGGTTAAAAGGGCAAATGCCCCCACCCGTTTAAACGGCGTCGTTCGAATAATGGCCTTTCAACAGCGCATGGACTAAATCGGAACAATAAACGAGCTACAGGGCCAAATTAAAGAAAAAGACGAAAACTTAATTACACAACATCGACAAAGCGGAGGGACTGAACAAGTAAATATCCCCTAAGAACAAAACGCGCGGATCCTTCCCCGGGTCGGGTCACTCACGCGGGTTTGGCTCAAAACGGCGGCATTTCAGGGCTATTGGAATAAGCCTTAAACGACGCCGTAGGGAGCTACTATAAAAGGGTAAAAAAAATAAAAAAAATCATTTAGTTACTCATTTAAAAAAAAAAAACAGAGAAGAGGGAAATGGGTGGGGGTCTCTCGGCCTAGGGTCTCCGTCCATGGACCACCGTGACCGTCGTCGGTCGCCGGTGATAGCGCCGCCGTCTACGGTGATCGGAGGAGACCTGAAAAGGTCTTTTTGACTGTCTTCCTTCCCCTGACTCAGATCTGGGCATAAAACGCCCCAAAACCCTACTGAGAAAACCCAAAAAGATCGTGACTCTTCGGATTCGAGGCTCCGATCGCCTTCCGAAGGTAAAAAAACTTTATTTATGCTATCTTTTGTTCTATATTGTGATATTTTGGATGAAATGTATGCTAAATAACTAGAAAAATACCTTTTTCTTTCGATTTTTTTTGTATATATGAAAGCCTCCCTTCTTACAAAGGTTTTCCTTCGGCTTTATATAGCCGATTACAATCATTTTCTAAACCTATATTCACTAGTGTTTAGTTTTTGTCCTCTGCCGTTTTGCACTGTTTCTGCTTCTTCGCTTTGTTTCTGCTCTTTGCCTTTTTCTGTTTCTATTTGTGTTTTGTTTGCAGGTCTACTGGACTCAACGGAGGCGAGACCTTGCCGTTTCGGTGTTAGTGGCCAGTGTGCCAGAGGGAGGAGCCTTGGGGCCAGGGAACCTCGGGACGAGGCCTGGGTGGCTTACCCGAGGGAGTGTGGCGCACATGGGCAAGCAACGCTTAGGGGCTAGGGTTCAGCTGCCGAGATGTTAATGTTTTGGGCTAGGGTTGATTAGGATTTGGGTCTAGTTATTGGGCTTGGGTCTGTTGGGTAGGTCTGATTTGGGTAGGTTTAAGTGGGTCTAATGTAATGGTCTGTTTGGGTTTAAATTTTGTAATTTGGACTGTTATATAATTTTTGGACTTTTAATATATTTTGGATTTTTTTGTTTAATTCTGTTTGATTTAACACGGATGCAAAATTGGGCTACAACATTTATTATATTATTTTTTAAAATAAATATACTTTAATTATTATTTAAAATAATATAATTTGAATATATTTCATTAATCAATAATAATATAATTTTTAATATTTTTATGCAAATCTAATTTTAATAATTTATAATTATTATTTAATGTATATAACTATGTTTTTGTCGTTTTTAATTTTTATTACAATTATTCACATTTTATTCTAGTGTCATTTATTTTCTACTATTTTTTCACCTCTATTAGTAAATTAAATCCAAACATATATTTCTTATTATTATAATAATCAATTTCACTATCAATGTTATTTTCTTTTTTACCATAATCAATCTCGCCGCTATCCATTTAAAATATGTTTTTAAAATTTAAAAAAAAAATATTGTTAAGAAAAATTTTAAAAAATTAAATTAAAATTTTAATTATAGTTCATCGTTAATAGATAAAATTTAACCAACTATTCAAAATATATAAAAATTAATTTACTTTTTTTAGATAAATGGATGGAAACGGAATCCACCATTCCCTGTTACTTTTGGAATCTTCATTATCCAGTTTATTCCATATTTCATGTAAAAACATAACATTCGTGGAGTACCATGTCCCATGATTTCCATGTTGGAAGAACCAAGAGTCTAATTTATTTGATCAAAGTACAAAATTTACTAAGCAACGGGTGCTTTCTTTTTCTTTTTATTCTAGATGATCATGTAATTTAATTGACATGAACATTGAAGCATATTGCAGCAACTGATGATCTCTGCTACTTCCCTGCTCTGTCCTGGAAATAGTCGGATTCTGACCTTTAACCCTCGCTTGGTATCGCCGCCAGGCGAGTTGTATGTTCACAGCGGCCCATGTTTGCCAATTTGATGAATAATATCTTGCTGTTCTCTTAAGCCTGTCGCTGGCGAATTTGTACTTGAAATGATATGTAATGTATCGGAGATGGTCTGAATCAAGACCAAACGCTTCAACCGATTCGACGCTAACGAATGTCGCAGATGAGGCCGGAAGACGGTCGATAAATGATTGGCGAAGACACCATGAGAGCAGCTCATCACCTATAAAGCCTCCTGCTTCGATTATACTCGTCGCAACCATGCCTTTGCTGAAGCTTTGAGTACGTTTAATGCGTCCATGAACTATAAACACCATTCTTTGCACCGGATCTCCTTCTCTAAATATCTGTTTCATGAGAAAATCAACATGTTTAGCAAACCTGGTATCGTTGGGGTACTTGTGTCAGATTCGAGTGCGTGTCCGACATTGGTATGTCGAAGGATCATATCTCTATACTCACATATGATTGAAAATAAAGATTCCAAGTAAAAAAGAATTTTGTAAACTTATACCTTTTCATCTTTAGAGAAGACAAGAGGTTTAACTCGGTCACAAATGTTATCCAAAAGAAGATCATCCAAGTTGTGGAACAAAGGAACCTGACAGAAAGAAGTTGCAGTTCAATTGAATTCAGGGAGTCGTATAAGATATAAATATATGCTCACTCTGGTCCAAATTTTCTTTGTATATTGGATGGATTCAATTAAGGGTCATGTATTTTTTTCTTTTGTTAAAGTTAAGGGTCAATATCTCTAGTGTCCTGTACCTTTTTGATGAGGTCAAGGCAAAGATAACGCTTAATGTCCCGCCGAAGGCCTTCAGGCAAGTCTTTGATCAATTCCATTTCATCTTCTCCTCCCAAAGTGGCCCATTTCTGGCGTTCAAAACGGCGAACTCTTTGTCTCAAACATGACGGTAACTGCCGACGCCTCATCCACCATTCCATGTCTCGACATCTCAGCTGCATTTGTCTCTTCTTCGCCATGACAGCATGCAAGAAAACCTTCATCATCAAAATAACCCGTTGTCACTTAAGTTATGTTCCCATAGAAAATAGGGTAAATGAGTGAGGTTTGAGTCACCTACCTGGATGTTCCCTATGAGTAAAGTGAAGAGCAGAAATCCAGCTAGCACTAAGCATATACTGAATATCACTTCCAACCAGTTACTCGTTGGCTCTAGAATATTTCCAAAGGTGCTGCGAATTGAAACATGGTGTGTGAGAAAATACCAATGAATGGTTATTAATCTTGTGAGTGAAACTTCCAAGATTGAGACTTGAAGCCAACGGTGGAATGGTTATTCAGGCTTTTAGGACACCCTGCCCCAAGATTTCTCCAATTGAAATATGATGTTTAAGCACACTGATATAGAACTAGAAGTTACAATTTTGTGAGTGACTTTGAACCTATCTCATACAAACTTGAAACTTCTGTTACTAGGATCCATATATAAGTATCAGATGTGGGTATATGTCTCGCACGATTAAACCTAGGTTTACCTGAGAGTCATTAAGCCCCAAAATATGGGATAAAGGATCTTAACCGCAACAGAATTGCTAGAAACAACAGGAAGAGCCCACTCATAAATCCCATAATTGAATGGTCCTCCAACGTCTAAGCACAAAGGTTTTCCATTAACTTTTGTTGAGCCACCGCCACAAGACAAAGACAGTTTTCCGCACTGCTCATTTCTCGCACATTGTTGCCAGAGACACGAGGTTATGCGCTGCATTGTGAGCACATACCAACAGCCTCCCGCAACCTGCATTATGCCAAAAATCAAACCAAACCTTTGTAAAAGTTTTGTGGGGAAGAGATGGTAACATATTGGATATCAATATTCTTTTTAATACTTTAATATGAATCAATATGATTTCTTGAAATTTTAATACTATTTATTATGTGTAATAAATTTGAGTAATATAATCTAAATCCAAATATTAGAATGTTTTATCAAGAATAGTGAAGCGAATTTAGAAAATAGATACTTGAAAATTAATATTAACGTAATTTAAATATTATCAAAATCCATAATAATCAATCTTCCATCAGCTAACAAAAAGAAAATCAAGTTTATGGGGAAGACTTTACATGAGAAGCTATGAAGTAGGCAATGAGATTAAGGCCAAAACCCCACCAAATGGTGCCAAAGACATAACCAGTGACCTTCTTCATCCTTCTCATCAAGCAAATGGTGTGATGAACTTTTGGGAGGAATTGGAACAAGAAACTCAAGAACAGTATATTCATTATATGCCTGATGTGCTCTTCCCTCATTAGTTTTGGTAAAACTAACCAGAACACTGCCTGCAAAACAACACAAGAAGGAGGTTACGGTCCCATCGTGATGTTACAGTTGTTAATGTGGCATCACCTAAGATTAAACATACCTGAGGAACTGGGAGAATCACGAAGGCATCAAACCAGAAACCTTTAAGCGAACGAATATAATGAGAAGCAATGACTCGAGCGTCCCACACCAGTTTCCCACAACCGACGACGAGGGACTCCCTCGACACGTACGCCAACCTGAACTGAAGCCAAATATGGAACAAATGCACAGCGTCGACACATGTCCGAAGGACGGTAACAGTCACGGCAAGCCCACTATCCATGTACAAACAAGGCCATCCACCTCTGCCTATAGATACAGCATAAAAGAAGAGAGGATCAATGGCTAAGGCCATTGCACGAGCCAGCAGGATTGAACGGTTCCATTTCTGCACCCGCTTGCTCCTCGGGTCAAGCACTCCTCGTCGTCCGCCGAACGGACCGGAAGGCTGCCGAGTGGCTGCTTGAGTCGAGTTCTTCTGAAGGCAAGTTCGGGCGTGAATGGGAACGAGGGAAGAGCCGGCGTAGGCTTCCCATTCCGGAGGGTGTGCTTGGTCGCAGCTGGTGGAGTGGAAAACTGGGAGTCCCACTTGAGTGCAAGCGTAGCATTCAATGGGGTTGGGAATCAGGTTGTCTTCGTTGATGTCGCCGCTGCCATTATCAGAGCTCTCGGGCGGAGATATTTGAAGGTGACTACGTGCAGTCCACCAGCTGGAGAAATTGGAGAGAGAAGGCATGGTGGGATGGTGGAACCATGGGAGAGAAAGGAAAGAAGGGAAGTATGATAAAAGAAAACAAGGAGAGAGGGAAAGGAAGAGGAGGGGAAAGCAAGGAAGATGGAGTTATTTGGATGGATTTGTAATATGACACAACAGGGTATCATTACAGGATAAATTATACCAACTTAATTACTAAGTAAATTTTGTTTTAATCATTTAACTTAAAATTACTATTTCATCACTAATGCCTTCAGTCTTTTTGTTACCCCACTGTTAAATAGTGCTTTTTCTTTAAAAAATAAAACAGTATTATTTTAATCGGTATAATATTAATTTTAATCATCAAATTTTATATTTTCTATTAATTTAACCTTGATTCTATATAAAAATTATTAAAAATATTTAAAACTATTTTAAAACAAAAAAAAAAATCTATATAAAAAGTTCTGACAAAATAGTATCTTAAACATTTTGTTGTTGAAGAACTAGTACGCATAAAAAATAAAAAAAAAATATCATTCAATAGACTCTAGTAATAAATTAAAAATAGAAAAAAAATAGATCATTAGATGTTTTCTCAAAATCAAATTAGTAATATTTTTAAGTCGAGTTTCATGCCCTTGAAGAACATCTATAATTGATAGTATAGAGACTTGTGAAATCGACTCTAATACCATATTTTTAGCAAAAAAAAAAAAATCATATTCGATTCAAGATTCTAAATCAATTAAATTATCTTTTAAATTGTAAAATTATATAATAAAATTTTTCTTTTCTTATAATAAATACTTACGTTAAGAAATAAAATATTTAAAAAAAAAAGAACGAATAATTTTGCTTGATGTTTTATATTTTCTATATTTTTTAAATAATGGATATTAAATATTTCTATATAGATAATTTAGAGAGAGAATTTAGAGGGCTTAAAAAATTTTCCCTCATTTCTCACTTTATCTATATTTGAAAATTTTATCTATTCTTACTTTTTATACTTCTAAATTTAAAAAAAAAATTATCATTTTATATATAATTAAGGTCAAATTGAAAGAAAGTATAAAAAACTGAAGATTAAAATTGTTATTATACCAATTAAATGTTACTTAATAGAGGTAATCAAAAAACAATTTTGAAAACATTAGTGATTAAATTGTAACTTTTTTAATTAAGTGACCAAAATAAAAATTTATTTATAGTTTAGAAATTAATAGTGTAGTCAATTTTAAAACATAATGTAACATAAAAATAATACTATATGGATACTACGTACCTATATAAACTCCCAATAGTTCGACTTTTAGTGGAAATTTTGGTATAAAAATTTGGGGGTCTAACTAAAATTTTTAATAAAATTAGGAGACTTATTGAGAATGTTTTAAAAAATTTTATATGTATAATTAAAACTTTAAAAAAATTAAAAATCAAATGAGGATTGACGAAAATTTTAAACACACTAATTAATTTAAAAAAATTAAAGGCTTAATGATAATTTTTAAAATTTTGGACTTTAGAGATTGTAATCCAATGTGATTGGATGGTTATTTGTTTATTTTGAATTTTTTCGATCTTTATATATCTCACGTTTATCTTGATTTAGTTTATATGCATATCACTTTAATCGTACCACAGATCTAATTTTATTTAAAATTATAATACTCTAATCCAAAATATCCCCAAATATTATATAATATTATATGGTTTTATTTTTTTTACAAGATTAAATAAAATATATATTATAAAATTAAAAATATCTTATTAAAATGTATAAAAATAGTTAAAATCTTATTAATATTAAAAAATTAATATAGGGGTACTTTTGGTAATTTGATTTTTGGACAGGGTAGTGTGGTTTGATCAAAACCCAAACTGGTGGGGTCATTTTTATGTATAGATTGTATACTATTTGAATCTGTAATTTATAGCTTTTCCTTAATCGGAAGAGAAGAATAACATGTGACATAATAATTGATCCAGGCCAAGCTATATTACAACCATCATCATGTAAGACCTTCAACACTGCGTAAGGAGAACCCTAGAAAATGTGAATTCCAAATGGGAGCCCTATTGCAAACTTTGCCATTTCATCAGTAACATTGTTCCTTCTCTGTAAACATGTTCAACTTTTACTTCCCAATTCCTCCTTAACATCCTCCACAAAGATCTCACCATTGTATTTGGAACCTATTTTTTGTCAGTTCTGTGCAAATAATCAACGACTAGTTGATTCCTCAATTCGAGCACAATCCTTCAAGCACCTAACTTCCATGCTTGATCAAGACCACCAATAACCTCCCATGCTTCAGCTTCTGATGCACTGCAGATGTCCATCTTTTTGAAAATCCAAGTATCCATTTGCCACTGTGATATCTTATAACCCCTCCCCCAAATGCATTGTAGACCTACAATGGATACTCAAGCTTTTATCCACCCTGCACCTGCCTAGATACCTCCCTCACGTAGGCGCCCCACGCCTTGCACCCATGAAAGGAGCTTCACCAAGACGTTACCAAGCACAGTTATCGTATAAGATTAAATTTTATTGATGTTTCTAACCTCACGCTCATTAAAAAGTGGCCATATTTGGAGCATACCTTAGTTTGGATCTATTAAGAAGATAATCATGGATAAGGGGCACTTCAAGCCACCCATCTATAAATACCCCTTATTTTAAAGAAGAGCGAGACAAGCTAGCAAACATAGTACCCTTACTCTACTTGAGTGTGACTCGAACTCCTTGAGACCACCATGTTTAGCAATTCTGTGTACTATCAAATATGAATGGCCCTCATTCTTGTGGGTTTTTACACCTACCGTGTAAATTGTATTATTGTATCGGGTAACTTAATATGAAGAGTAATTTGTTTGCTTCTTGTTCAAACTAATGCTAAATCTGATATATAAACATAAGTTTGAATAAGACAATGAACAAAGATAATAAACAATGAAGGTAAAAAGAGATATAAGTGTTAACATATACGAAACCTCGTTTAGTGAAACGATTTATTCAACAATTGATCTAAAAATCTATTGGTTAAAGCCCAACAACTGTGTCGAAGCCATATATTAAAGATGAGAGTGAATAGTCATATTTTATATGCTTTGTTAACTCAATCTTGAAAGATTATTTTCCAAAGGAAATCAAATATGCATGGCTGTTGGATTTTTGGATCATTGGCATCGCAAACAAACAAAGGATTTGTAGGGTAGTTTAAGCTGGAGGAACCTTCCACACTAAAACACAAAAATTATCCTTTCTCATCTTCATCCAATCTTGTTCTTTAAGCTTTCCTTCTATTATCTCAATTAGAAATCATTAATAATGTCTTTTCCAACCTCAACTTAAGTGAAAACCAAAACTTAGGGTCCACTTGAGCGGTGTAAACTTAAATTGTATTTATAGAGAAATTGATATATTAATATTTATTAAATAGTTAAATTTTACGTTATAAAATTTTAAATTACGTTAAATTTAATATTAATGATTCATTCAAATAGAATATAAAATATAATACTTAATTCGTTAAAAATATTAATAGTATAAAACTAAACTAAAGTTGTTTATAAAAAGTAGCATTTTTTCTTTTCATTTGTCTCTTCAAGTTTCATCCACCCACAACTTCCATGGTGAGGGCATGATGAACTGCAACTTACATCTTCCTCATTTTTAAAGCGGTATTTTATGTCCTTTTTTTTTATCCTTATGTTTAAATGATAAATGATAACATGAATGTATAGTTATACCTTGCTATATAGATATAATAAGTTATTGAGGTTTTAAATTGTACGAATTAGTGGTTAAATTTTTTTCAGACACCCATCAGCACGAGTTCGAACTGTATTACTCCCATCCTTCACTCCTATTATTAAATCTAACTAATAAGATATTAGGATAATGTCATATCTAATACTTGTGCTTTTATAAAATATGTCCATTGTGATACTTAAATTATTAATTTGTGTATTATTATAGTATCTAGAGTTATGAATAATATATTATTATGTGAAAAACTAAACAAAGTAAAAAAAAATTATACTAAATTAAATTTTAAGAAGCAAATAACTAAACCTAAACTACATATAGTTAATAGAAAATAAGTAAATACTAAAGTTACATAAGTAAAAACATCATTTTTCTCTATTAAAGTAACTATTAAAGTTATCTTCTTCAAAGAGCCTCCCATTTGAAATCAAGTTTCCTCCGCACGAAACCCTAATTGCAAAAACTTGACTAAATTTTCTTCAAATTTTCTTTCAAAAACTTCACTTTCTTAACTTAAGATAAACCCAAACGTTTCATAAGCTAAGTTTGAAGAATCTCATGGTAGTCAAAATCAAGTTATTCAACATCTTATTCACCCCTAGAACTAGCCACTAACAAAGGCTATTGTATGGATCAACCTCCCTCAAAACGGAAACCAAATGGACTAGACCTCTTCAAACTCCAAGGGAATCTAACTCACTTCAGCAACGAAGATGGGTTAGGGGGTGTTACAAGGCATGTGGGTCATATGGACTTGTGAGCCCATTTTGAGTAAATTTATTTAAGGTCATGTTCTAAAATGCATTCCAAGGTCAACGATTCTGTAGATTCTGATATGTTATGTGTATGTGGTTCGTTAATTGGAAAAATTGTTGTTATAATGTGTTTGCCTTTCTTAAAGCATGCTAGTCATATAAATTGTAGATCTGATTTGTAATTTGTGTGTATCGTTGCATATAAGAGCATGTTTATTCTGATTACATTTGAATATGTATTATGTTTCTTCATGTGCATTGAGGAGGGATATGATTATGGCGAATTCCTGCATAATATCAAGCAGGTTTGACTACATATTTCTGTATAGCAACATATGATCACTATTTGGTGTGGTGAGTTGGATGAGTTTTAATTACCCTATTTGTTGTGTTGGGTGGGACGGAGATGGTGTGTAATGGATGGGGGTAGGATCTGTTCTGTTTGACAATTTGCATCGTTAAACATGACATACCATATTCATCTGCTCTATTATGTAAATCTGTGCATTAATTATTTTGCTATCTATTATGTTTTTGGGTCAAGTCACACACTATGCTTCTAACTCATCCAATTATTTATTCATTTCAAGTAATTCGTAGACTTAGGATTAGGCAGCGTTTGAGAACTTGAATTGATCACACACGCATAAGATGGTTTTATTTATTTTTATTTAAACTTTATAGACTTTATATGGGACGGTTTATCTGTTTTTGGTTATTATTAATGTTTTGGGTTTTTGATGGTTTTTAACATTTTTATTAAAATTAAAAACTATACATTAGATGATTTTTCGTAAACCAAATTTGGACGATGAATTTCAAATTAAATGAGAATTGAGAAATCAGGTTTTAGATTAAGAAATAAGTTAAGTTTTTAAAATTATCTTTTTAATAAACTTGAAATTGGGTCTAACATTTTGATAGCGTAGACAAGTTTTTACAAAAATAATTTATACGAGAATAAGATTGGTTTAGAAAGCAACTTGTCGAAGTTTTGGAGAGTTAATAAAACTTTTAAAATTCGATCATAACGTCTAGACTAAATTTGAGAAACTAGCAAAAATGAAAGGATGAAGATTTGGATCATGTATATCATGTTGGGTTTTGTTTTTCAGTTGCTTCCTTTTCTTTTTCAGTTGCTTCCTTTTCTTTTTCAATTATTTCTTTTTCTCTCTTTTCATGTTACGTCAACACCATATACAAATTGGGTCCTTTTCCTTTATATGACCCCCTAACTTTTTCTTTTTTTAAATCTTCTTCTTTACTTCAAATCACGTTTCAACCAGCCACAAACAGAAGTTATGTTCATAATTTCTATAAAAGTTTAATTTATTCTGAAAATAACAATGAATTATTTAAATGTGGTTGAAAATTCTCAAAATTAGAATATAGAGACAAGTCTAACCTTACTCAATACCAAACTCAAAACCACAAACTAGCACTTTTCTTTTCTTCAACTCATGTTTACCTTCTAATGGCACATATGGGTTTAAGTGAGCAATATCAAATTCAGAAAGAATGCTTCTAAGTATAGGATTTAACAAAGTCAAAAAAATCTAATTTTTATCGGCCTAAAAATAATCTTGTAATTTTCAATTCAGCCCTTTGTCTTGCTTTTTGTTTCAATTTTCCCCGATTTTATATGTTTTTAAATTCGACACTCTAATTGCATCACTGATAAAATTTAAATAAGTCTAATAAAAAATTTATAAAAAAAAATAGATACATTAAACACATAAAATTAACTTGCTATAATAAGCAAATAAGACACAAAAAAAAAACACACACACAAACTACTAATAATTGTAATAATCCATTCATAAATTAGTTGTATATGATTGAAAAAAAGGGTAAATTCCACATCTCATCACTCAAATATCTGTGAGATTTGATTTCATCATCTAACTTCAATTTTAACACCAAAGTTCAGAAAATTGAATTTTTTTATTTAACTATTAGTGATTGGATGGCATGACAATGTAAGAATATCTATCAAATGTTACGTGGAATCGTCATAATGATTAACTTGTCACGTCGCAATACTACATATACTTATTTTTTATTTTTATTGGAAATTTATATTAATTTCATGTAATTTTGAATTTTTTATAAATTATAATAATAGGATAAAATTTAAATAACAAATATAATTAATGTGACTCAAGTGTAAGTTACATCTGAACCGATGAATTCCCTTGATCATCAGGTCATCACATGAGATTCCGCAATCTTAAATATTTTATAATTTACATCAACTACCTCAACTATCCATACACGTCGTCATTCAATATACTTCCCTAAAATTCAAAATCCGTCAAAAATTATAATTTATATTTTTAATTTTAAAATTTAAATTTCTAAAATTTAAAGGTACAACTTTTTGCGCCTAAAAACTAGTTAACTCCAACAATAGATGTTACTTTATAATCACCTGTGGGGTTTGAATGTTCAAACGGTTAACCAAATGGAATTAATATTAATCAATTTTTTTAATTTTTTAACTGTTAATTAAACCGAAACTTAAAAAAAAAAAGTAACCAAATTGAAATATTTTGGTTAACTCAGTCGATTAATCAAATTAACCAAAATTTATATTTTTTTATTTATTTTTATTAAAACAAGTATAAAACATATTAAAAAATAAATTAATAATGTTCATTTGATCAAATTATATGAATTAATTGAATTAAAACTTTATAATTTATATTATTCATTATTAAGTTCAGTTACTTACCCAATTTCGAACTGAACTTTAAAAAAATTATTAACCAATTTTTAATTAAATTAAATTAATTAACTGATTGATTAATCGAATTAGATTAATTTAATCGATTAATTTAATTTTAATCAAAATTTAAAAACACCTAAATGGGGGCACTTGTTATGCCACCTCAGCCAATACTTCCACATGTCAGTTATGAGTGTCACGCCACTTAGCGTACCTTTGCCATAGAGTACATCTATTGGCAGTGTTCGGATCTTTCAATTACAATGGGATCACCATTGATTACCAAGACACCCGTTATCCATCTACAAGGTCATATCGCTACCCTTATGGAGAGACCGGATGTGACCCTACCACTAACATAACGCTTACACATGGCATCTCTGATGTTTCATATTATATATATTTATATATATATATATATATATCCTCTTATTTGAATAATGGGGAACACACAACACAATCTATCCTCTCTCTTTTCTCAACATCCATATCTTCCCCCGCCACTTTACTATGACAACTCTCTATCTTCAATGGGTGAACCATCTTTCACCACCAATCCTTGGTTCTTACTAATTTCAGTATCAACACACATGAATATATGACGAGTGTTACCTTTAATGTAAAATTATGAGGTGGATAAAATTAATCTTAATTGAATTAATCGAATTTTTAATTCTTTAATTGTTAATCAAATTAATTTTTTTAAATTATTCGAATCAAAATTTATATATTTTTCGAAATATAAAACATTTCAAAAAGAATAAATTAATAATGTTTATTTGATCGAATTAACTGAATTAAAACTACGTATAATTTATATTATTAATAATTAAATTCGATTAATTGAATTAATTACTTAATTTTAAACCAAATTAAATCGATTCAACCAATTAATTCGATTTTATTCGAAATTTTAACACAAATCATTAAAACTCAAAACCGTACAAACTTGAACATCACAAAAGTTTTCAAACCCCACCACTTGGTAACACGACCACCATGGGTTTCACACCAATGTGCATCCAAATCCAAAAGAAAAGTAAGCCAGCTGGTCAGAATATCTTTATAAAAAGGAAAATGTATGAACCACTTTATATATATATATTGAACATCACCAAACACTCTAACAACCACTTCGCATCTCATCTGTTTCTTCAACTCACTACCACCCACAACATCAATGGTGAGGGCATGAACAACTTCAACATACATCTTTCTCCAGGTATTTTAGGGTTTCTTTTTGTTATTTAATAACATGAAATGTATCATTTTGTATTTTATTTTAATAAATGAAGAAGGATTGAGTTGTCCATATTCAAAGTTTGGACCTAATGTACATTGATACAATAAAAAACTCCATGTCATGTATCATCTACATAAAAGTATATAATATATTACTTTTCATTTGGTTTATATCTTATGTAATTAATATCATATAAAAATTAAATAGACCATAGTGTAAATATTAAAAGAATTTCTTTCTTACGTTTAGGATTTATGGTAGTAAAATATATAATTAATTAATATTAAATAAAAATATTTATAACTTTAAAAATAAAATAATTTGATAGATCTAAATGGGTTTAAGCTAATCATTTATAAACATCGGTAAACTTAAGTAAAATTTGAGGTTCATATTTTAGGTTAAGCAGAGCCTGAAAAACTATGTATAATATTGACACCATACACCATGTATAGACTCGATTCAACGTATAAACATATCTAGATTTAAAAACAAATCTCAACATATGAAATTTTATTATTTTCTAAATTTTTTTTTCGAATTCAATATTTGTTTGCTAAGTTGGAGTTGAAAGTTAAATCAATGAAAATAAAAGTAAGTTAAAGTATTAGACTAATTATTTCTTTAACAAATTTTTTTTCTATTCTATTAATTAAAAAAAAGGATGGATTGAGTTAATTTACTTCATTTATTATTATAACTATTACTTATTTTCTACTAATTCTATCTATATTCCATTAATATAATATTTAAAAAATTATAATATCAATCAATATTTAAGAAAAAAGAACTTCGAAAATTTATTTACAACCAAAAAAACTATATAAAAAATATAATGATTTATTTAGCCTTCTAATTTTATAAAAAAACTCATTTTAATTTTTTATTTAATTTTTTGCTTTTTTTAGTTCTTTAACTTGAATTATTTATCAAATCACCTTAAAATAGATGAAAAAGTTAACGTTGGTTTGATGTTGACTATGTGACAATTCACGTGTACACCACGTTAGTAATTAATTATTTTAAAAAAAATTTAAATATATATAATTATTAAAATAATTCTAATATTTTTAAATTTTTAAATTTTAAAAAATTAATTAATTGATGATGTATATCTACATGGCAATTCATATGTATACCACATCAACAAAATATTTGTTAACTTTTTCATTAATTTCGGTGGGGGGACACGAGTGGGGGGAGAGAATGGGTATCAACATGAAGATTCAACCCTCCAATAACGATAACATGAAAAGATTTATAATTAAATGGGGATACTGGTTCAAAAGCCAAGTAAGTTGGCGGAAATTTAGTTCATTAATTGACGTCCTAATATCAGTAGTCTTTGGCAATTTGCAGGTTCAAGAATTTTGAAAAAGAGGTATGGAATTGTCAGCACTTTTTCGAGTTTGGGATGAGTGGGAGATCCGAGCACTCCTCTTACTCAGCTTGTCATTACAAGCAATACTCACCACACTAGGTTGGGTACGAAAACAATCAAAAAGTACACTGATCAGGTTGTTTGTTTGGTCGGCATACATGTCAGCAGACACGGTGGCAAGTGTTGCATTAGGCATTCTTGCCAGGGCCATCGATGGAGCTGATCAGCCTGGAAACAAGAACAAGAACAAGAATCCGAGCCACTCGATCCAGTTATTGTGGACGCCATTCCTTATCCTGCACCTTGGGGGCCCCGACACCATTACCGCTTACTCTTTAGAAGATAACGAATTGTGGCCAAGGCATTTTCTGGGGATTGTAGTTCAGATTGGACTTGGAATGTATGTGGCTTTGAAATCTTGGCGTCACAGTCAACTTAAATGGATTGCCGTTCCAGTAATCCTTACTGGGGTTATGAAGTATGTGGAGAAGGGTTTCGTACTGATGATTTCGAGTAACAAAGCTGTTAGAAATTTCTTGCTATCAGATCCTGATCCTGGACGTGACTATCCGGAAGATGTGAGAAAGAAAAAATCGGATCCCAACTTTGCACCATCGTCCTTGCGACCATGTGTGTCATCTCAAGGATATTCTGGATATCCAGATGATTCTCTCTCTCAAGCTTTTTACTTATACAATAGGCTCTCCTATTTATATTTAGATCTTATCCTCAGTTATTCTGAGCGCCAAGATTGTCACTCTATTATCTGCAACAAGTCACCGGAAGAAGCCTTTGAATTGGTGGAAGGTGAGCTTGGCTTTTTGTACGATGAACTATATACAAAATTAGCGGCACTCCACCTTCGATACAGCGGCTACTTGCGCCGATGTTTCACCCTTTTTTCATGTTTTTTTTCATTGGTTTCATTCATGATTTTCATTGATCACACAAAACCACCAGCTGCTGACATTTCAATAACGTACTTGCTACTAATCGGAGCAATCACTCTCGAGGTTTACGGGTTCGTGTTCCTTATTCTATCTGACTGGACAAAGGTGTGGCTGCTGGGTTATTTCAAGTTAAAGAAAGTAAGAAGTGGTAAGAGATGGTCGAGAAAGATATCAAAATACAACTTGATCAAGTTTTGCCTCAGACAACAGGACGACAGCATGTGGATCAAATTTCTAGGCAAACTTCGCATCAAGGAAATGGTGACCAAAAATCTAAATGTAGAGCTTGAAGATGTGGATGTTGAAGTAAAAACCTTCATCTTCCAACAGCTAAAAGAGAGAAGTGAGAATGTCAATAGTTTGCTTGATATCAATCTATGCAAGAAACTATTGAGTTACAGAGGTGATAATGTGCTTGAAAAACTGGAATGCCTGGATCTTCTTAAATGGAGCACAATTGATGTAGAATTTGACCATAGCCTTCTTCTTTGGCACATTGCTACCCAACTTTGCTACTATGAAGATGTCAAGCTGCTTCAAGGACCCAGTTCTCTGGAAAACCTTAACAAATGCTCCAAACTCAGCAAAGGGTTATCAGATTATATGATGTATCTTCTTGTCATGTATCCAAATATGCTCCCTAAAGGGATTGGTGAGATTAGATACATAGATACATGTGCTGAAGCCACTAGATTTTTCCAAAAAATGAGAATGACCATTGGAAAGATTGATGAAGCTTGCCATGAGTTGTATGAAGTTGACACAGATTTATTGGAAGAACTTAAAGGAGATACATCCAAATCTGTTCTCTTCTATGGAAGCCGACTTGCAAAGCAATTGCAAACTTTGGGGGAGGATTGGGGATTTGAGAAAAAGTGGGATATGATAAACAAAGTATGGGTGGAAATGTTGGCGTATGCTGCAGTTCATTGTGAGTGGAAAGAGCACGGGCAACAGTTGAGGAGAGGAGGGGAGTTATTAACTCATGTTTGCGTTCTAATGGCACATTTAGGTTTAAGTGAACAGTACCAAATCCAGAAAGAAAACTCTGAAAGCCCTGATGATAAACTGATAGAGTGTCCACCTGCATGTGAACCTTTTTTGAAGCTTTTACGTCCTCTAGGTTTCACTTCCCGAAGGACAATAAATTAATCAAATTTGAATAATTAAGTCTTTAGTTCATGTTCTTTTGAGTATGTTTGTGTTGGATATGTTTTAATCGAGCTTTGTTTAAATTAGAGTGTGTACCATGAGATGGAGTACTGGTTAAAAATGTTTATCCTTTTAGGTGTGGTTTGGGTTTGAGTTTGAGTTTTATTAGTCGTGTTAATTGTTTGAGCTTTGCCTTATTGTTATAATTCATCAAAAAGAATTCACTGTACTAAGTTTCTTTGTTTAAATAAATGATTTGTTATATTAATTTTTTAATTATGTGATATATGCAAATTAGTTGTATGTATTAATTAAATTATTTTATATGATGCTCTAATGGTCAAGGTATTCACTGTTCCATGTATGGTTTGAGTTTGAGTTCTGCCAATCGTGTTGTTTGTTCAGGCTTTACCCTGTTATTATAATTCATCAAAAAAAAATTGAGTGTGTATTAAGTTTGTTTGTTTAAATTAAATGATTTTTTATATTAATTTTTAATTATGTGTGATCTACGGATTAGTTGTACGTACTAATTAATTTTTTTAATTTTAATTTTTTTAAATTAATATTTTACAAATAATATGATTAAAAAATTAAAACACAATAATATATATTTTAAATAAATATATGTAACAATTATCCTAATTTAATTAATTAATCTATTATCCCTAGACCTGTTCATAGGTCGGGCTACTCGTCCAGACCCGAAGGGCCATTCAAAATTTGGGAGGGTTTGGGAAAAAATATTAGCACGAAAAAAATTAGGTACGTTTAAAATATAGATCGGGATCGGACTTGAATATTCAAGGCCTGAGCCTAGCCCATTTTAAGTTTATAATATTATATATTATGCAATTTAGAACACATTAAAAAAATAAACTTATACTAAATATATAATACTATTCTAATATAAACATTAAAATAATGTTAAGACGACTATATGAAAATTTTCAATAAATAAAAAATATAAAAAATTATTAAATATTAAAATAATATAATATAAATGTTTGTTTAAAAAATTTAAAGATAATATGAGCAGGCCTAAAATGAATTTGGGTTAGTTTTTTGTAAATGGGCGGTTTTGGCCAAAATTTTAGGTCAGATTTCAAGCCGGGACAGGCTTGGGCAAGCATAAAGTATGTTAATATCATACTTAGACCCGACCCGGCCCGGCTCATGAGTACCTCTAATTGAGTCATCTAACTTTTAGAGCGTTTTTATTTTGGTCATAAAAAGCATTCTTTTCTCAAAATATTGATTGGAGTAAAAAAAAAAGAAGGATTAATATGAAAAAGCAGTAGAAACTAAAATAATGCATTAAAAAATTATCAAATTGTATTTGTTTATCACGTTATCAAAAATTTTGATTTTTTTTAGTATTGAAATTTTAAATTTCAAATCATAAAAAATCAATTAAATAAATTATTGAAAATTTTTTATACCTAGATAATATTAACTAATTTGTTACTGTAATTTGACATTAATTAAAAAAATTAATTTTTTTAATATTGAAATTTTAAATTTCAAATCATAAAAAATCAATTAAATAAATTATTAAAAAAATTTATACCCAGATAATATTAACTAATTTGTTACTGTAATTTGACATTAATTAAATTAGTCTCCTAAATTTTAAAATTTTATTTTAGGTTTCCATATTATTTTTAATGAAATCAACTCAACAGCTCATATTTAGATTTAATAATTCTCCGTGAAATTTAAATTTCCTTTGATGATATAATTCCGAATCTTCCCCAACAAGCTAAAAGAAAAAAAAATTATTGCAATCAATTAAACGAATTGGTTTTTCTTCGTCTAGATAAAGAAGTGATGAAAATATCTGCAGCCACCCACGTGCTTCTACAACTCGCTCGTCGCCCGATGATGGCTCCCTCACCAATGTTGCACCAAAATGGCAACATTTTCTCCGTTGACCCTTCCTCGACCTGCAAATAGGCAAAAAACGCAAACAAATAGAGCAGAGACAGAAGCGATATAACACGCAAACAATGAAAGCAGAGATGAACCGAATAGCAAGCAATCACTCGTATAATCAGCTATAAAGCCACTGAAAATCAGATTGTAAATGGGGGGATTTTTCATTTTTCAAATAAAAAAAGAACAAAGAGAATGACAGAGAAATCTCAAAGGTGCCTTCTTTTTTTTCTTTGCTATTTTACTTTCGTTCGAAACAAACACAAGAAATAAGAAAACAAAAACAAATTTCAAAGCAAATCTCAAACTATTTTTGGTCTCTCTAAGGTACAAACTCTATTGTATTTCTATCTCAAACCCAATAAAAATAAAAAATACCATTTTTAAAAGCAAACTCTTTACCTTTGTTGTAATCGGAAAAGAGAAGAACCGACGCATTTTTCTTTCTTTTTTATTGTTGGAAGGCCTTTTTTGAAGGACTTCGGTTGAAAACGGGGTCAGGAAGGCTGAATCGGTCGAAAAGGGCTTCCTTTTGAGCTCCAACCGCCGTACATGGCGGTCGCCAGCGGCGGAGCCCACGGTGGCGAGTAGCCAGAGCATGGCCGGAGGTGGAGAGTAGGGAGAGAGCTTGAGAGTGTTTGAGAGGTTTCTTTTGTTTTTTTTAGAAGTGGATTAAAATGAAAGTTTTAAAAAAATTTTGGGGCTTAAATAAGGGGTATAAAACGACATCGTTTTAAGTCAAAATTTAAATGCCAAAACGGTGTCGTTTCATGTTGGACCGGACCGACCTGACCCTGTACCCGAAAGGATTTGCGTGTTTTGGAAAAATGGGATATTTACGCGCTTAGTCCTTCCGCTTTTTTATTATTTTGCAATCAAGTATTTTCATTTTTTAATTTGTGCCCTGTAATTTGCCGCGCGCTTCAATTTAGTCCTCCCTGATGCTGTGCGTTTTGGGTAAAAGGGAATATTTCCCTTTTGGTCCCTCCACTTCTTTCGCGCTTTACAATATGGTCCTTTCCCTTTCCTTTTATTTCAAATTTGCCCCGGATATCTCATTTTTAATTTAATTTAGTCCTTTTTTGTTATTTTCACCATTTTATTTTTAACTTAACTAATTATTATTATTATTATTATTATTATTATTATTATTATTATTATTATTATTATTATTCCCTCTTTTACTAATATTAACAAATTATTATTTATAGTATATTATTATTCTTATTAATGTATTATTATTATCGTTATTATTATTTTTATTATTTATTCCTATTATCATTATTATTATTTTCATTATTTAGTAACATATTATTATTATTATTATTATTTGTATTAACGTATTATCATTATTTTTCTATTTATTTGTATTATATTGTTATTATTATATTTATTTAAAATAAATAAATATTATTACTACTACTATTATTATTATATTATTATTACTATTATATTATTATATTATAATATTTATTTATTTATTATTATATTTATTTATTTACTTATTACTCTTTAAATACACTCTTTTTGTTTTTGTCATCACCCACATTATTATTTATTTATTTTTATATCCTTTTATATCATTTCAAACTTTAAAATATGTATTACTTGTATTATTACCATTAATATCATTACTATTACTATTATTTTTTAATAATCTTACATAATATTTATTTATTTACTACTAGTTTTTAAATTTCAAATATTTTTTAGCTTGTTTATTATTTTCTCTTTTATTTTTAGCTTGTTCATTTTATTCATTTATTTTATTCTTGTTCTTATTATTGTCATTCATATTACGCGTTTATTCTTATTCTGTTTTGCCTGTTAATACCGAAATTTGTATCTGTTTATTTATTCTTTATTTTTATATTTTATTACAAATTCGTGTTATATTAACTTTTACCCGAAAAAATAATCATTTCATAAAAGTAATATTCCGTATTTAGAAATTCGAGAAAATCGTACCCTAACTTACTGGGTTTCGATTTTTCTCATTTAACCTAAATAACGGAATATTCTTTTAAAATCGCAATACGAGTTTTGAATAAAATGCTTATTCTCGGAGATTTGAGGTGTTGTGCCCTAACTTACTGGATATGACATCTTATTACCTCGAGATAAGATTTTTTTTTTTGTAAATCAAGACAATATTCGGTATTTGGAAGTTCGAGAAATCGTGCCCTAACTTACTGGGTTTCGATTCTTCTTGTTTACCCTAAATAATCAAATACCCTTTTAAAAAGTTAAAATACATGAATTTTAAATAAAAGGCAAGCTCGTTCTTAAAGATTCAAGATGGCGTATTCTAACTTACTGGATATGACATTTTATTACTTCAAGACGAGAGGGTCTTTAACATTCATTCCAATTTATTCAAGTTGTTTTTAACAAAAAGAGGGATCATATTTTAAAGTCTTCCAAGTTTTCAAAATTTCGACACTAAGACGCAAATTAATCAACTAGGTACCAATTTTGGGCATGTTGAGGGTGCTTATCCTTCCTCGTACGTAACCGACTCCCGGACTAGTTTTTCTGGTTTTCGTAAATCAAAATCATTGTTTTGATAAATCAAACTGTTTATTAAAAACAATCACCTTTTGAGGTGACCCGATCACACCTCAGCAAAAAAAAAAGGATTGGTGGCGACTCCCGTTTTTCCATTTTCGTTTTCAAACAAAGTCTATCCCGTTTTTTCAAATAAAAATGGTTTCGACAGCTTTTTCACTTTAATCATTAATTTTTTTTACGCTGATCAATACTTTAAAAGATAAGGATACCAATAACCTATTTACAGGTTGATACAAATTAAACTCTTCAGTAGTTATTTGAGAATCTTAAAACTCTTAGTTAAAAACCAAATTTATCTCTTGAATTATCTTCAACAATTATTCTATAAATTCCTTTATATCCAAGCAAATTCAAATAAGTTTAACCTTTAAGTAAGAAAAAAATAAGGATTTTCAATCAACTTTTCTTCTCTCTTCTTCCCTTTGAAATTAAATTCATCAATTAAAGGAAAAATAATTATTAGTTAAAAATAGGAATATATAAAAATATAAAATTGTACTGATTGAATTGACTTAACAATTAAAAATTCAATTGTTAGTTAAAAATAGGAAATAGGAAAATTACATTTAACTATAGTAGAGATAAGGCTTAATCAAGTCAAAATCAAGGGGACAAAGGATGAACTAGTTAATAATGATTCACAAAGATTAGGGGTAGGCTAATTTTAGATGATTTATAGATATTTACGTAGGAAACATATATTTTAACATAAAAAAATTTAATGTATTAGTCAATTGAGTTTTAGTTTGATCGGCGTTGTAGTGACGTAAAAATTTTATTTAGCTTTGGTCGTTCGCTAATTGGGATGATTGATTGAAAATTTGAAAACTGAGGTTCGATTTTAAAAAGGGAGTTGCCACCGATCTCTTTTCTAGGTGTGATCGGATACCTATAAAATCTTTATCTTAACAAAAAGTTTCATTTTTGATACAAAGAAGGCCGAGTTTAGGTCTACGCGAAAATTCAGAGAAAAATAGGGTCTGGGAATCGGTTACGCACAAGGAAGGTATTAGCACCCTCGTGACGCCCAAAATTGGTATCTTATTAAACATGTGTTGTCTCAATTTTCAAAAATGCAAGTTCAATGTAACATTTAATTGTGATCCTATCAAAATACGAGAAATTTCAAGTTTTGGGTTTTTTTGAAGGATATCCCGTTTTTAACACGAGCCAACGTGATTCACCCAACATAGCGATGAAATCACGGGTTTCTTGTTAAAATTGGTACATTGCCTTATTTTTGTAATTAATTTGAAAACGTGAATGAAGATTTTTTTTTTAAGTAATTAATGATACATGACGGGCAAGAAACGAAAAAATGAGAGTTAAAAAAAATACATCGAAGCAAATAATAATTATGACAATAATATTAAAAACAAAATCGATGTATGCGATATTAAACATTATGATAATATTAAACACGAAGTAACAAAAAAATGAATATATGTGAACGTATGATAATAGTAAGTAAGATGACGAAAACATAATATTAGAAATACTAATAATGCTACATATAAATACACATGATAATGGTATCAAGAACCATATTCATACTATATAAACATATAATATTAAAATATATACATAACATGGTATTAAAAATATATACATGACGGTATTAAGAACATGTACATAATATATATAAAAATCTATAAATAATTCAGTGTTAAAAAAGTATGTACATGATATATATATTAAAAATAATAATAATATTAAAAAACAACTTTTAATGACAATAAATAAATAGATACATATTAGGAAATATATACGTGATATATACATGCTATAATATTAAAAATATCTATATAACATAGTATTAAGAATATAATTTAGTATGAAAAAGATGGATATATAATATGATATAAAAATGCATTCATAGTATTTACATATATATGTTGAAAATATGTATATGTAACGATAATATTTGAAAGTATATAATAGCATTAAAAATATACATAATAGATAAAGATATATACATAACATAATGTTTAAATATATATGATATATACACGTTGGAAATAGGAATAATATATATAAAAAAAACAACTATTAATATCATATACATATATATATATATATATATATATATATATTAGAGATACACACATGATATTAAAACGTATACTAATAGTAATAACAATCATAATATTGACAATACAAATAACAGTAAGTGTAATAGTATTAAAATATATTAAAAAAATAATTATCTTAATAATAAAAAAATAGATCAAAAGGACTAAGATTGAATAAGAGACGGAGCTCTGGGGCTGATTCAAAATAAAAACAAAAACGGGGACTCAATTGAGCACGCGTGCAAAGAACAGGGATTAAAAGGGTAATTACCCCCACCCATTCAAAACGGCGCCGTTCGCATGCTAGTCATCCCCTAGCGCGAGGACTAAATTGAAACAACAAGTAAACTACGGGGCTAAATTAAAACAAGACACAGGGCTCCATTGCAACGTGCCACAAAAGCGGAGGGGCTTATTGTGCAAATAGCCCAATACTCAAAAACGCGTAGATCCTTCCCCGGGTCTGGTCACTCGCGCGGATCTAAGCTCTAAACGACGTCGTTTAAAGGCTATTGAACTCAGCCTTAAACGACGTCGTATGGGACATCTATAAAAGGGCGAAATTTTTTTAAAAAAAACATTTGTCATCTGTTTTTAAAAAAAAAAGATTTTGGGTGAGGAGAGGGGCTCTCGGTCTCCGTCCATCGGGGCCACCGTGACCGTCGTCAGCCGCCGGTAATGGCGCCGCAGTCTAAGGTGGCCGGAGTAGACCAAAAGGGGCCTTTCGAATCCCTTTTCTTCCCCGAACTCAGATTTGGGCGCTAGATACCCGTAAAACCCCACCGAAAGGATACAAAGGAGCCGAGACTCTTCAGATTCGGAACTCCAACCACCCTCCAAAGGTAAAAAGTTTTTGTTTTTGTGCTATTTTTCGGATATATTGATGCTAATAAAAAATGTAAACAGAAGAAAAGGAACTAGAAATATACCTCTTTTTAATATTTTTGTATTTTGAAAAAGTACCCCTTTACAAATCGGTTTTTTTGGCTTTTTATAGCCGAATACAATGAGTATTTTAATACTATTTTCACTACTGTTTGGTTTTGTTTGCTACTGTTATTCCTTTACTGTTTTGCGCTGCTTCTGTGCCTCGTTTCTGCTTCTTTGCTTTCTTTTCTGTTTCCGTTTTTGTTTTGTTTGCAGGTCCATCATGGAGTCAACGAGCGAGGGAAGGGCCGACCTTTTTGCCGTTTCAGTGAAATGGCGATGAGCCTCGGGACGAGGCGCCTTGGGACGAGGCACGGGTGACGTGACCGAGGGAGGATGCGGCACATATGGGTATTAGAGTTTCGGCTAGTCGAAATGTGGTTTGGGGCATTGGGCCTATTGGGCCGATTAGGTTAGGTATGTCTGATGGGTAGGTTTCTGTTGTAGTTTGGGTTTTATTTTTTTGGTAATTTGATATGTAAATGGACATTATTGGTTTGGTTATTTTAAGCCAGGTCAAAATTGACCTATTACAACTGCCCCTCTTTGTTCATTTTCGTGTAACGAGAATGGAGCAAAGACCTTAAAAGGGTTAATTTTTACATGGTCTTGCTGAGTTTTGGTTTTAGGTGTTTCTCTTCTTCATTTAGCTTCATTCTATTCTATCGCAACTTCAGTGAGAGGAGATTCGTTATATTCCGTCTGCTCCACTGCAACTTCAGGGATATGAAATTCGTTGTCCTCGATCTGCTTCACTGCAACTTTAGGGTGATAAGACTTGCAACTTCGACCTGCTTCATTGCAACTTTAGGGAAGCAAACTCTGCATCTTCGATCAACTTCAATCTTTATCATCGGCATGTGACCCAAGGCCCAACTCACCTCTCGTAATACGAGTTGACTTTTTGAAACATACAAATTGAAAATACCTCAGCGTGTGACCTGAGGCTCAACTCACTTCTCGCAATATGAGTAATTTAAAAAAAAAAACATAAATTGAAAGTACCTCAGCGTGTGACCTGAGGCTCAACTCACTTCTCGCAATATGAGTTGATTTTTGAAAAACATAAATTGAAAATACCTCAGCGTGTGACTTGAAGCTCAACTCACTTCTCGCAATATGAGTTGATTTTTGAAACATAAATTGAAAGTACCTCAGCGTGTGACCTGAGGCTCAACTCACTTCTCGCAATTTGAGTTGATTTTTGAAACATAAATTGAACAACAGAATACCAAAGCATATCATCTGGTGGAATTCAGGTGTCTCTTTCCTTGCTTCAGTATAGCTAATATCGCATCCTCTTGCTTTGCTGGTGTACCATACCTGTAGTCATGCATGATGTTATCATGATATGCACATGTTTTGTCTTAAATGTCCTTATGCTTATATGATTATGCTATGCGCCTTTAACTTGTTCGTCATGATTCTTGTAATGATCTGCATTCTTTGCTTTGATTCTTGACTTTCTTTGCATGCTTCGTACCCGTCTTTAATATTTACGAGTGATCTGCGTTTCTTAGATATCACCCTTTTGCCCCTTGTTGAACTTTGTCCTTGCTCTGGGGACTTTTGTACTTACCAAATTCTCATCCGGGTAATACTCAACATTACTTTTGTTTGGAGTATGTCATTTCAGTATTTATCATTCAAATAAACCATACAAAGAGATGCATGAAAATGGTCAAAATAGGTACAAAAAGGATGCCCCACACTTATATTTATTTCACAAGTAACAAACAAAGAAAGTTTACCCGAAAAGGTTAAAAGAGTCATAAAGCAAGAAAAAAGAATTGCTTTTAGTGGATACAAAGGTTCTGGATACTCAACGCATGAACTTTTCCATGTTTCTTAATCAAGAATCCTTTCAAACATGGCTTCTTGCTTAGAAGATTTCGAGCTGTTGAAAATGCTTTGAATACTATAGTCTTACTATTTGACTCACTGCTCGAATCGTTTTGCTCCTCGGGCCCAAATTTGCTTCACTAGGACACCCTTTCAGGTTTTCATCCTAATCTTTTGGTTTATCAAGATGCCCTTTTCGGGTTCATCCTGATCCCCCCTTTTTTTTAGGCATAATACTTCTTCACAGCATTAGAGTTTATTGGGTTTGATAACTCCCTCCCATCCATCTCAGTGAGAATCAAAGCTCCACTCGAGAAGGCTTTCTTTACGACGTATGGTCCTTCCCAATTTGGTGCCCATTTTCCTCGTAAGTCTTTTTGTATTGGGAGAATCTTCCTCAGCACGAGTTCTCCTTCGTGGAATTCTCTTGGCCGTTCCTTCTTGTCATGGGCCGCGATCATTCTTTTCTGGTACATCTGTCCATGACAGATTGCTTTCAAGTGTTTTTCTTTGATGAGATTTAGCTGGTCATATCGAGTTTGAACCCATTCTGCTTCCTCTAGTTTTGACTCCATTAAGACTCGTAGAGAGGGGATCTCAATTTTGATAGGTAGCACAGCTTCTATTTCATAGACCAGAGAGAAATAAGTTACTCCCGTAGATGTCCGTACAGACGTGCGGTACGCATACAAAGTGAATAGTAACTTCTCATGCCAGTCCTTTTATGTCTCTGTCATTTTCCCGATAATTTTCTTAATATTTTTGTTGGCCGCTTCAATAGCTCCGTTCATCTTCGGGCGATAGGGCGAGGAATTATAATGCTTTATTTGAAATCGCTCACACACTTCTTTCATCATCTTGTTGTTCAAATTTAAAGCGTTATCTGAAATGATTCTTTCAGGCAAACCATTTCGACAAATGATTTCCTTTTTCAAGAACCTGCAGACTGCAGTCTTCGTCACATTAGCAAATGAAACGGCTTCTATCCATTTTGTGAAGTAGTCTATACCTACAAAAAATCAATCGGTGTCCATTAGAAGCTTTTGGGGAAATTGGCCCTATAACATCCATGCCCCACATAGAAAAAGGCCACGGAGAAGTTAAGACATGAAGGGGCGAAAGGGCTACATGAATCTTATCGCCGTAAATTTGACATTTGTGGCATTTTCTTGCATAACTATTGCAATCAATTTCCATCGTCGACCAGTAGTAACTGAGTCTCATAATCTTCTTGGCCATAGTGAAACCACTGGCATGCATTGCATAGATTCCTTCATGGACATCTTCGAGTATTTTCTTGGCTTCAATAGCATCCACGCATCTCAGCAGCACTTGACCTTTTCCTCTTTTGCACAAGATGTCCCCATCAAGAACAAATCCCACTGACATTCTTCTGATTGTTCTTTTGTCATTCTCATTTGCTTGTTTGGGATACTTTTGATTCTTGACATATTCTAAGATATCGTGGAACTATGGCCATCCGTCTGCCTCCTTCTCAATGCTACAACAGTGTGCAGGGACCTCGTATATGCTTATTTTGAGGGGCTTTATTTCTGTTTCTCTACTTGCTTTAAACATTGAAACCAAAGTGGCAAAAGCATCAGCCAGTTGGTTTTCTTCTCGTGGGAAGTAATTAAAAGTTACTTCTTTGAATTCTTTAATTAATTCAGCCACTAGATCACTATACTTAATCAATTTTGGATCCCTCACTTCCCACTCTCCACGGATTTGGTAAATCACCAAGGCTGAGTCCCCGTACACCTTTAGAGTTTTGATATTCCGTTCAATGGCTGCGCGAAGTCTCATGATACAAGCCTCATATCCCGCTATGTTATTAGTGCAGAAGAAGTTCAGCCTGGCAGTGAATGGAAAATGATTTCCTTCTGGTGATACTAGGATTGCTCCGATTCCATGCCCCAAAGCATTCGATGTACCATCAAAACTCATCTTCCATGGCTTCTCTTTTGATGATTCAGATTCTTTTTCAGTATACACATTAAGTCTTCGTCTGGGAAATCAAATCTCAAGGGCTTATATTCCTCTGTTGTCTGAGTTGCTAAGAAGTCAGCTATTGCACTTCCTTTTATCGACTTTTGACTCACATAGGCGATGGCGTACTCCGATAGTAGGATCTGCCATCGTGCCATTCTTCCCGAGAGTGCCGGTGATTCCATCATGTACTTTATTGGGCCCAGCTTTGAAATTAACCATGTCGTATGATACAACATATATTGCCTGAGCCTCTGAACTACCCAAACCAAAGCGCAACAGAATTTTTCAATTGACGAATACTTTGCCTCATATTCTGTGAACTTCTTGCTGAGGTAGTAAATTGCCTTTTCTTTCTTTCCTGACTCGTCATGTTGCCCCAGTACGCAACCTATTGAATTTGTAAACACAGTCAGATATAATATTAATGGTCTTCCTAGAGTTGGCGGTACTAGCACTGGAGGACTAAACAAATACTGTTTTATCTTGTCAAAAGCCACCTGGCATTCCTCATTCCATTCTCCTGAGTTGTGTTTTCGAGGGAGTCGAAAAATTGGGTTGCACTAGTTGGTAAGTTGAGCAATGAATCGGGCGATGTAGTTTAACCTTCCCAAAAATCCTCTGACTTCTTTCTGCATGCGCGAATGTGGTAATTCTTGTATGGCTTTTATCTTATCTGGATCAACCTCGATACCTCTTTCGCTGACAATGAAGCCTAGCAACTTTCCCGAAGTAGCCCCAAATTTACATTTGGCTGGATTAAGCTTTAGTTGAAACTTTCTCAATCTTTTGAACAACTTCCTGAGGTTCACAACTGCTCTTTTTCCCCTCGGGATTTAACAATTATATCATCGACGTAGACTTCTATTTCTTTATGCATCATGTCATGGAACAACGTCACCATGGCCCTCTGATATGTTGCCCCAGCATTCTTTAATCCGAATGGCATCACCTTGTAGCAGAATGTCCCCCACATCGTTACGAAGGTAGTTTTCTCCATATCCTCAGGAGCCATCTTGATCTGATTATACCCCGAGAATCCATCCATGAAGAAAAATAATGAATGTCGATTTCAAGACTCGTAACGGGTTTGTTCATGTCGTTGATATCTGAGCACCTAAAAGTTAAATAAAAAGGAAGCTATAGAGGGGCATCCAAATATTAGAACCAACAAGCAAAATGTTATGGCGTGGTATGAGGTAAATGTAAGGTCAGGCTATGAAATGAGGGAATAATTATGAAATTAGTGAGAATGCAAAAGATCATGACAAAATACATCTTCATTGATATTCATTTGAATGATAAAGAGCGAACGCAAGCTCTTACAAAAGAATCCTATTATATATAGAGACACAACAGAGAGTTAATACTGAGCATTACTCTGAAGACTTAGAAACTACAAGAAGGTCCTCAGCAGTCCAATTGTTCAACACGAAATTAGGAGGACAAGAGTGTATCATTGAAACATCTTTAATCGTATCAGCTCCTTCATCAATGACATTTATGCTGATATTCTGAAAACCCTTTTCGATTAATACTAGAGTGCTCCATGAATTATCCTGCCCTGGGTATATCATTCCTGCAGACGTAAATGTTCTTGACAAAAGAGGGTACTCTATGGGCTCCCATTCTAATTCTCGGCCTAGGGTTCTTGCAATCCTTCTTTCTTTATCTTTCTTCCACTGTTTTCTTCTTTGACGTGCGTCTGACTGGAACCCTAGACCGTATCGACCCATATGATGTACTAGCTTTAAAACCCTGACTATCCCTTGCTGATATCTTCCCAAACCTTTCCTCGCTCGTGCTCCCCTTCCCACGGTCAGCTTAATTCCTATCTTGGTATTCCTTGACAGCTTAGGTACGGGAATTCTGTTTCCCTCTGCAACAAATGTGGCATTGACGAATTTGAGGGATCTGAAGGAGCATTCTACCGCATCCTTGTTTACTTCAAGGTATGGTGCATCAGCAGAGATAAATGCAACAATGTCTTTTTCGCCCTCGATAGTGACCAAACAGACATCCATGATAAACTTCATCTTTTGATAGAGAGATGATAGAACTGCTCCAACAGAATGGATCCAGGGTCTTCCCAACAGGCAGTTATACGAGGGTGTAATGTCCATGACTTAGAACTCAACATCATATATATAGGGACCCACTTCTAAAAGGATCTCGATTTTTCTCATGACTTCTCGTTTTGTCCCATCGAATACCCTTACCGTGGAATGACAAGGCCTTAGATAGGACAGATCCATTAGAATCCTAGATAGCATGGCCAAAGGCATGACGTTGAGTGCCGACCCGTTATCGATAAGTACGTTCGGTATTATGTAACCCTTACAGCGGGTTGTGATATGTAATGCTTTCACAGAACCCCTACCATTTGGCGGTATTTCATTGTCACTAAAAGAAATGAAATTATCTGCATTCAGGTTATTCACCCACCTATCAAGCTTCTCGACAGATATATTGTTTGCCACGTAAGCTTGATTTAACACCTTCAACAAAGTGTTTCGATGTGGCTCCGAATTCAACAGTAGAGACAATACCAAAATTCGTGCTGGCTACTTGCTCAATTGTTCCACCACGTTATATTCACTGTGCTTGGTAAACTTTAAGAATTCCTGTGCTTCATCCTCCTCCACGGGCTTTTTAGCTTCCTGTTGTTCGGGCGGAGTTTCATGTTCAACTTCGGCCTCGTGCATCGATGCCTTTCCTTTTTACTTCAAATCACTGATCTTTTTCATTGGCTCAACCTCCTTAGAATAACATCTCCCACTACGGGTAAAATGGCATACTTTCCCAACACTTTCAGTCGTGGCTTTAGACTTTTCACCTTCAGGTGTGACAATGTTGACGTCGCATTTCCATGGTACCGCTTTGTCGTCATTGTAAGGGAAAGAAGATGGTACTTTAATTATCACTTTTGGTTTCACCGGCTTCTTCTTCGCGTCGTAATAAATTATCAACGGTCAGTCGGCGCTATACTAGAAACCTGATGATTGATTGTCAGAGGTGTATATTTCTCCTTTATCGGCCTCTTCACCTTTATTAAAAATCTTAATCTCCTTATTATCCATCATGTTTTGAAGTAATCTCCTGAATTCCTTATAGGACTGAATGTCGTGCCCTTCAATACCATGGAAGTCATAAAAACCTTGACTTCCTTCTTCGAGAGTTCTGTCAGGGCGACTGAGCAATCCCTTCTCAACTAGTACCTCCCAGACTTTCTGCAGAGGCGTCTTTACTTCCGAAACACAGCTTTTGGTTTGCCAGTTGCTCTCCTTCGTCACCATGCTCACATTCCCTTCGCTGTGGTTAGGGAATAGGTTCCCAGCCGTATTACTAGCACCATCAAATCATAGAATGCCCGTATCAATGAATCTTTGAACCCTCCTTTTAAAGGCAAGGCAGTTTTTCGTGGAATGCCCCTGATTTCCAACATGGTACATGTAACTAGCGTTTGGATCGTACCACTTCGGGTGCGGAGGCTTTAGGGGTGCCATATATGCGGGGATATCAATTGTTTCTCTAAAAGTTTTTGATACAGTTCCCCATACAACACAGGAATAGGAGTAAATTATGGCCTCTTGGGATTGGACCTTGTTGGCCTTTGCTCATTTTTGGGATGGCCTTGGGCGGGCATGGTACTTTGTGGGAACGTGGCAACTGGTCTTTGGTTACTTGTGGCGTAAACGGGGTAAGAAGGGTAAGGAGGTGGTGTTTGGTAGTAAGGGCTTTGGGGAGGATAATAGAAGTTTGGAGGTGGGTGATATCGAGGTCAGGGTTGGTTTGAATACGGACTAGGAGTATAACGGCTTCCTGTCCCCACCATATGGGTTTCTAGCTCTTTCTTCTTCATGGGTGCTGCGCTTTTTGAGCTTTCGTGACCTTCCATCCTTCCACTCTTGATGGCATTCTTAATAAGTTCTTTGGATATCAAAATATCTGCAAAGTCCTTCGCGGCACTTCCTACTAGCTTGTCATAGAATGGCGCTTTCAGAGTGTTGATGAAAAGGACCGTTATCTCAGTCTTAGTCAATGGAGGTTCTACTTGGGCTGAGATATCCCTCCATCTCTGTGCATACTGTCTAAAAGTTTTCGCTGGCTTTTTCTCCATCATCTGTGGAGTCATTCGATCAGGCACCATGTCAGATACATGCTTGTACTGTTCACAAAATGCTGACACTAAGTCCTTCCATGATCGGATCATTTCTCTACTAAGCTGATTATACCATCGAAGAGCTGATCCGACCAGACTATCTTAAAAACAGTGTATGAGCAGCTTATCTTCATTTACATAATCGGTCATCTTCTGGTAAAACATGACAAGGTGCACTTTTGGGCATCTCGTCCCATCGTACTTTTCAAAATCTGGCACCTTAAATTTTGGAGGTAGAACCAGATCGGGCACTAAGCTAAGCACTTTAGCACTTAATGCAGAGAAGACTTCAGTGCCTTCAATCACCTTGAGCCTTTCCTCCAAGCTCCTATGCTTCTCTTGAGCCTCGTGGTCATCTATTTTCAACTTGGCTATTTCTGGTGGATCATCCAAATCTAGAACGATTGGATTGGTAGGACTAACTCCAGGGTTTGATATGAATATTCCTTGCCCTAGATGAGCAGGTGGCATAGGTCGTTGCTCCAAGCCTGTAGGTTCCCCTTGAATGTACCCCCTTTGTGTTGCGTGGGCATGCGGTGGAGTGAATCCTGGGTGATAGAGTGGATCCTGATCGTGATTAACTCTTGACTGAGGTTTCATAAATTTAGGGCTTTGTATGGGTCCTTTTCCTTTGACCAAAGCTGACATCATTTCCATCATCTTAGCCATTTGATCCTTTTGTTCAAGTGATTCCTCTTGAAATCTTACCATCAGATCCCTCGTTTCTTGCTGTGACTTAGCTAGTTACTCTTGTAATTCCCTTTGGGCTCTTTCCATCCTTTCGATTCTTTCATTAAATTCAGCCTCCATTACTCTAACTTGTCGGCGCGTCCTATACGAATGGTGTGATTCCAACCTTGTATTGTCACAATTGCGAATTGTATGATTTTAACCTTAGTGAATGATTATGGATGTGCAATGGATGAATGAATGAATCAATGTCAAATAAATGTTAATTATGAATGAATATGCAAGAAATTGGTGTTGATTTCAAGATAGCCCCTATTTAGGCATTTCATTCATCAAAAGAGTTCATTACAAAATGTTTCGCCACTTTTTGATTTAGCCGTTACATAAGCTTTCTAGCTATATCGCTATATTTCTTTTCTCGTTCTAAGAATTCCGATATGCTTGATCTTTGGCTCGGAGGGAATTGACAACTGAGATCTTCTGCTTCATCTGATAGTTGTACCACATGCATGGCTGCCTTACGAATTTCATTGATCAAATAGCTAAGATTCTCATCTTTTTCATAGAGGGCTCTTTTGTAAGCACGAGTATCTTTATCATACTGACCATTCTTTTCTTCCAAGGCCTCTAGAAGAGTATCTAGCTGTTGTTGACGAGCTTGGAGTGTATTTTTTAAATCTCTTATCTTCTATCTTAGCTCTTGACGTTCGGATCGACCAGTCATTAATTCGGTAGACACAGTTTCGTATTCGGCGCTCTTCTTCCTTAGTTCTATCATAGCCCGCACAGCCTTTTCCACTTCTTTCTTCGCTTTCCCTTTCCAAAATTCCATCCCGCCTTTGACGTTGCTTAATTCTTCTTTCCATTCCGCTGACGACTTGCCCAGTCCACTATTCTTTATAGTGCCCCTTAACTTTTTATTTTCCAGATGAAAATCTCTTAAGTCATTTCTTACGACTTCAGCTTCTTTTTGCACTTTCTCGGTTCTGGATCTTTCAATCTGAACGTCGATCTTTAGCTGGAATTTTTCTTTTTGAAGAGCACTAAGGTCCTGCAACATTTTGGACTTTTCGCGTTCAAATTCCTGTCTGGCCATTTCAAGCTCGGATGGCATTTCTTCCGAGAAAGGATTTAGGAATATGTAATTCATCGACGAGACTTGCTGACTATTCACCCGTTGCTTTCTCCATATGTCGTAACCTTGGGTGAGAGTATCAGTGTATAGAGCCAACTCCATCAGATGAATTTTCTTCCAAGATTTCGCAGTATCTCGGACCCTCTTCATATAACCCTCACTTGCGAAAGCAAACTCAGACTATGCTAATCCTCTGGTGGCGGGTATAAATTGCAGTGAAGAAAATTACCTTTGGACCATTAACGGGGCATATCCAACTCCTCCCTATAAACCGAGTAGAGGTACCCAATCTTGGTTTCCAACTTTGTATAATAGAACTGACGGGCGTATCCACGGTGCTCTCCAAGTTACATCCTCAGCGCGAAGGTTCTGAAAAACTGAAACCCAATGTTATTCGGTGACCTTCTTTAGCCATTCTTTCTCATGATAAGCTTTCAACGGGGTAAATGTTTTTGAAAACATATGGAACGGTGTGCGCTCTACTTTCCAGAAGTGGCTCAAAATCCAAACATTGAGTAACTGTGCGCATCCGATAAAACATCATTCCCCTTTCCTCCTACAACTGCTTAGGGATCTGAAGGTTTCGGCCAAGATAGTCAGGACAGGGTTGATTCCTTACTTTAACCTTTTGAAGAAGTCCACTACTGCAACTTCTATATGTCCGAGAACTTTTAGGAAGACGATCAATCCATATATGGCCAAAGCGAACAGATTCACTCTCTTCAACATATCGGGATGGTTCAGAACTAAATCTCGTAGGGAAAACCACGGGATACAAATGACTTCATTCTTCTTCTTTATCTATTTTCGGCCTATGTGTCGGTCATGTCTGTCAATTTCACTAGCTTTTTCTTGAAAGTCATCGGCTTGGGCTCCTTCACATATATCTTGTAGAATTGTACATTATCGACACGAAGTAAAGCAGCGTACTCTTCTACAGTCAGAGTCATATTTTCCTGATTAAAAGTAAAACATTGGTAAGCCGGATCCCAGAATCTGATCATGGCTTGAATCAATCGCTCGTCTACGTTGATAGCGATCAGGTTGGCTATATCTCTGTACCTTTCAGTGAAGATGCCCCTAGTGTCCGCGTCCCACTGTTTCCAAATCCGAGTCAAATCTTCAAGATTATTCTGACGAACATTCACAGTTACGTGCTCAGGAAGATTGGAAACGCATCCTTCCACTAGACTGTCCCCTTTCTCTTTCCGGGTTTTCAGAGACCAATCCCGAACCACGGCATTTTTCTCGGTTGTTTGTATAATTGACTCTTCCATCAGAAACTCGTTTTTTGGCAACCGATCTCTAGTCAACACCTTCCTAATATGATGCTTATAATGCATGATGAAAAATAAAACAACGACAAACAACCCTTGGTTAGTAATCAAATATAGGTAAAAAAACACGAAAAATTTAACAAATTAAGCTACCCGATCTAGTTTATTAAACAGACCCGATCCCCTTGCATAAAAAGTGAAAACGTAAGAGGTTGGAGGCATTTCTCCCGTGTACTTATTTCGGTGACTACTAAATGGACGGAGGTTCGACATGGCTCTAGTTAGATGGCTCGTATGGTTCACTATATGCGGTTTCGGTTCTAGATAGGTACTCGAATTGTCTGTACTATCATCTGCTAATATCAGTGCAGAGCCTCGGTCATGGCCCATCATAGGCTTACGAGTCCAATTCGAGGGATTACATTTACTTATGCCTATGCAGAGGGACAAGTTAACTCACGAAAGCATAAGTCGTATGTAACCCGAAAGTATTCACTAGCCTATGCGGAGGGACGAGTTAACTCACGAAGGCATAGCATTTACTTTCACTTAAAAGGACGGAGCCCGGGTACAGAGCTCATGTTATGCAAGAATGCACGTGCACGATGTGTGGGGAGAAACTCACAAACCTTTCGTTTTATTTGAAAACTACAAAACTAAAATCATAAACTTAGAGCTGAAAAACGAAAGATAAAACAAATTAGAAAATATTTACAACATAATTCGAATGCATGATTTTTCGAAAACAAAATTTGAGAATCACGACTAAATGTTTTCTTGAACAAGAAATTTTGAAAATTTTGACAACACGCGTTTAATTCGACTCGACTCACAAAAAGTAATCCCCAGTGGAGTCGCCAGCTGTAGCGACGTAAAAATTTTATTTAGCTTTGGTCGTTAGTTAATTGGGATGATTGATTGAAAATTTGAAAACTGAGGTTCGATTTTAAAAAGGGAGTCTCCACCGATCTCTTTTCTAGGTGTGATCGGATACCTATAAAATCTTTATCTTAACAAAAAGTTTCATTTTTGATACAAAGAAGGCCGAGTTTAGGTTTACGCGAAAATTCAGAGAAAAATAAGGTCTGGGAATCGGTTACGCACAAGGAAGGTATTAGCACCCTCGTGACGCCCAAAATTGGTATCTTATTAAACATGTGTTGTCTCAATTTTCAAAAATGCAAGTTCAATGTAACATTTAATTGTGATCCTATCAAAATACGAGATATTTCAAGTTTTGGGTTTTTTTGAAGGATGTCCCATTTTTAACACGAGCCAACGTGATTCACCCAACATAGCGATGAAATCACGGGCTTCTTGTTAAAATTGATACATTGCCTTATTTTTGTAATTAATTTGAAAACGTGAATAAAGATTTTTTTTAAGTAATTAATGATACATGACGGGCAAGAAACGAAAAAATGAGAGTTAAAAAAATACATCGAAGCAAATAATAATTATGACAATAATATTAAAAACAAAAGTGATGTATGCGATATTAAACATTATGATAATATTAAACACGAAGTAACAAAATAATGAATATATGTGAACGTATGCTAATAGTAAGTAAGATGACGAAAACATAATATTAGAAATACTAATAATGCTACATATAATACACATGATAATGGTATCAAGAACCATATTCATACTGTAATAGCGCAATTCTGCCTGGCCCAATTGAACACAAAAATAAAAACCAAAATCCAAAATTAAACCAATTTAAATGTCCAAGTCCAGTTTACAAATCCAGAAGCCCGAAGTTCAAAATTGGACAACCCGAATCCTTTTACAAACAAAACCTAAATTCAAAACTACCCAACCCAAATAGTAGCCCAGAACCAATTTAACCTAACCCATCCAACCCTAGGACCTCTATGCGCCGTTTCCCCTCGGTAACAGCGCCTTTACCCCGTCTCGAGGTCCGTCTGCAACGCCGCTCCTCGCCGGTCACCACTCCCCATTGTGTCACTGCCACCTACAAACATTAAATGAAGAATCAACAGCAACAAGCGGAGAAAAAAGGAAGAAACAGTAGTGCACAGGACTAGAAATAGTAAAAAGAAAGTCGAATAGGGCCTCTTTTTTCTCTTTCTTCTCATTCGGCTATAAAGCCATTGTAAACGGAAGCAAAGGGCTTCTTCTTCTTTTTGGTTTTAAAAAGAACCAGAGTATATGTGTAACAAAAAAAAAGAAAACAAAAGGAATCAGAAAACACTTTTAACAGCAATAGAAATCAATCAAAAGATCTTTTTTTTTAAGGTGATTTTCATTGTTCTTTCTTTCCTCCGAATCCTCTGTTTGTGTATATACTTTTAAATAGGGATAAGGGTTTGGAATCTTACCATTTCTTGTGGTCCTATGTTGAAATTAGGTTTCTCCGAGGATCCTAACACCGTGAAACCCCTTTGGGGCTCCGACGAGGGTAGGAGGCACTAATTTGGCTCTCTTCTTCGCCGCTTCCATGGCCCTTTACATGCACTTAGACATATTCTAGGGTTAGTTCTTGAAAATAAATGAAGGGATTGAGGATGGAACCCCCGAATGCTTTGAAAAGGGTGTCGAAAAACCCCTTAGCCACCATCTGCGGTGAAGGTTCGTGAACCCTAGCAGAGTGGCGCTGCAAATGAGCAAGAGGGGGGAAGGTTTTTTAGTTTTGATTTGAAATAAAATTAGGGTTAAAATCAGGGCTTATAGGATACTAAACGGCACCGTTTAGAGCCCTTTTCCCATGGCCTAAAACGGTGCCGTATGGGGGGGAGGTTTTGAAGCCGCGTAACCCGACCCGAGTGTGGAGACCTGCGTGTTTTGATGTCTGAAGGCGTATTTACGCCTTTGGTCCCTCGAACTCGCAATGGCTTTCGATTAGGCCCTTCTTATGTTCTATTTTCCTTCCAAATTCACCCACGGGATTTAAGTGTCGTCGCAAATTGGCCCGCACCTAAACGCAGCGCTCAGAGGGCCGGTTTATTTTCGATTCTGATCCCTGTACTTTGAGCCAGTGTTTCAATCGGGTCCGTGGGTCATTTTTGATTTTTTAATTCGGGCCGTAAACTCTGCTTGATTTTAAATTTGGTCCTCAATTCAAATTTCATGGTTTATCCACTTATTAATTAATCCCTTTAGTTTGTTATTTTCATTTGTATTTCTATTTATCTTGTTTTATAGTTTATTTTATCATTCTCTTTTATTTATTTCAATATGTTAGACATATATATTAATATTATGTTTTAACTACTATATTTTGTTAGTACTATTATTTTTTTTATACATTATTATTTGGTTATGTTGTATTTTATCATTATATATATATATATATATATATACATGTACATTTATATAGTATTATTAATAGTTGTTCTAAAAAATATTTTATTTCTAACATGTATGTGTCAAATATATATATTTTAATATCATGTTATCCGTATATTTTTATACTATCCCATGTATATACTTTAATACTATTGTGTATATATATTTTCGTGCCTTACATATATATATTTTAATATTGTTTTCTTATATATTATGTATATTATATTTTTCATATTATGTATTTGCCATCCTTTTACATACTTTTTATATTATACTATGTAAATATTTTAAATATTACGTTATGTATGTATATACATATTTTATAGGTATATGATTTGTTTACTTTAAAGACCTTACCTTTTATTATATAACATATTACTTATTTGAAATTTTATTTGAATTCTTATAGTTCTAAACTTTTCTCCATAATCATACATTTTTATTTGTTGAGAGCTTGTTAGATTTCACTTACTTTAATTTGTTTTATACTTCTTTTAAATTTGTCTTTAGTCTTTGAATGTTAATGTTATTATTTGCATTTGATGACATGTTACATAATTGTTGTTATTATATGCATCATTTTGTATTTATTGATTATTATGATTCATTGATGTAATATATATTGTTTATGACTTATTCCTCCGCTTTGTATGCTTGTATTTCAAAAAAAAAAATCGTATTCAATATCATTTTAGTAAAAACTTCCGTTTAAGGTTTTTCAAAAATGTAACTCGAGTTTGGGAATTTCGAGATAATCGAGCCTTAACTCACTAGGTTCCGATTTCTCTCCTTTAACCCGAGCTGTCGAGTGTCGCTTTCAAAATAAAGACACGTGGACTTTCAAACAAAACTTATTCTCGGGAACTCGAAGTGTTATGTCCTAACTTACTGAATATGGCATTCATTGTTCGGAGATAAGAATTTCAAAATCAAGGCAATATTCTATGTTTTGGAACTTCGATAAATCGAGCCCTAACCTACTAGGTTCCGATTTTTCGTTCGATCCAAAACAATTAAATATCCCTTTTCGATTTAAATACATGAGTCTTTTTAAAGCAAAAAGGGCAAGCTTAATTTCAAAAATTGAGATATTGCATCCTAACTGACTGGGTACGGCATTCTTATTTCTTCGAGATGAGCGAGCCTCGATTTTCACTTCGATATATTCGAATGCTCTTTCAAACAAAAGGATCGTATTTTAAAATCTTTTCAGTCATTTGATGATAGGACATTAAGTAATCAATTAGGTACCGATTTTGGGCGTTACGAGGGTGCTAACCCTTCCTCGTGCGTAACCGACTCCCGAGCCCGTTTTTCGAATTTCGTAGACAAAAATTAATTGTTTTAATAATTCAAAATGTTTTATTAAAATAATCTAAGGTGACCCGATCACACCTCGAAAAAGGTCGGTGGCGATTCCCATTTTTTTTAAATTCCAAAGTCAATCCCCTATTTTTTCAAAACCCTAGAAAAATGGTTTCGACACATACTATATAAACATATAATATTAAAATATATACATAACATGGTATTAAAAATATATACATGACGGTATTAAGAACATGTACATAATATATATAAAAATCTATAAATAATGCAGTGTTAAAAAAGTATGTACATGATATATATATATTAAAAATAATAATAATATTAAAAAACAACTTTTAATGACAATAAATAAATAGATACATATTAGGAAATATATACGTGATATATACATGCTATAATATTAAAAATATCTATATAACATAGTATTAAGAATATAATTTAGTATGAAAAAGATGGATATATAATATGATATAAAAATGCATTCATAGTATTTACGTATATATGTTGAAAATATGTATATGTAATGATAATATTTGAAAGTATATAATAGCATTAAAAATATACATAATAGATAAAGATATATACATAACATAATGTTTAAATATATATTATATATACACGTTGGAAATAGGAATAATATATATAAAAAAAACAACTATTAATATCATATACATATATATATATATATATATATTAGAGATACACACATGATATTAAAACGTATACTAATAGTAATAACAATCATAATAGTGACAATACAAATAACAGTAAGTGTAATAGTATTAAAATATATTAAAAAAATAATTATCTTAATAATAAAAAAATAGATCAAAAGGACTAAGATTGAATAAGAGACGGAGCTCTGGGGCTGATTTAAAATAAAAACAAAAAAGGGGACTCAATTGAGCACGCGTGCAAAGAACAGGGATTAAAAGGGTAATTACCCCCCACCCATTCAAAACGGCGCCGTTTTCATGCTGGTCATCCCCTAGCGCGAGGACTAAATTGAAACAACAAGTAAACTACGGGGCTAAATTAAAACAAGACACAGGGCTCCATTGCAACGCGCCACAAAAGCGGAGGGGCTTATTGTGCAAATAGCCCAATACTCAAAAACGCGCGGATCCTTCCCCGGGTCGGGTCACTCGTGCGGATCTAAGCTCTAAACGACGTCGTTTAAGGGCTATTGAACTCAGCCCTAAACGACGTCGTATGGGACATCTATAAAAGGGCAAAAATTTAAAAAAAAAAAACATTTGTCATCTGTTTTTAAAAAAAAAAAGATTTTGGGTGAGGAGAGAGGCTCTGGGCTCTCGGTCTCCGTCCATCGGGGCCACCGTGACCGTCGTCTGCCTCCGGTAATGGCGCCGCCCTCTACGGTGGCTGGAGTAGACCAAAAGGGGCCTTTCGAATCCCTTTTCTTCCCCGAACTCGGATTTGGGCACCAGATACCCGTAAACCCCCACCGAAAGGACACAAATGAGCCGAGACTCTTCAGATTCGGAACTCCGACCACCCTCCGAAGGTAAAAAGTTTTTGTTTTTATGCTACTTTTCGAATATATTGATGCTAATAAAAAATGTAAACAGAAGAAAAGGAACTAGAAATATACCTCTTTTTAATATTTTTGTATTTTGAAAACGTACCCCTTTACAAATCGGTTTCTTTTTTGGCTTTTTATAGCCGAATACAATGAGTATTTTAATACTATTTTCACTACTGTTTGGTTTTGTTTGCTACTGTTATTCCTTTGCTGTTTTGCGCTGCTTCTGCTTCTTTGCCTCGTTTCTACTTCTTTGCTTTCTTTTCTATTTCCGTTTTTGTTTTGTTTGCAGGTCCATCGTGGAGTCAACGAGCAAGGGAAGGGCCGACCTTTTTGCCGTTTCGGTGAAATGGTGACGAGCCTCGGGACGAGGCGCCTTGGGACGAGGCACGGGTGACGTGATCGAGGGAGGATGCGGCGCACATGGGCATTAGGGTTTCAGCTAGTCGAAATGTGGTTTGGGGCATTGGGCCTATTGGGCCGATTGGGTTAGGTGGGTCTGATGGGTAGGTTTCTGTTGTAGTTTGGGTTTTATTTTTTTGGTAATTTGAGATGTAAATGGACATTATTGGTTTGGTTATTTTAAGCTAGGTCAAAATTGACCTATTACAGGCGTTAGTATTACTGTTAATGCAGAAGCACGTGAGTTCGAGTGCGTTAAAATGTATTATCTTCTTATTTAAAAGTTGGGGAAGGATTATGAATAGTTCTAAATATTATATCAAAAAATTAATATTATAAGAACTTATAATGAAATTAATGTTAAAAAAAGTAATGTAATAATGTAATGAATAAATAGTCCATCATTTAATAGGTACATTGCTAATCATATAATAAATATATATTATTTTATTTGCTTAAACTGTGTGAAAATAATGAAAATAGTGACTTGAAACTTTTAATAGTTGAAAATGATTTTTTTTCTAAAATAATTATTTTCTCTATTTACAAAAAAAATAATTTTTAATAAAAAAAGTGAACAAATTGATTAGATTTGTTTTGGGCTAAGAGTATAGATTTAAGTCTAATCATGTATATTTATTTTTTCAAGCACCTGATAAAGAGTTTGTACTCATAAATTGGTCGATTTTTTTAAATATTTGAGATCTCGACAAAGTCAAAAGATAAAACTCTAATTGAAAACAATATGTATTATGTTTAAAGTCTAACTGTAGACTCGATTCTCAACAACTAAAAATATAAAAATATCTCACTTTATTTAACATGAATTACTAATATAATGAATAGGTGCACCATAAATTTGGTTCTTGTTTATATATCTATTTTCAATTTGTCTATCAATTTATCTCTCGGTTGCTTTAGAAATGTTTAGATCAAATATAATTTTTAAAGATTAAAATATGAGTCAACTAATACTTAAACTTAATATTTTAAGGTCTAATTCAATTTTCAAAATCAATTCTCAATCACTTAAAAGATCAAAATGTGAGTTAATTAATATTTAAATTTAATAATCATTTATTAGAAAAAAAAAAGTTGATGAATAACAAGAGAAGTAGAAAAAGAAGAAAGAACCCCAAATAAGAGATGACAGTAATGAGGTCTTAAGATGTAATTTTTCAAGCAACTAAGATTATTTTGTCTACAAAATAGAAAAAATAAAATTAAAGAAAATAAAACCATAAAACGTACTATGAAGAAAAAATTGGGATTCAAGAATCCAAATGGTAATGAGAGTGAAAAGCAAAAAAATTTGGAAGAGAGAAATACGACTGTTTAGGATTAAACCCAAACTCTTTTGTTTATAACATAATATTTTTTTATTAAATTAATAGATTATAATAATTTTTTTAAGTAAATATTTATGAGTATTGAGATTAATATAACATTCTAATTATTAAGCCCCTCTAACTTTTGAACATTAAAGAGCTTTTAGGTGTTTTTATCTTTTAATAATTTTATAATTTTTAAATTAAATAATTATATATATACACTGAAGTTATATAAAAAGTAAATAAAAAAAATTCCGAAGTGATATGATTTATAAATTGTCATTTGTCACGTGTAATTGTTGTCTGTTGGAAAAAATATAATTTTTGAAAATTTTGAGGCATATTCTCAATTGGTAAAAGTCGAGAGTTGAATCATAAAATTATGATTTTATATTCTATTCCATGAGACATTTACCACGGTATACTAGATACTCAAAATAAATGAGTGATGAATGAGTAATTGATGCTTAAAGTAAGCCACTTGTGAATATTTGTTGAAGAAAAGAAAAGCTTAAATCCCGCATTAGTTAAATAGAAATGTGGGATATGTATATATATGAGAACCTGATTGAAAATTATTGAATGGTTAAACTTGAAATTTTGCCTTGTGCGCAGGAAGGTGCAGATCCAAACCCATTAAGGTTAGGGCGCATCTACACGACATGGGCGGCGCAAAATAATATTGTATTTTCAACTATATTTATATTTATTGTTCACAATATTAATGCATTTAAATGTACTTTATTTTCTCTATATTATAATATGTTATATTTTTGTTCAATAAAATTAACAAATTTTATATGAATACAAGATTATGCATATATAAATGTATTTTATTTTTACATCATTATTTTCATGTGATATTTAGCTTAACAAATATGAGCTCTAAATATTGATAGATTGCATGGATATATTAAATATATACTAAAAATATAAAATTAAAATTAATTATGATTCTATCAATAATTAAGTTAAATAAATTATAGGAAATACAAACTACAAAGAAAAGTGGCACAAATATATAGTAAATTTTCAAACTTGAAATATATTTTTTAAAATTTACTTTTAGTGTTGCAATATTAAAATTTACTTTTAGTGGCACAAATATATTAAAATTACTTTTAGTCTCTAGAATATGCTCGAAATTTATATACATATATGCTGACACGTGACACACACCTATTATGCTTCTTTCCTTTTATTCACTTTACAAAAATGATTAATATCAGTTTTGGTCCTTCTAAAATACTTAAAATTAGTATTTAATCATTATATTTTATTTTTTTAAGGATAATTATATTTTTATAATATTATTAACTAATTTAAATAGTTAATATTATTAAATTTTCAATTAAATAGTCCATATTGTTAATATTTTTATTTTTATAAAGGTTATATATATTGAAAGTGGATTTCTAAATCCAAAAGACAGAGGAATTAAATTCTTAAAAATAAAAATAAGATGACTAAATTCCATATATTTATTTGAATTGAATTGGCCAACGGACTAGGTATTGATCCGGAGATAGGCATTATATTAGTTGATCTGTGAATTGGTACAAATCAATTGAACCGGACTTAAAAACTCATTAAATTAAGTTTTTATTTTTTAAATATATTTTATAAATTTTTAATAATTTCACTTAATTAATTTAGCTATCAATCTTATTTTAAAAACTTTAATTAAAAATATATTTTAATCTTTAAATATTAAATTTTTTCCCATGACCACCGTGCTTGATTCTTGATCCTTTTGTTTCAATTTCAGCAGACAAATCAAAAAATCCCAGAGTCGGGGGAAATACAGTTAAAAGCGTATAGAAAAGAGACAAGGAGAGTTCTTCGTCTTCTTCTTCCCAATGCTCTGTAAGATGGTTTTAATTGTAAAGATCATACCCTTTAATTGGTTATGTAATATCCCGAATTAGGGCCTAATCAGAATAGTGGTTTCGTGACCACAAATCCGAGGTAGAAATAATTATTTTATAATTATTTTGATGTTTATGATATGATTTTATGATGGTGTGAAAATTTCGTGAAGAAATTCTAAGCGTAAAGTGCTTAATTTGAAATTAGGGACTAAATCGAATAAGTTGCAAAACTTGCATTCTAGAAGTTTCTAGTATGAAATTACTTTGGAATATTAATTAGGAGGTCTTAAATATGAATTTGACCAATTTTAAGTTCATGGACAAAATTTGGACATGGATGGAATTTTTGAAAGTTTAGTAAGGAGGGGCATTTTGGTCATTTGGATATTAACATGAAATAAAAAGGGAAAAATAACACAAAATTGGTCATCTTCTTCATTACCACGAAATTTCAAGGGTTCTCCATAGCTAGGGTTTGTTTCAAGCTTCCAAGCTTCATAGTAAGTGATTCCAAGCCTCGTTTTTAATGTTCTTTACGTTTTCGTAGTCCCGGTAACTCGATAAAGCTTATGTTAGCAATAATTTAAGTTAGGGTTCATATCTGGAAAAATACCCATAGGTGAAATTTGTGTATTTTGATGTTTTATGATAGAATATGATGTTTTAAATTATGTTAGACAACTTGTGCTACTCGGTTTTAAGTAAAAACGAGTAAAACGGCTTAATCGGTAAAAGTACATATTGTTCATAAGTATGTGTTTTAGTGGGAATTTGAGCTTGCTAATGGTAAATAAATGATCAGCATGTCCTAAAACATAAGAATTTGTGATCAAATTTAATTTCCGAACTTTGGGGAAAAAGTGTAAATATGCAAAAGTTTAGGGGCAAAATTGTAATTTTGCCAAAATTTGAATTTAGGACTATTTTGATAATGTGAGTATTAAATAAGCTAAATGTGTTATTTTAGATCAAGAAAGACATGGAATCAACCTTGATCGAGGAAAAGAAAAGATTTTGGACTAAATAGCAAAATTGCTATATTTTGTACCGAGGTAAGTTCATGTGTAAATAATGTAACATGATTGCTATTTTAAGTGATTTAATGCTATTTATACGATATGATACTTGTTATTATGAATATTATGCTTTGTGAAATATTATGTATTGGTATGAAAAGTATGTGATTAAATTGATAAGTATGAGATGCAAGCAACGTATTGGTTCCAATATTCCGAGGAGAACGACTGGGAAATGTGTGACTGAGGAAAATCCCGTTTGAACCTTGGGAATAGATTAGGATACAAGTGACATGTCACTAAGATGGTTGGGCATCCGAGCTCGTTGAGTTGAGTCCGAGTTCACTTATGGATGCAAATGTCCGAACTCGTTGAGTTGAGTCCGAGTTCACTTATGGATGCGAACGCCCAAGCTCGTTGAGTTGAGTCCGAGTTCGCTTATGGGCGGGTTACATGATTGATTGATTACATATGTGGCACTTATGTGCAAATGATCCGTGTATCCGAGTTATATTCCGATGTGTTCAACGGGTAAAATTCTAGCGGAATGGAAGAACACTCAAGATGAAAATGATATTTTGGTAAGTGTTGTGAAATGGACAATTTGGACAGGTATGTACTTAACCCTCTGGTTGAAACTTGATACAACAGAAATAAGGTGGTAAGATGATACACGATAGCTAGAAATGTGGTTTGTATCTTGGTGATATCATGCTATTGTTGTTGATATAATTGCTTTGTTATGTTACTTGTTATTTGCATATGAACTTACTAAGTATTTATGCTTACTCCCTCCTTTACATTCATTGTAGTTTTTAGCGAGCCAACTTGGATATCGGGAAGGTCGAAGAAACGCTCACACTATCCGAGGAAGAATTGGTATATTGGTTTGTATGTTTTGATGTATGGCATGTATAGCAATATACTTGTTTTGTGTAAATAATCTTGTGATATGGTTGTGGTTTGGTTGAGAAAATGCTTGATAATGATTAGTCATTGGTATGGCTGGCCTAGATAATGTTGGATGCCTTGTGAGTTTAATATGTTATATAGTTCATGAGAATTCATAAAAAGATGAAACTTGCCATAAAACAGAACACTACAGCAACAACGATGTGAGTTTGAAAAATCACCAAAAATAGTAGAAAATGAATTAGGTGAAGAATTAACTATGAAATTGAACCTTATTGTGTCTACGTTCAAATGGAAAAAAGCGAAATAGGTAAAGGAGTTATATGTTATAAGATATTTGAGTTTTAGTGAAATAGGGCCAGAGCGATTTTTGGATCCCCTATTCCAAATTTGAAAATTCACTATAAATTGTAAAAAAATAATTAGGAGGTGTAATTTATATGCTCAGAATCCTTATTGAATCTAATTTTAAGAGAAATAAACAGTATAGTTATATGAATTTTGTACAGGGAGAAAAGTGGTTCATAGTAAGTAGAGGTCAGTGCAGTCAAGTCCTGAAACAGGGGTAACTTTAACTAATAAACTGTACTAATTGGCCCAACAAAAAATTTTAGAAAAAAATTAGTAGATAGATATGTGAGTCTAGATTCAGGAAAAATTTACGGATCTTGATTTCGAGTTTCGTAACTCGAGATATGATTTTTTTAGCGACCATGACGCAGAAAAACTGTTTATTCCGAAAATCAAAATAAATGATGTAAAGTTGTTTAAATGATAAATTATGTTCGGTAACACCTCAAGCTCGACTCCGGCGACGGTCTCGAGCGTGGGGGTGTTACAGGTTAAGTTTTGTTTTAGTTCATTGCTGGTTTGTTTCCGAATTGTTGACCTCTTCTTTTCGTTTCTTTCTGGGATTTATGTTAGTGTTTTCTTTTCTAGGGACTTTCATTTTCTTCAGTGATTCAACTTCTAGGTGATTTTGGCTCTTATTATATATAAATTGTCAATAGCAGGTTTAGAATGAAATTTTCTGATTTAAGATGCTTTGTCATTCTTAAGGATTGGGTATTTATTTAGAACATTGATATGAAATGTAACTGTATGATAAGCTTGGAATATGTTGAAATTGAAATCAAATCGTCTGTCAAGGGAAATTTTCATAAACCTAGTGTCAATAGCTTGAAAGTTTGCTATTTATGTCAAGTAATCTTCTTCTATGTTGTTTATTTATTAGTCTATATTGTTACCTTATATTTTTGTCCCATATCACTATATTTGTTTTGTACATCTTTTTCTTTATTATTTTTCATATTCTAAATTAATATTACTCGCATTATCTTTTTATATACCTAAACTTACTATTATTCAAATCCATTATATTTATCGGCTTATTTGTTCATTGTTCACTTATCTTTTAAAATTAAATATTGTTAATTTATCAATTTATCTATTGATTCATCATTCTTTATACTTAAAACGTTTTATTTTTATCTTTTTAAACGCTTAAATTTTATATTTGTTTATCTATTTATATATTCCTTTACCTTTTTAAATATTTAAATTTGATGTTACTTATCACTTATTCCATTTACTTATTTATTATTCTTTTATTTTTAAAATATTTGATGCTATTTTCGTTAAATATCTTTTATTTTGGATTGTTTTATCGTGTCGATTCCTTAAATTGATATTTCTATTATTGCTATATTCATATCATTAATAACCTAATATTTGTCCATCATTTCATTACATAAAATAGATATTCTCTCTGTATAGTTATTTCACATTCATAGATCATAGTGCCATTATCTACACTACATTTTTATATTATCAAAATCACGTCATAAATCACATTTGGACATATGTACCCATTATCGTAATATCCTCAAATTTTATAAATATTCACCGTTTTAAGTATTTTGCTTATTATTATTCTTAGAAGGAAATTTTTAAAAATAGGTAATATTTTCGTATTTGGAGATTCGAGAAGTTGTACCCTAACTTACTGAGTTTTAATTTTTTTCTCGTTGAACCTAAATAATCGAATATCCTTTTAAATTAAACACATGAGTTTTAAATAAAAAGAAAACTTATTCTCAAGGATTTGAGGTGTTGTGTCCTAACTTACTGGATGTGACATCTTGTTATCTCGAGATAAGAAAATTTCAGAAAATAAAGAAATATTCCGTATTTAAAAATTCGAGAAACTATGCCCTAACTTACTGGGTTTCGATTTTTCTTGTTTAACCTAAATAGTCGAATATCCTTTTAAAATTAAAATACATGAGTTTTGAAAATTAAAAAACAAGCTTATTCTTGAGGGTTTAAAATGTTGTGTCCTAACTCACTGGATGTGACATTATTTCGAGACAGGAAGGTCTTTAACATCCACTTCGATTTACTCAAGCATTTTTTTGTAAAATTAGCATTAATACAAAGAGATACTGTATCTTAAACTCTTAAAATTATTCAACATTCGACACTAAGACATTAATTAATCAACTAGGTACCAATTTTGAGCGTTACAAGGGTGCTAATCTTTCCTTGTACGTAACCACTCCCAAACCTGTTTTTCTAAATTTTGTAGACCAAAATTGTTGTTTTAATAAATCAAACTGTTTATTAAAAACAATCACTTTACGAGGTGACCGATCACACCTCATCAAAAAGGATTGGTGACAACTTTCATTTTTTGCTTTTAAATAAACAGTCGACCTTTTTAAAAAAAAATGGTTGCGACACCATTAACATAGAAATACTTCTTGAAGTATGTCTGCCTCAAATGTTGTCTTTCTAGTAATTGCGCTGTTTTATATGACATGGTGTAATTATTTAGGTTCTTTGTCTGCTACAAGAATGATGTTGTCTATGTAATCATTTGTGTTCGTCTTATCAACATGTAGAGTTTTGCATCTAACCGCATTGCTGGAACTGTTGGGTGTAAAAACGATTCTCTAAAGTGAACTCACACTACATTAGAGTGTTCAGACAATGAAAGCTCTTCTGTCGTTAGCAGGGATGAGGGTTTAGAGTGCCTGATATGTTGTGAGTCCTTCAACATCGTAGAAAATATGCCCCATGTTTTATGGTGTGGTCATACCCTTTGCAAAAAATGCGTTTTAGGACTTCAATGGGCTACTATGAAATTTCCTACTCTACCAATTCAACTTCCGCTTTTCATCTCCTGCCCATGGTGCAATCTCTTGTCTTTTCGTCTTGTTTATAGGGGAAATCTCATGTTCCCTAGGAAGAACTATTTTCTACTTTGGATGGTTGAGAGCATGAATTGTACTAGATGGAAGTCTCGTTCGTCTTTGTGTGAAGATCATCAGCCAGATTGGTCATCAAACAACAATTTAGCATCAGGAAATCAAGTGACTCGGGGTAACCATGGAAGAGGACAACATCATTCCGAGTCATCAGAATCAAGCCGTAGTCATACTCATTTTTCCAATGACTTTGATTTTGAAAGAATACATTCTTTCCTTTGGAAATCTCTTATGTTCTTCATACATCTATCAGCCAAGTTCCCATTAGTGATCATATTTCTCTTGATCACCCTATATGCAATTCCAGCCAGTGCAGCCATCTTGGCTCTCTATGTACTTATTACTGTTCTATTTGCTCTCCCTTCGTTTCTCATTTTATACTTCACCTATCCTAGTTTAGACTGGCAAGTGAACAAGATCATTGTCGAAACCATTTTTTTGAAAAACAGCAGTCGACTTGGATTTTAAAAAATGAAAACGAAAAAACGGAAGTCGCCACCTATCCTTTTTGCAGAAGTGTGATCGGGTCACCTCGAAAAGTGGTTGTTTTTATAAACAGTTTGATTTATCAAAACAACGATTTTGGTCTACAAAAATCACAAAGATAGGTTCGGGAGTCGGTTACGCACGAGAAAGGATTAGCACCCTCGATACGCCCAAAATTGGTACCTAGTTGATTAATCAGTGTCTTAGTGTCGAAGATTTGAAAACTTGAAAGATTTTAAAATACGATCCCTCTTTGTATTAAAAAAATACTTGAATAAATTGAAACGAATGTCAAAGACTTTCTCATCTCGAAGTAATAAAATGTTACATCCAGTAAGTTAGGACACGACATCTTGAGCCTTCGAGAACGAGCTCGCCTTTAAAATTCATGTATTTTAACCCTTTTTAAAAGGATATTCGGTTATTTAGGGTAAACGAGAAAAATCGAAACCTAGAAAGTTAGGGCACGTTTTCTCGAACTTCCAAATATCGAATATTGCCTTTATTTAAAAAAAATCTTATCTCGAGGTAACAAGATGTCATATCCAGTAAGTTAGGACACAACACCTCAAATCTCCGAGAATAAGCATTTTATTCAAAACTCGTATTGCGATTTTAAAAGAATACTTCGCTATTTAGGTTAAATGAGAAAAATCGAAACCCAGTAAGTTAGGGCACGATTTCCTCGAATTCCCAAATACGAAATATTGCTTTTTTGAAAAAATTATTTTTGTCGAGTAAATGTTAATATAACATAAATTTGTAAAAAAATGAAAAATAAATTACGGTATTAACAAGCATAGCGGGATAATAATAAATATGTAATGTAAATGACAATAATAAGAATAGAAATAAAGAAGTAAAACCAAGCAGGCTATGTAGAAAAAGATGGGTAAAAATTAAATAATAAATAGATAAAAAATGTTAGAAATAAAATAAAAAAGAAACCTAATAGTATATACATGAAACAATTGAAAATAATAATAATAACGTTAAAAATATTAATATTAACAATACTAATAAATACAATAGTAAAAGAGGATAATAGTAAATAAAATAATGATAATAATAATACCAACAATAATAATGATAATAATAATAATTTATGAAAATAAAAGAAAATGATAATAGTTTACAAAGAATAATAAAGATATATTATTAATAATAATGATGCAAGAATAAAATAGAAAAATAACAAAAATATCATTACATTATTAAGAATCATAAAAATAAAAACAATATGTTAATAATGATAATAGTAAAAAAGGAAAATAGTAATAATAATAATAATAATAATAATAATAATAATAATAATAAAGTAGAAAATAATAATAATACATTAATAACAAAATAACAATCTAATAATAATAGAAAATATAATAAATAATAATAGAAAAGGAATAAAACATAAAAAATATAATGATAATAGTGGCAGTAATAAAAGTAATAATACTAATAATAGCAGCAAATATAATAGTAATAATAGTAATAATAATAATAATAATAATAATTTTGATAATAAAATAGCAAAAATGACTAAAAGGGATTAAATCGAACTTGAAATAGAAGTTTTGGGGCAAATTCGAAGTAAATAAGAGAGAAAAGGACTAAATTGCATGCGCCAATAACCAGGAGGGACTAAAATGGGCAATAACCCCTCCCTTCAAAACGCGCAGCATCAGGGTGAGCCCAATTGAAAACAAAACAAAATTTCGGGGCAAAATTAAAAGAGTGAAAACCTAATTGCAAAATAAAAAAAAAGGTGGAAGGGCTAAATGCATAAATATCCCCTTTGTGGAAAACACGCGGATCCTAGAAGCGGGTTGGGTCAGTGCGCGGGCCATGAGGCAAAACTACGTCATTCTGGTGTGTAAAGCTTAAGCCCAAAATGACGTAGTTTTGAAGGGCTATATAAGCCAAAATTTTGAGAAAAAAAATCATTTGCAGCCCTCTTCTTCAAAAAAAACAAAATTCTCTCAACCCCTCCCTTCCGTTTTCAAAATCTAGCTAAGTTTCGGTCATTGGTCGATCGCCGGACCACCGCCACCCGCCGCTGGCAACCACCGTGCATGGCGGCCGGAGCTGAAAAAAGGTAATTTTTTTCTTTTTTTTAGTATACTTTTAATAGATATATTTTAATATATGTATGTATAAAACAATAAAATAAAAAATAAAGAAAATAGTTTCAAAAAAAGAACCTTTGCACGTTTACACTTCGTTTTTTCGATCTGCTTTGCTATGGTTTTTTTGATTGTTTTGATATTCTTGAATCTGTTTTTTATTCCAAAATGTCCAGTGAGCCATACGTTTGATTTTTTGATGGCTTTTATAGCCTCTCACAAAGTTTAAATACATTATTTTATATCTATTACAGGCCACTTGAGAGCAGTAGAGACATGACAAGGCGGTGGAGATGTGAAGCAGTGGTCAAAAGGCTGCCATGGCAGAAGACCTAGGGCGGCGGCTAGCTAGGGTTTTGTTGAGTGAAGAGTTTTAGGTTTAGTGGGCTTATTTGGGCTAGGGTTTAGTTTGGGGTTTAGGTGTGTTTATGGGCCCAGGCAAATTTGGGCTTATACAAGCATCACCTGACATGGTATTAGTTTCATGTTCAACAAGGATTGTGAATATAAGTTTGCACCTATGCTGCAACACATCTTTACCCGAAGACCATTAAATCTCCAATTCAATGACTTTCCAATGTCCGAGTATATAGCATTTCTTCTTCAAAGCTACTCAACATCTTTTCCTATTAGTTATATATATATATATCAATCACTTTTGAATGATTGTTATTATTCTTATTTTCGGGATGAGCACGAATTTTCTCATCCAATGGCAATCAAATTCCCAGACACAGCATAAAGTGCTCTATTGATAACAGAGCTCTTGGTTAGTATATAGTTGAAATGGTTATGTAAGTGCACGAAGTTGTACTTAGGGCCTCTTCTTCATTGCTTAAAAAAAGCACTTTTAGCTCCAAAAGCACTTCTGGAAAAAAAGCTGTGCAGAACAAGCTGTTTTTGGCTGAAATTTTTAGCTTTTCAGAAGTGCTTTTGAAAAGCACTTCTGAAAAGGAGAAGCTAAAACTTTTAGCTTTTCTTCTCCCAAAAGCACTTTTACTGCTTAATTACTTTTTCACCCCTCCAATAACATAGTAATTTCTTTTTTTTTTCTTGGTGCTTAATTGTAAATGTGTTAAAATCATTAATTAAAAATAAAAAAATATTTTTTAAAATACTAACTACAAATATTTAATTGTTATATTTAAATATTTAAAATATAGTTTATATATTCTAATTAAATTTTATAAATAGTTAATATTTATTGCTTGAAAATATTTAAAATTTATATTTCATATATTAAAATATTAACAAGTTATAATAAATTTTTTTATATTTTTACTAAAATATAATAATATTAAATAATTTAATATTATTTAAATGCATATTTGTTACTTGATAATAACATGTCTAAAATAGACATTTTATTTCCCAAAAGTACTTTTTGACAGCAATGCTAAACACTCAAATTTTAAACCAAACTTTTCAAAAGCACTTCTTAAAATTATAAGACATAAATAAATTACATTTATAAATGAATTTATAATTATATGTGATATAAGTGAATTTGTAAAAACAAAATTTTTATAACAAGGACAATATAGTAAATTTTGTTTTTAGGTAATTTTATTTTTTGTCAACCAAACTCTTGAATTTTACATTTTAGCTAGATAAGTCAATCACATTTTACCTGTAATATTACATTTTCGTAATTCTATTACGGAATGTAATCTAATATAATCTAATATCCTGCACACCAAATGACCCGTGAGAATTATTATTGTCGATAATGTCTCTTTCAGTTTTTTCTGTATTCTTCCTTTGATTTTTGAAGATCATAAACGTTAGACCAATTTGTAGATAGTTACAATTTTATGGTTGAAAGAAAAATAATATGTACTAGATAACAATTTATTCAAGTTTTCGGGTGAATTTTTTAAAATAAGTCTTTCATTTGTTTCAACCATACAAAATATTATTCAATTATAGGAAGGATTTTATTTTTTTTGTGGTACAAGAAAAAAGATAAAAACCATAACTAGGCTAAATAAGGTTATGCTATTTCAGAACAGTCATCGTGTAGTAGTTGAAGAACTTCATCCAACAGTTGAATAACCACAATAAAATACAAAAGAAGTAAGAGGTTGATAAATGTTCTTAATTGATATTTTAATTAAAACACATGGCTATTTGTTAACTTCATTTCTAGAGATCAAATAATAATTACTTGTGTAATTAAACAGCATTATCTAATTACATAAATTATTTGTGGATATCAAATAATAATTATTTGTGTAAAAATTATTTATTTCATTTGTCTCTTTTTTTTTTCACTCCACTTAACTTTTTTTTTTTTAATTTGCAAATTCTTCATTATTTTGACTTTCATTTCCTTTCTTTTCTCTCACTTTACACACATTTTCTCTTAAATTTACAAATTTCTTTGTGGGTTGTGATAAACAAAAGTCGATTTTTGTTGTTGTAAGCCAATTTTGGCCCGTTTACATTTAAACCCATACACCCCATTTACAGCAGACCCAATTTTAAACCCGAATGGCCCATTTATCAACCCAAACCAGCTACCCAAAGCCCACTACAACCCTAGCCCAAAATCAGAAAAAACAAAATTAAACCCTAGAAACCCTAGGTGCGCCGCACCTAAGGTCTTCAGCTTTTGACCCTCAGCCGCCCAAGTTGCCGCCCACTTGCACTGACCACATCAGCTACCTGCAAGCGCCGCCCATCGCCGGTCACGTCTCCACCACCCTTGTCAACTTGCACCTGCAAGGAATTAAATAGAAATGACAGAAATAATAGAAAAATAGCAATGTAAGGCTATAAAAGCCAATCTAAACATTTTGTAAAGGATTCGACAGTTAAGATCAATACAAACACTAAAATTTTAAACACAGCAATGATTCCAGTGATATCAAAGCAAGAGAACAGCCCCAAATCAAACAACAAAGTACCAAAACCATAATCGAAAGTTTAAGGTGATTTCCCCTTATTTTTCTTATTAACGAATCTGTTTTTGTATATATACATATACGTATAATATACTATAAATAAAAGGAAATAAATAACTAAAAAAATAAATAAAGAGAAAAAAAATTTTACCTTTCGGTGACCGCCGGCGTCGGTCCGGCGACCGGACGGTGACCGGCCCTGTGGCCAGAAATCACAGGCCAAGGGAGGGGAGAGAGAGCTGCTGCGAATTTTTTTTTAAAACAGGTTTAAAATGAATTTTTTAGGAAATTTTGGGGTATTTAAAGAAGACTAAAACTATGCCGTTTCGATTTAAGGGTCCAGGGCATAAAACGACGTCGTTTTGCCCTGGATCAGGTCGACCCAACCCTAACCCGCCAGGATCCGCGTGGTTTTGAGCAGAAGGGCAATTTGCGCATTTGGCCCTTCCGCTTTTTCAAGCTTTTGCAATTAAGTCTTTGTTTTTTTTAATTTGGGCCCCGAAATTTTTCACGCTTTGTAATTTAGTCCCCCATGCTGCGCTACGTTTTGAGGGGAAGGAATAATTGCCATTTCGGTCGTTCCAGGTTACGCACGTGTTGCATTTTAGTCCTTTTCCCTTTATTTCTTTTTAAATTTGCCCCAAAACTCAGTTTTTGGTTCAATTTTAGTCCTTTTTGTTTATTCTCATTTTTTATTATTGAATTAATTATTTTTAATATTATTATTATATTTACTATTATTAATATTATTATAGTTACTATTATATTTATTATTTTTAATATATCATTATTTATTACTTTATTTTTCCTACATTATTACTATATTCTATTTTCTTTTTGTATTTATTTACTATTATTATTATTATTATTATTATCAATATTATATTATTATTATATTATTATTATTATTATTTTTCATGTAAATATTATTATATTATTATTATTTTTTTTCATGTACATATTATTATTATTATTATATCTATTTTTACCACTATTATAGGCCAATTTTGGCCCGTTTACATCCAAACCCGGAGCCCAATAATGCTACCCGTGACCCACTAACCCATCAGCCAACCCAATTACAACCCAAATTCTAATAACCCATTTACCCACTAAAACCCAATACAACCTAACCTAATTACCCAACAGACCCAAAATGCAACCAAGCCCAATACCCGACCCAATTCAGATAGGAAACCCTAATCCCACTTGCCTCTGCCCTAGCAGCCTCTGCCATTCTGACCCACCGCCTCTGTCACATCTCTGCCGACTTCAAGTGGCCACCGCCCATAAACCCTGCAAACATTTAAAGGGAAGAGACAGAAAGCAAAAAGGAGGGCAAACAACTTTTAAAAAATAGGCTATAAAAGCCGAATGAAATTATTTGTAAGGGGATAGGAATTTTTAATAAAAAACAAACACTAGATTTCAAAAACAGTGATCCAAGCAAATTTCGAAACTTTATTAATCAAAATCACAATTTAAGCAATCAAAAGAGAAAGGAACGGATAACCAAACACAAGGAGATACAATATAGAAAATAATAGTGCAAAGTCAGAGGTAATCTCTTTTTTTTTTTTTCCTGTCTGTTTCTTCTTCTTCTATTTGTGCACATAGATAAATATATATATATATATATATATATACTGTTAAAAAATAAAATAAAAAACAAAAGTTTACCTTTTTAAATTTTCGGCCACCGTGTACGGTGGCCGACAACGGCTCCGGCAGCGGTGCTGAGGACGGACGGTGACCGGAGGTGGACTGGAAATCACCCGGGCTCAAGGAAAGGGAGAGCCCTTCCCCTTTTTTTTTCTGAAATGGTAAAAGAATGAAGTAAAAAAAAAATTTTCTGGTTTTATAGAGAAATGAAACGACACCGTTTCATCCTTCAGCCCAATATGCTTGAAACGACGTCGTTTTGGCCCTGGATCGGGTCGACCCAACCCTACCCGCTAGGGTCCGCGTGTTTTTAAACGGAAGGGCTAATTACGTTTTTAGCCCTTCCGCTTTTTCAAGCTTTTGCAATCAAGTTCGTATATTTTTAAAATTTATCCCGCAAACTTGTTTCGGATTTCAATGTAGTCCCGTGAAATATGCTGCGTTTAAAGGGGGTGGGATATTTTCTCGTTTGGTCCCTCTACTTTTCACGCGCGTTCAAATAAGCCCTTTCCTTTTGTTTTCATTTCGAATTCGCCCCAAAGATTCTATTTTTAATTCAATTTCGTCCCTTTTTTACTTTTTCTCATTATTTTATTTCAATTTCAATATTATTTATACTATTATATTTTATTACTATTATTATATTTATTATTTATTAGCATTAGTATTATTTTCACTTTATACTTATATGTATATATTATATAGTATTATTAATAGTTTTTTTATTTTTCTTAATATTATATTATGTGTGTATTCTTTTAATATATTATGTATCTTTTAAAGTTCTATATTACGTATATGTATTTTTATACTATATTGTGTATTTTTTATATATTATGTATATATTATTTATTATTAATAGTCGTTTTAATATTAATATTATTCTAATATGTATATATTATATTTTAATACTATATTATGTATATATATTTTCAATATATTTTTATATATTATTTATATACTATATTTATATATATATATATATTCTAATGTCATAGTTCTATATTATTTTATACTATCTTATGTATATACTTTTAATACTATTATGAATATATTTTTATATACTACGTATATATATTTTTAACGTTATATTCTATATATTATGTATATTTTTAATATTATATTATATTTTTTATATTATCTCATGTATATATTTTGTTATAACTACATTATGTATGTACTCTTAACGCTATATTATGTATATATTTTTCAAATACTATGTATATACTCTTTTAAATACGCTCTTTTATTTCCTTTTACTGTAAGTATCATTGCTATTATCATTTTAATATTCTAATATTATGTTTTAATATTTTTATTAATTGCATCATTGTTCTTAAAAATGTATATATTTCATTTAATCCAAAAAATGTTTTAAAAAACGAGGCAATATTTTCGTGTTTAGGGATTCGGGAAATAGTGCCCTAACGTGCTGGGTTGCGATTTCCCGTTTGTCTAAATACCTAAAATATCCTTCTAAATAAATTTTGCAACTCACGAGATGATTTTAGTTTCGAAGAGTTTAAGAACCTCGTGTCCAATCGTGCTGGATGTGATGTTCGGATTCTTTCAGAGCAAAGGAATCTCAATTTTTCAACTCAAATTATTCTAGTTTTAAAAAGAGGGATCCTACTTTTAAATCTTTCCAAATTTTTTACCTAAGACAGAAAACTACTCAATTTGGTACCAATTTTGGGCTTTGCGAGGGTGCTAATCCTTCCTCGTACGTAACCGACTCCCGAGCCCGTTTTCTCGATTCTTCGTAGACCAAAATGTTTTATAGGGTGATTCAATCACACCTAAAAAGGTTGGTGGCGACTCCCGTTTTCGTTTTTAAAATAAGTCGACTCTGTTTTTCAAAACCCCCTCTTTAAAAAATGGTTTCGACAACCACTATTATATTTATTATTAATATTAGTATTATTATTACTACTATTATTATTATTTTATATTATTATTATATTATATTTAGTATTATTTTTAATATTACATTTTTTACTATTATATATATTATTTTCACTATTATTATTTATTACCTTATTTTTAAATATTATTATTACATTATATTTGATTTTTGTATTTTATTATTACTGCTAGTATTATTATCATTATCATTATTAACATATATACATATATACATATATATATATTTCATGTACATATTGTTATTTTCTATTATTATTATAAATATATTATTTTTCTTATTGTGTACATTATTTTTATTATTTTCTTTTTATCGTGAATATTATTATTATTATTCTAATATTCTAATTTTATATTTTAATATTTTTTATTAATTGTATTGTTATTTGCATTCTTATCACAATAATGTTCTTAGTTTTAATTTTATTTTATTTTATTTTAGAAATACTTTTTTATATTTTTAATTAATTTCAATAAATAAGGCAACGTACCGATTTTAACATTAAGTCGTTGATTTCATCGCTATGTTGGGTGAATGTCATTGGCTCGTGTTAAAACGGGACGCCCTTCTAAAAAACCGAACACTTAAAAAATTCTCGTTTTTCAATCGGGTCACGATTAAATATCAAATTGAACTCGTATTTTTGAAAATTAAGATAACATGTGTTTAACGGGATACCAATTTTGGGAATCATGGGGGTGCTAATACCTTCCTCGTGCGTAACCGACTCTCAAACCCTATTTTTCTCTGAAGATTTGATGTAGACCTAAACTCGGCCTTCATTTTGTTCAAAAATAAATTTTCTTTTAAAAAGAGGATTTATAAGGTGTCCGATCACACTTAGGAAAAAGGATCGGTGGCGACTCCCTTTTTAATAAAATTGAAATTCGGTTTTCAAGTTTTCAATAATTCGCCTCAATTAGCGACCAAGCAAAATTTTTACGTCGCTACAACTGGCGACTCCACTGGGAAACCTTTTTTTGCAAGTCGAGCCTAGAATTAAACGCGTGTTGTCAAAATTTTCAAAATTCCTTATTCAAATTAATATTTAGTCGTGATCCTCAAATTTTGTTTTTTGAAAAGTCATGCATTCGCATCGTGTTGTAAATATTTTTCTAACTTGTTTTGTCTGTTTGTTTTTCAGCTCTAGTTTTTACAGTTTTAGTTTTAGTTTTTTTAGTTTTAAAACAAAAACGAAAAGGTTTGTGAGTTTCTCCCCACACACCGTGCACTTGCATTTTGCATAGCATGAGCTCTCTAGCCGGGCTCCGTCCGCTTAAGTGAAAGTAAACACTATGTCTTCGTGAGTTAACTCGTCCCTCCGCACAGGCTAGTGAATACTTTCGGGTTACATATGACTTATGCTTTCGTGAGTTAACTTATCCCTCCGCATAGGCATAAGTAAATGTAATCCCTCGAATTGAACTCGTAAGCCTATGATGGGCAGTGACCGAGGCTTCATACTAATCTTAGTAGACGACAGTACGAGTAATTCGAGTACCTGTCTAGAACCGAAACCACATATAGTGAACCCTACGAGCCACCTAACTAGAGCCATGCTGAACCTCCGTCCGTTTAATAGTCACCAAAATAAGTATATGGGAGAAATGCCTCTTACTTTTTATTTCTTTTACATTTACACTTTTTATGCAAGGGAATCGGGTCTATTGGACCAGGTAGCTTAATTTGTTAGATTTTCCATAATTTTTCTCAGTTCATATTTATTGTGGTTACTAACCAAGGTTGTTTGTCTTTGTTTTTAGTTTTTATTTTTTATTTTTTTCATCATGCATCATAGGCATCTTAGTAGGAAGTTGTTGATTAGAGATTGGTTGCCAAAAACGAGTTTCTGATGGAGGAGTCAATTACACAAGTAATTGAGAAAAATGCCGTGGTTCGAGACTAGTCTTTGAAAACTCAGAAAGCAATAAGGGATAGTCTAACGGAAGAATGTATCTCCAATCTCCCCGAGCATGTAACTTCGAATACTCGTCAGAATAACCTCGAAGATTTGACTCAGATCTAGAAACAATGGGACTCAGACACTAGGGGCATCTTCACTGAAAGATACGGGGATATAGCTCACTTGATCGCTGTCAACGTAGGCGAACAACTGATTCAAGCCTTGGTTTGATTCTGGGACCCAGCCTACCAGTGTTTTACTTTCAATCAGGAAGATATGACTCCGACCATAGAAGAATATGCCGCTTTACTTTGCGTTGACAATGTACAGTTCAACAAGATATATGTGAAAGAGCCCAAACCAATGACCTTCAAGAAAAAAGCTAATGAAGTTGACAGGAATGACCAATACATGGGCTAAAAGTAGATAAAGAAAAAGAACGAAGTTAGTTGTGTTCCGTGGTTTTCTCTACGAGATTTAGTTCAAAACCATCTAGATATTTTAAAGAGAGTAGATCTATTTGCTTTGGCCTTTTATGGATTGATCGTCTTCCCAAAGGTTCTAGGGCATATAGAAGTCGCGGTAGTAGATTTCTTCGAAAGGTTGAGGCAAGAGATCAACTCCGTCCTAACTATCTTGGCCGAGACTTTTAGATCTCTGAGTAGTTGTAAGAGAAAAGGGGAAGAACGTTTTATCAGATGTGCAGTTACTTAATGTCTGGATTCTGAGTCATTTCTAGAAAGTGGAACGCACACCTTTCCACATGTTTTCAAAAACATTCGCTCCATTAAAAACTTACCTTGAGAAAGATTGGCCAAAGGATGTCACCGAGCAGCACTAGGTTTCAGTTTTTCAAAGCCTTCGCGCCGAAGAGGTAACCTGGAGGGCACCATGGATCCGTCCTTCAGTTCTGATACACAGGGTTGGAAGCCAAGATTAGGTGCCTTTACTCAGATTATGAGGAGAAGTTGGATATGCTCTGTTAATAGTTCAAAGGTAATTTGCTTCACGACAGTTCATACCCGCCACCGGAGGATTGGCACAGTCAGAGTTTGCCTTTACGGGTGAAGGTTACATGAAAAGAGTCCGGGATACTACAAAGGCCTGGAAGGAAATCCACCTAATAGAGTTAGCTCTCTATGCTGATACTATCACTCATGATTATGACATATGGAGAAAATGACGAGTGAATAGTCAACAAACCTCGCCGACTGATTACACTTTTTAGAATCCTTTTTCAGAAGAAATGCCATCCGAGCTGGAAATAACAAGACATGAATTTGAACATGAAAAGGCCAAGCTGTTACGGGACATCAGTTCTCTTCAAGAAGAAAACTATCAGCTGAAGATCGAGGTTTAAATTGAAAAGTCTAAAACTGTGAAAGTTCAAAAGAAGTTAAGGTCGTGAGAAATGACTTAAGGGATCTTCATTTGGAAAATAAGAAATTAAGAAGCACTATAAAAAATAGTGGGTTGGGCAAATCATCGGCAGAATGGAAGGAAGAACTAAGCAACATCAAATGTGGAATGGAATTCTAAAAAGGGAAGGCGAAAAAAGAAGAGGAAAAAGTTGCGCAAGCTATGATAGATTTAAGAAAGAAGAATGCTGAATACGAAACTGTGTCTGTAGAACTAATGACTAGTCAGTCTAAACATCAAGAGCTAAGAGGGAAAGTACGAGATTTAGAAAATACGCTGCAAGCTCATCAGCAACAGTTGGATAATCTCCTAAAAGCCCTGGAAGAAAAGAATAGTCAGTACGACAGCGACACTCACGCCTACGAAAGAGCTCTCCAAGAAAAGAAAATGCAACTTCGCTTTTTGATCAATGAAATTCACAAGGCTGCTATGCAAGTTGTACAATTATCAGATGAAGCTGAAGCTCTCAGTTGCCAATTCCCTCCAAGCCAAAGATCAAGCATGTTAGAGTTCTTAGAACAAGTAAAGAAACAAGGCGATGTGGCTAGAAAATTTGTGTAACTGTTGAATCAAAGATAGCAAAACGTTTTGTAATAGACTCTTTTGATTAATGAAATGCCTAATTAGGGGCCATCTTGAAATCTACACCAAATTCTTGCACATTCATTCATGACTAACATTCACTTGACATTTATTCATTCATCCATTCATTGCATGTACATATCCATTAATCATTCACTGAGGTTAAAACCGTATAATCCGCAGTTGCGACACTACAAGTTTGGAATCACGCCATTTTTATAGGACGCGCCGAAAAGCTAGAATTATGGAGGCCGAATTCAATGAGAGAATCGAAAGGATGGAAAAGACCCAGAGAGAATTACAAGAGTAGTTAGCTAAGTCACAACAAGAAGCAAGAGATATGATGATAAGATCTCGAGAGGAATCACTCGAACAAATGGATCAAATCACCAAAATGATGGAGATGATGACAACTTTGGTCAAAGGAAAGGGACCCTTGCAGAGCCCTGACACTATGGAGCATCAGTCAAGAGTTAATCAGGATCCGCTCTATCCCCCAAGATTCACTCCACCTCGTTCTGATGTAACGCAAAGAGGATATCCTCAAAGGGAACCCGCAGGCCTAGAATAACGACCTATGCTACCTGCTCATCTAGGGCAAGGTATATTTGTATCGAACCCCGGAGCTAATCTTGCTGATCCCAATATTCCAGATTTGGATGATTCGGTGGAAATAGCCAAGTTGAAAACGAATGATCATGATGCTCAAGATAAGTACAGGAGCCTTGAAAAAAGATTCAATGCGATAGAAGGTACTGAAGTCTTTTCTGCACTAAGTGCCAAATAGCTCAGTTTGGTGCCTGATCTGGTTCTGCTTCCGAAATTTAAATTGCCAGATTTTGAGAAGTCTGATGGGACAAGGTGTCTAAAAGCGTATCTTATTATGTTTTACCGGAATATGACTGGTTATGTGAATGAGGACAAATTGCTAATACACTGTTTCCAAGACAGCTTGGTCGGATCGGCTATTCGATGGTATAATCAACTCAATAGAGAAAGGATCCAATCATGAAAAGACTTAGCATCAGCATTTTGTAAACAATACAAGCATGTATCTGACATGGTGCCTGATAGGCTAACTCTGCAGATGATAGAAAAGAAGCCGACGGAGACCTTTAAGCAATACGTGCAAAGATGGAGGGATATCTCGGCACAAGTAGAGCCCCCATTAACTAAAACTGAAATAACAGTCCTATTCATCAACACTTTGAAAGCGCCGTTTTATGATAAGTTGGAAGGAAGTGCCACGAAAGACTTCACAGATATTGTAATATCCAACGAACTTATAGAGAATGCCATCAAGAGTGGAAGGATGAAAGGCCCTGAAAGCTCAAAAAAGACAGTATGTACAAAGAAAAAAGAGGCAGAAACCCATATAGTGGGAACTAAGAGCCACTACACTTCAAATCTGTACCCAGCCCAATCACGACCTCGATATCGCCCACCTCCAAACTTCTATTATCCTCCCTAAAGCCCTTACTATCAAGCACCTCTCCCTTATCCCGTTTACGCCACCACAAATAACCAAAGACTATTCGCCATGTTCCCACCAAATACCATGCCTACTCAAAACCAATCCAAAGATGAACAAAGACCGGTGAGACCCAATTCTAAAAAACCTCAGTTCACTCCTATTCCTGTGTCATATGGAGAGATGTACCCAAAACTGTTGGAAAAAAATTAATATCCCCATATTATATGGCACCCCTAAAGCCTCCATACCCAAAATGGTACAACCCTAATGCTAGTTGCATGTATCATGCTGGAAACCAAGGGCATTTTACAGAAAATTGTCTGGCCTTTAAAAGGAGGGTTCAAGGTCTTATTGATGCTGGCATTTTACGATTTGATGGTACTAGTAATACGACTGGAAATCCGCTCCCTAACCATACTGAAGGGAATGTGAGCGCGGTGACCGAGGAAGACAAGTGGCAAGCCAAAAGCTGTGTTTCTGAAATAAAGACACATTTGCAGAAAATTAAGAGGTAATGATTAAAAAGGGGCCGTTCTGTCATCCCAACAAAATTTTCAAAGAAGGAAATACAAAAAGTCAATGTTTTTGTGATTTCCATGGTATCGAGGAGCATGACATTCAGTCTTGTGAGGGATTCAGAAAATTACTTCAAGACATGATAGACAACAAGGAGATCAAGATCTTTAACAAAGTGGAAGAGGCCGATGAAGAAGAAGTATGCGCTTCTAATAGTCAATCATCAAGTTTCCCTTATAGAGCTGATCGACCATTGGTGATTTATTATGATGTAAAAAAGGAACAAGTGAAACCAAAGATGATAATTGAAGTACCATCTTCTTTTCCTTACAAAGACAACAATGCGGTACCGTGGAAATACGATGTCAACATTATCGTACCTGAAGGTGAAAAATCCAAAACTACGACTGGAAATGTTGACGAAGTAGTGCACTTTACCCAGAGCGGGAGATGTTATTCTAAAATGGTTGAACCAATAAAGAAAACTGGTGACTCGAACTAGAAAGGAAAAGCACTGATGCATGAGGCCGAAGTCGAGCTTGAAACTCCATCTGAACTAGGAGTTAAAAAGCCTATGAATGAGGAAGAGGTACATGAATTCTTGAAGTTCATCAAACATAGTGAATATAATATCGTAGAACAATTGAGTAAACAGCCAGCACGAATCTCGGTATTATCCCTACTATTGAACTCAGAACCGCATCGGAATGTTTTGCTGAAGGTGTTAAATCAAGCTTATGTGGCAAGCAACATATCTGTTGAAAAGATTGATAGGTGGGTGAATAACTTGAATGCGGATAATTTTATTTCTTTCAGTGATGACGAAATACCGCTAACTGGTAGGGGCTCCGTAAAAGCATTGCACATCACAACCCGTTGCAAGGGTTATATAATACCAAATGTGCTCATTGATAACGGGTCGGCACTCAACGTCATGCCTTGGCCACGCTTTCTAGAATTCCAATTAATCTGTCTTATCTGAGGCCTTGTCACTCTACAGTAAGGGCATTCGATGGGACAAGATGAGAAGTCATGGGAAAGATTGAAATTCCTCTAGAAGTGGGCCCTTATATATATGATATCGAGTTCTAGGTCATGGACATCACGCCTTCATATAATTGCCTTTTAGGAAGGCCTTGGATCCATTCTGCTGGGGCAGTTCCTTCATCTCTCCATCAAAAAGTAAAGTTTATCATGGATGGCTGTTTGATCACTGTCACGGGTGAAGAAGACATTGTCGCATCTATCTCTGCTAATGCACCATACCTCGAAGTAAGCAAAGATGTAGTAGAATATTCTTTCTGTTCCCTCGAATTTATCAATGCTACATTTGTTACTGAAGGAAATAGAATTCCCATGCCTAAGCTGTCAAGGAATACTAAGATGAGAATTGAGCTAACTGTGGGAAAGGGAGCCCGAGCGAGGAAAAGTTTGGAAGATATCAGCAAGGGATAGTTAAAGCTCTAAAACCAGTGCCCCACAAGGCTCGATACGATTTAGGGTTCCAGCCGAATATACGACAAAGAAGAAAACAGTTGCAGAAAGATCAAGAAAGGATGGTTGCAAGAGCCTTAGGCCGAGAATTAGAATGGGAGCCCATAACGTACCTTCCTTTGTCAAAAACATTTACATCTGCAAGAATGATATACCTAGGGTAAGATAATTCACGAAGCATACTGTTATTGATTGAAATGGGTCTTCGAAATGTCAGTATAAATGTCATTGACAAAGGAGATGATGCAATTAAGGATGTTTCTATGATACGCCCTTGTCCTCTCGGATTCGTTTTGAACAATTAGACTGCTGTGGATCTTCTTGTAGTTTCTAAGTCTTCTCCAGAGTAATGCTTAATGTTAACTCCTCTTTTTGTGTATCCCTAAGTAATAGTGGGATTCTTTTGTAAGAGCTTATGTTTGCTTTTTATCATTTAAATGAACATTAATGGAGATGCATTTTGTCATGGTCTCTTCATTCTCATTAACTTCATAATTACTCATTCTTCTCACAGTCTGTCCTTACATGTATCTCATATCATGCCATAACATTATACTTGTTGGTCCCATACTTTGATGCTCCTCTATAGTTTTCTTTTCTATTCAACTTTCAGGTGCTCAGATATTAATGACATGAGCAACCCGTTACAAGTCTTGAAATCGATTTCGAGAAAGCCATTTGTTTAGGAGAATTCGAAGCTAAGGAAAATGCTGAAGACTATGTCTCGTCTCCTAACTCACTAAGAATGGTAGAACAAGAAGATAAACAGATTCTACCTCATCAAGAATTTATTGAGACAGTAAACTTGGGAAATGAAGAAAAGAGGCAAGAAGTGAAGATTGGGACCTCCATTTCAAATGACACCAAACATGATTTGATCGCTTTGCTTCATAAGTACAAAGATGTATTTGCATGGTCGTATCAAGACATGCCAGGCTTGGATGAGGATGTAGTGGTCCATAGACTCCCACTGAAACCAGAATGCAAACCTATTCAACAGAAGCTAATACGAATGAGACTTGAAATGATGTTAAAGATAAAAGAAGAAGTCAAGAAACAATTTGATGCTGGCTCCAAATATCCAGAATGGGTAGCTAACATAGTCCCAGTATCGAAGAAAGACGGCAAGGTATGAATGTGCGTGGATTATCACGATCTGAATCTAGCAAGTCCTAAAGATAACTTTCCTTTGCCACACATCGATACGTTGGTGGATAACACAGCAAAACATTCATTGTTTTCTTTCATGGATGGATTCTCGGGTTATAATCAGAAAAAGATGTCTCCTAAGGATATGGAAAAAACCACTTTTGTAACGATGTGGAGAACTTTTTACTATAAGGTGATGCCGTTCGGTTTAAAAAACGCTGGGCAACATATCAGAGGAACATAGTGATGTTGTTTCATGACATGATGCACAAAGAAATAGAAGTCTACGTCGATGATATAATTGCCAAATCCCGAAAGGAAAGAGAGCATGTTGGGAACCTCAGAAAATTGTTCGAAAGACTAATAAAGTTCCAGCTGAAGCTTAATCCAGCCAAATGTACGTTTGGGGCTACCTCGGGAAAATTACTAGGCTTCATTGTCAGCGAGAGAGGTATTGAGGTTGATCCAGTAAGATAAAAGCCATACAAGAACTACCACATCCGCGCACGCAAAAAGAAGTTAGAGGATTTTTAGGAAGGTTAAACTACATCGCTCGACTCATTGCTCAACTTACCAACCAGTGTGACTCAATTTTTCGACTCCTTTGAAAGCATAATCCGGGAGAATGGAACGAGGAGTGCTAAGTGGCTTTTGATAAGATAAAGCAGTATTTGTCTAGTCGCCCAGTACTAGTATCACCAACTCCAGGAAAACCGTTAATATTGTATCTGACTGTGTTCGAAAATTCAATTGGTTGCGTACTGGGGCAACATGATAAGTCAGGGAAAAGAGAAAAAGTGATTTACTACCTCAACAAAAAGTTTACAGAGTATGAGGCAAAGTATTCGTCAATTGAAAAATTTTATTGCGCTTTGGTTTGGGTAGTTCGGAGGCTCAGGCAATATGTGTTGTATCATACGGCACGGTTAATTTCAAAGCTGGACCCAATAAAGTACATGATGGAATCACCTGTACTCTCAGGAAGAATGGCACGATGGCAGATCTTACTATCAGAGTACGACATCATCTATGTGAGCCAGAAGTCGATAAAAGGGAGCGTAATAGCTGACTTCTTAGCAACTCGAACAACGGAGGAATACGAGCCATTGAGATTTGATTTCCCAGATGAAGATTTGATGTGCATTACAGAAAAAGAATGTGAGTCATCAAAAGAAAAGTCAAGGAAGATGAGCTTTGATGGTGCATCAAATGTATTAGAGCATGGGATTAGAGCAGTTTTAGTATCACCAAAAGGGAACCATTATCCGCTCACTGCCAGGCTAAATTTCTTTTGTACCAATAACATAACGGAATATGAGGCTTGTATCATGGGACTTCGTGCAGCTATTAAACGAAACGTCAAAGTCTTAGAGGTGTATGGGGACTCAGCATTGGTGATTTACCAAATCTGTAGAGATTGGGAAGTGAGAGATTTGAAACTAGTTAAATACAGCGATCTAGTGGCAGAACTGATTAAAGAATTTAAAGAAGTGACTTTTAATTACTTCCCACGAGAAGAAAGCCAATTGGCTGATGCCCTGGCCATTTTGGCTTCAATGTTCAAAGTGAACAGAGAAACAGAAATAATGCCTCTCCAAATGAGCATATATGAGGTCCCTGCACATTGCTTTAGCATTGAAAAAGAGACAGATAGACGGCCATGGTTCCATGATATCTTAGAATATGTCAGGAATCAAAGGTATCCCGAATAAGCAAATGAGAACGATAAAAGAACAATTAGAAGAATGGAGGCGGGATTTGTTCTTGATGGGGACATCCTGTACAAAAGAGGAAAAGATCAAGTACTCCTAAGATGCGTGGATGCTGTTGAAGCCAGAGAAATACTTAAAGATGTCCATGAAGGAATTTGTGGGACGCATGCCAATGTTTTCATTATGGCTAGGCAGATTATGAGACTTGGTTATTACTGGCTAACGATGGAAAGCGACTGCATTAGTTATGCACAAAAGTGCCACAAATGTCAAATTTACGGAGATAAAATTCATGTAGCCCCTTCGCCCTTTCATGTTATGACTTCTCCGTGGCCTTTTTCTATGTGGGACATGGATGTTATAGGGCCAATTTCCTCAAAAGCTTCCAATGGACACCGATTCATTTTTGTGGTTATAGATTACTTCATGAAATGGATAGAAGCCGCTTCGTTTGCTAATGTGACGAAGACGGCGGTTTGTAGGTTCTTAAAAAAGGAAATCATATGTCGATATAGTTTGCCTGAGAGAATCATTTCAGCTAACGCCTTGAATCTGAACAACAAGATGATGAAGGAAGTATGTGAGCAATTTCAAATAAAGCATCATAACTCCTCACCCTATCGCCCGAAAATGAATGGAGCTATTGAAGCGGCCAACAAAAATATTAAGAGGATTATTGGGAAAATGACCGAGACATATAAAGACTGGCATAAAAAGCTACCATTCACTTGTATGCATATTGAACATTTGTGCAGACATCTACGGGGGCAACTCCTTTCTCTCTGGTTTATGGAATGGAAGGTGTGCTGCCCATCGAAGTTGAGATCTCCTTTCTACGGGTATTAATGGAGTCAAAACTAGAAGAATCAGAATGGGTTCGAGCTCGATATGACCAACTAGATCTTATTGAAGAAAAATGCTTGAAGGTAATATGTCCTGGACAGATGTACCAAAAAAGAATGATCGCGGCCCATGATAAGAAAGTACGGCCAAGAGAATTCTGCGAGGGAGAACTCGTACTGAGAAAGATTCTCCCAATACAAAAAGACTTTCGAGGAAAATGGGCACCAAATTAGGAAGGACCATACGTCGTAAAGAAAGCCTTCTCGGGTGGAGTTTTGATTCTCACTGAGATGGATGGGAAAGAGTTACCTAATCCAGTGAACTCAGATGTTATGAAGAAATATTATGCCTAAAAAAAAAGAGAGATCAAGGTGAAAACTCAAAAAGGGCGTCTTGATGAACAAAAAAGGATTAGGATGAAAACTCGAGAGGGCGTCCTAATGAAGCAGATCTGGGCTTAAAGAGTAAGACGAGTTGAACAGTGAGTCAAATGGTGAGACTACAGTATTTGAAGCATTTTTAGAAGCTCGAAATCTTCTACGTAAAAAGCCATGCTCGAAAAGATTCTTGATTAAGAAACGTGGAAGAGTTCATGCGTTGAGTATCTAGAGCATATGTATCCGCTGAATACGATCCCCTTTCTCTTTATGACACTTTTAACTATTCTTGGTCAACTTTCTTTGTTTGTTACTTTTGAAATAAATAAATGTGAGGTATCCCTTTCGTACCTACCTGACCATTTTCATGCATCTCATTGTATGGTTTATTTAAATAATAAATAGTAGAATGACATAATCTAAACAAAAGAAATGTTGAGCATTACCCGGATGAGAATTTGATAAGTACAAGAGCCTCAAAGCAAAGGCAAAGTTCAACAGGGGGCAAAAGAGTGATATCTGAGAAACGCAGATTACTCGTAAAACTTAAGGACGGGTACAAAGCCTGAAGAGAAAGTCAAGAATCGAAGCAATGAATGCAGATCATCACAAGAATCGTAACAAAAAGGGATATATGACGAGCAAGCCCAAGGCGCATATCATAATCATGTAGGCATAAAGGCATTTAAGACAAACATGTGCATATCATGATAACATCATCAATGACATATACAGGTACTCCAATAGATCAAGAGGATGCGATGATAGCTATACTGAATCAAGGAAAAAGACACTTGAGTTCCACCAAATGACATGTTTTGGTATTCTGATCTTTTTATTTCTGTTTTTCAAAAAAATCAACTCATATTGCGAGAGGTGAGTTGAGCCTTAGGTCACACACTGAGGTATTTTCATTTTCTGTTTTCAAAAAAATCAACTCATATTACGAGTGGTGAGTTGAGCCTCAAGTCACGCTGAGGTATTTTCAATTTATGTTTTTCAAAAATTAACTCATATTGCGAGAGGTGAGTTGAGCCTCGGGTATCATGCCGAGGTATTTTTAAATTCTGTTTTTCAATTTCTGTTTTTCAAAAATCAACTCATATTGCGAGAAGTGAGTTGAGCCTCGGGTATCATGCCTAGGTATTTTTAAATTCTGTTTTTCAATTTTTGTTTTTCAAAAATCAACTCATATTGCGAGAGGTGAGTTAAGCCTTGAGCCACATGCCGAGGTATTTTCAAATTCTGTTTTTTTATTTATTTCTGGTTTTCAAAAAAATCGACTCATATTGCGAGTGGTGAGTTGAGCCTCGGGCCACAGGCCGAGGTATTTTCAAATTCTTTTTTTTATTTATTTCTGTTTTGCAAAAAAATCAACTCATATTGCGAGAGGTGAGTTGAGCCTCGGGCTACATGCCGAGGTATTTTTAAATTCTATTTTCAATTTCTGTTTTTCAAAAGTCAACTCATATTGTGGGAGGTGAGTTGAGCCTCGGTTTACACGCTGAGGTATTTTCATTTTCTGTTTTTCAAAAATCAACTCATGTTGCGAGAGGTGAGTTGAGCCTCAGTTTACACGCTGAGGTATTTTTATTTTCTGTTTTTCAAAAATCAACTCATGTTGCGAGAGGTGAGTTGAGCCTCAGTTCACACGCTGAGGTATTTTCATTTTCTGTTTTTCAAAAATCAACTCATATTGCGAGAGGTGAGTTGAGCCTCGGGTCACATGTCGAGGTATTTTCAAATTCTGTTTTTCATCAAAATCAACTCATATTACGAGAGGTGAGTTGAGCCTCAGGTCATGCTGAGGTATTTTTAATTTATGTTTCAAAAAATCAACTCATATTGCGAGAGGTGAGTTAAACCTCAAGTCACGCTGAGGTATTTTTAATTTATGTTTCAAAAATCAACTCATATTGCAAGAGGTGAGTTGAGTCTCAGGTCACACCTTAAGAATAAAGATTGAAGCTGATTGAAGACACCAGATTTTGTCTCCTTGAAGGAGCAGTAGGGCTAATTGAGGATATCAGATATTACCTTTCTGAAGTTGCAGAAGAAAAGACTACAAACCTTATCTCACTAAAGCGGTAGAAGTGCGGATTGAAGTTGTAGATCTTACTTTCCTGAAGGAGCAGTGAAACAGGTCGGAGCTATGAACCTCATACCCCTGAAGATGCGAGTAGATTGAAGCTACAAGTCATATCAGAAGTTGCGGCGGAGTGGATCAAAGCAACAAGATGTGGTGGACTAGAAAGATACTACCTGGACAAGAGGAGTACCAATAAAGTCAAGACTCGGCAAGACCGGGTAAAAATTGGCCTTTCTTTGTGTCTTTGCTCTATTCCCGTTACACGACAATGAGCAAAGAGGGGCAGTTGTTGTAGGCCAATTTTGGCCCGTTTACATTTAAACCTATACACCCCATTTACAGCAGACCCAACTTTAAACCCGAATGGCCCATTTACCAACCCAAACCAGCTACCCAAAGCCCACTACAACCCTAGCCTAAAATCAGAAAAAACAAAATTAAACCCTAGAAACCCTAGGTGCGCCGCACCTAGGGTTTTCAGCTTTTGACCCTCAGTCGCCCAAGTTGCCGCCCACTTGCACTGACCACATCAGCCACCTGCAAGGGCCGCCCATCGCCGGTCACGTCTCCACCTCCCTTGCCAACTTGCACCTGCAAGGAATTAAATAGAAATGACAGAAATAATAGAAAAGTAGCAATGTAAGGCTATAAAAGCCAATCTAAACATTTTGTAAAGGATTAGACAGTTAAGATCAATACAAACACTAAAATTTTAAACACAGCAATGATTCCAGTGATATCAAAGCAAGAGAACAGCCCCAAATCAAACAACAAAGTACCAAAACCATAATCGAAAGTTTAAGGTGATTTCCCCTTATTTTTCTTATTAACGAATCTATTTTTGTATATATACATATACGTATAATATACTATAAATAAAAGGAAATAAATAACTAAAATAAATAAATAAAGAGAAAAAAATTTTACCTTTCGGTGACCACCGGCGGCCGTCCGGCGACCGGATAGTGACCGGCCCTGTGGCCTGAAATCGCAGGCCAAGGGAGGGGAGAGAGAGCTGCTGCGATTTTTTTTAAAACATGTTTAAAATGAATTTTTTAGGAAATTTTGGGGTATTTAAAGAAGACTAAAACGACGCCGTTTTGATTTAAGGGTCCAGGGCATAAAACGACGTCGTTTTACCCTGGATCGGGTCGACCCGACCCTAACCCGCCAGGATCCGTGTGTTTTTTAGCGGAAGGGCAATTTGCGCATTTGGCCCTTCCGCTTTTTCAAGCTTTTGCAATTAAGTTTTTGTTATTTTTAATTTGGGCCCCGAAATTTTTAGCGCTTTGTAATTTGGTCCCCCATGCTGCGCTGCGTTTTGAGGGGAAGGAATAATTGCCATTTCGGTCCTTCCAGGTTACGCGCGTGTTGCATTTTGGTCCTTTTCCCTTTATTTCTTTTTAAATTTGCCCCAAAACTCAGTTTTTAGTTCAATTTTAATCCTTTTTGTTTATTTTCATTTTTTATTATTGAATTAATTATTTTTAATAATATTATTATATTTACTATTATTAATATTGTTACTGTTATTATTATTAATATTAGTGTATATTTTATTATATATGTGTATATATACTTTTTATATATAGTATTATTTTTAATATTATTATAGTTATTATTATATTTATTATTTTTAATATATCATTATTTATTACTTTATTTTTCCTACATTATTACTATATCCTATTTTCTTTTTTTATTTATTACTATTATTATTACTATTATCAATATTATTATTATTATTATTATTATTATTATTATATCTATTTTTACCACTATTATATTTATTATTAATATTAGTATTATTATTACTACTATTATTATTATTTTATATTATTATTATATTATATTTAGTATTATTTTTAATATTACATTTTTTACTATTATATTTATTATTTTCACTATTATTATTAATTACCTTATTTTTAAATATTATTATTACATTATATTTGCTTTTTGTATTTCATTATTACTGCTAGTATTATTATCATTATCATTATTAACATATATACATATATACATATATACATATATATATATATATATATTTTTCATGTACATATTGTTATTTTCTATTATTATTATAAATATATTATTTTTCTTACATTATTTTTATTATTTTCTTTTTATTGTGAATATTATTATTATTCTAATATTCTAATTTTATATTTTAATATTTTTTATTAATTGTATTGTTATTTGCATCCTTATCACAATAATGTTCTTAGTTTTTATTTTATTTTATTTTAGAAATACTTTTTTTATATTTTTTAATTAATTTCAATAAATAAGGCAACGTACTGATTTTAACATTAAGTCGTTGATTTCATCGCTATGTTGGGTGAATGTCATTGGCTCGTGTTAAAACGGGACGCCCTTCTAAAAAACTGAAAACTTAAAAAATTCTCGTTTTTCAATCGAGACACGATTAAATATCAAATTGAACTCGTATTTTTAAAAATTAAGACAACATGTGTTTAACGGGATACCAATTTTGGGCGTCACGGGGGTGCTAATACCTTCCTCATGCGTAACCGACTCCCAAACCCTATTTTTCTCTGAAGATTTGACGTAAACCTAAACTCGGCCTTCATTTTGTTCAAAAATAAATTTTCTTTTAAAAAGAGGGTTTATTAGGTGTCCGATCACACCTAAGAAAAAAGATCGGTGGCGACTCCATTTTTAATAAAATCGAAATTCAATTTTCAAGTTTTCAATAATTCGCCTCAATTAGCGACTAAGCAAAATTTTTACGTCGCTACATCTGTCATTGTTGAATTTCTATTAGTCACCAATAAAAATATGCTCAAATCCATGTTTTTGTGATTGGTGCAGAAATCAGTTGAGTTAAGATTTAATCGATTATCCAAGTAAAATTTTAAATACAAGGAAATTAATGCATTTTTTTTTACTTAATAATATATTAAGAAAATTAAAAATAATATATTATTTAATTGAAAACAAATCAATTAATGTTGGGCTTGGACTTTGAATTCAAAGTCCAATCTATTTTCTCAAATATCAAATGGGCTTTGGTTAATGGGCCGATAACATTAAAACATGTTTTAAGGTCGGAACCTAAACAGAAGTTGGTGAACAAAATTATATTTGAATTTGGGCAAACTACACTAAGGTGACTAAATTATTAATAAGTTTTACGTTTTGGTTACTTAACTTCAAAAAATTATAAAATAGTTACTCAATTATCCGAAAATTTTCATTTAAGTTAATAGACTATTAAAATCGTTGTTGTATGATATTCTTCATTTGCACCCATTGCACCAATTGAAAGCTTCTTCATTTTTTCCTTCTCTTTTATATATCAATTTTTTTTCATGAAATAATTTTGAATGTCATAATTTTGAAATGTTATAAAATGATCACCCAACAATTATGATTTAATTAGATGACAAAACAATTACTATAATAGTTTACCCTAGTTTAATGAGTTCAACTATTTCTAACTTCATCAATTTATATTTGGGTTTTATATATATAAAAATAAAATAAAATTAAGGGGGTTTTGATATGTGGTACGGTACGATGCGTTTAGTTTATTTTTTGTCTTACGCTACAGTATTACTATAATATTTAATCTCACTGTCACCACTATTTTTACACTAATTACAAAGTAAACACACCGTCCATCCAAATTCAACCTTAGAATCAGCAAAAAAAAAAAGGATGGGTTACCAGTGAAACTATTTAGGAAAATACCACCCTTAGAATCAGCCAAAAAGGATGGGTTAGGAGTGAAACTATTTAGGAAAGTTCCTGATGATCCCTCCAAATGGTTAGCTTTCATCTCAGTCTCTGGTTTTTTTTTTTTTTTTTTTTAACCATTAATTGGCCTATTTCCTAACCATTTTTATTTTGTATCATTATATTCCTTTATTTTATTAAATATGCATTTATTAAAAAGAACAAATTAACTTACCCAATGTAAAATTAAATTATTTTTGCACAAAAATTCAACCCTTGAATTTGTGAATCTAATTATACTTGTCATTTATATAAAATTTTGAATGTATTTGATATCTTTATTATCTCAATCTAAACTATCTATATTAATATATATTTAATAATTAGATTTTTTTAATTTCCTTCAAGCTTTACATTAATGATCTGCGCAAATAAAATATGAAATATGACACATAAATTATTAAAATATTAAGTCATAATGATTTATTTAACCCTCTACTTTTACAAAAAGAAATTTTAGCCTTCTATTTAATTTTTCACATTTTTTAGTCTTTAAATCTGTGTTTTTTTGTTAAATCACCCTAAAACGAATAAAAAATTTATTTTTTTTAACTTTCCTGATGTGGCATAGACGTGGATAACACATCAACATTTAATTATTTTTTAATTTTTTAATAATTCAAAAAAATATAAAAATATTTTTTGACATTTTTAAATTTTTTAAAATTTAATTGAATGCTAACATGTCATCCCACATCAACAACATTTACTTTTCCATTTGTTTTGTGATGATTTGAAAAAAAAACTACAAATTCAATAACTAAAAGAAACAAAAAATTAAATAAAAAACTAAAATGACATATTTTTAGTAAAGTTGAAAGATTATATCAAATATTAAAAATACAAAAAATTATAAAAATATATATAACGAAATACTTTATTTAGGATTGTTTAAAATAAATACCTCTCTTTGATTTTAAATACGTATTGCAATTAACTTCTTTAAAGAAAATAGATGGTCCCAACCAATGTAATGGATGATAAAAAGTTTAAGAATCAAGTTTAATCTCTTGTGTGATGGTCTGGTGGTTAAGGGTATTCACCACCTTAGGTGTAGTTTGGGTTCGAGTCGCGTTTGTTATTCAAGTTTTACCTTATTATTGTAATTCATAAAAAAAAAAAAAGATTAAGCAAGTTAGAAATATAAGATTTCTTAATTCAATTGACATAAACATTTGTTGTCAATGAAGGAGAACATTGGTCTGAGTGTGCTAAAATGGATTATACTCCTATTTATTAATTGAAAAGGGGTTATAAATAATTTTAGACATTATGTTAAAAATACGAGGGTAAAAAAAGAAAAAAAAATGGTAAGTTTTTATGTGAGAATTATGAGTTTCTTTTTTGAGAACACCAAGAGCTGACCATCCCCACCCACCAAGGTTTGCAGGTGCAACAAATTGGATCCATATCTGCACATGCTTCCCTTCTTTTTACTTAACACTGAAGCAAATAAGTTAATTAAAAGCTGCTAAAATAACCCTACATGTTTGGATTTTACTAAGGGCCCTTCTTTCAAGGACCATGAAGACAACAAATAACAATTAGACCTACCAAATTAGAAGATAAATGAAGTAATAAAAAAAAATTCTCAACAAAATATTTTAATTTTACAAGTAAATTTCAAATATTGTCACATGCTTGAAATTTCATTTCTTTTTGGAGTAATAATGGATTGAATCTAAACTTTCATTATTGTATCGAGAATTATTTTTATAATTATTTTTAAAAAAGTTATTGTTGAATGTTAACTTAAACTAATTTTTTTATTATTAAATGATTTTTTTTAAAAGTTAAATAATAATTCAAAAGGTAAACTAAAAAAATAGTCACTTTTGTTTGTCTCAGATTACATTTAGTCACTTAGGTTTGAAATATTATATTTTAGTCACTTACGTTATCGTTGTGTTACGAAATGGTCACTTTACCATTAAACTCCGTTACCTCTCTAACGACAGTCCTACATAGCAATCCAAATAGATTTTAAATGCCAACTTGAATATCTTACGTGGCAGTCCAAATTAAATTTATTTAATTAAAAATCTATTTTTATCCTAGCAACTGAACATCTAAATTGGCATTTAAAACTTATTTGAACTGCCATATAGGATTACCTTTAAGGAGGTAATGGAATTTAACAATAAAGTAACTACTGCGTAACAAAATAATAACATAAATAATTAAATCATAATATTTTAAATATAAATAACTAAAATATAATTTAAGACAAACAAAAATAACTATTTTTATAGTTTACTATCTAACTAAACTTAATTAAGAACAGCCTACATTCTAAAACACATTCTTATATTTTACACTTGTTTATAATTTAGAAATGGGTTGGCTTGGACACACACAACTTGTCTTGTGAAACAATATATGACCAAGAAAGTCAAGAAGAAGCAAGATTTTGAAGCCCAAGGAAGTGAAGTAATTAATTTCCAAAAACATCAAGGACCCAATTTTGTGGTTGGGTGGTCAACTTCCTCAACTAAAGCTACCAAATTTACATAAATAAAATAAGTTGGTGTTCTTTTTGTTTTTTTTTTTTTAATTTTTTGTGGCCATCAGCTCTTTATTCATATTATTTCATATTGAATAATGATGACATGAATAAAGAAAGATGTTAAGATCAGAATCATAGTGCATTGGTGGGGATTTGAAGGAGAATCCAAGGTGAATTTTTCTCATCTATATATTACCATTAAATATGAAAAAAGATTATATGATATTATGATTTTATGTTTTTTTATTCTTTTTAATAGAAGAATGATAAATTAAATTTTTTTTCTTGATTTTTAGTCTTTTCTTCTTGAAAAAAAATTCAAACCTAACTAAAAATATTAAAAATCAGGAGGAAAAAATTGATTTTTTTCATTCTCTTATTGAAAAGAGATAGAAATTATATGAAATCACAATTTTATGCAATTTATTCTCGTAAAATATAGAACTTGTGTACTTCCTGAATTTTAGTTTTAACAATTATGATTTTTAATATAAATTAATTTGTAATTATACTATAATTATATTCTACTTAAGAAATATATATATATATATATATATATATATATAAATTAGATCAACCCAACATCAAGAACCACATTTTTAGTAAATAGAGTCGGTTTGACTTTTTTAATAAAAAAATATTTTATTTATTTAATAAATATTAATATTAGGGTTAGTATTTTGATACACTAACAGTGTGTTTTTTATTTTAAAAGTAATTTTAAAAAATTATCGTGTGTCTATTTCTTTAAAATATTTATTTATTAATATTTTACTATATGTCTATAAGACACTTGTTAACCTCATTGGAGGCAAAGTCAAATAATTTTTTAAAGAGGGCAAATTTGAGTTGTATACTTTTACGATAACAAAATTACAGTTTCATCATTTTAATATTTTATATCATTATAATTTTTAAATGATTAAATTAAAAAAAATTATTTTTAATGAGTTAAATTATAATTTTATCATACATTAATTTAGAATTTTATAATTATAAAAAGACTAACAATAAAATTTTCTTAGGGGGTTGGGCTCCTATTTGCCTCCCTTGACTCCACTTTTGCTCTTGACCTTATTTGTGGAATTTAAAAACTCTACACTGTATCAAATATTTTTTCATTAATATTAACATAAAAATTAAATTAAATTTTATTAATTTTAAAATGGATAAATCTCAAAATTATACATGAACTTGGATTTAATGTGCAATTATATACATAAACTTTAATTTGGTACAATTATACACGTGAAATTTTAATTGTGATTCAAATATATACTTGAAATTTTAATTTTGATTTAATCATGCACATTCAAAGAAATAAATACATCAATTTATAAGAATATAATCAAATTAAAATTTCATATATAAAGCTGTACATAATTAAAATTTATATATATAATTATACATTAAATTATAATTATGTATAGTTATGAGATTTACCCGTAAGTATAAGTTATGATCTCCATGGAAATTTCTATTATAACTTTTACACTTCATTGTATTTACTCTTAACTTTTGTCGAAAGGACCTTCTAATTTTTTTTCTGTTTTAAAGCTGCAGTTCCATATATTGATGCAATCATATCATGCTACTTTCACTTTTTCAGTTTCTTTATTATAAAAAGATTTTAATTCGATTGACAAACGTATTATTATTAATGTAGAAAGATATAAGTTTGAATATGTTGAAATATATTATTTTCTTATTTATGGATTTGAGAAAAATTACAAATAATTTTAGATATTACATCAAAAAAGATAAATATGATTAGAATTTATAATAAAACACGTGGATGTATATATATTATATAGAAGAAGGTAAGCTTTGTGTTGGGAAAGCCAATTGCCTATCCTTCAAGTTTGTGAGATGCCAAATCTCTATTTATTATTATTTTCCATTTAATTTGGTGGCCAAGCCTTAACCAATGCCAATGCTTAAAGAGATGAAACAACATTTATTTATGTAAAGCTATACACTAATTAATTCAAGTTTGAAATTAACAATTTTATTTTAAGTTATATAATATTTTTTATATTGCTAAAGAAAATAGTATTTTTTATGCTTATTCATATATTTTCTTTTAACTTGAATTACATTATTACCGGGTCAAATTGTGATAAGCTTGCAGGATCGGCTTGTAAGTTAAGCTTGTTTATGAGTTTGCTTTCCTGCACAAGTCAGACTCGTATAAGACTCTATAAACATGTGTATGGTCTAGAACAGAATATATGTTTATATACATGAAGTCTAATTAGCTAATATGTCATGTCAATGAACAGTATTCATATCATATAAATATTCTGAGATTAGAGAAAAACACTCAATGAAATTATAATTTGAAATTTTTATTATATTTATATCGTGTTTATATTATTTTTATTATTCCATATTTTTATATTATACTTTCAACGTGTAATGTCAAATATATATTATAATTTAAAATATTAACAAGAATGCCTCTCGTCAATTGATTAAAATATGGGGGGAAATAAGGAAAACAAAATGAAAAATGTGTTTGTAATCTATTTTTATCAATTGATGGTTTCAAATGTTCTGGAACAATCCATTTTATTATGAAACTGTGAGAATGATTTGTTATCTTAGTTTAGAACAAACCAGTCCATTTAATTCGAAGGTTTGTTTGATATTAAATAAAAATAAATAAACTTTTAAACTTGTTCTAGAAAAGATTTCTGGATAAGAATTCAAGATAATTTTACTTTAAATATAAAAAAAAAAATCAAGATCTTTGTTGAATAAAAATCATGGAACAAGAGGATTATTTAACTATAAAAATAATTTATTTAAATAAAATGTAGAAATTTAAGAGTTTTTTAATATATTAAAAAAGGTAAACTATAAAAGTAATTATTTTTGTTTGTCTCAAATTACATTTTAGTCACTTATGTTTTAGTTTTATTACAAAATGGTTACTCCACTGTTAAGGTAGGTTACTTCCCTAACAGTGATCCTATATGGCAATCCAAATAAGTTTTAAATGCCAACTTGGATCACAAATTAAATTTATTTAATTAAAAACTTATTTTCATTCCAGCAACTAAACATCCAAGTTGGCATTTAAAACCTATTTGAATTGCCACTGGGGAGGTAACGGTAGAGTAACCACTTCGTAAGAAAAAGATAACGTAAGTAACTAAAACGTAACATCTCAAATATAAGTGACTAAAATATAATATAAAACAAAAAAAAAAGTGACTACTTTTATAGTTAATCAATAAATCTAAAAATTATTTATGAAATAAAATTTGAAATATAAATGATCAAATCCAACTAACTAAAATGAAACAAATATGATAGTAAATCATATTAAAATCCGACCAAAAAATAAAATAGTTCAAACATTGGATCCCATAAAATAATAATAATAATAATTATTATAATAAATAGAGGTCAAAATCAAAGGATGCCCCTAAGCCACTTAATTCTGGTCGGTTCCATAGAAAATAGATGGAAATTGGGATCCCTAGCTATTAATCAAGCCATCTCCCCCTAACCCACCCAACATAACATAAACAAAAAAATGGCTGACATGATCCTTCATATTTGTCTTTTTTTATTAATAAATCACTGTTGAAAATCCCCAAAAGTGGTTCTTTTGATTAAGTCCCCCAAAAGGAAATTGAAATTGTACAATAATATAATCTTATATGATACAATGCGTTTATGTCAAGATAAATTAAAATAAAGGATTAATTTATTATTTTTATAAAATTATTTATTTAATTGAAGATTAAATTTTCTTACTTAGGACAACCCCACACAGCTAACATGTTAGGGGGTCGCCTCTCTATCTATGCCACCAATTCCCAATATTCTTCTAGTTTGACATTTCAACCCTAATTTTTTATTTTTTTTTAAAACAACCTACCCAAATAAATATTTTGTTGTTTAATATTACTTACTAATGTTTGGAGAGAAATTATGACTAATTCAAGAAATTTCATTTTTGGGACTTATCTAACATTAATTATTAATGTACGTCCCTTTTTCATAAATAGCGAGAACGAAAGAAAAGGAAACACTACTAAAAATGGAAAAGGTATAATTTTCTTTTCTGTGCTTATACTTTTTAAACTTTTGAAATTAAGTCCTTTTGTTTTTATTTCAATTAATTTAATCATTTTACTTATCTGATTTTAGAAAAAGTATAATCTAGTAGATAACATTGTTAATTGACTTGTGTTAAACATGTAGCTTTAAAATTTAATACCTTCGAATATTCAACATATTTAAATTTAACAAAAATTATTAAAAATGTTGCGAATGGAAGAATTAAAGTTTTAGAAATAAAAGTTGGTCGGCGAAATGTATTAAAAAAAAAACACTTTAATGGTTATTAATTTTTCACATCATATAAGTGAAAATTACTTTAATTTTTATTAAAGAAAATAACAGCCTTTATCTATGATGGAATATTTTTAAAGATTTATCAAATAAGAAAGTGACTTTTTTTAAGAAATGGATATTTTCCTTTTTTAAAAAAACGTGGTCGTGTTGCTTTAAAACATTTATATCACAAACGTCATTTTTTTTTTTAATGTTAGATTTTTAAAATAAATAAATAAATTGGTATTATTTGGTTCACGATGTTATAAATAAATATAAGGATGTATAACGGAGAAAGAAAATGATTAATGGCACATGAAAAGTGAGCTTTGTAAGAAGAGTAATCAAAATTAATTATCTTTGAAACTTAGATGTTGGAGTTTCTTGTTAGAATGTTTATCGTTTTAAGCGTAGTTTGGGTTCAAGGCATTAGTTACGTTGTTGTTAGTGTTTTGTCTTTATTTTGTAATTCGTAAAAAAAAGGGTTTAATGATAAATTTGACCACTAACGTTTGCATGTTTTGTCAAAATGGCTCTAATTCTATTTTTGAGCTTTTTTTGGCTATCAACCTTCATTTTTTTTTTCAATATGTTTTTTCTCACAGATTTAATGAATAAATTTTAAGTTGCAATTTTTTACTAAGAAGTTTTTCTATTGAATTAATTTTTTAAAATAATTACGTTTATTTTATTTAAATTAAGAGTTGTTTTTTTTTAATTTAATGTATTATTTATTTATTTTATTATTTTTCACATGTAATTATCTTATTGAGTTATCTAAGTAATAAATTACATCTCATTAAAAATATTCTACATATGAAATTCTAAATCATCCCCTTCAACTTTTGTAACGGTACTTTTACTAAACCTATTAGAAAAAGCATATTGAAAAAAAAAATGAACAAAGGTATGACTAAAAAAGGCTTAAAAATACAATTAGGGCCATTTTGACAAAACATGCAAACGTTAGTAGCCAATTGAACCCTGTGTATTGACCTGATGACTAGGGTGTTTATTTCTTTAGGTTGTAGCCTGGATTTGAGTCACGTTGCTGTTAGGGTCTTACCTTCTTTTTGCAATTAAAAAAAAAAGTTAATTATCTTTTTTCTACTATATTATTTGTATGTACAACAAGTCAAATAATATGATGTTATTATTATGAAAATAATTGGGTTAATTAATAGTAAAATTAAGATGCTCATTAAATTATGAGTTTTTTTCTTTTTTATGTTTCATCTATTGGAAATGATGAGATTGAGGTGAATTTACTTTTTAGGTTTAAATATAATTTATGTTTCCAACTAATATATAAGCTGGCAAATTGATAGCCATTCATCATGTATTGGTAGTCAAGTTAATTACAACAATTAATCTTAGCATAAATTACTTTGAAAATTTGAACTTCTAACCACAAAAATAAACTTATTTTAAAGATAAATTAATTCTTATATGTTTAAATTTGAATGTTTGTCAATGTATGGATAAAAATATGAAACTTGAAAATAAATTGAAAAAGAAAAAAACACTCGTTTTTAAAAATAAGTATAGATTAAGATTATATTTTTATATGATTAAATTAATTGTGAATATTTGATGTATAGTTAGCAAAAAATTTTCATGCACCATTAGTAAATAACAACACGAAATTTTATTATTGGTGAAATAAAATCAGAGATAAATACTAAAAATTATACATGAATTTCGATCTAATGTGTAATGTCATGCATGAACTTTGATTTTGTACAATTTTATATATTAAATTTTGACTTGATTCAATTTGCAGAAATCACTAACAATATTATCAAATTAGCACTATTTTACGTTGATATATTGTATACACAAACTATTAGATTAATCCGATATGGAAATGAATGTATTTATTTATTTCTTTAAATGTATACAATCAAACCGAAATCAAAGTTCCATGCATATATATAAACTACAATTCAAGTTTCAAGTGCATAATTGCACCAAATCAAAGTTTATGTATTAATTTGAATATTGAAATGAAGTTCATGTATAGATTTAATATTTATCTCTGAAAAATAGTAAAACACTTATAAATAAATACTAATAATTTCTTACAAATATATATATATAAACGCCAAACTTAAAATCCTAAACTCTAAAACAAAATCCTTATGTAAAAACCCAACTCCTAAACAAAAAAAATTTAAATCCGAAAATAATATAATAATTTAATTATACTTAAATAAAATTATTAACATTTATTTGCAAGTATTATATTAATTTTTATTTTATCCAATGATAAATATCAATAATGATACATAAAACTCACATATTTTAAATATCAATAATGATAAATATCATATAATTTTGCCTATTTTTTATATATATTTTAAATAGAGGTATTCAAACGGTCGAACTAGCATTAATAGAATTAATTGAATTTTTTAAATCTTTAACTGAACTGAATTTTTTTCAAAGCAAATTAACTGAACTGAACTATTTTGATTAATTCAGTGAAATTTTTATGATTTTTTTAGTTAAAACAATTATAAAACATATTAAAAAATAAATTGGTAATGTTAATTTAACTGAGTTAATCAAAATTAGCTGAAATTAACCAAAACTAATCGAATTGGTAATATATAATATTATTTTTTTAAAAGTTCGGTTAATTACCTAATTTTGAACCAACTTAACCGATAACTAAACTTTCAAAAAAATCATTAACTGATTTCTAACCGGATTAATTTGATTAGTCAACCAATCAATTGAATTAATTTAATTTTAACCGAAAATTTAACCCTAATTTTAAATATGTCTACGCCATTAATAATGATTGTTAAGATGAGGCTTGGATCCAAACCCAACTATTCATTAGCAGATTTATCAAAATATTAATTATTATTATTATTATATTTATCAAATGGGAATGACTAAAGAAAATGTTTTAGGAAATTTTTTGAATTTTAAAAAATTTTAATTTCATTTTAAAAAAAGTGAGAAATAATTCTGTTTTGAGCATGTTTTTTCTAAGAAACCATATAATCTAAATTTTCTTTAAATAGAATATTGCTTATTTAAGAAAAAAAACAATTTATAAAATTATCTATAATTTTAAAAAAAATCATTATGAAGAAAAATTAAAAAAAAACTTAATATTATGTGTTTGATGAAAAAGATGTTGCTTTGTGAGGTTTTTTTTTTACATTATTATTTTTGTTGTATTTACTATTTTTTTAAATATTTTATTTTATGAAATATATTTATTTTATAAGTTTTGGTCAAACTCTCTAACTGCAGGTGATACCAAATTTTAGATATAAATTATAACGTAAATGGTAAAAACCATAAATTTTACTATCTGATTAATATTATGAATTTATATAATAAAATCTGGATTAAATTTAAATGAGATTTAAAGTTGGTAAGTAAAAATAAAAATAAAATGGAAATAATAAATGAAATACGAAATGAGATATAGATACTATATCTGCCACGCTTTATAAGTGGGTCACCCTCTTTTTTCCGTTTCCTCTTTCCATAGAAATCTGCAACAAAACCAAACGCGCAAAGCAAAGCCAAACATACTGAAAAAGGGCACAAAAATATATATATACACACAGTTGCTTGCACGATCTTCAACCCAAAACGACCTTTTTGTGAGCTTCCATAGTAAACTCTTTAACCCCTTCTTCTATTTCTTATTTCTTTAGTTGCCTTAGCTTTCTGGTTAAGCAGAGAGTTATTTAATACTTGGACGTAATATAAAAGAAAGGTACTTCTTCTCCTTGCATTTTGTTATCCATTTTCTTTCTTTTTTCGGTATTTCCTTACATTTAAACGGTTTTTATTTTTTTGGGGGGGGGGGGGTTGAGAGAAAATGTTGTGTGGGTTTTGGTTTTTGGATGGTTTGGAAATGTGATACTGGAGATGGATTTGGAGTGAAAATCGAGTTTTTCTCCTGATTTGCTTTGGAAGTTTCTTGTTTTATTTGTTTTGAATTAGATGGATTTTCCTTTTCTTGTTCATTTTTTTTCTGGTAAAAGTTGCTTTATTATCAAAATCTTGAATTGTTTTTATATAAAAAAATTGTTTTAGTTGTGATTTTAATGAGATTTATTGATGGAAGCTTAGTTTTTATGTTTCTTTTTGGTATGAATTTGAGGTGAGACATAGTCTTCATTGATGGATTATTGATCAGTTCTAAGGTTGGTGGATTAGAGAATGATTCAACCCTTTCTTTTATTGCTTTGCCTAAATTGCTTGTTGATGTAATCCCCCATAGAAATTGTAACCTAAAGAATTTGCTTTTGTATTCTTTCATATAGTTATTAACTGTTTGATTGAACAGTAAACCTTGTGATACTGTATACTTGATGCTTTGTTTTTTTTCAGAAATTTTCCATTTTGATTGTACATTAAACAAAAAGAAATTTACGAAACACTACTTGGCTGTTTATTGTATTGATCGAAAAATGCTTTAATTGTTACAGTTGAATCAAACTGGATATGCCAAGTGATTCTTTTTTTTTTTTTATGACATTTCTAGAACAAGAATGTATGATGAAATCAAACTCAATTGCTTATATATGAAATGGTTGTATTTATCTCTTCCTTTTTTTTGTCCTTGTTCTTGTATGCTTTCTAGTTCATGCTGATTTTTGTCTCTCGAAGTTTACTTCGAGATTAATTCGATCATAGGAACTAGCTCCTAGTGGCCTTTAATCTTTTATATCTTGTTCTCCGGGTAGACAGATTTTGGTAATCGCTTGAGCCTAATGATATTCAGTATAAAAGCAGAACAGAGCTAGATTGGTTCTTTTATATGCTTCATTCATCTAGCAGTCCTTTTAATGTATTTAATCTAGTTGAAAACCGACTAATATAGTTTTGGTTGGTTTTCAGGATTATCTGTTTTCTCAACTTTGATTCTCTTCTACATATCTGATGGCTGAGGAGAGAATTGGTTCACCGGTGACACTAGATATTTCTGGGTCAGACGGGGGCAATTCGAGAAGAAACTCCTTGGCAGTAGCAGATTCAATGAGCAGCGGAGAAAAAACTCTTCCTCGTTATCTGAGAGCTTCTACTGGTTCATGTCATGATTTCTGCAAATATGGAAAGAAGCATGAATCTGAAGAGATCGCTAGACATCCTTTCCGGAAGAGGATTGTGAAAAAGCTGCATGATGAGCCAAATTTATTTCGGAGCTTAGACTTAGTGCAGAGGAAGCAGACATCCACAACTGAATCCAAATCTTTTCCCAATTCCCGATCTCATACCCCTGATATGCCTGACACCATTGAGCTTCAGTTGCCCACTTGCTCTCCCGATGGAAATAATTCTAGGATACATGGTGTTCAGTTGAAGAAAGAAAAGACATCAGCTGCAAAGCTTAAGTCCAAACATCCACCCAATTCCCGTAGTCGCCACAAAAGCTCTGATGTTCTCACGCCTGAAGTGTCGACAAACTCTTCCAACAGCCAAATTCCTAGGAATGATGAAGTACTGTTGGAGGAAAAAAAGACATCAATTGCAAAGCTCAGATCTTCACCCAATTTGAAATCCTGCTCATCCGATGCCTCGAAAGTCATGCAGAAGGGTGGATCAACATCTTCTAAGAAAGTAGGAGTCTCTTCGAAAGAAGTCTCATCGAAACCTAATGACAACACCTTTTCCAAAGCGCTTAGTACTTCTTCGAAGCCGAAATCTCAGGCAGAAAAGCTTCCTTTGGCTTCTGTCTCTTCAGGAGCTTCAAGTGTTAAGAGAAACAGTGGAAGTAGTGATACAAAGACGGGGAAGAGGATTGTGACCTCCAAGAGGACTGTTACCTCCAAAGTAGCTGTAAAGCAAGCATTGGCATTGCCAAGAGCCTCATTGTCTCCAAGGGCTTTTCTCGCTAGAGCTACAAGTCTAACTGCAAGGAAGAACCTAAACTTAAAAGTTGTGCCCTTACAGAAGAATCAGAACAAAGTTGAAAAGGCTGAATCAGAGCAACCTCCCGATGAACAAAAGGTACGCAATAACAACGCACTTGAAGAGAAAACCCTGTATGTGATCAAGATGGAGACAGAAAATATGTCGTTGGAATCTGATAAAAATGAAAATTGTGCTCCTGAATTGCCTCCACCTGTTGCTTCATCTCCCAAGTCATCCTCCCTTACAATGTCTCCACCTTTGTCATCACATGGTGGGAGAGATGAAGATGAGTCTGAGTATACAGAGGATGACTTGGACTCTGAATATTATGAAGATGATGAAGATGAAACTGTAAATACTGAAGAAGTAGAACATTTGGAACGAGAAAATGGCAGAAGGTCCAGAAAGGGTAGGATGGTATTCTCTGAAGAAAAGGATAGCCGGCCTGTGAAATTATCTTTCAGGCGAGGAAAGGTTGTTGACATTCAGACTGAGAATAATGGTCCAAGGAGGCTCAAGTTCAGGCGAGGAAGATTACTTGGGGTCAACCAAAATATTAAGGCTGAGCGGAGAACTTTTAGGACAAGAGAAGTTGATGACGACATGAATGACAATGAACCTGGTGGGGAAAAAGTTGTTTTGAGACACCAGGATTTGCAGGGAAAGAAAGATGAAAAGGGTTTGTTTAACAATGTCATCGAAGAAACTGCTAGTAAACTCGTTGAAACCCGGAAAAGTAAGGTTAAGGCCTTGGTTGGTGCATTTGAAACCGTCATCTCCCTCCAAGACGGCAAACCTTCATCAAACACCGTTACTTGAGTTACAAAGAACATCTATAATAACAGTAGGTTTACAGGGAAGAGGGGGTAGGAGAATAAACCTAAGCTTTTGAGAGGTTACTCCGAGTTTACACAGCTATTGAAGTTTGAAAGTAGATTTTCACTGTTTTGACTTCAAAACTCCTGGGTCTTGATTCGAACGCGAGATTCCGTGTGTACTGATCTTGACATACTTCACATAGAGTCTTGCCAAGGGTGTGCTTCTTCTTTTTTCCGAAGTTATACTACGAATGATTTTCTATCATGTGAATAAAGCAATATACTCATGACTTCCATTTACTGTTAGGAGATAATGTGGATGCCTGATAACTCAGATTTACGTAGTTGTGTCTTGTTTTTTCGTGGTTCATTTTGTGCTATTTTTTCTATTCTAGAAATGTCATGACTGATTCTGTTTTTGGTTGGTTTATCATAAGTGTGTGCACTGTTGTATATTCTATTCCAAAGTATCCTTTAAACATGTAAGGTGTATATTTATATTCTATACATGTACTTGAATCCTACCAACATATTTTCATTCTCTTTGAAAGCCATACAATTTCGTTGACACTTTTTTATTCTATCTTTATTTGATGAATCGAAAATAATGACCTCATCATCAATTATTAGAAATAATATATTAATCAAATAGTAATTTTGGAATATTTGAGGCTTCAGGTTTGAGTCTCGCATTATGTAAAATATGCGGTTTGTTTAGTTATAGTTAATTTGTTAGTTATTCAGGTTAATTATTGAATTAATTATTTAATTTAGTGTTTGGAAGAATTGAATATATTGGAATTGTTATAACTTGAAAAAAAAATTGCATATTTAACTCAATAATTGTAGCTGGTTGCTATTATTATTATTATTGTTGTAAAAATTTGGCAACACCTTAGGTAATATCTTAATCTTGACCAAGTCGTTAGGTCTGAGATATGAGATGGCACATTCGTTGTCGATGTAATTATAATTTGTTTCAATATTCATTGAGATAAATAATACAACAATTAAGTTATAAAACTTTTGAAAACATTGTTTATTCAAATCCGGGTTATAAGTAGGCTTATAAAAACTCTCATGATACTCCGATAATAAGTGAAGGACTAAATTATAAAAATAATCAAAACAAGAGGTGCGGTCGCAACATCAAAATATGGATGTCGCGACACCGAATGTAGTAACAAGATGTCAGGACTTCATTTGAAGTGAGTCGTAACTAGGGAGATAGGATGTTGACGTCGCAACTTCAATAAGGGTGTTAGAGTTGTGTGACCCAAATTCCTGTTAAAAAAATCAAATACAGTGGTAAAATAGGAGGATCTGTAGGCGTGAAGGCTGAGGGCCGAAGTACACTTCTTCTATTTGAACTTGATTATACAAGTAGAATTCGTATAGAACTTCTCTCCTTCTATTTGACATTGATTAGGATAGGTTTTCAACCTATAAATAGTAGTCAAAACTCCTCTTGTATCATTCGAATTCGACATTAGTGAATTTTTTTCTCATTTACCCGTGATTTTTTTCCTGAAAGAGTTTCCACGTAAAATCTATATGTTCTTATTTTTCCTTTCTTATTGCTTTGCGATCGTTTTATATTGCCATTATTGACGTTCAGTATTTACAAAGGGATAGTCGCGACCTTGAAGGCAGAGAACTCAATGTCACGACACTAAAAAATGCAAGTCATGGCATTGAAGTTTTAATTTCTAGTGCTGTACCTTTACCAAGGAATGTTGCAACCAGGGGATCAGAAACTTATTGTCACAACTTCAGGAGGGGGAAGTCCCAACTTCTGGGATAATTTACTCAAAAATGCCTTGTTTCAAACAAGATTACTAGGCACCAATCTCATTTGATCCAAAAATGACCCTAAGCATCACCTTAATCATTCACATACTTGTTAAGTAAAACTAATCATGCAATTAATTAATTACCACATATCATACAAGCCTAACCCATAAATTTAAACATATTAGAGGGTGATAACTATAATTTAATATAAAACAATTTATATTTAATATAAAAAATTCATAATTGTTTAAAAGATGGTTTTTAATCGAATTTCTTAATTAGTAAAGAAATAATTTCAATAATATAATTATTTTAATAAATATATATTAAAATTTTAATAAACCATCTTAGAAATAATTATAATATAAATAAAATTTTAATTATTTTATAAGAGTTGTTTTAGCATTCAAACTTTTTGGATAGACTTGAAAGCTTAAAAAAAGTTAAAAGGTCAAATTTCATAGTTAGACCAACCGTTTGATTCATTGGACTTTATGCAATGGTCCCAAGTTCAAAGTGAGTAATTTGGACCATCCACTTCATTGGATTCATTAAGATACGAAAATTACATGAACTGAAAAATTACATGAGGTATCAAAATATGCATATAATGAATTATTAGCATGTAAAATTTTATACAAATTTATAATATTTTAAACAGATGAAAAATAATGTGAATACCAAACGATTCCCAATGACTTAAGCATTTTTTCCCTACTTATATCTCAATGACCAAATTTGTAACATCTCTTACCTAACTTGATCATTGGGTCTGAGTTAAAAGATGTCACATTCATTGCCAGAGCAATTACCATCGAATACATCGTAAATAAATCATTCAAACAGTCGATCATATCATAAACATATTAATATTATGATTCACAATTAAATGTGAGCCTTAGACAAGCTTATGAAAGCTCTTTTGTTGACCCGAACATGAAATAAGACCAAATTAAAAAGTTTTAAAAATTTAAAATCGATGTCGTAACGTCACCTCCTTCTCGTTGTGACGGTGCCAAACAGTTTGTCACGCTGTGACCTCATGCCACTCGACATCATGATGTGACTCATTGTCGGTCGACATTGCGATGAGGAAGGTTGCTCATCGGGACGTAGACTTCATTTTTGGTAAAAATGAACCATTTGGTACCTATTTCAGTGCTTCCAAACTATTTCATCAAATTGTGCACAAATGGCTAACTTCACCTGCACAAAAACACTCAAAATATATACCATTCAAGTACAAATAACCACATTTAACTTCATATCAACTTACATCACCTAATCAACCATTAGACATAGCATTTCCTTACCTTAGCATACGTAGCAAACAATTGTCTAAATACCAACTTGTATATGCCAATTCACATCCACCTATGCACATGCCACAAAATTGGACTTTAAAACAATTGAAAAACTACTGAATCAATAACGAGATAGTGTGAACTTTTCAATAATCCGATAGACATGTTCTGCAAATTGACAATCTACAGGAAAAAAAGGGAGACAACGGAGTAAGCATATTGAATGCTTAGTAAGTCATTATGAAATTTACTTAACTTACTTTAACATTACAACAAATTAAACATTTAAATACATTGGTATTCTATATGGCATCCCTTGACATGCTCAACATATCATATGCATATCAACAAATACAACCAATAGGTTAGTTCACTTATATATCAAGAACTTATAACACAAAACATATATATATATATATATATATATATACAACAATTCCATTTAATATCATGTACCATCCCATTCATATCCAATTTGAAAGCATATATAATTTAATTCATGTTCAAATCATTTCAACAATTTCATTTCCATTAGGTTACCATTTTCGCCCGAGAGAACTTTAGTAAATCAACTTGGATACATAGGACTATATTGCTCACACAAGCTGGCAGTGATTAGGGTTGCTTACACAAGCTGACATTTATGAATTTGCTCACATAAGCTAACCTTGTATCGAGGTTACTAGTCCAGGCTAAATCAAAGATACATATAAATGAGAATTCGCAACAAATGTTGGATATCATATAATTACGTAAATCCCTGATCGTTTCCATATTTGATCCTAATGACATGTCATACATATCGTAATCTTTTACTAAGTTCACACGGGCATTATTAATGTAACCATATCATTTCAATCCCTGTAACAACAAATACATGTCATACCAATCTTATAAACATTCAATTTCCATTTGGTACCTATTCATAAATACCATATTTTTCATACTTTGCAATTTAGTCTAGTTGATGCCAAAATCACTAAAATCACATTTATATAAACTAATAAGCAAAAAAATAACAATTCAATTGTAACTTGAGCCAAAACAGTAAGTCTCATCTGAACTTACCTGGCAAAACATCAAATGAACAAGTCTTTAAGGACTAATAAACAAATTTGCCCTTTTTGATTATTTTCGATTTGGTTCAATTCCCGATCTATACAATAATTCAGTTTAATTTATCAATTCCAAACATTTTAGAGCATCCTATTATATGCATAAATCAGTCCAATTTCATTTTTCAAATGCCCTTAAAGATTAATATTTTATTCGATTTAGCCTTAAAAATCAAAATTGTTATAATTTTCAATTTCGTGGTTTCAAAACTGATATCAATTTACATCCTTTTAGGACCTTTTACTATCAATAATTACAGAAATTTCACATCAGATATTCAATTTATACACTTTAGTCCTTTTTTACAAAACTAGCAATTTATACTTTACAATCCAGTCATTTTTCACCTCTAAGCTTTAAAACCTATCAATTTAACACTAATTTCTTTTAAAAATCGTCAATGATAACTTTCAAAAACTTTAACAGTTTTACAGATCGATACATGAGCTAGCTAAATCAAGCTCCGACAACCTCAAAAACATAAATTTATAAGAAAAGGACTTGAAAACTTACTAATTTGAGGGACCAAATGTTTAAAGCTCAAAACCCTTTTCTTTCTTTGTTTTAAGCTTACGAACGGTGGAAAAGATAAACTTATGACAATTCTCCACCATTTTATCTTTTATACCATAATTAATACATTAACCACTTGATTAAATTTACTTAATCTTAATTATATTAACTTAATCTTTCATTAACAATTATAAGTAGATTCTGTAACGACCCAAAAATTTACGAGTATCAGAAAAATGTGTTATCAAGTCTCCGTTCTAGTAAAATGGATTCGTAAATATTTAGAAAAAAAATTTACGAAGTTAGTGATGTGTTTAATTATGTAACGCCCCCAAATTTTTATTTTTGGTTTTGTGAATGTGTGACACAAATATTTGTCTGCCTCAGTGGTTATGTGTTCTAGGTGTGTTTGGGTGGTCCCAAGTTCAAGCCTTGACTTGGGCAAATTTTGGTTTTTTTAAAAAAAGAAAGCCCCATCTTGAGTTGAAAGGTTTTTAAGTAAAATTTGGTAAATAATCAGTAGAATGGGCCTGCTGGTCTGGTGGTTAAGTGGAGTGTTGTTGTAAGGGAGGTCTTGTGTTCGAGTCTGGGTAAGAGTATTATTTTTGCTTACTCGTCTAGAAGAGTTTGTGTTGGATTAAAAAGCTGAGTAGTTGGAAGTAGTGGGGTGATTTAGGGGATTAGGGAATATCTGGTAGTTTTTCCTTTTTCCAAAAATTCGGTTCTTCTACTGTCTCAAGTGAAGTGAAAACCCTATTAACTAGTTGGGCTAGTAGGATATAGTTGGCATGCCATAGGATTGGAAGTGTTTAAGGATACTTCGACCTTGAGTCGATGAGACACTGGGTGTCATACTATTACTTTGGATAGATTTAATGAGGTACTAGGTACCAACTTACTTCGGCTTGGCCGATGAGACACTAGGTGTCAACTATTGCTTCGAACTATCCGATGAGGCACTGGGTGCCATACTGGTATGTTTTGGTTGGATCCATATATCTTCCAAAGTCCGAGTCACGTTAATAGGGGTAAATGAATGAATTGGCAATATAATTGATGTTGAACGAATTAATAAATTAGATGATCTTGTATATGAAATGGAATGAGTTATTGAAATAAGATGTGGAAATGGAATAAATTTGAGAAAGTGAAATAATGTATAAATTCAATTGAATATAAACTTTGAGACGTTATTATTAATATTATTGAAACAAATTGATTTAATGTATGAAATGGATATTGAAAGATTAATAGTATAAAATGAATATGCATATTTTATTGTATAATGTTACGAATTTGAATTATAGTAATACCACTGAGTATATATATACTCAGCGTACGGTTTGTTTCTGTGCGCAGGTTAGTTAAAGTCAAAAGTTCCTGTAACAGCCCAAATTCAGTGATATCGAAACAGTGGTTTCGTAACCAAAAATCCGAGATAAAAATAAATTTTTATTTTAAAATTTTTGCATGAATTATGATGTTGTAGAAAAGTTGTAAGAAAGTATCGATAGGAAAATTTTACCGATTTAGTGGTTAATTAGAAAAAGGACCTAATTGCATAAAATGTAAAAGTTGAGTGCTAGAAGATAAAAAGATTCAATAGCAATGAAATTGAAAACTAGAGGTCCTTATATGGTAATTAGACCATCAATCAAAAGATGGGAAAATATCTAGGATGAATCATCCATGGAAATTGAGAAAAGGGCAATGAGTAAATTGGAATTTATGAAAAATAAAAAATGATAACTTAATTACATGGAATTATCATCTTTTTCATATCATCTTCTTCCCAAAATTGTATGGAAACCCTAGGAGAGAGAGAAGAAACTAATCAAGCTTAAATTGGTAAGTTCTCATGTCCCGTTTTTAGTAATTTTTATATTTTTGAAACCGGGACAACATGCTCTTTCTATTTTGGGGATTAATTTGAAAAGATGTCAAATTATAGGAATTACTCCATGGATGATTATGCTGGAAATTAAAAATTTATGGGAGAAAATGAAAGGTTGTTAGTAGATAAACAACTTTTACAAAGTGATTTTTAATGAAATTGTGAAAAAGGGACTAAATTGTAAATTTGTAAAATTCAAAGAAAAATTCTGATTGTTATGAAACATAAGTGCTGTAATTGATACATATGAATTTTGGCTAGGCTTGGATAGAGGATTAAATTGCATGAATTTCATTTTCCAAGCCTAGGGACGAAATTGGAATTAATGAAAAGTTTAGGGGCAAAATGGTAATTTTTCCTATAGCATAAATTAAATGTTTTAGAATACGAAATGAATGAAATTGATGATTAAATTCATTTGTATAGATCCCGACGACTCAAATACGATATTAGAACGAGGAAAGGAAAAAGTATCGGATTAGTAGACTTTATTATCGATCAAACATCGAGGTAAGTTCGTGTGACTTGAAATTGATTCTTGAGATGATTGAAATGCATGTTTATGTGACACGAATGCTTATAGGATGTTTAATGTATGGAATTTGATGAGATAGTCACTAACACTTGATGAAAAGGGAAATAAGTTTTGGTTGAATAAAAAGGAATTCGATGGATCAATGATATGGATGTGACATGAAAGGTAAAAAGGATTTAGCCCAGACGAGTAATCCTGATATAAGCCCTCCCGATGAACATATTATGAAACGAATTTAGCCCTGACGGGTAATCCAAATTAAGTTATATAAAGTTTTTGTCATTGAAAGGATTTAGCCTGGACTGGTAATCCTGACAAAACTCTTCAAGTAGATGTTATAAGGGATTTAGCTTGGACTGGTAATCTCGCTGTACTAAATGAGGCTTGGGAACGTGCTCTCTTAAAAGGGTAAATATGAATTGGTGGGTAACGAAATTGTACACTATATGTGTATTACTGAATATCCATCGAAATTCCGGGAAATTCAACAGGATATAATTGGAATATGAACGATACATGTGACATGGAAATCACAAGTATATGATGTATGAAATAATGAGCTCATTAATACATGTATATGTTGCATGAAACTACTTGACTAACTCAAGTGTTGAGATTGTGTGGATGACAGGATAAATTTGCCATTGATTGGATACTTGTGTGTTCGATTGAACTAATGAATATATGAGTGGTAAGTTTATTTCTTGTTACATGAGCATACTAAACACTAAGTGCTTACCCCGTCTCTTTTTCCCTTGTTTTTTTTATAATGCTCTGAAGCTCGAAAGGTCAGAATAGGTCGGAGCCGTATCACACTATCAATCTTCACTTTTTAGTATAAAAAATATGTTTTGATTTGGTAAAAATGGCATGTATAGGCTACTGGTACCAAAATTGGCATGGGAATAAATGGATGTAAAGATTAGCCATTGGTATGGCTAAAGTTACCTTATTATTTGAATTATTATTAAGTTAACTATGGTTATGCATGAATATGACATGTTTCATGTTTAAAATGGTTTTAAATTTATACTTGAATTGGTTGGTTGGAAATGGTATGATTTGGTGCAGGTACGGAATGAATTAGGGTGAGAAAATTGGCCTTATAAACAACCTATTTTTGTCCACACGAGCGTGTGTCTAGGCCGTGTGTGATACACGGGCTACTACACGGGTGTGCGGCCAAGCTGTGTGTCCCCTGCATTACAAATTTGAGAAACAGAATGCCCTGAATTGAGCACATGGGCCCAAACACGGACGTGTGCCTTACCCGTGTGAGGTACATGGCTTGGATACACGAGCGTGTGATATGGCCATGTGAACCCTACAACTAAATTTGAAAATAAAAATTAACCACACGGCCTAGTGACACGAGCGTGTGCCTTGGCCTTGTGAGATCAATTTGTTCATGAATTACAAGTTAGAAAGTTACATAGCCTAAGGACATGGGCATGTGAAGCTACACGACCTATAGCGAGGTAAGTCACATGGGCGTGTTAGCCACACAGCCTGAACCCCACGGGCAAGCCCCTGAACCCCACTGGCGTGTGACCCTTAAAATTGAGAAAAAAATTGTAGGATTTTATGAAAAATTTCCTATGATCTCAATTTAGTCCCAGATCGACCCTAATACATGTTTTGGGCCTTGAGGATCCATCAAAGGGATGTTATGATAAAATATCAAAAAATGAACAGTACTTGACCCGATTTAATGGAAAATGTTTTGTAAATTTTAGTAATGCCTCGTAACCCTATTTCAGCGACGGATACGGGTTGGGGGTGTTATGATAAAATATCGAAAAATGAACAGTACTTGACCCGATTTAATGGAAAATGTTCTGTAAATTTTGGTAATGCCTCGTAACCATGTTTCGGCGATAGTTTCGGTCCATCATCCAAAGCCGATCTCGTACTCACAATCCGGTGACAAAAAGTTCTTTTTGGTAAATGGCATGTACCTAGGGCGTTGTATAGGTTATTTTTGAGTTATGTTTGTAAATGATGTTATATTGATGTTGTGGATGGTTATATATAACATATATATGAAGTGTTAAGTTAAATAAATGGTATATTGTGGTATGAAATTGAATTTGGATTGAATGAAGCTATTTGAATAGATTTGATCATTATATGAGAGAAACTTATGAATAAACATTGAATAGGTCCTTAAGTTGATATATTTGATAGAAACTATGAGTATTTAAATGTATTTTGGATGGGTTGAAAGTTTGGTAGTGGTGTTGCTTGTTGTTCAAGAATTGCAGAGTTGGTTAGCTTGATGGAAAAGGCTCACTTTGAGTCCACACAGGCGTATGTCCAGACCGTGTAAGACACACGACTAGCACATGGGCGTATGAGCTGGCCGTGGGTCCCCCGCATCTTAAAATTTAGAAACAGAATGCTCAAGTTTAGGCTCACAGGCAGAGACACGGGCATATGTCTCAGTCGTATGAGGTACATGGCCTAGCACACAGGCATGTGATTTGGCCGTGTTACCCATGTAATAAATAGAGTTACATGACAGAGAGTTACACGAGTAAAAGATACGGGCTTTTGCTGCCACCTAGCCTGGGACATAGGCATGTCACTCACACGGCCTGACTATACAGGTGTGTCATATAGTCATACAGGCGTGTCTTTTAGTCACATAGACGTGTGAGCCCTACACTTAGGAAAAATTTTAGAATTTCATGAAAAATTTCTGAAATACTCGAATAAGTCCCGATTAGTTTCTAACATATATTTTGAGCCTCAGTAACCTATTAAGGGGACATTATGATTAATTTATATAACATATGTTGACTATTTGTGTAATATTCGTATTTAATCGGAAACAACCGGTAATGCTCTGTAACCTTGTTCCAGTGGCGGTTTGGGATTAGAGGGTGTTACAGATTCTATCATCATATTCTACAATCTGCTAATAAGAGTTGGTTTAATTACCAATTTAGTCCTTTAACTAATTAAAAATCTATAATGATAATACTTTTACTATTTAGTCCCTATACCTTAATTAACTAGTGATTTGAAAAAATTGTAGGACCAAACTTTAATAAAATTTTATATTAGCCTCATAAATTATTTAATAGTTACAGACTCGAATTACGAAAATAGAGTTGCAAGCCACTGTTCCAACACTACTGAAAATTAGGCTATTACAAAATTAATCATAATAGGTTTTTTTTATACTTAACTATTGAAAGAAAACATGCAGCTCGAACCATTTCTATGACGAAAGCTAAAGATGAAAAAGAAAGAAAACTAAAAAAATAAAGAAATTGAACTATGATTCATTAACTGATCAACTTCATTTTAACTATATACAATTATAACTATATATACTTATCTACTAATAGAACATACAAGGTTGTTATCTAAACTCCGATTTGTGTTTATTATATGAGTGTAGGCAAAGAAAACAAAGGCATCTAAAGACCTTAAATAACAAGTAATTAGGTTTCATTTTCTGAATTTTCTTATATTGGAAACAAACCTTTATGGACTATAGAAAGGAGTATATTAATGAGAAATACGACACTTAGAAATGCATCAGACAAAAAATGGAACAGAAGGGAAGCTTAAGCATAGAAAGTTAACCTAAGATTCACTATGTTTCTATGCTTATGCTCAACTATCCCATTTTGTTGGAATGTATATGGACAAGATACATGATGTCTGATGCCACAACTTACAAGTACATGAAACAAATCTTTCTATTCATTGCCCCAATCATTGTGTACTTCAAAAGTCTTGCACCCCAATCATTGTCCTTCAAGCCAATGTAGCATTGAACTTAGCCTTTAAGTGGTGGAGGATTTCAAATGTAGATGACTATCATTGTGCATGTTATAGTTGTTAGTGTAACAACCCATTTTCAGTGAAGTCGGGACAGTGGTTTCGGGACCACAAATCTGAATCCGTAAGTAAATTATTTTAATATTATTTTATGGTTTTAATTATGATAGGAATATCGTATAAAATTTTTTATAGGAAAAGTTTACCGATTTTATGTTTAATTAGGAGGAAATAACCAAATTGCATTAAGTACAAAAGTTGAATTCTAGTAGCTAGAAGGAGTAAACAACTATATAATTCGAACCTTGAGGTCCTTATATGGTAATTAGACCATTAAGAGAAGTTAATAGATATTTTTGATGATTCATCCATGGAAATTTAGAAAAAGAAAATGACTAAATTGGAAATAAAAATAAATAAAGATGATAATAATGTAATATCATATTATTATTATCATCTTCTTCCCCAAATTCTATGGAAACCTTAGGTGAGAGAAAAGGGTTCAATCAAACTTTCTTGGCTTAATTGGGTAAGTAACCTTGTCCCGTTTAGTAATTTTTATATTTTCGAGATCAGAATAACCTAATCTAGCTATTATGAGGATCAATTTGTAAAGTTATCAAAGTATTAAAATTTTGCCATGGATGAATATGCTAAAATTTTAGAATTTATGGTAGAAAATGAAAGGTTGTTGATAGATAAACAACTTTTGAAACAGGAATTTTAATGAAATTGTGATTTAGGGACTAAATTGTAAAGTTATAAAATTCATGAAAAAATTCTGATTTTTGTGAAATTTATGGACTATTATTGTTATATATGAAAATCGGCTAAGCTTGGAGTAAGGGGTAAATTGCATGAATTTCATTTTTTTCCGAGCCTAGGGATGAAATCGTCATTAATTAAAAGTATATGGGTAAAATGGTACTTTTGCCTAATATGTGAATTAGGTTGATTTGAATGTGAAATGTGATAAATTGATGATTAAATTCATTTATATAGATTCGGAAAGACCAAATATAGAATTGGATCGAGGAAAACAAAAAGTATCGGATTAGTAGATCCTTGTATACGAACAAGTATTAAGGTAAGTTCGTGTAACTTAATTGTGTAATTATATGTTTGAATTGATTTAAATGATTTGCATATGAATTGCGTATTGACCATGTATATAAAATCTGGTCACATATCCAGAAAATATCCGATAAATGTAAAATCCTGTTTGAATAAATGAAATATGATTTGATACAGAGTTCTATTTCTTGAAATGGTAATGGTTCTACATTTGTTGCGGACATATCATAGCTCGAAAGAGCATCCCGTTACAAGCCTTCTAAAGCTTCCTATTATAACGTTCTTACGAGCTTCCCGTTTATAGCTCTTTGGAGCATCTTGATCAGTTGTGATCCTGCATATGTTGCAGACACAAACGTAGCTCTTTGTGAGCGTCCTATATATGATCGGTTGTGATTCTGCATATTACGGACACAAATGCAGCTCTTTGTGAGCGTCCTATTATGTGATCTGTTGTGATCCTGCATATGTTACGGACACAAACGCGGCTCTATATGAGCGTCCTGTTAGTGCTCACTTGAACTTCCCGTTATAAGCCATTCGGTGCTTCCTAATAAGTGTTCTTCAAAGCTACCCGTTATAAGCTTTTTGTGAGCTTTTTGTTATATTTCCTGGATATGCTTTCTGTTACATGGCTCAATAAGCTTCCCATTATAGTGCTTGAGAAAGAGCTTTCTGTTTAAGTGCTCTAATGAGTACTCCTGGATATGAATTGATAGATTTCTGATTTGTACACTTTAGGTGTACTACCCTCGTATCCATCGAGATTTCAAATGATTCTACGGGTGAAATTCTGACATCATGACAAAAGAAAATCAAAATGAAATCAATATATGAAAAGTACATGAAATGCATGGAACTTGGTATTTGATGAGCTCATCTTTATTATTGATATTTATATGAAATGATTAACTAACATATTTGATGAGATTATGTGCTTAGGCTATGGTGAAGTTATTTAGAATGCATGTGTATGTTTAGTTAATGCATAAATGAATGGTAAGCTAATTTCCTGTTATACGGACTTACTAAGCATAATATGCTTACTCTATTTATTTTTTTCTGTTTTATAGTACTTAAAAGCTCGAAAAGACTGGATCTTGGTCAGAGACACATCACACTATCTCTCAAACTTTTTGGTATATATGTAGCAAGTTAAATTTTGGTATAATGGTATGTAAAAGCTAAGTAAGTTTAATGATGAAATGTTTTGGTTGTAACTAGTCATTGGAATGACTAGTGATAAACATATTTTGATGTATACATGTTTGAGACCATACTATATGGATAAGTGTTGAATGCTTATGTTGATATACATAATAGGTATAAATATGCTTAATGAATGTTTGATCAATTTGGTAAAATGGTCACTTGAAAATATATGAAGTTATATTGTAACACCCTAAACCCGGCCTAGACGTTATGGCTGAATCTGGCAATGCCACATGATAGTACTTTTGAAAGCTAAGTCATCCCAAAAGCCCGTTTCTTCGTTTTAAAAATTATTTGTTAACTTATGTTGTTTCAAAGACGTTATCCATTTTCAAAACAGTTGTTAATTTATGATTAGTTTCAAGACATTTTACTTTACGGAAGCTTCTGAACAAAATACGGTCGCGTTAATTTGATAAAATGGTTGTCTCTTTTGAAAACCAGAGTTTCCTATCACTAGTAGTATTAAACCAAATCAACGAAAAGTAAAAACTAAATCAAGTAAAAATCCATAATGGCCATATTACAAAAAAATACCCAAATAATAAAAATAATGAAAAACATTATCTAGTACGGAAATAAATGCGGTCATGTGGCCACAACTGAGTCCCTCGCTCACCGATCCGCCTAAGTCTGGGATTACCTTTACAGTAAAACAAAGGGGTGAGTTTATGAAAACTCAGTGTGTAATTCCCATGCAGTCATGTATGCAGAATGCAAGCAGTAACATACTGGGCCTAAGCCCCTCTCAGTAACAGTATCAAGTTGGGGCTTAGCCCACCTCAGAACAGTCGCAATAGGCCTTAGCCCATTGTAGTTCAGTATCGGTAGCAGTAATAGTAGTAGTATCCATAGGGCCTTATCCCATAACAGTATTAGAAATTAGTAATGCAGTGTACAGTATGCAAGTCCTACCCAACCATCTACTATACACCATCTCTTGTCCAACCCTGCACTCCTGTGGGGAATAAATCACCACTCATCCTTACACTTACAAATTAGTACCGGTTGCGGCACTAAATAGTATTCGCAGTAGAGCTGCTAGTACAGTACACTTACTCCAATCATATTATCCCATCCCCGTGCAATGCATCATATAATAATAACATGCCATATCATGATATCAGTTCATACAGTAGCAGTATAGTGCAATAAAGTCATGCTCAATATCATCTTACCCACCCTACAGTAGGTCTACAGTGGTCTCAGGTGACTCGTGTAACCTTTACAAATAAATTAATAAATTGGGCTCCCACGCCTATGTTGGCTACTCGTGTGGGCCCACATGCTTGTGTGGCCCACACGGCCTAAATTAGCCTTGGCCGTATGGATCACACGGCCTGGCCCAAATTCTACACGCCCTTGTGGCTCACACGGCCTAATCGGTAGACCCTGTGTCTCGCACACCGCCTCGCCGATCATTACACGGCTGTATCGTGCACACATGTCATGTGCGCACGGCTTGGTTCGTCGTTTACACGGCCGTGTATCACCACACGGCCTACCACACGGGTAATCCACACGCCTGTGTGGCATCGACAGATTACTTTTCGGCTTTCACCAAATCTCGTTTTTTATGCCTTCGGAGTACATACCTAGTTTGAATTTGACGTGTAATCACTCCCAAGCACTCCAAAACCTATATTTGACAATCCCGAGTCCAAAATTAATCACTTAAATCAAATTTTTATCAATAGATAAATTCTAAAATCCAACGATAACTTTACCTTCACGAATCGATGAGGATTTCTTACTGTTAGTAAGCTGAGTAGCAGCCCTCTCAACCTTGATTGACTCCTAAACAGAAACAGAATTCTTAATAATCCATAGAGAAAAATAAACAAAACACAAAAACGTACATTTACCTACCGAACGCGCAATCGATTGATGAATAGAAGAAACTATTGAAAAAAGAAAGCAAAACGAAAGAATAAGGGAAAATAATTGAATTTTTGGTAGCAAAAGAAAGGTAAATGGCAGCAAAGTGGAGAGGGAAAGGAAGAAAAATTCGGCAATTCTTGGAAAAGAGAGAAAGAACGAAACTGAAATTTGGGAGAAACTAATCAAAATCGTATATTCCTTCAATCCCACATTTTTCTCCCAATATCACTCCCATAACCGTCCACTAACATCAGAATTTTACTAACGCACAACCACCTACACATCACGGACAGTAAAAATAAAATCCCATTAGTCGCGCAGAGATTCGAACTCCAGACCTCCACCCTCTTAACACTCTATTTAACCACTAGACCAGCAGACCCATTCTGTTATAATTTTACCCACTTTTACTTATAAGCCTACTGAATAAGAGCAAGGCTTTATTCAATTAAAACAAAAATCTTGCTCAGGTTAAGGGTTGAACCCAAAAGTTCTCAGACACTCTCAGAACATATAACCACTAAAGCAGACAGTCAGTTGTGTTAACAATTTACGGAAACAACTATACAAAATTTGGGGCGTTACAACTCTACCCCTTTAAAGGAAATTTCGGCCTCGAAATTTTACCTGATCAGAATAGACGAGGATACTATTGATGCATCGCATCCTCAGGCTCCCACGTGGCCTCCTCAAAACTATGATTACTTTAGAGCACCTTAACCAATAGAATCGACTTTTTCCTCAGAACCTTTATATCATGATCTAATATCTGCACCGGCTCTTCCTCAAAAGTTAAGTTCGGTCGAACCTCGATCTCCTCTGCTGGAACAATGTGCGTTGGATCAGAGCGGTAACATCTCAACATCGAGACATAGAAGACATCATGAATCAGCTCTAACTCTGAAGGTAGCTCTAACTGGTAGGCAACTAGTTCTACTCGTCTTAGTATGCGATAAGGCCCAATGGATCTAGGGCTCAATTTACCCTTATGCCTGAATCTCGGTATCTTTTTCCATGGTGAGACCTTGAGGAACACAAAGTCTCTCACAAAATACTCTATCTCTCAGCGTTTCAAATCTGCATATGACTTTTGTCTATCAGATGCCTCCTCCAGTCGATCTCGAATCAACATGACCTTATCCTCCGTATCAAAAACTAGTTCAGGATCCATAATACGATGCTCACCCAACTCAATCCAATATAAGGTAGTGCGACACTTATGACCATAAAGTGCCTCATAAGGTGCCATCTGTGTGCTAGACTGGTAACTGTTGTTATAAGCGAACTCTGCCAGCAGTAGAAACTCCTCCCAACTACCTCGGAAGTCAATTACACAACCCCTCAACATATCCTCCAGTATTTGAATCACCCTCTCAGATTGACCATCTGTCTGAGGATGGAACATAATATTAAAGTCAAACCATGTACCCAGAGCTTCATGTAGCTTCTTCCAAAACCGAGATGTAAAGCGAGGATCTCGATCCGATATTATCAAAACTAGTACCCCATGTAGTCGCACTATCTCTGAAACATACAGTTTAGCTAGCTTTTACAGTGAATAATCAGTATAGATCGGTATAAAATGGGCGGACTTAGTCAACCGATCCACGATGACCCAAACCGAATCTTTCTTTGTGGGTGTTAGGGGCAACCCACTAACAAAGTCCATAGTCACTCTTTCCCACTTCCAAAGTGGAATCTTGACTGGCTGTAATAATCCCGAGGGTAATTGATGCTTAGCCTTAACCTGCTGGTATGTCAGACATTTACTCACAAAGTCAGTAATCTCTCGCTTAAGACCTGACCACTAATACAACTCATGCAGGTCTCAATACATCTTGTTCCCGCAAGGATGCATAGCATAAGGGCTATTATGCGCTTCTCATAATATAGACTGCCTTAACTCCGTATCATTCGGTACATAGACTCTCCCACGGAAACAGAGTACCCCTTCGCTATTCAGTCCAAAATCCAATATGTTACCACTCTCAATCTGTCGGAATCGAAGACCCAGTGACTCATCCTCTAACTGTTTACCCTTAATCTGCTCGATCTACATCGGTTTAACCTGGAGTTCGACCAACAAGCTACCATCATCAAATAAACTAAGGCGAGCAAACATCTCCTTCAAATTAGTCATAGCCCTTCGGCTTAGTGCGTCAGCCACCACATTGGCCTTACCAGGGTGGTATTGAATCATACAGTCGTAATCCTTTAGCAGCTCAACCCATCTACACTACTTAAGGTTCAGCTCCTTCTAAATAATGAGGTTTTTGAGGCTCTTATGATTAGTATAAATGATACACTTCTCACCATACAAGTAATGCCACCAGATTTTTAATGTAAATACCACTGCGACCAACTCCAAGTCTTGTGTCTGATAACTCACCTCATGAGTCTTAAGCTGTCGAGACGCATAGGTTACTACCTTACCCTCTTGCATCAGTACACATCCCAAATCGACATGTGATACATCGTTGTACACAATAAACTTCTTTCCAGACACTGGTTGTATCAAAACAAGAGCCTCAGTCAATACCGTCTTAAGCTTCTCAAAGCTCTCTTGCTGCGCATTAGTCCAGTTAAACAGCACACTCTAGAACACGGCCTCTTGTCGAAGTCATACGAGCGTGGCACACGGGCCTGTTCTAGTCGTGAGGAAGAGGAATTTCACTCGGATTTGGATGCTTAGGGGCTAAGAAAGCCATTCTAAACTCTATATAAATACCCTAGGAGGCAAGTCTAAAGATATACTCTCTTCTCTCAAGAAAGAGTGCCATAATTCTGCCAACACAAAGAGTGAAAGCAAGGGATCACTCCAAGGGAAGCCGATTGATTCATCCCAGAAGCCAAAATTCTACATCAAGATAGAGGATCTCCTTAAATTCCTTCAGGGGTTTTCGGGTTTTTTATGTTTTGTTATCTTAATACTTCTGAGATGTTTTCTTTTTTTATTATGAACTAAACCCCTCAAATACTTGAGGGGGATGAAACCTAAGATAGATCTTGTTATTATTTATTCTTGAATTATATGATAAATACTTGAATTGTTCTTAATTATGTGTTCTTCATTCTTGATTTAATAATCCTAGGTATTACTTCAAGAACTTGATGTGTTTAGGTAGAGGAGCAAAAGTCCTTGTTTTAAGAGTAGATCTACCATAATTAAGCAGAGTTGCATGCAACCCTAGACATAGGGCGACATAAATTTACCGGATTAGGGTCAAACCTAATATGGGTAACCATAAATCGAATTAATGCAACCTAGGGTGTTAATTAATAAAGAAACTTTAGTTAACAACCTAGGCCTAGTTGCTCTTCGCCTCGAAGGAGGGTTTAGCATAAATTAGGGATCTCTACGGATTAAGTCAAGTGAATAAATCGTCTAGTTCAAGAAGTCGATAACAAGTGAAGTCTAGGTGGATTCTCCCTTAAGTATTGCTTATATCAATCAGCTTTTCCCTAAAGTTTTCCCCAATTTACTTTTTGTGCACTTTAGTTAGTTTTAGAATTAGTTCCAATCAATCCTCATTTATTTTTAGGCTAGATAATATAAATGAAGTAAGTATTAGTACTTTTGGTTCCCTTGGGTACGATAACTCGGTCTTGCCACTAAACTATACTACTGTTCGATAGGTGCGCTTGCCTTTAATATCGTGATATTAGTTAGTTTTGGTGTGATCAGTTTTATAAATTTTATTACTTAATATCTCGAGCATATCAAGTTTTTGGCACCGTTGTCGGGGAACTAAAATATTAAGAAAACTCGATTTCTATTACTTTAGCCATTACTATATTTATATATTTTCAGTTTTTATTTATTTTTATTTTATTATTTTTCTTTTCTTTTCTTTTTTTTTTCTTTTTTTTTCCTTCTAGATATTTCTAGTTTATGACTAGAAACAACCCAGCAGGACCATTACTTTTTGACGAAGATTTAGAAGCAACAGTTCGCAAAAATCGCAGAAAAATCAGACGAAGCCTACAGTATCCAGAACAAGATCGAGAACAAGGGCCAAAACCTATAGCAGAGATGGAAGCAAATCAAAACATTCCACCATCGCCCGCAATCGTCGCGCCACCAGCAATTCAAGAAGAAGCTCCTCGCACTATGTATGATTATGCTAAACCTGGTTTGGCTGGTACCCAAACTAGCATTCTTAGACCTACTATTACTGCTAATAATTTTGAATTAAAGCCTAACACTATTCAGATGATACAGCAATTGGTGCAGTTTGATGGTTTACAGGATGAAGATCAAAATTCCCATATAGCCAATTTTTTGAAACTTTATGATGCCTTCAAAATTAATGGCGTTTCTGATGATGCCATTCGTCTAAGGCTATTTCCATTCTCTTTGAGAAACAAAGCCAAACAGTGGTTAAATTCTTTACCACGAGGCTCAATCACCACATGGGAACAGATGACTGAAAAATTTTTACTTAAATATTTTCCTCCAGCTAAAATAGCTAAATTACAAAACGATATCTCTTCTTTTGTGCAGATGGATTTAGAAACACTATATGATGCCTGGGAGAGATACAAAGATCTTTTGAGAAGATGCCCTCATCATGGCATACCTTTATGGCTACAAGTTCAAACTTTTCACAATGGTTTGAATCCTTCAACAAGGCAAATGATCGATGCCGCTGCAGGAGGAACAATCAATAACAAAACACCAGAAGCAGCTTATGAATTTATTGAAGAGATGTCGCTGAATAACTATTAGTGGCAAATCATAAGGACAAAGCCGTCAAAAGCTGCAGGAGTTTATAATATTGATGCTGTCGCTATGCTTACTAATCAGGTAGAACTTTTAAATAAAAAGTTTGATCATTTTGTTGGTTCTACGCAGGCACAAGCAGTAATGCAGTGTGACATGACGCAGGCAACTATGTTCACTCCAGACTATTCACCTTCTGCCAATGGCACAAACACCGAGCAGGCCAATTATATGTGTAACAATTTTAGATCTCAAAATAATACATATAGTAACACATATAATGCAGGTTGGCGAAACCATCCCAATTTTTCTTGGGGAGGACAAGGGAATCAAAGACAACAACCCCCTCAGGGATTTCAGCAGCCACTGCCGCAACAGGAGAAAAAGCCCAACCTTGAAGAGATGTTTACCAAATTCATGGCCATGTCAGAAACTAGATTTCAGAATACTGAAACGACATTAAAGAACCAGCAAGCATCAATCAAAGGCCTTGAGAATCAAATTGGTTAACTCGCCAAGTTAATATCAGAAAGACCACCAGGTGGACTTCCAAGTAACACTGAGACCAATCCTAAAGAGCAAGTTCATGCCATAAATACAACAGATAAGGAGGCATTAACCAAAAACGGCCCAAAGTTATGTGAAGAGCCTATGGTAAGTAAAGGAAAGAATGAGGTAAGTTACAAAGATGAAATTACCAAAGGATTTAAACCCCGTATCCCATACCTAACCGCGCTACAGAAAGACCGTACAGATGAACAATTCAGTAAGTTTCTTAAACTCTTAAAAAAATTACACATTAACTTACCATTTGTTGAAGCAATTCTGCAGATGCCAAACGCGGTTAAGTTTTTAAAAGAACTCTTGACAAACAAGCAGAAGCTAGAGGAGAAATCTCATGTGGAATTAAATGCAGTCTGCTCAGCCATTCTACAAAATAGACTACCGACCAAACTAAAAGATCAAGGGAGTTTTACTATCCCTTGTTTACTTGGTAGCTTAGAGGAAAAGAATGCTTTAGCTGATTTAGGGGCAAGCATAAACGTCATGCCTTATAAATTGTTTAAACAACTAGGTCTCGTAAATCCTAAGAAAACCAATATGAGCATTCAACTAGCTGATAAAACTATTAAGGCACCTAAAGGAATAATTGAAGATGTACTTGTCAAAATTGATAAATTTATATTCCTAGTTAACTTTGTTATTTTAGACATTGACGAGGCTAGCAATGTACCCTTAATTCTAGGGCGACCCTTTTTAGCAACTTCTAGAACTAGAATTGATTTAGAAACAGGAGAACTCAAACTACGAGTAGGTGATGATACAGTCACCATACGAGCTCACAACTCAATAAAAACTACAGACGAGAATAGAGAATTGAGTCTTTGTAAAAACACTGAACTCACCACACAAACTTCTGTGCAGGACGCACTCTACATAAAGACAACGCAAACACTGGCAAATTCCCCTACAGAAGATGAACCAGAAAAGCGAATGCTCTAGACCGAGGAACTAGATGAGTGGCTGAACTTTCACGAAAAACCCAAAATATGCCACACCAAATCGGAGCATCACTAAGACGACCCTTAGGGACAAACAGATCAACTCAAGGTGTGAGATAAGGTAATTTTAGGGGAAGACGATCCACGACAAAAGAACATACAAGTGATACACCCTACTTCAAGGTAATGAAAGTCTTTCCATACGGTACAATTGAGGTAACTCACCCAAACTACGATACTTTCAAGGTAAACGGCCATCGGCTTAAATTTTATAAAGGTGAGAATTCTATAGACTACAGGGAGGAGCTTCAACTCTACGAAATCCCTCCATGATACATCCAAGCAGAGTCGAGCTTAGACTCTAAATAAGCGTTTCTCGGTGAGCAACCCGAGCACTAACGTAGTAATTTTTCATCTATTTTGTTTTTAGTATTTTTCATGCATCACACTAACCATTTTTAATGCAGAGATTTAGGACCACACGGCCATGCCTACGGGCGTGTCCCAGGCCGTGTGAACCCTTCCAACAGAGACACGGTCATATACTGAGGCCGTGTACAAATAGAGCATAAATTTTCCCAAAACACGGGCCACCAATATCTCGCCACGGCAGTGCGACATGGCCGTGGCAACCTTTCGACTTCAACACGGGCTACCAACAACACCCCACGTCCGTTCGACATGGCCGTAGCAACCTTTCGACTTCAACACGGGCTACCAACAACACCCCACGGCCGTACGACATGGCCGTGGCAACCCTGCAGTATCAACACGGGCTCACACAACTCCACACGCCCGTGTCCCCAGACCGTGGAAGACACTGTCAAATTTCACACGGCTGTGTACCATATCACACGACCATGTAAAACATGAACACGATCGCACACGGTCGTGGAAACCATCATACGACCATGTAAGTAACGAAGACCCGATCTCCTACGGCAGTGCGAACCACCCACATGGGCGTGTACTTCGAACCAGGCGTGCCAAAACCTCCAGATTTCGAAAGACACGGGTGAAACACGACTCACACTATAACACCCCAAACCCAGCCTAAAAGTTAGGCCCGAATTTGGAGTGTGACATTGAAGTGTTTTTGCGAAAAACCTTGTTTTTCATTAAAAACCCTTCTTAAAGAAATTTGTGTAAAATTCCAATTTAAAGTTGTTTTTCAAACGGCTTGTATTTAAAAATCAATCAGTCTTTCTATAAGTTAAAAATTATTTTTTTAACCTTTTAAGAAAAATATTTTTAAGTGCAGAAGCTTAATTTTGAATAAATCCGTTGTTTCAAAATAAGATGTGAGATAAGTTAGAGGAAATAAAGTAAAACGTTCAATGTAACAAATAGTAGAGGTAAAGCCTTATTACAATCCAAAATCAAAATACTTAGGAACTATAAAGAAAAATAAATAAAATAAAGCGTCTCGTTAGCTGGCTACCTCTGAGTCCCTCTGTTCGTCGAACCGCCTACTAAGGGTTTCCTGAAAAAAATAAAAGAGAGAGTGAGTTTCGAAACTCAGTGTGTACAACTCTCAGCAATCATTAACATGCAAGCAATCAATTGGGCCTAAGCCCGAATCACAGTATCATCGTAATATATCACATATGCAATGCAGTAAAAACCCTCCCCAATAATCCATCCGCTACACAACATTTCCCGACCAACCTTATACACCTGTGGGGATTTCTAAATCGACCCACCCATCTGCTACACAGCAATGGTAGCCCGGTTGCGGTACTATCTAATGTTGCAGCAAAGCTGCTAATCACATATTAGGCTTTAAAAGCCAACGGTGGATCCACGGTCGTCAAGCAACCATGCGATCCTCAAATTCTTCCTCCGTACCATAATTCCCACCCATATGCAACCTAAACAGAATATCATATGAATGCTGCAATCATACATATAACATAAATCCTACATCTAACACATAGGGATATTTTAGTCATTTTTACTCTTAGGGCATTTCGGTCATTTTTAAGTTTTATGGATTCAGTACTTACCTGGCCCGTTAACAAGTCCCCGTTGGCCAAAGTGAACAGGCACTATGCACCAGGTAGGATTCCAGAGAAAAGGAGGTGGGTCATTGAGACCGTTTAAGTACCAAGCTCTCCTTAGATCTAATCCTAGACATGCATATACCCATTACCACACTTCAACCTTATGACTTGTCCACGGTTGCATTTGTGTTTTTAAGTTTTATAAATGTTTGGCCGTTAATAGATACTAAGCCCAAACCCATATACAAAGCCCATTCTCAATCATATGACCCATTAGGCCCAAATCATAATCGTATGGCCCATTAGGCCCAAATCCATTTCAAATCATGTAACATGCATGACTAACTCAATTCATATAACAAAATCAATAAATTTCACAAAACTTAGCCTTAGGGCCCACCGGGCCCATTTAGCCACTTTCGGCATTTCGGCTTTTTGGCATTGCAGATATCGTGTGTGTAGTGTTTGTACACACCTGATTGACGACCCGCACTACACTATCTTCAGCCTTGACCTGCAATCAAAACCATTTTCGAATCAATTCCAAACCCTACTATAATTTTATCAAATCCCGAAGCCTTACCGTAGCCTTACCGTGTACCTTCGGCTTTTCTAGCCTTTCCCTTAGCAATTAATCCCGAATATTCTTAGATCTGCATCAACACACATATTATATCAACATCAGATGACTCGTCTTCCACACGAGTCACCCTTATAGGCTACACATATATTCGGCCACCCCTTTAAGAAACCAAAATTGAGAATGAGACACTTACCGAAACTCACATTGAATCTTGTAGCCTAAATATCCACTGAATATGCAATCGGCTCCTAACCCCCCTGATTGAGGGTAGCAAAATAGATTGTAATGGAGAACAAGAGAAATCGGTAAAGGGTATGGTTCTTCGGCTTTTAGAGAGAAAAGAATAATAGGACCACTAGGGGTTTCGACAAAACAATGGATGGCTTAATTGGCAAGGGAAAGATTCAGCTATGGATGAAACAAAAGGGAGAGGAAGAATTCGGCAAGAAAAAGAAGAAAGAAGAGAAGAAAAAAATACAAATTTGACACTTGAGGAAAATATGAGAAATTTGGCATTAGCCTAGGATCCAAATTCGACACATATTTATAGTCTATAGCCTCAATCCTCAATTCAGCTCTATCACTTCCCCCTTCTCATCTCTCGTTTTTCTCCCTGATAACTCCCCAATCTTTTTCCTAAATTTTCTCTTCTGATTACCTCTCTGAGAGTCCAGCTTCACGCCACTACCAATCTTCTAGAAGCCTAAAATTTAACTCTAAAATAAATTTAATATTTTTCCCTTTTAAGCATGGATCTAAACTTAACTATGGGCCTTCTAACACACAAATAATATTTGCCTAAGCACACTAGGCATATATTAACATAAAAAACACACAAAAAGAAGTTTGGGATTTTTGGGGCGTTACACACACGAGCATGTGACACAAAAACTATAAATAAGGCCACTATTCATTTCCTTCTTCACTCAAAACCCTAAATTTCTCTCATCCAAACTCTCCCTAACCACCATAAGCGCCACCACAACCCTCAAAACACCACCATACCCAAAACCAGCCGCCCCACGCCTGTGCAAACCCACACCATGACCAACCCACGACTGTGCAACATCAAATTTGGTTCTATTCTCTCAATTTTCTCCTTTATTTATTTATAGTTCATTTTCATTATTCAATTATGTAATTTTACTTTATTCTAGATGTTTAATCAAGCATGAAATTAGGAAAATTAGAATAAATAATCTAGACTTAGATAGCACACATTAAGATTGTATGCCACTTAATTTCAATTTTTGCTTGCCACTTAGAACTCATTTCATTTGCCATTTAAATTCATATTTGTTTGACATTTCTCATAAAATTAGTATATTTACATACCCATAATTCTTAGTTTTGTTACAAGTTTCAACATGATTAGATTCTACTATTTAGGTTAATCCTTACTTTTTTTCTTATTTTTGGGAACATTGTCATTTTAATCTACATTCTATTTATCTAGTTTAATTTTAGGACTAATGCTTATTTTATTTCAGATACTATGTCATCATCACGCGCTAGAAAGGCTGCTGTCCCCACCTCTAAGAAACGAAAAGGGAGTTCTTCATTGAGGCCCACCTCTGAGGTTAGCCACCCATTTATCACATTTGCCCAAGCCTTGCAAGAGGAGCATTATCAACTCCTCCGAGCCCGCCCTATATCCACAGGCCGCTGCATAGATTAGGCCGGCCTCGAGCAGATACATTTAGTGGACGACGTCCGGGCTCTACTCATGACAGAGCAGTAAGAGCAGTTCTTCCAGATTATAGAGTCGACATACTTAGAACTCACCCTCGAGTTCTGCTCCACATTCCACCTACAGACGGTGATGACTAGATTTGACGATCCAGGGATGGTCCAATTCTGGTTGAGAGGCCTCGTGCGACGTCTTAGCGTACTAGAATTTGGCATAGCACTTGGGCTCTACACCGAGCAGTTCATGGCGGACGAGGACTTCCCTACCCTTTCTCGTCGCATCCATATTCGGCCCGTCGATTGCTGGAATGAGATCACCCCAGGACGTCAAACCTATAACCCTAGCATCAGCAAGGCGACCGTCCTCGTGCCATCTCTGAGGTACATTCATGCTCTTCTTACTCACACTCTTACAAGTCGACGAGAGAGCACAGGCATCGTTAACACTCACGACGTCTACTTCCTGTGGTGCATAGTGAACGGACATGTCATTGACCTCGCATACTTCATCGCACATGTCATGCAACACCAGACGGAGATACACCGTAGAGGCATTCTATCCATGGGGCCCTACATCACACGCTTGGCCCGGTATTTTAGGCTCCTGAACACTTCAGCCCAGACATCCTCCTACACCCTGATTGGTCAGATGTCTCCCCAAGGCATCACGACGATGTTACACATGAGAATGATAGAGAGGAGGCCAGGAGGTACCCCCCTTCAGTTCAGACTCGTCCAGGAGGGAGAGGACCCAGAGGACATTGCTATGATGTCCCACCACCACCACCAAAGGAGGAGGATGAGCCAGCTGAGCCACCACGCCCCAGACAACCCACCCAGACGGCAGCCATACATGCTGACATATCTGAGCACCTAGATCGTTTTGAGCAGCAGTGCTTCCAGCGCCTCGATTATATCGACGCCACCTTAACGCAGATATGCCAGCACCTAAGCATCACCCCGCCACCGCGTGATCCATCCGAGGACTAGATCCTCTTATGTTTTTTATTTTGTTTTTTTATCTTTTATCTTATTCTTATTTTTATCTTTATTTTTATTTTAACACTGATCTTTATTTTTACCTTTTCTTTTAACTTGATTTTCTTTTTTAGGTTTATTTTTATTTTCTTTCATTTTCTCCTTTTCATTATTTGAATATTACTATTTTTCGTATTCTGTTTTATTTTATTTTCTTTCTTTTCATAACGGCCAACCCCTAACGAGTAATTTCTCTTGATCTAAATTCCCCACGACTAATAAATACTTTCACAGTTTCAAAGGAGCTTTACAGCTCAAATTTCTATGAAAAAGGAAACACCTTGCCACAACTGCCAACTCTTTCAACCTCCGCCTCACTAATCCATCCAAAGCAGGGAGTTTCATACCTCCCCCTATCTTATGATCTTATGCTTTTATTGCTACTAATGCTATCTTTGTACATTGAGGGCAATGTACATCTTAAGTGTGGGGGGGAACATACTTTCAATTTCTATATCTTTTGTGAAAACCCTGAAATCTGATGCTTTGTTCTCAATAGCATCATCTTCAGTCTTCTATTTAGGAATATATTCTAATTGATTTATGATTTTTATTGATATGTGAGAATTAAGACATAGGTGCTTGTACTCTGATTATTCAAACTTTAAAACATTAGGGAATCAAGTATGATAAATTGAAATTTTTGAGAACCCCAATTTTTTTCATAAGCTCTCTTCCCTAATTCTAAGTATTATCTTGAGATTTGAAATTCGCAGGAGTGCCATCAAAAGCCATAATTCTGGTGTGACTTTTGAGCCTTTTAAGCATACATTCTTTCGTGCTCACTTTTATTATTGCTTTGAGTGAGTCAATACTGATTTGTTATTCTAGAACTTGCTTTGATTATACATGTTAAGACCACATCATTGATTTGATATACCGAGATGATAAAGGCACCTAGGATTTAACCTACTTACTCTACAAAGGCCTACCTCCATAAATTAACCCCTAGTGAACCCCATTGAACCTAACAACCTTTTCTTTAACTTACCTCTAATATTAACCTATAACCTATTTTTTTGTTGAATTCTGTTCAATTATTTTGATCCCCATTTTTGTCGAGATTTGAGTTGAAATTTTCATCTAGTTTTATTTTCTTTTCCAGAATGTAAAATTTTATCAAATTTATTGTTCTTAAAAAAATATGTGTATACATTGAATTACAGTTATATCTTGTAATAGTTAATGAATTTTTGCATATTTCTATTTTAAGGCTACCAAAGCAGAAATGATGTTATCATAAGAATTAGCCCGAAGAGTATGTTCCAGTAATAGAGATTTTTCTAGTTAGATAATTTTTCAGTTCAATCTCGATTCTAACCCTCTTTTGTAGCCTGTGACAACACCTCTAACCAAACCTCATTACAACCATTGAAAGACCTTTTGATCGATGTATCATGTCAATCTATAGTGGTAGAGATATGATTTTCTAGCAAGCCTATGGTAATAACTTTTTAGGTTGACTAGAGAGTACTTAATTTTTGAACCCTAAACACTTCGAGTGGATAGAGTGAATCTTTAGTGAGGATGTCAACTTCTGTTAATTAAGATTAAGAGATAATTACTTAGGAGAAGGGAGAAAACTTATGTTTCAATGATAAAATTCTCAGCTTAGAGTGATTGAATCTTTAATGTTCTTCTGATTGAATTATCATTGTATGAATACCTGTGAATTAGTTTGAAACATTATTGATAAAGATTGTAAGTTGAGAAGAATGATTCTTTATTAGGGATTGAGATTTTGCTTGAGGACAAGCAAAGGCTTAAGTGTGGGGGTATTTGATAAACGATAAATTATACATATTTTTACCTCATGTTTAGCCTTTATTTTGGATGAATTATTATCAAATTAGTGAGAATTGGTGCTCTTAATCTTTCTTTTTCATATCTTATACTCAGGAGAGCATAGGGAAGAGAAAAGAACGGAAAATAAACCAAAAACGGAGAAAATAGGCCAAAATGTGTAATCGACAAGGCCCAAAGAGTCATCACACGGCCGTGTGCCACGGCCGTACCACACAAAGACCATACGGTCCAGCCCCCGACAAGCACGGCCTGGCCACACGGCCGTGCCACCCAAACAGTCTAGAACACGGCCTCTTGTCGAAGTCATACGGGCGTGGCACACGGGCCTGTTCTAGTCGTGAAGAAGAGGAATTTCACTCGGATTTAGATGCTTAGGGCCTAAAAAAGCCATTCTAAACTCTATATAAAGACCCTAGGAGGCAACTCTAAAGATATATTCTCTTCTCTCAAGAAAGAGTGCCATAATTCTGCTAACACAATGAGTGAAAGCAAGGGATCACTCCAAGGGAAGCTGATTGATTCATCCCAGAAGCCAAAATTCTACATCAAGATAGAGGATCTCCCTAAATTCCTTCAGGGGTTTTCAGGTTCTTTATGTTTTGTTATCTTAATACTTCTGAGATGTTTTCTTTCTTTATTATGAAATAAACCCTTCAAATACTTGAGGGGGATGAAACTTAAGACAGATCTTGTTATTATTTATTCTTCAATTATATGATAAATATTTGATTTGTTCTTAATTATGTGTTCTTCATTCTTGATTTAATAATCCTAAGTATTACTTCAAGAACTTGATGTGCTTAGGCAGAGGAGCAAAAGGCCCTGTTTTAAGAGCAGATCTACCATAATTAAGTGGAGTTGCACGCAACCCTGACATAGGGCGACATAAATCTGCCGGATTAGGGTCAAACCTAATATGGGGAACCATAGATCGAATTAATGCAACCTAGGGTGTTAATTAATAAAGAAACTTTAGTTAACAACCTAGGCCTAGTTGCTCTTAGCCTCGAATGAGGGTTTAGCATAAATTAGGGATCTCTACAGATCAAGTCAAGTGAATAAATCGTCTAGTTCAAGAAGTCAATAACAAGTGAAGTCTAGGTGGATTCTCCCTTAAGTATTGCTTATATCAATCAGCTTTTCCCTAAAGTTTTCCCCAATTTACTTTTTGTGCGCATTAGTTAGTTTTAGAATTAGTTCCAATCAATCTTCCTTTATTTTTAGGCTAGATAATATAAATGAAGTAAGTATTAATACTTTTGGTTCCATTGGGTACGATAAATCGGTCTTGCCACTAAACTATACTACTGTTCGATAGGTGCGCTTGCCTTTAATATCGTGATATTAGTTAGTTTTGGTGTGATCAGTTTTATAAATTTTATTACTTAATATCGCGAGCATATCATTAACCCAAGTAGCTCTTCAAGAAACACATCCGAAAAATCCTTAATAGTTCTGATATCTTTAACAGAAGAATCTTCACTATCTAAAACACTGATGTATGCAAAATACGCCTCACATCACTTATGAACCAACTTTTTCACCCTCAGTGCAGAAATTACATTACTCAAGTAGTTCCGACGTTCCTCAATTACAACTACCTCATTGTCCTCCTTAGTTTTCAGTACAACCCGTTTAGTAGCACAATCCAAGCTCACTCGGTGCTTAACCAGTCAGTCCATGCCCAATATTAAATCAAACTCTCCAAAAGGAAGTTCCATAAGGTTAGCCAAAAAAATAATCCCTTGCACCTCTAGAGGAACGTCTCTAACTAACTTATTAACCTGGGTAGACTGCCGCAATGGACTTAACACAGTAATTTCACACGAGGTACTCTCAATCGGAATCCCCAAGTTTTCAATAACAGAGCAAACAATATAGGAATGAGTGGATCCTATATCTATAAATGCAGTATAATGTGTATTATAAATGAGAAACGTACCTATGATGACATTCGAAGCATCCCCATCCTCTCGATGACATGGAGCATACACTAAAGTTGGTTGCCTCACTTCAGTCTGATTAGCACATTTACCCGATGCTCTTTGTCCTTGGCTCAACTCATTACCATCTCAAACCTGACCATGACCTCTTAGTGGCTGCTAAACACCTCTCTGCGGCTGTGTAGTACCCAAACCAGGTGCTTGCGTCTGATCGGGCCTATGTGGACACTCTCTAATACGGTGCTTTAATGAACCGCACCTTAAACAAGCCCCAATCTTTTTTCGGCACTCACTTTGATAGTGCCCACCACAATCAACACATAGTTGTTGCCCAGTAGCAGTAATAGGGGCCCCAACTCTGACTGGCCCATCCACTCTAGCCTTTTTCTTCGGCCTCTGAATAGAACTTGAGGGCTTTGAATCCCTCTTATTCCTACATTTTTCCTTGTTTTAAAGCTCAGTGCGCTTCACTTCCTCGGTGATCTTCGCCTCATCTACCAGTGCAACGAAGTCTCGCTCCCTCTGCGAAGCTATCAGAACCCTCAGACTATCCCTAAGGCCATCCTCGAAGCGAACACATCACTCGTACTCAGTCGTCGCCATCTCCTCGCGTATAGCAGCTCAGTCATAAAAATTCAGCCTCATATTCAGCTACAGATCTCCCCCTGGGTCAAATTTAGAAACTCTCTTCTCCTGGCATCCACATAACTAGTACCCACATACTTCTCTTGGAAGGCAGATTTGAAGGACTCTTAGGTCAGTCGATCGGGCTGAGTGCCCTCCTTAACTGTAAGCCACCCTTGATAAGCCTCATCTCTCAGCAGTGACACTACACCCTTTAGTGTTTGCTCAAGAGTGTAGTCCAAGTCGTCCATGATCATCTCTGTGGCCTCAATCCAATACTCAGCCACATTAGGGGCCACTCTAGTAATACCTCTAAAAATATCAGCACTGTTAGACTGGAGTCATTTTGTAACTGACCCTCGGGCTCCAATACTAGTATTAGGTCTAGCGACCCTCTCTAAAATCTGTAACATAGCTTGGGACAGTGCATTGTCCCCAGCCGCATGATCATAAGACTCAGATCCAAACTCAATAACAGGCGACATCGGCGTCTCGCTAGTGTCTAAATTCGGTATGTTGCCAAATGACGAGAAACCCACTCGAGCCTCTCTACGGCCTCTACCACGACCTCTTGTACCCCGTTCGCGAGTACCTCTAGCTCTCATTATCTAATATCGTATTATCTATATTAATTAGTTTTATGTAGATCAATTTATAGTTCCAGTAATTATTAGGAGGTATTTTATGAAAAATATTAACATTATCAGTAGTTTAGTATTTGTTCTCATAAATCGCGGTGTCACTACAATTTTGCTACGGTGTCACTATACACTGTCCTAAGTGTTTGCAGTAAAGTTTACTACTTACAGTAGTCTCAGTATATACTATCTATAGTAGTTTCAGTCAAAATCATAATATAGTTTTCAGAGAGAACTTACAGAACCGGCACCGGAGACTCGATGTACCACACGTTTAGTAAAACATTTCAAATCATTTGGAAACAGTTCTTACAAATTCAAATTTAAAAAACCCCAAATCCATAGCTGAGTTTTACAACCTGACTCTGATACCACTAAATATATCACTCTAAACTCGACCTAGACGTTATGGCTAAATCTGGCGATGCCACATGATAGTGCTTTCAAAAGCTAAGTCATCCCAAAAGCCCGTTTCTTCGTTTTAAAAATTATTCGTTAACTTATGTTGTTTCAAAGATGTTATCCATTTTCAAAACATTTATTAATTTATGATTAGTTTCAAAACATTTTATTTTGCAGAAGCTTCTGAATAAAATACGGCCGCGTTGATTTGATAAAATGGTTGTCTCTTTTGAAAACTAGCGTTTCCTATCACTAGCAGTTATAAAGCAAATCAATAAAAAATAAAACCCAAATCAAGTAAAAATCCATAATGGCCATATTACAAAAAAAAACCCAAATAATAATAATAATAATAATAATAATAATAATAATAATAATAATAATAATAAACCGTAATCTAGTACAGTAATAAATGCGGTCGTGTGGCCACCACTGAGTCCCTCGCTGCACTAATCCTTCTAAGTTTAGGGTTTACCTGTACTGTAAAACAAAGGGGGTGAGTTTATGAAAACTCAGTGTGTAATCCCTATGCAGTCATGTATATAGAATGCAAGCAATAATAAACTGGGCCTAAGCCCCTCTTAGTAACAGTATCAGTTTGTGCCTTAGCCCACCTTAGAACAGTCGCAATAGGCCTTAGCCTATTACAGTTCAGTATCAGTAGCAATAACAGTAGTGGTATCTGTAGGGCCTTCGCCCATAACAGTATCAGAAATCAGTAATGTAGTATACAATATGCAAGTTCTACCTAACCATCCACTATACACCATCTCCTGTCTAACCCTACACTCCTGTGGGGAATAAATCACCTACCCATCCCTACACTTACAAATTAGTACCGGTTACGGCACTAAACAGTATTCGCAGCAGAGCTACCAGAATAACAGTAGGCTTAAAGCCTTCAGTGATTTGCAGTAGAGCTGCTAGTACAGTACACTTCCTCTAATCATATTATCCCATCCCCATGCAATGCATCATACAATAATAACATGCCATATCATGATATCAGTTCATACAGTAGCAGTATAGTGCAATAAAGTCATGCTCAATATCATCTATTAGTCATGCAGTCATTTCATACAATTAGGGGTCTAAGTGTAGCTTACCGACCTTACAGTAGGTCCATAGTCATCTCGGGCGACTGGTGTAACCTTTACAAACAAATCAGTAAATTGGGCTCGCACGCCCATGTTGGCTGCCCCTGTGGGCCCACACATCCGTGTGGCCCACATGGCCCAAATTAGCCTTGGCTGTGTTATATCACACGGCCTGACCCAAATTCTACACACCCGTGTGGTTCACCCGTGTGGGCCCACACGACCCAATCGGTTGAGCCCATGTCTCCCACACAGCCTCACCGGTCATCACATGGCCATGTCGTGCACTTGTATCATGCGCGCACGGCCTAGTTTATCGTTCACACGGCTATGTATCGCCACTCGGCCTACCAGACGGGTAATCCACACGCTCGTGTGGCTAAGACAGATTACTTTTTGGCTTTCGTAGAATCTCGTTTTCTGTGCATTCGGAGTACACACCTGGTTCAAATTCGACATGTAATCACTCCCAAGCACTCTAGAACCTATATTTGACAATCCCGAGTCCAAAATCAATTACTTAAATCGAATTAAGTTTCAAGTCAGAGTTACACGGGTTAGGGACATGGGTATGTGCCCTACCTCATATGCCACATGGCTTGGCTACATGGGCGTGTGACCCCTGTACTTAGGGAAATTTTTGAAATTTCATGAAAATTTTTTGAGTTCTCGAGTCAATCCCTACTTGTTCCTAATGTATGATTTGGGCCTCGAAGGCCCATAAAAGAGACGATGTAGTTAAATTATAATTAATTTCTGATACGATTGTAAAATAACATAAAATATCTGAATATGATTTGTAACTCTGGTAATGCTCCGAAACCCTGTTCTGACGACGGATATGGGTTAGGGGTGTTACAGTTAGGATAAGGCTAAGGATAACGAAGTGAAAATTGATTATAAACATATGTCTTGGTATAGTGTTTTGGTTGTGGGACATATATCTTAAGTTTTTTTATTAAAATTCTCTAATTAGTAGCTATATCATTAGTTTTGATAATGAAACTTCTTTTATTTGTACGAGGACATATTATTTTACATGTAACAACACTTGTACATATCATGCTAATAAATTATAATAAATACTCTTTATTACGATTAACTTTTGGTTAGAAGCCAAACATTTACCAATTTAGAATTTTTAGGTATGTTGTAAATATTCAAATTGTTCTACCACAACAAAATCGGTATTCAAAAAAAAGTTTGAAATATTTATAGGGTATCATTCTACTTCTATTATTAAATACTTTAAAATAATTGGGGATTTAGTTACAATATAATTATTATTTTGATTAGATAGTTTTCTTAACATTAAAGGAGAAAGAATAAACAGATGAATGGGTAAATTACTTAAAATGAACTATCATTAACAATATCATTGTACAAAGTAATGTGAATTAGAAGTGTAAAAGATTGTTCATTTTATTGCAGAACAACTGTTAGATGCTTTACTAGTCTAATAAGGGTAATCAAGTCTCAGGTGCTTGCTAAAAAAACTTTGAATTTGAATTGATGTCCTAATAAAAGAAACCTATTAGGGAGAATAAAATAAATACATGCCTAAATCATGGTAGATAAATTGGTTCCAAATATAAAAATTCTCATAAAAGGTAAGTGGTAAAATAATCAAGATGTTTATGGAAACGGGTGCTCCTGAAGAGACTCAAGACATAACTAATTATAAAACTCTAAAAGAGATTCATGTACATGAAAATAAAAATAAAAATGAAAATATCTTAATAAGTTATGTCATTACATGAAAAAAAGGAAATCAAAAATGAAAAAGTTGTTAACAACATTTTTGCATACAATGTTATTGTTGAAATAATAAAAGAAATTGAGGATGTTGAATATAAATTTATTGAGTAATATAGACATCAAAATGATTGATCAAAATGGAAAGGTACAATTTAGTGTGAAGTTTTTGAACTAATAGTCAAACACATAATATGTAAATCCAGTGGGGCACATATTGTTAGTTTTGTAAAAATGAAATAAGAAAACTGAAGTTTTAATATATAAAATACAACTATAAAATCAGGATTTTTGCGAAATATTGACATTGATTATGAAAATATATAATATTATTTTGTAGTGAATGCAATCATATTTAGATTCTCATTAATCTAGCAACTCATGAAAAAAAAAAATATGTGTCTAATGGTTGTTTTTACATCTTTTGATATGTATTACTATATAACGAAATTTATATTAAAATCTTGAAGGATTTACGATGCTAGAAGCATATAGAAATATCGGGAAAATGTTCAAAATAAGTGTGTAAAAGTTTATACATATTGAACCAATTGGGCATATTGATATAAGAGATTGAATGAATGATTGTTGAAATAATATTATAAAATGATCCAACATGTCCATATGCTTTTATAGAAAGATCAAGATTAGGGTTTATTGTAATTGTATTTGTTTAGCTAAATATTGTTGAAACTTTTAAAGAGATTACATGATAGTAAACCATTCTAAGAAAGGAATTTGAAAAAACAAAATATCGTCTCGATTTGCAAATTAGACATCTTTGAATTTTTTGTCAATAAATTAAGATATACCAAAAGGATTTTTAAATGATCTAATATGGATAAAGTGCATCCATTACCTACTTTAATGGTTGTAGGATTGCTAAAAGTTCTTAGTTAAGAAGGACCATCTTTTAGTCGATCTAGAAGTACTATATCTTAGTCTATCGAAGCATTATTGTATATTGGTCATATAACCTAATAGAACACTTTATGAATTGTATATCTTCAAATAACATAAATCCAACAATAGTGTTAGAAGATAATACTATATGCATACCTTAGCTAAAAGAACATAGATTATTAAAGGAAATCGAATGAATTGTATTTCTCTCCAACTTTCTGCATGCACAATCTTTAGAAGAATGTAAATAGATATTTAGCAAACCCATTAAAATGACAAATTGAAAGGTTGTTTTATGATATTGTCATGTAACAACCTGTTTCCAGTGAAATCAGAACAGTGGTTTTGGGACAATAAATTTGAGGTTGGAAGAATATTTATTTTAATATTATTTTATGGTCTATATTATGATAGAAATATCGTATGAAAATTTCATTAAGAAATTTTACTGATTACATGTCTAATCTGATAAAAAGGACTAAATTGCATAAAATGCAAAAGATGAATTCTTATAGCTAAAGGTATCAAATAGCTATGGAATTTAAAATTGGAGGTCTTTATATGGCAAATAGACCATTTAGAGGAGTTAGTAGATAAGGATGATTGTTCATCATTGGAAATTGAAGAAATATTAAGGTTAATTTTGGAAAGATGATAAAATAATGATGGTAAATGAAATAAATAATTAAATTAATATAATTTTCATCATCTTTCCTAAAACAAAAATATGGAAACCCTAGCCATGGAATTTGAGTTCTAGCAAACCTATTTGGCTTAATTAGGTATGTATTCTTGTCCTGTTTTTAATAATTTTTATGTTTTCGATATCTTAATAGCTTAATCTAGCTATCTTGGGGATTAATTTGCAAAAATATTAAAGTGTTAGGGTTTTTCCATGGATGAGTATAGTTAAATTATGAAGTTTTATGGTAGAAAATGAAAGATTGTTGATAGATAAACAACTTTTGTAAAGAGAATTTTGATGAAATTATGATTTAGGGACTAAATTGAAAAGATGAAAAATTGATGGAAAAATTTTGAATTTTATGAAGTACATGGGCTGCTATTGTTATATGTGGATATCAATTAGGTTTGAAATAAGGATTAAATTGTATGAATTTCATTTTTCGAGCCTAGGGACAAAATCGTAATTAATTAAAAGTATAGGGGCAAAATAGTACTTTTGCCAAAGATGTGTGTTGGATTGAATTGAATATGAATTGTATTAAATTGAGTTAAATTCATTTGTCTAGATTCGGATAGACTTAGTACAAAATTGGATCGAGGAAAAGAAAAAGTATCGAATTAGTAGCTTACAAATCTACGTATACTTGTCGAGATAAGTTCGTGTAACTAAATTATATATTTGTATGATTTGAATTGAATATTGTTGTGTGTGTGATTTGTATAAAATGCCATGTATATTATTGATCACATATTCGACAAGTACAGAATCTCGTTTGAACCTTAGAAATTCGATGGATACAAATGACATGTCATTAGGGTTTCTGGATTGTTTGTGGTCTTGCATGTGTTACGAACGCACCACAACTCTTATGAGCATCCCGATATTTGGCTTTCACGAGCTTTCCGATTAATGGCTCTCTTGAGCTTCTTGTTTATGGCTCGTATTGGCTTCTTGATAAATAGTTCGCAAGAGCTTCTTGTTATACAGCTCACATGAGCTTCCCATTATATGGCTCGGACTTTCCGTTTACATGCTTCTATAAGCATAAAAGTACATGAATTGACGAATTACAGATTTGTACACTTTGTGTGTACTACCCGTGTATCCAATGATATTTTAAATGGTTCAACGGGCAAAGTTCTGATATGAGATAATATGAATTCGAGATGAATTATTACGGGTATATACTTGAAATACATGGATATGATTTGTACATGTTATATGGACACATGATGTGGAAAGTATATGTATATGAAAATTTGATTATTGATGAGCTGATATATCTTTCTTGATATTTATATGAAATACATGACTAACATGGTTTATGAGGATAAGTGTTTAGGCTATTGGTCAAATTGCTTTAGATATATCTTGTTTGCTTACCTTAAATGTGAATAAATGGTAAGTTAAATTCCATGTTATACAAACTTACTAAGCTTAAATGCTTACTCTATTTTATAGTAACTCGGAAGCTTGTTAAAGTTGGAAGCTGGTCGGAGCTACATCACAGTATCCAGCGGTCCTTTTCGGTATAAATAGTAAATTAATTTTGGTTATAATGGCATGTATAGGCTAATTTGGCTAATGTTGGCATATAAACATTTTGTTAAGATTAGTCATTTGTATGACTTGTATTTGGTATAAATTTTCATATATGAGTATTTGGTCAATTTGGTAAGTACAGATTCTTGGATATATGTAGTGTTATGTCATGTATCAAACTTGGTTTTGGGGTTGATTGCCTTGATATTGATTGTTGATGTCCAAAGATGTTTGGTTAGGTTGTTGGAAAATTGGGTGAGAAATGTAGCTTGGAAATGGCCTATTTTTAGTCCACATAGGCAGAGACACGGGCATGTGTCTCAGTCGTGTGTTAGTGATGCGGTCGTGTGTCCACTGTATCTTTTAATTTGCAAAATAGAATGCTCACACGGTCTAGCACACGGGCGTGTGGCTTGGCCTTGTGACCCAAGTCAAAGAGCTAATTAGTTTAGACACGGGTTAGGACACGGCCGTGTATCCTTATTTCGAATGTCCACAAGGCCTGAGACACGAGTATGTCTCTTGACCGTGTGAGACATACGGCCTGGCCACACGGGCGTGTGTCCTTTACACCTTTGAAAAATTTTAATGTTTTCCAAAAAAATTTTTAAGCACCTAATTTAGTCCTGACTTGCTTTTCATATGTATTTTGGGCCTTGAGGGCTCACATAAGGGATATTATGCTTTATTTTGATTGGTTTCTGATATGAATGTTATATGATATGAAATATCTGTTTATTTGTTCTGTAAATTTCGGTAATACTCTATAACCTTGTTCTTGCGACGAATACCGGTTAGAGGTGTTACATGTTATGAGGACGAGTAAGTACACATTGTACTCTTTTTTTTACCCGATATTATTTTTTATTAGACATTCTTGATAAGATTTCTAATAAAATAGCATACTTTGTGTATTAAAAATATGTATACTCCTTTGCTTCACAAAGATTTTTCTATAAAGTATTTTTATCTTAACAAAATTTTAAAAAGACATATTATCTATCAGTGGACATCCAATGAATGTTGGAAAATATGGACATCACATATATAATAAGGATAATTACATATTATTTACTATCATGGTAAGGTTAGCCCAAATTAAAAGTGATCTAATTTGGTTAGAATTCTATTAGGCTTTAATTGTTAAATAAAGTATGGGTCAAATATGTGTAGATACTCTTCTAATCAAATTCTAATTAATGATAGGCTAATTAGAATTTGATTAGAACTAATATGCCAAGGTTATAAATATTAGGGTTATGGTCCCCAAATTATATACAATATATCTTTTCTAATATCCCATCATTAGGAAAGAGAGAGCAGATATTCTCTGAATTTATTGTGTGCTAATTTGGAAGATCAAATCCCCAAAATCTGGTAAACTTCAAGGAATTCATGGATTCAGGTATGCTTCTGTATTTAATTTTATTCTTAATTTATTCTTGATGATTTGGCATGATAGATCCTGGTTTATTAAGTTTTATTTTAGATTTATTTTAAAAATCTAACCAGTGATATCAGAGTTTTGTCATGTTGAATCATTGAGAATGAATTGATTCTCTATTATTTTTGGATTGATTCATTTTTCAGATCTTATGGATTTGATATTTTAATTATATATTATATTGAATCTTTAAGATTCTTGATAAATTTTTTGGATTTTGATTCTTTAAATAAAATTTTAAGGTTTTTTTAATAAAGTTTTAAGGTTTTAATTTTTTGTGAAAAGATTTACAGTTTTAATTGAGAATTAAAAAAAAACTATAGAAATTGATTCATATATATATATATATGTTTCATTTATATATATAAAATATATGCATGCCTTGATTGGTTTAATGCATGTTGTTTTGGGATAAATATATGTAAATATATATATGGTTATATCTTTATTTGATTGAAAGATAAAATTAAGGTAAATATTTTGAAACAAATAAATTCAGATTTTGGCTTTTAATTAAGGATGTCTGTTAAATAAATTAGTTGAAACAAAATGCCGACAAAGTGACCTCTTTTGTGTAGATTAGTTTATTTGAAATATTAAGATGATTATATGTTTTTTGTGATTCATGCGTTTATTGATTGATCCAAAGGTAAGTTAATATTTGGTAGAATTTCAAAAACATCTGTGGCAATAAATGTGTGACAATTATAAGGTATTTAATGTGAGCAATAAGTTAGTCTAAAGATTAATTCATTGTTTGACATAATTTATTGTCAATGTTTGATTGCTACAACAAGAGTACCGCTTACTGTTAATATTACTGTCCAAAGACTTGATATTAATGTTGTGTTTGGTATCTTGAGATGGGATTAGCCATTATCTTAAATTTATTGTTTACTTATGAATATTGATTTAAGCTTGTTATTTTTTTGTTCTATATTCAGCTAATTTATCTTCTGCTGCCACAATATCTGCTTAATGGGACTAATTTTAAGGAATGGAAAAGGCACTTATTTATAGTGCTTGGCTGTATGGACATAGACCTTGCACTAATAGAAGAACAACCTGCACCTCTCACTGCGAAAAGCACCCCTGATGTTAAGAAGGATTTTGAGAGGTGGGATCATTCAAATCGCATGAGTCTAATGATCATGAAACACAGCATTCCAGAAGCCTTTAGGGGCATAGAATCTGAATAGATTACTCAGGCCAAGGGTTTCCTTAATGCAATTGAGAAACGTTTTGCTAAAAACGATAAGGTTAAGATGACATCACTTCTAACTTCTTTGATGTCTATGAATTATAAGGGTCAAGGAAACGTAAGGGAGTACATTATGGAGATGTTCCATAGTACTTCAAGACTTAAGGCACTTAAGATCGAGCTTTCTAAGGAATTGCTTGTTCTTATGGTTTTGGTATTGCTTCCTGCACTGTTTAATCAATTTAAAATTAGTTATAACTATCAAAAGGAGAAATGGACACTAAATGAGCTCATTTCTCATTCTGTGCGAGAGGAAGAAAGGTTGAAGCGTGATAAGTCTGAAAGTGCTCATTTGGCCAATGCCCTTAAAGACAAGGGTAGGAAAAGAAAATATCATAATGAAGTTGCTAAGGGTCCAGCTCAAAAGAAAAAACAAACAGTTACAGAGAGTTGTTTCTTTTTTAACAAGTCTGGACATGTAAAGAAAGATTGTACCAAATATCATACTTAGCGTGCAAAGAAAGGTATAATTCTTAATTTGGTTTGTTCTGAGATTAATTTAGCTTCAGTACCTAGAAACACTTGGTGGATAGATTATGGTGATACTACTCACATAAGTGTTTCTATGCATGGTTGCCTGAGTTACCGAAAGCCAAGTGATGGTGAAAGACACATCTTTGTGGGCGATGGAAAATAGGTAGAAGTGGAAGCGATTGGGCATTTTAGGTTGTTATTAGGAACTGGTTTTTATTTGGATTTAAAAGACACTTTTATTGTTCCATCGTTTAGACGGAATTTAGTTTCTGTTTCTTCGTTGGACAAATTTGGATATTATTGTTCATTCGGAAACAATCAATTTAATTTGTCTTTAAATTCAAATATTATTGGAACTGGTTATTTAAATACTTATGACAACCTTTATTTGCTAGAAACAGTTGCATCCTATAATGAAACCTTGCATGTGGAATCACGTGGTAATAAATGCAAATTAAATAAGGAATATTCAGCATCATTATGGTATAGGCGCTTAGGTTATATCTCAAAAGTTAGAGTTGAGCGCCTTGTGTCTGATGGTATTTTAGAGTCCCTTGACTTTACAGACTTTGATGTCTGTGTTGATTGCATTAAGGGAAAACAGACCAAAACCAAGAGATTGGGTGCCAACAGATCTTCAGACATCTTAGAATTAATTCATACAGATATTTGTGGGCCATTCCCTACGGTATCCTAGAATGGTCAACAATATTTCATAACATTCATAGACGATTACTCACGGTATGGGTACCTATATCTTATTCATGAGAAATCTCAGTCTTTGGACGTGTTCAAAGCTTATAAAGCTGAAGTTGAGAATCAACTCAACAAAAAGATTAAAAACATTAGATCTGATCGTGGTGGTAAGTACTATGGTATATATGATGGTTTAGGTGAACAATGTCCAGGACCATTTGTGAAATTCCTAGAGGAATGCAGTATTGTCCCATGGTACACCATGCCAGGATCATCTAGTATGAATGGTGTAGCTGAAAGATGAAACGGAACTCTTAAGGATATGGTAAGGAGCATGATTGCTCATTCTACCTTACCCGAGTCCCTCTGGGGAGAAACATTAAAAACAACAGTTTACATTCTGAATAGAGTACCCAATAAAGCAGTTGCAAAAACACCTTATGAGCTTTGGACAGGTAAAAAGCCTAGTCTCAAGCACTTTCATATTTGGGGATGTCCAGTTGAGGTAAGGCCTTATAGGTCACATGAAAAGAAATTGGACTCCAAAACAGTAAGTAGCTACTTTATTGGCTACTCTGAGCGATCTAGGGGCTATAAATTTTATGATCCATAATAAGGAATATTTTTTAGACGGGAACTGTAACATTTTTTGAGGATGTTGAGTTTGGGGGGAGAAATAAGGTTAGAAACATTACTTTTGAGGAGGAATTAGATTCTAACTCAGTTCCTACTATCACTTTTGACAATGTTCAGGTTCTTATACATATCATTGATCAATAAGTGAATCCAGAACCTGTACAAGACAATGTTGAACAACTCCCTATTCAAAATAAGGTAATTATTCCAGAAGAACAAACTCAACAACCTTAAGAACAAGTGCCATTAAGGAGGTCCACAAGAAAAAGGAGAAATGCTATCTCAAATGACTATATTGTATTTTTCCAAGAACATGAGGATGACAATGGAATGATGGAAGATGATCCAATCAACTTTCATCAGGCCATGGAAAGTTCTAATTCTCAAAAGTGGATTGATGCCATGAAAGATGAGTATAAGTCTATACAAGACAATAAAGTTTGGGAACTTGTCTCATTACCTAAAGGTGCAAAACCAATTGGTTGTAAATGGATATTTAAAACCAAAAGGGATGCAAATGGTAATGTGGAGAGGTATAAGGCACGTCTTGTAGCAAAAGGATATACTCAGAAAGAAGGTATTAATTTTATAGAGACTTTCTTTCCAGTTTCATCGAAAGACTCCTTTAGGATAATCATGGCACTTATTGTTCATTTTGATCTTGAGTTACATTAGATGGATGTTAAAACTGCGTTTCTTAATGGCGACATTAAAGAAACAATTTATATGATGCAACCAGAAAATTTGGAGTCAGAAGACTCAAAGAATATGGTTTGTAAATTAAAAAAAAATCTATCTATAGACTCAAACAAGCTTCCCGCCAATGGTACCATAAGTTTCATCAAATAATTGTCTCATTTGGTTTTGAGATGAATATTATTGATGATTGTGTGTATCACAAATTCAATGGCAGTAAGTACATATTTCTGGTTCTATACGTTGATGACATTTTGCTTGTCACTAATGATATAGGCTTATTGCATGAAACCAATAGATTTTTATCTAAGCATTTTGAGATGAAAGATCTTGGGGACGCCTCTTTTGTTTTAGAAATTTAGATACATCGAGATCGATCTTGAGGTATTCTTGGATTATCACAAAAGAACTATAATGATAAAGTACTCAAAAGGTTTGGCATGTAGAATTGTAGACCAGGTGACACCCCTGTTGCTAAAGGAGACAAATTTAGTCTTACTCAATGCCCTAAAAATAACCTTGAAATTCAGGAATGCAAAAGATTCCCTATGCATCAGCTGTTGGGAGTTTAATGTATGCTCAAGTTTGTACGCGTCCAGACATTGCGTACATTGTTGATGTTAGGCAGATATTTAAGCAACCTTAGTATAGATCATTAGATAGCAGCCAAAAGGGTTATGAGATATCTTTAGAGAACAAAAAATTACATGCTTACTTATTAGAGATCAGATCTTTTGGAGGTCATTGGGTATTCTGATTCTGATTTTGCTGGATGCCAATATAGTAGGAAATCTACATCAGGCTATATTTACCTGTTAGCTGGAGGAGCTATATCTTGGAAAAGTTTCAAATAGACACTTGTAGGTTCCTCCACTATGGTAGCAGAGTTTGTAGCATGCTATGAGGCATCCAACCATGGAATATGGTTGCGAAATTTTGTTATAGGGTTGCGCATTTTGTAGAATGTTGAAAGACCACTCAAATTATTTTGTGACAATAAGTCAGCAGTGCTGTATTCCAATAACAACAGGAGTTCATCTAAGTCAAAGTATATTGACATAAAGTTCCTAGTTGTAAAAGAAAGAGTGCGAAATGGTCAAATATCCATAGAGCACATTGGGACAAACTCATGATAGCAGATCCGCTCACAAAAGGATTACCACCCAAGGTCTTTCATGAGCACACTGATCACATGGGTGTTACATTGTTTGAGGATATCGTGATTTAGTGAGAGTTTATATTTTATTTGTTTTTAGACATTTATGTATTTGGTTATTTTTTGATCAGAAACGAAATATTCAGTTTATTCACTCTGTTTATTATTTTGACCTCACTTAAGTTTAAAGAGGACCAGTTGGAAATAGACATGTTTAGATCATATTGCATGTAATTTTCATGCTACACATCCATACTTGATTTATGTCATTTGGTTGTGTTAATATACGTAATCATTGATGGATTTAGTTACGATATATGTAATGAAAGTCGCCTTGGTCCTATGTTAACATAATTAATGGACAAGATTGTTCGGAATACCTTTTGGATATGATAGTAAAATTTTGAGCTTATAAGGTTATGTAATGACATGTAATTATAAAGTAATTAGTATATATATGTGGTCCAAGTGGGAGATTGTTGGAAAATATGGACATCATTTATATAATAAGGATAATTATATGTTATTATTTACTATCATGATAAGGTTAGCCCAAATTAAAAGTGATCTAATTTGGTTAGAATTCTATTGGGCTTTAATTATTAAATAAAGTATGGGTCAAATATGTGTAGATACTCTTCTAATCAAATTCTAATTAATGATGGGCTAATTAGAATTTGATTAGAACTAATATGCAAAGGTTATAAATATTAGGGTTATGGTCCTCAAATTATACACAAGATATCTTTTCTAATATCCCATCATTAGGAAAGAGAGAGTAGATATTCTCTGAATTTCTTGTGTGCTAATTTGGAAGATCAAATCCCTAAAATCTGATAAAACTTCAAGGAATTCATGGATTCTGGTCTGCTTCCGCATTTAATTTTATTCTTAATTTATTCTTGATGATTTGACATGATAGATCCTGATTTATTAAGTTTTATTTTAGATTTATTTTAAAAATCTAACAATAAAGAGTGATAAATATATTTATTATAATTGAATATTCATTAGGATAAAAAGTTCGATGTAATTTTTATTACTAGGACTTTAATGTCCATTAGGAAAATAATTTTATATTATTTCTACTTTTTATGTTTATCAATATAAATTTTGGAGAAAAATTATAAGCATAGAGTGGGTGAGTAAATAATACATAGTTTTCTTTTATTCATCAATCTCTTATTCTTTATTACCTTTTTTTTTTTCTTTAGTTTTAATATATCATTTGGTACCTTAGTTTGACATTTGTTTAATATAACACCTATATTTGTTTTTAATATGGTAGATACATTTGATAAAAGTTATATATTTTAGTACCCATATGTAATGGTGTTAACATTTTAGTGTTTAATTCGAGTTTTAAATTTAATTTTAAATTTAATTTAGTGGAAGTTAATTGCTAATGTTATTGAGTTTAGAGTTTTATGATTTTCTTAATAAAATAAATTTAATGTTAATTATGAATCTATTTAACTTTGTGTTTAATTTGTGAAATATAATTTGCTTGCAGTAATTGCTTAATTATAAATATTTATCAAATTAACCCTAAAACTAGAATTAAACATTAAAAAATTAACACATTCACCTTCAAATACTAAATTATATAATTTTTGTAACATATAAGTATCATATTGAAAAAAATACAAATATCATAAACTCAAGTACGAAATAATGTATTAAACCTGTCGAAACCATTTTTTTTAAAACGGGAATCGACTTTTGAAAACGAAAGTTGGGAGTCGCCACCAATCTTTTTTGAGGTGTAATTGGGCCACCTTATAAAACATTTTGGTCCACGAATTTTAAGAAAACGGGCTCGGGAGTCAGTTACGTGCGAGAAAGGTTTAGCACCCTCGACACGCCCAAAATCGGTACTTAATTGATTAATTGGTATCTTAAATGTCGAAAATTAAAGATTTGGACAAAGTTCAAAATACGATCCTCCTTTCGTTAACTTTTAAAACGTGTGCTTTAGTTTTAAGAGGATATTCGAATATTCAAACGAACAAAGAAAGCGAAACTCAGTACGTTAGGGCACGATCTTTTGAGTTCCATGAATACCGGACATTGCCTTTATTTTAAAAATCTTGAGAGCGAACCGATAAAAGGATATTCAGATATTCAAAATAAACAAAGAAAGTGACACCCAGTACGTTAGGGCGCGATCCTTTGAATTCTTTAAATACCAAACATTGCCTTTATTTTAGAAAACAATTGAGCGAACCGATAAAAGGATATTCAGATATTCAAAATAAACAAAGAAAGCGACACCTAGTACGTTAGGGCGCGATCCTTTGAATTCTTTAAATACCGAACATTGCCTTTATTTTAGAAAACAATTGAGAATGAACCGTTGCATAAACGAATTTGGGAAGTTTAAAAATTTAAAAAACACGATAGTATGCAACGTAAGAAATAACAATGTAATAATAAACTTGATAGTGCATGTATTAACACCTAAAACATAATAACCATAAGGAGAATTAATAATAATAATCAAAACAATGGTAAAAAAAAATAATAAACATAGCAATAATGATTTTAAAGATATAATGGGAATGAAAATAATATGTCAATGATGATATTAAACACAGTGATAAAAATAAAATTAAAAGAAAAAAACATACTAAATTAAGACAAATAACAAAAATAATATAGTACAAAAAAAGGGTAATAATAACGGTGGTAATTTTTAAAAATAATAGAAATAATATAATAACATGATAAGACTATTAATAATTATATTTAAACGGAAAAACAAAAAATATATATAAAAGTATAAGTAACAAAAAAAAAGGTAATAGTTAACAGTAAGAATAATACAAAAAATAATAGGTATAATAAACTATATTTAAAATAGTTAACTTTTAATAAAATATATAAAAAGATTAATAATAATAACGTAATGATTTAAAATAAATTGTATATAAAAAAAATTAGTAAAACAAACGTAATATACACATAATATAATAAAAATAATAAATAGTAGTATTATAAAAATAATATAACACATAATAGGATCAAAAGGAAAAAAAAGAACACTAAAATTAATAGTAGAATATAATAAAATAGTAATAAAATAATATTAACTATTAACAGTAAAGTATAATAAAATAATAATAATAAAAATAATAATACAAAAAAATAAATCTAATAATAATAAATATAAAACTCAAATTAATTAATTTAATGGCAAAAATAAAAAATAAAAAATGGTTTAAATTGAATTAAAAATAGCAATTTTGGGGCAAATAAAAAATAAATGAAGAGAAATGGACTAATTTGAGCGTGCGAATAATAAGGAGGGACCAAAAGGGAAACAACCCCTATCCTCCAAAACGCACAACTTCAAGGAGACCAAAATGCAGTCAAAACAAGCTTCAGGACCCCCAAAAAAATGAAAACTTAATTGCAAAATAATAAAAAACGGAAGGGCTAAAAGCAATTGGACGAATTTAGAACAAACAAAGAAATTGAAATGAAATGGACAAAATTCTCACGTGATTGAAAGTGGAAAGAAAATAATTCAATTACAATGGAAATAGAAAAAAAGAATAATCTCACTCTAAATTGACGTAAGGATACCAAAAGTCCCTCCCCCTTTAAAGAACCAGATCCCCCTATTTATATACACGGGATTTACTAAAAATAGCCTAACCAATTTAATAATAAAATAAAATAAAATAAAATAAAATCTTTCTATTTTTAGCCTTTTACCAAATCAACAAAATTGGAGAATCCATTGGTTTTCCCCATCTTTTTGATTTGGCCACAAATTAATGATTGTCTTTCAATTTGGCCCTTCTTGGCTTCGATTATTATTTTTTCCGGGCCTAGGCCAAAATTGGCCTATTACAGCTGCCCCTCTTTGCTCATTTTCGTGTAACGAGAATGGAGCAAAGACTTTAGAAAAAGGCCAAATTTGCTTGGGCCGGCCGAGTCTTAACTTCTTGGTGTAACCTCATCGCAACCCACTGCATCTTATTACTTCAAGATGCCCCATTGCTGCTTTATGGAGATACGATTTGTTGAAATTTGATCTGCTTCGCTCCTGCTCAGCGAAGATAAGATCTGGTATATTTAGCCTGCTCCACTCCTGCTCAGTGAAGATAAGGCTGATGATTGGAATCTGCTCCATCGCCGGTACGTGGAGATAAGATTCACCAAAATTCGATCTGCTTCACTCCTGCTCAGTGAAGATAAGATCTGGTATGTTTAGCCTGCTTCACTCCTGCTCAGTGAATATAAGGCTAGTGGCTGAAATCTGCTCCATTGCCGATACATGGAGATAAGACTCGCCAAATTTTGATCTATTCCACTCCTGCCAGTGGGATAAGATCTGCTAAATTTAGCCTGCTCCACTCCTGCTCAGTGAAGATAAGGCTGATGATTGGAATCTGCTCCATCGTCGGTACGTGGAGATAAGATTCACCAAAATTCGATCTGCTCCGATCCTGCTCAGCGAAGATAAGATCTGATATATTTTGCCCGCTTCACTCCTGCTCAGTGAAGATAAGGCTGATGATTGGAATTTGCTCCATCGCCGGTACGTGGAGATAAGATTTACCAAAATTCGATCTGCTCCGCTCCTGCTCAGTGAAGATAAGATCTGATATATTTTGCCTGCTTCACTCCTGCTCAGTGAAGATAAGGCTGATGATTGGAATCTGCTCCATCGCCGGTACGTGGAGATAAGATTCACCAAAATTTAATCTGCTCCGCTCCTGCTCAGCGAAGATAAGATCTGATATATTTTGCCTGCTTCACTCCTGCTCAGTGAAGATAAGACTGATGATATCCGTAATCTTGGTCGATCCTGCTGCATTGTCCACTAGGGAATCCATCTATAGAAGAATGATATGCTTATGCCAGATGAGTAGGATGCTATGATTAAAATGAATCAAATGCTCCTAACTACATGTATTATGGATGTTAAATGCACAAATGCAAAATGTCATGAGAATGATCAACTTTTTAGGTTGTCATTATTCTTTGTGCGTTAAGGTTATCATTTCTTCGGCGTGGGTCTTCTTGCTCAGTTGATATCTTTTGACAGAGAACTCGTAAAACCAATCCCATTTTGTTCTACCGATTTGCCCCACTATAACTTCAAGGTCTAATCCATTGTACTTCTGGGATATAAAGCTTGCACTATCTTCAAACCCTCTCACTGCAAATTAGGGGAAATCTATTCCCACCATAATTCAAGGATATAGGATTTGACTCTTCTTCTATCAATTTGGTCCGTTGCACCATTCCTTGGGTGTCATGACCGGATGTGTATGCCTGATATTTGCATGGATGCAGAATATCATTTTTCTCTCGAGAATGATCCCTTTTAAAGCTTGGGTTGACATTGCTCGTTATTTGTCAAGATTGTGTTACCAACGTAATATTTGTCTTTGACAGAAAATCTTAAGGGGTAGTCTCTCAGACAATTCCAACCCTTAGGTTTGGTAAGTTCTAAACAATAGTTTTGTTTCAAATTCCCGTATTTATTTAGAAACTTCTAGAGTAATAAGCAGAACTCCTTTTGTGAAAGTATTGTTAGTCCATTAATCATTATTTCAATGCAAAATGCTTGAAAGAGATCACAATAAGGGACAAAAATGAAATTAATTAAGAGCATAGCTCGAAATAATTAAATTAATCAAAGATAGCCAAGGTAATAAAATAGAATTGATTGGGGCATATCTCGAAAAGAATAAGGTAATCAAGGATAGCAAACATGGGTAAGATAGAAAACTAGGTGCCCCAGATATCGCAGCCTGAGCTCTTCTGTACAAACTTCTTGATGATCATTTTGAGCTCAATATGTGTTTAGAGGATCCGAAGTATTTTGTCAATGCCTTCAAATGTAACATATTTCCTCATTGTCAACTCAGGCATAGAAAAACTATCGCATGCCCCACTTTTGATCAAAATTTGAGCCACCCTTTTCGGGTTTTCAACTCAAATCCCCTTTGGTCTCAAAGCGCCCTTTGCGGGTTTTCGCCTTGGCCTCTCCTTTTCTTTTCATTTCTTTTTGTTTTTCTCTTTATTTTCTTTTTTTGTTTTCTCTTTTTCCCTTTTTTTTCCCTTTTTCTCTTCTTCTTTTTGAAAGTGAAGTATTTTTCGATTAAATCCAAATTCGCAGGGTCAGGCAAGTTCTTGCTATCCATCTTGGTCAATATCAATGTCCCTCCAGGGATAAGGTCATTCCCAATTCGACATCTATTTTCTCTGAGATCCTTTGGTATGGGAAGGATCCTTCTCAAAATTAAGTTTCCTTGATAAAATTTTTGGACGATATTTTCATCATCACTTCATATTATCTTAGTGTATTTGATCGTGATGGATAATTTCTGGCTTCCTTTCTTCAATCAGGTTCATTTGATCATCGGAACTGAATTTACTCAACTCTTAAAAAACTCGTGGAGAAGAGAACTCGACTTCAATGGACAAACTTGCATTTATTTCATAAATCAACGAGGAAAGCGTTGTCTCGGTAGAGGTTCTGGTAGAGGCTCCCACGATCCCTTTTTTTTTTGCACTGTTCATTTTCGGGAAATATGGTGTTTAATCTTGAACAAACCGGACGCTTCTGATATCGTGCTGCTGTTTAAATTTAGTACATCGTCAGATGTGATCTTTTTTGGTACTCCATACTGACATAGGATTTGTTGGTTGTTGACCTCGCGTCATTGGTACATGAAGCAGCCTCAGTCCACTTGGAAACGTAATCAGCAACCACTAAAAGATGAATCGCTACTTGTCAGAGCTTTTGGCGAAATCGGCCTGACGACATACATACCCCACATAGAAGAAGATTATGGGTTCCACTGTTTCTCATCTTGTTCACCGTCATCAACAGATCAAGAGATAAGCTATAACTTTAGTCATCTTCAAAGTCTTGAGATCCCTCTAAACACACATCTCACTCAAAAGAAGATTCTAAGTTAGTAGCAGTGTCACTCATATCATTGATATCTGGAGACCTGTTATAAGGATGAAAGAAAATTTAAAGAACAAGAGAAACCCAGAATATTTACTAGTGCGGTATAATTATGAATGAAATGAAAAAGTGCACTTGCTTGAAATGAGAAACAAAAGATGCATTTCATTGAATTAAAGACGCTGGACATAAGCCTATCTCACAAAAGGATCCTTATTGCCTCTAGGCCTAAAGCAATAAGTATGTTTTAAATATTACTCTAGATTAGTCCTACAAAATATAGGGATCTTTTCCACAGTCCCATTGTTCAAAACACTCCCAAGTGTGTAAGGGTGAATGCCTGTCAAATTCTCTTCCCTGTATCCTCGATCGCGTTTACCCCCTTATCAGCATGGTTAGATAACGGATTTTCTACACCAGACTGATTGTCAAACTTCACAATGCCTATTTCAACAAGCCTTTCGACTAACTTATTTAAAGGGATGCAATTTTCTATCGAGTGCCTCGTGATTCCTACGTGGTATTCGCATTTGACATTTTCATCGTACCACTTAGAGTATAGTGGGAGTTCAGCCTTTGTCTTTTCCACATTTGCCGCGTCACCAAAATTAGGGACCGGGGGATTTGTCAGATTATCTCCGAGATTGGAGCTCGAGCCTGTTGGGAAGTTTACTAGTGCCAAGGTACCAGTTTGATACAGAGGTTGGACATTAACAAATAACATTAGTGGTTGTGTTCGAGCGTTTACTGGGGCAAAGCTCTTAGGACAAACAGAATCCTCATTGTCATTTCTAGCATCAACCATAGGGCCTTTTCCTTTGTCAGACCTTTCCTTGAACAGCTGTGTCAGCTGGCTTATCATGTTGTTCTGTGATTCCAGCATGTTTTTCTGGGACTCCAGCATTTGGTCCCTCATCTCCTGCTGGATCCTAACCAACTGTTCTTGCATCTGAGCCTGCAGTTGCATATTCTTTATTTTTCTTCGTGTATAGTACTGGTGTTCCAAGGTAACTAAACAAATGGTCGCTAATTAATAGGGTTCTTTTGTGCAAATTAATGTATATAATGCTATGCGATGCAAATGCATGACATGAATGCAAAAGGAGACGTCGATTCTAATTCAATTCCATTTAGAAAATTTCACTGAAAAACAAAATCTTTTACATAAAATGAATTACATATACGGTCTTGCCCTAACACCCAAAGCTTCCACTCTCCTAAGAAAGGAGGCTAACTCTTGCCCCTGAGCTGATTCTAACTCATATTTGACACTTAGCACATCTGCTTGAATCGCCAAAGTCTGTAAATGATCAACTACTTCTCGTATCGGAGCTATAACCTCGCCCATAAGGTAATCTCTATCTCGGACCTGATTCTGAGATCGGTGAAGTTGCTCCCCAAGTTGCTCATTACTTGCTTCCAGTGATTCAATTCGATGCTCACAGTTCTGAAGTGCAGTCTCAAGTTCTTCTACTTTCCCCTTCAAATTCTCAACCTTACTTAAGCTAGCCCTTAATTCCATCACTAAGTTACGACTCCGATGCTACTGTAGTGTCATCTCTAACTCCTCCACTCGAGCTCTTAACATCTCTTTTTCACTTTGGCTATCATCCAAACTCTCTTTAAAAGTAACTTCTCGAGCCTGAGCGGCATGAAACTTTCTCTCCCACCAATCGGCCTTGGCTTTCTCCTCTTGAACTTCCTGCCTCCACTGTTCAGACGTTTTACCTAGGCCAGCATTCCTCATTGACTTGTGTAGCTGCGCGTAATCAGTCTTCAGATTGTCTAGGTCCTCTTCAACCTTTCTCTTTCTCTTTCTCAAATTCTCAGCCTCAGACTTTTGAAGATCCACGTCTAGCTTCAAGTACACTTTTTCCTCCTCCAACAGTTCTATTTTCTTTTCTAACTCCGAGGTTTTCTTTTCGAAGTATTGCTTTATAATTTCCAGCTCGGAGGGGACCACTCGCAGATATTCCTCTATTGGTCGAGCCTCTTCTAAATTCGGCCTTAGGATATTGTCGTTAACCCTTCTACATCACCATTCATTATACTCAGGAGTCACCATCGGATTTACAGCAACTCCTTTTATCCGACAAGTTTGGTTCCAGGTATTATAAATCTCGCGACTCTTCTTCTTGGAGTCCTTCTCCCCATACGAGAACCCACTCTGAGCTAGCCTATGTGTTATCGGTATAAATTGTTTCGATCTATATTACCTTAATACGAGTAAAGAGGTGTATCCAATGGCTCCCCAAATCCCCAACAAAGGGACCCAATCATAACTCCCACATCGATAAAGAATCTCATCGGAAACCATCCAAGGGGCTTTCCATTCGATATCCTCCACTTGGAGATTTTAAGTATCACCATCCATTTTTCTCTGTTATGCCATCTCTCCTTGGTACAGCCACTATCTCCTTCAAAGGTGAGTAGTCTCCGAGAAAATGTCGGTAAGAGGGCTTTTCCATCTTCCAGAAGTGGCTATGAAACCATACTAACAAAAGTGCACATCCAATAAACCTGCCTTCACCTGCTCTCCGACATGCGCTTAAAGATCTGAAAGTCTCAGCTAAGATTGTAGGAACAAGAGTGACTCCCTTATCGAGTCGGTCAAATAGATCGACAACCGCTTCATCTACATGCCTTAAAGCCTTAGGGAAAATTACCAAACCATGAATGCTCAAGGCGAAGACAACGACTCTTTTCTTCATATCAGGGTGTGTCAGGATCAAATCTCTTAGATTTTCCCAAGGAATACATTTTCTACTCCTTTCTGTTGGACTCGAGCTGCGACCCACTGCTCACTCATCCCAGTGATGTTCATCAACCTTTTTACAAAAGTCAGGATATTGACAGCTCTAGAATAAATCTTATCAGTCTAAAACTTCGAACAACGAAGTAAAGCCGTATATTCCTCGACAGTAGGCGCTAGATCTACCCTTCCAAAAGTAAAACAACTGTAGGCAGAATTCCAAAATTTGAGCCATGGCCCGGAACAAATACCTATCTACCTTAACATCGAGGAAATAAGCAATATCACCATAATTACCGTAGAGTAGCTGCTTCATCTCATCATCCCAGCAATTCCATAACTCCTTCAGCTCCTGAAGATCATTTTGAACTACACTAATACGGGTAAAGTCCCATAATTCCGACGTGTACCCCTCTGCCAAACTGTCACCTTTCTCTAACTGTACATCCTCCGACCATCTCTGGACAACCGCGTTGTCTTTCACTTTATCAAGGAATTCGTTTTTCATGGTAAAACTTTCTCTTAGTAATCAAACCGTATATCGACACCTCATTTTATGATGCAAATGTTATGCAATGACTATTAAAAAAAAAGAAAAAAACAAGTCAGAATTATGCATAAGAATAGAAATCAAAGCAATCAGGAAATTATCAAACACCTATTTGGGCAACCGCTAGGGCTAGATGTGATTCTACCTGAGGTGGGTTCCTACAGCTCACTATATGTGGTTTAGTTCTAGAGTAAAGGTACCTGAACCAGCAGATTCCTCAATCCTCGCCCATTATAGGTTCATATGGATCAAGTTCAGTTCAGGAGGATACATTTCCTTATGCCCATGCGGAGGTGAAAACCTCACGAAAACATAAGTACGGATGTGCCCCGGAAGCGATCCCCTAGCCCATGCGGAGGTGAAAACCTCACGAAAGCCTAGTTTCTCACTCCCACTTAAGAGGTGTGACCACGACGGTCATGCAATATGATGTGAGAGCATATCAAAACATTCAACAAAATGGAGCAAATTCAATAAAGCCACAGAAAATACAATGCGAGGATCGTGCATTTAGGAAAAAAATTGAATTTTAAATTTCGACTAGAAGATAGAAAATAATCAATTTACAGCTCGACTCTCTTCGATGGATCCCCAGTGGAGTCGCCAAGCTGTCGAAACCATTTTTTTGAAAACGGGAATCGACTTTTGAAAACGAAAGTTGGGAGTCGCCACCAATCTTTTTTGAGGTGTAATTGGGCCACCTTATAAAATATTTTGGTCCACGAATTTTAAGAAAACGGGCTCGGGAGTCAGTTACGTGCGAGAAAGGTTTAGCACCCTCGACACGCCCAAAATCAGTACTTAATTGATTAATTGGTATCTTAAATGTCGAAAATTAAAGATTTGAACAAAGTTCAAAATACGATCCTCCTTTCGCTAACTTTTAAAACGTGTGCTTTAGTTTTAAGAGGATATTCGAATATTCAAACGAACAAAGAAAGCGAAACTCAGTACGTTAGGGCACGATCTTTTGAGTTCCATGAATACCGGACATTGCCTTTATTTTAAAAATCTTGAGAGCGAACCGATAAAAGGATATTCAGATATTCAAAATAAACAAAGAAAGCGACACCTAGTACGTTCGGGCGCGATCCTTTGAATTCTTTAAATACCAAACATTGCCTTTATTTTAGAAAACAATTGAGCGAACCGATAAAAGGATATTCAGATATTCAAAATAAACAAAGAAAGCGACACCCAGTACGTTAGGGCGCGATCCTTTGAATTCTTTAAATACCGAACATTGCCTTTTATTTTAGAAAACAATTGAGAATGAACCGTTGCATAAACGAATTTGGGAAGTTTAAAAATTTAAGAAACACGATAGTATGCAACGTAAGAAATAACAATGTAATAATAAACTTGATAGTGCATGTATTAACACCTAAAACATAATAACCATAAGGAGAATTAATAATAATAATCAAAACAATGGTAAAAAAAACATAATAAACATAGCAATAATGATTTTAAAGATATAATGGGAATGAAAATAATATGTCAATGATGATATTAAACACAGTGATAAAAATAAAATTAAAAGAAAAAAACATACTAAATTAAGACAAATAACAAAAATAATATAGTACAAAAAAATGGTAATAATAACGGTGGTAATTTTTAAAAATAATAGAAATAATATAATAACATGATAAGACTATTAATAATTATATTTAAACGGGAAAACAAAAAATATATATAAAAGTATAAGTAACAAAAAAAAAGGTAATAGTAAACAGTAAGAATAATACAAAAAATAATAGGTATAATAAACTATATTTAAAATAGTTAACTTTTAATAAAATATATAAAAAGATTAATAATAATAACGTAATGATTTAAAATAAATTGTATATAAAAAAAATTAGTAAAACAAACGTAATATACACATAATATAATAAAAATAATAAATAGTAGTATTATAAAAATAATATAACACATAATAGGATCAAAAGGAAAAAAAGAACACTAAAATTAATAGTAGAATATAATAAAATAGTAATAAAATAATATTAACTATTAACAGTAAAGTATAATAAAATAATAATAAAAATAATAATACAAAAAATAAATCTAATAATAATAAATATAAAACTCAAATTAATTAATTTAATGGCAAAAATAAAAAATAAAAAATGGTTTAAATTGAATTAAAAATAGTAATTTTGGGGCAAATAAAAAATAAATGAAGAGAAATGGACTAATTTGAGCGTGCGAATAATAAGGAGGGACCAAAAGGGAAACAACCCCTATCCTCCAAAACGCACAGCTTCAAGGAGACCAAAATGCAGTCAAAACAAGCTTTAGGACCCCCCAAAAAAATGAAAACTTAATTGCAAAATAATAAAAAACGGAAGGGCTAAAAGCAATTGGACGAATTTAGAACAAACAAAGAAATTGAAATGAAATGGACAAAATTCTCACGTGATTGAAAGTGGAAAGAAAATAATTCAATTACAATGGAAATAGAAAAAAAGAATAATCTCACTCTAAATTGACGTAAGGATACCAAAAGTCCCTCCCCCTTCAAAGAACCATATCCCCCTATTTATATACACGGGATTTACTAAAAATAGCCTAACCAATTTAATAATAAAATAAAATAAAATAAAATAAAATAAAATCTTTCTATTTTTAGCCTTTTACCAAATCAACAAAATTGGATAATCCATTGGTTTTCCCTATCTTTTTGATTTGGCCACAAATTAATGATTGTCTTTTAATTTGGCCCTTCTTAACTTCGATAATTATTTTTTCCGGGCCCAGGCCAAAATTGGCCTATTACAAAACCTTTTCTTTATTTTGTAACAATGTTAAATTTTATTTATTTACAGATATTTAAGAAAAGCATCAAAATGAAAATTAAATAGTTTGTCGTATTTAAGAAAAAAAAAAAGAAATTCACAACAGGAAAAAGCCAAAGACATGACGTCATATATTTTATCATCATTCAATCAACTTGTAAAAAGAAAATTGCTTTTTAAAAAATTGTGAAAAAGAAAGGCAAAGATCAACAAAAGAACCCTTCAAATTTCGTACAATGAAAAAAAGGGAAACAGCCAATTGGGAGATGCCACCTAAGTTAAACACAATCATTTAACTTCCAAAAATTCGATATTCTACGTGGCAGAACATGACTGGTTAAGAATCTTTCTGTGGACAGAATACTTCTTTGTCATTTTACGTATTTAGGTCCAACACGAAAATATTAAAACAAATTAACAGTATAAAATTATGGGCTAAATTTTCAAAACCCTGAAAGTCTCAACCCCTAAACCACCTCCAATGAATTGACGCCACGTAGTGATAAGCAGTCGACCTAAAACTATTTAGATTTTCTAGGTTACACGTGGATTAATATAATTGGTCATTGATGTGCTAAAGAAAGCCAAATTGTACGATTAATGTCTCTGCTGAAAATATTTAATATTGTATTTTTCTTTCTTGTGTATGAAAGCCCAAGCTTTTTTCTTTCCTTCTTCTTCAGTCTTCTCTCATCCCCGTTTCTCTGCAATTTGATTTCTTTTGGAGAAATTTTTCAGTGACAAAAAAAATGTTTCTTTTTAGTTTACCGAAGTACCCTTCTACTGACGTTGAAACCCAGATTTAATTCCTCAAGTAAACTTTTTTTTATAAGGGAATTTTTTGACTTTTTTTTTTTTTTTGCAGGTTTGGATATTGTTACCACATGCAGGGAAACCCTAAATTTTTTTTTGTTCATTTTTCTTTTTTCTTTTTTGCAGCGTATTTCTCTCTATTTTTAAAGGTCTAGAGACTATGTAAAGAAAGATTCTTTCAAGGTGAAGGTGAGAGTTTTGGCTTTGATCTCATAATTTTTTGTTGCCTTTTTTTTTTTTTTTTTTTGCTTAAGTTTTGTTTATTTGTAATGGGCTTAGTTCTTGAGGGGTTTTTGTTTCTTAACTTTCAATGTGGGTTTTGGAGAATTTAGTGAAGACTTGAAGTGGGTTTTGTTTGGGTTAAGCATTTGAGTTGAATTGGTAAAATGGTTTTGTTTTTTAAGTGTGTTTTACCTTTGGATCTGAACTTTGACAAATTAATGGCATGCATTGGTAGAATAAATTAAGTTCTTTATATTATCTTGTTCATCTAAGAATCTAATTAAGTTTCGTTGAGAAGAAAATTATGTGACTTTGCTATAAAGTAAACAACTGCTTTGGCTAATATGGAAATATGTATAAATGTTGTGATTGATTGTGAAGTATGAGGAATTTTGAAGTTAAAATCGAAATTCTAATTTAATAAAAGTATGATTCTCCATTGCTATCCATTCTCCAAAAATTCAATCCCCTTCTTAGATGGTACATTGTATTTCTGTGTTTCGGGTTTCCCCACCCTTTGATGGGACCTCAAACTAGCTTATTGATTTAACTTTCTTCTATTGGAGCATCCAACCTGTTTAGAGTTACGTTTGACATGCAATAAGGATAAAATATTGTTTTTCATTCATTGTTGAAATCTAGCTTTGAGAACTCTCATCGATGCTGTTAAGGTATCTTTGTAGAAAAAATGAAAAATCTTGGAGTTCAAATGTAATTTAATCCACCATATTGCAGATTATGGATCGAACTCAGACATCCTACTTTTTCTTTTCGGGCGTGGGAAACTATAATCTTGATCTGAAATTAGAATTGAAAGCTATCTGTAGATCCACCTCCCTGAGTTTCCTGGGAACTGCTGCCTAAGCAGCTCAGCTAGAATTGGTCTTGAGGCATGAATTTTCAATGAAACCTTAGTTTTCTTTGCTTGATTTTGTTCCGAGAAAATAATTTTGGACTTTATGCTTTTAGTTTTTAAGTCTTTAATTTTTGCTCTTTCATTATGCTGTTAGTCTCCATCTCCGATTTACAGCTTATGCCAAGCTATCTGGTTCATAAACTGGATATTCAACTCCAAGGTACTAAATCGTGGTGTGTAATTGTGATTTTTGTTGGCTTGCTTAACCAGGAAATAGGATCATTGTTTCTTTCGCTGGTGGGGCAATGATCCTAACAAAGCAGTATCGTTGTATACACTCGTCTAGTTGTCAATGCACAAAGGGTCATCTAAGTGAAGATGTGATTTTCTTAGTGTTTCAACAACTCAACTGGAATCCGAAGTTGATTGTGACTCTTTCATGCGTATGCAAATGGTTTGATGATCTTGCCAAGAGAGTACTATGGAAAGAATTCTGCAAAACAAGGGCCCCAAAGATGATGCTTGATCTGCAGTCTAGTGGAAGTCACAGTGTAGATGGGAACTGGAGAGCCCTTGGAAAACTGCTTATCTATTGTTCAGGTTGTAGCGGTGGTCGTTTGTTCAATAGTGTTCAGATCCCTGGTCATTTTGTTTACAGGACCAGGTTCTCTAGAACCTCAGGGAAGAGCTTCCTTTTACCACAATGCCGGACTGATATTTTATATGTGTCTGACCCTTGTGAACATCTGGACCAAGGGGATGAGGGTGATGTGGGATTTTTCCGTGGAGTTTTCAAGTCATTCTTGGTGTCCAAGGTTCGGAAGATGTTGATTGACAGGGCAGCCAAGCTTCATCCAACAGCAGTGTGCCCTTATTGTAAGGCAAAGTTGTGGGACATGCTGCAAGCTAAGATGATACCGCAAAGTGCAAGCTGTAGGTTGGGTGCTTATGAGGATTGTATCGAGTATTACGTGTGCCTTAATGGTCATATGCTTGGCATCTGCACCCTTTTGCCATTGTCTGATTCTGAAGAGGCATCTGAATCAGAGTGATAATCTGAATGCAAACCAGGTAATTCATGAAGTTAGAATTCATATTTTATCAGAAAGGAAGGGGGTTAAAACTTTTGAGAAAATTGGAAATGATTATTTATGGTTAGTTCAAGCGCAAATTACCCGTTCTTGGTTGCCCTGGATAGACATTTCCCATGATTTTTAGAGTACATCATCCTTAATGCTACCTACATCTTTTATTTCTTGAATATGAGAAAGATAGTTGACAGTCTATTTATACTGTAAGGGAAGAACCATAAGACCCTTATTTTTCTCCATCGAATTCCCTGGCGCAAATGTACTTTCTTAGTGAGCTTAATTCAATTTTTGCTAAAATTACATGAACTACCCTTTCCGATATATAACCAGCAATGTGTATGATGTGGACATGTGGTTAATAATCTTTTCTTGGGAGTTTGTGTGAGTTCTTAACTGACAAAACATGCCTATATCTAAGTATATCATGTTCTTTGCAGTTTGTTTGTCATCTCATGTGTGGATTGATCAGATATAGATGGTGTGGAGACAAGATGGACAGACTAACCTTGGTTCTCTGAACCTGAAATCGACCATCATAACTCAGCCTCCTCTCTCTGGTGTTTTGTTGCTTTGTCTAAAGCCCTCACCAAGTGCTTTCTAGAAGGGTTAGAAGCTATTGCTAACAATTTGCTTTTTTCAATTATACATTGTTCTAATGATGGTCAGTGTGAAACGTGTAATATCCCGTACTTTGTACATTTATGTATGGCTCATATATGTTTGAATAGATGATTGGCTTCTCCAATAGTTCATGAAGTTGTTGTTTAGATCATTCATTCACTCTGTTTACTTGCTTTTCTAAGAAAAATCATCCTGGTTTTGAAGCTTGTTCTCCATTGACCTCTCTGAAAAGGGTTTCTCCGAATCTGATTTTCAATGAGGTCCTTATTCCTATCTATTACATTCATTCGCCATCTTTTATGATACCGTCAAAAAGGGTACCTCTGAATCCTATTTTTATAAGATTTCATCGTTCCTGTTACATACATTCATTGCTTGTGCTTTCCCTTTTTGCCGAAATGCTAGTTGCAAAGGGGTGATAACACAGAATTGAAGTACTTAAATTCGAGCTGACATCAAATTTACTCATTGACTGAGATTCTCGTATAAATATTATGTTCAAGTAATCTTCCATATGTTATAATTGGGATAAATCAGTATATCGGGATCAAAATACTGGATATGTTTGTACACACTGCATATAAAGATAGTCATTTGGGAGAGCAACCAAGTTGCCAATGTTGAGCATTGAGAGGAGGATTATTTTCAAGCTTTGATGGTCACCTGAACTGACCAGTTAAGCTCCTGTTCAAATTTCAAGTTTTATTTTATTATTCTAAGTTACTTACCTAAATTCGAAAGCTTGCTAGATATGACTTGACCCCTTTTCAATTTTATACGTTATATTATCTATACAATAATTAAAAGAATAATATTAGAATACAAATACAGGTGAGGTTAAAGCCATGTCAATATAAATATGACGATTTGCAAATGAAGTTAATAATTTGTAAATATAAATGGTGTTAACCTAACCTCACCTAGCCTAATTCATATGCACTCAGACTGAAGTCTAAGCTGTTGCCCATGCTTTCATAATTTCTTTTGAAATACCTTTTACTGCATACACCAAATGTAGGATATAGTGCTAAAAATCAATTTTATCCCATTCTGGCATGTTATCTGCCTGATAGAGTCTTGAAATATTAGAGAATATCATGAATTAAATTCATTATCCATGTGCATGCCCATCAATTATCCGTACTGTCATCATATGCTATGGCATGGCAATCTGGCAGCGGGGCTCACTGTCCATCACTCTTTAGATTTGGCAGTTCCTATCCATTCCAACCTTTGAAATTTTACTTCATGTCACAGAAAGAATACTTATGGGAGTTCTTGTATTTGTCATCTTGGAACTGAGACATTGGGGAGCCAGAGTGGAGTTAGGTAAGCAAAGAAAATATTGACAGCCACGAGCACTATTTGTGACGCATTGAATCATCGGTAAAACTTAAAAAAAAGATGTCATATACAATATGCGAGAGATTCTAAAGTGAGCTGAGGTATTTCCTTCGCTCAAAATTGTGTAAAACCTATATTAATTTGGTAAAAACTTTAAAGAGCAACTCTCAGATAATCTTTGATAAAGCTTCTTGACTACCTGTTGCTTGACTATCCAAATCACCCTTGAGTCTCTTGAAGACTAGCTTTTGCTGGGGGATCAGGCCATTCGGAATCGCCGTTTGCTCTGTGTCTACCAAGATGGTATCCTCATCTTTGAACTCCCCTCTCAAGATGCCCTTGGCAAGTTCATTTTCAACATTCTGTTGAATCACTCTTTTTACAGGTCTAGCACCATAGTTTGGATCGTAACCAAGATTACCAAGAAGCTGAACAGCAGCATCCGTGATCTGAAGTTTTATTTTCTTATCTGAAGTCCTCTTTTGCACACGTTCCAGCTGTAAAACAAACACAGAAAAGGCAACGGAGTGACACACCAGAAGAGAAACAACATGAGCTTGGCAACATGATAGGGATTTGTATTTCTCTTGCAACCACAGCAGAGATCCTATGGTATTCAGGCTCCAATATTTGTCCAACTTACGTATATTTAAATTTTCAAGGTTTTCATATATTTGGAGAGTCCTTAGAGGATCATATCCTTATACCTATGTCCAAATATATGTCAAAAATGGGTTTAATGATCTATTGAGTGAGATCTACCGAAGACCATAAATTTTGATCATTTAAAAGGAAATAATAAAAAATAAAGAGCACGTTTCGTAACTTGCTGAATCAAAATCTAGTCTATAGAAGAAACCACAACCAAGCAATATCATATTCATGGATAGCCAACCAAACTACTGACTCATTCTTAAAAGGACCATTTGCAGCATCATAGGATAACTGTAGACTAGAGTTTTTTAGTTAACCATTTACTATTGTTGTAGTAGTATATCTTTAGAGATTATTTTTATAGTTAAAAAATGTCATTAATATCCTTATCACATACTATGATGGATCTGACATGGTTGAGGATTCGGAATCTTTCATTCCATTATAATAGAACCCGCCTCAAGTAAATGTACATGCAAGCAATTATGCCAAAAGACAGTCATCAGAGCAACTTACCTGTAATCTCACAATCCTGCTTATTTCTTCGCGGTCCAAAGGCTGGAACACTATATACTCATCAACACGATTCATGAACTCAGGTCGAAAAACTGCTCTTGCAGCCTCCATCACCCTCTGCTTGATAGTTCCATAAGCTATATTTTTAGGTGTGTCCTCATCTGAGTTAAGAATGTATTGTGAACCCACATTTGAAGTCATAATGATAACAGTGTTGGTAAAGCTCACAGTCCGACCCTGAGAATCAGTGACTCTCCCATCATCCAATATTTGAAGGAAAACATTAAACATATCACCATGAGCTTTCTCTATCTCATCAAAAAGAATTACAGCATATGGCCTCCGGCGAACAATCTCTGTCAGCTGTCCTCCTTCTTCATACCCCACATAACCGGGTGGAGCACCTATAAGTCTTGAAACTGCATGTTTTTCCATATACTCACTCATATCAATTCGGACAAGGGCTTCTTCAGTATTAAACAAGTAGGATGCAAGGGCCTTTGCAAGTTCGGTTTTCCCTACACCAGTTGGGCCCATAAACATGAAACTGGCAATTGGACGACGGGGGTCGGAGAGACCAGCTCGAGATCGTTGAATAGCCTCAGCTACAGATCTAACTGCAGGATCTTGACCCACAACACGTTTATGCAATACTTCCTCCAAATGTAATAATTTTTCCTTCTCAGATTGTTGAAGCTTGGAAACTGGTATGCCAGTCCATTTACTAACGACTTCAGCAATATCATTCCCTGTAACTTCTTCTCTCAGCATGGATTTTCCGGATTTCATGTATTCATCTAATTCGTTTTCAGCATCAGCAAGTTGACGCTGCAAAGAGTTCAAGCTCCCGTATTTCAGCTCAGCAGCACGATTGAGATCATACTCCCGCTCAGCCTGCTGGATCTCCACATTTACCCTGTCAATCTGTATAATTAAAACAGTTAGCAAATTACGTCCTTTTGTCTTCAGTTGATATAAAATAAAGGTCATCCCTGTCCAGCTTCTAAATTACCGTTAGTAGGGGGAAAATCAAGGAACAATCAAAGATGCAGTCTTCACTTGCAGATGAAAAATGACAAAATGTGATGGCAGAAAATAAAGTTTCTAGAGTAATTTTTAGATAATACTAGCATACTTCTTCCTTGATTGACTGAATGCGTGTCATGACAGTCTTCTCATGCTCCCATTGCTCAGTCAACTCAGCCTGTCTCTTCTTTAAGAGGGATAACTCAGACTCAAGGCGGCTCAGTCTATCTCTTGAAGCTTTGTCAGTATCATTTGTGAGAGAGAGTCTCTCCATCTCCAGCTTCAATACAGAACGATTAATCTCATCGAGGGCAGTGGGTTTTGAAGTGATTTCCATTTTCAATTTAGCAGCTGCTTCATCAACTAGGTCAATAGCTGCAATTAGAAACCACATAGTAGTCAGCACACCTTTAAGATGATTAAGAAACCGGGGCATCTAATTGTCTTAAACCTAACTACCATCCTATACTAGGGAAATAGACAACATAAAAAGACAGTTAAATTGGTTAGTAGCTAGTTGCAAATAATTCGAGTATTGCATGATAACCCATTAATTAATAGAATTTTGTAGTAGCAGGTTGCATCTTGCATGATGGATCACCAATTCCAGTTGTTACCTTTGTCAGGTAAAAATCGACCACTGATATAACGGTCAGACAAGATTGCAGCTTCCACAAGTGCACTGTCAGAAACACGGACTCCATGATGCAACTCATATCTCTCACGAAGTCCCCGGAGTATAGAAACTGTATCTTCTACTGATGGCTGACCAACATAAACCTGCTGAAAACGACGCTCCAGAGCAGGATCTTTTTCAATGTATTTACGATATTCATCCAGTGTTGTTGCCCCGATGCATCGCAGTTCTCCCCGACCAAGCATAGGCTTCAGAAGATTGCCTGCATCCATCGCACCATTTGTGGCACCTGAAACAGTGATCATTGCAACAGAAAACAAATAAGGTGTTATCAGTCTATTAACCTTAGAATTTTATTGGGAAAGAAACACATAATTCGATTTAGAATTTTATCAGGAAGGAAACACATATAATTCCATGCAGAACAATTATCTCCAATCCGGTAGAAAGGCTAAATTTTCACAAACTGATGTAAACCCATAAACACCGACAAGGCTAAATTTTCACAAACTGATGTAAACCCATAAACACCGACAAAACAGACGGAAAGGCTCTTATGGTTCAGCCTGCTTTACAGATACCAGACAATCAACCTATATAAACTAGAAACATAACAAAACATTACCTGCCCCCACAACCGTGTGAATCTCATCAATGAAGAGGATAATTTGGCCATCTGATTCAGTTACTTCCTTAAGCACTGCCTTTAGTCTGTCCTCAAATTCTCCCCGATATTTAGCCCCAGCTATGAGTGCACCCATGTCAAGGGATATAAGCTGTACAGAAGGAGAAATCGGATTCAATCAGCATCCACACTCATTGGCCAGGAAATTGTAGCAACATGTCACTCTCGCACACACCACCATCACACACATCCAAAAAAAGATAAGCAACATTTGGTTTTTCATGGGAAAAAATGCTAATTAACTTCAAGGATGGCACACACCTTACGATCTGTCAAAGCTTGAGGAACATCCCCTGCCACAATTCTCTGGGCGAGCCTATTAAAAGACACGGTGAGTTCACTTAGATAACATGGCCATTAAGCTAACATTACTAGCGAGGATGCTACATACAGCAAACTACATGCCAACCTAAAACAGGGGCACATATAACAAGAAGCACAACATAATAAAACTGAGGCCTAAGTTAAAAACAAGGGTACCAAAAGTTCATAATGTTGAAAGTTAGCAATATACAGCGGAACTATTCTGATAACCCAGGAATTTAAAACAAAGAATATTTTTGAAACATTAATTATCCAGTTTACTTGCAGGACTATTTAAAGGACCATGCATGACGCAAAATCTAAGAGCTTAATGCTTACCCTTCGGAGATTGCAGTTTTTCCGACACCTGGTTCACCGATCAGCACAGGATTGTTCTTGGTTCTCCTAGAAAGGATCTGGATACACCTGCGTATTTCATCATCTCTTCCTATCACTGGATCAAGCTTCCCTTCTCTCGCCATTGCTGTTAAATCTTTCCCATACTTCTCCAATGCTTCATATTTTCCTTCAGGATCTATAGTCAAACTCACATTGTCAAACAAAAAGTGAAGCGAACAGAAAATACATCATTTACCCCCCACAAAAACTACCACAAAATATACTGAAGCCTTGAGAAGCAAGATTATGACAAGGAGCATAAGTTAAGCTATAATCCACAGAAAATGATTCCTGGAAAATAGCAAACTTGAAAGAACCAAATATTTTTAGCAAAGCAAAAGCCACACACAAGCAAATATTACAACAATTGTTCCACCAGTTTATGAATCAAACGCCTGTTTCAACTTTGTAATCAGAAACCTTAATGAACATCAGACCAGTTTTTGCCCTCTTACATCAAACCTGTCTTTATCCACGCCACCAAATTGAACAAGTGGTTAACAGAAGTAAACAGCAGTAACTTCAGATTAAGAAAAGGGACCAATACAAGTACTAACAAAAAAAAGGTAATATATGGCCTCAATCAAGGAAGGAGAAAATGCTGCATTCTCTACAACTCACATAAACCTCTATATTTTGCATGTGCCAATTTCATTGAACCAAGTAAATCCCAGAAAGTAACATCAAAGAAAATTCCATTACCTTGGTCAATAACTGACTGAGGTCCCCTAATGGATTCCACTGCAGATTTCAAAGATTTGTCGGATATCTGGAAATCTGTGAACAACTGCTTCCCAAAACGTTGATCTTCTGTAAATCCAAGAACCAAATGCTCAACAGAAACAAACGAATCCCCATAATCCTTCTTGTACTCCCTAGCACGTTGGATTAGAGCTTCCAAATCGCGTCCTAACATTGAACCAGCTGACTCACCCAAAACCTAGTACGATTTAACAGCATAGAAGAGCTATAATCAGGATACAAGACTTTGTAATCCAAAGAGGGAACACAGTTAACATAATTTCAAAATATATTTTCACATAAAAAGAATCAAAATTTGCACTTGCATATATTCTCAAGAAGCTAAAAGTTTTCACCAATCAACTTCAGTAAAACAATACTGTGATGAGCCATAGCGGCAAACAATGCATCCAAGTTGAATTGCATGTAAACAAATGCACCACAAATAGACAAGAGTAGAGAATTAATATCAATGTTGAAGGACTGAAGGCATTGTACAGAACATGGAAAAGACTATATCAAAATGTAGTAGGGGTCACCTTCGGCTGCCGTTGGATGAACTTGTCAGTAGCTTCAAGAAGGCGAGTATTATCAACTCCGACTTTAGCAAATATCCTACGAGCAAGACCATTCTTCTGCTCCAAGAGAGCCTTCATCAAGTGTTCAGTTTCCACAATTTGATGCTTGTTCTCTCTAGCCACATCTGGAGAAGAAACAATAGCTTGCCAGGCCATTTCTGTGAACTCTTGTTGAGTAATCTGTCACAACATCCCTACCCCCACTCAATAAACAATCTCAAAAGAAAATAGAATTTAAAAAAAAAAAAAAACAACCTACTTCACGTCATACAAGATCAAAACTTTCAACGCTCTATAAGTATAAAAACACTTGATAAGATCATTGCCGAAATAAGGTAGCGAAAGAGCAAAATTCAAATTCATAAATCAGCAGAATTTGCTTAATCCAACACAATATTAGCACTGAACCAATAAAAATCACTAAATAGACAACTCTTAATCAATAGATATCCAATCTCCAAAACATCAACAAAAATAAATACATTAAAAGAGAATTTACTGAACGTTCTTTCTTTTACTCAAAATTGGGTTGGCAATAAATTGATGAAAGTACCATCAAACGAAACACCTTCAGTCGATGCAACGAAAACCATCAAAATACTTAAACACAACTTACCCTTCCCGCCGAAGCTTCACAACGAACAACAAAAGGTCTTGAAGAAGTCCTGGAAAACTTGTCGAGAACCCCATTTTTCCTTAAGTGAAGCGGTTTAAAGGATTTTAAGGAGTTGGGTTTTGAAGGGAAGCTCAAAGAAATGCATGGGTGCAACGAAAAGAGATTGTTTTTATTAGAAAAGGAACGTGTAGCGCATAAACTGACACCAGTAAGCGACGCCACAGAAGAAGAAGCAGCAGCCATTGTCGGTCCAAGGCTTCAGAAAGGGAAGTGTGATCACAATGAAATACCAAAAAACCGAAGATGGGTTTGCGTGAGAATAAGGGAAAAAATGAAAAAGAAAAGAAAAGAAAAGGGTGAATAGGTCTCTTCCTTTTCCTGTTGTTGTCTCGCGGCTTTTTTCTCGGAGTTTCTCGTTTATCTTTTACGTTTTTTTTTTTTTTTAAATAGTAACGTAGTGTGTTATTGTTTTAGTGACGATCTGTGAGGAAAAATGGAGTCCGTCGGGGATTTGATTTGTTCAGAGGTTTAGGCGGAGAGAGTTCGTGAAGTGTCGCGAAAACATCGGAATTCCTTTATGTTCATACACGTGGATTCTGATGAAAAATTCAATAATTTCGATTTTTTTTGTCTTCTTCTTTACAAAATTTAAGGGTAAACTACAAAATAGTCACTTTTATTTTCTTCAGATTATATTTAGCCATTTATGTTCATATTATATTTTAGTCACTTACATTATTATTTTGTTATGAAATAGTTACTTTACCGTTAAATTCTGTTATCTCTCTAACAGCAGTCTTACGTGACAATCTAAATAGATTTTAAATGTCAACTTAGATGTCTAGTTGTTGGGACGAAAATAGGTTTTTAATTAAATAAATTTAATTTGGGCTGCCACATAGGACCGCCGTTAGGGGAGTAACGAAGCTCAACGGGTAAAGTGACCAGTTCGTAATAAAACAATAACGTAAGTGGCTAAAACGTAACATTTTAAACATAAATGACAAAAATACAATCTAAAATAAATAAAAGTGACTATTTTTATAGTTTAACCAAAATTTAAATTAGGAAATATATTGGTTGACGAGCCCAATAAGGCGGTCCATGATCCAAGAAATGAAAAATATAGTAAAAGTTTTACTCTTGGAGTATGAATGAGAAAATGGTAGTCAAATAAAATATTCCAATTTAGGTCTTGTTTATCAATTGTTGCGTAAAGCCGTATGATTGGAAGCCCCTACTGTTGCTTTGATTTGTCTTTTTAAGTGATGAAGTATGGGTTAAGTTAATAATCGATTTGATAAATCAGGGGCATGACTTGTTTGAGAGTTTATTGGCTAGTATAAATAAGAAAGGGTGAATAATGTGGGGATGGGAAGGCCATAGGGTATGCTAAATACTGTTTTGACTGTTCTTAGTAGGTATTAGTGGGTGTCTGGATGTTGTTGTTTCGGCCACAAAACTGACTAAAAGAAAGGGGAAAAGGCTTTTAAGGTTGCTCACCAACAATGGTAATAAATGTACCTTTATAGTGTAAGGTTAGGTAGAGAGCTAAAAAATCTGAAATAATTGGTCTACATCCTGAGAGCCATTCAATACTGAAACCAACATCTAAAGGGATGTTATGACATAGCGTTATGTGTCATTGAATGTTTGAGATTCGTCATCATCTTGCAAAAGAAAACAAAAAAAGACCTGAGAGATGAAGCAGTTAAGCAAATGTTCATCAGTACGGTGGCTTGGTGCTTGGCATAGGTTGGCAGTTGGAGGCCTTGCGTGAAAGAATCCAATACATGAAGCTGGTTATTTTTATGCATCCATTTATACCTTGTCCTGTAATAAAAAAGACAACCATGAAAAGTGTTTGATTTGGTGGAATAGAATAATATTATGGTTGAAAAAGCCAATTCAAAAGGTTAGATCTATGGAATAAGATAATAAGGAATTTGTGTCAATTTTTCTTTTTTTTTGGGTTGGGGGGGGGGGGAATGGTTTGGTTAGTTTGAATGGAGAATTGATAGTCATGAACGACAAAGACGAGTTCTATGTACTTGGTCTCAAAATTGGTTTCTAAGGTAGATTTGAGGTCTTGTATCCGTGAAGCAGAAGTTCTTACAACACTTCGAATATTTTGTTGAGGTGAGGGCATGGTGGTTATGGCAGAAGGGCAATGAAAGCACCAATGAGACTAATGAAGAAAGACAATACTTCTTATATTTTTATGCAACCATGTCACTTATTTATAATGCTAGTAGTTCACGCCCATAATTCTCTCAATTATTTTATACTCAGTCCTTGATATGTTTCCATTGTCTCTAATCAATGGAATATAATTCCATGATTTCTTGCCAACTTTTCATCCAATAACAAAATCTCTAGTCCAACTTGAAGGGGGGGGGGGGGAGGGGTAAGGCAAGTGGTACAAAGCAAATCAAAGTCATTAAACAACAGCCTACATGGAAATAAAGCAATCAAGTGAAAGTATCACAAGCCGCAGATCGAAACCTGTGATGAATGCACACAAAATGTTCTAAGAAGGTCAACTAATTAAATGAGACTTATTTGACCCACTCGAACTAGCTCAATTTGTGGAACATATAGTGTAATGACCTAAAATTCACGGCATTTGAAAAGTACATTATCGGGCCTTCGTTTTAGTAAAATAGGTTCGTAAATATTTATTAGAAATATTTACGAAGATAGCTGTGTGTTTAAATTAGTTTTTAATTAGGTGAATTTCGCTTAATTAAGAGTAATTAGTAAAAAGGACTAAATTGAATAAGGTGTGAAAGTTTAATTATAGATTAAAAGAAAGAAATAGGGATCAAAAAGGGAAATATGCCATTTACCATTAATGAGGCGGCAAAAGCCTAAAAATCTAAGATTTTTAGGTATGATGAAATGTATAAATAATTATTATTATTTTATATTAAATTATTATTATTATTATTATTATTAAATAATGACAGGTGATAAAATTTTACATGTGTAATGGTAATAATATATATGTGTACACTTATATTAAAATATATATTTACTTATAATTTAAGTAAAAAATATTTTATTAAATTATTATAATATTATATTATAAAATAAATCAAATAATTTTGATAATTGTATGGTGGTGATAATATATATGTGTAATAAATACATGTATACATTTGTAAAATACATATATGTCTACTTATAATATAAAAAAATATTATTAAATTATATTATTATAATATATATTATTACTATTAACTAATAGACATAAAATAAAAGAATAAAAAGAAACAAAAGAGATAATGGCAGACGAAACAGAGAAGGAAACTGGGAAAGAAAAAGGTAGGAAAAATTAGGGTTTAAGTGTCCAAGCTTAATTTGATAAGTCAATTTAGTTCATTTTCTTGTAATTCTGATGTTTTTGGAGTCTTAGAACAAAGTTTTGTTGAATTTAAGTTAAAATGTTGAAAGTTCTTAGATTTTTGGACATGATTCATGTTGAACAAATTGATGAATTAGGGGTTTAACTGATAGAATTTTTAGTTAGAATTGATTAAAGGATTAAATTGTAAAAGAAGCTATAAGTTTTGTGTTAGAGGGACTAAATTGAAAGAAATTTGAAATTAGGGTTTTATGATAAAAATTAGTATTGTATTAATGATTATAAAATTATCTTAATTTTTCGTAGCTAACATCGCACCTGAGGCATCTACAAAGAAAGGAAAAGAAAAAGTGGACGAGTAAACTTGAGAAATCACGGATTGTATTACTATAATTCAAATCTATTTATTATTAATTTTTATATTTTAATTAAAATGCATGGTAAGTAAAATTAGGTAAGTAATTGAAATGATGATATTGATTTGAATGAAATTGATTCAAAAGTGTTTATGGCTATTGAAATTGAGTGTAAACAAATTGGAAATTGAAAGTGATTTGAATTAAGTAATTGAATTATGAATTATGTGAATATTTGAAAGTATATTGATTGGAAACTAAAAGTGATTTGAATTGAATCAAATTGAATTGAATGAAGAAAATATGTGATTATTTGAAATGTATATTAATTGAAAAGTAATTAGTGATTTGAATTTGATTGGAAAATGAATTGAAAATATGAATTGAATAAAAGTGAATTAAATTATGAATATGTGTGAATATGTGAATTGTGTATTGATTGAAAAGTAGATGAATTGAATCAAAGTATAATTATATGTGATTATCTGAAATATGCATCGGTATTGAATTGTATATGGATTAGAAAGTTGAAAAGTGAATTTGAATTGAATTGTGATTGAATTGAAAGTGAATTTGAAATAGAAAAGTGATTTGAAAACCCTATTAACTAGTTGGGCTAGGTCGGATATAGTTGGCATGCCATAGGATTGGAAGTGTTCAGAGATACTTCGACCTTGAGTCGATGAGACACTGGGTGTCACTATATTACTTCAGATAGATTCGATGAGGTACTGGGTAGCAACTTACTTCAGCTTGGCCGATGAGACACTAGGTGTCAACTATTGCTTCGAACTATTCGATGGGGCATTGGGTGCCATTCTGGAGTGTTTGGTTGTGATAAACCATAAATTATACATATTTTTACCTCATGCTTAGCCTAAACTCTGGACGAATTATCATTGAATTTGTGGAAATTGGTGCTCCTAATCCTTTTATTTCATGTTTTATACTTAAATGAGCATAAGGAAGAGAAAAGAGCAAGGAACGGGCCGAAAATGGGCAGATTAGGCCCAATTCAATAATCAACACGGCCTGGAGATTCACCACACGGGCGTGTCACACGGCCGTGCCACATTAATAGGCTCGAACACGGCCGGGAAGTCGACTCACACGGGTGTGGCACACGGGCGTGTCCCTGTCGTGAAGAAGTTTAATTTCACTCGGAAAAGGCTACTTAGGGGTTAAGAAAGATATTCTAAACTCTATATAAAGACCCTAGGAGGCAACTACAAGGACACACATTATTCCTACCAAGACGGGGAGTTAAAGGCAGGGAATTACTCGAAGGGAAGCCGATTGATTCATCTCAGAAGCCAGGATCTACATCAAGACAGAGGATCTCCCTTCAATCATTCCGGGAGTTTGGGTTTTCTTATGTTTTGTTATTTTATTTCTTCTGAGATGTTTTCTTTTATAATTATGAACTAAAACCCTAAATATCTAAGGGGGATGAAACCTAAGACAGATCTTATTATTGTTATCTGAACTATGTGATAAATATTTGATTTGTTCTTAATTGTGTTTTTAACTCTTAAATTGATATTTCCGGGATATTGATTTAAGTCGAATGTGCTTATGTAGAGGAGCAAAAGTCCCTGCATAGGAGTAGATCCAACACAATTAAGCGGAGTTGATCGTAATCCTAGATATAGGACAACGAAAATCTGTCGGATTAGAGTCAAATCTAATATGGGAGCCATAGATCGAGTTAATGCAAGACTAGGGGTTTTAACTAGAAAGAGATTTCGGTTAATCAACCTAGGATTAGTTGTTCTTATCCTCGAGAAAGGTATTAACATAATTTAGGGATCTCTACGGATCAAATCAAATGAAGAAATCATCTGGTTCAGAGTTAGATAACAAGTGAAGTCTAGGTGGATTCTTCTTTAGGTGTTGCTTTAATCATCCAGTTTTCCCTAAAGCAATTTCCCAAATTTACTCTTTGTCACATTTTCAGTTTAGTTTAGATTAGTTAATTTAGAAACAAAACCTCCTTTTATTTTTAGGCTAGATAATAGGAAGAAAGTCATTACTAGTACTCATAGTTCCTTGGATTCGATATTCTGGTCTTGTCACTGACTATACTACTATTTGATAAGTGCACTTGCCTTTTTATCGTGATATTAGTTAGTTTCTAGGTACGATCAATTTTATTGCTTCATCACAATCACGAGATCAGGTTGGATCCGTGTATCCGCCAATGTCCGAGTCTTGTTAATAGGGGTAAATAAATAAAATGATAAATCGAATGAATTTGATTGATTGAACTATTGGAAAGAAAAAAGAAAGTTTAATGTGAATTTAAATGTGAACTGAAATTGACATAGAAAATAAAAGCATGGACTAAATGTTCATGAAGGGATTGAAATTCAAATTTATGATATGTGATATTAATTGATGAGTAGCTAAATTGGATTACTATTGTTAAGGAATGAAAGTTAAAAAATGAATTAATACTTAAGAAATTAAATTGTTACATATTTGATATTTATATTTTAATATTATTGTTATTATAGTTTGAATTATGATAATACCACTGAGTATATCCATACTTAGCATATGGTTGTTTTCCGTGTGTAGGTTAGTAGAAGTCAAGTGTAACACCCTAAACCTCGCTTGGACGTTATGGCCGAATCTGGTGATATCACATGAGAGTGTTTTTGAAATCATATTTGACACGTTAAAACCGTTCCAATTGTTAAATCTTTATCTTACTACGGAGTAAAAATACATGGTCGTGATTAAAACATATCTTTTTCTTACGCGGAAGCTATTAGAAAATATTCTATCTTAGGAAAGCCGTTATTAATTCCGAAATCGTTCATTTTAGTGAAAACTAAGTTTTGATCATGCTTATTGAAAATAAATCATCAATAGTATAAAACCAAATTAAAAACTAGAAAGTCCAAAGTCCAAAAATTACAACAAAATTTTCGAAAATAATAACTAAGGCGATATAAGCATTAAAACCATAAAACCAAAATGTATGTGGCAATGGTCATCGTTAAGTCCTCCGCTGCACTGACCAGCCTATTGCTGGGGATTTCTTGAATAGATTAAATAGAGAAAGGGTGAGTTTTTGCAAACTCAGTGTGTAACCCCCACAGAAAATATGCACACAGCATAGCATAAAAAATCAGTTATATATATATATATTTATAGTTCGGGCCTAAGCCCTTTACAGAATCGATGTGGACCTTAGCCCACTTAGATACATAATTAGATATAACTTAGGGCTTTATCCCATTTCAGATACAGAATGCCGAGCAGAACAGATTAACATATCCCAACCCACCAGCCCTGCACATCATGTGGGGATAAAATCGACCCACCATTCCTAACACACCACGCTGTACCGAAATGCGGCACATAATTAGATAATTGTAGCTATGCTGCCAGATATCAGGCTTAAGAGCCTTTTAGAATACTTCTTCCATATACATTAACCCAACCCCGATGTAATGCAACATACAAATATGACATGTTATAATGCAATTTATCAAGTTATACGTCAATTCAGATATACATGCTAAGTGTAACATGCTTAATTCATACATGACTTAATCAGATCACGTAATTAAGGGTCCAAGTAATGCTTACTAACCTTACGATAAGTCACAGTCGACTTGGGCGACCCATGTAACCTTACAGAACTTTCTAGAAAAATGGGCTCACACGCCCATACGGCCTACCCGTGTGGGCCCATACGCCCATGTGGCATACACGACCCAAATTGGCTTTGTCCGTGTAGATCACACAGTCTGGCCCAAAATTTCACACGCCCATGTGGCCTACACGCCCGTGTGGCCCACACGCCCGTGTGACACACACGCCCGTGTGGCCCACACGCCCGTGTGGCCCACACGCCCGTGTGGCCCACACGCCCGTGTGGCCCAAACAGCCTAATTAGTCTAGCTCGTGTCTCGCACACAGCCTCGTCGGCCATCACACGACTGTGTCATGCGCCCGTGTCACGTGTGCACAGCCTGGTTCGTCTTTCACATGGCTGTCTACTGCCACACGACTTATGACAAGGGCGACCACACACCGGTGTGGCATCGACAGTTTCATTTTTCGACTTTCACCGATTCACGTTTTCTGTGTTTTCGGGTACACACTTGGATTCAATTCGAAGCTAACGCAACCCCGAGCATTTCAAAACCTAAAATTGACAATCCTGAGTCCAAGATCAGTAATACTAACGATAACTAATCGAATTAACAAAAAGCCTAAAACTTACAACCAACACACCCTTACCGTTAACGAAACGACAACGATTCTTTACTACTTAAGTGCTGATCAGCAGTCCACTGCTCCTTGATTGACCCCTAATCATGAAATAAATCCTTAGTGACCCCCTCGATTATTAATCAAACGAAAAAGAAACACCTTAACTTACCAAAAGCGTGAAAACAATCGTTGAAGCAGGAAAACAAATAAAATAAGTCGAAGAATGAAGGGAAAACGGCAGCAAGAAAGGTGGGAATTTCGGCAATAGTCAAGAAAAGAAAAATAAAAGATGGAGAGGAGAAATGGCAGAGATTTTTCAGCAAAAGAGAAGTGAGCAATTTGGTAACTTCCAAATCCCCTATTTTACTTCCACTAACAACTCAACCACCTCAATGTTTCAGTTTACCTCAAATACCCACACGGCACTAGCAACAAAAATAATGCCCAAGTTTTGACTCGAACACAAGACCTCCCTTACTCCAGCACTACTTTTAACCACTAGACCAGCAAGCCTATTCTGACATGTTTTTACAAATAAATACTTATAAGCCTATTAACCAAATGTAAGGCTTTATTCAATAAAAACCAAAATTTGCCCAAGTCAAGGCTTGAACTTGGAACCTCCCATACACACCCAGAACACTTAACCACTGAAGCAGACAAATATATATATTTTTAATATTTCACCAAAACATATACATAAATTTTGGGGCGTTACAACTCTACCCCTTAAAAGAAAATTTTGGCCTCAAAATTTTACCTGATCAGGAAATGTGAAGATACTGCTAACGCATCGAATCCTCTGGCTCCCAAGTGGCCTCATCAATGCTGTGATTCCGCCACAGCACCTTTACTAAGAAGATAGACTTCCTCCGCAGAATCCTAACTTCGTGATCCAGAATCTGAACCGGCTCCTACTCAAACGTTAGATTTGGCCTAACCTCAATATCCTCCACAGGAACAATGTGCGTGGGATCAGAGCGACAGTGCCTCAACATCGAGACATGAAACATATCATGTATGCGATCTAACTCTGGAGGTAGCTCCAACTGATATGCGACTGGCCCAACTCGCTTCAGAATATGGTACGGTCCAATAAACTGAGGGCTTAGCTTACCCTTGTGATCGAACCTTAGAACCTTTTTCCATGGAGAGACCTTAAAGAAAACCAAGTCCCCTATATAATACTCGATATCTTTCCTCTTCAAATCAACATAGGACTTCTGTCGATCTTGAATGAAATGGACCTTATCCTCAATTTTTGAAACCAGTTTTGGACCCAGAACACGTCGCTCCCCCAACTCAGTCCAATATAAGGGAGTACGACACTTACGACCGTACAAGGCCTCGTAAGGCGCCATTTGTATACTAGACTGGTAGTTGTTATTATAGGCAAACTCCACTAATGGCAAGTACTCCTCCCACTACCTCGAAAATCTATAATGCAACTCTTCAACATGTCCTCTAGTATTTGAATCACCTTCTCTGATGGACTATCTGTCTAAGGATGGAAAGTAGTACTGAAGTCTAACCTTGAACCTAGAGCCTCATGAAGTTTCTTCCAGAACCAAGACGTGGAACAAGGATCCCTATTAGAAATAATCGAGACGGGTACCCCATGTAGCCTCACTATTTCTGAGATATAGAGTTTAGCCAATTTCTGTAGAGAGAAGTTTGTCCTAACCTGGATAAAGTAAGCAGATTTAGTCAATCGATCCATGATAACCCAGATAGAATCCTTCTTAGTGGGTGTTAGAGGCAATCCATTAACGAAGTCCATCGCTACTCACTTCTATTTCCACATCGGTATCCTAACTGGCTGTAGCAAACTCGAAGGTAGCTGATGCTCAGCCTTAAATTGCTGACAAGTCAAACAGCAAGAACAAAGTCAGTAATCTTATGCTTCAACCCTGACCACCAGTATAACTATCGCAGATCTCGGTACAGTTCTTTCCCGCCGAGATGCATAGCATAAGGGCTACTATGTGCCACCCTCAGAATCAACAGTCTCAAATCCTCATCATCCGGTACACAAATCCGACTGCGAAAATAGAGCACCCCATCACTATTAACCCTAAAATCAGTAGTATCCACATTTCTAACCTGATAGAAACTCAACACAAGAGACTTATCCCTGATTTATTTATCCCTAATCTGATCCATCCATGTCGGTTTCACTTGTAGCTCAGCCAATAGACTCCTATCATCGAACAGGCTGAGTCGAGCGAATATCGCTCTCAGATCAGTTATGGCTCTACTGCTCAACGCATCGGCACCATATTGGCCTTACCGAGATGGTACTCTATAGTGCAATCATAGTCCTTAAGTAGTTCAACTTATTTACGCTACCTAAGGTTTAACTGCTTCTGAGTGAGGAGATATTTGAGGCTCTTGTGATCAGTGTAGATAGTACACTTCTCATCGTACAGATAGTGCCTCCAAATTTTTAGAGCGAAGACTATCGCTGCCAACTCCAAATCGTGCGTCGGATAATTAGCCTCATGCATCTTGAGCTGACGAGACGCATAAGCAACCACCTTACCGTCTTGCATTAGAATGCATCCCAAACCCACATGCGATGCATCACTGTATACCATGAGGTCCTTACCGGGCTCAGGTTGTATTAAAACAGGAGCCTAAGTCAAAACGGTCTTGAGATTATCGAAGCTCTCTTGTTGTGCATCAGTCCAAATGAAAGGAACTCCTTTCCGCAGAAGCTTAGTCATCGGAGCTGCGATTAAGGAAAACCATTTTACGAAGAGTCGATTATACCCTACCAGCCCTAGAAAACTACAGATTTCAAACACATTCTTCGGATGTTTCCATTCCAACACAGCCTTAATCTTACGAGGGTCAAAATGATTCCCCTCCGCAGAAACTACATGACACAAAAGGTTACTTCTCGAAGTTAGAATTCACACTTACTAAACTTCGCATATAATTATTTCTCACGAAGAGTCTGTAGCACCACTCTAAGATGCTCATCGTGCTTGTCTTCGAACTTGGAATACACCAAGATGTCATTGATGAATACCACAACCAACCGATCCAGATAAGGCTGGAACACTCGGTTCATCAAATCCATAAATGCTACTGGAGCATTAGTCAACCCAAAATGCATAACTAGGAACTCGTAATGACCAAAACGTGTCCTTTTATGCACATCGTCTTCTTTAACTCTCAACTGATGATAGCCTAAACGTAGATCGATCTTAGAAAACACAGAGGCCCCTCTGAATTGGTCGAATAAGTTATATATCCTTGGAAGTGGGTACTTATTCTTAATTGTTAACTTGTTCAACGGACGGTAGTCGATACACATCCTCATTGTCCCATATTTTTTTCACAAATAGAACAGGTGCTCCCCATGGAGACACATTGGGACGAATAAACCCACGATCTAACAGTTTTTAGATTTAAGCATTAAGCTCTGTAGGCTCTTTTAGTGCCATTCGGTAACGGGCGATAGGCACCAGAGCTGTACCAAGAATCAACTCAATCCCAAACTCTACCTCTAAGCTCAGAGGTAACCCCGATAATTCCTCAGGAAACACATCTGGAAAGTTCCTCACAGTTTTGATATCCTTAATCGAAGAGTTCTTAGAATCAGAAATACTGACGTAGGCCAAGAATGCCTCACACTATTTTCTCACTAACTTTTTTGCTACCAAAGCTGAGATTACATTAGTCAAATAATCTCGTCGTTCCTCAATCACAACTACCTCGTTGCCCCCTCGGTCCTCAAGACAACCCTTTTTGTCGTATAATCCAGACTCACCCGATGTTTAACCAGTTAGTCTATTTCTAGAATTAGATCAAACTTCCTAAACGGAAGCTCTATTACATCAGCTAGAAATACTGTCCCTTGGACCTCTATTGAAACGTCTCTATACAATCTACTAACTCGCACAGATTGCCCCAAAGGACTTAACACAGTTACCTCACTATCAGTACTCTCAACTGGAATCCCCAAAGTTTCAGACACAGTACTGGCTACATATGAGTGTGTAGAGCCTATGTCTATCAGTGCAAGATAAGGTACATCAAATATTAAAAACGTACCCATAATGACGTTTGGAGGATCTCTATCCTCACAACAACGAGCAGTATAGACCAAAGCAGGTTGTCTTGTCTTAGTCGGTCCAGCACCTCTGCCCGATGCTCTCTGTCCTTTACCCATGCCGTTACCACCCCTGGCCTAACCTTGGCCTTTAGGAGGTTGCTGAACTACCATCGGTGGCTGTGCACTCCTAATAACCGGAGCTTGCATCTAACTAGTTCTCAATGCACAGTCTCTGACACGGTACTCAATCTACCCACATCTCAGACATGCCCCATTAGTCCTCCAACACTCGCCCGGATGGCGTCTACCATAGTGCTCACAAAACTCTACCCTAGTAGATGCAGCAAGAGGCCCGACTCTCACTGGCCCATCAGACTTGGCCTTTTTCTTAGGCCTTATTCCAAAACTCGAGGGCTCCGAATCCCTCTTACTCTTTCCTCTCTCTCGATTTTGGTGCTCAGCACGATTTACCTCTTTGGCGATCATCGCATTCTCAACTAGAACAGAGAAATCACGCTCCCTCTGCGGAGCTATCAAAACTCACAAACTGTCCCTGAGACCATCCTCAAAACAGACACAGCGCTCATACTCAGTTGCCACCATGCCTCACGTATAATGGCTCAATCTTAGGAACTCAACCTCATACTCAGCCATAGAACGGTTTCCCTGAGTGAGATTAAGAAACTCCCGCCTCCTAACGTCGATATAGCTAGCTCCTACATATTTACTTTGGAACGCAGTCTTAAAATAGTCCGAGGTCAATCAATTGGGCTGAGTGCCCTCTTTAACCGTCAGCCACCACTGATATGCTTCGTCTCAAAGTAAAGAAACAACCCCCTTAAGCTTCTGTTCAGCAGTGAAGTCTAAATCATCCATAATTCTTTCCGTGGCCTCTATCTAATGTTCGACCACGTTAAGGACGATTCCAGTGACGCCCCTTAATAACTCAGCCCCATTGGACAGAAATCATTCTGTAACTAACCCTCGCCCCCAAATCCAATATTGGGCCCAGCGACTCTCTTCAAAATTCGTAACACGGCTTAGGATAGTGCATCGTCCCCAGCCGCATGATCATGGGATCCTGATCCAGTCTCAGTAATAAGAGACACTGGCGTTTCGCTAATGTCTAGATTTGGTATGTTGCCAGATGATGAGGATCTAGCCCGAGCTCCTCTACGGCCTCAACCTCGGCCTTTAGTACGCCATCCATAGATACCTTGTATGTTCATCGTAGAATTCGAGATTATCTACATTAATAGTTTTATGAATCAGTTATAGTTTCGATATTTATTAACAGATATTTTATGCAGTGTAGTATCAGAATGTTTAGAGTCGGTTATCACGAGTAATAACCTCACTACCGTTTTTAGTTTACACTAGCTAAAGTGTTTTCAGTATAGTATACTACCTAAAGTAGTTTCAGAATATTCTAATCATATTTTTAGACAAATCTAAACAGAGTTTCAGGAAACTTACAGGATCGGTGCCGGAGTCTTGGTGTACCACTTACTTATTCCAAAAATATTTCAAATCATTTACAAATTATTTCTTTAAAACCAATATTTAAAACCAAAATCCATAGCTGAATTTTATAAACTTGGCTCTGATACCACTAAATGTAACACTCTAAACCCGACGTGGACGTTATGGCTGAATCTGGTGATGTCACATGAGAGTGTTTTTAAAATTGTATTCGACGCGTTAAAACCGTTCCAATTATTAAATCTTTATCTTACTATGGAGTAAAAATACATGGTCGTGATTAAAAATTATCTTTTTCTTATGCGGAAGCTATTAGAAAACATTCTATCTTAGGAAAATCGTTATTAATTTTGAAAACCTTACTTTTGAGAAAAATCGTTTATTTTAGTGAAAACCAAGTTTTGGTCATGCTTATCGAAAATAAATCATCAACAGTATAAAACCAAATTAAAAACCAGAAAGTCAAAAATCTAAAAATTACAGTAAAATTTCTAAAAATAATAACTAATGCGGTATAAGCATTAAAACCGTAAAACCAATGTGTATGTGACAATGGTCACCATTGAGTCCTTCGCTGCACTGACCCGCCTACTGTTGGGGATTTCCTGAACAGATTAAACAGTAAAAGGGTAAGTTTTCGCAAACTCAATGTGTAACTCCCACAGAAAATATGCACACAGCACAACATCAGAAATCAGTCATATATATACATTTATAGATCAAGTCTGAGCCCTTTATAGAATCGGTATAGACCTTCGCCCACTCAGATACAGAATCAGATATAACTTAGGGCCTTAGCCCATTTCAGATACAAAATGTAGAACAGAACAGATTAACAGATCCCAACCCACCAGCCTTGCACACCAACTCCGTCCAACCCTGCACATCATGTGGGGATAAAATTGACCTATCCTTCAAAACACACCACTCTGTACCGAAATGCGGCACATAATCAGATAATTGCAGCTATGCTGCCAGATATCAAGCTTAAAAGCCTTTCAGAATACTTCCTCCATATACATTAACCCAACCCTGATGCAATGCAACATACAAATATGACTTGCTATAATGCAATTTATCAGGTTATATAGTCAATTAAGATATACATGCTAAGTGTAACATGTTTAATTCATACATTAGTTAATCAGATCACATAATTAGGGGTTCAAGTAACGCTTACCGACCCTACAACAGGTCACAGTCGACTTGGACGACCCGTGCAACCTTACAGAACTTTCTAAAAAATAGGCTCACACGCTCATATAGCCTGCCCGTGTAGGCCCACACGCCCTTGTGGCCCACATGGCCCAAATTAGCCTTGGCCGTGTATATCACACAGCCTGGCCCAAAATTCCACAAGCTCATGGGTTCATCCGTGTGGGCCCACACGCCCGTGTGGCCCACACAGCCCAATTGGTTGAGCCTGTATCTCGCACACAGCCTTATCGGCCATCACACGGCCATGTCATGCGCCCGTGTCACGCGCATACGACCTAGTTCATCGTTCACACGACCGTGTACTACCACAATGCCTACCACACGGGTGACTGCACGCTCGTGTGACGTTGACAGTTTTGTTTTTCAAATTTTACTGATTCGCGTTTTCTATGTTTTCAGGTACACACCTAGTTTTGATTCGAAGCTAACGCAACCCCAAGTCCAAGATCAGTAATACTAATGATAACTAATCGAATTAACGACAAGCCCAAAACTTACAACTAACATACCCTTACCGTTAATGAAACGACGACGATTCTTCACTGCCTAAGTGTCGAGCAGTAGTCCACTACTACTTGATTGACCCCTAATCATCAAATAAACCCTTAATAACCCCATCGATTATTAATCAAATGAAAAAGAAACACCTTAACTTACCAAAAGCGTGAAAACAATTGTTGACGCAGGAAAACGAATAAAATAAGTTGAAGAACGAAGGGAAAATTTAAGCAAGAGAGGTGGGAATTTCGGTAATAGTCAGGAAAAGAAAAATAAAAGATGGAGGGGAGAAATGGCAGAGATTTTTCAGCAAAATAGAAGTGAGTAATTGGGTAACTTCTAAATCCCCTATTTTACTCCCACTAATCCACTAACAACTCAACCACCTCAGTGTTTTAGTTTACCTTAAATACCCACACGGCACTAGCAACAAAAATAATGCCCAAGTTCTGACTCGAACACAAGACCTCCTTTACTCCAGCACTCCTCTTAACCATCAGACCAACAGGCCTATTCTAACATGTTTTTACAAATAATTACTTATAAGCCTATCAACCAAAGGTAAGGCTTTATTCAATAAAAACCAAAATTTGCCGAAGTCAAGGCTTGAACTTGAGACCTCACACACACACCCATAACACTTAACCACTGAAGTAGACAGATATATATATATTTAATATTTCACCAAAACATATACATAAATTTTGGGGCGTTACATCGAGTGTCCCGGTTCAGCATCCAGAGCAATCCCGAACTTAGAGAAATTTTGGTGCTGTATCTTTCTTTTTGGTAATGTGGCATGTAACTAGATTATGTGTATGGGTCTTGTGATTTTGGTTGTAAATGATGATATATATAACATTTTTGATAGGTTAAATGAAATGGTAAGAAGATTAATATGGCACATTTGGTATAAAGCTTGAAATGAGAATGAATGAAGTTTACTAATCTAATTAAAATGATACTATGAAATACTTTTGACTATATATTAAGTGAGTTAATAAGTTAATATTTTGATGTAATCTAGATGTAATTGCATATAAATTGTTTTGGTTGTGACATTAGTTTTGAATTGGTTTCGTTTTAAATTTGTAGGGTTGGTTAGGTTATTATAAAGAAGTTACATTGAGTCCACAAAAAAAAAAGAATTTTATGAAAAATTTTCGGAGTATTCGAATAAGTTTCTATTCACTTCTAATACATGTTTAAGCCTCATGAGCATATTAAAGGGACACTATGAATATTTTATAATATGTATGCTATTTATTTGTTTAATGTTTGTAATTTGTCTGAAAGGTCTGGTAATGCTTCGTAACCCTATTTTGGTGACTGTTTAGGGTTAGGGGTGTTACATATAGAGAAACTTATCTACTTGAATCCTTGGTGGCCCAGTGAAACACTCCAATAAAATTAGAGTTACTAGGGCGAATATTGTAAATCCTAAGGGATAAGATTGTAAAGAGTTTAAATCCTTACGACTCTCATCTTGTAGATTGGTTTTAATTTTAACCGTCGATGTAATTTAAATTGTACTATTGGATCTGAGGGAGCTCAACTGTAAATAGAGGTCTTCCCCATTATTTGTATTATTTCATTCATAGTTATTGAATATATTTGAGAGTATTTACTCAAACACCTTATTTGCATGCTTTCTTATGGCTTTTCTATTTGATTCGAGTTCCTTTGTCTTTTGAGGTTGTTTTTACTTTATTTTGCTACCTTAGAGAATTTTCTTTGAAGAATTCTCACTTTTTAGAGATAGGCTGACTTAGATGGATTTGAAGTGAAGAACTTGCCTAAGGCCGTACAATTTATGAGACTTAAGTTCTAACCTCGTGACAGTTGGTATCGAAGTCAATGTTTAGTAAGGTGCCAGTTAAGATGACAAAAAGAGTAGACAAGTAGATTGAGGCTAAAGAGACCCGTGGAGGGGGCAAGAAAGGTAGCAAATTGAAGGATATGTTATCAGCTTGGAAAAGTCGAGTGGTCAATCTCAAGGAATCCATGAGTTTTGTGAAGGAAATACTTGAGGTAGTTGAGAGATGCATATATGAGTTGGACTTGATGAAAGAGCAGCTCAAGGAATATGTGTAGAGAATCTCAGTTTTAATGGGGAACCGATGCAAGGGGTACTCAATTCCATTATGGATTAGTAGACAGAGAAAGATGATGCTTTCAAGGTTGTGGTGTTGGCTTAAAGGAATAGATTGATGAGCTCAAGGTGGAACTCGTTATCTGCAAAGCTACTTTGGGTAATGAGGTGTTAGTTGAGACACCCAAGCCTAAGGTGGATGTCCCTAAGCTGAAAGAGTTTACGGGGACGAAGTTCGTAAGAGATGTGGAGAATTTCTTGTGGTTAATGGAGCAATACTTCTGTGTCAGAGGCATCATGGATAATGCCACTAAGGTAAATATTGTTGCTATGTATTTTACTGATTTCGGTCTTTTTTGGTGGCGTCGTAGGTCTACAAATGAGAAACAATGTGGAGCCACAATCGGGACTTGGAAAGAGTTCCAAAGGGAATTTAAGGGGCAGTTTTACCCAGAGTATGGTGAGGATGAGGATCGGGTAAGTTGTGTTAGCTTACGCAACAAGGCACAATTAGGGAGTATTTGTAAGATTTCAGTGATGTGATGCTTGATAAATGATAAATTATACATATTTTTACCTCATGCTTAGCCTATATTTTGGATGGATTATCACTAAATTTATGAGAATTGGTGCTCTTAACCCTTCTATTTCATGTTTTATACTCAGGAAAGCATAGGGAAGAGAAAAGAACGAAAAACGGACCGAAAATGAAGAAAATGGGCGAAAGTGTAAAATCGACACGGCCCAATGATTCACCACACGGCCGTGGCACACAGTCGTGCCACGTAAGGTCCAACACGGCCTAGCCCCCGACAAGCACGACCAGACTACACGGCCGTGCCACCCTCAACAGGCCCGCACACGGCCTCTTATCGATCCACATTGGCGTGGCACACAGGCGTGTTCCTGTCGTGAGGAAGTGCAATTTCACTCGGATTTGGATACTTAGAGGCTAAGAAAGGCATCCCAAAGCTCTATATAAAGACCTTAGGAAGCAATTTCAATGGTTTACTTGATTCCCTGCTAAGGGAGTACTCTTTCTCCCACAAAGGAGCGCCTTCTTTCTGCCGACACGAGAGATTACTCCAAAGGAAGCCGATTGATTCATCCCAGAAGCTGAAGTCTACATCAAAACAAGAAGATCTCCCTTCAATCTTTCAGGGGTTTTGGGGTTCTTTATGTTTTGCTATTTTAATTCTTCTGAGATGTTTTCTTTTATAATCATGAACTAAATCCTCCAAATACTTGAGGGGGATGAAACCTAAGACAGATCTTGTTATTATTTTCACTTGAATTATACAATAAATATTTGATTTGTTCTTAATTGTGTTTTTAAGTCTTAAATTGGTATTTTCGGGATATTGATTTAAGTCGAATGTGCTTGTGTAGAGGAGAAAAAGTCCCTGCATATGAGTATATCCAACATAATTAAACGGAGTTGCATGCAACCCTAGACATAGAGCGACATAAATCTGCCGGATTAGGGTCAAACCTAATAAGGGAATCCATAGATCGAGTTAATGCGAGACTAGGGGTTTTAACTAGAAAGAGATTTCAGTTAGTCAACCTAGGATTAGTTGTTCTTATCCTCGACGGAGGTATTAACATGAATTAGGGATTTCTATGGATCAAGTCAAGTGAATAAATTGTTTAGTTCAAGAGTTGATAACAAGTGAAGTCTAGGTGGATTCTCCCTTGAGTATTGCCAAATCAATCAGTTTTCCTAAAAGTTTTTCCCCAATTTACTTTTTGTGCGTTCTTAGTTTAGTTTTAGAATTAGTTTAGTTTCATAAAATCCCCTTTTATTTTTAGGTTAAATAATAGAAAGAAAGTTAGTACTAGTACTTTTGGCTCCCTTGGGTACGATATCCCGGTCTTGCCACTAAGCTATACTACTATTCGATAAGTGCGCTTGCCTTAAAATCGTGATAATAGTTAGTTTTTGGTGTGATTATTTATTATAAATTTTATAACTTCATATCACGCATATCAAGTTTTTGGCGCCGTTGCCGGGAAACTGAAATATTAAGAACGCTCGATTTCTATTACTTTAGCCATATTTATCTTTATTTATTTTTAGCTTATTTTTATTTTTATTTCTATTTTTATTTTACTGAAATTTTCTTTTCCTCTAGGTATCTCTGGTTTATGACTAGAAGAAACCTAGAAGGACCACTACTATTCGACGAAGACTTGGAAGTGATTGTTCGCAGAACTCGTAGAGAGATCAGAAGAAGCCTACATTATCTAGAACAAGGATAAGAACAAGAGCCAGAACCTACGGAAGGGATGGAAGCAAATCAGGACAATCTACCACCTCCTGCGATAACCGCGCAACCAGCAAATCAAGATGATGCTCCTCGTACTATGTATGATTATACTAAACTGAATTTGGCTGGTACGCAATCTAGTATTATTATACCTGCTATTGCTGCTAATAATTTTGAGTTAAAACCTAACACTATTCAGATGATACAGTAATTTGTGTAGCTTGACGGTTTACAGGATGAAGATCCAAATTCACACATAGCTAACTTTTTGGAACTTTGTGACACTTTTAAAATTAATGGCGTCTCTGATGATGCCATTCGTCTAAGGCTATTCCTATTCTCTTTGAGAAATAAAGCCAAACTGTGGTAAAATTCTTTACCACGAGGATCAATCACTACATGGGAATAGATGACCGAAAAGTTCCTACTTAAATATTTTCCTCTAGCTAAAACAACTATATTGCAAAATGATATCTCTTCTTTTGTGCAGATGGATTTAGAGACACTTTATGATGCCTGGGAGAGATACAAAGAGCTGTTGAGAAGGTGCCCTCACTATGGGTTGCCTTTGTGGTTACAAGTTCAAACCTTTCACAACAGTTTGAATCCATCAACGAGGCAAATGATCGATGCAGTCACCGGAGGAACAATCAACAACAAAACACCCGAAGCAGCCTATGAGTTTATAGAAGAGATGTCACTAAATAACTATCAGTGGCAAGTCATAAGGACAAAGCCGACAAAAGCTGCAGGAGTTTTTAACATTGATGCTGTCACTATACTTACTAATCAGGTAGAACTTTTAAATAAAAAGTTTGATAATTTTGTTGGTTCTACGCAGGCACACCCAGTGATGCAGTGTGACGCAACCCAGGGAAATATGTTCAATTCAGATTACTCCTCTTGTGGACATGGCATGGAAACCTAGCAAACCAACTATATGGGTAACAATTCTAGATCTCAAAATAACCCTTATAGTAACATTTCCAATGCAGGTTGGCGGAACCACCCTAATTTTTCATAGGGAGGACAAGGAAATCAGAGACAACCACCTTCTCCGGGATTTCAACAGCCACCATTCCCACAAGAGAAAAAGCCGAACCTTGAAGAGATACTCACAAAATTTATTGCAGTATAAGAATCCCGTTTCCGAAACACCGAAATAGCACTAAAGAGCCAACAAGCTTTATCCAAGGGCTCGAAAATTAGATAAGCCAGCTCGCCAAGCTAATCTCTGAAAGACCACAAGGTGGGTTACCAAGCAACACTGAGACTAATCCTAAGGAACAACTCAATGCAGTAGATACAATAGAAGAGGAAGGGTTAACCAAAACCAACCCAGAGCCATGCAAGGAGACTGTGGTAAGTAAAGGTAAGGGTGAGGTAAGCTTCAAAGAAGTAACTATTAAAGAGTATAAACCTTGTATCCCATAACCAAATGCGTTAAAGAAAGACCGCACAGATAAGTAATTCGGTAAGTTTCTGAAACTCTTAAAGAAATTACATATCAACTTACCATTTGTTGAAGCAATTTTACAAATATCGAAGTACGCAAAATTTTTAGAGGAACTTCTCATAAATAAAAGGAAGTTGGAAGAACTGTCCATAGTGGAACTCAACGAGGAATGCTCAGCTATTCTCCAAAATAAACTGCCAGCCAAACTGAAAGATCGAGAGAGTTTTACTATTCCTTGTTTACTTGGAAACCTAGACGCCAAAAATGCTTTAGCTAATTTAGGGGCTAGTATAAATGTCATGCCTTATAAACTGTTTAAGCAACTAGGTCTCGAGAAACCTAAGCAAACCAAGATAAGTATTCAACTGGCTGATAAAACTATTAGGTTTCCTAAGGGAATAATTGAAGATGTGCTTGTCAAAATTGATAAATTTATATTCCCAGTTGACTTTGTTGTTTTAGACATTGATAAGGATAGTAATGTACCCTTAATTCTAGGGTGACCCTTTTTAGCAACTGCCAGAACAATAATTAATTTAGGAACATGTAAACTTACACTACGTGTAGGTGATGACAAAGTTACCTTACAAGCTCGAAACTCAATTAAGACTGCTGATAATAATATAGTTACGAGTCCTTGTAAAAACACTAAACTCACCACCCAACCTTCTGTGCAGGATACACTCTACATAAAGGCAACCCACTCATAGAGAAGTCCATCTAAGGGAGATGCACCTGAAAAACGAATGCTTCGGATCAAGGAACTAGATGAGTGGCTGAACTATCATGAAAAGCACAAAGTATGCCATACCAACCCAGAGCATCACCAAGACGACTATCAGGTGAAAATGAATCAAATCAAGGTAAGAGATGAGGTAATATTAGGGGAAGATGATCTTCGAATCTTGAATTCAAAAGAACATACAAGTAACATAACCTTCCCCTATGGTACAGTAGAAATAGAACATGAGACACTCGGCACTTTCAAGGTAAACCACACTCGACTCAAATCTTACGTTGATAATAAAATTTTAAACAGGATAGAAGAGTATCAACTCTTCAAGTCGGCGTGACCGAACAAGCTTGAGAAAAGCCGAGCTTAGACTATAAACAAGCGCTTCTCGGGAGGCAACCCGAGCACTAACTTAGTAAATTCTTTTAAATTAGGCTTTCTAATACATTAACTAACCCTTGAATGCAGGTTTTTCGAGCCACACGGCCATGCCCACGGGCGTGCCTTAGGCCTGTGGACACAACAAGTAAAGACACGGCCGTGCGATATTGCCGTGTATGAGTAGAGTAAGATGTCCCTAACACATGGGCTTCGATAACTTACCATGGCCGTGCGATATGACCGTGGCCAACACTGTCAATTCCAACACGAGCGTGCAACACGCCCGTATCCCCAAGCCGTGGTCTAGCTTGTCAAACCAGACACGGGCGTGTGACCTCATACACAGCCGTAGGAGAAGCAAACATTGAAGGACACGGCCGTGCGACACGACCGTGTGCCTCAACACGCCCTCGCAACACGGGCGTGTGTCTCGAGCCAGGCACACCAAAATCCCTGTGATTTTTGTTTTTCCATTTTATTTTATTTTATCTTTTTCATTATTTGAATTTTAGTATTCTCAGAACTAGTTTATGTTATTTCAGTTATTTTATATCGGTTATTTCCTAACGAGTAATTGTTCTAATTCTAAAATACTTAAAATCCCTTAAGTGCTATCGCAGTTTCAAAACCATGAACTTCAAGTATTCCTTCCTCCAAGACAACTTTCACAATTCAAGGGTTCCATCCAATATTTAGGGAGTTTTACTTCTCTCCCCAACTTATGATCTTGTGCTTCTTTTGCTATTAATGTTATATTTGTACATTGAGGGCAATGTACATCTTAAGTGTGGGGGGGAAACTTACTTTCAGTTATTGCAATCTCTTTGAAACCCTTGAAAGTTTTTCAAACTAACATTTTGCACTGTTCTCAAAATTTCGAATTATCACTTTCACTCTTTGCATTATCTTCAATCTCATATTAGGAATTAATTCTGATTGATTTATGATTCTTATTGATATGTTGAGAATTAAGACATAGGTGCTTATACTTTGATTATTCAAACTTGAAAACATTAGGGAATCAAGCATGATAAGTTAAAATTTTTGAGAATTTAAATTTTTCTAGGTTATTTTCCCTAATTTTAAGTGTTATCTTGAGATTTGAAATTCGCAGGATTGATATCAAAAGCCATAATTCTGGTGAGATTTTTGAGCCTTTTGAGCATACATCCTTTCGTACTCACTTTTATTGTTACTTTGAGTGAGTCAATACTGATTTGTTATTCTAGAACTTGCTTCGATTATACATGTCGAGACCACATCATTGATTTGATATATTGAGATGATAAAGGCACCTAGGATCTAATCCACTTACTCCATAAAAGCCTACCTCCATAAATTAACCCTTAGTAAACCCCATTGAGCCTAACAACCCATTCTTTGACTTACCTCTAATATTAACCCATAACCCATCTTTGTTGAATTCCATTCAATTATTTTAATCCCTATTTTTGTCGAGATTTGAGTTGAATTATTATCTAGCTTTATTCTTTTTCTAGTTTGTAAAGTTGTAAATATTCAATTTATTGTATTCGATTTAATTTGTTCTAAAAAAAGCATATATACAGTTAATTCAGTGTAATACATGTTATAGTTAATATTTTTGCATATTTCTATTATAAGCTATCAAATCCAGAATGATGTCATCATAAGGCTTAGCTCGAGGAATATGTTCTAGTGATAGAGATTTTATAGCTAGATGATTTTTCAATTCAATCTCGATTCTAACCCTTTCTTTTCAGCTTATGACAACACCCCTAACCAAAGCCCCATTACAACCATTGAAAGACCTTTTGATCAATGTGTCATATCAATATATAGTGGTGGAGATTTGATTTTCTTGCAAGCATATGGTAATAACTTTTCAAGATTGACTAAAGAGTGCTAAATTCTTGAACCCTAAACACTTTGAATGGATAGAGTGAATCCTTAGTGAGGATGTCAAATCTTGTTGATTTTGATTGAAAGGTGATTACTTAAGAGAAGGGAGAAAACCTATGTTTCCGTGATAAAATTCTTAACTTAAAGTGATTGAATCTTTAATGTTCTTTTGATTGAATTATCATTGTATGATTACCTGTGGATTGGTTTGAAACATTATTGATAAGAATTGTAAGTTGAGAAGAATGATTCTTAATTGTGAGTTGAGATTTTGCTTGAGGACAAGCAAAGGATTAAGTGTGGGGGTATTTGATAAACGATAAATTATACATATTTTTACCTCATGCTTAGCCTATATTTTGGATGAATTATCACTAAATTTGTGAGAATTGGTGCTCTTAACCCTTCTATTTCATGTTTTATACTTAGGAAAGCATAGGGAAGAGAAAAGAACAAAAAATGGACCGAAAACTAAGAAAATGGGCTAAAGTGTAAAATCGACACGGCCGTGCCACATAAGGTCCAACACGGCCCAACCCCTGACAGGCACGGCCAGACCACACGGCCGTGCCACCCTCAACAGGCCCGTACATGACCTCTTGTCGATCCACACAGGCGTGGCACACGGGCGTGTCCCTGTCGTGATGAAGTGCAATTTCACTCGGATTTTGATACTTAGAGGCTAAAAAGGCATCCCAAGGCTCTATATAAAGACCCTAGGAGGCAACTTCAATGGTGTACTTGATTCCCTGTTAAGGGAGTACTCTTTCTCCCATAAAGGAGCGCCTTTTTTCTGCCGACACGAAGAGTATAAGCAAGGATTACTCCAATGGAAGCCGATTGATTCATCCCAGAAGCTGAAGTCTACATCAAAATAAGAAGATCTCCCTTCAATCTTTCAGGGGTTTTTGGGTTCTTTATGTTTTGCTATTTTAATTCTTCTGAGATATTTTCTTTTATAATCATGAACTAAATCCCCCAAATACTTGAGGGGGTGAAACCTAAGACAGATCTTGTTATTATTTTCTCTTGAATTATACGATAAATATTTGATTTGTTCTTAATTGTGTTTTTAACTCTTAAATTGATATTTCCGGGATATTGATTTAAGTCGAATGTGCTTGTGTAGAGGAGCAAAAGTCCCTGCATAGGAGTATATCCAACATAATTAAGCGGAGTTGCATGCAACCCTAGACATAGGGTGACATAAATCTGCCGGATTAGGGTCAAACCTAATAAGAGAATCCATAGATCGAGTTAATGCGAGACTGGGGGTTTTAACTAGAAAGAGATTTCAGTTAATCAACCTAGTATTAGTTGTTCTTATCCTCGACGGAGGTATTAACATGAATTAGGGATTTCTACGGATCAAGTCAAGTGAATAAATCGTTTAGTTCAAGAGTTGATAACAAGTGAAGTCTAGGTAGATTCTCCCTTGAGTATTGCCAAATCAATCAATTTTCCTAAGAGTTTTTCCCCAATTTACTTTTTGTGCGTTCTTAGTTTAGTTTTAGAATTAGTTTAGTTTCATAAAATCCCCTTTTATTTTTAGGTTAAATAATAGAAAAAAAGTTAGTACTAGTACTTTTGGTTCCCTTGGGTACGATATCTCGGTCTTGCCACTAAGCTATACTACTGTTCGATAGGTGCGCTTGCCTTAAAATTGTGATAATACTTAGTTTTTGGTGTGATCATTTATTATAAATTTTATTACTTCATATCACGCATATCAATGCTCCAGATTTTCGATTTGGGTGAGAATGAGGCATTTTTCTCCTTTATGAATGGGCTGAAGCCTTGGGCGAAGTAAAAGTTACAATTTTGAGGGGTCAAAGAACTTACCAAATCCATGACCATAGTGGAGTCCTTATTGAGATTGTTCTGTGAAAAGACAAATTTGAGTCTTCCAAGCCTAAGGAGAAGGGTAATGGTGGGGTAGATAAAGAAAGATAGGTCAATAACGATAATGGTGGTAATAGGAAACCACATTATGGGAAGTTGAAGCCCAACAACAAACCAAAGGAACTAGTGAAGTGCTTCTTATGTTGTGGTTCGCATAATATGCGAGATGTAACATCCTCTTACTTGACCCGATCACCGGGTCCAAGCAACAGGATATCACATTTGTTTCTTGAGCAACTACCGTCAAATACACTGTAATTAAATCATTAATACATTCAATAATGTCATAAATACATGTACACTATGATACAGAATTAAACCCAAGCCTTAATCGAGTTTACAAAAGCTTATTTGTTGACTCGAGCATGAAATAGGACCAAATTATAAAATTTTCAAAATTCTAGAACAAGTATCAATACCCTAGCAAGGTACCGATGCCAAATTGAGCTTCGATGTTTGGAAAAATTGAATAAAAATCAATAGTATTGATACCTCACATAAAGTCTCGATACTATGTTCTTGTATCGATACCATTTTAAGGTTTGGTGTTTCAAAAAAATTAAAGAAAAATCACTGAAGTATCGGTACTTCTCCCTTGGTATCGATACCTCATAAATTAAGGTTCAAAATCTGCACTTAGTACCTATTTCATGCCAAACCATCATCAAACTATACCAAAACATTTTACCATTCCAAAACAATCAATTCAATATGTCACAAAATAATATCAAACATACCGTTTCAATCCACCTACTCAATTATTCATTCAACCTATCCAAATTCATACTATTTGACAATTACTAATCATTTACCTATTTTAAGCCCCATTCAACATGCCAAAACATATTACCATCATTTACTAGAGATATACCATACCACAAATGCTAACTTTGCCTATGCATACATATATAAACTACCTAACTAGTTCATTTCATCCTATCACATAAAACATGTTACAATCACAAATATCCATTTGCAAAAGCATATTGTAATTCTTCCATATTATATAGTAACTTACTTACCAAAACTTCACATTCATAAGATCGTATTGGAATGTCGTTACGCCCCATAACATGGTGAAAAAAATTATTTAGACGATCATCAATCATGCATCCATGTACGAGGAACGAATCGGGTTAAAAATATACAATTTCATTTTTTGATCTCTTTGTGTGATGCCAAAATCAAGTCGCAACAATAACACCTCAGCCTCTACGTAATCCACCCAGTCAAGAATGAACAACAAAACTCTCTTGAACTTTTTTTAGAGAGAATTTTCAAAATGCCTGCTAGACTTTATTTTATTTTTCTGGTAACTAACACACTATTAAGGATTCTATTCGTTTTTTATTAATCACCCATAATAAAAATGGAATAATTCCTTTTTTATTTTTAGAGAAAACTATGGAAGATACTAAAATGCTATATTCTTTCTAAAAGAATATTAACTTCCATAAATATTTTATTTTTGACCAAAATTGTTATAACTATTTATCCCTGTTTGTGTACAAAAATTTTATACATATAATGTGTTCAATATTTAACTGTCAAATTAAAGTAATTCAATAATTAATTTAATTCATGTAACAACTAAACACAATACCAATTGTGTTTGGATTTTGTTCACTTTAACCATAGGATGTGACGATGTAGGCTCTTGTAACGTTAGTAGTAATACTAGAACATTTCTAATGTTATAAGCAATGAGTGGCATCTAGCAATGCATCATTACTACCGAAGTTACAAGAAGTCATGATTTGATATAACCTTTTTGTGATAAATTTTTCATGTATTATATCATTTTGTCATTTATATCTACATTGGACTCAAGTCATGAAATAGTCACACTTGTATAATCCAATCTCATATTTCTTGATATTCTACGTAAACTAAAATAAACAAATAATTGTGATATCTCATATCAACTTATTTGAACATGGCCATGTATTTCTAGTCTTACTCCATCAAGTGGCCTAAGATATTGCTCCCATTATGTAGGAGGGACAAATCCTATCTTGATCAATCATATTCCACTACATAGATTGCGACATACCCAATATCAGTCTTTATAATACAACTTGTTACAGTAGACGTTTGACTATATCAAAATATTCAACTCACAATGTTGGGACAATGATGATATCAGGTCTGAGAATCGTATACATAGTTACCACTATGAGTAATGTTATGACTATTACATAATAATTCGAGAAACATACTCATAGCGAGTCAGTCCAATATATTGTTCTCTAACACATACTCATGTATTCATTTTGAGATCTCTATGTCAATGGCAACACTTTGTCATCAACCAACTATACGTTAGTATCAATGTATTATTATTGTCCAAGCCTACAATAATACTTGACAAAGGACCTTTTAAGAATAATCATATTATTCTCAGGACTTTATAATTAATCAATTTATTTAGACACATAGAAAAAGAAACTGAAATAACAATGGCAATGCCTTATATTAACAACCAAGATAAAACGAGTATGTGATTACAATCATATCATGATTGAATCCAACACCAAGCATTTAACTCATCCTCAACCATATCAAATACCAAAACATGTCTCAAATTCATATTCCAAAAGTATAACTTTGTATACCTTCTATGCATATCATCTATTACCAAAACATACTATTATCAATATAACCTAACTAACTATTATACCTCGTTCTACATTCATCTACACATATTTATATGTATATATATACATATCTAATTAACTATCCAATCTCAATCATTCAATACATTTAGTATATTCACCTAGTTTACTAAATTCAACCACTTTTATGACATTTCATACCATATCAAAATACATTTAAACCTATTCACGAGTAACTTTCATTTGATCAAATGCATATATCAACATTTTAATAGAACAAAGCAAATAAACATAATTAGTACCAAAATGATTCAACCTAGGTACATGCCCTTTTTAACACAAAATAAAATCAATACAGACTTTAATGAGTCCAGGATCATTGATTGGATGTTGAGTCAATTTTGGATGATCACGAACACAACCTAACCTGCACACGGAAAATAAAATTGTACGCTAAATGATAGGCTCAAAGGTATTTCTATAATTCAAATATATAATACCAATGTACAAGCCTAATTTAGCTTGGGGCCCAAAACCAAATAAAAAAATAAAAAATAATTAAACAGTCCATTTACAATTTTTAGTAGCCCAAATCACAATGGCCTAATATGACCCAAAATAACTAAAACCCTAACGGCCCGATAGGCCCAAAAACTAAACAAAAATCAGAGAGCCTTAACCCTAGTTTTTCTTCTGGCATCGCTCATCCACGGGTGCACCACCCGCACCTCATCCCGAGGCCTGACCCTCTGTCACCCTTGCACCAAAGAAGCAAGAAAGCCACCTGCTCCCCTTCATTGACCCTCCAAGAATACTTGCAAGAAGAAAGAAACAAGGACAACAGAAACGAAAGTAGAAGCAGAGACCACACACAGGTAACAGTGGCTAAACAGTAGCAAAATAGTAGTAGAAAATAGTGTAACAAAATCGGCTATAAAAAGCCATCATCGATCAATGTAAAGAAAAAACTCAAATAAAAAAAGTTAAAAACAAAAATTTTAGATATGAAAAGATCGATTATAAAAAAGAAATAAAAGGTGATTCCTTTGTTTTTTTTTTGTTTTTTTTTCTCTGTGATATTTTAAACAAAAAATAAAAATAAAAAAGAAAAAGGAATATGGAACTCACCTGTGTCGCCTCGTATACTCATTGTCGGACACTCTCTCTGGTGCTAAAATCGGTAGAGGAGGCCAAAGGCCGAATCCCTTCTTTCATTTTCCCCTTTTTAGGCATTTGCCTTCTTGTTTTAACACGGGTGTTAAGAAATGAGTAAAAGTGGAATTTTTGGGTTTTTCTGGCCATCGTGGATGGCGGTGCCGTCGTCGGTGGCCGGTGGCCGATGGCCGGAGCTTAGGCCTGGGCAAAGAGGTTGAGAGAAAAGGGGAGAAAAGGTTTTTAGTTTTTTTTTTAAAGTGGCTAAAATGAATTTTTTGAAATTTTTTTTAACTTAAATAGGCCCTACAAAACAGCGCCGTTTTGGGCCAATGCACAGACACCAAAGTGGCGTCGTTTTGACCTCCAACCCAATAAACCGACCCACAAGGCTAGGATCCGCGTGTTTTCTAGCGCATGGGTTATTTGTGTGTGCGGTCCTTCCGCTTTTGTGACACGTTACAATTTAGTCCTTTTTTATTTTTTCTTTCCTTTTTAATTTAGCCGTATAATTTTATTTTTATTTCATTTTGGTCCTACTGAAGGATGCACATAGGGAAGTTGGGATATTTTCCCATTCGGTCCCTGATAGTTTTCGTGCATTTCAATTTAGTCTTTTATTTTTGTTTTATCTCGATTTGCCCCTTTAATTCCGTTTGAATTTCAATTCAGTCTTTTATTCAATTAATTGCATCATTTTATATTTGTTTATTTATTTATTTTTTTAAGGAAGTAATTAATTTAATATATCTCTTTATTTATTTTCTTATCATTCTTTTACTGTTTTAACATTTAAATCTAATATGATTTGTTTTATATAATATATATATATATATTATTCTTTACTTCTCAAACGCCTAAACTTAATATTATTTAGACCTATTATATTTATTTGTTCATTATTCTTTTTTACCTTTTAAAATACCTAAACTTAATATTATGTATATTGATTTTACATATTTACTTTTATGTATTTATTCACTTTTTTTTTCTTTTTTACTTTTAAAAATTAAATTGTTTATATTCTTTCATTTGCACAAATTTTATTATTATTTTCATTATATTACTTTTATTATTATTATTATTATTTCCTCGTTGCTTATTTATTTATTTTTCTGATACTTTCGTATTTTATTCATTTTTTATCATGCATACTTCATTTTCTAGTTAATATTAGATTTAATTGATTATTGTCATTGCTTATTTGTTGTTTTATCATTATAAATATATCGTTATTTCGCTTATTTGCGCTATCATTTTATTATTGTTACAATTATATCGCGAGCCCCGTTTATATTCATTCTTTTACACTATACTTCAAAAGATAAATACCTATCGTTTCAAATTTCACACTTGTCATTATTTCAAAAAGGGAAAGTCTTAAAAAAGTAGGCAATGTTCTGTATTTGGGAAATTCAAAAAGTCGTACCCTAACTTACTGGGTTTCGATTTTTCTCGTTGAACCTAAATAACCGAATATCCTTTTAATATCAAAATACATGATTTTTAAAAAATAAAATAAATAAAAATAAAAGGAGAGCTTATTCTCAAAGATTCGAGGTGTTGTGTCCGAACTTACTGGATATGACATTTTCTTACTTCGAGATGAGAAGGTCTTTAACATATGTTTTGATTTACCCAATCAATTTTTAAGTAAAATTAACGTTAATAAAAAGAGGGATCGTATTTTAAACTTTTTCTGAATTTTCAATTTTCGACATTAAGACATTAAGTAATCAACTAGGTACCAATTTTGGGCGCAAAGAGGGTGCTAATCATTCCTCGTACGTAACCGACTCCCGAACCCCTTTTTTTTTTAATTTCGTAGACCAAAATCATTGTTTTAATAAATCAAACCATTTATTAAAAAACAATCATTTTATGAGGTGATTCGATCACACCTAAATAAAAAGAATTGGTGGCGACTCCCATTTGTCCTTTTTTAAAATAAAAAGTCGACCCCTTTTTCAAAAAAATAGTTTCGACAACCAACATTAATGAATCTATCCTAAATAAATATGTATAACAATATACACATATCTACCATATAACTTGGAGTTACCAACCTTTATATCTTCAATATGAACATGTTAAGTGTACAAAACTAACAACAATTCATCCCACTTCAATACAATTTCTATGGATATTTCATTATGCATATAATGACAACATTTTGAACATATTAATATCAAAACGTTCCCTTTATCATTCCTATTTCCAATTTACCACTTCTAATGTCACCTAATTCATTTGTTTTTGGAGTCTTCTGACTCATTTGAGTCCATTTTGGCTCCAAGGCTTGGTTTCATTAATTTGCATACTTTATCGTATGATTACAACAATTCAATTGCATTTAATCACAAATCACATTGATATAATTATGTTAACTTGACTCGAAATTTCAAGACAGATACTCGTATTAGCCAATCTTTATCTTAACTAGTATCATAATGTATCATCAACTAACCCGAAATATAGACCTGTACATTTAATAGAGTAACCAATTTGCAATGTCATCACATGGCTTAATTCACATCCCATCATTCTCAATTCAACATCAACTCATCATGTAACATAACATATTTTAGCTCAATTTCATATCAATTTATTTAATCAGTTAAATCCTACAATTTTCTATTTTATTCAATTTAGTCCCTATCCCGATATTTCATTCCAACCATAGTATTTTCATCAATAACTATTAATAGCTTACCTCAATATTGTATAATGCAGTATATCACTAATATGCAATAACTAAATTGGTTTTGGGTTGTAACACCCTAATCCGTATCCGTCGCTGGAACAGGGTTACAGAGCATTATCGAGGTTTACAGATTATTCAGATAGAAATTTCAAATATTTCATTACATATAAATATTCATAATAAAACCAATACAAAATATAAATATTGTCCTTTAAATGAGTCCTTAAGACCCGAAATACATATTAGAAACAAGTTGGGACTAAATCGCAAATTCAAAAAAAATTTAGAAATATTTAAAATTTTCAACACTGCAGGGGTCACAAGGTCTTGTGACTCACACGGTCAAGAGACACGCACGTGTCTTAGGCTATTTGGACATTCAAAATAGGGACACACGACCGTAACTCAACCCATGTCCATGCTCGTGTAACCCTCTGACTTGAGTCACACGGCCAAGTCACACACCCATGTGCTAGGCCATGTGAATATACTGAATTGCACTCTTTAAAAGATATAGGGGACACACGGCCGTGTCACCTGGTCATGTGTCACACACGGCTGAGACACACGCCCGTGTCTCTGCCTGTGTGGACGGAAATAGGCCATAATTAAGATTATGCATATCAACAATATATCTCACCCAATTTGGTGTCAACCTATAATCAAGATTAAGCATATCAACAAGCCATAATAAGGCATCCAAAACAAGCCAAAATAAGTGGCCAATCTCAAAAAATTACGTATAGTCCAACATTAAACAAAATTCTTATACATGCTATTATAACCAAAATTAAAACATCCGAAAGTACCGATAGAACTGATGGATAATGTGATATAACTCCGACAAGCTTTCAACCCAATCGACCTTCCGATAATCTGAAAGTAAAGGAAAATAACTATGTAAGCAATGAATGCTTAGTAAGCTCTTATGAACTTTAATCATATCAATTCATTTCAAATATGAAATTTATATATATCATCCCTAGCATAGTAGGATTTTAAATAACTTTAAACCTTACCACTCTTTCATGATCTCAAGCATATTTTCATTTGAATACTTACCATTTCAATACAAATTATAATTAAACATATTACCATTCAACCAACAGCTTGGCATTTGCCTAAGCATCAAACAACACTTGTTAGCATACTTGAACATATTTCATATAAATTCAACATCGAGAATCTTATTATCTCAACATGTCACACTTAAATTTATTACTCGTCTCAACTTACATAATTTCCATGTATCAACATATCAAAGATATTAGTATATGTTAATGTCATAATACGTATCATTCTCTTACTGTTTCTTCATATACATATATCATTAATATACGTGATATGAAGTAATAAAATTTATAATAATGATCACACCAGAAACTAACTAATATCACGATTTTAAGGCAAGCGCACCTATCGAATAGTAGTATAGCTTAGTGGCAAGACCGAGATATCATACCCAAGGGAACTAAAAGTACTAGTATTAACTTTCTTTCTATTATTTAACCTAAAAATAAAAGGGGGGTTTTATGAAACTAAACTAATTCTAAGACTAAACTAAGAATGCACAGAAAGTAAATTGGGGAAGAAACTCTTTGGGAAAACTGATTGATTTGGACAATACTCAAGAGAGAATCCACCTAGACTTCACTTGTTATCAACTCTTGAACTAGACGATTTATTCACTTGACTTGATCCGTAGAAATCCCTAATTTATGTTAATACCTCCGTCGAGGACAAGAACAACTAATCCTAAGTTGATTAACTGAAATCTCTTTCTAGTTAAAACCCCTAGTCTCGCATTAACTCGATCTATGGATTCCCTTATTAGGTTTGACCCTAATCCGGCAGATTTATGTCGCCCTATGTCTAGGGTTGCATGCAACTCCGCTTAATTATGTTGGATCTACTTCTATGCAGGGACATTTGCTCCTCTACACAAGCACATTCGACTTAAATTAATATCCCGGAAATATCAACTTAAGAGTTAAAACACAATTAAGAACAAATCAAATATTTATCATATAATTCACGAGAAAATAATAACAAGATCTGTCTTAGGTTTCATCCCCCTCAAGTATTTAGGGGCATTTAGTTCATACTTATAAAGGAAAACATCTCAGAAGAAATAAAATAACAAAACATAAAGAACCCCAAAAAACCCGTGTAGGAAGTTGAAGGGAGATCTTCAGTCTTGAAGGAGAATATGGCTTCTGAGATGAATCAATCGGCTTCCCTTGGAGTAATTCCCTACTTTTACTCTATTTTTCCTAGGGAAAAAAGTGTTCTCTTAGGGAGAGAAAAGTATATCTTTGTAGCTGCCCCCTAGGGTCTTTATATAGAGCTTTGGAGTGTCTTTCTTAGCCCCTAAGCATTCTTTTCTGAGTGAAATTGGACTTCCTCACGACAAGGACACACCCGTGTGCCACGCCCGTATGGATCAAGGCCCAGGCCGTGGTCAGGCCTGTTGATGGTGGCACGGCCGTGTGGTCTGGTCGTGCTTGTCGGGTTGGGCCGTGTTGGACTTTAGGTGGCACAGCCGTGTGGTGAACTTCCAGGCCGTGTTGTTTTCACACTTTGGCCCATTTTCTTCATTTTCGGCTCATTTTTCGTTCTTTTCTCTTCCCTATGCTCACTTGAGTATAGAACATGAAATAGAAGGATTAAGAGCACCAATTTCCACAAATTCAATGATAATTCATCCAGAAATTAAGCTGCATGAGGTAAAAACATGTATAATTTGTCGTTTATCAATCATCCATTTCAATATATCATTATATATCAATATATCATGTACTATCATTTCCAAATATTTCATGTATATACCTGTATTAGTTTGTAAGAAACTCACATCGTCTCGTAATAGAACATTTCCCGTTGAACCATTTAGAATATTATTGGATACCTTTTAAATTCATTAAATAAATCACTTTCACAAGATTTTTCCAAATCGAAGAACGACATATGGATAAGAGTACATCGTTAACAGAAGCTCATAAGAGTTGGTCCACCCAAATCACTCCAAACAGAAAGTAAAACACGAGAGTCCACAACAAATTTTGAACCACGGTTTTCTTGGGTAATATGCCGATGTCTCCCTCTAATACCACCATACACCAATTTACGAATGTACTCAAATCCTACGTTCAATCCAAACTGAATATTAAATTAGATAATATATTTCCAACCATAATTCAATTCTAATAATAGAACATATATATAATTCATCATTAATAACTAAAATCATATAGATTCATCAATGGCAACATTCAAAATTTTAATAAAATAAAAAACTAAGGTAAGCTTTAGTTGGACCTAATTGTAACAATCTCAAAAACATAAAAATTACAAGAAATGGGTAAGAATTGAACTCACATGAAGTAAAAATTGAAGAACCAACTTAAGCTCTCTTCTATGTCTGTTTTGAACAGAAAATTGAAGAAGAATATGTCTAGAAACTTTCCAATTTCAAATTTGTTTTATTTTAATTTCACCAAAATTACAATTTTTGCCATTGGATGGCTTTATTTTATTTTATTTTTCTCTTATGCCGCCTCATCCATTAAATTTAGGTACAATTATTATTTAGGTTCTTCTTTATTTATTAATTAAGCCATTTAATCACCTAATTATTATATTTAACAATTTTTACACTTTTTCAATTTAGTCATTTTTCATTAATTGACTATTGAAACATTAAAATTTTTCAACGAAACTTTAACACCATCTTAATGACACTCTTTAAATATTTATAAAAAATATTTACGGCTCAATTTATTGAAATAAGGTCCTGATACCTCACTTTCTAAAACCATTTGACCTAATAAATCATTATAAAACACAAATTACTAATTCAAAAACCTTTTTTAAAACCATATTTGAATCGTAAATATTAAATAATAATATTTACAAACTTACTTTTCGGATTTGGTGGCTTGAACCACTATTTCTGACACCACTAGAAAATCGGGCTATTACATGGGTTATAGAAATACAAACTAGAAGCTCGTATCACTCGTCATTGTCTCATGCCTTTCCTTTCTCTTTAAGCGATCCTGTATTGTCTTTACCTAAGAATAAAAATCTAGTAATAATATAATATCAAATTCTATCCAAATCACATTAAATTACAAAGTCATACATATTTTTATAAATTATTCAATTTAGTCCCTAAAACTAATATAGCTATGTCTTTCAAATTTGAGCTTCGATTCTAAAACTGGTATCAATTACATCCTTCTATAGACCTATATTATCTATAATTAAAGAAATATGACACAAATTTTGAAATTTATGCACTTTATTCCCTATGTTCAAAAACTAACACTTTAACTTTACAATCTAGTCCATTTTAACTTCAAAGCTTAAAATCTAACAATTTAGTACTAATTTCTTCAAGCATTTATCAATGACAACTTTTAGAAACTTTAACAATTTTTCAAAATAATACATGGGCTAACTAAATCAAGCTCTCGAGACCTCAAAAACATAAAAGTTACAAGAAAAGAACTTAAAATCATTCAAAAATGAGGAATCGATTGTATAAAAGCTTTCAACCCTATTTTTCCTATTTACTTTTCGGTGGAGAAGATGAACAAGGATCATGACAAACTTTTTTCTTTTAATTTTCCTTTTATACCATTAATTAAACTAATTAATCATTCTTTACTTAATTAAACATTAATTAACAACTTAATTATAATTAACAAAGTTTGTAACATCCCTAACACGTATCCATCACCGAAACCGAGTTATGGAGCATTATCGTAGTTTACAAATCAAACAGACAGAAATTTCAAACATTTCATATCATATAATATTCAAGTCAGAAACCAATCAAACTCAAACATACTATCCCTTATTTGAGCCCTGGGGGCCCAAAATACGTGTTAGAAACAAGTCGAGACTAATTCGAAAACTCAGAGAATTTTTCAGAATATATTAAAAATTTTCAAAGCTACAGGGCTCACACAGCCAAGTCACACGCCTGTGTGTTTGGCCATGTGGGCATCTAAAGTAGGGACACACGGCTGTGTCCTAGCCCATGTAACTCACTGACTTGGGTCACACGGCCAAGCCACATGCTCATGTGCCAGACGGTGTACCCTTTTGAAATAGCCTCGCACGCCCGTGTGCTAACCATATGTCTTACATGGCTGAGTCACACGCTCGTGTGTCTAGCCGTGTAGAACTAATATGTGCCTTAAACAAAAAATTACCATTTCCTACATGCTCGGGCATTACACAACTCAAAAACCATTTGTTTAACCAGTTCAAAACACGATCAAATACATTCAAAACATGCCAAAACAATCATCCTATGTGCCTAACCAATGTACCCTCATTGGCACACATTTATATTATCTATTCATATCATCAAAGCATCATTCAAATCCAAATTATAAACATACCAATTTCAATCCATTTTGCCTAGTTCATAAGCAATTAAATACCAACTTAATTTCACATGCACATATCTAGATTTGGTTCAATTTACCATGCCATAATATGGCTTCAAACACAAACACATATTTATATGTATACACCAAACTAGCATTACACTTATAACTTTATTTACAATCAATTCACAAAATAATTATCATTTAGACATCCAAGGTACATGCCGACACAAAAGATAAACATCACCACATTTGAGTTTGGGATCGTTGTTGTATGCTAAACTGGCAATCAAAAGTTAAATACCTAACCTGCGCACAAAAAACAAAATTGTACGCTGAGTAAAACTCAGTGGTATTTCTATAATCCGAATCTCTAAAGACAAGATAATATAATGTAACATCCCTAACTCGTATCCGTCGCCGAAATAGGGTTACAAGGTATTACCGATCAATCACATCAATTAAACAAACATTTCGATTCAATAATAAAACATTATCAAATATCATTCAAACATATTCACATTTTCCCTTATAAAGGTCTACAAGACCTTAAAAACGCTTTAGAGAAGGTTCAGGACTAAACCGATCACATATAGAAATTTTAGAAACTTGGAAAATTTTTATGCATACAGGGGCCACATGCTCGTGTGAATAGGCCGTGAGCCTCACATGGCTATAGACACGCCCGTGTCACAGGCCGTGAGAAAACAGAGCATACATACTAACTTGTATCACATGGCCAACAGCACGCTTGTGTGAAAACTGGAGGGTATACTGACTTAGGTCACACGGCCAGTCACATGCGCGTGTGTCTAGCCTATGTGCCTATTCGAAATGGCCTCACATTCACGTGTCCAGGCTGTGTACTCGACCGTGCCAAACCTGTAGGGTATACTGACTTATGCCACATGGCTATTCACACGACTGTGGTGAGGCCGTGTGGAGCATACTGACTTGATTCGAATTTCAACACCAGGGGACACACAGCCGTGTACCATAACCGTGTGTCACATACGGCTGAGACACACGCCCGTGTCTCTACCCGTGTGGACGAAATTAAACCATTTACAAGGCCATTTTGCCACCCAATTTGAACATCTACAACAAGATCAAATGATACCATTTTCAACCCTCAATAGGTAACTAAACAATGCCATTTCACATACAATTTATGCCTTATCACATTCATTCATCCAACACTCAATTTCAATACCATTTACCTAACCACAAACATACCAAAACCTCATAACTCATTTGCCAAAAATCACAAGCAAGATATGTTCATAATTCAACCATTCTATCATTTTGTAATGAAGCCACAACATGCCATTTTATAAGGCAATATATACACATCAAAATATGATCATCTTCAAGCCATATTAAAGGCCAAATATACATTAACATTATCAACACATACAAGCCAAATCACATGGCTATAATCACAACAAAAAATACCACATATAGCCTATACATGCCATATACCATTATATACAATTTCAAAAGGTATCAAATAGTTGCACGATAGTGTGATAAAGTCGCTGACAATCTCTTGATCCGAGCTAGCTTTAAATCATTGTAAAGTAAGGAAAATTAAACCCAATAAGCTCTAAAACTTAGTAAGTTCGTATGATAACAAAATTAACTCAACAATTAATTACCATTCAATCAATTAAGAAATATCACAAAACATTACTCAAATCTTACTCCCATATGATTGCTTCGAGTCTCATCCACATAATAACCACATAGGTTTCGTACATACCTAAACTTTCTTGTAATTATCTATTGCTTATTCACTTCATTGCGAATACGTTCAACCATTCATAAATCCTTAAATATTCAGATAACTCATACACTTAGTGCTAAATAAATAGTCGATGCTACACAGATATCGCACACTTAGTGCCATTACATTTAACTGAAGTTGTCTCGATCTCGCACACTTAGTGCCAATAAATTTAGCCGAAGCTATTTTGATCTCGCACACTTAGTGCCAATATATAACCGAATCATCGTCAAACACATTTATAATCTCACATTCACATTTCAATTAATATCAAAGCATTTAAACATCATTAAAATGATACGAATTACAAATGAACTTACCTCGGACATAAAAATGACGAAACTAGATGATTAATCGAGTACTTTGTTCTTGCCTCGATCTAAGCCAAGGTTCCTCTTTTCTTGGTCTATATAATATCAAATTTAACTCATTCAATCACATATTCTTTCAATTTAATCCATAGCACACATTTTGGATTTTTACACATTAGCCCCTAAATTTTTACATTTTTTGCACTTTAGTCCTTTTCACATAAAATCACAAATTCACAAAATTTTATCCCAATTCATGCTAGCCGAATTTCATGTGAGTCCCTAGCAGCCCATATTTATCATTCATTTCACATTTCAACCACACAATTTACACATTTCTCAATTTAGCCCTTAAATGGTAATTTCACTAAAAATCACTTTACAAAACATGATAATCTATCATCAAACATTCATTTTCTGTCATCAAAAATCAAAGAGCATGAATATTCATCAATGGAATCTCACAAAATATTTGAAAAATTTGCAAAATAGTCCCTAGGCTAGCTAGTACTAGATGCAATGATTATAAAAACATAAAAATCATCAAAAACGGGACAAAAATGGACTTACAATTGAACTCCAAAGTGACCGAATGCTTAAAGCCCTAAAAATGGCTTTCTTCCTCCTTCAAAATCGGCATAAGAAGATGAATGCCTAAATTTTTTGTTTTGTTTTAATTAAATTAACCTTTAGCTACCAAATACCAAAATTAACCTTAAAATTAATTCAAATTTTCATTTATGCCATTCCATTATCATCCACTATCATAATAATGGTCTAATTACTACTTAAGGACCTTAACTTTAATTTTCTATAGCTATTAGATACCTTTAGCTATTAGAACAAAACTTTTACCCTTTTACGCGATTTGGTCCTTTTATCAAATTAACCAACCAATCGATAAAATTGGCTCACGAAATTTTCACACATATCTAATAACACGCTGTAAACATATAAAATAATATTAAAATAATTTTTTGACATCAGATTTGTGGTTCCAAAACCACTATTCTGATTTAGCTATAATTCAGCTGTTACAACTCTCCCCCTTAGGGATTTTCGTCCCCGATAATCTTACTAGTGAATAGGTTTGGGTATTGATTTCTCATAGCATCCTCAGGTTCCCACATAGCTTTTCAACCCCATGTCGATGCCATAATAATTTCACTAATGCAATTTTCTTATTTCTCAGCTCTCTGATCTCACAAGCTAAAATTTGAATCGGTTCTTCAACATATAACATATCAGACCAAATTTCAACCTCGACCAGTAAAATGACATGTGAAGGATCAAATCAGTATTATCGAAGCATCGATACGTGAAACGCATTATGTATTTTCTCTAACTTAGACGGTAAGGATAGTCGACAAGCAACTGGCCTGATTCGCTCAATAATCTTGTACGGTCCGATGAATCTCCGGCTCAACTTTCTTTTTCTGCCAAATCTGAGTATTTTTTTCCACGTTGAGACTTTCAAAAATACTCTATCCCTGATCTGAAACTTAATATCTTTTCATTTCGAATCCGCGTACGATTCCTGAAGATCTGATGCTGCTTTCAGACTATCGTGAATTACTTTTACTTTCTCTTCTGTCTCTTTGATAAGATCAACCCCGTGAATCTTATTCTCACTAAGCTCAATCCAGTACAACGGTGTTTGACATTTACGACCGTATAAAGCTTCATACGGTGTCATTTTAACATTCGATTGAAAGCTATTATTATAAGCAAATTCAATCAACGGTAGATACTTCTCCCAAGTACCTTCAAACTCAAGGATACAACAACGCAACATATCTTAGAGTATTTGAATAACTCGCTTGTAGTGTCTTTCAAAATCGCGATGTAAACCTCAGGTCTCTATCCGAAACAATAGAAATAGGCACCCTGTACAATCTCACAATCTTAGAGATATACAACTCAGCTAATTTATCAAGCGAATAATCCGTACGTACAGGTATAAAATGAGCCGATTTTGTCAATCTGTCAACAACAATCGAAATCGCATCTTTCTTTCTCGGAGATAAAGGCAAACTCGATACAAAATCCATAGTTACTCTGTCCCATTTCCACTCGGGAATCATCACTGGCTGTAGTAACCCTAACGGTACTTGATATTCAGTTTTGACTTACTGACAAATCAAGCATTTCCAAACAAACTCAGAGATATCTATTTTCATGCCGTGCCACCAATAAAGTTGTTTCAAATTATTATACATTTTCATGCTTCATGGATGTACAGATAGACGACTACTGTGTGCTTCACTTAGAATTACTCGAATAAGCTCAAAATTTCTCAGAACACATAATCTATCTCTGAATCCCAAAAAATCATCAAAATCAATTTGAAACTCTGAATCAGGATTCAACTCACACTGAGCTCTTTTTGCTAACAATTTATTATCAACCTTCTGAGCTTCACAAATTTTTTGAATAAATAATGGTCTCACTCTCATCTCAGCTACAACTGAACCATCATCTGAAAATGCTAATTGAGGGTTCATCATGCCCAATGGAAATAAGGACTTTCGGCTCAAAGCATCAGTAACTACGTTTGCTTTCCCCTGATGATAGTCAATCACTAACTCATAGTCTTTTAGCAATTCTAACCATCTCTGCTAACGCAAGTTCAAATATCTCTGAGTCATTAAGTATTTCAAACTTTTATGATCAGTGTAGATGTGGCATTTCTCACCGGACAAATAATGACGCCAAATTTTCAATGCGAACACGATCACTGCTAACTCTAAATCATGCATTGGGTAATTCTTTTTATGTGGCTTCAACTGTCTCGAGGCATAAGCTATAATTTTGCCTTCTTGTATTAAAACACAACCCAGACAATTTAGCAATGCATCACTGAAGATCACGAATTCTTTACCCGATTCAGGTTGAACTAACACCGGAGCGTAGTCAATAAAGCTTTCAACTGCTAAAAACTTTTCTGACATTTATCGGACCACTTGAACTTAACATCCTTTTGAATCAATCTTGTCATCGGAGTTGTAGTCATTGAAAGCCTTTTACAAATAATCTATAATAGCTGGCTAGCCCCAGAAAGTTATGGACTTCGTATACATTTCTTGGAGGCTTCCAATCTAAAATCGCATAATTTTTTCTTGGGTCGACTTAAATACCCGTGGTTGATACTATATGCCTCAAAAATCCAACCTTTCATAACTAGAACTCGCATTTGCTAAACTTAGCAAACAACTACTTATCTCGTAGAGTCTGTCGTACAATTCCCAGATGCTCGGCGTGTTCAGTTTCATCACGAGACTAAATCAAAATATCATCGATGAACACAACGACGAATCGATCTAGGTATGGTTTAAAAATTCGGTCCATCAAATCCATGAAGACTACAGGAGCATTTGTTAGTCCGAAAGGCATAACCTAAAATTCATAATGTCTGTACCTCGTTCAGAAAGTGGTTTTCGGCACATCAGATTCTTTAACTCACAATTGATAATAACCCGATCTCAAATCTATCTTTGAAAACACGATTGCCCCTTTCAACTGATCAAACAAATCATAAATACGCGGCAAAGGATATTTATTCTTGATCATCACTTTGTTGAGCTGTCTGTAATCTATATACATTCTCATAATGTCGTCTTTCTTTTTCATGAATAATACTAGTGCACCCCAGGGAGAAAAACTCGGTCTTGTAAACCCTCTATCGGTTAATTCTTACAACTGAGTTTTTAATTCTTTCAATTCTGTCGGAGCCATTCTGTACGGAGCTATCGATCTAGGAGTTGTTCCTGGTACTAATTCAATACCAAACTCAACTTCTCTGATCGGTGGTAATCCCGATAATTCTTCGGGAAATATATCGGAATACTTATACACCACTAACATTGATTCAATTTTCTTTTCAGTCACTTTCATATCAAGCACATAAGCAAAATAGGCTTCACAACCCTTTCTCACATATCTCTAAGCCGCTATTGGTGAAATCACTGTCGATAAACCATTTAAATCATCCGACTAAATCTGAATAATCACATTATTTTGACATCTCAAATCAGTTGTTTTTCTTTTAGAATTCACTATTGCATCATGCATCGTTAGCCAATCTATACTGAGAATTATATCAAATTCATCAAACGGTAACAACATCAGATCAACTAGAAAATAGGAATCCCGAATCATTAATGGACAGTTCTTGCACACTTTATCAACCAAAATACATTTGCCTAAGGGGTTCAATACTCTAATCACAAACTCAATAGACTCTACAGGCAAAGTCTTACTGGATACTAATTTCACACATATATATGAATGAGTGATCCTAGATCTATCAATGCAATCACATTAGTATCATAAAGAGTGAATGCACCGGTAATAACATCTAGAGATGACGCTTCTTCACGAGCATGAATAGCGTAGGCTCTAGTGGGTGCTCTGGCCTCAGATCTCACAGCCGTATCTTTTGTTGCCCCTCAACTACCACTCACATTTCCAGCATTTCTAAGTGGTCTCCGTCTGGTGGCCGTTGTATTACTCAATCTTGCATTTTGATAATTATCTTTCTCAGCCATTTTAGGATAATCTCGAATAAAGTGATCTCGTGAATCGCATTTATAACAAACTCTATTGTTATATTTTCCCTAACATTCACCAAAATGTCGTCTTCCACACTGTTGACACTCGGGTTTATTGTTTCTGACACTGCTAACACTTGATTCCAATGCAACTTGAGCCTTAGGATTTGTGTATTGTTTCATACGATCTTTGTTCGAATACTTGGTTGAAGCATTTTAAGGACTGTGTGCATCTTTAGATTTCTTTGACGAAGATTGATATGGTTTATTCATCAATCTTTTTCTCAAATCTCTTGCCTCTGAATCTGCTTTTCTTTTCTCTTTGCTGAGCTCTTCGGCTTTGCAGGCTCTTTCAATTAAAACAATAAATTCTCTCAAGTCTAGAATTCCAACTAGAAGTTTAATATCTTTGTTCAACCCATCAACAAATCATTTACACATAGTAGCTTCTGTTGAAACACATTCTCGTGCGTATTTGCTCAATCTTACAAACTCACATTCATATTCTGTTATAGTTATATGACCCTATTTCAATTCAAGAAACTCTTTCTATTTCTGATCGATGAACCTTCGACTAATATATTTCTTTCTGAATTCAGTCTAAAAGAACTCCTAGGTAACCCGTTATCTCGGAACCACAGATATTAACGTATTCCACCACTGATACACAGTATCCCTTAGGAGTGAAACCACATATTTAATGCATTCCTCGGGTGTACATGATAACTCATCGAATACTCTAATGGTATTCTCAAGCCAGAATTCAGACGTATCAGATCAACTACTTAAGAAATTTTACGAATTTTATCGACTGGCGATTTAATCAGACTTATCGGATCAACTACTTAAGGAATTATAGGTATTTGAGGAGGAATTGGCGGGGGTGGAGGTTGTTGAGCAGCCGAATTCATTCGAACGAACTCCATGAACCACTCATTCATCATTTGGAAAAAAGCTTGCTTAGCCTCTCCCTTATGGCTACTCGTTATTGGCCTAGAATCAGCCAGCACTGCCTCTTGAGCAGGAGCGGGCGCATTACTTTCAACATCATCAGCTATAGCTCGTTCGGGATCCATTACTATACATAAACACAGTTTAAACTGTCAGAAATCATCACACTATCACAGAATTTATATATAGCATGTATAGCTAGACTCTCACACGCTACATTAGTCCTAGAATCGACTAAATTGTAGCTCTGATACTAATAAAATGTAACACCCCCAACCCATATCCGTCACCGGAATAGGGTTACGAGGTATTACCGATCAATCACATCAATTAAACAAACATTTCACATTCAATAATCAAACATTATCAAATATCATTCAAACATATTCACATTGTCCCTTATAAAGGTCTACGAGACCTTAAACATGCTTTAGAGAAGGTTCAGGAAACTGATCACATATAGGAATTTTAGAAACTTGGAAAATTTTTATGCATACAAGAGCCACACGCCCGTGTGAAAAGGCCGTGTGCCTCACACGGCTATAGACACACCCGTGTCACAGGCTGTGTAAAAACAAAGCATATATACTGACTGTACCACACGGCCAACTGCACGCCTATGTGAAAACTGGAGGGAATACTGATTAGGTCACATGGCCAGTCACACGCCCGTGTGTCTAGCCCATGTGCCTATTCGAAATGACCTCACACACCCGTGTCCAGGCCGTGTGCTCGGCCGTGCCAAACCTGTAGGGTATATTGACTTATGCCACACGGGTATTCACACGCCCGTGTGTGAGGCCATGTAAAGCATATTGACTTGATTCGAATTTCAACACCAGGGGACACACGGCTGTATACCATGACTGTGTGTCACACACGGCTAGACACACGCCCGTGTTTCTGCCCGTGTGGACAAAAATTGGACCATTTACAAAGCCATTTTGCCACCCAATTTGAACATCTACAACAAGATCAAATGATACCATTTTTAACCCTCAATAGGTAACTAAATAATGCCATTTCACATACAATTTATGCCTTATCAAATTCATTCATCCAACACTCAATTTCAATACCATTTACCTAACCACAAACATACCAAAACCTCATAACTCATTTGCCAAAAATCACAAGCAAGATATGTTCATAATTCAACCATTTCATCATTTTGCAATGAAGCCACAACATGTCATTTTATAAGGCAATATATACATATCAAAATATGATCATCTTCAAGCCATATTAAAGGTCAAATATACATTAACATTATCAACACATACAAGCCAAATCACATTGCTATAATCACAACCAAAATACCACATATAGCCTATACATGTCATATACCATTATATACAATTTCAAAAGGTACCAAGTAGTTGCACGATAGTGTGATAGAGTCACTGACGATCCCTTGATCCGAGCTAGCTTTAAATCACTGTAAAGTAAGGCAAATTAAACACAGTAAGCTTTAAAGCTTAGTAAGTTCGTACGATAATAAAATTAACTCAACAATTAATTATCATTCAATCAATTAAGCAATATCACAAAACATTACTCAAATCTTACTCCAATACGATCCCGTCGAGTCTCATCCACATAATAACTACATAGGTTTCATACATACCTGAACTTTCTTGTAATTATATATTACTTATTCACTCTATTGCCAATACATTCAACCATTCATAAATCTTTAAATATTTAGATAACTTGTACACTTAGTGCTAAATAAATAGTCGATGCTACACAGATATCGCACACTTAGTGCCATTACATTTAACCGAAGTTGTCTCGATTTCGCACACTTAGTGTCAATAAAATTAGCCAAAGCTATTTTGATCTCGCACACTTAGTGCCAATATATAACCGAATCATCGTCAAACACATTTATAATCTCACATTCACATGTCAATTAATATCAAAGCATTTAAACATCATTAAAATGATATGAATTACATATGAACTTACCTCGGACGTAAAAATGATGAAACTAGTTGATTAATCGAGTACTTTGTTCTTGCCTCGATCTAAGTCTGGGTTCCTCTTTTCTTGATCTATATAATATCAAATTTAACTTATTCAATCACATATTCTTTCAATTTAATCCATAACACACATTTGGGCATTTTTACACATTAGCCCCTAAACTTTTACATTTTTTACACTTTAGTCCTTTTCACATAAAATCAAAAATTCACAAAATTTTATCCCAATTCATGCTAGTCGAATTTCACGTGAGTCCCTAGCAGCCCATATTTATCATTCATTTCACATTTCAACCATACAATCTACATATTTCTCAATTTAGCCCTTAAATGGCAATTTCACTAAAAATCACTTTACAAAACATGATAATCTATCATCAAACATTCATTTCCCGTCATCAAACATCAAAGAGCATGAATATTCATCAATGGCATCAAAAACATAAAAATCATCAAAAACGGGACAAAAACGGACTTACAATTGAACTCCAAAGTGACCTAATGCTTAAATCCCTAAAGATGGCTTTCTTCCTCCTTCAAAATTGGCATAAGAAGATGAATGCCTAAATTTTGTGTTTTGTTTTAATTAAATTAACCTTTAATTACCAACTTCCAAAATTAACCTTAAAATTAATTCAAATTTTCATTTATGCCATCCACTATCACAATAATGGTCTAATTAGTACTTAAGGACCTTAACTTTAAGGTTCTATAGCTATTAGATACATTTAGCTATTAAAACACAACTTTTACCCTTTACGCGATTTGGTCCTTTTATCAAATTAATCAACCAATCGATAAAATTGGCTCACGAAATTTTCACACATATCTAATAACATGCTGTAAACACATAAAATAATATTAAAATAATTTTTTGACATCAAATTTGTGGTTCTGAAACCACTGTTCTGATTTAGCTAAAACCAGGCTATTGCATATAATATGCACAATTGAATTTTAAGCACATATTAATGTCTAATATCATGACTATCATATGCTATCATATTTCATTTGTTGAACAATGTCCCAATTCACACAATTGCTATATCAATAATTATTCACATATCAAAACACATTTATTTGTACAATGGCATTAGCCATTCAATACTCAACTTATGAATACATCATTTTATATCACTTTCAATTCTCATCATTTGCTATATAATAGTTTTTCACAATTTGATCCACATATCATTTAAACAATAACATTATCCATTCCATATCCAATTCATGAGTACATAACTCATGTATCTCATTTTCATGTTTCAAATTACTATCCCATTTTCAATTCACATACAATATCATCCAATATCAATCATAGTACCATTTTATTTAATTACCCCTATTAACACGACTCGGACTCGGACGGATACACGGATCCAACCAATACACCAGTTTGGCATCCAGTGCCTCATCGACTAGAAGTCGAAGAATTCTTTGAACTCTTCATATCCTATAGCATGCCATCTATACCCAACTCAACCCGATACAGGTAATAGGGTTTAATTTCACATTTCAGATATAACCAATATCCAATACTAATTTTTCATGTAATTACATATATACACATGAATTAAATTCAGTCTATAATAATAATATTCAAATTTCACATTAACACATATATTCATTTCGATTCAATAATCAATATTTTCAATACGTATCTACCAATTCAATCCATTTCAATCAATTATCAAATGTCAATTACTCACCTCAATACTTACCATATGCACTAAATTGAATTATAGCAATTAACAACTAGGTTCGGATTATAGAAATACAAACCAGGAATTTCGAGCTATTCGACGTTGACTTTATCTTTTCCCTTTTTAGTCGAGGATTCCAGTACGACATTAGCTATAGAATTAAAACAATTAAAATTCATCAATATAACACAATTCAATTTCATATTGAATATTTCAATTTTTACTCAATATTTTCCTAAATTTCAATTTAGTCCCAAAATTGAGACTAATTTTTATTCTTCACATTTAATTCTATATTTTCATACAAATTCCACTTTAAACTAAATTTAACTCCCTATTTTCACTTAAATCCTTAAAATTTGAATTTGCCACAATTTAGTCTTATTACTCAAATTTTACCATTTATTCTACAATTTAATCATTTTCTATTTCCAGCTTAAAAATCTATTAATTTAATCTATAATACTAAAATTATTCAACATTAACAACACTTAAAAACTTAATAATTGCTAAAATTTTGGCATGAGTCGGGTAATACTTAACACCAAAATTCAAAAAACATAAAATTACAAAAAAAATAGGCTAAATTGACTAACCAATTTAACTTTAAACAAAACCCTAACCTTGCGTCTTTGTCCTTTTTTTTTTATTTTCTTCTATTTCTTTCTTTGCTTTCTAGTTCGTATGGCATTTTTTTCTTTTTCTTTTTTTAATTCATTATTTTAATACTTTTGTTTTATTTTACATTAAATTATTATTATATAATATAATATATATACTTAACAATTAAGATTTCATATTATAATATAATATATAAATTAAATTTACATATAATATATATCACTAACTGTCCCACTTAAAGACAATAGTAAAATTGCTTCTTTAGTCCCTTTGATTTCTTTAATCTATAATTCAACTTTCATCTTATATGCAATTTAGTCCTTATACCTAATTACCTTTAATTTATGCAAATTCATTATTCTGAAATCTAGTTAACTACACAACTAGCTTACGAGTCCGATTTATGGGAACAAAGACCTGGGAATGCACTTTTTTTCAATTTAGTCCTTTTCTTTTAATTAACTATCGAAACGTTAAAATTTTGTAACGAAACTTTAATACCACCTTAATGACACACCGTAAATATTTATAAAAATATTTACGGCTTGGTTTATAAAAACAAGGTCCCGATACCTCATTTTCTAAAACCACTTGAACTTAATAAATAACTTATATAGCATAAATTACCAATTGAAAAACCTTTTTTAAAAATCACATTTGACTCGTAAATATTAAATAATAATATTTACGAATTTACTCGTCAAATTTGGTGACCCCGAAACCATTGCTTTCGACACCACTGAAAAACGAGATGTTACAAAGTTGGTGATGCAAGATTTCATCTACCACCGTTTGGCACAATTGGAAGGGTCCAATTGCTCAATTGGTCCTTCAAGGTCCCGATACCTCATTTTCTAAAACCACTTGAACTTAATAAATAACTTATATAGCATAAATTACCAATTCAAAAACCTTTTTTAAAAATCACATTTGACTCGTAAATATTAAATAATAATATTTACAAATTTACTCGTCGAATTTGGTGACCCCGAAACCATTTTTTCGACACCACTGAAAAACGAGATGTTACAAAGTTGGTGATGCAAGATTTCATCTACCACCGTTTGGCACATTGGAAGGGTCCAATTGCTCAATTGGTCCTTCAATTAATTAAAATTATATAACGATTAACTTTTACTACTTTTACAATTTAATCCTTGTACATTAATTAACTATCAATTCATCATAATTACTAAACCAAAATGTAATTAATCTTAATACTAACCTCATAAATATTAAGCAATAATATTTATAGGCTCGAACATCAGAAATGAGATTTCAAAACTATTATTTTTGACACCACTAACTTTTAGGTCATTGCAATTTAATTAACTTTAATTTATTTAGTTAATCCACTATTGACATCACCAGCCACTAACACTCACCTTGACATAGTCTAATTTCTATTTATACTTTTGGTAAATTTCAATTTAAGTCTTTAAGCCATTTTTTAATTAAAAATCTATAGCAATTGAACTTTACAATGTAGTCCTTGAACCTTAAATAATCACTAATTTAGCTAAATTACCCATTCAAAATTCAATTCACTTATATAATAAGTTCGTAATTACCTTTTTTAATATTTACGGGCTCGTTTTATGAAAATGAGATCTCGCACTTGTAATTTCTAACACCACTAGAAACCGGGTTGTTACACGAAACTTGTTAGATCAGGTGCCCTAAGTGTAATATTTTCGTCTATGTACACTTGTAATTTTTTTGAAAAGATTAGTTAAAAAAAATTTTCATGAATTACATTAATAATCTTTGTATATTGTCCTCACGTGGTTTTTGCATGTAAAGCAAAATATAAGGAAATATTAGTTCACTTGTTGTCTAATGTTTAACTATTACTAAGTGGTATTACGTGTGTCCAAGCTGTGTAACTCTCTGTGACTGTGGATTAAAAGTGACCATTTCCATCATGCCATACGGCCATGTAGCTAGACCATGTAACATCTGAGAATCGTGTGGCTTCAAAAGCTTCCTTTTATTTTATAATAGTAGTACATTATATATTACTTATTATTTTATATTAATGTTTATTATTATACTAGTTGAAATATGCTCTAAGTCCCTAACTTTTTCAACTCTCTTACAATATTATGTAATGTTATATCATATTATATAATATATTAATAGTTTATATGTATACATTAATGATTAAACATTATAATATCTTGTAATACATCTTTTACTATAATCTATATTATAATAATGTTATATATGTATTAATATTTTTAATAATACTTTAATTATATTATTATTTTAAGTATTAGTAATACTAATACATTATAATATATTATTATATTATGTATTACAATTAGAGGTGCTCATGGGCCGGGCCGGGCCGGGTTTGGGCCGGGCTCAACTAAAAATCTAGGCCCATTCATTGGGCTCGGGCCGGGCCGGGCCTAAAAAATGGGCCTAAAATTTTGCCCAAGCCCGACCCATATAAAAATGCTAAAACCCGGGCCCGGCCCGGCCCGCCCGTATTAATTTTTTATATTATTTTATATAATTTTTAAATATATATAATACATCAAAAATACTAAAAAAATCAAAATAAATATTTCCCAACAAATTGAAAATTAATTTTAGAAAATATGTAGACTTAAATAATACTAGATAGATGCAACTTAACAAGTAAATACCTCTAAAATAATAACAAAATTAACAAATGCCTTTAAAATAATAACAAAATTAACAATAAAATAAGTTTTATACAATATCCAAATAATAACAACAAATTAGTAGCAACATAATAGTATTATGGTATCAAAATAGGGAGAAAACATCAAGAAAATAAAATTCAAAAACAAAAAAAAAAAGCATATTTTTTGGTCATTTAGTAAATTCAGGCCAGGCCGGGCCGGGCTCGGGCCAAAAAGACTCTACCCGAGGCCCGGCCCATTTTTAAACGGGCCTAATTTTTTTCCCAAGCCCATTTTTCGGGCCTATATTTTTACCCAAACCCTCCCACATTTCGGGCGGGCCTTCGAGCCGGGCCGGGCCGCCCGACCCATGAGCAGGTCTAATTACAATTAATTACTTATTATATTATTATTTTCTGTATTAGTAATATACTAGTTTAGTATACCAGTTTAAGGTCATGTTAAGTAATCAATTTCTGTAACAGTTATATAATATATTATTATATTATTAACATTAAAGTTAAATTTTATAGATTTTAATAATTTTTAATTGTATATATTTATTATACATATATAATTATTGTATTAAAAATATTTTATATTAAATTAATATTTTTAAAAATTTATTTCACTTTATAATTTATCATAAAAAATAATATTAATTATTTTTCCTATTAATAAAATTTTAATATAAATATACAATGCTTATAAATACATTTTCATAAAAAAAATTATCATTTACTTATATTTTGTTTTAAGTAATATCATAAAATCATATTAACTATTAGTGTCTATTATAGTTGTTCAGTTATAAACTCGAATTTTTTTAAGCCTTGGTCGAATTTATCTCAAGCTTGGGCCTTCTTGAGCTCAAGTTCTGTTGGGGTCTGGCTTTCTTCGGCTTGAGCTTTTCCGGGCTCAGATCTGTCATAGACTCGAACTTTTTCAGATAATTGTGAGCTCTAAATGAGGCCATCATTTTGCATCAGCATTTGGTTTGTAGTTGGATTGTGTGGCATAGTGAGGACTGTGTTAACAATCAACATTTCTCTAATAGGTAATAAGCTTCGCTGGTATGGTAGTAGGATTAGAGTATCCTTTGGTTTTACTACATACTTGTCTTCCATGGAGCAGGCTTTTCCAAAATCCTTTGGACACTGTCTTTTCGCTAAGGTTTCCACTAGCAGATAACTATCTCCAAAACTGCTTTGTCGAATCCATATAACATTATTTTTCATAAGGTTTCCCCAGATTAGTAACATTATTTTTGTCAGATATCTGAGTCAATTAAATATCATAAATTCAATAAATTAAGTTTATTTTATTTTATTTTATTTTATTTTTTGCATTTTTACAAGTAAACAACCGATAGATACAAACTCGAATATTCAAATTCTGCACAGGTGATATTACAACAATCTTACTGAAAATTTTGCAGATAATTAACTCGTGAAATTGATAAATATTTAGGTGATGTTGCCAAAGACAAATACACCACGAACCCTTCTTCAAGAAGGCCAGTATGAACAAAGGAACAATCCAAAGCTATGTTGCTTCAACTTCTCGTTTTTTATGTATATATCCATGTTCGACACTCATCGATATCTTAACACTCACACTCAAATTTCATTAGCTAAGATACCAAGTTACTAACTCTAATTGTACCTCTCAGCATTTATACTTGGTAAAAGTATGAACAACAACATGAATAAGAGTTCAGGGACAAATTAATCGATAAGAATGATATTATACAAAGGAGACGAATTCAGAAACTTGAACCACGGAAAATGAGTTTGGTAAGACATTCGGACGTAAAATCTGAGGTTTAATTGCTTGATAGCAGAGTCTAATTAATGTGAAATGAACAAAGTGAACAAAGTAGATGGACAATCATTGACTACATGAATTCGGCAGAGAAAAGCGGAAAAATAACACATTCTATATATTAAATGTGCATGATACAAACCGGATTCTTCGATCAAAAAGTCTTCAACTTCATTTTGTAAACCAGTTCCCTCACTCTTTCATCTACAGAAAATTTTGTGAAAGCATAACTTAGTTTAAAGCTAAGGATCAGTAGATTAAGAGTGGAAGAAACAGTCAATTTACTAAAAGTCGAAAACTACCTGAAAATAATGTTGTCCCCCCTTCAAGCTGTGGATTATAATATGACACAAACACATTTGTTCTGCTTTGGTTCGATTATTGCTTTCTTTTCTGCACATAACCAAAAGATACAAATGTTACTTTATGGAATTGCACAGACTGAAGTTTTCAGACCAAGGAGTATTATTATTGATCTTTATGAAAAACTTCATATTATAGTTTCCAGAATTGCACGGATAAAAATTGTACCTTTTTCCACAGGAGGAGGTTGAACAACAACGTGCATAGTCGTTACCCCACCGGGAATATCACAAAGAGGGCTTTGACACTCTCCCAAAGTTTTGTTGTTCTCCAATATTTTTCCAGCACTGATTAACTTGACATCTTTCACTGTCCTCGGACCATTTTCCTTCTCTGCCCGAAGTTAAAAATAGTATAATTCATCAGAATAAATGTCAATAAGTCTGAAATAAAATAAAATATGAGAGAGATCTCATCATAAACAGGAATAACAAAAGAACATCAAGAGAAATCCAATGCCATTCAATCAGAGACAAAAGTCGAGACTTCCCCTCAACCACAGTCCAAAACTAATACAACCGTTTCTTTTCTTGTTCTTTCCTGTGTTCACTAAAAGTAAGCCATTTTCCTTTTATGTGAAATGTACAGTGAAGTAAGATCTAAATGGCAGAACCTAGTTCAAACAACGTTTTAGTTTAACTGAGTATCTGTAATTTATAATTAAAATGCAGACCAAATACATAAAAAACACAAAGCACCTAAGAGAAAGAATCAAGAGAGTGAGACAGAGGGATGAAGATGATAGCAGGTCAAACTGATAACAACAATATACTAGTATAAATCTTAAAAAATCATCTAGATCATCTCAGTTTGGAATTCAATTATAAACTGTTCAACACAAGTGCCTCATTCACCACAGTTTGGTAGCCACCATCCAACAGTGCCATGGACGCTTTATAGGCCGCACATATAAGAGGAAAAAGGCATTAGTTTAAGTCTTTAAAGTAAAATTATTTACTTTTTCTTTTACGTTAGTTTTACTTTAGGTTCAGTTTATTTTAGGCTATTTTAAATTAGGGTTAAGTTGTTTTATTTCCTTCGAGAAGCATATTTTTATTTATGTATAACTAGCCCCTGTTTAAGGACCTATTGGAGAATAAAAACATAAGCAAAATTTCTATCTATATTTCAAGAGATATAGGTCTCTCTCTAAACAATTCCTAAAGGTTTCAGTTTCCCTTCAACAAGCTGATTGTTAGTCACCATAGGTCGTTCTAGGAATAGTGATAAGAGAAAGGCAATCGCTCCCAACATGCCCATTAATCGCCCAGTGACTTGATCTTATTCCCTGTTCTCAACAAACAGACACATTTCAAAACGGAAAAAGAAGGCCCTATGATGCAATGAAGTAAACCAAAACTTTTATGGTAAGTTGGTTTAATTTATTATTCTCTCCTACTTCAGATGAATACAAATATCATTTATCCATAAAGCAAAAGATAAGAAACAGCAGTATCTATCACACTCTTCAATCGATACATATTTAACACCTATTCATCTTATACCAGGAGAAGGCATGAACCTGATTTTAAGGTAATTGAGCATTTCTAATCCATTTACCGATCAAAGTATTCTGAGTACTCTGCTATGGAGGACTGAAATTTTGGTCTTAATAGTGATTCTATTTTCTTGCATAGTTTCACATATCTGAAAAGCAAACCAGCAAGGTAGCAACACGAATAAAGCACGAAAACATCGAAAAGTAATGGCATGAACATGATCCCATGATTCCCATCCTTCAATTCAAACCAAATGGAACAATAAAACAGTAATAAAAAACAATCATATAGTAAAACAAAGCTGAAAGATAGACTGCATAAATACATTAGCATTCCATCAAACACCTATGGAACTAACCTTTAGGCCATTGAGCAACAACACTTTCCTTCAAAGTTGTAACACTAGTCGCAGCAGGAAAAGTTTTGGGACCGATATCGGATCCATCTGTCAATCGAAACTTGATCTCCAACTGATCTTGTACACTAGCCATCTTCCAAAATCTAAACCCTACCCAATATGGACTTATCCCCAAATCTATACAAAAATCTCAATCTAAATGACTTGCCCTGAAGTGGTTGGTTTCCGATATTTACAACAATTAAACACTTCCCAAGAACTCTCAACCGGAAATTTCTGCAGAACTGAAATTAAAGAAGGAAAAAGAAGAAAAAAGAAAAGAAAAACGTAATTACATATGCAGGCGATCTATTTAAGGAAAAAAGAGCATACAAAATTAAAAGTTCAAGGAGTACATAGATTTGAATGATAGTTTCCAAGTAACCCAAATTGGGTAAATCCAAAAAGTAGAAACATCGAATAAGCAAAGATCCATGAATATGAACTATATATAAAAGAAAAGGAAGAGAAAATCCCCAAATTATAGTCTTTAAGATTGCAAAATCAGCTAAAAGATCCAATAATGGGTCACACCAAAACCAAATAAAAATAGAAGAAGAAGAAAAGAAGTGAAAAACCCTTGATGGGTTATCTTACTTGAGTCCAAAACTGATCTGGGTTGGCTGAAAATGCCAAGCTTTGAAGAAGAAGATAGATATTAATGGGGCGGCTTTGATATGATTATATATTATTATAATTTATCAAATATCAAATCAACAGAGAGCGGAAGAAGAAGAAATCAAAAGAGAAATAAATCTGAACAGAGAAGGCTGTTTTGGAGTTTTCAAAGTCTTCTAAATCTATTGTCAATGCTCCCATCCCATTCTTCCGATCTCCTAAGCTATGGAAATTTACACTTTTTTTTCCGTTTGTCTTTAAAAAATTAAAAAAAAAAAGAAAAAGAAAAGAAAAATGAGTAAGTAAAATATGACCTTTTTTCTCTAATTTTATTACATCAAGTTTTTTAACTTGAAACAAAATTAAGGTCCCTTGTTCATATAAAACAACTGATTTAATCAGGGATCTTTCATGTGTCTTTTTGTTATTTGTTTCATTTATTTATCGGTATTGATGAGATTTCAAATTTTAATGTAAATTTTCCCGCAATATTTATGTAAATATGTAAATATTAATGTTGAATTTATTGATTATTTTAGAATTAAAGTGAAAATGATAAATTATGTAAATATTGAAAGTAAAATTTATTATTAAACTAATTAAAATTATGTATAATTAACCCTGAGATTTCAAAATTACTCTGAGAAATAATTCACTAAAATTAGAAATTGAAAGGTATTTTTACCAAATTTTTCCTAATTTTCAGGGAAAATAAAGACACAAGGAATCTTTCACAATATTCTAATTTGGTTTTCTTGTAATCAAATTCCAAAATACCAAAGCTTTCCAAGAACACGAAGTTCTTTCTTCTTTGATTCACAAGAGATATTATTACAAAAGGAAAGCTGTAACGATGGATTTATTTGACAAATAAATTAAACAAATGAGTAGAGGATCCACACCCATCTCCATTCAGAAGAGAAATGGAAAAAAGAATATTTCTGCAAATTTTTTAAATGTTTCTCGTCAAGTGTACATAACAAATACTGAGATATATTATAATATACCCTAAGAACAGGTCCCCAATTCATGGGAGCTGTAACAAAGCAATCTCCATAATCTATGTTCTAAATTTCAACAAAAATATTTCAAATTCAAGTAAAGAAAAAAAAATATATGGGGAACTAACAAAAATGAAACCAACGGATTTTTTTTTCTTTTTTTTTTTTATAAAGAAAATGGAAGGAAAAATGAAAGGAACAGTCTGGGTTTGATGTGGGGAGCCTTTCCAAATGAACAGCTCAAGCCATTCATTGTCTTCCTACACCGGCGACATCAATGGGGAACACATCTGAGTCTCATGTATTTTCGCAGCTTATTCCGAACACAAGCAATATAAGCCAAGAACCCCCTTGCAGGAAGAGCAATACGTGTATCCTTTCCCACACGAAAAAAAATAGACATTGATCGATTGCTATGTTACAAACTGAAAAAGAAAGAATTTTCATGGTCGTGCTAGAAATGCAGGTCCTTTCCGGCTAAGCGTTTTTTGAGTGATGACAGTAAATCCAATCCTCAAAATTGTTGCCCTCTTTGGCCCAATTTTTAACCCCCCCACCCCCTTTTACCTTTCTGAAATAGATCTTGATATAATTTTCAGGCTGCAATAAAACACTCAGACTTGGTAGTGTCTTTTCTGAGTCCATTATATCTTCCCTTCTAACTCCTCTAACCCCGTTAACTACAATTCCAAAATGTGGCAGTTCCTAACAAAATCATTGGAGTAGTTTACATACTTGGTCCAAAATGGCCGAAGATGCTCGAAGCCAATCTGCAGCCATGGTTTCGATTGGCCGTTGTAATGAATAACTGCAGCTCTTTTCGCTTTCTCGATATTGGTCTTAGTCTGGTAGCCCAAGCCAAGCATATGCCATGACGGGTCAATCGGATGAATGTGGCCTTTAAATGCAATTAAAGCAGGTGGCAGAGTTCCAAGCTTCCACATTGTTAGGTTCGACTTCAGGTTCTGCCACAAAGAAACCAATAATCAAAGTAAATGAGTGAAATAAACTCTTTTTTGCCAACCAAAATAATAATAATAATAATTCCGACCAAAACGGCATTTCTTGTACAGAAACACTGCCCTTGCACAAAATATAGAAAAAATGGAGCCCATCCCAATATAAGATCAGTAAACATAAAGGAAGGATGACAGTGATGATATTCAAATTCGAACAAAGGTACGGTAAAATTAAGCAAACAGTCAGGAACATGAGTAGCCAATAAGTTACCTCTTTCAGCCAATAATGATATGTTTCTCTTATATTTGTCTTTCTCCAAGTGCGGAGATCAAATATATTCATCCCATAAGCCCATGCACATTCATCAGGATCCAAATGCTTAGCTATAAGGGGATGGGAAAAATTGAAGTAGTTTCTGAAATGTTTGGACATCACCCACTCATCCTCACCTTTACAAGTTTCAACAGCTCCATTAACCTTTCCCCATAAGTCAATCTCCCAAAGAGGAGATAAATCACGCTGAATTACAACGTCGTCGTCTAGAAAGACCACTTTGTCAAGGTTTGGAAAAAGCTGATCAAAAACCCACAATCAGAAAGCATATTTTGGGAGGAAAGACAGTGTGTGTAAAAGAAGAAATTACCTCTGGTAAATATATCCGAAGATGGTTGAGTAAAGATATGTACTTTGGACTTCTAGCCTGCAATTTCGAAGCGAATGTTCGAGGAGTAGTATTGGAGAGATTTGCCCCTGCAAGATGATTGCCATGATAATAATTTCGAATGCCATGATGGTTCTCTACAGCTTCAAGCACGGGAACATTCTCTCTTGTTAACCAATCAAACTGGTGAACCCCTTTCACTTCAACTATTGCAAGGGATACAGGGTTTAGTGCGAACCAGGCGTGCATACCAGCATATGTCTTCTTATCTGTGATGATATGGAAGACAATCTTTTCAGGTCTCAGAGATGACTGAACAGCAGAATTGACAACTACCGATGCAGCCAATATGTTGTCCGTTGACAGGACGAAGTGGTGGTAAGAGTTGTTGGAAAGCACAGGGAGGAGCTCAGGAGAAGGAAGTTGTCTGCGTGCATGAGCATTGGAAGAATATTCATCAGTTAAACGCAGAGAAAGACAGTATAAGCCTTTCGGAATGGAACTTGCAGCAAAGTGTTTGTTCATCAGCTCAGAAAATTTAGATTCCCTAATTTCTCTTTCGAGTTTCTCCATCTGCACAGAAGAGACAAATTAAATAGGAAGTTTACCAAACTTTACAAAATTTGAGTAAACTAGAATTCATACCGACCGTATAATATTCGTATTTCTGATCACTTCCTTACATTTATCAAGATGCAAATATACCCAAAAAAGTAAAGAAGAAATTTCATTAAAAAAGAAACAAAATTAGAGTTGGAGCTACAACAGATAAAAAGGAAAATATAAGCCAGTAGCAGGTACGAAAAAGACATCTTGGCACAAAGATGATCAACTTATTCTAGGCACAATGCAGCCTGATATATTCTTTGAAAAACATGAAATCTTATACAGCCCCAGCCTTTAGTTTTCCTAAGGCCACCAGAATGAGGCTTTAATGTCACTAGCACTAAAACTTATCCATATCCAACAGGATGATGATTTTAGTGCAGTTGAAGCCTCGCAAACAGATCATGCATGCATAATGTCAACCAGACTGCACTCCATATATCCATCGAAGGCCAGGAATAGGTTAGTACCTAGTATCAGTTAAGCAAAAGATAAGCATTCTACAGACGTGAAATGATTAATGTCCCTAGCTTTCACCAATTTTGCTCAAAGAAGCTAGACTCTTTAGGTTTCTTCTTCCCTATAATTATTAACATCACCACAAATAATCGTATAAAGATGCTATGGACATTCACAAACTTCAAGAATTTTGCTTTTGTTCCTTCTCGGTTGCAACTTATAGAACTTGTCGTGCTCATGAATTATATAAATAATATTGAACCAAAGTAGAAATTCAAAGATCGTGCTTGAAACAACTACATTCTTTTGGCTTCAATAATTGGGTTTAAGGCTTCATTAAAAAGACAAAATGGATAGAAAAAGGAGACAAGGGGAAGAGAATGAGAGAGGGTAAGATAATAGATCTAAACAGATCATCTTATAGACATTAACAAATTAACAACTTGGAAATTTGACACTCCTAGGAGCATTTCTGTCTCTGAATTTTGATTGCATCCAAGTTATGTACCAAAAAAAGAAGTTATCTCCAAGTCCATTATAACAGCAAAAGTTGGCAAAACACGAGCATGTTTTTCATAGACAAACTGAAGAGCTTGTTTATAACGCTTTAGACGTCCAAAAACTAAAACTTGATAACCATATGATTATGTGTCATCTAGAAGCTGAAGCCCATAATCTTCTTTAGTTCATTTTTCGGAGTGTCATTGGTGACCCCTTTTGTTCTCGAAGCCCAAAATACCCAAAATGCAAAATACCATCTGAGTTATGCCCACTTCCATAATATACAGCCAAAGGTCAATGAAACCGCACAAATAAAACAAGCATTTAACCTAGGAACTTCTAGGTCTAAATCTAATATAGTAGTGAGAAGAAAATGTCTCAAAACCTATTCAAAAATCTACCCAAGGGGTCTAATATATTAATTCATGTAATGAAATGAATTAAATATCAACCTTCAATCATGTTAACAAAAAAAAAAAAAAAGCAATAAAGTAAATTAAAAAGTAATGTAACATGATTGTACCATTGCTCTTAACATGAGAGCGAAGGTCTTTGCATCATATTGATTATTCTTCATTTCAGAAACAAGTTGATTAAATGAATCTGGAAGCTTTATACCATCTGGGATTTCCTCGGCGTTTACTTGATTGAGGATCTTATAAAAGTCCTTAACTAGTCTCTGCTGCACCATCATCATAAAAGACCAACTCAATTTAAAAATCATAAATAAATTGTTGACCACAAGAAAAATAGGAAAATTGGTTCCAGTATGGAGAGAATGGATATTTTACCCCTGAATCATCAACTCTACCAAGAAGCCTCGGTCCTAACCGCCTACCTAAACAATCTGGGAATGGTAGAACAAATAATAAAAGTCATGGACCTGATGACAGCATTATGAAACAATAAAAGGATATACCAATCTAGATACCTAACTTGGAATGCAACATGAAGAACAGACCTAGTTCATAACTTAATGTAGTCAAATTTATCGAGACAAACGTTGAATTGTACCAGAAGAATAAATGAACATGATCAAGAACTACGATTACACGCAATAAATCTCAAGCATCAATTAAGAATTTGGGTTTACTGGTTCCATTCAATTCCCATGGTATTTCCATCAGGAAAGTAAGAGCTCAAAACCATTAGATTACATACATAAATAAACTTTTGAAAACAGAAAGATCTGGTTCCAAGTTGAGCAACTCCACATCAGAAAGTGGAAATTTTTTTATGTAATCAGAGACCGAGGAGCAACAAAAAATTTATCTAGCTAGTTCAATTAATTTGACAACCTAAGCATTTATTGCTTAAAAAATGAACTGCAGTAAGGAGATTCAGATTCAACCAGCAACATTAGGTCAAAGAAAAAAATTGACAAATCCATTTTTTGTTATCCTTGGATCTTATACAACTGCAAATAACTTTTTCAATTCCAGCGACACGAACACAATTCACCATCAACACGCATTACAAAATAGAGATTTAGGGACCAAACCAATCATGCCACATTACAACCACAAATCCAAGTCCATTTATAATGCTAAACAAGCCGTATTAACCAATGAGCTCAGTCCTGAAACCAAATCAGATCAACAGGAATCTAAAAAAATGAAGCATCATCACATCAACCAAATGAAATAAAATCAAAAGTACCTCCCACAGCAAATCAAATGCATGACCAAATCAGAATCAGGAGAAACTAAGATTCCAAGAAAAAAAAAGGGGAAGTATATAAAGGAAACGAACATCATATGAAGATAATAAAAGAACCAAATATTATCCAATTAGCTCCATCAACACCCAAATCAAATTATGATAAATCCAAATATTATCCAATGCCTCATAATATCAATCAAAATCAAATGCATAACCAAATAAACATGAACAGAGTACGAATCAGGATAATTAAGATTTCAAGAAAAGACTAACAGATAAACAGAACTAACATCAAATGCCAATAACTATAGAAAACCTACATCAAATCAGCTGCCACCCGCATATAGAAAATAACCTCACATCAAATCCAATAAAGATCCATCAGAAAACAATAAAAAGAGAACAAAAAAATCATAAAAATTTAAAAAGGGCATACCAAATGAGGAACACTTGTTGACACCTTCAAGGGTAACAATAGCAGTAAGAATGAAGACGAAAGGCAATAAGAAAGCGAGGATTAGAATGGTATGGAAAAGGGTCCTATATGAAATGTGTCTAGCTGCCACCTTGATCTTCATCAAGTCAATAAACCCATTGTTGCTTGATATCGTTAAACTTCTCATGCTAGGCGAGACGTGAAGCTGCATCCTTGTCTATGCAGCCCCACCACACCTAAACAACTCCACTGTCCACCAAAACACGCCACCCTTGTTCTTGTTATCAAATCCCGCTCCTCCACAATATCTCTCGCTGCTCGGATCTGCACCCAATCCCACTCCCACCACCATCAGATCGAACGCCTTCCTCTTCTTTCCCTGATTCAATCTTTAATTTCTTGATCTGGGTTTCCTTCTTTTTTTTTTTTTTCAGTTGGTCCTTTTTACAAAGACCTTCACTGCATTGAATTTTTTAACACCCACAAAAATTTTGGGTATTTTTTCCTCTTGATTTCCCCACCTTTTCTTGATTTTTTTTAAATCAAAGAATTAAACTTGGGGTTGTTTGAGATCTGGGTAATGGTTATTGAAGCTGTCACATAGATGAAGAAAAAAAATAGAAGAAAAAAAGAAAGAGGAAAACAAAGGGAACCTGGGTCCTTTTTGTTTTAAATTGTGTTGAAAAAAATGGGGTTTTTTTTCTCTTTCTTTTTCTGTTCTAATCAAGCTCTCTCATTGGTGCCGGTGGATCAGCTCATCTAATTTACTTTCTTCTTTTACAAAATATATTAATTTAATTATAATATTTAAAGAAATGAGAATAATTAACAAAAAGAAAAACAATAAAAATGATAACTTCGATTTTGATGAGTCAATAACGTGTGGGCTTAGAGAGAGAGACAAAGGTGGGAGATTTTGACCTTTGAGAGAGAGAGAGAGAGAGAGATAGGGAGAGGAAGCAAACCAAAGCTAAGCAAAGGGATGATCTTTAAACCTATATTTAGATGTTTTTTCCTAAGTTTATGGGCAAGCATTTACTTCATTTGTGGATGTTATTTTCTTAATTTTACTTCAACAAAAATTAACTTTTTGAGTTTTTTTTTTATCTCATAATAATTATAAAATGGTATTTTCTTTTCTTAATATTTATATTTTTAAACTTTAAGTAGGGAGATTTATATTAAGTTTAGTCTAGATTTAATTATAATATTTTATTTAAATTTAATTATAATATATATAAAAAATAAATTTGTAATCAATAGTTAAAAATATTTATAATCTCTCCTCAACTTATAAATAAAAACAACATACTGAAATCCGCTTCTTCTATATTAACAGCAATACTCATACAAATCGAATTAAAACTCAATTAATTTTTTTCTTTATCATCATATCTCACAAATTAAACTATAAAATATGTTAGGCGAAAATATCAATATGAAAAAGTGAAAAAATAACAAAAACTAACGTTGTTGGATATTTTTCACTTTTGTGAATATGACTTAAATGATTGCGGAAGTGAAAAGTTTGTAATAAGTTATAAAATTTTACCAATTTTGATGAAAGAAAAATATTATATTAATGTTTCTTTTTATACCCTCTTTTACCATTGAATCATGCCATTCTTTTTTTTTTTTTTATTAATTCATAAGAGGTTTATTTTCCCCTCATTTTCTTTGAACTTGGGTTTTTAAAAAAAAATCAAAATTTAGCTCAAATTTAAATTAAACATTTAAAAATTTGATATATATATATATATTAATATAAAATTATATATTTTTAAAATAGTTAAGTGGATTTTTGGACGAGATCAAGTAAGGATCAAGTTATAATTCAACTTCATCCAATTTATAAACATTTTTAATTAATATATATAATATAATTTTATATATAATTAATTTATAAATACTAATTTTTTATACTATTAATATATTAACAATCATATTTCATGTTCTATTCGTGTAGATAATACACGTCAGGTTTAGCATAAATTAAAATTTTTTAGTAATTTTATGTAAAAAAAACTTTCAATTGTTAAATATATATTAATATAGACAACATTTTAGATTAATATGATAGAGGTATCAGATAGATTCAAAAATTAACATACATGATAAGTATAAATATATTGATAAATTCAATAATTGAATTATTAAAATATTAATAATATAAAAAATATAAAATAACTTAAATTTTTCATCCGAATATAATCTAATATTTATGCCATTGCTTAAAGTAAGAAATATGTCTTCATCATGGTATAAGTTTGGTATAAAAACATCGTAATAATCTTGGTCATAATATTTGTTCGGATTGGTCCATTATTTGTCATGAAATAAATTATGATTTATGATAAATAATGACAGATGTTTTGATTATTAAATGTTGAATGTAATAATAATAATTGTTAATAATTAATAATAATAAAAGAAAATTGAGAAAAAAATAATTAGATGAATAAGGAAAGTGATATATGACTAGAAATTATCTCATTTTATAATATAAAAACGTGACACATTTTGAAGTTTTTAGACTTTACAAGCAAGAGTCAAAAGTTGATACATGTCTTCTAAAAATATAATAAAATATTAAAAAAAGAGATACATGTTAATTTTTTAAATCCGTTTATGAAATAAAAAATAAATATTTAATATATTATCCATTTCTTCTAAATGACTGATGTATCAAAAACAAGGTTTTATCTAATCTTTAATGTCTTAATTATTCACCCAAGCTTAAAGGCCTGTTTGAAATTTGAGAGGATCGGGTTCGAAAAATAATATGGGTAGACCTAAAATAAATTTGAGTTAACTATTTATAAATATGAATAAATTTAGACAAAATTTTAAACCTATATTTCAAATCGGATCGAACTAAAATAATTATAAAATATATTAATATTATACCTAATCCCAACTCACAGACACTTATGTACATTATTGACCAAAAATAAGTTTTGGTCCATATAATGCAAGGCCCCCAACATTGCTTTAGGTTTGAATTTGATAAGAAAATAAAGCTAAAAAGTCGTAAACAGGGTTCAAGATCCCTTTAAGGCATTTGAATTATCAAACTCTTAATCGAAAAGGAAGCTCTAAAACTGAGTAAATAATTGATAAAATAGTGACTATATAGACATTTAAATATACGAAAAGACAGTAGAGATGGTGGGGAATGTGGAGACACATGAACATCGTAGGGTCAATTCCTCCCATAAAAATAAAAAAAAAAATTATCTATATTTTTTTAAATATTATATAATTAAAAAATTAATCAAAAATTTGAAAATGAATTACTTTATAAAACAATAAAAATATATGAATCTCTCTCCAATACTAAATCGTAAAATTTCTTAATATTTTTATTTTCTTTCAATACTCGTCATTTTTTCTTTCGAATTTCTCTTATTTTCCCATGCATACTCTTTAAAATTTTTACAACATAAATAATCAATCTTTCGATCCTTTTAAGTGGATCTCCCTAATTTGATAACAATTCTTCTTTTTTCTTTTTAAGATTTATTGATTAATCTCTAGAAAGCTAGAATTGTGGCTAATCCTTTGAAAGTTAGGATTGTAATTTTTCTTGTGATAGATTAGGATTTTTTTTTTTTATGTAAGATTTAGTTTTGTATTTATTGAAGAGTTTGGGATATTGATTTTGTACGAGATCTTTAACATCTTGACTAAGCAATAACTTGTAAAGGTTGATTAATACAAATCATTGAAAAAATTTGGAGTGATTGTATTTATAGTCTTGAATTTCTTGAATATAGATTAGAAAATTAACATTTTTGTTCAGAAATAGTTGTTACTAGTGTGATTATTGCGAATTTTATATTTGAAAATTATCATATTGCATCCTCATAACATATTACTAAATATTGGCTTCGTGAAAACTTGGGGTTTAAAACTTAATTTTATTTATTCTAAATGTTTAATAGGAATGAAAAATATTTTATAAGAAAGTCTAAAAGTGGAATAGAATATTTTCTAAAAGAAATGTTTAGAGTTATTTGTTCTAAATGTTAGCTTACGTTTATTTTGTAAGTTGCTAGAACAAGTTGGGAAAGAGTTGTTTTTTTTTTTTTTTTTTTTTGCAATGAAAATTATGAAAAATCATTTGAGTAATCGAATTGAAGATAAATTGATGAAAAATTGTTTAATTTTTTAACTACATTGACAAAGAGATGATAATTCAACCATTTTAACATATCAAAAAAACATTGTGGGCAATTAAAAATAAAATACACATTATTCAAATTTATTTGATGTACATTTCTTTTAATTATTATTTTTAATAGTTTTGTAATAGTTTTACGATTTAACCAAATACATTGATTTATCTACGAGTAATATTATGCATTAGTTTATATGACTTTTATAAATGTTATAATTTTTAAAAATAGTTGACCCCACAATCTAAATTTCCTGACTACGACCAAGTTTAGAGTTTGTAGTTACCTAATCAGCAACACTTCATTAACTTTCAACCAACAAAAAAAAAGCATGTGAAATAGCTTAAAGAATATGGAATATCATGTTCAATCCCATAAGAACTATATCAATCGACAATATCAATCAAGTTGAGTTGAGATGAGTGATTAGGCTATGACAATCAAACTTAAAATAATACATGATCATCCATAATCTTTAACTAAGAAGCATGTTGCTTGAACCTTGGTAGAAGTTGCGGGGACAAGTTTTAACACCCCAATGACCAAACAACCAACATAGTCACAACAGAAAACACAACTGCCAAACAAACCAGAGGCAAGGTTAAAGAAAGCACTAAGAATTGAAACCAATGACTTTTGCCATTGACCTAGAGATCGTACAACTGGAGAGGAACCCGTAACTATATCCGCAAGGTCACCAAGGTAAATGAAATCATGAAGTAAGTGATTCCACATCGAGACCGGGTCAATATCAAATTCTTCAAAAACAAGACAACTTCAAGCCTTTCGGAAAGGCTAGTAAATAATATTGATAAATCTTTTTAATAGAAAAATCCAAAAGAAAGGGAAAAGGTCACAATATAGTTCTTACAAGATTTGAAACCTAGGAATCCTTTCCCTCGAGATTTATAGTTGAACATTGATGCTCCCCTCATAGGCCTAACAAAAAGATAGAAAACGATAACATTTTTGATAAATTCCATTTCCTTGCCACATCTCATGCAAATATTTTTTTTAGTAGCCATCCTCTTCATAGAAAGTTTTTAATCTTTGGAACCATATGAACCCCTTAAATGTTTCCATCTATTATAGGAAAGTGTATTGTTATGACTGGAACCACTTAAAGTTGGAGAAGGGAGGGAGCAAGAAGAAAGCAAACGGTACTCGGATTGAGTATTGTAGGATCTATCTTTTGAAGAAATGCTAAATAATTTTATCATGTGTCTCAAGAGGATCAATTGGTATTTTTTCTATGACTTTGTGCTCATTATGGTTGAACCATAAGTGCAATAGTGTTGGAACATTGGTATGCCCTGTGGCATAGCAAAAAAAAACCTTCAGCGATCACAATCCATGGAGCCATGTACGAGGAATGAACTAGATTGAAAAAAAATTTGAAAAATATACCTTAAAACAATTTGAAAAGAAAGCAACATTAATATGGATTTGAAACTGCCATCAATACGAAAAACCTCAGTTGCAACAAAAATGTCTTAACCTCTATGTGATCTATCTGATAGAAGAATGATCATAACACTTTCCAAACTTTTCAGAGAGAAAACGCGAAAACTTTCTACTAATTAAAGTGATATTTCAAGTAAACCAATAATTTGGATAACCTCTTCCTTTTATTCAAAAATCTCATATTGAATAAAATCTTTCCACAGAGAAATTTAAAGGATCTTCCATAAAAATGTGATATCCTTTCTATAAGGTTATCAGTTTCTATAATTATTCAAAACATATCTTTGACCAAATTATTTAATAATTTTGATAAAATTATTCCTAGTTAAAATTTATATAAAATCTAATTCATATATTATTTTAACTATATCCTTTATGTGTGTACATCAAGTGTGTACATATATCATGTTTAATATTTAATTTTGTCAAATTAAATTAATCATAAAAATATTTCTATAATTAACTCAACCTGTGTGAATAGTTAAATATTAATCGAACTTTCGTTGGATTCTAATCGCTTCTACCATATGGTGTGACCCTATAGGATCCTATAACATTGGAAATAACATTAAAACAATTCTAATGCTACAAGCAGTAAATGACATCTAGCAATGTATTATTACTACCCAAGTTGCAAGAAATCATAGTTTGGCATAACCTTCTGTGATAATATTATGCAATATATCTCTTTGCCTTTGATATTAAAATTGAATACAAGTCATGGAACAATCACACTTGTATAGTCGGATCTCTGATTTATTGATTCCGAAGTAGACTAAGATAAATAAATGAGTATGATCATATCAATTCTTTTGAGGATGGTCATGCACGTAACAACCCTATAGTCAGAAGTGTCTGAAAGTGCATTTTCAGGACTCCGTTTCTCGTAAATCGGACTCGTAAATATTTACGAAGTTAGTTGTGTAGTTAGTTAGTTTCAGTTAAGTGAATTTGTATGAATTAAGAGTTATAAATTATAAGAACTAAATTGAGTATAGGGTAAAAGTTGAATTATAGATTAAAATTTATTGAAGGACTAAAATAGCAAATACACATTTACTCTATTATATAATATATATATATATATATATATATTATAATAAAAAAGAAAAAGAAATAATAAAAGATAGTGGAAAGGAATGAGAGCATACAAAACAAATTAGAAAATAAAAGAAAGAAGAGGAGTGGGAAGGCAAACCTAAGGGTTTCAAACTTTTCAACTTCAATTGGTTAGTCAATTTAGTCTCTTTTCTTGTAATTTTTATATTTTTGGGATCTCAGTACTTAGGGCTAGCCGACCTGCGTTATAATTTTTAGTATTGTTTAAAATTTTGGATGTTAATACTGTTGAATATTTCAAATATTAGGGATTAAATTGATAGATTCAATGTATAAAGTGAAAATGGACTAAATAGTTAATTTTTTATTTTAAGTATAGGGACTAAATTGTGAAAAATTCAAAATTTAAGGGTATAATTGAAAATAGGGAGCTAAATTTAGTTTGAAATGAAATGAGTATGAAAACATAGAATCTAATGTGAAGATTAAAAATTAGTCACAGTTTAAGAACTAAATTGAAATTTAGGCAAATATTGAGTAAAAATTGAAATATTCAATGTGAAAGTGAATTGTGTTGTATTGATATATTTTAATTGTTTTAATTACATAGCTAACGTCGTACTGGAATTCTCGACTAAAAAGGGGAAGGATAAAATCAACATAAAATAGCTCGGAATCCACGATTTGTGTTTCTATAATCTGAACTAAATCGTAAATTATTGCATTTTAATTTATTGCATATGGCAAGCATTGGAGGTGAGAACTATTGTGCTTTATAATTGAATTGAATTCATAGCCAATTGAAAATGGATTGAATTGGTATGATATGAAATTATTAAGTTTATAAAGATTGAATTGAATGTATGTATATATGTGATAATGTGCTTATATGAGAATTAGATATTGGATGTATCTGTAAATGAAATGAAGCCCTATTAATTATTTCAGGCTAAGTCGGATATAGATGGCATGCCATAGATAGGAAAAGTTCAGGGATTTTCTTTGACTTCGAGTTAATAAGGCACTGGGTGTCAATTTGCTTCGGTTTAACCGATGAGACACTAGGTGTTAATTTATATAGCACTGGGCGTAGTTATTACTTCGGACTTATCCGATGAGGCACTGGATGCCAAACTGGTGTGTTGGTTGGATCCGTGTATTTGTTCGAGTCCAAGTCGTGTTAATAGGGGTAATTAAATAATAAAGTTCTATAATTGATATTGAAATGGCATAATATGTGAAATGGCAATGAGATAGTGACTTGAAACATAAAAAATGAAATATGTTGAGATCAAATGAAATATATAAGTTTTGTACTTATGAATTGAATATAGAATGGATAATGTCATGGTATAAAAAAATGTGGATTGATATGTGAAAAGCTATTTATGTAGCAAGTGATGTGAATTGAGGTATTTGTTATAAACAATCAAGTATGAAAACATGTAAAGATTGAGTATAGTATAAAATAATGTAATGATATGCATGAATTTGAAATGATCTATATATATTATAATTGTAAGCTTAGACAATAGTGTGATTGTATAATTCAATTTGAGCATTTATGTATCATTATATCTTTAATTGTTCAGATTATAGAAATATCACTAAGTTTTACTCAGGGTACAGTTTTGTTTTCCATGCACAGGTTAGGTACTTCTCTTTTGATCACCGACTTAGCATCTAACAACGATCCCGATCTCAAATGTGGTGATGTTTACCTTTTGTGATGGCATGTACCTAGGATATCCTGGTTGATAGTAATTTTGTGAATGGATTGTAAATTGAGTTATAAGTATAATGTTAGTTTGAGTATATAATAAATGTTTGTGTTTGAAGCCATAAATTGGCATATTATTTTGGAACCAAGGCTTGTTAGGGGTATGTGAATTTAAACTTGATGTTTATATAGTTATAAGATAGGCTAATTGAGTGATTTTGGTATCTTTTAAACTTTAATTTGAATGATGCATTGTTGATAGGTTTTGATGATATAAATGTGGTACCAATGAGGGTACATTGGTTATGCACCTAATATGATTGTTTTGGCATGTTTGAAGCATGTTTGATCATATTTTGGATGGATTAAATGATTGGTTTTTGAGTTGCTTGATACCCAAGCAAGTAGGAAATGATAAACTTGTTGTTTAAGGTACATTTTAGGTTCACACAACCAGACACATGGGCGTGTGACTTGGCCGTTTGAGACACACGACTTGGTGACACAGTTGTGTATCGTCCGTTGAGTGCTTAGGGAGTAAGTTAGCTAGCAACGGCCTGACACATAGGCATGTAAGGCCCTTTCGAGAGTTACACGAGCGTGTGGCTTTGTAACACCCCTTACCCGGAACCATCACCGGAGTCGGGTACTGAGTTTTACCAGATTCAGAATAACCTTTACAGATTTTACACAACGACAATCCCAGATTCGCATGCGATTTGATTAGGCAATTCCCTTATTGAGGGTTTTCCACACAATACAAATATTACAGACGGTTAGGATTCGAATCCTAACATTATCGGACTCTCAGAAAATTTTCACTTTTAATACCCCGTCACACGCCCGTGTGACTATTAGCATGGCCGTGTTATTAAACCGTGTGGTCCTCACACGCCCATGCTCGGCAACCGTGGACGAATCTGTTCAATTTGCCACGGACACAACACACGACCGTTTAAAGGTCGTGTACCCTACATGGTTGAGACACACGGCCGTGTCTCCTGCCCGTGTGGTACACTAAATAAAATATTCAGGTGCAGGGGAGGCACAGTCTGAAGACACGCCCATAGGGTCTGGCAGTATGTCGCCTACGATTTAGGCACTCCCGTGCCACCCACCCGTGGAGTAAACTGTCAATTCCTACATGGCCATGTCACACGCCCGTGTGCCATGCCGTACAGGCCGTGTCAGGCTATATACCAAGCATTGGCCTCCCTGAAACGTGAGCAAGCAAAAACACAACCAAACCAGCCAATTCAAGAACAAATACTCAAAATAACTACATTTAAGAGAGATCATTTACAAAATGCCACAAGGAGCACCATAACTAAGGCTTACAAAATAGCCATTTACAAACACAATTGTTCTATACATGCCATAAATTACTCTCGAAAATATAAACTATACCAAAAGAAGCTTGATAGTGTGTCGCGTGGCTCCGACTTTATGATCCCAATCTAACAAGCTCAATATCTACAGAGGAAGGGAAAGGAAAGGGGGTAAGCTACAATAGCTTAGTAAGTCATATGAAATTCATAGCAAGGCAACAATTCAATACATCATTGCTTTAACATCATAAATGCTATCACATATCGTTATACAACTAGCTTACTCTTTGTGTACATTCCACATATCAACCATGAACATGCTTAGCAATGACATTCTCAATATTCCGTACCATTTCCAGTTCACCTGTACAACCACTTCATCATAGTACAGTTAATCTAATCCCATTGAGCAAATTTCAGAATATGAACAGATACACCGAGGTTAGCACATAAGTGTCATACAGACATGACAAAGCCATGAAGTAGCCAAAGCTACTAACGGTGGGGTAGCCGAAGCTACGAAACGATGAGGTAGCCGAAGCTACAATCAGTAACAGTACAGAAGTTAACCACGGGCCTGCTCACACAAGCTGACAGGTGTCTGCAACACATGTAAGACTACCTAGCACCCGGATAACTATAACAGTCAGAACAGTAGGCCTCAAGTGACATGTCACCTATATCTATGTCTATTCCTACTTGCTCAATCGGGATTTATAGACAATACATAAATCAGTAGTTTTAGAAGTACATACATTAATCAATCGGAATTTACAGTGATTACCTTATTTCCACATTTGCAAAGGTATACTAAATTTCAATTGTTTCATAGATTAAGTAACAATATAATTATACTAATACAAACAATTAATTGTAATTTTTAGCATAATATGCTAAAATTCACATACAACTTACTTGGATTGCCAAAAATGATTAGTCGATGACTTTCTCTTTTCCCTGATCTCGGGCCTTATCAGACCGTTCTTGATCTAAATTAACATATATAGCATAGATATCAATTATCTATTTCAATACAGTCACAGTTCACATTTAAGGTAAATTTCTAAATTTACCCCTCAACTTTTCAATAATTACTACTTAGTCCGTTGGACACAAAAACTTCTTTTTCTTTATTCCATGGGCTTATATAACCTATTTTCGTAATTATGACACTCAAATAATCAATTTTTCACATACTTAGGAATAATTTGTAATCTCTACAAATTAGTCCATTTTTAGGTACTTTCATTCAATTTCATCCATTAAAACACATATATAACACAATAATCCTTCATTATCTACCATTAATGAGCTAATCAAACTCATATCACAAATGGGTAAATTTTTAGACCTCAATTTTTTTTCAAATAAAAGGTAGAAATGAGAAATTTAAGCTCCAATGAGCTCAAAAATACAAAAACAATTGAAAATAGGACTAAATTGCACTTACATGAAAGCTTGAAAATTTTCAAACCCTTGGCTATAGTGTATGGGATTTTCGGCAGCACAATGGGGTTTTCATGGAGAAGATGATGTTTTATTTCATCTTATTTTGTCTTTTTCCCCTTTTGACAAAAATACCCTTAAAGCCATTACTTAGATATTTTTCTATGTAAGGCTATTTTGGTCCATAACACTCACTAATGGTCCTATTACCACATAAAAGCTTCCTATTTCATGTGACAATTCAATCAAGTCCAATTATCATCTAATAGGCACATTTTGCACTTTTCTCAATTTAGTCCTTATCGAGCAATTAAGCATCAATACAGTAGAATTTTCAAACAGTATTTTAACTCTAATATTCAATCAAACAGATATCATCAAAATTCATATAATAAAAAAAATTTTACTTCGAATTTGTGGTTACGAAACCACTATTTCGACTAGCCTCTAATTCAGGTTGTCACAGGCTTGGCCGTGTGACTTAAGTCAGAGAGTTACACGGGCACGAACACAGGCTGGGACACGATCGTGTGTCCCTATTTCGAGAGTTACATAGTCTGAGACACGGGTGTGTGTCTTAACCGTGTGAGTCACACGGCCGTGTGATACAGTTGAATTTAACTTTTTCCTAAATTTTTCAAATGTTTCCGATCTAGTCCCGAATCGTTTCTAAAATGATTTTAAGGCCTCAAGGGCCTGAATAAAGGATGATAGGCATGTTTAATGTTGGATTATAGTATGTTTATTGTAATGTTTTGAAATGAATGATTTACGTTACGTTTATTCGATAATGCTCTGTAACCCTATTCTGGCGATAAATATGGGTTAGGAGTGTTACAATGCATTTCTAGTTTCACTCGATCATGAGGTCAAATATATTGCTCTTATTATGTAGAAATGAAAAATCTTATCTTGATCACTCACATCCCACTACAAAAATTGTGGCATACCCAACATCAATTTTATAGTACAACCATTTACAGGTTGCATTTAACTATGTCAAAGCATACAACTCACGATGCTGGTGTCAAAGCATACGACTCATGATGTTGGTGTCAAAGCATACGACTCACGATGTTGGGACTACGATGTCAAAGCATACAACTCACCATTTATAGACGACGTTTAACTATGAGAAATGTTGCAACTATTACATAATAATCCAAAAAGCATTCTCATGGTGAGTAAGTCTAATGTTTGTTCTCTAACATATATTTATGTGTTGATTTGATATCACATATATATAACAATATTTGTTATCAATCAAGAAAATATTAGTCTCAATGCATTATTGTTGTCCAAGCTCACAATAATACTCAACTAAGGACATTTAAGAATGATCATATCATTCTTTTGACTTTATCATTATACAATTTACTTTAACACATAAATACGTATTAAAAACAATAATGACAATGCTTTTAGTAATAAACTAGGTAAACAAGTATGTTATTACAATAATCATATAATTGGTCTTTGGACATACTTCAACAAATAGAGTTCTATTCCTAAATTTTATGTCTGCATCAATAAGATCTTTAACTATCATTGGTATCCTATCGATAAAAGTGGGAAGAGAAGTGATATAGCACAAAGGCAACTTTGGAACCATTAATTGTGCCAAATTCTTATGTTCTAACCATTTTCCATATTCCACTCAAGACATTCTTTAAGTAGTTCAATCCCTCATGAGTACTCTACCATGCTCATGATGAGGATCTCAATAGTTAGGACTCTAAATAGGATGGGAAAGGGAAACATGTTGAGCTTGGTAGATCAGATTTTACCAAGAGAGAGGTGAAGTGGTAAATCAAAATTTTTGCTAAGATGTGAATGAAGGACAGAAAGCATTGACACACTCGGTTTCTAGAGGTTCGACCTCACATACCTACATCATCTACCGTAGTTTTACCAAAGATTTTTTCAATTTACTAACTTAAATTGTTATATTTTTAAGGATAAGGTATAGGTTTTACAACTCTATATCTCAACAACATTCCTAAAATTTAGTTCAAAGTCATTTGCCACAACTATACCAACCAAATAAACTTTAAATGTGCTAGGTACATGTCCTTACAAAAGTTCATTCAGAAAATCGAAAAATAAGAGTTTCATTACGAATAAAAATAACCTGTGCACGAAACAAACAACCAATGCGCTAAGCGAAAACACTGAATAATTATTCAAGCAATATAAAGATTCACTAATTACAAGTATATAAATATGAAGTTTTGCTAATCTTGTCGACAGTACGAAAATATCAATAGAACAATTTCAATATCAAGTTTTACTATGCTAAAAGTACCATTGTAACATTTGATGAAATAATTTCAATGAGTTCAATAACATTATCATTAGTACGATCATTAAATCAATTCGATTAGTTATCTCGCTCAAATAACTCAAGTGGAAGAAATGTTTGAACACATGAGTGTCCAACTGAACTACCACAATCAATCAATAAGTAATGACGCAAACACCTACAATGATAATACTCCTACACACAATGACCGTGACTTGACAATGTTAATCGAACACTGAATGCGTGAGGCACAACAATATCAATACTCTTGGACGCTTGAAGCTGTCCTTATGATACATAATAACAATAATGAGGTCCTTACACTCTACGGCATGTTGACTAGTGTTGATTATATCAAACGAATTCCTAATAAATTTATTGGGTGTTTCAATTATCATTGAGCAATTTAGCAGTTACATTCAAAATAAGCAATCAAACTAAACTAACACAACACAAACTAAATTCTAAATGCAAAGAATCACAAACCGAGTTTCCTGAGCACTTTTGTTTAGAAACGATTACTTGTCGCATATGACCGCCTAGCCCTTCGCTTTTGATGACTTGACAATCTTATTTGCTTCAAAACGAATATTTGATACACGATTTTGGCAATAATATTCAAAAATCAATCATAACAAACATTAATTCGAACACCTGATAAGCAACGAAGTTGCGAACTATGCTAAGCTAATTCGATACTCTCTGTCCATTACTAAACCTCTCCAAACTTAACCAAATTTCATTTCGAATGACTCAAAAGTAACTTCCATCACTTCGGAACTTCAATATCAATCAAAATTCGACAAGGAACTATTCCACTTCCTCTACTAATTTTCAGAATTTGGGATATGGGAGATTTCGGGTTTGTTTTTTGGTGATCGAAAAACTAAGGATTTTGATCAAAATCAATGGATATGTGTAAAAGTTTGGAGTTTGCTACAAGAAAGTTGAATTTTCAATAATAATTTTGGCTAAAATCCTCAAACAATACTGGCGCTCTCATGAACAGTGAACGACGTGCCCAAGAAAACTAAGCACCAGACTTCTCGGGTTCAAAAATTAAGGGAAAAGCATGGTAAAAAAAATTTAAGGGAAAAGGGAATTTTTTTTTACTTATTGTAAATTAACCAAATGAATGCTTCTAACTTTAGTTCTTTTCACAAATCAGTCTTTAAAACTCAATTTCTCAATCTCTCTTCTCTTTTGATTCAATCCATGGCCAAACAAAAACTCACTATCTACTAAGAGGCCGACAATAAATTCTCAACTCATGAATTAGGATTTCCGGTACTAAATTAGATTTGAAAATTTTATTTCTTAGATTAATTTTATATTATGTAATTGAAATTTTGTGAAATTCAACATAAAAAATTTTTGTCGTTGCAGGAAATCTCAAGAAAAACACCAACATAAAGCACACCCAACTGTGCTGCACAAGCAACTTATAAATATGTTTTAAATAACTTTATCTCCAAGTTGAATTAGGATAGGTCAATAGCCTTCAACAAATTCAATCCTATTTAGAAGTAAATCATTTGAAGTAAATTTGATTAGAACTTTTTAAGATATCAAGAAAGTTCTACTCAAAGTAGAACTTCTAATTCAAGTTAAAGATTTCACTTCACTTGGTTAAGACTTTAAACTCTTTTAAATGTGGAATTTATTACATGAGTTATCTTGAATAATATTTAAATAAAAATCTTCAAAAATCAGCTTCCTCTTCCATGAGATAAAATGAACATGATACTCAATCATCTCAAACTTCTTTACTTCTTCTTCAAGTCATTCGAATGAATGATAATTTAAGTAATCTCATCTCAAACATCCCTAGTTACTCATTTGCTGCTTAACAAGATTAAATCAAAAGACATATAATATAAAAGTTAAACATGTCAACACGAAAAACTTTGACTATATCACGATTGTTATTTTAACTGCTATTAAAACCCAAGATTTTTATATTGTGGAACAGAATTGGAGTAGCCGGTTTCCTTAGGGTTGCGGGTTGAATTGCTAAATTAAGTGTTGAGTGAAGCTTCTGTCTTTGCTCTCCCTGCTTGGCTGGTTTTATTTGATCTTAAAAAAAAAAAGAAAGAAAAAAAGAATATAAAGTTATCAATTACAGTGTTTAATATGGTGTATCATTATTATAAATAGTATATTAACTAACCTTTGACGTGTTAGGAAAAACCCAATAAATAAAGCCACAAGGAAACCACATTTTGTTAGGAAATCCTGCAGGCCACGCACATGGTCTAAACCAAGTGCTAGGCATCCATGGTCATCAACAGATCCACATTTTAACATCTAAGTATTTGTGTATGTATATCAATCTCATCAAACAAAATAGTATATAAAATGACTATCAAGTAAAATTTCTTTCATTTCATATTCTGTACATTCATCAGGCTACTGAGATTTGCTACAAACGTATGAAACAAAAGAATGAAAAACCAAAAATATGACAACATTCAATCAAGATATATTGAGCAATGTTAATGCTAATCAAGTCCTAATATAGGTATAAGCAAACTATGAAAAAAAAATCATATTACAGTACCAAAACTCCCAAGGAAAAGCATCAATGGAACTTTGCCATGTCAAGTATCAGTTGAAAGAAGCAAGCTAGAAGTGAGTTACCATTGGAAACCACAAGAAAAGCCATTAATAATGGTTTTGGCATCGCTTTTCATCAGTTAGCAACTAGGCTCAGTAGAGCCTCATTCTTGCAGTCAGTTCCAAGCCGGCACAACTTGAGTCCGGTGTCACCGTTAGCCTCTTCATTGTGCATAACTGGGAGGTTAAGATCAATAACATCAGAGATGTTAGCAAGGTCTAGCTGCTTTGCAGGCTGTTTGTCACCAGTTCCGGGGTCTCTCGAGATGTGAGACCTCTTGTGACCACCCAAAGCCTGACCTGATCCGAAAACCTTTAAGCAGATTAGGCACTTGTGCACCTTGTACACCCTTGTTTCAGAACTAGTCACCTCATTCATTTCCTGGTCCACTGAATTCTCAACATACTCAACCTTCACAAGCTTGCATCCAGCCTCAATTTCAGGAGAACTGCTAATGTGGGTAGTTTTCTCGTGATCCTCGACCGTCTCGGCATAGGTATTACTCTTTCTGTGGATTGTTTGATGACCTCCAAGGGCCTGGTGAGATTTGAAGGTCTTGTTGCAGATCCTGCATCTGTATTTGTTCTTTCTCATGGAATCATCAGATACTTCAGAATTCAATGGAATTCTTATTAGCTTGTTCGAAGCATCATCAGCTGGTCCCGAATCGCAAGCATCGAACATGGCATCTTTGCTAGAACTAGATTTCGTGGATCCTAAACCAGTTAAATCCAGTCCTTCCATCAAATCCTGCCTTGGTTCCGCTTCAATAGACTTCAAGTTCATTATTTCACCAGAAAGTGTTCCCTTAATCTCAGTTTCATACAATTCAAATCCAGATTCAGCATTCTTTTCCTTTGCAGACAAAATCCCAGAATCCAATTCTTTACACTCACTTATGTTCTTCTCATGGAAAACATTCATAGAACCAGAAGCATAAGAATCAAGCTCATCCCCGTAACCAAAACTAGTCTGCAAAATCTCTTTATTTTGATGAAAAGATTTGATCTCAAAATCATTATTATCACAAGACTCCCAAAAACAATTGAACTCAGTCCAATTCTTTACACCCCTAGACATCATTATCAAGCACAAGGCAGCATCTTCAACATCTTGATCAATTTCAACTAAACCAGAAGATTCATTCAAGCTAGAAAGTGAAGAATTCGGGGCATTATTATACCTCGATCTTTTCGATCTCTTTCTCTTCACTGTTACGCTCTTCAAAGGGTGCAATCTCATGTGAGCAGTGAGAGCCTTCAAGGACTTAAACTTTCTGCCACATTCTTGACAGTTAACTTCTTTCCTTTCTCTTGCAGAATGATGCCTCATGTGACCGAACAAAGCTTTCATTGACTCAAATTGTCTGCCACAAGCTTTGCACTGAAACTCAAGGGTTGAGCTGGTAGCAGCATTGTCGTCGTCACCATTAAAGCCCAAAGATTTCCAAGATTTCTTAGGGTTATCCCTCAAACCATAACCTTGAAAACCCATCTTCTCCTTTGCCTTTCTTTTGCCACACTTCTTTTCCATTGAAACAAACTCACTTCAGATTACTTGTTCTTCAATGCACACAGCTAAAACCAAGAAACCCATAGAACAGAAGAAAAAAACAGAGTAAGACCCAGATCAAAAAGAAGGTTCTTTTAGTGGAAAAAGATGGAAAGTCTTACAACTTACACCAACTAAAGAAGAACCCATTGCTTGTTTAGTTAACCTGATCGAAGTTTAAAGTGTAAAAACGAGATCTAAGTGGCTAAAGAACCCTCAATGAAAAAAACAAGTGCGTTTTGACTCTTTTTTTTTTTATTGGTAGAAATGAAGTATAAGCAAACAAGCAGAAGGTCAAATTAAAGTGAACGAGAGGTTGGGTTAAGCAGATGGGAAGTAAGGAAGAATAAGAGACTTTGAGAAATGAAAACGGTGAAAGAGATTTGCATCTTGAAATCCTTGCATGTCAAGCAAAGTTACAAAAAGCTAACAGTGTTGGGCACTACCCTATTCTCTTTTCTAAGTACAAATGGAATTTATCTTGGTATAATTGAAAATAAATAAATAAATATATAAGAGAAATTTGGCTATATTATATGTGATAATAAATCTTACAAAAAAATAATTAAAATATAATAATATCTTAAATTTTATATAATAAGAATTATTAAAGGATCAAAATTTATTTAAAAGTAAAATATTTTAAGCATGATTATAATACAAATATATATATATATATATATATATATAAATTCTACTATATTAAGATCAAACTTAAGAAATACAAGAAAAAATTATTATACTTAAGAAATACAAGAAAAAATTATTAATCTTTATGAAAGATAAACCATATGTGATGTGAAGAATACATTCATTCTAAAAAAATGATATTTTTTTCAATTCAAATTTGAATGTAAATTTATTGGAATTTATTTAAAATAATCATGTAAAATAAGTAAACTGTATTAAAACTGAACTAAAAAGTGATCGGTTTTATAAAAATCTAAAGATTAAAATTATGATAAATTATACTTATTTTTTTTTTGTTTATTATAATTTTCTTTTAAGAATAAGAATTAAGAAAGTTTTATGTCTTTGTTAATAATTTGAAAAAAGAAAAAGAGTTTAAGTTAAACTAATATAATTTAGTGTTAGGAAGATATGATTTTTTTAAAATAAGATGCTATCTATCAAGGAAAAAGATTATAGATGTTAAAACTCGAACTTTATAGATGCTAAAATTTAAACTTCAAATCTGTTGAGGGGATTGGGCTTGCTTTTGGAAATATCTTCATGGAATATTGTTTGAGGAGTTGGCGAACCCCTCGATGATGGAGGTATTGTGTCTAGAGTATCTATACTCGGTTTTAGCTTGAGTTTTGTCTCTCGATTTCGAAGAGAGCCCAAAGGTTCATTAAGTTTGCATAGCACCTCACCACCAAGGAAATATTAACATTCGGCCTTGGTAGGGTTTGAATTCATGCCCATAAATGACATTAATGGCTAAGAACACTACCAGTTGTATGGAAAAAAAGGGTGTTTTTTTGTTGAGGGGAGGTCAATCTCGCTCTGGGAGACATCTTTTTGGAATTTCGTCTAGGGAGAATGTCATCTAGGGAGCCATTGAACCTTTCAATGGTGGATGTCTTGTGCCTGAGATATCTATGATCGATTTTAGCCTCAAGTTTTTTCTCCCAACTCCAAGGAGAGCCCAAGGATTCATGAAGTTTGTGGAACGCCTCACCATTAAGGAAATGTTAGCATTTGACATTAGTGGCGTTAGTACCCATGCCCTTAAATTGCATTAGTGGTTAAGAACGCTACAACTTGGCTAGAAAAAAGGTGCCTTTTTGTTAAGGGGAGATCGGTCTCGCTCTGGGAGACATCTTTTTGGAGTGTCATTCGGGGAGTCGACAAATCCCTCAACAATAGAGGTATTATGTCGGGGGTGTTTATGCTTGGTTTTAGCCTTAGGTTTTATCTCTCGACTTGGAGCAGAGCCCAAGGTTCATAGAGTTTGGAGAGCGCCTCACCACTAAGGAAATGTTTAGCATTTGGTCTTGATGGGGTTTGAACCTATGCCCTTAAATGGCATTAGTGGGTAAGTACACTACCACTTGGCTAGTCTTTTGGGAGATGTCTTTAAAGTGTCATCAGCCAAGCAGTCGATCAAACCCTCAAAAAGAGAAGGTGTTGTGCCCAAGATGTCTATGTTCAATTTTAGCCTCAAATTTTTGTCTCCTAACTCCAAGGATGGGCTAAGGGGTACTTGGAGCTTAGGAAGCATCTTGTCACCAAGGAAATGTTTAACAATTTACCTTGGTAAGGTTTGAATCCATGACTTAAAATGACATTGATGGATGGACTCCCCAAAACCCAACTTCTTTTTAACATTTTTTGAGCATGTAATTTTGTTTTCATAAGATAAATTACATGACAATTTCACTTCTTCAATATGTGTTGGAGCCTTTGAATCTTATTGTCCTTAACAAGCCAGCCCTACAGGTCTCATTGGTGTCATACGAAAACGAATGTTGATTTGTCTGTTTAGTACTTCTATCGAATCAATCCTGGCAGATATAAAGGATATGGGCCTTTTCTTTCCATCTACAATTTCAATAGGATTGCCCTCTTGTCCTAAGCCCATATCGTTATCACCAAGCCCATTACCTTAACCCATTTCAACAATAACTTTTTTTTATCTTTATTTAACAAACCATTTAGGTTAATGGCCATATTCGCTATAATTTTATTAAATTTTTTTTGAATTTAACAAAATTGAATTATAAATTCTTTGGGGCAACAAGGTAATTTTATCATTATACTAATTTATAATTTTTACAATTTTTAAAGGACTCTAGAAGCAACTCATTGCATTTGTCCTTGCGTGTAGTAAAACGAAAGAGACGAAAAGAAAAGAAGAGACTAAAAAAATAGATTTAGAGAAAAGATAAACATGCTATGAAAACAAACAGATAAAAAATTTTGGTATAAGAGCAAATTTAAAACATACATATCTTAGATAATTTTATGAAATATTTATTATATCTAATACTTTATAATATTTAATTTAATTCTAATTAATTCTTTCTATGTATTAATGGTAAATGAGTAGTCATTAAGGAATCAATATTCTTTGTGATACCTTATCTTTTTCTTAAATTAGAATTTGACACCAAAAACAATATAATTGAGTGCCAACACAAAAATAAATTGTTGATGAAATTCATAAGAATCCCATTCTTCCTTATAATACATACTTGAAATTTGGTTTGATATCATAAATTTATTTATTTTAATCATAAAATAATTTTGAAATTTCAATAAAAAGGAAAATTAAATTTAGGTGTTAAACTAAAATTTGAGTAAATTATATTTTATCATCTGAATTTAATCAGATGAAGAACTCCCTTTGTTTTAGTTTGAAAGGAAAAGCACTATTATAGAAATTTCTTAACATAGACATAAGTAACAATCAGTTGATGGCATATTTTTTAAAACACAAAGGAATGTGGGATGTGTTGGTTAAGTTGGAAAATGATTTGGAAAATTAGGTTTTATCAATCAATATGAAATAAGACTTTAAAAATACTTGCTTCTTAAGGATGCCTTGATTTATTATGGTTTTAGACTTTTTGCCAACCACAACTCTCAAAATCAATTTGTTGAGATGCTAAACAAAATAATCCCATAACCCCATTCATTTTATTCACAAAATAAAAAAAAAATTAAAGATATTGACAAGTGTCTTATAAGATATAATAAAATATTAAAAAATATATTTTTAAAAAAAGACATAAATTTTTTAAAGGTAATTGTAGAATAAAAACAGTACACTTTTAATGCACTAAAAACTATAAAAAAATACAAATCATTTAAATCTAGGTGGTAGAGTAGAAAAACTCCACAAGTGATTTAAGTTGATGCCAAATGCATTTTTTTAATTGAAATGATATTTGGTAGATTGTCTGTGAAATTTTTAAACTTTATAAGCAGGGTAAGGGGGTTAACAAGTATCCTAGGGGCATAGTAAGATATTGAAATAAAAAATATTTTAAAAAAAGACAAATGATAATTTTTTAAGTCTGCTTATAAAAAAAAAAAAAGTATACCATCAGTGTACCAATTAGTACACTGCCAATAGAGTTTTTAGGCTTCACAAGCAAAGTTAGGGTGTTGGTAAGTGTCCTATAAGAGTACGGTAAATATTAAAAAAATAGACACATTACAAATTTTTAAGATTATTTGTGGAATAAAAAAATACATTGGTCATGTACCAAATACAAACCATTTTATTTCACCAAATAACATTATTTTAGACCCGCTTGTGGAGTTTTTTTTATTCCAATAATAGTACATAGGATAATAATCTTTAAATATGTATGTTAACTTGAATTACTATTTAATAATAAAATTAATCTTGACATGTTTTAAATCCTTTTTCTGATCTTTATGTTTTTTTTAATTCGTTTAATTTTTTCTATGTTACTAGTGTAATAAAATCAAGGACTTTATTTATTGAAAAATATTTGGAATATTGTCAATGTTACTAATCCTTTATAAACTAAAATATAGAGAGTAGTTAAAGATTTTATATCACCAACCCCATGATTATGACCATTATTTTAGTGCCAAGGATGAAGATCATCAGTAGGGATTTTAATTTGTTGAAGTAATGTAGAGGAGATTTTGGTGCTATTAACTATTTTCGAATCGGTTGGACTTACCGTTTTTCATTGGAACAATTAATTCCCAATTCAAACTATTTTAATGGATGGTGAGGATATTGGACGGGATTCAAGAAAGAAGAACTTGTAGAGGTATGCTATGCTAAAAACACAGACAATTCCTCTCGGTTATTCAAATAGGCACTGCCTTTTAGCTACAAGCATTTAATTCTTGACACCTCCGCAATCCTCAACAATATTGACATATTTGATCAGAGTTTTTATATTTCTGATGTGCAGGATCCATATAAGTATGGCAATTACAGAGCATACTTTATTTAACTCTTTTTTAACTCATAAGTTAAACCTTTTTCTGAAAGAAATTTAAAGAGAAAATGGGAAAATTTAGAAAGCCATAGATAAAAGCACACTGATTTTTATTAGGTAGAGAACTTGATGATTTTACAAGATGGAAAACATCTCATTTTATAGGTGAAGGAGACGGGATACAACCAAAATAAATACAGTGTAAATAGTACTAAATATTCCTGACACAAGGAATAGTAAATATTCCTGACATTTTCCTAATAATACATACGTGGCCTACTAATAATCAAAATAATACAATGAACAGTAAATATTCCTAATATGACAAAATAGAAGACAAACATGACAAGCTAATGCATACTCGTGGCTTTTAAACTATAATAAAGACAAAAGCAAAATTCTTTTTTAGCTATTAGCGTTGGAATGAGGGAATTGTGCATTGTCCAGAGACTTTTACTGTAATTGTCTTCTTCTTTGTTCTTATCTTCCTGTTCATCTTGCATCCTTATCTTGTTAAGATTAATTTAACTGCAATACAAAGGATAGTTTTGAGACCATTCTAATGGATCTGGAATATTTTCATAATATTACTGAATGGCTTTTAAGATTTCCTTGTGATAAGGTTGATACTGAACTGGCTAAGTACCCTTTGGAGCGGTAACATCTGGAGGATGCCATATTTCAAATAGTATTACCTTGTTTAGCTGACAAAAGAATTTCTGGATTTCTCAATAATGAATATTAGAATTTCGAATGTCATCTAAATAAACCTTGTAAATCCATACAGTAGGAAAGGATCCTAATTGAATTGACCTGCCACATTGCATGAAGTATTGAGGTTTATAAAAGATAGTTACCATATGGCATTTTGATTTTGTCTTGGTAATATTGTTCCACCATATTTAGCCATTGCGTTAGAGGATGAAACCAGCTTATGAAGGTAAAGAAATTCTGGTATTCTGGTTCAATATTTCCTCGCATAGCTTTTACCAGATAATAACAAAGATCTGGAATAAAGAACTTAATGGCAATGTGGTATAAATGAGTGAGACACCATAAAAACCATTTTAGCTCATCTAGTTGTTCAACAAATTCAAACTTGATTGGGTGTATAAATGGATAATTTGGATGTACACCCCATAGCATGAGGATGAGTCCTCCAAAATTTTTAAAGACTTGAATCTGGTATTCAAACATCATCTCTTTGATCTTTTGGTGAAAGGTTTTTTGTTGAACAATGTTCATGACTCCTGGTGGAAATTCTGGGTTAAGGTTAGGAGTAACAGGATAAGAAGTAGGAAAGGCTGAGGATGAAGAAGATGGTCTGTACATCATCATGGGTCTGGGCCAAAAGTAAGTTCTTTTATAAGTCAAGATTTCATTTTTGGCCCTGGAAAGAAGATCAGCAAGGATATTTTCTTTTCCTTTAATGTGTTTGACATCAAAAGAAAATTTTGAAAACCATTCAGCCCATCTAAGGAGCTGAGAATGTAGCACAGCTTTTGTTTAAATTTGAGCATATGATGAAAAGAAGACATGTCCATCTCAACAAGAAAATGGTAGCCTGTAAGATGGAATGCAAACTTTGAAATACCTTTTTTGACCGCCAGGATTTCTTTGAATGTGGAATGATAGTTGATTTCTGCTTCTGAAAATCTTTCACTTTCAAATCCACAAAGATGCATTTTTCCTTCTTTTTCTTCAAAGAGTATTGTCCCCAATATTTATCACTGACATCTGTTTGTAAAATTCTTTTTCCATCAAAAGGAATTTGGATGAGTTTGTAATACTTTTGAAAAATTTTGTTCTTCTAATTGACTTTCTGATATTGGGTCTGATGATGAACTGGAATTTGAACAATTTGTATCAGAATCTGATTGTTGATCTTGAAGCTGTAAAGCTGAGATTTTTGGAATCATGGCTTCATTATAATCCTTTAAAAATTTTGTTAAAGGTTTTTGATCTTGTTGTATTGTTAAAGATTTTGAAGCTTGTTTTGGAGGAGGCGACTTTGGAGGTGATTTGTCCACAATTGGTCTTTTGCCAAGTTTAATTTCTTTTTGATGAACTTCTTCCTTTTTTATTACTTCAGCTCTTTCAGCTTCTTTTTGTTTCTTTTTTTCAGCTTCTTATTTTTTTATTTTTAAAAATACTTCATAAGTGCTTGGTTTAGTTCTTTCTGGAAATTTTGAAAATGAGATATGAACTCCTTCTGTTGGAAGAGTGTTTCTTTGTCAGATTGAAGGAAATAATTTAACTGTTTCTGATCTTAGAGATGGTGCTGAGATTTTCCCAGTTTCCTGTAGTGTCTTGATCTGTTCTTTGAGATTCTAGATTTCTTTGTCTCTTTGTGCTAAATAGGAAAAGAAATATTGGCCCGGTATAGCTGGTTCTTTTGCCACGGCATTTAATTTCTTTTGTAACAGATTGATAAGATCCTTCACCATCTTTGTATTATCATCTACCTTAGCTTCAACTGCTGAAATCTTTGAATCTTTTTTAAAACATGATTCTGAGCTAAGGTATTTTCTGTCTGCCAATTGAGAGTGGTTTCTGCAGCACTTATTTTTGCAAGTGCACCAGAAATGTCTGTTTGGATTTTTGAAGGAATTTTTGGTAAAAAGATGGAAAAAAATACCAGAAACATCTTCTTCACAACAACGTTCTACACAAAAACTCTTCATTGGAAGAATCACTTTTACTCTTGATGATATTCCACAAGGAAAATGGCTAGATAGAATTTAGGAGTTCCATTTTTGGCTTGAAACCCGCAAGCTTACTGAAGATAGTAATTACAACATTCTCATGGAGTTTGTTTCCAGATTTACGGGTATGTTGTGAGATTAGTGGAATTCAATTAGCCAACATGATCAAATGCAATTCTTAGTTCTTCAAGATCTTGCTCAGCCAATACGAATTATTCATCATCATTTTGTAGGCAATCCAGATGATATTTTGACCCTCAAGAGAAGGGAATTCCACAAAAGAAAATGTTGTTCTTATGACAGAAGAAATCTAGCAAGGCACTTCAAAATAATGACTAAATTATTTTGTGCCTTAGGTCTCAATTCAAATTTGAAGCCAGTAATTTATCATCCATCCCAGATCCTTTACAAGTTGCAGTTAATCAAACTCTCCAAAGGTAAAACAGAGGTATTCTTCAATTAGCAATATGAGAAATTCAGCAAGAAGTCTTTATTGTCTTAAAAGATATCTGCAACAGAAGAAAGATATTCAAGGATTATCTCCATGGTGATAAAAGAATTGATCGAGCATGTTATTAATCCCACTTAAAGTATAAATGTTCAAAAGATAAGATATGTGACTACCGTTCAAAGAAAATGAGACATTTCAAAAGATATTCTTTTCCAAAGAATACAAAAATGGAAAAGAAGAAAGAAGCTTCAATGGAGATATCTCAGAAAAAAGCGAAGACCAACGAGTCGATGCTACATCTGCAATTAAAAGGGACATTTTTCAAAAGATTGTCCAAAAAACAAGAAAGGAGCAAAAAAGATTGCACAAATGGTTCAACAAGCAAGAATCAAAATTCAAAAAGAAGATATAGAATCTGTCTACTCTATTAAAGATGAACCTTCAGACAGGACTATCTGTGCTATTCCTGTTTATCCTGATGAAATTCCATATTCAGAATCAGATTACTTAGATGTTCACATGATGCTAGTCCAAGCCCAAGTTCAGAAAAATTGTGACAGTGCCATACCAGTTCCCTATATACCTGTAAAGATCTATTTAGACAAATATAGTAAACCCATTACTATAATTACCTTTATAGAAATTGAAGCAGCAGAAACCATCATGAATCCAGATGTTTTCCCTTCAGAATGGTGGAAGACACATGTCAGGTATTTTAGTTCTACTGCAAATAATCCTTTTGCTACCTATTTGATCAGCAAACCCATTACCATTCAGTTTTGCCCAGGCTGTTGTGTTAAAACTACAGTTTTGGGTTTTAAACTCCCAGGAAAAGATATTGTAGTAGGTTTTGACTTCTACACAAAAGCTCGGTGTTTAAGAATTCTTCCTAATGGAGTACGTTTTAAAAACCTGTTTCAACCCTTTATTTCCATACCCAAACTTTTTTTCATTCAAACAGAAAAATCTTCTAGATTATCTAGGAGCTAATAGAAAAATCATGTGCAAATCCTCATTCAAAATTTCTTGTCAAATGTCCTAACCCTTTATGAAAAAATCCTGAATTCTTCATTACCCTTCCATTCAAGAAAAATGAAGACATCAATTCTACAAAATCCAGTCTCATGGGAATGAATCCAGATCATTTGCTATTAGCAGAACAAGAATACAAAGAACTTCAACAGCAAGATCTGATTGAACCATTAAATTGTCAATGGGCATGTGAAGCTTTCTATGTGAATAAAAGGTCAGAGCAAGTTAGAGGAAAATTAAGATTGGTTATTAATTACCAAACTCTTAATTATTTCCTTCAGGATGATAAATTTCCATTGTCAAACAGAAATTCTCTTTTCTCCAGTCTGGTTAAAGCAAGAATCTTCTCCAAGTTTGATTTTAAGGCAGGATTTTGGCAATTAGGGATTCACCTGATGATAGAGCTAAAATAGGATCCTGTATTCCCAACAAACATTTCCAGTGGAAGGTTATGCCATTTGGATTAAAAATTGCCCCGTCATTATTTCAAAAGGCAATGATAAAAATCTTCTAACCCATTATGAAGAATGTTTTAATCTACATTGATGATATCTTGCTTTACAGTTCAGATAAAGAATCTCATGCTCAACTCTTAGAAGAATTCAAGTCATTTGTTCTCAAATATGGGATAATGCTTATAGAAAAGAAGATGCAGATAAATAAATCAGAAATTGAATTTTTGGGAATGAATCTAAAGGATGGTCAATACTCTCCTAGATCTCACATTTCACAAGAACTTCTTAAGTTTCCAGATAAAAAACTGTCTAAAAAACAGGTACAACAACTCTTAGGGATTGTTAATTACTTTAGAGACTTTATTCCTAGGATTTCTAAGTATATTAACCCTCTAAGGAAAAATGCTTAAGAAGGAGTCACCTGCACGGTCATCCTCTTAGACAAGAGCTGTACAAAAACTAAAAGAAGTATTGCAAGGTTTGCCTCCACTCCAAATTCCTTCTAATGCAAAAATTATTTTACAAACAGATGCCAGTGATAAACATTGGGGGGTAATACTCTCTGAAGAAAATGAAGGAAAAAAAGGCATCTTTGTGGATTCAAAAGTGGAAGATTTTCAGAAGCAGAAATCAACTATCATTCCGCATTCAAAGAAATCCTAGCGGTCAAAAAAGGTATTTCAAAGTTTGCATTCTATCTTACAGGATACCATTTTCTTGTTGAGATGGATATGTCTTCTTTTCCCCAGATACTCAAATTTAAACAAAAAATTGTGCCACATTCTCAGCTCCTTAGATAGGCTGAATGATTTTCAAAATTTTCTTTGATGTCAAACACATCAAAGGAAAAGAAAATATCCTTGTGATCTTTTTTCCAGGCCCAAAAATGAAATCTTGACTTATAAAAGAACTTACTTTTGGCCGAGACCCATGATGATGTACAGACCATCTTCTTCATCCTCAGCCTTTCCTACTTCTTATCTTGTTACTCCTAACCTTAACCTAGAATTTCCACCAGAAGTCATGAACCCTGTTCAACAAAAAATATTTCACCAAAAAATCAAATAGATGATGTTTGAATGCCAAATTCAAGTCTTTAAAAATTTTGGAGGACTCATCTTCATGCCATGGGGTGTACATCCAGATTATCCATTTATACACCCAATCAAATTTGAATTTGTTGAACAATCAGATGAGCTAAAATGGTTTTTATGGTATCTCACTTATTTATACCATATTACCATTCATTTCTTTATTCCAGATCTTCATTATTATCTGGTAGAAGCTGTGCGAGGAAATATTTAACTAGAACACTAGAGTTTCTTTACCTTCATAAGCCGATTTCATCCTCTAACGCAATGGCTAAATATGGTGGAACAATCTTACCAAGACAAATGAAAATGTCATATGATGTTACTGCTCCATAGGATACTTGGCCAGTTCAATATCAACCTTATCACAATGAAATCTTAAAAGCCATTCAGGAATATTATGAAAATATTTTAGATCCGTCAGAATGGTCTCAAGACTATCCTTTGTATTGCAGTTAAATCAATCTTAATAAGATAAGAATGCAAGATGAACAGGAAGATAAGAACGAAGAATAAGACAATTACAGCGAAAGTTCTCTAGATAGTGCACAATTCCCTCATTCCAACGCTAATAGCTAAAAGAGGATCTTTTACTTTTACTTTTGCTTTTGTCTTTATTATAGTTTAAAAGCCACAGGTATGTATTAGCTTGTCATGTTTGTCTACTATTTTGTCATATTAAGAATATTTACTATTCCTTGTACTATTTTGATTATTAGTAGGCTACGTATGTATTATTAGGAAAATGTCAGGAACATTTACTATTCCTTGTGTCAGGAATATTTAGTACTATTTACACTGTATTAATTTTGGTTGTATCTTGTTTCCTTCACCTATAAAAGAAGATGTTTTCCATCTTGTAAAATCATCAAGTTTTCTACCTAATAAAAATCAGGAACATTTACTATTCCTTGTGTCAGGAATATTTAGTACTATTTACACTGTATTAATTTTGGTTGTATCTTGTCTCCTTCACCTATAAAAGAAGATGTTTTCCATCTTGTAAAATCATCAAGTTTTCTACCTAATAAAAATCAATGTGCTTTTATCTATAGCTTTCTAAATTTTCCCGTTTTCTCTTTAGATTTCTTTCTAGAAAGGGTTTAACTTATGAGTTGAAAAAGAGTTAAATAAAGTATGCTCTGTAATTGCCATATTTATATAGATCCTGTACATCAGAAATATAAAAACTCTAATCAAAGATGTCAATATTATTGAGGATTGCGGAGGTATAAAGAATTAAGTGCTTATAGCTAAAAAACAGTGCCTGTTTGAATAAGTGAAAGGAATGATCTGTGTTTTTGACATAACATACCTACTATAAGTTCTTCTTTATTGAATCCTGTCTAATATCCTCACTAATACACGAGTCTGGCAGACAAAAAATTTAGATTTTTTTTGAAAAAAAAGAAAACCATGTCTTTCTGGCCACATTCAGGATAACCTAGGCTGACATTCATGAACTGTTTCGTATTTTAATCACATATCTGCAGTATTTTTCTTAATCAGAAGTTAAACACTTCTTTTGTACCAAAAATGAAGCCACCATTGACCAAAGAAGAGAGCAAATACATCATACTTGCAAAAAGACCAAATTTTAGATCAAATCGAGAGCTGCTGAGATTTTGGAGTGTCACCACTCGTATGCTTTTATATTATTTCCAACATCCATGATCCTGGTTAAGAGAAAAAAGAAAAACACAGGAATCATGTCTTGGCAGTACAAGTGCTTGCAGATTGCATACAGAAGGCAATATTCCATGAGAGTTTCTTCGATGCACTCACAGGTGCGCGAACCTCATCCCACAAAACTGCCCTGCTATACAATTATTCTCATCTGCTCCAGGCAGAAATTCTCACCGGAGATGTCCTTTATTTTTGAACAGCTGGTTTTCGATCACAATGAGGATCCTTACCATCTCACTAAACCTTCAATGGCTCTAACAAGCCAACTTGAATTTTAAAGATTCAAGAGAAATCAGTAAAACGAATTTATATAACACTTCTGCCAGCCTTGCAGCATTCTTGAGAACTTGCTGGAGGAAAGCACTTACATTCAAACATAACATGGCTTAATAAATCCATTCCTCAAACTATCAAGTGCTATGATTGGAAGGCTCAAAAATTTCTCCACCACCAGTGAATTCGTCACTCTAGACTGGGTTGATTTGCATCCATCGCCATCTGAGGCAGACCATGGGAATCAACCTGCTTCCCCTGATACTCGTATGATGTGCACGAGTCATCCTGGACATCATTATAATCATCCTCATTATTCCCCTTAACCCTACTCACAAGCTGAAAATCACTGCAACTGTAATTATCAATGAACCTTTCCCCATGGTGTCTTGAAATTTCATCTATATCTCCCTCATCTTCTTCCTCAGTGATATCTTTACAAAAATCATCAGCAGCATTTTCAGAAGAATCAACCCCATGCTCGTTGTCATAATCATTCTCAATGTCCTCATGGCAATCTTCTTCATCGTTGTTTTCATAATGTGCAGCAGTTTCATGACCAGTTGGAGATTCCACGACAGAGTCGTCATCCCCTGCTGGAATTCCACACTCAGCTGTCTGCCACTCATCATCATCACTATCAATATATAAAGGGTAAATTCGGTTCTGCTCGGCACGTTTTCTGAGCATAAAGACATTGAAATAATAACTGATGGCTTCCTTCTTAGTACGGGAAGGGAGAGCCACAGGTAGATGATCCCAAAAATTCTTGCCCAATGAGAAGGGGTTAGAAAGGACAACATTATCAAATGCTAGCTCTTCCTCTTCTGTCCATCCTTTTGCAACTTCCTCCCCCATATCACAGAAACCCAACTCCCTGAATATTTCCAACCCAAGATTCCCCCTTAGTTTCTCTCTTGCTTCTGTCACATGTTGTCCAATGCATCTGATAGAACCACGATCGAGGCAGTCACAATCAATTCCATGTCTCGCATCTTCAAAGCAAAACATTGAAGTTGTTTCAGAATCAGGCATTGGAATGACACAAGTACCCATCATCTTCTTCCCATAATCATCATCGACCATGAGGCCTGCACATGATGATCTAAGGGCAACTTGAGGATCTGATGTATCAAGATAATCTAAGGAGCTCTTCATATCCTGTTGGCTCCATTCAGGAATATCTGCTTGATACTCTGGTCCAACAGAAACTTTTTTAGGAGAAAGAAGAGATGAATAGATTTCATCAGAATGAAGAAAAGCCTGGACTTGGTTCCCAGATGCAAAATACTCCGGAAACAGTGGAAGATGAACTGCCACATTTGACTCTGCATCTGCATCCATGCCATTGCCATTTACCCACCAAAAATGAGGAACACAAGCAGAAGCATCACTTTCGTATTCCTTATTGGTGCGACTATGAACATTGTTGCATTGATCTCCAGAAAAACTACCTTCATCTTGGCGCCTAGTGTAAATGTCCTCCCATTTACCTTCTTCAAATTGGAATTCTATCAGTTATAGAAACTTGCTGAAAATTTTAATTTGATTCGCTAAGTATGGTCACAAGGCTGATATGCACAGTTAGATGTGATAAAAGAAACACGTGTAGGCAAATAGTTTGCATACAAGATAGATAAAGTTAAAAGACATGGATGCCAAAATGCTTCTATAAAGAGCTATCCAGCTATATTATCATTTATATTAAAACAATTTTTTTCCAAAGAGAATTTTCAACATGTCCAACGCACATAGAATTAGAGTGTTCCAACTCTATAATAAAGAAGCATCACAAGCAAGTTCATTAAGTGAACCTTCCACACATTTAATCAATGAACTAAAATAATGTCCACCTTTCTTTTGATAACTGAAACATACCTACACATCTATCCATGCTTTACTTGCACAGTATCTTAAGTCCACTACTTAGAGATTGAGTTGTCAAAAGAAACCTTATCTAAGTTGACATGATAATATCAAGTTCAGTATCAAGAGTCACAAACTCAAGCAACTCGGTACATGAAATTCTAGAGGCAAAGGCCCAAGCAAGAACATCTAATCTAGTTATGCAGAAAGATTAAACAACATTGTATTTGTAGTACCAGAAATTTGATGGTTTTGGAAAACGTTGTTGGGATGAACATCATTGACATCAACAAAGGAAGCAAAGTGGACAGTATCTTCACATTGCCTCATATGCTTACAGGCAACCTCTTGAGAGTCATCGGTGTAAGGACGTTTATGAATCATTTTAGTCTGCAAGTGAAAAGTGGATCACATATAAAAGAATAAAAAAAATCATATGCTTAAGGATTAGTACGGAAGGATTCAGCTTTTCTGGATCTTCTTAGATTGAACAAACAGAAGAACAAGGATTCCCATGATTGTTAAGAGCTAATTAATTCGATTAGATTTGTATGCAATCGATCAGGGAAAATCCAAATTTACACCTCAGAGAACTTTTATTTTTAACCCTCTCATAAGTTTTTCTTTTATATTTTTCTAACCCTTAGATTTCAAGATTAACATATACCATTTTACATATTTTCCCCTCTTTTGATAACCATTTCAAAAACTAAATTTAATTTTCAAAAGAACAATTAACATTCAAATATTAACTAATAATTAATTGGCATACTTCATCACTGTAGATTTAAGTATCAGAGTAGCTATTAAGGCACTAACCCATGGCTTAAAAATCATGAAAGCAATCACATTTAAATAAACTAATAGAAGTTCTAAAACTTAAAAAAGATACAAGTATATGTCCTATAAAATGAGCTGTTCTTACCTGAGAATTTGTTGACCAATAAAATAAGAAATTTAAAAGAACCAATAAAAATTAAAGAATTAGAAAATTGAAATTATGCTTCTAAAAATATTAAACACTGATTTACAAGAAATAATAGAATTATAAGCTGGAAAAAAATGGAATTTAAAAAATTTTACTATTTTAAATATTTTACACCGCCGAAAAATAACACGAAACAGAGAAAACCTTCTTTATAAAAAGAATTCTTATAAAGTTGCGATATCTATGGAAAATCCCCGAAAAATTAGACTGGCCCAGAAGAAACCGAATCAAGAAAAATCAAAATCCAAGCTCAAATTTTATAAATCAGAGAAACCCATTCAAAAATCGAAGAATCTTCAAAAACCCTAACCCTAAAATCGCATTCGAAAAACGGGAAAAGGAAAATTAGGATCAAAAGAAAGAGGAAAAAGGGAATCGAAACAGATGCGAATCAAATCGAAGAAGAGACAAAAAAAATTGTAAGGAGAATTTGGATCGAAAATTAGAGACGATCTTGATTAAGGATTGCAAAACGGGTGAAGTTGGGGCAAGGAATCTGATTGATGATTTAAAGATGGTAGTTTACCAAAAGAGGTAAGGATCTGTTTGAAAATTACGGGATATGCCAGTTTGAGATTCAGGGATCTAAGAGGACTGATAAGGGGAACTGAATTTGTCCGACTGATTTGATGTAACAAATTTAGGGTTGATCCTCTGTTTGCTTGCCACGTGGTTTTATAGTTTTATTCCTTTTCGGCACGTGCAAAATGTGTTTATGATATGTTTATTTTGGTTAAAATATATCGAAGTTTCTATATTTTTACTACTACTTTTATTTTACTTTAAAGTATTTAATTTTTTTAATTTTTAGATTTAAAAATATAAATTTAATTGATAATATCACTAAAATTCTTTTATTAAATTTTTTATTAAAATATTATTTTTTGTTACATGGTCATAATGTGAGTATTTTTTAATTTCAAAAAAGAGGTGTTTATAGGTTAAACTGGACTTAATCACAATATTAACACACTTTATGCTTTCTCAAACTTAGCCTGCATTGAAATATAGGCCTAAAATTTTGCTCAAGTCTACTCATATTTGTGAACGATAAACTCGAACTAATTTTTAGGCATGTTAATTATTTTTAATTATTTTGAAAAATATTTATATTATTTTAAGAATTAAATATAAAATTAATACCCGAACTTATCTACTTTTCCCAAATTGGTATTTATAGTTTTTTTGTCCCAAATTGGTACCTGAACATTTTCTCTGTCAACTAATTTGGTACTTTTTTTTAGCACCGTTGAGTTTGAGACAAGTGGCAAAATAAGATTGTGACACGTGACATAAATGACATCATGATGATGTCATTCTCTCTCTCTTTTTTTTTTTTTACCTTTTTCCCTTTTCTTTTCTTCTTTCCCTTTTCCATTTTACGTTTTCTTTTCTTCTTATTCTCCACCTCTTTTTCCCAACCCTAACCGCTGCCAGCATGCACTACAATCGCACTTTGACGCTGTCATTGACACTTGTTCTCTAGTCAACTTTTTCCTCTTGCCCTTTCATTTCCTCTAATTTATTTTTACAGATAACTCCTTGAAATCTCGTTGGGATTCTCTTCAGCCAATCACCTTACTTCTACTTTGATGCTATCACCGATCGAAGAAGCACCAAACCATCCACCTTTCCTTTCTCTCTCGCTTCTTCTTCTCTTCTCTTCTTTTCTACTTTATTTTTTATTTTCATAGCCCCTAGCTACCGCTTCATTGTCATTGCTCTCCGACGTCGAACTGAGCCACCACCGTTGAATCATCTTGGAACTTGACCGTGAGGCTCAACCCATTTTCTAAACAAATCTTGTTTTTCTGCCTGAACCCATATTTCAAGCCTATATTTTTACTAAATCTTCCCACCTTTCTAACAGCCATTAATTCTAGTGACATCCAAAAACACAATCATGATAAGTCTTTAATGAAGATAACTAAAGTGATCAATGGTGATATCCGAAAATTTTGATTGATAAGTTATGGATGATGATGATTAAAGCCTAAGCATGTGATGAAGAGTACATAATTCTGGAAAAAGAAAATTACTTTTGATATTTGCATCCTTCCTTATTCCTAATAATAAATAAAAAAGATTGTTCTAACCATATTTTATATGAATTAACTTTATGTCAACCTCAAATTGAGTTTGATAATTTTATTATTTATTTATAATTTGTTAATATATGTGTAGGACCAAATTTAAAGCTAAACCCATACCCAAATAAACAAGCCCAACCCAGACCTAACCCTAACAACCCAAAACTAATAAAACAAAAGAACAGCAGCCGCAAGTAGCCCCAAGGCCGAATTTTGCGCACCACGTCGGCACTCATATCCAACACGCCTCGTGCCTCCGGCTCCCTCGCATTCACGGCTTTCACATCAGCCCTTGCCTGCAGCGAAAACAGTTGTAAAACAAAGCTATAAAAGCCTTCGAAAATAGATGTAAAAGGGGATGGTTTTTTTACGAAATCAAGAGAGAAATACATAAAAGAAAGAAAGATAGCAAGTTTTTGAAACGGAGCTTCCATACATTCGAATAAGGTGGTTAAAGTCCTCCTATTTCAAGTTTTTTTGTTGTATTGCAGATTTACTTTTTCTTTTTTGAAATACAACAGAGTTTTTTTTTTTTAAAAAAAAGAGATTTTAGAAAAGGATTGAAGGAACCTTACCCGGCTCTCCGACCGCCGTCGCGGCGCCCATGTGGAGAGGTTGCGATGATGGACGTGGTCACAAGCCCTAGCAGATGGAAGAAGGGTGAAAGCCCCTCTATTTTCTTCTCAAATTCGGCAAATAGGAATGGGGGGTCTTTAATTTTGGTTAGAAAATGGCAGACAGCCATTATGTTTTTCAGTTTTAATTGAAAGGAGAATAGCGCCACTTCAATTTTTTGGTTTTATTGCGCATTAGGTCCTCCCCTGTTGCGTGATCGTTTGATTGAGCCCTTATTTTATTTTATTTTTTTAAATCTACCCCAGACATTCACGCGCCTTTTCATTTTAGTCTCGTTTTAAACGTTGTACACTGGGCAAGGGGGATTTTTGCTATTCTGGTCCCCCTCGTTCGTATGCGCGCCCAATATGGTCCCCCTATCTCTTTTTAATTATGATTTCGCCCTAGAATTTTTTTTTTTAACTCAATTAAACCCTATTTCAATTATTTTAGCCGCTTTTATCGTAAAATTAATTATTTTTAGTATATTTTTACTATTTTATTATATTCTACTATTAATTTTAGTATTATTTTTTTCCTTTTACCCTATTATTCGTTACACTATTTTTTATTATACTACTATTTATTTTTTTATTATATTATGTGTATATTACGTTTGTTTTATTAATTATTTTTATATATACTATTTATCTTAAATCGTTATATTATTATTAATCTTTTTATATATTTTATTAAAAGTTAACTATTTTAAATATAGTCTATTATACCTATTATTATTTTTTTTGTATTATTCCTACTGTTTACTATTACCTTTTCTTTTATTATTACTTATACTTTTATATATATATAATATATATATATATATATTTTGTTTTCCCCTTTTAATATAATTCTTAATAGTCTTATCACGTTATTATATTATTTCTATTATTTTTAAAAATTACCACCGTTATCATTACCATTTTTTTACTATATTATTATTGTTATTTGTCTTAATTTAGTATGGTTATTTTTTTTTTTAATTTTACTTTTATCACTGTGTTTAATATCATTATTGACATATAATTTTCATCTCCATTTATTTTTTTATCGTTAATACCATTCTTGCTATGTTTATACGTTATTATATTTATTACTATTGTTATACTTCTTGTTAATTTTCCATACGTTTACTACATTTTAGGTGTTAATATATATACACTGTCAAGTTTATTATATTGTGATTTTTATATCGCATACTATCATTTTTCTCAAATTTTTAAACTTCCCAAATTCGTTTATTGAACGGTTCATTCTCAATTGTTTTCTAAAATAAAGGCAATGTTCGGTATCTAAAGGATTCAAAGGATCGCGCCCTAACGTACTGGGTGTCGCTTTCTTTGTTTATTTTGAATATCTGAATATCCTTTTATCGGTTCGCTCTCAAGATTTTTAAAATAAAGGCAATGTCCGGTATTCATGGAACTCAAAGGATCGTGCCCTAACGTACTGGGTTTCGCTTTCTTTGTTCGTTTGGATATTCGAATATCCTCTTAAAACTAAATCACACGTTTTAAAAGTCAACAAAAAGAGGATCGTATTTTGAACTTTCTCCAAATCTTTAATTTTTGACATTTAAGATACCCGTTAATCAATTAAGTACCGATTTTGGGCGTGTCGAGGGTGCTAATCCTTCATCGTACGTAACTGACTCCCGAGCCCGTTTTCTTAAAATTCGTGGACCAAAACGTTTTATAAGATGGCCCAATTACACCTCAAAAAAGATTGGTGGCGACTCCCAACTTTCGTTTTCAAAAGTCGATTCCCGTTTTCAAAATTTAAAAATGGTTTCGACAGCTTGGCGACTCCACTGGGGACAATAAGAGAGTCGAGCTGTAAATTGATTATTTTCTATCTTCTTGTCGAAATTTAGAAATTCGATTTTTTCTAAATACACGATCCTCGCATTGCATTTTTCGTGGCCTTGTTAAATTTGCTATTGGATGAATCTTTTGATATTCTCTCGCATCATATTGCATGACCGTCGGGGTCACACCTCTTAAGTGGGAGTGAGAAACTATGCTTTCGTGAGGTTTTCACCTCCGCATGGGCTAGGGGATCACTTCCGGGGTACATCCGTACTTATGTTTTCGTGAGGTTTTCACCTCCGCATGGGCATAAGGAAATGTATCCTCCTGAACCGAACTTGATCCATATGAACCTATAATGGGCGAGGATCGAGGAATCTGCTGGTTCAGGTACCTTTACTCTAGAACTAAACCACATATAGTGAGCTGTAGGAACCCACCTTAGGTAGAATCACACCTAGCCTTAGTGGTTGCCTAAATAGGTGTTTGATAATTTCCTGATTGCTTTGATTTCTATTCTTATGCATGATTCTGACTTGTTTTTTCTTTTTTTGTGATAGTCATTGCATAACATTTGCATCATAAAAGGAGGTGTCGATATACAGTTCGATTACTAGGAGAAAGTTTTACCATGAAAAATGAATTCCTTGATAAAGTGAAAGACGTTGCGGTTATCCAGAGATGGTCGGAGGATGCACAGCTAGAGAAAGGTGACAGTTTGGTAGAGGGGTACACGTCGGAATTATGAGACTTTACCCGTATTAGTGTAGTTCAGAATAATCTTCAAGAGCTGAAGGAGTTGTGGAATCGCTGGGATGATGAGATGAAGCAGCTACTCTACTGTAATTATGGTGATATAGCTTATCTCCTTGATGTTAAGATAGATAGGTATTTGTTCCGAGCCATGGCTCAATTTTGGAATTCTTCCTACAGTTGTTTTACTTTTGGAAAGGTAGATCTAGCGCCTACTGTCGAGGAATATACGGCTTTACTTCGTTGTTTGAGGTTTCAAACTGATAAGATTTATTCTAGAGCTGTCAATATCCCAACCTTTGTTAAGAGGATGATGAACATCACTGGGATGAGTGAGCCGTGGGTTGCAGCTCGAGTCCAGCAAAAGGGCAATGGAAAGTGCATTCCTTGGGAAAATCTGAGAGATCTGATCCTGACACACCCTGATATGAAGAAAAGAGTCGATGTCTTCGCCTTAAGCGTTTATGGTTTAGTAATTTTTCCTAAGGCTTTAAGGCATGTAGATGAAGCAGTCGCTGATCTATTTGACCGACTTGGCAAAGGAGTCACTCCTGTTCCCGCCATCTTGGCTGAGACTTTCAGATCTTTGAGTGCATGCCGGAGGACGGGCGAAGGTAGGTTTATTGGATGTGCACAACTTTTGTTGGTATGGTTTCATAGCCACTTCTGGAAGATGGAAAAGCCCTCTTACCGACCTTTTTTCGGAGATTACTCACCTTCGAAGGAGATAGCGGCTATATCGAGAAGAGATGACATAACAGAGGAAAAATGGATGGCGATACTTCAAAATCTCCAAGAGAAAGATATCGAATGGAAAGCCCATTGGTTAGTTCCAATGAGATTCTCTACCGATGTGGGAGTTATGATTGGGTCCCTTTGTTGGGGATCTGGGGAGCTATTGGGTATGCCCCTCTTTTTGTATTGAGGCAATATAGATCGAGACAATTTATACCGCTGACGCATGGGCTAGCTCAGAGTGGGTTCTCGTATGGGGAGAAGGACTCCAAGAAGAAGAGTCGCGAGATTTATAATGCTTGGAACCAAACCTGTCAGATAAAAGGAGTTGCTGTAAATCCGATGGTGACTCCTAAGTATAATGAATGGTGGTGTAGAAGGGTTAATGACAATATCCCAAGGCCGAATTTAGAAGAGGCTCGACCAATAGAGGAATATCTACGAGTGGTCTCCTCCGAGCTGGAAATTATAAAGCAAGACTTCGAAAAGAAAACCTCGGAGTTAGAAAAGAAAATAGAACAGTTGGAGGAGGAAAAAGTGTACTTAAAGCTAGACGTGGATCTTCAAAAGTCTGAGGCCGAGAATTTGAGAAAGAGAAAGAGAAAGGTTGAAGAGGACCTGGACAGTTTGAAGACTAAGTACACGCAGCTACATAAGTCAATGAGGAATGCTGGCCTGGGTAAAACGTCTGAACAGTGGAAGCAAGAAGCCCAAGAGGAAAAGGCTAGGGCTGATTGGTGGGAGAGAAAGTTCCATGCCACTCAAGCTCGAGAAGTTGCTTTTAAGGAGAGTTTGAATGATAGCCAAAATGAAAATGAGATGTTAAGGGCTCGAGTGGCAGAGTTAGAGATAGCACTAAAGCAGTATCGGAGTCGTAACTCAGTGATGGAATTAAGAGCGATGATATCCGCGTTCGCGATACTAAGTAATAAAATTTATAAAGAACTTGATCACACCAAAACTAACTAATATCGCAACGCTTTAAGGCAAGCGCACCTATCGAACAGTAGTATAGCTTAGTGGCAAGACCGAGTTATCGTACCCAAGGGAACCAAAAGTACTATTACTTACTTTCTTTCTATTATCTAGCCTAAGAATAAAAGAGGGGTTTGTTTAAACTAATTCTAAAACTAACTAAGAAAAGCACAAAGAGTAAAATTGGGAAAACTTTTAGGGAAAAGCTTGATTGATATGGACAATACTTAAGGGAGAATCCACCTAGACTTCACTTGTACTGGTTCTTGAGCTAGACGATTTATTCACTTGACTTGATCCGTAGAGATCCCTAATTTATGCTAAACCCTCCGTCGAGGTGAAGAGCAACTAGGCCTAAGTTGTTAATTAAAGTTCCTTTATCAATTAACTTCTTAGGTTGCATTAATTCGATCAATGGTTCCCCATATTAGGTTTGACCCTAATCTGACAGATTTATGTCACCCTATGTCTAGGGTTGCATGCAACTCCGCTTAATTATGGTAGATCTACTCTTATCGCAGGGACTTTTGCTCCTCTGCTCTAAACATATCTAATTCTTGAAGTAATACCTAGGTTTATTAAATCAAGAATGAAGAACACATAATTAAGAACAACTCAAGTATTTATCATATAACTCAAGAATAAATAATAACAAGATCTGTCTTAGGTTTCATCCCCCTCAAGTATTTGAGGGGTTTAGTTCATAATAAAGAAAGAAAACATCTCAGAAGAAATAAAATAACAAAACATAAAAGAACCCGAAAACCCCTGAAGGAATTTAGGGAGATCCTCTATATTGCTGCAGAATTCTGGCTTCTGGGATGATTCAATCAGCTTCCCTGCGAGTAATCCCTACTTCCACTCTCTATGTTGGCAGCAAAGAATACTTCCCTTTTGGGGGAAATAAGCACACCCTAAGAGTTGCCTCCTAGGGTCTTTATATAGAGCTTTGGGGAGCCTTTCTTAGCCTCCAAGTATCCCAATTCGAGTGAAATTCCTCTTCCTCACGACTAGAACACGCCCGTGTGCCACGCCCGTGTGACTTCAACAAAGGCCGTGTGATTTGGCACGGCCGTGTGGCCTGCTCGTGCTTGTCGAGAGCTGGACCGTGTGATCTTTATGTGGCATGACCGTGTGGCACGGCCGTGTGGTAATTCCTTGGGCCGTGTGTTATGTCATTTTTGGCCCATTTTCCTCATTTTCAGTCCATTTCCTATTCTTTTCTCTTCCTTATGCTCTCATGAGTATAAGATATGAAAAATAAGGATTAAAAGCACCAATTCTCACTAAATTGATAATAATTCATCCAAAATATAGGCTAAACATGAGGTAAAAATATGTATAAATTAGCGTTTATCAAATACCCCCACACTTAAACCTTTGCTTGTCCTCAAGCAAAATCTCAATCCCTAAATAAGAATTATTTCTCTCAACCTACAATCTTTATCAATAATGTTTCAAACTAGTCCACAGGTAATCATACAATGAGTAATTCAATCAGAAGAACATTAAGGACTCAATCACTCTAAGTTGAGAATTTTATCATTGAAAACATAAGTCTCTTCCTTCCTTCTAAGTAGTTATCTCTCCATCTTAATTAACAGAAGTTGACATCCTCACTAAAGGTTCACTCTATCCACTCGAAGTGTTTAGGGTTCAAAATTTAAGCACTCCTTAATCAACATAAAAAGTTATTACCATAAGCTTGCAAGAAAATCAAATCTCCACCACTATAGTTTGATATGATACATTGATCAAAAGGTCTTTTAATGGTTGTAACGGGGCTTGGTTAGGGGTGTTGTTACAGGCTGCAAAAAGAAGGTTAGAATCGAGATTGAACTGAAAAATTATCTAGCTAGAAAAAATCTCTATCAATGGAACATATTTCTCAGCTAATTCTTATGATACTATCATTTCTGCCTTGGTAGCCTTAAAATAGAATTATGCAAAAATTTATCGAACTATTTACAATTTACAATCGAATTTTACTGTATGTACTCTTTTCTTCTTTTTTTTTTTTTAGGAACAATTCAAACTAAATAACTTGAAAATTTAAAAATGGAGAAGAGAGTAAAGCTAGATAAAAAATCACTTCAAATCTCGACAAAAATAAGGGTCAAAATAATTGAATAAAATTCAACAAAAATGGGTTATTGGTTAATAATTAGAGGGTAAGTCAAAGAAAAGGTTGTTTAGGCTCAATGGGGTTTACTAGGGGTTAATTCATGGAGGTAGGCTTTTTGTGGAGTAAGTGGGTTAAATCCTAAGTGCCTTTATTATTTCGGTATATCAAATCAATGATGTGGTCTCGACATGTATAATCGAACAAGTTCTAGAATAACAATTCAGTATTGACTCACTCAAAGCAATAATAAAAGTGAGCACGAAAGAATGTATGCTCAAAAAGGGCTCAAGATCTCACCAGAATTATGGCTTTTGATGTCAATCCTGTGAATTTCAAATCTCAAGATAATACTTAGAATTAGGGAAAATAACTTATGCAAAAATTGGGGGTTCTCAAAAATTTCAACTTATCATGCTTGATTCCCTAATGTTTTAAAGTTTGAATAATCAAAGTACAAGTACCTATATCTTAATTCTAAACATATCAATAGAAATCATAAATCAATCAGAATAAATTCCTAATAGGAGATTGAGAATTAGTTAAGAACAATGCATGAAGTACAATTTCAGGGATTTTCACAGATAGTGTAAAGATTTCAAGTAAGCTTCCCCCCCACACTTAAGATGTACATTGCCCTCAATGTACAAAGATACATAAATAGTAAGAGAAGTATAATATCATAAGATAGGGAGAGAATTGAAACTTCCTGAATTTAGGATGAATTTATGAGGAAGAGTCAGCAATTGTGGCAGGGTGTTCCCATTTCCGTTTGAATATGAACTGTAGAGCTCCTTTTTGAAACTGCGAAAATATTAATTAGTCATGGGAATTTTCGATTGATAGAGATTACTCGTTAGGGCTTGGCCGATATGAAAGATCGAAATTTAAATAATAGAAAAATAATAAACTAAGTTCTAGAACTAATACTGTAATGAATTAAAAGGATTAAGTATAATAAAAATAAAATTTGAAATAAAAAAAAGAGACTAAAAAAAGAAAAAAAATGAGAAAAATAGAACCGTATGGGAGAATAGAGGCACACGCCCGTGTAGCTCGGGGTTAACCCGTGTTGGCCATATTGCACGGCCGTGTAGGTAGTCACACGGTCGTGTCTGATTTGATAGTGTTGGCTACGGCTGGGGACACGGGCGTGTGGCGTTGTGCGAGCCCGTGTTGATACTGTATGGTTGCCACGGCCATGTTGCACGACCGTGGGGATTTGTCGTCCTCCCGTGCTTTTGGGAAAAATTTACTCTGTTTGTACACGGTCTGAGTGCACGACTGTGTCTCTGTTTTAAGATGTCACACGGCCTTAGGCACGCCCGTGTTCCAGGCCGTGTGGTCCTAATTTCCTGCATCAAAGGTGTTAGTTGCTGTATAAAAAGACTGAAAACAAAATAGAAGAAAAGTTACTATGTTAGTGCTCGGGTTGCCTCCCGAGAAGCGCTTATTTATAGTCTAAGCCTGACTTTGCTCGAGCTTGTACGTTCACGGTGGTTTGAAGAGTTGATACTCTTCTATCCTGCTTACAATTTTATTATCAACGTAAGATTTGAGTCGAGTGTGATTTACCTTAAAAGTACCGAGTGACTCATGTTTTATCTCGACTGTACCATAGGGAAAGATTTTCATTACCGTGAAGTAAGGTGTGTCACTTGTATGCTCTTTTGAATTCAAGATTCGAGGATCGTCTTCCCCTAAGATTACCTTATCCCCTACCTTGAGTTGATTCGTTTATACCTGGGGGTCGTCTTGGTGATGCTCTGGGTTGGTGTGACTTGTTTTGGGTTTTTCATGATAGTTCAGCCACTCATCTAGTTCCTCGATCTGAAGCGTTCGCTTTTCAGGTGCATCTCCCTTGGATGGACTTGTTTGTGATTGGGTTGCCTTTATGTAGAGTGTATCCTGCACAGAAGGTTGGGTGGTGAGATTATTCTTTTTACAAGGACTCGTAACTATATTATTATCAACAATCGTAATCGAGTTTCGAGCTTGTAAGGTAACTTGGTCATCACCCACACGTAGTGTAAGTTCACTTGTTTCTAAATCAATTATTGTTCTGGCAGTTGCTAAAAAGGGTCGCCCTAGAATTAAGGGTATATCGCTATCCTCATCAATGTCTAAAACAACAAAGTCAACTGGGAATATAAATTTATCAATCTTGACGAGCACATCTTCAATTATTCCCTTGGGAGACCTAATAGTTTTATCAGCTAGTTGAATGCTCATCTTAGTTTGCTTAGGCTTTCCAAGACCTAGTTGTTTAAACAGTTTAAAAGGCATGACATTTATACAAGCTCCTAAATCAGCTAAAGTATTTTTGGTGTCTAGGCTACCAAATAAACAAGGAATAGTAAAACTCCTTGTATCTTTCAGTTTGGTTGGCAGTCTATTTTGGAGAATAGCTGAGCAGATTGCATTTAATTCCAAATGAGATTTCTCCTCTAGCTTCTGCTTGTTTGTCAAAAGTTCTTTTAAGAATTTAACCGCGTCTGGCATCTGCAAAATTGCTTCAACAAATGGTAAGTTAATATGTAATTTTTTTAAGAGTTTAAGAAACTTACCGAATTGTTCATCTGTGCGGTCTTTCCTAAGCGCTCTTGGGTATGGGATACGAGGCTTGTGTTCGTTGATGTCTGGCTTGTTCCTGCTTACCTCTACTTTACCTTTATTCACCTCAAACTCCTTGTTTGAGTTGTCTTTGATTAAAACCTCCTGATCTATTGTGCTCACGGCACGAATTTGTTCTTTTGGATTAGTCTCAGTGTTACTTGGAAATCCACTTTGTGGTCTTTCCGAAATTAGCTTAGCAAGCTGGCCTATTTGAGTTTCAAGTCCTTGAATAGATGCTTGCTGGTTCCTTAGTGCCGTTTCGGTATTTTGGAAACGAGTTTCTGATATGGCAATAAATTTGGTGAACATCTCTTCCAAGTTCGGCTTTTTCTCCTGTTGTGGTGGTGGCTGCTGAAATACCGGAGGCTGTTGTCTTTGATTTCCTTGTCCTCCCCATGAAAAATTTGTGTGATTTCTCCAACTTGCATTATAAGTGTTACTATAAGGATTATTTTGAGGTCGAGAATTATTACCCATATAATTGGCATGTTCGGCTTCTATGTTGTGTAGATGGTCTGAATTAAACGTATTTCCTGGAGCTGCATCACATTGCATCAGTGGTTGAGCCTGCGTAGAACCAACAAAATTATCAAATTTCTTATTTAAAAGTTCTACTTGGTTAGTGAGCATAGTAACAGCATCAATATTATAAACTCCTGCGGCTTTCGTCGGCTTTGTCCTCATGACTTGCCACTGATAGTTATTCAATGATATCTCCTCAATAAATTCGTAAGCTGCGTCAGGTGTTTTATTATTGATGGTTCTGCCTGCGGCTGCATCGATCATTTGTCTGGTTGACGGATTTAAACCGTTGTGGAAGGTTTGAACTTGTAGCCACAAAGGTAATCCATGATGAGGACACCTTCTCAAAAGATCTTTGTATCTCTCCCATGCATCGTAAAGTGTTTCTAAATCCATCTGCACAAAAGAAGAAATATCGTTTCGTAATTTGACTGTTTTAGCTGGAGGAAAATATTTGAGTAAAAATTTTTCGGTCATCTGCTCCTATGTGGTAATTGAGCCTCGTGGTAGAGAATTTAACCACTGTTTGGCTTTATTTCTCAAAGAGAATAGAAATAGCCTTAATCGAATGGCATCATCAGAAATGCCATTTATTTTGAAGGTATCACAAAGTTCTAAAAAATTGGCTATGTGTGAGTTTGGATCTTCATCCTGTAAACCATCAAACTGTACCAATTGCTGTATCATCTGAATGGTGTTAGGTTTTAACTCAAAATTATGAGCAGCAATAGTTGGTCTAAGAATGCTAGTTTGGGTACCAGCCAAACTAGGTTTAGCATAATCATACATAGTGCGCGGAGCTTCTTCTTGAATTGCTGGTGGCGCGACTATTACGGGAGGTGGTAGAACATCTTGATTTGCTTCCATCTCTTCTGTAGGTTCTGGCTCTAGATCAGGTTCTTGTTCAGGATAATGTAGACTGCGTCTAATTTCTCTGCGGTTTCTGCGAACTGTCGCTTCTAGATCTTCGTCGAAAAGTAGTGGTCCTGTTGGGTTGTTTCTAGTCATAAACTAAAAATACCTAAAAAGAAAAAGTAAAGAAAACTCAAAAATTTAAAAGAAAAGAAAAATAAAAATAAAAATAAATTAAATTGAAAATAAAAATAAAAGAAAAATAAATAAATATAAATATATGGCTAAAGTAATAGAAATCGAGCTTTCGTAATATTTTAGTTCCCCGACAACGGCGCCAAAAACTTGATATCCACGTTCGCGATACTAAGTAATAAAATTTATAAAGAACTTAATCATACCAAAACTAACTAATATCGCGACGCTTTAAGGCAAGCGCACCTATCGAACAGTAGTATAGCTTAGTGGCAAGACCGAGTTATCGTACCCAAGGGAACCAAAAGTACTATTACTTACTTTCTTTCTATTATCTAGCCTAAGAATAAAAGAGGGGTTTGTTTAAACTAATTCTAAAACTAACTAAGAAAAGCACAAAGAGTAAAATTGGGAAAACTTTTAGGGAAAAGCTTGATTGATATGGACAATACTTAAGGGAGAATCCACCTAGACTTCACTTGTACTGGTTCTTGAGCTAGACGATTTATTCACTTGACTTGATCCGTAGAGATCCCTAATTTATGCTAAACCCTCCGTCGAGGTGAAGAGCAACTAGGCCTAAGTTGTTAATTAAAGTTCCTTTATCACTTAACTTCTTAGGTTGCATTAATTCGATCAATGGTTCCCCATATTAGGTTTGACCCTAATCCGGCAGATTTATGTCGCCCTATGTCTAGGGTTGCATGCAACTCCGCTTAATTATGGTAGATCTACTCTTATCGCAGGGACTTTTGCTCCTCTGCTCTAAGCACATCTAATTCTTGAAGTAATACCTAGGTTTATTAAATCAAGAATGAAGAACACATAATTAAGAACAACTCAAGTATTTATCATATAACTCAAGAATAAATAATAACAAGATCTGTCTTAGGTTTCATCCCCCTCAAGTATTTGAGGGGTTTAGTTCATAATAAAGAAAGAAAACATCTCAGAAGAAATAAAATAACAAAACATAAAAGAACCCGAAAACCCCTGAAGGAATTTAGGGAGATCCTCTATATTGCTGCAGAATTTCGGCTTCTGGGATGATTCAATCAGCTTCTCTACGAGTAATCCCTACTTCCACTCTCTATGTTGGCAGCAAAGAATACTTCCCTTTTGGGGGAAATAAGCACACCCTAAGAGTTGCCTCCTAGGGTCCTTATATAGAGCTTTGGGGAGCCTTTCTTAGCCTCCAAGTATCCCAATTTGAGTGAAATTCCTCTTCCTCACGACTAGAACACGCCTTTATGCCACGCCCGTGTGACTTCGACAAAGGCCGTGTGATTTGGCACAGCCGTGTGGCCTGCCCGTGCTTGTCGAGAGCTGAACCGTGTGATCTTCATGTGGCACGACCGTGTGGCACGGCCGTGTGGTAATTCCTTGGGCCGTGTGTTATGTCATTTTTGGCCCATTTTCCTCATTTTCAGTCCATTTCCTATTCTTTTCTCTTCCCTATGCTCCCCTGAGTATAAGATATGAAAAATAAGGATTAAGAGCACCAATTCTCACTAAATTGATAATAATTCATCCAAAATATAGGCTAAACATGAGGTAAAAATATGTATAAATTAGCGTTTATCAAGCGAGCCTAAGTAAGATCAAGGATCTGAAGGGGAAAGTAGAGGAACTTGAAACTGCGCTTCAGAACTGTGAGCACCCAATCAAAACACTAGAAGCAAATAAAGAGCAGCTAGGGGAGCAACTTCACCGATCACAGGATCAGGTTCGAGATAGAGATTACCTCATGGGTGAAGCTATAGCTCAGATACGAGAGGTAGCTAAACATTTACAGACTTTGGCTGTTCAAGCAGATGTGCTAAGTGTCAAATATGAGTCAGAGTCAGCTCGGGGGCGAGAGTTGGCCTCCCTTCTTAGGAGAGTGAAAGCTTTAGGTGCTAGGGCAAGACCGTATATATAATTCATTTTATGTAAAAGATTTTATTTTTCAGTAAAATTTTCTAGATGAAATTGAATTTGAATCGACGTCTCCTTTTGCATTCATGTCATACATTTGCATTGCATAGCATCATAAACATAAAATTTCACGAAGGAACCCTATTAATTAGTGAAAGTTCTATCAAGTTACCCTGGAACATCACTACTATACTCGAAGAAAAACGAAGACAATGGATCAAAGGTTGGAAAAGTTAGAGCAAATGCAAAAGGACATGCAGGATCAGCTGCAAGCTCAGATGCAAGAACAGTTGGCCAAGATCCAACAAGACATGAGGGACCAAATGATGGAATCCCAGAGAAGTATGATGAGCCAGATAACACAGCTGTTAACTGGAGGGCCTGATAAAGGCAAAGGCCCTATGGATATTGGTGACAATAATGAGGACTCTGCATATCCTCCTGGCTTTGCCCCAGTAAGTGTCCAACCGCCAAAGGTGTCTGTTAATATTAGACTTCAGTATCAATCTGGTACCTCGGCACCAATGAATTTCCCAACAGGTTCAAGCTCCAATCTTGGGGATAATCTGGCAAACCCCCAGGTCCCTGACTTAGATGACGCAGCAGAGGTGGAAAAGGCAAGGGCTGAGCTTCCAAAACAATTTGAAGATCGATGCAAGTGGTTGGAGGAGAATTTTAAGGAGTTAGAGAGTGTTGACCACTACTGCGGAGTCGATGCAAAGGAACTAAGTTTGGTTCCGAACTTGGTACTTCCTCCGAAGTTCAAGATGCCGGAATTTGAAAGATATAACCGAACCAGCTGCCCTGAGGCTCACATTACGATGTTTTGTCGAAGGATGACAGGGTATGTCAACAACGATCAACTGCTAATCCACTGTTTTCAGGATAGTTTAAGTGGGGCTGCAGCAAAATGGTATAATCAACTGAGTAAGACCCAGGTCAAGTCATGGAAGAACCTAGCTCAAGCCTTCATGAAACAGTATGGCCATATAACAGATATAGCACCTGACCGAATCACGCTTTAGAACATTAAGAAGAAGCCAAGCGAAAGCTTCCGGCAGTATGCTCAGAGATGGAGAGAGGTCGCCACACAGGTCCAACCACCGCTGCTAGAGAAAGAGACAACCATGCTTTTCATCAATACATTGAAAGCGCCTTTCATTACTCATATGCTGAGTAGTGCGACTAAGTGTTTCGCGAATATAGTAATGTCTGGTGAAATGATAGAAAATGCCATAAGGTTTGGAAAGATAGAAGGGGTAGAAAGCACAAGAAGGTCAGCCCCGAAGAAGAGGGAAAATGAAGTAGGTAATGTGAGCTCAGGCTACTCAAAGCCTGTCATGGTTAGTCAGTCGAAAACGGTAGTCACAGGCCAGTAAGCTTTACCAAGGCGAGAGCCTAACGCGAGACAGAATACAGAGAAGTTTCAATTTACTCCTATACCAGTGACGTATAGGGAGTTGTACAAAAGACTATTTGAAGCTCATGTAGTAGCTCCTTTCCACTTAGAGCCATTGCAGCCTCCATACCCTAAGTGGTATGACGCAAACACTCAGTGCGAATACCACGCTGGGATTACGGGGCACTCGATAGAAAACTGTACCTCGTTTAAAAGATGCGTTAAAAGGCTTATCAAAGCAGGTGTTCTAAAATTCGATGATACACCTGGTACAGGAAATCCGTTGCCCAGTCATACTGACAAAGGGGTGAACGCGGTAATTGAAAATATGGGGAGGAAAATCAAGCTGGATATCACGGAGGTGAGAACCCCATTGAAGCTAGTCTGGAGGGAAATGCAAAAAAGGAGTTTAGTCCCTCAATGGTTGGGGGATAAAGTCCAAGATACATGGAACTACTGTGAGTTCCATCATGAGAAGGATCACGAGATCCAGAATTGTATTGAATTCAAGGCCCTAGTACAGGGTCTAATGGATAATAAAGAGTTGGAGTTCTTCGAGCATGTCGAAGAAGCTGATGTGTGCTCTCTAAGAGGAGAGTCAAGCGAAGAAGGTTGTAGAGTCAGCCGCCCGGTGATAATTATCTTGAAGCCCAGAGTTAGTGAAGTAGAAGCAAGGGCTACGCCAAAAATTATAATCCAGAAACCAGTAGCTTTCCCTTATAAGGATAGCCGAAGGGTGCCTTAGAATTATAACTGCAGTATAACAGTGCCAGAGAAAGAGGGTTCGGTTAACGCGCCAAACATAGAAGCCAAACCAGCAAAAGGGAAGCCCATCATGCTTAAGCAAGAACGAAGGAAATCAGAACCACTGGTTAATGAGCCAGTAAAGGAAAATGAAGCCAAGGAGTTCTTAAAGTTCCTAAGACACAGCGAGTATAGTGTTGTGGAACAACTACACCAACAACCAGATCGCATATCTGTATTAGCTCTACTGTTAAATTCGGAGGTCCACCGCGACGCGCTGATGAAGGTGTTGAATGAAACTTATGTCGCGAATGACATTTCTGTTAACAAATTGGATCGCCTCATCAGTAACATAAGCGCCGACAACTTCATCTCCTTCAGCGATGATGAGATACCGCCAGGGGGCATGGGGTCTACTAAGGCTCTCCATATCATTACCCGTTGCAAGGGGTATACATTGCCTGGGGTACTAATTGATAATGGATCCGCATTGAATGTCTTGCCTTGGTCCACCCTAAACCGTCTGCCTATAGACAGCTCTCACATGAAGACATGTCAGAACATAGTGAGAGCCTTTGATGGCACGGAAAGGAAAGTGATGGGAAGGATAGAGATACCTCTCCAGATTGGCCCAAACACGTACGAGGTAGACTTCCTCGTGATAGATATTAAACCTTCCTATAACTGTCTATTAGGAAGACCTTGGATACACTCAGCTGGGGCAGTTCCATCCTCGCTGCATCAGAAGGTGAAGTTGGTTATGGGGGGCCGGTTAGTAACGGTATATGCTGAGGAGGACATTATTACGTCGGTTACCAGTGATGCGCCCTACGTGGAGAATGATACCGAAGCGGTTGAATGTTCATTTCGATCCCTAGAGTTTGTGAATGCAACATTTATAACTGAGGGAAGTAGGATTCCGATGCCTAAGCTATCAGGGGCTACGAAGATGAGCTTGCAGCTGACAGTGGGGAAAGAGGCATTACCCGGGAGAGGATTCGGAAAGCACCTTCAGGGACAAGTTAAAGTGCCAGTCTTGGTTGGCAAGTGGGATCGTTTCGGTTTGGGATTCAAGCCAGATGCAGGCCAAATAAGGAAAGAGTTTGAAAGGAAAAAAGAACAGCGGAGAGCAAGATTGAGTGGGGCAGAAGTCAAGTGGGAACCGATGAGCTTCCCCCACATTTTTCAAATGTTCATATCGAGAGGGTTTATTCATTCGACACAAGAGGAGACAAGAGGAGGAATGGCTGAAGATGTGGTAGAAAGCTGGAGCATCAACGTCACGTTGGAAGATGAATCGAAGGAAGGAAATTTATCGGGATTCACTCATATGAGGCTGGGAGTGTTTTGGATAACTGGACTGCGGAAGAAATTCCTGTAATCTTTAGAGCTAACACAGAGTAATATTCAAAACCCACTTGTTGTCTTCTAGCCTAGGGGCAATAAGAATCTTTTGTGAAATAGGCTCATGTTCAAACATCGTTATTTTCAATAAAATACATTTTCATAAATCAGCTCGAGCAATTATTTATTCTTCCTTTTTCATTTCATACACAATCATACCATACAAAGGAATTATTCATTGTTGTTTTTCTTTGGGTATTCTCCTATACTCATAATAGGCCCCCAGATGTCGACGTTATGAGCAATGCTGATACGAGCCTAGAATCTCCTTTTGAGCGAGATATGTGCTTTGAGGGATCTCAAGATTTTGAAGATGACGAGGATTGTGGTTTATCTTCAGACTTGTTAAGGATAGTGGAGCAGGAAGAGAAACGGATTCTGTCACACAATGAGACCGTTGAGATTGTAACCCTAGAAGAAGGGAAGGAAGTGAAAATTGGCACTTGCATTGACGAGAAAACAAGACAGGACCTCGTTGAGCTGTTGCAAGAATTCAAAGACGTCTTCGCATGGTCATACCAGGATATGCCTTGTCTAAGTACAGATATCGCGGTGCACCGTGTCCCTACAAAAGAGGAGTGCAAGCCAGTTCAGCAGAAGCTCCGAAGAATGAGACCCGATGTAGCAATGAAAATAAAAGAAGAGGTCCAGAAGCAGTTTGATACTGGTTTTTTACAGGTGGTCAATTATTCAGAATGGGTGGCCAACGTCGTCCCTGTCCCTAAGAAAGATGGGAAAGTGCGGATGTGTGTAGATTATAGAGATTTAAACAAAGCCAGCCCAAAAGATAACTTTCCATTGCCTCACATTGATACCCTAGTGGATAATACGGCAGGTTTCACACTATTCTCCTTCATGGATGGGTTCTCTGGGTACAATGAAATCAAGATACATCCTGAAGATATGGAAAAAACCACGTTCATAACTTTATGGGGGACATTTTGCTACAAGGTGATGCCATTCGGGTTGAAGAATGCGGGAGCAACGTACCAAAGAGCTATGCTAACCTTGTTTCATGACATGATGTACAAGGAAATTGAGGTTTACGTTGATGACATAATCGCAAAATCCCGAACTGAAGAGGAGCATTTGCAAGTCTTGAGAAAATTATTCTTGAGGTTGAGAAAATTTCAATTAAAGCTCAATCCGTCAAAATGCACTTTTGGAGCCAGGTTCGGAAAGTTACTCGGCTTTGTAGTCAGTGAGAAAGGAATAGAAGTTGACCCTGATAAAGTCAAGGCTATACAGCAATTGCCTCCGCCGCGCACTCAGAAGGAAGTCTGAGGTTTCTTGGGGAGACTAAACTGCATCGCTCGGTTCATCTCGCAGCTGACTGAGAAGTGTGACCCCATATTTCGCCTTCTCAAAAAACACAATCCTGGGGTATGGGATGATGAATGCCAGGAAACTTTTGAAAAGGTTAAGCAATATTTGTCCAGTCCTCCAGTGCTAACACCACCTAGCCCTGGTAGACCATTGATACTGTACTTAACAGTATTTGATAATTCGATGGGATGTGTGCTCGGCCAACATGACGAGACTGGGAGGAAAGAAAGAGCGATATATTACCTCAGTAAGAAATTCACTGAGTGTGAATTGAGATACCCGCCTATTGAGAAGCTATGCTGTGCTTTAGTTTGGACTACGCGAAGGTTGAGACAGTACATGTTGTATCATACGACCTGGCTAATCTCAAAGTTAGACCCTCTCAAATACATGATGGAGTCAACCGCTCTGAATGGAAGAATGGCCCGATGGCAAATTCTGCTCTCTGAATTTGACATAATCTATGTCAACCAAAAGGCAATGAAGGGGAGTGTAGTAGCGGACTTTCTAGCCAGTAGAGCCTTAGAGGACTATGAGCCCTTGAATTTCAATTTCCCCAATGAAGATCTAATGTATGTAGCAATCGCTGAAGGCGACATGCTTGAAGATTGTTCTTGGAAGTTACATTTTGACGGAGCGTCAAACGCCGTTGGAAATGGAGTTGGGGCAGTACTGATATCCCCAAATGGAGATCATTATCCATTCATTTGTAAGCTGGACTTTGACTGTACAAATAACATGGCAGAATACGAGGCATGTATCATGGGAATTCGGGTAGCTATAGACCGCGAAATTAGGGTACTAAAAGTATACGGGGACTCTGTATTGGTAATCTATCAGCTAAAAGGCGAGTGGGAAACGAGAGATCCCAAATTGATCAGTTATCGAAAGTTAATTCTGGGGTTAATTGAGAAGTTTGATGATATCACTTTCCATTACCTCCCCCGAGACGGAAATCAGATGGCTGACGCCTTAGCTCACTAGCTTCTATGATCACAGTAAATGAACAAGAGGGTATGAAGCCAATCCAGATGAGTATTTATGAGGCTCCAGCTCACTGCTGTAATATCGATGAAGAGGAAGAGAGAGATGATCATCCTTGGTATCATGATATCCTACAATATGTGAAGTGCCGGGCGTACCCAGATCAAGCAACTGAAAATGATAAAAGAACATTGAGGAGGTTAGCCAGTGATTATATTTTAGATGGAGAGGTCCTGTATAAAAAGAGGAAGGATCAAGTATTGCTAAGATGTGTTGATGCTATTGAGGCTAAGAAAATCCTGGAAGAGGTCCATGATGGTATCTGTGAGACACATGCCAATAGTTTCACAATGGCTCGACAAATCATGAGATTTGGATACTACTGGTCCACGATGGAAGGAGATTGTATCAATTACGCTAAGAAGTGCCATAAGTGCCAAATTTATGGAGACAAAATCCATGTGCCTCCTTCACCCCTCCATGTCATGACTTCCCCATGGCCTTTTTCAATGTGGGGCATGGACGTCATTGGGCCGATTTCACCAAAGGCTTCTAATGGGCATCGATTCATTTTCGTGGTCATTGATTACTTCACCAAATGGGTAGAGGCTGCTTCATACGCTAATGTCATGAAGTCGGCGGTCAGCAAGTTCCTAAAGAAGGAGATCATATGTCGTTATGGTATGCCAGAAAGGATCGTATCTGACAATGCGTTGAATTTAAACAATAGCACGATAGCAGAAGTTTGCAGTCAGTTCAACATTAAGCACCACAACTCGTCACCATACCGCCCAAAAATGAATGGGGCAGTAGAGCCAGCTAATAAGAATATCAAGAAGATTGTGGGGAAGATGGCTGAAACTTACAAAGATTGGCATGAAAAGCTCTCATTGGCCCTTTATGCTTATCGGACATCTGTCAGAACTTCTACTGGGGCAACACCTTTTTCACCGGTTTATGGGATGGAGGCAGTCTTACCTATTGAGGTCGAAATCCCTTCTCTTCGGGTTTTATCAGAGCTGAAGTTAGACGAAACAGAATGGATCCAATCCCGTTACGATCAGTTAAACTTGATTGAAGAGAAAAGGCTGAGGGCTATTCGTCATGGTCAAATGTACCAAAAGAGAATGATGCGAGCTTACAACAAAAAAGTTCACCCCAGGGTATTCCACGTGGGGGGCTTAGTATTAAAAAAGATTCTCCCTATGCAAAAAGACTTCAAGGGGAAATGGATGCCAAATTGAGAATGACCTTATGTGGTAAAAAAGGTTTTCTCTGGAGGGGCATTGATATTAGCAGAGATGGACGGCAAGAGCTTGCCTAACCCGATAAATTCAGATTCTGTCAAAAGATACTTTGCTTGAAGCAGTGGAGGTGAAAACCCATAAAGGGCGCCTTAAAAAAAAAAGGTGTCAAGGTGAAAACCCACAAAGGGCGCCTTGAGACCAAAGGAGAGGCCAAGGTGAAAACCCGTAAATGGCGCCTTGAGACCAAAGGGGTTTTGAATTGAAAACCCGCAAAGGGCAATTCAAATTTCAATCCAGACTGGGACAAGTGATAGTCTCGCTACTTGAATCGACAAAGAGAGGATGGGCTACACCTTTGGGCATCGACAAAACGCTATAGATCCTTTAAGCACATGCCAAGCTTAAAATGGTGACTGAGGAGTTCGTGCACAGAAGCTCAAACTGCGAAATCTGGGGCACCTATTTGTTCCTTTTATCCATTTTCTTACTTCAAATAATGAATGCTTTCTTTGTTAGTACATCTTTCGCGAATTTTGACGTGAATAAATTTCAATTCTCCCTACCTTTTATAATCTCTTCAAAGCATTTTATATTGAAATAATGATTAATGAACTAACAATGCTCACAAAAGAGGTTTTACATATTACTCTGAAAGGTTTCTAAATAATACAAGAACCTAAAACAGGACAATTATTTAGAACACACCGAGCTTAAAAGGGCTAGAAACGTGTGAGGGATAAGGAATTAACCGCATCTTCAGGTCCTCTGTTATCAAGCTGAATAGGAAGACACACGTCAGGGATATTACCAGCGAGCGATAACAACCCAAAAATTAAAATGGATCATTCTCATGACATTTTACATTTATGCATTTAATATCCATAATACATGTAGTTAGGAGCATTTGATTCATATTAATCATGGCATCCTAATCATCTGGCATAAGCATATCACTCTTCTACAGATAAATTCCCTAGTGGACAATGTAGCAGAATTGATCAAGATTACAGACATCATCAGCCTTATCTTCACCGAGCATGAGTGAAGCAGGCTAAATATCATATCTTATCTTCGCTGAGCAGGAGTGGAGCAGATCGAATTTTGGTGAATCTTATCTCCACGTACCGGCGATGGAGCAGATTCCAATCATCAGCCTTATCTTCACTGAGCAGGAGTGAAGCAGGCTAAATACCAGATCTTATCTTTGCTGAGCAGGAGCGGAGCAGATCGAATTTTGGTGAATCTTATCTCCACGTACCGGCGATGGAGCAGATTTCAATCATCAGCCTTATCTTCACTGAGCAGGAGTGAAGCAGGCTAAATACCAGATCTTATCTTCGCTGAGCAGGAGCGGAGCAGATCGAATTTTGGTGAATCTTATCTACACGTACCGGCGATGGAGCAGATTCCAATCATCAGCCTTATCTTTATTGAGCAGGAGTGAAGCAGGCTAAATATCAGATCTTATCTTCGCTGAGCAGGAGCGGAGCAGATCGAATTTTGGTGAATCTTATCTCCGTACTGGCGATGGAGCAGATTTCAGCCATCAGCCTTATCTTCACTGAGCAGGAGTGGAGCAGGCTAAACATACCAGATCTTATCTTTACTGAGCAGGAGTAAAGCAGATCAAATTACAACGGATCAAATTACAGCAATGGAGTATTTTTCGAAGCAATAAGGTACAATGGGTTGTAACATAGAAGACAAGGCTCAGCCAGCCTAAGCAAATTTGGTCCTCCTAAAATCTTTGCTCTATTCTTGTTACACGACAATGACGGCAACTGTAGGACCAAATTTAAAGCTAAACCCATACCCAAATAAACAAGCCCAACCCAGACCTAACCCTAACAACCCAAAACTAATAAAACAAAAGAACAGCAGCCGCAAGCAGCCCCAAGGCCGGATTTTACGCACCACGTCGGCACTCATATCCAACACGCCTCGTGCCTCCGGCTCCCTCACATTCACGGCTTTCACATCAGCCCTTGCTTGCAGCGAAAACAGTTGTAAAACAAGGCTATAAAAGCCTTCGAAAATAGATGTAAAAGGGGATGGTTTTTTTACGAAATCAAGAGAGAAATACATAAAAGAAAGAAAGATAGCAAGTTTTTGAAACGGAGCTTCCATACGTTCGAATAAGGTGGTTAAAGTCCTCCTATTTCAAGTTTTTTTGTTGTATTGCAGATTTACTTTTTCTTTTTTGAAATACAACAGAGTTTTTTTTAAAAAAAAAGAGATTTTAGAAAAGGATTGAAGGAACCTTACCCGGCTCTCCGACCGCCGTCGCGGCGCCCATGTGGAGAGGTTGCGATGATGGGCGTGGTCACAAGCCCTAGCAGATGGAAGAAGGGTGAAAGCCCCTTTATTTTTTTCTCAAATTCGGTAAATAGGAATGGTGGGGTCTTTAATTTTGGTTAGAAAATGGCAGACAGCCATTATGTTTTTCAGTTTTAATTGAAAGGAGAATAGCGCCACTTCAATTTTTTGGTTTTATTGCGCATTAGGTCCTCCCCTGTTGCGTGATCGTTTGATTGAGCCCTTATTTTATTTTATTTTTTAAAATCTGCCCCAGACATTCACGCGCCTTTTCATTTTAGTCTCGTTTTAAACGTTGTACACTGGGCAAGGGGGATTTTTGCTATTCTGGTCCCCCTCATTCGCATGCGCGCCCAATATGGTCCCCCTATCTCTTTTTAATTATGATTTCGCCCCAGAATTTTGTTTTTTTAACTCAATTAAGCCCTATTTCGATTATTTTAGTCGCTTTTATCGTAAAATTAATTATTTTTAGTATATTTTTACTATTTTATTATATTCTATTATTAATTTTAGTATTATTTTTTCCTTTTACCCTATTATTCGTTACACTATTTTTTATTATACTACTATTTATTTTTTTATTATATTATGTGTATATTACGTTTGTTTTATTAATTATTTTTATATATACTATTTATCTTAAATCGTTATATTATTATTAATCTTTTTATATATTTTATTAAAAGTTAACTATTTTAAATATAGTCTATTATACCTATTATTATTTTTTTTGTATTATTCCTACTGTTTACTATTACCTTTTCTTTTATTATTACTTATACTTTTATATATATATATATATATATATATTTTTTTTTTTTTGTTTTCCCCTTTTAATATAATTCTTAATAGTCTTATCACGTTATTATATTATTTCTATTATTTTTAAAAATTACCACCGTTATCATTACCATTTTTTTACTATATTATTATTGTTATTTGTCTTAATTTAGTATGGTTATTTTTTTTTAATTTTACTTTTATCACTGTGTTTAATATCATCATTGACATATTATTTTCATCTCCATTTATTTTTTTTTATAGTTAATACCATTCTTGCTATGTTTATACGTTATTATATTTATTACTATTGTTATACTTCTTGTTAATTTTCCATACGTTTACTATATTTTAGGTGTTAATATATATACACTGTCAAGTTTATTATTTTGTGATTTTTATATCGCATACTATCATTTTTCTCAAATTTTTAAACTTCCCAAATTCGTTTATTGAACGGTTCATTCTCAATTGTTTTCTAAAATAAAGGCAATGTTCGGTATCTAAAGGATTCAAAGGATCGCGCCCTAACGTACTGGGTGTCGCTTTCTTTGTTTATTTTGAATATCTGAATATCCTTTTATCGGTTCGCTCTCAAGATTTTTAAAATAAAGGCAATGTCCGGTATTCATGGAACTCAAAGGATCGTGCCCTAACGTACTGGGTTTCGCTTTCTTTGTTCGTTTGAATATTCGAATATCCTCTTAAAACTAAATCACATGTTTTGAAAGTCAACAAAAGGAGGATCGTATTTTGAACTTTCTCCAAATCTTTAATTTTCGACATTTAAGATACCCGTTAATCAATTAAGTACCGATTTTGGGCGTGTCGAGGGTGCTAATCATTCCTCGTACGTAACTGACTCCCGAGCCCGTTTTCTTAAAATTCGTGGACCAAAACGTTTTATAAGGTGGCCCAATTACACCTCAAAAAAGATTGGTGACGACTCCCAACTTTCGTTTTCAAAAGTCGATTCCCGTTTTCAAAATTTAAAAATGGTTTCGACAATATGGATTAAAAAGGAAAGTAATAAAAAATAAAAAAGTTAAAAGTCTAAGCGGTTTAGACAGTTTTATATATATATATATATATATATATTTAGGGCTAAAATTGAATTATAATTTTTATGATAAAAAAATAATTTTACTATTTTAATAGAAAATAATTTTATAATTTTTAAAAAATTAAATTAAATTTTTATCATTTTTAAGGGGGCTAAAGTATAATTTACATTTACTAATTTAAAATTTTAAAAATGTTAAAGAGTTAGATCGAGGCTACTCCCTTGATTTATATGATATATTATATGGATAAATAAAATAAAAACTTGGGTAAACTATGAAAATAGTCACTTTGGTTTGCCTCAGATTACATTTTAGTCACTTATGTTTGAAATGTTACGTTTTGGTCACTTACATTATCGTTTTGTTACGAAGTGGTCACTCTACTGTTAAACTTCGTTACCCCCTAACGACAGTCCTACATGGCAGTCTAAATGGATTTTAAATGCCAACTTGGATGAAAATAGGTTTTTAATTAAATAAATTTAATTTAAACTATTACATAAGACATCCAAGTTGACATTTAAAACCATTTAGACTATCACGTAAGACTGCCGTTAGGGAGGTAAAGGAGTTTAATAGTAGAATGATCACTTCGTAATAAAACAATAACATAAGTGACTAAAATTAATGACATTATGCACGAAATTATTTACAATGATAGAATCTGAATAAAAATTTAATTTTTACAATAAAAATATAACATTTTGGAAAATTTTTAAATTTTAATTAATTCATTAAGTTAAATAAATTCATGTCTATTTAAATATTAAGTAATTATTCACAATTTCAACTCATATTTCTAAAATTTAAGGCAACATGTAATTAATCTATTGATTTTTGGACATTATCAGGGTGCTATAATTTTTTTCATACATAATTGACTCTTGAATATATATTTTTTTAGACTTTAACATAAACAAAAATTTATCTTTTTAAAAGAATTTTAAAAAAAATTCTATTTTTTTAAAGATAATTTATAGGTGGTCATTCACACCTAACCAAAAAAAGATTGATATTAACTCTTATTTTCTTAATAGAAATTTAGTCTTTTAAAAAAAAATTCAAAATTTCTCAAATTCATCAAATTAATTTTACAAAAAAAAAAAAAACAACCTAAAAGGGGTGCATCGTAATTTTATATTAAAAAATTCAATGTACTTCTAATTCCCAAATTGGAAAAGACAATATTTAATCTTTAACAGGGGTGAATCCAAAAGGGGTTGGCATGGGCCTCGGCCCACCTTAAAATATAAAATTATTATTTTAGTCATTGAAATTTTTTTAAAAATTTTAAATTAGTAAAGGTAGAATTATACTTTGGCCCCTTAAAATTATAAAAATTCAATTAAATCCTTTAAAAATTATAAAGATATAGACTATAAAAAATTAAAATTTCATCCGGCCCCTCCTACAAAATTGTTCTGACTTCGCCCCTGTCCTTGAATTATTTTATTCACAATATTATAACGTTAAATATCACATTGTCAAAATTGAAATAAGCTATCAAATTTCAAAATTAATTATGATTGTTTGAATCATGTTAGACTAATTTGCCGAAGTGATAGGATTAGAAATTGGATGATAAAAGATATTTAACTGTTGAACTTGGAATCTATATAAATCAATTGAATTAATTAAACAATCGAACGGACGAATCGATAACCTTTATGTTTAATCACCAATCCAATTTTAAAAACATTTCATATTAATAAGAAAAAAAAAAAAAAACTCAAGGGAAAATTGCAACTTTCTTGTTGATCCAGTCGTAGTCGTCCCCAGCCTAAACGGTTATTAAACTTTGCATATCCTGTAATCCGACGGTGAATAAATAAAACCTTAATTTTTGAACAGTTAATCTGACGGTTTACAAAACAACACCAAAATCTAGCCGTTATACAGAGCATCAACCTCTAAGGGAACTTTTCTTCTTCGTGATTTCCATGTGTTTCTTCTCATTCATTCTTTCAAAAAAAGCTCCGGACTGTCTCATCGATCTTAAACCAAAACCCCATTTTTTTATTTTAAATCTTTTGTAAGATTTCTTTTTTTTTTCTTCACCCATGGAGGTTGCTAAGCATTCAAAACAGGGTACTCCCGTGAAAGATCCAGGAGGGAATTCTGGATCAAAAACTCGAAAGTTTTCGAAACTTTCCGAGAATTCAAATCCAAACATCTCTGCTACAAGTTCTCCATTAACCAAATCTTCAAAATCCCAGAAATATTCTTCCAAGGATCCTGTAATTTACTCACCAAGAAACAAACTTAGGGAAAGAAAGTTTGTGGTGGCTAAGAAGAAGTTAAAGAAAGAAAGGTCTGATGATTCAAATCCAAATGTTGGGATTGACTGCAAATGTAAAGAGAAGTCTAGTGGGAATTCAAAGAAATGCCTTTGTGTCGCTTACGAGAATCTGAGAGCATCTCAAGAGGATTTTTTCAAGAACAAAGCTGAAACTGAAGTTGAAGAAGAAGCAATGAACAGTGTGCCTGAAGCTGGGAAAGTTATGAATTTGGTTAAGGCCTTTGAGAGGCTTCTTACGACACCAAATTTGAAGGAATCAGAGGATAGGAGTGATGAAAAGGAACCAAAAGAAGAGAATGATAATAACAACAAGAAGAAGCCATTGAAATGGCCATCAGAATTTGTTTTGACCGCTGAGAACCTTGGTCTGGATCGGCGTTTCTCAGCGTCTTCTTCTTCTTCGGATAGCAGCAGCCAAGGAAGGTCAGTGAAGCAATTGACGGATTAGTTCTTAGATTTGGGTTTTATTTTTTTTTTTTTCTTTTTATATTGTTACTTTATTTTGCAGTGTTTCAAGCAGGGCTTCTAATGGAGGTCGAAGAAGCCAAAGAAATGTAAGTAACCTCTCACTTCTGCTAATTTATTTTCTCTTCTTACCACGTTGAATGTTTAATGATGTTTTTGGGCCCATAGCATGTTTCCAAGAGGTCTTATCTTATGAATTAATCTTTTAGACCTCTTACCTGCAAGCTATTTTCAAGTTTCTCCTATCTAGGACTTAAGGATCAACGATCAAAGTGTTAAAATACTTGCTTATATGGCATCTTTTCTAAGTTCCTCCTACTCGGGTGTGAGTTTTGGATAGGATTATGCGTTCAACACAGACATATTTGAATTCTTTAAATTTTTTTCATATGTTTGGAGGGTACTTAGAGCATCATTTCCTATATAAATATCCAAAAAAGTGTATGATAAAATGCAAATATAAAGGTATTTTATTGCATTGTGGCTCATGACTTTTTTGTATCCATTCATGTGTGGGTTTTAGAGCTCTGAGTCTCTCGGGACAAATGGTGGGAGGAGAGGGAAAAAGCAGGACAAGCCAACTTTCCAGAAACCATTCAAGCTAAGAACTGAGGTTTCATCTTTTAACTTGAATCTCTGTTAATCGATCTAGACCATGTATCGTATTCATATTGGTTTGGTATGTTACAATTTTGGATTATTCGTTAACATTACAGCAAAGAGGGAAAGTGAAGGAAGGCGAATTCATGAAGAAGATCCAAGAAATGATGGTGGAAGAAGAGAAACAAAGGATCCCAATTGCTCAGGGCCTCCCATGGACAACAGATGAACCTGAGGTTTTTAGTCCTTAAAAGAGTCAGACTTTAAATCCCAAACTCGAAACACCCTCTCAAATTTGCATTGATGCAGGTGTTGATAAAACCTAATGTCAAAGAGAATACAAGACCAGTAGACCCGAGACTCCACTCCGAAATTCGAGCGTCGGAGCGTTCAGAGTTCGATCTTCAAGTAGCTGAGAAGATGATTCTAATAGAACACTATAAAATGGAAAGGGAGAGGCGGGACAAGGTAAAGAAAATTATCAGAAAAATGCATGCATGATTTCTTAAGGTAATATCATTATTTAGCAGGGACTGTAACATTGATCCTTTTGATCATGCAGATGGCAGAAGAAGAAGAGATAAAGAAGTTGAGAAAAGAGCTCGTCCCAAAAGCACAGCCTATGCCTGTCTTTGACAGACCTTTCCTTCCTACAAGGTAAAGGTTAAAAATTCACATGAATATCTCCTACTCATATTCGAATTATATTGACGGGGGGTTTTGTTTTGGAAGGTCCTCAAAGAATCCAACAATGGCAAGGGAGCCAAAGTTCCATATGCCACAACATAAGAAGACAAAGTTCTGTATATAATGGATTGACATGAAGCAAGAGACTATATTCTCCCATTTTTCTTAAAGATTTTTGTATATTAGCAACCAATTTAGCTGCATTTTTTTTGGAAGAATTAAAGGCATGGATGAAGGTCTCATTCTACAATTTTGTTCTCTAAAAAAATGGCCTTAAACGATGTTATGACGATCATTATGGTAATAATGTCTTCGATTTTTTGAGTTTAAATCGTCAAAGTAGTTAAGCAAGAATTAATCTATTTCACCATTCGTAGGCGTCGTTACAGGGATTTTTAAGCTCGCTTTTCCTCATAAACAATCTACTTTTTACTTCTTCACTCTCCAAATTCCACTACAAACCTCGAAAAATTTCGAATACAAACATAAAAAATGGCAATCAAACAGCTTCTCTCTCTAGCTCGTCGGTCCCGCAAGCCTTCCTCTTCTTTAACCGTCGCTCGATCGTCCCACTATGCCGCGGCCCCTCCTCCACCGACTGCCATGATCTACGACCGGTTAGCCCATTGCGTCAACTCAAGGCTCCGAAAACTCGAACACCCCGATTCCCGTTTCCTCAAATACGGATCCCCTCACCCGACCCAAACTTCCCACACCCACATCCTATCTTCGCCGGAAACCAAAATTACAACGTTGTCCAACGGCCTCCGCGTGGCCACGGAATCGAGCTTGCATTGTCGAACAGCCACGGTTGGGGTGTGGATCGATGCAGGGTCGAGGTTCGAGTCGGAGGAGACGAATGGGACGGCCCATTTCTTGGAGCATATGATATTCAAAGGGACGGAGAAGAGGTCGGCGGGGGCATTGGAAGAAGAGATTGAGAATATGGGAGGCCACTTGAATGCTTATACTTCGAGGGAACAAACCGCTTATTACGCCAAAGTTATGGGTAGTGATGTTCTTAAAGCCTTGGATATATTGGCTGATATTTTGCAGAATTCCAAGTTTGAAGAACGTAGTATTAGTAGACAAAGGGATGCGATACTAAGGGAAATGCGGATGCAGGAGGTAGTTCTAAAGTTTTAAACTTTGTGGGGGGTTTCAATAAATTCTAAGTATGCTTATTATCATTATTTTGTATATAGACAAGTTATTTTGGGTTTTGCTAAATGATCTTGTACCTTGCTCTATGTTGATTTTATTCAGAAACAACGCTATTATGTTGGGAAATATTGTAGGTGGAGGGTCAAACACAGGAAGCTGTTTTTGACCACTTGCATTCAACTGCTTTCCAATACACTCCTCTTGGTAGAAATATTCATGGACCTGTTGATAACATTAAGAAGATCACCAAAGACCATCTGCTCAACTATATTCAGACACACTACACTGCTCCTCGAATGGTACGCGGTGATATGGTCGAGTCGTTAAAACCAATGAACATGGTTTTGATTCCATTGGTTTCCTAGCATACCATAACCATTGTAGGTTCTTATAAATGTGTGTTGCTCGGTAAATTTTTGCAGGTCATTTCTGCATCTGGAGCTGTTAAGCATGAAGAAATTGTTGACCAAGCAAAGAAGTTGTTTACCAATTTATCATCAGAGTCAACCACTGCTACTCAGCTAGTTGCGAAAGAACCGGCCAGTTTTACTGGTTCAGATGTAGGGGTGTCATTTCTCTAATAAGTTTCAAACTTCCTTTTTCATTCAATGTCTTATGCTCTCAAAGGTTTTTTCTTTGGAAAAAACCAGGTTAGAATTGTCAACGACTATCTTCCTCTAGCGGAATTCGCGGTTGCTTTTGAGGCAACAGCATGGACAGATCCGGATTCCATTGCGCTAATGGTTATGCAGGTGATGCTGGGGTCATGGAGCAAATATGCTGGGGGTGGAAAGCACATGGGGTGAGCTTTTTTCCTCACATTGAATCACTTTTTTAAACCGAACACTGCTTTGGCAGTCTCGGAACGAGACTCTTCTGTAGCAACGATGTGTTTGATTAGTTTCAAAAATCCTTTAAACAGCTCCGAGCTGGCACAAAAAGTTAGCATTAATGAAATTGCAGAAAGCATGATGGCTTTCAATACCAACTATAAAGATACTGGTCTTTTTGGTGTATATGCTGTTGCCAAGGTGAGGTTTGCTACTTCCTTTCTTTAATTACCTCTGCCTCCCCGGCATACGTTCGTTTAACTATACTGTTTTACATTTATACCAAAAATGGTTGCCTTCATGATGATGGAGTACTAAGCTTTATGTTCTTTTTTCAGCCCGATTGTTTGGGGGATTTAGCTTATGCTATTATGTCTGCAATAACCAAGTTAGTTTATCGAGTTCCAGAAGCTGATGTGATTCGTGCTCGTAATCGGGTAGCAACGGTTACTGTCATCTTTTCTTCATGTTTGATAAACAACTCGTCAATCTGTTTTGCCTAATATGCTTAGTTACTTTTAACTTTTTGCAGTTGAAGTCATCCTTGATGCGTCATACAGATGGAACAAGTCCCGTAGCCGAAGATATAGGACGCCAGGTACATTTCCACACTCAAAGTGCTTTTGATTCCAGTGCTGCCTGCATAAGTCTTTTATCAAGCGGTTTCCTCATGCTGATCATGTTACAGGGCTAGTGGCTGTGCTTTAGCTTTTGTGGCAAGAAATAAACATATACTGTCATTTATTCCTCATTTTAGTTGCTTTTTCTGTGTTAATCTTTCGTTCTTGCAGCTGCTTACATACGGCCGGAGAATTCCGTATGCTGAATTATTTGCTAGGATCGATGCTGTTGATCCAGCCACCATTAAACGAGTTGCAAACCGATTTTTCTATGATAGGGTAGGAACTGCAACTGAACCTTGGCTCAAGCTAATAAATTTCAATGGGATGACATACTGAAATTGCAGGATATAAATGATCTAATGCCGTTTATGTTGGGTTTTGCAGGATATGGCGATTGCTGCGATTGGCCCAGTCCAAGATTTGCCAGACTACAACTGGTTCAGACGCCGTACCTACTGGAACCGATATTAGATTATCTCGCTTTAGTTTGACAATGGTACAGCATCTTTCTTGGGCAATCGAAACCAAAGGTGGCATTTTTTTATTCAATTTTAGGATCCTTTAGCTTTATTGTTATTTAATAAAAACATGTACCAGCGTTTTTGCTGAAAATTACGAGGAACTTTGATGTTGATAATGTTTGGGTTGCATTTGAATATTTGGAACTTTCTTCTAAATGGAATTTTTTCCTTAGCAGAAGAAAAAATTCTAGTGAAAAAAAAGAGTACACATGATATATAATATTTGACGTATTTCAATTTTTCAAATGATTGTTTGAACGTATTTCTTTAGAATTTAATCATTATTTTTCTGAAAGTCATGAGAGAAAATTTTTTGGGGAAAACTTTGATTAGAATCTCGTTCTAAAAATACATATGTTTAAACCAAATCAATCCATATAAATAATTTTTTGGAAATTTCTATATGTTTCTAGCATTCTAAATCATTCAAGTATATTAATATAAACTTTTACTATATAGTAATTCATATAAAAAATTATAACAACAACCATTAGTCGCATATCATATCTTTTATGAATTACTAGACTAATAAAATATCCAAATTTTATTACATCCACTCATTTGTACCTCGTTACTTTATATTTTTAGATGTTTGGACTGTTGATCTAAAAACTTTATAAATTTAATTTTACTTAAATTTCATCTATTTTATATTTATATTTCTTAATAAATTTAGTTAATATCCTTATTTTCTTAAATTCTTAATTCTGCTAAATCATTTTATACATTGTGGGATAGACGTTTGGTGTAGTTCCATTGAAGTGAGGTGGAGTGAAGTAAGGCATCTAACACTCTTTTATTATCATTTGTTAAGTGGAGGAAAATATAGTTCAATTAATTATTAATATTTTTATTATTAATATAATAACATTAATAATTTTTGGATCATAACAAATCCATGTGGATGAAAAGATAATGTAAAAAAAACATATTTATAAAAATTATATAAAAATCAAATGAGATTTTGATGGAAATAGTTAAGTTGAATATTTAAAGACCATAGTGTTTAAGTTCAAATTTCACCATAATAATATTTTATATAAAAATATACAAAGATAAAAATACACTCATATTAATATTTATTACTTTGTAAAAATAAATAGCTTTTAGTAATTTTCTAATTTAGTTGTGTTTAGTTAACTCGTGACAGCAACTTAATTAAGAGCTTAAATAATAGTATAGTTAGATAATTTAAAAGTTTAATTATGCTCTTTGAACTTTTAAAATTAGTCTATCATGCTCAGAGGTATTCACGAGCTTATATAAGCCCCGATTTTAAGTATACAAATTCCGAGCTTAAGTCCAAGTTAATCTGCTCGAAAAGCACACATTACCGAGTAAGCTGGCCTATAAATAAAAACTTGTTATTCAAATCTAGCCTAAGATGAACTTGGTGGATTGAACAGAGTATATTACCTGATCCTATGAATAATTTTGCTCACACTTTCGTTAAAATTTGAATGAATAAATTTGGTAGAAGAGAAGAATTATTAAAGCATATTAAAATTAAAAGAAAAAGAAGAGGAGAAGACAGAAGGTGACAGACGGCGTGGTAGGGTTGTGAACGTAGTTGAGGTTAGTTAAAACCATCACATTTCATGATTCTTCCTTTTTCCTTCTCTTCTTCGTTATTATCGAACCATCAATAAACAAATAATAACACTCCACTTTTTCTCTTCATTTTTACTATAAACCTAAATTTTCTTTATTTATATAAAGGAAAACAAAATTTCTTGCTTAGTCCTTCTCTGAGTTGTTTTTTTCTTTGGTTTTTCCTCAGATTTCTCTCCCATTTCTTAAATTTCATCGCCTTCTTCTTCTTCTTCTTTTTATATCTTTCTTTCCCTCTTGTTTATATAGAGAGAGCTGAAACCAGTTCCGGGTTTGCTTTAAACCACAATAAAAATGGCTTCTTCACTCTCTTTTCCATGCCCCAAGATCTCTTCTTTTTTGAAAACAAACCAGCAAACCCAAACTCACAAGGGTTCTTTGCCTCTTCCTCCAACTTCAAATTTCAACTCCAAATCTTGCTTGTCATTTGGATCTTCAATCCGCGTACCTGTATTTTCAGCATCTCAGGTTGGTTACTTTCATACTTTTTTTGTTTTTGCTTTTAGTTCTTTGAATGAGAACGGGACTTGGGTTTATGGGTTTTTTTTTATTATATTTTACTGGTTATGCTTAGGGATCTGAATTTTGTGGTTTTCTTATGAAACAATGGTTGAATAAATTATTACTACACAGAAAGAAAAAATGCTTTTTTTTTGCCAAAATTTTCAGTATATCTTATGAATTATCTTTATGTGTATTATGTTTTAAGATTGAAACTATTTTTTAAAATTTCAATATTTTAAAGTGGAAGTATTGCTTATATAGATAGATGAGTTCAAGTATTGAAGACCTCGATAATTTAGATACTTTGTTTGGTGGTATTTTTACTGAATTAAGAAAAAGTAGTATATCTGATCATAGATTTCTTATACATAATGATAATTCATATTCTGATTTTTGTTTTCTTTCTTGAATTACGGTGACCATTTTCTAGGCTTCTTTATGTGTTTTGTCTAAAATCATGACTTGTTGTACATATATTTCTTCTTTGCAATCAACGTGTCTACGAAAATCGTATTGCATAACCGGTTTGTATGATCGTTAGTGGCGATACGCAGTTCGTTTTAGTAAATTGTTTAATTCATTGGTTGATTCGGTATGTGGCTGTCCTTTGCAGTGGCCTAATGATGGGAAGCAAACTACAGTCTTCGCAAGCCATACGCAGCTTAACAAGGTGTGTTTTTCACGGTGAAGTTGAAATTTAATCTCTTAGACGAGATCTTATCCACGTCTATTTAACCTGCTTTGTAAAAATTAAGGTTGCTGCAGAGAAATCTTCGAATTCTGTAGCAGTTGTTGACACGAAGCCTAAAGTTGCATTGCCTGAGGAAGATGATAAAAAATCCGCAGAGAAGGCTATTCCAGATGCTGCGGCAATTTCAGAATTCATGACACAAGTTTCAGACCTTGTAAAGTAAGTTGATTGAATGTTTTCGCTTTTGTGTTTGTGAGTAGACTTGTGTAAATGTGTGTTTGACAAGAATAATCAATTTCATAATTGATTTTTATTTTACTTTTGATGAGTAGACTTGTTGATTCACGAGATATTACGGAGCTGCAACTGAAGCAATCGGATTGTGAGCTTGTCATAAGAAAGAAGGAAGCTTTGCAGCAGCCGGAATCAGCATCTCCAATTGTCATGCCACAGTACATGCCTCAACCGACGTTTCCAACCCCAGCTGCAGCAGCCCCAGTAGCAGCTCCTGCTCCTGCTCCTGCTAACCCAGCCCCTCCAGCAGCAGCACCTTCGTCACCTCCCCCTGCTAAAGCGGTTGGTTCTTCTCATCCACCCCTCAAATGCCCCATGGCTGGAACCTTCTACAGGAGCCCTGCACCGGGTGAACCACCATTTGTTAAGGTAAGTGCCTGCAGTTTCCATAGTTTCTGCTAATGTGCAAAGATTGTAATACTCCTCAATGGTCTTTCAGGTGGGAGATAAAGTACAGAAAGGCCAAGTTGTGTGCATCATCGAGGCAATGAAACTAATGAACGAAATCGAAGTAAGTTCTTGTCCTCGTATTTCCTTAACATAATGCATCCCTTGACCGTTTGAACAAATTTAATTAAAATTAATCATGCAGATAGATTACCAGTTTTTGAAAGTATTACAATCATATTTCTTTGTTAGTGTTCTTAACTTAATAGTCAACGGTTCTCAATTTGCCGAACTCACTCTCGAATTGATTAGTTACACAGTCATATCTTCCTTATGTTCTTAATTTTTCGACTTCGCAGGCTGATCAATCCGGAACTGTTACAGAGATATTGGTAGAGGATGGAAAACCAGTTAGTGTAGACATGGTAACCTCTTATCTCTGACACTCTTTATGTCCTAGATTTTTGGAGTGAATATTTGACTGGCTTAAAATATTTTTCAAACATATAAAAACTGACCAAACTAACTGAATTAATCAAAAAAAAATCGAAACCTACCTTTTCAGCAATTTAAAAAATGAATGATTAGTATTTGGTAGACTGGCAGTGTTTTTTTGAAAAAAAAATTAATATTTTCAATATTTTATAATACTCATATGTGAAGTTTTTTAAAAACTGAAGTATCTGATGAATACATTTAAAAACTGAATAAATGGGAGATTTGATTTGTTGATTTGGTTGTGATTGGTTTTGCTTGCAGCCTCTATTTGTAATAGTGGGGTGAATAAAGGAGGAGAGGGGCTTCCGAGGTCACAAACTATGTTTTGATTTTCTACTCTGTAACCTTTACATAAATAATAAAGGTGGTGTACTGTGCTATGCTCTGCAACACTTTTCTTTGGGGTTCTGTCTTAGATTTTGGACGTTTACCCTTATATTTTATTCCATTGCATTTTCCTCTTTTATAGAAATATAATATCACTATCTCCAATTACCTTGTGAGTTCGGATTTTGAAGACTGTATTATTGAGAAAAGTACATAAGAACCTTTGGTTTCAATATTGATTATCTCAATATTTTATTTCGATAATGAATTTGAATATTTTCATACCCCAATACTTAAAAATCACCTATTTCAAATATATTAAATTAATTCAATTTATAATTATAATTATAAGATTTTTAAAAATTTTTCTAATATATTTAGAATTTTTTTGAATTGTTTTTAGAATTACTGTTAAGAAAAATTTTAAAATTATTAAATAGGGGTCAAATTATTTATTAATTCTTTGAATTAGCGTCCCAACCAAAATGTAACAACCTAATAATATTGTAGTTTTTAAAAATTAGTGGTTATTATATGTAATTTTCTGAAGTTAGTGACCAAAGAGTAATTTCAAATAAAGCTTAGGGACTGTTGATGGAATTACCAAAATAGAATTTTAAGAGGGAAAAATATCCGACCTGCCGGATTCGAACCAGCGACCTAAGGATATCTATGATGTAAACCACTACAGTCCTCCGCTCTACCAACTGAGCTAAGGTCGGAACGATACCACTTAGGCTTATTATTTAATATATTTGAGAACAAAAAATTATATATTTTATATGAATTTATATTTTGAATAATATTTATTATTATAATAGAAATTGGGTTCTTTTTTATATTAAGATTTGAGAAACAACAAATATTTTAAATTTTACCAAAAATAAAATAATTTAATTAAAATTTTGAATTATAAGTGGGTAGTTTATAAAAGTGAAGATTGTTTTAAAAGGGATTAAATAATAATTTTTTTATAAAAGTTTTAAATGACAAATATATTTATATACAGTTTTTAATATCACGATTTTAAATTTTTTTATTACTTTAAATAATTGGATTGATATTTTCAATTAAGTTTTAGTTCAATTAACACGAATTCAAATACATTTAAATATTTTTTTATTTAAGGGTTAAGGAAAATTATTATAATATACATCGTATCGATATCACTTGATTTATCTTAATTAAATAAAATAAATAAAAATTAAAAATAATGTATACATTATAATAATCCATTTAATTTTCATATTCAATATTCTATAAATTTGAAAAACGGGTCAAATTCATCTTAGAATTTGAAAATCAAAACTGGAGCTTAGCTTATATTTTAAATGGACCTTTCTTGTCCTGAGTTTACTTTTAGGTAGACTTGATCATGGGCTGGATTCAAGTTGGGTCAATGTAAAATTTTAGGCCTATTTTCTAATCTTGAGTCCGGCTCGACCCGATCAAAAAAATATGCCTAAAATTTTGTTCAAATCTGATCCAGATACAAAATGTTAAACCCTAGCCCAACCTACTTGCGTTAATTTTTTATATTGTTTTTATATAAAAATAAATTTAAAAATATAATATATAAAATACATTAAAAACATTAAAATAAATGTTTCCGAATAAATTGAAAATACATTAAAAAATATTTATACTTAAATAACACTAAGATCGTTATAACTTAAACAAATCCCTCTAAAATAGTAGTAAAATTAATAATAAAATAAGAGTTATATAATATCCAAACAATAATAACAAAATAACATCAAAATGGCAACAGATAGCATTGAAAAAATTTAGGCAAATTTAGGTTGGGATATGCCTGGGCCAAAAAAAATCTTACCTGAGGCATGACCTATTTAGAAAACGAGTTTTATTTTTTGTCCAAACCTATTTCTTGGGCCTATATTTTACCCAAATCCTCCCACTTTTCAGGAGACTTTTGGACTTAGCGGGTACCCATCCCATGATCAAATCTATTTTTAGAAAATAGTATTTTTATCTAAACTCTTCTAAATAGTTAAAACTTTCAAACTTAAATAAATAACCTCGTACTTGAATAAATCAATTCACTTAATTTAAATATTAAATAAAAAAATAAAATTTAGAAAAGATAATACAAAATTTTGAGAACCGGACTTACTTGACATCCCAATATCTCATAGATTCTTCTTCAAGGCATAAAAATTGTTTTTGTTGATTATTTTCCATAACTCTTGGGATAATTTCTTAAAATCTTTTAATTCAGTATATTCAAAATGGAGGTGTGCATGAGTCGGGTGGCCTGGCTCGGCCCGAAGGCCCAACTGAAATGTGGAAGGGTTTAGATAAAAATATAGGCCCAAAACATGGGTTTGGACAAAAAATAAGGCCTGTTTAAAAAATGGGCCGGGCCTCGGGTAAGGTATTTTGGCCTGGGCCCAGCCTAGCCCGGCCCGGATTCACTAAAGGACAAATTTTTTTTACTTTTTTTAAATGTTATTTTCTTGTTGTTTTCTTCCTATTTTGCTACCATATTACTATTATGTTGCTACTATTTTGTTGTTATTGTTTAGATATTGTATAAAATTTATTTTATTGCTAATTTTGTTATTATTTTAAAGGCATTTTTTAATTTTGTTATTATTTTAGAGGTATTTACTTGTTAAGTTGCATCTATAAGTTTACATATTTTTTTAAAATTTATTTTCAATTTGTTGGGAAATATTTATTTTAATTTTTTAGTATTTTTGATGTATTATATATATTTAAAAATTATATAAAATAATATAAAAATTAATAAGGGCGGGCCAGGCCGGGCTCTGGTTTTAGCATTTTTATATGGGTCGGGCTTGGGTAAAATTTTAGGCCCATTTTTTGGGCCCGGCCCGACCCAAGCCCGATGAATGAACTTAAATTTTTAGTTGAGCCCAGCCCGAACCCAACCCGGCCCGACCCATGATCACCTCTAATTAAAAATCCCTTTTTATTACGTAAATTATTGTCATTCTTAATGAATTTTTAAGTTAAATTTTTTATTTAATTATATTTTTGAGTGTACGAGAATTCATGAAAGATAAAATAGAGTTAATTGCATCAAACACTTTGAAATTATGACTCTTATTTAAAATTGGTCTTTAAACTTTAAAGCATTCTAATTACATCCTTAAATTATCAATGTTATATCAACAAGGTCCTTTTGTTACAAAAATTGTTAATTTGAAATGTTAAATCTTATGTGATATAATTTAAAATGAAAATTTTAAAGAAAAATGAATGCAAAAATTTTGATTTTGAAGTTTCTGAAGCTTTTGTAAATCATAAAATGTGTTCTATTTTTATAAAGAAGGATTGAACCCCTGACCACTTTGTTAAGAAATAAAATGAACAACCATCACATCACATCTTATGATTGCATAAAAACACAACTATATATAAAAATTATATAGAAAATAATAAAAATAACTAAGTAAATTTAATAAAATTTCTATATAAATAAATTTGATAAAATGAATTTAAAAGGTAACACCTATAGTTATTAACCAGACTTTATTAGATATTTATGTTTTAGTACCATTATGTGTAATTGTGATATGTAGGTCTCCATCCTATATGTATGTCATGTGTAGGTTTGTCTAATTTTTATTTTATTGTATTTTTTATTAATTTGATTTTACATTATACTTGATTGAACTTGTATTTGTACTTGTACTTGTAGCTCATAACGGATTTAATTTTTTTTGGCATAATAACTTTTTTGGCCCTCCAACTTTATAAAAAAAGTTATTTTAGCCTTTTATTTATTTTTTCTTTTTGCATTTTTTAACTCTTAAACTTGTGTTGTTTGTCAAATATTCACTCTAAAATGGATGGAAAAATTAACATTTGTTGACTTTGTTGATGTGATATACATGTGGATTGCCATGTGGATGCCATGTCAACAATTAATTAGTTTTTTAAAATTTTAAAAATTAAAAAAATTATAAAGATTGTTTTTAAAATAAAAAATTTATTAAAAAGGCATAAAAAATTATAAATTTTTTAAAAAATTATTAATTGCTAATGTGACAACAGGTGGCAGTTTATGTGTATGCCATGTTAGCAAAGTTAACAACCGTTAACTTTCCCATTTATTTTTAAACGATTTAACAAAAAAAATACAAGTTTAAGAGCTAAAAGAGACAAAAAAATTAAGTGAAGGGCTAATGAATTAAACTCTAAAAAAAGTGTTACAAAATCATATCAGTTACTAACGAAATCCCTAATTAAATAATTAATAGATATAATTTGGGGGTCACATTGAGTTAATCCCTTTCCCATGTAATTAGCGAATAACGTAACGGAAACATAGTAGAAGAAAAAAACCGGGCTGTTTGTTTCCAAATTCATAAAAAAACATTAAATTATTTTCCATAATTTCTTAATTCCTTTACATTAGTTTTGCTGTAATTAACCAAAACCATCGATTTACGTTAAACGGGTGAAATTAAAGTCTCATAATTTATAAATTTCCTTTCCTTCTACAATTCCTTTTGACCTATATTTATATGTCAGTTCTTGGCCCCAGTTTTTCATCAAAATAATAATCTTTTTGCAGCAATGGCTACCCTGAAGCTTTTCTTTTCGTTTCTCATGGTTACAGTTGATTTGATTTCATCCATGGCGGCCAATAGGCATATGCTTATGGGTAATCAAATGATTGACTCAAACTGGTATGATGCCCATGCAACATTTTATGGTGATATGACTGGTGGTGACACCATGCGTAAGTACATATATTGTGTTTTTTGATTATTGCCACAGTTTATGCTTTGCATTGCGTATGTTGAGATTTAAATCTTGAGACAGTGTTTGGTTATTGCAGAGGGAGCTTGCGGATATGGTGATCTATTCAAGCAAGGGTACGGACTCCAGACGACAGCACTAAGCACAGCATTGTTCAACAATGGTCTTACCTGCGGGGCTTGTTTCGAGATCAAGTGTTTCAATGACCCTCAATGGTGTTATCCGAAAGCCGGCTCTATCATAGTGACCGCAACCAATTTTTGTCCTCCCAATTACTCGAAACCGGAGGGGAACTGGTGCAATCCACCATTAAAACACTTTGATCTATCAAAGCCGATGTTCACTAAGCTAGCATATTACAAAGCCGGGATCATACCGGTCAAGTACCGTCGTGTCTTGTGCTACAAGAAAGGTGGGGTTCAGTTCCAGATTAAGGGAAACCCTTATTGGATATTGGTGTTGTTTTACAACGTAGGAGGAGTTGGTGATGTTAAGGATGTTAAAATAAAAGGGTCGAGTACCGGGTCGTGGTTGCAGATGAGCCGCAATTGGGGTGTGAATTGGCAGACGGGAACCAAGTTAGTGGGGCAAAGCTTATCATTTCAGGTGACTACTAGTGACGGGAAAATGATCGAGTTCAATAACGTTGTGCCAGCTAATTGGCAGTTTAATCAAGTATTTCATGGGAAAAAGAACTTCTAGGACAACCCTTTATTTTTTTTTTTGGTTTACAGTTTAGGGTTTTGATTGGTGCATGCCCTTAGGAGTGCATGTTTGTTTTATATAAAACAAGAAATTTAATAAACATAATTGCAAATTTTGAGATAATGTTGCCCAAAATTATCTTGTTTCATTGACATGTTATTAAAATGTTTAGTGAACACTTGTTTTCGTATAACTTACATGCAATTACACAAGATCTTACATTATCTAATTACACAAAGATTAAGGTTTTGTGTGGTTATACAAAAAATCATATTATTACACTAATTATTATATTTTTGTGATCCCATTTGGTTATTTATTTTTAGTTTTTACACGTTATTAGGTGAAGTCCTAAAAGTGCTTCCACTTGTCTGCTTTAATGGGCGAATAACCCAACCCTTGTAACATAATATAGGTTCAGTTAGCGAAGAGCTGACATCGAGGTGCCAAACCTTCCCGTCGATGTGAGCTCTTTGGGAAGATCAACCTGTTATCCTTAGAGTAACTTTTATCCGTTGAGTGATGACCCTTCCACTTGGCACTGTTGGATCACTAAGGTTGACTTTCGTCCCTGCTCGATGGGTGGGTTTTGCAGTCAAGCTCACTTCTGCCTTTGCACTCGAGGGCTGGACCTTTGCATGCCTCCGTTACCTTTTGGGAGTCCTACGCCCCATAGAAACTGTCTACTTGAGACTATTCCTTCGGCCCGTAAGTCCTGACACAAGGTTAGAATTCTAACTCTTCTAGAGTAGTATCTCACTGATGGCTCGACCTCCCTCGGAAGGAGGCCTTCTTCACCTTCCACCTACGCCGCACAGGAAAAGCCCAAAGCCAATCCCAGAGATATCAAGTATTTTGTTGACAATATAAACTAGATTAATTGAATTCAAAAAGTAAATCAACTGTATCTATGTGCACTCTTAATTTAATTAAAATTAAGTTTCTTTTCATTAAAGAAATATAAAACACAATATTTTTTTCATTAAAAAATTAATACAAATGGAATAAAATAAATTAAAAAATTATTTGTTATGTTACTAGTGAAAATTTTACACTCTATCAATAGAGTGAGTGTAGTAAAAAAAAAGTATTAGAAAATGGATACATTGTAGTATCAAGTAGAACTACAATGTTTTACTGCAATAAATTCTAAGTTACTAACCAGAAATTAATTTTTAAAAATAAACATAATAAAAAAATAAATAGAAAGAAATTCATAGAATTTATGGAATGTGCTTAAGTTGTAGCATTTTTATGAAGGGGCTCAATCATACGGGCTAACATTGGACCATTGCAATGCATAAGTTTCATAGCTTTAGCCAACCTAACTTTCGGCCTTTCAAGTCATTCCCAACAAAAGCTCAGGACTCCTTAAGGATGAGTTGGGTCCGATTTAAACGAAATTAACTTAAAGATTGAATATCGTTTAATTCGAAATGATTTGAATTTAAAATAAATACTATTTAATTTATAAAGATTTTATTTGATTTAAGTTTGAATTATATAATGTTTACTTAAGATTCATTCCAATTTTTTTATCACCAAGGTATTTTCCATGTACATAGTACATGATATTAAAAAAAAAATTATGGTTGCTCCTTTCAATAATATCATTTTTAAGATTTAAATATGAGTATATTATCTACAAAATAAGATGATACATAAAGATTGCTAAGGGTTTGCTAGTATAGCATGTTTGTTCCTCCGTCAATTAAGATAGCACGATTTTAGGGGTGAGCAAAATTCGATTTGACTCAAAAAAATCGAAAGAAAATTTGAATTTCGAGTTAAATGAATCGAATTATTCGAGTTATTCAAGTTAACTCGATTTTTTTTCGAATTTCGAATTCGAATCGAGTTGAGTTTTCGAATTCGAATAACTCGAATAATTCGAATAAATCGAATATCAAACTATAATATTTTACATTTTTACCCCAAATATCCAAACCTTTTTACTTTTCCCTCAAAATTTTTACTCCTTCCCACTTTCCCTTCAAAACTTTTACTCTCCTCCCATCCTAATCCCTTATCTACCCAAAATCCATTTCCCACAAAAATTTTACTCTCCTATTTACTTTTCTTCAAAATTTTACTCCCCAAAACACTCAAAACTTTTTATTTTCCTCCAAAATTTTTACACCATCCTACTTTCCCCTTAAAACTTTTACTCCCTTCCCATCTCACCCCCATCTACCCCAAACCCATCCCCCCTAATTTTTTTTAATATTTTCCCTCTAAAATTTTATTCTCCCTATTTACTTTCCCTCAAACTTTTACTCCCCAAAACTTTTTATTTTCGCTCTAAACTTTTACTTCTCACCATTTACTCTCAAATAAAAAATCAAAATTATCCAAAAAAACCCCTTTAAACATAAATAGTAATGATTTTATTTATATCTACTATTTATATTATTAAAATAAATTTCATATTTCATATTATTTATATTATTGAATTATTTAGTCATATTGAATATTTATATTAAAATTGAATTATTAATGATGCTATAAAATATTCGTGTTAAAATTTTATATTGGTATCAATTTCACATTTTATCTTTAAAATAACTTTTATTAAAAAATCACATTTTTACATTTAGTATATTTTTTAATTCCAAAATACATAGTGACAAGAATCTAAAGATAATTGAAACAACTAAGCAAGCAAAAAAGCTAACCCGTATATAAAAGATTGATAAATAAATTATGAGGTGATGAAAGTTAATAAAAAAATTTGATTACAGTGGATAAATTTTATTACGGTGGTGACAATGGTTATAAGGACCCAAAATTATTTTTTAAAATTTAACTCGAACAAATATATTCGATTCAATTCGAATTCCATTTCACTCTACTCGATTCGAGATAATTTCAAATCAAATTAGGATGATAAAATATGATTCGACAACTTGATTAACTTGAAATTTTTTTATTCGATTCGATTCGATTGAATGCTCACCCTTACACGCTTCTTTTCTTTTTCCTAGGGTTTTTTTCGGGTTAGGGTGAAATCTTGGGTGCGTTAATAGAGTTTTGTGATAATGGAGGAGGAGTTGGCGAATCTTAATATCGTTGATGAAGAAGAGGTACTACTACAATTTCAAAGGCATACAAAAGTGGTGGAGAAAGATTATAGGTTATGTTTGGTGGGGTGAGTACTAACGTATAGTGTAGTACATTTTCCATTTATGAAGAATACTTTGGTTGATCTATGATATCCAGTGGGAGGGGTCTTTATAACAAATATCAGGGAGAAAAGAAGCCTGTTTCGATTCTACTATGAAATAGATCTAAAGAGGCTAATAGATGGCATGCCATGGTCATCTAATAGGCATCTTATTATATTTCATCGATTGGAACCAGGAGAAGATTCGCTACAAGTCCTACTATTTTTCTCAGAGTTTTAGGTGCAAATTCATAATCTTCCGATAGGGGTGATTTCGGAGGGCTTAGCATGTCAGTTTGGAAATTTTATTAGCCACTTCATCCAATATGATACAACTTTTGTGACAAGAGGAATAAGGAGGTGTATGTAAATCATGGTTAAATTGGATGTTCGAGTGCCATTGAAATGAAAGAAAAAACTATTATTAGACCAAAACTGGGAAGGGTACGTTTATTTCCATTATGAAATATTAACATTATTTTGCTTTCTATATGGGAAATTAGGCCACGATGAGGGTTTTTGTCCAATAAGGGTGATACTTGGTTCTCAGAAAGTGGAATTTAAATGGATATTGTAACACCCCTTAACCCCGAACCATCGCCGGAACAGGGTTACGGAGCATTACCAGAATCACTGGACAATTTACAATTAATACACAATTATTAACAAACATAATATAAATTATCCTTATAGTCCCATGTATGGATCTTCGAGATCCAAAAATACGAGTTAAAAGTATTCGGGACTAATTCGAATACTCAGGAAATTTTACGAACATTTTAAAATTTTTCTCAAATACTGGGTTCACATGCCCGTGTGACCCCATGACATGCCCGTGTTGATGAACCGTGTAGTTCAACACAGCCGTGGTGGTTTGGGACATGCCCATGTCCTTTACCCATGGAGCATTCTGATTTTTCACACACGGCCAATCCACACACCCGTGTGCCAGGCCGTGTGGACTCCATTATGAGTCTTAGACACTAAATTAACCTTTCTGCACATTTTAACCCAAAATCAATGTACAATTTATGTAGCAACCAATATATTTACATATATAAACATATCTAACCATTTTTAAACAATTTATTTATCTATTTGTTCATTAATCATACATACACTAATTAAATTCATAAAAATAAACTTTAGTTAATTCCATTTCATACTTATATTTAATATGTCATATTAGTTTACAAATAATAATTTAAATCATCATTTCACAATCATAATCACAAGATTCATTTACTCAACCTATTCATTACCTAGGTACATGCCACCATTACTAACGCTAAAATACATTATTAATAATACTCTGAAGTCGAGGTTGATCTGGATGCTGGACCAAACACTGCATTCATTTAACCTGCGCACGGAAACAACCGTACGCTGAGTATAGATATACTCAGTGGTATTACCATAATTCAAATTATACAATAATTTATATACATTCAATTCATGTTACAATTACTTAATAATTATTTCGTACTTTTAATCAAATTATTTGATAATAATAAGCATTATTTCAAGACTTGTATTTAATCAAATTCATACATTAATTCGCTATCCAATTTTCAGTGAATTTTCACATCTCATTCCATTAGCTCATTTCGTATCATATACAATTCACTAAGTTTTTATCACTTTATTCAATATTAATTCTATTACAATTTGTGTTTACTATAGTCATGTCTCAACAATAACAATTTCACTTTCTCATTTCTTCCATAGTTCAATTAATCATATTTATTTAAGTTTTATTAATAATCATATAACAATTGAATTTCTTATACATTTCTGCTTAAAGCTTAAACCATCTTAACAATAATATCATACTTTAATTATGTATCAATTTTATCTATATGTCATAACATCAATTACATTTGCTACCTGAACATTTAGTTCATGTTTTTTAATTCCAACCACAATTTCAATTCACATTTTAATTTCTCATTCATTTCAGTATTCAATAGTACAATTAACCAATCAAACTTTTATAAATTTCTCATTTCAATTATACACCCTATTAACAAGGCTCGGACTCTGACAGATACGCGGATTCCACCCAAACACACCAGAATATCCAACCCAAACACACCCAGAATAATATAAATCCTCCATAACACACCAGTATAATATAGCCTCCCAAACACACCAGTATATCATATCCTCCCAAACACACCAATAAGGCATTAAATGCCTCTTCGGATAAACCGAAGCATATAATAATAGAATCATCTTCTCAGCCGAGCTACAAATCTCCTTATCACATCACAAATCCAGTGGCATGCCATTTGTATCAAATCTAGTCCGACAAGTTAATAGGGTACCGAAATTACATATCCATATCATTTTCACTTTCGATTGATCACAATCATTCGGATTCAAGTTCAAATTCACATATTCACATTATTTACTTCCAAGTCACATTTCAACTCAATCACATTCAATTCAATTTGATTCAATTCAAAGGCACTCCAATCACAATTCCTCATGTATTCAATTCAATACATTTTCCACTTTCCAATCAATATTTTATCAAATGCTTATATATGTTCATACTTCATTTCAATATTATTCAATTTATAATTTCTAATGTTCACATTCGAATCAATTACTCAATCCCATATGTAACACCCGAGACACAACTATGACGCCGGACTGGGTAACGAGGCATTATACAATAAATTGCATATCACAAACTATCAATGTCCAAAGCAATGTTATAAAACATGTCACATGCGCAAATCGCTATTTATTTTGCTAAAACAAATATAAAGTTTATGTAAAAGAGCACATGGTTAAAAGTTTATCATACTGCACCAAGATTCATTAATACTAGTGATTTCAGTTTAAGAGTTGTGCGTTATACTAGCTAATTTACTTATCCATTTAAGCATAATATAGAGAAACATGTATAAGTAGATCTCAAAGCACACAGCACTATTCATTTGGCTATCCCTAATGCTATGACTAACACGTTTATACTCATACCACATAATCCCATTCAATCATCTCAATTATCGAATATAATATACATATATATGTACTTCCATCATTCATGTCTAAATTTCGTGAATTAAACTAAAATAACCATATTAACATTATTTAATACCATTCCACCATCATTCATACCAACCACATCTAAATTCATACTTAAGATGCAAATACTAATAATTTCAACTTAGCCATTTTCGCATGGCCTAGTAAAAACAAAAGAGTTCAACTAGTCTAGTTATATTACGGTCTATAGCTATTACATGCCATAATATTTGACGATAAACTTTTATAAGTACCAATCTAAAGTTGATAGGTGTGATGACTTCAAAAAGAAATGGTCCCGAGCTTCCAACGAATCTTTGATCTATCCACAAAGGAAAAATGAATACACGTAATGAGTTATTAACTCAGTAAGTCATAAGACATTTATCAAAATAATCAACTAATATGCATACAAATTAACAGTAAACAGAACAACTAGCTCCATGAATCACATAGCCCAAGTTACCTCATTTCAACTTAAAACGGAAACCTCACTTCGAATAGCAAACACTTTTTAATAACAACACTTCCTCGACCTTCGTTCGGCAATCATAAATTTATGCAACCTTCTATCAAATTTAACTATCTCTCTCTATTACTACCTTTATCACACGATCGATAGCATCTTTAACTCAAGTAACCAGAGGAATAAAGTCAAATTCTTTACAAATAATTTACTCACCCGATTTAATGACATTTTTCCATCATTCTCAAGTATGCAATGTTATAACCGTCTATCGAATGTACGCACACATAGTGCCATTCGAGCTCGAAACATACTCACACCTAATACCATTTAAAGCTCACGAATGTACGCACACATAGTGCCATTCGAGCTCTAAGAAATACGCACACATAGTGCCATTTGAGGTTCACGAATGTACGCACATATAGTGCCATTCGGGCTTGTCAATACTCGCACACATAGTGCTATTTCAATTCACGAATATACGTACACACATAGTGCCTCATTTTTATACCATCACTTATATAATAAAGTGACTTAGCTAAATAATTATCATTTCATCCAATCGTTAATACTCATTCACGTAATCATATTTCTTATCCAAAGTTTCTTTGTATCATTTATATGCTAGATCATCCATATATATAAAATTTGCCTAATGACTTACCTTAGGTCGGATGAAATGGCTTTGATCGGCTACTCGATGTCCCGTGCTTTTCCCTTACTCGATTCCCCTCCCTTAGGCTCTTGAGCTTACATTAAACAAATAGGCTAATTCAATTACCCGATTAATTCATCGTAATTCAAATTTAATATATTCCAACACATAAGCTTACGGTAATTTTTCACTTCTTTGACTCCTTAAAACTCATAGTAGAAATTATACACATTAGTCGAATTTAATTGACCACTTTTAGCCACATGAATCGAGTTTAGCTAATTCAAAATACTTATAGCATCTAACACCGACATTTTATTTTTTTTTCCATGTAAAATATATCATTGCCGAATGTAATTTAGTTCACAAAATCCAAACCACCAAAATTTGACAAGTTCACACACATTTTCTACCATTCCCATCTTATTAACACATATACGGCAAGGCCAAGTTCCCCTTTTTCCTTAATTTGCATTCAACTAAATCATGCCTCAATGTCAAACACATTCAACCATAGTGTAAATATCAATTAACAATCAAAACTTATCATCCAATACCTAATGCATGGTTTCTCTAGTTAACTTAACCCAAAAATCAAATTTCAACTTAATTTCTTATTTGACCGAATACATATACCCATCTTCCAACTATCTCCATCCTATAAACACACACCTGTATATCATTTAGGCATCCAACTTAATTCTTCATACAAAAGGAGCCATAGCCGAATGCTCCTCTTGGCAAATTGTGCCACTCAAAACACCATTTACAAAATTTAAGCTTATGAATGTATAATCATGTGAATTTAACATCAATATGTCTTTCTAACACTCATACAACCATTTCTACTATCAATTCGAAAATTTCATAGCTTCCAACCACCATAGCCGAACATCTAATTAACTACCAATTCAAGAATTAAAAACATGGGTCCAAGGTACAATCGGCCATGGAACACAATACACTAAAGGAAAAATCAAACTACCATAAAGTTTACCTTAAATTTAGACTCGTATAGTGCCGAATGCTCAAAACTTTCCCACTCCTCTTTTGTTATTTTCTTTTAGCTTCGGCCAAGCATAAGGAACAAGAAGAACACCTTGTTTTTTTTTTTCACCCCAAAATTAATATTAAATTTTTCTATTTCATGATAACCCTCCACTAAGTCTCCATATAATATTATTTAACTAAAAGAAAACAATTTATAAAATGCCAAAACACATCATTGCCGTCCACTATTAAAAGTGGTCAAATTGACATGCAAGCCCCTTTTATTTTAACCATACATTAACTAGCCATTATAAAATTCACCTATTATAATACTAAGGTTCTCATTCAAGTCCTTTTCAATTAAATTCACATTCCTTTAAGACAAAATTCTAGGCATCGAAACTTCACATATGATAAACACTCAATTTAACATTCAAGTATTTTTATGGTTCGGTTTAGTGATTTCGAAACCACTTCCCGACTAGGGTCGGAATGGGCTGTTACACCATATATATATATATATATAATTCAATACCACATTAATTCTTCTAATTCAAATCATATTAACTAGAAATTTCCATGTAATTCACATACAATTTATTCTTTTACTTACCTCAATTTGCTTATTATATACATATCAATTTAAAAGTTAACAATTAATCAAATTTGAATTATAGTAATACTAACCTGGATTTCTCGTTTTTACTCCTCATTTGTTTCTCTCTTTTCCTTCCTTGCTCGATGTCTCGAATTCTTTATTTACTACGGAAATAATAATAATTTACATTATTAATTACAGCATTAAAATTTAAATAATTAAACTTTTATTCAATTCCTATTCTTCCTCTTCATTCTACTTTTCTTTTTACACAATCCTATTATATATTCTTTTAAAGCTGTCTACCCGCACAACAGTCACTAAATTATTTATACTTGGAGCTATGAAACTCCAATTCAAGTTCCGTTAATTTTCCCTGAAACTAGACTTATGTAACTTTCTACCATAAAATTTCCAGAATTTTTAGTTTTTCCAATTAATACAGTTTATTCCTCAAAGTTACCCCTGATTCACTGTCTGACAGTTCCGACCCTACTGTACTAAAATTCAATTATCTCATAGCTCAGAACTCGAATAATGTTCTCGTCTATTTCTCTTGAAACTAGACTCACTGAGGATTCTGAACATATAAATTACAACTCAAAAATATTTTTTTACAATTTTTAATGATTTTATAAATTTAAAACAGAGTATCTTCCTGAACCAATCTTACAAAAATTTAAATATCTCAATTTATAGACTTCCTTTGCTTGTTCTGTTTCTTTTATCTGAAAATAGACTCATTAAGCTTTAATTCTATATCCCATTCAACTTATAATTCAATTTATACTATTTTTGGTGATTTTTCAAAGTTAAGATTCTGTTACTGTCTAAAACTGTTTCTTATAGCTTATTTTGCATATAATTTCTAACTAAGTTTACTTACTTTTACAACTCAATTCATACTTCAATTCTACTTAATCTCTTCCAATATTTAAATTAACTATTCAATATTCATATTAGAACTCAAATTTAAAACTTATTCCAATTCAATCCCTACTACATAAAATTTATGGCATCTTTTACAATTTAATCCTCTCTTTCATTCTCACTTAAAATTCTATCAATTAAACCCCTATTCCAACTTTTTGTTCAACATATACTATGTTCACAAACCTTAAAACTTCAAAGATCTTAACTTAAATTCATCAAAACTTTGTTCTATAGCTTATGAAACATCAAAATTAAAAGGAAAGGGCTATATTGACTTACCAATTAAACTTTAAAGCTTCAAACCTTGAATTTTCCCTTTTCTTTCTTTCCTTTCTTTTTCTCCTTCTTTCTCCCCTGTTTCACGTTTGCCTATTCTGTTTCTTTCTTTTTATTTCCTTTCTTTTTTTTATGCTTTATATCATATATATATATATATATATTAGTTTATAATAATAGTTGTTTTTTTAAAAAAAATCTATTTAATAACAAATATTTTGATTACATTTGTACACATTTTTATTATTACACATGTCACAAATTTTACCATACATTTGTCATGTTTTAGTTTATTTTATAATATAATAATATTTAATATAAAACCATAATTAATAATACAAATAATAAATAATAAAATCTAAGAAAAATCTTAGAATTTTTTTCTAAGTTTGCCGCCTCAACTATTGCCAAATGGCATATTTGCCATTTTGGCCCCTTGTACTTTCTTTCAATCTATAATTCAACTTTTACTCCTATTTCAATTTAGTCCATTCTACTAATTTCTCTAAATTAAACTAATTTCGTCTAATCAAAACTTAATTAAACATATAATGACTTTACAAATATTTATTAAAAATATTTGCAAGTCTGTCTTACTAAAAACGGAGACTCGATAACACATTTTCCGATTACCTATGCTTTTGAGGTCGTTACAGATATCTCCTTGACAACATCGCCAAGAAGGGCGCCACCAGTGAATAGTAGATGACTTTGGTGTAACACCCCTTACCAGTATCCGACACCGGGATAGGATTCGAGGTGTTACCGGACTTAAACGTAAACATCCATACAGAACCAGACCATAAAATTTCATCCAATTTAAAATCATTATCCAATTTAAAATCATTCATACACATGTACTTCGTCACTTATACAAGCCTACGAGGCCCAAAACATATTTTGGAAGCGGTTTGGGACTAAATCGAGAACTTCTAAAAATTTTACAAATTCATAGAAATTTTGCCCTAAACAGGGGTCACATGCCCGTGTGGATATGGGACATGCCCGTATGGGTAAGCCGTGTGGTCACATACGCATGTGTCTATACACCGTGTAACTCTCTGTTTATGATGTCATCAACCAAATGAAACCACATGGCTAAGCCACACGCCCTTGTGCTAGGTTGTGTGACGAATTAAATTCTCGTAATTTAGGTACAAACTTCACAAGCCCTTGGCACATGCCCGTGTCCAAGGAGTGCCGTCTACATGGCTGAGAAACACGCCCGTGTGCTCAGCCTATGTCGAATTATTTTTCATTTTGAAGCTAAACTAGTTTTCACACGGCTTAATACACGCCCGTGTCTCTGCCCATGTGCTCCGTACTGGGCATTCTGTTTCTTAAAAATTTAGGTGCAAGGGACACACAGCTTGTTCACACGCCCATAGGGTTAACTGTGTGTCACACACGGCCTAGACACACGCCTATGTATCTACCCGTGTGGACAATATATAAGCTATTTACCAAGCTAATTGCCACCCTGATACATAAACACACAAGCACCAATGATTTGTATAATTCATAGCATTTTTGAGCAACCAACATGTCCACAACTAAGACATTATTGCCTCATTTTCATGACATATATATAACATACTTAACCAATCACATACTCAACAATTCAAAACATGCAAATTACCACATCTATGGAATGCATCATCATGAAATTTTACTTATATTCAATATTAGCCAATATCAAATGGCTTTATACAAAATGAATCAAGTATCATCATAAGCCAACATATTTGGCTAAACCAATATGACATATAACAAAAAAACCAAGTCCCTATACATGCCATACTTAAAATGTTAAGACTAGTTATACCCAAATATTCCAATTGATAGTGTGATCGAGTCTCCGACGTCTTCCGATCCCCGAGCTAGCTTGGCAATACTATAAGAAAAATGAAAAAGAAAGGGAAGTAAGTATGAAGCTTAGTAAGTTTGCATGTAAATAATTAACAACATTAATCATGCAATATCATACACATAACATAAATATGACTTGTCACAATGTCATCAAGTATCATAGATACATTTTAAATCATGTCATTATCATAGTGAATAATAAAACTCATGTTCATGATTCCTTCATTCACTTCTTACCGAGAACTCACCGAGTCATAATTTTAATGTTTAATGAGCTTCGTGTACATACCTATACCCTCTCAACATGTTCATACCTCGTCATTTCTTTGACATAAACTTTGAGTTAACCGTTGAATCGCTTGGAATACTAAAGGATACTCGGGAAATATCATACACATAGCAAGATGCCAATGCCATATCCCAGATATGGTCTTACATGAGATCACATATCGATGCCAATAGCCCAGCTATGGTCTTAAATGATGTCTCATATCGATGCCAGGTCCCAGACCTGGCCTTACACGAAATCTCATAACAATGCCATATCCCAGATATGGCCTTACACGCAATCACATACCGATGCCATATCCCAGATATGGTCTTATAAGGGATCTCAATAACCCTAATGTCATGACATTTGTATCCTATCTATTCCTAAGGTTCAATCGGGATTTCAAAATATCGAAACTTCATTAAAACATCGTCGATTTATCGTTAACCAATTTCACAAAAAAATAATTATTCAATTCATGCAATATTAAAGAAATGAATACATAATAATAAAATGTTTCATTATTTACCCATAAACTTACCTCGGTACAAAATATGTGTAACAGTCCGGTTTAGACCCTGTCGGATAGTAGTTTCGGGACCACATATTCGAATCTAAAAAATATTTTAATATTATTTTTCGTGCTTATAGTATGTGAATTAATGTTTGTGAAATTTTCGTGATTTAATTTGTTTGATTAATTTGCAAAAAGGATTAAATTGCACAAAAGATAAAATTATCATGCTATATGTTCAATGTGTCTAATTGGAATGGCTTTTAATTATTATGGCCTTAAGTGGTAATTGTACAATTGAATGTTTGGGTGGTCATAAATGACCTTAATATATGTGTTTTATGAATTGATAAATGATGGACATTTTAGTAAATGGATTAATAATATGTGTAATAATAAAACAAAACATGAATTAGTTGTCATTCATATTCATCTTTGGCCAAAAATAGCATGAAAAGAAAAAAAAAGTTTAAGCTGGGGTTCGGCATTATCTTTGGCCAATTAAGGTATATTTTAGCTTCGATTTTTAATGATTTTTATGTTTTTGATATTGTTGCTTAATCTATTATCAAGCCCATACCTCAATTTCTGATTTTGATAAAGATTATGGAATGTGCCATTGTTGATAATGTTAGCTTTGTGATGATTTTTGGTGATAAATAAAAGATATGTTATAGATTAATATGTTTTGTCTTTGAATTTTTGGATGAAATTGAGTAATTGGGCTAAATTGTGAAAATAATATTTTTAAGGGACTAAAATGAGAAATAAATGAAATATGGAGGCTTGTATAAGCTAAGTAAAAATTCGGCTAAGCTTGTATAAAAGGAAATTTGTGAATTTTGATGATTTTGTGAAATTAGGACTAAAATGTCAAAATATGCAAATGTGAGGGCTAATTTGTAAAATGACCTAATTATGTGTTTTTTGATTGAATTGAATGATTTGTTGAATAAAAGGGTTAAATTTGAATGGATATAGATCAAGAACCAAAGAGAACGGATTTAGATCAGGGAAAGTCAAAAGTCGTTGAATAGCCGATCGTTACCGTTCGAATTCGTACGAGGTAAGTCAATATACAAATAAGTGTACTATTGATTGAATTATACTTATGTGTTTATATAATTGCTATTGAAAGGCCATGAGAGCCAAATGAATGTAATCTGAGATAATTTTGATAATATGATAATATTTGAAAAGCTCTGTATGAACCAAAGAACTCTGAGATGTGATTTCGTATAAGACCATGTCTGGGACATTGGCATCGATCTGAGATATTGTGTAAGACCATGTCTGGGACACAGACATCGATTAGAGATTACGTGTAAGACCATGTCTGGGACATTGGCATCGTATCTGATTTCATGTAAGACCCTGTCTAGGACAGTAGCATCGATATTGATTACATGTAAAACCACGTCTGAGACGTTGGCTTTGTATGAGTTTTTTGAGTTTTTAGCATATCTAATTGTTCTGAATGGTTTAACGAGAAATTCTGAGAAATAAATGAATGAATGGATATGTATCCGATTCAGGTATGTTTGAATCATACTAAAGTTCTGAGCATGAAAGGTATGTATATGTGAAATTGTAAGTATGCGATATGCATGAGTTCAAGGAAATGGAATATGATATATGTGTAATGGAATTGAGAATTTATGATATATGTGAGCAAGTGAGTATGATTTGGCTCATGAATTACCTATGTGAAATGGTTATAGTTTTATGTTAATGAATTAGATTATGTATGATTTATTAGTTAAATTTATTTGTATTTGGCTTATTAAGCTCATTGTAGCTTACTTTGTGTGTTTTTCAATTGTTTATAGATATTGTTGCTACTCGAAGCTCGGGGATCATCAAGGATCATCACCACACTATCAATCTTGATTTTTGTACCTTTTGAATGTGTAAATGTTTAATTATGGCATGTATAGACTAGAAGAATTTGGAATATGTTTTGATATGTATATATGTTATGCCATGTGATATGGCTAGCTTTTAGTTGAATTTGTGGTTGTTTTGGTATGTGTTAAGTAAGGCAAATAATGGTGTGTTTATGATGTTTATATGACCTAATGAGAAATGGTCATTTTGGTATGAAAATGTCATAAATTTGGTAAGCTTTGATATGAAATGAATGAAGTATAAAATGGTTTATGTTTCAAAAGTTTTGATAAGATTTTGGCTTATGTTTTGATATGAACTAGTTTGGTCATTAAGCATGATCTTGGATGAGGATTTTATGACATGAATTATGTGCATTTTGGTTGTGTTTTGGCTGAGAAATGTTGGCATAAAATGCGTTGATTTTGGCTTGTAGGTATGACCCAAAAAGGGTGGCAAAGTTGGCCTTTTGAATGACCTATTTTTGTCCACACGGGTAGAGACACGGGTGTGTGTCTTGGTCGTGTGTGACAAACGGTTATAGTACACGACCACGTGTCCCCTGGGGTACCCTTTTGAATCAAGTTAGTATACCCTACTGGATTGACACGGCCTAGACACACAGGCGTGTCTAGTGGCTGTGGGTGGCACACGGGCTGGCACAGGGTGTGTGGTTAGCCGTGTGACCCAAGTCAGTAGCCTCCCTAAATTTCACACGGCTTGGCACACGGGCGTGTCCTCAGCCGTGTGGTGCAAGTCAGAATATATGCCTTGTTTTGCCACGGCTTAGACAAACGGGCGTGTCTAAGACCGTGTGAGGCACACAACCTGACCACACGGGTGTGTGACCCCTGTAGCTTTGGAAAATGTTTAAGTTTCAAAAATTTTTTTGTATGAGCTCGGTTTAGTCTCGACCTTCTTCTAATACATGTTTAAGGTCTCGTAGACTTTCATAAAGGACTCGTTGATAAAGTATGATTATGTTATGATGTTGATGATTGTGAAATGTCCGTAAAAGTTTTTAATTTTTCGGTAATGCTCCTAACCCTAGTCCAGCGACGGATATGATTTAAGGGTGTTACAATATGGACAATTAATTCGATTTAGTCCAAAAGCTTGTTCTTTCCCCGATCTAGGTCCGAACTCCATTTTTCTTGATCTATAATAGCAAATTTCACTTGCTTAATCATCACATTGTTCAAAACAGCCCATAAATCATAGTTTGGAAAAATTACAATTTTACCCCTAAACTTTTGCATATTTACAAATTAGTCTCTAAGCTACTGAAATGATTTTCATTCGATTTCTTTATACTTTAAGCCTAGAAAATACATTTCATACTTATAACAGCCTACATTTTCTTTTAAATCAGATTTTCACCACTTATTTTAAAACTTTTACAAATAAGTACTTTTTAGGTGTTTTTATGAAAAATCACATTGTAAAAGATGTTTATCTCACATCAAACTTTCATGTTCCTTCATTGAACATCAAAATACATACATGTCACACATGGGTAAATTTTTAAACATGAACCCTAGCTCAAAATAATGGTAAAAATAGCTAGATCTGTCGATAACAACTTCAAAAATGCAAAGAACTTTTAAAAAGGGGCTAGTGTCATGGGTTGCGCATGGGAGCTTGCAACCATGACGAAATTATGCGATCCAACGCATATGAAGGAGGTCATTTTGTCTTGTCAGACTGGACCCGTGCTCGGAGAGATTGAAAGCCCATCTCCAAAGTTCGGTAAACATGGAAAGTAATCTTCTAAGATATGCGTGGCAAATATGGAAGGTGATCTTCGAAGATATGGGAACTTAGATATTAGAAGATACGATTTTGTAATCTTAGAGATTTGATATCTAGTTAGCTTGTAATCTTAGTCATTAATCTAGACCGTTGATTTTGGGGAGGCTTAGCTAAAAATAAAGGTCTCTACCCCTCATTGTACATTCATTGAGTTGTTAATAAGAATTCTGAGAGTATTCACTCAAACTTTTCTCTCAAGTGTTCTTATTTTTCTGTGGCTTTTGTTTATTGTTCTTACTTCGTTCTTCTGCTGTTCTTCGCGAGTTCCTTAAAAGGAGTTCTGTTGAATCCTTATTTGGGACAAGTCAGGCTGACTTAGGCGTTTTTGAACCAAGAAAACACCTAAGGCCGCACGGATCGCTTGTGAAAACTCTAAGTCCGTGACAGTTGGTATCCGAGCTAGTGTTCGAAGGCACCATTGAAAGATGTCGGAAGAAATTGCTAAGAATGTTGAGGGAATGAGACCAATGGGAGGGCTAGGAAAGCTAGCCGTTCAAGGGACATACTGTCGGCTTTGGAAGATTGAGTCATCACTCTCGAGAAATTCGTGGGGGATGTCAAGGAGAGGATTGATGAGATCGATGATAGGGTCAATGATGGGTTGCTGTCCATAAAGGAGCAACTTAGAGATTATGTGTTGGACTCTGTTGAAAAGTTGACGAGCAAGGATGATGCAATTGAGGCTATGATGACAGCCTTGAAAGAGGAGATTGCTGAGCTCAGGGGTGAACTCACAATCTATAAGGCTGCTTTGGGCAATGGAGGGCTAGCTGCTGTCGCACCTAAGCCCAGTGTTAATGTTCCCAAGCCCAATGAGTTTAAGGGAACAAGGTCCGCAAGAGATGTAGATAACTTCCTGTGGGGAGTCGAGTAATACTTTCGTGCCAAAGGCATCACTGATGATGCCGCTAAGGTAATAACTGTTGCTATGTATCTTACTGACATTGCCCTATTGTGGTGGCGTCGTAGATCCACCGATGTGAGACGTGGTGGGACTGAAATTAGAACTTGGAAGGAGTTCCAATGCGAGTTTAAGGCACAGTTTTACCCAGAGTATGCCGAGGATGAAGCTCGAGCAAAGTTGCGTAGGCTTTTGCAACAAGGCACTGTAAGGGAGTATGTGCAGGAATTCAGCGAACTGATGCTTCAAATCTCAGATATGGGTGAGAAAGAGGCATTCTTTTTCTTCACGGATGGGTTGAAACCATGGGCAAAGCAAGAGTTGCAACGCCGAGGAGTTCAAGAGCTTACCAAGGCCATGTCTGTAGCAGAATCGTTGGCTGAATTTGGGGAGAGGAAAGAGAGACCCGAGTCCTCTAAGCCTAAGTTCAACTCAAAGGGAAATAGTGGGGGAGACAAAGAAAGACCCACATGGAATGGCAATGGGAAGAAGCCTTGGGGCAAGAGAAAGGGTGGGCCTATAAGTTGTTTTCATTGTGACGGCCTGCATATGATTAAAGACTTTCCAAAGAAGGCCGCACTCTCTGCCGTGGAAACAAAAGGGGAGCCAGATGCGGAGGACAACAATCTAGGTTCGATACTAGGGGGTGTCAAAGACAAGATGGGTTATGGGTTGTTGTTTACAGATATGGTAGTGGCTGGCAGAAAGTTGAATGCTCTTGTAGACACAGGGGCGTCCGATTTGTTCATGTCCAAGGGGCCACTCATAAACTTGGCCTTAAGATTAAAAATGAGCCGGGTCGGATCAAAACGGTGAACTCAGAAAGTGTTCCAATCAAGGGGGTCGCAAATGGGGTAGATCTCTAACTTGGCACATGGATCGGTAAGGCATCCATTAAGGTAATACCACTCGATGACTATGACTTTGTGGTTGGTTTAAGCTTACTTGATCGAGTTAATGTGACCATTTCTCCTTCTGGTAATTACATGGTGATTTCAGATCCAAACCATCAATGCATGGTGAAATTGACAAGAAATGGGAGTTTAGAAGGAAAAACATTATCCACAATTCAATTTGCTAAGGGTGTACGTAGAGATGAAGTCTCCTACTTAGCCACGTTGAAGATGAGGGAAACCGTTAAGCCCGTTGCTAATATCCCTAAGGAAGTGAGCCAAATATTGCAATCGTTTCGAGATGTGATGCCCGTAAAGCTACCAAGTAGTTTGCCGCCTAGGAGGGAGGTGGATCACAATATCGAATTGGTGACCAACACGGTATCGCCAGCTAGGGCCCCTTATCGAATGTCCCCACCGGAGTTGGAAGAACTACAAAAATAGTTGAAGGAGCTTTTAGATGCAGGATTCATTAGACCATCTAAATCTCCGTATGATACGCTGGTGTTGTTCCAAAAGAAGCATGATAGGTCGTTCATTGATTATCGGGCCCTAAACAAGATCACCATGAAAAACAGGTACCCTATCCCCTTATTGCAGACTTGTTTGATCAGTTTGGTAGTGCAAGATGGTTTACCAAGTTGGACTTAAGGTCGGGGTACCATCAAGTTCGGATAGCCGAGGAAGACGAGCCAAAGACAGCTTGTGTGACGCGGTATGGTTCATGTGAGTTCTTGGTGATGCCCTTCGGGCTTACAAATGCCCCAGCTACCTTCTGCACCCTAATGAATAAGGTATTTCAACCTTTCCTTGATCGTTTCGTGGTTGTTTACCTTGACGATATTGTTGTGTACAGCAAGTTGCTTGACGAGCATGTGGAACATTTGAAGGAAGTGTTCCAAAGTTTGAGGGAAAATGAGCTTTTTGTCAAAGAGGAGAAATGCTCGTTTGTCCAACGAGAGGTGCCATTCCTAGGCCATATTGTGGGAGGTGGCAAGATTCGAATGGATGAAAATAAGATCCGGGCCATTGTTGAGTGGGAGGCTCCGACCAAAGTGACAGAGTTGAGATCCTTCCTTGGGTTGACAAACTACTATCGACGCTTTATCAAGGGCTACTCTAGAATTACCGCCCCCTTGATGGACATGTTGAAAAAGGGCCAAGCATGGGATTGGAACCCACAATGTGAGAAAGCCTTTAATCAACTGAAGCAAGTGATGACAAAGGAGCCAGTATTGGCACTATCAGATTACTCGAAGCCTTATAAAGTACGTACAGATGCATCGGAGTATGTCATTAGGGGAGTATTGATACAAGATGGGCATCCAGTTGCTTTTGAAAGTCAAAAGCTTAATGAGACAGAGCGGAAATATATGGTCCAAGAAAAGAAGATGACCGCTGTGGTGCATTACTTGCGCACATGGAGGCATTACTTACTAGGTTCCAAGTTCGTGGTCCTTACCGATAATGTGGCAAACAGTTATTTTCTAACCCAGAAAAATTTGTCTCCCAAACAGGCTCATTGGCAGGTTTTTCTAGCGGAGTTCGACTTCACGATAGAATATAAACCAGGCAATGCCAATATTGTAGCTGATGCACTTAGTCGAAAGATGGAATTTCTGGCAATCAGTCAACCCGATGGGTCCTTATTGGAACGCATTTGAGAGGGTTTGTCCCATGACCCTACAGCTAAAAGCTTGATTGAGCTTGCCAAGGAAGGGAAAACGAGGAGGTTTTGGCTTGAGGAGGAATTGCTATACACTCATGGGCACCGCCTCTACGTGCCTCACTATGGGAAGTTGCGCAAGGAAGTCATGAAAGAGTGTCATGACTCAAAATGGGCGGGTCATCCAGGAATGCACCGTACCCTGGCCCTTTTGAAGGATCGCTACTATTGGCCTCACATGGGCGAAGATGTTGAGACCTATGTGAAAACTTGTCTAGTATGCCAACAAGACAATGTCGAGCAAAAGAATTTGACCGGTTTGCTACAACACTTGCCCATTCCGAAAAGACCATGGGAGAGTCTGTCCCTAGATTTTATTATCGGTTTGCCTAAGTTTGACGGGTTTGCGAGTATTCTTGTTGTGGTGGACAGGTTCTCAAAGTATGCGACGTTTATTCCAGCCACAAAAGAGTGCCCCGCTGAGGGGGCTGCCCGTTTATTTCTTAAACACGTGGTGAAATATTGGGGAGTGCCACTGTCTATTGTTAGTGATCGAGATGGGCGATTTACGGGACGATTCTGGACAGAGTTGTTCAAGTCAATGGGCTCAGACTTGAGCTTTTCCACAAGCATGTATCCGTAAACAGATGGGCAAATTGAACGAGTGAATGCGTTGTTAGAAACCTATCTTTGGCATTATGTGAGTGCTACCCAAAGGGATTGGCCAAAGTTGTTGGACGTGGCGCAATTCTCATACAACTTGCAGCGAAGCGGAGCTACGAATCAAAGCCCATTTAGGATAGTGACGGGGCAACAACCACTCACACCCAATGCTGTTGTGACTCGCTATACAGGACCAAATCCTGCAGCTTATCGATTTGCGAAAGATTGGCAAGAGAAGAATGACTTGGCTAGAGCTTGCTTACACAAGGTAAGCAAGCGTAACAAGAAGTGGGCCGATCAGAATCGAAGGGATGTGTAATTTCAAGTAGGTGACTCTGTCCTTGCCAAACTATACTTGATATTGCAGTATACGGGTTTGCACAAGGGGCTTGTGCAAAGATATGAAGGGCCGTTTAAGGTGGTGAAGAGAGTAGGCAAGGTAGCCTACAAGCTTGAGTTGCCAGCAAAGCTCAAAGTACACCCAGTGTTTCATGTAAGCATGCTTAAGCCATTCCATGGGGATCAAGAGGACCTAAACCGAAGCACGTCTGTAAGAGCACCAATAGGGGTAAAAGTCTCTTATGATCGTGAAGTTGAAAACATTAAGGCCGATCGGGTGATTAGACAAAAATACCATCGGCCGCGGCATGAATACTTAGTTCGATGGAAGGAACTTCCCGACAGCGAGGCAAGTTGGGAACCTGTCAAAGCATTGTGGCAATTCCAAGAAAAGATAGACAGATTCCATGAGGAAGATGCGACGAGGGCGTCGCTAGAACAAGTGGGGGAGAATGTCATGGGTTGCGCATGAGAGCTTGCAACCATGACGAAATTATGTGATCCAACGCATACGAAGGAGGTCATTTCATCTTGTCAGACTGGACCCATGCTCGGAGAGATTGAAAGCCCATATCCAATGTTCGGTAAACATGGAAAGTAATCTTCCAAGATATGCGTGGCAAATATGGAAGGTGATCTTCGAAGATATGGGAACTTAGATATTAGAAGATACGATTTTGTAATCTTAGAGATTTGATATCTAGTTAGCTTGTAATCTTAGTCATTAATCTAGACCGTTGATTTTGGGGAGGCTTAGCTATAAATAAAGGTCTCTACCCCTCATTGTACATTCATTGAGTTGTTAATAAGAATTCTGAAAGTATTCACTCAAACTTTCCTCTCAAGTGTTCTTATTTTTCTGTGGCTTTTATTCATTATTCTTACTTCGTTCTTCTGCTATTCTTCACGAGTTCCTTAAAAGGAGTTCTGTTGAATCCTTATTTGGGACAAGTCAGGCTGACTTAGGCGTTTTTGAACCAAGAAAACACCTAAGGCCGCACGGATCGCTTGTGAAAAGTCTAAGTCCATGACACTAGGATGCACTTACTATTAAGCTTGAAAATGACAAAAACCCTAGCTATGGTGAGCTTGTGAATTTCGGCTATGGCATGGAGAAGATGGACACAATTTTGACTTGACTTACCTTTTTATTAATTTATTAACCATATGACCAAAATGCCCTTTTAGCCTTTCTTTGAAATTTTACCCTTCCATGTTCATTTTTGTCCATAAAAATAGAAATTGGGAAAATTTCTATTTAAGGACCTCTAATTAATAATCCAAATCTATTTCAAACTTAAAGCTTCTAGAATTTCATATTTTACAACTTTTGCAATTTAGTCCTAAAAGTCAAATTGGACTCTTATTCACAAAATTTCTTCATGAAACTTTCACCCAATCATGCAAACATGTCGTGGACCTCAAAAAAATCATAAAACAAATATTTCTACTTCATATTTGTGGTCTTGAAACCACTATTCTGACTAAGCCCTAAATTGGGATGTTACATCCGGGATGACTACTTGGACGTTAGTCATGTAGGTGGAAGTCCAATGGGAATGGATCTGGATGGGTGTGCTGACAGGAGGAGTTTTGGAGTCATCTAAACTTCTTATCCTTATTTGAATAGATGAGAGAAGGGAATGGCTAATTAATAGGTAGGAAATTACTGGATAGATGGAAGTGGGCTTTAACTCAAAAGACTACCTAATTGAAATGATAGATAGGAAGAAGAGGCAACGTAGCTGGAAGTACAACCAACTATTTCTGTAATTAGTGATTCACCGAATTTAGGAGGTAATAATGAGATATTGGCTATCGTTAAAAAACATGCTAGCCAGATGTAATAAAAATTTTAAGTTGGAATGTCTATGTTTTGGGGCAACCCTGGTCTATGAATTATTTTAAGAATATATTGAGACATATGCAGCCCCAACTTTTGTTTCTCATTGGGATATGAATTCATTATAATATACATTGTATCGATATCACTTGATTTATCTTAATTAAACAAAACAAAACTAAAATTAAAAATAATGTATACATTATAATAAGCTATTTAATTTTCATATTCAACACTATAAATTTGAAAAAGGGGTCAAATTCAGCTTAAACTTTGAATATCAAAACTTTAGCTTAGCTTATATTTTAAATGGACCTTTTTTATCTTAAGTTTACTTTTAGTAGACCTGATCATCGGCTGGGTTCAAGTTAGGCCAATGTAAAATTTTAGGCCTATTTTCTAATCTTCGGTCCAGCTCGACCCGACCAAAAAAATATACCTAAAATTTTGTTCAAATAAATCTGATTCAGATACAAAATGTTAAACCCTAGCCCAACTTACTTGTGTTAATTTTTATATTGTTTTTATATAAAAATAAATTTTAAAATATAATATATAAAATACAAAAAACATTAAAATAAATGTTTCTGAACAAATTGAAAATAGATTAAAAAAGTATTTATACTTAAAAAAATACTAAGATAGTTGTAACTTAACAAACAAATTCTTCTAAAATAGTAGCAAAATTAATAATAAAATAAGAGTTATACAATATCCAAATAATAACAACAAAATAGTAGTAAAATAACATCAAAATGGCAACAGATAGCACTAAAAAAATTTAGGCAAATTCGGGTCGGGCCAGGCCTGGGCAAAAAAAAAATCTTACCCAAGCATGACCTATTTAGAAAACGAGTCTTATTTTTTGTCCAAACCTATTTCTTGAGCCTATATTTTATCCAAATCCTCCTTTTTCAGAAAGCCTTTGGACTTAGCGAGCGACCCGTCTCATGATCAAGTCTATTTTTAAGAAATAACATTTTTATCCAAATTCTTCTAAGTAGTTAAAACTTTCAAACTTAAATAAGTAAAGTCGTTCTTGAATAAATCAATTCACTTAATTTAAATATTAAATAAAAAATTTGGAGAAAATAATACAAAATTTTGAGAACCAGACTTGCTTGACATCTCAATATCTCATAGACTCTTCTTCAAAACATAAAAATCGTTTTCGTTGGTTATTTTCCATAACATTTATGAGTATACGAGAATTAATGAAAGATAAAATAGAGTTAATTGCATCAAACACTTTGAAATTATGACTCTTATTTTAAATTGGTCCTTAAAACATTCTAATTACATCGTTAAATTATTAATGTTATATCAACAAGGTCCTTTTGTTACAAAAATCGTTAATTTGAGATGTTAAATCTTATGTGACATAATTTAAAATGAAAATTTTAAAGAAAAATGAATGCAAAAATTCTGATTTTGAAGTTTCCGAAGCTTTTGTAAATCATAAAATGTGTTCTATTCTTATAAGGAAGGATTCAACCCCCGACCACTTTGTTAAGAAATAAGATGAACAATCATCACATCACATCTTATGGTTGTATAGAAACACAATTATATATAAAAATTATATAGAAAATAATAAAAATGACAATAATAAAAATGACTAAGTAAATTTATTTCAATATAAATAAATTTGATAAAATGAATTTAAAAGGCATCACACCTATAGTGATTAACCAGACTTTATTAGATATTTATGTTTTATTAGCTATTTATATTTTATATAAAATATTGTTATAAATAGTAATTTAATTAATATGTTATGTAATTCACGCAAGGCTTGTTGATTAAGGTGGAGATTTTGAATTTTTTAGTATCCAAGTTTTGGTACCATGCGTAATTGTGATGTATAGGTCTCCATTCTATCATATATATATATATATATATATTATGAGTGGATTTTGTCTGATTTTTATTAATTTGATTTTACATGATACTTATTGAACTTGTATTTGTAATTGTACTTGTAGCTCATAATGGATTTAATTTTTTCAGCATAATGATTTTTTTTTGCCATCTAACTTTATAAAAAAAGTCATTTTAGTCATCTATTTATTTTTTTATTTTTTATTTTTTGCATTTTATAGTTCTTAAACTTGTGTTGTTTTTCAAATCACCCCAAAATGAATAGAAAAATTAATATTTGTTGACTTTGTTGATGTGACATACAAGTGGATTGCCACGTGAATGTCATGTCAGCAACTAATTAGTTTTTTAAAATTTTAAAAATTCAAAAAAATTATAAAGATTATTTTTAAAAATAAAAAAAGCATTAAAAAAGCATAAAAATTATATATACTTTTTAAAAATAATTAATTGCTAATGTGACAATATTTAGCAATCCATGTGTATGCCACGTCAACAAAGCTAATAAACATTAACTTTTTCATCCATTTTTGAGCGATTTAACAAACAATACAAATTTAAAGGCTAAAAAAGATAAAAAAAAAATAAATGGCTAATGAAACTCTAAAAAAAGGTGTTACAAAATCATATCAGTTACTAACGAAATCCTTAATTAAATAATTAATAGATTTAATTTGGGGGGTGACATTGAGTTACAGCCAGTTCTGCATTACTTTTCAAAAGCACTTCTGGCTCTAAAAGCACTTTTGGAAGAAAAGATGTGCAGAACAAGCTGCTTTGAGTTGAAATTTTTAGCTTTTTAGATGTGCTTTTCAAAAGCACTTCTGAAAAAGAGAAGCTAAAATTTTTAATTTTTTCTCTCTCAAAAGTACTTTTAGTGCTTAATTACTTTTTCACCCCTCCAATAACATAGTACTTTCTTTTTTTTTCTTGGTACTTAATTATAAATGTGTTAAAATCATTAATTAAAAATAAAAAAATATTTTTTAGAATACTAATTACAAATATTTAATAGTTATATTTAAATATTTAAAATATAGTTTATATATTCTAATTAATTTTATAAATAATTAATATTTGTTGCTTAAAAATATTTGAAATTTATATTTTATATATTAAAATATTAACAAGAAGTTATAATAATTTTTTTATATTCTTACTAAAATATAATAATATTAACTAATTTAAATATTATTTAAATATATATTTGTTACTTGATAATAATATGCCTAAAATGAACATTTTATTTCTCAAAAGCACTTTTTGACAGTAATGCTAAACACTCAAATTTTAAATTAAAATTTTCAAAAGCACTTCTCAAAAGTACTTTTTCACAACACTTTTCAAAAGCATTGCCAAACTAGCGAATAACGTAACGGAAACATAGTAGAATTAGAAGAAAAAAAAATGGGCTGTTTGTTTCCAAATTCATAAAAGCATTGGATTATTTTCCATAATTTCTTAATTCCTTTACATTAGTTTTGCTGTAATTAACCAAAACCATCGTTTTAGCTTAAACGGGTGAAATTAAAGTCTCATAATTTACAAATTTCCTTTCCTTCTATAATTCCTTTTGACCTATATTTATCTGTCAGTTCTTGGCCCCAGTTTTTCATCAAAATAATAATCTTTTTGCAGCAATGGCTACCCTGAAGCTTTTCTTTTCATTTCTCATGGTTACAGTCGATTTGATTTCATCCATGGCGGCCAATAGGCATATGCTTATGGGTAATCAAATGATTGACTCAAACTGGTATGATGCCCATGCAACATTTTATGGTGATATGACTGGTGGTGGCACCATGCGTAAGTACATATATTGTGTTTTGGTTATTGCAACACTTTATGCTTTGCATTGCGTATGTCGAGATTTAAATCTTGAGACCGTGTTTGGTTATTGCAGAGGGAGCTTGCGGATATGGTGATCTATTCAAGCAAGGGTACGGCCTCCAAACGACAGCACTAAGCACAGCATTGTTCAACAATGGTCTCACCTGCGGGGCTTGTTTCGAGATCAAGTGTTTCAATGACCCTCAATGGTGTTATCCAAAAGCCGGCTCTGTCATAGTGACCGCAACCAACTTTTGTCCTCCCAATTACTCGAAACCGGAGGGGAACTGGTGCAATCCACCATTAAAACACTTTGATCTATCAAAGCCGATGTTCACTAAGCTAGCGTCTGACAAAGCCGGGATCATCCCGGTCAAGTACCGTCGTGTCTTGTGCTACAAGAAAGGTGGGGTTCAGTTCCAGATTAAGGGAAACCCTTACTTAACATTGGTGTTGTTGTACAACATAGGAGGAGCTGGTGATGTTAAGGTTGTTAAAATAAAAGGGTCGAGTACCGGGTCGTGGTTGCAGATGAGCCGCAACTGGGGTGTGAATTGGCAGACGGGAACGAAGTTAGTGGGGCAAGGCTTATCGTTTCAGGTGACTACTAGTGACGGAAAAATGATCGAGTTCGATAACGTTGTGCCAGCTAATTGGCAGTTTAATCAAGTATTTGATGGGAAAAAGAACTTCTAGGACATCCTTTTTCTTTTTTTGGGTAGTGGTTTACAGTTTAGGGTTTTGATTGGTGCATGCCCTTAATGCATGTTTGTTTAATATAAAACAAGAAATTCGATAAACATAATTGCAAATTTTGAGATAATGTTGCCCCAAATTATCCTGTTTCATTGACATGTTATTAAAATGTTTAGTCAACACTTGTTTTCTTACAACTTACATGCAATTACAGATGATCTTACGTTATCTAATTACAAAAAGATTAAGGTTTTGTGTGGTTATACAAAATATTATTATTACACTAATTTTTACATTAGATAAAGTCATAAAGGCTTTCCATATGTGACTTGAATATTTAAAATTCTGAATACTTAATATCAGACTTGAGTTAATATCAAATATATTGTCGTATAAATTAAATTAATTGAATTCAAAAAGTAAATTTCAAATGTATTTATGTTCGTTCTTAATTTAATTAAAATTAAATTAAAATTTTTTATTAAAGAAATATAGAACACAACATTTTTTTCATTAAACAAATGGAATAAAATAAATTTAAAAAATTATTTGTTATGTTATTATAGTGAAAATTTTACAGTGTAGTAAAAAAATATTAAAAAATGGATACATTGTAGTATCAAGTAGAACTAAAATGTTTTACTGCAATAAATTCTAAGTTACTAACCAGAAATTAATTTTTAAAAATAAACATAATAAAAAAATAAATAGAAAGAAATTCATAGAATTTTGGAATATGCTTAAATTGTAGCATTTTTATGAAAGGGGCTCAATCATACGGGTTAACATTGGACCATTGCAATGCATTAGTTTCAAAGCTTTAGCCAACCTAACCTTCCGCCTTTCAAGTCATTACCAACAAAAGCTCAGGACTCCTTAAGGATGAGTTGGATCCGAACCAAATTAATTTAAAGCAGGAGTTGTCGCTTAATTCGAAATGATTTGAATTTAAGAAAAATATTTTTTTAATTTGAATTATTCTTGATTACTATTTAATTTATAAAGATTTTATTTGATTTAAGTTTGGATTATAAAATGTTTACTGAAGATTCATTCTAATTTTTTTTATCACTTTTCCATGTACATATTATGGTACATGATCATTTAAAAAAAAAATTAATCGCTCCTTTCAATAATATCATTTCTATGATTCAAATATGAGTATATTATCTACAAAATAAGATGATACATAAAGATTGCTAAGAGTCTGCTAGGATAGCATGCTTGTTCCTCTGTCTGTTAAAATAGTACGTCTCTTTTCTTTTTCTTAAGGTTTTTGTTTTTTTTTTCAATTAGGGTAAAATCTGAGGTGCGTTAATAAAGTTTTGTGATAATGGAGGAGGAGTTGGCGAATCTTAATAACGTTGATGAAGAAAGGGTACTGCTACAATTTCAAAGCCATACAAAAGTGGTGGAGGAAGACTATAGGTAATGTTTAGTGGGGCAAGTACAACGAATAGTGTGGTACATTTTCCATCTATAAGGAATACTTTGGTTGATCTATGGCAGCCGTTGGGAGGGGTCTTTATAACAGATATCGGGGAGAAAAGAAGCCTGTTTCGATTCTACTATGAAATAGATCTAAAGAGGCTAATAGATGGCATGCCATGGTCTTTTAATAGGCATCTTTCTATATTTCATCGATTAGTACCAGGAGAAGATTCGCTACAAGTCCCACTATTTTTCTTGGAGTTCTGGGTGCAAATTCATAATCTTCCAATGGGGGTGATTTCGAAGGGTTTAGCACGTCATTTTGAAAATTTTATTGGCCAGTTCATCCAATATGATACAAATTTTGTGACAAGGGGAATAAAGAGGTATATGCAAATCAGGTTTAAATTGGATGTTCGAGTGCCATTGAAACATAAGAAAAAACTATCATTAAACTAAAGCTGGGAATACGTTTATTTCCACTATGAAAGATTAACATTATTTTGCTTTCTGTATGAAAAATTACGCCACAATGAAGATTTTTGTCTAATAAAAGTGAAACTTGGTTCTTAGGAGGTGGAATTCAAATGGGATATCTCATTGAGAACATTGCCAAGAAAGGGGCCACCGGTGAATAGTAGATGGCTTCGGGATGACAGCTTGGACGTTAGTCAGACAGATGGAAGTCTGATGGGGATGGATCTGGAAGCGTGCTGACGGAAGGAGTTTTGGAGTCATCTAAACTTCTAATCCTTATTTGAATAAATGGGGAAGAGAATGACTAATTAATGGGCAGGAAGTTACTAGACAGATGAAAGTGGGCTCTAACTTGAAAGGCGACCTAATTAAAATGATAGATGGGAAGAAGAGGCAACATACGCAGGAATTACAACCAACTGTTTCTGTAATCAATGATTCATCGGATTTGAGAGGTAATAATGAGATATCAGCTGCTGCTAGAAAGCAGGTCAGCTGGATGCAATAAAAAATTTAAGTTGGAATGTCTATGGTTTGGGACAACTACAGTCTATTAATCATCTTAATAATAGATTGAGACATATGTAGCCCCAAATTTTGTTGCTTATAGGGACAAAAGTAGGTACAAATAGAATGAAACGAATTCAAATGAAGTGCGAGTTTGTAAATGGTATCGATGTGGGAGCATATGGATCGAGAGAGGGTTTATTGTTGGGATGTAAGAGTGACTGTTCAATTCATTTAAGGAATTTCTTCTCTTATCACATTGATATGGAGGTACATGAGGAGAACGACACAACTTCTTGGAGGTTCACGGGGTTTTATAGTTCTCTAGAGGAACAACGACGAGTAGAGTCATGGAATCTATTAAGGCATTTAGGGAGAGATCAAGACTTACCTTAATTGGTGGTAGGGGGCTTTTAACGAAATAATGTTTTCTTTTGAGAAAATAGAGGGTCGATTGCAAAATGAAAAAACATGGTGAGATTTCGAGAAACACTAGAAGGATGTGATCTTAGCGATTTGGGATTCTCGGGATAATGGTTTACATGGGATAGAGGGTAATTATCGAGAAATAATGTCAGCGAAAGGTTTGATCGGGGAGTTTCCAATTTGGCTTGGTTAGAACTCTTTTTGAGATATTCTATAAAGCATTTATCTCACGCTTTTTCTGATTATTGTTCAGTTCTAATTGAATTGTGAGATAATATTAGAGGTAGTTCATTTTAGAGCAGTCCACAATTTACATTCAATGCCGATTGGATTCTTAAGGAATGTTGTGAACAATAGATAAGAAGATTCTGGGAGTCGAACAGGAATGAAACCCCTACAAAATTAGGAGAGTTAGGAACTAAACTGGCAAGTTGGATGAGGTTGAACTATGTAAACAAAAGAGAAGCTTTGTACATCTTGAACTCGCGCATGAATGAATTGAATTTGGTGGAGCCTGATGAAGATATCCTAGCAGAGTTGGTAGAGGTTAAATTGGCTGTTAACTTGAGAAAGCAGATAAAGAACTATTCTGAGAGCAACAAGCGAGAGTGAACTGGCTTCGTTTCAGCGAAAACATGTCCTATTTTCATAATTTCGCAAATCAACAGAAAAAGAGAAATACTATAAAGAAATTAAGAGGCAAGAATGGAGAATGGGTAGAAAGGGGAAAGAAGATGGCCATGGTAGTAACTAATTATTTTAAGGAATTATTTTTTGTGTCATAGGTAACAAATTGTGAACATGTCTTATCTAGAGTTTAGACTTGTACAATGGAAAATATGAACAATGAACTTATAGCAGAGTTTTGGGCTGAGGAGATAATGGAGGCAGTGAAAAGCATGACGCCATTAAAAGCTTTAGGTGTGATGGATTTCCTGCACTATTTTATCAAAAATATTGGCATATTGTTGAAGGGGATGTAACCCAATATTGTCTTGACGTGCTAAATAGGAGAAACGACATAAAGGTGATTAATCAAACCAATATAGAATTCATCTCAAAAGTAAATAAGCTGAATAATATGTCACAATTTTGACTGATTAGTTTATATAATGTGATTTATAAGATAATATCAAAGGTTGTGGTCAATAGATTCATGAATGTGCTAAAATGGTGTATTAATGAAGCACAAGCTACTTTTGTTCCGTGAAAACAAATTACATATAATGCTCTCATCACTTATGAAATGTTACATTCACATGCTCTGGCGGATAAAGGAAGGCACTTTTCGTCTCCTAGGTTCTGGATAGAATAGGCATCGGTGAGGGTGGAATAAAGCCGATTGGGATCGAAGAGGATTGCTGGGAAGGGTTTGAAAAAAGAAGATGGGCTGAGATTAGAGGAAATGGGATTTTGGGACTCCTATGAACTCAGATCTACAAGGATCTCTTGTATTGACACAATAATTTGTTATTTTAATGGAAAGAGTAAGAGAGATTCTAGACAAGTCTTTGACTGATGAATGTGTTATACAAGAAGATATGAACAATAGGGTTACATCTTTTTAGGTAGTGTCGTTTATTTTGATTAACTTTGGTTGTGCTTGGGTTTTCTAGTTTGGTTTTTGTTTTTGGTTTTTTTTTCTTGTTTTGGCTTTTCATCTTCTATTTTCTTTGATGATGGGTAGGCATTGTTTGTGATGGCCAATAGAGATGTGGCAATTGTAAGACATGCAACTACAAGCTTCCTTGATCAATGAAATTCATCCGTTTCTATGCTAAAAAAATTTTCAAGTATGTGTTCTCTTTAAAAATACAATATGCCTTACTCGTAGTCAGCACTTGTGAGTAATATTCAACCTATTTTTTTGGCATTAAATCTTACATCATAACTTAATTATCCTTTTTTTTTTGCATTACTGTTAAAAAATTCCTTAAAACTAATTTAATTTTGTTAAATAAGCCCCTATACTTTAATTGTACCTAAATAAACCACTACCATTTGATTTGTGCTTAATTTTGCCCTTGTTTTAAGTTAAATATTGATTTATGTTAAAGAGATAATTTAGGTATAAATCAAAGGTTAAGAGTTTATTTGGATAAAAATTAAAATAAAGGTTTATTTGGTACAAATTAAAACTTAAGTACTTAGGTAGTCGGAGCTTTGCTCTCCGTTCATGGGAATGAAACACATTTTAAGGTCAATCGTTTATGTTGGGGATAAACCCGATTAAATAACAAACAAGTAAAATAACAAAGAAATTAAAAAGACCGAACACAAATATTTTACGTGGAAAAAACCCTCAGAAGAGGATAAAAAATCACGGGGAGAGATAATTTCACTAAAATGACAAAAAAAAGGGTACAAAAGATAGAGATAAAACTAAACCCCGAAACCTAAAATAAGAACCCTCAAAACGTAAACACAAAATTCTCTAAAAGCTTGTAAAAGCTAATACCTTAATGTGTAATTGTAGGTCAAATAATATTAAAATAACCTACCCTAATTAGAATTGTGGGAAACTACTATTAAAAAACTTATACTAATCAGAGTTTAAATGGAAAACTAAAAATAAAGTTTGACTAGGAAAAGAAAAGTAAAAAATAGAAGGCATAACTCCACAAATTTCCACATTGACTGTATTTCCACAACACCTTCTTTGCCAAAGCCCATCATGGGCTTATCTCAAACTATGCAAGATATTAACTGAGTCGAAGTTATGCTTAGAAGTTGGAAGACTTCTAGCATTCGACTTGTGCACTGCCAAATCAAAATGGACCCGAGTCTGATTTTCACGAACACAATGCCCTATCTTTTCAAAACTTGCATCCAAAAGAGAACCACTCTTATACGAAATGGTCATACATTTTCCCCTCTTATGACCAAGTTGTCTCTGCTTCAAACGAGTTAGCTTCAAGTACTTAACAGACGAGGGATGTCTTGTTTCACCGGTAATCGTTGATCCTTCCAGAATATAAAGACTGTCAATCTTTTTACCTTTCATCAAAATGAAAGCCCCATAAGATACATTAATTTTGCTTGACTCGATGTTAATTCTACAACACTTCGTGTAACGCCCCAAAATTTCCTTATTTTTGACTTTTGTAAATTTGTGGCATGAAAATTTTCTGAATGTATTTCTGTAATAATTTGGCATAAATAACTATCTGCCTAAGTGGTTATGTGCTCTGGGCGTGTTGGGTAGGTCCCAAGTTCAAGTCTAGACTTGACCTAAATTTTGGTTTTTATTTGAATAAAGCCTGGCTTTTGGTTAATAGGCTTATAAGAATTTATTTGTAAAAGTATATTAGAATGAGCCTGCTAGTTAGGTGGATAAGCAGAGTGTTGGAGTAAGAGAGGTCCTGTGTTTGAGTCAGCACTTGGGAATTATTTTTATTCAAGTACCGAGTGGGTATTTGAGGTGAATTGAAACACTGAAGTGGTTGAGTTGGTAGTGGATTTGTTGGAGCAAATTGAGGGATGAGAGGGGTTATCAGAATTCTTGAGTAGTTTAGGAGATAATTGAAGGGCTGGGAATCTTTGACTGACGTTTTAAGTGTGCGAAACCCCGATTGATTGACTAACAGTAACGTTTCAAAAGTTTAGTATTTTGTCATCACGTGCAATTTTGATGGAATATTGTTTAAATGGTGTATTAATGGTCAATAATAGGTTCTGGAGCGTTTGTGATTGTGTTAGCTTTGAAACAAACCAGGTGTGTACTCCGATTGCACTGAAATCGCGTTTCGACGAAAGCTAAAAACGAAACTATCGACACCACACGGGGGTGTGGACTACCCGTGTGGAGGTCGTGTGGCGAGACACAACCATGTGATCGACGAACCAGGCCGTGTGTGCTCGACACGGGCGTGACGGACACGACTGTGCGAGGCTGGCCAGGCCATGTGCGAGGCATGGGCTAGGCGAATTGGTTCGTATGGGCCATACAAGCGTGTGAGATTTTGGGCTAGTCCGTATGATCTACAAGGCTAGGACTAATTGGGCCGTGTGGGCTACACGGGGGTGTGGGCCCACACGGACATGCCATATGGCGTGTGAGCCTATTTTTCGAATTGAACTGTAAGGTTGCACGGGTCACCTAAGTCGACTGTGACCTACCGTAGGGTCGATAAGGATATCATAGACCCAAATTTTATTAACTGATATTGATGTATGTATTTGCATGTTGTTTATAGCATGTATATCCAATCTGATCTATTTTGATTATATGAGTATGATCTGTGTCTCTGCATAATAGCATGCCATATCTATAGGTTGCACTGCATTGAGTTGGGTTTATTATTGAAGTGAAGGAAGTCTAAAAGGCTAATAGCCTGTTATCTGGCAGCTTTGCTGCATATTTTTTATATGTACCGTAATACGGTACGATTTGGTGTGTAGGGTTAGATGGGTCGATTTTATCCCCACATGGTATGTAAAGTTGGACGGAGATGATGTGTAAGGTTGGTGGACATGTACTGTTTTGATCTGATATGCATGTGATATCTGTATGGGCTAAGGCACGATTATATCTGATTCTGTATCTGTTTGGGCTTGAGAGCCCTATTATATTCTAATTCTGTTCTGATGGGCTAAGGCCTACATTGTATCTGTTAAGGGCTTAGGTCTGAATTATGACTGTTGTCTGTTTCTGTTATCTGTATGTATGCATGCTGTATTCATTGAGTTTGCGAAAACTCACCCATTTATTTATTTGTCTATCAGGTAATCCCCAGCAGTAGATGGATCAGTACAGCGGAGGGCTCGACAGTGACCACTGCTAGATACTTATTAGATTTTACAGTTTCACTGGTTATTTACTATTTTACTATTTTTAATTATTTTGAGAGTTTTGATGTAATTCCAGACTTGGACTGTTATTTTTTATTTTTACTTGGGTTCTAAATTCTTATTGATGGATTTTTAAACTGTAAATGCCACCAAAGTTTCGTTTTTTCTAAAATTAGCAAAGAGCTTCAGCGTAAAAGAAATGGGTTTAAACAAATAGATTAATTCGCGATTTTTTTACTTAAGAAAAGATAATAACTGGAATGATTTTTAGTTTGTTAAGACATTTTCCTAAAACACTCTCATGTGATGCCACCAGATTCGGCTATAACGTCTAGGTAGGGTTTGGGGTGTTATACGTAGTGGTATCAGAGCCCGGTTACAAAACTCAGTTGTGGTTTTTGAGTTTAAAATGGTTTTAAATATTGGATTTAAAGAACGATTTGTAAATGATTTGGAAATATTTTTGATACGTAAGTGGTACACCGAGTCTCCGGCGTCGATCCTGTAAGTTTTTTGAAATTCTGATATGTATTGTTTGAAAGCATGCTTAGTATATATACTGAAAATCTGTTTGATCTATCTGAAAAATACTGTTTGCATGCTATGAGACTATTTAGGTAGGACTCTACTGAAACACTTTAGGTAGAGTAGACTGAAAACTTTAGTGAGACGATTTTCTGGCGATAATAGACTTTAAACTCCGATACTGTGCTGCATAAAATATTTGTTAATAATTATTGGAACTGTAAACTAATCTACATAAAAATCTTAATACAGATAATTTGATACTTACGATGAGCACATGTGATACTCGTGGACAGGGTATTAGAGGCCGAGGTAGAGGCCGTAGAGGGGCTTGAGCTGAGTTCTTTGCTTCTGATACTATACCGGTGATGGATACTAGTGAGATACCGGCATCGCCTATGACTGATACTGTGTCAAGATCTTATGATCGTACAACTGGGGACGACGTACTGTCCCAAGCTATGCTTCAAATTTTGGAGAGGGTCGCTGGGCCTAATACTGGATCTGGAGGTCGTGGGTCAGTTATGGAACGATTTCGGTCTAATAGGGCTGAGGTATTTAGGGGTATCGCTGGAGTTCCTCCTAGCATGGCTGAGTAGTAGATGGAGGCCACAGAGCGTATTATTGATGATTTGGATTTCACTACTGAGCAGAAATTTAAGGTGGCTGTCTCACTGCTCCGAGATGAGGCGTACCAGTGGTGGTTGACTATTAAGGAGGGAATTTAGCCCGACCGATTGACGTGGGGTTTGTTTAAGATGACCTTTTAGAGTAAATATGTAGCGGCCAATTATACTGATGTTAGGAGGCATGAGTTCCTTAATCTCACCCAGGGAGATCGTACAGTGGTTGAATGTGGGCTGATTTTCTGAGGTTGAGTTGCTATGCGAGGGGCATGGTGGCAACTGAGTATGAGCGCTGTGTCCGATTTGAGGATGGTCTTTGAGACAGTCTGCGGGTGCTAATAGCTCCTTAGAGGGAGTGAAATTTCTCTGCGTTAGTGGAAAAAGCGAAGATCACCGAAGAGGTAAAGCGCTTAGAGCGCCAAAACCATGAGAAAGAGAAAGCCAAGAGGGATCCAAACCCTTCTAATTCTGGTATGATGCCTAAGAAAAAGCCCAGGACTGATGGGCCCGTGAGAGTTGGGCTTACTATTGTTGTTTCTGCTAGGTTGGCGATTTGTCAGCATTGTAATAGGCGCCATCCAGGAAAGTGTTGGAGAGCTACTGGAGCTTGTTTGAGGTGTAGGTCTACTGAGTATCGTGTTAAGGATTGTCCACTGAGGGGTAATCAAATGAAAGCTCTAGTTGATTAGACTGCACAACCGCTGAGGGTCGTTTAGCAGCCACCTAGGGGCTGAGGATAGGCTAGGGGTGGTAATGGTATGGGTCGAGGTAAGAGAGCACCCAGTAGAGGTGCTGGGCCGACTGAGGCGAGGCAGTTTGTACTGGTTTATGCTGCACGTTGTTGTGAAAATAGAGATGCTCCGGACGTCATCACGGGTACATTTTTAATTTTTAATGTACCTTACATTGCATTAATAGACATAGACTCTACATACTCTTACGTAGCTAGCACTGTGTTTGAGACTTTGGGGATTTTGTATGAGAGCACTTCTAGTGAGGTTTCAGTGGTGAGTCTATTGGGGCAGTTTATTAGAGCTAGTAAACTATTTAGGGTCGTTGCGTATGAGGTCTAAGGGATTGTATTTTTAGCTGACTTGGTAGAGCTTTCATTTGGGGAGTTCGATTTAATCCTGGGTATAAACTGGTTGGTAAAGCATCGTGTGAGTCTGGATTGTGCTGAAAAGAGGATTGTTCTCAGAACCGATGAGGATAATGAGATAGTCGTAATTGGGGAATGACGAAATTATTTGAGTAATGTAATATCAGTATTGGTAGTAGAGAAGTTGGTAAGGAAGGGATGTGAGGTGTTCTTAGCTTACATCAGTGTTTTGAATTCTGTGGACTCTTCGGTTAAAGACATCTATACTGTGAGGGACTTTTCAGATGTCTTTCTAGTGGAACTACTGGGTTTACCTTCGACTCGAGAGGTGGAGTTTGGAATCGAGTTGACTCCGGGTATAGCTCCAGTGTCTATCGGCCCTTACTAAATGGCACCGAAGGAGCTTATTAAACTTAGGGCTAAGATTCAAGAGCTATTGGATCGTGGATTTATTCATCCCAGCGTGTCTCCGTGGGGAGCACCTATTCTGTTCATAAAGAAAAAGGATGGTACGATGAGGATTTGTATCGACTACCGCCAGTTGAATAAGTTAACGATCAAGAATAAATACCCACTTCCGAGGATTGATGATATTTTTGACTAGTTTAGAGGGGCTTCAATATTCTCTAAGATTTATCTATAGTCAGTTTATCATCAGTTGAGGGTAAAGGAGGCCGATGTGCATAAGACGACATTTAGGACTCATTATAGACATTACGAGTTCCTAGTTATGCCTTTTGGGTTGACCAATACACCAGCGGCATTTATGGACTTGATGAACCGAGTTTCTTTAAGAGAATTCTCGAGTTTTCCTTCATCTTGCTTTTTCGTTCACTTAGTCTTCTTCATATTTGCAAACATGGGTGTTACTTACGTGGAATCGGTAAGTTTCGTTTTATATGTATCTTTATGCTTTTGGATTAAGTATTTAAGAAGGATTTTGCTGCTATTTAGAAGATAATAGAAGGGTTGAGAATCTTTTACTGACGTTGTCGAGACCATTTTTTATGAAAACAGAAACGGATGCCGACTTGGGATTTTAAAAATGAATACAAGAACAGGAGTCGCCACCGATCTTTTTTGTCAGGGTGTGATTGGTCACCTCAAAAGGGGGTTGTTTTTAATAAACAATTTGATTTATCAAAACAACGATTTAGGTCTGCGAGAATCAAAAAATGGGTTCGGGAGTGAGTTACGTACGAGGAAGGATTAGCACCCCCGATACGCCCAAAATTGGTACCTCGTTGATCAATCAGTGTCTTAATGTCGAATATTCGAAAACTTGTAAGAATTCAAAATACGATCCTCATTTGCTTTAAAAATATTTGGATAGGTTGAAAATGTGAATCAAAGGCTGATTCGCCTTAAGGTAAAACATCACATCCAATACGTTAGGACACGACATTTTGACCTTTGAGGCTAAACTTGCCTTTTATTTGAACTTCATGTATTTAATTTTGGAAGGATATTCGAATACTTAGAGTAGACGAGGGAAATAGAAACCCAATACGATAGGGCACAATTTCTCGAATTCCTAAGTACAGAACACTGCCTTGGTTTAGAAAATCTCATCTCGAGATAACAAAATATCACATCTAATGCGTTAGGATACAACATATCGAATTCTCAAGAATAAGTTTTTATATTGAGAGATTATGCATTTGCAAAGGATATTCGGTTATTTAGATTCAGACGAAAAACCACAACCCAATACGTTAAGGCACGATTTCCGCATGTCTAAATACAAAACATTGCTTTTATAAAAAAATCGTTTTTGCATCGGGTAAAAGGTAATTTATAAAACACGTGATGAATGACAATAGGAGCTTGCATAACAGAATGAAAAGTGATAATGAAAGATAATATGAATAAGAGCGACAATAGTATGTAGAATAGTAATAATATATAGGCTTTTTATTTAAACTTGATGTTTTTGATAAGGATATTCGGTTATTTAGATTTAGACGAGAAAACCGAAACCCAATACGTTAGGGCACGATTTCTCGAATTTCTAAATACAGAATATTGCCTTTATAATAAGATCATTTTTGAAGTAGGGTAAAACGTTGCATAATTAAAAGAAGTACTAAAACGGTAATAGTATAATAATAGTAGTAACGAAATAACGACAATGATGTGTTAATAATGTGATAGGAATAATAATATATATTAATAATAAAATCATAATATGTATATGAAAATATGTTAATTATATAATATAATAATGTGATAACGGAGTAATATTAATAAGGTGGTAACATAATATAATAGCTAGGATAATATTAAAATAGTATTAAGTAAAATATGATAATAATATATATGTACATAAAAGGTAGTAAAGGACGTAGAAAAAATATTAAACATAATAGTATTAAAATACATAATGTAATATGTGAAATACGTAACTTAACAGAATGAAAAATACGTATATAATATATATATGAAAAAATATAACATATACACAATGGCATTAAAATATACACGTAAGATAGTATAAATAACATATAACTACAATATTAAAATATGTACATATAAACGTAATATATTGTTAAAAATAATATATAATTAAAAATAATATATAAAAGAAAGGTATTAATAGTAAGAATAATATTAATATTAGTAGTAAATATAAAGATAACAAATAGACATAATAATAATAATAATAATAATAATAATAATAATAATAATAATAATAATGAAACTATGAATAGGGATTACAAATATAATAGTTAAGATAATATGCAACGAAATAAAGTATACAAAAACTAAAATAATAATATACTAATATAATATGATCATAATAATAATGATAATAATGGCATAATTTAAAATAATGAATGACAAAATAATGAAATAAAGACTAAATTAAAAATAAAACAGAAATTCAGGACCAAATTAAAAGGTAATTTAAAGAAAAGGACTAAATTCGGAATAAAAATGAAGTTCTGGGGCAAATTCGAAAATATTTAATGAAGAGGGGGGCTGAATCAAACGCGCGGACAACAATAAGGGACTAAAAGAGAAAATATCCCGTCCCTTCGAAACGCAGCGTTTAAATCGGGGCCAGATTGAAAACAGGTATAAATTTTAGGGCCGAATTATAATTGAAAAAAAATGATTGCAAAACATAGAAAAAGCGGAAGGGCCTGGAGCGCAATTAGCCCTTCCTCTATAAAGACACGCGGATCCTAGTCGGAGCAGGTCGGGTCGATCCGATCCGGGGCCAAAACGACGTCGTTTTATGTTTAATACCTGGGGGTCCAAAACGGTGCGTTTTGACCCCCTATATAAGTCAAAATTTTTTTGTTTTTTTCATTTCACTTAGCTACTTTAGAAAAAAAAAAGGGGAGGGGCTCTCGGGTGTGATTTCTGGTGGGAGGGCCGGTCACCGGACCGGTCGCCGGTCCGTCGCCAGTCACCGTTGCCGGCCACCGTACACGGTGGCTGAAAAATCAAAAAGGTACGATTTTCTTTCTTTTTTTGTGTTTTTTTATATCATATATATATATATATGCATGTAGAAAATAAAAAGAAGGAAAAGAAAAACAGAAAAGAGAAAACAGATTCGAAGAATAAAAAATCTAAAACACCTTCTGATTTCAGGTTTTGATTTCTTGCGATTGTCGATGCTTATGCTTGGTTTACTAAATGTTGGATTTGTTTTTGAATATTGGTTGAAATCTAGTGTCTGTTTTTATTAGAATAATGCCGAATCCCTTTACAATGTATTTGAATCGGCTTTATAGCCTTTTACAAGTTGTTTTTGCCATCATTTTTGTACTGCTTTCTGTCCCTTTCTCCTTAAATGTTTGCAGGGAGTTTTGGGCAGTGCTGAGAGGACCAAAGGCGGTGGATTTGACCCTGACAGAGGCGGTGGCAGAGGGCAGGTGCAAGTGGGAAGGTTCGGGTTAGGTTTAGGGGGTTAGGGTTTGTTTGGGCTGCTGTCGGGTTTGGGTTGTAATTGGGTTTGGGGTGGTTAAGTGATTGGGTCACGGGTTTGGGTTTCAATTGGGTTTTATGTACATGGGCATAGGGTTTAAGTTAGGGGTTTGGCTTAGTTAGGTGGGTTATGGATTGTTTGGGTTTAAAATGTAATAGGCCCAAAATTGGCCTATAACAGCTGCCCCTCTTTGCTCATTGTCGTGTAACGGTAATAGAGCAAAGACATAAAGAAAGGCCAATTTTACCCGGTCTTGCCGAGTATTGACTTCTTTGGCACTCCTCTTCTTTAGGTAGCTTCATTCCAGTCCACCGTATCTTGTAGCTTTGGTTCAATCCATCGCGACTTCAGAGCTATGGCTTGTAGTTCCCATCTACTTGCATCTTCAGGGGTATAAGATTCGTTGTCTTCGATCTGCTTTTCTGCAACTTCAGATAGATGAGATCTGGTATCTTCAATCTGCTCCGCTACAACTTCAGGAAGATGAAATCTGGTATCTTCAATCTGCTGTGCTGCAACTTCGGATATGAGATCTGAATCTTCGATCAGCTCCAACCTCCAACCTTTATTCTTTATTGAAAAACAAACATCGAAAATAGCTCGGCCTGCGAACTCTCGCAATATGGGTTAATTTTTGAAAGTACCTCAGTGTGTGACTTGAGACTCAACTCACCTCTCGCAATATGAGTTGGTCTTTTTGAAAAATAGAAATTAAAAGAAGAATTTGAAAATACCTCAGTATGTGAGCTGAGGCTCAACTCACCTTTCTTAATATGAGTTGATTTTTGAAAAACAGAAAATAAAAGGTTCAACTCACCTCTCGCAATATGAGTTGATTTTTGAAAAATAGAAATTGAAAGGCTCAACTCACCTCTCGCAATATGAGTTGATTTTGATGAACAGTAATTAAAAGGCTCAACTCACCTCTCGCAATATGAGTTGATTTTGATGAACAGTAATTAAAAGGCTCAACTCACCTCTCGCAATATGAGTTGATTTTTGTGAAAAACATAAATTAAAAGGCTCAACTCACCTCTCGCAATATGAGTTGATTTTAATGAATAGAAATTAAAAGGCTCAACTCATCTCTCGTAATATGAGTTGATTTTTTTGAAACATAAAATGAAAATACCTCAGTGTGTGAGCTAAGGCTCAACTCACCTCTCACAATATGAGTTGATTTTTGAACAGAAATTAAAAGGCTCAACTCATCTCTCGCAATATGAGTTGATTTTTTTGAAACATAAAATGAAAATACCTCAGCGTGTGAGCTAAGGCTCAACTCACCTCTCGCAATATGAGTTGATTTTTGAAACACAAATTAAAAAACGAAAATTAAAAATACCTCAGCATCTGAGCTAAGGCTCAACTCACCTCTCGCAATATGAGTTGCTTTTTGAAAAAAATAAAATTTGGAAAACAGAAATTGAAAATACCTCAGCGTGTCCTGAGGCTCAACTCACCTCTTGCCATATGAGTTGATTTCTAAAAACATAAATTGAAAATACCTCAGCATGTGAGGTAAGGCTCAACTCACCTATCGCAATATGAGTTACTTTTTCAAAAAAAATTGAAAACACCAGAATACCAAAACGTGTCATCTGGTGAAACTCGGGTGTCTTTTCTTTTGATTCAGTGGTTATCATCAAAACCTCTTGCTCTGCTAGAATACCTGCATATGTTATGCATGATGTTATCGTGATATGCATATTTTGGTCCTAAATGCCTTTATGCCTACATGATTATGCTATGCGCCCTAGGCATGTTTGTCATATGTTCTCTTTTGTCGCGATTTTTGAAGATCTGTGTTCATTGTTTCGACTCTTGATTCTCTTCAGGCCTTGCACCCGTCCTCAAGCCATATGAGCAATCTGCGTTTCTCTGATGTCACTCTTTTACCCCTGGTTGAACTTTGGTTCCTTGCTTTGAGGCTCTTGTACTTATCAATTTTCCATCTAGGTAATGCTTAACATTTCTTTTGTTCAAAGTATGTCATTTTACTATTTAGCATTTAAATAAACCATACGATGGGATGCATGCAAATGGTCGGGTAGGTATGAAAGAGAAACTTCACATTTATTTATTTCATTGGTAACAAACAAAGAAAGTTGACCAAAAACAGTTAAAAGAGTCATGAAGAAGAAGGGGATTGTATTCAGTGGATACAAATGCTCTAGATATTCAACGCATGAACTCTTCCACGTTTCTTAATCAAGAATCTTTTCGAGCATGGCTTCTTGCGTAGAAGATTTCGAGTTTTCATAAATGCTTCAAATACTGTAGTCTTGTCATTTGACTCCCTGTTCAAATCATCTTGCCTCTTGAGTTCAAATCTGCTTCATTAAGACGCCCTTTCGGGTTTTCATCCTAATCTTTTTTTGTTTACCAAGACGCCCTTTCGGGTTTTCAACTTGATCCCTTTTTGTTTGCCAAGATGCCCTTTCGGGTTTTCATCTTGAACTTTTTTTTTAGGCATAATATTTCTTCACAGCATCCGAATTCACTGGATTAGGTAACTCTTTCCCATCCATCTCAGTGAGAATCAAAGCTCCACCTGAGAAAGCCTTCTTTACAATATATGGTCCTTCCCAATTTGGTGCCAATTTTTCTCGGAAGTCCTTCTGTATCAGGAGAATCTTTCTCAGCACAAGTTCTCCTTCACCGAATTCTCTTGGCCGTACTTTCTTGCCATGGGCCGCGATCATTCTCTTTTGGTACATCTGTCCACGGCAGATTGCCTTCAAGCGTTTTTCTTTGATCAGGTTTAGCTGGTCATATCGAGCTCGAACCCAGTCTGCTTCCTCTAATTTTAACTCTATTAAGACTCGTAAAGAAGGGATTTCTATTTCGATAGGCAGCACGGCTTCTATTCCATAGACCAGAGAGAAAGGAGTTGCTCCTGTAGATGTCCTTATAGATGTGCGGTATGCATACAAAGCGAATGGTAGCTTTTCGTACCAATTTTTATATGTCTCAGTCATTTTCCCGATAATCCTTTTGATATTCTTGTTGGCCGCTTCGACGGCTCCGTTCATCTTCGGGCGATAGGGTGAGGAGTTATGATGCTTTATTTGAAATTGCTCACGCACTTCCTTCATCATCTTATTGTTCAGATTCAAGGCGTTATCTGAAATGATTCTCTCAGGCAAATTATATCGACAAATGATTTCCTTTTTCAAGAATCTGCAAACTGCAGTCTTTGTCACATTGGCAAATGAGGCGGCTTCTATCCATTTGGTAAAGTAGTCTATGACCATAAAGATAAACCGGTGTCCATTAGAAGCTTTTGGGGAAATTGGCCCTATAACATCCATGCCCCACATAGAAAAAGGCCACGGAGAAGTCATGACATGAAGGGGCGAAGGGGCTGCATGAATTTTATCGCCGTAAATTTGACATTTGTGGCATTTTCGTGCATAACTGATGCAGTCATTTTCTATCGTCATCCAGTAATAACTGAGTCTCATAGTCTTCCTGGCCATAGTGAAACCATTGGCATGCGTTCCATAAATTTCTTCATGGACATCTTCAAGTATTTTTCTGGCTTCAACAGTATCCACACATCTCAGAAGCACTTGATCTTTTCCTCTTTTGTACAGGATGTCTCCATCAAGAACGAATCCCACTGCCATTCTTCTGATTGTTCTTTTGTCGTTCTCATTTGCTTGTTTGGGATACCTTTGATTCTTGACATATTCTAAGATATCGTGAACCATGACCGTCCGTCTACCTCTTTCTCAATGCTACAACAATGTGCTAGGGCCTCATATATGCTCATTTGGAGGGGCATTATTTCTCTTTCTCTATTTGCTTTAAACATTGAAGCCAAAGTGGCTAAGGCATCTACTAATTGGTTTTCTTCTCGTGGATGGTAATTAAAAGCTACTTCTTTGAATTCTTTGATTAGTTCCGTCACTAGATCACTGTACTTAACCAATTTCGGATCCCTCACTTCCCAATCTCTACGGATTTGGTAAATTACCAATGCTGAGTCTCTGTACACCTCTAAGATTTTGATGTTTTGTTCAATTGCTGCACGAAGTCCCATAATGCAAGCTTCATATTTCGCTATGTTATTGGTACAGAAAAAGTTCAATCTGGCAGTGAACGGATAATGGCTCCCTTCTGGTGATATCAAGGTTGCTTCAATCCCATGCCCCAATGCATTCGATGCACCATCAAAGTACATCTTCCTTTACTTTGCTTTTGATGACTCACGTTCTTATTTTGTAATGTACATTAAGTCTTCATCTGGGAAATAAATTTCAATGGCTCGTATTCCTCCGTTGTTCGAGCTGCTAAGAAGTCAACTACTACACTTCCTTTTATCGACTTTTGGCTCACATAGACAATGTCATATTCTGATAGTAGGATCTGCCATCGTGCCATTCTTCTTGAGAGTGCTGGTGATTCCATCATGTACTTTATTGGGTCCTACTTTGAAATTAACCATGTCGTATGATATAACATATATTGCCTGAGTCTCCGAGCTACCCAAACGAAAGTGCAACATAATTTTTCAATTGATGAATACTCTGTCTCGCATTCTGTGAACTTTTTGCTGAGGTAGTAAATCGCCTTTTCTCTTTTACCTGACTCATCATGTTGCCCCAATACGCAGCCCATTGATCTTTCGAACACAGTCAGATACAATATTAATGGTTTCCCTAGAGTTGGTGGCACTAATATTGGGGGACTGGATAAATACTGTTTTATCTTGTCAAAAGCCATCTGGCACTCTTCGTTCCATTCTCCAAGATTATGCTTTCGAAAGAGTCAAAAAATTGGGTCACACTGGTTAGTAAGCTGAGCAATGAATAGGGCGATGTAGTTCAATCTCCCTAAAAATCTTCTGACTTCCTCTTGCGTGCGTGGAGGCGGCAGTTCCTGTATGGCTTTTATCTTATCTGGGACAACTTCAATGCCTCTTTTGCTGACAATGAAGCCTAGCAATTTTCCTGAGGTAGCCCCAAACGTACACTTGGCTGGATTAAGCTTCAGCTGGAACTTTCTTAGTCTTTCGAACAACTTTCTGAGGTTTTCAATATGCTCACTTTCCTCTTGGGATTTAGCAATCATATCATCAATGTAGACTTCTATTTTTTTATGCATCATGTCATGGAACAACGTCACCATGGCCCTCTAATATGTTGCCCCAGCATTCTTTAATCCGAACGGCATCACCTTGTAGCAGAATGTCCCTCATATTGTTACAAAAGTGGTTTTCTCCATATCTTCAGGAGCCATCTTGATCTGGTTATACCCTGAGAATCTGTCCATGAAGGAAAACAATGAATGTTTAGCTGTGTTATCCACCAATGTATCAATGTGCGATATGGGAAAATTATCTTTGGGACTCACTCGATTCAGGTCGCGGTAATCCACACACATTCGTACTTTGCCATCTTTCTTCGATACCGGGACTATGTTAGCCACCCATTCTAGATACTTGGAGGCTTGTAGGAAGCCTGCATCAAATTGCTTCTTGACTTCTTCTTTTATCTTTAATAGCATTTCAGGTCTCATCCGCCTTAGCTTTTGTTGAATGAGTTTGCATTCTGGTTTCAATGGAAGTCTATGGAACATTACATCCTCATCCAATCCTGGCATGTCCTGATACGACCATACAAATACATCTTTGTACTCACGGAGCAAAGAGACCAAATCATGTCTAGTGTCATCTGAAATGGAGGTCCCAATCTTCACTTCTTGCTTCTTCTCTTTATTTCCCAAGTTTACTGTCTCAACAGCTTTTTGATGTGGTAAAATCTGTTTATATTCTTGTTCTACCATTCTTAGCAAGTCAGGAGATGAGACATAGTCTTCAACATTTTCCTCAGCTTCGAACTCTCCTAAACAAATAGCTTTCTCGAAATCAATTTCAAAACTTGTAACGGGTTTGTTCATGTCGTCGATATCTGAGCACCTGAAAGTTGAATGAAAAGAAAACTATAGAGGAGCCTCAAAGTATTGGAACCAACAAGCATAATGTTATGGCATGATATGAGGTAAATGTAAGGACAGGCTGTGAAATGAGAGAAATATTACGGAGTTAATGAGAATGAAAAGACCATGACAAAATACATCTCCATTAACGTTCATTTAAAAGATAAAGAGCAAACATAAGCTCTTACAAAAGAATCCCATTATCACTTAGGGACATACAAAAAGAAAGTGTTAACATTGAGCATTACTCTGGAGAAAACTTAGAAACTACAAGAAGATCCCCAGCAGTCCAATTGTTCAAAATGAATCCAGGAGGACAAGGGCGTATCATTGAAACATCTTTGATTGCATCATCTCCTTTGTCAATGACATTTATACTGACATTCTGAAGACCCCTTTCGATTAATACCAGCGTGCTTTGTGGATTGTCTTGCCCTGGGTATATCATTCCTGCAGACGTAAATGTTTTTGACAGAGGAGGGTACTCTATGGGCTCCCATTTGGTTCTCGGCCTAAGGTTCTTGCAATCATTCTTTCCTGATCCTTCTTCCACTGTTTTCTTCTTTGACGTGCATCTGGTTGGAAACCTAAACCGTATAGAGCTTTGTGAGGTACTGGCTTTAAGGTCCTGACTATCCCTTGTTGATATCTTCCCAAGCCTTTTCTCGCTCGGGCTTCCCTTCCTACAGTCAGCTTGATTCCCATCCTGGTATTTCTAGACAGTTTAGGCATGGGAATTCTGTTTCCCTCAGCAAAAAATGTGGCATTGACAAATTCGAGAGATCGGAAGGAACATTTCACTGCATCTTTGCTTACTTCAAGGTACGGTGCATCAGCAGAGATAGATGCGATAATGTCTTCTTCGCCCTCAACCGTAACCAAACAGCCATCCATGATAAACTTCACCGTTTGGAGAGATTATGGAACTGCTCCGGCAGAATGGATTCAAGGTCTTCCCAAGAGGTAGTTGTATGAGGGTGTAATGTCCATGACTTGAAACTCAACATTATATATGTAAGGGCCCACCTCCAAAGGGATCTCGATTTTTCCCATGACTTTTCGTCTTGTCCCATCGAATACTCTTACCGTGGAATGACAAGGCCTTAGATAGGATAAATCTATTGGAATCCTGGATAGCGTGGCCAAAGGCATGACATTAAGTGCCGACCCATTATCGATGAGCACGTTCGGTATTATGTAACCCTTGCAGCGAGTTGTGATATGTAATGCTTTCACGGAGCCTCTACCATTGGGCGGTATTTCATCATCACTAAAAGAAATAAAATTATCCGCGTTCAGATTATTTACCCACCTATCAAGCTTCTCAACAGATATATTGTTTGCCGCGTATGCTTGATTTAACACCTTCAACAAAGCATTCCGGTGGGGTTCTGAATTCAGCAGTAGAGATAACACTGAAATTCGAGCTGGCTGCTTGCTCAATTGTTCCACTATGTTATACTCGCTGTGCTTGATAAACTTTAAGGACTCCTGTGCTTTTTCCTCGTCCACAGGCTTTTTAGCTTCTGGTTCAAGTACAATTTCATGCTCGGGGGCGGGTGTGTTATTTTGTGGAAATGTGGCAACCGGTCTTTGATTACTGGTGGCATAAACGGGGTAAAATGGGTAAGGAGGTGGTGTTTGGTAATAAGGGGTTTGAGGAGGATAATAGAGATTTGGAGGTGGATAATTTCGAGGTCGAGGTTGGTTTGGATACAGACTAGGGGCATAATGGCTGCCAGTTCCCACCATATGGGCTTTTGGTTCCTTCTTCTTCATGGGCGCTGCCCTTTTTGAACTTTCTTGACCTCCCATTTTTTCGCTCTTAACAGCATTCTCAATAAGCTCGTCGGATATTACAATATCTGCAAAGTCCTTCGTGGCACTTCCCACTAGTTTGTCATAAAACAGCGCCTTTAAGGTGTTGATAAAAAGGACGGTTATCTCAGTTTTGGTTAGTAGGGGCTCTACTTGAGCCGAGACGTCCCTCAATCTCTGCGAATACTGTTTAAAAGATTTTGACAGCTTTTTCTCCATCATTTGCAAAGTCATCCGGTCGGGCACCATATCAGACACATTTTATATTGTTCACAAAACGCTGACGCCAGGTCCTTCCACGATCGGATCCTTTCTCTACTAAGCTGGTTATACCATCTAAGAGCTGATCCGACCAGGCTGTCTTGAAAGCAGTGTATGAGCAGCTTGTCTTCATTCACATAGCCAGTCATCTTCTGGCAAAACATGACAAGATGTACTTTTTGACATCTCGTCCCATCCTACTTTTCAAAATCAGGTACCTTAAATTTCAGCGGTAGGACTAGATCGGGCACCAAGCTAAGCTCTTTGGCGCTTAATACCGAGAAGACCTCAGTGCCTTCTATTGCTTTGAGTCTTTCCTCCAAGCTTTTATACTTCTCTTGACCCTCGTGATCATCCATTTTCAACCTGGCTATTTTTGCTGGATCATCCAAATCTGGAACCGTAGGATTAACAGAAGTGGCTCCTGGGTTTGACGCAAATATTCCTTGCCCTAGATGGGCGGGTGGCATGGGTCGCTGCTCTGGGCCTGTGGATTCCCCTTGAATGTACCTTCTTTGTATTACGTGGGCGTGCAGTGGGGTGAATCCCAAGGGATAAAGTGAATCCTGATCATGATTGACTCTTGGCTGTGGCTCCATAGTGTCGGAGCTCTGTGTAGGTCTCTTTCCTTTACCTAATCCCCTAGCCAATAGCTGAGTCAGCTGATCCATTATGTTTCTCTGTGATTCTGACATTCGGTCCATCATATCCTGCTGGATCTTGACCAGCTGCTCTTGTATTTGATCCTGCGTTTCCTTCTGGAGCTGCTCTAACCTTTCTATCCTTTGATCCATGTTTCTCGACTTAGTACGAGTATCGTAATGGTGTTTGGTCGGTTGGTTTTTAGTGGTTTCTAGATCAACTGTCATAATTTTAATTAATCAGGGTCTTTCAATGAGCATTAATGCATGTAATGCGATGTAATGCACATAAATGAAATGAACGCAAAAAAGAGGCGTTGATTCTTGATTCGATTCTATTAGATCACTTTTCTAGAAAGCGAATTTCTTTACATAAGGCGGATGATTACATATACGACTTGGCCCTATTCCCTAGAGCCTTAACTTTTCTAAGAAGCCAAGCTAAGTCTTGGCCACGATCCGATACCGACTCAAACTTTAAGCTTAGTATATCGGCCTGTGTTGCCAGGGTTTGCAGGTGATCGGCGACTTCTCGAATTTGAGCCACGGCTTCGCCCATGATATGATCCCGGTCTCTAACCTGACACTGAGAGTGGTGGAGCTGTTCTTTCCAATGTTCGTTGTTTGCTTCAAGAAGTTCAATTCGTATTTCAGTATTTTGCAGCGACATTTCTAGCTCCTCTATCTTTGCCTTTAACTCCTCGATTTTGCTTAAACTGGCTTTCAACTCAATTACGGAGTTACGATTACGATAATGATGTAGGGATTTTTCCAAGTCAGCTACCCGAGCTCGTAACCTTTCTTTTTCGCTTTGGTTCTCTAGCCAACTCCTTTTTAGAGTATCCTCCCGTACTTGGGCCTCCTGAAATTACCTCTCCTACTGACCAGCTTTAGTTTGTTCTTCTTTGACTTCCTGCCGCCACTGTTCCGATGTCTTACCCAAACCAGCGGTTCTTCTTGCCTTGCAAATCTTCTTGTACCACGTTTTTAGATCATCTAAATCTTCTTCGACCTTGCTCTTCTCCTTTCTTAGCTTCTCAGCTTCCAACTTGTGATGTCAACATCTAGTCCTAATTGCATCTTTTCTTCTTCGAGTTTTTCTATCTTCTTTCCTAATTCCCGACTCTTTTCTTCAAAGTCTTGTTTGATGACTTCCAACTCCGACAGAATTACTCGTAGATACTCTTCTAATGGCCGAGCATTTTTTTGACTTGGTGAGAGGACATTATCGTTGACTCTCCTACTTCTCCACTAATCATACTCGGAGGTCGACATTGAATTTGTAGCAAATCTCTTCATTCTATAGGTTTGGTTCCAAGCCTTCGACATCTCGCGAATTTTCTGCTTATAGTTTTCGCCCTTGTATATGAACTCACATTGGGCTAGGCCTTGAGTTGCTGGTACAAACTGTCTCGAGCGATACTGCCTTAACACAAACAGTGGTCGACGGCTCCCCATATCCCGAGTAGGGGAACCCAGTCAAAGTTACTACAGCGATATAAGATTTCATCAGATGTCATCCATGGAGCCTCCATTCAACGTCTTCAGCTTGAAAATTCTGAAGAATTTCCATCCATTTCTCTTCTGAAATGTCATCCCGCCGTGGTGTAGATACTATATCCTTTAATGGAGAGTAGTTCTCATAGCAAGCTCGGTAGGACGGCTTTTCTATTTTCCAGAAGTGACTATGAAACCAAGCTAACAAGATTTGTGCACACCCTATGAATCTTCCCTCACCGGCTCTCCGGCATGCATTCAATGATCTGAAAGTCTCTGCCAAGATTGCAGGGATCGGAGTGACCCTTTTATTTAGTCGATCGAACAAATCAGTGACTGCTTCATCTATGTGTCTCAAGGCCTTAGGGAAGATCACCAGTCCATAAATGCCTAAAGCGAACACGTCAACTCTTATTTTCATGTCCAGATACACTAGAACCAGGTCTTTCAAACTTTTCCAAGGGATGCACTTGTATTCCCCTTTTTGCTGAATTTGGGCTGCAACCCACTGCTCGCTCATCCCGGTGATATTCATTAATTTCTTCACAAAATTTGGGACGTTGACCACTCTAACATAGGCTTTGTTGGTCTGCATTCTCAGACAACGAAGTAAGGTGGTATATTCTTCCACAGTGGGTACCAGGTCCACATTTCCGAAAGTAAAACAACTGTATGCTGAGTTCCAAAATTAAGTTAGTGCTCGGAACAAATGCTTATCTACCTTAATGTCGAGTAAGTAAGGCAGATCACCATAATTATAGTAAAACAGTTACTTGGCCTCATCATCCCAGTTGGCCCATATCTCTCTTAACTCCCGGAGATCATTTTGTGTTACGCTGATTCTGGTGAAATCCCACAACTCCGATGTGTATCCCTTAACCAAACTATCTCTTTTTTCTTGCCATGTTTCCTCGGACCACTTTCGGACTGTCGCATTTTCTTCCACTCTATCAAGAAACCCCTTTTCTATGGTAAGTGCTCTATTTAGCAACCAAACCTGAATTGACGCCTCTTTTTTATGATGATGTAATACGATGCAATCATGAACAAAACAAAACAAAACATGTCAGTACCAAGTAATATAATAAACAAAGCACATATTCAGGTGACTTGCTAGGGTTTGGCGAAGCTCTACCTAGGGTGGGCTCTTAAGGTTTGGTACATGTGGTTTGGTTCTAGAGTAAAAGGTACCTGAACCAGCAAATTCCTCAATCCTCACCCATTATAGGCTCATATGGATCGAGTTCAGTTCAAGGGGACATATTTCCCTATGGCCATGCAGAGGTGAAGACCTCACGAAGACATAGGTACTGATGTATCCCGGAAGCGGTCCACTAGCCCATGCAGAGGTGAAAACCTCACGAAGGCATAATTTCTCACTCCCACTTAAAGGATGCGACCCCGACGGTCATGCAGATGGAATGTATAGAGATATAAAAAGCTAGCAGTAAATACGAAGTAAAATAATGAAGATCACATCGCAAAATTGATAAAATGTTATGAAAGGATCGTATATTAAAAACAAATTTCCAAATTTCGACGGAAAGACAAAAATTAATCAACTCGTGGCTCCACTCTCTTTCTCCAGTCCCTAGTGGAGTCGCCAAGCTGTTGAGACCATTTTTTATGAAAACAAAAATGGATGCCGAGTTGGGATTTTAAAAATGAATACAAGAACATGAGTCGCCACCAATCTTTTTTGTCAGGGCATGATTGGTCACCTCAAAAGGGGGTTGTTTTTAATAAACAATTTGATTTATCAAAACAATGATTTAGGTCTGCGAGAATCAAAGAATGGGTTCGGGAGTGAGTTATGCACGAGGAAGGATTAGCACCCCCGATACGCCCAAAATTGGTACCTCGTTGATTAATTAGTGTCTTAATGTCGAATATTCGAAAACTTGTAAGAATTCAAAATACGATCCTCATTTGCTTTAAAAATATTTGGATAGGTTGAAAATGTGAATCAAAGGCTGATTCGCCTTAAGGTAAAACATCACATCCAATACGTTAGGACACGACATTTTGACCTTTGAGGCTAAACTTGCCTTTTATTTAAACTTCATGTATTTAATTTTGGAAGGATATTCGAATACTTGGAGTAGACGAGGGAAATCGAAACCCAATACGATAGGGCACAATTTCTCGAATTCCTAAGTACAGAACAGTGCCTTGGTTTAGAAAATCTCATCTCGAGATAAGAAAATATCACATCCAATGCGTTAGGATACAACATATCAAATTCTCGAGAATAAGTTTCTATATTGAGAGATTATGCATTTGCAAAGGATATTCGGTTATTTAGATTTAGACAAAAAACCACAACCCAATACGTTAGGGCACGATTTCCGCATGTCTAAATACAGAACATTGCTTTTATAAAAAAAATCATTTTTGCATTGGGTAAAAGGTAATTTATAAAACACGTGATGAATGACAATAGGAGCTTGCATAACAGAATGAAAAGTGATAATGAAAGATAATATGAATAAGAGCGACAATAGTATGTAGAATAGTAATAATATATAGGCTTTTTATTTAAACTTGATGTTTTTGAGAAGGATATTCAGTTATTTAGATTTAGACGGGAAAACTGAAACCCAATACGTTAGGGCACGATTTCTCGAATTTCTAAATACAGAATATTGCCTTTATAATAAGATCATTTTTGACGTAGGGTAAAACGTTGCATAATTAAAAGAAGTATTAAAACGGTAATAGTATAATAATAGTAGTAACGAAAATAACGACAATGATGTGTTAATAATGTGATAGGAATAATAATATATATTAATAATAAAACCATAATATGTATATGAAAATATGTTAATTATATAATATAATAATGTGATAACGGAGTAATATTAATAAGGTGGTAACATAATATAATAGCTAGGATAATATTAAAATAGTGTTAAGTAAAATATGATAATAATATATATGTACATAAAAGGTAGTAAAGGACGTAGAAAAAATATTAAACATAATAGTATTAAAATACATAATGTAATATGTGAAATACATAACTTAAGAGAATGAAAAATACGTATATTATATATATATGAAAAAATATAACATATTCACAATGGCATTAAAATATAAACGTAAGATAGTATAAATAACATATAACTACAATATTAAAATATGTACATATAAACGTAGTGTATAGTTAAAAATAATATATAAAAGAAAGGTATTAATAGCAGGAATAATATTAATATTAGTAGTAAATATAAAGATAACAAATAGATATAATAGTAATAATAATAATAATAATAATAATAATAATAATAATAGTAATAATAATAATAATGAAACTATAGGGATTACAAATATAATAGTTAAGAAAATATGCAACGAAATAAAGTATAAAAAACTAAAATAATAATATACTAATATAATATGATCATAATAATAATGATAATAATGGCATAATTTAAAATAATGAATGAAAAAATAATGAAATAAAGACTAAATTAAAAATAAAACAGAAATTCAGGACCAAATTAAAAGGTAATTTAAAGAAAAGGACTAAATTCGGAATAAAAATGAAGTTCTGGGGCAAATTCGAAAATATTTAATGAAGAGGGGGACTGAATCAAACTCGCGGACAACAATAAGGGACTAAAAGAGAAAATATCCCGTCCCTTCGAAACGCAGCGTTTAAATCGGGGCCAGATTGAAAACAGGCATAAATTTTAGGGCCGAATTATAATTGAAAAAAAAACTGATTGCAAAACATAGAAAAAGCAGAAGGGCCTGAAGCGCAATTAGCCCTTTCGCTATAAAAACACGCGGATCCTAGTCGGAGCGGGTCGGGTCGATCCGACCCGGGGCCAAAACGACGTCGTTTTATGTTTAATACCCGGAGGTCCAAAACGGTGCGTTTTGACCCCCTATATAAGTCAGAATTTTTTTTTTCATTTCACTCAACTGCTTCAGAAAAAAAGGGAAGGGGCTCTCGAGTGCGATTTCCGGTGGGAGGGCTGGTCACCAGACCGGTCGCCAGTCCGTCGCCGGTCACCATCGCCGGCCACCGTACACTGTGGCCGAAAAATCGAAAAGGTACGATTTTTTTTCTTTTTTTTGTGTTATTTTATGTCATATATATATGCATGTAGAAAATAAAAAGAAGGAAAAGAAAAACAGAAAAGTGAAAACAGATTCGAAGAATAAAAAATCTAAAGCACCTTCTGATTTCGGGTTTTGATTTCTTGCGATTGTCGATGCTTATGCTCGGTTTACTGAATGTTGGATCTGTTTTTGAATATTGGTTGAAATCTAGTGTCTGTTTTTATTAGAATAATGCCAAATCCCTTTACAATGTATTTGAATCGGCTTTATAGCCTTTTAAAAGTTGTTTTTGCCATCATTTTTGTACTGCTTTCTGTCCCTTTCTCCTTAAATGTTTGCAGGGAGTTTTGGGCAGTGCTGAGAGGACCAAAGGCGGTGGATTTGACCCTGGCAGAGGCGGTGTAGAGGGCAGGTGCAAGTGGGAAGGTTCAGGTTAGGTTTAGGGGGTTAGGGTTTGTTTGGGTTGCTGTCGGGTTTGGGTTGTAATTGGGTTTAGGGTGGTTAAGTGATTGGGTCACGGGTTTGGGTTTCAATTGGGTTTTATGTACATGGGCATGGGGTTTAAGTTAGGGGTTTGGCTTAGTTAGGTGGGTTATGGATTGTTTGGGTTTACAATGTAATAGGCCCAAAATTGGCCTACAACAGACGTTTTAAGTAAACCCCGATTGATTGACTGAAGGTAACTTTTTGAAAGTTTGGTATTTTGTCATCACGTGCGATTTCGATGGAATAACTTTTAAATGGTGTATTAATGGTCAATAATAGGTTCTGGAGCGTTTCGGATTGCGTTAGCTTTGAAACGAACCAGGTGTGTACTTTGATTGCCATGAAATCGCGTTTCGACAAAAGCTGAAAACAAAACTGTCGATGCCACATGGACGTGTAGACTGCCTGTGTGGAGGCTTCACATGGCTGTGTGATCGATGAACCACGCTGTGTGTGCTTGACATGGGCATCACGGACACGACCGTGTGAGGTTGGCCAAGCCGTGTGCGAGGCACGAACTAGGCCAATTGAGCTGCGTGGGCCATACGGACGTGTGGGTCCATCGGGCATATGCGATTCTGGGCCAGGCAGTGTGATCCACGCGGCCTAATTGACCTTGTGAGCCCACACAGACAGGCCACATGGGCATGTGAGCCCATTTTTCTGAATTGAACTGTAAGGTTTCACGGGTCACCCAAGTTGACTGTGACCTGTCGTAAGGTTGGTAAGGGTATCATAGACCTCAAATTCTGTTAACTTATATTGATATATGTATTTATATGTTGTTTATAGCATGTATATCTGATCTGATCTGTTTTGATTATATGAGTATGATCTGCATCTCTACATAATAGCATGCCATATCTGTAGGTTGCAATGCATTGGGTTAGGTTTATTGTTGAAGTGAAGGAAGTCTGAAAGGCTATTAGCCTGTTATCTGGCAGCTTTTCTGTATATTTCTTATATGTGTCGTAATACGGTACAATTTGGTGTGTAAGGCTAGATGGGTTGATTTTATCCCCATACTTGGTGTGTAGGGCTAGGTGGGTGGATTTTATCCCCATATGGTGTATAGGGTTGGACGGAGATGCTGTGCAGGGTTGGTAGGCATGTACTGCTCTGAGCTGATATGCATGTGATATCTGTATGGGCTAAGGCACGATTATATCTGATTCTGTATCTGTTTGGGCTTGAGAGCTCTATTATATTCTGATTCTGTTCTAAAGTGGGCTAAGGCCTACATCGTATCTGTTAAGGTCTCAGGTCCGAATTAGGACTGTTGTCTGTTTCTGTTAGCTGTATGTATGCATGCTATACTGTGAGGATGTGCACACTGAGTTTGCGAAAACTCACCCATCTATTTATTTGTCTGTCAGGTAATCCCCAGCAGTAGATGGATCGGTGCAATGGAGAACTCGATGGTGACCACTGCTAGATACTTATTGGATTTTACGGTTTCACTGGTTATTTCCTATTTTACTATTTTTAATTATTTTTGGGAGTTTTGATGTAATTCCGGACTTGGGCTATTATTTTTTATTTTTACTTGGGTTCTAAATTGTTATTGATGGATTTTTAACTTGCAAAAGCCACCAAAGATTTGTTTTTTTTCTAAAATTAACTAAGAGTTGCCGCGTAAAAGAAATGGTTTTAAACAAATAGGTTAATTCACGATTTTCTGACTTAAGAAAAGATAATAACCGGAACGATTTTTAGTTTGTCAAGAAATTTTCCCAAAACACTCTCATGTGACGCCGCCAGATTCGGCCATAATGTCTAGGCCGGGTTTTGGGGTGTTACGCTTCGAGTCTAAAATTCCTAAGGACATGGGATTTTTCTTTAAGTCAGATACATGCCTGACATCTAACAGTGTTCTAATTGTCTCATCATACATCCTAATCTTAACAATACCAATACCTTTTACCTTACTGGGTGAACCATTCCTCATCCGCACAACTTCACCTTTAATTGAATTGTATGTAGACAACACTAATCCCTGTTGGGATACATGTAGAAAGAACACCCCGAATCTAAGACCCACTTGGACGTAAGCTTAGAGTTTTCATTTGTTGGCATCAACAAGAAATCATCACCCTTGTCATTGGCCAAATTAACAACAGTTAAATCTTCATCGTTGCTCTTAGCAACCCTTTTATTTCACAATTTGTAGCAATCTGCCTTGACATGACTTAACTTCTTAAAATAACATCTTTTATCTCGCTTCATTGATGCTACCAAATCTGAGGCTTACCAATCCGACTTGCTATTTGAACCAAATTCATTGTCGAGTTTTTCTTTGCTCAATAGATGACCCTTCATATCCTCAAACGAGAGATTATCATTTTCATAAATTAGGGTCTCCTTGAAAGATTTATATAAAAGGGGTAAAAAGCACAATAATAGCATAACCTGATCTTTATCATCAATCTGAACCTCAACATTTTTTAAATTATTCAAAAGAGTAAGAAATTAACTGATGTGACCTCTAAAGTGTTCACTTTTGCCCATGCAGAATATGTATAGATGTTGTTTCAACACCAATCCATTAGCTAAAGACTTTGTCGCATAAAGGGTTTCTAACCATTTTTCTGAAAGCTCAATGCTATTTTCTCGATCAAAACCTCATGCAACACATTATTTGTTAGACATAATTGAATCATGGATAGAACCTTTTTAGCTAACCTATCCCATTCTGATTTATCCATGTCTCAAGTCTTCTTCTCTGTAAGGACCTTCTCAAGATCACCCTGAATTAGGATTGTCGTCATCTAAACTTGCCGCAGATTGAAATTTTAGATGCCATCAAACTTATCAAAATCAAACCTTATTGTTGCTGTCTCTAAACGGGTTGAATGCAGAAATCGAATTAGCTCTTGTTACCAATTTGCTAGGCATAAATTGGGTTAAACAAGGAACAAGTAAAATAATGAAGAAATTGAATAAATCGAACACAAATATTTTACGTGGAAAACCCCCTTTGAAAAGGATAAAAAACCATAGGGAGAGTGTAATAACCCGTTTTTGAGTCAGATCGGAACAGTGGTTTCAGGACCACAAATCCAAAGTAAAATATTTATTTTATTATTTTAATAAGTTTTATAGCATGATAGAATAATAGTATAAAACTTTCGTTAAGAAATTTTACTGATTAAATGCTCAATTTGGTAAAAAGGACTAAATCGTGTAAAGCAAAAAACTTGTGTTTTATTAGTTAAAAGTATTAAATAGCTATAAAAATTTAAAATAAAGGTCCTTAAATGGTTAATAGACCAATAGGGAGTTAGTGGAAGATGATGGCATGACATAATTGAAATTTTGAATTACTAATAAGGTTAATTAGGTAATTAAGCAATTAAAGGTTAATTAAATAAAACAAAAGAAATGTTTTGTCCATCTTCTTCATGTTTGAATCGAAATTAGAAATAGGGTTTTCATTCAGCCAAGCTCCATTTGGCTATTAAGGTACGGCTTTGACTCAGTTTTTAATAATTTTGATGTTTTTAAGCTAGTTACTACTTAATCTAGCTAGCTCGTACCTTAGATTTTAAAATGTCTAAAGATTTTGAAATATGCCATTGTTGAATACTTGTGTATTTTGAAGTCTTTTGATAGATTATTGATGGTTGTTTTTAGATATACAAGTTTTATAAAGTGATTTTTGACAAAAATGGGAATTTGCGATTAAATTGTAAAATGTCGAAATGTTGTAGTTTATACGTTAAATAAATAGAAATATAGGCTGCTAGTATTGTCATGAAGATTCAGCTATGCATGGGCTGAGGCCTAAATGCATAAATTTGTCGTTTTGTGTAATAAGGGCTAATTTACAAAATAGTCAAAAGTATAGGAGAAAATGTGTAATTTTCCAAATACATGAATTATGGACTAAATTGAATAGATTAAATTCTAAATGTATTGAATTTGATATTATATAGATCAAGATAAACAACTACCGGGACTAGATCGGGTGAAACGAAAAGCAGACGAGTAATCGGAAGTTTATCCGAGCTATACGAGATAAGTTCGTATAATTAGAATCGAAATTTCATTTAAAATAATTGTAATTGTATGTAAGGAATTTATATGTATATATGTAAATTGGTTAATTAAAGTACATGTTAATTAAATACTTAAATTAATGTTTACCGAGAATTACAGAGTTCCGTTTGAACAGTAAAAAGTCGTAGGATACGAGTGACATGTCACTAGGGTTACCGTTTTGTTTGAGATCCTGCATTTGTTACAGACTCACCACAGCTCGTATGAGCTTACCAATTCATCTCTTATAAGCTTACCATTCAGCTCATTGGAGCTTACCGTTTCAGCTCTTCGGAGTTTATCGTTCAGCTCGAAAAAGTTTACTATTTACCAGCTCAGGAGGAACTTACCGATCATGGCTCAAAAGAGCGGAAATGATGATGAATTGACAGATTATCGATATATACACTTAGTGTGTATCACTCGAGTATATTACCTTTACGGATTACATGATGAGGTATGGAAATGTGATATGAGTCATATAAATGTATATGTAAACGAGACGGATATGAGTTATATTGATTATATAGATGAAATGATACATGATTTATATGAATTATATAAGCAAAATATGACATGATTCATATGAATTGTATAGATGAATTGAATGCCAAATGAACATTTCATGCTTGGTTTCATCCTTGTGAATGGATGATTATATTATAGCTATGAGACTAACTTGTGAATGGATGTTTGTGAATAGGCATTATGGCAAATGATTTGGATTTAAATTTTTTTAATTGCTTGATGTCATATTGGTAAGTTTAATTCTATATTATACGGGCTTACTAAGCTTTTAAGCTTACTCCATTTATTTTCTATGTTTTTATAGATTTTGAAAGCTTGCTCGATTCAGACAAAGTCGGAGATTTGCATCACACTATCCAGTCAACTCTTCGGTACTTTTTGAACTCAAGGAAAATGTGTAAATATGGCATGTATAGGCTAGTTTATAGGTTGAAATGTATGGCCATTTAAGTTGTTGATTTTGGCACAAGGTTTTGTATATGACTAAGCTATGTGATATGGCTTAGGTGGGCAAATGGTTGGTTTGGTATATATGCTTCATATGATATATCTATATTGTGGCAAATTTGATGAATGATATTTTGGCTTTAATGATGTTGGTTTGATTGATGTTGTATGTTCAAATGGAGGAATTATAGATTTGTTATATAGATGCAATAAGGTATTGGAACATGTCATTTTGGTATGTGTTTGGTTGCATAAAAATGTGAATTGAGAAATGAATTGGTTAGTTATGAAATGTACAATGTTTTGGCTGAATTTGTTGCCTATTTTGAATGTGGTTTTGGTACCAATTTTATGCTTGTAGGTATGTGGAAGTTGGGTGCAATGGCCTAAATTCAGGGTTATCGGAACAGTGGTTTCGTAACCACAAATTCGATTTAAAGAGAAATTTATTTTAATATTTTTGCATAAATATTGATATGATAGGAAAATCGTATGAAAATATCAATAGAAAAATTTTACCGATTTAGTGGTAAGTTAGAAAATAAAAAATTATTGAAGAAATTGGGTAAAAACAAGGTATCGAAACCTTGATCTCATAAAACCAAGTCGGAAATATTTTTATAAATATTTATGAAATGTTAGTAATAAGGTATTAAAATTTCGTTAAAAAATTTTAACGTTTGGGCAGTCAATTAAATGAAAAGGACTAAAGTGAAAAAGGTGTAAAAGTTACTAGAGGGATTAAAAAGCTCAATTGTCAAATGAGGAGGGATCTAAAGTGTAAATAAGCCCAAAGGAGATATTTTTGGTGGCATATGCTGAGAAAAATCAAGAGAATGGATGATTTAAGAGCAAATTTGGAATATTGCATTATTAACTAAATAAAACTAGCACTAATATGGAAATATCTAGATTTATTGTGATTTCTCTTCATTCTCATTAGCCAAAATGCCATAGGAGGAGCTTTTTAAGCTGGTATTTCATAATTTTTGCACCAAGTGAGTTAATTCTTGCCTTTTTTTAATTTTTGTGTTTTTGAGACTTTTACAACTAGGTCCTACTATTAAATTCATTAGTTTTTGATTTCATGGATGAAATTGGAAGTCACCATGGTTGAGTGTTGTAAGTATATGATGATTTAGAATGTATTTGAAGCTTTAATCTTATTATATGATGATTTTATTGAATGAAATGAATAGGAAGTGGATATTTAGGACCTATTTGTAAAATAGTGTGAAATTAAAGTCTACTACTGAAATTCTGATTTCCAAAGGCTATAAAGTAGTTTAAAATGATAGATTAAAGTGTTAATTGAGAAAAATCAGCTCAATTGAGAGGTTAATTGAGTAGGGACGAAATTATCATTTATTAAAAGTTTAGGGGAAAAATGGTAATAAACCTCTTGCACTAAAACAATTTTGGACAGCAGCAGTAGTTCAACTTTGAAAAATCACCATAAGTTTTAGAAATTGAATCAGAGGATGAAAAAAATATGGAATTAAAGCTTATCAAGTCTAGTTTTTCATAGAAGAAATTGTAAGAATGGCATTGTAGATCATGAGATATGATAAATTTTGTGAGACAAGGTCAAAATAATTTTGGGTTCCCCTGTTTTGAATTTGGAAAATCACCAAAAATTGGAGAAAAATAATTAGGGACTTAAATTTATATTTTTGAAATCCTTAATGAGTATATTTTCAAGATAAACAAACAAAAACATCATCCGAATCCCGTACGAGGAAATAATTAATTTTTAGTGAAGAATGGTCGGAACTATCAGACAGCAGAACAGGGGAGACTTAAAAGAATAAAGTATATTTATTGCATAAAAAAATTATAAACATTTTATAGTAAGAAGATATGTGAGTCTAGTTTCAGGGAAAATTAACGGATCTTAATTTGGAGTTCCATAGCTCAAGATAAAAATAATTTAGTGACTACGACTCAAGTAGACAGCTTTGAATGAACTATAAATAATAGTGGAATTGTAGAGAATGGTACATATGAACATAAAATGTTAAATTGATGATTAAATTTATTTATTCAGATCCCGAAGACTCAAATATGAAGCTAGATCGAGGAAAGGAAAAAGTTCTGGAGTAGTAGATTTTTGTATACTAACAAGTATCGAGGTAAGTTCGTGTAACTTGAATTATATTCTTAAATGCTTGAAATGTTTGTTATTGATGTGAATATGATTTGAATGTTCATTGTATGATAATCGATGAAACATTTATATATTTGATAAAAAGGGGAAGAAATCTTGGTTGAATGAAAGGAAAATTCGATGGGTCTCTGAAAAGGAATTGGCGGTAAAAAGGATCTATCCCGAACGGGTGATCCTATCTTGATATAGCCCTCCCGAAGAATATGTGTAAAATGGATTTAGCCCAGGACGGGTAATCCGAATTAGGGTCTGAATTTAGCTTGGACTGGTAATTCAGATCCAAGCTCATTAGAGTAATTGTTGTTGCATGGGATTTAGCCTGGACTGGTAATCCCGCTGTAAGGATAAGGTTCGCGGGAGTGTGCTCTCTGAAATGAAAATGTGCGTACATGAATATAAATTGACGGACTCAGATTTGTACACTAAAGTGTACCCCTGAAAATCCATCGAAATTCCAAGAAATTCAACGGGATAAATATGGGAAAACAATAATGGAATGGAAATCATGGTATTGATGAGCTCATCAATCATGGCATATATTATTAGTACATTGAAATTATTGGACTAACTTGAATGTTGAGTTTGTGCATGTTAGGGTAACAATGCATTGAATGGATGTATGAATGTTTATTGTATTGTATTGAAAATATTAGGTAAGTATAATTCTTGCTACATGAACTTACTAAGCACAATGTGCTTACCCTGTTTCCTTTTTCCCTATTTTGTAGTATTAAAAGCTCGGAGGTCAGATTTGGTCAGAGACACATCACACTATCAACCTCAACATTTTGGTATATCAAGAAACTTTATTTTGGAAATCAATGGCATGTATAAGTTAATAAAATAAATGTTAATGTGAAATGAATGTAAAGTTAGCCATTGGTGTGGCTAACAAATCTTGGTTTTGGTATGTGATGAGGTTATCTTATGGATATGCATGAATCTATCTTGAAAATATGTTGAATTGGATTGGTTGATTTGGATTGGTCTCGGTTTAAATTTTGCAGGGAAGGTTAGATATCTATAAAGGGGTTATATTAAGTTAAAAAAATTCCGTATGGTTTCGATTAAATCCCGATTTGGTCCTAATGTATGTTTTGGGCTTCGGAGACCCATCTACGGGACTTCATAACATGTTTCGATAAATGAATAGTATTTAACTCGTAATAACGAAAAAATTAATTCGGTAAACTCTGGTAATTTCTCGTACCCTATTTCGACGACGAATACGGGTAGGGGGTGTTACATTGTGTGTGAAAAATGGCTTAAACCAAGCCTATTTTGGTGCCACATGGTCTAAGCACCCGGGCGTGTGTCTTGACCGAGTGACTTTTGCACCTTAGTTAAACAAGTCTGTGAGTTACACGGCATAGACACATGGGCGTGTCTACTGGCCATGAATGGCACACGGGTTGGCACATGGGAGTGTGGTCGGCCGTGTGGCCAAGTCAGTATACCCTTAAATTTTCACACGGCTAGGCACGGGAAATAAATGAGCTCAGAAATAAAAAGATAAATCTGGTAAAGTATTATGGCAAAAGCACGGGATTGAGGAAGCGACATGGGAACCAAAGGAGGCAATGACGAAATAATACCCGAACCTCTTTACTGGTAAGATTTTCGAGGACGAAAATCCTTAAAGGGGGTGAGTTGTAATGGCCAAAATTCAAGGTTATCGGAATAGTGATTTCGTAACCACAAATCCGATTTAAAGAGAAATTTATTTTAATATTTTTGCATGTATATTGATATGGTAGGAAAATCGTGTGAAAATATCGATAGAAAAATTTTACCAATTTAATGGTTAAAAAACAAAAATTATTGAAGAAATTGGGTAAAAAAAGGTATTAAAACCTCGATCTCGTAAAACTGAGTCAAAAATATTTTTATAAATATTTATGAAATGTTAGTAATATGGTATTAAAATTTTGTTAGAAAATTTTAACGTTTGGGTAGTCAATTAAATGAAAAGGACTAAATTGAAAAAGGTGTAAAAGTTACTAGAAGGATTAAATAGCTCAATTGTCAAATGAGGAGGGATCTAAAGTGTAAATAAGCCCAAAGGAGATATTTTGGGCGGCATAGGCTAAGAAAAATCAGGAGAATGGATGATTTAAGGGCAAATTTGAAATATTGCATTATTAACTAAATAAAACTAGGACTAATATGGAAATATCTAGATTTATTGTGATTTTTCTTCATTCTCATCAGCCAAAACACCATAGGAGGAGTTCTTTAAGCTGGTATTTCATAATTTTTGCACCAAGTGAGTTAATTCTTGCCTTTTTCTTGTAATTTTTGTGTTTTTAAGACTTTTACAACTAGGTCCTACTATTAAATTCATTAGTTTTTGATTTCATGGTTGAAATTGGAAGTCACCATGGTTGAGTTCTGTAAGTATATGATGATTTAGAATGTATTTGAAGCTTTAATCTTATTATATGATGATTTTATTGAATGAAATGAATAGGAAGTGGATATTTAGGACCTATTTGTAAAAGAGGGTGAAATTGAAGTCTAGTGCTGAAATTCTAATTTCCAAAGGCTATAAAGTAGTTTAATATGATAGATTAAAATGTTAATTGAGAAAAATCAACTCAATTGAGGGGCTAATTGAATAGGGACGAAATTATCATTTATTAAAAGCTTAGGGGAAAAATAGTAATAAACCTCTTGCACTAAAACAGTTTTGGACAGCAGCAGTAGTCCAACTTTGAAAAATCACCATAAATTGTAGAAATCAAATTAGAGGATAAAAAAATATGGAATTAAAGCTTATTGAGTCTAGTTTCTCATAGAAGAAACATTGTAAGCAATGAAATTGTAAATCATGAGATATGATAAATTTTGTGAGATAAGGTTAGAATAATTTTAGGTTCCCCTGTTCTGACTGTGGAAAATCACAAAAAATTGGAGAAAAATAATTAGGGGCTTAAATTTATATTTTTGAAATCCTTAATGAGTATATTTTCAAGAGAAACAAACAAAAACATCATCCGAATCCCGTACGAGGAAATAATTAATTTTTAGTGAAGAAGGGTCGGAACTATCAAACAGCAGAGCAGGGGTGACTTAAAAGAATAGAGTGTATTTATTGCATAAAAAAAATTATAAACATTTTATAGTAAGAAGATATGTGAGTCTAGTTTCAGGGAAAATTAACGGATCTTAATTTGGAGTTCCATAGCTCAAGATAAAAATAATTTAGTGACTACGACTCAAGTAGACAGCTTTGAATGAACTATAAATAATAGTGGAATTATAGAGAATGGTACATATGAACATAAAATGTTAAATTGATGATTAAATTTATTTATTTAGATCCCGAAGACTCAAATACGAAGCTAGATTGAGGAAACAAAAAAGTTCGGGATTAGTAGATTTTTGTATACTAACAAGTATCGAGGTAAGTTCGTGTAACTTGAATTATATTCTTAAATGCTTGAAATGTATGTTATTGATGTGAATATGATTTGAATGTTCATTGTATGATAATCGATGAAACATTGATATATTTGATAAAAAGGGAAAGAAATCGTGGTTGAATGAAAGGAAAATTCGATGGGTCTCTGAAAAGGAATTGACGGTAAAAAGGATCTAGCCCGAATGGGTGATCCTATCTTGATATAGCCCTCCCAAAGAATATGTGTAAAATGAATTTAGCCTAGGACGGGTAATTCGAATTAGGGTCTGAATTTAGCCTAGACTAGTAATTTAGATCCAAGCTCATTAGAGTAATTGTCGTTGCGGGGGGTTTAGCCTGGACCGGTAATCCCGACAATATTCTATGAGTTTATATTATAGGGGATTTAGCCTAGACTGGTAATCCCGCTGTAAGGATGAGGTTCGAGGGAGTGTGCTCTCTGAAATGAAAATGTCGCACATAAATATAAATTGACGAACCCGAATTTGTACACTAAAGTGTACCCCTAAAAATCCATCGAAGTTCCAAGAAATTCAATGGGATAAATATGGGAAAACAATAATTGAATGGAAATCATGGTATTGATGAGCTCATCAATCATGGTATATATTATTGATACATTGAAATTATTGGACTAACTTGAATGTTGAGTTTGTGCATGTTAGGGTAACAATGCATTGAATGGATGTATGAATATTTATTGTATTGTATTGAAAATATTAGGTAAGTATAATTCTTGTTACATGAACTTACTAAGCACAATGTGCTTACCCTGTTTCCTTTTTCCCTATTTTATAGTATTAAAAGCTCAGAGGTCGGATTCGATTGGAGACATATCACACTATCAACCTCAACATTTTGATATATTAAGAAACTTTATTTTGGAAATCAATGGCATGTATAAGTTAATAAAATAAATGTTAATGTGAAATGAATGTAAAGTTAGCCATTGGTGTGGCTAACAAATCTTGGTTTTGGTATGTGATGAGGTTATCTTATGGATATGCATGAATCTATCTTGAAAATATGTTGAATTGGATTGGTTGATTTGGATTGGTCTCGGTTTAAATTTTGTAGGGAATGTTAGATATTTATAAATGGATTATATTGAGTTAAAAAAATTTTCCTATGGTTTCAATTAAATCCCAATTTGGTCCCGATGTATGTTTTGGGCTTCAGAGACCCATCTACGGGACGTCATAACATGTTTCGATAAATGAATAGTATTTAACTCGTAATAATGGAAAAATTAATTCGGTAAACTCCGGCAATGCCTCCTACCCTATTTCAGCAACGAATACGGGTAGGGGGTGTTACATTGTGTGTGAAAAATGGCTTAAACCAATGCAATTTTCGGGCCACATGGTCTAAGCACATGGGCGTGTGTCTTGACCGAGTGACCCTTGCACCTTAGTTAAACAAGTTTGTGAGTTACACGGCATAGACATACGGGCGTGTCTACTGGTCATGAATGGGACACGGGTTGGCACATGGGAGTGTGGTCGGCCGGGTGGCCAAGTCAGTATACCCTTAAATTTTCACACGGCTAGGCACACAGGTGTGTCTAGTGGCCGTGTGGACAAGTCAATAGGTATGCCTTATTTTCCCACAACTTAGACACATGGGCGTGTCTAGTGACCATGTGAGGCACACGGCTTTTTTACACAAGCGTATGACCTTATTCAAAATAATTTTCTAAGTTTTTCAAAAGTTTTCAAGTGTTACCATTTCGGTCCTAAATGTATGATGCAAGCTTTGTATGCTCAAATTAAACATGTTATAAGTATGAATGATTGATAAGTACTGAAATGATATGACATTTGTTAAATGTTTGATGATTGAAAGTTCTGAACTGAGCTAAAAGTTTGGTAATGCCTCTTATCCCATTCCGGTGATAGTTACAGGTTATGGGTGTTACATTTGATTAGTATCAGAACTACGGTTTAGTCAATTTTAGGACTACCATAGTGTATATGGGTCTAGCTATACATGCCATATATATAAACTATGATAGTTTGATATCTCCTGACAACTTCTGAATTATGTTTTATATAATAAATGGATCCAAATTGAGCAGTAGCAGACGATGTAGAGAGTAATGTGCCAGCTCCATCTCAAGGGACTGCGCCTTTTGAATCTAGTCTCGCTACGGGTAGTCAGGGAGAAGCTAAACAAGCTTTCTTCCAAATGATGAATGAATATTTTACCAAATTTATTCAAGTAGACCCGGCTACTCAACAACCTCCACCCCCACCTGTTTCCTAACTGAATCTCGCAAATCCATGAGGTACAGATCATTTGAGATTGAATAGACCTCCTGTTGATAAGATACGGAAGTATAGGGCCAAAAAATTTAGAGCTACAGCTAATGATGATACTAAAAAAGCCAAATTTTTACTCGAAAATACGATCAGGGTTTTTGATGAACTATCTTGCACACCTGATGAATGTTTAAAATGTGCTATTCACTATTGAGAGACGTGGCATGCCAGTGGTGGAATACCCTAATATCTGTTGTTCCACGAGAAAGAGTTACATGGGCTTTCTTCCAAATTGAATTTAGAAAGAAATATATCAGTCAACGGTTTATCGACCAGAAATGAAAAGAATTTCTTGAATTGAAATAAGGCCGTATGACAGAAACTGAGTACGAAAGAGAGTTTGTTAGACTCAGTAAATATGCTTGTGAATGCGTTTCCACTAAAGCTATTATGTGTAAAAGATTCGAAGATGGATTAAATGAAGATATTCGATTGTTAGTCAGAATTCTCGAGTTGAAAGAGTTTATTGTCCTAGTTGATAGGGCTTGTAAAGCTGAAGAACTTGGCAAAGATAAAAGAAAAGCTGATTTTGAAGCGAGAGATACTAGAAAGAGATTCACGAGTAAATCACATCAGGCTAGATCGAAAAAATTTAAAGATTTACACCTCCGTTCAACTGCTTCTGCAGGTATATCGATCAGGGATAGAGATGTTAGGCAGTTTAATCTGAAACCCCAAACAACGTCTGTTGCCAGTGTGAGTAGCGTGAAAAATGTGAGATCTGAATGTAAACATTGCAATAGGAAGTATTATGGTGAATACCGATTGAAAAGTGGGGCATGCTTTAGGTGCGGATCATTGGATCATTATTTACGAGACTGTCTTGAGAAACTTACAGTTGAAAGAGAACAATCCGTTAAAGTGAGCAATACAGTTAATAAAGGAAGGCCACCTCAAATGCTGGGGATCCAAGTGGTAACCACAGTACTGTATGAGACTCAAATGTGAGATCGGAGACACGGGCGTCTGCTTGAGCTTATACCATTCACGCACGTGAGGAAGCATCATCCCTTGATGTCATTACCGGTACTTTTTCTCTTTATAACACTGATATTATTATGTTGATAGATCTTGGATCAACTCATTCATATATTTGTATAGAATTAGTGTCTAAAAAGAGTTTACATGTCGAGTCTACGGAGTTTGTAGTTAAAGTATCGAACCCCATAGCAAATCTGTTCTAGTTGATAAAATTTGTAAGAAATGTCCATTGATGACTCGGAGTTACTGTTTTTCGGTTGACTTGATGCTTCTACTGTTTGATGAATTTGATGTAATTCTGGGTATAGATTGGCTGAATTTGCATGATGCAGTTGTGAATTGCAGACGAAAGAGTATAGAATTGAAATGTCAGAATAGTGAAATTCTTCGGATTGAGTCTAACGATTCAAATGATTTACGGTTGTGATATTGTCCATGTGAGCTCAGAAATGTGCGAAAACGGGTTGTGATGCATGTCTTGCGTATGTACTGGATACTAAAGTGTCAGAATCGAAGATTGAATCTGTACTAGTTGTCTGTGATTTTCCAGATATATTTCTAGAAGAATTACCGGGATTATCGCCGATTAGAGAGGTTGAATTTGGCATAGAATTGTTACCGGGCACGACACTGATATCGATAGCCCCATGTAGAATGGCACCGACTGAATTGAAAGAGTTGAAAACACAATTACAAGAGTTGACAGATAGAGGCTTCGCACGATCGAGTTGTTCGCCCTGGGGTGCACCGGTATTGTTTGTAAAGAACAAATATCCTTTACAGCGGATTAACGACTTATTTGATCAGTTCAAAGGAGCTACAGTATTTTCAAAGATCAATTTGAGATCAAGCTACTATTAGTTGCGAGTTAAAGACTCAAATATCTCGAAGGCTGCTTTCAGAACACGGTATGGTCATTACGAATTTTTAGTTATGCCATTTGGTTTGACTAACGCTTTTACGGTGTTTATGCATTTGATGAATCGTATATTTAGATCGTATTTAGACAGATTTGTTGTTGTGTCTATTGACAATATTTTGATTTATTCTCGTGATGAGATGAAGTATACCGAGCATTTGAGAATTGTGTTGCAAACTTTGAGAGATAAGCAATTATATGCTAAATTCAGCAAATGTAAATTCTGACTTCGGAAAGTCAAATTTTTAGGCCATATCATTTTAGCGGAAGGCATCAGAGTTTATCCGAGCAAAATATCTGCGATTTTAGACTGGAAACCACCGAGAAATATATCTAGGATCAGAAGTTTTCTGGGATTAGTGGGATATGATTGGAGATTCATGAGAGTATTCTCAAATGATTGCAGTACCGTTAACACGATTGCTTTAAAAAGATGTAAAATTTGAGCGATTAGAGAAATGTCAATAGAGCTTTGAACAGTTGAAAGCACTGGTAACGGAGCCACCGATTTTAGTTTAACCTAAATCGGGTAAAGAGTTTGTAATTTACAACGACGCGTCATTAAACAGATTAGGTTGTGTATTGATGTAAGATGGAAAAGTTATAGCTTATGCTTCCTGACAGTTGAAACCACACGAGATGAACTATCCGACGCATGACCTTGAGTTAGCCGCAATTGTATTTGCATTAAAGATTTGGCGACACTATCTATATGGTGAGAAGACCGAATATATACAGATCACAAAAGTTTGAAATATTTGATGTTGCAACGAGATTTGAATTTACGGCAATGAAGATGGCTTGAGCCATTGAAAGATAACGAGTTTGTAATTGATTATCATCCAGGAAAAGCTAACGTTGTAGCTGATGCTTTGAGCCGGAAGTCCTTATTTGCTTTATGGGCAATGAATACTCAAATGATGATATGTGATGACGGATCAATTCTAGCTGAGTTAAAAGCTAAACTGATTTTTCTTCAACAAATTTACGAAGCTCAGAAGCAGACAGTGAGTTGCAAGCTAAATGAATTCAATGTGAGTCTAATTCTGATTCAGAATTTCATATTGGAACTGATGATTGTTTAATGTTCCGGAATAGAATTTGTGTACCGAAAGATATTGAACTCATTTAGAAAATTCTGTACGAAGCACACAGTAGTCGCTTTTCTGTTCACCCGGGTAGCACCAAAATGTATAACGATTTGAAACAGTTGTATCGGTGGTCTAGAATGAAACGAGATATATCAGAGTTTGTGTCGAAATGTTTGATCTGTCAAAAAGTAAAAACTGAACATCAAGTACCATCAAGTTTATTATAGCCGGTGATGATTCCAAAATGGAAATGGGATAGAGTTACAATGGATTTCGTATTAAAATTGCCCCTAACTCTGAAAAAGAAAGATACAATCTGGGTTATTGTTGATCGACCGACGAAATCTACTCATTTTATACCGGTACGTACAGATTACTCTCTGGATAGACTAGCTAAATTGTATTTGTCTGAGATTGTTCGTTTGCACGGGGTACCATTATCCATTATTTCCGATAGAGATTCGAGATTTACGTCTCGATTCTGAAAGAAATTGTAAGAAGCTCTAGGAACGAAATTGAATTTTAGTACTACTTTTCATCCTCAGACTGACGGTCAGTCTGAGAGAGTTATACAAATACTGGAAGATATGTTCTATTGTTGTATTCTCGAGTTTGAAGGTAGCTGGAGAAATATTTGCCTCTGATTGAATTTACATATAATAACAGTTTTCAGACAAGCTTAAGAACGACACTGTACGAAGCTCTATATGGTTACAAATGTCAAATACCGTTATATTAGACTGAATTGAGTGAGAAAAAGATTCATAGGGTTGAGTTGGTCAGAGAAACAGAAGAAAAAGTAGAAGTGATTCGCGATAGTTTAAAAGCAACCTCATATCGACAGAAATCATACACGGATTTAAAGCGTAAAGAAATAAAGTTTCAAGTCGAAGATCGAGTATTCTTGAAAGTATCACCGTGAAAGAAAGTTCTTAATTTCTGTCGTAAAGAAAAGCTAAGTCCGCGATTCATTGGGCCATATAAAATTGTTGAAAGAATAGAACCTGTAGCATATCAATTATCATTACCATCTGAGCTTGAAAAGATACATAATGTCTTTCATTTTTTGATGTTACGTCGATACCGATCTGATCTGTCACATGTGATCTCTCTCATTTACGTGGAATTACAGTCTGATTTGTCGTATAACGAAGAACCGATCAAAACTCTGGCTCGAGAAATCAAAGAATTGAGAAATAAACGTATAACACTTGTGAAGGTTCTTTGGCATAAAAATGGGATAAATGAAGCTACGTGGGAACCTAAGGAAACTATGCAGAAATAGTACCCTAACCTTTTTACCGGTAAGATTTTCGGGGACGAAAATCCTAGAAGGATGAGAGTTGTAACAGCCCGTTTTTGAGTCAAATCGGAACAGTGGTTTGAAGACCACAAATCCAAAGTAAAATACTTATTTTATTATTTTAATAAGTTTTACAGCATGATAGAATGATAGTATAAAAATTTCGTTAAGAAATTTTACGGATTAAATGCTCAATTCGGTAAAAAGGATTAAATTGCATAAAGCGAAAAACTTGTGTTTTATTAGTTAAAAGTATTAAATAGATATAAAAATTTAAAATAAAGGTCCTTAAGTGGTTAATAGGCCATTAGGGAGTTAGTGGAAGATGATTGCATGGTATAATTGATAATTTGAATTACTAATAAGGTTAATTAGGTAATTAAGCAATTAAAGGTTAATTAAATAAAACAAAAGAAATTTTTTGTCCATCTTCTTCATGTTTGAACCAAAATTAGAAGAGAAGAAAGCCATTCTTAGGGTTTTCATTCGGCCAAGCTCCATTTGGCTATTAAGGTACAGTTTTGACTCGATTTTTAATAATTTTTATGTTTTGAGCTCGTTGCAGCTTAATCTAGCAAGCTCGTACCTTAGATTTTAAAATGTCTAAAGATTTTAAAATATGCCATTGTTGAATACTTGTGCATTTTGAAGTCTTTTGATAGATTATTGATGGTTGTTGTTAGATATATAGTTTTATAAAGTGATTTTTGACAAAAAAATGAGAATTTGGGATTAAATTGTAAAATGTTGAAATGTTGTGGTTTATATGTGAAATAAATAGAAATATGGGCTGCTAGTATTGTCACAAAGATTCAACTATGCATGGGTTAAGGCCTAAATGCATAAATTTTTCGTTTTGTGTAATAAAGACTAATTTGCAAAGTAGTCAAAAGTATAGGGACAAATGTGCAATTTTCCAAATACATGAATTATGGATTAAATTGAATAGATTGAATGTTGAATGTATTGTTACAAACGATAAATTATACATGTTTTACCTCATGCTTAGCCTAATTTCTGGATGAATTATCATTGAATTAGTGGAAATTGGTGCTCTTAATCCTTCTATTTCATGTTTTATGCCCAGGTGAGCTTAAGGAAGAAAAAAGAGCAAGAAATGGGCCAAAAACAGAGAAAATAGGCCAAAGTATGAAAACAACACGGCCCGGAGATTCACCACACAGTCGTGCCACCTAAAGCTCAAACACGGCCTAACCCCGACGAGCACGGCCAGACCACACGGCCATGCCACCATCAACAGGCCCGACTACGGCCTGGGCCTCAATCCATACGGGCGTGGCACACGAGCGTGTCCTTGTCGTGAGGAAGTTAAATTTCACTCAGAAAAGGATGCTTAGAGGCTAAGAAAGGCATTCCAAAGCTCTATATAAAGGCCCTAGGAGGCAACTTCAAATATATACTTTTCTCTCCTCAAAAGTGTGCTTTTTCCCCCACAAAAGAGTGCCTTATTTCTGACAACACAGAGAGTAGAAGCAAGGAATTACTCCAAGGGAAGCCGATTGATCCATCTCAGAAGCTGAATTCTCCCTCAAGATTAAGGATCTCCCTTCAATTACATTCAGGGGTTTTAAGGTTCTTTATGTTTTGTTATTTTATTTCTTCTGAGATGTTTTCTTTTATAATCATGAACTAAATCCCCCAAATACTTGAGGGGGATGAAACCTAAGGCAGATCTTGTTATTATTTTCTTTTGAAGTATATGATAAATATTTGATTTGTTCTTAGTTGTGTTTTTAACTCTTAAATTGATATTTCCGGGATATTGATTTAAGTCGAATGTGCTTGTGTAGAGGAGCAAAAGTCCCTGCATAGGAGTAGATCCAACACAATTAAGCGGAGTTGATTGCAATCCTAGAGATAAGGCGATGAAAATCTGTCGGATTAGGGTCAGACCTAATAAAGGAATCCATAGATCGAGTTAAGGCAACTCTAGGGGTTTTAATTAGAAAGATATTTCAATTAATCAACCTAGGGTTAGTTGTTTTTAGTCTCGAAAGAGATATTAACATAAGTTAGGGATTTCTACGGATCAAGTCAAGTGAATAAATCGTCTAGTTCAAGAGTTGATAACAAGTGAAGTCTAGGTGGATTCTCCCTTGAGTATTGTCCAAATCAATTAGTTTTTCCTAAGAGTTTTTCCCCAATTCACTTTTTGTGCTTTCATAGTTTAGTTTTAGAATTAGTTTAGTTTCATAAAAATCTCTCTTACTTCTAAGTTAAATAATAGAAAGAAAGTTAGTACTAGTACTTTTGGTTCTCTTGGGTACGATATCTCGGTCTTGCCACTAAGCTATACTACTGTTCGATAGGTGTGCTTTCATGGGTCATTTCCCTACTTCGTTTGGGAATAAATACATACTAGTAGCAGTAGATTACATGTCAAAATGGGTGGAAGCCCAAGCCTTACCTACTAATGATGCAAGAATGGTAGTACGTTTTCTTAAAAAACTTTTTTCTCGATTTGGAACACCTAGGATAATTATCAGTGATAAGGGTACTCATTTTTGCAATGCCCAATTTGACAAAGTTTTCAAAAGATATGGAGTGCACCATAGAACAGCCACCCCTTATCATCCATAAACAAGTGGTCAAGTTGAAGTGACAAATAGAGAATTAAAACGCATTCTAGAGAAAACAGTAGAAACAGACAGGAAAGATTGGTCAAAGAAAGTAGATGACACCTTATGGGCCTATAGAACTGCATGCAAAACTCTCATAGGAACATCCCCTTATAGACTTGTTTACGGAAAAAGTTGCCATCTACCATTTGAGCTTGAACATAAAGCATTTTGGGCTATTAAATTCCTAAATCTTGATTTTAAAATTGCAGGTGAGAAACGTCTAATGCAACTAAATGAGCTGGATGAATGGTGCTACAATGTATACGAAAACTTACGATTATATAAGGAGCCCACAAAGCGATGCCGTGACAACCGGCTAAGACAACCTAAGCAGTTCAAAACTAGTGATCTTGTCTTGCTATACAACACAAGGCTTAAACTATTCCCTGGAAAACTTAAATCAAGATGGTCAGGCCCATTCACTGTTCAAACTGTCTTTCCATACAGTACAGTCGAGGTAACTCATCCAAACCATGACACTTTCAAGGTAACGGCCATCGGCTTAAACATTATAGATGTGAGAATTTCAAGAATAATAGAGAGGAGCTCCAGCTCCACGAACTCTCGTTGTGATACATACAAGCAAAGTCGAGCTTAGACTCTAAATAAGAGCTTCTCAGGAGGCAACCTGAGCACTAACTTAGTAAATTTTTTATTTCAGCTTTCTAATACATTGACTAACCCTTTTTAATGCATGATTTTCAGACCACACGGCCACTCCCACGGGCGTCATGTGGACAATACGAGCAGAGACACGACCGTGCAATATGGCCGTGTACAAGCAGGGTAAATTTCTAACACACGGGCTTCAACAAATTGCCACGGCCGTGCGATGTGGCCATGGCCGAACCTATTGAATCACACACGGCCTTTAACAAATTGCCACGGCCGTGCGATGTGGCCGTGGCCAACACTGCCAAATCAAACACGGGCGTGCAACACGCCTGTGCCTCAAGGCCGTGGTCGACACTGTCAATTCAGACACGGGCGTGTGACCTATTACACGGCCGTGGGAGAAGCGAACATCGAAGAACACGGCCGTACGACACGGCCGTGTGCCTCAATACGCCCTAGGTACACGGGCGTGTTTCTCAAACCAGGCGCGCCAAAATCCCCAATTTTTAAATCACACGGCCAAAACCTGAGTCACACGGGCGTGTGACATGCCCGTGTGACCCAAAAACCTATATAAGTAGGCCACTATTCACCTTCTTCTCCAATAAAAACCCTAAAATCCTTCCACCCAAAACCCACATTAAGCCTCCTTAGCACCGTCGCCGGCCTCAAAAACTCCTCCACGACCATGCCGCCCATACCATGACCGTGCTCCACCCCATTAGTCACCTATTCGGTTCATTTTTCTTATTTTCCTCTTTAAATTTCTAATGTTTTTATCTATTTTTATGTTAATAAAATGTTTTATTTAGTTTTTGCATTATTTTGAGCATGAAATTCATTAATTTAGCATGAACAATCTAGAATACTATAGAGAATTTCATGATGCCATTTAGACTCTCTTTAGTTTGCCACTTTTACTTATCTAGAGTATTTAACACTTAGTATAAAATGATACGTAGGCCATGATTAGAATGAGTAGATCATTTTAGTTAGGTTTGTAAAATCAACATTTCCATACAATATGTCATGTTTTATTTTAATTTTCATTTAATCTTAAAAATAATAAGCATGTTTTACTTTCAATTTTTATTAGGACAAATGCATATCGTTTTATTTTTTTAGGAACTATGTCATCATCACGCAGTAAGAAACCTGCCGTCCCTATTTCAAAGAAGCAAAAGGGGCTCAGTGGTTCCTCGTCGAGACCCACTGCTGAGGTCTGACATCCTTTTATTCAGTTCCCGCAGAACTCCCAAGAGGAGTTATTTCAGATACTACGGGCCAGACCCCTCGGAGCGGAAAGATGCATTGATTGGACCGCTTTAGAGCAGGTCTACCTAGCAGACGAGGTCCGGACCTTGTTGATGACAGACCCGTGGGAGCAGTTCTTCCAAATCGTGGAGCCCACATATTTTGAACTCACTCTCGATTTTTGCTCCACTTTCCATCTACAGACGGTGATGAGTCGTCACGATGATCCAGGGACGATCCAAGGACGATCCAGTTCTGTTTAGGAGGCATCGTATGTTAGCTTAGTGTACCAGAGTTCGATACAGCTCTCAGCCTCTAAACCGAGTAGTTCATAGAGGAAGAAGACCTTTCCACGCTCTACTGCCACATCCACGTCTTTCCAGTCAACTGCTGGGGCGCCATCATCCCTAAGCAGCCTACATACGACCCTAGTCGCTCTAAAGCAACCAACCTCGCCCCATCTCTGAGGTACATACACGCCCCCTCGCACACACACTAACGGGCAGACGCGAGAGCACAGGTGTCGTCAACACCCACGATGCCTATTTCCTATAGAGCATGGCGAACGCACATACCATCGACCTTGCCTACTTTATCGCTCACACCATCTAGCACCAGATCGAGAGGCATCGCAGGGGCGTGATATTTATGGGTCCGTACATCACCTGGTTGGCCCGCTACTTTGACCTACTCAACACTGCTGCCTAGACATCCTCTTACACTTTATCGGCCAGATGTCCCCTCAGGGCATCCAGACTATGCTACACATAAGGATGATCCAGCGCCGACGTGGAACTGATCCTCCACAATACCACCTACTTCGAGACGCCGAGCAGGAGGATTCCGAGGACATTACTGATGATGTACCACTACCACCGAAGGAGGCCCCAGCTGAGCCACCACCCCCTCGCCGCCCAGTTCATGCGGCAACTTCACACGCTGACATATCTGAGCGCCTCACACAATTCGAGCAGTAGTGCTTCCAATGCTTAGATCATATAGACGCTTCTCTTCAGTAGATATGCCAGCGCCTTCATATCTCCGCACCGCACCCAACGTGTGATCCATCTGAGGATTAGAATTTTTTAATCCTCTTTTTTCTCTTTTATTTTCCTATTTATTTTTCCTTTTATTTTATTTCATCTTATCTTTTTCATTATTTGAATTTTAGTATTTTTTAGAACTTAATTTATTTTATTCCTTTATTTTTATTATTTCATATCGGCTATCCCCTAACAAACATATTTTGTTAATCCAAAATCCCTAAAACTGATAAATGCTTTCGCAGTTTCAAAGGAGCTTTACAGCTCAAATTCAAAATCTAAAGGGAACCTTGCCACAACTCTACACAGTTGACACCGCCAAAGCCTACACTCCTAACATGAAAGCTGTGGACAAACAAACACTACAACCACTGGAGTATCCACCTCCGCATCTTCCTTTGTCCTAGACACTCTATAGGCACCACCACCTCACAAATTCATCCAATCCAGGGAGTTTTATGCCTTTCCCTATCTTATGATCTTATGCTTCTATTGCTACTAATGTTTCTTTGTACATTGAGGGTAATGTACATCTTAAGTGTGAGGGGGAAACTTACTTTCAGTCATTGCATTTTCTTTGACACCCCTGAAAATTTTAAAAACTAACTTTTTGCATTGTTCTCAAAACTTCAAATTCTCACTTTCACTATTTGCATTATCTTCAATCTCATATTAGGATTAATTCTAATTGATTTATGATTTTTATTGATGTGTTAAGAATTAAGACATAGGTACTTATGCTTTGATTATTCAAACTTTAAAACACTAGGGAATCAAGCATGATAAGTTGAAATTTTTGAGAATTTAAAATTTTTCTAGGTTATTTTCCCTAATTTTAAGTGTTATCTTAAGATTTGAAATTCGCAGGATTGACATCAAAAAGCCATAATTCTGGTAAGATTTTTTAGCCTTTTGAGCATACATTCTTTCGTGCTCACTTTTATTGTTGCTTTGAGTGAGTCAATACTGATTTTTATTCTAGAACTTGCTTCGATTATACATGTCGATCCCACATCATTGATTTGATACACTGAGATGATAAAGGCACCTAGGTTTTAACCCACTTACTCCACAAAAGCCTACCTCCACAAATTAACCCCTGGTGAACCCTATTAAGCCTAATAACCCATTCTTTGACTTACCTTTAATATTAACCCATAACCCATTTTTGTTGAATTTCATTCAATTATTTTGATCCCTATTTTTGTCGAGATTTGAGTTGAAATATTATCTAGCTTTGTTCTCTTTTCCAGTTTCTAAAATTGTAAATATTCAATTTATTGTATTTGAATTGATTTGTTCTTAAAAAAATGTATATACAGTTAATTTAGTTGTAATCTGTAATAGTTCAATAGTTTTTACATATTTCTACAAGCTTCCAAATCTAGAACGATGTCATCATAAGACTTAGCTCGAAGGAATATGTTCTAGTGATAGAGATTTTTCTAGCTAGATGATTTTTTAATTCAATCTCGATTCTAACCCTCTCTTTTTCAGCTTGTGACAACACCCTAACCAAAGCCTCATTACAACCATTGAAAGACTTTTTGATCGATGTGTCATATCAATATATAGTGGTGGAGATTTAATTTTCTTGCAAGCCTATGGTAATAACCTTTCAGGTTGACTAATGAGTGCTTAAATTTTGAACCCTAAACACTTTGAGTGGATAGAGTGAATCTTTAGTAAGGATGTCAACCCTTGTTAATTTTGATTGAGAGGTGATTACTTAAGAAAAGGGAGAAAACCTATGTTTCTGTGATAAAATTCTCAGCTTAGAGTGTTTGAATCTTTAATGTTCTTCTGGTTGAATTCTCATTATATGATTACTTGTGGATTAGTTTGAAACATTATTGATAAGGGTTATAAGTTGAGAAGAATGATTCTTAACTGTGAATTGAAATTTTGCTTGAGGACAAGCAAAGGCTTAAGTATGAGGGTATTTGATAAACGATAAATTATACATGTTTTACCTCATGCTTAGCCTAATTATGGATGAATTATCATTGAATTTGTGGAAATTAGTGCTCTTAATCCTTCTATTTCATGTTTTATGCCCAGGTGAGCTTAAGGAAAAGAAAAGAGTAAGAAACAGGCCAAAACAGAGAAAATAGGACAAAGTATGAAAACAACACGGCCCAGAGATTCACCATACGGTCGTGCCACACGGTCGTGCCATCTTAAGCTCAAACATGGCCCAACCCCGACAAGCACGGCCAGACCACACGGTCGTGCCACCATCAACAGGCCCGACCACGGCCCGGGCCTCGATCCACACGGACGTGGCACACCGGCATGTCCCTGTCGTGAGGAAGTTAAATTTCACTTGGAAAAGGATGCTTAAAGGCTAAGAAAGACATTCCAAAGCTCTATATAAAGACCCTAGGAGGCAACTTCAAATATATACTTTTCTTTCCTCAAAAGTGTGTTTTTTCTCCCACAAAAGAGTGCCTTATTTCTACCAACACAGAGAGTAGAAGCAAGGAATTACTCCAAGAGAAGCCGATTGATCCATCTCAAAAGCTGAGTTCTCCCTCAAGACTAAGAATCTCCATTCAATTACCTTCAGGGGTTTTAGGGTTCTTTATATTTTGTTATTTTATTTCTTCTGAGATGTTTTCTTTTATAATCATGAACTAAATCCCCCAAATACTTGAGGGGGATGAAACCTAAGGCAGATCTTGTTATTATTTTCTTTTGAAGTATATGATAAATATTTGATTTGTTCTTAGTTGTGTTTTTAACTCTTAAATTGATATTTCTGGGATATTGATTTAAGTCGAATGTGCTTGTGTAGAGGAGCAAAAGTCCTTGCATGGGAGTATATCCAAAACAATTAAGCGGAGTTGATTGCAATCCTAGAGATAGGACGACGAAAATATACTAGATTAGGGTCAAACCTAATAAGGGAATCCATAGATTGAGTTAAGGCAACTCTAGGGGTTTTAATTAGAAAGAGATTTCAATTAATCAACCTAGGGTTAGTTGTTTTTAGTTTCGAGAGAGATATTAACATAAGTTAGGGATTTCTACGGATCAAGTCAAGTGAATAAATCGTCTAGTTCAAGAGTTGATAACAAGTGAAGTCTAGGTAGATTCTCCCTTGAGTATTGTCCAAATCAATCAGTTTTTCCTAAGAGTTTTTCCCCAATTCACTTTTTGTGCTTTCATAGTTTAGTTTTAGAATTAGTTTAGTTTCATAAAAATCTCTCTTACTTCTAGGTTAAATAATAGAAAGAAAGTTAGTACTAGTACTTTTGGTTCTCTTGGGTACGATATCTCGGTCTTGCCACTAAGCTATACTACTGCTCGATAGGTGTGCTTGTCTTAAAATTGTGATAATAGTTAGTTTCTGGTGTGATCATTATTATAAATTTTATTACTTCATATCACGTATATCATATTGAATTTGATTTTATATAGATCAAGATAAACAAATACCGGAACTAGATCGGGGGAAACGAAAAGTAGACGAGTAATCGAAAGTTTATCTGAGCTATATAAGGTAAGTTCGTATAATTAGAATCAAAATTTCATTTAAAATAATTGTAATTGTATGTAAGGAATTTATATGTGTATATGTAAATTGGTTAATTAAAGTACATGTTAATTAAATGCTTAAATTAATGTTTACCGAGAATTACTAAGCTCTGTTTGAACAATAGAAAGTCGTAGGATACAAGTGACATGTCACTAGGGTTACCGTTTTGGTTGAGATCCTGTATTTGTTGCGGACTCACCATAGCTCGTATGAGCTTACCAATTCAGCTCTTATAAGTTTACCATTAAGCTCATTGGAGTTTACCGTTTCAGCTCTTCAGAGTTTACCGTTCAGCTCGAAAAAGTTTACCGTTTACTAGCTCAGGCGGAGCTTACCGATCATGGCTCAAAAAGAGCAAAAATGATGATGAGTTGATGGATTACCGATATATACACTTAGTATGTATCACCCGAGTATATTACTATTACGGATTACAAAATGAGGTATAGAAATGTGATATGAGTTATATGAAATGTATATGTAAATGAGATGGATATGAATTATATTGATTATATAGATGAAATGACACATGATTTATATGAATTATATAAGCAAAATGTGACATGATTCATATGAATTGTATAGATGAATTGAATGCCAAATGAACATTTCATGCTTGGTTTCATCATTGTGAATGGATGATTATATTGTAGCTATAAGACTAACTTGTGAATGGATGTTTGTGAAGAGGCATTATGGCAAATGATTTGGTTTTAAATTTTTTAATTGCTTAATGTCATATTGGTAAGTTTAATTCTATACTATACGGGCCTACTAAGCTTTTAAGCTTATTCCGTTTTTTTTTTATGTTTTTATAGATTTTGAAAGCTTACTCAATTCAGACAAAGTTAGAGATTTGCATCATACTATCCAATCAACTCTTCGGTACTTTTGAAACTCAAGGAAAATGTGTAAATATGGCATGTATAGGCTAGTTTATAGGTTGAAATGTATGGCCACTTAAGTTGTTGATTTTGGCACAAGTTTTGGTATATGACTAAGCTATGTGATATGGCTTAGGTGGGCAAATGGTTGGTTTGGTATATATGTTTCATATGATATATCTAAATTGTGGCAAATTTGATGAATGATATTTTGGCTTTGATGATGTTGGTTTGATTAATGTTGTATATTCAAATGAAGGAATTATAGATTTGTTATATAGATGCAATAAGGTATTGGAATATGTCATTTTGGTATGTATTTGGTTGCATAAAAATGTTGAATTGAGAAATGAATTGGTTGGTTATGAAATGTACAATGTTTTGTCTGAATTGGTTGCTTATTTTGAATGTGGTTTTGGTATCAATTTTATGCTTGTAGGTATATGGAAGTTGGGTGTGAAAAGTGGGTTAAACCAAGCCTAGTTTTGTACCACACGGTCTAAGCACACGGGCGTGTGTCTCGACCGTGTGACCCCTGCACCTTAGTTAAACAAGTCAGTGAGTTACACGACATAGACCCACGGGGGAGTCTACTGGCCGTGAATGGCACACGGGCTGGCACATGAGTGTGTGGTCGGCCGTGTGGCCAAGTCAGTATACCCCTAAATTTTCATACGGCCAGGCACACGGGCGTGTCTAGTGGCCGTATGGACAAGTCAGTAGGTATGCCCTGTTTTCACACGGCTTAGACACATGGGTGTGTCTGGTGACCGTGTGAGGCACCGGCCTGTTCACACGGGCGTGTGACCCTTATTCAAAAAATTTTTCTAAGTTTTTCCAAAGTTTTCAAATGCTACTGTTTCAGTCCTGAATGTATGTTGCAAGCTTTGTATGCTCGAATTAAACATGTTACAAGATTGAATGATTAATAAGTACTAAAATGAGATGACATTTGATAAATGTTTGATGATTGCAAGTTCTGAACTGAGTTAAAATTCGGTAATGCCTCTTATCCCATTCCGGCGACGGTTACGAGTTAGGGGCGTTACAGAGAGATAATTTCACTAAAATGACAAAAACGGAGAGTACAAAAGATGGAGATAAAACTAAACCACAAAACCTGAAATAAAACCCTTCAAAACATAAACAAAAAATCTCTAAAAGCTTGTAAAAGCTAATACCTAAATGTGTAATGGTTTATTTTTCTAGTGTGAAAAAAGGGCTTATTTATAGGCTAAATTTAAAATTATAAGTCAAATAATATTAAAATAACCTACACTAATCAGAGTTTAAGTAGGAAACTAATACTAAAATAACTAACACTAATAAGAGTTTAAGTAAGAAACTAAAAACAGAGTTTACCTGAGAAAAGAAAAGCCAAAAAATACGAACCATAAGTATTTTTTTTACATAAAATAGCAAAGCTCAAGGGCTTTCTCAATTAGGAGTGAGTAAAACTCGATTCGACTCGAAAAAATCGAAAAAAATTCGAATTTCGAGTTAAAAGAATCGAGTTATTCGAATTATTCGAGTTATTCGAGTCAACTCGAATTTTTTTCGAATTTCGAGTTCGAATCGAGTTGAGTTTTTAAATTCGAATAACTCGAATAATTCGAATAATTCGAATATCAAAATATAATATTTTACAGTTTTACCCCAAACTTCCAAACCTTTTTACTTTTTCCTTAAAACTTTTACTCCTTCCCACTTTCTCCCTAAAACTTTTACTCCTCTCCCATCCCAACCCTTCATCTACCCAAAATCCATTTCCCACCAAAATTTTACTCTCCTATTTACTTTTCCTCAAAATTTTACTCCCAAAACCCGTTAAAACTTTTTATTTTCCCCCAAAATTTTTACTCCCTCCCACTTTCCCCTTAAAACTTTTATTCCCTTTTCATCCCACCCCCCATCTATCCCAAACTCATCTCCCCAAAATTTTTTTAATATTTTCCCTCCAAAATTTTACTCTCCCTATTTACTTTCCCTCAAACTTTTACACTCAAAACTTTTTATTTTCCCTCTAAACTTTTACTTCTCATTATTTACTCCCAACTAAAAAATCAAAATTATCCAAAAAAAAACCCATAAACGTAAATAGTAATAATTTTATTTATATATGCTATTTATATTATTAAATTAAATTTCACATTTTATATTATTTATATTATTGAATTGTTTATTCATATTGAATATTTATATTAAAATTGAATTATTAATGATGCCATAAATTATTCGTGTTAAAATTTTATATTGGTATTAATTTCACATTTTATCTTTAAAATAACTTTTATTAAAAAGTCACATTATTACATTTAATATATTTTTTAATTCCAAAATACATAGTGACAAGAATCTGAAGATAATTGAAATAACTAAGCAAACAAAAAAGCTAACTCGTATATAAAAGATTAATAAATAAATTATGAGGTGATGAAAGTTAATAAAAAATTGATTATAGTGAAAAAATTTTATTACGATGGGTGATAGTGGTTACAAGAACCCAAAATTATTTTTTAAAATTTAACTCGAACAAATATATTCGATTCGATTCAATTCGAATTCTATTTCACTCGATTCGATTCGAGAAAATTTCAAATAAAGTTTGAATGATAAAATAAGATTCGAAAACTCGATTAACTCAAAAAATTTTGATTCGATTCGATTCGATCCGATCGAATGCTCACCCCTGTTCTCAATATTTTAGCGTTTTTTCCCTTTTATCTAGGTCCAAACATATAGGTCCACTCTTGTTTTTAGCTTTGAATTATATTTGGAATTTTATTCAAACTGTATTGGTATATTTCATGTCACAGTCGTTTTTAATTTAATTTAGCTTTATAACATTTTTCGACAAATTAATAATTTGGAATATAAAAATTTTGGTATGTTCTTTTATTCAAGTTATGTAATTATATGATGTAATTTCGAATCCAAAAAAGTGAATGAAAATGAGAAAAAAAGAAAAGAAAGAAAACAACAAAAAGTTAGGAGGAACAAATGTAGGCATGGTAGACAAAAGAAGTGGGTCATGGGATTTTTTCCCAACCAAAAAAGCTGAAGTATCCATGTTGATGCATGCTGTTGCTATCCTTTGCCGACCAAAAAACAAAAGGAATAAAGTAAATTAAAACCAGCACATGATTTAAACACTTAAATTCTCTTATATTTCTTTTTTATTTAATAATTATAGGATTTTTCGTATTTACAATACACCCTATAATTTATATTTATCATTAAAAATGAATTACTCATAATTGGAAAATATTTGAAATGTTATAACAAGTGAGTTAGTGATACCTTTATAAAATTACGAATGGTGAGATGTAGTGTAGGTTCTGATCATATTTGTTCTTTTTGACACAATGTTTAAAATTATCCATAGCCCATTTTCAATTCATAAATAGGAGGATAATGCGTTGTTTCAGTGCACTCAAACCCACGTTCTTCTACATTGACAACAATACCTAAACCAATCAAACTAAGACTCAATCGGAAATTTAATAACTATTTTTAAATAATAGTATTTATTGAAATTATTTTAAGATATATATTAGTTCACCAGAAATTCACCCAAAAACATAGACTTATCTTTTTTTTTCTCATTTACAGTCCAACTTATGGATGAACTGATCCAAAAAGAAATGAATAATTTAAGGCAAATTGAGTATACTTTAAGGAATGTAAGATCGTTGAAAAAACAACTTATTTTTAAGACCCACACATGTTACTAACTTTGAGGAGAAATAGTTTTTTAAGTAAGGAAATAATTCATTTAACATAAATAAATAATTAAAATAGTCTTAAAAACTTGTATGATATGAATTACCATTCATTACCTAAATGTTTTTATTTAACTTTAAATATAAAAATTTTACATTTTAAATATAGTTTAAACAATCGAGAGTGTTGTTGAATCTAATTCATGAAAAAATCATTAATTATATTTATATAATAAAAAAAATGATTAGAAGAATGATATCATCACATTATGTTACACATGACATACATGGAGAATCCCAAATAAACTTGAAACTCAAGTGTAAATATGTGATCATTTAAACTCAATTCTAATAATAAACAAAACCAAAGCTAATCTTTCCAAAATTAAAATAAAGAAGGAAAATTTTGGGAAAATGGGTAATAAGAGATAAGAACAAAAAGAAATGGTACATATATATAGTATCCGTCTATTAAAAAAAATGTGGAGATAGTTGTATATATGGTGTCGGGTTCATATTACTTTTTCATGTTGTATATGGTAAATGGTGTTAATAGGGAGTGAAGATGTAATGAGGTTGGGCCATGCAGGGAATGTGGTGAACACGGTGTACAATTCATGCTGCTTCACTGTCTCACCTTTGTTTCACATGCAATCACCTCTTTGGAAGCTACAATCCAAAACCTCTTCACTGCCATGTGCCTTGTCCTACCCCTCCATGTGCTTTTCTTTCATCCAATGGAGCTTTTGTTGGCCCATATCACCTTCACATGCACCCGCTAGGGAAGCCAACAATGCCATTAAACCCTAATAATCCAAACTACCTCTTAACCCCCCCCCCCTGTTTTCACTCTTTTGCCCTCTACTTTTTTTTTTCTATTTAGCGGTGAGAATGTGTTATAAATGGGTTGAGTTTAACATCGAGTTCTCTTCTTTATTGTTAAGGGACTTCACTTGGACAAATTATATTAGTAATTATCTTGTGGACTCCAATATTTGATATTTTGATTGGACATTATCCTTATAAGCAATAATCACCTAAGTTTATCCTCTTTTCACATCTCTACATTGGTCCATTCTTGTCTATTAAGGGTGAATTTGGATGGACGACTAGGTGGGATACGATGCGTTTAGCTTACTTTTTGTTTCATACTACAGTATCATTACAGTATTTAATCTCACTATTACCGCTATTTTTATACTAACTACGAAGAAATACATCATCTATCTAAACCTACTCTAAATTATCAATTAGTGTGCTTTTACAAGTTTACTAAATTTATTTCTAATATACTTGTTATAAACTAAAAAATTAAGAGAATCTATATGTTTACATAATATAATATCCGAACCATTGATCTCAGATCTCATTGACAAGTATAATTTGAGTTATGAAATCGTAATTAACATTAAATTTAATGAAAATGCTTATTATTTGAAGATATAAGGGTATTCTGGGAAAGGAAAAAAAAGGATATAACGTTGGTGCATGTGGCGTTACAGATAGGCAGGCTTTAAGGGTGGTGACAGAGAGCAGCAGTGGCCTGGCCTCCGTTCCTGACTTGTTGGGCTTGCAAGTTGTGCTTTGGCCTTTCATCACCCAATCATTACGCTTACACGTACCTTTTACTGTCTATCTTTTAAATAATTTATGAAACAAATAAAACATGAAAAAATTAATAAAATTTTATATTATTTCCTTTTTAGATATATTTTGATTACAATTTTTTATAGATTTATATAAAATGATAAAAAATAAATAAAATATTATTTTAAAAAGAATATTTTTTAATATTTTTAATTGAATTGTTACTCAATTAATTTATTACATCAATTTAATTAAATATTTCGATATAACTAAGAAAAAACACATGTTAATCAATAATGAAGTTTAGAATAGATTAATGAAAAATTTTAAATTGGAGATGTATATGTGGTTAACCCTATTTTATTTTTGGTAAAATTTGTGCAAAATTTCAATGTTTATAGTAAAAATGGAGTTTATATCCAGTTTAGGTTGTTTTTTAAAATAAATATAAAATAAATAAATGAGATAAATAATGGTTCTTTTTATAAAAATGATGATATATATGCTCATGTATTGTTTTTCATATTATATAATACTCTTTAGGTAACATATTATATATTGTATATTTATCTTATCGTTAATTATATTTTATATCATATTATTTTTATGTTATATCGTGTTATTTGGCATTTTATTTTTTTATTTAAGAATTGAAGAAAAGTTATAGATAATTTAAATATTGTATAAAAGATTATATTAATAATTATTTTTTGGCTTACTTATAAAAGTATTGTGTTCTGTGGTATGATAGTTTAGATTCAATTCCTAACAACTTACTCGTCTCAATTATTAAAAATTAATTTTAATAAAAAATTACAAATATTAAACTAAATACTTTTTAATTTTGACAATTCAAGTGAATAAATTAAAATTAATTATGCATTTAGCTAAATAAAAAGTTAAAAGGATAAACTACACCCAAGATTACTAAACTATTAGTAAGTTTATGTTCTGGTCACTTAACTTCAAAAAGTTAAAAAATAGAATTGAACTATTCGAAAGTTTTTATTTAAGTCATTGGGCTATTACTTTAAAAAAAAAAATCAACTAGCAAGCTCTAAACGACGATTCAACGACTAGTTTAATGAATAATACCTATCATTGCATAGAAGAACATACCTTAGATCCAAGTTCATCTAACGACCAAACTATAAAAGAGAAGAAGAATGAGAGTTTTTAATTAATGTATGTAGTGTAAACAGAGAAAGCTATATAGCAATGATTTTAATAGCTTTGTGACTTCAATGAAAATTTCCGAATAGTTCAGTGACCATTTTTAACCTTTTGAAACTAAGTGGCTAAAACAAAAACTTACTAATAGTTTAGTGACCTTGGATAGTTTATCCCATATTAAATCCATTTTGAAAGAGTACTACAATGGCATATCCGTAAAATACCATAAAACGGGTGGCAAATTCTTAACTTGCCTTTACAAAAACCCGTTACCACTTACAAGCTCTCTGTATTCTCTCGCAAGAAAAAGAAAATTTTCTCACCATTTTCTTCTTCCTTTCTCTCGAAACAAACAGCTTCCCTCCACCAAGCAAAAAAAAAAAAAAAAATGAGGATCCAAAAACATTTCAAAAACCCAACGAAGAGATCGGAAAGAAAATCATCAACAATGAGAAGTAGAGCAAGAAAAATGGCCAGGAAACGAGTTGTGTGCAGCAGTAAGAGAAGAAGGATTTGCAGCAAGTCTTGTTCTAAGTCGAAGGAGGTAATTTCCGAGAAGCTCGCAGCCTTGAAGAGTTTAATTCCTGGTAATAATGTCAGAAACGGAAGTAATGGGATAGTTAAAGTAGAACAGCTGTTCCAAGAAACTGCAGATTACATCATTGTATTGAAGACCCAAGCTTTTCTTTTGCAAAAGCTTATTGAGTTTTATGATCATGGTGATGAAGGGTCTAATAATGAAATGCAGCACCAAATTGTTGAACAACATCAATCATAGTCATTAAATAACCATTCAAGTTTTTTCTTTTGAACTCCTTTTGGGATATTTTCATTTTCATGCAAGAAGAAAGACAAGATCTTTTGTTACTTGTTTGGTGAAGGAGAAAATGACGGAAAATGAAAAAGAAAAGGAAAGGGTTTTGGAAATCTATATATATTATAAGCATAGAAAATTTTCTATTATTTTCTCCTTATTTCTTTGGCATGTATAGACATAGCTTAAATAAATATAAGCAAAAAAAAAAAAAAAAAATTACTGTTGGTTTAAGGTATAGGATTGTATGAAACAAGCACCTCATGTCATTTGTTTTATTTTTTTAATAATTTTATTTCACATTAATATTTTTATCTTAAGTAAATTTAAAATCTAAATTAAAATCTCGAAATTCAGGATGAAATTATTAAAATTGTGATTTCACTATCATCTCTATCTATTTCTAATAGGAGAATGATAAATTAAAATTTTTTTCTGATATTTAACTTTTTCCTCTTAAAAAAATTTAAATCTAATTAAAAATGTAAAGTATTAGAAAAAAATTAATTTGTCAATTCTTCAATTAAAAAAATAAAGATAATTTGAAAACACAATTTCATATAATAATTATTTATGTAAAGAAAAGTAGGATATAAATAAATAAAAATTAATGTCCAAAGTATAATGCGTACTTGTAGGATTTAGCCTAAAGACTTGGGACTTAGGGTTTTAATTTTTGCCAATAATATTTCATTTAATAGTGATAATTAAGGAAAAGAAAGTAAATAAATGAAGTGAGAAATAGAAAATATAAGAAAGTGGACCCATTGTGAGGGCATGCTTAGTCAGTTATTCTTTGTGAGCTATGAATTGTGAAGAAAGTGACTTGTTAAGAAACCCACGTGCAAAAGCCATTTTTTTGGGGGGAAGAAAGCTTCAAGCTTGGCCCTTTTTCTATCAAATCCCTCCTCTTCAATTGTTTTTTTTTCACATGGGATGGTGATCTTTGCCTCGGCTAAATTTGGCAATTATGTCAAATTTTTTTATTTAGTATTTCAGATTTTTTTTATTTTATAAAATTAAAGAAATAGACCGATTTTAGAAGGAGTGTGTGAAAATATGCCCAACTGAACGCGCTTTCTACTAATGGTCATTTTATTGAACGTAAGTAATGGTAAAACTTTTTAAGTGTCCCAACCATATTTTTTTTTCTATAAATACTAGGTCGTCTTTCATTCTTTTCACTCAAATTCAAATTTCTCAATTCTCTCAAATTTTGTTTTAAATTTTCTGATACGCTTGTTTAAAAATATTATAATTTTATTTAATTATTTCCTATATTATTAAAATTTCATGAATGACAACTTTTCTGATTCGTTTCGATGACAAATATATTTTCGCTGCTTAAACAATAATGATAAGATGAAATTTTAAATTTTGTTATTTTCAATTAAGTTAAATTTAAAGTATTTTAAATTAATTTTTTTGTCGATATAAATAGGCGGATGATTGTACTTTGGAAGGGTTTATACATAACTTGTCAAAGAGCTTAAATATCAAAATTCATGGTTTCTTGCAAGACATAGGATTCTTGCATGCGTCTCGAATGTCCCGAGGCTGTAAACTCAATCCTACAGTCATCAGCGTGTTGGTGGAAAGATGGAGGCCCGAGACATACATTTTCCATCCTCCATGCAACGAGTGTACAATCACATTTGAGGACATAGCTTTACAACTCAGTTTAGCGGTGGATGGGCCATTTGTCACAGGGTCAGCGGTCGTTCCCAATAAATAGGACCTTTGCGAGACATTTTTAGGGAAAGGTGTCGAATAAGTTTTACAGTGGCTAGATAAATATGAAGTGGTTAGAAACCAATTTCAAATATCTTCCTTCAAACACACCCAATATTATCAAAGAACAATACGCCCGAGCATTCGTCTTAAGGTTAATCGGGGGTACTCTAATACCTGATAAATTTGTTGAAAAAACGAGTTTGAAAAATGCAGCGGAAAATAAATTTAGGGAAAAACTAGAGTTTAAAAAATTTTCCAAAACAATATCTTGGTTGTGATATCTAAAATAATAAACATTTAATCAAAATTGTACCTTTTCGATTCGTCTAAGATTAGCACTTCGACTGAGTAGTCTTCTCTACTATCCTCAAGCTCACGTCTGTCGAGTATAGGTTCGCTTCAAATTAGAATTTTTTTCATAAAAATTACCAGTGGGTAATTTTACAATTTCTCTAGACTTTTGGGTCAAGTTGTAAATTAAAAAAATATCTCTAAAATGATTTTGGAATAATCTCTTCAGATAATTTTCTCTCTACAACTTTCTCTTGAATTCAAACGTGTGTAAATAATGACCCAAGGCTTTCTTTATATATGGAGAGTTTAGAGATTTCAACTATGGTTAAACTTAATCACTTTAATACTAAATTTAATTTAATATTTATCAAGACAAATGTTATATTAATTTCATGGTAAATCTTATTAAAATAATAGAATGTTTATCTTGTAGATAAACATTAACTCAAATTTAATATTAAGATAATCATTTTAATATTAAATTAAAAAAATACTATTAAGATAAGTCTTAAATTTAATTTAATATTAAAATAATATTATTTTTGAATAATTAATCTAAAATCAAATTCTCTAATAGAGTCCTAGTAGGAGAGTATCTTTTCCACTACTCAACCACCGACAACCAACCGCCGCAGCCACTGGCACTATTGTGTCCGGTGATGCAGGTGTGACACCCTACAGCACCTCGAGCTGGTTTGGTCTGGGTCAATGACGACTTGAACGGTTCGGTCTAGCCACCGGTTAGATTGCTGGCCTGGTTTTACATACCAGGCCCGGTTCGACTAGTTTTTGGGTCTTGCTCCTAATTTTGGACAACCGGGCACAATTTACGATTTCAGGTCTAATTTTAAAGTTCAGTTACTTCTGGGACCAATTGTCTAACTTGAAAATTAACATCCAAAAATATCTTATTAATTTTAATTGATTTGATTAATTTAATTTTACTTGATCAAAATTAATTTTTCAAAAATCACTTAAAATTTTCACATTAAATTTTCAAGAAAATTTTTTAATCAAATTCTCTAGTTGAACAACTCTCACGACCACCTAATTAATTTCACATCGAATAAATTGACTCAATTAAATTATTCCCAAAGTCGTAGAGTTTTCTTCTGATTAAAATGCAGTCCGATCAAGCTTTTGTTAAGCTAGCAAATGGACCAATCTAACATATATAATTAGGCTCTAGTGATTGCAAGTATGTCTTCCGATAAACATAATTACTTAATCATGAAGTCAGTTCACAAGAAGAATAATGATTGAAAACTCCTTATTGTATACTATTTACGAAAGTAATTCATCCACTGCTTTGTCCAATGACCTCGTCATGTGTGTGTTACCTTCATATGATATCATAATTGATTCCTTTGAGTTAAATATGTTCACTTGTAATAGGGCAATTCTGCCCGGCCCAATTAAGCAAAATAAATACAAAAATAAATAAAACGAAAACACAAAATAAATAATAAAGTCCATCAGTCCAATTTTACATCAGAACCCAATAGCCCCAAAGCCCGATTGGCCCAATTCCCTAACTAATAGCCCAAATTAACCTAGCCTGTCCTAATCTAAGACCTGTTTGGCCCAAAACCAGAGTCTGCTGGCCCACTGCTAAACTAGCCCAAATGGCCTAGGCAGAGCATCAAGACTCAGGAACCCTAGCCCCTAACTCTAGCAGCGCCGCGCGCGTGCCTTCACGCGCACCACCTCCAACAGGCTTTCTAACACTGCCTCCAGAGTTTGCCACCGTCACTCAGCCCCGTCCCACCGCATTTATTAGCGCGTCACCTGCAAATTTAAAAAAAGAAGGGCAGCGAGCAGAGAGCAGAAATAGAAATAGGGAAACAACAAATAAACAGTGGCAAAATATCATACTATATTCAGCTATAAAGCCATTGCAGCTATATAGCCCAAATTAACCTAGCCCGTCCTAATCTAAGACCCGTTTCGCCCAAAACTAGAGTCTGCTGGCCCACTGCTAAACTAGCCCAAATGGCCTGAGCAGAGCATCAAGACTCAGGAACCCTAGCCCCTAACTCCAGCAGCACCGCGCGGGTGTGCCTTCACGCGCACCATCTCCAGCGGGCTTTCTGACATTGCCTCCAGAGTCTGCCACCGTAACTCAGCCCCGTCCCACCGCATTTATTAGCGCCGTCACCTACAAATTCAAAAAAGGAGGGGCAGCGAGCAGAGAGCAGAAAGAGAAATAGGGAAACAGTAAATAAACAGTGGCAAAATATCATATTATATTCGGCTATAAAGCCATTGTAAACAGAGGCAAAAGAGTTTGGTTTTTCTTCTTTCTTTTTCTTTTTTCAAAAAAACTTCAGAATATATGTAACACATAAGAAAAGAAAAAAAAAAGAAATCAAAAGAGTTCTTGTAACAGAAACAAAGAAATCAATCGAAGGTCTTTTTTTTAAAGGTGATTTTTCTTGTTTTTCTTTCTTCAAATCCTCTGCTTATATACTTAAATAAGGATAAAGGTGCTTGATGTTACCTTGAGGCGAGGCATTCGAATCCCCTTTCATTCGTCGCAATCGAAGCTGAAAACGGTATTTCGGTGTGTGAAATTGGCGACGCCTTCGGTTTCGCTCGCACGGAAGGGCCGGTTATGGCCTTCGCACGGTGGCCATCCATTCAGTGGCCGGATAGCCACTTTACCCCGACCTCCACTCGACCGATTAAAAGGCAAAGGCGAAAGCAGCGTAGGTTTCCCTCTCTCGTTTTGCCTGGTCTTTCAAAAAGGGAGGGATCTGATGCTAGGGTTTTTTTTTGTTTATATTTAAACAGCACAAAACGGTACCGTTTAAGGACCTGCTCAATAGCCTTAAAACGGCACCGTATTGGTGTGCCCGAATATGTGCCCAGTGACCCGACCTGAATGTGGCCATGACCCGCGTATTTTGGTCGTAGAGGGTTTATTGCGTATTCGATCCTCCTGTTTCGCTCGATTGCTCGATTGGGTCCTGCTTGCACTTGTTTCGTTTCTTAATTCTTGCCAGAGGATCCATCTGCTGTTTTGATTTAATCCTCATTAAATTCTGCGTTTTTTGAGCTTGGAATATTTGCACTTTTAATCCCCCTGAGTTCACGCGCGCCTCGTTTTGATCCCTAATCTGATTTTAATGGTTTATTTATTCACTGATTTGCCTTAAAATATTGCTTTGTTGTTAATCTGGTCCCTTACCTGTTTTAATGTATTCATTTATCTAACCTTTCGAATATTTTTCTTATTTTTGTATTTCACTTTAAATTTTCACATATTATTTTATATATTGGATTTATATAATATTTATTTTAAATATTTCTATATATTGTCTATTACAACTCTTCTATTTAAATTTCATTTATGTGTTATTTATATTAAACTTGTTATTATTTTGAACACTTGCATATGTTAGTTAGTTTAAATTATTTCTATACATTATTTATTTTGAGTTTCTCTTTATCTATTATTTAAAACTTATATATATATATATATATATATATGTATTTATATTATTTGTTTTTTTAACAAAAATTTTTATGTAAGCATTAATTCAAACTTCTTATATATGCATTATTGTATTTTAAATTTATATATATATAATATCTATTCTAAATGCCTTTTATATTAGTTATTTCAAAAAAACCTTCACATGTTTTTCATTTCAAATATATATGTATATATCATTCATTTATTTATCTTGCTTACAATGATTATTTCTTTTGACTTTTATTTGTTTCCCACTTGACGATTTAAAGTTCTTTTTTTAAATCTTTTTGTAATTCATGTTAACTTTGTTACTTGTTTTGTTTAATGTATTGTTTTACTTCATGCTCTTCAATAGTTGGTTGTGGAATCATGTACTTTGTAATTAGTACTATTGCGTGATTTGTATTGCTTGACTCGTATTGGTTGGTTGTGATGCATTAGTATAGTATCTTGTTTATGAATTATTTCTTTATCTTGTATATTATCATTCGATGGCATTTTATTTGTCTAATAAAACCATGTCTTAACATCATTGAGGTTTTAAAACCATTTTGCTCGAGGGTTTGAAATAAAACATAATTCGAGTTCAGGAACTTCGAGGAAATCGAGCCTTAACTTACTAGGTTCCAATTTTCCTCATTAAACTTGAGCCATCGAGTATCGCTTTCGAAATCAAAATGTGCGAATTTTCAAATAAAACTTATTCTCGAGAACTTGAAGTGTTACGTCCTAACTTACTGGATGTGGCACTCATTGTCTCGAGATAAGAATTTCAAAATCAAGGCAATACTTTATGTTTTGGGATTTTGAAAAAATCGACCCCTAACTTACTAGGTTCCGGTTTTTCGTTCGACCCAAAATAATTAAATATCCCTTTCTTGGTTTAAATCCATAAGCCTTTTAAGCAAAAAGGGCGAGCTTAGTTTCAAGAAATTGATATGTTGCACCCTAACTTACTAGGTACGACATTCTTATTTCTTTGAGATGAGCGAGCCTCGATTTTTACTTCGACATATTTAAATGCTCTTTTAAACAAAGGATCGTATTTTCAAAATCTTTTCAATCGTTTGATGATAGGACATTAAGTAATCAATTAGGTACCAATTTTGGGCATTACGAGGGTGCTAACCCTTCCTCGTGCGTAACCGACTCCCGAGCCCCTTTTTTTTATTTTCGTAGACCAAAATTAATCATTTTGATAAATCGAAATGTTCTATTAAAATAATTTAAGGTGACCTGATCGCACCTCGAAAAGGTCGGTGGTGACTCTATTTTAAAATTTTAAAGTCGATCCCCTATTTTTTTAAAACTTAGAAAAAATGGTTTCGACATCACTCAATACAATCCTATTTTATCTCATTGCCACCATTCTGTCTTCTTAATGATTATTATGATCACTGTTAACAAATGACTGTGATAAATTGTTCATTCGAGAACAAGCAACTTCTTACCACATTCCATATTTATCAATCCATACAATACCAATGAGAGGATATCATTAACTTTTTAATTGAGCTATGAATTCCACTGTTGCTAGTAAAGTCATGCCATACACAAGTCGTGTACTCAACATACTGGCTCTGAGCTCGATCATTTTTAGAGTATAAGCCTCCACTTATATCAAAGCACATGAGTTGCATACGTATGGTCAATGACTAACTAAGGATTTAGGTAAAACACACCATGAACGTCGCAATGAATTAATTCACAAACGGATTCAAAATTAATTCATCTTGGGTCTAATCCAATGTATCATTCCACCAATGAATACATCTAAGTCTCCACCCGTGGAGTCAACTGCTCTGATAGCCAAGACTAGCCATCTCCTCAATTGGAATTGTAGATGACATTATAATCCTTCTCAGTATTTAAATCAAATGCTCACTTTGATTTTTTTACGGGATTACGAACTTATTTATATTATCTACTGAAGTAAGTTGTCTTTCTTACAATGTAAACGTTCTTACAATGCCACTTATCTTCAGTTTGAATTAGACAATCAATGAGCTAATATTAGCTTGTCACAATTTTGCTATTCATACAAAATATAAAAGACATAATAGTGAAATGTGAAATTAACTTTATTTATTTATTCATCGTTCAAATAAATAGAAAACAGTTACATGTTTACTACAATATGGGCATGTTTCCCAACAATCTTTCACTTGCTCTAGTGAAGTAAATGTGTCATGTTTCGCATTCCCATATCTTCGATGTGTTTGTTAAAACTCATAGTTACAAGAGTTTTAGTAAATGGGCCCAGCTAAATGTACTTTCACACACTCTCTGCAAAAGTAATCTATTTTCTTAATTTAAAAAAAAAGCGAAAAAGGTCAAATAAAAAAAACTGGCATATATACCTTATTTAGCCCTTTGCATCTATATTTTGTCTCCAAAATATGATTTTGAACGCAATTTTATACATGCTAGATGAAATTGAATTTTTATTAGTACTAAAGAGATTCATAGTGTGTTTGATGTAGTTGAATATTTTTCTTAACAAAGAGATCACCATACGAGGCTAGAGAAAAATATTATGGGTTTAGTACTCAAATTTGAGTTTAAAAATATGAGAGCAAAATTTTGAATTTAGATGAAGTTAATAGGAAAAAGTATGGGAGATGTTAGGAGCCAAATTCTAGGTTTTGTTATATGCCCTTTCTTAAAAATAATTAATTATATTGGGCTTTAGATTTAGTTTTGTGAGAAAATGAGATCAAGGGCATAGAGCTAGAATTGTTATATTTTTTTAATATTAATTTTATTATAAGTTCTTATTATATATATATATTAATACGATGTCTAAAATTATTTATAGTTTCTGCCAACCTTTAAATAGGAAGATAATGCGCTTCAGCGCACTTGAATCCACGTCCTCCTGTACTGACAACAATACCGATATCAATAGAATTAAGACTCAGTGGACTGAATTGTAAATTTTTTTGTTATTTTTTTAATTTTAAAAAAATCACAATAAATGTAGCTAGAACTTTTTACTATAAAAAGTTATTGTAATGTTAGGGTAGGGAAAAGTGTTGCACATGTTAGGACTCAAATTTGAGAGTAATAACCCCAACCACCCCCCCCCCCCCCCCCCCCCCCCCCCCCCCCACAAACAAAAAAAATGCTTGGAATTGGAAGCCCAATCCAAGCTGTTTTGTATGTGTTGGAAAATGTTTTAATAAAATATTAAATCTCCGTACATTTGAAAGTGTCACTAAAATAATTTTACGGTTAAGATATATTTTTAATCTTTATATATATATTTTTAAAGAATTTAGTATTTTTATATAAAAATATAAGTTCAGTTGTTACTACCGTTAAAATACTTCTATTAATTTCATTAGTATGATATTTTAAAATTAAAAAAAAATCACTTGGTAATCATGTAACAATAAAAATAGCATTGAAAATACTGATATAAATGAAAAGGAACTCATTCGAACTCATAATGATAATATAATTTCTTGTGAGAACAGTATTTATAAGAAAAATTGACATAAGCATTTTGATTGAAAGAATTAATAATATTAACTATTTAGATTAACTAATGATATTAAAAAAATAAAAGGACCAAATTTTAATAAAAATTAAAATATATAAATTATATTCAAGGTTCAACATGGCATAGGGACACAAATTGAACTTTAACCATTGTCATAATATCAAAAAAAAAAAAAAAGACAACCACAAAAAAAATTGAATGTGTTAACCATCAAAATTTAGGTAGTTCAAATTACATATAACTACGTAATATTTTAATTGAAAAATAATGATATTATTTATTTAAATTAATTAATAATAATATAAAAATATAAATACTAAATTTTATTAAAAATTAACATATAAAAAATTAAAATTAAAATTTAAGTATAATAGAGAATCAAAATTAAAATTTAACTATTTTCTAAAATATTAAAAAGAAAGAACGCTATACTTAGGGGTCAACAAAAGAAACTTCCTTTTATGGATAATTATATGCTAAAAATTAAATCTTAAGTTTAGAAATAATACAATTATTAAATTTAAAAATTAATTATTATTTTTATAATGTAAAAAAAAAAAAAAACACCATACCCGCGTGTAAATAAAAGGAAGGTCTAAACCCTTCCTTATATATATATATATATATATATATATATATATTTATATATTTATATGGATATGGAAAGAAAGAGCAAATGAAAGGGAAGAAGAAAAATGGGTCTAATTCTGCTTCAAGTCCCTGTATTTTTTAAAATTTTAAAACTTAATTCTTTTATTTTTAATTTCAAGAATTTAATTAATCTGTTTAATCTGATTTAATAGTTAAAGTCTACTTGGCTTTTGTTAAATTTGAATATGTATTATCAATTATTAAAATATTAAAATATTATATAGTTAAATTTAACAAAAGATTATTAACAATATTATCGATTAGACTTTAATGTTCAAATAAGATATCGAGGAATTAATTATTTTATTTTAGATTAAGTGATATATTTGAAAAGATTATTTACGTGTCTATTTGCATGCTTAGTTTATGGTTTCAACTTTAATTATTAAATCGAATTTAAATTTAAAATATAAATATTTATCTTGAACCGAACATTAAAACAATTGACTTATTAATTAAACATAATCGAATATTGAGCGGTTTAAAATCGAGGAACTCATAAATAACTTAACTCATTTACTCTAATCAATCAAGTAATTCGATATGTCCCAAAGGATTTTGGTGGAGTCATTTATTAAAACATGATAGAAACATAATGAAAAATAGAGATAAATCTGTAGTAATACAACAAAAAAACATATTGATACCTGTATGTATCAATATTAGAACAAAAACCACATGTCCACCGATATTGTAAAAATGTTGCACTAAAGCCTCAAGGGACGGGAATTTTTTTGATGTCCTCTTCCTTAGCATACCAATCAGGTAGCAGCTTTGATCCAAAAATTGAAATATCCTTGAATGATTTCCTGATTGTAATCTCAGTAACCTCCATTACCTTTGCAATATCTGCATTCAATAATCCAAGTAAGAGTTATCTATTGAAAATACGAATATTTGAAGAAGAATAAAAAAGAGTCGGGATTAATGGACCTTTAACCGGAGCTGGTTCTTTGTCATGGCTAAGTTGGATTACCATGTAAATAATGGCAGCCAAAAACGTTTGGGACTCCTCCTTATGTCAAGATATTCTGTTCTTTCAACAGCTTCTTTGACTGCTTTAATGGCTTGATTTCCCAGTCCGAGACTCGAACACAATCGTTCGATGAGGTCGCCGGGCTGCACCTTCCAGGTCTCCACTTCCAGCTGTTTCTTTATCGATTCGGCGGTTCGATTAATGCTCTTCTTCGACACCCCGTCCGCCGCCTTAGCGATTTCGCTCAACGTCCGAGAAGATCCGTTTTCTTTACAAGCAATGAAAAAGCAAGCCGCGACAATGGAATTTAGGCTTCGTCCTCTACACGTTCTATAATCATCGACTATGTTGTATATCTCAGCAGCTCTTTCTTTGAGCTCTTTCATCAACCTTAACCTGTCCCCCATGACTGCAAGCAGGTTCAAGCTTTTCTTCAATGGAGTCTTAACGTTCTTTTGATCTTTGGAGTTTAAGCTCGGACCCCAAGTCGACATATCGATGTCGAAAAGTGGGTATTCAAATTCATCGTAATTTTCATCAGAATCTGAGAAGATTGGCAAGTCGGGAATTTCATCAAACGGGCTGATTTCAAGAACCGAGCCGCATCGAGAACATAAATTATAGCCAGCCCTATGATCAATAATAGTTTCAGTGTCTATTTCACAGGTTGAACAGAAGCTGGAAGCCATAGTTGGAGCTTTGTAATGTATTGATGGTGGAAGAACACAGTATTGGGATGTATTTATAGTGAACAAACGAACAAAAAATGCGTGAAGAATTAGAGCAAAATATTGTCTGATTCCTATAAGGAAAGTAGGTTTTAGAAGGCATGAGGGTCTGAGAAAATCCAACTCCACAAAAATTAATTAATTCGAATCTACCATGCTGGAAATAAATTAGCATATCTATAATTATAATTAATTATCTTACCTTTTTTAATGAATAATCCCACCTTAGCATTGATAAATCACAGTACGGATTCTATAAATCCAGCTACTTGTACACTGTTTTTCTTTTCAGTAGTTTTTCAATTCAACCCTACATAAAAAATACTGAATCTAATTGAATTGGACCGATCGATTGATCAAATAAAAACTCAACAGTTTATTCGATTCATACTAATTAAATATTAACAGATCGAAACAATTATATAATTTGTTGAACTGAAAATTAGAGGTTTGACTTATCCAACCTCTAATATTTTTAAAATATTTTCTTTTTCTACCGGGCATGAAAGAGGCATAGTTCGAGAATAAGGAAAAAGATTGTAAGATAATAATATTTAAGTTCAAATATCAAGGTATAACTTTTTAAGAATAATTACACGAACTAGTTGAGTTAAGTTTAAACCTGATCAATATGCTTGTGTTATGTTATTTGTTCTTGTCCTAATCATGTTTAAGATGTTATAAATTTAGCTAAGAAATCTTGCTAAAAATGGCAAGATTGAGGTTCTATGATATCGGGTTGCCTAAAATCAAGTCTCAATTTATGTAAATTATGTGTAGATTATGTCTAGAGTTATTCTGATTTAAGTTATATCCGATTTTGTTCTTTATTATAATTTGAATATATGATTTTTATAATTTTCAATTAATATAATTATACTTGTCCTATAAATTTATATAAATTTAATTATCTTAAACATTTATATTATATTTTTGGGATAAATCTTAAAATTATACATAAACTTTGATTTAATGTGCAATTATACACATGAAATTTTGATTTGGTGCAATTATACACATGAAATTTTGATTTGGTTTAAATATACGCATAAAACTTTAAATTTGATTCAATTATATACATTTAAAGAAATAAATACATCCAATTATTTTATATTGGATGAATATAATTATTTTTGTATGCAATATATAAACAAAAAATGATGTTATATCAATAATTATGCTAGTAATTTGTGAGAATTAGATCAAATTGACATTTCATGTATAAGATTGCATAAAATCACAGTTCATGCATAAAATTGCATGTTGGATCAAACTATAATTTTGAGATTTATCCTTGTATCTATACTATTATTTAACTCCCTAATTGAGTTGGTGTCATGAGTCAATCGTTTACCAACTCGGTTAGGAAAATTACGAAAATATCCTTGTGTATTAAAATAAGTTATATTATTTGAGAATATTTTATTTTTTTATTTTAACAAAAACTAATAAAAATATGCATAAGGTGATATTTAAACCCACATCAATTAGATTATTAAAACTTTAAATTTACAACTCAAGTATCAACCAAAACGTCATTTTAATATTTTTATATGTTTTTATTAATACTGTTGTTGATAAACAATTGTACTCATTTAGTGTTCTTAATCTAATGTATTTATGTGTTTAAATTTCTTTTTTCTCACAATTTAATCTATTTTTTTTATTTTAATATCGTACATATTTTATTTGTTATTATTAATTAATTTCAAACCATACATTTTATTATTTATTATATATTATCTTCAAATATATGTCTATAATATGATTTCCACATGCATACGCGTAATAAAAATTTTAATTTTATTTAAATTTATCCTACTGAAATCGTGTAATATCCAAAATTATTAAATACATCTAACCCCAAGGATTTAATTACTAACTGTTAGTGCTTATTCTAGCTATTTAACCTTGATTTTCAACATCTATAATCAATCTGTACCCCAAAATATATATACAATAAGCTAAATACTATTTTTTAATAAATACAACTTGGAGATTTAAATAAGAATTATTCTTAAGGCTTTAAATATCCAAAAAAAAATTATAACAAGAATGATTGTGCTCAATTGATTATATATATATATATATATATATATGTGATATTAGGGTTGATCAAGGTGGTAGTTTACACTGTAGATGATGTGGAAAGCAACTAAGAATGGAGGTTTCAAATATAAGAAAATGTTTGTGTTACAAATAGAGGGGTGTTATCTTCTATTTCGTGTCACCTTGCTTTTAGTGTTGGGAGAAGATAGTTAACTAGGTATGGATCCTAGCCATTAACATCCTATTCCATATGGTGCAAAGGATAGAGTGGCAAGTAGTCAGCTAGGAGCATTGCTAGAGCCGACATGAGGAAACTAGATGGAGTGTCATTAGGTTTAGGGAGGTGTTGGATTGATTGGTACTAACACTATATTTTCCCTATACATTTTTTGGTATTGAACTAGTCCACCTTATGTGATATGGTGAGACGAGACTAGGACTAAATTCCTGGCGAGACTATAAGGTTGAGATTTGCCAAATTCTGTGTTCAGGTATAGGCATTAAATTTTAACAAAAATGGTTTTTTGTGATTAATATAACAAAAATTACCTCTAAAATAATTCAATGATTAATTGAGTCATTAATAAAATAAAATAAAAAACCCAATTGAACCGTAATTGAAAATAATAAGCAATCAATTCTGCTATTGAATCATACCCTTCCGTAAAAGCTCTTGGCATGGTTAATTTTGTGCTAACTAAGTAGATAATGTGGTGGATGATACAGCAAATTAATGACATGACAATTGATACGGTGAATTAATAATGTGGTATATTATAGATTTTTAATATTTTAAAATTTAACGTCTATAATAAATTTAGGCACATGAATGTTTATAGATATGCATATATCTAAATTTATTATTAACGTTTGTTTTAATAACAAATAATAATATAAAAATTTGATATTTTAGAAAAGCTTCTATTTTTTTTTAAGAAAAATTTCAATTTTATTCAAAAGATATGGAAAATTTTGAGAAACACAAATAGAAGTATTGATTGAAAATTTTAAATTTATCAAATTCTAATTTCATCCATCTTATAGGAAGTATTTAATTTTAAAAATAGATTCTTCTAATCTCACAAAATTCCATTTCATATTCATTTGTTTAATTTTATCTATCCCCATATACACATATATATCTAATGCCATACACTTCACATGTTTCTAGCTATTCACATGGCATCATCAAATGATACAAGTCTTGGATAACTACAACGCACTAGAACGCCCTTGTTGACGATCCTTTACTCCGATAACATCTAGGGTTCATCGAGCAATGTGATATCTCTAACCTTCCCCCTCTTACTAAGACTACAAAATGTTCCTGTGAATTATGGCCAATACCAGGTATATAAGCAGTGATTTCAAACCCAGAGGTTAATCGTACTCTGGCAACTTTACGTAAGGCAGAGTTTGGTTTTTTAGGGGTGATAGTGGAAAAGTTGATAGATAAGTCACCCTTATTACCACTCTACAGAACTGTACATGAGATTTTCACCTCATACGACTCTTCGTTCAATTCTTTCGAAGTCATTGGGTCATTTTCCTCGTTCGAGAATCTCCTCACTTCTTCTACTCTGTCCCGAAGAATAACTAAGATAAATTCAATCACGTTTTCATGTTCCAATTGAGTACACTTTCCCTTTTTGATTATATCTTTATTTTCACGATTTATATTTTATTACTTTACTAAAATGGAATAGAATTGTAATAGAATGTTCTTTTGTGGAAATAAAATAAAGGTGTAGTAAAATGAAAGGATTATAAAAACAATTTGGGCGGGGTTGAATAAATCCGTAGACATGTAATTGTATTCTATTGTTTGATTGAGTAAAATAATGTTACAAAATAAGTAAGGAATAACTTAAAATAATAAATTTACCCTTAAATTAAAAACAACATTTTATTTATATTATTAATATATAATAAAATGACACATTATTGTTAAATAACATACAAAGAATATCTATATATAGAAAATGCAAAATTTACTCTTAATTTAAATAATATTTTAATGAAAACAATGAAATTATAATAATACTTAATAACATTAATATATTAAAATTTTGAAAAAATATATAATAAATATAAATAACAATTTAATTTTTGATAATTTAAAATATATGCAATAGTTTATTTAAAAAAATATTTATGTTTATTTTTAATCTTTACTCTCTCCTCTAGTTCTTCTCAAAGCCATTCTATGAGTATCATTCCTTTCTTTCTCTCCCAAAATTCCATCATTTTATTGTGTTTTCTAGAAACCCATCTTCTCTCCCAAGTTCCATATGTAGCGACGTAAAATTTTTGCTTTGATCGCTGATTAAGGCGATGATTTGAAAATTTGGAAACCAAATTTCGGTTTTAAAGAAAAGGGGAGTCGCCACCGATCTTTTTTCTAGGTGTGATCGGACACCTAATAAAACCTCTTTTTAACATAAAAATTTATTTTTTGGGTAAAAAGAAGGAAGAGTTTAGGTTTACGTCAAAATTCCAGAGAAAAATAGGGTTCAGGAGTCAGTTACGCACGAGGAAGGTATTAGCACCCTCGTAACGCCCAAAATTGGTATCCCGTTAAACACGTGTTGTCTTGATTTTCAAAAATACGAGTTCAATTTAACATTAATCGTGATCCGATTGAAAAGCGAGAATTTAAAAAAATTTGATTTTTAGAAGGACGTCCCGTTTTAACACGAACCAATGATATTCATCCAACATAGCGATCAAATCAATGACTTAAAGTTAAAAACGGTACGTTGCCTTATTTATTGAAATTAATTAAAAAGTATGAAAAAAATGTTTCTAAAATAACAACAAAAATGATAAGATAATTGTAATGAAAAATGCGAATAACGATGTAATTAATGAGAAATATTAACATAATATGAGAACATTAGAATCATAATATAACAATATTTAAAATAAAAGAAAATGGTAAAAATAATATATTAGAAACATAATAAGAAAAAATAATATATTCGTGATAATAATAGAAAATAACAATATGTATAAAAAATATACGTATATATAGGTGTTAATAACGATAATAATAATGACGATACTAGTAATAATAATAATGAAATATGAAAAACAAACATAATGAAATAATATAAAAAATTAAGTAATAAATTATAATAGTGAAAATAATAGATATGATAGTAAGCATAATAGTAAAAATATAATATTAAAAAAAATACTAAATATAATATAATAATAATATAAAATAATAATAATAGTAGTAAATAATAATATTAATATTAATAACAAACATAATAGTGGTAAAGATAGATATAATAATAATAATAATAATAATAATAATAATAATAATAATAATAATAATAATATAAGTAATATGTACATAAAATGATAATAAATAGAATATAATAATGATAATAATAATAATAATATATTCAAAGAGAAAATGTGATATAATAATAATATGGGGAAAATAAAATAAATAATAATATATTAAAATAATAAATATAATAGTTAATAGAATGATACTAAAAATAATATTATACATAAAAGGTATATATATACATATATAATAAAAATATACACTAGTATTAATAATAATAATAGTAATAGTATAAATAATAGTAAATATAATAACAATAATAAGATTAAGAATAATTAATTTAATAATAAAGAAATGAAAATAAACAAAAAGGACTAAAATTGAACTAAAAACAAAGTTTAGGGGCGGATTTGAAATAAAAACAAAAGAAAATGGCTGATATGAACGCGCGCGAAATATGGAAGGACCGAAAGCACAATATTTCCCCTTTTTAAAACGCACAGCAGTAAGAGGGGCTAGATTGAAAAGCACGACAAATTTCGGGGCCAAATTAAAATAACAAATAACTTGATTGTAAATGCATGAAAAAGTGGAGGGACCGCGCGCGCAATTAGCCCTTTTATTGAAAACACGGGGACCTTGGCCTGGAGCGGGTCGAATCGAGTCGGTGCATGGGTAAAGGAACAAAACGACGTCGTTTTGGAGGGTTTAAGGCCATCCCAAAACTACGTCGTTTTGGAACCCTATAAAAGCCACTAAAACTTCAAAAAAAAAGCATTTTTACCCCACTTTTTAAAAAAAAATTCGGATTCTCTCCTTTTGCCTGCGTTTCCCTGTAAGAGCTCCGGCGCCGATCACCGCCGCACACCGCCGTTGACCGTCGCCGCCAGCCACCGCCGGCCACCGTACGCGGTGGTCGAAAATCGTAAAAATGTGAGTTTTTTTTCTTTTATAATATATTTATGTATTTATATATATGTGTGTTTGTAAAACGAAGAGAAGAAAAAAAGGAATAAAGATTCGAAAATAAAATAGAAAAGAAATCACCTTTTTGATTTTGGTGTTTTGTTATTTTCTTCTTTGCTTGTTTTTGGTCTCTGTTTTTTTTTTAATCTAGTGTTTCGTATTTTATAAAAGTGCCGAACCTCTACAATGTATTTCGATTTGGCTTTTTATAGCCTTTTAGAATCTTTTGTTTATTATTTTTTGCTATTTCTTGCTTTTGCCTTGCGTGTTTGCTTCATTTTTGCAGGTACGAACGGTGGAAATGACCAGTGGAGCAGGTGGCGCCAGAGGGTGGTTGCGGCTGTCAGTGCAAGTGGTTAGGGTTTCGTTTGAAATTTTTTTGTTTTTTTTTTCTGTTTTGGGCTGATCGGGTAAATGGGTATTGGGTTTTGGTTTGTTTAATTGGGTTTGTAATTTAAATGGGTTTGGGTAGTTTAGGTGGATTTTATGTAATTAAAATGGGCCAAAATTGGCCTACAACACCATATTCACTGTATTTTTCAAAAATCACCATTCTTTTTTAGTTTTCGGTGGTCCTCACAAAAAATATCCTCTACATCTCATCTTTTATCTTTTTTAGTTTGTTTTTCCCTAGAAAACAGACGAAAGATGAGATTTTCACCTTGAAAAATGTAGATTCTCACTCCATCTTTCTTTCTTTTTCTTTCGTAATTGTGTTACTATGTTATTTGTTTTTCTACTTATGGATATTGTTTGATATAATGTTATAAGAAATTATAAAAAAAATTAAAAGAATCTTAATGAGAGAGAAGAAAAAGGAGAAATATCTTATTATCAAAAGAGAATTTGTGCATGATTAAGAAAAACCTGCAAACACTTGTTGGTGTTTGAATTAGTCAATGTAAGGTTGTTTTATTTCTGTTTCAATAAAACTTAGTATATAGGACCAAATTGTTTTCCATGTTTCTAGGGTTGTTAGACGTGGATTTTATTTTGTTTTTTATTCTATTTGTGTAGCTATATATAAGCTAGTACTTTGATTTCAATAAATGAAGTGTGAATTTCAATAAAGGTCTCTTCTCAACACCTTGAGAAGGGAATTTGAGGTGTTAGAGATGAAGAAAGGAGAATCGATCAAAGAGTATTTTGCTAAAGTGATAGTTGTAGCAAATTAGATACGGAGTAATGGAGAAACCATGCCTGACTCTATGATCATAGAGAAGATTTTAAGGACCTTGACAGAATAATTCACCTATGTAGTGGTATTCATTGAAAAGGCAAAATATACACGTACTATGTCGATTGATGAGTTACATAATTCCCTGTCTGTACATGAACAAAAGTTTAGGTGGATGGATAGAGAAGAAGGTCCGGCTTTAAAAGTTGTTGTAGGAGATGAAAGGCTTGGAGGCAGATGACGTAGTGTATACAGAGGACGTGGAAGAGGTAGAGAAAGATCATTTGACAAAGCTCTGGTGAAGTGCTATAAATGCCACAAACTAAGGCATTTCCAGTATGAATGTCCAAGATGGGAGAGTAAAGCCAACTTTGTCGAACTTGGTGAATAGGAAGAGCTGTTCCTGATGTCTTTTGTGGGGACACAGGATTCAAAACAAGATAGTGAGTGGTTCCTTGATTTGGGATGTTTGAATCATCTGTGTGGAAATAAGGAATGGTTTTCACATATTGGTCATAGTTTTCGACACATAGTCAAACTCAGAAATGGTACAAAAATGGCAATCATGGGAAAAGGAAGTGTAATATTAGAGATTGGAGGTATCAAATAGATAATTTCTAAAGTTTATTTTGTTTCAGGACTAAAGAATAATTTGCTTAGCATGGGACAGTGCCAGGAGAAAGGGATTGATATTCCGATTCAGGGAGAAGGCTGCAAGTTATATCATCCACAAAGAGGGCTCATGGTGACAATGAGAATGCTCAACAATCGGATGTTGTGCTTCCAGCAACTGTTTTACCAAGCCCATACTTGAAGCCTGATGTACTCTTATATTTGACACTTTTTGCTTGCTAATTCCTTTGTCTTGTGAACTTTTCCCTACTTAATTGGTTGCATTTGATTTATTTCTTGTGTAGTGAACCCAATACTGGAAATGGCAACAAAAGGACATAATCTGCATTTTTTTCTTTCTTTTTATTTTGCCGTGGCTGGAGACGTGGGCACGACGCGGATCTGATGTGGCAGATCAGAAGTCAACGCGAGGAATATTCTAAAAACAACTCAGCTTAATCTATTGACGTGATTTAGGGGATTTTGGATTTCATTTGATCTATTGACGTGATTTAGGGGATTTTGGATTTCATTTTCATAATTTTAGGATATTATCTTGATTAGTTTCCTTGTTGTTTTGGGAATTTAAGCCTATAAATACCCACCTTTAGGTAAGGCTAAGGATCATCTCTTATCTTTAGTTCTTGTTGCTACTTTGTTTTCATTTTCAATAAAGTTTTCTTCTTTTGTTTTATTTTTGCTTTCTTTTATTTTATTTTATGCTTTTACATTATCAAAACATGATAAGCGTAATAATCAATATCATGCTTGGCTAATTTTTCTCAAGCTAAGAGCTAGTACGAATCAATTCTATGCATGTGAATTGAATATTGCTTAAATCCCTTCGGGATACATTTTCATCTTTCTGCTCAGATAGTTTGGCAATCGGCCTTACTAAAACTTTTAAACGTTTTTCAAATCAAAAAGGATCCGTTGGTCTAGAATCGTTTAATTATACAGTTGGGAGGAAGGATCAGCCTGTGGCATTTCGACTTCCTATGAACACTCTTAGCAGCGGTTCGCTAAGGAAAGACGAGATCAGAAACGATTCTCGGTGAGACAACTTCCGAGTCGAGCTTTTCCTTTTTTAAAAACTAAGTATTTTAACGGTGATAGATGTGGCTGATTTACTTAAGAATTGACTTTCGAAGATAGACTTGGAAAGATTGGTTACATGAGAGAAAAGCAAGTTACGATGGATTGGGCCTCGTAGACTGTAACCGACATGAATCCTGGAGCAAAAATCTATTTTCGATGATCGTGGGAATTGACGAAACTAGCTCGAGGCGATTCTTATACTCTTGATTATTCAACTTAATCTTATACTCGTGATTATTCAACTTAATCTTTCACCTTCTTTATTTTACTGCTTCTACTTTAATACATCTTTCTTTGCAATCTTACTTGTTTATTTTATTTCCTTATTACTTCTCAAATCACGCCCTTTTTTTTTTACTCTCTATTTCAGCTCCTAGGTCGGGAATAAGAAATTTAATCAAGAATTCCATTAAACTCCCTATGGATCGACCATCTTCCACTATTCTACCTTTTTATTTTATTTTTGAAGAGGTTTCTTTTATTTTGATAAGCAAAATGACGCTTGTCAAAGCCTCCTATTTCATCATGCTTTTAAACGATCACAGAAGATGTTTCTCACCTATGGTTAGGGGTGAGCATTCGATTGAATCAAAAATTTTTGAGTTAATCGAGTTTTCGAATCTTATTTTATCATCCTAACTTAATTTGAAATTTTCTCGAATCAAGTCGAGTGAGATGAAATTCAGATCGAATCGAATATTTTTGTTCGAGTTAAATTTAAAAAAAAATGACTTTAGTTTTGTTTATTTTTATGTAACTTTTGAAAAAAATAATTTTCTTTAAAGTTTTTAAACGTGATCATACAATAAAAAATTAAAGTAAATAAGTGAATAAATAAAAACAACACAACATCAACCTAAGTAAACAACATGACTCCAAATAAACAACAAAAACAATACAACAAGATTATAATAAAAAACATAAGTAAAGGTCCAAGTAAACAACATGAGTCGAAGTAAACAACAACATTATAATAAAAAAAACATAAGTAGAAGTCCAAAATATAATAGAAACCTACACCAGTCCAAACAAACAGAAAAAAGAACACAACAAAAGTCTAATTAACCAACAACAATAAAAAACCAAACCAAACTAATAACAATAACACATCAATTCAAGAACCATTATAGAATGGTTTAAGTTTCTTTTTGTGCTTCAAACACCGTTGGCATTTATAATCTTGAAACATCTAGTAAAAGTATTGAATGAGTTAGTTAAATGATAAAAATGTTCGCAAAAATAAATTAAATAAACATTTAACTTTATAAACTAATGCTAAGTATATTACCTTCTTGATCTTCGGGTATTTTGGATAAGTCTAGCAAATTTAAAAACAAAAGTGTTAGTTAAATTATAGGAAAGCTTACTAATATAAATAATACAAAAGCTTATTTTATAAATTAAAATTTACACATTACCATCTTCCATGGTTTGAAGTTCATCAACATAATCTTCAAGATTGATGGCATCATTAGATTTTCGAAGTCAATCTTGTGTGCAAACCAAAGCCTCGACCAGTTAGAGAACACGTCCACCCGTGCTAAATGCACTTTCCGAGGCAACCGTTGAAATAGGAGTAGCAAAAATATCTCGAGCCATTTGTGCAAGAATAGGGAATCTAGGATTGTTCGTTTTCTACCACAATAGTAAATCAAATGAATTTGAATTGTTTACTTCTTCATCCTCACCCAAATATCTATCCAACTCAAATTTACTGTCTGATTCAACTTGTTTCTTCTTCTTAAGATATTTTTGTTTGGCCAAGCCCATTTTCATTTTTGACTGATCTATTTCCATTAAATTACAAAGATTTGTCGAAGAACTAGATCTACCTTCAAACAATTGAATTCTCCCGGCATTAGAAGAATACTCATTGAACAAGCAATGCAATTCTTTATCAATCATTTTCATAATGTCATTAGAAACATTAGGAAAAAGCAAGTTGACCCCAAAGTCTAAAAAACTCATTTTACATCGTGGATCAAAGATGACCGCCAAGTAAACTATCATATTGATCTTGTTTCCTTCACCCTAATACTTATTATATTTATCTCTCATTTTGGAAGTCATAGAAATTATGTCTAGATATTCACAATCTTGCCACCCATCAAAAAGATAATGCACATCCGTCAATACTTCAAAAAGTGAATGAGAGGTAACATGCAAAGATTCGGACACCTTTAGTGTAAGATGATAAAAAGGCTCTAATACTTTTAGAACTCTTCGAACAATTTCCCAATCATCAAATGTAGGAACTCCATCTCTAGTAGTAAGGTCAAGAAAAAAATTATGGTCATCACGTACATATGATTCAAATGCACGTTCATATTTTTCGGCCACCTTTAACATCATATATATTGAGTTCCATCTAGTAGGCACATCCAAACACAATTGAGCTTTACGATCTATCATTTCTTCTTTTACTCGTTGGTTGAATTTTGCCAACCTTGATGGTGATACTTTTATAGACCTCACAGCACCTCTAACTCAATCCACAGACACAGAAGCATCCCTAATACCATATTACACAATGAGATTAAGAATGTGTGCAACACATATCATATGAATAAATTTTCCATTTGCAACAGAAGCATTTCAATAATTCAATTTCTTTCTCAAATATTAAATGGCAACACTATGAGCGGATGCATTATCAACCATAATAGTGAAAACCCTCTCGATCCCCTAATCTCGAAAATATTTTTTAATGGCTTGACCTATGCTTTCACTTCTATGAGCAGATATTAGGCAAAAATTTATAATCCTTTTTTGCAACCTCCATTTATCATCCACCCAATGTGCTGTTAAAACCATGTCAGATATCCTCTGCAATGAAGTCTAAGTGTCTGTCGTCAAACAAACTCTACTTATATCTTTTTCAAAATAATTCTTCATCACACTATTCATGGAGTTAAATAAATCAAGACAATGCCTTCTAATTGTCCAACGAGATAGAAGATTAAATCGTGGGCATGCTATAGAAAGAAAGTATTTGAAACCTTCTCCCTCTACAATTTTAAAAGGTAGTTCATCCACAATTATCATATGAGCCAATGCTTTTCTAATAGCATCTTTATCAAACACCCAAGTTTATAAATCCATCATATCTTAGCTAACCTTTACAAATGCTAATTCTAATTGCTTCGAACTAGAAGTATTACCTCGAGGTTTTTTTAGGCATGTTTTCAAATGGTTATTCAAATTCGTTGTAGAACCCGAAATTGATTCCATGGTGTAAGTAACATCACATGCATTGCACCTTGCTCTCTTCTCCCCCTCTTTAGTCACAAATTTGGTGAAATAGTTCCAACAAGCTACCCTTGGAGTAATCTTTTTTCGAATATTTTCCTTGGTTGTTGTTTGATCATCTCTACTTGAGGAAGAATTTTGTGAACTTTGAGTTGAACCAGCTCGCTTTGGATCACTCATCTACAAGTAAACATTTGTTGCAATCACTAACCATGACCAATAATTGATTTAAAATCAAACTTAATAAATTAGTTAAATTAAAAATTAATTAATATAATAGTACAATAGCATAAATTAAACAAAAAAAAAGAATAAGATGGAAATTTCAGTTAAAAATGGGTATTGTTACTTTTAGAAAAGTTTGAATAAAAATACTAAGCTTTTTTATCATGCTTTAATTCATTTTTTGAAAATATAAAATATAATATTTGTCAGTTTCGCTATCAACTTTGACATTAATACAAATAAGGTAAGTGACAAAACTGTTTTATATCATCATTTAACATTATAAATAATGTAGTGTGAGTTCGCTTTAGAGAATCGTTTTTACACCCAACAGTTCCGGCAATGCGATTAGATGCAAAACCCCACATGCTGAGAGGATAGAATGAACACAGATGATTACACAGACAACATCATTCTTGTAGCAGACACAGAACCTAAATAATTACAACATGTCATATAAAACAGCGCAGTTACCATAAGACAACCTGATAAGGAAAATACGACGAATAAACAATGGTGTTCCCTAGGCACTTGAGGCAGACATACTTCAGGAAACATTTCCATTTTAATGGTATGCAGCTAATGTTTGTTTACCAATCCAGCAGTCCATTTTGAATTAACCCTACCATAATACCATTAATACACATGTATATTAAACACTAGAAATCAAAAGGGGGAAGAGTAATAAGATTTGCTCATGTATATTACACACTATAACCATGTCGGATATATGCTTATATCAAAACACTTACACAGAGTAACATAGAAGAAGATTACTTGACATAAAAAGAATGTCCTAAAAAGTTATAATTATCCCTATAAAATAAGATTCACAAAAGATAGAGGAAAAAAAGAAGAAGAAAGAAATGGCTTAATTGCGTGAGTGACAAAACTAGGCTTGTGGTGAGAGTGTCCCATTTTCCTTTACTGGTGATTCGACCATTTAATAAGAATTCTAAATTTCTGATTTCCCATTGCTTTCATTAATATAATAGTACAAACAATAGCATAAATTAAACAAAATAAATAAATCCAAATTAAAAGTAAATCTATATTCAAAACACTACTTCAGTTGCAATCAAATAAAAATGAATCATGGTGACAACAATAGAGAAAAGAAAAACAACCCATTTCATGTAAACATCATTAACGTCAAGACTAGGAATGATGTAGACAAAAAGATAAGCAACCCAATTCATACAAACATCATTTAACTCAAGAAAAATAGAGTTAGAAGTAGAACAACATTGGATATCCCCAGAGAGTTGAAATGTACATAGTGGAGGCAGATGAGGAATTCAAAGGAAGAAAATGTTCAAGACAAACCTTAAAGATGCAACAAATTGGAGCTTAAAATGGAAGAGAATAGAGTGCCTCGGTCAGAAGGAACAAAAACTTGATTTGGAGGTAAAGATTTTGATTTGAAGGTTTGAAATTTGAATGAACTAATAATTAAGAAAAAGAAGAAGGAATGAAGGAAGAAGGGTTTATTTTAGGGTTTTTTGAGAAAAATAGATTTTAGGGTTTGAACTTTGAATTGAATGAAAATGGAGATTGGAGAGTGGATAGAACAGAGAAGAAGAAAATTAGTTTGAGGTTTGGAGTTGGACGATGAAATATTGGAATTTAGGGTCTGGGGGTTTGATTTGAATTTTAGAGGAGGATTTGGGATTTGGACAATTAAACTTTTGGGCTTACAGGCTTGGGGAAATGGTAAATAGGATAAAATAAAATGTTTGGGCTTGGGGGAAATTGGGTTAAAGTAATTAAGCAAAAGCCTAAAAATTTAAAAAAAATAGTTTATATTCAGTTTATTCGAATTATTCAAGTTATTCAAATTTAAAATTCAACTCGACTCGAACTCAAAATTAGAAAAAAAATTTGAATTAATTCGATTAACTTGATTTGAATAATTCAAAATTTAAATTTTTTTATTTTTTCGAATCGAATCAAATTTTACTCACCCCTACCTATGGTATTGCAAGTTCGTTCATTTGAACTACAAAAGTTTACGAGCAATGCAGTCCTAGAAGTTAGTTCGTGACTTACCAGCAATCACCATTCCAAACAAAGTTTGTACTCACTGTTTGGTTGGAAAGTAACATAGGGAGGAGACGTTAAAGAAGAGTTCATGAAAAGTATCAGGAAAGTTGTAGCTGGTTCATTTTGATATTTGTGGACCTATCAGACCAATCTTGATAACCGAGAAAAGGTATTTACTCAGCTTTATTGATGATTTCAGTCGTAAGGTTTGAATTTATTACTTATGTGAAAAATCAAAGACTTTGGAATATTTCAAAATTTTAAAAAATATGTTGAGAAGGAAAGTGGTAAGCTTCTAGCATGTTTACGCATAGATAAGGGTGGAGAGTTCACCTGTCATGAATTTAATAAATTTTTTGGAGAATGGTATTTGTAGACAGCTAACTGTAGCCTACACCCCACAACAAAATGGGATAGTAAAGAGGAAGAATCAAACCATTATGAATTCGATTCGAAGCATGTTTGACGAAAGTGTTCCAAGGGAATTCTGGCCAGAAGCAGTTCAATGGAGTACCCATGTGATGAACAGAAGCTTGATAGTAGTCGTGAATGGAAAAACACCAGAAGAGGCATGGAGCAATGTTACACCATCTGTAGTCTATTTTCAAGTATTTGGGTATGTTGTTCATGTACATATACCTTAACAAAGAAGAGCAAGGTTAGATGACAAGAGCTATAGTTGTGTTTTCTTTGGTGTGAGCAATGAGTCCAAGGCTTACCAGTTGTACGATCCAGTCTCTAAGCGTATTGTGATACGCCGCGATGTTATCTTTGAAGAAGATAGATGTTGGGATTGGAGTTAAAATTCAGAGGAAAAAACGGAAACATAGAATGGGGAGATAATGTTTTTGAGGATAGTGATAATTGTTTTGAAGATGATGCAGGTGAAAAAGACCCAAATATGGAAGAAGAAGTTCAAACTTCTCCAAATGGATCACTACCAAGTCTGAACACGTCACTCGCTATTTAAGGAAGGACTAGAAGAGCTCCAGAATGACAAAAAGATTAAGTGAGTGGCCCAGGATTGGGCCCTTCTGATGAAGATGAAGAAGGCAACAACTTGGTTCTATAGACCACGTTATACTAATCACTTTTGAAGAGGCTGCTGGAATTGAAAAATGTCTAAAAGCTATGGAACTTGAGATTCAAGCCATTGAGAAAAATGGAACATGGGAATTAGTAGAACTATCAGCTGGTGCAAAGAAGATCAGAATAAAATGGGTGTTTAAAACCAAGTTAAATGAACTTGGTAAGGTTGAAAAACACAAAGCACGATTGGTGGCAAAGGGATATGCTTAGAAATAAGAAGTTGATTACAATGAAGTTTTTGCACTGGTTGTGAGATGGGATACAATTTGAATAGTGATTGCAATGGCTGCACAGAAAGGTTAAAGCATTTATCAACTTGATGTTAAAAGTGCTTTCCTTCATGGAGAATTGGGTGGAGGAGGTTTTTGTTGATCAACCACATGGCTTTGAAAAAGAAGGGGAGGAGCATAAAGTCTATAGGTTGAAGAAGGCATTGTATGGTCTTAAACAGGCTCTAAGAGCATGGTATAGTAAAAGCTTGTTCATTTTGGAACAGAGGAACAAACAACAAACATCATGACCAATGCATTGAAGCTAGAGACTTTTAAGAAGCTTAGAAAGAAACTGGGAACGTGTGGAGCAACAGAAGTAACTTGACTACAAGTCTACAGAACAATTTAGGAAGGAATTGTTTGAATTAGTCAATGTCAGGTTTTATTTCTATTTCAGTAAGACCTAGTATATAGGACCTAGTATATAGTACTTTGATTTCAATAAATGAAGTGTGAGTTTCATCTACTTAGAAAACCTGAGTTTGTTCCTTCTAGTTGGAAGAAAGGCTATTTTTGAAATATGTATATAGGGACCACGATAGATCTAGAAATACGATTTGGGGGCAATTTTTTTTAAAAATTCTTGGATTAGAATAATAGAAAAATAAAGGGTTTACAAAAGTTCTACCATATGAAACAGCAACACAGTAACCAACATCAATAATAAATAAATTAAACCCTTTCACTATTTCTGGTATATAACCCAGTCAATAATAAAGGAGTTGTCACGTCCCTCCATTAAGGCATTTGAAACAACAAAACCAGGGGCTACTGCAGAAAATAAAATGTCTCTTTCTAGGTAAAAAAAAAAAGAGAATTCATTATCTCGTTATCTTCACCAAGCCTTAGACACTAAGAGAAGCCTAATCTATACGCTGATTATCCATCTCCATCGTTGCTATTGCATATGAAGGCATCCTCTCCAATTGATAAGTATTTTCCTCCCTTCGCAAACCTTTTTTGGTAAGAATATGGCCAGTTCATTTTCGTTTCTTATTACATGCCTAAACACACATCCAACAAAATCTTCACTGGTTTTCTTTATGTTGATTATATAGGCACCCAACACTGATCTTTCAACAACTCGTGCATGTAGCCTTTTTATCATCAAAAGATTATCGCCTTCAATCACGACCTTACTAAGACCTAGATCCAACCTCATCTGAAATGCCTAGAGACATGCTATCGCTTCCGCTGCAAAAGGGGTAGGTACGTGATCATTAATAATTGTTCTCGAACCCATTATCTTACCATCTGTATTACGGGCAACTAACCCTAAACAAGATTTATTTGATCTGGAAAGGTAAGCCGCATCAAAGTTAATCTTGTACTAGAAGGGTTCAAGTGGTCTCTGCCTCTCCAAACCAACTCGCCTACCAAGTAATTTTTCATTAATCCCCTCTAAGTCTTTTACATACAATTGATGGCTCCCATCATGAATGATTTTATTTCTGTCAAATTTATATTAGCATTGTCGATTGCATTTTTTTTTACTGTTATAATTATTCAATAATTAAAGTATACATATATATGTTTATGGTTTGAAATATGAATAAAATTAAAGGGGTTGATGTTTTTTTGGGGGTTTAAGAAGGGCAAAATTTAAATTTTGGGGGTTTAATGTAACAAAGTTCATGTTAAAGGTGATTGTTAAAACCATTTTTTTTTAAAAATGGGTCGACTTTTTATTTTAAAAACGAAAATGGGAGTCACCATCAATCCTTTTTTATTTAGGTGTGATCGGATCATCTTGTAATTGGGTCGTTTTAATAAAATGTTTGGATTCACTAAAACGATGATTTTGGTCCACGAAATTCAAGAAAACGGGTTCGGGAGTCGGTTACATGTGTAGCGACGAAAATTTTTTAGCTTAGGTCGCTAATTGTGGCGATTTAAAATCTTGAAAACGAATTTTAATTTCATGAAACCAAAGGAGTCGCCACCGATCCTTTTTCTTAGGTGTGATCGGGCACCTAATAAGAAAATTCGTTTTTGTGTAAAAGAAAGACTCAATTTAGGTCTACGTTGAAATTCAGAGAAAAAGAGGGTTCGGGAGTCAGTTACGCGCGGGGAAGGTATTAGCACCCCCGCGACGCCCAAAAATTGGTATCTTTTTAAACACGAATTGTCTAAATTTTCAAAAAACACGATCTCAATTTAAAACTTAGTTGTGATCCGATCGAGAATACGAGCATTTTTGGAATTTTGATTTCTTTTGAAAAAGGATATCCCGTTCTAACACAAGCCAATTGTGATTCACCCAACAATAGCAATGAAATCACTGGCATAATGCTAAATCGGCATATTGCCTTATTTACTGAAATGTGAAAAGATTATAGATGAGTGATATTGATGTAGAAATAAAGATATGAACTAATATGCTACCTTAAAAACAAGTAATGATAAAGATGAAAAGTATACGAAATAAATAATATATGAAGCATATGACAATACATGCAAATAATAATTATAATGATGTATAAGTGCGATAAGAATAATACAAATACAAGATGGTAAACGTGTAAATATATATAAAATATATAACTCTGGGTTTTAGAAAGGTATAATAATGGTATTAGAAATACGTGCGTAATATAATATAAGAAATATATAAACCAAACGTTGGGAATATATACGAAACATGTTAACAGTATAATATATAAAAGGAATATTAAAAACATATTTAATATATACATATTAGATAAAAAAACGACTATTAATATACTAATACTTTACTTATACTTAATGTTGAAAGATATATACATAAACTTATATGTGATGGTATTAAAGAAACCATAAACATATGCAAATATTAAGCAAAATAGGTAATGCAAATACTAATATTAATAAACAATAACTTTAATAATAAGAACGAAAATAATAATAATAATATCGTAATCATATTAAAAAAGCTAGTCAATAGTAATAACATAAAAAGACTATAATAATAGTAATAAAAGAGTATGTACATAGATATAATAGTAATAATAATAATAATAATAATAATAATGAAAATGATAGGTACGACATATATATATTAATAAAAATAAATATGAAACATGCATACGTAATAGAATGAAGAGGATACACATAATATATACAATAAAGTATTAAAGAAAATATAAGTTAGCATAAATAATATAATGCATAAGAAAATAATTATGGTATATTAAAGATATACATAATATATATATACATACTACAATTAACAATTAGGTTAAAATAAAATACTAATAATAAATATACATGTTAGAGATATGTACTTATAATGTAACACATACTAATACTAAAATAAATGAATACAATGGTAGCACAAAATGTACTAATAATATATACATACATAGTAAATTACAATAATATAGCAAATAATATTAATAAAAATAATATTGTAATAATATTGACAAAGAGATAATAAATAACAATTATAATAGTAATAATAATAAAGAATGTATTTGTAAATAATATATACATAAATATTAAATAACAATAATATAATAATAATAATACTAGAATTTAAAGAAAATAGCACGAAAAAGGAAATAAGAGGACGAAATTGAATTAAAGTCAAAAGTTTCGGGGCGAATTCAGAATAAAAACGAAAAGAGGAGGGCTTATTTGAACACGGGTTAAACCTGGGAGGGCTGAAATAGCAATTTTTCCGTGCTTTTAAAACGGTGTCGTGGCAGGGGGACCAAATTGAAGCACGGATCAACTTCCCGGGCCAGATTGCAAAAATTTAAGACTTGATTTCAAAACCTCTGAAAAGCGGAAGGACTGGGGTTGAAAATAACCCCAGTGACGTCACAACGCGCGGATCCTAAGCGGACCTGGGTCGGGTCGACCCGACCCAGGTCGGTTAGTATAAAAGACGAGTTTTTTTATTTTTGGGTCATTTGGTACCCGGGGAAGAAAAAAAAGAGAAAGGGAAGACAGGAGAGGGGAAGGAAGGAAGGGGGTCTCCGGGCTCCGGTCGCCGGACCGGTCAACATCCGGTCACCGGCCGGTCACCGGCCGATGATCGGACCGCCGTGTGCGCCGCCGTCTGCCGATGTTCCGGCCACCGGAACGGTGGCCGGAAAAAGGTAAATTTCATTTTTTTTTTATCTTTTATATCTTATTATTACTTTTGTTATTTTCAAAATACATGCGTGAAAATATTTATAAAACTGTAAAATGAATCACCTTACTATCGATTCTGCTCTGGTGTGTATCTTGATTCGGGGGTGTTCCCTTCGCTGTTACTGCTAAACACTGCTATTTTGCTTTTGAATGTTCTGGCGTTTTTATTTTCTGTTTTGAGTTTATTTCCTCTTTTTTTTGGATCTGGAAAATCGACCCCTTACAATCTGTTCTTAATTGGCTTATATAGCCTCTACTTTTACAAATTGTTTTTCTGTTTTCTACTTTCTGTCCTGTCTCGTTTTAATTCTTTGCAGGGATTTGGGCGGTGCTGAGAGCAGAACGACGTGACCGGGGCGGTGCAACAGAGGGCAGTGGCAGCAGTGCAAGTGGGCAGTAACTGGATCGGGTTAGGGTTTCTAGTTTAGGTTTAGTTAGGGTCTGTTTGGGGTTTTGGGCTGTAATCGGGTTTGGTTGTAATGGGTAGGGGTCAGTTTCTGTAATTGGGTTTAGGGTAATCGGGCTTTAGACTTGGGTTAGCTAATTAGGCATTTGGGCCATCCGGGTATTGGGTTGTAAATGGATTTTAATTTTGGGTTCAAGAGTTGTAAAATGGACATTCATTTTGGTTTAATTTATACGGGCCCAAAATTGGCCATTACAGCTGCCCCTCTTTGCTCATTGTCGTGTAACGGGAATAGAGCAAAGACATAAAGAAAGGCCAATTTTGCCTGGTCTTGCTAGCCTCTGACTTGCTCTGGGGTTTCCCTCTTTAAGTAACCCATCGCCTCTCGTAGCTTTAGGTTCAATCCATCGCGACTTCTGAGATCTGCCTTGTAGCCTCGATCTGTCTTCTCTTCGGGGATATGGAATTCGTCGTAATCTACTCTTCTGCAACTTCAGAGATGGGATCTTGATATCTTCAATTTGTTCCGCTACAACTTTAAGAGGATAAAGCTTGTAACTTCAACTTGTTCCACTGTGACTTCACTGGGGATGCAAGGTCTACATCTTTGATCAGCTCCCTTGTGACTTCAAAAGGCAAAATCTTGTGTCTTCAATTGGCTTTCTTGCAACTTTGTCCTTCATTGAGATGAGATCAAAAATCGCTCGGCCTGCGCATTCTCGTAATATGGGTTAATTTTTTTTGAAGCATAAATTGCCAGTACCTCAGTGTGCAAACTGAGGCTCAACTCACTTCTCGCAATATGAATTGAATAAACAGAAATTGAAAAACTCAACTCATCTCTGTAATATGAGTTGAATGAACAGAAATTAAACAGCAGATTGAAAAAAGATCAACTCACCTCTCGCAATATGAGTTGAATAAACAGAAATTAAAAAGCAGAAATTGAAAAAGATCAACTCACCTCTCGCAATATGAGTTGAATAAACAGAAATTAAAAAGCAGAAATTGAAAAAGATCAACTCACCTCTCGCAATATGAGTTGAATAAACAGAAATTAAAAAGCAGAAATTGAAAAAGATCAACTCACCTCTCGCAATATGAGTTGAATAAACAGAAATTAAAAAGCAGAAATTGAAAAAGATCAACTCACCTCTCTCAATATGAATTGAATAAACAGAAATTAAAAAGCAGAAATTGAAAAAGATCAACTCACCTCTCGCAATATGAGTTGAATAAACAGAAATTAAAAAGCAGAAATTGAAAAAGATCAACTCACCTCTCGCAATATGAGTTGAATAAACAGAGATTAAAAAGCAGAAATTGAAAAAAATCAACTCACCTCTCGCAATATGAGTTGATTTTGAAAAAGAAACTAAAAGTACCTCAACTTGTCTTGAGGCTCAGCTCACCTCTCGCAAAATGAGCTGATTTTTGAAACATAAATTAAGAGTACCTCAACGTGTCTTGAGGCTCAGCTCACCTCTCGCAATATAAGCTGATTTTGAAACCTAAATTAATAGGATTCGAAAGTACCTCGGCATGACCTAAGGTTTGACTCACCTCTCGCAAATATGAGTTAATAGCAGAAATTAAAAATACCTCAACGTGTCTTGAGGCTCAGCTCACCTCTCGCAATATGAGCTGATTTTGAAACATAAATTTAAGACAGATGTTGAAAACATCTTGCCGTGACTTGAGATTTGACTCATCTCTCGCACTATGAGTCAGATAACAGAAATTAAAATACCTCAACGTGTCTTGGGGCTCAACTCACTTCTCGCAATATGAGCTGATTTTTGAAAACATAAATTAAAATTACCTAGAATTTCTCACATGGTGGAATTCAAGTATCTTTTCTTTGATTTGGATAGCTTTCCCAAAACCTTTTGCTCTGTTTGGAATACCTGTATATGTCATGCATGATGTTATCGTGATATGCACCTATTTGCCTTAAATGCATTCATGCCTACATGAACATATTATGTGCCTTGTATTCGTTTGTCGTGATCTCTTTTCATCACAACTCTCGCAGTGATCTTGCCCCATCTGAGCTTTTGTTCTTGCTTTCGAGCTCCTATTTTGCTTATCATGATGGTCTGCTTTCAACGCTAGGATTCTTAAGTTCCTTCCCAGTTTTTGCATCCATCTTTTATGCTTTACAAGTAATCTGCGTTTCTCAGATATCACTTGCCCGGGATACGTTGAATTTTTGTTCCTGCTTTGAGACTCTTATGCCTATCAAGTTTTCTATCCGAGTAATATTCAACATTTCTTTTGTTCAGAGCATGTCATATTACTATTTATCAATTAAATAAACAACATAATGAGATGCATGCAAATGGTCAGGTAGGTACAAGAAAGAGACTTCACATTAATTTCGAAGGTAACAAACAAAGTCAACCAAGGATAATTGAAAGTGCCATAGAAGAAAAGGAACCATATTAGTGGATACAAATGTTCTAGATATTCAATGCATGAACTCTGCCACGTTTCTGAATCAAGAATCTTTCTGAGCAAGACTTCTTGTGTAGAAGATCTCGAGTATTTCAGAAATGCTTCATACTATAGCCTGGTCACTTGGCCCACTGTTCAAAATTACTTCTGCCCCTTGGGCCTAGATTTGCTTTATTAGGACGCCCTTTCAGGTTTTCATCCTAATGTTCTGTGTTTGACCAAGGCGCCCTTTTCGGGTTTTCACCTTGATCTCCCCTTTTTTTTTTTTTAAGTGTAGTATTTCTTCACAACATCGGAGTTTACTGGATTTGGTAACTCCTTCCCATCCATTTCTGTAAGGATCAAGGCCCCGCCAGAGAATGCCTTCTTTACGACATATGGTCCTTCCCAATTAGGTGCCCATTTTCCTCGCAAATCTTTTTGTATTGGGAGGATCTTTCTCAACACGAGTTCTCCTTCATGGAATTCTCTTGGCCTTACTTTCTTGTCATGGGCAGCGATCATCCGTTTCTGGTACATCTGTCCATGGCAGATTGCCTTTAGGCGTTTTTCTTCGATGAGATTCAACTGATCATATCGAGCTTGGACCCATTCGGCCTCCTCGAGTTTCGATTCCATTAAGACTCGTAGGGACGGTATCTCAACTTCAATAGGTAGCACGGCTTCCATCCCATAGACTAGAGAGAAAGGAGTTGCCCCTGTGGACGTCCTCACAGATGTGCGGTATGCGAACAGAGCGAATGGCAGCTTTTCGTGCCAGTCCTTGTAGGTCTCTGTCATTTTGCCGATGATCTTCTTTATGTTCTTGTTAGCCACTTCAACAGCTCCGTTCATCTTCGGGCGATAAGGCGAGGAATTATGATGTTTTATTTGAAATTGCTTGCACACCTCTGTCATCATTTTATTGTTTAAATTCAAAGCGTTATCTGAGATGATTCTTTCAGGCAAACCATATCGACAAATGATTTCCTTTTTCAAGAACCTACAGACAGCGGCCCTTGTCACATTAGCAAATGAGGCAGCTTCTACCCATTTTGTGAAATAGTCGATGACCACGAAAATAAACCGGTGCCCATTAGAAGCTTTGGGAGAAATCGGCCCTATAACGTCCATGCCCCACATTGAAAAGGGCCATGGAGACGTCATAACATGAAGGGGAGAAGGAGCTACATGAATTTTGTCGCCATAAACTTGACATTTGTGGCACTTTCTTGCGTAGCTAATGCAATCCCTTTCCATCGTCGACCAATAATACCCGAGTCTCATAATTTTTCTGGACATAGTGAAGCCGTTGGAGTGGGTCCCACATATTCCTTCGTGAACTTCTTCAAGTATTTTCTTGGCTTCAGCGGTGTCAACGCATCTCATAAGCACCTGATCTTTGCCTCTCTTGTACAAGGTGTCTCCATCAAGAACAAATCCCACTGACATTCTTCTGATTGTTCTTTTGTCATTCTCGTTGGCCTGTTCAGGATACGTTTGATTCTTGATGTACTCTAAGATATCATGGTACCATGGTCGTTCATCAGCCTCTTTCTCAATGCTATAACAATGTGCAGGGACCTCGTATATGCTCATCTTGAGGGGCATTATCTCTGCTTCTTTATTTGCTTTGAACATTGAGGCTAAGGTGGCCAAGGCGTCAGCCAATTGGTTATCTTCTCGTGGGAAGTAATTAAAAGTTATTTCTTTGAAATCTTTGATCAATTCAGCTACCAGATAGCTGTACTTAATCAACTTTGAGTCTCTCACTTCCCAATCTCCACGGATTTGGTAGATCACTAAAGCTGAATCCCCGTATACCTCTAAGACATCGATATTTCGTTCAATAGCTGCCCGAAGTCCCATGATACAAGCCTCGTATTCTGCTATGTTGTTGGTGCAGAAAAAATTGAGTCTAGCAGTGAAAGGATAATGATCTCCTTCCGGTGATACTAAAACTGCCCCAATCCCGTGCCCCAGGGCATTTGACGCGCCATCAAAGCTCATCTTCCAGGGCGTCCCTTTTGATGACTCACACTCTCTTTCTGTGATGCACATTAAGTCCTCATCCGGGAAATCAAATCTCAAGGGCTCATATTCTTCTGTTGTTCGAGCCGCCAAGAAATCAGCTATTGCACTCTCTTTCACCGATTTTTGGTTCACATAGATGATATCATATTCTGATAACAGGATCTGCCATCGGGCCATCCTCCCCGAGAATGCGGGTGATTCCATCATATATTTTATCGGGTCCAGCTTTGAGATTAACCATGTCGTATGATACAACATGTATTGCCTGAGCCTCCTAGCTGCCCAAACCAAAGCACAACAGGATCTTTCGATCGACGAATACTTTGCCTCGCATTCTGTGAACTTTTTGCTGAGGTAGTATATCGCCTTTTCTTTCTTTCCCGATTCATCATGTTGCCCGAGTACACAACCCATTGAGTTTTCAAACACTGTTAAATACAAAATCAAAGGCCTTCCTGGAGTTGGTGGCACTAGCACTGGGGGGCTAGACAAATATTGTTTTATTTTGTCAAAGGCCTCCTGGCATTCTTCGTCCCATGCCCCAGGGTTGTGCTTTCGAAGGAGTCGAAAGATGGGGTCACACTGATTGGTGAGTTGAGCGATAAATCGGGAAATGTAGTTTAGCCTTCCCAAGAATCCTCTGACCTCTTTCTGTGTACGCGGAGGTGGTAATTCTTGAATGGCTTTTATCTTTTCCGGATCTACCTCTATGCCTTTTTTACTGACGATGAAGCCCAGTAATTTTCCCGAAGTAACCCCAAATGTACATTTGACTGGATTAAGTCTCAGCTGAAACTTTCTCAATCTTTCAAATAACTTTTTGAGGTTCACAATATGTTCTTCTTCTCCTCGGGATTTAGCAATCATGTCGTCAACATAGACTTCTATCTCTTTATGCATCATATCGTGAAATAATGTCACCATGGCCCTCTGATACGTGGCCCCGGCATTCTTGAGCCCGAATGGCATCACCTTGTAACAGAACGTTCCCCACATCGTTATAAAGGTGGTTTTCTCCATATCCTCGGGAGCCATTTTGATCTGATTATACCCCGAAAATTCATCCATGAAAGAAAATAATGAATGCTTCGCCGTATTGTCCACCAATGTGTCGATATGTGGTAGGGGAAAATTATCCTTAGGACTTGCGCGGTTCAGGTCACGATAAGCCACGCACATTCGCACTTTACCATCCTTCTTTGGCACTGGGACAATATTAGCCACCCATTCTGGATATCTGGAAGCTTGTAGGAAGCCTGCATTGAACTGCCTCTTGACTTCCTCTTTTATCTTCAGTAGCATTTCGGGCCTCATCCGCCTTAATTTTTGTTGAATGGGTTTACATTCGGGTCTCAGCGGGAGCTTATGAACCATTATGTCCCCGTCCAATCCCGGCATATCCTGATAGGACCATGCAAACACGTCTTTGTACTCATGAAGCAAATCGATCAAATGCTGCCTGGTGTCCTCTGAGAGTGAGGTCCCAATCTTTACTTCTTGCTTATTTCCATTAGTACCCAGGTTTATTGTTTCAACAGATTCTTGATGAGGTAGAATCTGTTTGTCCTCTTGTTCCACCAACCTTAGCAAGTCAGGAGACGAGACATAGTCTTCGGCATTTCCCTCATCCTCGAATTCTCCTAAACAAACGGTCCTTTCAAAATCGATTTCAAGATTGGTAACGGGTTCGTTCATGTCATTGGCATCTGAACACCTGAAAATTGAATGGGAAAGAGAACACTATAGAGGGACATCCAAGTTTGGCAACAACAAACAAAACATTATGGCATGGTATGAGGTAAGTGCAAGAATAGGCCATGAAATGAAAGAATAATTATGGAGTAGATGCAAATGCAAAAGGTTATGACAAAATGCTTCTTCATTAATATTCATTTAATAGATAAAGAGCAGACGACAGCTCTTACAAAAGAATCCCATTATATTTAGGGACACAAAAAGTGAATATCGGATATTACTCTGAGGAAGACTTGTAAACCACAAGGAGATCTTCAGCGGTCCAATTGTTCAACATGTAACCCGGGGGACAAGGGCGTATCTTTGAAACGTTCTTACTTGTGCCAGCTTCTTCATCAATGACATTTATGCAAACATTCTGGAAAGCCTTCTCAATGAGTAACAATGGGCTGTGCACACTATCTTGCCCAGGATATATTATTCCAGCAGATGTAAATGTCATTGACAGATGGGGATACTCAATGGGTTCCCATTCCGGTTCTCGTCCTAGGGTCCTCGCAACCCTTCTTTCTTGCTCCTTCTTCCACTGTTTCTTCAAGTGATGTGCATTCGGTTGGAATCCTAGACCAAATCGTGCCTTATGAGGTACTGGCTTTAAGGCCCTGACTATCCCTTGATGATGTCTTCCCAAACCTTTCCTTGCTCGGGCCCCTCTCCCTACCGTCAGCTTGATTCCCATTTTAGTATTCTTCGACAGCCTAGGCACGGGAATTCTGTTTCCTTCAGCCACAAATGTGGCGTTGACAAACTCAAAGGATCTAAAGGAACATTCCACGGCGTCTTTGTTCGCTTCGAGGTAAGGTGTGTCTGCAGAGATAGACGCAACAATATCCTCTTCACCCTCAACGGTAACCAAGCAGCCATCCATGATAAACTTTATTTTCTGATGAAGGGATGATAGAACTGCCCCAGCCGAATGGATCCATGGCCTCCCCAGGAGGCAATTATATGAAGGGGTGATGTCCATAACTTGGAACTCGACGTCATAGACATAAGGACCCACTTCTAGAGGGATCTCAATTTTTCCTGCAACTTCTCGTCTCGTTCCATCAAATGCCCTCACCGTAGAATGACATGGCCTTAAATAGGACAAATCTATCGGGATTCTGGAAAGTGTGGCCAGGGGCATAACATTAAGTGCTGATCCATTATCAATAAGCACGTTTGGTATTATATAACCCCTACAGCGGGTTGTTATGTGCAGTGCCTTCACGGAGCCTCTACCGTTCGGTGGTATTTCATCATCACTAAAGGAGATGAAATTATCTGCGTTCAAGTTATTGATCCATCTATCAAGCTTTTCGACCGATATATTGTTCGCTACATAGGCTTGATTCAATACCTTCAACAAGGCATTTCGATGCGGCTCCGAGTTCAATAATAGGGATAATACCGAAATACGTGCAGGTTGTTTACTTAATTGTTCGACCACATTGTACTCACTGTGTTTAATGAATTTCAAGAATTCCTGTGCTTCTTCTTCGTTCACAGGCCTTTTAGTCTCTTGCCGTTCAGGTGGACTTTCTAGTTCAGCCTCAGCCTCTAACATGGGTGCCTTCCCCTTTTGTTTAGAATCATTATTCCTTTTTACTGGTTCAACTTCTTTGGAATAGCATCTTCCACTCTGGGTAAAGTGACCAACTTCTCCGATATTTTTAGCGGTGCCTTGGGATTTTTCACTTTCAGGAGTGACGATATTAACATCGTACTTCCAAGGTATTGCCTTACTATCCTGGTACGGAAAAGGCGATGGCGCCTCAATTACCATTTTTGGTTTTACTGGTTCTCTCCTCGCATCATAATATATTATCAATGGTCGTTCAGCAGTGTAAGGGAGATCCGATGATTGACCATCAGAGGCACATATTTCTCTTTCATCGGCCTCTCTTTTTTCGTTGAAGATTTCAATCTCTTTGCTATCCATCATGCCTTGGAGTAGTTCTTTAAATTGCTCACAAGATTGGATATTGTGTCCTATGACTTCATGAAAGTCACAAAAATTTTAACTTTCCATATTTCTTTTCTCGGTTACTCCTCTGAGACGACAGAGTAACCCTTTTTCGAGCAACACCTTCCAGATTCTCTGCAAAGGTGTACTTATTTCCGAAATGACTCTTCTGGTTTGCAATTCACTTATTTCCTCCACTGCACTTACATTTCTTTCAGCATGATTTGGGAACGGGTCTCCGGTCGCACCACTAGTACCGTCGAAGCGTAAGACACCCGCATCGATTAGTCATTGGACTCTTCGTTTAAAGGCAATGCAGTTATCCGTAGAGTGCCCCTGGTTCCCCGCGTGGTATGCACAGCTAGCATTAGGGTCGTACCACTTTGGGTACGGGGGTTTAAACGGTGCCATGTAATGAGGAGATATCAACTGTTTTTCCAAAAGCTTAGGGTACAGTTCCCCGTAAGATACAGGAATAGGAGTGAATTGGGGTCTCTCGGGGTTAGGCCTCGCTGGCCTTGGTTCTCCTCTAGGCTGGCCTTGGGTAGAGCCGGCATTTTGAGGAAACGTGGTGGCTAACCTCGGGTTGTTGGTTGCATAGACAGGGTAAGAAGGATAGGGAGGTGGTGGTTGGTAATAGGGGGCTTGTGGTTGATAGAAGTTTGGTGGCGGGTAATTTCGAGGTCGAAATTGATTAGGATATGGACTAGGAGCATAACGGTTTCCGGTTCCCACCATGTGGGCTTCCGGCTCCTTTTTTCTCATAGGCACTGCCTTCTTCGAACCTTCTCCTTCCATTCTTCCACTTTTTACCGCATTTTCTATAAGTTCACCGGATATGACAATATTCGAGAAGTCCTTTGTGGCGCTTCCCACTAATTTATCATAGAATGGCGCCTTCAGGGTATTGATGAACAGGACTGCTATCTCGGTCTTGGTCAATGGAGGTTCCACCTGAGCCGAGATGTCTCTCCACCTCTGCGCATATTGTCTAAAAGTTTCTGATGGCTTTTTCTCCATCATTTGTAGTGTCATGCGGTCGGGTACCATATCGGAAACGTGTTTGTACTGCTCGCAAAATGCCACGGCTAGATCTTTCCAGGTTCGGATCCTTTCTCTACTGAGTTGGTTGTACCAGCGGAGAGCTGATCCTGTCAAGCTGTCCTGAAAACAATGTATAAGCAGCTTGTCTTCATTGACATAACCAGTCATTTTTCGGCAGAACATAACGAGATGTGCCTTCGGGCATCTCGAGCCATCATACTTTTCAAAATCCGGTGCTTTAAATTTTGGAGGGAGGACCAAATCAGGTACCAGACTAAGTTCTTTAGCGTTTAGTGCCGAGAAGACTTCAATGCCTTCTATTGCTTTAAGTCTTTCTTCCAAACTTCTATATTTTTCTTGGACTTCATGATCCTCTATCCTTAACCTAGCGATTTCTGCGGGATCGTCTAGGTCTGGGACAGGTGGATCAACCGGAGCAGTTCTTGGGTTTGCCACAAATACTCCCTGTCCTACAGGAGGGGGTGTTACAGGCCGTTGTTCTACGCCCGCGGGTCCTCCCTGTGTGTATCCTCTATATGTCACGTGGGGCGGAGTAAACCCTGGAGGATAGGGCGGTTCTTGATCAAGATTCACAACTTCAGGGTTTTGTAGAGGTCCTTTCCCTTTGACTAGGGCCGACATCATTTCCATCATTTTAGCCAATTGGTCCTTCTGTTCAGTGGATTCTTCCCGAGACCTTATCATCAACTCTCTCGTCTCCTGTTGTGACCTGGCTAACTGTTCCTGTAATTCTTTCTGAATTCTCTCCATCCTTTCAATTCTTTCATTAAACTCAGCCTCCATTGCTCTGGCTTGTCGACGTGTTCTATACGTATGGTGTGATTCCAGGTTTACAACGTCACAACTGCGCATCATATGATTCTACCCTTTAGCAAACGATCGTGGGATATGCAGTGAATGAATGAATGAATGAATGAATGAATGTTAGTTATGAATGCACGTCAAATGTTAGTTATGAATGCACATGCCAAATCGGTGTTGATTCCAGACAGCCCCTATTTAGGCATTTCATTAATCAAAAGAGTCTATTTACATAACGTTTTTTTTCGTCATTTGATTCAGCTTTCATACAAACTTCCTCGCTACATTGCTGTAATTTTTCACTCGTTCCAAAAATTCTGATATGCTCGATCTCTGTCTAGGCGGGAACTGGCAGCTAAGAGTCTCGGCTTCATCCGCTATTTGTATTATGTGCATGGCTGCCGCACGAATCTTGTTGATCAAATATTTAAGATTCTCATCCTTTTCGCAGAGGGCATTTTCGTAGGCATGGATATCTCTATCATACTAACCCTTCTTCTCTTCCAAGGCTTCCAAGAGAGTATCCAGTTGTTGTTGTCGAGCTTGTAGTGTGTCTTCTAAATCCCGTATCATTTCTTTCAATTCTTGACGCTTAGCTCGACTAGTCCTCAGTTCAACAGATGTAGCTTCATGCTCGGCAGACTTCTTTCTTAACTCTATTACAGCCCGTGCAGCCTTTCCTTCTTCTTTCTTTGCTTTTCCTTTCCAAAATTCCATTCCACCTTTGATATTACTCAATTCCTCTTTCCATTCCGCTGACGACTTGCCCAACCCGCTGTTCTTTATGGTGCCTCTTAACTTTTTATTTTCTAGATGAAGATCTCTTAAGTCGTTTCCTACGACCTCGGCTTCTTTTTGTACCTTCTCGGCCCTGGATCTTTCAATTTGAACATCGATCTTCAGCTGATAATTTTCTTCTTGAAGGGCACTAAGGTCTCGTAACATTTTTGTCTTTTCGCGTTCGAATTCTTGTCTCGCCGTCTCTAGCTCGGATGGAATTTCATTCGAAAAAGGATTCTGAAAGGCGTAATCTGCCGATGAGACTCGCAAACTACTCATCCGTTGCTTTCTCCATGCATCGTAGTCCTGGGTGATAGTGTCAGCATATAAAGCCAACTTCATTAGATGAATTCTTTTCCAAGCCTTTGCAGTGTCTCGGACTTTCTTCATATAACCTTCGCCCGCAAAAACAAACTCTGACTGAGCCAGACCACTGGTGGCGGGTATAAACTGTCGTGAAGAGAACTGTCTTTGGACCAAAAGAGGAGCGTAACCAATCCCTCCCCACAATCCAAGTAGTGGTACCCAGTCTTGGTTTCCGACTTTGTATAACAAAAGCGAAGGGCGTATCCACGGCGCTCTCCATACTACGTCCTCGGCACGCAAGTTCTGAAACACTGAGACCCAATGCTGCTCAGTAACCTCCTTTGGCCACTCTTTCTTAAGGTGAGCTTCCAACGGAGCAAATGTCTTTGAAAACATGTGGAACGGTGTGCGCTCTACCTTCCAAAAGTGACTCAAAATCCAAACGTTAAGTAGCTGCGCGCATCCGATGAATCATCCTTCCCCTTTTTTCCTGCAACTGCTCAAAGATCTGAAGGTCTCTGCTAGGATGGTTGGGGCAGGATTGATACCTTGCTTTAACTTTTCAAAGAAATCTACTACCGCTACTTCTATATGTCCGAGAATCTTCGGAAAGACAACCAAACCATAGATAGCCAAAGCAAACAAATTTATCCGTTTCAACATGTCAGGATGGTTTAAAACCAGGTCTCGTAGGGAAAACCATGGGACGCAGCTGATTTCATTCTTTTTCTTTATTTGCTTTTCGGCCCATGCATCGGTCATATCCGTCAGCCTTACTAACTTTTTCCTGAATGTCATCGGCTTGGGCTCTTTGACATATATTTTGTAGGTTTGCATGTTTTCGACACGCAGCAGAGCAACATACTCCTCTATCGTGGGAGTCATATCTTCTTGGTTAAATGTGAAACACTGATAACCCGGATCCCAAAATCTGATCATAGCTAGAATCAATCTTTCGTCTACTTTGACAGCGATCAGATGGGCTATGTCCCCGTACCTTTCGGTGAAAATGCCCCTAGTATCTGAATCCCACTGATTCCAGATCCCAACCAAGTCTTCAAGGTTGTTTTGACGGACATTCACAGTCACCCGCTCGGGTAGATTGACAATGCATCCTTCTACCAGGCTGTCTCCCTTTTCTCTTTGAGTCCTCAAAGACCAGTCCCGAACCACGGTGTTTGTCTCGGTCGCTTGTACAATTGACTCTTCCATTTGAAACCCGTTTTTGGCAACTAATCTTTAGTCAACACCGTCCTATTATGATGCCTATAATGCACGATGAGGAATAAAACCAAGACAATCAAACTCGGTTAGTGATCAGATATAAATGAAAATAAATTAAAGCAATTTTAAACTACCCGATTCAATTTAATAGATAAATCCCTTCCCCTTATACAAAGTAAAAGTACAAAAGGTAAGAGGCATTTCTCCCGTGTGCCTATTTTGGTGTTTGCTAAACGGACAGAGGTTCGGCATGGCTCTAATTGGGTGGCTCGTACAGTTCATTATATGTGGTTTTAGGTTCTAGAAAGGTACCCGAATTGTCTGTACTGTCATCTACTAAGATTAGTACAGAACCTCGGTCATAGCCCATCACAGGCTTACGAGATCAATTCGAGGGATTACATTTACTTATGCCTATGCGGAGGGACGAGTTATCTCACGAAAGCATAAGTCATATGTAACCCGAAAGTATTCACTAGCCTGTGCGGAGGGACGAGTTAACTCACGAAGGCGTAGCGTTTACTTTCACTTAAGAGGGACGGAGCCCGGGTATAGAGCTCATGTTATGCAACAATGCACGTGAACAGTGTGTGGGGAGAAACTCACAAACCTTTCGTTTTATTTTAAAAACTAGACTTAGAGAACCGAAGCTTAGAAATTTAGAGCTTCAAAACAAGTAAACAAGAAGTTAGAAAATATTTACAATGAAATGCAAGTACATGATTTTGCAAAATTTTGAGGATCACAACTAAATATTAATTTGAAAAAGGCATTTCGAAAATTTTGATAACGCATTTGATTCGATTCGACTCTCGAAAGCTGGTCCCCAGTGGAGTCGCCAGCTGTAGCGACGAAAAATTTTTAGCTTAGGTCGCTAATTGTGGCAATTTAAAATCTTGAAAACGAATTTTAATTTCATGAAACCAAAGGAGTTGCCACCGATCCTTTTTCTTAGGTGTGATCGGGCACCTAATAAGAAAATTCGTTTTTGTGTAAAAGAAAGACTCAATTTAGGTCTACATTGAAATTCAGAGAAAAAGAGGGTTCGGGAGTCAGTTACGCGCGGGGAAGGTATTAGCACCCCCGCGACGCCCAAAAATTGGTATCTTTTTAAACGCGAATTGTCTAAATTTTCAAAAAACACGATCTCAATTTAAAACTTAGTTGTGATCCGATCGAGAATACGAGCATTTTTGGAATTTTGATTTTTTTTGAAAAAGGATATCCCGTTCTAACACAAGCCAATTGTGATTCACCCAACAATAGCAATGAAATCACTGGCATAATGCTAAATCGGCATATTGCCTTATTTACTGAAATGTGAAAAGATTATAGATGAGTGATATTGATGTAGAAATAAAGATATGAACTAATATGCTACCTTAAAAACAAGTAATGATAAAGATGAAAAGTATACGAAATAAATAATATATGAAGCATATGACAATACATGCAAATAATAATTATAATGATGTATACAGTGCGATAAGAATAATACAAATACAAGATGGTAAATGTGTAAATATATATAAAATATATAACTCTGGGTTTTAGAAAGGTATAATAATGGTATTAGAAATACGTGCGTAATATAATATAAGAAATATATAAACCAAACGTTGGGAATATATACGAAACATGTTAACAGTATAATATATAAAAGGAATATTAAAAACATATTTAATATATACATATTAGATAAAAAAACGACTATTAATATACTAATACTTTACTTATACTTAATGTTGAAAGATATATACATAAACTTATATGTGATGGTATTAAAGAAACCATAAACATATGCAAATATTAAGCAAAATAGGTAATGCAAATACTAATATTAATAAACAATAACTTTAATAATAAGAACGAAAATAATAATAATAATATCGTAATCATATTAAAAAGCTAGTCAATAGTAATAACATAAAAAGACTATAATAATAGTAATAAAAGAGTATGTACATAGATATAATAGTAATAATAATAATAATAATAATAATAATAATGAAAATGATAGGTACGACATATATATATTAATAAAAATAAATATGAAACATGCATACGTAATAGAATGAAGAGGATACACATAATATATACAATAAAGTATTAAAGAAAATATAAGTTAGCATAAATAATATAATGCATAAGAAAATAATTATGGTATATTAAAGATATACATAATATATATATACATACTACAATTAACAATTAGGTTAAAATAAAATACTAATAATAAATATACATGTTAGAGATATGTACTTATAATGTAACACATACTAATACTAAAATAAATGAATACAATGGTAGCACAAAATGTACTAATAATATATACATACATAGTAAATTACAATAATATAGCAAATAATATTAATAAAAATAATATTGTAATAATATTGACAAAGAGATAATAAATAACAATTATAATAGTAATAATAATAAAGAATGTATTTGTAAATAATATATACATAAATATTAAATAACAATAATATAATAATAATAATACTAGAATTTAAAGAAAATAGCACGAAAAAGGAAATAAGAGGACGAAATTGAATTAAAGTCAAAAGTTTCGGGGCGAATTCAGAATAAAAACGAAAAGAGGAGGGCTTATTTGAACACGGGTTAAACCTGGGAGGGCTGAAATAGCAATTTTTCCGTGCTTTTAAAACGGTGTCGTGGCAGGGGGACCAAATTGAAGCACGGATCAACTTCTCGGGCCAGATTGCAAAAATTTAAGACTTGATTTCAAAACCTCTGAAAAGCGGAAGGACTGGGGTTGAAAATAACCCCAGTGACGTCACAACGCGCGGATCCTAAGCGACCTGGGTCGGGTCGACCCGACCCAGGTCGGTTAGTATAAAAAACGAGTTTTTTTGTTTTTGGGTCATTTGGTACCCGGGGAAGAAAAAAAAGAGAAAGGGAAGAGAGGAGAGGGGAAGGAAGGAGGGGGTCTCCGGGCTCCGGTCGCCGGACCGGTCAACGTCCGGTCACCGGCCGGTCACCGGCCGATGATTGGACCGCCGTGTGCGCCGCCGTTTGCCGATGTTTCGGCCACCGTTCCGGTGGCCGGAAAAAGGTAAATTTCATTTTTTTTTATCTTTTATATCTTATTATTACTTTTGTTATTTTCAAAATACATGCGTGAAAATATTTATAAAACTGTAAAATGAATCACCTTACTATCGATTCTGCTCTGGTGTGTATCTTGATTCGGGGGTGTTCCCTTCGCTGTTACTGCTAAACACTGCTATTTTGCTTTTGAATGTTCTGGCGTTTTTATTTTCTGTTTTGAGTTTATTTCCTTTTTTTTTTTGATCTGGAAAATTGACCCTTACAATCTGTTCTTAATTGGCTTATATAGCCTCTACTTTTACAAATTGCTTTTCTGTTTTCTACTTTCTGTCCTGTCTCGTTTTAATTCTTTGCAGGGATTTGGGCGGTGCTGAGAGCAGAATGACGTGACCGGGGCGGTGCAACAGAGGGCAGTGGCAGCAGTGCAAGTGGGCAGTAACTGGATCGGGTTAGGGTTTCTAGTTTAGGTTTAGTTAGGGTCTGTTTGGGGTTTTGGGCTGTAATCAGGTTTGGTTGTAATGGGTAGGGGTCAGTTTCTGTAATTGGGTTTAGGGTAATCGGGCTTTAGACTTGGGTTAGCTAATTAGGCATTTGGGCCATCCGGGTATTGGGTTGTAAATGGATTTTAATTTTGGGTTCAAGAGTTGTAAAATGGACATTCATTTTGGTTTAATTTATACGGGCCCAAAATTGGCCATTACAACATGCGAGGAAGGGTTAACACCCTCGTCACGCCCAAAATTGGTACCTAATTGATTAATTAATGTCTTGATGTCGAAAGTTAAAAAACTCAAAAGAAATTTAAAATACTATCCCTCTTTTTATTAATGTTAATTTTACAAAAAAATATTTGGATAAATCGAGGCGGATGCTAAAGACCTTCTTATCTTGAAGTAAATAAATATCACATCTAGTAAGTTAGGACACGATATTTTAAACCCTCGAGAATGAGCTTGTCTTTTAATTTTCAAGACTCATGTATTTTAATTGTAATAGGATATCCGGTTATTTGGGTCAAACGAAAAAAAATCGAAACCCAGTAAGTTAGGGTACGATCTTTCGAATTTTCAAATACGGAATATTGTCTTTATTATTTTGAAAATTTCTTGAATAAATATACGTGTAATGTTTAAAAGAATGCGTATTTATTTTATTTTGAGTATAGTGTAAAAGAATGAACATTTAAAAATGTCTTGCGACATAATGGTGACAATAGTAGAATGATAACGCGAATAAACAAAATGACGATATATCCATAATAATAAGACGACAATGGCAATAATCAATTAAATTTAATGTTAATTAAACAATAATATAAAAATGATAATAATAAAAGAAAGTGGAATACATGATATATATAAAATAATGAATATAAAAATATCAAAAAATAATAAATAAGCGACAGAGAAGAATAACATAATGATGATAATAGTGAAATTTTGCTTAAATAAGAATATATAAACAATTATATTTTTAAAAGGATATATATTTATATATATATATGTGCATGAATAAATAATAGATAAAAATGGAATAATAAAGAACATGTATATAAAAAGATATATATATATATAAAGAATCCACTAAAAAACGAGCCAATTGAAATACTAAGAAACAATAATAAAAGAAATAATGAGAACGTAAGTAAATAAAAAAGGAATCATTAATAAAAATTTGATTAAAGATTGAAATTATAAAAATAAATAAATTAATCAGTTTGAAATAATGCAAAATTTGAAGATAAATAGACATACGTATATATATAATATTAAATTTAAACATTTTAAAAGTGAAAATAATGAACAGATAAATAAATGAATATTAGTATTATTATTATTATTAAATTTAAGTATGTAAAAAAAAAAAACAATAATGATAAATAATGAAATTAAACAAGTCAGGATTAGATTGAAATCAAAACAAAATTAAAGCAGAAAAATCGGAATAAAAACAAAATAGAGGACCATATTGGAAAGTGTGATTAACTCAGAGGGACTAAATAGGAAAATATTCCCCACCCTCTGAAATGCACAGTTCCAATAGGGACTAAAGTGCAATAAAAGCAAAATCATCGGGCCAAATTTAAAAAATCTGAAAAATAATAGGACTATATTAAAAACTAAACAAAATGCGGAAGGGCCAAAAGGGTAAATAACCCTTTTGGTCACAAACACGCGAATCCCTTTTGGTTCGGGTCGGGTCGTGCAGGTCGCGTCAAAACGATGCCGTTTTGGCGTCTATGCATTGGCCCAAAACGGCGCCGTTTTGTAAGCCCTATTTAAGTAAAAAAAAAAATTAAAAATCACTTTCTGCCTCTTTTAAAAAAAAAAAAACCAAATCCTCCTCTTTTTTTCTCTGAAACAAAACCTAGGCCGGTCATCGGTCCGGTAAGTCGCCGTCGCGCCGGCCATTGATCACCGGCGACAGCGCCGCTGTCCACGGTGGCCGAAAAATCACCCCAAATCTTTTTTCTTTGTATTTTTCACGTAGAACCTAGATTTACTGTTAAAAATGCGAAAAAAGGCTTTAGAAATCTAAAAGTAACCAAAAACCCTTTCATTTTTGTTCATTTCCATTGCGATCGTTTGACGAGACCCTAAAAGGCCATCGGTCTTCCGAGACGGAGTGCGAGACCAACAAAAGGTAAAATATTTGGGTTTTTTTTTTTTTTACTTTTATATATGTTGCAAAAATAAAAGAAAGAATGCAAAAGAAACCTACTGTTTTCAATCGGTTAGTAATTTTGTATATATTTCTCTCTGTCTCTTTTTTTGTATTTAAATTCGGTATTTTTTTATTGATAATCTCCTATTTACATTGACGGATTATGTGGCTTTATATAGCCAAAAAAATACAATATTTATGCATTCTTTTTGCTACTGTTTTGCTTTTACTGTTGCTTGCTCTGTTGCTTTGCTTTGCGTGTTTGCAGGTAGCTGTGGCAGCATTGTAGCGGAGAAGGTGCTGACACCACGTAAGGAGCAGTGCGGCGCAAAGGGGAACCCTAGGGTTCTGAAAATGTTTAGTGTTTTGGGCTGGACTTAGAGTTTTTTTTTTTTTTTTTTTTGTATTTTGGGGCCTGCAAAATCTAGGCTTTGTATTTTGGACTTTGGACTATTTAAAGTTTTATTTTATTTTGGTTGGGTTTTAGTTTTCTAGTGGGCCGAGTAAAATAGGCCTCTTACAGTGATGCTATGTAAATTTTTAAAAAGTTAAGGAAGGCTGTGGCCCCCACCTGCCCCTGTATCCGTGAATGTATAGGGGCGGACAATGGCGAAGTTAGAAAATTTTTTGGGGGGGCAAAACTAAATTGTATATTTTTACGATAGTAAAAATGCAATTTCACCATTTTAATAATCTATATCTTTATAATTTTTAAAGGATTAAATCAAAATTTTATTATTTTTTGGAGGCCAAAATGTAATTTTACTATTACTAATTTAAAATTTTATAAATTATAAAAGGTTTAAATGAATTTTTTTCATTTTAGGGGGGCCCTGCAAACCCCCTAAGCTTCGCCACTGGGGGTGAAAGAAGGGGGTGGTGGGGCTGTCCTCTAAAATGGGAAATTGTTTCTTTAGGCTCTCAAAATGTTATAAAATTTTAAGTTAAAATATGATAAATTATAGTTTCCCTCCTCAAAAAATATTAAAATTTTAATACAGTCCTTTTGAAAAACATAAAAATAAAAGTCAATAGCAAGAGGAAATTGCATTTAATAACTTATTAGAGGTAGAGTCACTTAATAGTTATTTGGTAGCTCTAGAAAAAGTCCTAGAATAAATAATAAGAAATTCAACAATAAAAATCAACAAAAGAAATGAAACAGTGGACTCTACCAAATAGGGGTTGCATTTGAATGGTTAATACATTCAACCCAACATGTTGTAAGTATCTGATATTAGACTTGTTCATGGGCCAATCCGTCCAAAAAGTGAAAGGGTTTGGGAAAAAAAAATAAGATTGAAAAATGGACTTGAGAAAAAAAAGGCTAGTTTGGAAAATAGGATGAGTCTCGAGTAAGGTTTTTTGGGCTTGGGCTCGGCCCAACTTTGCAAAAAAAAACTGTTGTTTTTCTATTGTTTTGTTGTCATTTCACTATTATGTTGATACTATTTTATTGTTATTGTTTGGATATTATATAACTCTTATTTTATTGTTAATTTTACTATTATTTTAGAGGCATTTGCTTATTAAATTGTACATATTTAATATTATTTAAGTATAAAGATTTAAAAAATATATTTTTAATTTTTTAGAAAACATTTATTTTAATGTTTTTAGCGTTTTTAATGTATTATATTTTTATCTGAATCAGTCTTGAGTAAAAATTTAAACTTATTTTTTAGATCGGGCCTATCAATCGGATGTAAAACTTTTTATCAATTTCTCACGAATTCATGCAAGGAAAAAAAAATATTTTATTCTTTACTTAAATCTCACCCAATTAAACTCCCAAAAAAGGGAAAATACACGCACGCAAAAGATAACCAGTTGGAAGAAAGTGAGAGTTCGAAAATGTGGAAGAACAGAGAGGCGAGTTGAGCGTGATTACTGAGTTTTGGATTCCAAATTTCCGAGGGAAAGAGAAACCCATACTAGTAAAATTTCCGAGGGAAATTTTCTTTTATAAATTATCAGTTTTTTTTTAATTATAAAAAATTATAAAATTACTAAAAGAAATGCACTCTTGACAAAATTGATGCTCAAATATATTCTGGTCGTGAAATAAAAAAAAAAAATTTTCTTACACATCATCTGTCACGCCATCAATGTGGTTAGCACAAAGTTAACGACGTCAAGAGCTATTATGAAAGCGTACGACTTAAAAGCTTAATTGATTACTTATTTTCAATTAGAAATTCAATTGAGTGGTATTTTTTTATTAAAAATTTGTTTAATTATTGAATTATTTTATAAGATTTTTTTATTATACTAAGCTTTTTTTTTAATATTTTGAATAGCAAAACCTATAATCTTTAAAAAATTCAATAAATAGATAATGAATGTTGACAAATTGATATAAATTGATAAAATTTTAATCTTATAATATAATACGAATTCTAATGAAGCTTTAACTTAATTATTATTATTATTATAATAATAAGGAGGATGTAACTTTAAGCACATTTTTTCTTAAAAAAAACATGATTTATGCTAAATAAATAAATTTGAAGTTCAGAGTTTGGAAAGAGTTATAAATGGTGAATCTAATAAATAATTGAAAATTTATTTTATTTATATTATATTTTTATTGTATTTTTATAAATCGAAATTGGAAGTCCATACGTTGGTTCTTTTCGATAGTGTAGCGACGAAAAATTTTTAGCTTAGGCCGCTAATTGTGGCGATTGAAAATCTTGAAAACGAATTTTAATTTCATGAAAGCAAAGGAGTCGCCACCGATCCTTTTTCTTAGGTGTGATCGGGCACCTAATGAAACTTCTTTCTGGCAGAAAAATTCGTTTTTCGTGTAAAAGGAAGGCTCGATTTAGGTCTACGTTAAAATTCAGAGAAAAAGAGGGTTCGGGAGTCAGTTACGCGCGGGGAAGGTATTAGCACCCCCGCGACGCCCAAAATTGGTATCTTTCAAATGTACGTTGTCTTAATTTTTTAAAAATACAAATTCAATTTTAAAATTTAGTTGTGATTCAATCAAAATACGAGCGTTTTAGAGGTTTTTGCTTTGAGAAGGATATCCCGCTTTTAACACGAGCCATCCGTGATTCACCCAACAATAGCAATGAAATCACTGACATAGTGTTAAAATCGGCATATTGCCTTATTTTATTAAAGCATGAAAAGATTATAGATGAGTAATATCGATATAGAAATTAATACGCCGAGATTTAGAGACAGATAATAATAAAGGAAAAAATATACGAGATGAACAATATATGAAGTATTAACAATACATACGTGATGGTAATAGTAATAATGCAAATAAAAAGAAGCAGTAAACATGTATAAAACATATAATATTAAGCTTACGAAATATATATAATAGTATTTAAACGCATGTACGTAGTATATATTAGGAATAATGAAATTATGAAAATATGAGATAACGACACTATACGAATAACGTGATATTACGAATATATAAGTAATATAAAATGCATGTTTTGGGAAAATATAATGTTAAAAGCATATATACATGAGGTAAAAACACAATTTCTAAAACACATGCTTAAGATGATATATACATATATATACGTACATGTGGGTAAATAATAATAATAATACAAACAATAATAATAATAAATATTTAGTAAAACCATTAATACGACATATTATTAGGATTTACGCGTAAAATATATGTATGAATATAGTACTAAAATATGAATACGTAATATATATTAAAATATTGAACACAGTTTTTTTAATACGCAAATATTTACATAAAAGATATACATAAATTTAAACATGATGGTATTTAAGAAAACATAATATATGTATAAATATTTAACAAAATAGATAATACAAATATTAATAATAATAAAACATTAATAAGCAAGGAATTTAATAATAATGAAAATAAAATACAATAGTAATAACATAAAAATCGAAAAATAATAGCGAGTAACACATAATACTAAATATAATATAATAATAAACATAAAACAAATAAAACTTTAAAACAAATCAAATAACACTATGTAAAATATTACAATACATGTATGTGCATAAATATAATAATACTAATACTTAATAATAAAAATAAAAATAAAAATAATAATAATAATAATATATACATAAGAATATAGAATAATATAATATAATAAATACTAATAATAAAATAATAACAATTCTAAAAAGATAATAGGTAACAAATACAAAATGGTAATAATAATAATCATAATAAAGGGAAATATAAATGATATATAAATAATAATAATACTAATAATAGATATTAATAAGAAACAAAATATCGAAATTAATTAACTATAAAAAAACTAGGACTTAATTGAAAACAGAATAAAGCTCTTGGGCCAAATTTTAAAACATCAAACAAGCAAAAGGGTCGATTAGAACACGGGTAAAACCTAAAGGGACCTAAACAGCAATTTACCCGTCTCTGTAAAACGGTGTCGTAACAGGATGGACTAAATTGCCAAACACGATAAAATTCTGGGGCCAATTTAAAATAAAAGTAACTTGATCGTAAATTGATAAAAAAGCGGAAGGGCTAAAAGCGCAATTAGCCCTTCCATTTAAAAACACGCGGACCCTGGCCTGGAGCGGGTCGGATCGGGTCGGGTCCTTAATGAAACGGCGTCGTTTTTGCTTGGAAAGGGTGGGGACCAAAACGCACCGTTTTGGTCCCTATAAAAGACAAAAAATTTTTATTTTTTCATTTGAGCCGTGGAAAGGGAAAAAAAAGGGAGAGAAGGGGAGAGGGGAAGAGAGAGGAGGGGTTCCGGCGAGGGGCCGGTCACCGGACCGGCCGTCTGCCGCCGTTCGTCGCCGGCGCCGGCCGCCGTACACGGCGGCCGGAAAAGGTAATTTTCTCTTTCTTTTTTTTTTTGTATTTTCTTTTAGATCATATATATGCATATAAGGGAGAGAAGAAAGTTTAAACGAGAAAATGAAAGAAAAATGAAAAATTTTTACCTACTGTTTCTCTGGTTTCACGTTCTTTGCTATTATACTCTGGGCATCAAGATGTTATTGATTTTCTTTCTGATTGATTTGGTGTTTGAATCTCTGTTCTTTTGTATTAAGTCTCACTTCCTGTTTTTAATTGAAAGCATATAATTTGTATTCATTTGAAAATTGCCGATCCCCACAAATGAATTTGGTCTCGGCTTTTATAGCCATTGTTTTTACAAGTTGTCTTCTTTTATTATTGTTACTGTCCCTTCCATTTAATTGTTTGCAGTGAAGGGCGGTGCTGAGATGTGACTTGGACGGTGGTAGCAGCTGCTGAGTCAGAGGGCAGAGGCGGTGCAGAGGTTAAGTCGGCAGAGAACTATTGGGGCTAGGGTTTCGTTGTTGGGCTTTAGTAGGTTAGGGTAGTGGGTCAATTTGTAATGGGCATGGGTTATTTGGTTGTAATCGGGCTCAAAAAATTGTAAATGGACATTGGTTTTTTTATTTCTACTTGGCTTTATTCGGTTTGGGCCAAAATTGGCTACTACAGCTGCCCCTCTTTGCTTATTGTCGTGTAACGAGAATAGAGCAAAGACATAAAGAAAGGCCAATTTTGCCTGGTTTTGCCACATCTTGACTTCTTTGGTGCTTTTCTGGTTTAGCTCTCCCTCAAGCCCACTGCTCCTTGTAGCTTTGGTTCAATCCATCGTGACTTCTGAGCTTCGACTTGTGGCCTCGATCTATCTTCTCTTCGTCGTGATCTGTCTTCTGCAACTTCAGAGATGAGATCTTGTATCTTCAATGTGCTCTGCTAAAACTTTAGGAAGATGGAACTTGTAACTTCAATTTGTTCTACTGTGACTTCACTGGGGATGTAAGATCTATATCTTTGATTAGCTCTCTTGCAACTTCCAAGAGGCAAAATCTGGTGTCTTCAATCAGCTCCAATCTTCATCCTTTATTGAGACGAAGTCAAAAATTGCTCGACCTGCGCATTCTCGCAATATGGGTCAAATTTTGAAGCATAAATTGCAAGCACCTCAGTGTGCCAACTGAGGCTCAACTCACTTCTCGCGATATGAGTTGACTTTTTAAAGGATAGAGTTTGAAAATATCTGGACATGAGGTCCGAGGCTTAACTCACCTCTCGCGATATGAGTTAACCTTTGAGAAACAGAAATTAAGATAGAAATTGAAAAGCTCAACTCATCTCTGTAACATGAGTTGACTTTTGAAAAGCAGAAAACAAAAACAGAATTGAAAGAAAAGCTCAACTCATCTCTCGCAATATGAGTTGATTTTTGAACAGCAGAAATTAAAAACTGAATTAAAAGCTCAACTCATTTCTTGCAATATGAGTTGATTCTGAAACATGAATTAAAGACTAAATATTGAAAGAGCTCAACTCACTTCTCGCAATATGAGTTGATTGAAAACATAAGTTAAAAACTAAAATTAAAAGAAATCAACTCACTTCTCGCAATATGAGTTGATTAAAAACTGAAATTAAAAGGCAGAAATAGAAAAAGATCAACTCACCTCTCGCAATATGAGCTGATTTAAAGACAGAAAATGAAAAAAACTGAAATTAAAAAGATCAACTCACCTCTCGCAATATGAGTTGACTGAACAGAAATTAAAACAGAAATTGAAAAAGATCAACTCACCTCTCGCAATATGAGTTGAATAAACAGAAATTGAAAAGCAGGTAAAAAGACCAACTCACCTCTCGCAATATGAGTTGAATAAACAGAAATTAAAAGCAGGCAAAAAGACCAACTCACCTCTCGCAATATGAGTTGAATAAACAGAAATTAAAAGACAATAATTAAAAATACCTCAGCGTGCCCCAAGGCTCAACTCACTTCTCGCAATATGAGTTGATTTTTTTTTTGAAAGACAGAAATTAAAAGGAAATTGCAAATACCTCAACGTGTCTTGAGGCTCAGCTCACCTCTCGCAATATGAGCTGATTTTAAACTGAAATTGAAAGAGCTCAACTCACCTCTCGCAATATGAGTTGATCTAAAATTGAAATTTAAAGTACCTCAACATGTCTTAAGGCTCAGCTCATCTCTCGCAATATGAGCTGATTTTTGAAACACAAATTAAAAAGTACCCCAACGTGTCTTGAGGCTCAGCTCACCTCTCGCAATATGAGCTGATTTAAAGACAGATGTTGAAAACGTCTTGTCGTGACTTGAGATTTGACTCACCTCTCGCAATATGAGTCAATAACAGAAATTAAAAATACCTCAACGTGTCTTGAGGCTCAACTCACCTCTCGCAATATGAGCTGATTTTTGAAACATAAACTAAAACAGAATTTGAAAATACCTCAGCATGTCCTGAGGCTCAACTCACTTCTCGCAATATAAGTTGATTTTCAAAAACATAAATTAAAATCACCCAAAATTTCTCACATGGTGGGATTCAAGTGTCTTCTTCTTTGATTTGGATGCAATTGTCATCGAAACTCCTTGTTCCGCTGAAATATCTGTATATGTTATGCGTAATGTTATCATGATATGCACCTATTTGCCTTAAATGCATTCATGCCTATATGGACATGTTATGTGCCTTGAGCTTGTTTGTCGCGATCCCTTTTTTACCGTGACTTTTGTGATGGTCTCCACCCATTGCTTGGATTCTTGATCTTCTCTTTTTAGGTTCTGTACCCATCCTCAAACTTTACGAGTACTCTATGTCTCTCAGATATCATTCTTTTGCCCCCAGTTGAACTTTGTCTTTGCTTTGAGGCCATTGTACTTGTCAACTCTCATCCTGGTGTTGCTCAACATTTCTTTTGTTTGGAGTATATCATCTCAAAATGCTTTAAATCTTCAATGTATGAACTCTTCCATGTTTCTTAATCAAGGATCTTTTTGAACATGGTTTCTTGCGTAGGAGGTTTCGAACTGCTGGAAATGCTTCAAGCACTATAGTCTTTGATGATTGACTCACTGCTCAAATCGCCTTACTCCTTGGGCCCAGATCTGTTTCATTAGGATGCCTTTTCGAGTTTTTATCCTAACTTGCTTAACAAGATGCCCTTTTCGAGTTTTCATCTTGATTTTCTTCTCATTTTTCATTTTAGGACGCCCTATTGCTTGGCTGGTATTTCGACCCAAAACTCGAGGAAATGTTTTGCTCAACCAGCTTGCCCCACTGCTACTTGAGGGTCCCTTCCATTGTATCTCAAAGGTATAGGATCTATAACTTGTTCCATCAATTGACCCCTCTTCGGGTGACCCGATCAGATGCTTGTGGGTGAAGATATCATTTTTCTCGAGAATAATTCTCTTTTATGCTTAGGTTGACACTGCTTATTTTCATTGAGATTATTACCAACGCGATATCTTGTCTTTGTTCAACCAACATATTTGACAAAAAATCCGAAGAGATAAACTCAATTTAAGTTCAAGTTTTCCACTCCTTATACTTGGTGAGCATTCAAACAACAGTCCTGTTTCAGATTCCTGTACTATTCAGAAGCTTTCCAGAGTAATACGCGAAACTCCTTTTATGAAAGTATTATTAGTCCACTAATCGTTATTTCAATATGATATGCTTGAAAAAGATCATACCTAATGGACAAAAGGAAATTGATTGGAAGCATAACTCGAAACAACAGGGATCAAGAATGACACTTTTTGTTATTATTATTTTTTTGAAACGAATAAGATAAACAAAAGAAACAGATTCAAAATGGGTAGGATGGAAACTAGATGCCCCAGATATCGCAGCCTGAGCTTCTCTGTTCAAACTTCTTGAGGACCATTTTGAGCTCAATATGTGTTCAAGGGATCTGGAGTACTTTGTCGATGCCCTAAGATGTAGCATACTTCTTCATTGTCGATTCAAGCATGGCAAGACTACTGTAGGCCCTACTTTCAATCAAAATTTGAGCTGCCCTTTTCGGGTTTTCAACTCAAATCCCCTTTGGACTCAAAGCGCCCTTTGCGGGTTTTCGCCTTGGCCTCTCTTTTTTCTTTTTTCTTTTCTGATTGATTTTTTTTCTTCTCTTCTTTCTTTTCTTTCTTTCTTTTCTCTTTTTTTTTATTTCCGATTTCAAGGTGCCCTTTTTCCTTTAAAGCTCCTTTTGCAGGATCATTTTCAATATCAGCTCTCATAATGAAAATCTCTTAGGCGAACCTTTTCATCGTAAACTTGCATTATCTGATCGCGACAGATTGCTCTTAACTTTTCTTCTTCAATTTGATTGATCATATCGGAATTGAATGGATTCTGCTTCATCAAGCTTCCTCTGATAAAATTCAGAAGAAAGCATCTCAGCTTCAATAAGACCAATGAGAAATGTGTTGCCCCAGCGACAGTTCTAGCCAACGTTTGGCAAGTAAATGGGAACTTCTTCATACCAACCATTACAAGTCTCAGTCATCTTTCAAGATCCTTTTGGATGTCTTTGGTTGCCTTTGTTGCACTGATATTGTGTCTGACTTTGAATAGACCGTAAATTGCCATTTTGGATTCCGATTTGAATTGGAACTTTGAATTTTAAATTTTGGATTTGGATTTGAACTTGGATTTGGGAATTGGATTTAGATCTGGTTTCGAATTTGAATTTGGATCTGGATCAGGATCTGGATTTGAATTTAAATTTGATGACTGTTTACCTTGTAACTTTGGTATATGAAGTGACCTTACCCCCTTAGTAACGATCTGATGTCGACGATGTTGCCCCTATAATAATCATGCCTCGTATAGAGAGTCTGTAAGAAACAAATGAGGCATATATGTCTTGCCTTATTTCTGCGGCGAGCTAGGTTCTGATCTCTTTCGCAAACTCGCAATGTCAACTAACCCCTTGTAAGCTAGGATGTGTCTTTTCATCTCGTCCTACTATCCTTAACAAATCGGAAGCTAAGTATCATCTCTGTCATCTTCAAAGTCTTGAGATCCCTCTAAACACATATCTTACTAAAAAGGGAGTTAGTAACAGTATTGCTCGTGACATTGATATCTGGGCACCTATTGCAGGTACAAAGACGAGTCTTGAAGAAAAAGTGATTCTGAGAAGATTATTTACATGGTATGATAGTCAATATGAAAGGATATATGAATGAAAGGATATATGAATGAAAGTCCAAGAGTAAAGGAACCTACACATAAACAGAATAAAAAGAATATTTGTTCAAAAAGATGCATTTCATGGAAATAAAGATTCTGGACAGATGCCTGTTTCACAAAAGGGCCTTTATTGCCCCTAGGCCTGAGACAATAAGCATGTTCTGAGCATTACTCTAAATAAGTTCTAAAATATAGGTCTCTTCCACAGTCCCATTGTTTAAAATATTCCCAAGCATGTAAGGGCAAACGCTTGGTAAATTTTATTCCTTCGTCACTGCGTTCACACTCCCTTTAGCATGGTCAGGGAATGGATTCTTGGTCGCATTGCTAGCATTATCAAATCGCAGAATACCCGTATCAATGAGTCCTTGGACCTGCTTTTTGAAGGCGAGGCAGTTTTCCGTAGAATGTCCTTGATTCCCAGCATGGTATGCACAGTTAGCGTTTGGGTCGTACCACTTCGGGTACGGGGTTTCAAGGGTGCCACATAGTGTGGAGATATCAACTGTTTCTCGAGAAGTTTTGGGTATAGTTCCCCGTACGACACAGGGATGGGGGTAAATTGTGGTTTCTCAGGATTAGATCTTGCAGGCCTTGGCCCATATTGGGGTTGGCCTTGGCTGGAACCGGTATTTTGAGGAAACATGGCGACTGGTCTTTGATGACTTATGGCGTATACGGGATAGGAAGGGTCAGGATGTGGTGTTTGGTAGTAAGGAGTCTGTGGGTGATAAAAATTTGGTGGCGGGTAATTTCGGGGTCGAAATTGATTAGAATATAGACCAGGAGTATAACGGTTTCCCGTTTCCACCATGTGGGCTTCCGGCTCCTTTTTTCTCATGGGCACTGCCTTCTTCGAACCTTCTCCTTCCATTCTTCCACTTTTAACCGCATTTTCTATAAGTTCGCCGGATATAACAATATCCGAGAAGTCCTTTGTGGCGCTTCCTACTAATTTCTCATAAAACGGCGCCTTCAGGGTATTGATAAAAAGGACTGCTATCTCGGTCTTGGTTAGTGGGGGTTCCACCTGAGCTGAGATGTCCCTCCATCTCTGCGCGTATTGTCTAAAAGTTTCCGATGGCTTTTTCTCCATCATTTGTAGTGTCATGCGGTCGGGTACCATATCGGAGACGTGTTTGTACTGCTCGCAAAATGCCGCTGCAAGATCCTTCCAGGCTCGGATCTTTTCTCTACTGAGTTGGTTGTACCAGCGGAGAGCTGATCCGGTCAAACTGTCCTGAAAACAGTGTATAAGCAGCTTGTCTTCATTAACATACCCTGTCATTTTTCGGCAGAACATAACGAGATGTGCCTTCGAGCATCTCGAGCCATCATACTTTTCAAAATTCGGTGCTTTGAATTTTGAAGGTAGGATCAAGTCCGGTACCAGACTAAGTTCTTTAGCCTTTAGTGCCGAGAAGACTTCAGTGCCTTCTATCGCTTTAAGTCTTTCCTCCAGACTTCTATATTTTTCTTGGACTTCATGATCCTCTATCCTTAACCTAGCGATTTCTACTGGATCGTCTAGGTCTGGGACAGGTGGATCCATCGGAGCAGTTCCTGGGTTTGCCACAAATACTCCCTGTCCTACAGGAGGGGGTGTTACAGGTCGTTGTTCTACGCCCGCGGGTTCTCCTTGTGTGTATCCTTTGTGTGTCACGTGGGGCGGAGTAAACCCTGGAGGATAAGGCGGTTCTTGATCAAGATTCACAACTTCAGGGTTTTGTAGAGGTCCTTTTTCTTTGACTAGGGCCGACATCATCTCCATCATCCTAGTCATTTGATCTTTCTGTTCAATAGATTCTTCCCGAGACCTTATCATCAACTCTCTCGTCTCCTGTTGCGACCTGGCTAACTGTTCCTGTAATTCTTTCTGAATCCTCTCCATCCTTTCAATTCTTTCATTAAACTCAGCCTCCATTGCTCTGGCTTGTCGACGTGTTCTATACGTATGGTGTGATTCCAGGTTTACAACGTCACAACTGCGCATTATATGATTCTACTCTTTAGCAAACGATCGTGGGATATGCAGTGAATGAATGAATGAATGTTAAATGTTAGTTATGAATGCATATGCAAAATCGGTGTTGATTCCAGATAGCCCCTATTTAGGCATTTCATTAATCAAAAGAGTCTATTTACAAAACGTTTTTCCATCATTTGATTCAGCTTTTATACAAACTTCCTTGCTACATTGCCGTAATTCTTCACCCGTTCCAAAAATTCTGATATGCTCGATCTCTGTCTAGGCGGGAATTGGCAACTAAGACTCTCGGCTTCATCCGCTATTTGCATTATGTGCATGGCTGCCGTACGAATCTCGTTGATCAAATATTTGAGATTCTCATCCTTTTCGCAGAGGGCTCTTTCGTAAGCGCGGGTATCTCTATCATACTGACCCTTCTTTTCTTCCAAAGCTTCCAAGAGAGTATCTAGTTGTTGTTGTCGAGCTTGTAGTGTGCCTTCTAAATCCCGTATCATTTCTTTCAATTCTTGGCGCTTAGCTCGACTAGTCATCAGTTCAACAAATATAGCTTCATACTCAGCAGACTTCTTTCTTAACTCTATTACAGCCCGTGCAGCCTTTCCTTCTTCTTTCTTTGCTTTTCCTTTCCAAAATTCCATCCCACCTTTGACATTACTCAATTCCTCTTTCCATTCCGCTGACGACTTGCCCAGCCCGCTGTTCTTTATAGTGCCTCTTAACTTTTTATTTTCCAGATGAAGATCTCTTAAGTCGTTTCTTACGACCTCGGCTTCTTTTTGCACCTTCTCGGCCCTGGATCTTTCAATTTGAACATCGATCTTTAGCTGATAGTTTTCTTCCTGGAGGGCACTAAGATCCCGTAACATCTTGGTCTTTTTGCGTTCGAATTCTTATCTCGCCGTCTCTAGCGCGGATGGGATTTCTTCCGAGAAAGGATTTTGAAAGGCATGATCTGCCGATGAGACTCGCAAACTACTCATCCGTTGCTTCCTCCATGCATCATAATCCTGGGTGATAGTATCGGCGTATAAAGCTAACTCCATCAGATAAATTCTTTTCCAAGCCTTTGCAGTGTCTCGGACTTTCTTCATGTAACCTTCACCCGCAAAAGCAAACTCTGACTGTGCTAGACCACTGGTGGCGGGTATAAACTGTCGTGAAGAGAACTGTCTTTGGACCAAAAGAGGAGCGTAACGAATCCCTCCCCACAATCCAAGTAGTGGTACCCAGTCTTGGTTTCCGACTTTGTACAACAGAAGCGAAGGGCGTATCCACGGGGCTCTCCAAATTATGTCCTCGGCACGCAGGTTCTGAAACACTGAGACCCAATGCTGTTCAGTAACCTCCTTCGGCCATTCTTTCTTAAGGTGAGCTTTCAACGGGGCAAATGTCTTCGAAAACATGTGGAACGGTGTGCGCTCTACCTTCCAAAAGTGACTCAAAATCCAAACGTTGAGTAGCTGCGCGCATTCGATGAATCGTCTTTCCCCTCTTTTTCGGCAACTGCTCAAAGATCTGAAGGTCTCTGCTAGGATGGTTGGGGCGGGATTGATACCTTGCTTTAACTTTTCAAAGAAATCCACTACCGCTACTTCTATATGTCCGAGAATCTTCGGAAAGACAACCAAACCATAGATAGCCAAAGCAAACAAATTTATCCGTTTCAACATGTCAGGATGATTTAAAACCAGGTCTCGTAGGGAAAACCATGGGACACAGCTGATTTCATTCTTTTTCTTTAATTGCTTTTCGGCCTATGCATCGGTCATGTCCGTCAACCTCACTAACTTTTTCTTGAAGGTCATCGGCTTGGGCTCTTTGACATATATTTTGTAGGTTTGCATGCTTTCGACACGCAGCAAAGCAGCATATTCCTCTATCGTAGGGGTCATATCTTCTTGGTTAAATGTGAAACACTGATAACCCGGATCCCAAAATCTGATCATAGCTTGAATCAATCTTTCGTCTACTTTGACAGCAATCAGATGGGCTATGTCCCCGTACCTTTCGGTGAAAATGCCCCTAGTATCTGAATCCCACTGATTCCAGATCCAAACCAAGTCTTCAAGGTTGTTTTGACGGACATTCACAGTCACCCGCTCGGGTAGATTGACCATGCAATCTTCCACCAGGCTGTTTCCCTTTTCTCTCTGAGTCCTCAAAGACCAGTCCCGAACCACGGTGTTTGTCTCGGTCGTTTGTACAATTGAATCTTCTATTTGAAACCCGTTTTTGGCAACTAATCTTTAGTCAACACCGTCCTACTATGATACCTATAATGCATGATGAGGAATAAAACAAAGACAATCAAACACGGTTAGTGATCAAATATAAGCAAAAATAAATTAAAGCATTTAAGCTACCCGATTCATTTTACCGGATAAATCCCACCCCTTATATACAAGCGAAAGTACAAAAGGTAAGAGGCGTTTCTCCCGTGTGCCTATTTTGGTATCTACTAAACGGACAGAGGTTCGGCATGGCTCTAGCTGGATGGCTCATACAGTTCATTACATGCGGTTTTAGGTTCTAGAAAGGTACCCGAATTGTCTGTACTGTCATCTACTAAGATTAGTACAGAACCTCGGTCATGGCCCATCATAGGCTTACGAGATCAATTCGGGGGATTACATTTACTTATGCCTATACGGAGGGACGAGTTATCTCACGAAAGCATAAGTCATATGTAATCCGAAAGTATTCACTAGCCTGTGCGGAGGGACGAGTTAACTCACGAAGGCGTAGCGTTTACTTTCACTTAAAAGGGACGGAGCCCGGGTATAGAGCTCATGTTATGCAACAATGCACGTGAACGGTGTGTGGGGAGAAACTCACAAACCTTTCGTTTTAATTTAAAAACTAAACTTGGAGAACCGAAGCTTAGAAATTTAGAGCTTCAAAACAAGTAGACAAGAAGTTAGAAAATATTTACAATGAAAATGCGAATGCATGACTTTTTTGTAAAATTTTGAAGATCACGACTAAATATTAATTTGAAAAAGGCATCTCGAAAACTTGAACAACGTATTTGATTTGATTCGACTCTCGAAAGCTGGTCCCCAGTGGAGTCGCCAGCTGTAGCGACGAAAAATTTTTAGCTTAGGCCGCTAATTGTGGCGATTGAAAATCTTGAAAACGAATTTTAATTTCATGAAAGCAAAGGAGTCGCCACCGATCCTTTTTCTTAGGTGTGATCGGGCACCTAATGAAACTTCTTTCTGGCAGAAAAATTCGTTTTTCGTGTAAAAGGAAGGCTCGATTTAGGTCTACGTTAAAATTCAGAGAAAAAGAGGGTTCGGGAGTCAGTTACGTGCGGGGAAGGTATTAGCACCCCCGCGACGCCCAAAATTGGTATCTTTCAAATGTACGTTGTCTTAATTTTTCAAAAATACAAATTCAATTTTAAAATTTAGTTGTGATCCAATCAAAATACGAGCGTTTTAGAGGTTTTTGCTTTGAGAAGGATATCCCGCTTTTAACACGAGCCATCCGTGATTCACCCAACAATAGTAATGAAATCACTGACATAGTGTTAAAATCGGCATATTGCCTTATTTTATTAAAGCATGAAAAGATTATAGATGAGTAATATCGATGTAGAAATTAATACGCCGAGATTTAGAGACAGATAATAATAAAGGAAAAAATATACGAGATGAACAATATATGAAGTATTAACAATACATACGTGATGGTAATAGTAATAATGCAAATAAAAAGAAGCAGTAAACATGTATAAAACATATAATATTAAGCTTACGAAATATATATAATAGTATTTAAACGCATGTACGTAGTATATATTAGGAATAATGAAATTATGAAAAATATGAGATAACGACACTATATGAATAACGTGATATTACGAATATATAAGTAATATAAAATGCATGTTTTGGGAAAATATAATGTTAAAAGCATATATACATGAGGTAAAAACACAATTTCTAAAACACATGCTAAAGATGATATATACATATATATATACGTACATGTGGGTAAATAATAATAATAATACAAACAATAATAATAATAAATATTTAGTAAAACCATTAATACGACATATTATTAGGATTTACGCGTAAAATATATGTACGAATATAGTACTAAAATATGAATACGTAATATATATTAAAATATTGAATACAGTTTTTTGAATACGCAAATATTTACATAAAAGATATACATAAATTTAAACATGATGGTATTTAAGAAAACATAATATATGTATAAATATTTAACAAAATAGATAATACAAATATTAATAATAATAAAACATTAATAAGCAAGGAATTTAATAATAATGAAAATAAAATACAATAGTAATAACATAAAAATCGAAAAATAATAGCGAGTAACACATAATACTAAATATAATATAATAATAAACATAAAACAAATAAAACTTTAAAACAAATCAAATAACACTATGTAAAATATTACAATACATGTATGTGCATAAATATAATAATACTAATACTTAATAATAAAAATAAAAATAAAAATAATAATAATAATAATAATAATATATACATAAGAATATAGAATAATATAATATAATAAATACTAATAATAAAATAATAACAATTCTAAAAAGATAATAGGTAACAAATACAAAATGGTAATAATAATAATCATAATAAAGGGAAATATAAATGATATATAAATAATAATAATACTAATAATAGATATTAATAAGAAACAAAATATCGAAATTAATTAACTATAAAAAAACTAGGACTTAATTGAAAACAGAATAAAGCTCTTGGGCCAAATTTTAAAACATCAAACAAGCAAAAGGGTCAATTAGAACACGGGTAAAACCTAAAGGGACCTAAACAGCAATTTACCCCTCTCTGTAAAACGGTGTCGTAACAGGATGGACTAAATTGCCAAACACGATAAAATTCTGGGGCCAATTTAAAATAAAAGTAACTTGATCGTAAATTGATAAAAAAGCGGAAGGGCTAAAAGCGCAATTAGCCCTTCCATTTAAAAACACGCGGACCCTGGCCTGGAGCGGGTCGGATCGGGTCGGGTCCTTCAATGAAACGGCGTCGTTTTTGCTTGGAAAGGGTGGGGACCAAAACGCACCGTTTTGGTCCCTATAAAAGACAAAAAATTTTTATTTTTTCATTTGAGCCGTGGAAAGGGAAAAAAAAGGGAGAGAAGGGGAGAGGGGAAAAGAGAGGAGGGGTTCCGGCGAGGGGCCGGTCACCGGACCGGCCGTCTGCCGCCGTCGGTCGCCGGCGCCGGCCGCCGTACACGGCGGCCGGAAAAGGTAATTTTCTCTTTCTTTTTTTTTTTGTATTTTCTTTTAGATCATATATATGCATATAAGGGAGAGAAGAAAGTTTAAACGAGAAAATGAAAGAAAGATGAAAAATTTTTACCTACTGTTTCTCTGGTTTCACGTTCTTTGCTATTATACTCTGGGCATCAAGATGTTATTGATTTTCTTTCTGATTGATTTGGTGTTTGAATCTCTGTTCTTTTGTATTAAGTCTCACTTCCTGTTTTTAATTGAAAGCATATAATTTGTATTCATTTGAAAATTGCCGATCCCCACAAATGAATTTGGTCTCGGCTTTTATAGCCATTGTTTTTACAAGTTGTCTTCTTTTATTATTGTTACTGTCCCTTCCATTTAATTGTTTGCAGTGAAGGGCGGTGCTGAGATGTGACTTGGACGGTGGTAGCAGCTGCTGAGTCAGAGGGCAGAGGCGGTGCAGAGGTTAAGTCGGCAGAGAACCATTGGGGCTAGGGTTTCGTTGTTGGGCTTTAGTAGGTTAGGGTAGTGGGTCAATTTGTAATGGGCATGGGTTATTTGGTTGTAATCGGGCTCAAAAAATTGTAAATGAACATTGGTTTTTCTATTTCTACTTGGCTTTATTCGGTTTGGGCCAAAATTGGCTACTACAGATAGAACATACATTGGTTTCCTTAATTGATTCTTACATTTGTTCATAGAAAAAGGACAATTAAAAACAAGGAAAATAGTGCATAAATTGAAGTGAAAACATGTCTATGATTTCATCCATTCAATGAAGTTGTTGAAAATCCTGTTAGAGCTACCATTTTCGCTAACACTGTTCATCACCGATCCCTTGAGTTGTAGTGCTTTAGCTTTGAATCTTTCATCATCTACCAATTGCTCAACCTTATCCTTAATCTCTTCTCTTGTAATGATCCCTCTTTCATCTCTGTTGAAGCTTAATCCGATCTTCCAAATGTCACAAATGTAGGTTTCGTTAATGAACTGATCAGCAAAGTAGGGCCAGCAAAGGAAAGGGATCCCATTGCTGAGACCTTCAACAGTGGAGTTCCAACCACAGTGGCTGATGAAGCAAGCAATGGATGGATGAGCTAGAACGGCTCGTTGGGGTGCCCATCCCACCATTTTCCCTCGACCTGCAACTCTCGCTTTGAACCCTATAGGGTAAAGTTCATCAGATTGAGTCCCTTCAGTGGTATCTGGTCTAACAACCCATAGAAATGGCCTGTTTGAGAGTTCCAGACCGAGAGCCAGTTCTTGGAACTGGATTGGGTCAAAAACCGTGAAGCTACCAAATGCTACATATATGACTGAGCCTGGAGGCTGTTGGTCGAGCCATTTCAAACAGGTTGCATCCTCAGGCCAAAAACTTCCGGTCAAGGGTCCAAGCTGGTTGGTTGCTGAGAGTGGACCAATTGGTAGGATCTCAGGGATTAAGCTAAGTGCTCCTGGTTCAAGGTCGAAAGTTGTGTTGCAGATTAGCCACTCAACATTTTCAACAGCTTTGTTGTTTCTCATAGCAAACTCGAATATAGTCTTTTGTGCGGTGAAATCACCAAGACAAACCCACAAAAAGTTGTTAGGGTGCATTGCAGGTGTGTTCGGGTACAGTTGAATCATATTTTCTCCACTAATTGGAGTTCCTGAAAAAAAAAAAATTCAAACAATGTTGGTCAATGAATCAAATATCTCAGGAATGAATCAATAACTTGATTGTTATATATATTCACCATGTTTATCAATGACTTGATCATCAAGCAACTTATCGGTGCTAAAAAGCAAGGCCAAAAGCATGGCGGAAGCAGGCCAGAAAGCAACTCCAGGTATTTCAAACTCTGCAGCAATGTCAAGTGCCCATCCCATGTTCACATCAGCTATGACACAACTGATCTTATTATCTTCAGATCCATTAATCTTCTTCACCAGCTTCTTCAGCTCCAAGGGCATCACTTTGCTGATTCCATCGGTTAACTTCCCTAATTGCTTCCTATCCTCATCGGGTTCCATGCCGTCGGGGATCGATACCAGACGAATTGAGCCCTCTCCATCAACCTTGTTGCCGAATGCATCCTTCACTCTCTTGTGATTGAAATCCGTGTTGACAAAGGTGATTTTGAATCCATGGCTAACCAAGTTATGAGAGAGCTCCATTAGAGGAATTACATGGCCTTGTGCTGGATATGGTATTGCTAGAATATGAGGATAGCCCATTTTCTGCTTTCTAATTCTCTCTATACAAGACTTTGGACTAAAGATTATGTCGGTTTTATAGAGAGATTTTGGTAATCCCCAATAACCTTATTGGAAATGTTAGTTTTTGTTTTCTTTTGGTTGGAGATTCTCTCAAATAGGGTGTTGGATATACACTCAATAAGGGTTGTATTATTTATATATATATATATATATATATATATATATCAAAATTAAATTATGCTTTGGTTAAAATGTTAAAAATATAATGAATATCATGATTTTTTAGGTTTAAATTTCATTGAATAAACTAGGTAGTTAGTCACCCAAATTTTATAAATTTTTATTTTGGGTATCGAAAATAAAATTTTTTCATTTTAGTCACTACCGTTACCAACCGTTTTCATTTTAGTCATCTACTAGTAATTTGAGGTTAGACAATGTTATTTTGTACTCATTTTAATCACCCAACTTTAGTAAAATTTTATTTTAGCCACTCCTTTTTTAGAATTAATTTTAGTTTTTCAAAAAATAAAACCTTAATTTTTTACTATAATTGAATTAGTTAGCTACAGGGATGAAAATCAAGTTTTTTCCTATCACTGAATTCCCTGTAAAAATCTAACTTTTTTCATGTAAAAGCTTACGTTTTTCTTTTTTTTTTTTTACTGGAAAAAATAAATTAATTCAAAAAATTAAATTAATTAATTTTCCCTATAAAACCCCAAAATTTTCCCTCTAAAAACCTAAGTATTTTTCTGTAAAACCTAGTTTCTTGTTTTTAATGAAAAAAAAAAACTAAAATTAATTCTAAAAAGGAGGAAAATAAAAGGACATTAAAAAGATAATTTGGTTTCCTAATTCCTTGTAAAACATCAGGCTTTTTCCTTTTAGTGAAAATAAAGGAAATTAAAAAGATAGCATGGCTTTTTCTTATAAAAATATAACTTTTTCTTGTAAAAATCCAAGTTTTTCCTATAAAAGTCTTAAGTTTTTCTCTTTTATTAGGAAAAAATTAAAATTAATCCTAAAAAATAAAAAAATTAAAAAGATAAATTGAGTGACCAAAATGAAAATTTTTTAAAGTTGAGTGATTAAAATAAACATTAAATTAATGGCAGGTGACCACCATAAAAACGGTTATTACTAATAGTGCCTAAAATACATTTTCTTTCTGGTGTCTAAAATACATTTTCTTTTTGGTGTCCAAAATAAAAACTTATGAAAGTTAAATGAGAAAACTATATAGTTTACCCAATTTCATTATATATATTTTTCTAAATTTTATATAAATATAAAAAAAATAAAAACATCCTTAAAAATATTTGTTAATAAGACTGTTGTTTAATTCTACATCTTTTGTTTGCAGAAAAAAGGGGAAAAAATGGTATTAATCATTTCATAAATTGGTGATTAACAATGAAGTTTGGATAAAAATAATAATTTATTTATTTTCTTTTTTGCAAATTAACCCAAACAAAATAAAATAAAATAAAATTTGTCTTCTCATTTTCAATGACTTGGGTGCTTCTTCCTGGGAATCATCGTGCATTATTTGGCTGTGCATTGCATTTGGGGTGTTATATTTCCAATTTTGGAATCTTATAAACATTAAACGACATTTCTTTCATTTTTAGTTTTTTCAAACTTTTGCATATGATTCAATTAGCAGGCCTTTAAGGAAATTTATGTAAATACAAATTTCATAATAATTTTGTTTACCCTCCAATTTTACAAAAAAAATTCATTTTAGTTCTCCGTTTAATTTTCGCTTTTTTTTTTTAACTCTTAAATTGACACTTTTTGTTAAATTACCTCAAAATGAATAAAAACATTTAACGTCTTTTAACTTTCTGATGTTGCATACGCATAAATGACATGTCATCAATTAATTAAATTTAAAATTTTAAAAATTTATTTTAAAAAATTTAAAATCATTAAGATTATTTAAAATTTATATTAATTATAAAAATATTTTTTAACATTTAAAATTTTAAAAATTAGATGTTAACATGCCATCTATATGATAATCTACATATATGTCACGGCAATAAAATTAACATACATTAATTTTTTATTTATTTTGAAGTGATAAAATTAAATAAAAATAAAATAATTTTTTAAATTGAAAGGCGAAAAAAGTCCTTATATCAATACAAAATAAAGTTGATTATTATGATGAGAAAATAATTTGTGAATAAATGATGTGACAATGAGTTCATAATTCGTTGTGTTATAATTATGTTAAAAGAATTTATATAAATTCTAAAATATTTGCATACTACTCGCGTGTTTAAATTATTTTTATGTCAAAATAAAATAAAATGATTATAAATATGAGAAACATCCATGATAACGTTAAAAACATCCATTCTAAAATATTTAGGGGTGTTGACAGGCCCCAGCTTTAAAATGGAAATTTTGTTATTTTAGCATTTTAAATTTTTAAAAATTTTAAATTAATGAAGATAATATAATATTTATCTCTTAAAAATAATAAAAAATTAATTTAATTTTTTAAAATTTATAAAAATATAAACAATTTAATTTTGGTCCCTAAAATTTTTTCGGACTTTACTGATGTTAATATTGGTATAATTTTTCTTTATTTATATTGCTGAAAACATCAAGGAATTATTTATTTAATTTAGAAGTGGGTGGGAAGTTATATAAATCACATCGCTCTAATTTACAAAATATTTTTTATTAATTGCGGTCAAAAGTTGACAAATTATTGGAGGCATGGAAATTATGCACTTCAATTATCCAGGAAAAAGAAAAACAATTGTGTGAGTTATCATGACAAGCTATTTCACATAAATTATGGTTTTTTTTCAAAGAAATAATGACAAATTTCTTGTTCATAAAGAAACATTTTTATATTTAGTAAGATTATATTTAGCCATTTAATTTCTAAAAAATTATAAATTGGTCATTAAATTATTAGAAAGTTGCAAGTTAGCCATTGGCTCGTTATGTTGTTAACAAACACCGGATGTGGAGATAGGTAAATTTGCAATTTTTCCACTAAACTATTAATAATTTTACAATTTAGTCACTCAATTTCTAAAAGTTACAAGCTAGATGTTGAATTATTAGTAAGCTTATATGTTTATACCTTGTTCACTCAATTTTTGCACCATTATTCCCTAACATCATAATTCAAACAATATCAATAACTCAAGCCCTAAACCCTAATAAGTCCATTGTTAACTAGAGTTGTCATGGGTCAAATTGAGGCCAAGTTCCAAAAACATTTACATGCCCAGACCCATTTTCGGTTGGTCCGGCCCACCCAAAAAGCCCATTTATTGCTAAAAAATATTAAATATATTTTATAATTAAATTTAAAAATATTTTTATTATTTAAATTAAATTCGGGTCAGGTCAGGTCGAAGTACAAAATCATTGTCTAAAGCCAGCCCAAGTCGAGCTGAGCCTATTGGACGGGCGAGCTACCCAACCCTTAGACAAGTCTATTGTTAACCCCATGCCCCACCAATAACCAAACCGACTTAGCAATCGTTCATTATTAACTCACTTACCATTTTCCCTTTAGCCATGACCATAACTCAAGAAAATTCACAAAATTCACAATTAAGCTATTCATACACTCTTACCCCCAAATTAGTAACCAAATATCACCACAATCATAATCAAAGCAAACAAAAATACCAAAAAAGCAAAAAAAAAAAAAAAAAAGTCTCTTGTTTCAGCAAGCCCCAAACTTGACCTACATAAGCAAAAGGAAAGAATAAAATCAGAGAAAAAATATATATTTATTTATTTTTAAGGAAACTCAAACACACCAAATTCAATCAAAAGTTAACTGGAGAGTACCAAACAATAGGGGTTCAATCCAAATGTCTTGAGAAGAGGAACATATTGAAGTTAGGCGACCATCTAACCAGTGGACAAAGATTGGAGAAAACCTCCATTAGGGGTTTGAGTTTAAATCAACAAAGTTTTAGGTTATCTCAAAGAAAATTAAACCATAAAATTAAAAGAGGGAAAAAGCTTTGGTTTAGTGTGCTTCTTTGCAGAGAAGGAGGAGGTCGGATGGTGGCAAGATTACTGAAACACAACTGTGAAGGAGGTCCTTAAAACCCTAAACTTTAAAATAGTTCATTGACCAACTTGTAACTTTTTTTTTTTTTGAAATTGAGTGATCAAAGTGTAAACTTACTAATAGTTGAGGGACCATAGGTGTTGTTTCCCTTATGATGAATAGTGAGTTAACGATCATCAGACATCCATTAGAAATTTAACAGCCCAGTGACTTAAACGATAACTTACAAATAACTTAATAATCAATTTGTAACTTTTTAAAATTGAGTGACCAAAATGTAAATTTACTAATAATTGAATGACCTTAAGTGCAGTTTACTCTTTTATATTTTGATTTCAAATTCAAGTTTGGAAGTTTAATTATATTAACAAGTATTAAAGAAGAATATGTTTTTCAATAAAATTATTAATTAATATAGAAGAAAAAAACTTAAAAAGAAATAGAAATATTATAATAAAAAAATAAAATAGTAAAAACTCATCCGATCTTACAAGTTATAGGTTGAGGGGTGTAGTAGATTATGAATAGTTTAGAGGATGATAATCTGTATGGTTAGTGAATCGTGTTGACATATTCAACCACTTTTTTTGCCAGGAGAAAAATGGATCCCATTGATTTATATACATGAGAATTTTGTGTGTTTGATTTCTTTTGTTCTTACCCTCAAAAACATCTGTAAAACAACAGCTACAATAAGGCATTTCTCTCCTGAATAAACACCACATGTCAAATTGTGAACCTCAACACTCTTCCAAATGTCAAGAAAAGAACAAGTCTTTGGACATAAATGTTTGTGCTGCATTTTAACTTTTTAAAAAACAGGATAGGTAAAAAACTGAATTATCCACCTAAACACAATGTTGTTGACCCAGCATGCTACTACTAGTCAAATACCAAAGCATATATTTGTGAATTGTGAATACCATGGTACATTTCCTTGAAAACTTCAACCATACACAGGAGAATTTTCTCAGTTAACTTATTTGGTCTCTAGCCTCAGCATCTTTAAGAAAGAAAACCAACAAGGCTTCGTCTAAATTCAGTGTCTCTTAGTTGAATTCATTTATCTAAACAGGACATTTCAAGTTGACATAGTCTAGGACTTATCCTGTTATCAGGTTCTTTATTGTTAGGCATTCACTTGCGTCACAATTCTTATATTCATGTATCATAAATGTATGGTCCTTACTGAATTCCTAACCAAAAACTTTATGATATAAATGCTTTGAACCCAAGTTGGCTGACAGGTATGAGCCCCCAGCAAGTTGTCTTGTAATTGTTGAACTGCTTTGAATTTGGCCCAAAGACAATGACTTTCCATTTTGTCATCTAAAAATTAATGAGCAGCACAATGTGCAAATCCAAGCCAAATGACATTGATCTAAATCTAGTTACAAGAATGGGGTTACAATCGGTTTCTTTTTGACCGGAAACCTAACCGGGACATACAGAATTGCTTTAATCCACCTGTTTATTTGATCAAACTGAAAAAGAAAATACGAGACCTGTATTTACCTACTTTATTATATCATAGAATCATCTCCTATTGGGATTATGCAATGATTTTTGGGATCCCTCAAACAAGTCTAACAAGTAATCCTGTAGCTCTTCAGCATTGTACCTAATGTGTTTCTCGCCGATGTGCTGCATTTGTCTTCCCACGAATGTTCGATAAGCTTGGATTACTTTCAGGGATGTTGAAATTCGTAAATCTTCACGAAGCTGAACATCTGTGATGAGCCATGCCGTCTGCGTTTTATAGACCTCGTCGAAAGCAACATAAAAGCTCCGCAATCTCTCCCTGAGAACTGTCCTTGAAGTAGAACCAGAGCTGGAATTGCTCTCGTCCTTCAGTAAAGAGAGAATTGAACTCCAAGTAGCTCTCTCGTAGCTCATCGCATGTTGTTGGAATTTCCAGTTGTGCTTTCGAATCCACTTATCTCCGAATATAAGCCTAAGTTCGGAATTCTTAACCTTTTGAGCCATGTAATATATATTGTTCATCAAAAAGAAGTGTTGCAAGGAAGCATCCCGATATAATTTTGATTTCTCGTCTAGGTTGGCTTCTAGAACAGAAGTGAGTGACTGGAGATGGAGTGCCATTGGAGAACAACTGTCAGAGAAATCTTTAGTTATGCTTTCCTCCCCTGTAGCTGGACTCGTATCGGGGGAGAGTGAGGTAGCAGCGGCTCCATCATGGTTCTTGAGGAGTAAATTTAGGGTCTCGTTATAATCTGCAAGAAGCCCAATGTAATTCATAACGTATTTGGTCAAATGGTGAACTCCCCCTCCCGCAAAAGGGCTTGTTGACGCATTTGTCGCAATGGCATTCTCAAATTCAAGAAACGTAACCCTTACAGTATCAGCCAATCTCTTCAAAACCTCTTGATACTCGATTCTAATAGAAGAACCAGCCTCATCCGAAAACAATGCATTAATGTCCAGAAGAAGATCTGCAAGCACCTCATACATGTCTAGAATTCGAACTAGCCTTTCTGGTTGATGAGAGCCAATTGAGATGGCCTCGGCAAAGTTCAGAAGCTGTAGCATTGGAGCCTTTGCTGCCTCAACAAAACATACCGAATTGGATGATCCAAGCTCTGAAAAAGTCTGGTCACAGAGCCACTTCTCGCTCACAAGATAGGGCCGAACAAAGACCTTCATAGCTCTAACCCATCTCTTGATTTTGGAATTCAAGGTTCCCCACTCCATCTTGAGCACGTCTTCGATGCTCAATTTCTCGATTTCAAGGTTGAAGAGACACTCATCCAACGCATCCTTTCGAACAAGGATGTATGCCTGGCGACATTCGTGGTCATAATTCGAACTGAACATCAAATTGGCAATGCATTTGAGATCAGAAATCACGTCTGGACGAACCAAATCAACGATAAACTCCTCTGAGTTCCTACTGATGCTATCTCTGAGGGCAGACTCCTCAACAGACTCATCACCAAAAGAAACTATCGAGCCCTCTTCAACAGCATCATCCTCACTCGAACGGAACGACATGGGCTCTGGCTCAAAGGGTTGCCTATGGTGAACAAGTACATGTTTGAACTCATCCTCAAGCCTCTGCATTGCCATCTGAAGAACATCATGAGCCCTGCATAACAAATCTTTCTCTTCTTGGCTACTCAAGCACCGATTCTCCAATCTCTCCGTCAACTTCCGAGCTCCGTCAACAGCACTCAGATATTCAGAAACTTCATCCGGACCCGAATCCCATATCATAGAATCATCTGATTCCCAACTCATAATCTTCTCCTCAACAACACTCAACTGCTCTTCAATCCCACTTTTCTTACCCTCAACCATGTTATCCTCAATTGTAGCCATTGTAGATAACTGGCTACCAAGATCTGCCAATATTTTCTTGACATCTTTTGTAAAGTTCTTATTAGAACCCAACGCTTTCACTATATGCTCCGCCGCAGCAATTAAATTTTCCTCTCCTTCTAATGATGTAGCCGTAGATTCATAATCCCCAATTGCCATAATCAAAACCACAACAAAAACAAAGCTCACATAAACTGCTTAAAGCCCCACAATCTGATTGAAAATCCAACAGTAACAGCGGCCTGGATCACAATTTCAAGCTATTGAATCAACAAATTGATAAAAATGGAAGCTTTTAAAAGAACCCAACAGATGAAAGGACAAAAAAATCAGAAAGAAGAACAAAAATACATCAAATCAAGCTAAAATCTAAAGAACCCATTTTTTTTTTTAAAAGACTCAAATCATTTGGAAATTGAACTTATATCAATCAACCAACTTCAAAACAAAAAGCAGCTGCAGATATTTAATGAAATTAATACAAAAAGGAAAGCTCCTTTTGTAGCACAAGGAAGCAAAGAAAGATGAAAGAAATGTTTTTGAGTGTACGGAAAGTACAAAGGAAGAACATCAAAAGCAGAGAACTGACCTTAAAAGTGGGAGCTTCGTGGTAGATTCAGCTTAGAAAGTTGAAGCTTTTTAGTTCCAAGTTTGTAAGCTAAACAAATCTCTCTTCCCTCTGAGAAATTTCAACTGTTTCAAGTCTTTGCCAAGTTCGTGGCTTTGACTAGTTTTGTCTTGGCAGAAGAAATGGAAGAAAAAACAGAAAAACAATTATCTAATGTCAATGTGTGTATATTAAAATTTCTATAATAGCATCTACAACCCACCTTGATTTTTTTTTTTTACAACAAACTCATATACTATTATATGATTTGCTTGACTTTACCTAAAAAAAAAAAACTAAAATGTCTTTTTCTAATTGCAAGTATTTTGGCTTTAATTTGTCCACATCTTTTTTTTTTTTAACTTAAATTACAATAAGTACTTACTAATGCTTTCTTTTAAACCTTCAAGAAATCATAATCATTATTGGATTCTATTGCTTAGAGCTGGACACTTGAATTTAAAAATTTGCTCAAATTAAAATGAGTCCTTAAAGATCCTTTAAGTTTATATGAACTTATAAGGATTCGAGTGATCTTGTAATGATTTAAATTTGAGAAAATTTGAACTTAACTAAAATTCGAGATTAATTAAATTTAAGTCCAATAAAGCCTAAGCACATAATGATTTAAGTAAAATACCAATCTAGTTCGAGACAAATTCAATACAAAACCTGAATATACTCAAATTTATAATTGAACAACCAGGATAAACATTAATAATTAATAGTAAAATATCTATTATTATATAATATTTTAATGTTTAATGCATATATATAAACCAAATTGAAAAAAAAAAAATCAAGGAATGAAATATGGTTGAGGGGCAAATCAGCATTTAACCCTTTTAGAATAGACTTCCTACGTGCATTTGAAGTATTTTTAATGTTCTATACTAAAATATGGATTGTTTTAAGGAATAATATCTGATTTTTTAGATTAAAATACTTGTAACCAAGGATACATTCGTTAATGCATTTGACACTATAATAATAAGCAGTCTGTGGAATTGTGAATACACAAAAACAAAATGTCAGACTTCAAATCTATCCATTACATTATGTTTTGTGAATGATATTGTTTAGATTTTTCTAATTTGACCTAAGATTGTTTTGTCCAAATCCATTTGGGTTAACTTTTTCCTTTTCTTTCAAATCATGGAAAATGCTAGCTTATTTTGATTAATATCATCAAATTTTAAACTCTATTCAACTTACTACTTTTGTCTCAAGTAATTGTATTTATTTTTGTCTCGTCCCTTCTAATTTTACAAATACAATTATGGGTATAATAGAATTACTAGATAATATAGGTTGAATCAACTACAACTAAAATCAACTTGAAAACTAGAATATATCTAGACAAGGTTGAAAAGTGTATAAATCTTAATTTATTTGTGATATTTCTCCTCTTGAATTATGTTATTTAAGTTTTTAATTATATCATTTAAATTTAAATTTTATTTATTATGAATTTAGGGAAACACTTGGAGAAAAGTGGACTCAAAAGCTTATTTTTAACAAGTTTTGTAATTTAGACTTTCAACATGATAGTGTTTTAATTTTTTGGTCATAACTTGATGAGCAAAACTTCGTTTTGGACCTATAAGATACAGTTTCTAAGGGAACTGAAAGCTCTAACCAAAGTTATTTCATGACTTGTCTGGAAAGAAGGTTACTAAAAATTGTTTGGAAGTTTGACATGTAACTCTGTCAAGAAATCGAGAAAATTTTTTCTTTGTTTGATTAATGATATTTCCCCCTATAAATAAACATTATTAAGTTAGTAGTCATATTATACATAGACATAACCGTTCTTAGTATTTTTTGCTTTTGTATTTTCTTTACCTTTTGGATTGCTAAACTCTTTTTCTAGTCAAAGGAACTCCAAAGTTTGATTCTAAAAGTTGGCGAGATCAAATTGCTCTTCATCTTTTCTTTGTTCTTTAATATTTATTTATCTTTTGTTTTAATTTCAAATATTCAGTTTTATTGAATATTGGTACCGTATTTAATTGCTTAGAATATTTGTCTTGTCAATTAGAATAGTTTAGTGACGAATATCATGATTGGGTATAAGTTACGTATACAATTCATGTTTTATGGATATGTGATCTAATCTAAATGAACCTCACTTTTGTTTGTTTGTTGGTTAGAATTAGATCTCTCTCGTTCTTAATCCTATTAGTAAGCTAAATCTTAAGTGTAAAATTATAGGGTTATTTATTGATAAGGGGAATAATTTCAATGAGCTTCTCTTGGTTATCGATAAGGTAATGAGAGATTGGTTGCTAGGTATGACATCGATAATTATAACTAATTTATTAAAGAACACTGAAATTATCTCTACATCGATGATCAAACTCATGAATCAAAACTAATATTTTATCGTTAATTAGATCTTCATCATATTGGTTTTTCTTAAATTCAAATTGCGATATTTCTTTTTGATAGTTTAAATTATAATTTTAGTTTTTAATTTGAAAACCCTCTTTTGTTTTTATTTTACTTGTTTTATTAAAGAAATAAAATTATCACCAGTCTTTATGGATATGACATTTCTTAACAATCATACAAATCTTGAAGTTGTTGTCAAGGATTGGTATCAATAATTTTGTAGCGACGTAAAATTTGCTTTACTTTGGTCGCTAATTGAGGTAGTTATTTGAAAATTTGAAAACCGAGATTTGATTATTAAAAAGAGAGTCGCCACCGATCTCTTTTCTAAGCGTGATCGGACACCTATGAAATCTTTATTCTAACAAAAGTTTTATTTTTGATAAAAAGAAGGCCGAGTTTAGGTCTACGTTTAAAATTCAGAGAAAAATAGGGTTTGGGAGCCGGTTACACGTGGGGAAGGTGTTAGCATCCCCACAATGCCCAAAATTGGTATCTTATTAAATATGCGTTGTCTTGATTTCCAAAAATACGAGTTCAATGTAGCATTTAATCGTGATCCGATCAAAATGCGAGAAATTTCAAGTTTTTATTTTTTTGAAGGATGTCTCGTTTTTTAACACGAGCCAACGTGATTCACCCAAAATAGCGATGAAATCACGGACTTAACGTTAAAATCGGTACATTGCCTTATTTTTGAAAAACATGAAAAAGTATTTCGAGAATGATATAAAAAACTCGTGCCAATACTATAATGCAATACAATGTAAACATTCAAAAATGTGCAAACAATAAAAAATTGCGAATATACGGCAAATAATAAACATAGTAATCGCAAAACACCAACGATACATACGATGTTAAGCAAGATAATAATAGTGTAAAAAAAATACACATAATAGCATGTAAAATATATACGTAATATGATATTTAGAATACATACTTAATATAGTATTAAAAATATACATATAAGGAATAACAATAATGTTTAAAAAGACAAACTATTAATAAAACCATATGAATATATACATAGTGAACAATATATCAAAATAGTATTTAAAAATACATACATAGTAACGTTGAAAATATACATACATAGTATAATACTAAAAATATATACACCATATAACATTAAAAATATGTGTGTAAGATATAAAAAATATAAGCAGTAAAATATTAAAGGCATATATATATATAATATATAAAAAATATTTTTAATATAGCATTAAAAAATGTGTAAGATGCACGTTGTTAGAAATACAATAATGTTTGAAACAACTACTAATAATACTACATAAAAACATATGCATGTTAGAAATAGGAATAACATATAGAGAAAACAACGATTAATATCATATATATATATATATATATATATTAGAGATACACACATGATAATTAGACATATACTTATATTAACAACCATAATAATAGCGACAATATAAATAACCACAAATATGATAATATTAAAATACATCGAAGGTAATTATCTTATTAATGAAGAAATAAATTAAAAAAAGGGCTAAGATTGAATAAGAGACAGAACCCTAGGGTTGATTTAAAGATAAAACAGAATGAGAGGGCCTATTTGTGCACGCGTGCGAGGCACAGGGGCTAAAAGGGCAAATGCCCCTGCCCATTCAAAATGACGCCGTTCCCACATAGGCTATTCGATAACATAGGGGCTAAATTGAAACCAAAGGCAGACTACAGGGCTAAATTAAAAGGACACAGAGATCCCAGTAAACACGCCACAAAGACAGAGGGACCTATGGTGCAAATGGCCCAATATTTAAAAATACGCGGATCCTCTCCGGGTCAGGTCACTCGCGCGGATCTTGCTTAAAACGGTGCCGTTTCAGAGCTATTGGAACGAACCCTAAACGACACCGTAACGAGCTTCAATAAAAGAGTAAAATTTAAAAAAAAAATTTGTTTTTGGTTTTTAAAAAAAATAATGAGAGAAGGGATTTGGGTTCTGGAGAGGGCTCTCGGAGCGATAGCCGGATTTGCCTAACTCCGTCATTGAGCCGAAAGGTCCCTCTGTCTCCGCCACCGTACACGGTGGTCGGAGGGACCTAAAAAGACTGTCTCAGACCCCCTAAGGTGTCGAACCTTACCCTTGACTCAAAACAACTGATATCCCACCAGAAAAGGAAGAAAATGAACGAAACGCTTCGGATTCCCGAAGTCCGGTTGTTACAACCAAGGTAAAGTTTTTATTTTTTTATGCTTTATTTCTGTTTTTTTATGAAATATAGATGCTAGAAACATATCAAACAGAGGAGAAATCAACAATATACCTCTTTGCTTCTTTTTTGTATTATGAAAGTGTTCGTAAGTCTTACAAATGATTTCTCCCTTTCTTTTTATACTCAAATACAATCAGTTTTAAAATCATATTTTCCTCTGTTTGTTACTGTTGTTTTCTGGCTGTCGTTTGGCTTTGTTTGCTGCTTCCGTTTTCCATTGTTTGCAGGCCTAGGGGGAGGTCAACGAGGAGGGAGATTGCTATTTTGGTGCTAGTGCGCCAGGCAGCAAGGTGAGCCTCGGGGCTAGGGGCTTCGGGATGAGGCGCGGGCTGCGCGACCGAGGCGGAAGTGCGGCGCATATGGGAGGCTCAGAAACCCTAGGGTTTCTGAGTCGGTTTAACGCGTGGGCTCATTGGGCATTGGGCCTATTAGGCCGATTGGGTTAGGTTTTTTAGTCTTTGGGTCTAGTGGGTTTTGTAAACAGGTAGGGTTAATTGGGTTTGCTGGGTTAGGTGTTTGGGGGTTGGTCTGATGTAATTAAAATGGGGTTTTAATTTTTTTGTAATCCAGACTTTAAAATTGGGCCAACATTGGTTTGGTTATTTAAACGGGTTTAGTTTGGATGTAATCTGGACTTTAAATCTTGAGCATTTGGACTTTTATTAATATTTTCTAATCTTGGTTTTTCTACTTGGTTTAAATTTGGGTTTTGAATGGGCCGGGCAATTTGGGGTTCATAAAAATTTTATTTCCTTTTAACATCTTTAACCTTTGGTTATGGTTTCATATTCACAACACTTCAGCTTCGAATAGGACACCACAAGAAGAATAAATGAGGTACATGTTTCTTCTCTTGATAATCAAATTTCTAAACTAACTTCTCTTATTCAACAATTGACTATAGGAATTCTCAGTAAGTGAAGGCTTGTGGGATTTATGTGAATTACAGTTATTACATTAATATGTGTCCCACATTCTAAGAAGATTCTTATGAGTGTGACAATACGATTTGAGGATTTTCTGGTTGGCCACAATGATGACATGATCCTTATTTCAATTTTTACAATCATAGGTTGATAGATTATTTGGATTTTAGCTACGAATGCCATCTACTCCCCCTCACTCATCTTCTTCTAATTCAAGTATGTTTATTGAAGAAACTGTTAAACACATATTATTAACACACAAAAATTTAAATAGGAGACAAGGGAGATGTAGCACCCCTAACTCGTATCCGTTGCCAGATTAGGGTTACGAGGCATTACCAATCATTTCATAACAATTTACGATCATTTCATATACATAGCTCATACATCATCACATCATAACCATTCATAAGCATATAGTCCCTTTAGAAGGTCTACGAGACCTTAAACATGCTCTGGAGAAGGTTCATGACTAAACTACTCTCATATAAAATTTTTGAAAACTTAAATTTTTTTCTAAGTTCCAGAGGTCACACGCCCGTGTGAACAGACTGTGTGCCTCACACGGGATTAGACACGGCCGTGTGTCTAGGCCGTGGGAGAACGGAGTATACATTCTGACTTATCCACACGGCCACTAGACACACCCGTGTGCCAAGCAGTGTGAAAATTAGGGAGCTTACTAACTTGCTCAAACGGCCAATCACACGTCCGTGTGTCCAGCCTATGTAACTCTCTGACTTGAGTTTCTAATTGTCTCCAAGGGACACATGATCATGTTTTAAGGCCATGTATCACACATGGTCAAGCCACACGCCCGTGTGCTCAAACGTGTGGACGAAAATAGGCCATTTAAAAGGCCATTTCGCTACCCAAAAAGGGTCATTCCTACAAGCTCACATCCAACATCAAATGACATATAATTTCTAGCCAAAACATTACCAATTCATGCACATTTTATGCTATAACATCATCAACCATTTCCATACACAATTCCAACTCAAAGCATACCAATTCCTTACCATTTCAACAACCAAATCAATAATAAAACATACCATTACTCATTCACTAAGACAACATAATATCTATACCAAAATGACCATTTCATTAAGCATATCATATGCTAAATTCACATTCACATTGTCATTCTTTACAAGCCAATTCACATAGCTATAGTTACCATTCAAAACATACCAACAAGGACACTAGTCTATACATGTCATATACCATATATTCAACTTCCAAAAAAGTACCAAAATAGATGTCCAATAGTGTGATTAAGTCACTGATGATCCCTGGATCCGAGCTAGCTAATATCGCGTGATATGAAGTAATAAAATTTATAAAGAACTTGTTCAGACCAAAACCAACTAATATCACGACGTTGAGGCAAGTGCACCTGTCGAATAGTAGTATAACTTAGTGGCAAGACCGAGTTATCGTACCCAAGGGAACCAAAAGTACTAGTACTCACTTCTTTCCTATTATCTAGCCTAAAAATAAAAGAGGATTGTTTAATCTAATTTAAAACTAACTAAGAAAGTGTAAAAGTAAATTGGGAAAACTTTTAGGGGAAAAGCTAATTGATATAGACAATACTCAAGGGAGAATCCACCTAGACTTCACTTGTTATTATTTTCTTGAACTATATGATTTCTTTACTTGACTTGATCCATAGAGATCCCTAATTTATGCTAAACCCTCCGTCGAGGCATAAAGCAACTAGGCCTAAGTTGTTAATTAAAGTTCCTTTATTAATTAACTCCCTAGGTTGTATTAATTCGATCTATGGTTCTCTATATTAGGTTTGACCCTAATCCAGTAGATTTATGTCGCCCTATGTCTAGGGTTGCATGCAACTCCGCTTAATTATGGTAGATCTACTCTTATCACAGGGGCTTTTGCTCCTCTGCTTTAAGCACATCTAATTCTTGAAATAATACCTAGGATTATTAAATCAAGAATGAAGAACGCATAATTAAGAACAATTCAAGTATTTATCAAATAAATCAAGAATAAATAACAAGATAGAATGAAGAACGCATAATTAAGAACAATTCAAGTATTTATCAAATAAATCAAGAATAAATAACAAGATAGAATGAAGAACACATAATTAAGAACAATTCAAGTATTTATCAAATAAATCAAGAATAAATAACAAGATTTGTCTTAGGTTTCATCCCCCTCAAGTATTTGAGGGGTTTAGTTCATAATAAAAAAAGAAAACATCTCAGAAGATAAAAAATAACAAAACATAAAAGAAACTAAAAACTCCTGAAGGAATTTAGGGAGATCCTCTATGTTGCTGCAGAATTCTGGCTTCTGATGAATTAATCGGCTTTCTCCCTTGGAGTAATCCCTTGCTTATACCCTTAATGTGGCGGAAAAACGAGAAGAAAGATATCTCTCAAAAACGTCTCTCTGCCTCTGCCTCATGAGGTCTTTATATAGAGAGCTTATGGGGAGCCTTTCTTAGCCTCTAAGCATCCCAATTTGAGTGAAATTCCCCTTCTTCACGACTAGAACACGCCCTGTGCCACGCCCGTGTGACTTCGACAAAGGCCGTGTGATATTCTGTTTATGGGGCACGGCCGTATGGCCTGGCCGTGCTTGTCGGGGTTGGACTGTGTGATCTTTATGTTACACGGCCGTGTGCCACGACCGTGCGGTAAATCCTTGGGCCGTGCGTTAAGCTATTTTTGGCCCATTTTCCTCATTTTTGGTCTATTTTTGGTTCTTTTCTCTTCCCTATGCTCTTCTAAGTATAAGATATGGAAAAGAAAGGTTAAGAGCACCAATTCTCACTAAATCATTAATAATTCATCCAAAATATAGGCAAAATATAAGGTAAAAATATGTATAATTTAGCGTTTATCAAATACCCCCACACTTAAGCCTTTGCTTGTCCTCAAGCAAAATCTCAATCCCTAATAAGAATCATTCTTCTCAACCTATAATCTTTATCAATAATGTTTCAAACTAATCCACAGGTAATCATACAATGAAAAATTCAATCAGAAGAACATGAAAGATTCAATCAATTTAAGTTGAGAATTTTGTCATTGAAAACATAAGTCTCTTCTTTCTTTCTAAGTAGTTATCTCTCCATCTTAATTAACAAGAGTTGACATCCTCACTAAAGGTTCACTCTATCCACTCAAAGTGTTTAGGGTTCAAAATTTAAGCACTCTCTAGTCAACCTAGAAAGTTATTACCATAAGCTTGCAAGAAAATCAAATCTCCACCACTATAGTTTGATATGATACATCAATTAAAAGGTCTTTTATGGTTGTAACGGGGCTTGGTTAGAGGTGTTGTCACAGGCTGCAAAAAGAGGGTTAGAATCGAAATTGAAGTGAAAATTATCTAGCTAGAAAAATCTCTATTACTGGAACATAATTTCAAAGCTTAATAACATCATTTTGGTAGCTTTAAGAGAGAAATATGCAAAAACTTAATTTGAACTATTACACATTACAACTGAATTTGACTGTATATACACATGGTTTTTTTTTAGGAACAATTCAAGTGATACAATGAATTTAGTAAAGATTTACATATGGAAAAGAGAATAAAGCTTAAATAAATTCAACTCAAATCTCGACAAAAATAGGGATCAAAAGTAATTGAATGGGAAATTCAACAAAAATGGGTTATTGGTTAATAATTAGAGGGTGGGTCAAGGAAAATGTTGTTAGGCTCAATGGGGTTTACTAGGGGTTAGGTTTTGGAGGTAGGCTTTTGTGGAGTAAGTGAGTTAAATCCTAGGTGCCTTTATCATCTCAGTATATCAAATCAATTATATGGTCTTGACATGTATAATCAAAGCAAGTTCTAGAATAACAATTCAGTATTGACTTACTCAAAGCAATAATAAAAGTGAGCACTAAAGAATGTATGCTCAAAAGGTTCAAAAGTCTCACAAAATTTATGGCTTTTGATGTCAATCCTGTGAATTTCAAATCTCAAGATAATACTTAAAATTAGGGAAGATAACTTATACAAAAATAGGGTTCTCAAAAATTTCAACTTATCATGCTTGATTCCCTAATGCTTTTAAAGTTTGAATAATCATAGTACAATTGCCTATTTCTTGATACTCAACATATCAATAAAAATCATAAATCAATCAGAATTAATTCCTAATAGGAAACTGAGGAAAATGCAGGGAACAATGCATGAAGTACAAATTCAGGGGATTTCATGAAAGGTATACTGAATTAAAGTATGTTCCCCCCCCCACACTTAAGATGTACATTGCCCTCAATGTACAAAGAGATATATCTAGCAATAAAAGCATAATATCAAAAGAGAGGGAGAGAATTGAAAACTTCCTGAATTTAGGATGAATTGTGAGATAGGAAGAGCCGGTAGGTGTGGCACTGTGTTCCCATTTTCGTAGAGATTTGAGCTGTGAGGCTCCTTTGAAACTGCGAATGGATTTAGCAGTTGTAGGGAGTTTTGGGTCAATGGAATTTACTTCCGTGGGATTAGCCGTTAAGAACGTAAAATAAAATAAGCAAGTAAAATAAAATACTGAAATGTAAAAAGGAAATAAAATAAACTATACTGGAAAAGGAAAACAAAGTTAGAATAAAAAAAAAAGAAAACTAAATATTAGTGGGTAAGTCTAAAAATTAAGAAAAAGAAAATAAAGAAAAATAAAAGTAGAAATGAAAATAACATAAAAAGAAGAGGAACTAGTCCTCGGATGGATCACGTGGTGGCGGTGTGATGTTCAGGTGCTGACATATCTGCGCGAGAGTGGCGTCGATATAATCGAAGCGCTGAAAGTATTGTTGCTCAAATCGATCCAGGCGCTCGGATATGTCGACACGTGAGGCTGCCGTCTGAGTGGGTCGTTTGGGGTGCCGTGGGTCAGCAGGTTCATCTTCCTCTGGTGATGGTGGTAGGACATCATCAGCAATGTCTTCTGGGTCTACGGTATCCTGGACAAGGCGGAAGTGGAAGTGACTTCCACTTGGTCGTCGTTCCACCATCCTCATGTGTAGCATGCTCTGGATGCCTTGTGAGGACATCTGGCCTATGAAAGTGTAGGAGGATGTTTGGGCCGTAGTGTTCAACAGGCCGAAGTAGCGGCCTAGCCTCGTAATGTAGGGGCCCATGGAGATAATGCCCTTCCGGTGCCTCTCAGTCTGGTGTTGCATAGCCAACGCTATGAAGTAAGCAAGGTCGATAGTGTGGCTATTGGCTATGCACCAGAGGAAGTATGCGTCATGAGTGTTGACGACACCTGTACTCTCCCTTCTACCTGTAAGAGTGTGAGTGAGGAGAGCATGAATGTACTTTAAAGAAGGAGGGAGGGCGGTCGCCTTACTGACGCTGGGGTTGTAGACTTGCTGCCCAGGAGCGATCTCATACCAACACTCGACTGGCCTGATATATATGCGATGGGAGAGGGTAGGAAAGTCTTCTTCAGCCATGAATTGTTCGAAATAAAGTCCGAGGGCTGTACCGAACTCTAGAACGCTCAGTTGTTGCACTAGACCTCCTAAGCAAAATTGAACCGTACCTGGATCGTCGAAGTTGTTTATGATGGTTTGGAGGTGGAATGTGGAACAGAACTCGAGGGTAAGTTCTAAGTAAGTTGGTTCCACGATTCTGAAGAACTGGTCCCATAGGTCGGTACTCAGCAGGGCTCGGACGTTGCTTACTATATTAATTTGCTCAAGGGCCTCCCAGTTGATACATCGGCCCACAAAAATAGTGCGAGCCCGGAGTAACTGATAGCGTTCCTCCTGAGAATCCTGCAAGAATGTAAGGAATGGGTGGCGTGCCTCGGAGATGGGCCTTGATGAACTTCCCGGTCCTTTGTACTTTTTGGATATGGGAACGGTAGTCTTCTTAGCACGTGATGACATCTTACCTATAATAACAAGATCATTAGTCCTAAAAAATTAACAAGATAAAATGGAAAGTGACAATGCTTAAAAGTAAAACAAAATGAATGATTAACCTAAATAGTAGGAGCGGATCATTTTGAAGACTTGTAATAGAACTAAGAACTATGGTTGTATATATATATTAGAATTATGGCCAAATGGCATGCAAATAGAAGTTTAAATGGCAAATGAATAGAATTCTAAATAGAAAGCAAAAGTACAATCCTAGTTGATTCTATATAGTTCTAGAGTATTCATCCTATATTTCCTAATTTCATGCTTTAAATCAACAAAATGCAAGAAAAATGTCATAAAAAAATAAAGAAATGAAATAAAACAAGAATAATTGAGGAAAATGAGAAAATAGAACCAATTTTTGGGCTTGCACGTTCGTGGGATGAAGGTTGCACGGGCATGGGTTGTCGGAAATGAAGAGTGGTGGCATTTTTAGGGCTGGGGCGGCGTTTGTGATGGTTAGGGAGGGGGTTTGAGTGGAAGGGGAGATGAATAGTAGTTCCCTATTTATAGTTTTAGTGTCACACGGGCATGTCACACGCCCGTGTGAATCGTGTTTGGCCCGTGTTTTTCAAAATTCGACCGTTATGGCGCGCCTGATACGATGAGCACGCCCGTGTGACTGGTTCGCACGGTCGTGTGAGATTGATTCTTCGTCACTTATACGGGCGTGTTCTTGTTCTACGGCTGTGGGAGATCGGTTCTTCGTGTTTGACACGGGCGTGTGCTAGGATCCACGGCTGTGTAAAATTTGGCAGCGTCTCCCACGGGCTGTAGGCATGGGCGTGTGTTTGTGTGTGTGCCCGTGTTGATGCTACAGGATTGCCAGGCCATATAGCACGGTCGTGGGCATGTTGTTAGTAGCCCGTGTGAAATTCGAAAGGTCGTCACGGTCATGTTGCACGCCCGTGGAATGTATCGGTGGCCCATGTTTTGGGAAAATTTTACTCTGTTTGTACACGATCGTGTCCCTGTTTTTAAAGTTCGCACAACCTTAGGCACGCCCGTGTGCCTGGCCGTGTGGTCCTAAATTTCTGCATTCAAAAGTTAGTTTATGCATGAAAAAATACTAAAAATCGTAAAGAAAAGAAAAGTTACTAAGTTAGTGCTCGGGTTGCCTCCCGAGAAGCGCTTATTTAGAGTCTAAGCTCGACTTTTCTTGGATATATCATGAAGGGATTTCATAGAGCCGAAGCTCCTCCCTGTTATCTGTGAAATTCTCACCTCTATAGTGTTTAAGTCTATGACCATTTACCTTAAAAGTACCGTGACTAGGGTGAGTTACCTCAATTATGCCATATGGAAAGACAGTTTGTACAGTGAATGGACCTGACCATCTTGACTTGAGTTTCCCAGGGAATAATTTCAGCCTCGAGTTGTAGAGTAAGACGAGATCACCTGTTTTGAATTGCTTTGGTTGTTTCAGCCTTTTGTCATGGCGTTGCTTCATGGCTTCCTTATATAGTCGCGAGTTTTCGTAAGCATTGAAGCGCCATTCATCAAGCTCATTCAACTGCATTAATCTCTTCTCTCCTGCACTTTTAAAATCAAAGTTTAAAAATTTTATAGCCCAGAATGCTTTATGTTCAAATTCAAATGGTAGATGGCAGTTTTTTCCATAAACAAGTTTATAGGGATATGTTCCTATGGGTGTTTTGAAAGCAGTTCTATAAGCCCATAATGCATCATCTAATTTTCTTGACCAGTCTTTCCTATTTGTTTCTATTGTTTTCTCTAGGATGTGTTTCAGCTCTCTATTTGTCACTTCGATTTGGCCACTGGTTTATGGGTGGTAAGGGGTAGCTGTTCTATAGTGTACTCCATACCTTTTCAAAACCTTTTCAAATTGAGTATTGCAAAAATGTGTACCCCTATCACTAATGATTATCTTAGGTGTTCCAAATCAAGAAAAAAGTCTTTTCAAGAAGCGTACTACCACCCTAGCATCATTTGTTAGTAGAGCTTGGGCTTCTACCCATTTTGACATGTAATCTACTGCTACTAGTATGTATTTATTCCCAAATGAATTAGGGAACGGACCCATGAAATCAATACCCCATACATCAAATATTTCACATGAAAGTATATAGTTCTAAGGTATTTCATTATGCTGAGAGATATTACCTGTTCATTGGCATTTATCACAAGAGGTTACATACCTGTTGGCATATCTGAAAAGTGTAGGCCAGTAAAAACCTGATTCGAGTACCTTATGAGCAGTTCTAGTTCCACTGTGATGTCCTCCTGTGGGTCCTGAGTGGCAGTGATTCAAAATTTGGTATGCTTCTGTGTCATCAACGCATCTTCGTATAACCTGATCTGTACAATTCGAAAAAGGAAAGGATCTTCTCAAAAGTAGTTTTTCACATCAGTGAAGAATCGCTTCTTTTGCTGATGGTTTAGCCCTTTTGGAGTTATGTTAGCTGCTAAATAATTTGCAAAATCAGTAAACCAAGGAAGTGTCGTATCTGCTAAGGCTAGGAGTTGTTCCTCAGGGAACAAATCGTTCATCTTGTCTAGATATTTGGGCTGTGCGGTCTCTAGCCTTGAGAGGTGATCTGCTGCCAAGTTTTTGGCTCCTTTCTTGTCCTTTATTTCCAAGTCGAATTCCTGTAACAATAGAATCCATCTTATTAATCGAGGTTTTGCATCAGTATTAGTTAAGAGGTAGCGAAGAGCTGAATGATTAGTATAAACAATGACTTTTGACAAAATCAAATAAGATCTAAATTTGTCAAATGCAAAAATAATAGCTAGCAATTCTTTCTCTGTGGTCGTGTAATTTGCTTGAGCAGTTGTCAAGGTCCTACTAGCATAATAGATCGGCTGGAAGTGTTTGTCCCTTCGCTATCCCAAAACTGCACCGTATGGGCATGTGAATGTTGTTTTCTCCTGATCTTCTGGAGCTATCGGGATCTGGAAGTAACCAGAGAGGCCATCTAGGAAACAATAATACATATGACCTGATAATCTTTCCAACATCTGATCAATAAAAGGTAATGGGAAATGATCTTTTCGAGTGGCGTCATTCAGCTTCCTATAATCAATGCAAACTCTCCATCCTGTGACTGTTCTTATAGGTATTAACTCTTCCTTATCATTAGACACCATGGTCAATCTACATTTCTTAGGAACAACCTGCACAGGGCTTACCCAAGAACTGTCAGAAGTAGGATAGACAATACCTGCATCTACAAGTTTAATTACCTCAGCTTTTACAACTTCTTTCATGTTGGGATTCAATCGTCTCTGGGCTTGCACTGATGGTTTGAATTCGTCCTCCATTAAAATTTTGTGGGTGCAGAAAGAAGGATTAATTCCCTTGATATCTGAAATTTTCCAAGCTATAGCACGTTTGTGTTCTCTTAACACATGGAGTAGTTCCTCTTTCAATGCAAGGCTTAAATCGGATGCGATAATGACTGGTAAAGTTGATTCTTCCCCTAAAAAGGCATATTCTAAATGATCTGGCAGTTGTTTTAGTTCTAATTTAGGGGGTTCAGTAATGGAAGGTTTCTGTCTAAATTCATCACTCATCTTTAAATTTTCATAACTTATGTGCCTAGTGATGATTTCATTAGAATCCAACTCTTTCCTTACTTCGTTAATTTTGGGGGTAGTTTCATCTTTCCCCTACCTTGAACAAGACACAGTTCCAACGTGTCTGTGAGAGAAAGCTCCTGGAGATTATCTTGAACAAAATAGTCAATAATATCAATAAAATAACACGAATCATCTTGTTCTTTAGAAAATCTCATGGCATCATAAATTTTAAAGACAACTTCTTCCTCGCCAACTCTAAGTACTAATTTGCCATCCCCTACATCAATAACAGCTCTAACAGTGGCTAAAAATGGTCGTCCCAAAATCAAAGGTACTTCAATATCCTCATCCATGTCAAGCACAACAAAATCAACAGGGAATATAAATTTATCTACCTTTACTAGCACATCTTCAATGATTCCCTAGGATATTTAACAGATCTATCGGCTAATTGAATACTCATCCTAGTAGGCTTGGGTTCCCCGAGACCTAGTTGTTTGAACATTTTGTAAGGCATGAGATTAATGCTAGCACCTAAATCAGCTAAAGCTTTATTAATAAGTAAACTATCAATCAGACAAGAGATAGTAAAACTCCCTGGATCTTTCAGTTTTGCTAGCAGTTTATTTTGGAGAATAACTGAGCATTCCTCGTTGAGTTCTACCGTGGCCAATTCTTCCAACTTCCTTTTATTTGTCAGAAGTTCTTTAAGGAACTTCGTATACTTCAGCATCTGTGAAATTGCTTCAACAAAAGGTAAGTTAATGTGTAATTGTTTGAAAAGTTCAAGGAACTTACCGAATTGAGCGTCTGTATGGTCTTTCTTCAATTTTACCGGATATGGATGCGCGGTTTGTATTCATTGAGTGGCGGTGGAGTGTTATCCTCGGGTTCTGCTGCCTTTTCTTCTGAAATTTCTGGGATAGTCTTCTTTTCGGGTTCGGCTAGGACTTTTCCATCTCTTAAAGTAATGGCTTTGACATGTTCTCTGGGATTTGGCTCAGTATTACTTGGTAATCCTCCCTGTGGTCTTTCTGAAATTAATTTTGCAAGTTGACCAATTTGGTTTTCAAGCCCTTGAATTGATGCTTGCTAATTTTTCAGTGTCGTTTTAGTGCTTTGAAAATGAGTTTCCGACGCGGCCATGAATTTGGTAAACATCTCTTCAAGATTCGGCTTCTTCTCATGTTGCGGTGGTGGTTGCTGAAATCCTAGAGGAGGCTATTATCTTTGATTTCCTTGTCCTCCCCATGAAAAATTTGGATGATTTCTCCAACCTGCATTATAAGTATTACTATAAGGATTATTTTGAGATCTAGAATTGTTACCCATATAGTTGGCTTGTTCAGTTTCCATGCTGTGTCCATAAGATGCGAAATCTGGATTAAACGTGTTTCCTTGAGTCGTGTCGCATTGCATCACTGGTTGTGCCTGTGTAGAACTAACAAAATTATCAAATTTTTTATTCAGAAGTTCTACTTGGTTAGTAAGCATAGCGACAGCATCAATATTATAAACTCCTGTGGCTTTTGTTGGCTTTATCCTCATGACTTGCCACTGATAATTATTCAATGACATCTCTTCAATAAATTCATAAGCTGCTTCAAGTGTTTTATTATTGATCGTCCCTCCTGCGGCTGCATCGATCATTTGTCTAGTTGACGGGTTTAAACCGTTGTGGAAGGTTTGAACTTGTAGCCACAAAAGTAGACCATGATGAGGGCACCTTCTCAGAAGATCTTTGTATCTCTCCCATGCATCGTATAGTGTTTCTAAATCCATCTGCACAAAAGAAGAAATATCGTTTCGTAGTTTGGCTGTTTTAGCTAGAGGAAAATATTTGAGTAAAAATTTTTTGATCATCTGCTCCCATGTGGTAATTGAGCCTCGTGGTAAAGAATTTAACCACTGTTTGGCTTTATTTCTCAAAGAGAATGGAAATAGCCTCAATCGAATGGCATCATCAGAAACGCCATTTATTTTGAAGGTATCACAAAGTTCCAAAAAATTGGCTATGTGTGAGTTTGGATCTTCGTCCTGTAAACCATCAAACTGCACCAATTGCTGTATCATCTGAATAGTGTTAGGCTTTAACTCAAAATTATTAGCAGCAATAGTAGGTCTAAGAATGCTAGTTTGGGTACCAGCCAAACTAGGTTTAGTATAATCATACATAGTGCGATGAGCTTCTTCTTGATTTGCTGGTGGCGCGACTATTGCGGGAGGTGGTGGAACATTTTGATTTGCTTCCATCTCGTCTGTAGGTTCTGGCTCTTGCTCAGGTTCTTGTTCTGGATAATGTAGACTGCGTCTAATTTCCCTGCGATTTCTGCGAACTGTTGCTTCTAGATCTTCGTCGAAAAGTAGTGGTCCTGTTGGGTTGTTTCTAGTCATAAACTAAAAATACCTAAAAGGAGAAAGCAAAGAAAACTCAAAAATTTAAAAGAAAATAAAAATAAAAATAAAAATAAAAATAAAAATAAATAAAAACTAAAAATAAAAATAAAAATAAAAGAAAAAGAAATAAATAAATAAATAAATAAATATTAATGGCTAAAGTAATAGAAATCAAGCTTTCGTAATATTTTAGTTTCCCAGCAACGGTGCCAAAAACTTGATATCGCGTGATATGAAGTAATAAAATTTATAAAGAACTTGTTCAGACCAAAACCAACTAATATCACGACGTTGAGGCAAGTGCACCTGTCGAACAGTAGTATAGCTTAGTGGCAAGACTGAGTTATCGTACCCAAGGGAACCAGAAGTACTAGTACTCACTTCTTTCCTATTATCTAGCCTAAAAATAAAAGAGGATTATTTAATTTAATTTAAAACTAACTAAGAAAGTGTAAAAGTAAATTGGGAAAACTTTTAGGGGAAAAGCTAATTGATATAGACAATACTCAAGGGAGAATCCACCTAGACTTCATTTGTTATTATTTTCTTGAACTATATGATTTCTTTACTTGACTTGATCCGTAGAGATCCCTAATTTATGCTAAACCCTCCGTCGAGGCGTAGAGCAACTAGGCCTAAGTTGTTAATTAAAGTTCCTTTATTAATTAACTCCCTAGGTTGCATTAATTCGATCTATGGTTCCCCATATTAGGTTTGACCCTAATCCGGCAGATTTATGTCGCCCTATGTCTAGGGTTGCATGCAACTCCGCTTAATTATGGTAGATCTACTCTTATTACAGGGACTTTTGCTCCTCTGCTCTAAGCACATCTAGTTCTTGAAATAATACCTAGGATTATTAAATCAAGAATTAAGAACGCATAATTAAGAACAATTCAAGTATTTATCAAATAAATCAAGAATAAATAACAAGATCTGTCTTAGGTTTCATCCCCCTCAAGTATTTAAGGGGTTTAGTTCATAATAAAAAAAGAAAACATCTCAGAAGATATAAAATAACAAAACATAAAAGAAACCAAAAACCCCTTAAGGAATTTAGGGAGATCCTCTATGTTGCTGCAGAATTTTGGCTTCTGAGATGAATTAATCAGCTTTCTCCCTTGGAGTAATCCCTTGCTTCTACCCTTAATGTGGCGGAAAAATGAGAAGAAAGATATCTCTTAAAAACGTCTCTCTGCCTCTGCCTCATGAGGTCTTTATATAGAGAGCTTGTGGGGAGCCTTTCTTAGCCTCTAAGCATCCCAATTTGAGTGAAATTCCCCTTCCTCACGACTAGAACACGCCCGTGTGCCACGCCCGTGTGACTTCGACAGAGGCCGTGTGATATTCTGTTTATGGGGCACGGCCGTGTGGCCTGGCCGTGCTTGTCGGGGTTGGACCGTGTGATCTTTATGTTACACGGCCGTATGCCACGACCGTGCGGTAAATCCTTGGGCCGTGCGTTAAGCTATTTTTGGCCCATTTTCCTCATTTTTGGTCCATTTTTGGTTCTTTTCTCTTCCTTATGCTCTTCTGAGTATAAGATATGAAAAAGAAAGGTTAAGAGCACCAATTCTCACTAAATCATTAATAATTCATCCAAAATATAGGCAAAATATGAGGTAAAAATATGTATAATTTAGCGTTTATCACTAGCTTTATAACACTATAAAATAGAGAAGATTTTACACAGTAGGCTTTAAAGCTTAGTAAGTTCGTAATATAACATATTTAACTCAACAATTAAATGTAATTCAACTAATTAACTAACACTTAGTACAACTCATATCAATATCATTCTTATTCAAGACTATTTATCACTATCATACTACTTCTTTAAGCTCATAAACAATCATTCATAATGCTACTCAATCCAACTCACTTATCAATATTCATTCTTTTATTCTTCTACCTATCTCATACATAATTTCATCAACCACATAGGTTCCATACATGCCTATACCATCACTTATTTATCTATCACATTTACCACCTCTTTGCTCAATACACCAATTCATTAGATTGTTTTTAAACGTTCAATGAACTCACACACTTAGTGCCAAATAACTAGTTGAAGCTATAATAGTGTCACACACTAAGTGCCATCATATTAAACCGAACTTATCTCCGTATCGCACACTTAGTGCCAACTATTCAGCCGAAGATATCTTGATCTCTTACACTTAGTGCCATTTATCATCGTTGCCATTTAATTTACGCACACTTAGTGCCTCATATCCTCGAATCACATTCACACATAATCATGCTTCACAATTATATTTTCATTCATCTCATCACATATAAACATGATTAAACAATATATATTACATACGAACGTACCTCGAACGTAGAAATGATGAAATTAGCCGATCAATCAAGTACTTTATTCTTGCCTCAATCTAAGTCCGGGTTCCTCCTTTCTTGATCTATATAATATCAAATTCATCTTATTCAATCAAAAATTCAATCAATTTAATTCAAGAACACACATTTGGGCATTTTTCATATTAGCCCCTAAACTTTCACATTTTTATCAATTTAGTCCTTTTTCCATAAAATCACAAATTACACCAAATTTTTATATACACATGCCTAACTGAATTTTTCATAAGTTCCTAGTAGCCCATTATTTCCATTTATTTCACATTTCCACACAAAGTTTTCATATTTCTCAATTAAATCCCTCAATTAGATTTTTTACTCAAAATCACTTTACAAAACATTTGAATCTAACATCAATCTTCCATATTTCCTTATCAACCATCACAAAACACAAATATTAAACAATAGTATTTCACAAAATCATCATCAATTTTGAAAATCAAGGTACGGGCTAGCTAGTACTTAAAGCAACGATTACAAAAACATAGAAATCATAAAAAATTGAGCTAAAACTGTACCTTAATCAAACCAAGAGTGTGCCGAAATGTTAAAAGTTACAAGCCCTAACTTCCCTTCAATTTTCGATGAAGAATTATCAAAGATGAACATAAAATCACTTTGGTTTGTTTAATATTCATTAATTTGTAATTTACCATTTTATCCATTACTAAATGCATTAAAATTCACTTAATGAAAGCCTATTTATGTCAAATTCCACTTCCAATGGTTTAATATCATCATAAGGACCTTTGGTTTACCAAACCATTGCAAATAGACACTTTTAACAATCAGCACACAACTTTTGCATTTTATGCGATTAGGTCTTTTTTATCAAATTGGCCTCACAAATGATAAAATTATCACACAAAACTTTCACACATACATTTTCACATGTCGTAAACATTAAAAATAATATTAAAATATCTTTCTGACATCGGATTTGTGGTTTCAAAACTACTATTCTGATTAAGCTCAAATCGGGCTGTTACAGGAGAGCATTCAACAATTTCAACAGGAGATGAGAGCGAGCACTCAGAACCTAGAGAGACAAGTTAGTCAACTAGCAACTACAGTGAGTAGATTGGGATTCTCAAGAGAAAGAAGTTGAAAAAAAGATGGTTACTCCCAAAGAATAAAATGGTCAGCCTAACACCAAAGAACCAAAGTCATTTATGAGAAAACTTCCTTTCCCAAAAAGATTTCCTAAACGCAAAGAAAAAGAGGAGGAAATTCTTGAGATTTTTTGTAAATTCAAAAATAAAATAGAAGATGAAGTCATGAAGGAAGTGGTTAAGGATGACATAATAGTGCAAAATGATAGTTATTTTTTTTGAGCCTATACAAATTGATTTTATATTTGCTCTAAATATCTTTCAGCCTTGCAAAAAAAAAATGTGAGTGTTAAAAGTTCTTTCACAAATTTTTAGTTTTTTATGTTCAATTTATCTTTAACCATCTTGCACTTTTTACAGGTTATGTCAAATAATCATCATCCTTCAACTCAATCATGTACTTTTATTGTATTAGAATTATAATTGGGTGTAAGAATGGTTGTGAAACACCCATTTTCTTGACCTGATCGTCGAGTTCGGGTACCGGATGCTACACTGAACCGAAGGACTTAACAAATTTTCAATTTCCAATTTAATTACATGATCAACAAATCAAATTTCATAATTAAACTTGCTAATACAACTTGTACATAACTGATGATAAACCCCTTTTAACTTAACTCAAGTATTCATAGGAACTTGGTAAAGTCACGTCAAGATTAAGTGGCTTATCAAAATCTGCCACGTCTAAGGAACTTACCTGATACTCCTTCAACCTTTAACTCTTCCAGTTCACGTTTGGTTAGTTCCCAACCAACTTTTCTCACAAATCAATTTGTACAGAACCATATTGTTCACTGGAGGTATTATGCCTTCTGGCGTGGCCTCAAACTTCATAACCATCCTTTTTCGTAACCATCATTTTCGTTTCACTTACTATCCTAATCTAACTAGGAATCATTGTCTACTTATTTCCATATCAGAGCCCACCCATTCTATACGCCAAAAATGCATTTGGGCGACTACTACCATTTAGTCAAATATACTTCCCTATGGTTCCTTAATTGTTCCCATTACAAAGGGTCGTCTAAATAAAACATTCTTGGTTTACATATTTTATACGCCAAAATGGGCCTTTTTGGGCGAACACTTTTTCGTTTGTCATTTTTCTATATAACTGTACGCCAAATTTAGATATTTATACACTCTTACCATTATTCTTCGAATCGTCATCGTCGTACTTAACTTAGCCATAAGTTTCACTCCACCATAATACACCAGAGTAAGGCATTATAAACATGCTCAGAAAGAAACTTATACTTAATCCAATCCTAACATTGGACAACTTCAAACTATCCTTTTAAGCCTTATTCTTATGGACTATTTTCAAACTTTCAGGACTTCGCCCAAGAGCGTACTCATGAACTTCTATTTCTTAAATAAATCCATCACTTTACTTATTCAAAACTCATTCTAAAATTTTTACTTCTAAAATAATACCCAAATACTAGGGCTTCACCGAGTGAGATGTTACAATTCTCCCCCACTTAGAAAATTTCGTCATCGAAATTTCTCATCTTTTTCAAAGTTTTATTGCCTAAGCAAGATGGTTGTTTACAACAATCACTCATCAGAAATAACTAAACTTTCTTATTAGGTTTCCAAGGCCTCTCCTTTATTGGCATATCCCTCGAAAATCTCATTGGAAATTGCTAGTTATTTGCTTTTGAGGAAAAAATTAAAATTTGGTGGCCAAACACTTAAATGAGAATCTCACACGATTTCCCTAGACAACTATCAAACTCACATTGGAGAATTGGAACAGTTGCCTAAACTTAACTTATTATTCATGACATCTCGCATTTACTCTATCGTTTTAACACTTATTTCTTACGTTGGTTGTCATTATCTTATACGAGGAAGTTGAATGGTCTTTGTTGAACTAGCTTCCACGCAAGGCTAATCCTTTTTTATAAGAAAGGACATGCTAAACCCTTTTTTAATATCATTGCTTACACAGTCAAAACTCTCACTTTTATCCTTTAAATCCTCTTGCCCTTTTGCATTCTTCATTTTAGATTTCCTTTTTTTCCCCTTTATTTCCTTATTCTACTTTATTGTCACTTTTACTAAATGACTTCTTCGTGGACATTTTAATCATATAAGAATCCTTTAGAGCTTGAGAATACCTTCATTAAGAGTGAGGTTATATCGATCAAGCATAAAACTTACTCAAAACAACATAAGCCCACATTTGAGGGTGAAGACATGCCAAACTCAAATGATGCATATGAAGTCAGACAATCAGTCAGATGCTATTGGTGTGACAACACTCATCCTTCACCAGCAACTGCAACCTTTGTATAGTAGGCCTTTAGCAACCCTGATGCTCCTCCACATCATCGAAGGTTGAGTTCCCAATTTGAACTACAAAAAATTAACATGCTGGAAATACTTGCCTTTTAACACTTTTTCCATAAGAGACCCCGAATTACACAAAAGGCGCCAACCTTGTTTGACAAGTAACGTAACATTAAACTTAGCAAAATTACAGAAACCTAAACCTCTCACTTCCTTAACATCACATAAAACCTCCTTGGAACACCAATGATACCTCGTTTTGTGTTAGATTTCTACCACAAATATCTAGTAGTAATTGACTCTAAGTCCTTGCAAAAGGACATTGGAAATTTAAAAAAAAAAAAAGACATAGTGTAAGTAGGGAACGCCTATAGAATGCCTTTAATGAAAACCTCCTTCCCCCCTTGCGACAGACATCGTATACACCATCCATCAATTTATCCTTGAATTTTCTCCTTTGTACGGGCCTAAATTTGCCCGGGCCCAATCAATAAAAAAAACAAAAAATGATAAAATAACTAAAACCAATAGTGTCCAAATTTTAAAGTCCCAATTACAAAAAATAAAACCCAGAACTACAACAAGAATAATTCCCAAAACCCAATCGGACCCTCAAACCCATGTTACAAACCCAACACCTAAGCCTCTACCCGATCAAACCCCTAAACCTAACAACAGCCCAATAACCGAGGGCCCAACAGACCCAAAACACTAATGTGTTTCGGTAGAAGAAGTAGAAGAAACCCTAGGCGAGCCGCACCACCTAAGTCGGCCACCCCACGTGCCTCATCGGCGCGTACAACGCCCGAGGTTTGGCTCTCCTTGTCGCGTTGCACCAAAACGAAAGGCCCTCCGTTGACTCCCTGACGAACCTGTAAAAGAAAACAGAGAAGACAAAAAAGCAGAAACAGAAACAGAAACAGAGACAGAACAAACAGAGGATGGCAAAAAGGACAGAAGCAATAAAAGCATTGTATTTCATTTTCCGGAATCGGCTATAAAGCCTTTGTAAACAAATATAATCGGGGGGGGCCATTTTATTTAGAAATACAATAATCATATCCCAAACACACCATTATATTCTAATATATAAAAACAGAATCCAAACTTGAACAAGAGATCGAGATCGGAAGGTACCTTGTTTTTTTTCTTTTTTTCCTTTTAGTTTCTTTTTCTTCAAATCTGTTGTTCTTCTCTTTTCCATTTTTTATACATATAATATATATATATATATATATAGATTAAACAAGCAAAAAAAAAAAAAGGGAGAAAAAAGCTACCTTTTGGCGCCGGTGGTGGACGGAGGACTGTGACGATACTGGTGGCCTCCCCTTGGCCTTATTCTGGGTTCACCCAGAGGAAAAGAGAATCTCTTTTTTTCTTCTTTCTGAACAGCAAGAGCAAATGAAATAAAAAATATTTTTGGCCTTTAAAAGAAACCCGTTGACCCGACCCGATTTGGCCCATACCCGCTTCAGGATCCGCGTGTTTTCTACGGAAGGGCTAATTGCGGTTTTAGCCCTTCTGCTTTTACCATTAGTTGCAATCATATTTTATTTTAATTATAATTCGGCCCCGTTATTTCGTTCCTTTTTCATTCTGGTCCCCTCACTGCGATGTCGTTTTACAAGCTGTGGGGAATTTTTGCTTCAGTCCTCCACTGTTTCTCGCGCGTTCGAATTAACCCATTAGCTTCCTGTTGTTTTTTAATTTCGCCCCAAATGTTTAGCTTTTAGTTTAATTTAATCCTTTTAGTTATTTTACTATTTAAATTAATTATTTTAGTATTGTTATTTTCATTATATCTATTATTAATATTATTACTATTATTAGTCTTAATATTTGTTTTAACTAATTCTCACAAATATACATACGCGTTTTATATAGTATTAAATTATTATTTTCAATATTTGCATGCTATGTCAACTTCCATACATATTATCATTGTTATTATTGTCATTTTACATTATTATTATGTTATTATTTGTATTATGTTTTTTTTATTATATGTATAGTATTATTTTTTAATGTTATTATATCTATTATTATTTATTTTTTTTAATATTTCATCATACTTGTTTGATTATTATTATTAGCATTATTATTGTTGTCATTATTATCAACATACATATATATTTTTTTATTTATACATATTGTTACTTTTATATTATTGTTGTAAATATATAATTTTGTCATCACATTATTTTGTACATATTTCTATACTATTATGTTTATAAACATTTTAATACTACATTATGTGTATGTCTTGCTTATTGTGTACATATTCTTAATGCTATTAAGTATATCTTTTTATATATTATGTTCTTTTATTATGTTATTTATATGTATTTTTTTATGTATTATCTTATGCACTTTTTAATACTATAGGATGTACATATTTTTTATATTATACTATGTATTAATATTCTCAATATTATTATGTATATATTTTCAAATACTATTTTAATAAACTTTGCAATATTTTTGTTCATACCATTTATACATATGCGTATTTTTTTTTATGTATATATTTTTAACATTATAATATTTATATATATATATATATATATATATATTATTTTACATTATCACATGTATATATATATATTTTTTAAATGCTATATTATGTGTATATTTTTGAATACTCTCATTATATTGTCTAATATCGTATGTATTTATTACTTGCCGTATATTCACATTTTTATCATTTGCATGATTCTGAATTTTATATGTTTAAATTGCATTTCACTTTAACATCGTTTTAAATTTTTTTATTGTTTTTTAATTTTTTTTTAGACTTTCAATTAATTTAAAAAATAAAGCAATGTATTGAGTTTAACATTAAGTCTGTGATTTCATCACCATGTTGGATGAATAACGTCGGCTCATGTTGAAACTGGGACATCCTTCTAAAAAATCAAAAAACTTCAAAATTCTCGTCTTTCCAATTGGATCATGATTAAACGTTATATTAGACTCGTGTTTTTAGAAATTTAGACAACACATATTTAATAAGATACCAATTTTGGGCGTTACGAGGGTGCTTATACCTTCCTCGTGCGTAACTGACTCCCGAGCCCTATTTCTCTCTGAATTTTGACGTAGACCTAAACTCGGCCTTCTTTTTATCCGAAAATAAATTTTTCTTTGTTAAAAAGAGGTTTTATTAGGTGTCTGATCACACCTAGAAAAAGATCGGTGGCGACTCCCTTTTTAAATAAAATCAAAATTTGGTTTTCTCTTTCAAGTTTCCAACAAATCGCCACAATTAGCGACCAAAATTTAATTTTTACGTCGCTACAGCTGGCGACTCCACTGGGAAATTTTTTGAGAGTCGAGTCGAATTAAGCGCGCGTTGTCGAAATTTTCAAAATTCCTTGTTCAAGTAAATATTTAGTCGGAATTCAAAAATTTCGTTTTTGAAAAATCATGCATTTGCATCTGTTGTAAATATTTTGCTGACTTGTTTTATCCTTTTGTTTTTAAGCTCTAAGTTTTTACGATTTTAGTTTAGTGTTGAATAAAACAAAAGGTTTGCGAGTTTTTTCCCACACACCGTGCACTTGCATTTTTTGCATAACATGAGCTCTATACCCGGGCTCCGTCCGTTTAAGTGAAAGTAAACGCTATGCCTTCGTGAGTTAACTCGTCCCTCCGCATAGGCTAGTGAATACTTTCGGGTTACATACGACTTATGCTTTCGTGAGTTAACTTGTCCCTCCGCATAGGCATAAGTAAATGTAATCCCTCGAATTGAACTCGTGAGCCTGTGATAGGCTACGACCGAGGGTTCGTACTAGTCTTAGTAGACGATAGTACGAACGATTCGAGTACCCATCTAAAACCAAAACCGTATATAGTAAACCGTACGAGCCCCCTAACTAGAGCCATGCCAAACCTCTGCTCATTTAGTAGTCACCGAAATAAGTACAAGAGAAACACCTCATACCTCTTGTTTCTTTTACATTTACGCTTGTTATGCAAAAGAATCGGGTCCATTGGACCAAGTAGCTTAATTTGTTAGATTTTCCACAATTTTCCTCTGTTCATATTTGTTGTACTAACCAAAGTTTGTTTGTTTGTATTCCTGTCTTTCATGATGCATCGTAGGCATCTTGTTAAAAAAGGTGTTGATTAGAGGTTGGTTGCCAAAAACGGGTTTCTGATGGAGGAGTTAATTACACGATGACCGAAACGTTGCGTAATAGACTCTTTTGATTAATAAAATGCCTAAATAGGGGCTATCTTGAAACCAACACCAAATTCTTGCATATGCATTCATGACTAACATTTATATGGCATTTATACATACATTCATTGCATGTACATATCTCATAGTCATTCGCTAAGGTCAAAGTCACACAATTCACAGTTACGACAATATAAAGGCTGGAACCACATCATTCGTATAGAACACGCCGACAAGCGAGAGTAATGGAGGCTGAATTTAATGAAAGAATCGAGAGGATGGAAAGAGTCCAAAGGGAATTACAAGATCAACTGGCCAAATCATAGCAAGAAACGAGGGATCTGATGGTGAAGTCCCGAGAGGAATCTCTAGAACAAAAAGACCAAATGGCTAAGATAATAGAAATGATGTCAGCTCTGGTAAAAGGAAAAGGACCCATGCAGAGTCCTGACGTTGAGGAATCTCGGCCGAGAGTTAATCATGATCAAGACCCGCTCTATCCACCAGGATTCACCCCACCGTATAACCATGCAACAAAAAGAGGGTACATACAAGGGGAGTCTGCAAGCTTGGAACATCGACCCGTGCCACCTGCCCATTTAGGGCAGGGAATTTTTGTGTCAAATCCTGAAGTCACTCTTACTAATCCACCTATCCCAGATTTGGATGATCCAGTAGAAGTTGCCAGGTTAAGAATAGAAGATCACGAGGTTCAGGATAAATATAAGAGTTTAGAAGAAAGGCTTAAGGCCATAGAAGGCACTGAAGCCTTCTCTGGGTTAAGTGCCAAAGAACTCAGTTTGGTACCCGACCTAGTTCTACCTCTGAAATTTAAAGTACCAGATTTTGAAAAATACGATGGAACGAGTTGTCCAAAAGCATACCTCATCATGTTTTGCCGAAAAATGATGGGTTACGTGAATGAGGATAAATTACTAATCCACTGTTTCCAAGATAGCCTGATTGGATCAGCTCTTCGATGGTACAATCAGCTTAGTAGGGAAAAGATCCGATCCTGGAAAAGATCCGATCCTGGAAAGACTTGGCATTGGCATTCTGTGAGCAGTACAAGCATGTATCGGATATGGTGCCTGATCGAATGACGCTACAAATGATGGAAAAGAAACCATCAGAAACCTTTAGGCAATATGCTCAAAGGTGGAGAGATATCTCGGCTCAAGTTGAACCACCACTGACTAAGACTGAGATAACAGTCCTTTTCATCAATACTCTGAGAGCACTATTCTATGACAAGCTGGTAAGGAGTGCTACGAAGGATTTTTTGGATATCGTAATATCCGGAGAACTTATTGAGAATGCCATCAAAAGTAGAAAGATGGAAGGTTTAGAAAGTCCAAAAAAGGCAGTACCCATGAGAAAGAAAGAGCCAGAAGCCCACATGGTGGGAACTGGAAGCCGCTATACTCCCAATTCATACCCAAATCAGCTCCGACCTCAATATCACCCATCCCCAAATGTCTACTTTCCTCCCCAAAATCCTTACTACCAAACTCCACCTCCTTACCCTTCTTACCCCGTATACGCCATAAATGATCAAAGACCAATCGCCACGCTCCCATGAAACATAATGCCCGCTCAAAACCACCCTAGAAACGAACCAAGACCGGCAAGGCCCAATCCTGAGAAACCGCATTTTACTCCTATTCCTGTGTCGTATGGGGAACTATACCCAAAACTTTTAGAAAAACAATTAATATCCCCGCACTATATGGCACCCCTTAAACCTCCATACCTGAAGTGGTACGACCCAAAAGCTAGTTACGTATACCACGCCAGGAACCAGGGGCACTCTACAGAGAATTGCATTGCCTTTAAAAAGAGAGTTCAAGGACTCATTGATGCGGGCATTCTGCGGTTCGATGGTGTTAGCGATACGACTAGGAATCCATTCTCTAACCATGCTGAAGGGGATGTGAACACAGTGACGGAGGATTGAAATTTTCCAGGCATTTGCCGTTACATACTTGGGAGTATTTTGAACAATAGGATTGTGGAAGATACCTATATTTTAGAACCTATTTAGAGTAATGCTCAGAACCTGCTTATTGTCTTAGGCCTAGGGGCAATAAGGGCCCTTTTGTGAAATAGGCATCTGTCCAGAATCTTTATTTCAATGAAATGCATCTATTTGAGCATATATTCTTTTATTCTTTGAACTTCTATTCAAATATTTTTTCACTCTTCATTCATGATCATACCATGCAAATAATCATTTTAAGAATAATTTTTTCTTTTGAATATGCTTTTGTGTCCACAATAGGTCTCCAAATATCAATGTCATGAGCGATGCTGCTACTGACTCCCTTTGGAGTAAGATATGTGTCTAAAGGGATCTCAGGACTTCGAAGATGACAGAGATTATACCTATCTTCTGATTCGTTAAGGATGGCAGAATGAGATGAAAGACAAATCCTAACTTATAAAGGGTCAGTTGACATTACGAGCTTGGAAAATGATGAAGATCGAAACCTAGCTCACCGCAGAAATAAGGCAAGACTATTGAATTATTTCTAAGAATTCAAGGATGTTTTCGCACGATCATGTTAAGATGCGCTTGGGAACATCTTGAATGAGGTCCTTAAGGGTGTCTAAGGAACACATGCCAATGGTTCTATAATAGCCAGGAGGATCAGATATCGTTAGTCTGCTAAGGGAAGGGAATGACATCAGTTATTTCTCCGCAAACTTTTCCATACGTGGGGCATAGATGTTCTGGGGATGATCTCGTCAAAAACTTCTAGTTGACATCATCAATATGGTCGTCATTTGCTTCGCTAAGAAAGTGAATGTTGCTTCATATACCAATATTATAAAGTCGACAGTCATAAAAAAACAAAAAAAACAAAAAAGAAGAAAAAAGAAAAAAAAGATCATGTTTTATAGTGCGCTACTGTACAATGTCAAAAGATTACAGTTTGTTCAAAGATTAGGAATCATATCACAATACAGAAAAGGCTGCCAAAAGAAAAAAATACAAAAAATAAAGGAAAGTTATGAAAGGTGACCAAGACTTGTAAGTATTGGCATAAGAAGCTACCTTTTACTCTTTTTGCTTATTAAAGTTGACCAGGACCTTCGCTGAGGCCTTAGAGGTGGTTCTGCCCATGGAAATCAAGATTCTTTCTCTCCAAGCTTCGATTGAATCAAGAATTGGATGAAGTAATATGTCTTCAGTAAACCTGACTGCAGAAAAAGTTTGAAAGTATTCATCATAGTCAAATGTGCGAAAAAATGGATAATGCTGAGTTATTGCAGAAGATCCTTTCTATACAAAAGGATTTCAAAGGAAAATGAATGCTTAAAAACTTCATGAGGTAAAAGAGGCTTTCTCCGGAGGAGCACTGATCCAATCCTAAATCCGGATTCAATTCAGAGATACCTAAAAAGGAGAGGCCAAGGTGAAAACCCGCAAAGGGCGCTTTGTGACCTTCATTCATTCAAAAACAAAAAAAAAAGAAAGAAAGAAAAAAGAAAAGAAAAATGGAGAGGCCAAGGTGAAAACCCACGAAGGGCGCCTTGAGACCAAAGTGGTTTTGAGTTGAAAACCTGAAAAAGGGCTGCTCAAATTTTGATAAAACGGGACACATGGTAGTCTTGCTATACTTGAATTGACAGTGAAGAAGTATCTACGTCTTAGGGCTTCAACAAAGTACTCCAAATCCCCTAAACACATGTTAAGCTCAAAATGATCTCAAAGGAGTTTGTACAGAGAAGCTCAGGCTGCGATATCTGGGGTACCTAGCTTTCCATTTTACCCATTTTTGAATTTATCTTTGATTATTTTATTCTTTTCAAAATACGCTTCCAATAAACTTGCATTTGCTCTCATTGTTCAACTTGTTTGTTTCGAGCTATGCTCTTAATAAATTTTCTTCTTGTCCATTAGTTTGATCCTTTTCAAGCATTTCGCATTAAAATAATGATTAATGGACTAATCATACTTTTATAAAAGGAGTTTTGCATATGATTCTGAAAGCTTTAAATAGTACAGAAACCTGAAACACGACTGTTGTTTAAGAGCTCACCAAGTGTAAAAGTTGGAAATATTTGAGCTTAAATTGAGTTCATCTCTTCAGATTTTCTGTTAAAGATATTAGCTGAACAGAAACAAGGTATCGCGTCAGAGATATAATCTCTATGGAACAAGTTACAGATCCTATACCTTTGAGTTACAGTGGGATAGATGGAAGTTGATACAGATCATGTAGCTGGGAATTGCAGTGGAATGATTTAAAGATGGTACCAACCTTGTGTCCCCAAATTACAGTGGAATGGACCCTGAAGTTACACTGGGGCAAACTGGTTGAGCAAAACGTGATTATTTCCTCGGGTTTTGGGTCAGAATACCAGCCAAGCAATAGGGCAGTGTATTACGTCAATGATAGAGCCCTGATAGGCAAGGAGTGATGATGCCCTAAGTTTTTTTAAAAAAAAAGAAAAAAAAAAGAAGAAGAAGAAAAAGAAGAAGAAAGAAGAAAATCAAGATGAAAACCTGAAAAGGGCATCTTGATAAACAAAAATTAGGATGAAAACCCGAAAGGGCGTCCTAATGAAGACGATTTGGACCCAAGGAGTAAAATGATTTAAGGAGTGAGTCAAACAGCAAGACTACGATATTTGAAGCATTTTCAGAAGCTTGAAATTTTCTACGCAAGAAGCCATGCTCAAAAAGATTCTTGATTAAGAAACGTGGAAGAGTTCATGCGTTGAAGATCTAGAGCATTTTGAAATGACATACTCTAAACAAAAGAAATGTTGAGTTTTACCCGGATGAGAATTGGATGAGTACAAGCGCCTCAAAGCAAGGACAAAGTTCAACAAGGGGCAAAAGAGTGATATTTGAGAAACACAGATTACTCGTGAAACTTGGGGATAGGCACAAAGCCCGAAAAGAAAGTCAAGAGTCGAAGCAATGAGCGCAGATCGTCAAAAGTCGCGACAAAAAGGGATATGTGACAAAAAGCCTAAAACGCATAGCATAATCATGTAGGCATACAGGCATTTAAGACAAACATGTGCATATCGTGATAACATCATGCACGACATATTCAGGTACTCCAGCAGAGCAAGAGGATGCAATGATAGTTGTACTGAATCGAGGAAGAAAACACCAAATTCCACTAGATGAGAGATTTTGGGTATATTTTTTATTCTATTTTTCAAAAATTAACTTATATTGCGAGAGGTGAGTTGAACCTCAAGACATGTTAAGGTATTTCCAGTTTCTGTTTTTCAATTTATGTTTTCAAAAATCAACTCATATTGCGAGAGGTGAGTTAAGCCTCAGGACACGCTGAAGTATTTTCAATTTCTGTTTTTCAATTTATGTTTCAAAAAAATCAACTCATATTGCGAGAGGTGAGTTGAGCCTTGGCTCTCATGCTGAGGTATTTTCAATTTCTGTTTTTCAATTTATGTTTCAAAAATCAACTGATATTGCGAGAGGTGAGTTGAGCCATGGGATACGCTGAGGTATTTTCAATTTCTGTTTTTCAATTTATGTTTCAAAAATCAACTGATATTGCGAGAGGTGAGTTGAGCCTCGGGATACGCTGAGGTATTTTCAATTTCTGTTTTTCAATTTATGTTTCAAAAATCAACTCATATGACAGAGGTGAGTTGAGCCTCAAGTCACGTTGAGGTATTTTTAATTTCTTTTTCAAAAAAAATCAACTCATATTGCCAGATGTGAGTTAAGCCTTAGGACACGCTGAGGTATTTTCAATTTCTGTTTTTCAATTTATGTTTCAAAAAAGTCAACTCATATTGCGAGAGGTGAGTTGAGCCTTGGCTCACACGCTAAGGTAGTGTCAAATTCTTTTCTTCAAATTCTGTTTCAATTTACGTTTTTGTCAAAATCAACTCATATTGTGAGAAATGAGTTGGGCCTCAGGTCACACGCTGAGGTATTTTTAATTTCTGTTTTACAAGAGACCAACTCGTATTACGAGAGGTGAGTTGAGTCTCAAGTCACACACTGAGGTGCTCTCAATTAACCCATATTGCGAGAGTTCACAGGTCGAGCTATCTTCGATGTTTGTTTCTCAATAAAGAATGAAGGTTGAAGCCGATCGAAGAATCAAATTTTGCCTCCCCCAAGTTGCAATAAGAGCAGATTGAAGTTGTTGATCTTACCTTCCTGAAGGAGCAGTGAAACAGGTCGAAGCTGTGAACCTCATGCCTCTGAAGATGTGAGCAAATTGAACGACAAGTCCTATCTCTCTGAAGTGGAGATGGAGTGTTCAAATAAACAAGATACAGTGGACTGGGATGAGGCTACTTAAAGAAGAAGAGTACCAAGAAGTTAGGACCCCACAAGATCAGGCAAATTTGGCCCTTTTGAAGTCTTTGCTCTATTCTCGTTACTTGACAATGAGCAAAGAGGGGCAGCTGTACGGGCCTAAATTTGCCCGGGCCCAATCAATAAAAAAAAACCAAAAATGATAAAATAACTAAAACCAATAGTGTCCAAATTTTAAAGTCCCAATTACAAAAAATAAAACCCAAAACTACAACAAGAATAATTCCTAAAACCCAATCGGACCCTCAAACCCATGTTACAAACCCAACACCTAAGCCTCTACCTGATCAAACCCCTAAACCCAACAGCAGCCCAATAACCCGGGGCCCAATAGACCCAAAACACTAATGTGTTTCGACAGAAGAAGCAGAAGAAACCCTAGGTGAGCCGCACCACCTAGGTCAGCCACCCCACGTGCCTCATCGGCGAGCACAACGCCCGAGGTTCAGCTCTCCTTGTCGCGTTGACCAAAACGGCAGGCCCTCTGTTGACTCCCTGACGAACCTGCAAAAGAAAACAGAGAAGACAAAAAAGCAAAAATAGAAACAGAAACAGAGACAGAACAAACAGAGGATAGCAACAAGGACAGAAGCAATAAAAGCATTATATTTCATTTTCCGGAATCGGCTATAAAGCCTTTGTAAACAAATATAATCGGGGGGCATTTTATTTAGAAATACAATAATCATATCCCAAACACACCATTATATTCTAATATATAAAAACAGAATCCAAACTTGAACAAGAGATCGAGATCGGAAGGTACCTTGTTTTTTTTCTTTTTTTCCTTTTAGTTTCTTTTTCTTCAAATCTGTTGTTCTTCTCTTTTCCATTTTTTATACATATAATATATATATATATATATATATATAGATTAAACAAGCAAAAAAAAAAAAAAGGGAGAAAAAAGCTACCTTTTGGCGCCGGTGGTGGACAGAGGACTGTGACGGTGCCGGTGGCCTCCCCTTGGCCTTATTCTGGGTTCACCCAGAGGAAAAGAGAATCTCTTTTTTTCTTCTTTCTGAACAGCAAGAGCAAATGAAATAAAAAAATATTTTTGGCCTTTAAAAGAAACCCGTTGACCCGACCCGATTTGGCCCATACCCGCTTCAGGATCCGCGTGTTTTCTACAGAAGGGCTAATTGCGCTTTTAGCCCTTCCGCTTTTACCATTAGTTGCAATCAAATTTTCTTTTAATTATAATTCGACCCCGTTATTTCGTTCCGTTTTCATTCTGGTCCCCCTCACTGCGACGTCGTTTTAAAAGCTGTGGGGAATTTCTACTTCAGTCCTCCACTGTTTCTCCCGCGTTCGAATTAACCCATTAGCTTCCTGTTGTTTTTTAATTTCGCCCCAAATGTTTAGCTTTTAGTTTAATTTAATCCTTTTAGTTATTTTACTATTTAAATTAATTATTTTAGTATTGTTATTTTCATTATATCTATTATTAATATTATTACTATTATTAATCTTAATATTTGTTTTAACTAATTCTCACAAATATACATACGCGTTTTATATAGTATTAAATTATTATTTTCAATATTTGCATGCTATGTCAACTTCCATACATATTATCGTTGTTATTATTGTCATTTTACATTATTATTATGTTATTATTTGTATTATGTTTTTTTTTATTATATGTATAGTATTATTTTTTAATGTTATTATATCTATTATTATTTTTTTTTAATATTTCATCATACTTGTTTGATTATTATTATTAGCATTATTATTGTTGTCATTATTATCAACATACATATATATTTTTTTTATTTATACATATTGTTACTTTTATATTATTGTTGTAAATATATAATTTTGTCATCACATTATTTTGTACATATTTCTATACTATTATATTTATAAACATTTTAATACTACATTATGTATATGTCTTGCTTATTGTGTACATATTCTTAATGCTATTAAGTATATCTTTTTATGTATTATGTTCTTTTATTATGTTATTTATATGTATTTTTTTATGTATTATCTTATGCACTTTTTAATACTATAGGATGTACATATTTTTTATATTATACTATGTATTTATATTCTCAATATTATTATGTATATATTTTCAAATACTATTTTAATAAACTTTGCAATATTTTTGTTCATACCATTTATACATATGTGTATTTTTTTTTATGTATATATTTTTAACATGATAATATATATATATATATATATTATTTTACATTATCACATGTATACATATATATTTTTTAAATGCTATATTATGTGTATATTTTTGAATACTCTCATTATATTGTCTAATATCGTATGTATTTATTACTTGCCGTATATTCACATTTTTATCGTTTGCATGATTCTGAATTTTATATGTTTAAATTGCATTTCACTTTAACATCGTTTTAAATTTTTTATCGTTTTTTAATGTTTTTTTAGACTTTCAATTAATTTAAAAAATAAGGCAATGTATTGAGTTTAACATTAAGTCTGTGATTTCATCGCTATGTTGGATGAATCACGTCGGCTCATGTTGAAACTGGGACATCCTTCTAAAAAATCAAAAAACTTTAAAATTCTCGTCTTTCCAATTGGATCATGATTAAACGTTATATTAGACTCGTGTTTTTAGAAATTTAGAAAACACGTATTTAATAAGATACCAATTTTGGGCATTACGAGGGTGCTTATACCTTCCTTATGCGTAACTGACTCCCGAGCCCTATTTCTCTCTGAATTTTGACGTAGACCTAAACTCGGCCTTCTTTTTATCCGAAAATAAATTTTTTTTGTTAAAAAGAGGTTTTATTAGGTGTCTGATCACACCTAGAAAAAGATCGGTGGCGACTCCCTTTTTAAATAAAATCAAAATTTTTTTTGTTAAAAAGAGGTTTTATTAGGTGTCTGATCACACCTAGAAAAAGATCGGTGGCGACTCCCTTTTTAAATAAAATCAAAATTTGGTTTTCTCTCTCAAGTTTCCAACAAATCACCACAATTAGCGACCAAAATTTAATTTTTACGTCGCTACATCCTTGATGTGCCAAAACACCCTTCTCTTGTGTCTCCCAACAACAATAGGCATCCCAAGATACTTTTCTAAATTAGTTGACATGCGTACACCCAAAGCCGAGATGATGCTCCCTTGAGTCACCTCATTTACATTTGGACTAAAATAGATAAGGAATTTGTCAAAATTAATCATTTGACCTGAGCACACCTCATACTCCCAAAGAATCCTTTGTAAGTTTTTCGCATCAACAATTTTAGCTTCACCAAAGACTAAACTATCATATGCAAAAAGTAAGTGGGAAACCATCGGTCTAGCTCTAGACATCTTTGTCCCTGTCACCAAATCGTCTTTAGTTGCTATACGCAGTAAGGAAGAGAGGCCTTTGCTATAAAAGATAAACAAAAGATGGCTTAATGGTTCGCCCTGTCAGAGCTTTCTATTCAACACCACATGCCCACAAGCCTACCCATTAACCACCATAGAATAAGTAACTAACCGTAAAGCCCAATTTTGTCATGATTGCCTCTAAAAATGCCACTTGACCCAATCACAGGCTTTGCGTATATCAAGTTTCAAAGCAAACGAACCCTTATAACACCCTCATTGTCGTTGAAAAGAATGAAGCATCTCAAAAGCTACAATCACATTATCAATAATCAGTCGACCAGGCACAAAGACACCATACACTCCATCAATACAATGATGCATAATGAGTTGTAGTCTGTTCACAATCGCATTCGAAATAATCTTGTACAACATATTACACAGACTGATGGAATAAAAATGAGTCATATTATAAAAACTGTCCCTCTTTGAGATTAATATAATATTAGTGTGATTTAAAGCAGACAGTGACCTTACTCTATTCAAGAAATCCAAACAGAATTGATAAACATTCAAACCAACGATATACCAATACGTTTGATAAAATAAAGTCGACATGCCATCCCTCTAGGTGCTTTGGTTAGATTCATATCATTAAGGGTATTAACAATCTCCTCCTTAGTAAAAGGCTTACATAAAAACACATTCATACCCTTAGTCATAGTTGGATGAATATCAAACATAATATGGTTTAGGTTTCTTTGTTTATAAGTAGAAAACAACTCAAAAAAACATACTAAAATGCAACCGTACAAATTTCCTCGTCACCTTTCACAATCGCACCCTCCCAAGTCTCTATCCTGACAAACCATTTCATTTTATTTCGATGTGTGGCAAAATGATGGAAAAAGTGGTAGTACGATCGCCATTATGAAGCCAATTGAATCACGCTCGTTGTTCCTAGTACTATTCACTTTTATCAATATCTAGATTTAGTTGCATCTTAGAAATGATCAACTCTTCAATTGTCTTGTCAGTCAGATTGTCCATGCTCAGTTTTTTGATCCTTCAATGGATATGAACTAACCTTCTATTCTCAATACTACGTCGAAGACGTGCCTATCTCATCAAGCCCTGACTCACTAAAGACAAACACGTCAAAACATCACCATCTGTCTCTATCCAATGCCATCGCACTTCCTCCTCACAAAAGGTATCATTTGCTTAAGTGGCTTCAAATCAAAAACAAAAAGGATGCAACCCAAATAAATTCTTGTCATAGCACGAATCAAGAAGCAACAGACAATGATTTGAAATTGTGTGAACCCGATCCAACCTTTCTTGAATGTTAGTGTGCGTAGACCGACCACAGTCCCAAGTGTACCACTTTTCTTTAAAACTTAAATCCAAAAGATCGCAATATTGAAGAACATCACGGAAAGCCTCCATATAGCGTTCATCCCTCAAGCGACCTCCTTATTTCTCATGGGAAAAGAGAATTTCATTAAAATCGCCCATCACAAGCTAATGAATATGATCCCCATCCGATAGACCTCGCAACAACTCCGAAGACAACGAACAGTTAATTTTTTCTAAATGACCATAGAAACTTGTGAATCTCCAAGAGTGACCATCAGTAACATATTCAATCAAAATATCAATATAATTTCTTGAAAAAGAACGCAGAGTAACAAGACATCTTTCTCTCCAACAAAGTGACAATCCTCCTCTAGTACCCACACTACTAACATCCAAACCATAGGTGTATCCCCAACTCCATCGAACTTTTCCCATCCGTGAATTCTTTAGTTTTGTTTCCATAAAAAAACTACAATGGGGTTTGTCTCCCTCAACATATATTGAATGTGCTGAATAGCTCGAAGGTTCCCCAAACATTGAACTTTCCAACTAAGAATTTTCATAATGCTCGGCTGCCCTGCCAAAAAAGGTCAGGCAATGAATCAAAAGCTTGAATAGTATCCTGCTTAGTCTAGATTATCTTCAGATTCGGAATCATAGAAATTAAAAAAAATCACAAAGTACTTAGTCATTTTTTCCCTTCCTCAATTCCCACGGAAAAATATTCCACAGTTATCGTAACAACAACAACCTTAGCCTCTACAGATGGCCTGTCTCTTGCAGCCATCCTGTCTAAATTTATCCCTAAAATTGCACTTGCCCGATCATGAATACCTACATCTTAAAAAAAAAACCCCTAAATTTTTGCTTGACCAATCGGACCCTTATGTGCCTTATAGTTGTCTCTTTGGTCTGACCATGTGGGATATCTGTCCTTTCTGAACCAACAACTAGTCATACCATTGCTCGTTTCCGCAAAGCCTTTAATAATATATCCTACTAAAAAAAGATCTCCTTCTTTCATACACTATTCAGATAAGGCAGAAACCTTCACCATGACCTAGTCGCCCGTAGAGAAAATAGAACATTGACAAGCTCTTGTAGTGGAATCTATCATAATCAAATCGATTGTTTGGAAGGGCAATCTTTTTCCGTCGTTTTAGTAGAATTCGAATACCTATCCTAGCCCGAAGCTGCAAATAGCCACCAACTCCGCTGCTGATAAATTTTGCATCATAGTTAATATCAGTTCTAAGGAAAGCCCCAAATTTTTTTGTCATTCCCTCTAACATCAAACCCGGTGGAAGATTATGAACATGAATCCAATAGTCCATAAAAAGAAGTGAAACACGTAGGGGATCCTCTACCAATTGTAGTCAATGTTACACCAAAAGATGGTTGTTAAATGTCCAAGGACTATTATCCATTACTTTTTCGATGTCAAATTCATAGTAAAATTAGAAGAGATAACACTTTTCACCTAGTTCAGAAATTGTAATCACACTATATGGATGCCACAGATTTGTAAGAGTCATTCACATGGCTTAGAATTGGATAATGTTGGCTGTTAGGAAACTCCCCACAAAACAAAGACCATTTCCATCTTTTTCTTCCCCTTCACCCAAATTAATTTGCCAAGCATCCTCCTCACCGCTGTCTATTGACAAAGCTGCTAAGTCGGCCTCCATAACTCCCTCCAACCCACTTCAATCAGACAAGAGAACGGAAAAAAGAGAAATCAAAAAAAAGAAACACCATCGCAAACCGCTAAAAAACTAAATGAACGTGCAAAACAACAGAATAAACACGTGCGTAATCATTTTTACCTTTTTAACATCACATAGGGATTGTACTAAGATTAATATGTAATAGAAATAATTTAAATACAATATGATATAAAAAACATTAACAAATCAAATATTAAAAAAACCTATCAAAATTGATATAATATAAAATATTAAGGTATGAAAAAAATCATATCAATGAGTAAAATATTGAACAAAATTTTAATAAAAAAAAATTATTGAATTGTCATGTCTAACTAACAATTGACCTTTTGCAATAACGAGTGGAGCATCATTTCAAACAAGTTGGGTTGAGGTGGCCCTACCCATTGATGCAGAGTCAAGTTTTCAACTGTTCATTGAACCCATTAACATTTATGAATTTAAAAGCTCATTTGGTTAGCTGAATATAATATTTTTTTATACAATATTTGTTTTTACTCGAATATGAAAGAAAATTACGTTTAAATATGATTGAATTCACTGTTTTTATTTATTAATTGAACTAAGGTGAAAATTTTATGTTTAATTTAACAATAAGCTAATATGATAGTAGAAGTAGTGCTAAGATTCGTTAATATAATGGTAATTTTAATAGGTATTTTGGTAATGTATGATTTATGACGAATTTACCCTGAATCAATTTCATTAAAACAAAACTGAAAAATATATTTTTATTTTATACAAAACGTCATTTTAATTATTTTATTATTTATTTATTTATTAATTTTATTGTTATACGTTAATTTTATTGACATGACATACATGTGGATTGACAAAGAATGTGATGTCAGCAATTAATTTTAAAAAATTAAAAATTATAAAAATAATTTTTAGTATACAAATTATAAAAAACATATTTTTTTAATATTTTTAATTTTTAAAAATAATTAATTGCTAATATGATATATACATGGACAGTCACGTCAACAGAATTAACAAACGTTATCTTTTTCATCTATTTTTTAGATAATTTGACAAACAATAAAAGCCTAATAGTTAAAAGAGGCTCAAAACTAAATACAAGATTAAAATATTTTTTTATAAAATTAAAGGACCAAATAAATAATTATACCCTAAATTAAATTATTTGATTTATATATATATATATATATATATATATGATTTCCAAGTAATATTTCAATTATTATAAATTAGTTTGGGCAGTTTTTCGTTTTGTAGCAGGGAAATTTTATTTTCCAATTTAGATTTTAGTAAAGTTATTTTTGAGAATATGTTTTTTTATAAGAATATCTTAGTAGCAGTGAATGTCAAGTTTAGTGTAGGTTTATGAATATTGAATTTCTTGGTGATTGAAGGAGAGATAATAAAAGAGACTGTGAGCCCATAGGTATCAAGTTTTGACTTATTTAGTTGTCTATTTAACTTCTATCAATGTGGAGTTTAATTTAACATTTTAGCTATTTATTACTTTCTCTCTTTTCTTTATTTCTTTTATATATACATATATAAAACGTTAAATTTTAATTATAAATTCTTTTATGGTGTTTATTCAATGTAAAAAACTCTAAAAATTTGAAAAAATTGTTAACAGCTTGGGTTTATTTATTAATAAAAGCATAAATACACACACAAAAAAATCTAAAATACTTAAATTTCGTTCATTCAATAAATTAAAAAGATAATAAAAAATTTAAATTCCTTCAAATAAAAAAATTTCGTATTTCAATTTTCCTTGAAATATTGAAAATCCAAGGCACTAATTGTCAAAAGGAGATTCATATTTGACCCAATTTTTTTAGTAAAAAAAGTAAATTTAATATTAAGTCACAATTTGATTAGTATGTATTAGAGAATTAATATAGTCAGTTGAGTTGTTAGTCAAATGGTTAGATAGCTGTTAAGTTGTTGAGCAAAGTAGTCAGCAAAAGACTGTTAATAATGCACTATAAATATCAAGCTATTATATACAGAGACGTTTTAACCATAATGATACAAAAATTGAATCATTCATCACAAACTCTCTCCGTAGTCATTAGTTTCAGAATTGAGAAAAAAGTTTACCTTAGTTCCTAACCGTATGGACATTGTTATTAATGAAAGAATATATAAATTCGAGTGTGTTAAAATATATTATCTTAATATATAATGAAATTATTCAAAATATTAAAAAAAATTCGTCACAATATCACATCAAATTTAGGATTTACAGTTTTAATTATATATGTCTTTCATATTTTACTGATATTTTCAAATTATTTGAAGGAAACAATGTCTTTGCCACAAGGAATCAAACCAAAATATCTTTAAAACAAAAGTAAACAATGGGCGCTCATCCTTTGACTGCCTTTTTGCAACATAAAAAAGGGAATTGCCTTTTCTCTCTCCTTTTTTTTTTTTTTTTAAATTGACTTCATTCAAAATTTTAATTGGGGGAGATTAATTTGAGTTAGTATTTACTACACTATTATATTATATTATTTTATAAATAATCTTGAAAAATTGATATGAGGCTTTTTTTACTATTTATTTTTTTAATATTTTACTATATTCTTATAAGATATTTTTTAATCCCTTAATTCTGTTTATGAAATCTAAAATTCTCATTGCTAGTGTATTAAATAGTTTCTCTTTTATCAGATGCTTTTATAAAATATATATTTTAAATAAAATTGTTTGAAATATTATTTTATTTTGGTTGTGATCTTTCCATTAAAAGGTTCTCTGATTGGAAATTGGTTTTATAAAATATGTTTAATGCTTTTTTTAGGTAAAAAAATTAAATGTATCACACATTTAATTTTATCATTAAATTGTTATTGGATTTTATGTTTTAATGTGTGAAATTTGGTATGCAAGTTAATATGTTAAAAAATTAATTATAAGAGTTGATTGTGTCTTAATTTAATTGATATTGGTATTGTTGTCAATGTAGGAGGGCATGAGTTTAAGCACGCTAAAGTATGTTTATCCTCCTATTTAAGGGCTGAGAAAAGACTATAAATAATTCTAAGTATTGTATAAAAAAATTATAGATGAAAGTAAAATTGTTCTAAAAAAAGCAATTTGATGAAAAAAATTCAAACTTAAATTAGTAGCTAGTATTGTAATAAATTGATTATTGTAAAAAAATTTCTTCAACAATTGACAAGATTCGGGTTAAACAATCTCTAACAATAAATCAAAAAAATTTCTTCTCGATTAAGTGAAAGAAATATTGAAATTAAACTGTAATAACCTAAAAATGAAATATATCAAATGAAAATAAAGTTTATTTATATATTAAAAAAAGTAAAAAATGTCTTGTAATACTCCTAAAGGAACAAAAAATCTTGATTACAAAAATATAAGACCCACATTATTTTATAAGAGACAAATATTAAAATTATATATGAATTTTAGTTTGATGTATAATTTAATATATTAACTTTGATTTGGTGTAACTATACACATAAAAATTTTAATTATAATCTAAATATATACATAAAACTCTACTTTTTATTCAATTCTACATATTTTTTTTAAAAAATAAACACATTAATTTATTTTTATATTAAATACATATGATTATTTGTATATGTAGCATGTTAATGTAAAAATATATTATTGATAATTGTATTAGCAATTTATAAAAACTAAATTATACTAATATTTAATGTATAAAACTATATAAAATCAGAATTTATGAGTAATTTTGAACTTTATCCTTATTTCATAATAATAAAAGGGGTTGATATGTGAATTATACAACAGTCCATTTGTGAAAAAAATTAAAACCTCCCATTAAAAAGTTTTTAAAAAGTGCAAACCTTATGATATATATGAAATTTTAAAATATTTTATAATTCAATTTAAATAATAAAAATTAACTTTATTATTTAATTTCACTCAAAATCGAGCTCAGGTGCTCCAAATTTTAAAAATTCTATCCCAACGCACCAAATCAAACTATTTTTTTCCTTTTATAAGGTCAACATTTCCTCGCTAGTTGCTTTCCAATTAACATTAATTTACTACATGTTGCATCAAACGGATTTGTCGGATAATTTTTTGGTCGAAATAGCTTTCATTAATGAGATTATGTAATTTGAGGGAAGAATAATGGATTTTTTTCGGGGAAGGATAAATTTTATCAATTTAATAAAAGTTTTAATCTCGGTATTAATAGAATATTTTGACATATTGGCAATTGGTTCTGTTACAATTCAAGTACGACATATTTAGAATGATTATTAAAGCAACTCAGGATAGTCAAAGCAATCGGCAAAAATCGATAAAAGAAACGAGCATCCACCAAATTAAAGAGAATATCAACAAAATAATCCTTAAAATCACTTACAAAAACAATACTATATGCATAAGCAAGACAAAAAACGGTGCTACAAGAGCAGAAAAAACTTCAAGTTATTAAACAATGGAAAACAAATAAAAAAGAATCAAACTTAAGACAATACGGGTCCAAACCGAGTTGTGAAATCATTTATTATTTTAAAATACTCTCAAAACATAAATAGATTAAAAAGCTAACGAATAATCACCCACTTTACAAGAGAAATTGCGGGTGGACAATGGAATTTCAACGATGATAGGCATCGTCATCTATCCATTACAAGTTGTGAAAACAGTAAAAACACCCGCAAAATAAATTTGTAAACTGAAAAGAGAGAAGACACGTGGAGTGAATGAGAAGAAAAAAGAAAGAGATGATTAATAGGGATGAGAAAAAGGTGAACGATAACTAGCTTAAAAAATTGACATTACCATTAAGCAAAACAAAAGAGAAGAAGTAAACTATTTGAAAAAAAAAAAAGAATTTCCAAAATAACTATGTATTTGTTAATTTTTCATATATTAAAAATGTCACATTCTTTAATTTAAAAAAAATTAAATTAGGGCACATTTACGTGGATAGATGAAAAAAAAAACGACTAAAAGATTTTATTTCCACAAATGTAATAATGAAATTTTTCTAAAGGATTTCTTTTGTGTAAATTAAATTGGTAATCACTTAATTATTAATATTTTTTTGTCACTCAATTAAGGAAAGTTATAAAATGGTTGCTTAATTATTTAATTTTTTTCATTTTTAGTCACTAGGCACTAGTAAATCACTAACGAAAGATAACCTGACAATTTTTAAAATTAGCGTAGTAACAACTTTAACTCTCAACATTTATACATTATGTTAATTTAATTTTTATTTTAAAATATTTAACCCTTAACACTTGCACATTGCATATTTTGATCTTTTTTGTAGTTTTATTTTTCTTTGTATGAGAAAATATGAAACTTATTATCTTAGATTTTTGGGCGTTTTTAATTTTGGTATTTTTTTAATGAAATTTAGCAAATAAATCTATTATTTTAGCTTTTTAGGTGAAGTGGTAATAAAATTAAAACAAAGTTGCAAAAAAATTAAATTACAAACGTGTAAATGTTGAAAGTTAAATATTTTAAAATCAAGAATAAATTAACATTATGTATAAATGTTAGTGTTAAAGTTGTTATTAAGCTAATTTTAGATGTTACCATATCAACCATTTAAATTACAAATATGTAGATGTTGAAGGTTAAAATTTTTTAAATCAAGAATAATTTAAGACAATGTATAAACGTTAGTGTTAAAGTTGCTATTATACCAATTTTAAAAATTACAATGTCAACCATTTAATGGCGGGAGGCCAAAAAAGACAAAAATCGAATAGTTAGTTAACCATTTTGTAACTTTTCATAAATAAGTGACTAAAAAATAAACTTATCAATAATTTGATTACAATTTTATAACTTTTCATAATCGACCATAATTAGGCGAGTACGATTATAATTTACCGAATTTCGTTTTATGTAAATAAAAGTTCGATTATTCCCTAAACGGTTCTTTCATTCCATGAACTCCTTTTCATTTTCCCCTCCTATTAAACAATCAAGCTTCTTCTTTTCATTGATTTTTTCAATGGTTAAAATGACATATTTTTGTCTTAAAAAAGCAAAAATTACAATGCAAACTAGGTAACTAAGTTGTGGGAAACATCAAGTTTTTGGTTGTCATGCTTTAGGAAGGGGTTCCTCACTCAAAAATGATTTGAAAAGCTGAAGAGCTGCCCTTGGCTTGAACAATGGTACTTCATGTCCTGCCCCTCTCACCGTTGCAAATGTTAGCCCTTCATACACCTCAGTCCATCCCCCCACCTTCACAAACACATCAAAATTCCCAATTTTTTTTCATATGTCAGCATCATTTCGGTTTGGATGATCGTACTCGACCGGTCGGGCTTTGTCTAATCCGAAAAATAGAGACAATTCATAGATATATGGTGGTGCTTAAGCTTACCTGTTTCTTAACATACCAAGGATACCAGGGAATTTTGGTACTCAATTTCAGTTGTGCAAGTGAGTATCTTGTTGCTGTCACTGGAACCACTGAGTCTACGTCACCACTGTTATTATCCAAAAATCAAATAATAAATTAGAGTTAATTCAAGCTTCATTTCATTTTAACTATATTCTTGCTAACCTGAAAACCCAAACTCTCAAGCCACCGGCGATCATTTCTTTGTAAATCGGTAGAACGGATACATCTGTATCGTTCCAATTACGATTTAGAACTTCACTGTACGGACGAGGCAAAATTCTGTATGTTAGCACAAAGACAAAATGTTGTTAGCGAATCATGTATGCGATAATCGAAGTACCTGCAAGCGGTCCATTTATATTGGATTCCGGTTGTGTTGGCATGGAGTGCCTTCTGCACATCTGGCCTGTTGTAGTAAATCTCAGCATACTTTTCAGTGCATGGATCATAGCCTGATAACTGCCTGAAAATCTGAGATTTTTCATTCTAAGAATTATCATACATCGGTCCGAATTTGTGATAATTGCATGTTTTCAGTATATATATAAGCTAAGATATCGGTACCGAACGTGGTCGATGAGGCAATCGCATACTATGCCTGGTAAAACGGCTGCCATCTGAGTTATTGCAAGGGGGAGCATATATGTTGTACTGATCAATGTTTCCAAATTCTTGATCCATGGCATAAGAATACAACGATTCGCACTCGTTCGATTCTTTCTGCCGTCGGAAATCGCATGTGTTGATGAGTTGCTGATACGTTTTATCAGAAATCATGGCATGGCTCCACCAGTATGTCACTGTCCCAAGGTTATCATAATAGTTGTCTGTCACTGCATTTCCCACCTGCATTCCATTTCCACTTTTACAATCTCTTTATTGAAACAGCAAAAGGAAACAAAAAAAAAAAAAAAGGTTGCAAATTGTGTGAAATGTTGCACATTACCATTATTCCTTTTAGATTTATTGGGTGCTTGGCTTTCTTGTTGTAAACCATGATCTGTCTAGCCAACTGAGGCACATAATGGCCGGCATAGCTCTCTCCGGTGATGTATACCTCACGATTCTTATATCGTGGGAACCGATCGAGCCATCTGATCAAGAATTCCAAAGAGTCCATAGCTGAAATCACAACCGTCAAACTTAAATCAGAAACAAATTCAACATGTGAACTAAAACTATAAACTCTGTTGACGAGCTAAGGTGGCATTAGGAATGGAGTTTTAAGAGTCGAACCGGTTCGACGGTCGCCGGTATCTAACAAATCGGAACTGCGATTGGTGTAAGAGAAGCCAACACCAGCAGGAGTCTCCAAGAACAAGAGGTTTGCCACATTGTTCCAAGAGAACTTGTTGAGATACAACCCTGAGGCTGACTTGTTAATTCTGAATGGCCCAATCTCTTCTGATGCACCATATGCCAGTGAGGAGCAACCAGGACCTAATAATAAAATCACAAATATAAACTTTACAAGGATCCCATGGAGGAGAAGTATAGTTAAAATTTGTATAACTTTAGACTTAGACATTGAAAGTCCCAAAGCTAAGCTAAGCTAAGATAGCAATGCAGGTGTAATTAATTATATTGGCTGAACTATAATTTCTGCTTCTATTGTATTTGCTGTGGGGGTAATAAATGTAACCTGTTTTTATTTTTCTGGCATTTATTTTTTGCAATTACTTCAACTTATAGAAAAAGAGAGAGAATGAGAATTTTTCTTTTTGTGGTTTTGGGTTTACTTATTTTCTGGTAGTTGAGTATTATTGCTCATGAATTCTACTCTTTCATTGGTAGTTTGGTCATCATTCTTAGCTATTGAAGGTTAGTTCAATATAATTACTTTAAAATAGAGTTTAAATAAATTAATAAAAAAAATCCATATTTTATATAAATATGATATGTATTTTTCAAAAAATTATGATCATGTCGGCAACGAAAATTTGTCGGTTCAAAGACAAAAAAATATATAGTAAGAGGAAATTTAGAAACAAAGCCAAAAAAGAAAAAAAAAATACAATATAACAGTAGTAGAAAAACAAAAGAAGAAGAAGAAGAAGAAGAAGAAGACATAAAATAAAAGACAAACCTCCATTGAGCCAGATGACAAGAGGCTTAGAGGAAGGGGAATTGGGAGTCTCAGTGAGCCAGTAAAAGAGGGCTCGACCAGCTACTTTGTTAACGGTAACATAGCCGGAGAATTGTGGAAAAGAGACTTTGGGTTGGCCTGGAAGTGCTGAGATTCTGTCAGCTTCTTCTTCAGCTGCTGAGTACCCTTCACTGTTGCAAACAAAAAGCAGGAGTAAGGCCATGGAGATTAGGTTGAGGATCTGTGTGTTGTTGGCCATGTTAAATGAAGAAGAGAGGGAGTGAAGAAGTTGAAGAGCAAAAAACATAAAGGGCGCAGTGGTAGATGGTTGTGACCTTGATGAAGTGTGGAAAGTTGAGAGTAGTGATTAAATAGGAGAGATGAATAAGATTAGAATAGAGAGGGACTATGATTTATGGTGTCCTATCTATGGATAATGCCTATGCCATCACGCATCACCTAAAATAATTTTACTATTTGGGGCACCCTTTCTTTGTGTGGGGATCCTAGTGTGTCTATATAATCTATACGTCCATATATATATACATCAAAAGCACATGTAGAGAATGCTCAATAGCATGCTATTGTTTTTTAGGATGCTTTGGAGTTTACCATTCAATAACATGATCATATATATAGTATATAAAAAGGAGAATTTTGTTAAGTTTTACTAATAGAGTATTTCTTTTAGACTATTATTAACTATATTTTCATTAAATACATTAAAAATTGATACGAAAAATAGTAAAAATAAGAGAATAGGTAGCTATCCATTCACTGAGCGAAAAGAAATTTTCATGTTGGAGTTGGTTTGAATAAATATTTACTAAGTTTTATTTAGATTAATTGAGGTGGGTAAATTAATTTAGGGCTAATAAATAAGGCAACGGGAACACATGGTTTTCACACATCCGTGAAACAGTCCCATTCAATCCTCCATTAATTCCTCGTTTATTCATGTATCAGTAACTTTGACTACCTTTTCTTTGTCATCATTGCCGTTTTCCATTTCTTATTTATTTTGTCATTTCTTTTGTTTTACTATGGACAAGTTGTAAACTTGGATTGTATGTATCCCCTATAGTCTTTTTATAATTTTATTTATTCATTTTTGTTTTGTAGATATTTTATTTTGGTTTTGGATACAATTGATAATTTCTTTTTTAGTTTGTAAAAGAAAATAAATAAAGCAGCTAAAAGCTAATAACCAAACAGAAATGCAAAAAAAAAAAAAAAAGGCTATAATAAAAGACACTTTCTTGCATGTTGTCAGCTCACATGTTAAGCTATTATTTGTTTGATTAATGATATAGCTTAGTTTAGTTTTAACTAAGACCAATTAATTCCCAAATCACAATGAGGACTTGAAGCTTAGATTTATAAGATTAGTAGTTAATAATATTTCATTATTTAGAAAATTTTTAATAAATTATAATAATTAATGAATAATTGTGTTGTAAAGACAAAATTTTTGTACGTATAGTTATCTTATAAAGACATAACTTTACATAAAGTTGTTTTGTAAAACAACACAATCATGTGAAAGGTATCACATCAAAAGACACGTCCCTATACACATACCCCATGCGCGTCAAGACACGTGGCAAGCCAGAAAGATGCTTAAACAGTAAGCCTGCCACTAGCAAACTAGAAGGCCACATGTGAGCTCTCCTTTCTAAGATGACATTCCAGACAAGCACATACTATCCGCCATATGGATCTCTGAGCTTCATTAGGAACATGAAATTGTTGGTCACCAAACATCAAGTGTGTTTAACTACTTTATCCCATCAAAGTTAGAATGAATGACATGATCTCTCCTGTCGGAGACATCCTCGTCTTGCCAAAAACATCCCCCAATGTGTAACATAATGATGGCTAGATGGCAAGTCTAACATGTTAACACCATCTTACACGAGACCCTTGTCTATAAACACCTCTAAGAACAATGAAGAGGGGATAGACTCTTCAAGAATACTAAGCCTACACTCTGTCAACACTCTTTTAGCCCTCAGCTTTACATTCTCTTCACCTCTACTCTTGATAACCTTCGATACTCCCCCACGATTGGGTAAACCGACCCTTATAGCTACCATCATTACCATCTATGTACTCCTCATTTGTTGTATATTATATCAACAATTGGTGCGGTGAGTGTGGACGACATGGCTTCACAATCTCAAAGTGGCACCCCAGCTAACCAAACCAATGACCTAGCCAACCAAGTCAACTCCTTCGCCCTATCCAGCACGCCTATCCCACTAGTTTCAAGGGTCTCCACTGGCTTGAACACCATTCAAACTCTTCTCTCTTCTACCTATGTAGAAACTTCTTTATAGTACGCAAATGCCTTTCTCCCCACTCTAGAGAAATTAGTAAAGGCTCTAAGAAATCTTTTAGGTCCCAACCCTACAAATCTTACCGTACTTGCAAGAACCACCTCTCTAGTTGCTTTGGCTCCTTTAGTTTCTACAGTGCCTCAACTACAACCTAGCATGACCTCTTAGGCCATTTGGTCACATAACTCGTTGTTTGCAAGAATCAATAACTTATCTCATAGCTATGCCTTCTCCCCAATTGTGACTTCCATATAATTGGACCAAAGTTCTCACTAGCAAGCATTAGGTCCACAGCCCCACAACTCAGAAACCCAGGAGAAACTACAACGTTTGAAAAAGTAGTTTTCTCAATAATAATGTCATTTCAATGAGCATCAAGAACACATGCTTATAATGAGTGGCTTATTATAGAATTGAGAGTCGCATGAAAGGTCCCAAAATAAAAAAATCTAGAACATCAGAAAGAGGAAGCTCAACTCGTGCTTTGGAAGGATAATAAGTGTGGCAATTTAAAAAGCCTTAGCAAGGATAATGCCGACCTCCCGGCAGCACCTCAATATTCTTAGGGTAGTAATAGTCTCTTCGTAGAGGAACAACTCAAAGCTTTTAGGGCAGAGCTAGTGCAAGAAATAAATAGAGCAAAAACAAACGAATTTAATGGGAATTACTCCAATGAACCATTGACACCTGAAGTTCTAGAAAACCATATCTCCAACTTCTTCAAGTTTCTATAGTTTCTATACAATGGATCGAGGGATCTGGAAGACCACCTAGCCTGATATGATAACCATATGAATATACTAGGGGCATCTGTTGAAGTGAAATACAGAGCCTTCTCTATGACCTTCTTGCAGACAGTTTGACAGTGGTACCTGTTGTTACCTTAAGGATCAATCCACTCCTTTGAGTAGTTGACCAAGCAATTCATGATCTGTTTTTCGGCCAATAAAATACTTTAATGTTCCTCAACATACTTGATAACTATCCGCTAATGAGCAAATAAGTCCCTTCGTGACTATGTCAAGAGATTTAGCGCAACCACCATGGTCATGAACGCCACTGATGAATAGGTAATTCAAGCCTTCATTGGTGGGATCTCTCATAATCATCTAAGGTAAATTATCATCGAAAATACTCCAAACCAAACTCTATCATCTTTACGAAATGGTACACAAATTCTTAGAAAGAGATGAAGTTGGAAAAGCTTGTGTTGATTCCTCTATACTAACATCCTACCAGAACAACCATCTGCGAAGATCACCTCCCAAGAAATTTCAAAGCTATTGATCTACTGCAATTCCTTATAGCAGATTAAATCATTTTTCATACTTGATGAGCTTGTATAAAAGCAATTGAGTTATTTTTTTACTTTATTTTCATATTTAGTTCATCAATAATAAAAAGTGTGATTTGAGCCATTTATATAACCTTAGGGGAAAAAATAGGCCTAAAAGAAGGTTAACGTATTCAGTGAGTGTACAAGACATCATTCTAAGGCATAAGAATACGAGATTGGTTGTAATGTTGTAACACAGAGTGTCGATGTCGCAACATAGTGAGTAGAGCACTCAAAAGAAGCAAACTGCCTTTAGTGTCACGACATAGCCAGAGGTTGTCGCAACACAACCCTATAATCAAATCTTAGCTCATAAACTACCATTAGTGTCACGACACAAGCCAGAGGTGTCGCGACACTGGCTTGACGAGGAGAATTAGTGAGCCAAGGGCATTTTGGTCTGCACAATAAACTTTAATGCAAAAACATCAACTGAATTAGGTTAATAGACGACGACCAACCCTAAGCCTATAAATTAACAACTTTAAATACTACCTAAATAGTTTTTATTCAAGTTTTAGGTTACAACTTTCATTTAGTTTTATTTTCAGTTTCTTTCTTGTTTATTTTTTACTTAGGTTATTTTCATTTATAATTTTATTCTAGCTTTTATTTTCATTCATCGTGGAACTCAATTGTGGATTCATCAACTCTTCATGGATTTCTATTCTCGCAATTATCAATACATATCAAGATTCTTCTTAAACTTTATTCTTGATCTATTATTTATGCTTATTTTTTCAGTCAAGTTTATAATGTTTATTAGATCCATGGTGAACTAATCCTTTTATGGAAGATTAGTGAGTGGACGTGGGAGTAATTAACTTTTATGTAGGGTTTCTTAGCAGATTAGCTGGTTGGCATAGGAAGAACTTAAAACCATTAGGCCTAACAACCTCGGGAAATCATCTATGTAACATCCTTATACCATGTTTGACTTAAGGAACCTAATATAGGAATATTACATTTGGTGCCAAAGTAATTATTGGCTAATCACTAATATATTAGAATATAAAAATGGACAAATAATAAATTTTAAATAATTTATAATTTAGTCTTTACTATTACTTAGAACATACTTGATTTTTCCTAAGTACATGTCATTCTATTCAAAAATTTTAAAACGTACCCTCTTATTGCTTGAAGATGTAATAAGATGAAAACTCGCAATCTCAAATACAACTCTTCAAAATTTCTGTACCTAATCTGCGTACGGAAACAAACCGTACACTGAGTATGCACCCAGTGGTATTACTATAATTCAAATACTTAAAGTAAAAACAATAAATATGCACAATTTACCTTATCACTATTTTACTTTCAATAAATCATTCATACATTTAAAACTTTAAATTTTCTTAATAATATGTATCTTAAATAGTTTTTCTTCATTTTAATTTATATATCTTTTTCCTAGTTCCATATTCATTTCATACATTTCATTAATAACCATTTCATAAGATCATTATTTCATGTATTTTATTTCTATATCCTAAATCAATAACTTATTCTATTTCATATCTAAAACTTTACAACATTAGTCTTTCAATAATTATTTAAAACAACATTTTTCAATAAAAATAATTATAATTAATTCACAAGATTATATTTCAATTAACTCATACACTATTTCATTATTTCCAATTCATTTTATTTTCTCTTCTTACTTCAATGTCTCAATTTCAATTCATACTTCAATTCATAATTTCACTTTCTCATACTTTCAATAGTTCAATCGATCAAATTCATCGGATATACTCATTTCATTTATTCACCCTATTAGCAAGACTCGGACCTTGACGAATACACGAATTCCAATCAAACACACTAGTAATATCCAACCAAAACACACCAAAATAATCTTATAATCCTCCCAAAAATACCATAATCATATAATCCTCCCAAACGCACCAGAATAATATAATCCTCCCAATCACACCAGAATAATATAATCCACCCAAAACACACCAATATAGCACATAGTGTCTCTTCGGATAATTCTGAAGGATATAACAACAATATCTCCAACTTCTTTCTCAAATCCTATGGCATGCCAACTATATCCGACTCAGCCCGACTAATTAATAGGGTATTCAAATCATTTCTCTATTTGAAATTCACTTTTCCACTTTCTAATCAATATACAATTCAATACCAATACATATTTCAGATAATCACATATAATCATACTTCGATTCAATTCAAACCACTTTTCAATCAATACACAATTCACACATATTCATAATTCAATTATTTAATTTAAATCACTTTTAATTTTCAATTTGTTCACATTCAATTTCAATAGCCACAAACACTTTTAAATCAATTTCATTCAAATCAATATCATTATTTTAATTACTTACCTAATTTTATCTACCTTGCATTTTAATTAAAATATAACAATTAATAATAAATAGATTTGAATTATAGTAATACAAATCCAGATTTACTCGATTACTCCTCGATTACTTTTTCCTTTCCTTTCTGTGCCGATGCTTCTGGTTCTTTGCTAGCAATTAAACTTCAAGCTTCAAAAACCCTATTTCTCATTTTTCTTCCTTTTTCTTCTTTCTTTTCCCACTTTCGATGGCTTTCTCTGTTTCTTTTGTTTCTTTTATAACTTATGTATATATATATATATATTAATTAATAATAATAATTATAATAAATATCTTATAATAACAATTATTTATAATACACTTGTCACTCTCTAATTTGTTTATTATATAAAAATCTTATAATATAATTATTTAATTAATAAATATCTTTTAATTTAATAATAATAAATAATAAATATCTATTTACCAATTAAATATTGTGTTACAAATATATATTTATTTATTTATAAACTTGTATTAAATCATCTCCCTACATTTGTCAAAATCTTAATTCATTTCATTTAGTTCATATAATTTAATATTTTAATATAATAAAAATCTATTTACTTAAATAAAAAGTAATTAAATATTTATATTATAATTGTATACATATTATTGTTACATTTCTTGTAACACCTCAAACCCGGCCTAGACATTATGGCCGAATTTGATAGTGTCACATGAGAGTGTTTTAAAAACCAATTCAGATATAAAAGCTCGTTCAGTTTATTATCTTTTACTTAAGCCCAAAAAACAAAACTATTCGATTTGTTAAAACATTTCTTTTACGTGGGAGCTTCGAAAGCCGTTTAGAATAATCACTAAACCCCGATAACACAAATCGACTTACCACTCCCAAAATCGAGCACAACTCTGATTCAAACGTCGAATCACTAATTTCCAGCCTCTAGATCTCCTCCTAGGCAACAGCCAAAACCACCATTAGTCACTTAATCAATTTTGATAACACTAAGAGCAAAAGATCACCTACCGAATGTGCGACTCAATGAAAGGAGATGACTATGAGTAAGACCACGAAAAAGAGGAAGGGAAAAAGAATGTATATTTTCGGTAAGGAGAAGGGAGGGAGAGAGCAAATTTGCAAAAAGAAAACAATTCAGAAAAGAAAATTCTGATAACCCCCTAACCTAACCCCTCCATTCTCTCCACCCAATCTTTTAGTAAAACTCAAACTCAATAGAGTGAATGAGCAAAAAAAAAAAAAAAAACTGCCTACATCACGAATCGAACACATGACCTCAAGCATAATCCCTTACCATTTACCCACCAGACTAATAGACCCATTCTATTATAATTTAACCAACTTTAGCTTAAAAGCCTAATAACCAAGCATAGGGCTTTATTTAATAAAAACCCAAAATTTTACCCAAGTTGAGACTTGAACTTGGGACCTCCCCTAACACTCCTCAAGACTCATAACCACTTAAGCAGACATATAACCATGTCAAATTAACGCAGACACACATTCAGGAAATTTCAAGCCCACAAACTCACAAAAGCCAAAAATCAAAATTTGAGGCGTTACAAATGACCAATTTAAAGGTAGGTGGACATGGGCATGGACATTACAGCCAATCAGTCTAGAGAGACAATCAGCTAATGAATAATGTCTATGCTACAAAAGGCTAAGGACCCACCCACAAACAATCTAGGAATGAAGTATAGAAACTCACTTGATGCTTCTTTGCCTCAGCTTAGCTTTTCAGAACGTCAGAGCTTCCGTTCTCCTGGAAACTAAGCATTACAGCCAAAGTCATAAGTTAAACCTAACATTCCAGCTGAAAAATTCTGTTTCCAGAAACATGCAAAACCCCGTCAAAGGTTTTAAAAATTTTTAACTCCATTCCTCAAATTTACAAACACTGAAAGACTTAGAAACTTACCAATTCCCTTACTTATCTATCTTCTTGACTCAATCTTCATGAATATTGCTCCGTGCAGAGTTTTTTTATTCTTCTTCTTCTTCAAAGTTACTGAAGAAGATGACTGAGAAAACAAAACAAGGTTGAGAAGAATCCCCCCCAGGAATCCATTTCCCTACTATTTATATCCTTATACGCCCAATTATCAACCCTATAAAAACCGTCCATTGGTAATTACTTTATCTCCCACTAAGGAACCAGATGGTGTTAATCTAGCCGAACCAAAATTGGAACTCAACTATGTCCAATTCAACCACTAAAATTTTCACGATTTTTCAGTAGAAACTGCCAACTTACGGCTTCTTTCAATTTAACCCCTAATTATACCTAAATTCTGGACTTAAATAAAACCGAGTGTGACACTCTACTATCAATTTATACCAAAATTTCACAATATTTTTACATTTTATTCACTTTAGTCCTTATGTACAAAACTAACAATTAATCTTTATAATCTAATCTTTTTTTTTTCATAATCTAAAATTAAAACCTATTAATTTAACACCAAAATCTTCAAAAATTAACAATTTGGTAATATATTTTAAAGCCTTAAGAAAAGTGTTCTATACATCTCAAAATCATCATATTTTACTAATATTATCTTCTATTTTTCCTGTTTCAATTGTCTTATTTATTTTTCGATCACTAAGCGTAGAGTTTCAAAACATTATCCTTCCACAAATTGGTAAACTTAGGCATTTCAATGAAAAATGGTAGGATCAATATGATATCTTTGATAGAATTTTATTTTTTTATTTTTGAAAATAGTCAGTCGAATATATATAAATAACGAAAAGAAACTTTTTCTTTAACCATTAAATTAAAAATATATTCCAAGTAGAAGTACATTTATTAGATTTAGAATTTTTTTTTATTTTTAGAAATTTAATTTTTTTAAAAATCTAAATTTAATTATTGAAATTATTAAAAATTTTCTATTAAATATAAATTCATTATAATATTATTTTTTTATTAAATGATCATCAAATGAAATTTTTTATTTTAAAATATCATACAAACGAAATTAATATTATTAATAATTAGATTAAAAATTTAAAATTTTAAAAATAAAAAAATTAGATTCCATAAAATAAAAATAAAAAAACTAAATTTCAAATATATCAAGAAATTGGACCATACTTTAACATCATTTTCACAAACACATCCGACCTTTTTTCCGAAAATAATATATATATCTTTGTGTTGGTAATAGCAGTATGAAATAATCAAATATGCAATTTTTAGTATTTGATTTTATTTTGAAAAAAAAAAGTAAGGGGGGATTTGATGAAAACTATTCTATATATTAATTATTTTGTGACTGTTTTCTTCTCTTTACGTGCACGCGAGGTGGGGGTGTTAAGAGGCTGTCATTGAATTCTATAAATAGCTTGCTCAGTTGCTCTTGGTGTGATGATGATGATGGAATCAGCCCCATCTTTATTTGGACCCTCCACTTTATTTATTTTTTTAAATTATGGATTCACTCACTTAGTTTTGCATGTTCTAAATAGTATTTTATTTCGTAATAAATAGTTATAATCACAAATACAAATAATATATTATATTTAAATTATTATTATCAAAATTACACACTATAAAACTTAAACTAAAAACTCTTTCACAATAAATGCGACTTTGTTGATGAAGTGACGGATAATATTCTAGGTCAGAAATGAGACAAAAATACATTCATGTGACACAGAGTCTCCATTTTCCCAATATTTTTCTTTTAATTTGGTCTACTTGTTTTGTATTGGAAAATTCATGCATCTATTATTAGGCCAACATTACTTTTTTCACATGAAATATTTGGTGTATCCTAGTGCTGGTACTGAAAAGGAGAAAAGAAGTTCAAATGAATTTAGAAGTTTCTATTCTTGGCATGAAAATGTACTTTAATCATATATAAATATATAAAAGCTGGTAATTTTGTAATTTCCCAATTCAAAGGTTAAACATGGTGGATACCCAGACTAATGGTTTTCTATTTTAGCAATTGGAAAGTACATATATATATACATATATATATATATATATATATATATTATTAGAATAGGTAGCACCAAAAATATCCTCAAAGTAAGCTCAAGAGTTTCCCAAATATCTTTCCATTCTTGCTAAGGGAAATGACATATTCGAGTGATTATTAGGGGTGTGAATTCATCAAGTTAGTTGGTTATTCAATTACCTAACATTTTGAAAATTGATAATCCAATAAATTTATCATTTTATTTCATTTTTTAAATATATTTTACATAATTTTTTCGAACAATTTCATTATAGGTTATTATTATATTTGTTTTTTTTGACACAATGACTAGAATTACTCGTAGCCCTTCTCTAAACCATAAATAGGAGAATAATGCGTTTCAGCGTACTCAAACTCACATCCTCTTACATTAACATTAATTTCCATACTAATCGAGTTAAAACTCAATCGATATTTATATAATTAATGTCGAAACCATTTTTTTGAAATAAAAAAAAGGGATCGACTTTGGATTTTAAAAATGAACAGGAGTCGCCACCGATCCCTTTTTGCTGAGGTGCGATCGGGTCACCTTAAATTATTTTAATAAAACACTTTGAGTTATTAAAATAATTAATTTTGGTCTACGAAAATCAAAGAAAGGGCTCGGGAGTCAGTTACGCACGAGGAAGGGTTAGCACCCTCGTAACGCCCAAAATTGGTACCTAATTGATTACTTAATGTCCTATCGTCGAATGATTGAAAAGATTTAAAAATACGACCCTTTGTTTAAAAAAGCATTTGAATGAAGTGAAAACTGAGGTTCACTTATTTCAAAGAAATAAGAATGCCGTACCCAGTAAGTTAGGGTGCAACATATCAATTTCTTAAAATTAAGTTCGCCTTTTTTGCTTAAAAGGTTTACGTATTTAAACCCAAAAGGATATTTGATTGTTTTGAGCCGAATGAAAAACCAGAACCCAGTAAGTTAGGGCTCGATCTTTCAAAGTCTCAAAACGTAAAATATTGCCTTGAATTTTTAATTCCTATTTCGAGACAATGAACGCCGCATTCAGTAAGTTAGGATGTAGCATTTCGAGGTTTCGAAAATAGGTTTTATTTGAAAATTCACGTGTTTTGGGTTTTGAAATCGATACTCGATAATTCGGGTTTAACAAGAAAAAATCAAAACCTAGTAAGTTAAGGCTTGATTTCCTTGTACTTCCTAAACTCGAGTTATGTATTATTTTTGAACCTTTGAATAGTAGTTTTTACTAAGTAATATTGAATATGAAAATACGAGCATAGAATTAACAACATATAATGCGAAGAAATGAGTCATGAACAATATGTTACAACAATTAATCATAATAATCAACAAATGTAAAATAATATGCATGATAACAACAACATCATTATATGCAAGCAATAATATTAACATTAGAAGACTAAAAACAAATCTAAAAGAAATTTAAAGCAAATTAGAACAAACGAAATTTAACAAGCTTTTGACGAATATGAATAAATAATCATAAAAAAGTTTAGAGCTATAAGAATTCAAATGAAAATTTTAAAATAACAATATATTATTTAATATATGTTAACCTAAAAAGTAGATAAAATAATGGTAAATATATATATATAGTACAAAAATATAACATATTTAATATAAAAAATAATATTTAAATATACGTATGTAATATATGAAAATACTTATGTTATGGTATATACATGAAATAAGAATGAAATGAGTAAAAATGTATACAATATATATATATATATATATATGTATATGTAAATAATGACATACGAAAATAATTATTGTTACAATATATAAAATGCATATATATATATAATAATGGTATATATAAAAAGAATTTAGGAGTACATGTAAAATATAAGATTAGGAATATGTACACATGAAATAGTATATATAAAAATATATGTAACTATTAGAGTGAAAAATACATATATAACAAATATATAAGAATATAATATATATGTAATATATAAAATATGACTTTAAAATATATATAGATGATAATGATATTAGAATAATTAGAAGTATATAAAATATTGTATTAGGAATATATATATGAGATAATATAAAAAATACATATGCTTATGAGAAATAAAGATATACATATTTAATATATAAGAATATAGTATATGTATATATAAAATATAACTTTAAAATGTATGGGGCTGAAATACAAAACATATAATAGTATTGAAAATACATGTATAAGATAATATAAAAGAATATATATATACACAACTAATATACATGTAAATACCATATATGCGTACATAAAATATATACATATATAAAATACATAATATATATTAGTAATAATAATACAATGAAGTATTAGAGAATCAAGTAAAAAACGTAAAAACAACCAAGGATTAAACTGCAATTAAACGGAATTTAGAGTACAAAAATGAAAAATATAAATGGGGTGGTCAAGGACTAAAATAGAACACGCTTAAACACGTAAGGACCAGAAAAGGCAATAATCCTTGGTCTTAAAACGCGTGCGTTTAGCCAGGCACCCGAAGGCCCTATTTGAAAATGATAAGAAATTTCAGGGCCAAATTTAAGAAGAACACAAAATAGAAAATGAGGTCTGATTAAATAGTGCCACAAAAGCGGGGGACCATCCGCATAAATAAACCAAAGCACCAAAACACGGGGGTCCCCTGGGTAACGGGTCGGGTCAAAAACGGGTTACCAGGCATTAGTCCATACGGCACCGTTTTAGAGCCACTGAGAAAGGCCTTAAACGGTGCCGTTTCGCACCACTTAAATACCAACCAAAACCCTAAAATTACAAGTCATTCGGCCATTCTTTGAAAAAGAAACCATAGCCGTTCTCTCTCTCCCCCCCATTCGACCACAACAGAGGCGGCCACAAAACCACCACTCGCCCACCAGCAGCAGCGATACCCTGCGAAGGTTGAGCTTAGGCTCACCCACGAGCACTCTCGAAGGTGCCGGCACCTTCACACGCCGAAATCTCCCCTCCCGGCTTCGATTGCGACGAAGGGAAGAGGATCCGAGGGCTACTCTCAAAGGTAAACTTTAATCTTTCTTTTTCTATCTATATAACACAGACAAGATAAATACAAGAGGGAGAATCCCTCAGAAGAGTGCATGCAAATTCACCTTAAAAGGATGTTTTGATTGATTGTGTTTGAAACTGTTACAAAAACTTTTTATTTTTTTCTTTTTTGTTTTCGAATGTATTCTGGTTCCAAAGAAAGAAAGAAAGAAAAACTAAAAAAAAAGGGGACCCCCGTTACATTGTTTTTAGTGGCTTTATAGCCGAATTTACGAAATCTTTCTCTGGATTCTGCTACTATTGCTTGTCTTGTCTCTGCCTTGTCTCTTTTGCAGGTGCGTTGATGGTGATGGGACTGGGTTCGGCGGAGCAGGTGGAGGTGACCGGTGGCCAGCCTAGGTGCGCGGCGCAGCTGAAGGGAAGGGTTCACGGGGCTAGGTTCTGTTTCTCTAGCTTAGGGTTAGGTTTTGGGTGTTGTTGGGCCACCCGGGTTTGTTTGTGTTTGGGCTTATTGGGTAGTGGAAATGGGTCACCGAGTAGTGGTTTTGGGCAAATGGGTCTAGGTGGGCTGATGGGTTAATTGGGTTTGATGGCATGTAAATGGACATTTTTATTTTTAATTATTTTGTTTTATTTGTTTCCATGGGCCCGGGCAAAATTGCCCTATTACAATTAAATTCACACACATTCCTACAACAATTTAAAATTGTTTTCATTTAAATATTATTTTTAGTGAATCTTAATCCTCTTCTCCTCTTAATAAAAGAATTCTAGCTGTTCAAATATTTTAAAACTATATTTTTATTTCAGAAGCAGCAACGTTAACATTCGAGTTTGCTGTTTTTTTTTTTTTGGTTTTTATGTTGTTTTTAGTTTTAATCTATATTTCGTGATTTTTGTTTTATCTATTTTGATTCTTTTTAAAGTAGATTTGTTTTTCTTTTAGTTTCTAGTCATGTTCTGGCGCATATATGAGGTTTGTTAATGTAAGAGTGTCACCAGATCTATTAAGAACCGTTCTTGAAGGGCTTTATTATGATAGATTATAGTCATGATGATAGATTTGAGATGATGATGAGGAAGATAGGCCATTTGAGACTTAATTTTTTGTGTATCACTAATACGATTTGTCTCTTAGGGCTTTTCAGGTTCATTTGATGATGGCGGAACTAGGATGCAAATTTCAACAACTTAATCAAGTTAATGCATTTTTAGTTTGTTTCTAAATTATTCCAGTGTTGCAGTTACTATCATATTACCTTTCTTTTTTATATTGTTGTTTAGATGTGACATTTTTACATAAGTTTGTAGTGATTTATTTATTGTTTGTACTATATGTCATATCTTTTTATTCTTATTATTTATTATTCCTATTAGTAATAATATTTTCTTAAAAAATATAATTCTTAGTATATATAATGCACAATAATTTAAATGGTTACAATGATTAAATTAATTGAATCAAATATCTTAAGTCACTCTCAATTTTCCAATCATTTTATAAATTAAATTGATTTAATTAAATTTAAAAATTTTAAAATTACTTTGGAAGAATTTTTTTGATCAAAAAAATCTTAAATTCACATTATATTAAATTGAGCAAAAGCATCACTGGCTTTATCTTGCCGTACTGTTTTTAAAATTTCATTGGATAAATCTTTAAAAATTTGTATATTTGACCTTCACATTAAATTCAATTTAGTCAAAAAATCAACAATAAGATTACTTTTTCTGAGACGTATAATCGAGTCCACTACTTTCCTTCTCACCTTAGGATTCGTAGGATTCTTTGATAATTCTTCAAAATATCATTTTACGGATCCTATAATCTCTAACGAAAGAACATGGAGCTTGATTTCTCACTAGATAAGTTGTCCAAAGAACCCTCAACATGTTGGTCATTATAGTCACATATGGAAGTAGACAATATTTACAAAAAATTTTACTACCATTTAAAAATATTATTAGAAGTAAAAAAAATATGAAATTTAAAATTATCTAAAAACATATTTTAAAAAATTAAATACTTTACAAAATGTTTAAATTTGTTTAAAAAATACTAAACCTTAAAACATTCAATAAAAATATATTTGAAAATTTATATGAAATTTAAATGTTTTTAAAAATAATATATTTTAAAAATTATAATTAAAAACTTGAAAAAAATTATATTTACTAACGAGATACCTTTTTGTACATTTTTCCTAACATATCATTATTTGCAACTTCTTACATTAAAGAATTGAAGATTGAGTAGTTAGGTTTTTTTTAGTAAAAGAACTATACTTAGAGCAGTAGAGAATTATTGAATGGTATTATATCACTTATTTAAGTATTTATTTATAGAATAAAATAATTGTGTCCTATATTATATTCAAGTATTTATTTTACATTTGCTGATTGATTGTTAGCTCGATTTGTATAAGTATTGTTATTAATGCAAAATAATATGAGTTTAAATGTACTGGAACGCATTATCTTCCTATTTATAAATTGGGAAAGGGTGATGGATAGTTCTAGATATTGTATTATGTTAAAAAGAGTAGAACTTATAATGAGATTATTAAAAAAAAGAATCTATTTTAATTTTTCTAATAATATGCTTATTAATTTTAATTTTTTTACAGAATACTATGCTTTAAATTATTTTTTACATCATTCATAAAATTTATATAATATATCATATATATTAGGTTTGAATTATTAATTATATATCTACATATTATAACAATTTCATCTTTCAAATTTTCTTTTCTTATAATTAAAACATAAAATATATTTATAATATTATAAATATATTATGTTTTAAAAAATTTATACACAATCACAAGTAGAAAAAACAAATTATCTCATATTAAAACCTCCTTTTGTAAAGAATTTATTTTTTGTTAATTTTCACTTTACAGAAAGATAAATCTTACATTCATTACGAAGAAGAGGAAACTTAGGGTACATTAATTAAGCCATGGTCAGCATTCAGCTGCTTTCTTCTACACAATAAATGGCTATTTTGGATTTAGAATATTTAAATTTCAGAGATCATTTCAAAATAAAAATAAAAATTCAGAGAGATAAGGTGAGGCATAGAGGTGAGTGATTGAGTGATCACTTTCAGATAGTCAATGCTCTCTGCACAAACTTTGAAATGCTTTTTCATTCTTGAAGGATTTTTTCCCCTTTTTAACTCGAGAATTTTTTTAAAAACTGAAGTTAAAAAGTTTATTTTATTATTTAAACATTATATTAAAAATAAAAATATTTTATATTAATATTTACTTATATTTTATAATAAAATTTGTATATGCATTTTTTGTTTATTAGAAATCATGATTGGGTCATTTTCCTTAACTACAATCTCATTCCAAGCTTAATTCATAAATTCTCAATTGCTTGCCAAGCAAATTGAGGACGGATACAAGGTCAGACAACCTACATTAGCCTAGTACCAAAATTTAGCCACAGGTAAGATACAACATACTTAATTATACCTTGGAATTTTGTAGTGTACGTAGATTTATGCTACCTACATTTCATGAAAAAATTTGGCGAACGCATGGATTTTAAAGAAAATTTAGGGATTTAGGTAAGTTTTTTGGAAATTAAAAAAATAGGTTGTTTTTAAAAGAATAGTAAGAACGCCTCTTATAGGGTGTGTTTTTGCCTCAACTAAAACACATCTTTAATGATGTGTTTATGAAAACCAATGGTTCTAACCCTAAACTCAGGAATCCCAAGATAAAATTTACATCCCATCCCATCTTTTCCATGGTAGAATCGAAATCTTTAAAAACTTTTCAAAAAATTTCTTTCAACCGAAACATAAAATTGAACAAGCTTCGATCAAGAATTAGAAGGCAAATGTTGACTTCAAGTCGGAGGAGAATTTCGAGCTTGAAATATAGATATCTATCGTCACTGAACCTTGTTAAATATGATATATTTGAGCTCAAAGGTGATATGGATGTCGAGGCAATGCTCAATGCGCATTGCACTAGTGGAAATGCTATACAGAGTTATGCCCGGTTTGTCATTGTCGAGGAAGGTGTTCCAAGTTCGACAACAATTATTGTAACACCCCTAACCCGTAACCGTCGCCGGCACAGGGTTACGAGGCATTTCAAAGCAAAACATAACTGACCAATCACATGAATACATTTATTCAGAAGTTGCACACAAGGCATTTACTACATGATATGCGCAATTTATAATTAATATATATACCAAATCAGTCTGTGCGAGGTACATTTAATCCAACTTCATAGCATTCGAATAAAAGATCATAAGCTTAAATTAAACCTTGTAACACAACATAATATACACACCTACCGAAACTAAATTACTTTCAACTATACACAGTTTCACACATATAAATACATATACTTTAAAATTTGTTTCTTAATAACTTCACAAGGTACTCCCATTCATACAATTGAATCATATAGTCATTCCCATATTCATATATATATACCATAGTCTAATCTTACTAAATTATCTTATGACAAGACCAATCAAAACATATAATCCAGTTTACGAAATGGATCCATACTTACTAAATAGTCTTATAACAAAACCATGAAACCACATTCAACAAAATGAACAAGCCATTTTCGCATGGCTCTTACATATACATATTCAAATATCACTTGTATAAAAAATAAGGAGTTAAGCTTATACATGCCATCTTTCAAGAAAACATAGACTATCAAAAGTACCAAAACAGAGTTGATAGTGTGGATGATTTCAACTGGAATCCCCGAGCTCGTAACTGGAGTCAAAGATCTATAATACAGAAGAAAACATAACAAACGGAGTAAGCTTTCATAAGCTTAGTAAGTCTTAAGCAATGCAAACATTTAAACCCAATTAACATCAATCATTCAAATTCGCAAGTAACCATTTCCTAGGTATTTTGCCATTTGGCCAAATATACACAAACACATGATGCACATTTAACATATTACTTTCACTTGAATTCGAACTCATAAAACATAGGTAAATCAATATCTTCACATAACTTCACACATTGGCCGAATGCACTATAACCATGTAGATAATCTTAATGCTTACTCACATATATACGTCACGTTACACACTTATGATTCAATCCACATCAAACTCAAATATAAGTACAGGATACATACCTGGCCAACTTAAGGTGTTGAACGATTTCAATTATCGTTTTATCACGAAGTCTCAAAATCATAGACTTTTATCAAATCATTGGCAATTAGCCTTCTAGGTTCTAAACCCGAATTCATCACCGACATTTCGCCTGCTAGGCTCGAAGCCCGATATCATATCACCGACATTATAGCCTGCTAGGCTCGAAGCCCGATATTATCTCACCGGTATTATAGCCTGCTAGGCTCGAAGCCCGATATTATCTCACCGGCATTATAGCCTGCTAGGCTCGAAGCCCGATATTATCTCACCGGCATTATAGCCTGCTAGGCTTGAAGGCCCGAATAGTACCGCATGATAATCAAATCACCAAGTTTCATGTATATGTCAAAACATATGCTACTAGATTTCACATAACACACACATAATTAAGTTATTCCCCTTCATTCGAATATATGCACATATCACACTCTTTAATTTTATTTCATAAAAGCCATTCGGCCACAACATATACATATAATTCATTTTTATATTTGGCTTTATAGTTTACATTCAATACACTCTTGGCAAGTTGAACATATAAAGGTCAAATAATCACTTAGCATACTTCTATAATCTTAAACATGCAAACGAATCGAGCTCGAATACTTAAGAACTTACCTCGATAATTATCGAATGTAAATTTTAGCTATTCGATCAATTTCCCTTTTCCACAATCTGAATTTGTTTCCTTAATTTCTTGAGCTTTCATTAAACAAATAAACTAGTTCAATTACCCTTTTAATTTATCATAATTCAAATTTAATAAATTCAAACACATAAAGCTTACAGCACTTTCATTTCTTTGACTATTTAAAACTCATGGTAAAATTTATGCACATTATGGGACATCATTAATCCCATTATCAATAACGAATCAAACATTCCCCACAACAAGCTACATTCGGCATGATAACATATTTCACAAAATTAAATTTAAACACATCACAGCCTCAATTGGCCATTTCAAAGAACATCAATTAAATCATCCTTTAATATCAAAACAATATGTCATGTGTACTCATCCCAAATAACCGAATGTAATTTAGTTTGTCGATACCATTTTTGTAGAAACGTAAACGGACGTCGACTTAAAAATGAACTGGAGTCGCCACCGATCTTTTTTAGGGTGCGATCGGTCACCTCACAAAGGGGATTGTTTTTTTTATAAACCATTTGATTTATTAAAACAACGGTTTTGGTCCGCATACCAGAAAAATAGGTTTGGGAGTCAGTTACGCACGGGGAAGGATTAGCACCCCCGATACGCCCGGAAACCGGTACCTTGTTGATTAATTGATGTCTTTGGGGGTCAATAATTCGAAAACTTGGGAGAATTTTAATATACGATCCTTATTTGCTTTAAAACCATTTGGGTATGTTAAAGACGTAAATCAAAGGTTGGTTTGCCTTAAGGTAAAACATCACATCCAATACGGTAGGACACGATATTTCGACCTTAGAAACTAAACTTGCTTTTTATTTAGGAATCACGTATTTGATTTGAAAGGGTATTCGAATACTCGAGATAAATGAAGAAAATCGAAACCCAATACGTTAGGGCACAATTCTTCGAATCCCTAAGTATCGAACATTGCCTTGGGTTTTTGTTTTAGAAAGTCTCATCCCGAGATAACAAAATGTCATATCCAATGCGTTAGGACGTGATATCTTGAACTCTCGGGGATGAGTTTTTATACTAAAATATCATATTAGTTTTAGAAGGCTTATATGAGGATTTAGACTTAAACAAGAAACCGCAATCCAATACGATAGGGTACGATTCTCGAGTGTCTAAATACGGAACATTTGCCTTTGTAAAAAATTAATTTTGTGACGGGTAAAGGGAACTTGAAATACATATGATGAAAGTACAAAATGAAATGCGAAATGGAATATATAAAAATGATTAATAATATGTAAAAATAACAGTATTTTATGAACTTTTTATTTGAGTTTATATTTTGAGAAGGATATTCGAGCATTCAGATTTAGACGAGAAAACCGAAACCCAATACGTTAGGGCACGACTTTCTCGAATTTCTAAATATCGAACATTGCCTATATGTATATAAAGGTTAATTTGGCATGGGGTAAAAAGTCGTATAATTTGCGATAAAAATATTTAGAACAAATGACAGTGGTGATAACAACAATAATGATAGAAGTGTATTAATAAAACGGTGTTAGAAATAAGGTGTTGATAATATTAAAAGATAATAATGGTACATGCAATATCACACATAATAATGGAGTTAAGCATAAAATAAAAACAATGAAGGTATATATACATACACATATGAACATAAAATAATGAGATACAAAATGACAAAGAATTCAACATTCAAAGACATATAATATTACGATTGGAAATACGTACATAATGTACGTAGAATCTATATTCAATATGGTATCAAAGATATATATATATATATATATATATATATAAGGTAATATATAAAAAGGTATACACAAATAATATAATATTAAAAATACATATACACGATACACAAAATGTTTATACATTAATAATATATGTAATATATAAAAAAGATGTTTAAAGTATACATACATAATGCACTAAAATATTTACACATGGATAATTTACATAATATGTGAAAAAAAATTAAAATATATACATATATACAATACACTAAAATATTTATACACAAATAATATTAAAGTATATATATGAAGTGATATAAAAATGTATAAAACAATTAGAATGGAAAAACATATATATATAACATATATAAGAATATAATATATACAAAATATAACTTTAAAATATATACAATACACAAAACACTTATAATAGTATTGAAAATACATATATAAAATACTACAAAAGAAAATATATATAAATATATATATATATATATATCTATGATATATAAGAAATGAAAAATATATATACATATATATACATATATAAGTGCAACGTGTATATTTATACAGCAACATATAGTTTAAATACTACCTATAAAATATACAATATATTAATAATATTAAATAATAATGAAATGTTGGAAAATTAAATAAATGAATAAACATAAGAACAAATGAGGGTTAAACTGAAATTTAGAGAAATTCAGGGTAAAAACAAAACAAAAGGACAAGGAAAATGGGCGGCCAAGGACCAAAACATAACGCGCACAAAAGCCTGAGGACCAGCAGGGACAATAACCCATGGTCTTAATACGCTTGCGTTTAGCCTGGTATCCCGAGGACCTATCTGAAATATCAAGATAATTTAAAGGCCGAATCAGAAAGCAAAAAGAAATTGATTGAAAGATATTATAAAAAGGGGAAGGACCATTCGCGTTAATATCCCATTAACGTCAAACACGCGGGTCCTCCCATATGCTGAATCGGGTCGAAACGGGTAGGGAATCGGGTTACACGGATGGCCCAGGCATTAACCAATACGGGGTCGTTTTATTTGGTGTTTAAACACCCATTTCCTCTGCTATTCCAGCCCTAGTTTCAGAAAAAAAAATGCTAAAGTTCTCTCCCTCTTAGCCTCTCAGCCCTCCTTTCGACTAGGGTTTAAACACCCATCATCGCCGATTATGGCAAGCACCGGAGGCCCACCGTACCGTTATCCTGGTCATCGGTCGGTATTACGCGGAGAATGACCCTCTTGTCCATTTCCCAGAGGCCCGAAGGGTTGGGTTCTCAAAACCTATGCGTATAGGCGAATGAGGACCTTCTTCCTCTCCCTCGTAGATCTGATGACGGAGATAGATTCCCCGATATCGGGACCGCGGATGGTTGGGTAAGCTTCCCCTTTTCTTCTTTGTTATTACGTGATTTTAAGAAAGGATTCAGAGATGGAGGAATGAAAATAAAATATAAACAAAACCAGAAAACCGAGATAATCAAGGGAAGAAATAAAAAAACCTTCTAAAGATTCTGCTCTTTTCGATTTCCGATTTCTATGTACAAAAAATGGGGGGGTTTTCTCTTTACAACTACTTTCGGCTTCCGTTTCTAGCCAAACGAGGTGAGAAAAATAAAATTTGAAAAAATCCCCCCCGTTTTTTTGTTTACATTCGGTTTTAATATCCGAATTTTACACTGTTTCATTACTGTTTATGCGTGTTTCTGCTTCTGTTGCTTGGTCTACTGTTGTTGTCCTTTTTTGCGTGTGTGCAGATGCTTAGGGGCACGGGTGATGGGACGGTATTCGGCGGGGCAGGTGAGGAGGTGACGGTGGCCAGAAACTAGGGAGCAGAGATTAGTCTAGCTTGCGGCGCTGGAGACTCAATGGGAGCTAGGGTTTCATTCAGTATTGGGTCTGGGCTATCGGGTTTGGGCTGATCATTTGGTTTGGCCTGTTGGGTTGTGGGCTGTATGAGTTTAGTGGGTATGGTTGATGGGCCACCGGGTTTGGTTTAGGGGAATTGGGTAGTTGTTATTTGAGTGGGTTTATGATATAAATGGCCACTTAATTAAAATTTGGTTTTATTTGGTTTAAAAAGTGTTTAATGATTTGGGCCCGGGCAAATTTAGGCCCGTACAGCTGCCCCTCTTTGCTCATTGTCGTATAACGAGAATAGAGCAAAGACTTTAAAAGGGCCAAATTTGCCCGGTCTTGCTGGGTCTTGGTCTCTTGGCGCTTCTTTTCTCCGATTTACCCTCGAATCCTCGATCTGCTTCTGCATCTCTGGAAGGTCAAATCTTGTAACTTTGGTTCAATCCACTGCAATTTCAAAGACATGCATCGTAGCTTCAATCCAGTCGCATCTTCAGCAATATGAGACTCATCGTCTTCGATCTTCAGGAAAATGAATCTTGTGTCTTCAATTTGCTACACTGTAATTCCAGGGAGACAAAATCTGAATCTTCGATCAGCTCCATCCTTTATCCTTTATCGAAAATAGCTCGGCCTGCGAACTCTCACAATATGGGTTAATTTTTGGATCATAAATTGAAAGTATCTCCGTGTGTGACTTGAGACTTAACTCACCTCTCGTAGTATGAGTTGAATGGACAGAAATTTAAAAAGCAGAAATTGAAAAAGATCAACTCACTTTTCGCAATATGAGTTGAATGAACATAAATTTAAAAAGCAGAAATTGAAAAAGATCAACTCACTTTTCGCAATATGAGTTGAATGAACATAAATTTAAAAAGCAGAAATTGAAAAAGATCAACTTACTTCTCGCATTATGAGTTGAATGAACAGAAATTTAAAAAGCAGAAATTGAAAAAGATCAACTCACTTCTCGCATTATGAGTTGAATGAACAGAAATTTAAAAAGCAGAAATTGAAAAACAGGAATTGGAACAGATCAACTCACCTCACGCAATATGAGGTGAATTTTGAAAATATAAATTACAAATACCTCAGCGTGTGACCTGAGGCGCAACTCGTTTCTCGCAATACGAGTTGACTTTTGAAAATATAAATTGCAAATACCTCAACGTGTGACCTGAGGCGCAACTCGTTTCTCGCGATACGAGTTGACTTTTGAAAATATAAATTGCAAATACCTCAGCGTGTGACCTGAGGCGCAACTCGTTTCTCGCAATATGAGTTGACTTTTGAAAACATAAATTGCAAATTCCTCAGCGTGTGACCTGAGGCGCAACTCGTTTCTCGCAATACGAGTTGACTTTTGAAAATATAAATTGCAAATACCTCAGCGTGTGACCTGAGGCGCAGCTCGTTTCTCGCAATACGAGTTGACTTTTGAAAATATAAATTGCAAATACCTCAGCGTGTGACCTGAGGCGCAACTCATTTCTCGCAATACGAGTTGACTTTTGAAAATATAAATTGCAAATACCTCAGCGTGTGACCTGAGGCGCAGCTCGTTTCTCGCAATACGAGTTGACTTTTGAAAATATAAATTGCAAATACCTCAGCGTGTGACCTGAGGCGCAACTCATTTCTCGCAATACGAGTTGACTTTTGAAAATATAAATTGAAAATACCTCAGCGTGTGACCTGAGGCGCAACTCGTTTCTCTCAATACGAGTTGACTTTTAAAAACATAAATTTTGAACATAGAACCAAAACATATTATCTGGTGTCCTTTGCAATTGTCATCGCAACTTCTTGCTCTGTTGGAGCACCTGAAAATGTCGTGAATGATGTTATCATGATATGCATGTGATTGTCTTAAACGTACGTATGCCTACATGATTATGCTATGCGCCCTAGACATGTTTGTCATATGTTGCTTCTCGTCGAGATTTCTTGTGACGATTTGCATTTATTGCTTCAATTCTTGACTTTCTTTCAGGCTTCGTACTCGTCTTCCATCTTTGTGAGTAATCTGTATTTTTCAGACATTGCTCTTTTGCCCCTCGTTGAACTTTGTTCTTGCTTTGAGGCTATTGTGTTCATCAAATTCTCATCCAAGTGATGCTCTGGATACTCAGCGCATGAACTCTTCCATGTTTCTCGATCAAGAACCTTTTTGAGCATGGCTTCTTGCATAGAAAATCTCAGGCTTCTGAAAATGTTTTGAATACGGTATTCTTGCTGTTTGACTCATTGATCGAATCACTTTACTCTTTGGGCCCAGATATTTCATTAGGATGCATTCTCGGGTTTTTATCCTAATCCTTTTCGCGTTAATTAAGACACCCTTTTCGGGCTTTCATTTTGATCTTCTTCTCTTTTTCAACTTGGGGTGCCCTATTATTTGACTGGTAAGTCGACCCAAAACTCGAGAAAATGTTTTGCTAACCCAGCTTGCCCCACTGCAACCTCAGGTTCCCTTCCATTGTATCTCAAAGGTACATGATCTGTAACTTGTTTCGTCAAGATTATATCACTGACGCGATATCTAGTTTCTGTTCAGCTAATACCTTTGATTTAAAAATCTTGAAGAGATAAACTCAATTAAGCTCAAATATTTCTAACTCCTACGCATGGTGAGCTCTTTAAACAACAGTCCTGTTTTAGATTCCTGTACTATTTAGAAACTTCCAAAGTAATACACAAAACTCCTTTCATAAAAGTGTTGTTAGTCCACTAATCATTATTTCAATACAAAATGCTTAAAAAAGGATCATGACGATGGACAAGAAGGAAATTGAATGCAAGCATAACTCGAAACAAGCAAGTTTAAGCAAAAGCGATTACCAAAAGAATTTATTAGGAGCATAACTCGACACAGATAAGTTCATCAATAAGAAGGAAATTGATCGGGAGCACAGCCCATCATGATTTGAAGATAGCAAAAATGCTAAGAAGGATGAAAGCTAGGTGCCCCAGATATCGCAACCTAAGCCTCTCTGTCCCAATTCTTAAGAACTCTTCTAAGCTCGATGTGTGCCTAGGGGATTCGGAGTACTCTGTCGATGCCCCAAGACGTAGCATACTTCCTCATTGTCAATTCAAGCATGATAAGGCTACCGCGTGCCCCACTTTTGATCAGAATTTGAGCCGCCCTTTTGGGTTTTCAACTCAAATGCCCTTTGGACTCAAAGCGCCTTTTGCGGGTTTTCACTTTGGCCTCTCCTTTTTCTTTTTCTTTTTCTTTTCTTTTTTCTTTTTTCATTTCTCTTTTTTCTTCCTTTTTCTTTTTTTCTTTTCTTTTCTTTTTCTTCCTTTTTCTCATTCTTCTTTTTCTTCTTTTCTTCTTTTTTCCTTTTTCTTGATCAACTTTTTAGAAGGTCTCAAGACGCCGTTTGCGAGTTTTCCTCTTGATTTCCTTGAGAAATTCTTGCGGACGAATTCTTCTCGACATAAGTTTGTATCACCCATTTTGACACGTTTGATTAGGATGGATACTCTCAACAAATCTTGATTCTATCAAGGCTTGAAGGGAGAGATATCGATCCATAAATCCATGAGAAAGAGATTGCCCCAGCAGCAATCCTAGTTGTCGTTTGACAAGCCTTATACAGAAAGATGGTTCAACGATTCTCAGCAAATAAGAATGAAGTTGCTGATATTCTTCTTCAACTTGGAAAGCTAAGGTACGTAAATTGCTCCTGGAGCTGTCATCTCACCATAGCTCGATGATGTCTCTAAGGTGTTCTCGCACTTCATAACTTTCCCCAACTGTGAGGCCGACAAAGCAAATAGGAACAATTACAAGTGTGGCGGTGGTGCTCCTTTGATATACATATACCAGGGAATGGCTATCTTCTGCGGATCATTGGCCAAAAACCCAATCTGATCTAAGAGAACACGATAATGAATGCTTCATGATTCCAATCATTCCAGCATAGGCTCAAAGATAGAAGTCATTGTTCTTAGGAGAACAGACTTTGTTGTTTATAACAGTTCCAGGCGAGATATTGTCAGGAAATCACTGCTGGAAAAACTCAGTATGATGGTTTTTCTGTGCTATAATGACCATGAACTTGGGGTTCCCACTCTCGTCAAGGAACTTGATCAAGTTATTTGTTCAAAACTTGATTGAACTGAGACTCGCTAACTCGATCCTTGGAAATAATGAGCTGATCAGGCTTCCTTTTCCCTGAATTTGTATAGAAGTCTTCCCTCATGATACCTTTATCTACTTTGTCAGACACTGGTTTGAAGGGAAAATCCATCATTTCGAGCTTCAGAGACTGTGTACGGATTGATGCCCTTTGAAATCATAGGGGGTTTGAAGGTGTTTGCTCTAGTGTGAGCAGAGTAAGTGGTAGTTTCTTATATCAATTTTTACCAGTCTCGGTCATCTTCTGAAATTTATTTCTTCTTCTTTCTTTTGGCAACCTTCATCGTATGGCGCCTTATCTTTGAATAGACTGCAAACTTTTGACATTGTGCAATTAGATTTCATCTTTTTCTTTCTTTTCTTTTCTTTTTTCTTTTTTTTTTGAATTTTTTCTCTTTTTTTTTTTGAGTTCAAACTCGAATTTGGATTCAACTTTGAATTTGGATTTTGGGATTCGAGTTTGAATCTGATGACCGTTTACTTGGTATCTTTGGCACGTGAAGCGACTTTACTCTCTTGGTGAAGTAATTGACCATGGTGAAGATGACTTGAAGTCTGTGAAGCTGGCCCAGTAATGCCCACGCCCCTATACATCTTGTCTTCCTCAATTTGACGTTTACAACATACTAATGCAGTCCTCTTTCATGGCAGACTAGCAATATCTTAATCTCATGATCAGCCTGGTTATTGTAAAACCACTAGCCTGTGTCCTACGACCATTCTTGTGGACTTTTTTTGAAATTTTGGTATGCCTGTGTCTCGGTAGCCCGGGCCTGTCTTTATATGGTTGTGCGAAGACGTGATGTCTTGCCCTTTTTGGTAGTGAGCTAGGCTTCAATCTTTGTTTGTTCGCGATATCCACTGACCTCGTGGGATTCATTTTCATCTTATTCTACCATCCTTGACAAATCAGAAGATAAGTCACAATCTTTGTCGTCTTCAAAGTCCTGAGATTCCCCTAGGCACATATTTTGCTCCAAAGGAGATTTTAGTTTAACAACAGTGTCGCTCGTGATATCGATATCTAGAGACCCTTTTTGCAGGTACAGAGAAAGATTTCAAAGAATAAATGACTCTAAGAATGATTATTTATGTGTCGTGATCATAAAGAACGGGTAAGGAAAAGAGTCCAAGGAACAAAAGAATCTAATAATAACCGTGCAGTATGGTCATGAATAAAAAATAAGAGAATCTAGTATGAAATGAAAATTTACTCAAAAGATGCATTCTTATTGAAATAAAGATTTCAGACAAAAGCCTATTTTCATAAAAGGATTCTTACTGCCTCTAGGCTTAAAGCAGTAAGTGTGTTCTGGATATTATGCTAAGTTAGCTCTAAAAAGACAGAGACTTCTTCCACAGTCCTATTGTTCACAATACTCCCAAGCATGTAAGGGCAAATACTTGATAAAATTCATTCCTTCGTCACTGCGTTCACATTCCCTTTAGCATGGTCAGGGAATGGATTCTTGGTTGCATTGCTAGCATTATCAAATCGCAGAATGCCCGCATCAATGAGTCCTTGGACCTGTTTTTTAAAGGCGAGGCAGTTCTCGATTGAATGTCCTGTATTTCCCGCATGGTATTCGCATCGAGCGTTCGAATTGTACCACTTGGGATATGGAGGCTGTAATGGTTTTATATAAACTGGGGACACCACGCGCGCATCATATAAACTCTGATATAGCTCCTTATACGACATTGGGATTAGCGTAAATGAGAGCCTTTTAGCACTTGGTCCAGAATTGGATTCTTGCTTTTGAGGAACCTGATGGCTAGGGATTGTCATTTTTGGCTGGCCAATGGTAACCAATTTTATCTCACCTTCTTTTCTCTTTATTGTCCCCGAAGTGTCATCTCGGGAGCTCCACTCTTGCTTTTTAAAGGCTCCGCACTGTTTTAGGCGCTCAATACTAGCCGTCTTTGTCTCTTTAGTGACGGTAAGGCTCGCTGGATTGCTTTTCAGATAGGGACTTGAGCCTACTGAAAAGTTCGCTGGTGCCGACATACCGGTCTGATGTTGTTGGGTTCTAGTAGCAATGGGTATCCCTTGCGCAGGTGCGTCTGATTGAGTCTGGCCACTTATTGGAGTGAACCTCGGGACATAAACGATGTCTTCGTTATCCTCCTCGCTACTGTTCATTGAGCCTTTCCTTTTTTCGAGCCCTTCGACTAATAGCTGTCTTAGCTGACCAATCATATTTCTTTGGAGCTCTGCTATTTGGCCCTGCATATCCTGTTGAATCTTGGATAACTGCTCTTGCATTTGTATTTGCCTATGCTCTATCCGCTCTAACCTTCGTTCCATGGCTCTTAGGTTAACTGAAATAATTTTATCTAATTAGGGTCATTTCGTAAAAGTCTGATGCAAATGATGTAATGTACATGATGCAATGCAAATGATGCAATGCAAGTGCATGACATGCAAATGAATGCAAGAAAAGAAGCGTCGACCTTATATCCAGTTCTATTAGAAGAGCTTTTCTAGAAGACAGATTTCTTCACATAAAACGGATCATATATGTGATCTTGCCCCCATAGTCCAAACGAAGATGCCGATCTTTCTTTTCATGTCTTGAATACTAAGGTTGACTCTCGCAGACTTGCCAAAGATATCTTCATCAGTGCCTTTTCGCTTGGTCTGGGTCGCGACTCGTTGTTCACTCTTCCTAGCGATACTCGCTTGCTCCTTTAGGAAAGTTGAGACTTGACGGCTCCCGCATAATCTTCATCAATTTGAGTCTTTCGGGTAAAATCTTGCATTCTTTCACGAGCTATCATCCTTCTTCCGTTGTGCTCACTTAGACCATATATGATCAACCGCATTATAATCCACTTTATCAAGAAATTCGCCCCCTTATGACAAACTCCCCTATTTAGGAACCGAATATGAATCAACATCTCTTTTCTATGAAGATAGAATGTAATGTTGTGCAAATGAATGAATGCAAAAAAGGTATCGATCTCAGTTCAATTTCTTTTGGAAAACTTTATTAAAGAAAACAAAACCCTTTACATAAAACAGGCTACCAATATGCGTTTGCCCTAACGTTCAAAGTCTTGACAACAAAGCAAACCCTTGACCAAAATCGGATTGTAGCTCCCATTGATGCTTAATGTGCTCAACTTAAGCTATGTCTTCACCCGTGAGGTTATCCCTACAGCCAATGACACCTTCTCTAATGTCTGTGAAGTTGTTCTGATCATCTTGAGAGAGATTGGCGAACAAGTAGACATCTTTGTTTCGTAGTATGCTGCCTTTAAAAAGATATCCAACACCTTCAGTACTTCTTGAGGGTCTTCAGACTCTCGCTCACATAGAATATTTTGGAATGCTTGCAGGGGTATCTTTGTAGCCGAGCTAATCTCCACTTCAAAAGTCCTTGAACGATACAGCCTTCTTTAATCTCTTTCTTCCATGCCCATTTAGGCTGTCCAGGCCATCAGGGTTTGCATTTCCATGATTTTCAACAGGTGCAACATCTTATAATGCCACGGTAGGTTGTAGCTTGTTGTTTGGTATCGATCTTATAGTAAAAAAACTTCTTCATCATCTTAAGCAGAATTCTTTCTAATCAACTCCTTTTTTGCAGGCCTCATGCACTCTGTCAATCATTTTTTCCTACGCCCTTACCATCTATAGGGTGACCATCCTCATAGAAATGCTGTAACGGTGGAAGTATTCGTCAGTACTCCTTATGTTCACTTTAAACGGTTCAATCATTTTCATGTCAAGTATATACTGTGAACTCCCCACAGTTGTTGTAGAACTACTGCTTAGCTACGTTATTCTATTAAACTCATATTGCCTTTAACTTCCAAAGGCTACTTCGTGTCACATTGATGTAAATGTAACCCCATAATTCTGGCAAATATCCTTCAACTAGACAATCTCCTTTTGCTAGTTGTATTTCCTTTGACCCTTTACAGACAGTTGTATTGCTTCCCATTTTATCAAGGATCCCGTTTTCTATAATAAAACTCTCTAAATTAGAAATTGAACGTGAATCGATACCTTCTAAATGCGACATGATATGCAAATTATAGAAAGAACACAAAAACACTGAATGTCAGTACAATGTGTAAGATGAAATTCAAAACACGTATGAAAACAGAAAAACAATCAAGAACCTATCAGGGTAATCACTAAGGTTCGACATGGTTCTACCTAGGGTGAGCTCCTAGGGTTCGCTACATGAGGTTTGGTTCTAGAGTAAGGGTACCTGAACCAGCGAATTCCTCGATCTTCACCCATTATAGGATCATATGGATCGAGTTCGGTTCAAGGGGATCCATTTCCCTATGGCCATGCGGAGGTGAAAACCTCACGAAGACAGAGGTACGGATGTATCTCGGAAGTAGTCCACTAGCCCGTGCGGAGGTGAAGACCTCACGAAGGCATAGTTTCTCACTCCCACTTAAGGGTGCGACCCCGACGGTCATGCAAATGGAATGTGCAGAGATGTAAAAAGCTTGCAGTAAACACGAAAAATAATGAAAATCATGTTATAAAATTGATAAAATTGTAATAAAAGGATCGTATATGAAAAACAATTTCCAAATTTCGACTAAAAGACAAAAGTTAATCAACTTGAGGTTCGACTCTCATTTTAGCGTCCCCAGTGGAGTCGCCAAGCTGTCGATACCATTTTTGTAGAAACGTAAACGGACGTCGACTTAAAAATGAACTGGAGTCGCCACCGATCTTTTTTAGGGTGCGATCGGTCACCTCACAAAGGGGATTGTTTTTTTTATAAACCATTTGATTTATTGAAACAACGGTTTTGGTCCGCATACCAGAAAAATAGGTTCGGGAGTCAGTTACGCACGGGGAAGGATTAGCACCCCCGATACGCCCAGAAACCGGTACCTTGTTGATTAATTGATGTCTTTGGGGGTCAATAATTCGAAAACTTGGGAGAATTTTAATATACGATCCTTATTTGCTTTAAAACCATTTGGGTATGTTAAAGACGTAAATCAAAGGTTGGTTTGCCTTAAGGTAAAACATCACATCCAATACGGTAGGACACGATATTTCGACCTTAGAAACTAAACTTGCTTTTTATTTAGGAATCACGTATTTGATTTGAAAGGGTATTCGAATACTCGAGATAAATGAAGAAAATCGAAACCCAATACGTTAGGGCACAATTCTTCGAATCCCTAAGTATCGAACATTGCCTTGGGTTTTTGTTTTAGAAAGTCTCATCCCGAGATAACAAAATGTCATATCCAATGCGTTAGGACGTGATATCTCGAACTCTCGGGGATGAGTTTTTATACTAAAATATCATATTAGTTTTAGAAGGCTTATATGAGGATTTAGACTTAAACAAGAAACCGCAATCCAATACGATAGGGTACGATTCTCGAGTGTCTAAATACGGAACATTTGCCTTTGTAAAAAATTAATTTTGTGACGGGTAAAGGGAACTTGAAATACATATGATGAAAGTATAAAATGAAATGCGAAATGGAATATATAAAAATGATTAATAATATGTAAAAATAACAGTATTTTATGAACTTTTTATTTGAGTTTATATTTTGAGAAGGATATTCGAGCATTCAGATTTAGACGAGAAAACCGAAACCCAATACGTTAGGGCACGACTTTCTCGAATTTCTAAATATCGAACATTGCCTATATGTATATAAAGGTTAATTTGGCATGGGGTAAAAAGTCGTATAATTTGCGATAAAAATATTTAGAACAAATGACAGTGGTGATAACAACAATAATGATAGAAGTGTATTAATAAAACGGTGTTAGAAATAAGGTGTTGATAATATTAAAAGATAATAATGGTACATGCAATATCACACATAATAATGGAGTTAAGCATAAAATAAAAACAATGAAGGTATATATACATACACATATGAACATAAAATAATGAGATACAAAATGACAAAGAATTCAACATTCAAAGACATATAATATTACGATTGGAAATACGTACATAATGTACGTAGAATCTATATTCAATATGGTATCAAAGATATATATATATATATATATATATATATATATAAGGTAATATATAAAAAGGTATACACAAATAATATAATATTAAAAATACATATACACGATACACAAAATGTTTATACATTAATAATATATGTAATATATAAAAAAGATGTTTAAAGTATACATACATAATGCACTAAAATATTTACACATGGATAATTTACATAATATGTGAAAAAAAATTAAAATATATACATATATACAATACACTAAAATATTTATACACAAATAATATTAAAGTATATATATGAAGTGATATAAAAATGTATAAAACAATTAGAATGGAAAAACATATATATATAACATATATAAGAATATAATATATACAAAATATAACTTTAAAATATATACAATACACAAAACACTTATAATAGTATTGAAAATACATATATAAAATACTACAAAAGAAAATATATATAAATATATATATATATATATATCTATGATATATAAGAAAGGAAAAATATATATACATATATATACATATATAAGTGCAACGTGTATATTTATACAGCAACATATAGTTTAAATACTACCTATAAAATATACAATATATTAATAATATTAAATAATAATGAAATGTTGGAAAATTAAATAAATGAATAAACATAAGAACAAATGAGGGTTAAACTGAAATTTAGAGAAATTCAGGGTAAAAACAAAACAAAAGGACAAGGAAAATGGGCGGCCAAGGACCAAAACATAACGCGCACAAAAGCCTGAGGACCAGCAGGGACAATAACCCATGGTCTTAATACGCTTGCGTTTAGCCTGGTATCCCGAGGACCTATCTGAAATCTCAAGATAATTTAAAGGCCGAATCAGAAAGCAAAAAGAAATTGATTGAAAGATATTATAAAAAGGGGAAGGACCATTCGCGTTAATATCCCATTAACGTCAAACACGCGGGTCCTCCCATATGCTGAATCGGGTCGAAACGGGTAGGCAATCAGGTTGCACGGATGGCCCAGGCATTAACCAATACGGGGTCGTTTTATTTGGTGTTTAAACACCCATTTCCTCTGCTATTCCAGCCCTAGTTTTAGAAAAAAAAAATGCTAAAGTTCTCTCCCTCTTAGCCTCTCAGCCCTCCTTTCGACTAGGGTTTAAACACCCATCATCGCCGATTATGGCAAGCACCGGAGGCCCACCGTACCGTTGTCCTGGTCATCGGTCGGTATTACGCGGAGAAGGACCCTCTTGTCCATTTCCCAGAGGCCCGAAGGGTTGGGTTCTCAAAACCTATGCGTATAGGTGAATGAGGACCTTCTTCCTCTCCCTCGTAGATCCGATGACGGAGATAGATTCCCCGATATCGGGACCGCGGATGGTTGGGTAAGCTTCCCCTTTTCTTCTTTGTTATTACGTGATTTTAAGAAAGGATTCAGAGATGGAGGAATGAAAATAAAATATAAACAAAACCAGAAAACCGAGATAATCAAGGGAAGAAATAAAAAAACCTTCTAAAGATTCTGCTCTTTTCGATTTCCGATTTCTATGTACAAAAAATGGGGGGTTTTCTCTTTACAACTACTTTCGGCTTCCGTTTCTAGCCAAACGAGGTGAGAAAAATAAAATTTGAAAAAATCCCCCCCGTTTTTTTGTTTACATTCGGTTTTAATATCCGAATTTTACACTGTTTCATTACTGTTTATGCGTGTTTCTGCTTCTGTTGCTTGGTCTACTGTTGTTGTCCTTTTTTGCGTGTGTGCAGATGCTTAGAGGCACGGGTGATGGGACGGTATTCGGCGGGGCAGGTGAGGAGGTGACGGTGGCCAGAAACTAGGGAGCAGAGATTAGTCTAGCTTGCGGCGCTGGAGACTCAAGGGGAGCTAGGGTTTCATTCAGTATTGGGTCTGGGCTATCGGGTTTGGGCTGATCATTTGGTTTGGCCTGTTGGGTTGTGGGCTGTATGAGTTTAGTGGGTATGGTTGATGGGCCACCGGGTTTGGTTTAGGGGAATTGGGTAGTTGTTATTTGAGTGGGTTTATGATATAAATGGCCACTTAATTAAAATTTGGTTTTATTTGGTTTAAAAAGTGTTTAATGATTTGGGCCCGGGCAAATTTAGGCCCGTACATAGTTCTTAATTTTATCTTTAACAATTTACCAAGCTCCAAACTCCTTATAAAAATTATAAAAATAAAAGATATAAGATGGTAAAATGGAAACCAGAAAATAAAAAATATACTGGAAATAATAATAATAACAAAAAGAAAAAATTTGTAAGAAGAAAAACTTCTAAAAAACCTATAAAACAAATTTGTAAATGTTTTATATGTGATGAAGAAGGTCACATAGCTACAAACTGTCCTAATAAAGGGAAAAATGCCAGAAAAATGATTAAAAGTCTTGAAGAACAAGATTTAGAAATATGTTTTAGTGAGGAAATAAATCCTACATAAATATTATATGAGTTAATATCAGAAACGGATTCATCCTGATCTTTTTTATCAGTATAACCACAAAATTTTGTTTTTAGAATTAAAGTTAAACCTTTTAATAACTTTTTAGGAGTACCTATTTGATTAATAAGTTGTTCCTTTTGTTGTTTACCTTTTTCAGATTCTTCCCATCTTCGGAGAAATTGTAACACATCTCCTTGAAATGTTCCTACAAAAGAATTTAAAAATTTTTCTTTTGTCCAACTATTGCTATTATTATTAACAACAATAGTCATTGATTGTGCCCAGTCATCTATAATTCCAACTTTCCCACGTGTCCCTGATTTCCATCGTTAATGGATAATCATCAACTTCCATATCAGCTATCCTTTTTAGTAGCTGGACAGATTCTTTATCCCTTTCTTGATGAGGTCTTTCCGTATTATATGCCAGTATTTTTCTTCCATCCGTCCAAAGAACATAATTATTGTGTTGAAGCAGATACTGGGCTTTGAGCATTAAATCAATTCCGGCTTGGACTTGATAATGAGAAAATTTATTATAACACATGTCAATGATTTTTGACAAGTGTTCTTTATCTTCATTTACCGATGAGAGGTTTGTTCCTCCAAACATTGTTTTAATAATCCATATTTGATATGGCTGATAAAATTTTTCTTGATCAGCTATACCAATAAAACTACTTATTTCTGTATGAAAATAGTAAAAGAAATCCATGTTTGGAAAACTTGATAATCTGGATTTTACAATAGCAGGAAAATCCTTTAATAAATCAAAAGAAAGATTTTGGATAGTTATTTCTTTAACAAATCCCCATTCCAATAAGTGCTTTTATTGGATTTTCAAATCTTTTATCTAATAAGACAACTATAATAGGTACATCATGACCCCTTCTAAATAAAGCTCTTATTGTGATCATAATTATACCTAAATGTATATATCTAACTTGAGGATATTTTTTCCTAATCCTTTTAATTTTTTCTTTAGTAAATAAAGGGATTTCAGTTAATCCTTCTTTGGTATCCTTAGCGACTATATTACCGCTATCCATGCATTAATGGTTGCTTCCATCATCTTGCATCATTGCTTTCATCATCTTCTATCATCATGTTTGTCTTAATCATGAACCATTTGATATAACCAGTATTGAATGGGGATTTGTTAAAGAAATAACTGTCCAAAATCTTTCTTTTGATTTATTAAAGGATTTTTTTGCTATTGTAAAATCCAGATTATCAAGTTTTCCAAATATGGATTTCTTTTACTATTTTCATATAGAAATAAGTAGTTTTATTGGTATAGCTGAACAAGAAAAAATTTATCAGCCATATCAAATCTGGATTATTAAAACGATGTTTGGAGGAACAAACCTCTCATCGGTAAATAAAAATAAAGAACACTTGTCTTAAAAGATCCCAGATAATCATCTTTTTGAATATCCGATTTTATTTTTCTTTTACCATAAGGATCTTTTTTATCCTTTTCTTTAGGTTTCAGAATATAAGGATCTGTGTTGTCAGTATCCATTGGTTCTGGTATTTCTATATTTTCTTCTGTTGAAGTGTTTTCTTCATCAGAATTATAACTAGTAGCATTAATTTCTTCTGAAATTATAGAATTATCTGATTTAGTATCATTATTAGAACTACTACTATCTATAATATCATTATTTAATATATAATGATAATTAAATATTTTAAACAAACCTTTATGTTTTTAATGAAGAATATATCTTTATGTTAGGACATAATAATCAATTAGAAGAAATTCCTAAAACTGAACAATAGGATATAAATTTAGGAAATTTAATTGGAGAAGAAAAAGACTTCTCAGAAGAAATGATAGAAAAAATTAATAAAAATCATATTTCTAAAGAAGAAATATATAGAATATCTAAATTTAAAATATGGTCACAAAGGCATATAGAGAAAATTAGCGGTAATACAGTTGATGAGGATACTAAAGGAGGATTAACTGAAATCCCTTTATTTACTAAAGAAAAAATTAAAAAGATTAGGAAAAAATATCCTCAAGTTAGATATATACATTTAGGTATAATTATGATCACAATAAGAGCTTTATTTAGAAGGGGTCATGATGTACCTATTATAGCTGTCTTATTAGATAAAAGATATGAAAATCCAATAAAAGCACTTATTGGAGGAATTCAATCAAATTTATATAATGGTGTAACGATGGAAATCAGGGACACGTGGGAAAGTTGAAATTCACCAGCACTCTCACCGGATTCATTACATCTGGACGAGATAGAAGAAATGAATCTGAAAAATATCCAAGAAGGATAAAAACGAGACAAGACACGTGTAAAAATATCATCCAAAAAAGGAGCATTTAATTATTGATGGCAACTTGCCAACAAGAAAAAATCATCATAAATGTCTCATTAAACCAATAAGACAAACATGATGATGGAAGATGATGAAAGCAATGATGCAAGATGATGGAAGCAACCATTAATGCATGGATATGTGGAAACAACCACCAAGAAAAAGACAAAATAAAAAGACTTCGTGGAAATAACCATCAAGTCAGTAATTATTACGTCCTTATCAGGATACTATTCGGATTTGAATTGTAAATGAATTAGAGTTAAATATAGGCTTGTAGAAAATATTCAGAAAAAGCTTTTTTAAACTGAATTTGCTGGATGCAAATTATACTGTTTATTTTCGTAAAAATTTCAACAGGTAATATCCTTCTTGATTTGTTGAATAAACATCGTCTAAACATTTTATTTATAATAGGACTATTTATCCCATTATCAATAAAATATTGAAATATATCAAGAAGATTATTTATCTCCTTAATATCCATATATTCTATATAACATTCATCCCAATTTCTATATAAAATAGATTTTAACAAAAGATCATGGGCTTTATTTTCTTTAGTTGTTTTTTCAACTAAAAATTGAGAAAAATTAGTAAGAGCTCGCCGAAAGTTTGCTCTTTCTTCTAAAATATGGGTTTTCCATATTTTGTTAATAAAATTATAATATTCCAGTGGTAATCCTGGATTATAAAAATCATTTACCTCAGAGAGCGTTTGTTGTGATAAAAAGTTTTCTGCTCCCTAAATAACTTCAGCATAACTGGCTTGAAATGCCGAGTTAGGATCTTGGGACCATTGAGATTGACTTACCGGGTTTGGTGTCAATGAAAACTGTGATCCAATTGGTGATCTTACCATTAGATATTGTACATAATATCCTTGGTTAGGATAAAATGGTACTTGTGTAGGTATAGGAACAAATTCTTGGTTGGATTTTGTTATCTTCCCTTTGTTGGGTTTTTTATGGACTATATTCCATTCTCCTATTAGAGGTTTTTTACCTCTATCCACAAGGCCTGCTTAAGAAAATCAGCAAATAAATTTAGGAATTTTAACCATAGGTATCTCTATAGAAATTTTTTCTATAGACAGCATAACTGAATTTTTATAAACAAAAAATGTAAATATTGTTTTATAAAATTATTTCCTAACAATATATCTCCTTTCATATCAGGAAAGCATAATATTTTAGGAATCACAAATTCTACATTATTTATACAAATTGGTATATTCCTAGCCTTATAATATATTAAAGTTTTGTTACCATTTATTCCACTAACCTTTATTGGTCTTTTTACAGGTTTCCAATATTATATAGGAATAGCATCCATTTTACAACTACTTGTTGTAGCACCTGTATCTAGTAAAGCATGTAAAGAATTTTTATCCTTAATTTTTATTTCAATATATATACAGGTTTTTGTATCCTGTACTGAAGTTTGTATATCTTCTATTCTAGTATTTCTAGAATTCCTACTTGGTTCGGTAGGAAAAATAGGAATATGAACTGTTTTCATACCTATCGGTGTAGAAGATGTTGTATTTTTATTATCCTCTTCTTCTTCTATTTGAGAAGTTGAGGGTAAAACTAGATTATCATCTGTATTTGTTAACAGATTATTTTTAAAATATAACTTATCACCTGATGCCATATATTCTATAGTACTTACTGGTTTTGGAGTACTTGCATTATTTATATCTCCTATTATCCAGTCTTTTGGAATAGAAAGATCTTTTAAGTGTAATAATTTTGGCTGTATTTCCGCAGTAATTTTATTAGGTTCAAAAAGTTCAATAATTTTATTATTGACTTCTTTTATTTCTACTTCTGCCGTATTAGTATATTCATTAATAGCAGTCCAGCTTATTGGATTTTATTAAATCAATTCCGGCTTGGACTTGATAATGAGAAAATTTATTATAACACATGTCAATGATTTTTGACAAGTGTTCTTTATCTTCATTTACCGATGAGAGGTTTGTTCCTCCAAACATCATTTTAATAATCCAGATTTGATATGGCTAATAAAATTTTTCTTGATCAGCTATACCAATAAAACTACTTATTTCTATATGAAAATAGTAAAAGAAATCCATATTTGGAAAACTTGATAATTTGGATTTTACAATAGTAGGAAAATCCTTTGATAAATCAAAAGAAAGATTTTGGACAGTTATTTCTTTAACAAATCCCTATTCAATACTGGTTATATCAAATAGTTCATGATTAAGCCTAAATTTAATAGTAGGAAATTTTTCTCCTATATGATTTGTAAAAACATAGGCTTGTAGAAAATATTCAGAAAAAGTTTTTCTAAATTGAATTTGCTGGTTGCAAATTATACTGTTTATTTTTGTAAAACTTTCAACAGGTAAAATTCTTCTTGATTTATTGAATAAACATCATCTAAACATTTTATTTATAATAGGACCGTTTATCCCATTATCAATAAAATATTGAAATATATCAAGAAGATTATTTATCTCCTTAGTATCCATATATTCTATATAACATTCATCCCAATCTCTATATAAAATAGATTTTAATAAAAGATCATGGGCTTTATTTTCTTTAGTTGCTTTTTCAACTAAAAATTGAGAAAAATTGTAAGATCTCGCCAAAAGTTTGCTCTTTGTTCTAAAATATGGGTTTTCCATATTTTGTTAATGAAATTATAATATTCCAGTGGTAATCCTGGATTATAAAAATCATTTACTTCAGAGAGCGTTTGTTGTGATAAAAAGTTTTCTGCTCCCTGAATAACTTCAGCATAACTGGCTTGAAATGCCGAGTTAGGATCTTGGGACCATTGAGATTGACTTACCGGGTTTGGTGTCAATGAAAACTGTGATCCAATTGGTGATCTTACCATTAGATATTGTACATAATATCCTTGGTTAGGATAAAATGGTACTTGTGTAGGTATAGGAACAAATCCTTGGTTGGATTTTGTTATCTTCCCTTTGTTGGGTTTTTTATGGACTGTATTCAATTCTCCCATTAGAGGTTTTTTACCTCTATCCATAAGGTCTGCTTAAGAAAATCAGCAAATAAATTTAGGAATTTTAACCATAGGTATCTCTATAGAAATTTTTTCTATAGACAGCATAACTGAATTTTTATAAACAGAAAATGGTAAATATTGTTTTATAAAATTATTTCCTAACAATATATCTCCTTTCATATCAGGAAAACATAATATTTTAGGAATCACAAATTCTACATTATTTATACAAATTGGTATATTCCTAGCCTTATAATATATTAAAGTTTTGTTACCATTTATTCCACTAACCTTTATTGGTCTTTTTACAGGTTTCCAATATTCTATAGGAATAGCATCCATTTTACAACTACTTGTTGTAGCACCTGTATTTAGTAAAGCATGTAAAGAATTTTTATCCTTAATTTTTATTTCAATATATATACAGGTTTTTGTATCCTGTACTGAAGTTTGTATATCTTCTATTCTAGTATTTCTAGAATTCCTACTTGGTTCGGTAGGAAAAATAGGAATATGAACTGTTTTCATACCTATCGGTGTAGAAGATGTTGTACTTTTATTATCCTCTTCTTCTTCTATTTGAGAAGTTGAGGGTAAAACTAGATTATCATCTGTATTTGTTAACAGATTATTTTTAAAATATAACTTATCACCTGATGCCATATATTCTATAGTACTTACTGGTTTTGAAGTACTTGCATTATTTATATCTCCTATTATCCAGTCTTTTGGAATAGAAAGATCTTTTAAGTGTAATAATTTTGGCTGTATTTCCGTAGTAATTTTATTAGGTTCAAAAAGTTCAATAATTTTATTATTGACTTCTTTTATTTCTACTTCTGCCGTATTAGTATATTCATTAATAGCAGTCCAGCTTATTGCAAGGTCTTCTGCTAAGTCTTTAATATCATAATTTTTTGTCTGAATTCTTAAACATAGACACTCTTCTATTAGAGGGTCTGTAATAGATATAAAGTAATTTGGTTTTACCTTAAATCCTATTACACCATTATATAAATTTGATTGAATTCCTCCAATAAGTGCTTTTATTGGATTTTCAAATCTTTTATCTAATAAGACAGCTATAATAGGTACATCATGACCCCTTCTAAATAAAGCTCTTATTGTGTTCATAATTATACCTAAATGTATATATCTAACTTGAGGATATTTTTTCCTAATCCTTTTAATTTTTTCTTTAGTAAATAAAGGGATTTCAGTTAATCCTCCTTTAGTATCCTTAGCGACTGTATTACCGCTAATTTTCTCTATATGCCTTTGTGACCATATTTTAAATTTAGATATTTTATATATTTCTTCTTTAGAAATATGACTTTTATTAATTTTTTCTATCATTTCTTCCGAGAAGTCTTTTTCTTCTCCAATTAAATTTCCTAATTTTATATCCTGTTGTTCAGTTTTAGGAATTTCTTCTAATTGATTATTATGTCCTAACATAAAGATATATTCTTCATTATCAATATCAGAATCCGTTTCTGATATTAACTCATATAATATTTCTGTAGGATTTATTTCCTCACTAAAACATATTTCTAAATCTTGTTCTTCAAGACTTTTAATCATTTTTCTGGCATTTTTTCCTTTATTGGGACAGTTTGTAGCTATGTGACCTTCTTCATCACATATAAAACATTTACAAATTTGTTTTATAGGTTTTTTAGAAGTTTTTCTTCTTAGGTTTTTTAGAAGTTTTTCTTCTTACAAATTTTTTCTTTTTGTTATTATTATGATTTCCAGTATATTTTTTATTTCCTGGTTTCCATTTTACCATCTTATATGTTTTATTTTTATAATTTTTATAAGTCTTAGGTTGTATAGGTTTACAACCAAACTCCCATTCACCTTCTAATAACTTTGTACAATATTTATGACTTAATTTATTCTTAACTTGTTTAGCAGCTTTACTTTGCAAACAATGTAAAGTAATTCTTTCTCTAGCAAAATTAATCCTATTTCCTATAGAATCTATACTCTCTATATCTAGACCAGTTGCTTTACTGTGTTTTTCTAGATAAGAAGTATATTTATTTATACAAATTTCATCCCATGGTGGGGGTAATTTATGAAAATATTGGTTTTTCCAAAACTCTATATTACTATTTTTTAACTTTTGATACTCATGAAGAAATTTTTTAGAAAATTCTTCTAAATATCTAATGTCACATAACTTTATTTTTGATAAAATATAACTAGATTGGCCATCCTGATCTTTTTTATCAGTATAACCACAAAATTTTGTTTTTAGAATTAAAGTTAAACCTTTTAATAACTCTTTAGGAGTGCCTATTTGATTAATAAGTTGATATATGTGTAATTATACAAATATCATTTGAAGCACCTAACACCAATTCACTATACAATTTAATCATAGCCGAATGCTAAATAAGATCATCAAAACATAGCATACGTCAACTCACATATTCACATCTCAAAATATCACAAATGGTTCAAGTCATTCATTAAGAGCACATTCGGTAATTTGCTAAGTCCAATTTATTATCAAACCACACCTTATAACATTTAGTTTAAGATATCTTAAATTGCAACATAGCCGAATATCATCTAGCTCTTGAACTCCTCTTTGACACATTTATCAAGCTTCAAATTTAACTTAACTATGTATAAACATCATTTAAACTTCCAACACCAATTCTTTGTACAAATGAACATAACCGAATACTCCTCTTAGCTAAATGAGCCACACAAAACATAATTTGTACTATTTAAGCTTATTAACATATAATCATATGGATTTTAACACCATAATGTCCATTAACATTCATTCATCAATTCTATCAAGATTTCCAATTTTTTTTATTATCAAATTTCTACTCATGACCGAATATAACTTGCTACAATTCAAAAATCCATACGCTTACAACTTAACCTCTTCATCTATCACTTATTTCACCAATCCAAAGCTCAATTTAACAATTTAGCAAGAATTACAGATATTTAGTTCTAAATCAAAATTTTGACAAGCTGCCGTATGCAACTATACTAAAAAAATTCATGGATTCAAACCATGGGTTCAATACACATTGCATTTATCTATTAAATTTCACAAACAATTAAGAAAATCACATTGACATACCTTAAATTGATTCAACCTTCATAACCGAACCCCTTGGAAATTTTCTTTTCTTCTTTACTTAGTGTTTTCGGCAATGGGAGAGAAAATGGATAAAAACTTTGTTTTTATCACCCATTTCTTTTTATTAATTCATATATTATAAAGCTTATAATAAAATAAAATAAAAATGCATAAATTATCAATCATCTCTAATCATTGCCGTCCACTATCTTATGGGTGGTCTAATTGACATGCAAATCCCCCATTTTATAAACCACTTACCATTCGGCCATTTTAAAATTCACCTATCACATTTTCATTGTTCTCAAACAAGTCCCTTTTTTATAATTCCACATCCAAATGACAAAATTAAAACACGATATTTTCACACATAACATTTCATATAATCTAAACATAGTAAATAACATTTTAAAAAATTTTCTAACTCGGTTTAGTGGTTCCGAACCACTTTTCCGATTAGGGCCTAATTAAGGCTGTCACAACTCTCCCCCCTTTAGTGATTTTCGTCCCCAAAAATCTTACCAATGAATAGGTTAGGATATCGCTTTCTCATCGAGTCCTCGAGTTCCCATGTTGCTTCTTCAACCCCGTGTTTGAACCACAACACTTTCACTAACGAGATTTTCTTATTCCGCAATTATTTTATCTCGTGAGCTAAAATGCGAACCGGTTCTTCCCCGTAACTCAAATCGGACTGAATTTCAATTTCTGATGGATTTACCACATGCGAGGGATCGGATCTATACCGACGGAGCATCGAAACATGAAAAACATTATGGATCTTTTCGAGTTCGGGTGGCTGATATACGCGTGATATGAAGTAATAAAATTTATAAAGAACTTGATCAAACCTAAACTGACTAATATCACAACGTTTTAAGGCAAGCGCACCTGTCGACAGTAGTATAGTCTAGTGATAAGATCGAGTATCATACCTAAGGGAACCGAAAGTACTATTACTCACTTTCTTTCTATTATTTAACCTAAAAATTAAAGAGGGGTTTTGTTTAACTAATTCTAAAACTAAACTAAGAGAAGCAAAAAGAGTAAATTGGGAAGACTTTTTAGGGAAAAGCTAATTGATAAGGACAATACTTAAAGGGGGATCCACCTAGACTTCACTTGTTATTGGTTCTTGAGCTAGACGATTTATTCACTTGACTTGATCCGTAGAGATCCCTAATCTATGCTAAACCCTCCGTCGAGGCGTAGAGCAACTAGGCCTAAGTTATTAATTAAAGTTCCTTTATTAATTAACTCCTTAGGTTGCATTAATTCGATCTATGGTTCCCCATATTAGGTTTGACCCTAATCCGGCAGATTTATGTCGCCCTATGTCTAGGGTTGCATGAAACTCCGCTTAATTATGGTAGATCTACTCTTATCACAAGGACTTTTGCTCATCTGCTCTAAGCACATCTATTTCGAATTAATACCTAGGTTTATTAACACAAGAATTAAGCACACATAATTAAGAACAACTTAAGTATTTATCATATAACTCAAGAATAAATAATAGCAAGATTCATCTTAAGTTTCATCCCTCTCAAGTATTTGAGGGGTTTAGTTCATAATAAAGAAAGAAAACATCTCAGAAGATATAAAATAATAAAACATAAAAGAACCCGAAAACCCCTGAAGGAATTTAGGGAGATCCTCTATATTGCTGCAGAATTCCAGCTTCTGGGATGAATCAATCAGCTTCCCTGCGAGTAATCCCTACTTCCACTCTCTGTGTTGGCAGCAAAGTATACTTCCCTTTGTGGGGAAATAAGCACACCCTTAGAGTTGCCTCCTAGGGTCTTTATATAGAGCTTTGGGGAGCCTTTCTTAGCCTCCAAGTATCCCAATTCGAGTGAAATTCCTCTTCCTCACGACTAGAACACGCCCGTGTGCCACGCTCGTGTGACTTCGACAAAGGCCGTGTGATTTGGCACGGCCGTGTGGCCTGTCCGTGCTTGTCGAGAGCTGGACCGTGTGATCTTCATGTGGCACGGCCATGTGGCACGGCCGTGTGGTGATTCCTTGGGCCGTGTGTTATGTTATTTTTGGCCCATTTTCCTAATTTTCAGTCCATTTCCTATTCTTTTCTCTTCCCTATGCTCTCCTGAGTATAAGATATGAAAAAGAAGGATTAAGAGCACCAATTCTCACTAAATTGATAATAATTCATCTAAAATATAGGCTAAGCATGAGGTAAAAATATTTATAAATTAGCGTTTATCAAATACCCCCACACTTAAGCCTTTGCTTGTCCTCAAGCAAAATCTCAATCCCTAAATAAGAATTATTCCTCTCAACCTACAATCTTTATCAATAATGTTTCAAACTAGTCCACAGGTAATCATACAATGAGTAATTCAATCAGAAGAACATTAAAGACTCAATCACTCTAAGTTGAGAATTTTATCATTGAAAACATAAGTCTCTTCCTTCCTTCTAAGTAGTTGTCTCTCCATCTTAATTAACAGGAGTTGACATCCTCACTAAAGGTTCACTCTATCTACTCGAAGTGTTTAGGGTTCAAAATTTAAGCACTCCTTAGTCAACCTAAAAAGTTATTACCATAAGCTTGCAAAAAAATCAAATCTCCACCACTATAGTTTGATATGATACATTGATCAAAAGGTCTTTTAATGGTTGTAACGGGGCTTGGTTAGGGGTGTTGTCACAGGCTGCAAAAAGAAGGTTAGAATCGAGATTGAACTGAAAAATTATCTAGCTAGAAAAATCTCTATCACTGGAATATATTTCTCAGCTAATTCTTGTGATACTATCATTTCTGCCTTGGTAGCCTTAAAATAGAAATATGCAAAAACTTGTTCAACTATTACAAGTTACAATTGAATTTGACTTACTCATTCATTTTTTTTTCTTTTTTTCTTTTTTTTCTTTCTTTTTTTTCTTTTTTTTTGGAACGATTAAATCAAATATGATAACTTGGAACTTTACAATTTTACAACTAGAGAGGAGAGTAAAGCTAGATAAAAATTCACTTCAAATCTCAACAAAAATAGGGGTTAAAGTAATTGAATGGGTTTGAACGAAAAATGGGTTTTTGGTTAATAATTAGAAGGTGAGTCAAAGAATGGGTTGTTAGGCTCAACGGGGTTTACTAGGGGTTAGATTTATGGAGGTAAGCTTTTTGTGGAGTAAGTGGGTTAAATCCTAGGTGCCTTTATCATTTCAGTATATCAAATCAATGATGTGGTCTCGACATGTATAATCAAAGCAAGTTCTAGAATAACAATTCAGTATTGACTCACTCAAAGCAATAATAAAAGTGAGCACGAAGAAAATGTATGCTAAAAAAGGCTCAAAAATCTCACCAGAATTATGGCTTTTGATGTCAATCCTGTGAATTTCAAATCTCAAGATAATACTTAAAATTAGGGAAAATAACTTATGCAAAAACTGGGGGTTCTTAAAAATTTCAACTTATCATGCTTGATTCCCTAATGTTTTAAAGTTTGAATAATCAAAGTACAAGTACCTATATCTTAATTCTCAGCATATCAATAGAAATCATAAATCAATCAGAATTAATTCCTAATAAGAGACTGAGAATTATTTGAGAACAAAGCATAAGGAAAAAAATTCAGGGATTTTTCAGATAATGTAGAAATTTAAAGTAAGCTTCCCCCCCACACTTAAGATGTACATTGCCCTCAATGTACAAAGATACATAAATAGCAAGAGAAGTATAATATCATAAGATGAGGAGAGAATTGAAACTTCCTAAATTTAGGATGAATTTGTGAGGAAGAGCTCCTTTTTGAGACTGCAAGAAATTTTGGATTAATAGAGATTACTCGTTAGGGATTGGCTGATATGAAAGATAGACAATTAAATAACAGAAAAATAATAAACTAAGTTCTAAAAAATACTAATACTATAATGATTAAAAGGATTAAACATAAAAATAAATTTTGAAATAAAAAGGAAACTAATAAAGGAAAAAAAATGAGAAAAAATAGAACTGAATGAGAGAATAGAGGCACACGCCCGTGTGTCTCGGGGTTAGCCCGTGTTGAATTCGTAAAGTTGCCACGGCCATATCACACGGCTGTGGTGATTTGTCGACCTCCCGTGCTTTTGGAAAACTTCTGCTCTGTTTGTACACGGTCTGGGTGTACGACCGTGTCTCTATTTTAAGATGTCACACGGCCTTAGGCACGCCCGTGTGTCTGGCCGTGTGGCCTAAATTTCTGCATAAAAAATGTTAGTTGCTGCATAAAAATACTAGAAAAATTTTTAACAAAGAAAAGTTACTAAGTTATTGCTCGGGTTGCCTCCCGAGAAGCGCTTGTTTATAGTCTAAGCTCGACTTTTCTTAAGCTTGTTCATTCACAGTGGTTTGAAAAGTTGATACTCTTCTATCCTGCTTGCAATTTTATTATTAACATATGATTTGAGTTGAGTATGGTTTACCTTGAAAGTGCCAAGTGACTCATGTTTTATTTCTACTGTACCATAAGGGAAGATTTTCACTACCGTGAAGTATGGTATGTCACTTGTATGTTCTTTCGAATTCAAGATTCGAGGGTCGTCTTCCTCTAGAAGTACCTTATCCCCTACCTTGATTTGACACGTTTTTACCTGAGGGTCATCTTGGTGATGCTCTGGGTTAGTGTGACATGTTTTGGGTTTTTCATGATAGCTCAGCCACTCATCTAGTTCCTCGATCTGAAGCGTTCGCTTTTCAGGTGCATCTCCATTGGATGGACTTGTCTGTGATTGGGTTACCTTTATGTGAAGTGTATCTTGCACAAAAGGTTAGGTTGTGAGTTCAGAGTTTTTACAAGGACTTGTGACTATATTATTATCAACAGTTTTAATTGCTTTTTGAGCTTGTAAAGTAACTTTGTCATTACCTACACGTAGTGTAAGTTCACCTGTTCCTAAATTAATTATTGTTCTGGCAGTTGCTAAAAAGGGTCGCCCTAGAATTAATGGTATATCGCTATCCTCATCAATGTCTAAAACAACAAAGTCAACTGGGAATATAAATTTATCAATTTTGACGAGCACATATTCAATTATTCCCTTAGGAGACCTAATAGTTTTATCAGCCAGTTGAATGCTCATATTATTTTGCTTAGGTTTTCCAAGACCTAGTTGTTTAAACAGTTTATAAGGCATGACATTTATACTAGCCCCTAAGTCTGCTAAAGCATTTTTGGTGTCTAGGCTACCAAATAAACAAGGAATAGTAAAACTCCCTGGATCTTTCAGTTTGGTTGGCAGCTTATTTTGGAGAATAGCTGAGCATTCCTCGTTGAGTTCCACTGTGGACAATTCTTCCAACTTCCTTTTATTTGTGAGAAGTTCCTTTAAAAATTTTGCGTACTCCAGCATCTGCATAATTGCTTCAACAAAAGGTAAGTTAATATGTAATTTCTTTAACAGTTTAAGAAACTTACCGAATTGCTGATCTGTGCGGTCCTTCTTTAAAGCGTTTGGGTATGGGATACGAGGTTTAAATTCTTTGACAATTTCATCTTTGGGACTTACCTCATCCTTTCCTTTACTTACCACAGGCTCCTTGCATGGCTTTAGATTGGTTTTGGTTAACCCCTCATCATCTATCGTATCCATGGCATTGAGTTGCTCCTTAGGGTTAGTCTCAATGTTGTTTAGTAACCCACCTTGCGGTCTTTCAGAGATTAGCTTGGCGAGCTGGCTTATTTGAGTTTCAAGTCCTTGAATAGATGCTTGCTGGTTCCTTAGTGCTGTTTCGGTATTTTGGAAATGGGTTTCTGACATGGCCATGAATTTGGTAAATATTTCTTCAAGATTCGGCTTTTTCTCTTGTTGGAATAGTGGCTGTTGAAATCCTAGAGGGGGCGGTTGTCTTTGATTTCCTTGTCCTTCCCATGAAAAATTAGGGTGATTCTGCCAACCTGCATTATAAGTATTACTATAAGGGTTATTTTGAAGTCTAGAATTGTTACCCATATAGTTGACTTGCTGAGTTTCCATGCCATGTCCGTAAGAGGAGTAATCTGGATTGAACATATTTCCTGGAGTTGCGTCGCATTGCATAACTGGCTGTACCTGCGTAGAACCAACAAAATTATCAAACTTTTTATTTAAAAGTTCTACCTGATTAGTAAGCATAGTAACAGCATCAATATTATAAACTCTTGCAGCTTTTGTCGGCTTTGTCCTCATGATTTGCCACTGATAATTATTCAATGACATTTCTTCAATAAATTCATAAGCTGCTTCTGGCGTTTTATTATTAATTGTTCCTCCTGCGGCTGCATCAACCATTTGTCGTGTGGATGGATTCAAACCGTTGTGGAAGGTTTGAACTTGTAGCCATAAAGGTAGTCCATGATGATGACATCTTCTCAAAAGATCCTTGTATCTCTCCCAGGCATCGTAGAGTGTTTCTAAATCCATCTGCACAAAAGAAGAAATATCGTTTCGTAATTTAGCTGTTTTAGCAGGAGGAAAATATTTCAGTAAAAATTTTTCTGTCATCTATTCCCATGTGGTGATTGAGCCTCGTGGTAGAGAATTTAACCACTGTTTGGCTTTGTTTCTCAGAGAGAATGGAAATAGCCTTAGTCGAATAGCATCATCAGAAACGCTATTAATTTTAAAAGTATCGCACAATTCTAAAAAGTTTGCTAAATGAGCGTTGGGATCTTTATCCTGTAAACCATCAAACTGCACAAACTGCTGAATCATCTGAATAGTGTTAGGTTTTAGTTCAAAATTATTAGCAGCAATAGCAGGTCTAACAATGCTAGTTTGAGTACCAATCAAACTAGGTTTAGCATAATCATACATAGTTCGAGAAGCTTCATCCTCGTTTACTGGTTCTGCTGGTAGCGCTAGATATGGTGGAATGTTTTGATTTGCTTCCATCTCTTCTGTAGGTTCTGGCTCGTGCTCTGGATAATGTAGGCTTCGTCTAATTTCTCTGCGATTTCTGCAAACTGTAGCTTCTAAATCTTCGTCAAAAAGTAGTAGCCCTGTTGGGTTGTTTCTAGTCATAGACTAGAAAAACCTAGAAAAATAATTAAAAAACGAAAATAAAATAAAAAATAAAATAAAAAAATAAACTTAGGAAAACCTAGAAAAAAATAAGAAGGAAAGAAAAATAAAAAATAAAAAATAAAAATAAAAATAAATAAATAAATAAATAAATATATTAAAGGCTAAAGTAATAGAAATCGAGCTTTCGTAATATTTCAGTTAAATCCCTGGCAATGGCGCCAAAAACTTGATATCCGCGTGATATGAAGTAATAAAATTTATAAAGAACTTGATCAAACCTAAACTGACTAATATCACAACGTTTTAAGGCAAGCTCACCTGTCGACAGTAGTATAGTCTAGTGATAAGATCGAGTATCGTACCCAAGGGAACCGAAAGTACTATTACTCACTTTCTTTCTATTATTTAACCTAAAAATTAAAGAGGGGTTTTGTTTAACTAATTCTAAAACTAAACTAAGAGAAGCAAAAAGAGTAAATTGGGAAGACTTTTTAGGGAAAAGCTAATTGATAAGGACAATACTTAAGGGGGGATCCACCAAGACTTCACTTGTTATTGGTTTTTGAGCTAGACGATTTATTCACTTGACTTGATCCGTAGAGATCCCTAATCTATGCTAAACCCTCCGTCGAGGCGTAGAGCAACTAGGCCTAAGTTGTTAATTAAAGTTCCTTTATTAATTAACTCCTTAGGTTGCATTAATTCGATCTATGGTTCCCCATATTAGGTTTGACCCTAATCCGGCAGATTTATGTCGCCCTATGTCTAGGGTTGCATGCAACTCCGCTTAATTATGGTAGATCTACTCTTATCACAGGGACTTTTGCTCCTCTGCTCTAAGCACATCTATTTCTTGAATTAATACCTAGGTTTATTAACACAAGAATTAAGCACACATAATTAAGAACAACTCAAGTATTTATCATATAACTCAAGAATAAATAATAGCAAGATTCATCTTAGGTTTCATCCCCCTCAAGTATTTGAGGGGTTTAGTTCATAATAAAGAAAGAAAACATCTCAGAAGATATAAAATAATAAAACATAAAAGAACCCGAAAACCCCTGAAGGAATTTAGGGAGATCCTCTATATTGCTGCAGAATTCCGGCTTCTGGGATGAATCAATCAGCTTCCCTGCGAGTAATCCCTACTTCCACTCTCTGTGTTGGCAGCAAAGAATACTTCCCTTTGTGGGGAAATAAGCACACCCTTAGAGTTGCCTCCTAGGGTCTTTATATAGAGCTTTGGGGAGCCTTTCTTAGCCTCCAAGTATCCCAATTCGAGTGAAATTCCTCTTCCTCACGACTAGAACACGCCCGTGTGCCACGCTCGTGTGACTTCGACAAAGGCCTGTGATTTGGCATGGCCATGTGGCCTGTCCATGCTTGTCGAGAGCTGGACTGTGTGATCTTCATGTGGCACGGCCGTGTGGCACGGTCGTGTGGTGATTCCTTGGGCCGTGTGTTATGTTATTTTTGGCCCATTTTCCTCATTTTCAGTCCATTTCCTATTCTTTTCTCTTCCATATGCTCTCCTAAGTATAAGATATGAAAAAGAAGGATTAAGAGCACCAATTCTCACTAAATTGATAATAATTCATCTAAAATATAGGCTAAGCATGAGGTAAAAATATGTATAAATTAGCGTTTATCAGTGGCAAATTTAATCTATAAGCAACCGGCCCAATTCTTTCTGAAATCTCATATGGTCCGATAAATCTTGGACTCAATTTGCCTTTACGGCCGAATCTGAGCACCTTTTTCCATGGTGAAACTTTAAGAAATACTTTGTCGCCAACTTGATACTCTATATCTTTCCGTTTCAAATCCGCATATGATTTCTGACGGTCTAATTCTATTTTCAAACTTTCACGAATCATTTTTACTTTATGTTCGGCCTCTTTAATCAAATCAACTCCGTAAATTTTATTCTCACTAAGCTTGGTCCAAAACAACGGTGTACGATATTTGCGACCGTATAAAGCCTCGTAAGGTGCCATTTTGATACTTGATTGAAAACTATTATTGTATGCGAATTCAATCAAAGGTAAGTATCGTTCCCACGAACCACTAAACTCAAGGATGCAACATCTCAACATATCTCGAGTATCTGAATAATTCGCTCGGATTGACCATCGGTCTGGGGATGAAAAGCGGTGCTAAAATGCAACTTGGTACCCAAAGCTTCTTGTAATTTCTTCCAAAACCGCGATGTGAATCTTGGGTCTCTATCTGACACAATAGAAGCAGGCACCCCGTGCAATCTCACAATCTGAGAAATGTACAATTCAGCTAACTTATCGAGTGAATAATCGGTACGAATAGGGATAAAATGAGCCGACTTTGTTAATCTATCGACCACAACCCAGATTGCATCTTTCTTGCTCGGTGGCAATGGTAAACCTGATACAAAATCCATTGTAACACGATCCCATTTCCACTCGGGAATCATAATCGGTTGAAGCAATCCCGAAGGTACCTGATGTTCCGCTTTCACTTGTTGGCATATCAAACATTTCGAAACGAAGTCAGAAATGTCTTGTTTCATACCGTGCCGCCAATATTGACGTTTCGGATCGTTATACACTTTCGTGCTACCCGGATGAACTGACATTCGACTATTATGAGCTTCATTAAAAATCATCGTAATAAGCTCTAAATTTCTCGAAACACACAATCAATTTCTGAACCTCAAACAATCATTATCGTCAATCTGAAACTCTAAATCCACATTTGATTTACACTGAGCTCGTTTAGCAACCAAATCATCATTAATTTTCTGAGCTTCACTGATTTGCCGTATTAACAATGGTTTTGCTTTTAATTCATCTATCAACACATCATCAGTGGACATAGACAGGTGAACATTCATTGCTCGGAGGGAAAACAGAGATTTTCGACTTAGATCATCCGCAACTACATTAGCCTTTCCCGGATGATAATCAATGACAAGTTTGTAATATTTCAATAATTCCAACCACCATCGTTGTCTCAAATTTAAGTCTTTTTGACTCATCAAATATTTAAGACTTTTATGATCGAAATAAACATGACATTTCTCTCCGAACAAGTAGTGACGCCAAATTTTCGAAGCAAAAACGATGGCAGCTAACTCGAGATCATGAGTCGGATAATTATGCTCGTAAGGTTTTAATTGTCTCGAAGCATATGCAACAACTCTGCCCTCTTGCATCAAAACACATCCCAAACCGTTCAAAGAGGCCTCACTGTAGATCACAAATTCTTTACCGGATTCCAGCTGAACTAACACTGGAGCTTCGGTCAAAAGGGCTTTCAACTGATCGAAACTTTTCTGACACTTTTCTGACCATTCGAATTTGACATCTTTCTAAAGCAACTTTGTCAACGGTGTTGCTATCATCAAGAAACCTTTCACGAACCATCTATAATACCCGGTAAGTCCCAGAAAGCTCCGAACTTCCAAAACGTTTCTCGGAGGTTTCTAATCAAGTATAGCCGAAATTTTACTCGGATCAACCTGGATACCCGATGCGGATACAACATGTCCCAAAAAGCTAACCTCATGCAACCAGAATTCAATTTACTAAACTTCGCGTAAAGCTGTTTGTCCCGCAAAATCTGTAACACTAATCCCAGGTGTTCGGCATGCTCGGTTTCATCACGCGAATAGATCAAAATATCATCTATGAATATGACTACGAACCAATCTAAATACTGTCAAAAAATCCGACTCATCAAATCCATAAAAACCGCAGGGGCATTAGTGAGCCCAAACGGCATCACTAAAAACTCGTAATGTCCGTACCTCGTTCTGAAAGCAATTTTCGGCTCATCGGAGTCTCTAACTCGTAACTGATAATAACCCGATCTCAAGTCTATCTTCGAAAATACGGAAGCTCCCTTTAGCTGATGAAATAAATTGTCAATTCTCAGCAATGGATATTTGTTCTTTATCATGACTTTATTAGGCTGACGATAGTCGATGCACATTCGCATAGTTCTGTCTTTCTTTTTCACAAACAGCACGGGTGCACCTCAGAGAGAGAAACTCGGTCGGGCGAAACCTCTATCCGTCAATTCTTGCAACTGATATTTCAATTCTTTTAATTCGGTTGGTGCCATACGAAACAGAGCTATCGAAATCGGAGTCGTTCCTGGTACTAGCTCTATGCCGAACTCAACTTCTCGAACAGGTGGTAACCCAGGTAATTCCTCGGGAAATACATCTGGATATTCACAAACCATAAGTACTATTTCAAGCTTTTGTTCTAGTACTTTACTACCCAAAACATACGCCAAATAAGCTTCACATCCCTTTTTCACATATTTCTGAGCCAACATCAAAGATATCACTGCCGGTAACCCGTTCAGATCAGTGGACTCAACTTGAATTATTTCACCATTCGAACATCACAAATCAATTGATTTTCTTTTACAATTCACCACAGCATCGTGCACAGTTAACCAATCCATACCAAGGATAATATCGAACTCGTCAAATGGCAATAGCATCAAATCAGCCGGAAACAAGAATTTCGAATCATTAGGGGTTAGTTCTTGCACACTTTGTCTACTAACACACACCGGCCCAAAGGGTTTGACACTCGAATTACAAATTCAGTAGACTCAACAGGTAGAGTCTTATTGGATGCCAAAGTTTCACACACATAGGAATGAGTTGAACCGAGGTCAATTAAAGCAATAACATCTGTATCAAAAAGTGTGTAAATACCAGTAATAACATCAGGAGAAGAAGCCTCCTCACGAGCGTGTATAGCATAAGCTTTGGCAGGTGCGTGAGCCTCAGATCGAACAGCAGTATCTTTAGTCCCTCTTTGACTGCAGCTAATATTACCCGCATGTTTAGGTGGTCTACTGCGTGCTGCGATATTACTAGGTCTCCCGCTCGGATCCGCATTCTGCTCGGCTAACTTCGGACAGTCTCGGATAAAATGGTCAACTGACCCACACTTAAAACAGGAGCGATCATGAAATCTGCAGCTCCCCAAATGCCATTTACCATAATGCTTGCACTCGACTCTATTTTGACGGTCATTGCCAACACTAGCAACGGAGGTAGCTCGGGTACTCACAGTAGGTCGATCTCGATCTTGTATAGAAAATCCCGAGATAGTCTTGGATCGGCCCGATTCATCACAAATTTTCTTCGAGGATTGCTGAATATTTTTCCCCGAAGATCTTTTACGAAATTCTTTTGCTCTAGCTTCAACTTTTCTTTTCTTAATTCCGAGCTCTTCAGCTTTGCAAGCTCGCTCAACAAGCACTATGAACTCTTTAATTTCGAGAATACCCACTAGCAGCTTGATGTTTTCATTCAACCCTTCCTTGAAGCGTTTACACATGATGGCCTCGGATGAGATACACTCACGGGCATATTTGCTGAGTCTCACAAATTCCCGTTCATATTCAGTAATAGTTATTTGGCCTTGTTTAAGCTCAAGAAACTCTTTACGTTTTTGGTCGATGAATCTTTGACTGATATACTTTTTATGGAACTCTGTCAAAAAGAATTCCCAAGTAACCCGTTCTCTCGAAACAACCGAAACTAAGGTATTCCACCAATGATAAGCAGCATCACGTAACAGAGATACGGCACATTTCAAGCATTCCTCGGGTGTACACAATAATTCATCAAACACTCAGATCGTATTATCGAGCCAAAACTCGGCCCACTTAGCGTCATCGCAATTGTAGCTCAGAACTCTTCAGCCCCATATTTTCTAATTTTGTCAACCGGGGGCTTACTCAATCTCAACGGATCGGTCACGGAAGGCACTACAGGTGTCGGAAGCGGAGTATTCGGGGGCGAGGGTTGTGGAACAGCTGGATTAGTTCGAATAAACTGAGTGAACCAATCACTCATCATAGCATAGAAGGCTTGTCTCGCCTCCTCATCACGGTTACTCGCATTTGGCTGAGAGTCATTCGGCGCTGTCCTTTGAGCGGAAGCAGGTACTACGCTCTCAACATCATCGGCTACGGCTCGTTTGGGTCGAGATCCATTTACTATACGAAAAATACATGTCAATTGTCAGAAGTCACCACACTATCGTATTAATACAAAATGGCAAAATTAAAACACATCCAATATTTTCACATCCAAATGACAAAATTAAAACACAATATTTTTACACATAACACTTCACATAATCAAAACATAGTAAATAACATTTTAAAAAATTTTCTAACTCGGTTTAGTGATTCTGAAACCATTTTTTCGATTAGGGCCTAATTAAGGCTGTCACAATTATAGTAATTTTTTTGGAACAGGAAACAAAAAAGTCCAACCACATTGTTGTGCCATAGTTTCATGGTGTTGTTACAAAGCTCCTACTAAGAAATGCCAGAATCATCAATGGGAAGGCATTCTTTGGTTTCAGCCCTTGATTTCAACTTTGGCGTATAGTGGGGGTTAGTTGGTAATGTAAACTTGGAAACCTCAACATGACATTCTGTGAGTTCTTTTGATTTCAACTTCGGAACACCAATGTTTTATACTGGAAACACTTATATGGGTATGCCATCAAGTTACATGGGAGGGCAATCCATAAGTAATATTGGTTTTAACGTAGGGTTGACAAGAACGAATGATGTATTCCTTACAACTTGTACCAGTGAAGAGACATGCAACTGGGGTTGATAACGAAGAAGAAGCTAAAAATGAAGAGGGAGCTGGGAATGAAGAGGGAGCTGAGAATGAAGAGGAACCTGAAACCGATGATGGTCCAATTCAAGAGTCTGGGCCAAATGATTTAGAAATTGCATTATTTTCTGATCCAATCTAGGTATTGTCATCGATATGGTAATGATACTTGTATATTATGGAAATCGAATGGTCCAAGGGAAAAGAATTTTCCATCGTCTTTTTTGGACATTCAAGCCATGCATTGAAGTATTCCAGTATTGTAAGCCATTAATCCAAATTGACGGTATATTTATGTACGGAAGATATGAGCATCACTTGTTGTTTGTTGTTGCATAGGATGGTAATCGAAAATTCATGTCGATAGCTTACAATTGTTGAATAAGAAATCGTTGATGCTTGAGACTTCTTATTGACTAGCTTGAGATGACATGTCATGCCACAACCCGATAGGGCACCCAGAATACAAGCTGCAATTGATCGACGTAAAGGCCATGGGATCGTGCACACTATAGGTATTTTATACGTCATATCAGGTTAAATTACATGGGCTAATTTCACAAGGATGATGAGCGATAATATGTTATTAACATGGGTACGCAGTAATTATTATTTTATATATCATTCTTTAACATATACATTATTTGCATTCATGGATATACTATTTATTTTCATTGACAGGGTACGAGCTCGTCCAATATCGATTCCATGAAATATTGAAGAATTTGTGAGCTATAAAAAAATGCGGTGCTAAATACCTTAATAATGGACTAGTAACACCCCCAACCCGTATCCGTCGCCGGAACAGGGTTATGAGGTATTACCAGAGTTTATAGAACATTTACAGTTAAACTGAGTCAAATATTGTTCATATACTGAAATTTGTTGTAACGTCCCTTAGATGGGCCCTCGAAGCCCAATACATGCACTAGAATCGACTCGGGACCAAATCAAGACTTTGCGGAATTTTTCGCAAAATCCTAAAATTATTCTCAAACTAAGGGTCACACGTCCGTGTGGTATGGGACATGCCCGTGTGGTCAAACCATGTGGCTCACACAGCTATATGACATGCTCATGTTCTAGGTCGTGTGGCTTTACACGCCTGTGTCCCTTACCCGTGTAAAACTCTAACTTGTAACTCAAAAACAAATAGATCTCACACGGCCAAGGCACACGCCCGTGTTGCTAGGCCGTATGGTTAATTTTAATTTTTGAATTTAGGTGCAGGTTTCATATGGCCGTATCACACGTCCCTTATCTAGGCCGTGTACCTTACACGGGCAAAGCACACGTCCGTGTCGAGCTCGGATGCTTAATTTAGGGCATTCTGTTTCCCAAATTTCAGGACGCAGAGGACACACGGCCTTGACACACACCCATGTACTAGATCGTGTGTCACACACGGCCTAGACACACGCCCCTGTGTCTACCCGTGTGGACAAAATAAAGATATTTTCCAAGCCTTATTTCTCACCCATTTTTATCCAAACCTGCACAAAACATTTCCAATACCAACCAACCGATTTGAACATGATTTTCAATCAATTTCATCATTCAATATGTCATGTTCTCATATACACACTTAGTACCAATCTCACCTCTTCAAACTTGCATATTTAACCTTACCAATTTAGTCCATTCCATGTATACATGTAATACCATAATTTACTTTACATATCAAGACCAAAATAAAGTCATTCCTAGCCATGCCAATGGCTAGTTTACATTTATATTCAACATCCACAATAGTTTAAGTAGCCTATACATACCATTATGCCCAAATAAAGTGTCTTTATATACCAAAATGTGCCGATAGATAGTGTGATGGTTCTCCGACAATTCTTCAACCTTTTTGAGCTTCCGAGCACTATAAAACAAGAAAAATAAAATAGATTAAGCACTTAGCACTTAGTAAGTTCATGTAACAAGAATTTAACTTACCATATGTTTCCATTAAATTAAATCAAACATACATGCATCCAAGTAATAGAATATTATACTACCACACACAAACTCAACACTTGAGTTAATCAAATAGTTTCATGTAATATTAATGCATAGATGAGCTCATCATTCCATGACTTCCATATACTTTCCATTTTCATGTCACTTATACCTTTCATGACAAAGTCATTCATGTTCCATTAGCCATTTTCTTGTTTATCACGTTGAATTTCTCAGAATTTCGATGGATACCCAATAGTACACTTATAGTGTAAAAATCCATAATCCGTCAATTCATATTTACCCTTATTAGAGAGCACACTCTCGAGCCTCATTTCGTACAGCGGGATTACCAGTCTAGGCTAAATCCCCTGTCGCATACACTCAAAGAGTTTTGTTAAGATTACCAGTCCAAGCTAAATCCTATTAGTGACAAATACTCTATAGAGTTTAGTTTAGATTACCCGTCTGGGCTAAATCCAATCTATATCATATACATCGAGAGGGCTTATATCAAGATTACCTACCCGGGCTAAATCCTGTTTACCACACATACAGTATTCTTTTTTCATTTGTCCATTGAATTTCCTTTTATTCAACTAGGACTTATCCCTTTTTCTCGAGTAATATTACATATTTCATAATATTCATGCATTGAAAATTCAATTGACATTCACCTCATATAATATGCATTTCAAGCATTTCAAGATTCAGTAGTAAGTTACACGAACTTACCTCGATTCTTGTTCTTTGATAAAGTCTACTATTCTGAGACTTTTTCTTTTCCTCGATCTAATCTCGTATTTAAGTCGCTTGAATCTATATAAATGAATTTAATCATCAATTTACATTCCATTCATATTCAATTGAGTTCAATTTACTCCTTTGGCAAAATTACTATTTTTCCCCAAAACTTTTCATTAATTTCAATTTCATCCCTAGGCTCAGAAAATGAAATTCATGCAATTCAATCCCCTTTCCAAGCCTAACTGAATTTCCTATATATTAATAGAAGTCCATAGATTTCACAAAAATCAAAATTTTTCTTTGAATTTTACAAGTTTACAATTTAGTCCGTACTTCACAATTTCATCCAAAATCACTTTGCGAAAGCTGTTTATCTACTAACAACCTTTCATTTTCTACCATAAATTTTCAATTTCCAGCATATTCATCCATGGCACAATTTTTATACTTTGATAACTTTTCAATTGAATCCCCAAAATAGAAAAAACTAGTTATCCTGATCTCAAATATATAAAAATTACTAAAAACAGGACATGAGAACTTACCAATTTATGCCAAGAAAGTTTCTTTCCTTTCTCCTAGGGTTTTCGTGTATTTGGAGAAGAAGATAATATAAAAAATGATGATATTTTTAATTTAATTCGTTATCATCCTTTTATTTTTCTGAATTCTAATTTAGTCCTTTTATTTTTCTCAAATTCCATGGATGATTAAACAAAGATATTTTTCATCTTTTGATTAATGGTCTAATTAACATATAAGGACCTCTAGTTTTGAATTTCATAGCTATTTAACCCTTCTAGCTTCTAGCACTCAACTTCCACATTTTATGGAATTAGGTCATTTCTCTTATTAATCACTTAATCGATAAAATTTTCCTATCAAAATTTTCATACAACCTTCCTATCATAACACAAACCATATCAAAATTTTAAAATAAATTTTATTTTTTTGCTCGGATTTGTGGTCACGAAACCACTGTTCCGACATCGCTGAATTTAAGCCGTTAAAGGACTCAATTGTAACGCCCTAAATTCTTGATTTCAGCTTTTTGTGATTGTGTGGCACCAAAAATATTTGAATATGTTTCTGCATTAATTTGACAAATATCTGTCTGCTTTAGTGGTTATATGCTCTGAGTGTGTTGGGGAGATCACAAATTAAAGTTAAGACTTGGGCTAAATTTTGGTTTTTATTAAATAAAGCCTCACCTTTGTTTAATAGGCTTATAAGAATTTATTTGTAAAACTTATTAGAATAGGTCTGCTGGCTTGGTGGATAAGTGGAGTGTGGGTGTGAGTGAGGTCTTGGGTTCGAGTCTAAACTGAGGCATTATTTTTGCTGCTCTTGCCGTGGGAGTGTTTGAGTTGGTTTGGGATACCGAGTAGTTGTAACAGATGTGGTTTAGTGAGAGTAAACCAATGGATTGGAGAGTTACCCAAATTTTCTGCACACACTCTCTCTGCCAAATTCTCCGCAAGTTCTCATTTCTACCTTTTTTTCTTTTCTTTCAGCTGAAACACTCTTATTTGCTACCGTTTTTCCTTCACACTCTTATCAATTTTTGGCCCTTTTCTGTCGTCGTTGGTTATCTCTGAGTTGGGTGCGAATTCGGTAAGTGTAGGGGTACGTTCTATTTCGTTTTATTGAGTGTTGGGTTGTTAAGAGATTGTTTTCTGTTTAGGAGACAATCACGATTCTGTGGACTGCTAATCGGCATTCTAATCGATGAAGATTTGCCATTGTTCATTCAAGGTAAGGAATCTCACGATTTTAGGTCGAAATACCTCGTTAAGTTATCTATCGAATATCATTTAAGTGATTGATTTTGGACGTACGATTGTCAAATATAGGTTCTGAACTGCTCGGGAGTGATTATGCGTAAAAAAACGAACTAGGTGTGTACTCTGATTGTGTAGAAAATGGGATTCGATGAAAGCCAAAAAGCTCTCTATCAACGCCACACGGGCGTGTGGACTACCCGTGTGGCGATACACAAGTGTGTAGTCGACGAAGCAGGCCATGCACGTACGACATAGGCGCGACGGATACGACTGTGTGAAGGACGGTGAGGCCGTGTACAAGATACGGGCTCAACCAGTTGGGCCGTGTGGGCCACATGGGTGTGTAGGCCCATACAGGTGAACTACACGAGCGTGTGAGATTTTGGTCTAGGCCGTTTGATCTACATGGCCAAGGCTAATATGGGCTGCGTGGGCCCAGACGGGCAGGCCACATGGGCGTGTGAGCCCATTTTTCTGAAACGTACTGTAAGGTTGCATGGGTCGCCCAAGTCGACTGTGACCTATTGTAAGGTCGGTAAGGATATTTTAGACCCCTATTTTTTTGATTTGATATTGTGATTTATGCACTTCGCATGTATATCTACTCTGTTCTGAATATGTATGTATGATCTATTTATCTGCACTATAGCATGCCATTTATGTATGTTGCATTACATTGGTGCAGGATTGATGAAGTGAATGAAGTATCTGAAAGGCTTTTAAGCCTATTATCTGGCAGCTATGCTACATATTTTTTACTTGTGTCGTATTACAGTACTGCTTGGTGTGTTGGGTTGGATGGATTGATGTTATCCTCATATTTGGTGTGTAGGGTTGAACGGAGATGGTATGTAGGGTTGGTGGGAATGTTTCTGATATTCTGATCTGATATGCATGCGAAATTTATGATGGGTTAAGGCCCTAAGATTATAACTGATTCTGCTTTTGAGTGGGCTAAGGCCCACACCGTTACTGTCAAGGGCTTAGGCCCAAATTATCTGTGAATGATATATGTTTGTGTGCATGCTGTCTGTGGGGATTACACACTAAGTTTGTGAAAACTCACCCCTTATTTGTTTAAATTGTTCAGGTAACCTCCAGCAGTAGATGGATTGGTACAGCGGAGGGCTCGACAGTGACCACCACTTATGAACCATTTATTTATGGGTTATACTTTTATCACTCTATTTACTTTTAGGATTATTTATGTGTTATGGACTTGGACTCTTGGTTTTAATTTAAGAATTTTAAATTGTTATTATTATTGGTTTATAAACTGCAACACAACAAATGCGTTTTTCCTAAACTAAACTAAAGGTTTTGGTATGCATGAACGGTTTTCATAGCTTCTGCGTAAAAGAAATGTTTTCAAGCAAGTCAACCAATACATATTTTCCGACTAAGCAAAAGAGAATAATCTAAACAAGTTTTTATAGTCGAATCGGTTTCCAAAACACTCTCATGTGACATCGCCAGATACGATCATAACGTCTAAGCCGGGTTTGGGGTATTACATCAATCATATGATGGAGGTCTACAATACGAACACATGACAACGAAGTTAGTGGAATACATAAATTTTGTATTGAAGGGGATGCGTCATTTGCTGATAACGTCGGTGGTTAAAGAAGCATATTTATGCAACAATTTGCAAATTCCCCTATTTTTGGCCAAATGTAAAAGAAATTGGAAGGGAGATGCATGGCTCAAACTCAAGTCTGAAAGGGTATTAATGCCGTAACCATTGGACTACTGCCCATTTCTTATTAAATTTTATCCCCAATTGTTTATATGTTGTGTTATGTTGAAATCTCAAAATTAAAAAAGAATAAGGGACTTGAACTTTGGTAAGTAAAGGGGAGAGTGACATGTTAACCATTGGGTTGCAACCCAATCTTATTCAATTTCTATTCCAAATAATTATTTATTTTAGTGTAGTTTTTATCTTAGGTTGCTGAAAATTAATGAAAAAGAAATATGCAAAGTGATGTTTAAACCTAAGCTCTTTAGAGACGAAATCTAACACTTAACCATTAAGTCTAAGGCCTATTTCTTTTTTATTTTAGTTACTTAATTGTAAATATTTATTTCAAACTCAACTTACATATTCTTTTTTAGCTTACACATTTATTTAATTTTTTATTAACTTGTTTAACTTCATAGTTTTTAACACATTCCTAATTTAATTTATATACAATAATTAATACTTATAGTCAAGTCTCATTATTAATATTTTAACTCATTTTACCCCTTTTTCCAATTAGGTCCTAGCTCGATTAAAATACACTATTTTTAAATTAAACCTCATAATCAATTTTCATTTTAGATTAATTAATATAATAATACTTGATTATATTATTTTAATACTTAATTAATTATTTATGACCCTAATTTCAGTATCTGTTTCAAACCCTTGATTTGTAAACGCTCAAAGGTAACATTATAAATCGGGCCTGATTTCTTCTAACTCGATTTTTGGGGTGTGACATATAGCCTAAAGCTATCAGTTCATGAATTGTTGTACTATAACTTCTTAGATTTGAGCTATTTAGACTTATTTGGTTTGTGTGATTGTTGCTTTTTTAATTCAATCTTATCAACTTCTTTACTGTTTCTTTGATCCTTGGATATGCCACAAGTGTTCTATTGTACACTCTAGAAATATTACAACTCGACCCGGTACACTTGTAGAACACCGCACGTTTAGTATTTGTTTGCAATTTTCTCTACTTGATGCATGTACACCTTCTACGTGGGTCGAGGTATGGGGTTAGGGGGAAATGGTTACATATACTCTGCCAAAGGTACCTCGCCACCATACCTTGCCAAGGGTCCCTTCCCCTAGGAAAACGAGCATGCTTGAGACCAATGGTATATGACTCAACCACTCTAATAAGATTAGAGTCTATTGTCATCTACATACTTTGCAATCTAGTCACATTAGATCATATTATTGACCTAACTGGGGAACCATTAAATGACGGGCTCGTCTCTTAGAGGACACATGACACAAAGAAGTCAACCTTATATACGTCTTCTAGCCCCACAAGCAAAAGATGTTCTTCTTCTCTCTCTCCTCCATTTTAACTCATTGCAGTACTTCCACCATCCTCTCCTCCCTTCATTGCTCTCCACCCTAAAAGTGAACTATTATCTCCATCTCCACCCACATTTTACCCTCGGCAAAATTATAAATTTTAAAAGATCAAAATAACATTTTTATAATTTTTTAAAAAATATATTAGATATTTAAAAAACAATAAATTGGTTCATAAATTTTTAAATAACATAACGCTAATTGATGAGCGTATTTAATAACCTAAGAAATAAAATTGAATAAAAAAGTTTCATTTTACGGTGGAGCATAACACAAGAGGGGCTGCAGTTTGTTGGTTGGGATAATGGCAAGAGTTGAATAGAGACTGAAGCACTCGATCCCTTACTTTTTTTTTTTTAGCTCAATTTGTTGCAAATTTGGGCGACAAAAGAGTTAGTCAATTGTGAAATTTATTGTTTTAAAGAAATTTATCCATAATTGATTTGATGTTTGATTTTTCTGTTTGATCCATTTCCGTTGGCTTTCAAAGTTGAGCACATGATAAAAGCATAAAAAAGAAAATGGATTGTCATAACACCATTGAAAAATGATCATTACAAAGCTGAAGAGCTTTTTTCTTTAACTATTGGAAACAAAAAGAAAAATAGCGGTTGGTGTTCAATGTCAAATTGGTCAGAATGTAGATAGTAAATGCCACAATCAAGTCTCTCTATAAGTGGGAAAGAAAAAGAAACGACAGTGACTTTCTTATAAATAAAAAGCAAAATACATATGATTTAATCGATTTAAATAAGATTAATATATATTAAAATAAAAGAAGATTTTATCTAAATTAATATTTTATGTTTTGTAAATGTTATTTGCTACTGATGAGAAAGTTCTTAGACCTGCAATGATGAGAGTGACAAGTAACGACCGTCGATGAGTAGAGCCATTGCTTAGCGGCTCCCACTAGTAGACTTGTATGGGAGATTAGTCGACTAGCAACTTGGTGCGACCTCCACTTTGTCGTGCAATCGTGAATTGGTGGTGAATTGAGGTTAGAGGTGTTCATGGATTAGGTCGGATTAAATTTAACTAAAATTTTAAATTCATTTGTTAAGTTTGGGTTCGGCTAGAAAAATTGGCCTAATATTTTGTACAAGTCCAATCCGGATAAAAATACTAAAATCTGGGCTTGATTCAGCTCGTCCGTATTAAATTTTTTATATTATTTATTATATAATATTTTAAAAAAATAATACATAAAAAATACTAAAAATATTAAAATAAATGTTTCCCGACAAATTGAAAATAAATTTTAAAAAAGTTACATATACTTAAATAACACTAAGATAGGTGCAACTTAACAAGCAAATGTCTCTAAAATAGTAACAAAGTTAATAATGAAACAAGAGTTATACAATATCCAAACAATAACAATAAAATAGTAGCAACAAAATAGTGAAATGGTAGTAAAATAGTGAAAAAAATAACAAAAAATAGCAAAAAACAACAAGAAGAAACAATAGTTTTTTTTTTGGCATATTCAGGCTGGGCTGGGCTGAGCCTGTACCAAAAAAGCCTTACACGACACCCAAATCATTTTTTAAACGGGCTTTATTTTTCTGTCCAAGGCCATTTTTCGAGAACCCTCCCACTTCCCCCCATGAACAAGTCTACTTGGGGTCTGTCTTAAGTCCTTATACTTGTTCTAGGAAACGATTAGTTTCTCTTCGGCTTAGTTCTTTTGTGTACTCGTGTGGGACAAAAGATGAACTTGAAGGTTTGCATTCTAGCATAAAAGGTTGGGCTTTAGTCCTTATTCTTTCATGCAATCATGATAAGGTGGGGACTAGGGTTGGAGTGGAAGGCTTGTGCTTTAGGCTTGAAGGGACATACCTTGGGCTACACTTTGTTGTGTGGTTATGAGTGTTAGTGTCTTAGCAGATATAGTTAGCTAATGAGTTAAAGAGTAATTAATTTGTTAGTTTTTAGTTACAAACAATTTAACATCATTCTCTCTATATAAATATTAGAGTGTTGAACAACTTTAAGATTGAAGAATTCAGTTTATCAAAGATATTGTTATTCTTTGTTCATTCTACTAGTTTTCTCTGTCAATCTTTCTGTTTTTTTTTAGATCATGACATGATACTAGAGCTTTGTGCTTAATGGCGTCAACTCCAATCTTTTGCAATTTCAGTTGATTTGATTGGTGCACTGAAGAATTGCTGAGATGGCTCCTAGTTCAATTTTAAATGGTTCATCTTCTAAAGATGATTATACAGAGAGAAGTAGTCATGATTCTCGCTTTGAAAAGCATGCCTTTGCAACTGATGATTTGCATCATTTTGTTTTGAAAATTCATCAATTCCCTGGATATGAGATAGTGAAATTAACAGAAAAGAATTTTCTTCTATGGAAGTATGTAACACCCCTAACTTGTATCCATCGTCGGAATAGGGTTACAGAACATTACTGAGGTTTACGGATCAATCAGACAGAAATTTCAAATGTTTCATTATATATCAATATTCATAATAAAACCAATTAAAATCATATTTATTGTCCCTTATACGAGCCCTCAAGGCCCAAAATACATATTAAAAACAAGTTAGGATTAAATCAGAAACTAAGAGAATTTTTTAGAAATATTTAAAATTTTCAACACTACAAGTGTGACACGGCCTGAGACATGGAAAAAAGGTATTTGGACAAGAAAAAGAGAGAATTTCTTGAGTTACATCAGGGAAATAGCCCAATAGTTAAATATGAGAGAGAATTTGTATATCTCAGTAAATATGCTTGAGAAATTGTGCCTATTGAAAAAGGAATGTGTATCCGGTTTGAAGATGGTCTGAATGATAAAATTTGAATGATGATTGGAGGTAATGAAATACGAGAATTATTTTTCTTACCTAATCGTGCATAGAAAATAGAAGAAGTGTGCAACCGTAAGATACAATGAGATAGGCAGAATCGAGAATTTCACAAGAGAGGCTCTTCCAAGTCATTTTCAGCATCACCGATGAAAAAGATTAAAGATGATTTTAGCTGAGCTACCTCAGTGCCTGAACGTTCGAATAAAAATGAAATGATTCAACATGATTTCAAAGCATCTACTAGACCGATTGATAGTGTGGGTAGTGTACAAAATACTCCGAAGCCTAAATGTAGATACTACGAAAAATATTACCTTGGCGAGTGTAGAGGTAAAACAGAAGCCTGTTATATATATGGATCTACTGATCATTTTGTTCGTAATTGTCCTAAATTTCTAAAAGAGGATGAAGATAAAAAAAAAAAAAGCAAATGTCTACCTCTTAGAAAAGTAGACGTTAGGGTCAGAATAGTGCTATCAGGACTATTCGTTCGGGAATGAAAGACACTGTTCTTCGATCAGAGGCTAAAGCACCTACTTGAACCTATGCCATTCGAGCTAGAGAGGAAGTTACTGGTCCAGATGTAATTGCTGGTATATTCTATCTCTTTGATGTTACTATGTATGTTTTGATTGACCCTGGGTCAACTCATTCTTATATTTGCACTGCATTAGTGACAAAAAAAAAGCTGTCTGTTGAATCTATTGATTATGATATTCAAGTTACTAATCCACTAGGTCAAAGTGTGATAGATAATTTAGTCTATCGTAAGTGTCCACTAAAAGTTAAGGGCAGTGAATTCCCTACTGATTTGATATTGTTACTCTTTCGGGAATTTGATGTTATCTTGGGTATGGATTGGTAATCTTTCCATAAGGCTATGGTAAACTGTAAATAGAAACAGATTAATTTGAAATATCAGACAGGAGAGATGATTTCAGTTGAGTCTGAGAATCCGAAAGATGTCGTTAGAATTATTTCAGCTTTTTCTGCTTAGAGATTGATACGAAAAAGTAACAAAGCATTTTTAGCATATATCCTTGATATTCGAGATTCAGAATCGAAGTTAAATCAGTTACCAATTATTAGTGAGTTCGTTGATGTATTTCTTGAAGAATTGCCTGGTTTACCTCCTGATTGTGAAGTTGAGTTTGTGATTGATTTGATTCCTGAAACTGCACCGATATCAATATCACCGTACCATATGGCACCAGTTGAACTAAAAGAATTGAAAGCATAATTACAAGAATTATTAGATCAAGGTTTTATTCGACTGAGCATGTTTCCCTGGGTTGCACCTATTTTGTTTGTGAAAAAGAATGACGGTTCTTTAAGATGGTATATAGACTACAAACAGTTGAACAACGTCACAATTAAAAATGAATACCCTTTGCTATGTACCAATGATATGTTTGATCAATTGAAAGGTGTTGCAGTGTTTTCAAAGACAGATATTAGATCTGGGTATTATCAATTGAAGGTTAAAGACTGCGATGTGCCAAAGACTGCTTTCAGAACTCGTTATGGTCACTACGAGTTTTTGGTAATGCCATTTGGTTTAACTAATGCCCCTATTGCTTTTATGGATTTAATGAATCTTATTTTTCAACCTCATTTAGATAGATTTGTTGTTGTGTTTATTGATGATATATTAATCTATTCCAAGACAGAATCCGAACATGCACAACATCTGAGGATTGTACTACAAACTTTGAGAGAAAAATAGTTGTACGCAAAATTTAGTAAATGTGAATTTTGTCTTAGCAAGGTTGGATTTTTGGGTCACATAGTATCAGCTGATGGGATTCGAGTTGATCCGAGTAAATTTCCTGCTGTGATAAATTGGAAAACTCCAAAAAATGTTGCAGAAGTGAGAAATTTTCTTGGTTTAGCAGATTACTATCTATGTTTTGTTAAAAAAATTTCGATTATTACTTCGATGATGACTAGATTATTATAGATAAATGTTGAGTTTGTTTGGTCTGGTAAGTGTCAATAGATTTTTGATCCGCTGAAGAAAACGTTGACAAAAGCCCCAGTTTTAACTCAACTTGAATTTGGAGTAGCATATGTTGTTTATAGTTATACACCTCTCAATGGTTTGGGTTGTGTACTGATGCAATCTGGAAAAGTAGTAGCCTATGCTTCTCGACAGTCAAAGTCGCATGAGAAGAATTATCCTACACATGATCTTGAGTTGGCCACGATTGTATTTGCTTTGAAGATTTAAAAACATTATTTATACGGTGAGAAGTGTTACGTGTTTATAGATCATAAAAGTTTAAAGTATTTGATGACACAGAAAGAATTGAATTTGAGACAGAGGCAGTGATTAGAATTACTGAAAGATCATGATCTGGTTATTGATTACCATCTAAGAAAGGCTAATGTAGTTACAGATGCACTTCGTCGAAAGTTGTCATTGTTTGCACTTCAAGCATTGAAAACTCATTTAACTCTTAATAAAAATGGTTCTATATTAGCAGAGTTGAGAACGAAACCCTTGTTTCTACAACGAGTTCAGAAATTGTGAAATGATAATCTGAAGTTGGTGTTAAAATTATAGATGGTTCAGAATAATTTGAATTCTAAGTATAATGTTAATGATAGTGGTACATTACATTATCGCAATAGAATTTGTGTTCTGAGTGATTTAGATTTGAAAAATAATATTCTTTCTGAAGTTCACAGTAGCATGTACTCTATTCACTTGGGTAGCACTAAGATGTATTATGATTTGAAACAGATGTACTGGTGGCCGGGTATGAAACGGAAAATTTTTGAGTTTGTAGCTAAATGTTTGATTTCAATTAGTTTTTGACATAAATGTTATATTATATGAAATATATGTTTATTTAATCTGTAAACTCTAGTAATGTTCCGTAACCTTGTTTCGGTAATGGATACGGCTTAGGGGTGTTACAAAGTATCAAATCATGTTAATCTTAGAGGGTTATGATCTCACTGGATATGTCTTGGGCACACTTGTTGCTCTATCTAAGAAATTCACTAATCAAGAAGGCCAATTAGTTTATAATTCTACCCTTAGACTATATAAATAACAAGACAAGTTATTAGCTTCATGGTTGTTATCCACCGTGAGTGATGAAGTGCTTCCTCATCTTATTGGTGCTAGTACATCACATGAGGTGTGTAGTAAAATCTTAGTCTATCTACTTCTAAGTTTAGTACTAAGATTTCTCATCTCTGACGTTCTCTTGACTCTCAAAAGAAATGTCACTAATCTATTAAGAAGTATTTAGCTAAGGTAAAATCGATTTATGATACCTTAGATGCTTTAGGTTGTGTTGTGTCAAGGTAAGAACTTGACAGTGTAATTCTTTTGGTTAATTACTGATTGAGTTTGAATCATTTTTTTATGACATCTTCAAGCAAAAAGTTTCTACCTTGAGTTTTGATTATTGAAATGGTTTTAGAATGCGAGTCAAGAAAAAAAGTTTTTGTCACAAAAATAACACCACATGCTAACCTAGTTCACTAGTCACCGATTGTTCAGGGTTTATAAGGGTCTTAATTTCAAGACTCTCAAGGTTCACATGATTCATAAGAGGTCTCAGTTTATTTTTATCCATTCTCCAAAAGGATGTGTATTTGAAGGTAGAGGTGGTCCTGACAAGTTGCTTATAAAGTTCGACCTTGATGCCAACTCTGAAAGATAGGTCATTTAGTTTAGCATTACTTCTATTGATTTGATAATAGTTTTCCCAGTTTTCTTATTATTGGTTCTATAGATGGGTTTGGTTCGACTTAGTATTATCCTTCTCAGCATGCCTTATAGATGCCTGTAAACCATGCTCTTGGCGTTTGTTGTAAACCATAGAGGGCCTTTTGTAGTTTACGCATAAGTGGTTATCTATTCTCACCATACTGTAAAAATCTAGAGCTCGTTACATGTACATATCTTCACACAAATCCCCATTTAGAAATGTGTTATTAACATCTATTTTTTCCAACTCCCAACCTTTGGTAACAGAAAAAGAGAGAATAGTTTGAATAGTTGCTGGCTTAAAAATAGGACTAAACGTGTAATATGCAATTCTAGTGTATTCCTTTACTTTGGAGGGAATTTTCCTCTTTTTGCAGTTTATTTTTGTGGGAAAATATAAAAAAGATTTTGATAAATTGTTTGTATCTATAAAAATTGTTTCACATCAATTAAAATACCTTAACTCATCTCCGAATATTTTTACTAAAGCATCACCAACATTCTTTACATACAAGATTGTGTTTTCTTTCAGATTTTTTCTAAAGCATTCAACCTTTGTTCTCATGGCAAAAACCAAGCCGACAACTACAAAAGAATATGAGAAGTTTCGGCAACAACAATCTAAGGGTGGTGAATCGAGTAGCCATACTCAAGACACTCCGTATGTACCATTCCCATCTCAAAAGCATTCAGGCTAGGAATGTTTCAAACCTAGAAGCCTCTGTCGATTTTCTCCAAAAGCACTGTGATAAACTCAGGGTAGAAGGAAAGTCTATTAAGAATATTATTGATAAACAAAAGACCTTGATTGTAGATATTCGAGCTTCTGAAGATGCTGCCCAATTTGGCAATTATGTAGAACAAAAATGGGGAGGGAAAAGATGAGATAGGGGGAGAAAAGAAGGAAAAAGGTGTAGGTGTTGCTTATTTTGTTGGTTGCTCTTGTTAAGGGGAGTTTTGTCTAGATTTTTTAATGAATTTCCTTAATGTGTATAGTTTCTAGGTAGCTATAAGGTGAATTTTTTATTGTTTATGTTGCCGATGATGAACTTGGATTTCATTTTGCTATGATATGATGGTTAGTTTCATACATCTATTGCTTTTTCAACTTAGTTATAATTACTAGTGGTTAGTTATTGATGTAAACTTATCTTAGCATTGATGATTGATTGCTTAATTATTTTCTAAGTTAAGTTAGATAAAGTTAATATGTATATACTGAGGGGGGCTTATGTTGATTGATGATTCTCGTTTCGTGTCTTATGAGTTTTGTTCAACAAATTGGTAAAGTGGGAGATTGTTGAAAAATCTGAAACTGGCAATTTGGTGCCAGAGGAGGTGCTCACTTCTTTGCCCACCAAATCTATGTGGAGGTAGTTTCCATATTTAGATGTTGACAATTTATTGAACCTTATGTTTGGGTTATGTCGATTACTTGATGAATATCGAGCCTGTTATACAAGATCATGTTGCTAGGGAATACGTATATTAGTAATTGAGATCAAAATTCCTTAAAAAAATCCCTTAAATTATGGACTTTAAATTGGATCATGATTTTAATGTTGAGCGATGACTTGACGTCAAATGTAGTAGTAATTTTAGTCTATTTCCACAATTAAAGAGTTTATTTTCTAGCCAATTTAGTACTTTTTATTGCATTTTTAGTATTTAGTAGTTAATACTAAAAGTTAGTAAAAGGAAGTGTTTTTAACACATTTTGTGAGTGTTGTGAGCTATTAGGCTGATACAGGCCTTAGGTAGTTCTAATTTGTGTAATTGAGTGTGTAGGATGATGATTTATAAGCTCAATTGATGTAGGAGCAAAGGACGAGTGACACACAAGCTTCCTGAGCCACTAAAGCATGACACGGAACCAAGAAGGAAAAAAGTTTTTGTCGTATTGCACCATTGACCTTGTATGGAATAAGTTAGCCTGATGTGGTGCTCAAGCATATTAAGGCTATTTTTGTTTGCACAGTCAACTTTATACGAAGACCTAGGACGTGCCGAAGACCTAATTTGGGTTGTCAATACTCCTATAAATAAAATCTTAGGGGTTTGATGTAACTAAGTCGTCTTAGATGCATCCAAAAACCTCATAGTTTAGGAGTAGGATTAGATTTAGTTTTTATTCGTTTTTCATAAACTCTTTGTTCTTTCCTCTTGGAATTGGTTTCGATGCAAGGGTTATTTTACTTAATCAAATTATTTCAGTTATTTCTTTTTTGCAAGTGGCAATATTCGTTATTCCATTCGTGAGATTTATTACTTTGTTCTTCATTTGATGTCAAATCCAAGATTATTCTAATATCTTTTCTCTTTTGATTTATTCATGTTCATTACACGTTTAATTCAATTGAGTTTGTGATTATGAATACCATGAGTGGCTATATCTTTAAGAGGAGATTAATGAGTGGATGGGGACATGATTAAAAGAGTATTTAGGGTTTCCCAATAGGATTAGTTGGTTTAAATTACGCGTTCTTAAACTCTAGGCTTGACAATCCTAGAAAGTAATCATAGGTTAAACAAGATTAGGAGATAAGTTTAGCCAAGTAAATCATAATTTATCTTGGTTGAGAAAGTGAGGTTGGGAGATAAGCGAGTATCAACCAATTGATTAATCAGTTGAGCCCGAGAGGTAATAATTGGTTAATTGATAGCTAATCCACCCTAAAACCCTAATTTGAAGTTAGTTACAACAGCTGAAACGAGCTAATCTTTTTGATTAGTTTTATTGATTTAGTTGTTTGTTTGTTTTCTTGCTTATTTATTTTAGTTATTTAATTTTTATTATTAATCTATTTTATGGTTCATTGTAATTAGGATTTAATTATTACTATATATAGTTATTATTGTAAACATATTTTCAATAGATTTAGTCCATCCTCCCTAGGGTACGATCCTCAAATACCTTCCTGTGTTCCGTTGAAATAGAAATACTATATTACAATTTGACCGTATATTTACAGACACTGTCGATTTAATTTCTTATATTTTTAGTGTGATATTTTTAGTATAAACGATAACATGTTTATAGGTGGTCAAACGACCAAGAGTCCATATTTAACTTGTATGTTATTATTATATTGTATTACTATTGATGGAACTATTATTTTATTGGAATTGTATTAGATCTTCTAATGTAAGCAAGTCTTGAAAACATGTTTATATGTTTGAGAGACTTGCATAGGAAAATTTACTAATTATTAGGCACTTATTCTGTCCTTGTCAGAATACTTTGGTAAGAGTGTTATTTTTAAAGTAAAACATGCTGGTTAGGTTTTACTTGTTGTGACCACAAGAGGTGTTCAAGTGGTAAGAGTATTGTATCTTCAAAGTTCAAGAGTGAGGGAAACGATCACAGTGTGTGTGATTGAGAAGATTCATTTTGTAATTGTTGAAGAAACTGCATATTTGTCACTAAGTAAGGTTCTTTAGACGTAGGGAAACCAAACTGTGTAATCATCTTCTTATGTTTTGTGTGTTTTTTGTTTTCTCATTTAGTGCTTGGAGAAATGTCCACCAACTTAAGTGTTGATTTCTATTTGCTCTTAGCAACTTCCATTTTTTTTCTAAAAATATATACTATTCCAATAGTTACAAATGAAAGGTTATGAGTGATCCAAAATTTATATCATTTAGTTATTGACCAAGAGTTTTCATTGTTCGTAGTGATAAGGTATATCTCTTAAATACCAAAAGTTATGTCACTTGGTTAATTAACACAGAATTATAACGATTCAAGTATATATCAATTAAGTAGTTAAGTTTATTGGTCATAGATATGACTATCCAGTATTGGATAGTTATGTCTTTGTGAAGAGACATGAGAACTATAAATAGGAGCCAACTTTTATTTGCATGGACAATAAAAAAAAACCATAGAAACAAAATTTCTTTTTATTCTCCCACCATATTTTATATTCAAAGATTTTTCTATAAAGAATTACTATAAAATTTCTTTATAGAAATTGATACTCTTACTATGCTTTGTTAAATGCTTAATAAATTGTTTTCGTCGTTCCAAAATGTAGATAGTCATTGGGCTTCATTATATCTTTGAGGTTTATTTTCCAGTAAATCTTTTGCATATTAAAACATAGATGAAGGAGAATAGAACCTTAAAGAAAGTGATATAGATACATACATTGAAGCCTTTATTAATTTCTCATCAATTTATTTTATCCCTATGTACCAACAAGCCACTCTTTCTACTTTCGATTGCTTTTTCTACTCATCTGATGTAACCGGACCTCCCATTGTTTCTTATAAAGATAATGAATTTGGAGTAACTCAGCCAACCAACTATATAACAACTTTTTTTCAGTGGTGTCGGAAACGGTGGTTTCAGGACCACAAATCCGACGTGTAAGTTCTTATAATTAGTATTTAAATTATATGAGTCAATAATAATTTTTATATTAAATTTTAATCTGACGAGTTTAACTAATTGAATTAAAAGTTAATATAAATGGTTCGGTTCAAAAGTCAAGTGGTTATTGAAAACGAGGTATTAAGACCCCGTTTCCATATTTTAAATATTTACAGAGTCGTATTATATGTGAATTAAAGATTGGTCCGATAATTTTGATGATTTATTGATTAATTATGGTAAACAAATTAATTTGTAAAAGAGGTAAAAGTAAATTGCTATAGATTTAAAATAATAAATGGACCAAAATGGTAATTAAATCATGGTCAAATAGTCCACTAGCTTTTGGGCTATTTGCTCTTTTAGTCCTAATTAGTTTAGGGTTAAATTGAAATAAGTTTATTTAGTTGGAATTTAATAAAATTGAAGGACAAAATTTGTAATTGGACCCTCTTTAAATGGTTTAATAATAGAAATGACGTGAAATTCTCTAGATTGTGGTAAATTACAATTAAATCCTAATTAAGTAAGGATTTGTTAATTAATTTATTTCTTGTATGATCAGAAATGGCGATTTCGAGGCCACAACTCTTATGTGTTAGGCCACAAATATTATTATTTAATATTTATGAGGTCATTAGTTTCATATTAAAATTTGGTTAGGAAATTTTAACATTTGGATGGTTAATTAAGTAAAAAGACTAAATTGTAAATATGAAAAAGATGAATTTATAAGTTAAAAGGGTAAATTAATGGACCTAGATGGTAATTAAACCATATATATATTGTGGATATGTATGGATGTGAATTAGTAGTTTTATAGGTTATATTAAAAGTTAATTTATTAAATGGACAAATAAGTAAATAAAATAAAAGTTAACAAATAAAAAGAAAAAGGCTTCATCTTATTAGTTCGTTCAATTGAAAACCGAAAACATCATAGCAAGGAGAGAAAAGCTTCGGCCAAGCTATGGTTCTTGGGTTTGGTAGATAAATCTTGCCCATTTTTAGTAACTTTTATGTTTTTGTGCTCGTATTAGCTTAATCTAGTTAACTCGGGGACTAATTTGTAAGATTTTCAAATGTTTTGGATTATGCCATTAATGGGTTTAGTGTACTCTTGAAATCTTATGAAAGATTATTGAGCTTGGTTTCTAGATAGGACTTTTTTGTAAAGTAACTTTTGGTAATTTTAATGTTTAAGGACTAAATCGTTAAAGTGATAAAATTATATGGATTTGTGGTCAAATAACAGAAACTATGGGCTGTAAGAAGCCTTATACAGTTTGGCTAAACTTGTTTTTATTTAATATTGGTTGAATTGCAAGTTTGAGCTTAAAGACTAAATTGCATAAAAGTGAAATATTAGGGGCAATTTTGTAAAAATTTTAAAAAAGATTAAATTGCATAAAATGAATTAATTTTGCTGTTAGAATTAGTGAATTGAATGAAATTATTATTTTATATCAAGAACGAGTGGAAAATCGAGGAAAATAAAAATGTACTGAATAGTCCCTGTACGGGCCCAAATTTGCCCGGGCCCATACAAAACTAAAACAATCCAAAAATTAAAATCCACAGTCTCAATTACAAACCAAATGAGCCTAAATTACATTTTAACCCTTGAGGCCCAATTTACAAACTTAAAATCCAAACCAAGCCCAAACCATTAAACTCTACGACCTAAAAACAATTAAAACCCAAAATTAGCAGGCCCAAGTGGCCCAAAACCCAACTGATGTTCAGCAAACAGAAAACCTAGAGCTAGCCTCAGCGCCATTGCTCCTACGTACAGCCTCCGTATCCTCCACGTCGCCACCACACAGCTGGCCTTCGTACATGCAAATTAACACAGCACAACAGAGAAAAAAAAACAAAAAGATTGTATTTTTATTTTATATTCTCTTTTCGGCTATAAAAGCCTGGAAAATTAGTGTAATTTTTACAAACAACACACGAAATATTGAATACAAAAAAAGAAAACATTTAAAAGAAAAAACACCAATTTTTGAATAAAAGAAAAACACAGACCAAAAATCAAATCGCAAAAGTTTAAAGGTGGTTCCTTTTTGTTATTTTTATTTTTTTCTATCTTTTACTAGTGTTTTAAAGGAGAATAATGAGAAAAATACAAAAAAAGGGGTATAATCACCGACCTTTCGCATTCGGCCGCCGTTTCCGATGAAAAACGGTGTATTGGGGGGCTTGGACTTGAAAAGCCAAGAAAAATTGCTCTTTTAAATTTTTCGGCCACCGTGGACGGCGGCGCCGTCGCCAGTGATCAGCGGCCGCAACGGTGGCCGACAGCTGAACCTGTGGCCGAAGTGAAAACCCTAGTAGAGAAAATAGCGAAGCCTCTTTTTAGTTTTTTTTAATTTTCGGCAGAAAATGAAGGTTTTTGTGAAAATTTTGGTTTTTATGAACGGAAGAAACGATGCCTTTTCATGTATCAACTCAGGGCGCCAAAACGACACCCTATTGGGCCATCCGTACGCGACCTGACTCGCTCCAAGGGGGATCCGCATGTTTTCATTAAATGGTTTATTTACAATCCAAGTCCTTCCACTTTTGAGGCTATCTTCAATGTGATTTTTTTATTTTTTAATTTAGCCACGCATTGTTTGTGTTGTTTCAATTTCGTCCTTGAAGCTTTCAATAAACAAACACCTGAAATGGTGTCGTTTTGGAGACAAGGAATATTTTCCCATAAGGCCCTTGTCCCTTCCCACGTGTCTCATTTAGGCCTCTGCATTTTTGTTTTATCTTCTACTCAATCCTTTTCACATTTTTTACTACGATTTAAGCTCAAAAATTTCCTTTTTAATTCCAGTCCAACTTTTAACCCATTTTGATTTCACATTTGTTTCATGTATTATTTAATCATTTCATTTCCAATTTTAAATCTAATTGTTTATTATTATTCATGTTTTATTTATATATTTTCGTTTATTATGCTTTCAATTCATTTTTTATCTTAATTAATTAATTTATTTTTCATATATTTTTATATTCTTATATTTTGTTACTATTACTATAATTTGTTTAACTACTTAATTATTACCTTTTTAGAAATGAAAATTATTTATTATTACTATTATTGTTACTATGTTATTAGTTACATCATTGTTTTTACTATTGTTGTTGTTGCGATTGTTATTTATATTATTATTATATTTATTGTTCCTTTTGTTATCATTTGGCCTCATTATTATTAGTTTTTATGCATTTTAACAATACGACTAGTTAATATTCACGTTATATATGTTATGTTGTATTATGGATATTATGTTATTGTATTTCAAATGTATGTTGCCCTATCATTATTAGCCACGTATGACCCCTTTTAAAAGTTTTAAATGATTTCTTTTTTAATATAATAAAATAAACTACATATATGTATCATATTTAGCATTTCACTAATTTTCACCTAAATTCATAAAAAAAATTCTCTAATAAAGGCAATATTCCGTGCTTGGAAATTTGAAAGATCGTGCCCTAACGCACTGGGTTTCTATTTTTCTCATTTGACCCAAATGACCGAATATCCTTTTAAAATTAAAATGCATGATTTTTGAAAATCAAAAGACAAGCTTATTCTTGAGGGTTTAAAGCATCGTGTCCTAACGTACTGGATGTGACATTTTATTACTTTGGGAGAAGAAGGTCTTCAGCATCTACTTCGATTTATCCAAGCATTTTTTTGTAAAATTAACATTAATAAAAAAGGAGGATCGTTTTTTTTAAATTCTTTACGGATTTTCAAATTTCGACATTAAGACATTAATTAATCAATTTTGGGCGTTACGAGGGTGCTAATCCTTCCTCGTAAGTAACTGACTCCCAAACCCATTTTCTCGAATTTCGTAGACCAAAAATCAATGTTTTAGTAATACAAAACATTTTATTAAATCAACCAAATTACGAGGTGATCCAATCACACCTAAACGAAAAAGATTGGTGGGAACTCCAATTTTCATTTTAAATAAAAGTCGATTCCCGTTTTACAAAAAAATGGTTTCGACAGTCCCTATACCTTTGTCATTGCTGCAATTTAGTCATGTAAGTACGTTTTTTTTAATTTTAGTACATTTATATATGTATTATATGAACTTAATTGCATAATATTGGATTATGTTTGTAACACCCCTAACCCGTATCCATTGCCGAAATAAGGTTACGAGGCATTACCGGAGTTTATAGAGCATGTACAACTAAATCTAGTCAAGCACTATTCATTTTCCAAGTTTAATCAAAACGTCCCTTGATTGGACCCTCGAGGCCCAATACATACATTAGAATTAAGTCGGGACTAAATCGGGATCTCAAGGAATTTTTTCGCAAAATTCTAAAATTTTTCTCATATGTAGGAGTCACACGCCCATGTGGTGAGGGACACGCTTGAGTGGTAAGGCTATGTGGCTCTGATATGCTCGCGATATTAAGTAATAAAATTTATAAAAACTGATCACACCAAAACTAACTAATATCACAATATTAAAGGCAAGCGCACCTATCGAATAGTAGTATAGTTTAGCGGCAAGACCGAGTTATCGTACCCAAGGGAACCAAAAGTACTATACTTACTTCCTTTCTATTATCTAACCTAAAAATAAAAGAGGTTTTGATTGAAACTAATTCTAAAACTAACTAAAAGTGCACAAAAAGTAAATTGGGGAAAAACTTTTAGGGAAAAGCTGACTGATATAAGCAATACTTAAGGGAGAATCCACCTAGACTTCACTTGTTATTGGTTCTTGAGCTAGACGATTTATTCACTTGACTTGATCCGTAGAGATCCCTAATTTATGCTAAACCCTCTGTCGAGGCGAAGAGCAACTAGGCCTAGGTTGTTAACTAATGTTCCTTTATTAATTAACACCCTAGGTTGCATTAATTCGATCTATGGTTCCCCATATTAGGTTTGACCCTAATCCGGTAGATTTATGTCGCCCTATGTTTAGGGTTGCATGCAACTCCGCTTAATTATGGTAGATCTACTCTTATCACAGGGACTTTTGCTCCTCTGCTTTAAGCACATCCGTTTCTTGAATTAATACCTAGGCTTATTAACACAAGAATTAAGCACACATAATTAAGAACAACTCAAGTATTTATCATATAACTCAAGAATAAATAATAACAAGATTCGTCTTAGGTTTCATCCCCCTCAAGTATTTGAGGGGTTTAGTTTATAATAAAGAAAGAAAACAACTCAGAAGTATTAAGATAACAGAACATAAAGAACCCAAAAACCCCTGAAGGAATTTAGGGAGATCCTCTGTCTTGATGTAGAATTCTGGCTTTTGGGATGAATCAATCGGCTTCCCTTGGAGTAATTCCTTGCTTTCACTCCTTGTGTTGGCAGTAAAATGGTGCTCTTTCTCGAGAGAAAAGAGTATATCTTTAGAGTTGCCTCCTGGGGTCTTTATATAGAGTTTAGAATGGCTTTCTTAGCCCCTAAGCATCCAAATCCTAGTGAAATTCCTCTTCCTCACGACTAAAACACGCCCGTGTGCCATGCCCGTGTGATTTCGACAAGAGGCCGTGTTCTGGACTGTTCAGGTGGCATGGCCGTGTGGCCAGGTAATCATACAATGAAAATCCAATCAAAAGAACATTAAAGACTCAATCACTTTAAGTTGAAAAATTTATCATTGAAACATAAGTTTTTTTCCTTCTTCCTAAGTAATTATCTCTCCATCTGAATTAACAGAAGTTGACATCCTCACTAAGGATTCACTCTATCCACTCAAAGTGTTTGGGGTTCAAGATTTAAACACTCTCTAGTCAATCTAAAAAGTTATTACAATAGGCTTGCAAGAAAATCACATCTTCACCACTATAGATTGATATGACACATCGATCAAAAGGTCTTTCAATGGTTGTAATGGGGATTTGGTTAGGGGTGTTGTCACAAGCTGAAAAAGAGGGTTAGAATCGAGATTGAACTGAAAAATTATCTAACTAGAAAAATCTCTATCACTGGAACATATTTCTCGAGCTAATTCTTGTAATGACATCATTTCTGCCTTGGTAGCCTTAAAATAGAAATATGCAAAAACTATTTGAATTATTACAAATTACAACTGAATATACATTTTTTTAATTTTTTTAAAAATAATTCAAATACAATAAATTGGATAAAATTTTACATTCTGGCAAAGAGAATAAAGCTAGATGAAAATTTCAACTCAAATCTCGACAAAAATAGGGGTCAAATAATTGAATGGAATTCAACAAAAATGGTTTATAGGTTAATATTAAAGGTAAGTCAAAGAAAAGGTTGTTAGGCTCAATGGGGTTCACTAGAGATTAATTTATGGAGGTAGGCTTTTGTGGAGTAAGTAGGTTAATTCCTAGGTGCCTTTATCATCTCGGTATATCAAATCAATGATGTGGTCTCAATATGTATAATCAAAGCAAGTTCTAGAATAACAAATCAGCATTGACTCACTCAAAGCAATAATAAAAGTGAGCACGAAAGAATGTATGCTCAAAAGGCTCAAAATCTCACCAGAATTATGGCTTTTGATGTCAATCCTGTGAATTTCAAATCTTAAGATAATACTTAGGATTTGGGAAAAGAACTTCTGAAAAATTGGAGTTCTCAAAATTTTCAACTTATCATGCTTGATTCCTTAATGTTTTTAAGTTTGAATATTCAAAGTAAAATCACTTATTTCTTAATTCTCAACTTATCAATAGAAATTACAAATCAATCAGAATATATTCTTAATAGGAGGTTGAAAATAATGCAATTGAGAACAAAGCATCAGATTTCAGGGTTTTTATATATAATCTAAAGATTTAAAGTAAGTTCCCCCTCCACACTTAAGATGTACATTGCCCTCAATGTACAAAGATATCATTAGTAGCAATAGAAGCATAATATCAAAAGATAAGGAGAGAATTGAAACTCCCTGTGCTTTGGATGGATTAGTGAGACGGAGATTGGAAGAGTTGGCAATTGTGGCAGGGTGTTCCCATTTTCGTAGAGATTTGAGCTGTAAGGCTCCTTTGAAACTGTGAAAGAATTTATTAGTCGTGGGGAATTTGGAGCAATGGAAATTACTTGTTAGGGTAAGGCCGTTAGGAAAAGAAATAAAATAAAATAAAGAAAACAAAATACTAAAAATAAATAATGCAAAAGGTAAAATGAGAAAATTTAAAAAGGAAAAGGAAAAGAAAGTTAAAAGAAAAGGTGAAAATAAAGATCAGTGTTTAAAAGTTAGAATAAAGTAAAATAAAAATAAGATAAACAATAAAAAAATAAAGTTAAGAGGACTAGAGAAATCTAATCCTCTGATGGATCGTGCGGCGGTGGGGTGATGCTCAGGTGCTGGCATATTTGCTCTAAGGTGGTGTCGATGTAATCGAGGCACCGGAAGCATTGCTGCTCGAAGTGGGAGAAGTGCTCAGATAAGTCAGCGTGGGCTGTTGCTGCCCGAGATGAGTGGTGAGGGGGTGGTGGCTCAGTGGGTGCGTCCTCTGCTGGCTCTGGTGGTGGGACATCATCAGTAATGTCTTATGGGTCATCTCCCTCCTGGACGAGTCGGAACTGAAGGGGGTCCCTCCCGGCCTCCGCTTAATCACCCTCATGTGTAACATCGTCGTGATGCCTTGGGGGGACATCTGACCGATCAAAGTGTAGCAGGATGTCTGGGCTGCGGTGTTGAGGAGCCCGAAGTGACGAGCCAGACACGTAATGTAGGGCCCCATGGATAGAACGCCTCTGCGGTGCCTCTCCGTCTGGTGCTGCATGGCATGTGCTATGAAGTATGCTAGGTCAATGACATGTCCGTTTGCCATGCACCACAGGAAATAGACGTCGTGAGTGTTAACGACGCCTGTGCTCTCTCGTCGACCTGTAAGAGTGTGAGCGAGAAGAGCATAGATATACCTCAGGGAAAGGACGAGGGCGGTCGCCTTGCTAACACTGGGGTTATAGATGTGCCGTCCAGGGGTGATCTCGTGCCAGCAGTCGATAGGCCGGACGTGGATGCGACAAGAAAAGTTGGGGAAATCCTCGTCCGCCATGAACTGCTCGGTGTAGAGCCCAAGTGCTATGCCAAATTCTGGTACACTGAGACATCGCACGAGGCCTCCCAAACGAAATTGGACCGTCCCTGGATCGTCAAATCTAGTCATCACCGTCTATAGGTGGAATGTGGAGCAGAACTCAAGGGTGAGTTCTAAGTATGTCGGCTCTATAATCTGGAAGAACTGCTCCCATGGCTTTATCATCAATAGGGCCCAGACGTCGTCCACTAGATGTCTCTGCTCGAGGTTGCCACAATCTATGCAGCGGCCCTTGGATATAGGGCGGGCTCGAAGTAGTTGATAATGCTCCTCTTGCGAGGCTTGGGAAAATGTGATAAACTGGTGTCGAGCCTCGGAGGTGGGCCTCGCTGAAGAGCTCCCTGGCCCCTTATATTTCTTGGAGACGAGGATTGCAGTCTTCCTATCGCGTGATGATGACATGGTATCTGAAATAAAATAACAAGCATTAGTTCTAAAGAGTAAAATAGATAGATGATAATTAAAATGTAGATTAGAATGATAATGTTCCTAAGAAAATATAAAATGAAGATTAACCTGAATAGTAAAAATTAATCATTTTAAAATTTGTAACAAAATTAAGAAATATGAGTATGTATTTATACTAAATATATGAGAAAAAAATGGCATGCAAATATGAATTTAAGTGGCATACAAGAAATGAATTGAAATGGCATGCAATCCTATTATTTTCTATACTATTCTAGATTATTCATCCTAATATAACTAATTCCATGCTTAAATTAACAATTAGAATAAAGGAAAATTTAACTAAATAAAAAAATGAAATAAAACTGAAAAATAAATGAGAAAAATGAGAAAATAGAACCGAATGTAAGGTTGTACGGTCGTGGGTCAGGTATGCACGGACGTGGGTCGGCTGATTTCGAAGGCGGTGGTGTTTTTGGTGTGTGTAGCGGCGCTTATGGTGGTTGGGGGAGGAGATTTGAGGGTTTTGAGAGAGGAAGAAAATGAATAGTAGCCCCTATTTATTGTTTTTGGGTCACACGGGCATGTCACACGACCGTGTGAGTCGTGTTTTGCCCGTGTCTTTTGAAATCTGGGGGTTTTGGTGCGCCTGGTTCGAAGTACACACCCATGGAGATGTCTTACATGGCCGTGGGAGATCAGTTCTTCATCATTCACACGGTCGTGTGATGGTATACACGGCCGTGTGCGATCATGTTCGTGTGTCACACGGTCGTGTGATATGTTCCACGGTTGTGTGAAATTTAACAGTGTCTTCCACGGGCTGGGGACACGAGCGTGGGGAGTTGTGCAAGCCTATGTTGAAATTGAAAGGTTACCACGGCCATATCACACGGCCGTGGCAATTTATCGGTGGCCCGTGTTTTGGGAAAATTTGTGCTCTGTTTATACACGGCCTAGGAACACGACCGTGTCTCTGTTTAAAGTGTTCACACGGCCTGGGGCACGCTCGTGGGGTTGGCCTTGTGGTCCTAAATCTCTACATTAAAAGGGTTAGTTGATACATGAAAAATGCTAAAATCAAAATAGACAAAAAATTACTAAGTTAGTGCTCGGGTTGCCTCTCGAGAAACGCTTATTTAGAGTCTAAGCTTTAGAAAATTTAAGTCGATGGCCGTTTACCTTGAAAGTACCGTGGGTTGGGTGAGTTACCTCAATTGTGCCGTATAGAAAGTCTTTCATTACCGTGAATGTAACACCTTGAATTTGGGCCTAGAAGTATTGGGCCTTGGGCCTGGGTGCGGGTGTGAGATAGTTCAAAATAAAATTATTGATGTGTTGAATTCTGTTATGGAAGGTTATTATTAATGGGTTAATGTGGTATTTTAGTGAACTGCGAAGGATTCATAGTGTGGGGAAAAGTCTTGGGCTAATTTCTGGGATTCCGGGAATTTTGTGATATTTGGTGTAATGTTGAAATTTTGATATATGGATGTGTAATTCGTGTTTGGAGTGTGTTATTGGGCCTATGGAAGGCCCAAGTGTTGGTTAAAAACCCGGAGAATTCTTGGATTTTTGGACTTAAGGAATAGAGGACTTGGAAAAGAGGAGTTGTAAGGAATTATGTGTGTAATAAGACACAAAAAAAGAATGTGGTGTAGTGGCAAAGTAGCGCCACTTAGGGGACAAGGAAGCAAAGGGTCCAAGGTTCAAGTCTTGGCTCTTGCAATTTATTTTGGTTTTTCTTTTAAATAAATCTGGAAGCAAGTAGGTGAGCTTTAAAGTTAAATGTGTTGGACTTATGACACAAAGGAGCTTGTGTCCGAGTGGTGATGGCTTGACAAGGGTTACTGAGAGGACTTTGGTTCGAATCCCGTTGCACGCAAAGGTTGATTATTTTGCTAACGCTTTAATTTTGGGAGGATTGATGGAGAATCCCACATCGGAAAGCTAACATGAGAGCGAGGAGCTACATTTAAATAGAGCAACCAGGAGGAGAGTAGGCACAGCCTTCTTGGCTAATCCCTTTCGCTTTATGGCGTGCCCATTTGGGTTGGGCATCGGCTAAGAGTGTTTGGAGCGCGGATTAACTTCAGTCTCCTATCATGTGTGTATTTCTCACTACTCTAGCGGTAGGACGGCTACTTCAGGCCGCGATGGGCCGAAAGGGGCCATATGGGCCCAATGGGCCTACGGGCCCAATTGGATAAGTTGTTTGATTATGTAGTAAATATTGGACTAGATTAGGTGAATCTCATATCTGTGGCTAGATTTAGGCTAAAAGGGCCACACGAGCGTATGGGCCCATTTGGGCCGATAATGGGCCCTAGGCCCATTCGCATTGTTATCTCTGTTTAGAAATACTTTAGTTTACAAAGTTACTAAAATACCTTGGTTTACAAAATTACCGAATTACCCTCGATTTGCAAAATTACAAGAAATATCCCGATTTATAAAATTATCGAATTACCCTTGATTTGTACAAAGACAGAAGTACCCTCGATTTGGAAAATGACGAACATACCCTTAATTTGTAAAATTACCATTTTACCCCTAATTTGTAAAATTACCATTTTACCCATGATTTGTAAAATTACCGTTTTACCCCTAATTTGTAAAATTACTATTTTACCCCTAATTTGTAAAATTACCATTTTACCCCTAATTTGTAAAATTACTATTTTACCCCTGATTTGTAAAAATTACTATTTTACCCTCGATTTGTGAATTTATCGAAATACCCCTGTAGGGTAGAATTACCGAGACACCCCTATGGGGTAAAATTATCGTTTTTCCCCTAGGGTGTTAAATGACTGTTTTGCCCCTCGTGGGTAAATGACTAACTTGTGTGATGATTGGGCTAGTTTGACCGTGGATATAAGTTGGTGATATGAATGACTTGACTGTGATCTATTCTTATTTTTGGGATTTGGAAAAGTTGGAATCCCTATGTGTTTAGGGAGGCTGACGAAATAGTGCCTAAGGCTTTAAGGGGCGGTTACCAATTATTTTACTCTGTGCTTGTAAGGGTTAAAGGCTGCTGACTAAGGGCTTGGATCAGTGGAGCGTTCGGATCCAAATTTGGATATCAACTTCAGCAAAGGTAAGGATTTAGGGCCTTGTTCATGGATGCCCGAATATGGTAAGAGTATGTTAAATTTAGTTATCATTGAGTCGTGGTCTAATGTTTTAGTAATCGAATGTAGGATTGACTTGGATCGGATATAGTCATCGTTCGTTGCAAGCAGGTGTGTAATGAACCTCATAGTAGCTTAGATTAATATTTGCTGAAAAGCCAAAATGCCTAAACTTCGGCATTTCGAACTTGTGGTTTTGTGAATGGTTTGAGCCGTGATACATACGATAAGATCGGTGATTGGATCGATAGAACAGGTAAGGGCACGATTTTGTGCACGATGGTAAGTTGGGCCTCGATAGGCTGAAATTGGGCCCAATGGGCTTACGGGCCCATATGGGTAAAAATAGGCAATAGACATTTCTTAATAGACTATAGGCTTAAAACTGGTTAAATTAGTAGTTAATTGTAGGATTTGGACCAAGTGGACTTAGACGACTGAACTAGCTACATAGGGCCCATTAGGGGTTTTTGGCCCATAACTCGGTTGTACTAAAATAGGCTAAAATTGCTGTTTAAACATTTGGAATTGATGAATAAGCATGGAAAACCCTAATAAAGGATAAAATTACATAATTACCCTTAAAACATGAAAATGTCTATTTTGCCCCTAGGTGAAAAATGTCTATTATACCCCTAGCGTTTCATTCTGAATATGATGATTGTGATATTGTTATTTTACATGCTATGACATGATATGCACATGATATGCTATGACATGTATACGATATGCCATGTTTTACTCATTAAATGCATGGGTTGGGTTATTATATGATGGAGGAAGTGATAAAGGGCTTTGCCCCAGTTTACCGAAAAGGGCTTTTGCCCCAGTTATTAAAAGAGGCTTGGCCTCTAGTTATATAATAAAGCAGCTATGCTGCCAGTGGAGAGTTTGGTTGGGTGGGTTGAGTTTTTCCCCACATGAAGAGCTTGGTTGGTACGAGTGGAGAGTAGCGGATGGTGGGTTGAGTAGTCTCCCCAACTGGGCTTTGCATACATACATTGACATTACATGTGATATTGAAATGGGCTTTGCACACATACACTGATATTATATGTGATGTTAAAATGGGCCCTTGGGCCATATCGTTTATAGAAAAGGGCTTCGGCCCAGTGAATTGATTTATGAAAAAGGCTAAGTCCCAGTAATCGATATTTGAAAAGGGCTTCGGCCCAGTTATATGTTGAGACTAATTTGGGGGCTTAGGCCTAGTATGCTGATATTGATTTGGGCTCTGTAAATGGCTTGTTGCACACTGAGTTTTCCAAACTCATCCTTTTTCCTTCCATCCTTGCAGATGAGCTTAGACTGGTGGACTTGGAGCTGGGAGGGATTCAGAGTGGCCACATGGACTGGACTATTGGATTTCTAATTAAGTTACCTATTTGAATTTAGATTTAATTATTTATTTCTGGTTTTGGGTTGTAAAAAGGGCCTCTTTAATTATTTTTATTTTGGGTTTTTATTCTTTACTTATTTAAATTGGTTTTAGCTTACGTAGGATATTATTTAAATCGAGTTGAAAATAAATGATTTTAAGACGTGATTTTTATAAAAGTTACTTGTTTTCAAAATAACACGATAACCAAGCAAAGCTTCTGCAATTTTAAATGATCTGTAGATAAACATTTCAAATAGTTAAAGTGTGGCAATGGTAGTGTGCATGTCTAGGAGTGGATCCAAGAAGAGCTTGGTACTTAAGCAGTCTATTCGACTCACCTCCTCTTTTCTGGAATCCTACCTGGTGCCCAGCTTCCATTCACTTTAAGTCTTAACGAAAAAGGTCAAATTTATTTGATACTTAAACCGTTTTCAAGATAACATGTTTTATAAAGGTTACAAATCTGAGTTTTCGATATTTGATCTGTCTTTAAAATAACATGTTTTTGCAAACTACAAGGGTTTATAAGCTTTCATAAAACTTTTACAAAGGTTTTAACGATGTTTGCAAAGGGATGATTATTTCAATGAATCACGTTTTGGAAAAAGACAAGCTAAGGTTTTATACAAGTTTAACGGTAAGAGTTTTTAAACATTAAGAAGGGTTTTCAATGAAAACATGGTTTTTCGAAAAACACTTCAATGTGACATATCAGACTTGGCCGTAATGTCCAGGCTGGGTTTGGGGTGTTACAGTGAAGTAGGGTGTATCAATTGTATGTTCTTTTGAATTTGAGCTTCGTGGATTGTCTTCCCCTAAAATTACCTTATCTCCCACCTTGATTTGATCTGTTTGTCCCTAAGGATCGTCTTGGTGATGCTCCGTTTTGGTGTGGCATATTTTGGGTTTTTCGTGAAAGTTCAGCCACTCATCTAGTTCCTTGATCTGGAGCATTTTCTTTTTTGGTTCATCTCTTGTAGGTGAATTTGCCAGTGTTTGCATTGTCTTTGTGTAGAGTGCGTCCTGTACAGAAGTTTGTGTGGTGAGTTTAATGTTTTTATAGGGACTCAAATCTCTATTCTCGTCTGTAGTTTTAACTAAGTTGTGAGCTCGTATGGTGACTGTATCATCACCTACTCGTAATTTGAGTTCACCTATTTCCAAATCAATTTTAGTTCTAGCAGTTGCTAAAAAGGGTCGCCCTAGAATTAAGGGTACATTGCTAGCCTCGTCAATGTCTAAAACAACAAAGTCAACTGGGAATATAAATTTATCAATTTTGACAAGTACATCTTCAATTATTCCCTTAGTTGCCCTAATAGTTTTATCAGCTAGTTGAATGCTCATCTTGGTTTTCTTAGGGGTTCCAAGACCTAATTGTTTAAACAGGTTATAAGGCATGACGTTTATGCTTGCCCTTAAATCAGCTAAAGCATTTTTTTCCTCTAGGCTACCAAGTAAACAAGGGATAGTGATACTCCCTAGATCTTTTAGTTTGGTCGATAGTCTATCTTGTAGAATGGCTGAGCAGACTACATTTAATTCCACATGAGATTTCTCCTCTAGCTTCTGCTTGTTTGTCAAGAGTTCTTTTAAGAATTTAACCGCGTCTGGCATCTGCAAAATTGCTTCAACAAATGGTAAGTTAATGTGTAATTTTTTTAAGAGTTTAAGAAACTTACCGAATTGTTCATCTGTGCGGTCTTTCTGTAGCGCTCTTGAGTATGGTATACGAGGCTTGTATTCGTTGATGTCTGGCTTGTTGTTACTTACCTCTACCTTACCTTTACTCACCTTAGGTTCCTCGCATTACTTTGGGTTGTCTTTGGTTAATGCCTCCTCATCTGTTGTATTTATGGCATGAACTTGCTCTTTAGGATTGGTCTCAGTGTTACTTGGAAGTCCACCTTGTGGTCTTTCTGATATTAACTTGGTGAGTTGCCCAATTTGATTCTCAAGGCCTTTGATTGATGCTTGCTGGTTCTTTAATGCCGTTTCAATGTTCTGGAATCAGGTTTCTGACATGGCCATGAATTTGGTAAACATCTCTTCAAGGTTGGGCTTTTTCTCCTGTTGTGGCGGTGGCTGCTAAAATCCCTGAGGAGGTTGTTGTCTTTGATTCCCTTGTCCTCCCCAAGAAAAATTGGGATGCTTTCTCCAACTTGCATTATATGTGTTACTATATGGATTATTTTGAGATCTAAAATTGTTACCCATATAATTGGCTTGCTCGGTTTCTGTGCCATTAGCAGAAGGTGAGTAGTCTGGAGTGAACATATTTGCCTGAGTCGTGTCACACTGCATTACTGCTTGTGCCCGCGTAGAACCAACAAAATGATCAAACTTCTTATTTAAAAGCTCTACCTGATTAGTAAGTATAGCGACAGCATCAATATTATAAACTCCTGCAGCTTTTGTCGGCTTTATCCTCATGACTTGCCACTAATAGTTATTCAGCGACATCTCTTCAATAAATTCATAAGCTACTTTTGGTGTTTTGTTATTGATTGTTCCTCCTGCGGTGGCATCGATCATTTGCCTTGTTGAAAGAGTCAAACCGTTGTGAAAGGTTTGAACTTGTAGCCATAAAGGTAGGCCATGATCAAGGCATCTTCTCAAAAGATCTTTGTATCTCTCCTAGGCATCGTAGAGTGTCTCTAAATCCATCTGTACAAAAGAAGAGATATCGTTTCGTAATTTAGCTGTTTTAGCTGGAGGAAAATATTTAAGTAAAAATTTTTCAGTCATCTGTTCCCATGTGGTGATTGAGCCTCGTGGTAAAGAATTTAACCACTGTTTGGATTTGTTTCTCAAAGAGAATGGAAATAACCTTAGACAAATGGCATCATCAGAAACGCCATTAATTTTGAAGGTATCACAAAGTTCCAAAAAATTGACTATATGGGAATTTGGATCTTCATCCTATAAACCATCAAACTGCACCAATTGTTGTATCATCTGAATAGTGTTAGGCTTTAATTCAAAATTATTAGCAGCAATAGTAAGTCGAAGAATGCTAGTTTGGGTACCAGCCAAACTAGGTTTAGCATAATCATACATAGTGCGAGAAGCTTCTTCCTGAATTGCTGGTGGCGCGACTATTGCGGGCGGTGGTGGAATGTTTTGACTTGCTTCCATCTCTGCTGTAGGTTCTGGCCTTTGTTCTCGATCTTGTTCTAGATACTGTAGGCTTCGTCTGATCTCTCTGTGATTTCTGCGAACTTTTGCTTCTAAATCTTCGTCAAAAAGTAATGGTCCTGCTGGGTTATTTCTAGTCATAAACTAGAAATACCTAGAAGAAAAAGCAAAGAAAAATAGAATAAAATAAAAATAAAAATAAATAAAAACTGAAAATAAATAAATATAGTAATGGCTAAAGTAATAAAAATCGAGTTTTCTTAATATTTTAGTTCCCCGGCAACGGCGCCAAAAACTTGATATGCTCGCGATATTAAGTAATAAAATTTATAAAAACTGATCACACCAAAACTAACTAATATCACGATATTAAAGGCAAGCGCACCTATCGAACAGTAGTATAGTTTAGTGGCAAGACCGAGTTATCATACCCAAGGGAACCAAAAGTACTAATACTTACTTCCTTTCTATTATCTAACCAAAAAATAAAAGAGGTTTGATTGAAACTAATTCTAAAACTAACTAAAAGTGCACAAAAAGTAAATTGGGGAAAAACTTTTAGGGAAAAGCTGATTGATATAAGCAATACTTAAGGGAGAATCCACCTAGACTTCACTTGTTCTTGGTTCTTGAGCTAGACGATTTATTCACTTGACTTGATCCGTAGAGATCCCTAATTTATGTTAAACCCTCTGTCGAGGCGAAGAGCAACTAGGCCTAGGTTGTTAACTAAAGTTCCTTTATTAATTAACACCCTAGGTTGCATTAATTCAATCTATGGTTCCCCATATTAGGTTTGACCCTAATCCGGCAAATTTATGTTGCCCTATGTTTAGGGTTACATGCAACTCCGCTTAATTATGGTAGATCTACTATTATCACAGGGACTTTTGCTCCTCTGCTTTAAGCACATCTGTTTCTTGAATTAATACCTAGGCTTATTAACACAAGAATTAAGCACACATAATTAAGAACAACTCAAGTATTTATCATATAACTCAAGAATAAATAATAACAAGATTCGTCTTAGGTTTCATCCCCCTCAAGTATTTGAGGGGTTTAGTTCATAATAAAGAAAGAAAACATCTCAGAAGTATTAAGATAACAAAACATAAAGAACACGAAAACCCCTAAAGGAATTTAGGGAGATCCTCTGTCTTGATGTAGAATCCTGGCTTCTGGGATGAATCAATCGGCTTCCCTTGGAGTAATTCCTTGCTTTCACTCCTTGTGTTGACAGTAATATGGCGCTCTTTCTCGAGAGAAAAGAGTATATCTTTAGAGTTGTCTCCTGGGGTCTTTATATAGAGTTTAGAATGGCTTTCTTAGCCCCTAAGCATCCAAATCCGAGTGAAATTCCTCTTCCTCACGACTAGAGCACGCCCGTGTGCCACGCCCGTGTGATTTCGACAAGAGACCGTGTTCTGGACTGTTCAGGTAGCACAGCCGTATGGCCAGGCCGTGCTTGTCGGGGGCTGGACTGTGTGGTCTTCGTGTGCCACGGCCGTGTGATGAACCCTTGGGCCGTGTCGATTACACATTTTGGCCCATTTTCTCCGTTTTTGGTCCATTTTTCATTCTTTTCTCTTCCCTATGCTCTCCTGAGTATAAGATATGAAAACGAAAGATTAAGAGCACCAATTCTCACAAAATTAATGATAATCCATCCAAAATATAGGCTAAACATGAGGTAAAAATATGTATAATTTATCGTTTATCAGGCTCACACGGCCATATGACATGCCCACGTCTTAGGCTATGTGATGTCACACGCCCGTGTCCCTTACCCGTGTAACTTTCTGACTTGTAACCCATGAAGAAATTTAAGTCACACAACCAAGTCACACACCTATGTGCTAGGCCGTGTGGTTAATTTAATTTTTTGAAAATTAGGTGTAGGTTTCACACAGCCAAGAGACACGCTCGTGTTCTAAGTCGTGTATCTCACGCGGTTGAGACACACGCCCATGTCTCTACTCGTGTTCTCTCTTTTGAGCATTTGGTTTCTCAATTTTTAGGATGCAAGAGACACACGGCTAGGCTACACGCCCATGTATCTGACCCTGTGTCACACACGGCCTAGACACACGCCCGTGTGTTTACTCGTGTGGACAAAATAAGGCCATTGTCCAAGCCTTATTTCTCACCCATTTGATCTTTCACCTACACCAACTCTTAAACACATTCAAGACATTTAACTAAGCCTTAACTAGGTCTTGTATATGATATATCAATTCATAAAGTTAAGTGTGTAAACTTACTAATCAACTATTCATACTTATAGACATATTCATCAATTTTTTATAACATCTTTAATTATCATCCTTATGCTTATAACATTTCATCATTTGTCCATTTCAATTGCAAATCAAACATGTTAAAAACCATAAATATATGCAACTAAAAAATATGCCAAATACAAGCCATGCCAATGGCTAGTACAATTAAAATATTTATAAGTCAACATTGGCTAATCAACCTATACATGCCATTATAACCATAATTTTATTTACCATATGTACCAAAATAGGCCAATGGATAGTGTTAGTGATCTCCGTCAAGCTTCCAACCCAACGAGCTTCCGAATCACTAATAAATAAGGGAAAAATAAAATAGAGTAAGCATATAATGCTTAGTAAGTTCGTATAACATATTAATTAACTTGCCATCCATTTATATTAAAGATAAACATGCAAGGCATTTTTAAACAATTTGGTCACAAGCCCTAAACATGTATCCTCATCATGTTAGACAAGTAATCACATATAATATTTCTTAATCGTGGATGAACAAAGTCATCAAGCATAATCCATATTCATGTAACAACCAATTTATGCACCATTATATCAAGTAATAGCATTTCCACGTATTTCATATACATACGAGTAATAGTTCATGTTCACTTCTAAGTCATACTATCTCATATAAACCTCAAGAAACATGTATAGGCTCAATAGTCATTAGATTTCCCTGTACAGGTATTTTTCCACATCATGTATTCATTTAACAGATATTTATTGTGATATTTATGATGGTCAAACCTGTAAAATTAAACTATTATCACGATAAAGGCAAGTGCACCTATCGAACAGTAGTATAACTGATGGCAAGACCGGGATGTCGAACCCACAGGGACTAAAAGTGCTAGTATTAACTTTCTTTTTATTATCTAGCATAAAAATAAATGTGATTTGTTTTAAACTAATTAGTTGACTAAGACGCGACAAAGAATGAATTGGGGAAAATACTTTTGGAAAACTGATTGATTAAGGTAATACCCAAGGAAGAATCTACCTAGACTTTACCTATTATTTAACTCTGAACTAGACGATTTATTCATTTGACTTGATCCGTTGAAATCCCTAATTTTTGTTAATATCTCTTTCAAGACTAAAAAAAACTAACCTTAGGTTGATTAATTGAAATTTCTTTCTAATTAAAACCCCTAGTGTTGTATTAACTCGATCTATGGACTTCCCTATTAGATTTGACTCTAATTCTATAGATTTTCGTCGTCCTATGTCTAGGATTGCGATCAACTCTGCTTAATTATGTTGAATCTACTCTTAAACAGGGAATTTTACTCCACTGAATAAGCAAATTTGACTTGAATTAATATCTTGAAATCTTAACATAAGAATTAATCACACAATGAAGAACAAATCAAATATTTATCATACAATTCAGATATTAATAACAAGATTCGTCTTAGGTTTTATCCTTCTCAGGTATTTAGGGGATTTAGTTCATAGTTATAAAAGAAAACATCTCAAAATAGGGAAAACAACAAAACATAAAGAACCCAAAAACTTTGAGAGATATTGAAGGGAGATCTTCAGTCTTGATGTAGATCCTTACTTCCGAGATGAATCAATTGGCGCTCTTTAAGTAATTCCTTGCTTTCTACTCTGTGTCCCTTTTTGTCCTTCCCCTTGGTTGTTTTCTTATAGACTTTAGAATGCTTAAATTACCTAAAAATTAGCCTTTTTCGACTAGAATTGAAACAGGGCTCGACAGGGACATGCCTGTGTGAGAATGCTTAGGCCGTGTTGAATTCTGTGTGTCACACATGAGTGTGTGGTTTACTCGTATGAAATTGCTTAGGCCGTGTTGAATATTGGTTTTGGCCCATTTTTATGTTTTTGGCCCGTTCCTTGCTCTTTTCTATTCTTTATGCTCACCTAAGTATAAAACATGAAATTAACGGTTTAGGAGCATCAAATTCCATAAATCTAATGATAAATCATCCATAAATATGCCAAGAATAGGATAAAAAATATGTATATATCATGGTTTATCAAATATACAGATCATATCCCTGTATTTCCAGTACATTTTCATTATAATTTTTCTTGAATTCAAAATATTTCATATCAAAACTTTTCTCATTAAATTATTTGAAATATCATTGTCACAAGAGTAGTACATTCAAGGTATACGATTTTATGACCATAATTGAACATATTTATCAACTAAACTCCATGTTCATATATCACCATCTCACATTTACATATATTCTTTATCATTATTTTCATGTACTTCAGGTAAATACGTGTAATAGTTCATTTCATGTTCATGTTCTCTCTCTTGTCATGATTTTGCCCATTGAATTTATTAAAAATATCGATGGATATTCTCATGTACATTAAATAAAATAACTGAGCTCATCATGCCATATTCTTTCAAGTCATTTGTAACACCCTAAACCCAGCCTAGAAGTTTAGACCGAATTCAGGATGCTACATTGATCACCGAAGTGATTGTAGGAAAATTTTACAAAACAAGTTATCACAACAAATCGAATATTTAATCAATTACTAAAAATTATAGATAAGTTTAATAAATAGTCGAAATCAAATAAACAAGTGAAAATTTAAAATGAAATTGTACCACAGTTTTTCAAAGCCTTAAAGTTCCAAATACCGTATAGTGAATAAAACTAAAAATACAATCTAACGATTTACTTTCATCGAGACAGTCTAAGACCTCCACATAACGAGTGCAGCATCAGAATTCAGAGATGTACCTGAAAGGGGAAACATAAGAGGGGGTAAGCTATATGAGCTTAGTGTGAGATTAAAACCAATTAACTACAGGGTCAGAAACAGTATGCCAAACAGTAGCTCGAAAACAGAACATACTTACAAAGTTGTACAATACTGATTGGCACATTCGAATATGACGTACCGACGAATATTAGTATTTAGAGCATATTAGAAACACACTCATGCACATAGTTGTAAGTTTCATTCAGTCACAATAGCAATACTTCTCAACCAGTCACAAAGTCACAGTAACTATTCAGTCAGATAGTTACAATCAGATAGTCTAACACGTAGAACTATTGAACGGATAACCAGAATGTACTTTTAGAATTAGATGGTAAACTCGAGACAAAAATCTCGATAGATAGTAACGATTCACACATATCAAATCACAATTAGTCACAAGTTCCATTCTGTCAGATAGATATAATTGGAGTCCATCACTCAGAACAGTCAACAAATGCGTCTGAATGCAGTTGAAATTAAAACCCACCCATCCAGCCAACACACCTCTCCCTCCATCCCTAAACTTTTTGTGGGGTTTAAAACACCCACCCAGCCCTACACTCTCTTTGATGTCATCCCGGTTTTCTCGGCAACGATGGCCATCAATAAGTCCACGACCTTCTGGGTATTGGAACTAATAATAAGTAGATAAACTGCCAAATCAGTCAATAATAATATGAAGCAATGCTGATGTATAAGCCGTACAATGCCATGCAGTGAACTGCGGTATGGATGTGTAGTTGAACTGCCAGAACAGATAAGGATACGTAGCATAGCTAACAGTCCAGTTGCAGTGAAACTGCCAGTTCAATTCAGTTACAGTCTTGCTTCTCTTCAACATCCAACCCAAAAATTACTTTATGCATATGTATGAGTGCAGACAACAGCCAGTATCAAAATAAAAATTACATACACTCATTCAGAGTCAAGCATTCACATCCAGTCAATCAGTTACAAAATTACTCGCCCAGTCATAATTTGCACACATGACACGATCAATCACAACCCAATCATAGTACATACACACACGGATCACATAGGTATAGCTACAGAGGTCTAGTCACCCTCACTAAAGCCTAGCTAAGGGTTGGAACACACAAAGTCACAATTAGGCTCTAATTTGACCTAAAACAAAAACTGGCGAAATAGGGTCACACGCCCGTGTGATCCGGCTATGTGCATCAATCTAGGCCGTGTGGAGGTCCAAACGCATGTGTGGACGGTCGTACATGGCCGTGTGATAGGGGCACACGCCCGTGTGATGCAGGGACATGGTTGTGTTATCAGGCCGTGTAACTTACTGTCCAATTTTGCTTATATCAAGTACAGGGCAGACAAGGTTGTTTGTCCCGAAACACACGCACGTGTGGCCAGGCAGTGTGACATTAAATCCCTGAATCCCTAATTCCCAAATTCACACGCCCATGTACCTAGGGGATACGGTCGTGTGGGAAATGATAAAAATTCCCAAATCGGCCACACTCGTGTCATCATATTTTACCAATCCAAAACATGACAAAATCACATTCACTAATTCACCTAGTTAGTCATTTCCAAACATGTGTTATTTGCCTATTACTAGCATAATAATTCATTCTCAAATTCAACCATTTGCTAACTTCATTACCAATTCATAACTAAGCATTTCAAACCAACCATTCATCACAAAATGAGGCTTCCTATACATATATACACATATATATACATACTAACATAAATACCAAATCTAAGCCAAATCACATGGCTATACACATTAACAAGCATTCATCATTTACAAGCCAATTCAAATGGCTAAATTCATAACCAAAATATAAACCAAAATAACCATAACTCCTATACATGTCATATAACCAAATATACAAATTAAAAAGTACCAAAATGATAGGTGGATAGTGTGATGCGATCTCCGATGTCTTCCAAATCGAGCGAACTTCCGAATCACTATAAAACATAGAAAAGAAAATAGAGTAAGCTATACAGCTTAGTAAGCTCGTATGTTTAAAGTAAAAGTTACCATATATACACAATTTAAGCATTTAACATAACATAACATAACTCATGTTGAACTACAAACCTATCACATATTCAACCACAAGATTAGATATGAAATTCACAAGTCTCTTCGATTCAATGCCTGTACAGTTCATGTACCTACCTATACCAACATGTATCTGTAACACCCCGAAAATTTCTACAGTAAGATATTATCCTTGATATAGCAAAATAAGGAAATAAAGTGACAAGAAGAGGAAATTTGAGTTATGTCATTGGGAAGTATATTATGACATATTAATTCAAGAAAGGACTAAATTGTCAAAATGAGAAAAGTTTTGTTGATCAAGAGTAAATACTCAAAATTTAAGGGGTTAAAGTGTAAATATGGAAAGTTGAAGGACCAATAGTGCAAATATTTTAGGGGTGGAATAATCTAGAAACTAAGGAAAATGGATGAATTAGGACTAAATTGAATAGGTGAAGAATTTTGAGGGACTAAATTGCAATTCTACCCAATTAAGTGATGACTCAACGATGGAATTTTAAAAGATCACAAAGGGCAAAATGGTCAATTGGAAGAGAGAGAAATCTAGAAAGTAATTATGATGTTGATGATATTTTCTAATTATTTTATTAAAAAATATTATTTTATTAATATTTAATAAGATATTTATTATTATTTTATTATTTTATTTAGTATATATATATGTGTGTGTGTGGAAAGAAAAAAAAGGAGGAGAAGGGGAAAAGAAACAGAATAGCAAACGGGAAAAGAAGGGAAGAAAAGAGAAGGAAAAAGAAAAAAGAGAAATTGAGGATTTAAAGCTTGGATGTTTAATAGGTAAGTCAATTAAGCCCTTTTCTTTAAATTTGATGTTTTAAAAGCTTTAAAACAAAGTCTTGTTAAGATTAAGTTGATATTTTGATAGTTCATAGATTTCTAAGAGTAGTTCATGTTGAGCAAGAAGATGAAATAGGGGTTTATTTGATAGAATTTTAAGTTTGAATAAAAAAGAGGATTAAATTGTAAAAGAGGCCATAAGTTTTATATAGTAGGGATTGAATTGGAAGAAGTTTTAAATTTGAGTTCTAATATGAACATGGGATGGTTAAGTTAAATATGGGAAGAGATTAAGTAGAAATGAAGTATGAATTGAGTTGTAAAAGTAAGTAAACTTAGTTAGGATTTAATTGCAAAATAAACTATAAGAAACAGTTTTGGGTAGCAACATAAGCTTAAATTTGAAAAATCACCAAAAATTTTATAAACCGAATTAGAGGATTAATAAGATATGAAATTAAAGCTTATTGAGTCTATTTTCATATAAAAGAAACATAGAAAGTAAAGGAATTCTGTATTTTGAGATATTTATATTTTTGTGAGACTGGTTCAGAATAATTTCGGGATCCTCTATTCTGATTTGGGAAAATCATTAAAAATTGTATAAAAATAATTTTGAGACATAATTTATATGGTTAGATTACTGAATGAGTCTATTTTCAATATAAATAAACGAGAACGTCATTTGAATTTTGTACAAAGAGATAATTAAATTTTACAGAAGAGTGGTCAGAACTGTCAAACAGTAAAATAAGGGAGAATTTAATGAATAAACTGTACTAATTGGCTGAACTAAAAATTCTAAAAATTTCATAGTAAGAAGATACATGAGTCTAGTTTCAAGGAAAATTTACGGATCTTAATTTGGAGTTCTGTAGCTCAAGATATAAATAATTTAGTGACTATGACTCAAATGGACAGTTTTGAAAATACATATAAGTAAATAGTGAAAGTTTTGATAATGTTACTTATAAGCATGTTATATACATTAAGGATCTGGAATGGAGTGGAGGAGGAGGAAAATATGTATGAATATTCAACTAGCATGGCTAATTTGCATGTTTTAGGCTCAGGGACTAAATTGAATAAAAGTAGAACTTTATGGGCAATTTTGTAAAAATGTCAAAAATGATCAAATTGCATGTAATGGATTATTTTATTATTTAAATTACAAAATTGAATGAAAATATTAATTTAGATCAAGATCAGATGAAAACATGTTTTAGGGATTAAATTGAAAAGTGTTGAAATTATGAAAAAATTCTGATATTTCATAAAATTCATGGGCTCTTATCAATATGTATAAGAATAATGGTTGTAAATAAGGATTAAATGACAATAATTTTATTTTTCTGAAATCAAGGATGAAATTGTAATTAATTAAAAGTTTTAAGGGTAAAATGGGAATTTTGCCTAGAGCAATAATTAAATGTATTAGAATATGAAATGAAAGAAAATGATGATTAAATTTATTTATAAAGATCCGTGCAACTAAAATACGAGACTTAAACGTGGAAAAAAAAAAGAAGATATCGGATTAGTGAAATTATAAACATAAACAAGCAACGAGGTAAATTAGTGTAGCTTGAATTGTATTTTTAAATACACAAAATCTTGATATAATGAATTACTTGATTTAAGTTTATGACAAAATGGCAAGAAAATGATATTCATCTTGACATGAAAATATGTGATTATTTTTGATACGATGATACAAGAAAAAAAACTAAGCATGCTGAGACGAGTAATAAAATTCAAGTAAACATGTCGAGAAAAATAAGTACGTTTAGGGACAATATGTTTGATTTTAATTGGTCCTAAATATGAATGCTAGATGAAATAAAATATTTGATAAATAAATTAGTAACTCCGGTAATGCTCCGTAACTCTATTCTGGTGACGGATTCGGGTTGGGAGCGTTACAGTATCAATCTCATATTCATCCATATCCTTGATATATCCATTGAACCATTCGAAATAATATTGGATACTCGGGTATCGCACACTAAGTGCCATATATGTGGTTGAACCACCTTTATCACATCTCATATACATGCACACTCTCGAGCTATCACTGGGTTTGCTCACACAACCTGTCGGTTGATATGTAGCTACACAGTGCTGCTCACACAAGCTGTCGAGTAACCGCAATACATGTTGGTAAACTCAGCCACTAGTATGACGTACAAGACCAACACCCAAATCACATAATCACGGTAACCCCTAATAACATGTCATTTTGTATCCTATCTATTCCTAAGGTTCAAACGGGAACTATTCTCGGTCAATGCCTCGTCGATAACTTTCGCAACATCATTTTCACAATTATATAATTAAAGCATTTAAACACATATAATATAAAGCTTATTAATCATACAAGCTTACCTCGATCGCAAAAACGACGAAATGGATCGACTAGTCCGATACCTTATTTTTCCCCTAATCTAGATCTGAACTTCACTTTTCTTGATCTATATAATATCAAATTAACTTATTCAATAATCATTCTATTCAATTTAATCCAAATTTCGTATTATGGAAATTTTACACTTTTGCCCCAAAACTTTATACTTCTTTACAGTTTCGTCCTTAGCTCATAAAAATACAAATTCATGCAACTAGGTCCCTACCCATGCTAGCTGAATTTCCCTTATAACCACAGGAGCCCATTTTTTTATTTATTTCACAATTTAACCATGAATTTTTCACATTTTACAAATAAATCTCTAATTTACAATTTCAACCAAAATCAATTAACAAATATTGTTTATCTAACAACAACCATTTATTTTCTATCATTAAACATCAAAATACGCACATATTCATCAATAGTAAAACCTTAAACCTTTAAAAATTTTGCAAATTAGTCCCTGGGCTAGCTAGATTAAGTTACAACGACTCCGAAAACATAGAAATCATTAAAAAATGAGTCAAAATCACTTACAGCACATAGGAAACTTGACCGAATGCTTCAAGCTATTCCTATGGCTTTCCTATGCCCTAATTTTGAGTTGGAGAAGATGAATGAACCAAAGATTTTCATTTGTTTTATTTAATTTAACTTTAATTACTAAATACTAAAATTAACCTTAAAAATTATCACAAATTTCAAAATTGCCAAGACATTATCATCCACTAACACACTAGTGGCCTAATTATCGTAAAAGGACCTCAACTTTAAGGTTTCATAGCGATTAGATACCTTTAGCTAATAGAACGTCACCTTTTCACTTTATGCGATTTAGTCCTTTTTATCAAATTAAGCATTCAAATGATAAAATTTCTTAGCGAATTTTTCACTTTCTTAATGAATTTTTACACTATCATATTAACATGCTTTAGACCTCAAAATAATAATAAAATAAATATTTCAACTTTGGATTTGTGGTTCCAAAACCACTATTCTGATTTGACTAAAAACGGGCTATTACAAAATTGGTCATTTTTGGGCACACACAGCCTAGGACATGGTCGTGTAATACACACAAGCAACTCACAGGGGTGTGTGCCTTGAACGTGTACCAAATAGTATAGGTGCAAATTTCACACGGGTTGGCACACTGTCGTGTCATTCAACATCGAATTGAACACGGTCTAGCACACGACTTGCGACACGGCTGTGTGACTGTATTTCGAAAGCTACACTGGCTAGCAGACGACCCACGACATGGCCATGTGAAATTGTTTCGAAAGGTACACAGCCTATCACATGGTTGGCTACATGATCATGCCCCTGCACCACACAGCTTGGGCTGTGCCATACGACTGTATGACCCCTATTTTGAAAATTTACAAAATTTCCCTAAATTTTCTAATTTATTTCAAATTGATCCCTGATTGTTCCCAAACTAATTTTAAGGCCTCGTAGGCCCAAAATAGGGTCCAAAAGTATATGTTTTCTTCGATTCGAATTATTTTTAAAAAAAATTATTGTTAATTATTCTAGTGAACTGGATGTTATTGTTATTGAATGTTCTGAAATGTATAGTGGTACTCTGTAACCCTATTCTAATGACAGAAGCGGTTATGGGTGTTACAAACTCTGAGTTTCACTTTCACTCTAAGTGGCGGTAATAAGTTTTTATCATTTTCCACCTCTACTTTAGAAAAACCTAGATCCCAAGCTAACAATAGTCCATCTAGTAATGCCTAAGGTTCCACTTTAAACACTAATACACATTTCATAACCAACTATCCACTCTCCCTCTAATCCCTTAATGCACCACTTGTAGCTAGAATCCTCCATTTACTTTATTGTTGACCACTTTCGCTATATTAGTAGTAGACTAAGCTTTATGCAAGTTGATGATTTAGGTAAGTATTTTTCTAGTAACCAATTTATTGAAAACTGACACACCTAAATACTTACCAAAATCATCAACTTGCATAAAGCTCAGTCTATTGCTAATCTACGTTGCTAAGGAAGCCTCTATTTTACTAGAAAAACATATTTGAGTTTCATGTTGGTTCACCTTAAATTGTTAGAACATTTTGTGGATTAAAGATTCGCTTAACAAAACAAAACTAAATCATTGACAATGAACAAATAAGATAGTGTAGGTCCTCGTCTGCAAAGATTCATTGGTCCACAATGATTTGAACTCATAAGTTGATCAATCATGTGTCCCAACTACTCCATTCCAAGCATATTTAAGTAGGGAGAAAAGGGTTGTCTTTCCAGGCCCCTATTAAAGGAGTAAATGAGTCCATAGTCATCCTATTCCACAAAATCTGCATAAAGAAGGAAAAAAACACTTATGCGATTTCTCGGACTTAGATTTTTAAAAAAATTGCTCGAAGGGAAGGATTGTCTTGAATTATAACAAATAAAGGTGGAAACCTTGACCCGAGGCACTGGAATGCTTTAAGGAACTGAAGTTATAAAAGAACCCGACCCACTTAAAATTGACAAAATACCTGAACCTTGGTTTGCAAAGTCATCACACTCCGAGATGGGGAATGGGGTGATAAGACAAAAGTGAAGCCACAAACCTTACGGCTTGATAAGTTCGGAAGTTGAATTAAGAACCAAAAGAGAAAAATCTCACTAATAATTTTTATATTCAAAAGATGATTAACCTTATAAAATAAATAACTAAACTATTTCTAGGCAAATATCTAGGGTAAACGAATGGCCGCAATTCAGTCATTAATGTTGTTCATGTACACAAGTCATACAATGAACCAAATATTCATGAACTCCCTTAAATGCATATAAATGATTGTTTACTCTCCTTTGATGGTTCATATGTAACAACTCGTTTTTTAGTGGTGCCAGAAACAGTGGTTTCATGACCACAAATCTGACGAGTAAGTTCGTATAATTAGTATTTAAATTATACAAGTCAATAATAATTTTTATATTGAATTTTGATTTGAAAAACTTTAGCTAACTAAATTAAAAGTTAGTATAAGTGGTTCGATTCAAAAGCTTAGTGGTTTATGAAAATGAGGAATTGAGACCTCGTTTCCATAATTTAATGAAAATGAGGTATTGAAGCTTTGTTTCCGTAATATAAGGCCATAAATAATTTATTAAATATTTACAGAGTCGTATTATATATGAATTGAAGTTTGGTCCGGTAATTTTGATGATTTATTGCTTAATTACGGAAAAAAGGATTAAATTGTAAAAGAGGTAAAAGTTAAGTACTTTTGATTTAAAATAGTAAATGGACCAAAATGGTAATTAAACCATGGTTAAAAATTCCAAGCGATGGTGGATATGATTAAATCCACTAACTTTTGGGTTATTTGCTTATTGAGTCCTAATTAGTTTAGGGTTAAATTGAAAATAAGCTTGTTTAGTTAAAATTTAAAATAATTGAAGGACCAATTGTGCAGTTAAAACTACCTTGGTTGGTAATTGCACTTTATATTTAAATTATGGACATTTTGAGGCATTTTTTAATGATTTTATCCGTTAAAATAAAGGTTAATTTGGTAAATAAGTAAATGGTAAATTAAATTAATAGGTTAAAGTTAATATTATCACTTTTCTTCTTCTTCTTCTTCTTCTTCTTCTTCTTCTTCTTTGATTGGGTGAGTAAACCTTACCCATTTTTAGCAGTTTTTATGTTTTTGAGCTCGTATTAGCTTAATCTAGCTAACTCGAGGACTAATTTGTAATACTGTTAAATGTTTTGGATTGTGCCATTGATGATTCTAGTATATTCTTGAAGTTTTATGATAGAATATTAAGCTTGGTTGCGAAACAGGACTATTTTAGAAAGTAGTTTTTGTTGATTTTAATGTTCAAGGACTAAAGGACTAAAATTTGAAAATAGTAAAAGTACAATAACTTGATGCAAAAAATAGCAAGTATGTGCTGTAATGAAGGATTTAATAGATCGACTAAGCTTGAATTTTATAGAAAATGGTTAAATATCATGATTTGGACCGATGGACTAAATTGCATAAAATGAGAAATTATTATTTTAGATTAAGAATGAGTGAAAAATTGAGGAAAAGATAAAATTACCGAATAGTCCCTGTACCTTTGTCATTGTTGCAATTTAGTCAGGTGAGATCGTTCGGTTTAATTTTAGTACATTTATAAATGTATTGTATGAATACAATTACATAATGTTAGATTATATTGATGTGTGTAAATGAAAATGGAAATATTAAATTGATACAACGTCGATCGTTGATTGAGATACTTTGAATCGTTATTGCAAACCAGTCCTGTAAGTTCGTATGTTTATTTATACTTCTAATGATTCTTATATTCTATGTTAATATAAATTTTTTAAATTTTATATTTTAAAATATTATGATCTTAAAAATGAATTGCAATCACTAAAGCTTAATTGTATATGTTCGATTGGTCCCTCCGCTACCTCAGCAAAAGCTTGATCGAACTGCATTTGAATCAAAAGAAAATTCTACGACTTTGGAAATAATTTAATTGAGTCAATTTATTCAATGTGGAATTAAATTAAGTGGTCGTGAGAATTGTTCAACTAGAGAATTTGATTAAAGAATTTTGTTGAAAAATTAATTTGGAAAATCTAACTGATTTTTGGAAAAATTAATTTTGATTAAGTAAAATTAAATTAATCAAATTAATATGATATTTTGGAAGGTAATTTTCAAGTCAGACAACTGGCCCAATGGATAATTGGACTTGAAAATTGGACTTGAGATCGTAAATTGGGCCCAAGAGCCCAAAACTAAGACCAATACCCAAAAACTGGTTGAACCAGGCCCGCTATGTGAAACTGGGCCAACAATCTAATCGGTGGCTAGATAGGACCGATCGGGTCGTCATTGACCTGGATCAAATCGGCAACAACTGAACTAGGTCAGGGTGCTGTAAGGGTGTCGCACCTGCATCACCGGACCCGATGATGTCGACGGCTACGACGGCGGCATCTCGGTGGTTAGCGGTGGTTGGCGGTGGTTGGTGGCAGTTGGTCATCGGTGGTTGACCAGTGGAAGAGTTACACTCCTTCTGGGACTTTACTAGAGAATTTGATTTCAAATTAATTGTTTCAAAAATAATATTATTTTAATAGTTTAATATTAAACTTAATTTAATACTTATTTTAATAGTTTAACATTAAAATGATTATTTTAATAATAAATTTAATTTAATGTTTATCTTGTAGATAAAAATTCTATTATTTTAATAAGACTTAATGTTAAATTTAATATTAAAGTGATTAAGTTTAATTATAGTTGAAGTCTTTAAACTTTCCCTATATAAAGAGAGTTTTGGGTCATTATTTGCACACACTTGAATTCAATAGAAAATTGTAGAGAGAAAATTCTTTGAAAAGATTATTCCAAAAACTTTCTAGAGATATTTTTCTGATTTACTTCTTGACCCAAAAGTTTAGAGAAATTATAAAGTTACGTAATTTTTAAGAAAAAAGTTTTTGATTTGAAGCAAACCCATATTCGTTAGACGTAAGCTTAAGGATAGTGAAGAAGACTAGCCAGTCGAAGCGCTTATCCTAAACGAATCGAAAAGGTACAATTTTGATTAGGTTCTTATTATTTTAGATATCACAACCAAGATATTGTTTTGAAAAAAATTTTAAAACTCTAGTTTTTCCCTAAATTTATTTTCTGCTGCGTTTTCCAAACCCGTTTTTCCAACAACTATAATGTTTGTCACATGACTTCAGTTTGTTACATGACCGTGTAACCCTCCGACATGGTCTTAGCCTTTTTACACGGTTTTTCCACATGACCGTGTGACCCTATTTTAAGGTTTTTTTTTTCTATAATTTTATGAATTGTGCACTTTAGTCTCTGTATAGTCCCTGAATTATTTTTAGAGCTTTATTTCTCTCAATTGAACCCCAGATAATATATATATTTTGGAATCTATGATTTGACTGACTGAATTATTACAGTTATATGACTGGTATGTGAATGATACATGCCTACCGTCAATGTCTTTCTGATAAATTGTGTAGTTATTTTTGCCATTGTATTACTGATTGCATGTTCAACATGCCTACTATCACTGATGAATAGAATACATGTTAAGCACGTCTACTATTACTCTGTTATAAGCATGTCATATTACATTGCATGGGGTGAGATGATATGAACGGAGGAAGAATTGTCAGTTTAATAATCTGCAAACACTAATGGTTCATCCACAATGTATTGGTAGCTTGTTTGCAAACTTTTTATCTAAAAATTGTGGTAGTTCATCCACAATTTTTATTTCATCTGCAACAATTAATGGTTCATTCACAACGCGGTGTGTAGGGATGGATGAGTTGTAGGGAACTTTTACTATGATGTGTAGTGAAGTTAGGTAAGAACTTATTTGATAAATTAAAATTGCATCACCATTCATAAGCATGCATAACTGTGAATTTTGAAATATTATATTGATATGTTGTTCTAAAAGAACTGATACTCTAAATCGCTATATGAGTGTGATTGTTCTGGGAATTATTATTTTTTATGTCTCATCTAATGTTTGCACTGATTTTATTTTGATTGGACTCACATTGAGCTTCTTAAGCTCACTCCCCTATTATTTCCATCTTTATAGATAAACCACTAGATTAGGACGTAGACTCGACATTTGAAAGATCTCAGCTTGGATTAATATTTTTATTAAAAATATTTTAAATTTATTACTTGAACTTTCTGTTATTTAGAGACTATATTGTTTACTTGAACTATGACAAGAGACTTAGGTTTTGGCTTATTTTACATGCATGACACTTAATTTTAGGTTATGAAAATATGGATTTTGAATTAATTTTGAATGAAATTTGGTTTCCATTCAAACTATATTAAATATCACTTTTTCGTTGCATGACTATATAAATGAGATTTAAAAAATATATAAACTAAAATTTAGCTTGTGCAAAACAATCATTAAGATCTACCAATTTTAAAATTAAATTGTAACTTTTGGAAACAGGCTAAATTTTTCTTCAAAAACTAAAGCAAATGTTTTAAACAACTATTTTTAAACTCCAATAATTATACTATGTCATTTTAGTGACCAATATAATATTCTGAATTCGAATTTAACGTTTAAGTAAGGTTGGAAAAGTTACATGTACTCCTACTTAGTAGCTTGATAATATCGTTCTATCTACACGCTTCACAATCAAAGCATGGATCCTTCCCGGAAAATTAGTAGAAGGAATTTCATCGACTCTCTCTCTAGTTGCATCCCCTTTAAGCAACACAAAGTCGTCATCCTCTTGAGCATCAGAATGAGAACGACTCTCGCCCAACAACAAATCCTTGAAAGACGCTGGATCGATTCCCATCGTTGTCGTCCTCCATCCAACTATCAACATTGCCCCTTTGGCCCCTTCATCCGACGATTCGTTTTCACGTCGAACCTTCTTAGTTACCCTACCTATCTCCCCACCACTATGGGGCGCAGCACTCATGTTTGACCAACGTAGGTTAGCCAAAATTTGTTCTCTAAAATAATTGACCTTTTATCTGTATGTTTTATTAGATTAGATATTTTATATCTTTGTACAGTATTCATATATATATATATATATATATATATATCATAACGGTTGATATTTTCATGTTATATTATAATATTTTGGCTGTTACGTAAAAAAAATCATTAAGAAAGGGTAAAAAAAATTAATTAAGCTTTTATATTGAATTTACATTCAACTAAGTCTCTACAATTAACTCAAATAATCAATTAAGTCTCTCTGTTAACGGTTTTTGTCATTGACCATGTTGACTGTTTAAATAAATTGATAGACCGATCAGATGGTGACACATAGCAACTTTTAGTTTAATCTAATATTTTCCCATAAAATGATTAAGAAATCATTAAAATTATAAAAATAAAAAATATTAAATATGTTAAAATTGATATAAGCTTTTTAAAATTATAAAATACTATCATTATTATAAATATATAAAAATTTAATAAATTTAATAAATTCTAATAATTTATAAAAAATTGAAAAATTAATAAAATTATTTAAAATATTTAAAATTAAAAAATGTATTAGAATTCTTAAAAATAATAAAAAGTTGAACCTATTTTTTATTTTTTAAAATATTTTTATCAATTAAAAATTCCATTATCCAATTATTAGCATATACATAAGAATGAAATATTTAACCAAGGTTTTTAGCACTGGACTGATGGTCGAACTGATCAGGCAACAGATTTGCCAGTTTGACTTATTCGTCCACTTTAATTAAATAAAACATTAAAAAAATGATTCATCCATTCTGTTCTCAGGTTAATCAGTCTAATGGTTTTCTCCAGATCAATACCCTTGCTGATTCCAGTCTAATCTATCCAATCGGCTGATACAATCCAGTTCAAGTTTTTATGATTTTTTATAATTTTTATAAGTTTATATTAATTTTAACACTTTTAATACTTTTTGATATTTTTATGATTTTTATAGAATTTTAATACATTTTTATAAAATTTTAAATATGGTTTTATTCTTTTATATAATTCATTAGAATTTTATATTTTATAATTTTCAAAAAAAATTAATATTTAATATTAATATTTTTTAATTATTTTTATGAAAAATATTAAATTAAACTAAAAGCCGTCACATGTCACCATCTAATTAGTCTATAAATTTATTTTAAAAGTAACCTGATGGATACAATAATTATTAAGAGAGAAACTTAATTATTTTAATTAACAAAGATTAATTAATGTAAATTTCATTAAAAAAACTTAATTACTTATTTTTATATTTTCTTAAAAGCTTTTTTCACACATATAAGCCTAATATTTTTATCCTATCATATTCACCTAAGTTTTGTACTGGAAATGATAATAATCTATTGCTTCTAAAAGTTGTTCACTCAAAAGGTTTTCATATCTGATGATAATGATGATAATAATAATAGGTTAGGTGTTTCGGGCAGATCCACTGTTTCCAGTGATCTGATGGATGTGATTCGAGTGAGTTAATTTGAGTTTGCTAACTACACCTGCCTTTCATATTATTTTGAGTCAACGTCCAATCACTGCCTTTCGTTACGGTTTATTTTAATATTTGCACTTGTTTTCCAGCTTCTGACTTATCATTGCGTCATCCGCTTCATGTTGCATGGCTATGTAGCTTGAAAAATAATATGATTGTTAGTTTTAATTTTTTATTTAATTTAGAATTTAATTTATCCTAATTAAATATTGAGTTTGACAATTATATTAATAGGAAATGGAACTGGAAAGCAAGAAAAAGAGTATCAACTAAAAGGGGAAAATATTGACGAACCAAAGCAGAAATACAATAAAAAGTAAAAGGAAGAAATGAGCTGCTTTTGCTACAACAACTATGTGTAACAGGAACCTTTTCACTGTTTTTTTTTAGGCAATGGAAAGGAAGATCCTCACATATAATATTTTTCCATGAAACCTGGGTCAGCTCTTACTAGCCTTCGAACCTTGATAAGGTTTGTAAACACAACCTAACCAACAAGGTGCAGATGAGCTAGTGATCATTTTAATCATTCAGAGGCACTAGCTACAAAAACAACTAGGGGATTATGTTATTATGGATATACTAAAATACATCATATAAATTATTAATATATTAAAATTTAATTTTATTGTCAAGTCTTATATGGATGATGGTAAAAGCTTTTGTCTGGTAGAGTTTAAATCATTTCATTATCTTCCTCTTCCATAATATATTTATTTATTAAAATTAAATGAGACTTGGTTGGAATGTAAATTTAAAACATTAAAACTTAAATCCCGTCTATGTCAAATATATTTTTCTAGACTTTATATAATTTAAAATGATAAAAATACTCTCATAATAATACTAATTGTTTTATAAAAAAAAAAAGTTGTCAATACTTACTAAATTAAATTGGACCCAAATGATAGGTGGCACCCACTCAATCAACCCTATAATTATAATATAGTTATTATTTATAAAAATAATATTATATTTTAATCAATAAGTTGTACTTCTTTCACGTAAAATAGCTTAATTAATTGAAAATAAATTATTTGTAACACTTTTATATTTTGGAAACCAAAATAGTTTCCTTATTAGTAAAATGATTTTTAAATTATTAAATACATATATATATATATATTTAATAATACATAATACATTATTAATATGTTAATAAAATTATCCAATATTACAATTTTATTTTAATAGTAAATTTTAACATTGATAATAATGTCAAAACTTAAATATAATTCTTAATACTTTATTGAAGATATTTTATATTAATAATTTAATAATGAATATGTTGAAATATTTGAACTTGCTGCAATGTGCTAATGGAAGTGCCCACTTCCATCACCACTGCAACAAGAAGTAACTTGTCTTATTTGAAAGATTAGCAATTTATTGAAACAAATCTTTAGGATGGGTTGATATAGTGAAATGATTCAAGCCCATCGATAAAAATCAATTCACTTAGAGAAACATATCTTGAAGACAGGATTAGATTAATTGTACCAAATCCCTTAGATCAAGGACGTTGGATTGGAACAAAACATATTATATTGCATTTAGCTAGTTTAGCTGATGTTTAAAAGGGATTATGATTGATCTTTATTATGAACAAGTATAAAAAATCTCTATATATTTGAGGCTTGTATATGTTTATGTACTGAATATTTGAGAGCACTTATCAATTCATTGAGGAACGTTATTGTAAGAGTGAATTTGAAACTGTAAAACCTTTTTGTTGTTGGTTTTACAAACTAAGTTCTCAAGGGAGAATCTAGTGTTGACAAGTCGAGCTTTTGAAGTACAAAAGTGAGGATCTTTCACTAGGTGTGTTAGAACTTGGTTCATTGGTTGTATTAAATTCAAATATAGTAGATTCATCTTACTAAGCTAGGCTTTGTAGGTGTAGGGAAACTGAATTGCGTAAACAATTTTGTTATCCACTATTTTATTATAGTTGTTGCAGTTATAACAGAAGTGCCCACTTTTATTGTCACTTCTGCTCATACTTTGTTACTTGCAGTTTAGCAATTGGTTTAGGTCAACAATTGGTATCAAAGCTTCCCACTTAACATAGCTAGTGGAGATTTTTGGTATTGCTAATTGCAAGATATGGAAGAATCCTTAACTACCCATCTTCCGATGTTAGATTGTGGCAATTATACCAATTGAAAGGAACAAATGAAGGCATATATCAAATCTATTGATGAAAAGGCTTGGCATTTTTTTTCTTATCACATGGAAACCTTCCATGGTTGAAACTGAAGTTGGAAGAGTTCCCAAATCTAAGCTGGAGTGGACAACTGATGAGGAACATCTTGCTAATGCTAACTCTAAAACATTGTATGTAATTTTCTGTAGAGTTTACCAGTAAGAGTTCAAGAGGCTTTCAAATAACACTATTGCAAATAGGCTTGGGATATTCTGCAAACTACTCATGAAGGAACAGACACTATTAAGCAATCTAATATGCAAATGTTGACCATTAGATTTGAGAATCTAAGAGTGAAAGATTTAGAAACAATTGTTGCATTTTATGCTAAACTATGTGATCTACTGAATTAGACATTTTCCCCGGGAGAAGAATATTTCAACACCAAGTTGATCAAAAAAGTGTTGAGATATCTACTTGAGAGATTCTCTATCAAAGTCATGACAATTGAGGAAGCTAAAGACCTTAAGATCTTGCAAATAGATCTAGATGAAGCCAAATGAAGTAGAACCAAATGTGAGAGAAATATTGCTCTTCAAGTGGGAGAAGAAGTGCCAACTTCCAACTCCACTAGGATTGTGGAACTTCAAGAGCGAATTGCATTGCTCACTTTGAACTTCAACAAGGCTCTTAAGAAGTAGTCAAGGAGACTAAAGAAGTTTGAGGCCAAAAAGTGTACCCAAAAATAAATTCAATAGGGTAGTCATCAAAGAATAATCTTAAAAGGATTAAAAAAAAAAGATGTTCAATGTTATAAGTGTCAATGATATGGTTACATCCAGACTAAATGTGAAGAAGAAGAATAATAAGAAGGAATCATAATTGCTTCAACAATTTCTTCAAATGTTAAACAAGACTTCCATATAAAGAGCTATATTCTAGATTCACTAAGTAAACTTCAATTCATTCTAATATAACCAAATCAATTACCCTTTGTCGAAACCATTTTTTATAAGTTTTAAAAACGGGGTCGACTTTAAGAAAACGAAAATAGGGAGTCGCCACCAATCTTTTTAGGTGTGATTGGATCACTTTATAAAAACATTTTGATCTACGAAAATTTGAGAAAACAGGTTCGGGAGTCGGTTACGTACGAGGAAGGATTAGCACCCTCGTAACGCCCAAAATTGGTACCAATTGATTAGCTTTCTATCCTATTGCCGAAACTTTGAAAAGATTTAAAAGTATGATCCTTTTTGAAAAATTAAACAATTTGAATAAAAACTTGAGATTCCTTTGTTCCGAAAGAATGCAAACATCACATCCAGCACGTTAGGACACGATGTTTATAATTCTCGTAACTAAAATCATCTTGCGATTTTCAAAACTTATTTTAAAAGGGTATTTTAGGTATTTAGACAAAAAGGAAATCGCACCCAGCACGTTAGGGCACTATCTCCTAAATTTCTGAATACTAAAAACATTGCCTTTTTTTTTAAAAAACGCTTTTGGTTTAAATGAATCATAAAATTTTTAAAAATGATGCATTTAACAAATTATAAGATATTAATAATGACGTGAACTACATTATACATTTCCATGCAAATATAATAGAAAATAACATAAATATTCATACATTTACTTCATGCAAATATATCACATCAAACAATAAAATATAACCTATACTAATACACATTTACATATCATGCAAATAAATATAAACATAAAAGACATAGTATTTCATGCAAAAGTAACTTAAAGCAGTCACGTAATGATCAATTTTTATGCAAATATATGGAATATAAAATGATAAATATTTTTATAAAACGATATTAAATAAATATAAGAGGATATGAAAATGAATGATAACATATGTAAAATAAAAAATAAAAATTTAAAACAACACAAAAAAAATATTAATATATAATTGATTAATAAAAGTATATTAAAAACAATTTTTATAATAAATGGAAACAAAACTTTTATAATAAATATTATAACATATAAGTTAAATTTTCTATATATATAAAAATATATTAAAAAATAATTTAGAAAATCTACAAATTTTAATAATATATAATAAAGTATATGATAAAGAATAATGAAATAATATACAATATATAAAAATAATATAAAATAATATATGTTAAGTAATATAAAATAATATAAAATAATATAAAATAATATAAAAATATACAAATAATAAGATTTTATAAATAAATAAATAATATATAAAAAGGATTAAAATTAAAATTACACAAAATATTAGAGCTAATTTAAAAACGAATTTGGACCTACTTAGAACGCGCACTAAAAAACGAGGGACTCATTGGGCAATTAGCCCTTATCCCTGAAACGACGCCGTTCTCAGAATTGGCCTTAAAGAGACTGCAGGACCAAATTAAAATAAAAACAGAAGGTTAGGGCCAAATTTAAATAAAATAAAATTTTAAATAAACAAAATTTTAGAAACTAAAAATGCGGAAGGGCCCATCAAGCAATTAGCCCAATAAATAAAAACACGTGGATCCTTCCCGAGTTATCGGGTCAACGCGATGATCCTAAGGGTTGAAACGACGTCGTTTTTGGCTTATAGGATTAAACCAAAACGGCACCGTTTTAATAAGGCTATATAAGCCACTTTAACCCCCAAAAAATCATTTTTAACCTGTTTAAAAAATTTTCAAAAAATCCTCTGAGGAACCCTCAGAGCTCCGGCCGAGGGCCGTCATGGCTCCGGTCATTGGGCCTTCACACGCTCTCACGCGCCGCCGCCTACACCGTCGTACACGGCTGTCGGAGTTTAGAAACTTCGGTTTTCGACGCTAAATGAAAGGTAAAACCCTTCCCTGTGCTTCAAAGTTTATTCAACTATTTATGCATGCATATATATTTTAAATATAAAGAAATAAAAAACAGAATATTCACCTCTCTGGAAAAACTGTTGGTATTTGCTTTTTTATTTTCTTATCAAAATCTCCGTGCCCGTTTACAAATCAAAGAGAAGGCTTTATAGCCTTGGTTTATTACATATTTTGGTAAAGAAATCTTTGATTTATTTCCATATTTGTTTAGTCCATATATTGTGACCTTTCTTTCCATTTTTGTTCTTTATCTGTCGTGATTTCTTTCCTTTGCTTGTAGGTAAACGCAAAGATCCTGACGACGATAGAGTGCTGACAGAGGTGTCGTGATACGGGGCTAAAATCATGGAAACGTTTGGGGTGCTCGAAGCTTCTAGACCCCCTTGCGGCGCTGGTGCTTCTCAAGAACCCTAGGGTTCCCTGACTGTCTTACCATTTTGGGCCTTTTGGGCCCCGTGTCATCCCTGGGTCTGGGTGTTGGGCTGTTTGAGTGTTTTGGGTCAAAGGTTAATGGGGTTTAGGTATTTGGACTGGTCTTTTAAGTATTGTAATGGGTTTAGTGGGTAGTAATTAGGTAAATGCGCTATAAGTTTGTAAATGGACAATCTATGTACATGGACTTTGGACACTTTGGTTTTTTTAATTTTAATTTGGTTTATTTAATTTGTTATTATAATGGCTTCCAACGGGCCAGGCAAAAATGGGTTATTACAGCTGCCCCTCTTTGCTCATTACTGTGTCACGAGGATAGAGCAAAGATTATAAAAGAACCAATTTTGCCCGGGCTCACTGAGTCTTGAGTTCTTCGATCCGCTCCCCGTCGAATATAGAGACGTCATATCATTTTGGATCTGTCTCGATGAAGGTTAAATCTGCTGCATCTTTGATTTGCTCCCCGTCTATTACAGAGATGCCAAATCATCTTGGATCTGCCTTGCTGAAAGTCAGATCTGTTATGTCCTTGATTTGCTCCCCGTCAATTATAGAGAGATAAAATCTGTCATCTTTAGATTTGCTCCCCGTTGAATATGGAGATTGCCAAATCTTCTCTTTAGATCTGCTCCCTGTCGAATACGGTGATTGCCAAATCTGCTCTTTAGATATGCTCCCCGTCAAATACGGAGATTGCCAAATCTACCATCCTTAGATCTACTCCCCGTCAAATACGGAGATTGCCAAATCTACCATCTTGGATTTGCTCCCCGTCGAATACGGAGATTGCCAAATCTGCTTCTTGGATTTACTCCTCGTCGAATACGAAGATGCCAAACTATCTTGGATCTGCTCCCCGTCGATTACGGAGATACCAAATCTGCTTCCTGGATTTGCTCCTCGTTGAATACGAAGATGCCAAACCATCTTGGATTTGCTCCCCGTCGATTACGGAGATGCCAAATCTGCTTCTTGGATTTACTCATCGTCGAATATGAAGATGCCAAACCATCTTGGATTTGCTCCCCGTCAATTATGGAGATGCCAAATCTGCTTTTTGGATTTGCTCCTCGTCAAATATGAAGATGCCAAACCATCTTGGATCTGCTCCCCATCGATTACGGAGATGCCAAATCTGCTTCTTGGATTTGATCCTCGTCGAATACGAAGATGCCAAACCATCTTGAATCTACTCCCCGTCGAGTACGAAGAGAAAAGATCTGCTGAGTTTTGTAGTTTCAAATTTTGCTACATTGTCCACTAGGGAATCCATCTGTAGAATTTGATTTCCTGAAATTTATCTTTGAGAAGAAAGAGAATCCAAAGATAATAAACAGGACAAAAATATAGCCCTTAACCTCTTTTTTTCAATTAAGTTCAATTGATCGTATCGTGATTGAACCCATTCTGCTTCATCCAATTTTATTTCTAATAGAATCCGGAGAGAAGGAATTTCTACTTCTATTGGCAGGACGGCCTCCATCCCATATACCAACGAAAAAGGAGTTGCCCCAGTAGAGGTTCTAATGGACGTTCAATAGGCTAAAAGTGCAAACGGTAACTTCTCATGCCAATCTCTGTATGTCTCGGTCATTTTCCCTACTATCATCTTGATGTTTTTGTTAGCGGCTTCCACTGCCCCATTCATTTTTGGGCGATAGGGAGAAGAATTATGATGCTTGATCTTGAACTGCTCGCAAACCTCTGCTATCATTCTGTTGTTTAAATTCAATGCATTGTCAGATATAATTCTCTCAGGCATTCCATATCTACAGATGATCTCTTTCTTCAAGAATCGACTCACAGCCGACTTAGTAACATTCGCATAAGAAGCGGCCTCTACCCATTTTGTGAAATAGTCAATGACCACAAAGATAAACCGATGCCCATTCGAAGCTTTAGGTGATATTGGCCCAATGACATCCATGCCCCACATGGAAAAGGGCAATGGAGAAGTCATAACATGCAAAGGTAGATGTGGTACATGAATTTTGTCCCCATAAATCTGACATTTATGGCATTTCTTGGCATAGTTAATACAGTCCCCTTCCATAGTGGACCAATAGTAGCCAAACCTCATGATTTGCCTTGCCATTGTGAAGCCATTAGCATGCGTCCCACAAACACCTTCATGTACTTCCTCTAAAATTAGCTTAGCTTCCACAGCATCAACACATCTCAAAAGTACTTGATCCTTTCTTCTTCTGTACAAGATGTCCCCATCCAAAACATAATCACAGGCTAATCTCCTCAATGTCCTTTTGTCATTTTCGGTTGCTTGCTCAGGGTATTTACGATCTCTCACATATCGTAGTATATCTCAATACCAGGGGTTATTATCTTTTTCCTCTTCCTCCATGTTATAACAATGAGCAAGAGTTTCAAAGATACTCATCTGAATTGGTCTCATCTGCTTTTCTTGGTTTACTTTAATCAAGGAGGCCAAAGTTGCTAAGGCATCAGCTATTTGGTTTTCCTCTCATGGTAGGTAATTAAAGGTAATGTCATCAAACTCTTCGAGTAACCCCAAAGCTACCTTTCGATAATTGACCAATTTAGGGTCCCTTGTCTCCTATTCACTCCTAAGTTGGTAAACTACCAATGCCAAGTCCCCATATACCTCCAGGGTCTTTATTCCTTGATCTATAGCTGCTCGAAGCCCTATGATGCATGCTTCATACTCAGCCATATTATTCGTGCAATCAAAGTCCAACTTGCACGTGAATGGGTAGTGATCGCCATTCGAGGATACCAAAACTGCCCCAATTCCATTTCCAACCGCATTGGACGCCCCATCAAAATTAAACTTCCAAGGATAATTTTCAGTAGTTGCTACACACATTAACTCCTCATTTGGAAAATCAAAGTTCAATGGCTCATAGTCCTCTAGAGCTCTACTAGCCAGAGATTCTGCTATCGCGCTTCCTTTTATAGCCTTCTGACTCACATAGACTATGTCAAACTCCGAAAGCAAAATTTGCCACCTCGCCATTCTCCCATTTAAGGCTGTTGACTCCATCATGTACTTCAAAAGATCGAGTTTTGAAATAAACTAAGTGGTATGGTATAGCATAAACTGTCTCAACCTCCGAGTTGTCCAAATCAGAGCGCAACACAACTTTTCGATAGGCGAGTATCTCATTTCACATTCAATGAATTTCTTACTGAGGTAATATATCGCCTTCTCTTTTCTTCCTGACTCGTCATGCTGACCAAGCACACATCCCATAGAATTACTGAACACTGACAAGTACAGTATTAACGGTTTATCTGGGCTAGGTGGAGATAACACCGGAGCGTTCAACAAATACTGCTTGACCTTCTCAAAAGCATTCTGGCATTCCTCATCCCAAGTACCTTGATTGTGCTTCCTAAGGAGGCAAAAGATAGGATCACATTTTTCGGTTAGTTGTGAAATAAACCGAGTGATGTAATTCAACCTACATAGGAATCCTCGAACTTCTTTCTAAGTTTGCGGTGGAGGCAATTCTAGTATGGCTCTGACCTTGTCTAAGTCAACTTCAATTCCCTTTTCACTGACTACGAAGCCTAATAACTTTCCTGATCTAGCTCCAAAGGTACACTTTGCTGGATTGAGCTTCAACTCAAACTTCCTCAATCTCAAGAATAATCTTCTCAAAACCTCAATGTGTTCCTTTTCTATACGAGACTTGGCAATCATATCATCAACATACACCTCTATATCCTTATGCATCATGTCGTGAAATAAGTTCACCATGGCCCGTTGGTATGTTGCCCCCGTATTCTTCAACCCAAACGGTATTACTTTGTAGCAAAAGGTACCCCACAAGGTTATGAAGGTAGTTTTATCCAAGTCCTTCAGATGCATCTTTATCTGATTGTACCCCGAGAATCCGTCCATGAAAGAGAACAACGAATATCCTGCCATATTGTCTACCAAAGTGTCGATGTGTGGTAAAGGAAAATTATCCTTTGGGCTAGCTCTGTTCAGATCTCTGTAATCAATGCACATTCGTACCTTCTCATCCTTCTTAGGGACAGGCACATTATTAGCTACCCATTTTAAGTATTTTACCTCTTGTAAGAAACCCGCATCGAACTGCTTCTTTACCTCGTCATTTATTTTCAGAACAATATCTGGCCTCATTCTCCGCAACTTCTGTTGGACTGGTTTGCAGTCCTGTCTTATGGGCAGACGATGCACTACGATGTTAGTACTTAAACCCGGTATATCCTGGTATGACCATGCAAAGATATCCTTGAATTCTCGAAGCAACTCAATCAGACCTTGCCTTATATCATTGGCAACAAGTGTCCCAATTTTCACCTCTTTCCCTTCCTCAAGGGCTACATTTTCTATTGTCTCTTTCTCATGGGGCATAATTTGTTTCTCCTCTTGTTTTACCATTCTCAACAGATCTGGAGACACATCACAATCCTGGACATTTTCAAAATCCTGAGATTCTTCTAAACACATGTCTTGCTCACAGGAGAAATCAGAGTTTGAAATATCAGTGCTCATGTCATTGATATCTAAGGACCTGTAGGATATGAGAGAATATGAATGGATTTAAGAATGAATGTTTGTACTATGAATGAAAGAATTTAAAGAATTTTAAGGAGTCAACAGAATACTGATCGATATAAAAGATTGAAACAATATTTACTCAAATTGATACCACAAATTATATTTTATTGAAAGAAGAATATCTAAACATAAGCCTATTTCACAAATGAAATCTTATTACTCCTAGGCTCTAGAATAACAAGAGTGTTATGAAAATTACTCTAAAAAATCTCTAAAAACTACAGGAAGTTCCTCTGCAGTCCAATTATTTAAAGAGCTTCCCGGTTCGTAAAGGCGAATACCCTCAAGATTTTCTCGTTCAGACCCTTCATTATATATAGCACACACATGATGAATTTCTTTTCCAAATGACCCTCTCTCAGAGTGAATTATTCCTCCCGATATGAAGGTTTGGGATATATGTGGGAACGTCATTGATTTCCACTCAACTTCTCTCCCATTTAAACTCGCCCTTCTTTTCTCTCGAGGCTTCTCAATTTCCTTCCTTTTTTGCTTGTAATCTGGCTTGAAACCCAAGCCAAAACGATCATTCTTCTCTCTCAAATCTGGGACTTGAACTCCTCCTTGAAGGTATCTTCCCAATCCTTTTTCTCGCAAGGCTCCTTTCCCCACCATCCTTTGCAAACCCATCCTCGTAGCTCTAGATATCTTAGGCACCTGTATCTCATTCCCTTCCAAAATGAATATTGCATTGACGAATTCCAAAGAGCAAAAAGAACACTCAATGGAATCTTCATTTGCCTCTACATAAGGTGCATTACTAGTGACAGCTGCTATGATGTCCTTTTCTGCGTTAATAGTCACTAGTTGTCCATCTGCCACTAACTTTAACTTTTGATGCAATGATGAAGGCACGGCCCCTGCTGAATGTATCCACGGTCTTCCCAACAAACAATTGTAAGAGGGTTTGATGTCCATTACTAAAAAGTCCAGCTCATAAACATTTGACCCAATTGTCAAAGGAATATCAATCCTTCCCATCACCTTTCTTTCCGTGCCGTCAAAGGCCCTTACCACATTGTAGCATGCTTTCATATGAGAACTGTCTATGGGTAGCCTATTTAATGTGGTCAATGGCAAGACATTCAGGGCCGATCCATTATTAATGAGTACGTTTGGTAGTGTATAACCCTTTCATCGAGTAGTAATATGCAAAGCCTTCGTTGACCCCATGCCCCCAGGTGGGATTTTATCATCGTTGAAGTAGATGAAATTGTCAGCGCTTATGTTGCTCACCAAACAGTCCAACTTGCTAACAGAAATGTCATTGGTGACATAAGTTTCGTTAAGCACCTTTATTAACGCTTCACGATGCACCTCAGAACTTAAGAGTAGAGCCAATATTGATATACGAGCCGGTTGCTTGCGCAATTGCTTGACCACGCTATACTCACTATGCTTCAAGAATTTTAGAAACTCCTTAGCTTCCTCCTCTTTTACAGCCTCCTTGATTGGTAACCCAACCTCCTTTTCCTTTTCCATATCAATAGCCTTCTCTCTCGCGGATTCTATTCTGATGCCCCCCGTATCATAACGCTTCCCACTTCGCGTGTGGGAACCTTCTGTTTGCACAACCTTGGAAGTGCTAGCAATATTTTCTTCCGCCAACGTTCTCACACTACAGTCATAACTCCACGGTACTCTTTTACTATCCTTATAAAGGAAAGGAGCGGGTTTATGAATAATTACTTTTGGCGTTATTTGCGTCTTTACCTCATTATTCCCTAACAGAGAAATAATGATTTTTTGCTTGCTGGTTTCTAGACCTTCTAACACGCATATTTGGCCTTTATAAGAGTTACCTTCAAAAACTTGTAACTCATTGTTATCTATAAAGCCCTGCACCAAAGCTTTGAACTCACCACAATCTTGGATCCTATGACCCACTTTCCCATGGAACTCATAATAATTCATTGCTTCTTCTCTACCTTTGTTGGAAATCACCATTCCTCTTTTTAGCAATTCTCTCTAAATCTCTTTCATCGGCATCCTCACCTCAGTAATGTTTTCCTTGATTCTTCTTGCATCAACTTCCCCAATCGCATTTACTCCTTGATCACCATGATTGGGCAATGGATTATCTGTATTAGGGGTGCTGTCAAATTTCACGACGCCTGCCTTAATAAGCCTCTCTACGGCCTTCTTGAAACATGTGTAATTCTCTATTGAATGCCCTGATACTCCTGCATGATACTCGCATTTGGTATTCACATCATACCACTTGGGATATGGAGGCTGTAATGGCTTCAAGTGAAAAGGAGCTATTACATGCGCATCATATAAGCTTTGATACAACTCTCGGTACATTACTGGAATAGGGGTAAACTGCATCTTCTTAGAGTTCTGTCTCGTGCCAGATTCCTGCTTTTGGGAACTCTGTTGCCCATCTGCAGTTGTTTTGGGCTGACCAACTGTGATAGCCTTCGAGTTGTAACTACTTGCGTTATTTACCTTGTTATCTTTTCTTCTCGGTGCCGATCTCTTGATAACTTCCCCTTCTATTTTGCCACCTCTTATGGCGTTCTCAATCATTTCACCCGCCATAACAATATCAGCAAAGCTTTTAGTGGTGCTTCCAATCATATGGGTAATGAATGAAGCCCTCAGGGTGTTAATGAACAACATAGTGTTCTCCTTTTCTAAAAGTGGCAGTTGAACTTGCATGGCCACCTCCCTCCATCTTTGAGCATACTGCCTAAAGCTCTCATTAGGCTTTTTCTCCATGTTTTGTAGCATGATCCTATCAGGTATCATGTCAGTCACATGATTGTATTGTTTCATAAAGGCTTGCGCAAGATCTCTCCACGAACTGATTCTGACACGACTCAATTGATTGTACCATCTAGCCGCTGCCCCAACCAAACTATCTTGGAAACAATGGATCAACAATTGATCATTGTTTATATAGCCTATCATCCTTCTACAGAACATAGTAATATGAGCCTCCGGGCAAGTAATCCCATTATACTTCTCGAACTCCAGCATTTTAAATTTATGGGGAAGTACCAAATCTGGGACTAAGCTCAGGTCCTTAGCGTCAATCCCATGGTGACTACCAGCACCTTCTAAAACCCTAAACTTTTTTTTCTAACCATTTGCAGCGATCCTCCAACTGCTTCGAGGATTCCATTGATATTCTTTCTTTTTCACCCATATCAAGGTCAGGGGTGATAGGATTAGCCGAGTTATCGCCTAAATTAAATCCTAAACCAGCTGGGAAATTCATAGGGACTCCAGCATCGACCTGCTCATGTTGAGGCCTTATGGCGACAGAAGGCTTCCTAGGAGGTGCCTCATCTTGTGCTGGCACATGGGGTGGGGTAAAACCTGGAGGGTGATCCTCACTATCCTCACTAGTGATAATCATAGGGGCTTTTCCTTTATCAGTGGCTCTCAGCAGCTGAGCCATCTGAGACATCATATTTTGTTATGCTTCCAGCATTTGTTCTCTCATGTCATTTTCCATTTTTGCCAACTGCTCTTGCAACTGGTCTTGCATATCCTTCTAAAGTTGCTCAAATCTTTGATCCATATTCCTTGTTTTGGTGCGAGTACCGTAAGGGTGTGCGGATTCCAGATTTTCTCTACTCTCTCTCACTGTGATAATTGTAACTAATTAGGGTCTTTCTATAACTTTGAATGCATATATGCAATGCGATGTATTGCAAAAGAAAAGAAGATGTTAGCTATAAATTCAGTTCCATTAGAATAACTTTTCTAGAAAACAGATCTCTTTACATGAAAACGGATTACATGTACAGCTTTTTCCTTTTCATAGTCCAAATGGAAACACTGGTCCAATTTTATAAATTCTCCAAAAATATGCCTCAGCTAACTCCTTGTTGTTTGATCTGGGTCACGACTCATTGCTCGCTTATTTCCACAATCTTTGTCGTGTTTATTTGGACTATATTCAAACGACTGTACTATAATCCACTTTATCAAGAAATTTGTTTCCTTATGACAAACTATTCTATTTAGGAATCGAGTTTCGAACCAACATCTCCTTTTCTTTAATGCAATGCAATGCAAATGTATGAATGCAAAAGATATCGATTCTGATTCAATTTTCTTTAGAAAACTTCATTTAGAAAACAAAAATCTTTACACAAAGCAGATTATAAGTATGTTTTCGCCCTTAGGCCTAAGATCTTAATCTTATCAAACAAGGAAGCCAACTCACGTCCTTTTTCTGATATCAACTCATATTTTACACTTAATACATTTGCTTGCGCAGCCAATACTTGCAGATGATTACCAACTTCTCGAATCTGGACTATAGCCTCCCCCATGAGATGGTCCCTATCTCTGACTTGCTCCTGAGAACGGTGATGTTCTCTCTTCTAATGTCCTTATCCTATTTTAAGTTACTCAATCTAGAGTTCGCAGTTACGTAAAGCTGACTCTAACTTTTCAGCTTTGCTATTCAATTCTTCAATCTTACTTAAAATTGCCTTTAACTCGATTGTAGTGTTACGACTTCAGTGGTGATGAAGAGACCGTCCAAGTTCAGCTACCTTAGTCTTTAATCCATGCTTCTCTTTTTGACTTTCTGCCAAACTCCTTTCCAAGGCTTGATTCTGTGCTTGTATCTCTTCAAACTTCTTTTCCCAATGATCAGCTCTGGTTCTTTCTTCCTGAATCTCCTGCTGCCACTACTCTGAAGTTTTCCCCAACCCGGCTCTCTTCATTGATGACTGTGCCTTCTTATAACTCACTTTCAAATCATCTCGGTCTTCTTCAATTTTCTTTTTTTTTCTTTCTTATTTTCTCAACCTCAAGTTTCTGAATGTTAATTTCTAATCCCAAGTACATCTTTTCTTCCTCTAGCTTTTCTATCCTCTTTTCCAGCTCCAAACTCTTTCTCTCAAACTCCTGCTTTATGATTTTGATTTCTGATGGAACTACTCGTAAACATTCCTCCAAAGATCGAGCCCCCTCCAAATTTGGCCTAGGAATGTTATCATTTGTCCTTCGGCAAAACCAACCCTTATAAGCCGAGGAAACCATAGAGCCTTCAGCTAACACCTTCACACAACAAGTCTTTTTCCAAGCTTCAGAAATTTCTCGGATCCTCTTCTTATAATTATCTTCTTTATACGAGAAATCGCACTGAGCTAACCCATGTGTTGCTGGTATACACTGCTTTGCATTATACTACCTTAGCACAAGCATCAGCGCATATCCCACGGCTCCCCAAACTCCAGGAAGCGGTACCCAGTCAAAACTCCCACATCGATAAAGGATCGTGCCAGGAAACATCCAAGGGGCCTTCCACTCAACATCTTCTTCTCGGAGGTTTTGCAAAATTTCTATCCATCCTTCCTCTGAAATATCATCTCTCCTAGACATAGTTGCTGCATCCTTTAAAGGGGAGAAACCTTTAAGGAACATTCGGCCAATGACCTTGTTGACTTTCCAAAAGTGGCTGTGAAACCAAACCATCAATAACTGAGCACAACCAATAAATCTACCCTCACTAGTCCTTCGGCACGTACTCATGGATCTGAACGTCTCAGCAAGAATTGCAGCTACAGGTGTTACTTATTTTCCAAGTCGGTCAAATAAATCAGTAACTGCCTCATCAATGTGCCTTAACGCTCTGGGGAAGATCACCAAGCCATATTTACTCAAAGCCAGAACATCAACCTTCCTCTTCACATCTGGGTGCGTCACTATCAAATCCTTCAAACTCGCCCAAGGGACACATCTACCATCACCTTTCTGCTGAACCCGAGATGTGACCCACTGCTCACTCATACCTGTAATACTCATTAACTTCCTCACGAAGGTGGGGACATTGGCAGGCCTAAAGTAGGCCTTATTATCTCGAATCTTTAGGCAACGAAGTAAAGCCGTATGTTCCTCTATAGTAGGTACTAAATCCACCTCCCCAAAAGTAAAACAAATATAAGCAGAGTTTTAGAACTGTACCATGGCTCGGAAGAGACGCTTATCCTCCTTGACGTTAAGCAAGTAAGGCAAATCACCATAACTCTCGTAGAACAGCTGTCTTGTCCCATTATCCCAATGAGCCCAAATATCTTTCAACTCCTGAAGCTCATTCTGTGCCACACTGATACGAGTAAAGTCTCATAATTCTAACGCATACCCCTCGGTAATACTATCTCCCCTCTCTGATTGGGTTTTCTCTGACCAGGCGTAGACAAAAGCGTTGTCCTCTACTTTGTCAAAATATTTGTTCTCCATAACAAAACTTTCTAAGCTAGAAATCAAGTCGTGAATCGACACCTTTTAATGATGAGTGACATGTAATGATGGCAAAAAAAAAAAGGTCAGAATCATATAAAGATATAATAAACAAACACTTATAAAGGTAGGTACTAAAGGTCATCGTCATACTACCTAGGGCAAGCACTTAAAGTTCACTATATGTGATTTCAGTTCTAAAGGAAATAGGTACCTAAACCAGCAGATTCCTTGATCCTTACCCATTATAGGCTCATATAGACCAAGTTCGGTTCAGGGGGATACATTTTACCTATGGCCATGCGGAGATGAAAATCTCACGAAGACATAGGTACATATGTATCCCGAAAGTGATCCACTAGCCCATGCAGAGGTGAAAACGTCACGAAGGCGATAGCTTCTCACTCCCACTTAAGGGTGCGACCACAACGATCATGCAACGTGATGTTTACGAGAAAAGTAACAATCATATGCAACAAACACATGTAACAGATCATATTTTTCAAATCAAGTTTTCAAATTTCGACAAGAGGACAAAAATTAATCAATTTTACGGCTTGACTCTCTTGACAAATATCCCCAGTGGAGTCGCCAAGCTGTCGAAACCATTTTTTATAAGTTTTAAAAACGGGGTCGACTTTAAGGAAACGAAAATAGGGAGTCGCCACCAATCTTTTTAGGTGTGATTAGATCACCTTATAAAAACATTTTGGTCTACGAAAATTTGAGAAAACAGGTTCGGGAGTCGGTTACGTACGAGGAAGGATTAGCACCCTCGTAACACCCAAAATTAGTACCAATTGATTAGCTTTCTATCCTATTGCCGAAACTTTGAAAAGATTTAAAAGTATGATCCTTTTTGAAAAATTAAACAATTTGAATAAAAACTCAAGATTCCTTTGTTCCGAAAGAATGCAAACATCACATCCAGCACGTTAGGACACGATGTTTATAATTCTCGTAACTAAAATCATCTTGCGATTTTCAAAACTTATTTTAAAAGGGTATTTTAGGTATTTAGACAAAAAGGAAATCGCACCCAGCACGTTAGGGCACTATCTCCTAAATTTCTGAATACTAAAAACATTGCCTTTTTTTTTAAAACGCTTTTGGTTTAAATGAATCATAAAATTTTTAAAAATGATGCATTTAACAAATTATAAGATATTAATAATGACATGAACTACATTATACATTTCCATGCAAATATAATAGAAAATAACATAAATATTCGTACATTTACTTCATGCAAATATATCACATCAAACAATAAAATATAACCTATACTAATACACGTTTACATATCATGCAAATAAATATAAACATAAAAGACATAGTATTTCATGCAAAAGTAACTTAAAGCAGTCACATAATGATCAATTTTTATGTAAATATATGGAATATAAAATGATAAATATTTTTATAAAACGATATTAAATAAATATAAGAGGGTATGAAAATGAATGATAACATATGTAAAATAAAAAAATAAAAATTTAAAACAACACAAAAAAAAATATTAATATATAATTGATTAATAAAAGTATATTAAAACCAATTTTTATAATAAATGGAAACAAAACTTTTATAATAAATCTTATAACATATAAGTTAAATTTTCTATATATATAAAAATATATTAAAAAATAATTTACAAAATCTACAAATTGTAATAATATATAATAAAGTATATGATAAAGAATAATAAAATAATATACAATATATAAAAATAATATAAAATAATATATGTTAAGTAATATAAAATAATATAAATAATATAAAATAATATAAAAATATAGGAATAATAAGATTTTATAAATAAATAAATAATATATAAAAAGGATTAAAATTAAAATTACACAAAATATTAGAGCTATTTTAAAAACGAATTTGGACCTACTTAGAACGCGCACTAAAAAACGAGGGACTCATTGGGCAATTAGCCCTTATCCCTGAAACGACGCCGTTCTCAGAATTGGCCTTAAAGCGACTGTAGGACCAAATTAAAATAAAAACAGAAGGTTAGGGCCAAATTTAAATAAAATAAAATTTTAAATAAACAAAATTTTAGAAACTAAAAATGCGGAAGGGCCCATCAAGCAATTAGCCCAATAAATAAAAACACGCGGATCCTTCCCAGGTTATCGGGTCAACGCGCGGATCCTAAGGGTTGAAACGACGTCGTTTTTGGCTTATAGGATTAAACCAAAACGGCACTGTTTTAATAAGGCTATATAAGCCACTTTAACCCCAAAAAAATCATTTTTAACCTGTTTTAAAAAAAAAATTTTCAAAAAATCCTCTGAGGAACCCTCAGAACTCCGGCTGAGGGCCGTCATGGCTCCAGTCATTGGGCCTCCACACGCGCTCACGCGCCGTCGCCTACACCGTTGTACACGGCTGCCGGAGTTTAGAAACTTCGGTTTTTGACGCTAAAATGAAAGGTAAAACCCTTCCCTATGCTTCAAAGTTTATTCAACTATTTATGCATGCATATATATTTTAAATATAAAGAAATAAAAAACAGAATATTCACCTCTCTGGAAAAACTGTTGGTATTTGCTTTTTTATTTTCTTATCAAAATCTCCGTGCCCGTTTACAAATCAAAGAGAAGGCTTTATAGCCTTGGTTTATTACATATTTTGGTAAAGAAATCTTTGATTTCTTTCCATATTTATTTAGTCCATATATTGTGACCTTTCTTTCCATTTTTGTTCTTTATCTGTCGTGATTTCTTTCCTTTGCTTGCAGGTAAACGCAAAGATCCTAGCGACGATGGAGTGCTGACAGAGGTGTCGTGATACGGGGCTAAAATCACGGAAACGTTTGGGGTGCTCGAAGCTTCTAGACCCCCTTTCGCGCTGGTGCTTCTCAAGAACCCTAGGGTTCCCTGACTGTCTTACCATTTTGGGCCTTTTGGGCCCCGTGTCATCCCTGGGTCTGGGTGTTGGGCTGTTTGAGTGTTTTGGGTCAAAGGTTAATGGGGTTTAGGTATTTGGGCTGGTCTTTTAAGTATTGTAATGGGTTTAGTGGGTAGTAATTGGGTAAATGGGCTATAGGTTTGTAAATGGACTATCTATCTGCATGGACTTTGGACACTTTGGTTTTTTTAATTTTAATTTGGTTTATTTAATTTGTTATTATAATGGCTTCCAACGGGCCGGGCAAAAATGGGTTATTACACCCTTAATAATACAAATTATTGACATAAATTTTCGTAAAGCCATTTCAAATCATCTTTAAGATCCATAACAAGCAATTTTATTTGATCAAATTTTTTCTTCAACTATAATCTCAAGATTAACTGCTAAAAATCTTTAAAAAATACAAGTAAATAACCAAAATGCATTAATCAAACGTACCAACAAATAAAGTATCAACTATATCTCTAGCTTACCCTCAGAACCATGAGCCAATTCTTTTTTTTTTCATTACCCTAAGAAACATATATATTCGTCAGCAAGCATCATTAAGGAAAAGAAACACTAATAAAAGATCCCTAAGACCTAACCAATTAAATACACACACTCGTGTGGCAAGCCCCACCTCCAGCTGCTTGAAGATGAAGAAAATGGGTCAAACTGCTTTGGGAATTGGAAATATTTATATATCAATAAACTACTTAGAAAGTTAATCCCCAAAGTCAATTGTTAATCCAAATTGAGGGAAATTCAATTTTTCTTAACTTGGCACGTGATAAAGTGAAAGCTTTAACAAGACTCTTTTCATTATTGTTTTCAAGAAAGAAAATTATATGTATTCATGGATTTTGAGTTTTGACATGTTCTTGTATCATGATCGCGTTTATATTAATTCTATGAATTCAGAAAATTTCAAGTTTATTTACATTTGTTGGTAAATTATTATAGAAATTTTGATATTTATATATATTGGGCTCATATTATTTTTTTAATTGTGCTGTGTTTTTTTATAATTTATTTAGTAAATTAATTTAAAGAATAATTTGTGTATTTGTATTATGTTGTATTGTGTTTCAATTCCTATTTTATGCATAAATTGTCATAGTAATTTAATTTAGAGAAAAAATATTATATGTTTATATCGTGTTTGTGTTATTTTTTACCTTTTAAAGGTATTTATTAAATTAGTTCATTTTCAATTATATTTCAGCCCAACCTTTAAATAAAAGTATAAACGTATTTTAGTATGCTCGAACTCAAATCATTCTATACTATAGTAATAATGTTGATGCCAATCAAACTAAGATTTAGTCAATCATATTAAGCATAATTAATAAATCTTAATTAATTTTAACTTGAGAATTTTATTAACTTTAAATGTAGTTTACTTCTAAATAATTTAATCATTATATCTATTATATTTCTTTTTATAAAAAAACTAATGAATTTTTTAATTATTTTTAGAAATTTAATTTTAAAATTTAAAAGCAAAGGGACGGATATTGTAGAATGTAAGCTTTGTTTATACTTATTTTCTTCTATGATCGAAAATAAGAAATAGCTTTGTTTCAAATTTTAGAGAACGATAATATCAATAATTAATGTAGAAATAATTTTGATACTTTTTCCTATAAAATATTTTTTGTTTGAAAATGATGACATTGTTGGTAACTTTTATAAGATAATCTAATTTTTACTATTTAATTATTGGTATAGTTATAGTCAATTAAAAAAATTAGTCTGCTACCCTAGCACGAAATTGTCTGCTCTCTCTAGCAAGTTTTAGGTTTTTTGTTTGTGTCTCCTTTGTCGGCGGTAGCATCTCTATTATTTATTGAAAAAAATTATTTTTCTGCTTTATTGGCATCCATGGAAACTGATTTTACTGGTTTAACCCTGAATGAAGAAGAAGAAGCAATTTTGCAAATTCAAGCAGATCCAGATCTGAAGAGAGAAGAGGGAAGAGGGAGTCTTTAGGTTGAAGGGTGAATTAATTATCTGGATGCTATTAGTGAGGCTCGTGAGCTGACTAAGTTGGAATTAGAGGAATTAAAAAATTTGAATCTTGAAATGGGGGAGGTTGTTAAATTCAAGGAGTCAAATTGGAGACAGAAATCGAGATTGACCTGGTTTAAAGAAGGGGATTCCAATACAGCATTTTTTCATAGAGCGGTTAAGTTTAAAGTGAAAAGGAAAATTATTTTTGGGATGAGAATTGGTAATTCTTGGATTAGTAAACCCAAGGAGTTGAAGGAGAAGGTGTTCAATTTTTTCAGAAACCATTTTAGTTGTTCATCGAGAAGATGGGGATTGGATTTGGCTTTGAAATTTAAGAGGTTAAAAGATGCTGAGGTGTTGAGCCTGGAGATATTTTTTTCCATGAAGGAGATCAAGGAAGCGGCTTGGAGCTGCGATGAGAACAAAGCCCCAGGCCCAGATGGTTTTAATTTATGCTTTTTTTAGAAAATGTTGGGAGGTAGTTCATGAGGATTTATTTGAGATGATGGTGAATTTTTTCAATTTTGGAAAATTAGAGAAGAGCATAAACTCGTCTTTTATTACTTTAATTCCAAAGAATGATATTCCGCGAGATATTTCTGATTTTAGGCCAATTAGTTTGGTGAGTTCGCTGTATAAAATTGTAAGTAAGGTGTTATCGAGAATGTTGCGAGATGTTATAGGGGAGGTAGTCAGCGATACGCAATGCGCATTTATCCAAGGGAGACAAATCTTCGAAGGAATCTTAATTGCAAATGAGCTGATTCATTCGGTCAAGAGAAAGAAGGGTTCAGGGGGTTATCTGATTTTTAAGTTAGACTTTGCAAAGGCATATGATTGTGTGCGGTGGGATTTCTTAGAGCAGGTTCTGTTAAAGATGGGTTTTGGTGTTCGTTAGACAGGATGGATGATGGAGTGTGTGCCTACTGCAAGGGCTGCAGTGCTTGTTAATGGATCATTAACTAAAAAGTTTAGAATGTTTAAAGGGTTTTGACAAGGGGATCCACTGTGTCTTTTTTTATTCATATTAGTGACGGAATTGTTGCATCTGCTGTTTGGGGAAGCGGAGAATTTGAGGGTCATTGAGGGGTTTAAAGAGGTAATTCGTGGGCATTTAATTTCTCATCTGCAATCTACGGATGATACCATTTTATTTCTAAGGGCGGATGAGGATGTGGTAAGGAATACGAAGTATATTCTACGGTGTTTTGAAACCTTTTCTGGTTTAAGTATTAATTTTTAGAAGTCTTGTTTAGTGGGTTTTGATGTTGAAGAGGAATTTATGTTCAAAATGGTTGCTATTTGTAAATGCAAAATTGAGGCTTTACCATTCATGTACTTAGGTAATCCTTTAGGTGCTAATCCAAAGAAGATATCTACTTGGGATAGCATTGTGGAGAAAGTGGAGACGAAGTTAGTGGGTTGGAAATGTAGATCTCTATCTTGGGCTGGTAGAGTGGTATGTATAAATGTCGTGTTATCATCACTGCCTATATATTATATGTCAATTTTTCAAGCACCCATTACAGTGATTAAGAAGATTGATAAAATTAGACGGAACTTCTTGTGGGGTGGTGTTGGTGGTCGGAGGAGTATGGTGAAGGTAAACTGGAATCTAATCTATTTGCCAAAGGCTAAGGGGGGAGCAGGAGTGATAGACTTAAGGGTTAAAAATAAATCTCTTTTGACTAAATGGTGTTGGAGGTTTGCGGTGGAAAGAGAAGCTTTGTGGAGGAAGTTAATTACTGCAAAGTATGGGACCCCTTTTCAATATTGAAGGTTCAAAATGAACAAATTAAAAGATTGTTCGATGGTTTGTTGGGGCATTGTGGAGAATACGAAAGATTCGTTAATTGCAAGATGGACGGGGAAGGAGTCTTTCAGATGGTTTGTAGGGAAGGGTCGCTCTATATTATTTTGGGAAGATGTTTGGTGTGGTGATGAGCCTTTAAAAGCCAAATTTCCTAGGCTATTTCATCTATCCTTGAATAAGAATGGCTTAGTTATTGATTTTTCAACGTTGAATCGGTTCACAGAGGTTATCTAGGATGATCTTTTTTCGCGCTCGCTACTGGAAAGAGAGAGTCTTATGGTATCTCGTTTAAAGGAGGTAGTAAGTAGCATCATTTTGGTCCCTGAGGTGGAGGATAGATTGTTATGGATTCATGACAAAAAAGGGGTGTTTTCGGTGAGAAAATTATCAAAATTGTTGATCAGTGTTGGGAGGGGGGATTCCAGTTTCGACTTGGATAAAATCTAGAAGTTGAAGGTGCCTCCGAGAGTAAAAAGTTTCCTTTGGATGTTTCCTATTGACCGCCTTCCTACGAAGGTGTTCCTCATTAGTAGAGGTGTGTCGCTTGGTCATTTGGAGGATGGTTGCTTTTGGTGTAATAGAGAGTTAGAGACCGCGATGCATCTTTTCTTCAAGTGCTCTTTTATTGAGAGTTTCTGGAAAAAAAGTTTGGATTGATGGGATGTGAAATGGAAGCCATTTGATGGTTTCCCTGATCTTTTCTCTTTTTGCATCAATGTTTCTTTTTCTGGTGTGGTTAAGAGTTTATGTATGATTTCGGTGTCCGCGGCTTGTTGGACGGTGTGGTTAGCAATTGTCAAAACCATTTTTAAGATTTGGAAAAACTGGGTCGACTATAAAAAATGAAAATGGAGTCACCACCAATCTTTTTTCGAGGTGTGATCGGGTCACCTTGAGATTAATCATTTTAATAAAACATTTTGATTTATTAAAATAATATTTTTGGTCTACAAAATTCGAGAAAACGGGCTCGAGAGTCGGTTATGCACGAGGAAGGATTAGCACCCTCGTAACGCCCAAAAATCGGTACCTAATTGATTAATTAATGTCCTAATATCGAAAATTTGAACAGATTTTATAATACGATCCTTTTTATTTTAAAAAACTTGAATAAATCAAATTTGATGTTAAGACCTTCTTGTCCCGAAGTAATAAAATGTCCCATCCAGTAAGTTAGGATATGACATTTTAACCCTCGAAATCAAGCTTGTCTTATGCATTAAAGTTTGAAAAGGATATTCGGATATTTGGATAAAAAAAAACTAAACCCAATAAGTTAGGGCACGATTTTCTTAAAGATCCAAAGTATCGAATATTGTCTTATTTTAAAAAGTTCTTACCTCGGGATAACAAAATATCACATCCAGTAAGTTAGGACGCAAGATTTCAAATTCCCGAGAATAAGCTTTTATTTGAAATTCATGTGTTTTATTTTAAAAAAAGGTACTCAAGCATTTGGACTCAATGGGAAAAATCGAAACCCAGTAAGTTAGGGCACGATTTTCCCAAAGCTCCCAAATGTCGAATATTGCTTTATTCTAGAAAGCTTTTGAATAATAGAAAGTGTGAAAATGAAATATATTTATTTAAAAAAATAAAAATAAAACAAAAAAATATGAGGATTAAATAAACGAACAAAAATAAAAAGAATAATTAATGATTAAACAATTAAATGGATAAATAAAAAAAAGGTTAAAAACGCTTAAGTCAACCTTATTCTCACAATATGAGGATTCAAAGAAATTCCTCCACCAAAATCCAACTCAAACGAAAGTAACTCAAAAAGAAACAAAGATGAACGAAGAACAAAATAAGAGCAAACCATAGAAAATAAGAATGCAAGAGAGAGAGAATTTTGAGTGAATGCTCTCAAGAACTCTTACTGCTCTCAAAACTCAAGTGTTTTGCAATGAAGGGAGAGGCCTCTATTTATAGTTGAGCCTCCCCAAATCCAACGGTATAGATCAATTACATCAATGGTTAAGATTAAAGGGTATCTACAAATTAAATCTCTAAGATTACAAAATCATATCTTCTAAGATTGCATATCATATCTAAGATTGTATCATATCTAAGATTGCATATCATATCTAAGATTGCATATCCTTGAAGATTATATTTCCATATAAGTCAAGCTTGTAGATGGACCTTCAATCTTCTCAAGTAATGGGCCATTTCGATCAGGCCAAATGATATATTTGTAATTTTGGACTGGATTTAGACTTTGTTTTATTATTTTGGGTTTATTATTATCATTGGTATGGCCCGGGATAAATTGGCCTATTACAGCTACCCCTCTTTGCTCATTGTCGTGTAACGGGAATAGAGCAAAAACTATAAAAGGACCAATTTTGCCTGGGCTTGCCGAGTCTTAAGTTCTTGATCCTTATCTTCTTCAAAGGTCTCTTGACGGCTTCAATCTGCTTCATTGCAACTTCAAGAAGGCAATGTCTGCTATCATCAGCCTGTTCCACTGCAACCTCAGGGACACAATGCTGTTATCTTTAATCTGCTTCACTGCAAACTCAGGAATGCCAGATCTGCTTTCTTCAACCTGCTCATCGCCAATACAGGGACGCCATGCTGAAATCTTCAACCTGCTCCTCACCAACACAGGGACGCCATGCTGATATCTTCGATCTGCTTCGCTACAAACTCAGGAATGCCAGATCTGCTTTCTTAAACCTGCTCCCCGCCAATACAAGGACGCCATGCTGAAATCTTCAACCTACTCTATGCCAATATAGGGACGCCATACTGATATCTTCGATATGCTTTGCTGCAAACTCAGAAATGCTAGATCTGCTTTCTTCAACTTGCTCCCCGCCAATACTAGGACGCCATGCTGAAATCTTCAACCTACTCTCCGCCAATACAGGGACGCCATGCTGATATCTTTGATCTGCTTCGCTGCAAACTCAGGAATGCTAGATCTGCTTTCTTCAACCTGCTCCCCGCCAATACAAGGACGCCATGCTGAAATCTTCAACCTGCTCCCTACCAATACAGGGACGCCATGCTGATATCTTTGATCTGCTTCGCTACAAACTTAGGAATGCCATATCTGCTTTCTTTAACCTGCTCCCCGCCAATACAGGGACGCCATGCTGAAATCTTCAACCTGCTCCCCGCCAATACAGGGACACCATGCTGATATCTTTGATCTGCTTCACCGTAAACTCAGGAATGTCAGACCTACTTTCTTCAACCTGCTCCCTGCCAATATAGGGATGCCATGCTGATATCTTTGATCTACATTATCCCCTAGAGGACATAACCTATAGAATGGGTATACGCTTATGTTTAATGATTAGGATGCCATGATCGAAATGGGTCAAATGCTCCCTAATTAAACATATTAGGATGCAAAAATGTTATGAGAATGATCCCTATTTCGAATGTCATCCCTCATTCATTTATCAAGATTTCCACCTCGTTCTTCTCGACGTATCAATCATACTCTACTCATATGCCTTGAATTTTTCATCAATTTGGTCCATTGTACCATTCCTCGAATGTTTACAACCCACTAGAGCTATTCGTGAAATGATCCTCTTTTAGGATTGATATTACTTAATTTGTCCAACCGTTTGGACAGAAGAAGTAATCTTAATTTTCTCAAGTACTTCCGACCCTTACACATGGGAATTCTTTAAACAATTGTCATGTTTCAGTTTTTTGTATTATTTAGAAATTTCTAGAATAATATGCAAAACTTTTTTTGTGAAAATATAATTAGTTCATCAATCATTATTTCAATGTAACACGCTTTATGAATAATGACAGCAAATAAATTGATCTTTGAGGATAATTAGAGTTTGAACAAATTATCAAAAATAAAAAGGAGATTAATCTGGGAACATATCTTTGAGAAGAAAAAGAATCCAAAGATAGTAAGCAGAACAAAAACAAGTGCCCTATATATCGCAGCTTGGGCTTCTATATACAAGCTCCATGAAGACTGCTTTGAGCTTAACATGTGTTTAGAAGATCCAAAGTACTTCGTTGATGCCTCGGTATGTAACATACTTTGCTTCTTATCGAACCAGGTATAGCAAGATCACTGCATGCTTTTCAAAATTTGAGTCGCCTTTTTAGGTTTTCAACTCAAAACCCCTTTGGTCTCAAGGCGCCCTTTGCGGGTTTTCACCTTGGCCTCTGTTTTTTTTAGAAATCTCGAAGCGCCCTTTGTGGGTTTTCACCTTGGCTTCTTCTTTTCAGGCAAAATACTTCTTGACTGAGTCCGAATTCACAGGATTAGGTAAGCTCTTCCTTATCCATTTCGGTCAAAATTAGTGTACCTCCAGAGAAAACCTTTTTTACCACGTATGGCTCTTCCCAATTCAGCATCCATTTTCCTCTGAAATCCTTCTGTATGGGAAGGATCTTTTTCAATACAAGGTCCCCCTTGAGCGAACCTTTTGTCATAAGCCTGCCTCAATCACTTCTGATACAACTGACCATGACGAATAGCCTTTAGCCTCTTTTCTTCAATCAAGTTCAATTGATTATATCGCGATTGAATCCATTCTGCTTCATCCAGTCTTATTTCTAGCAAAATTTGAAGAGAATGTATTTCTATTCAATGGGTAGAACTGCCTCCATCCTGTAAACCAATAGGAAAGATGTTGCCCCAGCGAAAGTCTTGGTTGACGTAAGCATAGAGAGTAAGTGATAGCTTCTTATGCCAATCTTTACAAGTCTCGGTCATCTTTCATAATTTTTTGTTGTTTTTGTTTTTTCTTTCTTTTTGTACTTTTATTTTGGCAACCTTTGTTGTACTGTGATATGGCTCCTAATCTTTGAACAGACTGCAATCTTTTGACATTGTGCAGTTGGATAGGATCTTTTCTGGCTTCTTTTTTTGTGAAATTTGATGACTATTGACTTTGTAATATTGGCATATGAAGTTACTTTCACTCTCCAATAGAATAGTCGACGACCACAAAGATGAATCATTGTCAGCTTGAACTTTTGACAAGCTCGGGCCTATAACATATATGCCCTATATATAGAAAGTTTAAAGAAAAGAAGGAGGCACATAAGTCTTGACTCCTTAAATTCAGCATTTATGGCATAACTAATACGATCCCCTTTCCATGATGGACCAGCAGTGCCCAAACTTCATGTTTATCCTAGCTATTGTAAATCCACCTGCATGCGTCCTTCTGACATTCTTATGGACCTCTTTTAGCCTTAACTACATCCACAAGTCTTAGTAACCTAAGCATATCTTGATGTAACCATGCAAAAACGTCCTTGAATTCCTGTAATAGTCCCAACAAGGTCTTGTTTTATTTCTCCGACGATACGCGTTCCAATTTCACAACCCTTCCTTCCTCTAAGGCTATATTCTCTACCACCTTTTCATGGGGTAAAATTTGTTTCTCTTCTTGCTTTACCTATTTTTAACAAATTCAGAAATAAGTCACAATCTCTGTCACCTTCAAAATCTTGAAATTCCTCTAAACACATGTCACGCTAAAAAAGGAACTCTGGATCTGTAGTATCGTTGCCCACATCATTGATATCTAGGGACCTATGATAGGCACAAAAAAATGTACAAGGAACAAATGAATTCAAGAACAACTATGTACATGGTATGACTGAGAATAGAAAAAATTGGATGGAAATTAGAAAACCAAAAGAATAAAGAATGAGAAAACATTTGCTTGAATTAATCATGAAGCATGTGTTTTATTAAAATAAAGATGTCTGAACATGAGCCTATTTCATAAATGAAATCTTATTGTTTCTAGGCTTTAAAACAACAAGTGTATTTTGAACATTACTCTGTATAATCTCTAAAAACTACATAAAATTCCTTTACAGACCAGTTGTTCAAAACATTTCCAAGTTTGCAAGGACGAATGCCTCACATATTTTTTTGCTCAAATCATTCCTCAGAATTTGATACTATTAATCTTTCCAAACCATTTTCAATGGAGTTCTTATTTCTGCAATATCCCCCTTGATCCTTTTCGCAATACTTTAATCATTTACCCCTTTATCTCCATGGTTTGGCAACGGGCTCTCTGTACCAGGGGTATCATCAAACTTCACAATTCCTATCTTGATAAGTCTTTCAACTGTCTTCTTGAAAGAAGTGCAGTTTTCTATCGAATGCCCTGGTACTCCCACATGGTAATCATATTGAGTATTTGAATCATACCATTTGGGGTATAAAGGCTGCAATGGTTCTGTATAAAACAGGGACACCACGTGTGCGTTAAATAAACTTTGATATAGCTCCTTATACGACATTGGGATTGGCATAAATTGGAACTTTTCAAAGTTTTGCCTTGTGCCCGATTCCTGCCTTGTCAAACCCTGTTGCCTCGCAATGGTTACTCTTTGTTGATTGACAGTCATTGACTTTGAGTACCCTTTGCTATAGTTATTGGTATTGTTTATCTCGTTCTCTTTCTTTCTTGGAGCTGACTTTCTAGTATTCTCCTCTGCTTCAATCTTGCCACCCTTTATGGCATTTTCAATCATCTCTCCTACCATTACTATATTGGCAAAGCTCTTAGTAGTACTCCTTATCATATGGGTAATGAACGGGGCCTTCAAAGTGTTGATAAAGAGCATTGTAGTCTCTTTTTCTAGGAGCGGTGGCTGAACTTGCATAACAACCTCTCTCTATTTTTGCGCGTATTGCCTAAAGCTCTCATTTGGCTTCTTTTCCATGTTTTGCAGAGTAATTCTGTCTGGTGTCATGTCCGTTACATGATTGTATTGCTTCATGAAAGCCTGTGCTAGGTCTCTCTAGGAACTGATTCTAGCACGGCTTAATTGGTTATACTACCTAGACGCTGCCCTAACTAGACTGTCTTGGAAATAATGGATCAGCAATTGATCATTGTTAACATAGCCGGTCATCCGTCTACAAAACATGGTGATGTGGGCTTCAAGGCAACTGGTCCCATTGTACTTCTCAAATTCAGGCATCTTGAACTTATGGGGAAGCACTAAATCTGGGACCAAGCTCAAATCTTTAGCATCAATTCCTTGATGACTATCAGCACTTTCTAAAGCCTTGAACTTTTCCTCTAACCACCTACAACGGTCCTCTAACTGCCTTGAGGATTCAATTGTCATTATTTCCCTCTCAGCTATGTCGAGGTCAGGGGTGATAGGGTTGGCCGGGTTTTCTCCTAGGTTAGATCCCGATCCAACCTGGAAATTCATGGGCACTTCAGTATCATCTTGAGCTTGTTGAGGCCTTATTGTGATAGACGGCTTTCGAGGATGCGCCTCAGTTTGTGCTTGTACATGGGGTGGAGTAAAACCCAGAGGATAATCTTCATTATCCTCTCCAGTGATAGCCATGGGGCCTTTTCCTTTATCCATTGCCCCAGTCAACAGTTGAGCCATTTGAAACATCATATTCTTCTGGGCTTCCATCATTTGCTCTCTCATATCCTATTGCATTTTTGCCAACTGATCTTGCAACTAGTCTTGCATGTCCTTTTGGAGCTGTTCAAATCTTTGACCCATGTTCTTTGTTTTGGCGCGTATACCGTAACAGTGTGTAGTTTCCAGATTTTTCTTTCTTCTATAATAACTTCCACTAATTAGGATCTTTCTATGGATTTAAATGCATATGATGCGATGCGATGCAATGCGAATGCATGAATGCAAAAGAAAGAGATGCGTTGATTATGAATTGAATTCCATTAGAATAACTTTTCTAGAAAACATATTTCTTTACATGAAACGGATCACATATGCGGCCTTTGCCCTTCATGGTCCAAGTGAAAACACTGATCCTTTCTTCATGGTTAAATCTTGTAAATTTTCCAAAAGATGCCTTTGCTAGCTCATTGCTGCTTGATCTGGGCCACGATCTCTTGCTCGTTTGTCTCCACGGTACTCATCAAAATGTGACAGCTCTTGGATAATCCTCGTTGGCTTGAATCTTTGGTGATGAAACCAAGTCATGTATTCTTCCGTAGACTAACAGCCTTCTCTCGTCATGCTCTTGGATAATCTTTGTTGGCTTGAATCTTTGGCGATGAATCCAAGTCATGTATCCCTCCGTGGGCTACCAACCTTCTCTTATCATGCTCTTGGATAATCTTCGTTGGCTTGAATCTTTGGCAATCAAGTCGTGTATTCCTCTATGGACTACCAGCCTTCTCTCATCATGTTTTACTCGGACCACACTTGGAAGACCGTATTATAAATCCACTTTATCAAAAAATTCATTTCCTTATGACAAACTATTCTATTTAGCAATCGAATTTTGAATCAACACCTCTTTTCTTTGATGATGCCATGCAATGCAGTCAAAAGACAAAAAAAGTCAGTATCATATAAAATCAAAACAAACAGAATATAAACAAACACCTATCCAGGCGAACAACTAGGGTTCAGCATGATTCTACCTAGGGTGGGCTCTTATGGCCTTTCTATATGTGGTTTAGCTCTAAAGTTGAGGTACCTGAACCAGCAGATTCCTCGATCCTCACCCATTATAGGCTCATACGGACCGAGTTTAGTTCAGGGGAACACATTTCCCTATGGTTGCACGGAGATGATAATCTCACGAAGACATAGGTACGGATGTATCCTGAAAGCGACCCACTATCCTGCACGTAGGTGAAAACCTCACGAAGGCATAGTTTCTCACTCCCACTTAAGGGTGTGACCACAACGGTTATGCAAATGTAATGTGTGCGAGAAAAATAACAAGCATATGCAACAATCACATGTAAACAGAATTTGTTAATTTTTCAAATCAAATTTCCAAACTTCGACAAAAGGATAGAAAATAATCAATTTTAACGGCTTGCCTCTCTTATTGGTCCCCAGTAGAGTCGTCAAGCTGTCAAAACCATTTTTAAAGTTTGGAAAAACTGGGTCGACTATAAAAAATGAAAATAGAGTCACCACCAATCTTTTTTTGATGTGTGATCGGGTCACCTTCAGATTAATCATTTTAATAAAACATTTTGATTTATTAAAATAATATTTTTAGTCTACAATAGTCGAGAAAACAGGCTCAGGAGTCGGTTACGCACGAGGAAGGATTATCACCCTTGTAACGCCCAAAAATTGGTACCTAATTGATTAATTAATGTCCTAATGTCAAAAATTTGAACAGATTTTAAAATACGATCCTTTTTATTTTAAAAAACCCGAATAAATCGAATTTGATGTCAAGACCTTCTTGTCCGGAAGTAATAAAATATCACATCCAGTAAGTTAGGATATGACATTTTAACCCTCGAAATCAAGCTTGTCTTATGCATTAAAGTTTGAAAAGGATATTTGGTTATTTGGATAAAAAAAAAACTAAATCCAATAAGTTAGGGCACGATTTTCTTAAAGCTCCAAAGTATTGAATATTGCCTTATTTTAAAAAGTTTTTACCTCGGGACAACAAAATGTCACATCCAGTAAGTTAGGACGCAAGATTTCAAATTCTCGAAAATAAGCTTTTATTTGAAATTCATGTGTTTTATTTTTTAAAAAAAGGTACTCAAGCATTTGGACTCAATGGGAAAAATTAAAACCCAGTAAGTTAGGGCACGATTTTCCCAAAGCTCTCAAATGTCGAATATTGCCTTATTCTAGAAAGCTTTTGAATAATAGCAAGTGTGAAAATGAAATATATTTATTTAAAAAATAAAAATAAAATAAAAATAATATGAGGATTAAATAAACGAACAAAAATAAAAAGAATAATTAATGATTAAACAATTAAATGGATAAATAAAAAAAAGGTTAAAAACGCTTAAGTCAACCTTATTCTCACAATATAAGGATTCAAAGAAATTCCTCTACCAAAATCCAACTCAAACGAAAGCAACTCAAAAAGAAACAAAGATGAACGAAGAACAAAATAAGAGCAAACCATAGAAAATAAGAACACAAGAGAGAGAGAATTTTGAGTGAATGCTCTCAAGAACTCTTATTGCTCTCAAAACTCAAGTGTTTTACAATGAAGGGAGAGGCCTCTATTTATAGTTGAGCCTCCCCAAATCCAACGGTACTGATCAATTACATCAACGGTTAAGATTAAAGGGTATCTACAAATTAAATCTCTAAGATTACAAAATCATATCTTCTAAGATTGCATATCATATCTAAGATTGTATCATATCTAAGATTGCATATCATATCTAAGATTGCATATCCTTGAAGATTATATTTCCATATGAGTCAAGCTTGTAGATGGACCTTCAATCTTCTCAAGTAATGGGCCATTTCGATCGGGCCAAATGATATATTTGTAATTTGGGACTAGACTTGGACTTTGTTGTATTATTTTGGGTTTATTATTATCATTGGTATGGCTTGGGCTAAATTGGCCTATTACAGCAATGAATGAGTTGGTATTCAATGAAAGTGGCCGAAATTGTCCAGCTTAGTATTTCTTTCAAAGACTCGGGCTTTGATGTGGATAAGAGCAGTGTATGAAGAACTGAAGGTGGATGAGAGAATTTGGTGGGTATGTCCACATAGAAGCTAGAGTGATTTCAAAAAAGTTGGTTTGAGTGGCAAGTTTTGGTGTCCTCCTTGTTATGGGGGGTTAAATTTAATGTTTGTGGGGTGGCGTTTGAGGATGATGTAGGGTGCGGTGGGGTGTTAAGAGATTCAGATGTGGTGGTGAGGGTTTTATTCTCTGGTCTGACTATAGCGAAAGACTCCCTAGCTATGGAGGTAGGGGCGATCAACATAGCATTGGATATGTTTATAGAGATGGGCTGGAATGGTAAAAGCCTGTTACGCATTGAGGTTGGCTCTTTGGAGGTGTTTAATTGGATGAAGAATAAAGGTTCAAGATCGTGATCACTGGGGTCTCTTTTTAAGGATGTCGAGTTTAAGCTTTCAATTATCATAAATGTATCCTTTTCGAGAGATGGTAACTGTGGGACTAACTTGGCTTTTGAGTTGGCAGTTGCTGGTCTAAAAGGGTAGAGTATGTTCAAGGCATGGTGGTGATACAAGGTGCGGTCTTGGTGTTGAAGCTTTTGTTAGATTCTTTGTATTTTCTAGTTTATTTTGTAGATGAGGTTCTGTGGTTTTTTTGTTTGGTATGTTTGCTGGTTTGGTCTGAGTGTGATTCATGGTACTAGGAAGGGAGTGCTTGTTTGCTGTTTATTTTTTTGCTACAGTTCTGTAATTGCTGTTTTTGACTTAGCAAAAAAAAAGTAATATTTTGGTGAATAGAAATAAGAAGGCGTTGGAAATAAATCAGTTATCATCGGTGGCTGCCAGGAGGCAAGCCGACCTGGCGTAATGAAAATCTTAAGCTAGAACGTCTGTAGTTTGGGAAATCCATGGGTAGTTTGTTAGCTTCGGCACTCGCTGAAGCTATATTATTCCCATATAGTCTTCTTCATGGAGACGAAAATTAACAGTGTTCAGATGGAAAAAGTATGACGAAGTTGTGGTTTTCTTCATGGCATTGAGGTGGATCTGATTGGTTCTAAAGGAGGGTTAAGTTTAGCATGGTGGAGAGATGTTAATGTCACACTTTAGAGTTTCTTCAACTGTCATATTGATGTGATAATTGATGATACAGATGGCAGTAATAAGTGGAGATTTACAAGGTTTTACGATTTTCCATACATGTACAATAGGGATGAATCATGGAATCTTTTAAGGCGCTTGTGTAATAATAGAAAATTCTCATGGATGGTTTGTGGTGACTTTAATGAGATTTTATATGGTTTTGAGAAGAATGGAGGATTGCCACTAGAAGAGAGACATATGGAAGCTTTTCGAAAAGCACTAGGTGATTTGTAATTTGGTTGATGTGGGCTATTCTGGAAACTGGTTTACTTGGGAGAGAGGTAATCTGGCAGAAATAAATATTCAAGAAATATTGGCTAGGGGTGTTGCTAACAAAGAATGGTTTTCAATATTTCTAAATTACTTTGTTCAGCATCTTTCTCATTCTTTTTCTAATAATTATCCTCTACTTGTTTCTACTGATTGAGAAGATAGAAGACTTTTGAATAAAGATCTTAAATTTGAGGCTTGGTGGGTTCAGGAAGAAAACTTTTTTGAAGAGGTAAGGCATATCTAGGGAAATTTTACAGGAGATCTATTGAGCAGGTTGGAAACTATGAAGAAAGGTTTAAGAAGATGGGCTTCCCAAATTCGTCGAAATAGGAAAATAAAAAAAAGAGGAATTATATTTGAAATTATCAACACTACTGGAATCTGAGAGAAATGACGAGAACCTTGCAGAATTTATAGATACCAAAATCCAATTGAATTTTGAAATAGAGAAAGATGAATGTTATTGGGAATAAAGGGCCCGAATAAATTGGTTGAGATTTGGAGATAGAAATACTACTTTTTTTCATAAGCAAGTGACACAACAAATGAGGAGGAATTTAATTCATAAAATGCAATGTGACGATGGCAGAATGATGGAGGAGGTTACAGATATGGAAGAAATCGCCCGTTCATATTTTCAGAAATTATTTTTGGCTGAAAGGCAAGGAAACTATAACAACATTTTGATAGGTATTGATTGATGTATTATTGAGGAAGATAATTTTCAATTAAGAAGAAGATACACTAAGGAGGAGATACGTAAAGCCTTATTAGAATTAGGTCCCACAAAAGCACCAAGAGATGATGGTTCTTTGGCTTTGTTCTATCAAAGAGGCTGGTCTATTATCGGCGAAGATGTTTCAACTTTTTGTCTACAAAGGTTGAATGAAGGTATGGACTTGCATTCAATTAATAAAAAAACATTATGCTATTACCGAAAATTTCGAACCCTTCCAATATTAATTAATTCAGGCCAATTAGCTTATGTAATGTACTTTATAAGTTGATAGCTAAGACTATTGCTAATCGACTTCGGGGTGTGATTAGTAAATGCATAAATTTAGATAAAGCACCTTCCTATTAGGTAGGTTAATTTTTGATAATGTGCTATTGGTTTATGAAGTTTTACACACCTTAAAGCATAAAAAGATGGGGGATAAAGGGTTTATGGCGATAAAATTAGATATGAGTAAAGCATACGATCAGGTTGAATGGAATTTGTGGAAGGAATTGTGAAGAAAATGGGTTTTGATTCTGATTGGGTGAATTCTTTAATGATATGTGTGTCTACAGTATCGTATTTGGTGGTTTTCAATGGAAACACAGAGGAAGTTTTCCGTCCTACTAAAGGCCTAAGATAGGGAGATCCCTTGAGCCCGTTCTTGTTTCTATTTTGTAGGGAAGGTCTCTCTTATTTTATGCGGCGGGAAATAAAAGGGAAGGTTCTAAAAGGAGTTAAAGCAAGTTGTAGTAGGCCAATAATTTCTCACATTCTTTTCGCAGATGATTGCATATTGTTTGCAGAAGCTATTGAAAAAGGAGAGAATTTTTTAAAACAGGTTTTGCAAGAATACGAGCTGTGTTCAGGACAATGTATGAATTATGAGAAGTCAACAGTATTTTTTTAGTTCAAATTCACAAGATAGGAAAAATAACAGTCTCAAGAATACTTAGAGTAAGAAGGTCAAGTGATCCAGAAAGATATCTAGGACTCCCTAACATGGTAGGAAGAAAGAAGAAAGCGTTATTTCAAATCTTGAAGGATAGGTTAAAATTACGAATAGATAATTGGAGTATAAAGCATCTCTCACAAGGAGGAAAATAAGCTTTTATAAAAACTATACTACAAGCCATTCCAACTTATACTATGGCTTGCTTCCTACTTCCTAAATCTCTATGTGCTAAATTTGAAGGGATTATTGTGAAATTTTGGTGGTAGAAAGGTCGTAACAAGAAAGGCATTCATTAGTGCTCTTGGAAGGATTTATGTTATTTAAAAGAAGATGGTGGCCTTGATTTTTGTGATCTTGCAAAGTTTAATATAGCGTTATTAGTGAAGCAAGGTTGGCATCTTGTTCATTTTCTAGATTCATTATTAGCTCATGTTTTAAAAGCGAAATATTATCCTAATTCAAATTTCTATAAGGCTCGATTAGGGAATTTACCTTCGCTTACTTGGAAAAGTGTCTGGTCGGCAAGAGGGCTTCTGGAGAAAGGTTTATGCTGGAGGGTGGGCAAAGGAGACCAAATTTTAGTTTGAGATGATTTGTGGATTTCAGGTAATGAAGCAGATATATTGCAGAATCATACCAAAAATGGAAACATCAAGTTAGTATCAGACTTAATAAACAATTCAAATAGGTCTGGGAATACTATAATTATTATGAATACCTTCGGTACGGATGTAGCAAAAAAAAATTCTGTAGATCCAACTGGCGAAAATAGCACATGAAGACTTTCAAGTTTGGCGTGGCGAATTGTCTGGTGAATTTTCAGTCAGGAGCGCATATAAACTATTATAGGAGTCTAGCTCAGATCCTAGTAGTTTTAATTTATAGGCCGAAACTAAATACTTTTACAAAAAAACTTTGGAAAATTTACATCCCATCAAAAGTTAAAGTTACAGTCTGGAGAATTTCCTGGAATCTTATTCAGTCTCTGGTTAATCTCAAACTAAAGAAGGTGGTGGTAGATTTTTGATGTCCTCAATGTCGTCAAAATGAAGAGAACAGTCTCTATATTTTTTGTTACTGCCATAGGTCTGGAATCATTTAAGTTTTTAAGGGGTTTTAAATACTGATATTGAAGATGTATGAGGATGCCTTACCTGGGTCTTCCGACAGGGGACTACTGAACAAATTTAACTTTTTTGTTGCGGTCTCTGGCTTTTTTGGTTCAACAGAAATCTAGTTCTATATGAAAGAAAAATAATATCAGGAAGAGATATATCAAAACAAATAAAAAGCCATATTTCAGAATAGGATGGCATAAAGAATAAAAAACGTATCTTTCAGCCTGAGGAAGGTATCCAACAGGAATGTTGAAGTGGAAGAGTCACAATATATTTTGATGCAGCATGTAATTAGCAAACTTTTAGAGCAGCTTCAGGCTTGCTAGTAAGAGATGAGAGGGGAGGGATCTTAGCATCTAAGTCGATCATCCACACCGATATCGTAACTCCGTTTACGGCAGAAGTGCATTCAGGGTTAGATGCCATAAAGTTAGGAATAGATTTGGGATTAAACAGACTGAAGATTTTGAGAGATTCAAAAACAGTAATCAAGAAATGCCAGAGCATAGATATAAATAAATCAGCCATTGGAGCACTAATTAGAGACATTCAAAGGAAGAAAGATATATTTCAGGAGATGAGATTCCATTTTATCCCTAAATCAGAAAAAATAAATGCTCATGACATTGTAAAGGAGGCTCTGATGAGAGAAGAAGGCTTTTACCTAGAGAGAAGCATTCCGGATTACATTCGCCAAGCTTGGGAGAACAGCTGGCCAAGGCTTCCAGATTGAGAAGAAGAATAATGAGAATTGACTGAAAGGGGTAGTAGAAATTCAAAAGTTATGTGTTGGAAACTGCTATCATAAATGGTTGGGTCGGTGATGTGAAACAATAATGGTTAATGGCAACCAGCTGTTTGATTTGACTGTGATAGGATTCGTTTTTAATTTTGTTTAGTTCTGTTTGAACGAAATGGGCCATTCTGTTAACTAAGGCCGGTTTTATAGTAGACTTATTTCTTTCTTGGTACTAGGTTTATTTAATGGACTTTTGTCCTGCATTGTAATTTCAATTAATAAATAAAATCTACTCAGATCCTTTTTCAAAAAAAAAAAAAGAAATATTGGTATAGTTATTAGTAGGAATTTCAAACATTTCTTTTTCATAGACTTGCAACATGAAGTGTAATAGTGATAAAATTGCTTGGAAAGTAAATCTTTCGTCGACAATGTATTTAATTTATATATTTTAATATTTTTAAACATTGATTAAAGATGGTGAAAAAATCTCTTCGATATCTCTTAATTTTAATATTAAACAAATTCTTCCTTCTCAAAAACTTAAAGTAATGTAATCCTTGATAATTTTAAAAATAAGTAATTAAGGACAGTTAATACAATATTAATGTTATTCGCCAATTGTATATAATTTTGATTGGTATAATAAATTTAACCTTTGATGATTATATTTTCTATGTAAATATTGACAAAATGTATAAATGTTGTGGGTTAAATTTGATAAATTAAAATTAAATTGACAAAATATATAAATTTTAAAAGCTAAATATGCTATAATACCAGCAAAAACTATACATTGATGAAAAATATTACTATTGTAATTAATTATCCTTAATTACTTAGTTTCGAAATTAATAAAAATTAAAAACTTTATTAAATAAACTAGAAAAATCCTTTTAACCAAATATCAATTTCTTAACCTCATTTAAATTAAAAACAAAACTCTAGTCGAATATATCAAATAATTATTGTATATGTTTATTTGTTTTGCCTCTCTATTTTTCGGTAAAACTTTAATACCTGTACTTGTTTTACAAAAAAAGTGTAAATAATTTGGAGATCAATGTTGACTTGCAGATTCTCAAGTCATATTCACTGAATTTGACTTCAAATCATTATGCTCTATCTAATTATTGATGTCTTAATTTGATAGAAATCTTGAAATCTATGAGAGGATGTACATGGAAACCAAGAAAAAATTATGGGCACAAATACATTGAGGTGTCTTTTGAACCCCTCAAAATAAAAACTTGATTTATTGATTTATTTATGTTTTTACAATTTCTTTTTTTAATGTTATTATGATACTTATTATTATCGACTTATAATTTTAATGGGTCTGGGTCGGATTCTACATGGTTTGCATATTGAATTCTATATCGAGCTAGCACATTAGGCTCACGTATCGAGCTCGCATGACGCTAAGTGTTATTGCACATGGGAATGTACAATGTGGGTTCGTACGTCACTACATAGGTGAACTCACATTGTATAAACACGTGTTAAGTTTAGAGTAAAATACGTATTGACATATATGAAACCTACTTAGGATATTACCTCAATGAATAATAACCATATTATTAAAATATACAAGCTTACCATTTAAAGAAGATAGAAGAAAATACTCAATAAATGTAAATTTAATATTCTGTTGTGTTAGAATTGAATGACCCGAATCCTTATGTAAATAAAATATAGTGGTAAAATAAAATAAGGTGCCTTTGTTTGCCTGTATTTGATTTTCCGGAAAATATTTTCCTCATTTTACGCTGTTTGGTTGCCTGAAAATATTTTACATGGTAAAACATTTTCAGAAACACGGGTAAAATGGGATGCATTTGGGGGAAAATCTCTTACAGATTTTTTTTCCGTAAGATATTTTCCAAAGGCTCCCTTTTGGTCGTTCTTCATACTTCCTACATATTCCTTCTTCTTCATCTATTCATCTATCCAGGTACTTTCTCCTCCTACTTCTTATGTTCTTTTTCTTTAATAAAAATTTCATTTTTTCCTTAGCTTTTCCATATCTTCTCTTCTTAGGGCTGCTTTTTTCATTCCCCCTTTAAGCCGTTCTTTATCTTCCTGCTTCTTCTTCGTCAAGGTATTTAGCATCCTTCTGTTTCTAATTTATTATATGCTTACTGTTTGCTTCAACTATTTCTTAACAAAAAGATCTGTGGAAAATCAATTGATTTTCAACCCATTCCTAGAAATTTTCTAGATCCTAGCAGATTTAGGAACATAGAGGAATTATTAGCATGTTTTAACAGAAAATTTACACCTGATTTTAATCCACTCAAGAGGTAACAACATTAGTACTAAATTGCTGCTCAGTCTAAGGGATTGCATTATTCTTTCATGCTCTCAAGGATAAATCCCTCTTTTTCCGTTTCTTCTCTTTTCCTGATTAACAACTCTAAATCCCTTCTCCAGCCCAATACCCACCGACCACCACCATCATCGTTAACAACTCCGGCCACCATCAATCCATCATCGTTCACCAATCACTATTGTTGCTTCTTGACTGACAACCCGAAGGTAACACCACCAATGGTGGATTTTCTTTCTTTCAACTATTTAGTTCATTCACTAAGCATTGAAAGCTATTTCCCTATTAGTTTCTTAGAAGGTTTGGTGCTTCCTTACATGATCTCAAGGTTCCTTTGAGATGACCTTGGATTATATAAAGTTTTTTAAACTGTAGGGATATGGCGATATGGATTGGGACGTTTGATAGATTACTTATTTAGCATCTGTTTATGTATTGTTAGGCATTTGACATTTTCATTTTCAACTTTTTTGGTGGTCAGGTGTTTGATGGACATGGCGGGAAGCATGCTGCTGACTTTACTTGCTATCATTTGCCCAGGTTCATTGTTGATGATCAAAACTTTCTTAAAAAGATTGAAAGGGTTGTTGCTTCCTCATTTCTGTAAACTGATGTAGCTTTTGCAGAAGCTTGTGCACTGGATTCAGCCCTTGCTTCTGGTGCCACTGCTTTGGCAGCTCTTGTTCTTGGGAGGTAAGAATTGTTTGCTAACAGATAGTATTTTTGTTTGAAGTATTCTTTTCTTTAGCTTATGTGTAATGCAATAGCATTCTCCATGCCTTCAGTCTGGTGGCATTGTCTATTAATTACATGGTGTTTGCTAATGTGTCTTAAACTGATAAAATCTTGGATGGATGTAACCCTCATTCATGTTGTTTCTATGATGATATATAGCGAGAATTAGAACTTGTTGGCAAAGATTATTGTGTCCGTATGGATCTGCTTTAATTTGTTGTACTATCCAGGTTAACTAATTAGAGTTTGTGCTTTTGAATAATGATATGATCTCAATTCCTGTTGCTGCCTTCTTTTCTGATCGCAGAATGTTGGCTGTGGCAAATGTTGGAGATTGTCGAGCTATTTTATGTCGTCATGGCAAAGCAATTGAAATGTCAAGAGATCACAAACCCAATTGCAATAGAGAAAGAAAGCACATTGAGGTATTAGGAGGTTCCGTCTACGATGGTTACCTCAACGGACAACTTAATGTGGCTCGTGCATTAGGGGATTGGCACATTGAAGGAATGAAAGATGCAAGTAGAGGACTACTAAGTGCAAAGCCCGAGCTTATGACTACAGATCTGACAGAGGAAGATGAATTCCTTATCATAGGATGTGATAGGCTTTGGGATGTTTTCCATAGCCAAAATGCAGTTGATTTTGCTAGGCGGAGACTTCAAGAGCATAATGATCCTGCCATGTGCAGTAAGGACTGGTGGATGAAGCTTTGAAAAGGAAAAGTGAGGATAACTTGATTGTTGTGGTGGTTTGCTTTCAATCAAATTTGCCCCCAAACTTGGTTGCCCCCCGTGCGAGAGTGCGGAGGAGCTTTTCTGCAAAAGGATTGAGAGAGTTGCAAAGCTTGTTGGATGGTTTGGGAAACTAAGATGGTGACAAAATGCTTACTCTATATTTATGCTTTTCTTTAAATTGGATTATAGTTTTTAGGTATTGAGAAAAGAGAAGTGAGTTTAAACTGTAACATACACAGCGGCAAGTCGTTCTGCATAATCTATTGTTTCTAAAGTAGGATCTTTAGGTTGATTTATGTTCTCATTTTAAAGGCACTTTGAATTTATTCATTTTAAAATGCAGGTCTTTAGGTAGAAAGCACTGTTTTGAATGGTTTTGCATGTGACAGATTGGACCCATTTTTGTTTCAGTTATAATAATGCTTTTGATTTCATACTGATTGATGTTTTTTACTTTGTTATTTTATTCTCTAATTATTAATAATTGAGTATTATTATATATTTAATTTAGTTAATTTATTTATAAATAAAATCATTACAATATATGTAAAAACAATTTAAAATATAAATATATTAATATAAACCTTAAAAACAATTTAAAATATAAATTTATTAATATATATATATATATTTATTAATATATGTAAAAACAGTTTTTTCGGAAAATATTTTCAAGAAATCTGCCAAACAATAGAAAATATTTTACACAGATTCATCCAAACACCAGAAAAGTAAATCATTTTCCAGAAATCATTTTCCAGGAAATCATTTTCCAGAAATCATTTTCTGGAAAACATTTTACTTGCAAACAAACGGAGCCTAAAAGTAAAATCCATATAGAACTACACTTTTTTATTTTATTTTAGAATAAGGTTTTTTAAACCTTATTAAACTCCATCTATTTGATATTGATTAGAATAAGGTGTTTCAATTTTACTACACTCCTATTAGAATATGGGTTTATAAGTCTATAAATAAACACCTCTTGTAATCATTCTAATTTGACATAGTGAATTTTCTTCTCCTCTGCCCGTGGTTTTTTCCTGAAAGGGTTTCCACGTAAAAATCTGTGTGTTCTTTATTTTTCTTTCTCTTTTCTTTGCGATATATTGTCATTACTAACATTTTATTTTTTACAAACTAGTACCAGAGCTTCCGGGTTGTTAATCTCAATCACAGTAATGACGTCTTTAAAGTATGAAATTCCACTGTTGGACTGCAACACCAGATTCGTGTTGTGGCAGATAAAGATACAGACAGTTCTTATACAAATGTACTTAGAGAAAGCCCTACTAGGGATAGATAAGATGCCTTTGACATTGACGGAGGAAGAGAAGAAGCGTAAGGATCGAAAGGCGTTAACATAGTTATATTTGTATTTGTCTAAGAAATATGTATGTCGAAAACTCTAATCAGCAAGCTACATATGAAACAACTTCTTTATGCTCATCGTTTGGAGGAAGGTGCGTCTGTGCATGAACACTTAACAGTGTTTAAAAAAATTCTCTCAAACTTGGAAGCTATAGAGGTTCAGTATGATAAGGAAGATATAGGGTTAATTCTACTTTGTTCGTTGCCCCCATCTTATTTAACCTTTAAAGGCACAAATTTATATAGCCGCGAGTCTCTCACAGTTGATAAGGTTTATGATTCTTTGACCTCGTATGATAAGATGAAGCATCTTGTGGTTAAAATCGACTCTCATAGAGAGGGTCTCATTATTCGTGAGAGACAAGATCAGAATGCTGATGATGATTGTAGAAGAACACAAGAACAAAATCCTCTCGGTAAATCTAAGGGTAGATCGAAGTCTTCAAACAGAGGTAAAACTTGTAACTTCTGTAAGAAGAAAAGGCACATGAAATCTAAGTGTTATAAACTATAGAACAAGATCAAAAGGGAGGCTGCAAATCAAAAGGGAAAACAACCAGAAATTCCAGTGAAGCTGATGTTGTAGAAGACTACAGTGATGGTGAACTTCTAGTTACTTCTGTCAACAATTCTAAAGTGAGTGATGAGTGGGTCCTTGATTCAGGCTACACCTTCCACATGAGTCCCAATCAAGATTGCTTTGCAACTTACGAAACAGTGTTTGAATGTGTTATTTTGATAGGAAATAATGCTTCATGTAAAATCGTAGGTGTTGAAACAACTAAAGTTAAGATGTTTGATGGAGTAGTTAGAACACTTAGTGATATATGACATGCTTCAAAATTGAAAAGAAATTTAATTTCGTTGAGTACTCTTTATTCAAAAGGGTACAAATACATAGCTGAAAGTGGGGTTTTAAAGATTTCCAAAGGTTCCCTCGTTGTGATGAAAGGGTAGAGAAAGACTGCCAAGTTATATGTTCTGTAGGGTTCTACTGTTACTAGTGATGTAGCTGTCACTTTCTCTTCCTTGTCAAATAATGATATTACTAAACTTTGGCATATGCGTCTAGGGCATATGAGTGAGAATGGCATGGCAGAATTGAGCAGAATATGACTTTTTGATTGGCAATTAATTTGCAAACTGAAGTTCTGTGAGTATTGCGTTTCTAGGAATCAAAAAAGAGTTCAATTCACCAGAGGAATCCATAACACGAAGGGAATGTTGAGCATTCTTCCCGAAGCAGAAAAGTGATGTGTTTTTCTCATTTAAGTCTTGGAAAACTATAATTGAAAAATAGACAGGAAAACAAATAAAATACATTTACACAGACAATGGCTTAGAGTTCTGTTCTAATGAGTTTAATAAATTGTGCAAGTTAGAATGAATCGTGAGACACTTGACAGTTTGTCATATGAAGATATAAATGCAAACCAAGAGCCATCTAATTATTCTGAGGCGGTTAATTGTGAAGACTCAGAAAAGTGGATGTTAGCTATGCAAAAGGAGATGAAATCACTCCACAAAAATAGAACATGGGATCTTATGAAATTTCCTAAAGGTAAAAAGGCTATTCGTTGTAAATGAGTATTTAAAAAGAAAAAAGGAACTCTAGGAGTTGAAGAACCCAGATATAAAGCAAGGCTTGTTGCAAAGGGTTACAGTCAAATTCCAGGAATGGACTTCACAGATGTGTTCTCCCTAGTTGTGAAGCATAGTTCGATTTGAGCTTTGCTTGGTATTGTAGCCATGCATGATTTATAGCTTGATCAGTTAGATGTAAAAACTAAATTTTTGCGTGGAGAACTTGAGGAGAATATTTACATGCAACAACCAAAGGGTCTTATAGTCTTAGAAAAAGAGGATTATGTTTGCTTGCTAAAAAAGTCCCTTTACGGTTTGAAACAGCCACCAAGATAGTGGTACAAGAGGTTTGATTCCTTTATAACTTCTCATGATTTCAAAAGAAGTAGTTTTGATAGTTGTGTTTACTTTAAGAAAAATAGTAATGGTTCTTTTATGTATCTACTCCTTTATGTTGATGAGATATTGATAGCAGCGAAAGATAAAGGAGAGATAAAAAAGGTCAAAGCACAACTAAGTGAAGAATTTGAGATGAAAGATTTAGAACCAGCAAAGAAGATACTTGGTATGGAGATTCTTAGATATAGAAAAGCAAGTAAATTATACCTAAGTCAGAAGGGGTACATTGAGAAAGTTCTTTGCAGGTTCAATATGTAGAGTGCTAAGCCTGTTAGTACTCCTTTAGCAGCCCATTTCGGACTTTCATCGGCTTTGTTTCCACAATCAGATGATGAGATTGAGTACATGTCACATGTTCTAAAATCTAGTACAGTGGGATCTCTCATGTATGCTATGGTTTGTTCATATCTAAATTTATTAGATGCGATCAATGTAGTTAGTAGATATATGGCAAATCTCAGTAAAGAACATTGGAAAGCAGTTCAGTGGATTTTAAGATACTTACGTGGTATAACTGATGTTTGCTTACAGTTTGGAAGAACTAGAGATGGAGTCATTGGGTATGTTGATGCTGATTTTGCTAGAGACCTTAGTAGAAGAAGATCTCTCACAAGTTATGTCTTTACAAACGGAGGTTGTGCAATCAATTGGAAAGCCACTTTGTAAACTACAGTCGCTTTGTCTACCACTTAAGCTGAGTGCATGGCAATTACTAAGGCTTGTAAAGAAGCCATTTGGTTAAAGGGACTTTTTAGTGAACTCAGTGAAGACCTTCAAATCAATACAATATTTTGTGGCAGTCAGAGTGCCATCTTCCTTATAAAAGATCAAATGTGTCATGAAAGAACACAAAACATTGATGTTCAGTATCATCTTGTTCGTGATATTATTGCTCATGGTGATATTGTTGTGAGCAAAATTAGTACTCATGAAAATCCTATAGATATGATGACTATGTAACTTCCTATAACCAAATTTGAGTATTGCTTAAACTTGATTGGTGTTCATTGTTGAAATTAAACCCTTAAGGGATTTTATGGAAGATGTGAAGAACTTGTTCATTGAGAATTCGTGTCAAGGTGGAGATTGTTAGAATTAGGTGACCCAAATCCTTATTTAAATAAAATACAGTGGTAAAATAAAATAGAAGTAAAATCCATATAGAATTACACTTCTTTTATTTTATTTTAGAATAAGGCTTTTAAACCTTATTAAACTCCATCTATTTGATATTGATTAGAATAAGGTGTTTCAATTTTACTACACTCCTATTAGAATATGGTTTTACAATTCTATAAATAGACATAGTCTACTCTTCTTATAGTCATTCTAATTCAACATAGTAAATTTTTTTCTCCTCTGCCCGTGATTTTTCCCCTGAAAGGGTTTCCACGTAAAAATCTATGTGTTCTCTATTTTCTCCTTTCTCTTTTCTTTGCCATATAATGCCATTACTAACATTCTATTTTTTATATGTTGGTTTTAAATATTTTATGGTATATTATAAAATAATAATAAAAAAATTCATGGCCAAGAGAAATAAATAAAGCTTTCGAAGCACATATTACCTATTTCACTGTTTTTCTTCTTTGTATGCGATTACCTTTTGATTGTAGACTAATGGTGAGGTTTTGGAGGAGGTTCTGGATATTTTTGAAAGCTACTTAAAGTTTTCACTTCGCTTTGATGCATCCAAAAATGATGTTGGTCTTTTTTTTTTTTTTTGTCTATGTCCAACAACATATAAGAAAAAATATTGTGAGATTCAAGGGAGAAAAGAATATTACGGAGGATAAAGAATAATGATTATTTTTTAGATTAGATCATTTTATCGATTTTTTCCATTCAAATTAAAATATCTATCGTTTATAGTAATAATTAATCTTCTTATCGTAAATATTATTCAAAATAAAAAATAATTCATCATGAAATATATTTATACGGGATCCAACCCAATTTTATTTTGTCGATTTTTAATAATAATTGATGATAGAGATCATTGGGAGAAGTTATCACGAAGGCTAAGAGAAGGATGAGTTGGTTTTAATTATGGGAAAATGCAATGAATGAAAGTGAAGTGGGAAATTTGGCAGTTTCCCAAGGAGCCTTGACTATATCCATTGCTAGGAAGAAATCTTCCCTTGTCATTATCATTTATAATAAATGCAATAATGTTAGCTGTTATCCATTGCTTCCATTGTTTCTCGGAAATTAATTTCTTTGGGATGGAACTTTATACTTCTTTCTTTGGATATACAAATAAAACATTATTAAAATTTAAATACAATACAATTCCATACGTTGGTTTAATAGTTAAGATAGTTATTATTCTAAGTGTAGTTTAGGTTTAAATTACTATTTTCTTAAATATTTTGAATACTAAGTAAATAACAAAATAATATCAAATGAAAAAAGTTGACATAATGGAAAATATTATATTATCATTCGAATAAAATGGACTTGGTGGACCATAATCCTAATTAAATTGGCCGACTATTAGTTTTTGTGGTCCATATGCTTAAAATTAGCAAAAGTCGAGAGCCCACATGCAAATTTCAAACTAAATCTCAACGGCTAGTCCGAATTTGATAGTTACAACTCCTTCCATATCTCGTCAATCCAAAAGATAGAATTTATTTATTTTTCTACAAGAAATTTCCATACCTTTCTCGGCCTTTTGTTGACTGAAATACGACAAGTGAAGTAGTTGAAAATGCTGAAAATGGAGTTTTAAAGATATTTTTTTTTACCATAGAGATGAATTAACAAATGAGTTACAAAACATCACTTCCTATGGCGTCGGTGAAAGACGAATCAATCCATGTGATGAATCTTTAGATTTGGTTCAGGGATGAACAAATGAAAAAAAGAAGAAAGAGGGAATAGAAATCGTATTGAGAATCTGAAAACTTGAAATTCACTTTAGAATTGATTACAATTTATAGACATAAGCTATAAGCTCTCATAACAAACTAACTACTAATGAGTTGAAACTAAACCGCTTTAATAATAGATTCAACTTCCTGCTCACTATTGGATATTATCTAATATTCATCCTACTTTTTTCCTTCTTTCTAATACTCGGCATGGACTATGAGGATTACACAGTCTTGTTGGAACCTTCGACTGTCCCATGTTTTGCAGGAATGTGTTTGGAATCTGCTGCCAACATTGAGTGTCCTGTGGGCTGTTTGAACGTATTGTTGAACGAGATCTTGCTTCAGTTGAAAGGTTGTATATTGGCATCTTTGACCATGTTCTTTGTGGGCCAAGCTAGCCGAATATCCGAGTGTTTGAAATCCATTTTTTTAGTTTTTCTTTCCTGGGCATTTGGATGATGGTTGACCATGTGCTATTTTAATGGTTAATTTGAATCTGGTTTCAAAAGACTTATCAAGACTTTATTCTCTGCCGTTGGTTTATATTTGTAGTCGTGATTTACCTTGGTTTATTATCGATTTTGCTAGAAGATTGGATTAGTTTTCTTAAATGTATTTTTTCCCTTTCCAGCTTTCTTTTAGTAACCTGAATTGAATTTATTTTGTTCACTGATTCTCAGAATGTATATGGGGTGTTATTGGGAGTGTGATTGATTGTAATTCGGTACTCTATTGGGGCTGTATCCTAGTTATAAGGAGTGATTCAACTTTAGTCAGTAAAGATTTTTTATTGGATTATTGAATAATATTACACGCAACATAGAATTGTTATATCTGAATTCGTTAATAAAACTTGATTGTACTTTCTTTATATCGTTACTGCATGCTCACATCTTCATTTATTTTATTTTTTGTTGCAACAATATTTAGAACCATCACTGTTACGTTACCGCTCACTATTTCTTTTTCAAGTCCAGCGGTTGTTGACAAAAGCATTAAAAATAATTAGGTCATACAGTATCTGCATCCGAGGGATTTGAAAAATTGCGCCCAACTCTTGCGAGCATATTCACACAATGGCTCCCTCAATCAGTTTGTAGTGTTCGAACTACTCAAGGAGAGTCCCGCATTCACACGTCAAGGTGTACAAGAGTGGGTTAGTCATCTTATGGATCCTAATAAGACTATTTACACTGATAGCATCAACCTCTTAGATATTCCAACGTTCTCGCAAGTGTAAGGGTATCTTTAAGTGTCCATAGCTCGACTTGGGACACTTGAGGTATAGAGATATTTTAGTAAGCACCCATCTACTATCACTTACGAGCATGCCAACTCCCAGTCTACCAGGATTGACACGAGCTGACCCATCTATGTTTAATTTGTTCTACCCTTGCTTGAGGAGGCGACTGCTACTTTATGCTAATAATCGTGGGGAGCGGGCAATATCATGGAGATTGAGAAACAACAAAATGTTCAATGCACCAACAGCAGCCCAATCTCCCAATGCATCTCTAACTTGTTTGAAGGACTCCGACCTTTTGTGATCTGACTTTCCTTAAGAAATTCGTTCTGAGTCTTGTTGAAGTATAAGAGCATCATTCATTGTCGTGAACCTAACGGATTCGAATCTCTTTTTAGGAATAAAAGCATCAATGACTTTCTCCTCTTTTAAGGAATAAAAGCATCAATGATTTTCTCATGGTACCGGAAAATCATCTAAAGACCCTTTCGATGCATCATTTCAGATAAATTATGAACGAAGAGTGTTACCCATCCTACATTACCGGAGAAGTTTTGATGAGACACCCATTTTGGATTTTTAATCCTTTATACTCAAAGTAATGCTACGGTTAAACGAGTTTCGAAGGGTCTGAACAGTGGAAATTGGCTTGGTGTTTTGCTACTGTTAATTGTTCTATTATATAATATCTTCTCTTTCTTAATAAAAATTACAGGCCTTGGTAAGAAATTTCTTAAAGCAAATACAAGCATTATAACCAATCAATTTAAACATAATTAAAGACAAATATTTATTTAAATAATTATAATTCAAACTATTTTTAGCAAATACAATAATTTGAAATAATAAAAATATACAATAAAGCATTTTAATCATTTTTTTAAGAAAAAAAAATAGAATTGCTTTATAATTGAAATTTATTATTAAAATTAATCGTTAAAGCTCTTTTGAAATAATTAAAATAATTATTTAATTGGGAATTGCAATAAGTTAAATTTTTAATTGAAAGTTAGTAATTAATTCAACCTTTAAAATATACTTTTCAATTGAAGCCCCTAAAAAACCATTGAGTGATAATGTGACAGTTGGCATAGAAAAATGATGATGTAGCATTTGCCACAGAAGGATTCATTATTTTTTAATTATTTTAAAAAGACTTAATTAAATTTTTTATTTTTTACGAGGATTTAATTAATTTTTAAATTATTATTAATTATAAAAAATTATTAAAAATAATTTAAAACTTTAAAAAGTATTGAAAATATATAAAAAAAGTATTAAAATGATAAAAAAAATGATAAATTTTATAAATAAAGTAGTAATTTTTCATTTTATAACATTTAATGATTGGCTAAATTATTAAAAAATATCATTTTTTTAAAATACCGAATTAGGCATTTAAAAAGAAAAAAAGACTCATAATAAATTTGCAGCTTCTTCTTAGATAATTTGGTATTGCTTACTCTTTTAACTAATAACATAAAATTAAAGCCTACCCTTAATTTTAAAAATTAAAGACAAAACATTATACAACATTAAACTTTAACAAAATAAAACATTCTAAACTCTTATATAAATATTATCGTTATAAAAAAATAAATAAAAATAGAAAGATAAACTTATACATATAATAATACATAATATTTTATATATAGATATTAAAGTGTAAAAAATATACTAGGTAAGTTTAATATATATAATATTTTATATATAGAGTTTATTTGTATTAGTAAATTTTTTTTTAACATTCTACTCACCATTCTTACAAATATAGTTTTTTTTTTTTTAAGTAGAATTTATAGTATGTAGTTAAATATAAAAAAAAAATCGTAAAAATGTAATTGTTCCAATATTCATGGAATCAAAATATTAGTTGAACTAAGCAAGCTTTTATACTCTCATGTACGACTTTACCAAACTCAGACCAGTCATCATCTGTGGAATTAAGAGCTGTTGAAACTTCTTAAGCATCAATATAGATGAATACTGGTGCTGCCAATTCTGTAAGAATGGTAAGCAGAATGTTAAAAATATCACAAATTTTTTTACTAATATAAATAAATTCTTATTATTATATAAATTTATTTAATTTTTAATAGAATCAAAATTCTTATTTATAAATATAAAATATTTAAAATAGCAAATTTGGTAATATAATGAGAATCAATATTATATTCCAAACTTTTTGTCAAATAAAATGATTGATTTATTTAATTATCAATTAATTATTATCTTAAAAAGTATTAAAAAATCCAAATTCTTATAATAGAATATCATGTAATGTATTGAACTTAAAATTACTCTTTATTATTACTATTATTATTAAAACTTTTGCTAAAAAATCTAATTATTATGAGTTGGGATTGTTTTGTTATTTGCGTTTTACCGAAACCCGAATTAATGATGGAAAAGGTAAACTAATTATCAAAATTACAAGCACTCAATTAACCTCACTCACCAAAACAAATCCCAAACTCACTATGTTTGTAAGTTGGTAAATGTTGTTTCAATTAGTTTGAAGAAAATGGTTGATTAGTCTCTTAAATCCCTCCAAAATAACTAAAAAAGAAGCTCGTTTACCCATCCGAAATCTCCTCTTTGCTACCCATTTTTGCAAATCCTTTTTTTTTTTTTTTTTTGTTTATATCCCATTCTTTTCCTCTTAGTTTTCCCCTACATTCTTTCATCCCTTTTTTAGCAGATTGCTTTGAAGACAGTATGATTGCTCTTCTTGAAGATCCAATACTATTGTCAATGTTTTAAGTGAGTTTTGATTCATTTATATATGTTTCTACTGTATTCGGAGCTCAACGGAGATTTTAGGTCAATTTCCTTAGTTTTTACTTTAATTTTGCACCTCACGAAGCCAATTCTGATTCAGAATATGGGAAGTGGTCATGAATTTAATGAAGAAGGGGAAGGAAGCAGCAAGCACTATTTGACAGATTATGGAGTTAATTTGAACGAAATTAAACCATTGTCAAGCCATGGAAGTTCAGACTCTTATTCCTCATCAGGATCAGGTTCATCTCAGGACCTTTTTGATTTCCTTGGAAACAATGACTCCAATGATGATCATACCGGGAAATCCGAACTCAAATCACCAGAAAAGGTTCGTGTTTCGTTTGCGAGTACAACCGATAAGCAAGAAAAGCAAGTCTTCGTACCGAATAGGATCCCGTCTTCGGTTTTCAGTGGGAAGCCTGCAACGCCCATGGATTGGAGCACTGCTTCAAATGAATCACTGTTCAGCATTCATGTGGGAAATGGCAGCTTGTCAAAGGATCAGTTCTTTGTGTTATACAAGTCTGGAGAATTGACCAAGTTAGACGAGCAAATCATTGCTCAAAAGAACGTGTTACCATCTCTGAAAGAGTTGGATGATATGGCTGCAATGGATGAAAATACAACCAAAGATTCAGGAAATGAAGCTACAGTGGCCAAAACCAATGAAGTTGCAGAAGACCATAGCCATAGCGAGCCGAAGATGGCTGAGGTTGAGGTTCAAAGTTCAGTTGACAATTCTCCGATTGTGGATCATAGTGCAGCTGTTGGCAAGCTTAGCCTGAAAAAGAAACCTACCGCAGAAGTGAAAAATTTGCCTATGAATTGCATGTCCAGCCTTTCTGAGGACAGCAATATCAGCATTTCCTTTACCTTCCCTGTGTAAGTTCTAATTGTTTCTCCTTTCATCTTATGTCCATAGTCGCATGCTTTCGTTTTTCTTTAGTAGAAAATAGGTTAAGCTCGGTTCCGTGCCACTTTCCAATCTAGCAAATTTCAGTACTTGAAAAGATTTCTGATGCGGGCTTATCATCTCCTTTAGCCACCAAAAGCATTACGTTGACTTGTTTTCGGTTTCATTTCAGGTTGACAGCCACTGATGGTGGAAGATTGAGCTCCGTTTATGCTGACCAAAACATTAAGGGATCACACCAGCAGCAGCAACCGCCGCCCCAGCAGCCGCTGGAGGAGGAGAAGAAGGAATTTAGAGAGGAAAAGGAGGCACAAAGCCCAGTTTCACCCCAAAATGGTTCGAGTCGAAGCTGGTTTTCCTGGTTTTCTTGCTGCCGATGTTCTTGAACTTTCCACACTGTTTTTTTTTTTATGAAATTTGACCAGTTTCCTGTCGCAGCAAGTGGAGGCAAATTTCTATTTAAGAATGTTGGTCTAGTTTTATACAGTTTCTTGGTGTAATATAATGAGAATGTTTTATCAATGTCGTTTACAAAGGATTGAAATTATATAGTTTGAAAAAATAAAGCTGGGAGTAATTGATAAGTCTTTTGACAGAAAATAAGCAAAAATGATTTTGATACCCACTCAAAGTGTTAGCACCGTCAATCAATTAGCGTACATATTTTCAATTAGGAAAAAATTTACTCGGAAGGTTTCTGTGCTTTAAGAAACATAATTTTAATGTTTATTTCGTAATGCCTCTTTTTCTCTAATTGAAGGCATCAATGATAAAAGGACGGAGTTTAAACCTATTAGTCAATGAATGTAATTGCAGAAGTTGAGTTCAGTTTCAGCTTTCAAGAGCATGTGTGCTTAGATAAGAAGAAAAGAAGAAGAGAAATCTAGAGGAGAAAGGTCAAGAGAGGAAGAAAATTCATTCAAAATCATCCATAACTGCTTACTGCCCTAGCCATGCTAAAAAGGAAAAAAAAGGCAGTTATAGGAATTTCGGTTAAAGAATTGTTACATGATAGTTGTTAACCCTTAGCCCCAAAACTCACCATTTCATTAAACAGAAAACACAACACTCTTAATCCTCCTTTAAAACACACCATTTTACTAACATTTTTAACTTAAAATGCAGTTTCAACTAGCCAACTTTAACAGTCCTTTTCTACTGCTAATTCTTGCCATAACAAATACTCCCCTGCTCGAGAGATCCTTGTCCTCAAGGATCAAAAGCATGAAACTTCTTCTACCATTCCTAGATAGATTCCCACTCGCATCTTCAAGAAATATGTTAGTCCATTCAACCAATACTTCAATGAATTCTGGTTACCCCTTTGAAACATGCATTTATTAATGATGCGAGATGGCTTCTCGAGCTTAGCTCCATTAAGACCAACTATAGGTAAGGCAGTTGTACCGGTTGCTTTCCAACATGTCGCTTGAGTTGAGAGACATGGATGGTGGTATGATTACTGGACCCCATAGGTAATTCCAGTCTATAGGCCACTTTTCTCACTTTTGCTTCAACAATAAGAGGCCCAAAAAACCTAGGAGACAATTTTTGGTTCAACACCTTCCTAACAATGTGTTGTCTGCACAATTATAGCTTTAGGTATAATAGCTCCCCAACTTGGAATGTTCTATCACTTCTCCTACGATATGCAAGCTATTTCATCCTATCTTGGGTCCTCTTAACATGAAACTGAAGGAGTTATTTTACTGCTTCATACTGCTGCAAGCTTCTATCAACACAGGTAACTATTGAAGACCCAGTTAGATAAGGTAAATGATGGGGAGGTGACTGTCCATATAAGGTTTCATAGAGTGTAGTTTGTATAGCTGAGTGGAAGGTGGAGTTGTACCATCATTCAACTAGGGATAACCAAAAGAACCAGTCCCCTGGTGATACGGCTCGCGATATTAAGTAATAAAATTTATAAAATTGATCACACCAAAACTAACTAATATCACGATATTAAAGGCAAGTGCACCTATGGAACAGTAGTATAGTTTAGCGGCAAGACCGAGTTGTCGTACCCAAAAGAACTAAAAGTACTAATACTTACTTCCTTTCTATTATCTAGCCTAAAAATAAAAGAGGTTTGGTTGAAACTAATTCTAAAACTAACTAAAAGTGCACAAAAAGTAAATTGGGGAAAACTTTAGGGAAAAGCTGATTGATATAAGCAATACTTAAGGGAAAATCCACCTAGACTTCACTTGTTATTGGTTCTTGAGCTAGACGATTTATTCACTTGACTTGATCCATAGAGATCCCTAATTTATGCTAAACCCTCTGTCGAGGCAAAGAGCAACTAGTCCTAGGTTGTTAATTAAAGTTTCTTTATTAATTAACACACTAGGTTGCATTAATTCGATCTATGGTTCCCTATATTAGGTTTGACCCTAATCCGGCAGATTTATGTCGCCCTATGTCTAGGGTTGCATGCAACTCCGCTTAGTTATGGTAGATCTACTCTTATCACAGGGACTTTTGCTCCTTTGCTTTAAGTACATCCGTTTCTTGAATTAATACCTAGGCTTATTAACACAAGAATTAAGCACACATAATTAAGAATAACTCAAGTATTTATCATATAACTCAAGAATAAATAATAACAAGATTTGTCTTAGGTTTCATCCCCCTCAAGTATTTGAGAGGTTTAGTTCATAATAAAGAAAGAAAACATCTCAGAAGAATTAAGATAACAAAACATAAAGAACCCGAAAACCCCTGAAGGAATTTAGGGAAATCCTCTATCTTGATGTAGAATTCTAGCTTCTGGGATCAATCAATCGGCTTCCCTTGGAGTTATCCCTTACTTTCACTTTTTATGTTGGCAGAAATATGGCGCTCTTTCCTGAGAGAAAAGAGTATATCTTTAGAGTTGCCTCCTGGAGTCTTTATATAGAGTTTAGAATGGCTTTCTTAGCCTCTAAGCATCCAAATCCGAGTGAAATTCCTCTTCCTCACGACTAGAACACGCCCGTGTGCTACGCCCGTGTGCCACGACAAGAGGCCGTGTGAGATTCTGTCGATTGGGGCACGACTGTGTGGCCTAGCCGTGCTTGTCGGGGCTGGACCGTGTGGTCTTCGTGTGGCACGGCCGTGTGCCACGGCTGTGTGATGATCCTTGGGCCGTGTCAATTACACATTTTAGCCCATTTTCTCCGTTTTTGGTCTATTTTCTGTTCTTTTCTCTTCCCTATGCTCTCCTGAGTGTAAGATATGAAAAAGAAAGATTAAGAGCACCAATTCTCACTAAATTGATAATAATTCATCCAAAATATAGGCTGATCATGAGGTAAAAATATGTATAATTTAGCGTTTATCACCTGGTCTCCCACCATTCATACACTAAAGGCAACTCTCTAAACACCTGTTGAGGACTTCTGTTTGCCCATCACTCTCAGAGTGGTAGGTAATGGACATATGCAGTCATATGCCAAGCTTTTTAAAAAGCTCATTCCAAAATTGACTGATAAAAATTTTGTCTCAATCAGACACCATAGATTTAAGAAGACCATATATCTTATAGATCTAGTTGAAGTACTCTTGGGCTATAATGACACGATTTCCAGTTGTGACGAAAATTGTGGTTTCGGTATTCCATTTTCGTAAACTCAATTCGTAAATATTAAATAGAAATATTTACGAAGTTAATATATTGTTGAATTGAAAAATGGCTAAGTGATTTAGCCGAGATTATGTTTTATTAAGGCCTAGGGACTAAATTGAAAAAGCTTAATCGCTATAGGTTTTTAATTAAGATAAGGCTTGGAGACTTAAATAACAATAATTCGAAGAACCAAACTAGAAAATAAACCAATTTGAGATAGATGTTAGTGGGATGTGATGTAAATTATCATTAACTTAATTTAATGAAGAATTAAGGTTTAATTAATTATAATTAAGTAAATTAACTAGCTAAGCTTAACTAATTAAAGTATATAGGTAAAGTAAGTAGGAAAAGATAACAAAGTCATCATCTTCTTTCCAAGAGCAATCGTCCTCTATGTTTGAAGAAAAGACAACTTAAAATGTAAGAATGACCGTGCCATTGCCGTTGGGCCATCCTAGATGGTAGCATAGGAAAAATGTAAGAATGAACGTACCCCAGTATGCGTGTGCCAAAGCTAAGAAAACTTCAATTAGATATATAAATTATATGTGGTGTATGCAAGCGTACATGTCAAATTTTAATATAGTTTATCACAAAAAAATACAAAAAGTATTCTGAGGATCACTGTAACACCCCAAACTCGGCTTAGAAGTTAGGCCTGAATCTGGCGGTGTCACATTGGAGTGTCTTTTTCGAAAACTTGATCTTGTTGATAAAACCCTTTTAGAAAGTGACAGCCCATTCGTTAAAATCTTAATTGTTTTTGTCATTTGTTAACCAATTTAAAACGTCGTTACCTTTAAAACATAGTTCGTTGCGGAAGCTTAAAAATTTGTGTTGCGGAAATGTAATGTTTAGAAAGCTGTTAATAATTTGGAAAATCGCGCCCTACTTTTAGCAGATATAAATTGTGATAAATAAAAACCCAAATTAAAAGTAGAAGTTTAGAGAGAGGCCTTATTACATCAAAACCCAAACTCAAGTTATAGAAAAATAAAAAGATGAATAAACAGTCTGTTGTGTGGCCACCCTCGAGTCCCTCGTAGCACCGATCCATCTAAGGTTGGGAATTACCTACACAGTTAAAAGTGGGTGAGTTTATGAAAACTTAGTGTGTAATCCCCTAATATAAAAACAGTCAGTCAGACAAATAAAATACACAGAATACAGAAGCAGCCTGGGCCTAAGCCTATTACAGTAACGGTGGCAATTGGGCCTGAGCCCGTATCAGTCTCGGTTGGGCCTTAGCCCATATCAATATAAGAATCAGAATATGTAATGCATATAGTCCCAACCAACCCTGCACTCCGTCTCCTATCCAACTCTACACTCTTGTGGGGATTAAATCGACCCACCCATCCCTACACTCCTAATGTTAACATAGGTTGCGACACTAACCAATATCGCAGCAAAGCTGCTAATCATATAATCAGCTTTAAGCCATCGATGGATCCAAAGTCGTCTCGTGCGACCCCTGTGACCCTAACAAATTAGTACTTCCTTCATAATAATAATCTAACCCATGCAGCATGTCGTGCATGTATGCAAAACACATAAATATCACATAACATACTCAATCAATCAAACATCATATAAGGCATAACAGTCATTCTACCCTACAGGGGTATTACGGTCATTTTACCCTACAGGGGTCTTACGATCATTTTACCCTCCAGGGGTAATTCGATCATTTTACCCTCTAAGGGTAATTCGATCATTCGCCCATGTTTCATGGGCTCGATTCACCACACGTGCGATCGCACACTCGTGTGGCATCAATCGCCAGTTTCCTAGCTTTTCAGCTTTTGCCAATCTACAGCCTATTCAGTGTGTGCGTACACACTCTTTCAACTTTTTAGCCGACTATCAGGTACAGGGTAAAAATACACACTTGATTACGTAGAGTACTAAAAATCCACGAGCGCCAGAACCTATATTCATACATATCATACAGTTAATCCCCTATCAATAGAGTTAGAAAAACCCCAACCAAACACTTATCCGAAAGATCGACTACCACCTGTCTTGACTAGATCGATCGATCGTGATTTGCTTACTTGATCCAGAGTTTACTGCAACCACCCTGCCGCACCCTGGTGGAAAGTCCCGAACTACCGACACCCTAAGCCGCTTAAACTTGGGGGCAGGGACTACGAGTTCATTCTCAGCCGGCACCACTGCCCTCACTTTATTACTAGAAGCCTCTTCCCCCATCAAAAGTTCTAGAACCCGAAAGAAAACACACAAAAGGAAAGAGAACAAGAATCGCCATTAGAGCTCGAATGATCAAAAAGCATTCGGTTTAAACAAAAAGAAAAAGAGAGAACAGATAAGTACCAACCAATTTATCAGAAGCATGAAAACAGTCGGCCAAGTACCCAGTAGAAGAGAAAAGTCGAAAGAAATAAAGAAATCGTGGGAGGAAAAGATGATAAGAGAAACATTGGAAAGGGAATACAATATATGGGTGTTCGACTATTTCACAAGAGAAAGAGATATCAGTTCAAAACCAATAGGGAGAGAAAATTAACAAAATCTGATAGAGGGAGTTATGAAGAAAACACCGAATGAAAGAATATTGAAGGAGGAAAGTGATGTATCTGGCTAAGCAGTGAAGAGGAAAAGAGAAAAGCAAAGAGAGAGCAAGTCAAATATTTGGCCAACAGATGAAAGAAAAAAAAACCTTTAGAAGGAGTAACGCAAAAATAATCGAAACGAAAAAAATACACAATTGGTTACTTGCAAACCCGACACTACCAAAAGCAAAAAGGAAAAAAGAATTTAGGAGTCTCAAAGAATTGGTGGCAGGATAAAATTGGCTGCCTGAGAGAAACTCTCTACCAACACTGAATATTAGGGAGTTTAAAGTCTCAAATTCGGCACATTTAAACCTTTACCTCAAAAAAATTGAACTTCCCTTTTTTTCTACTAACAACATTTCGGCACAATCCTTCAACATTTCAAACTCCTTTTCCTCCACAAATTTCTCTATAATCCTCTCTATACTAACCTCCTTGATTTTCCATATCACTCCAACATCCCATTTAAATTCCTCAAGACCCATTCAACTTAGAGTCCCAAACCAACTCCAATACCAGCCGTCTCATGTAGCAAAATAAATACCTCTTTGCTCAAGGCGTGACTCAAACACTAACCCCCCTTGAAACTCTATCATGCCATTTACCATCAAGCCAATAGGCTCCTTGTGTCATAACTTATCCTCAACAATTTAAAAGCCTATGATCCAAAGTCAAAGTTCACTTAAATAAGTAAAATAAAATTTCTACACACGCCAAGACTTGAACTTCAAACAACAATATATGTAACTCCCCAAATTTTAGGCCTAAAAGGATTGGGTCTTGAGCATAAGGACAGTGATGAGGTTGTTCATATAAGTTAAGTTGTGCGTTTAAATGACAAGAATAGGTCTGCTGATCTAGTGGTTAAGGTTAGTGTCAGTCTACTGAAGGTTTGAGGTTTGAGTCTTGGTGAGAGTATTTTGGTGTGACTTTTTGTGTTTTGTTAATTACTTAGTAAATATTTTGTTTATTACGTATTTATTTTATTTTATTAAATTAGTTAATTAAGTTATCTGGTAAATATTAATTTTTTTATTTATTTATTTTTCATTATTTTTGGTTTTGGCTTTTATTTTTTCACGTTTCCTCCTTCTCCCTCTTGCTCTTCTTTTTGTTTCTCGGTCTTAGTACGTTTTATGTGAACGGTTCTGACTTGCGAATTCAAGAAATCTGCTCCTCTTTCGTCTTCACCATCTCCGATCAAATCAAGTGTGGGATTCAAACCCTTCTTTTTTCCATTCGCAAACTTTTATTAATGTCAATTAGATGATTTCAAACTTATTGTTTCTAATGTGGTTTGGTCGTATAGCGCTTAGAAATAGTAAGGTTTGAAGTGTTTATGAACGATTGAGGATCGAGGGCGGTTCTGGTGGCTAAATTGGTATTTTTGGGGCTATTTCAGAGAGGGTTCGTGGCTGCCTCGACAATTATACGGGCATGTGCCAGAGGCACACAACCGTGTGAATTTGGGAATTAGGGTTTTAAGCCAATTTTGGGTGCCACACGGTCGTGTGGCCTATATAGGGATTTTTTCAGAAACCACACAAGCGTGTTCCTTGGACACACGACCGTGTGACTAATTTGGAGCCTAGAGATTCCATACGGGCGTGTGCTTCGGGGCATACGGCCATGTCTGATGGCCATACGGGCGTGTAACATCTTCACACGACCGTGTCTGCCCTACACCTTAAATTCGTGAAATTAGATAATGAATTACATGGCCAGTTTACACGGCCGTGCCCCTGTACCACACGGGCATGTGCCTTCGTTACACGGCCATGTGCTACTATTTACATGGGTGTTTGGATCCCCATACGGCTTGGATTGCTCCACACGGGTGTATGGCCTTAACTCGCCAAATTTTAGTTATTAGGCAATTTAAGTGCAATCGTGATTCTATGTGTTCCAACTTCTCGAATAAGCTTACTGAGGGAGATTTACGATTAGAGTAGAGTAGAGTCGTGACAACCCATACTGAATGATTGCCTCTGAATGTCTGCTTCGGAATGACTGCTTTTGAATGATTGTATGTAATTGAATTCTGAATTGGTGCATCCACATTCATACATCTACATACATACATCTACATATAAAGTATCTTGGGATGGGATGTTGAAGAGAAGGGAGATTTACGATTTGGAAGTTTATCTGCATGCTGAAGCCCCTAATACCCAGAGGGTTGTGGGCAGTCCCAATACCCAGAGGGTCGTAGACAATTTGACTGATCTGGCAATTTTGCTACAACCCATCGGTATAGCGGTTTACCGCATTGCACTGTACCGCATGTATGTTAGCTATGCTATGTACTATTATCTGATCTGGCAGTTCACATTGCATGTCTGTACCACAGTTTACCGCATTACACAGTACAGCTCATACGTTAGCATTGATGCGTAATATATAAGACTGGTAGTTTATCTGCACACTGATAGCCCCAATTCCCAGAGGGTCAAGAGTAGTCCTAATTCCCTGAGGGTCGCGAACAATGCTGATGATCATCGTTGCCGGGCAACCCAGGATGACATCCTATGGAGTATAAGGTTGGATGAGCTTTTCGAGGTCCTACTCGGAGTGCAGGAATGGATGGGTTGATTATATCCCCACTGTAAGTGCAGGGTTGGACGGAGAGGTGTGTTAGTTGGATGGATGGGTGCATTTTGTAACTCATCTATACTTATATGCATTTGATTGAAACCTATTGACTGAATGTGTTACTGTAATCGAATGTGATTGTATTGTTTGTTTGATATGTATGATTGACTGGTTACGAATGACTGATTGACAAAAAGGCACAGTGCCTAAGTGAATTCTGTTGATACGACTGCTACTGTTTGACTGGATAATTACTGAGAGGGGCTAAGGCCTCGACTGGAACTATTACTAATTCCAAAAAAAAGGGCTTAGGCCTAGTTTGTGATTACTAAGGTTTACTATTACTGTGTCTGATAGAGCCATATGACTGTAGAGTTACATATGATCTGTATTTTATTTTAGTCGATCTGTGAGTATGTACTATCTTCGAACTACTTTTAGTTTTCTGGTTTACCTTCTGTAGAATATCTGTTTTGATCTCACACTGAGCTCGAGTAACTCACCCCCTTTCTGTTTCCCCTTTCAGGTACAGTTCTAGATTCTGGATGCTAGACTCAGTACGTGGAGATCTCGGGCAGCTTTGACAAATTGGAATACCAGTTTGTAACTTTCTGGATTTATAATTAGTTTTGAACTGTAAAGATTTATAATGCTGTGGTATAGTTTCCGATTTAAGTTTTATTCGCATAATTTAAACATGCTTTAAATTAAGATTTATAGTAAATTTTACTGCGTGGTTATTTACGATTTTGGTTTACGAAGATAAGTTGTTTGTAAAATTTTTCGACGATCACTTCAGTGATCAATGTAGCATTCCGAATTCGGTCTAGTCTTCTAGGCCAAGTTGGGGGTGTTACAATATCTAAAATCAAATGGATAAAGAATCTTAATATCTAATAAAAATATCTAAAAAATTTAAATGAAAAAGAAACTTCAACAAAAAACTTAACACCTAAAATCTAAATTTACTTCCATGCCTAAATTTTAATATAAAGTTTAAAAACTAAAAAAAATCAAAAATCCTAAAATATAATTTTCATACCTAATTAAAAATATAATTGGATGTAAAAATTCTAAAATCTAATTAAAAATGAAATCTTAAATCCTAATTCAAAAGAATTAATTTAATTTAAAAATAAACATTAAATGTAACTTAACATAAAAATTTTAAAATTTATAATCTAAAAGTCATAAAATTTAATTTCTAAAAATTTAACCAAAAGAAGCCTAATATTTAGATCCAAGATGAATTAATTTAAAACCTAATATAAAAAATTTGAAGTATGAAATTCAAAATTAAACTAACCTACTATAAAATACATAATCCTATAGAGAAAACCTCAAATAATCCTAATACTTAATTTAATTTTTAAAAAATAGAACCTTAAATGTAACTTAACATAAAAATTTTAAGACATAATATCTAAAATAATCCCTAACATTTGACTATTTGACCACTTTAGCCCTTTATCTTTTTTTTTAGTAGTTTAACCCTTAAGATTTATTTTTTTGTCAATTTGGTCTATTTTTAATGGACATGCTAACATGGTTGTTAATTTACTAACGGTTAACATTAATAGCTGACATGACGGTTCGAATGTAATTAATACTGACGGGTACTATTTTGTTTTATATGCCACTTCAACAAATAATTTTAAAATTATTAAAAAAACAATAAAAACCCTAACACACAGATGAAGTAACAATTTCAGACCTTGGCTGCTTGTTGAAGTCTAAGAAGGTAAGACCCGATAAAGGTGAATATTTTGTCGACCCCTTATTCTCCGACAGAACCAGAAATAAAGATGAGGGGTAGTCTCCACCTTCACTGTCCTTTGATGATTTCTTCTTCTTCTCCTTCTTCCTTTGCTTTTGGTTGAGTTCCAAGCTTTCACAAATAGCTTGAAGCTTAGCATCAACAAAGGAATGCGAAGGTATATATTCACCGAAGTCACCACTGATATAGAATCCTTGGTGACAAAGGTTAGGGAAGTTGAGTCTCACAAAATCACCCCAAGTTTATAGGTTGCTTTATGATAAGGATTTCTCGGCTGTAGACCTAATCATGGGCTAGAACACCCCGTCCGAAGGCCCACCCGAAATGTGGGAGGGTTTGGGCAAAAATATAGGCTCGAAAAATGGTCTTGGACAAAAAAATAAGGCCCATTTAAAAAATGAGCAGGGCCTCAGGTAATGCATTTTTGGCCCGTGTCAGGCTTGGCCCGAATCCACTAAAAGACAAAAAAATTTACTTTTTTTAATATTATTTTCTTCTTGTTTTCTCCCTATTTTGCTACCATTTTACTATTATGTTGCTACTATTTTGTTGTTATTGTTTGGATATTGTATAAAACTTATTTTATTGTTAATTTTGTTATTATTTTAAAGACATTTGTTAATTTTGTTATTATTTTAGAGACAGTTTCTTGTTAAGTTGCATCTATCTTAGTGTTATTTAAGTATATATATTTTTTAAAATTTATTTTCAATTTGTTGGAGAATATTTCTTTTGATGTTTTTAGTATTTTTAATGTATTATATATTTTTTAAAATTATATAAAAATTAATATGGGCAAGCTGGGTCGAGCCCGGGTTTTAGCATTTTTATCTAAATCGGGCTTGGACAAAATTTTAATCCCATTTTTTGGGTCGGGCCGGGCCCAGGCCTAGCAAACGGGCCTGAATTTTTAGTTGAGCTTAGCCCAAACCCGACCCAGCCATGCTCACTTCTACTCGATTGTATCGAAAGTGCCTAACCAAAGACGTGTCCGGTTCTTAGGTAGCCAAATCTCAGCGTCCCATTTTCCCCAGTGATATTGCCTAACTCCTCTGTAGAGCTCGGTGGGTTTTGGTGGCGAACCCATCTATTTCATCAGGACTAGTTAGGGACTAAAAAAGGTGAGCATATGGTTGGCATTAAGTTGATAATTTTGGTAAAGGTAGCTTGGTTGATTGTTTTGGATTGAGCTTGAATTTGGTTGATCTGAGCTTGGGATATGTTGGGGATTTTTAATTTTCAATAATTGACAATGGGTTGAAAGCAAACTTAGATTAAAGGATTTTCTTCGAAAGTCAGGTGTTTTCAAAATCAAGATCTAAGTTTTTTGCTTTTAAGATTTTTGTTTTTGTAGATAAAATCAACTTAAGGAGTGATATTTGATACCTCAAAAGCTTGACTTTTTAGGCTTGTCTTGGATTTAAGGGTGTTGTCTATTTTAAACAAAAACCTCCTTAATCCTTTTCTCAGTTTTTGAAACTTGTTCTTAAGTTTTGGTAAGAAACATGCTACTTTTTTTTCTTTTTAATTTTCATTTTCAAGTTTCAGTCTTTTATGTTTGAAAGAAAAGGTAGCTACAATGGATTTCAATAGTAGCAGTTCAAATATATATGGTGGAGAGTTGATGGAAGCACTTGAACCTGTTATTGTTATTTCCCAACTGTCGAAATCATTTTTTAATTTTGGAAAATGGGGTCGACATTTTTTAAAATGAAAATGGGAATTGCCACCAATCCCTTTTTGCTTAGGTAAAATCGGATCACCTTATAGAAAGTTTTGTTTCAAAACATTGATTTTGGCCTACGAAATTCAAGAAAATAGGTTCGGGAGTCAATTACGTACGAGGAAGGATTAACACCTTCGTAATGCCCAAAATTGGTACCAAATTGATTAATTATTGTCCTAATGTCGAAATTTAAAAAAAAAGTTTTAAAATATGATCTTTGATTTGAAAGAAAACTTGAATAAATCAAATGGCATGCTAAGACTCACTTTATCTCAAAGAAATAGAATGTTACACCCAATGAGTTAGTGTGCAACATCTCAAGTCTTCAAAGTTAAGCTTGCCTTCATTTTCGAGATAACGAAATGCCATGTCCCATAAGTTAGGACACAACATTTCGAATTTTCGATAATAAGCCTTTATTTGAAATTTGTAATCTTTGATTTCAAAAAAGATACTTGGTTATTTGAATTCAACGAAAAAAACCGTAACCCAATAAGTTAGGGCACAATTTTTCTCGAAGCTCCCAAATGACAAGCATTGCCTTATTTAAAATTTTTTTTGGATAAAATGTGGTAATTAAAGGAGATATATTTTTTAAAACAATGATTTGAGAAAAATGTAACATTAATGCATTACAAAACATAAATACCAAAGTGCAATTCACTAAAATTACAAGTCATATTAACAATTAGTACGAATATAGACAATTAAGTAAAATAATGACATAACATAGCAAACAATGCAAGCAATATAATAACAAATACTAAGGTAAATAAAGATAACAAACTTTAATTTTAAGAAAATTAAATAAACGATATAGAGTTAATAATAACAATTTAAAAATCTATGAAAAATTTAGAAATAAATATGAAACTTTACACACAAGATTAAATACATATATAATAAAAAATATAAGGTAAATAATATATATTCAAAACAATTAATGGATATTATAACCATTTTTAGAAAAACAGAAAAAAATATAAAAATGATATGGCCAAAAACTAAGATGAATAATATATGTACATGATAAAATAAGTAATATATTTTTTAAAATAATTAAATAGAATATATAAAAAATTTAACTATAAAGAAATATATAAGAGAAAACATATATAATATAATAATAATCTAATATATACATAAAAGAATAATATACATATTTAAAATAGATAATGTAAAAGAAATTTGTGTTAATGGTAAAACAATTTAAATATTATACAATATACAAATTTTAAAATAATATATAATATATAATAATATACAAATTTTAAAATAATATGTAATATATAAATAATATAAAAATGATTTAATCTATAATACCAAAATAATTAAAAAATAGAGTAAAAATATAAAAGAATACTAAAAAAAAATCAAGGGAACAGGGCTAAATCGAAATAAGAATAAAATTTGAAGTAAAATGTAAAAAGAATCAGATTGGAACATGCACCACATCGTAGGGACCTTTTGGGAAATTATACCCTGTCTCCTAAACGACGCCGTTCCATTATTTGCCTTCAAATAGCTCAAGGACCAGATTGAAACAAAGGCCATACTTTTGGGCTGAATTGAAAATAATAGGGAAATGCAATAGGGATGGAATTGCACAAAAACAATAATGCAGAAGGACCAAAGGGACAAATTTCCCTTTTTATAAAAACGCGCGGATCCTTCCCTAGGTCGGGTCAGCGCGCGGGTCCTTGTGTTAATACGACGCCGTTTTGGTGCTTATTGTCTTAAGCAAAAACGTCGTCGTTTTTTTAATACTATAAAAGCCAACTTTCATAAAAAAAATCATTTTAAACCCTGATTCCAAAAAAAAATTCAAAAATCCCCTTTAATCCTCCCTTTTCCAGTTTAATATTCGCCCATCGACCCCCCGAGCATCCACCGCACGCGCCTCACGCGCCACCATCAGCGCGGCCATGCACGGCGGCTGGAGGGTTAAAAAAAACACTCCTTTTCATGCCAGTCGAAAGGTAACCATTTTTTATATAAATTTTTTTATATTCTGTATAAAAAGGAAAAAAAAAAACCTTAAGAGAAATAAAGAGGAAAAGAAAAAAAAAATAGAGACCCACTGTTTCCTTTCGGTTTCTTGGTATTTAAAAATTTATTTTTCTTTTTTAGTGTTACTGCTTTGTATGTAGGGAATTAGAAACGAAAAACTATTAAAAAACAAAGCTAAATTTAAACAAAACATAAAAGTGAAAATCACCTCTGTTCTTTCTTTGATTATTTTTTGTCTATTGTATTCGAAAAATCCTCCTTTTACACTATTTATATTCGGCTTTTTATAGCCTAAATGAATCGTTCCAAAATAAATACATGGATTCCCTTTTTGCTATATTATTGGGTTTCTGTCGTTTTCTTTCCCTTTTTACAGGTGACGACGAAAGATCTGGCGGTGAAGGGTGCGATCTGCGCGCTGATTACGGCGCGACAAGAGGCCATGCTGGGAGCTGCGGCACCTAGGGTTTCAGAAACCCTAGGCTTTATGAAACAGTTAACCATTTGGGCCTTTTGGGCCTGGGGTTGCTATTGGGTCAAGTTTGGACCAATTCGAGTTGTATTTGGTATTTGGGTTTGGGTGTAATTGGACCATGGGTAGTGTTTGGGTTTGATTTGGTGGGTGTAATGGGGTATGGTTGTTGGATTAGTAAATCGGGCTTGTTATTTTGTAATTTGGACTTTGGACAATTAATTTTTTTGGACATTTTTCTGTTAATTTTTAGTTTTAGGCCTGGGCTAAATTGGGTTCTTACACCAACAATTGATCAATTTTCAAGTGTTCAATAGCCTCAACTTGACAAATGATTAACGAAAAGGGATTTAGAGAATTAAAGATTAACAGAGAAAAAGAGGGGGAGAATTTATTTTGATAATTTTAAAATAATTTTAATGTGAAATATAAGACAAAATAATGCATGTCAGTATTTTATTCCATTTGAACAACCACATCAACGATAAATGTTGATCGTTAATCAGTTAACAACCACATCAACATCTCCACAAAAATATATCAATTTGACAAAAAAAAAAGATTATGAGTAAAACTGCTCCAAAAAAAGATACAGGGCAAAAGTGACCAAACAGTCAAACATTAAAGGCTATTCTTAACATTATTCCAAATTTTAAAACCTACAATCTAAAAGTCCTAAAATCTAATTTCTAGAAATTAAGCAAAAGAAACTTAATATTTAGATCCAACATCCTAAAATGAACTAATTTAAACCTACTATAAAAAAATTAAAGAAATTAAGAAATAAGCTAACCTACTATAAAATACACAATCCTAAAGAGAAAACCTCAAATAATCCTAATACTTAAAAATAAGCTAATAAACCGGAGTTAAATTGATTAGCCACCTATCATCTAAGTTTTTAAAACTAATCCTAAAAATCAAGAATTAGTCTTGTTGCCGAATTCTGAATCCAAGAGTACAATTACACACAAGAAATGTTATAGCATCCCTACAATGCTCATCCAAAAACAACCTTACATGATTTGATAATTAGGGTTTCTAATCTCAAAACAAACTAAAGAATCAAACGAGGATTACAAAACCATCCAAAAGATAACAATATCTAAAATCTAAACTCTAAAATTAAATGGAGAAAGAATCTTAAAATCTATGAAAAATATCTAAAAAAAAATTAAATGAGACAAAAAACTTTACACTTAAAATCTAAATTTAGTTTAATGTCTAAATTTTAATTTAAAGTTTAAAAACTAAAATAAAATTAAAAATCCTAAAATATAATTTTGATACCTAATTTAAAGATCTTAATTAGAAATCTAATTGGATGTAAAAATTCTAAAATCTAATTAAAAAAATAAAACCTACAATATAAAAGTCCTAAAATCAAATTTCTAGAAATTTAACTGAAAAAAGCCTAATATTTAGGTCCAAGATTTAAAATGAACTAATTTAAAACTTAACATAAAAAAATTTAAGTATGAAATTCAAAAATAAGCTAACCTCCTATAGAATACATAGTTCTAAAGAGAAAACCTCAAATAATCCTAATACTTAATTTAATTTTTAAAAAATAAAACCTTAAATGTAACTTAACATAAAAATTTTAAAACCTAATTTCTAGAAATTTAACCAAAAGAAGTCTGATGTTTAGATCCAAGATCCTAAAATGAACTAATTTAAAATGTAATATAAGAAAAATTAAAATATGAAATTCAAAAAGAAGCTAAACTATTATAAAATATACAATCCTAAAGAGAAAATTTCAAATAATCCTAATACTCAAAAATAAGCTAACCAATAGGAGTTAACTCGATTAGCCACCTATAATCTAAGTTTTTAAAATTAAACCTAAAAAAATCCTAAAAACCAAGACTTAGTCTTGTCACCGAAGTTCGAATCCAAAAGTACAATTACACATAAGAAAAGTTAAAGCATCTGAACTGCGTCTGTCCAAAAACAACCTTTCATAGTTCGATAATCAAGGTTTCCAATCTCAAAATAAACTAAAGAATCTAATGATAACTCCAAAACCATTCAAAAAACAACAATATCTAAAATCTAAACTCTAAAATCAAGTGGATAAATAATTTTAAAATCTAATAAAAATATCTAAAAAATTTAAATGAGAATGAAAACTTTAAAATAAAACTTAACGCATAAATTCTAAATTTAGTCCAATGCCTAAATTTTAATTTAAAGTTTAAAAACTAGAAAACATCAAGAATCCTAAAAAATAATTTTAATACCCAACTTAAAGATCTTAGTTAAAAATTTAATTGGATGTAAAAATTCTAAAACCTAATTAAAAATGAAATCTTAAATCCTAGTTCAAAAGACTTAATTTAATTTTAAAAAAACTAAACATTAAATGTAACTTAACATAAAAATTTTAAAACCTACAATCTAAAAGTCCTAAAATCTAATTTCTAAGAATTTAATCAAAAGAAGCCTAATATTTTGATTCAAGATCCTTAAATGAACTAATTTAAAACATAATATAAAAAAATTACAAGTGTGAAATTTAAAAATAAGTTAACCTATGATAAAATACACAATCCTAAAGAGAAAACTTAAAATAATCTTAGTACTTAGTTTAATTTTTTTTTTAAATAGAACATTAAATGTAACTTAACATGAAAATTTTAAGACATAATGTCTAAATTAGACTTTAATGTTTGACTTTTTGTTCACTTTGACCATTTTCTTTTCTTTTTGGAGCACTTTAACTTTTTACATTTATTTTCTAACGAAGCTATTAATTAACTAACGATTAACATTAACTATTGACATGACAGTCTAAATGGTAATTAAATGCTGAAGTGACACTATTTTATTTTATATGCAACTTTAACAAATGATTGTAAATTTATTAAAAAAAAAAAAAAAAACCCTAAAGCAACAATTTTAGACCATGGTAGGTCATTAACTCCGAAAAGGTAATATCTGACAAAGTGAAGATTTTGTCGACCCCTCATTCTTCGATAGAATTGGAGATAAAGATGGAAGGAGAGTTCTACACCTTCACCGCCCTTTGATGATTTCTTCTTCTTGTTCCCTTGGTTTTGGTTGAGTTCCAAGCTTTCACAAATAGCTTGAAGCTTAGCATTAATAGAGGAATGCAAAGGCTTGTATTCACCGAAGTCACCACCGATATGGGAACCTCGGTGACATAAAGTTCAGGGATGTTGAGTCTCGCAAAATCACCCGTAAGTTTATAGGTTGCTTTATAATAAGGCTTCCTCGACTGGATCGAAAGTACCTAACCAAAGACGTGTCCAGTTCTTAGGTAAACGGACCTCAACAATCCATTTTCCACAATGATGTTGCCTAATTACTCTGTAGAGCTTGATGGTGAACCCATCTCTTTCATCGAGACTGGCTTGGAACTAAGAAAGCTGAGCATATGTTTGGTGTTGGTGTTGGTATTAAGTTGATGATTTTGGTAAAGGTAACTTGGTTGATTGTTTTGGAAGTGGAATTGAGCCTAAATTTGGTTCATCTGAGCTTGGGTTAAGTAAAGGATTTTTATTTTTAGTGATTGACAATGGGATGGTAGCAACAATGGATTTCTACAGTAGCAGCAGAGATATATATGGTGAAGAGTTGATGGAAGCACTTGAGCCTATTATGAGAAGTGCTTCTTCCTCTTCCTCTTCTTCCCCTTCCCCTTTTTTCTTATTTTGCTTCTACTTCATACCTCTCTTTCTCTTCTTCCCAAACGCATCCCAATTTTTACGCAGATGGTTATTGTTACTTTCCAACAGTTGATCAATTTTTAGGTGTTCCACAACCTCAACTTGAAAGATTATTAACAAAAAGAAATTCTATTAAGTTTTTGATGTGAATAACTCCTTAAGCCTCACTTTAGCTTCTGTTCGCCAAGTTCCTTCACTCTGGTTCTTAGATTGATTTATCTATGTCTGTGTGTTTGGGTTTTTATTTTTTTAATAATTTTAAAATCATTTCTAAATGGCATATAATTAATAATAAATACCACATCAACATTTAATTACATTTGGACCACCAAATGTTTACCATTAGTCAACTAATGGCCACATCAACATATCCATTAAAAATAGACCAATTTAATAAAAAAATAAATGTTTAGAGTTAAATAGCTCCAAAAAAGGATAAAAGATCAAAGTGACCAAACAGTCAAAAGGCTAAGGGCCATTTGTAGTATTATGCCAAATTTTAAAACCTACAATCTAAAAGTCTTAAAATCTAATTTCTAGAAATTTAACCAAAAGAAACCTAATATTTAAATCCAAGATCCTAAAATGAACTAATTTAAACACTAATATAAAAAAATTTAAAGTATGAAATTCAAAAATAAGCTAACTCGATTATGAGAAATAAAATAAAATATGAGAAATTAGCATGGGATAAAATACAAATCTAACATTACTCAAACAAAATAAAGCAATATACCAAATTTCACAATTATCGAACCAAGATATATGCTATAAAACTATATAAACAAAATTTAAACAATAATTAATGCAAAAAGTAATCTAAAATTTAAGGGTAAATTACACCAACAGTCACTCAACTTTAGGGTAACTAACAAAATAGTCACCTAGGTTTCATTTTAGTCACTCAGGTTTCATTTCAGTCACCCAACTTTTGAAAAATAACAAAACAGTCACTAACGTTATAAAAAAGTGACAAAATAGTCATTGACTAACAGTTATTTTCCAAAAGTTGGGTGATTGAAATGAAACCCAGGTGACTATTTTGTTATTTTCCAAAAGTTGAGTGACTGAAATGAAACCCAGGTGACTATTTTGTTAGCTACCCTAAAGTTGAGTGACCGTTGGTGTAATTTACCCAAAATTTAAATACAATACAAGTTTAAAATCGAATCGAACAATCAACAACTACAAGGATGATAAAAATAACAACAACAATAATAATAATAAAATGGAGAAATCTAAATCAATAGGATAAAATAAATCAAAATAAAAAATGAGATTAAAAAAGGATTTAAAATCGAAATAAAAAACGTACGAAGCAGAGGACCTATTGGGCACTTAATTTGCCAGAAATTTCAAAATCTGGGAGAAACCAAAAGCAGAGGGACGAAAAATGAAATTAGTCCATGCGGCGATCCTTTTCTGCTAATGGCAGGGAATTATGTAGAAAATATCCCTTTATATAACCCAATAAATAACCCTAAAACACCAAAAAAAAAAAAAAAAAAAGGAGAAATCAAAATCAATAGGATAAAATAAATTAAAATAAAAAATGAGATTCAAAAAGGATTTAAATTCGAAATAAAAAATGTAAGAAGCAGAGTACCTATTTGGCAATTAATAAGCCTGAATTTTCAAAATCGGGGAGAATTCAAAAGCAGAGGGACGAGAACTGCAATTAGTCCATGCGGCGATCGTTTTCTGCATAAGGCGGGAGGTAGAAGGAATTGCGTTAAAAGTATCCCTTTCCATAACCTTATAAATAATCCTAAAACACCAAAAAAAAACTGGAGAAATCTAAATCAAGTAGGGTAAAATAAATCAAAATAAAAAATTGATATTAAAAGAGGATTTAAAATCGAAATAAAAAAATGTAAGAAGCAGACTACCTATTTGGCAATTAATTTGCCTGAAATTTCAAAATCGGGGAGAATTCAAAAGCAGACAACTGCAATTAGTCCATGCGGCGATCCTTTTGTGCAAAAGGCGGGACGTAGAAAGAATTATGTAGAAAATATCCATTTACATAACCCTATAACTAACCCTAAAACACCAGAAAAATGGAGAAATCTAAGTCAATAGGATAAAAAATGTAAGAAGCAGAGGACCTATTTGGCAATTAATTTGCCTGAAATTTCAAAATCGGGGAGAAATCAAAAGCAGAGGAACGAGAACTGCAATTAGTCCATGCGGCGATCCTTTTCTGCAAAAGGCGGAACGTAGAAGGAATCAGGTAGAAAATATCCCTTTACATAACCCTATAAATAACCCTAAAACACCAAAAATAATTTTTCCTCTCTTTCTCAGTTTTTAAACCGACTTTTCTTTTCTTTGCTTCACTTTCTTCTCCGACGAGGCTCCACCGTCGGAGAACACAACAGTTCTCCGGTTCCCGGCCGAGGGCAACTGTGGCCAATAAAAACATTTCTTTTCTTCTCTTTTTTTTTTTTAAATCTTTTGGTTTTCTTTCTAATACTCTAAAAATGATTTTGAAAAAATATATTCTATAAACACTTTTTTTTTTTTTTTTAATTTAGCAAACGATCTTCCAATCGGCCTGACACCAGATTGGGCTTTGAAAATAAAAACTAATTGGGTTTTAAATGGAAATTGATTCTGAATTAAATTTTATAATCTATTTGGACTTTTAAGTAAAAAAGGGGCTTCCAACGGGCCTCAAAAACAAATAAACATTCGAGCTTAAAAAGTCTTGAAAAGGACTTTCAAAGACCCTAACTGGGTTCCATAAAAATATTAAGCAAGCTGGATTTTAAATTCAAAACCTAATTTGAATTCATTCTTAAAACCAACCATGAATGGTCCAATTTCAATTACTAAAATCTAATTTACTCACTCAATTTAGAGAGAATTTAACCTTAGCCTATGATTTAAAAAATTGAGCTTCTAATCTTAATTCTAAAACTAAACTTGGTTCTAAGCTTAAAAGGTCTATTTTAAAAAGAGAAACTCATAACTCTCTAATTCAATACAATCAAAGCTCAAAGCCATGATTTTGGGTTGCTTCGACAGGTTTAGATGTCTACATCTACCCTTTTTTATGCGTTGTTTGTGTAGTAAGGAACGTACAAAGACGTAAACACCTTAAGCCCTCAGTATACAATCAAAATAAAAACAGATCAGAACAACACTAATATTATTCAAAGCCTAAAATGTAAATATTCGATTGCCAAAATATATAAAGAGTGGAAACAAAATAAAGTCGAACCTCGAAACCAAGTCTTTGAAACAAAAATACAATAGAAATGAAAATGGACTTCACAACAAAGTCACTAAAACACAATAGAAATGTAAACGAACCTCACAATTAAGCCTCTAAAATGCAACAAGCCTTCAAAATGCAAGAAAAATATAGATGGACCTCAAAACTAGGCCTCTAAATGTAGCAAAAATGCAAATGAAAATTGGTCCTCACAATTAGGTTTTTAAAATGCAACAAAAACATAAATAGATCACACAACTAGGCCTCTAAAATGCAATAGAATGTAAATGGACATCACAACTAGGCCTCTAAAGTGCAATAAAATGTAACTAGACCTCACAATTAGGTCTCTAAAATGCAATGGAAACATAAAATGGATATCACAACTAAGCCATTGATGTGGTCGTTAAGAGCACAAAAAATATCTTATCCCTAATAAATAATGAAAAAGAATAGTATAAGGAAAATAGGGTCAATCCTCAAGGATCGGATTTGTACAAATGTTTGTTCCTCAAAATCCCGAACAGAGTCGTGCCTAAGAAAACCTGCGTTCCTGAAAAAAATAAAAAAAAAATTAAAAGTTTTGATCTAGAAAAATAAAATAAAAATAGAATTAAAAGTTTATTTAAAATTGCGAAAATTAAAACTAAAATAGTAGAGATAATAGAGTTGAGGGAAAAAAAATTCTTATGGAGAGATTCCAACCTCCGGTTGTCTTGATCCGCCTTGGGTTCAATCCTCGGCTTTTAGATGATTCTTCTCAAACAGAATAAGCCAGTTATAGTGGAAGAGGATGCCTACGACCACTAGCTCCAAGAATTTAGACTTACGATTTAACGGAACCTGACTCTAGCCAACAATCGCTTCTATGGGATCATCTTATGCTAGATCATCACTTCTCAATGGCGAATCCCACGCCATTTTGACTCTTGGGCTCGCCGACCTCTAACGCAGTAAGCTAATGAATCGACTATGCAACCTTCCCAAAACATACAAAGCAGCCGCCTTTGCACGCATTGAAAATATCACCTTTTAAGGAACATGGACGAAAGCGTCAGCCCTGTAATACGGAGAAACGATGAATACTTGTCGAGAAGGCTAAGTACAGAATCTAAGCCTCAAGAACTTTTTTTGGGGATTTTTGACAACTTTTGACTAGATAAATTTAGTGGCTCATGATTTTTTGAGAAAAAGAAATAAACTTAATGGAAATGGAATCTTTATTGAAAAATATGAAATGAACAAAAGGCTAAACTTTTTGGGAGATGGAGTGTTTACAGAAAAAAGATGTCCAATTTGAGTCACTTCATCCCCTATTTATAGTAGTAGGAAACCTAGTCTAGTCCTACTAAAATTCTAAAAGATAAATACAGATAAATAAAGATAAAAGCTAAAATAAAATCTAAATATTAATCTTTAATAATTATCCTAATATAATTAAAAATTAAATAGAGTCTTGTGCTATAAAATCTCTTCTTTTATATTTTTGCTCCCAAAATCTTCCACACTTTGCATTTTCGGCAACACTTCTCTCCTACTTCGTGTACTGGCCCAATTTAACTTTAAATTCATGATTTTAGCCCCCAAATTTCATTTTGCCTCCAATTTAATCCCTATAAGATAAAAAGCAATAAAAAGCTTAAATTAGTAGGATCGTACTCAAAATAAACATATAATTAAAACATAAAACTTTGTCATTCTAGAGTATTATCAGCCTTTAAAATGAAATAAAATGTACATGAACCTTATAACTAGGCTTCTAAAAAGAAAATGAACCTCCACACCTGAGTTTCTAAAAGAAAATGGACCTCCACACTTGGGTCTCTAAGATGCAAACGAACCTTCACACATTGGTCTATAAAGAAAATGGATCTTTGAGCGAAGATTTAAAGATAACCTTGAGAAATATTGGGAGCAAAGATCCTAAGATAATCCCTAAAGAGGTTGAGAAATATCTTCGATTGAAGATCCTAAAATAATTTTGAGAAGGGTCAAGAGATATCTTTGAGAAAGATCCTAAAAGAAGAGAAGTAGGAAGTTGTAAACACCCAAATTTGCCCGGGCTTTAAAATAATAAACCCAAATATAACCAAATCATGTCCAGTCCCTTTTACATTACAAATAGCCCAATTACAACACTCAAACTCAAACCCATACCAGACCACAACCCAATTACACTCATTATACCCGGACCTAACCCCACTAAACCTTTGACCCGTTACCCAAATCCAAATAAACTAATAGAGCCCAAAAAGCCCAATAGCCTTAGCATGCTTCAGGAAACTTAGGGTTTCCAATGAACCCTAGCGCCGCAAGCCTCATGCGCAGCAGACAACGCACCCACACCTCGCGCCGCAGTCAGCACGCCCTCGCATCGCACCGTAATTGACGCGCGAATCACGCCTACCACCGCTGGACCCTCGGGGTTTACCTGCAAGAAAGGAAGGAAATCAAATAGAGAGATTCGGATATGGCAAGAAAACAGGAAATAACAAGTTATGTACTCGGACAGTGGCTATAAAAAGCCAAGTTTTATCATTATAGAAAACTACAATGTAATAGGCATTCAAAAACACAGAAAAGAAATACAAACAATTTTTTCCAGAAAGGTGATTCCTTTTTAATATTCCATCGTTTTCCTTTATTATTTCGTTTTATTTCTCTTCTGTTAAGTATATATATACATAAAGTTTTTTTTTTTAAAAATACAACTAAAACAAAGAGGAGAGGTATTACCTGAGTTTCAGCTTGAAAGGAGGAGTTTTTGGACTCCTGACCGCCGTATACGGCGGCGCCGGTAACGGCGCGTGCGACAGAGCCCTTGCCAGAGGTGAGCCGGAAATCGGCTCAGGGAAGAAAACCAGAGAGTTTTTTTGTTTTTTTAAAAACGGTTTTCAAATGTCTTTTAAAAAACAAATTTAACTTATATAGCAACCCATGGGTTGACCCGAATCCGACCCAACGGACTCTAAGGTCCGCGTGTTTTAAGAAAATGGGATATTTATCCCTTTAGTCCTTCCATCTTTTTCATCTTCTAAATTTAGTTTATTGCAATTTTTAATTTTTGCCCATTATTTTTATTTCTGTTTCAATTTGGTCTCACGACCATTTAAACGGGCACACTGGAACGGTGCCGTTTTGGGATTAAGGTTTAATTACCCAGTGAGTCCTTCATTTTAATCCCCGATTCAATCAGGGCCCGAATCTAAATTTTTCTTTTTTAAAATTTACCCTATAGTTTTATTTAATGTTAGTTTTAATCCTTTTATAGTTTTAATCCTTTTATATTCTTTCCTTTTTTTTTTATATATAATTTATTTATTTAAAATATTTTATATACTATAAATACTATTATGTATGTGTAAAAAAAATTATGTTATATTATTTTATTATGTTTATGCATATAGTTATATTAGTTTTATATTATATTATTTATTATTTTCACATTGTTTGCTATCTATTTATCCTTTTTTATCCATTATTATATTATATTTTATTATATATTATTATATTATTTTATATTTTATTATGTATGCATATTATTATTGTTTTATATTATTATTTATATATAAAAATTATATTTTTAACTTATATGTTATAATTACTTTAATAAATCTTTTATACGTTTTTTTGATATATTATTTTTCTAGACCTATATTTTTATTTTATATATGATTATTATTATTTTGTATATTATTTTTATTATTATACATTATATATTACAAATAATACTTTAAAATTATTATTAAATATCATATTTTAATTTGTATTATATGCCTATTTTATTATCAATTATTTACTTTTATATATACATTTTCTTAAACTTATGTTTTTCTACTATATAATATTGTTTTTTATTTATATTATTATTCACTATGTTTTTGAATTAATGTATAAGTATTATGTTATGTACTTTTGCATATTGTATAACATCATAAATTTCCATAGTTTATTTTCAAGTACGTTTTTATATATATATATATATATATATATTAATATATTAGATTATATATTTTGTTTTTTGTTCACTAATTCATTTATAGGTATATTAAATTGTTGTGTTGTATGTTTTTTATATTTTATATTATTTATATATATGATCTACTTATTTATTATTTAAATGCATGTTACTTATCTTTATTTGAATATATATATTTCCCGTTTTAAGATTAGCTATGTCTTACTATTTCTTTGTATATATTAGCGTGTGTCATGAATTGTTATAATATTTATGCTTGATAATATACTAATGTGATATGTCATTTTGAAATACCGTTTTGAATAAAATAGCTCTTTGCTTAATTACCGAATGATTACTCAAAGTTTTTTTCCTAAAAAATAAAAAGGCAATGTTTGGTGTTTGGAAACTCTAAAGTTTTCAAAAATAAAGGCAATGCTTAGTGTTTGGAAATTTCGAGAAAAGTAGTGCCCTAACTTACTGGGTTGCAACTTTTCTCGTCGAGTTCGAATAATCAAGCACCCTTCTAAGTTTTTAAGGTTTTCAAAATACGAGTAACTATCTTGAAATTTCAAAAGGTTGTGTCCTAACTTACTGGATATGACATTTTGTCATCTCAAGATAGGGATTTTCAAAATGGTTAGCTTAGCCCTCGAAATGTCTTAAAATTTTGCGTCCTAACTTATTGGATGTAATATTTTGACTCATTTGATACAAGTGAACCCTAATTTTTCAAAATCAAAATATTCTTAAAGAGGATGGCATCTTAAAATTTTTTAAATTTCCGACATTAAAGACATTTGATAATCAATTAGGTACCAATTTTCGGGCGTTACGAGGGTGCTAACCCTTCCTCGTACGTAATCGACTCCCGAACCCGTTTTCTGATTTCGTAGACCAAAACTAATGATTTTAAAACAAAATGTTTTAAAGGTGATCCAATCACACTTATAAAGATTGGTGGCGACTCCTGTTCTCATTTTTTAGTCGAACCCCGTTTTTTCCAAACCCGTTAAAAACGGTTTCGACAGAAGTCTTTTAAAATTTTTTAAAATTTGTCAATCATCATTTTAACTTTATAATAAAAGTAATGCAATCAACATTTCTTCTTTGCAAAATGTGAGGGTCATAAAAAAGTATTTGTAATTGAGATATGCTCAAAAGATCGGCAATTAAAATAGTATAAAAAAATGAAAAGGGAGAAAAAATCGTGAGATTCCATGCCTCAAAATAAAGAATAAATTTCTTAACAAGAAAGATATGAAAAGGGTATCAAAGTTTAGTGTCAACTTCCCAAGTAGTGAATATTCAAGCAATCTCATTAAATCATTCAAAATTTTCTTTCAAAAATCCGTCTCATTAATGTCCTCAAAATTATGTGATGCGTCTTAATTCCTATTGTGATGGTGCAGCTCGTATCGCGTCTTTAAAAAGAATTTAGTTTCCTTAATGCTTCTAGTTATTCAACTCATTTAGTCTTAATTTCATCCATTATTGTTCATAATCTTTGTTGGCATCTTATTTCATAACATTAAGCTCTTATCAGTTTTATATTCTGCTCTAGCTTAGTCTAAGCCCCTTTTTCAAGCTTTCAACTTAGACTACCCCCAATTATTCAAACCCCCATTTCGAGTTTTTGCCTTCCACATTTTTTTCCCTCTCACTTTTACCCTCTCTTTATTCTTCTTCTTTTTTTTCTCTTTTCTCTTTTCATTTTCTTTTAGCAAAATTGATTTTAACAAGTCTATAATCAAAGCAACTCTAACATCAACCCAATGAAAGATTGCTCTCCTTATCATGTGCAATTTTCTCAGATGCACTTGTACCAAATAATATCATCTTTCACTAAATGATTTCACAATTCAAAATATTAGTCAAAATGGTCTTTCAAGGGTTGTAATGTCAGCTCGGATCTGGGTTTTCAAGAAAAGCCCAAGCAGGCTCAAATATACGTTTATGGGGTTTACACCAAATGACCAATTTCTTTTGAGGATTTTCATTGTTCCAAAGGCATATGATATTTCTTTTTCTTGATTCTTTTTTTTTTCCCTTTCCTTTTTGTTTCTTTTGGATTGCTCGAGACTGCCCATTTCTAGGTTTTCACCCTAGAGCTCATTTCCTTCTTTTAAACTTTCGAAAACTTCACAATTTCCCAAAATTTAACTTCTTGATTTGAACAACCTTATTTGATTAAAGATGAACTTTTAATGGTCGTAACGTGGTCTGGGTTTAAGGGTTAAGAAAAAAAGTAATCTAAACTCAAAATTTTATTTGAAAAGGTAACAAAACCATGAGAAATTATTTGAATAATTGATTTATTATTCCATCTCCTAATAAATCTTCATCATTCTTATTTCTACTATTTTTTCCTCATTCTTTTTTTTTCCTCTTCCTTTTATTTCTGTCTCTCCTTCTCATAATTTTTTTCAACTTATTTTTCTCTTTTCTTTCTTCTTATCTTTTCTTTTTTTTTTTTATTAGAATGAGCTCAGAAATTCAAAATTTTAAATTTTGTTCCTCATGATCTTTCTTGTCAATCCATGATACTTAATGGACGACTTTAATTGAGGTTTGAGAAATAAAATATATCATGCTCAAAATGAGGTAGCAAAGGATATAATTTTCTTCGAGTGAAGAAATGATGTGGTCGTGATAAGTTTTAAATTTATATGATCGTACCTAGACACTAACTATTATCACGAATAAGGCAAGCGCACCTATCGAACAGTAGTATAGTTTAATGGTAAGATCGGAATGTTGAACCTAAAGGAACTAAAAGTACTAGTAATAACTTTCTCTCTATTATCTAGCCTAGAAAATAAAGGAGAGTTGGTTTAAACTAAAATTTAACTAAACTAAAAACGCGACAAAGAATAAATTGGGGAAATACTTTGGGCAAACTAATCGATTAAGGCAATATCCAAGGAAGAATCCACCTAGGCTTCACTTGTTATTTAACTCTGAACTAGACGATTTATTTATTCAACTTGATCCGTAGAGATCCCTAAATTATGTTAATATCTCTCTCAAGACTAAGAACAACTAACCCTAGGTTGATTAATTGAAATTTCTTTCTAATTAAAACCCCTTGTATTAGCCCATTTTTGCCCGGGCTATACAAAACGCAAAAATAAAATAAAAATAAAAGCAATTGTTAACCAAAATTGTTCAGTCCATTTACAGTTTACAAAGCCCGAGATTAACCCATGGCCCAATATTACAAATGTTACCCGAAGCCCAATTGCAACACTAAACAGCAACCCAATACTGACCTAAACCCAATACCCCATTACACCCGGTCTTAACCCAATAGCAACCCCAGGCCCAAGAGGCCCAATCAGTTAACAGTTTCAGTAAGCCTAGGGTTTCTGAAACCCTAGGCGCCGCAAACGACCAACACCAGTCTCGTATCACGCCGCAATCAACGCCCAAATCAGCATGCCCTCATCACCGGATCTTCGCGTTCACCTGCAAGAAGGAAAGAAAGGCCAGAGAAACAAACATATGGCAAGAAATCAAAAAAGAAAAATACCAAATATGTCTATTTACAGTGGCTATAAAGCCCGAATACAGTGGATGTAAAACACACGCAATATAAAAACATAATTTTAAATTCAGAGAACAGAAGGTGACTTTTTAGTATTATTGTTTTATTATTTTACATGCGAAATACAGTTCATAGACGAATTTCAAAACTGAATAGAGATAGACCATTCTTTATGTTTCTGTTGGAGTTTTTGCACTAAAATTTCATAAAAAAGAAGAAGAAAAGGGATTACCTGTGGTTTAGCTCGAAAAGAAGTGATTTTGGGCTTACCAACCGTCGTATACGGCCACGCGTGTGGCGGCGCGTGCGGTAGACCGGCACCGGAGCCTAGGCCGGAGTCTGGTCTCAGGCCGAAAGGAAGATAGCCCTTCGGGGCTTTTTTTTTTTGTATTTTTTTCTCCTTTTTTAAGGTGTTTAAACTGAATTTTCGGGGTTGATTTTTGGTTTATATAGCAACAAAGAAAAAACATTGTTTTTGCTTAATTCGATAAGCACCAAAACGACGTCGTTTAGGGGAGGATCCGCGCGTTGACTCGAAATCCGGGGAGGATCCGCGCGTTTTTATAAACGGGATATTTACCCCCTAGGTCCTTCCGCATTTTCCTTTTTATGCAATTTGGTTCAATTAAAATTTTCTTTTATTTTTAATTTAGCCCTAAAAGTTTGTTTTAAGTCCCGATTTGGTCCAGGGGCTATTTAAATACAGATGTGGGAACGACGTCGTTTTGGGAATAGGGTATATTTGCCTAGTGAGGCCTTCTTATACGGCGCGCGTTTCAATCAAATCCTTAAATTAGCCCTATTCTTTTAAATCACCCCCAGAATTTTATTAAAATTTAAATTTAATCTTTTTATATTTTATTTTTATTTTGACTTAGTTTTTTTTTCTTTACTATTATTTATTTATTTTTTTCTTTACTATTATTTATTTATTTTAATACTTTATATATATATTAAGTTGTTGTTTTATTACACATTGTCTTTAATTATTTAATATATATTATGTGTTATTTCAAAATTTATATATTGTATAATATTTTTTTTAGTTGATTTATTACTGATGTAAAGTTTTTTATTGTTTATTTTTAAATACGTATATTGTCTTTTTATATAAAGATATATTGAATTGTTATACATTATATATTTATTCTTATATTTTTATATATATATCCTAAGCTTTTTATATTATTTATTCTAAAATACATTAGCTTTTTATGTATATATATCAATCATTTTAAAAATTGTCATTTATCTTTTTTATATATAATATCTATTTGTTGTTTTAAATACCCCATTTATTTTATATTATTATTTTACCTTTATTTTTATTATAGTTTTGTATTCATTTCTAAGTTTTTATATTTTACATATTTTTGAATTTGTTAGGGTTTACTTTATATATCTTACTTGTCTATTCATGTTATGTATTTGTTTATTATTGCTTTAGCATAGTAATTTTATTACATGTATAATCCGTTATTTTATGTTGTTTTTAAAAATTGTCTATATTCGTATGAAATGTTAATATATCATGCAATTGGTATATTACTTATGAACTTATGTTTTGTAATGTACCAATGCTACATTATATTCAAATCATCGATTTAAAAAGTATATCCTATTTGATTGCCGCTTTATCCCTAAAAAGTTTGTTTTTCTTAAATAAGGCAATGTTTAGTGTTTAGAAATTCAGAAAATAGTGCCCTATTGTGCTGGGTTTCGATTTTCCGTTCAATTAAATAGCTAAATACCCTTTTAATGAATTTATAAATTATGAGATGGTTTTGGTTATGAGAATTTAAAACATCATGTCCTAACGTGCTGGATGTAATGTTTGCATTCTTTCGGAACAAAGGAATCTCAAGTTCCAATTCAAATTGTTCAAATTTTTAAAGAAATCATATTTTCAAATATTTTCGAATTTTCGACATTAGGACAAAAAACTAATCAATTCGGTACCAATTTTGGGCGTTACGAGGATGCTAATCCTTCCTCGTACGTAACCGACTCCCGAACCTGTTTTCTTAAATTTCGTAGGCCAAAATCAATGTTTTGAAATAAAATGTTTTATAAGGTGATCCGATCACACCTAAAAAGATTGGTGGCGACTCTATTTTTTCCATTTTAAAAGTCGACCCCGTTTTTTCAAACATAAAAATGGTTTCGACACTCCTAGTGTTGCATTAACTCGATCTATGGACCCCTTATTAGATTTGACTCTAATCTGGCAGATTTTCGTCATCTTATGTCTAGGATTGCGATCAACTCCGCTTAATTGCGTTGGATTTACTCTTAAACAGGGACTTTTGCTCCACTGAATAAGCACATTTGACTTGAATCAATATCCTAAAATATTAACTCAAGAATTAAAAACACAATTAAGAACAAATCGAATATTTATCATATAGTTCAGATAACAATAACAAGATCCGTCTTAGGTTTCATCCCCCTCAGGTATTTAGGGGATTTAGTTCATAATAATAAAGGAAAACATCTCAAAATAAGGAAAACATATCAAAATAAGGAAAACAACAAAACATAAAGAAAACCCAAAACTCCTTAGAGAAATTTAGGAAGATCTTCAGTCTTGATGTAGATCCTTGCTTCTGAGATGGATCGATTGGCTTTCCTTGAGTAATTCCTTGCTTTCTACTCTGTGTCTATCCTTTAGTCCTCTCCTAGGCTGTGTAGCGACGTAAAAATTTTGCTTCGGTCGCTAATTGAGGTGATTATTTGAAACTTTTGAAAACCGAAGTTTGATTTTGAAAAGAATGAGGAGCCGCCACCGATCCTTTTTCTAGGTGTGATCGGACACCTAATAAATCTTTGTTTTAACGAAAAAGTTTATTTTTGATAAAAGAAAGACGAATTTAGGCCTGCATGAAAAGTCAGAGAAAAATAAGGTCCGGGAGTCGGTTACGCACGGAGAAGGTATTAGCACTCCCGCGACGCCCAAAATTGGTATCTTATTTAACATGTGTTGTCTCAAATTTCAAAAATGCAAGTTCAATTGTAAAATTTAATCATGATCTGATCAAAATACGGGAAATTTTGAGTTTTTTAGTTTTTAAGAAGGATGTCCCGTTTTTTAACACGAGCCAATGCGATTCACCCAACATAGCGATGAAGTCGCAAACTTAATGTTAAAATAGGTACATTACCTTTTGTAAAAAGATTATTTCGGCGTAGGGCAAAAACATAGCATAATTCGTAACGAAAAGTATTTAAAATAATAATATTAACAAAAATAATGAGGAAATGACGTGTTAGTAACATGGTAAGGATAGTAATATATTAATAATGAAAATCACAATAGGTATATAAAACATGTTGGTAAAAATATAATAAAACGATGTTAAAAGATAGTAATATAATAGTTTAGACATTATTAAAATAACAATAAATATACATAATAGTAACAAAAATAATATAAATAATATTAAAAATAACAAAGATGATATCTACAACGAGAAGAAAATAATATAACAAGAAAAAATGATATATATATGTATAAGATAATAAATAACAACAATTATAATAAAGTAAATAAAAATAATATTAACATGATAAAAGATATAATAGGAATGATAAAAACATAATATGCACATGAGATAATATAAAAGAAAAATAAATATATATGCATGATAGTATTAAAATATAAGAATATTAGGATTAATAATAATGAATAAAAACAACTAATAATGTTTCAAGAAATATATATATATACGCATATAAGAAATAGATAATAATATTGAATGTTTGTACATAATATATTTATATATATATGTGTATTAGAAATAATAATAGTATTGAAAAGTATGTACATAATATATAAAGTATTAAAAATATTAAAAAGAAAAATAATATGTGTATATATATATATAGGCATTAAATAAAATAATACTAGTACTAATAAAAATAATAATAATAACAATGTGTGAATAATGTTGAGAATAATAATAATAATAATAATAATAATAATAATAATAATAATAATAATAATAATAATAACAATACTAGCAATATGAAAAAAATATAATGTAATAATAATATTAAAAATAAAGTAATAGGTAATAACAGTGAAAATAATAATAATAAAAATATAATATAAAAAATAATACCAAATAATGTAAAATGATAATAATAATGGTTATAATAATACTAATATTAAAAATATAGTAGTGAAATAGATATAATAATGATATGTACATAATACGGTGATAAATATGTATATAATATAGTATTAAAATATGCACAAAATAACACAATAGGGAAAATAATGTTAAACACAAATATTAATATTAATAATATACAAAAATACATACATATATTACAGATATGTACATAAATAACAAACACATACTAATATTAACAATAATAATAATATAAATAATAAGGAATAATATTAAAATAAAAATAATGAGAAAAAATGATGAAATTAAATTAAAAATGAAATTTTTGGGGCGATTTTGAAATGAAAACAAAAGAAGATGGCCTATTTGAACACGCGTGAAAACAGTGGGGACCGAAATAGCATTTTACTCGAGTCTTTAAAATGGTGTCGTGGCGAAGGGGATCAAATCGTAAGACGGGATAAATCTCTAGGCTGAATTATAATTTAAAAAAACTGATTGCAAAACATAGAAAAGGCGGAAGGGCTAAATGCGTAAATTGCCCTTCCGTTTTAAAAAACACGCAGATCCTCTCGGTTCGGGTCGGATCGATCAGACCTGTGGCCAAAACGACGTCGTTTTCTCAATTAAAACCGGGGGTCCAAAACGGTGCGTTTTGACACCCTATAAAAGTCAAAATTTAAAAAAAAAACGTTTGTTACCATAGAGAGAAAAAAATAGGGAGAGAGGGAAGGGAAAAGGGATTCCCGGTGGGGAATTCGGTCACCGTCCGGTTACGGGCGCCGGCACTGGCACCGGCCACCATACACGGTGGCCGGAGAGGTAAAATTTTTCTCTTTTTTTTTTTAATTTTTTCTTTTAGTTATTTATTTACTTTAAAATATATGCATACATACTCCTATTTATTTGTAAAAAAGATAGAAACATTTTAAAAATAAAGGGAAATCACATTCGTTCTTAGGTTCCGATTTGTTAAATTTCTTGCTTTCTCTGCTTCGTGTTTTGATTTGGTGTTACTCCTCTGATTTTTGTATTGCTTTCAATTAAATTCTCTGTTTTGTATTAAAAGAAATCCCAACCCCTTACACTGGTTTCTTAATCGGCTTTTATAGCCATTACAAATTATTTTTTTATACTACTTTCTGTCTCGTCTATTTTAATGCCTTGCAGGGACTTGGGCGGTGCTGAGAAGTCAAGGGCGGTGGACGTGACAGAGGCGGTAGGTGGGCTATTGGCAGAAACATCAGAGGCGGCAGAGATAAGTGGGGGTTCGGGCTAGGGTTTTTGAGGCTTATCCGGGTCTGGGCTGGTTGGATTTGGGCTGATAGTTAGTCGGTTAGTGGGTAGGGGTAGATTGGGTTGCTGATATTGTAATTGGGTTAGGTTGTTGCTTAAGTGGGTTAGGTCTTTGTAATTGGGTTTAATGTAAAAGGGTTTAAATGGGTTTAATTGTAGGTAATGGGTAATTGGGCCATCCGGGTAATTAGGTTAGGGGTTATTTATTTAAGTGTAAAGGTTGTAAAAAGGGACTGCAAATGGATTGTTAATTTTGGGGTTTCAAAATGGGCCAAAATTGGCCTATAACAGGCTATTTATATGGACTCTGGAATACCTTTCTTTGCCCCTAAGTAGCCTTTTTCGCGTGAAATTGAAACTCGTCACGACATGGATACGCCCGTGTGGCAGGCCCGTGTGATTCGAGTTTAGGCCGTGTTCAGGTCTGCTAAATAGGCACGGGCATGTGGTGTACTCGTGTGAGGAACTCCAGGCCGTGTTGATTTCTCACTCTGGCCTATTTTCTCCGTTCTTGGCCCATTTCTCGTTCTTTTCACTTTCCTATGCTCATCTAAATATAAAACATGAATTTAAAGGATTAGGAGCATCAAATTCCACAAATTCAATGATAATTCATCCATAAATGTGCTAAATGTGGGATAAAAATATGTATATATTATGGTTTATTAGGGAAAAACAAAGAAATGCCATTTATTATCCCAAATATGGTTATTCTACTCAAAAGGTCATTATTAGAAATGGAAGTGTCTATTTCAACTTGAGTTACGAATAATTTCATGTTTGCCTCGCAATATTGCAAAAATCACTAATTAATACTCGAAACCTCAAAATTTTCCCCAAGTGTGGAGGGTGATGTCAAACAGAGTTGTACTATTGACTCCATTATGAAGGCTGAATATGTGATTGCTTCTAAGGTAATAAAAAAAAATAATATGACTTCAAAAGTTCATTATGAATATTGAAGTTGTTCCTATTATGGAAAAAGTTATCACACTGTATTATTATAACAGTGTGGTAATAGCTAACACCAAGAAAATTAAAAACCAAAAAGGGGCAAAACACATGCGTAGAAACTATCATATCATAAGGGATAAAATAACATATGGAGTAGTAGATGTAGTCAAAGTCGCATAAGAGGACAACCTTGAGGACCCATTAAGCAAGACTCTAATAGCTAGGAGTTTTGAGAAACATGTAGAGAGTATGAGAATGCAAAATATAACTTTTTTACTTTACTAAGACAAGTAGGAAACTGTTGGATCTGGTGTTCTAAGTGTAGTATATTCATTTTTATACTTGTATTTTTCAAACAAATTGGTTTAATCATATCCATTAATTACGTTAATACCCTTCGTATATTGTCCTCAATGTTTTTGCACGAAAAACAAAATGGACGCAAAATGAAATCGATTGAAAGACTAATATGTCACCTATCAAGTCTAATTGAGGAGATACTTTTTATTGAGTATAGGAACAAATGACTCCTAAAAGATAAAGACATAGATGTGATTAAATAGACTAATAGTACATGGGACAAAACCTAAGTAGAATATATCCTATATCTCTTTATGGATTTATTCACTTGTGATATTCATAGTGTGACATACCTTAATCCCGAGTGGATGATGGACAATGTATGCGTGATACTTTGATGTAAGTAAAAAGCCGAAGTTCAAATAGATAAGGAACCGAAAGCTAGTGTGTTGGGTATACAACTTTTGTAGTATGTAGCATCATTTACAATAGTAGAATTCATATCCCAACAAATGGGTAAATGCTATCTTTTTATTTACATTACATGTAGATGAAAAGTAAACATGGTCATGGGTCATTTGTCTTTGTGATAAATGATTTGATTATTATTTGATAGTAATTGACTTTTCATTAAGGAAGATGTAATGGCTAGTATGAGACAGAAAAAGATCATATTGGGAGAACGAATTTATCCCAAAAAGATTAATGATATCTTATGAAGGTAACACACTTATGGCAAGAAAATTGGATAAACATTGATTAAGTAGCTTTCCTAATGATATGTAATTAGAAATAGCTCGATCATGATACTATAGTGGAATGACTTCATGACTAACTAAGTATATAATTAATAGGCAAGAAGCTATAACTTAATTATAAGTTATTTAAGCCCTAATTATATATAACCAATTGGTCCCTCCGCTAACTCATTGAAACAATAAATGAATTGCATATAGGACCAAATGGATAGAAATGAATGGAAATGATTAAGTTAGAGAAATGAGTCACACTCACAAATGTATGCATTTTCTCTCTAAGAATAAAAATGACATGAGAGTTAATTTAAGGTTTTTAAATTATTATTTAATTAAATAATTAAAATTTTAAAATGGAATTTGTAACGACCTCAAAAGTACAAGTATCGGAATATGAATTATCGGGTCTCCGTTTTTAGTAAAACGGACTGGTAAATATTTATTAAAAATATTTATGAAATTAGTTATGTGTTTAATTAGGTTTTAATTAGGTGAATTTAGTTTAATTTAAAGAAATTAGTGAAAAACACTAGATTGAATAAGAGATAAAAGTTAAATTATAGATTAGTAGAATAAAAGAGGGACCAAAGTGGCCAATATGCCATTCCTCAAAGTTGAGGCGGCATAATGTATAAAAATCTAAGATTTTTATACCTAATTAGTATATTAAATTATTATTATGGTTGTTTATTAAATACTATTATGAATTAAAATAAGACAAATGTATGTTGATGATTGATACATGTGTAATAATGTGTATGGGTACAAGTGTAATATATATTTGTTATTAAATAGATATTTATATTTATTAAGTAAAATATAACTATTAGATAATTAATTTAATTATGAGATTTTTTTAGTAAACAAATTAAATAGAGACAAGTATAATTAAAGTATTTGTTATTAAATAGATTTTTATAAAAACAATTATTATTATAAACTTATATATATATATATATATATATATGTATGTATGTATGTATGTTATAAGAGAAAAGAAAAGAAACAAAAACATGAAAAGAGAAACAGAGAGTAGACGTGAAAGAAAGAAAGAAATGGAGAAGAAAAAGAAAAATGAAAAACTATGGTAAGTCAATTAGGCCATTTCCTTTTAATTTTGATGTTTTATAAGCTTTAGAATAAAGTTTTGATGAATTTAAGTTGAGGTCTTTGAAGTTTTAAGGTTTTGAACATGGTTTATGTTGAACTAGAAAATGAATTAGGGATTTAATTAAAAGAATTTCAAGTTAGAATTGAGTAAATAATTTAATAAGCTATAAAAAAACAGTTTTGGGCAGCAACATAAACTTAAATTTGAAAAATCACCAAAAATTGTAGGAATCGAATTAAAGGGTGAATAAAATATGAAATTAAAGCTTATTGAGTCTAGTTTCTTATAGGAGAAACAATGTAATCAATGGATTTGTGAATCAAGAGATATTTGAATTTTTATGAGACTGGTTCAGAAAGATTTCGAGATACTCTGTTTTAACTTTGGAAAAGTATTAAAATTTTAAAAAAATAATTATGGAACATAATTTATATGGTTAGATTTCTTAATGAGTCTATTTTTAGAAGAAATAAACTAGAACATCATTTGAATTCTGTACAAAGAGATAAATAATTTTTAGTGAAGAAAGATTAGAACCATCAGATAGCAGAACATGGGTGAATTTAAAGAATAAACTGTAATTATTGGCTAAACCAAAAATTCTGAAAATTTTATGGCAAGAAAATATGTGAGTCTAGTTTCATAGAAAATTTACGGATCTTAATTTGGAATTCTGTAACTCATGATATAAATAATTTAGTGACAATGACTCGGGTAGACAGCTTTGAAAGAGTATATAAGTAAATAGTAGAATTGTGTATAAAGAATGTGGAATGAAGAGGAAGAGTGGAATTGAATAAAAAATTCAATTATTTAAATTTTAATGTTGTAATTAATAATATAAATTATTATTTTTGTAGCAAGTAAAGAACTCGAGACATCGAGCAAGGAGGGAAAAGAGAAAATAAATGAGGAGTAAAAACGAAAAATCCAAGTTAGTATTACTATAATTCAAATTTGATTATTTGTTATATATATATATATATATATATATATATGATAAGCAAATTGAGGTAAGTATCAAGAATGAATTAAGGGATAAATATGTATTGGAATTGAATTTATTATTAGTAATTGTTGAATTTTGAATAATATGTTTAGTAAATAAAATAAAGGTTAGTATTGATATTAAATTAAATAAAATTTAACTGTATGTGAAATGAATGGAACTTTTTGGTAATATAATCTGAATTAAAAGAATTAATGTGGTATTGAAATACATATGAATTGAGAAATTGATTTGAATTGTGAATATGAGAAATTATGAATTGAATGATATTGAAATGAAGTATACATATGTATGAGCATTTGATGGAATATTTGAGGAATTATGATTGGAATTGAATCAACTTGAATTGAATGTGATTATTTGAAATGTATATGAATTGAAAGTATGAGGAAGTGATTGAGTTGAAATGTGACTTGAAGTGAAATTATATGATTATGTGAATTTGAAATTGTGATTGAATTGTTATTGTTATTGTGATTGAATTGAATCTGAATGATTATGATCAATTGAAAGTGAAAATGATATGGATACGTGATTCCGATACCCTATTAACTAGTCAGGCTAGGGTGGATATAGTTGGCATGCCATAGGATATGAAAGTGTATGGGATTTGTCGGCTTTACCGATCAGGCACTTTATGTGTCGTATATCAGGCACTTTATGTGTCGTATTTCAGGCACCTCGTGTGTCGTTTCAGGCACTTATGTGTCGTATACTGATCAGGTACTATGTACCGTTTTAGGCACAATGTGCCGTACAGGTGTGTTTGGGTTGGAATCCGTGTATCCGCCAGGGTCCGAGTCAAGTTAATAGGGGTAAATATGTGAAATGATAAATTCTGAATAAATGTGATTGAGCTATTGAAAGAAATAAGAAAGTGAATTTGTGAAATAAATTATGATATGAAATTGGTGATATGAGATTGAATGCATAAACAAAAAGTTCATAATGTGTTCAAAGATGAATTGTGAATTGAAATGTTATATAAGATGGAAAAATGAAACTAAAGTTCACAATTTTGTTTGAAATGATATAAATAATATAAGAAGTTAATTGAAAAGAATAATATAATTGAATTATATGATTTGAGTGTAAATTTGATATGTGAAAATGAAATTGAGATATGATATCTTAAAATATGAACTAAGGTGCAAGAATTGATTGAAGTAAAGTGATGATATAAGAAATCGATTAGTGAAATTGTTATTGTTGAGACATGACTATAGTAAACACAAATTGCAATAGAATTAATATTGAATAAAGTGATAAAAAATTAGTGAATTGTATATGATACGAAATGAGCTAATGGAATGAGATGTGAAAAATTCAATGAAAATTGGATAGTGAATTAATGTATGAATTTGATTAAATACAAGTCTTGAAATAATGCTTATTATTATTAATAATTTGATTGAAAGTATGAAATAATTATTAAGTAATTGTAACATAAATTGAATGTATATAAGTTATTGTATAATTTGAATTATGGTAATACTACTGAGTATATTTATACTCAGCGTACGGTTGTTCCCATGTGTAGGTTAATTGAAAGCCAGTGTCCGGTCTAGCATCCAGATCAATCCCGACTTCAGAGAAATTTTAATTATGTACCTTACCTTTGGTAGTTGTGGCATGTTCCTAGGTGATGTATAAGTTAAGTATAAGAGTCTTGAGTTTATGGTAGTAACATGAATTTAATTGGCATAAGTATGATTAATGAACAAATAGATAAACAAATTATTTAAAAATGGTTAGATATGTTTATATATGTAAATGTGTTGGTTGCTACATAAATTGCACATTGGTTTTGGTTTAAAATTTTGCAGGGTTGGCTAGGTTAGTTTAGAAAGATTCATAATGAGTCCACACGGCCTGGCACACGGGTGTGTGACTTGGCCGTGTGAGAAAATCAGAATGCTCCACAGGTAAGGGACACGGGCGTGTCCCAAAACACCACGGCTGTGTTGAACCACACGGTTCATTAACACGGGCGTACGAGCCCTACTCTTTAGAAAAAATTTTAAAATGTTCGAAAAATTTTATAGTACTTGAATTAGTCCCAAACTATTTTTAGCTCGTAATTTTTGGACCTCGAAGATCCAAATAAGGGACTATAAGATTATATTATAATATGTTTGATAATTATTTGTATATTATTTGTAAATTGTCTGATAGGTCCGGTAGTGCTCCGTAACCCTGTTTCGGTGACGGGTTGGGGTTAGGGGTGTTACAGAATTAGATTAAGTAGTCATTATGAATCCGTTGAATGTGAAAATTAAATATATTTCCTCATAGATTCTTTTACATTAAAGTTGTCATGACTTTATCAGAATTAGAACTGGGTTGAGAAATTTTTTTAATTGAAAAATTAATTTAGTTAATTAAATAAATAATATTTATTTTGAGAATAGAAAACAAATAGTTGGTTGGATTAAATTATAAACTACTATTTACACAAAAAGAAAATTATAAACTACTAGGTCAAAAGTCTAAGAAGTTCATATAATTGGACCTAATACATGAAAGGCCTAATCTGCCTCACATAACATGTGTGAGGGGTAACAACCTTAGGGGAATTTAAGATGGTGTACCCCCTCTCCTAGTTAGACTAGGAGAGTTCTTTTCTATTAAGTAAATATTATTTGTTTAAGTCTTATTCAACCAAGATTTTCCTATCTTTTCCTATAAATAGATGATACTTGTAGAGCTATTTATATAAGTTTTTATACACAAGTATATATTGTTATTGTAACACCTCAATTCTGGCAGGTCTAAAATTTTGTCGTATAGTAGTAAACAGACTGTCTGGCGTAGTGTTATTCGCTGAAATGATTATTTTGGTGTATACGTATGGGTGTACAGTAACTGCCACTTGAGTTAGTAAAAGAAATTTGATTACATGACATTTTGCTATATTAAGGAGAAGTCTTTGTTAAGAGATAAATGGTAACTATGGAATGAGTATTCACCAAAGGTATAGTACACCTGATTTGTCGGGACTACTGTGCTAGTTAGATTCTAAGTAATTTGGTTAGGAATCAACTAAATAGCCAAGTTAGATAATTGTGATTGCAAGATATTTAGGAATATTTCTCTCGAAAACTGTTGGCCAATAAAAAGGTAAGTTCTAAAACGTAAGACACTTGTTAAATTCCACTAAATGGGTTGAGTCATATTTATATGTGAGAGATAAGTTCTAAAATAGTTCTTCTTTATTCTTCATTTTTCCTTAAATAGTATTTACTGAGACCTTCCTTAAGTCTAAATTTATCTTACATCAATGATCTAGAAGCTATAATTCTTTTATGATCAGTGGTTACTTCACATCAAAGTGAGTATTTTAGCTCTGCATGTTAAGTTCTGAATGAGTAAATCTGTATGTGGTGATTGAACAATAAGACTGAGTAAAAGATTTCTACATGAGATTATCAGCGATTGATATGATAAGTAATTTGTATGTACAAGAGTAGTAATAGTGAAATTATGTTTCTAAGCAGTGGTTGCCACAGGTTTGAGATGGATATCTGAATTTGGAGTTTTGAATTGCAGTAAGTGAGAATCAAGTGAGTCTCTACTAGGGGTGTTCAATCGGTTAACCGACTCGAACTATTATTAACCAAATTAACTGACCCTTTTAAACTTTTAACCGTTAACCGAACTGAAATTTTTTCAAAAAAATTAACTGAACTGAACTTCTTCGGTTAATTCGGTTGATTAACCAAATTACTTGAGATTTATATGTTTTTTTTATTTTTGGTTAAAACAAGTATAAAACATATAAAAAATTAATTGACCGATTAATTTATATGTAACAACTCGATTTTGACCCAAATGGGAATGGTGGTTTCGAGACCACGAATTCGAGTCAAAAAAATATTTAAAAAATATTTTCTGTGTTTATTATGTGTGAATTTATATCGGTAAAAATTTTGTTATTTAATTTTGTCGTTTGAGTGTTCGACTAAATAAAAGGACTTAATCGTGTAAAGTGAAAATTAAGTGGTTATTTCTAAAAGGAGCTAATTTGCACTTGGCTTTTAAAGTAGAAGCCTTTATGGAATAAATAGCCCAATATTAATGTGTTGGATGGTAGTGGACATGTTATAAGTGATTTCATAATTTACTAATTAATGTTATAAAAGTAAAAATATAATTAAATTATATATATGTGCATACACGAATTCGAATTAGAAATGTTTAATATTATTTTCTGTGTTCTGAATGAGTGCACTTTTGTGTGCTGAAGTTTCGTGATTTAATTTCAAAGTTTGAGTGCCTAATTAATTAAAAAGGATGTGATCGCAAAATATGAAAATTTGAGGGTTGATATTAGAAGGGCCGGATAGAAGATGTTTTCATAAATGGAAGTAGTTACGTTGCAAATTAGCCATTTAGAATTGTAATGGACGGCATTGTCCATTAAAGTAAAATGATTGCATGTTTTCTTTATAAAGGATATTATGGTAACTTTCAAATTAATGAATTGATAATAAAACATAAAATAAATAAAACCATTGCATGCTCATTTTTGTGGTGACGAAAGTAAAGAAAAGGAAGAAGCTTTGAAGAGTTTTGTTATTCGGCCCTATGCAAGCTTAATTTAGGTATGTTTTTCATTTTGGTTTTGGTCAAATTTTACATTTCTAAGGTTGGTGTTAAGTTTTATGACTAGCCCATGGTTCAATTTTGCTAATTGTTGAGGATGGTTTATTCGGCCATTAATGTAAGTTTGAGAAACTTTGTGTTTGTTGTGGAAAAAAATTGAATATGTGTGTTAGATTAGTAAGTTGGGTTAGAAGGTTTAATGAAATTTGAATTAATAGAGCTAAATTGTAAAAATTCGTAATTATGAGAACTAAATGATGAAATATAGTAAATAGAAGGACTTGTATTGACTATGGATGTATTCGGCCAAGGGGTATCTAGGGAAATTTTAATTGTTCAATGTTTTATGAATTTTTGCATCAAATTGTTAAAGCGAAAAATGTAAGGGGCGAGTTTGTAAATTTGCATAATTATGTGATTTGTTTTAGTGAAAAATAATGTGGTTAATTAATTAAATGAATTCAACTTATTGTTAATTTAGCTCAAGAGCTAAATGAGTCGAATTTGGATCGGGGAAAGTCGAAGCTAGTTGAGTAGTCGAACGTGTCGTACAATACTAAATGAGGTAAGTTCTTAAGTGAGTAAATTAAATTTCTTATGCTTAGAGATTTAATAAGTATAATGAATTGGAATATATATATATATATAATTGCCGAATGAGGATATTAATGTTGACATGATTTAGTCTTGGTGTTGATTGTGCCGTATGTGGTTAGAGAATTGAGTTAAATTATTTAAGAAGTAAATGGTGCCATTTGTAATTAGCATGATTGAATTAAAATGGACTCAGTAATACTAGGTGCTGAATGGATGTTTGAAGGAATGATTGAGCCGCATGTGGATAGAGTGTTTGAATTAAAATAGAAAGGGAGATATAAAGTGCCGAATGAATTTCAAATGAAAGGAATGGTTAGTTTTGATGCATATTAAAGTGGTTGAATGTAACTCATAGTGTGTGTAATCTTAGTAATGAATCATGAAGTGAGTGGTGGTAGTAATCGGGCTAAAAAGCCTAGCAGGCATAGTGCCAGTGTTATAATTCAGGTGATAAACCTAGCAGGCCTAGTGCCGGTGTGAGATTTCAGGCTAAAAGCCTAGTAGGTATCATACCATTGTATTAAAATCAGGTTGACACCTAACAGGCCATGTGCCGGTGTGATATTTCGAGACTCTAGATTCATGGACTATTACAAAGGTTAAAACGAGTGAAAAGCCATGTGCAAGTTAAATTATTGTTATCTCGAAATAAGGTACGTATATGTTTTGTTAAGAGATTTATCGCATGTGTTATGTACTTGAATGATAATTATAATTTGAACGAGACTTGGATCGGGAAAAAAAATGAAGTAAGCCAAGTAGCCGTTATAATTGTACAAAAAGTATCAAGGTAAGTTTTAAGTAATTAAACATTGATTATTTTTTAATATAACATGATATGTATCATGAGAATTAAACAATATATATATGTATAGCGAATGGTAATGTGAAATAAAACTAAGGTAGTTGATGTGTATATATGTTTATGTATATAGTCGGATGAAAGTATGAAATGAAACTATGGTAGTTGTTATATAACCGAATGGAATTATGGAAATAAGCTTTGATGGGTGATTTTAAATAGAAAATTTCTGAATGGTGATATCAATAGTTGGCATGATCTAGCTAAGGTATTATTCGTGCCGTTTGTGACTAACATGATTGAGTTGAATTATGTGTGGTGTTACATTGTACCGAATGTGATTTAAAGTGATGGATAGTTCCATTTGTTGTATATTGAGTTAGTCAAATGTGATTTATGATGTGAAGAATATTTGTTATGTTTCAATGTGAATGCCGAGTGTGATTTATAAGAGTGAAAAATATTGCGATGAATTAAATGTGATGGCTCAATGTGATTTTGAGTTGGAAATGGTAACTCAAAGACTTCGATAGTGTTCTGTTAATGATCGGTAGTGCAAGCTGTGTATTTGTGATATATCGAGCTATAAGCCTAGTAGGCCTTGTGCCGGTGAGTTTTATCAGGTTATTACCTAGTAGGTTTATATAGGTGATTTAATTTAAGTCTATCTATATGTGTTTTCTTATTGAGGTGGAAATTAAACAAATAATGTGTCTGAAATGTTTCTTAATTTGGCCATTCAGGTAAGTATATGTATACTTATATGGAATTGGCAGGTTTGGCTATACGCCTGCTTATATAAAAAGGGATATATATTCAGTTATATTTTTCGGTTATGTGCATGTTAATATGAATTAGTATTTTTGGACTAAAAGTAAGCCTATATTGAAATGGTATGTTAGGATATATGTTATATTATAAAGAAGTTTTGCATGATTGGTCAAAAGATTCGGCTAAATGGCCAGGTATGGACTAATTTGTTGCTTATGGATGATAAAGTAAGTAAGTACTTTGAATACGTGTGATAAATCATGTATAATAGAAATGAAAATATATGTGAGATAATTATGTGTATTCAGTTTTTATGATTAAATGATTTGAATATCAGTAAAATGATTCTGCACTATGTGCACAGGTGAGACCTTGCGTATTCGGTAATATAGGTAATATACATATGTGATGTTATATTTATATTTTTGTGTAATCGGCCAAATAAGTGATAATTGTCTATGATATGGATACATGAGACGGTGACAGTATGATGCATGGTTTTTAATTATAAATCGACTAGTGAAGCAATGACATGGTTTGGTTGGTTATATAATGAATTTGTGCAAATTTGATTTATACGATTGAGCTAACGGTTGTTATTCGAATTCTAAAAGTGTAGTTACATCTTATTGATAAATAGAATAAGTGAAGCTAATTAATGAGGTTATATGAATTAAAGAGTACAAAATATGTATAAAGGATTGAGATCGTTTAAAATTGAGTTTAGTGTTATAGAATCAATTATCATTGAAATGATTTATTTGCTTATGAGACTTACTAAGCTTTCAAAGCTTACTTTGTGTGTTTTTCCTAAGTCTTTAGAGCTTCAGAGATTTGCTCTGGCTGGAAGTCAGGGAGATGTCTTCACACTATCCAGTTTTTGTTTCGGTAAATGAGTGTTTTGAGTTTTTGGTTATGTGGCATGTATAGGATAGTTATGAAATTATTCAATTCGATTTGTACATTTATAAGCCATGCAAAAATGGCTTGTTTGTTGTTGATGTTTTGGACATTTCAATTAATATTATCCATGTACCGAATAGGGTTAGATAAAAAATGATGCATAATCGATTATGTATGTTTTATAAGATTCATTAAGGGAACTTTGTATGATTTAAGATTTTAAGAAAAATGATTATTTATGATAGTTATGAATATGTGTATACTTCCGGTAATGCCTCGTAACCCTTCCGGCGACGGTTCAGGTTAGAGGTGTTACATTATATTTCCAAAAAATTAACCGAACCGACCAAATACTTATATATTATGATATTATTTATTAAATTCGGCTAATTCGATTAATGGACTAATTTCGAACTAAATTAACTGTTAACTGAACTTCTAAAAAATTATTAACGACCCTCGACCGAATTAATTCGGTTAACCAACCGATTAACCGAATTCAGTCAGTTAACTAAATTAATTCGGTTTTGCACACCCTTGGTCTCTACTCTAAATCTTACATGTGAACAATACCAGTAAGTAATTAAATAGAAATGAATTTTGAGTGTTTAGTGAATGAGTAAAACATAAGAAAGATGTTGGTTGTGCAAAGATAATATGTACAAAGTATTTCAAGAGTAAGAAGTTGAACGATAAGTCTAGGACCCAAATTTTGCCTGGGCTCATAAGTCAACGAAAACCTAAATCAAACCCAATTAATCAAACCTAATTAAGCAAGCCCAATTAACCAAGCCCAAGTAACCCTAACCCAACTAGACCTAAACCAACTACTAAACCGACCACTAAACCAATCACTAACTCCATCACTCCACTAACTCCATCACCCCACTCGCTTGCAAACAAGTTATAAAATTTGGCTATAAAATCCATTCAAAACCATTGTAGAAGGGACGATTTTTTTGGAGAAAAAAGAGAGATTTGAATACAAGAAAAAAGAGAGACTTTCAATACAAGGTATACACGAAATTAATCAAAAATCTAAGCAAAAGAGGTGTTTTTCGTCTATTCTCGTTTTAAGTTCTTTGTTTATTTTATTTTATCTTTCAATTTTATTTTGTTTTTACATACGAAAGTAAAAATACAGGGGAATGAGCTTACCCATTTTGAAATTGTCGGAATTTTTTTTGTCCGGCCGCTGTGTACAGTGGCGCCCCGGCGGCTCGTGGAGGTTTAGTGACCAGAACAAGGCCAGACTGATGGCTGGATTTAGAAGGGAGGGGAGAATTACCCTTTTGGCCCTTTTGTTTCCCTCACATGTCGCATTTTAGTCCTATGTTCTGTTTTTACCCCGATTTCTCCCCTAAAGTTTTATTTAAGTTTCATTTTAGTCCCTATTATATATTTTTGACATTTACTAGATTATTTTCCTTATATATGTTTTATTTTACAATTTTTTATTATTTTTATTTATCCATTTAGGCACATAGTTTATTTTTTGATGCTTTTATATTTAAGATTGTCTTTTTTTTATTATTATAGTATATTCTTTATATATATATATATATATATATATTTACATTTTTATTTTTTTATCTTTTCATTTATTTATTCTATTATTATTATTATTAAACTTTTTTACCTAATATTCCTTTATTTATTTATTTGTTCACTATTACATTTTAAATTAATTTTTTTATTTGTTTATTTACTTATTATTTATATATATATATTTGAATGGTCTGTCTTTTTTTATTATTTATTTATTTTTATTTTTGCTCGTATTAGTGTTATTTATATTATCGCATTCAATATTATTCTGTTATGCATCTTAGTATCATAATTCTTTTTTTCAAATTACATTACATTAATCTTCAATCGATTCATAATATTTTGTTTTAAAATAAAGGCAATATTTCGTGTTTGGAAGTTCAAGAAATCGTGCCCTAACGTGCTGGGTTTCGATTTTTCGTTTGACCAAATAACTAAATATCCTTTTAAAATTCCGTCCGTGTTTTCTTAAATTAAAAACAAGGCAATATTTTGTGTTTGGAAGTTCAGGAAATTGTGTCCTAACGTACTGGGTTTCGATTTACCGTTTGACCAAATAACCAAATATCCTTTTTTTTCGATGCAAGAATTTTGAAAATCATGAGATGATCTTGGTATCGAGGGTTTGAAATGTCATATCCTAACGTGCCGGATATGATATTTTATTCCTCTGGAACAAGAGAATTTCAATATCCAATTCGAATTATCCAAATATTTTTAAAAGGAATTGTATTTTGAAACTTTTCAAATTTTTTGACAATAGGACATTAGTTAATCAATCCGGTACCAATATTGGGCGTTACGAGGGTGCTAATCCTTCCTCGTATGTAACCGACTCCCGAACCTGTTTTCTTGGATTTCGTAGACCAAAATTAATTCTTTTTTACGAAACAAAATATTTTATAAGGTGATCCGGTCACACCTAAACAAAAAGGATTGGTGGCGACTCCATATATTTTAAAATCGATCCCCATTTTTTTCAAAATTAAAAATGGTTTTGACAATAAGTATGCAAGTGAGTTCAATATGGAAAGGTAATAATTAGGCAAGTGAGTTACTACTTTAACTCTTGCATGTATATTGTTCATATTAAAGTATACCTATATGAAAGTGATCAAACTAGAAACTGGAAATCATGGATAGTATAGTATGAATATGATACTTATGTGACTATAGGAATAAATTTATGATTAGATTATGATATAAGTTAGTCTACTTGAATATAAGTTTTATAGGATGCATGAAGAGTGATATGAATTGTTGGGCTTGGGATGTGTTTGTGTTTGTAATGTTGAAGTAAGTCAAGTCATCGCAATGGTAACTAAGGAATTTCGTTGGGATAGTAAACACGAACACTGATATGAAATTCTGAAGGAAAAGTTCATGATCATACTCACTTGGAAAAAGAACTATTGAACGACGTTTTATCTAATGAGGTTCTCTACGTGTCCCAAGTCGATGATGGACAAACCTCACTCAATGTGAGTTTAGACAAACCCATATCGCAAACATGGCAGTTTTGGGATGCCTGTGTGGTATCTTGTCAGCCTTTATGGCGCACTCTGTATAGATTATGTTTTTGGCATACTTTAATTAGATTACTTTAGAGTGTATTCTGTAATAAAGACTTATGGCATATTCGGTGTATCGTTTGCTTGCCTCTAATGCGTTCTGTAAAGCTTGTTGGGATAGCAAACTAGAGATTATGTATGATTGTCTGTATGATGTGCTCTGTTAGGTTTGCATGACGTGAACTGTCAAGAATGTCTAATACGATTTAAGTTTGAATGTTTGTCTCAATGGTAAGATAGGAGTAAATTCTTTCACTGTTATAATAATTATGGAAAGTGAGGAGTAATGTATCTTATTCTAAAATTATTCTGAATCTAAATTAGTGTTATCTTAAGTTGTGGGATTCTAATATAATACAATTTGGAAAGTGATTCGTCATAATTTGTCATAGTGAGAAGTAATTTTATTACTATAAAATATCAAAAAATCGGTTTGGTTTTCAAATTTTTAAATTTTTGTTGTAATTGAAAATCGTTTTCGTAACCAGATTTTTTTAACATATGACTCTTTGGGTGCTTCCGAAATCCTATTAGGGAGACCGTTTCTTAGCATTGCAAGAACTAAAATTAATGTCCTGAACGATACACTTATTGTGGATTTTGATGGTAAGGTTGTTGAATTTAATTTTTATGATTCGTTAGAACACCCTAGTGAAGTGTTTGAAGTATGCAGTGAGGATACAATTGATTTTGTGATAGAAATCTTTGGACTTACACGATGAAACTAAATTGATCCTATTGCTTTGTAGGAACATTAACAAGAAAAAGTTGAGTCAACTAAGAGAACATCTTGTGGTTGAGAAAAATTGTTATATCTAGTGCACAAGATGGAGGTACTGAAGCTTCTAGAGGATGACATCGATAATACGAAATTACCACCCTCTTATTTTGAGCTTTGGTTGCCTATTCTGCGAGCATTGAAGTGGGAATCGAACCTGCTGTTTGATCATCTTGGTCTATTTAACTACCTCTTATCAAGAAAACATTGAAAGCTTCCGCCTCAAGATGTGGAAGAAATTTGGATTAGATATCCGACTTGAGTTGAACAATGAAAAATGTTGAGCCCATAACATTAAAAAGATGCTTTTTGGTAGGTAACCCAATTTTATTTTATTTTCTTATTTGTTTTAGTAATTTTCTTTATATTTATATATATTTTTTGTTCTAGTTATTTCTAATTTATTTTTTTCTTCCATATGATTAGACGGCCCCATATCACCGCCCCGTAACATTGCACAACCACAGGGAAGTTCCCTCTTCATACTTAATTCATTCATTTAATTTTATTGTGATACATTGAGGACAATGTATGGATTAAGTGAAGGGAATTTGAATTGAATTGTTAATTGATATATTCTAATTGTTTGCGGTGAATTCTGTTGTTGTTAACTTTGTCCTTGAGTATTAATTGTATTTTCGCCCTAGCATGCTATTTTCATTCGGGGAAATTTAAAAATTACTTTGTCAAATCTTTGAAGCATCTAGACATTAGGAAAATGTTGATTCTATAATTCGATTTTGATAAGAAAACACGTATGTTTGCTTAATTATTTGAGATTAAATGCGTTTGCAAAATTGAATGCTATGTGATGTTAATATTTTGTTAAATTGGTCGAGATGCCTTATTTGCATGGTTTTTTTTACGTAGATGACCTTTTGTTTTATCTTGTGTTCAAAGAAAAAAAAGAAAAAAAATCAATAAATACTCTGCTAATTGTTTACGTTATGAGTAGTCTTAGAATTGTGACCAATTAAGTAACCGAAGTTAGATGCTTGGGTTGTCATCTGTTTTTGTGTCGAAAGATCAAATGATGTTCTAAGTTATTCACTTACTCCGCTAATCTTAACAATTATGAGTAGAGCTAGTAGCCATCCAAAGATGTGACAATTTGAGTAACTAGGGTGAAGTGCTTGAATTGTCATCCTTTTTCACATAAAAAAAATTAATAACACTCTAGACATGATTTTTAATTTTTGAAAAAAAAAAGAAAAAAAATGAACTCAAGAAATGAGACAAGTGGTTCTTTATAGTTGAAACTTTTTGTTAATTTTAGTGTCTTGATAATTTAACATAAATACAAAGAGTCAAAGATGCAACCTATCCTAAAGGTTTTGGGTCAAAAAATAAAATTGATGGACAAAAATCTATTTTGGGAATTTTTATTTTGAGATTTATTTGTTAAATAATACTCTTAATTTTTTATTAGAATAATATTTTAATTTTCTAGTGTTTTATCTTTCATTTTATTTTTAGATAATTCCTCGATTGATGAATTTAAGTAAAATTAGGAGTTTTATATTTTATTTATAATATATATACATACACGCGCATAAGATAGGGAAAGTGGAGCCGACGGTGCATAGCCACCAACTATTCTTGTAGCAACGTAAAAATTTGCCTTGGTCGCTAATTGAGGTGATTATTTGAAAATTTGAAAACCGAATTTTGGTTTTAAAGAAAAAGGGAGTCGCTACCGATCTTTTTTCCTAGGTGTGATCGGACACCTAATAAAACCTCTTTTTATCAGAAAAAATTTATTTTGGGTAAAAAGAAGGTCGGATTTAGCTTTACGTCAAAATTCAGAGAAAAATAGGGTTCGGGAGTCGGTTACGCACGAGGAAGGTATCAGCACCCTTGTTGTCGAAACCATTTTTTAGGGTTTTGAAAAAAATGGGGTTCGACTTTAAAAAACTAAAACGGGAGTCGCCACCAATCTTTTTAGGTGTGATTGGATCACCTTTAAAACATTTTGTTTTAAAATCATTAGTTTTGGTCTATGAAATCAGAAAACGGGTTCGGGAGTCGGTTACATACAAGGAAGGATTAGCACCCTCGTAACGCCCAAAAATTGGTACCGAATTGATTATCAAATGTCTTTAATGTCAGAAATTTAAAACTTTTAAGATGCAATCCTCTTTAAAAATATTTTAATTTGGAAAAATTAGGGTTCACTTGCATCAAATGAATCAAAATATTACACCTAATAGGTTAGGACGCAATACTTTTAAGGCATTCGAAGCTAAGCTGACCATTTTTGAAAATTTCTATCCCGAAACTACAAAACACCATATCCAGTAAGTTAGGACACAATGTTTTGAAATTCCAAAACAGTTGTTTGTATTTTGAAAATATCAAAACGTTTAGAAGGGTTCTAGACTATTCGAATTCGACGAGAAAAGTTGCAACCCAGTAAGTTAGGGTACTACCTTTCTCGAAGCTTCCAAATACCAAACATTGCCTTTTTTTTTTTTTTTTGAAAACTTTGGAATCTTGTTTTTAATTGATGCCTGGGGGATCATATAAACATTATGACATATAAGATAGAATATTGCAATAATAAGCAAATAAAGCATGCACTTAAACAATATGATGGCAATAATACAAAAATCATATACTAGATACGTACATATTTAAAATTACATGACACCATATATACAAAAGTACGCATAGCATATATTGAAGATGAATAAGCAAAACATACAAACATTCAAAATAGCAATTAACTTAAAAGTGATGCACGATATACAACTTGACATAAATATTCATATGAAAATAAAAACATTAATATATAAAAATAATGTAATAATATATATATAGAACAAACAATGCCTAATAAAAATATGAAACTAGCATTTAATACATAAATAATATATAATAAAATATATAGGATTTAATACATATTAAAACATATAATGTAATGAGTAATTGTTAAAATATGTACATATATAAGTAAAATACAATATTTAATAATGTATTATAAGAATAGAATATAATAGAAAACCAGTTTAAAGTATGTGATTTTTAAAAGAAAATATATAAATAATTAATTAAAGAAGAACTAATTCAACATTTAAATATATAAATAATAATGATGTAAAGTAGCATTTATTAAGATATAAAGTAATATAATATATAATATAATAAATATTATATAACATAATATAAATATAAGTAAATAGTAATATAAAATATACAATATATATTTATGTTAAAATAAAATAATATACCCATACAATTTAAGGTAAAATAATATATAATTTAAAATAAATAAGTTATAAATAATTTAAAAGATATCAAGGGACTAAAATTAAATAAAAATAAAAAACCGTGGCTAATTTAATAGTGAAAGAAACGGATTTGGACTTAATTGAAATGCCCATTAAAATCCTAGGGATTCATTGGGAAGAATTCCTTTGTCCCAAAACGGTACCGTTTCCCCAGTTAAACCTTAAGAGGCCATTTAGGACTTGATTGAAACGAATACGAACTATCAGGGCTAAATTTTAATAAAAATAAAATGAAATTTCAAGCACAGAAAACTTGGAGGGATTAATTGGGCAATTAGCCCATTAATCAGAAACACGCGGATCCTCCCCGGGTTTTCGGGTCAACACGCGGACCTTGGCGCCTCAAAACGGCACCGTTTGGCTTAGGCTATATAAGCCATACTCAAACCTCCAAAAACATTTTCGAACTCGGTTTTTAAAAAAAAACTAAAAGAACCTCTGAAATCTCTTTTGGCCCTCGGAGCTCTGACTTGAAGGCTATCCTGGCTCGTCCAGGGGCTCCGGCGCACGTGGTTCTTACGCGCTAACGCGCCGCCACTAAGGCCACCGTGTACGGTGGTTAGGGTGAAAAAAAACCCTCATTTTCTAGAGATCCTTCGGTGAGTATCTCCTCCTTTTCTCCTTTTGTTATTATTTCGTTTAAAAAACTTAAAAGAAACAAGAAAATGATATGTTTATTTTAGTTTTAAAACTGTTATTTTGTATGCATTTGAGACAGAACAGAAAATAGAATAAAAAAGAATATTACCTCTAAACAAATCTGTATTTTGCCTTTTTATTGATGTGTGCGTAAAAAATTACAATGGCTAAAGGAAGGCTTTTATAGCCTTTAGATTACATATTTTGGAAAGAAATCAAAGATTTCCTTCCGTATTTTATCTAACCTAATCTGTCTTTATTTCCTTTCCATATTTGTTCTCTGCTGTGGTTTTTTTTTTCTTGCTACTTTCCGTATCTGCTGTGGGTTTCCTTTTTGTTTTCACAGGTAAATCACGAAGATCCCGGTGTCTGTCATGGATTCGAATCTCGGCAGATGCCCATTTGCACTGATGACCACAAGGCAGTCGCTTTTGCTGAGATCTCGGCGTTGATGGAGGTACTGAGGTCGGTGGTGAAGCCTGGGATTACAGTGCACCGACGGTGGTGTCGTTCGGAGTACCCTGTGCCTCCGGACAGCTTATTGATTAGAGTCAGCTAGGGTGACGTGAGGGGACAAGGCCATTGATGGCTCCTGCTTCGGGAGTTGGAACGATCCTGGTGACGTGGCGCAACTTTTGGACCCCGTTACGGCGCTGAGAAAAAAAGGCAAAACCCTAGGGTTTCCTGCCTTAGTAAAAATTTTGGGCCAATTGGGCCACCCTGTAATTGGGTTAGGGTATTAAGGTCTGATAAGTGTTGGGTCTGGTACGTGTTGAGCTTAGGCTGTATTTGGGTGATTGGGTGTAACCGGGTACACGGGTAGTGCATTGGGTCAGTAGTGTTTGGGCCCTAACATTTGTAACTTGGACTGTTTTAAATAGACTTTGAAATAAATATTTTTTCATTTAATTTTCTATTTTGGCTCTTTTCATGCCCGGTCAAATTTGGGCTATTACAGTTGCCCCTCTTTGCTTATTGCTGTGTAACGGGAATGGAGCAAAGACTTAGAAAGACCAAATTTGACCGGTCTTCAATCTGCCTCTTGCAGACTTATGACTGTCATGTTGACATCTTCGATCTGCTCTCTGCCGAACATAGAGATGCCAAATCTGCTTTTTTCGATTTACTCTCTGACAATACAGAGATGCCAAATCATCTTAGATTTGCTTCAACGTAAACACGCTAAAGCCAAATCAGCTATGTCTTCGATTTGCTCCTTGCCAATACAGAGACGCCAAGCCATCTTGGATCTGTTTCAGTATAAACATCTAAATGCCAGATCTGCTATGTGTCTGCCCTCCACCGAATATGGAGATGCCAAACTTCGATTTGCTCTCTGCTAATACAGAGACGCCAAACTATCTTAGATTTGCTCCAGCGTACGCGCGCTAAAGTCAAATTAGCTATGTCTTCGATTTGCTCCCTGCCAATACAAGGATGCCAAACCATCTTGGATCTGCTTCAGTATAAAGATCCGAATGCCAGATCTGCTATGCTGCGGCTTATTACCCTACTGCTTAGGGGGTTAAGGCACATCGTCTTTGATAACCTGTAGAATGTGTATGTGATTATGCCTGATGATTAGGATGCCATGATCGAAATGAGTCAAATACTCCTAATTATGATACAAAAATGTTATAAGAATGATTCCTATCCTAGACGTCACCACTCATTCATTTATTTACATTTTTGTTCCTGTTCCACCTGTAGGCCCATACCATTCTTCAGATACTACGATCCACTGAAGATAGCTGTAAGATAACCTTTCCTTTGAATCGTTGGCTTTATCCATTTATCCTATTGAATTGGAAGAAATAAATTTCTCGAGTTCTTTCATCCCTTACTTATGTGAATTTCTCGAACAATTTGACTTGTTTTAGTTTCCCATATTATCCAGAAATTTCAGAGTAATGCACAAAACTTTGTTTGTGAACATATTTAGCTCATCTATCATTATTTCAATGTAACATACTTAAAGAAAAATAGAAGATGAAAAAAAAATAATTGAATTTGAATGAACTATCAAATAGATACAAAGGCAATTAATCTGATAGTCTATCTTTAAGAAGAAAAAGAATCTAAAGATAGCCAACAGGCACAAAGTTAGATGCCCTAGATATCACCGCTTGAGCGCTTGTACATCAACTTCATGAAGACATGTGTTTAGAAGATTCAAAGTATTTTGTTGATGCCCCAGTATGCCACGTACTTCGTTCTTTGCTGACATGCTTCAAAATTTGAGTCGCCCTTTTGGGTTTTCAACTCAAAACCCCTTTGGTCACAAGGTGCCCTTTGAGGGTTTTCACCTTGGCCTCTCCATCATTTTTTTTTGAAATCTCAAGGCGCCCTTTGCGGGTTTTCACCTTGGATTCTCTTCCCTTTTAGACAAAGTATTTTTTAACTGAGTCTGAGTTCACTGGATTGGGTAAACTTTTCCCATCCATTTCCGTTAAGATCAATGCACCGCCAGAAAAAGCCTTCTTCACGATATACGGCCCCTCCCAATTCGGCATCCATTTCCCCCTAAAGTCTTTTTGAATAGGAATAATCTTTTTCAGTACAAGGTCTCCCTCATGAAACTCTCTTGGTCGAACTTTCTTGTCATAAGCTCGCATCACTCGCTTCTGATACATCTGACCATGTCTAATGGCTCTTAGCCTCTTTTCCTCAATCAGGTTCAACTGATCATATCGGGATTGAACCCATTCGGCTTCATCTAACTTTGCCTCTGTCAAGATTTGAAGAGAAGGTATTTCTACTTCAATAAGTAACACTGCTTCCATCCTATAAACTAATGAGAATGGGGTTGCCCCAGTAGAGGTTCTAACAGATGTTCGATAGGCCAGGAGTGCAAACGGTAATTTCTCATGCCAATCTTTGTAAGTCTCAGTCATTTTCCCTACTATCTTCTTAATATTCTTGTTGGCGGCCTCTACTGCCCCATTCATTTTTGGGCGATAGGGAGAAGAATTGTGATGTTTGATCTTGAACTAGTCGCAAACCTCTGCTATCGTTTTATTGTTCAAGTTCAATGCGTTGTCGGATATAATCTTCTCAGGCATTCCATACCGACAGATGATCTCCTTTTTCAAGAACCGACTTACAGCTGACTTAGTAACATTCACATAAGAGGCGGCCTTTACCCATTTCATGAAGTAGTCAATGACCATGAAGATAAACCGATGTCCATTCGAAGCTTTCGGTGATATGGGCCCAATGACATCCATGCCCCACATGGAAAAGGGCCATGGAGAAGTCATAACATGCAAAGGTGAAGGTGGCACATGAATCTTGTCCCCATAAATCTGACATTTATGGCATTTCTTAGCAAAGTTGATACAATCCCCTTCCATAGTGGCCCAATAGTAGCCAAACCTCATAATTTGTCTTGCCATTGTGAAACCATTTGCGTGCGTCCCACATACACCTTCATGCACTTCTTCCAAAATTAGTTTAGCTTCCACAGCGTCTACACATCTCAACAGTACTTGGTCTTTCCTCATCTTGTACAAAATGTCCCCGTCCAAAACGTAGTCGCAAGCTAACCTTCTCAAAGCTCGTTTGTCATTTTCATTGGCTTGTTCTGGGTATTTACGATCTCGCACATATTGTAATATATCTCGATACCACGGGTTATCGTCCTTTTCCTCTTCCTCAATGTTACAACACTGAGCCGGGGCTTTATAGACACTCATTTTGATTGGTCTCATCTCCTCCTCTTTATTCACCTTAATCATTGAGGCCAAGGTGGCTAAAGCATCTGCCATTTGGTTCTCATCTCGTGGAAGATAATTGAAGGTGATATCCTCAAACTCCCCAAGTAATCCCAAAACTATCTTCTAATAATTGAGTAACTTTGGGTCCCTTGTTTCCCATTCACCCCTAAGTTGGTAGATTACCAATGCAGAGTCTTCATATACATCTAGAGTTTTTATTCCCTGTTCTATAGCTACTCGAAGTCCCATGATGCATGCTTCATACTCGGCCATATTATTTGTGCCATCAAAATCCAGTTTGCATGTGAACAGATAATGATCGCCATTTGGGGATACCAAAACTACCCCAATTCCATTTCTAATGGCATTAGATGCCCCATCAAAATTTAGCTTCCAAGGAGAAACTTCAGTCGCTGCTATACACATCAACTCCTCATTTAGAAAATCAAAGTTCAATGGCTCATAGTCCTCTAGAGCCCTACTGGCCAGAAAATCTGCTACCGCACTTCCTTTTATAGCCTTCTGACTCACATAGACTATATCAAACTCTGAAAGTAATATTTGCCATCTTGCCATTCTCCCATTTAAAGCTGTTGATTCCATCATGTATTTCAATGGATCAAGCCTCGAGATGAGCAACGTGGTATGGTATAGCATATACTGTCTTAGCCTCCGGGTCGTCCATATCAGCGCACAACACAACTTTTCAATTGGCGAGTATCTCATTTCACAGTCAGTGAATTTCTTACTGAGATAATAAATTGCCTTTTTTTTCTTCCTGACTCGTCATGCTGACCCAGCACACACCCCATAGAATTACTAAATACTGACAAGTACAGTATTAATGGCCTATCTGGCTAGGTGGAGATAATACCAGAGCATTCAACAAATACTGCTTGACCTTTTCAAAAGCATTCTGGCATTCCTCATCCCAAGTACCTTGGTTGTGCTTCCTAATAAGGCGAAAGATTGGATCACATTTTTCGGTTAGTTGTGAAATGAACCGAGCAATGTAATTCAACCTTCCTAGGAATCCTCGAACCTCTTTCTGAGTTTGCGATGGAGGCAATTCTCGTATGGCTTTAACTTTGTCTGAGTCAACCTCTATTCCTTTTTCACTAACTACGAAACCCAACAAATTTCCCGATCTAGCTCCAAAGGTGCACTTTGTCGGATTGAGCTTCACCTGAAACTTCCTCAACCTTAAGAACAATCTCCTCAAGACTTCAATATGCTCTTTCTCTGTTTGGGACTTAGCAATCATGTCATCAACATATATTTCAATATCCATATGCATCATGTCATGGAACAAGTTCACCATGGCCCGCTGGTATGTTGCCCCCGCATTCTTCAATCCAAATGGCATTACTTTGTAGCAGAAAGTACCCCACAAGGTTATAAAGGTAGTTTTATCCATGTCCTTTGGATGCATCTTTATCTGATTGTACCCCGAGAAGCCATCCATGAAAGAGAACAATGAATATCCCGCCGTGTTGTCCACCAAAGTATCGATATGTGGCAAAGAAAAGTTGTCTTTAGGGCTAGCTTTGTTCAGATCTCTATAATCAACACACATTCGTACTTTCCATCTTTCTTAGGTACTGGCACAATATTAGCTACCCATTCAGAGTACTTAACCTCCTGCAAGAACCCTGCATCGAACTGTTTCTTAACCTCGTCTTTTATTTTCAGAATGATATCTGGTCTTATTCTTCGCAACTTCTGTTGGACTGGTTTACAATCCTGTCTTATCGACAGACGATGCACTCTGTGCTCAATCCCGATATATCCTGATATGACCATGCGAAAATATCCTTAAATTCTCGAAGTAACTCAACCAGACCCTGCCTTGTGTCCTTGGCAATCAAAGTTCCAATTTTCACCTCTTTCCCCTCCTTCAGGGCTACATTCTCTATTGTCTCCTTCTCATGGGGCATAATTTGTTTCTCCTCCTGTTTTACCAATCTCAACAGATCTGGAGACACATCACAATCTTGGTCATCTCCAAAATCCTGAGATTCCTCTAAACACATGTCTTGCTCGCAAGAGAAATCAGGCATTGCTGTATCAGTGCTCATATCATTGATATCTAGGGACCTGTGGGGGTATGAAAGAACATACAAAGAATGAATGAATTTAAGAATGATTGTCTATGTGCTGTGAATGAAAGAATTAAGAATTGCAAAGGTTTAATCAAAACATTGGTTGATAAAAGATGAAACAATATTCGTCAAAACTGATAACAAAGTCATGTTTTATTGAAATAATAATAGATGATCACAGGCCTACTTCACAAATGTAATCTCATTATTCCTAGGCTCTAGAATAACAAACATGTTTCGAGAATTACTCTGAAAAATTCCTAAAGACTACAGGAAGGTCCTCCGCAGTCCAATTGTTCAAAGAGCTTCCCGGTTCGTAAGGGCGAATGCCCTCAAGGTTTTCCTGCTCCAATCCTTCATTATGTATAGCATTGATCTGATGACTTCCTTTCACGAGCAACCCTCCCAACACGAAGGTTTTAGATATTAGAGGGAATGTCATCGGTTCCCACTCTACTTCTCTTCCATTCAAACGCGCCTTTCTCCTCTCTTGGCGCTTCTCAATTTCTTTCATCTTTTGCTTGTGGCCTGGCCTGAAGCCCAAACCAAAACAATCTTTCCTTCAATCATCTTCGGGATTTGAATCCCTCCTTGCAAATGCTTCCCTAGTTCTTTTCCTGGCAATGCTCCTTTCCCCATTACCATTTGCAGGGCCATCCTTGTAGCTCTAGACATCTTAGGTACCGGCATCTCACTTCCTTCTATGACAAAGGTTTCATTGATGATCTATAAAGAGCGAAAAGAACACTCAATGGCCTCTTCATCCATTTCAACATATGGGGCCTTACTAGTAACTGCCGCTATAATATCCTTCTCAGCGTTGATGGTTATTAATCGACCATCCTTCACTAACTTTAATTTCTGGTGCAATGAGGAGGGCACCGCACCAGCCGAATGTATCCATGGTCTCCCCAACAAACAATTGTAGGAAGGTTTAATATCCATCATCAAAAAATCTACCTCATATGTATTTGGCCCAATCTCCAAAGGAACGTCAATTCGTCCCATAACCTTCTTTTCGGTTCTATCAAAGGCTCACACTATATTATGACATGTTTTCATGTGCGAACTGTTGATGGGCAATCTGCTAAGGGTGGATAATGGTAGGACATTCAAAGCTGATCCATTATCAATAAGTACACTCGGAAGTGTATATCCCTTGCACCGAGTAGTGATGTGCAAGGCTCTAGTTGACCCCATGCCTCCTTGCGGGATCTCATCATCATTGAAGTAGATGAAATTATCCGCACTTATGTTGTTTATCAAACGATCTAACTTATTAATAGATATGTCATGAGTGACATATGTTTCATTGAGCACCTTCAACAACGCATCTCGATGCACCTCGAAACTCAGAAATAGGGCCAATATTGATATACGAGTTGGTTACCTTTGCAATTGCTCGACCACACTATACTCGCTGTGCTTAAGGAACTTTAGAAATTCCTTAGCCTCTTCCTCCTTTACCGGTTCCTTAATGGGTACTTTATCCTCTTTCCTTACCTCAACATCCTTTGTTTGTGTGGGCTCTATTCTAACGCCCCCAGCATCATAACGTTTCCCACTCCGTGTATGGGAACCTTCGATCTACACATCCTTAGACGTGTTGGCTACACCTCTTTCTTTTGGTATTATCACTCCATAGTCATAGCTCCATAGTACCTTCTTATTATCCGTATAGGGGAAAGGCATGGGCTTACGTATAATAACTTTAGGCACTGTTTGTACCCCTGCTTGATTATTCCCTGGCATGGAAATAATAATCCTCGGTCGGTTTTTCTGATTGTCTTCTAACACACAGATTTGCCTTTCACAGGAGCTATTTTTAAGAACTTGTAACTCCTTGTTACGGCTTTGAATTCTCCACAATTTTGGATCTCATGACCTATCTTTCCGTGGAACTCACAATAGTTCCCCATTCTTCCTTTACCTTTTTCAGAGGTCAGCATACCTCTCTTCACCATCTCCTCCCATATTACCTTCATAGGGGTCCTCACCTTAATAACATCCTTCTCAATTCTTTCTTCACTAGCTTCAACAATGACATTCACTCCTTGATTACTATGATCTGGTAACGGATTTTCAGCACTAGGGGCATTATCAAATTTCACCGCCCCTATTTTGATAAACCTCTCCACAGCCTTTTTGAACCCAATGCAGTTTCCAATTGAATGCCTAGGTACCCCCGCATGGTATTCACATTTAGCATTTGCATCATACCATTTGGGGTATGGAGGTTGCAAAGGTTTCAAGTGGAAAGGAGTGATAGCATGCGCATCATATAAGCTTTGGAAAAAGTTCCCGGTACGTCACAGGGATAGGCGTAAAATGCATCTTCTCTGGATTTTATCTTGTACCGGATTCTTGTCCTTGAGAATTTTGCTACCCAACCACAGTCGTTTTAGGTTGGCTAACTGTAATTGTCTTCGAGTTGAAACTATTCGCGTTATTCACCTCATTATCTTTTCTCTTTGGGGCCGATCTTTTAGCTATTTCCCCCTCAATTTTGCCCCCTCTTATGGCGTTCTCAATCATCTCTCCTGCCATAACTATATCTGCGAAACTCTTCGTGGTGCTTCCAATCATGTGAGTAATGAACGGAGCCTTCAGTGTGTTGATAAACAACATGATGGTCTCATTTTCCAATAGTGGCGGCTGAACTTGCATTGCCACCTCCCTCCATCTTTGTGCGTACTGCCTAAAGTTCTCATTAGGCTTTTTCTCCATGTTTTGCAACGTGATCCTATCTGGCGTCATGTCGGTCACATGGTTGTACTATTGCATGAAGGCTTGTGCTAGATCTCTCCACGAATTGATTTTGGCCTGGCTCAACTGATTATACCACTTGGCAGCCGCTCCTACTAAACTGTCTTGAAAACAATGTATCAACAGCTGATCATTGTTTACATAACCAGTCATTCTCCTACAGAACATCGTGATGTGTGCCTCTGGGCAAGTAGTCCCATTGTATTTCTCAAACTCTGACATCTTAAATTTGTGAGGAAGTATCAAGTCTGGGACCAAGCTTAAGTCTTTGGCATCAATCCTGTAATAATTGCCAGCACCTTCCAAAACCCTGAACTTTTCCTCCAACCACTTGCAGCGATCTTCCAACTATTTTGAGGATTCAGTTGCCATTCTTTCCTTCTCCATCATATCTAAGTCAGGGATGTTATCTCCTAAATTAAATCCCAACCTAGACGAGAAATTCACAGGAATTCCAGCATCAATCGGCCCTTGCTGAGGCCTTACAGTAACAGACGGCCTCCTAGGTAGTGCCTCAGTTTGCATTGGCCAATGAGGTGGAGTAAAACCCAGAGGATGATCCTCGCCTTCATCACCAGTGATAGCCATGGGAGCCTTTCCCTTATCAGTGGCCCTTAACAGTTGAGCCATTTCTGCCATCATATTCCTTTGAGCCTTCATCATTTGCTCCCTCATATCATTTTGCATTTTGACCAATTGCTCTTGCAACTGGTCCTGCATGTCCTTTTGTAATTGTTCAAACCTTTGATCCATGTTTTTGCTTTTTGCTCGAGTTCCGTAAGGATGCGTGATTTCCAGATTTTCTCCTCCTAACCTATGTGGTGACTTTAACTAATTATAATCTTCCTATAATTTTGAATGCAAATGATGTAATGAAATGCTATGAGATGTAGATGCATGAATGCAAAAAGGCATCGATCTCGATTCAATCTCAAATAGAAAAATTTATTTAGAAAAAGAACGACTTTACATATAAATGGATTACATATACGCCTTTGCCCTAATGCCCAAAGTTCTAACTCTATCTAATAAAAGGGCTAACTCTCGGCCCTTATCAGATACTGACTCATACATCATACTCAACGTATCAGCTCGTATAGCTAAGTGTTGAACATATTCAGCAATCTCTCGGATCTGAGCTATAGCCTCCCCCATAATGTAGTCCTTATCTCTGACTTGACCCTTAACCTGATGGAGTTCTTCCTTTAAACAATCTTCTCGTGCCTCGAGCTGCTCAATCCTAAGTTCCCCATCATGTAATGCCAACTCTAAATCTCCAACCTTATCTTTTAGCTCCTTTAACTCAATTGTGGGATCATGATTTTGGTGCCAATGGAGTGATATTCCAAACTCATTTACCTTAGTCCTCAATCCCTGATTCTTTTTTTCAAAGGCCAGATTCTGCGATCGCATCTCTTAGAACTTCCTCTTTCAATACTCAGTTCTAACTTTTTCTTCTTGAACCTTTTTCTGCCACTGCTCCGAAGACTTTCCTAATCCAGCTCGTTTCAAAGATGCTTGTGCTTTCTTAAACTCCTTTTTCAAATCATCTCGATCTTCCTCTACCTTTCTCTTTTCTTTTCTCACCCTTTCAACCTCCTTCTTCTGCTCGTCGACATCTAGACTCAAGTACATCTTCTCTTCCTCAAGTTTTTCTATCTTCTTTTTAAGTTCCAAATTCTTTCTCTTAAATTCTTGCTTCATGATCTCAAGCTCTGAGGGTACCTCTCGTAAATAGTCCTCCATTGGTCGAGCTTCCTCCATCTTTGACTTAGGGATATTATCGTTAATCCTTCTACTCCGCCACTCACCATACTCTAAGGTCGTAGCAGGGTTGATAGCCACTCCCTTCAACCGACAAGTCTTATTCCAAGTACTGGAAATCTCACTAACCTTCCTCTTGTAATTGGCGCCTCTATATACAAACTCACTCTGGGCCAGCCCATGAGTCGCTGGTATGAACTGCTTTAATCCATGTTGCCTCAATACAAGTAAAGGGGCATATCTGATGGCACCCCAAATTCCCAATAGGGGAACCCAATCAAAACTACCGCATCGACAAAGTATCTCACCAGGAATCATCCACGAAGCTCACCACTCAACATCCTTTGACTGGAGATTCTGAAGTAGTGCTATCCAATTCTCTTCTGGTACGTTCACTCTCCTAGCCGAGGCTACTATATCTTTTAACGGGGAGTAATTCTCGAATAAAACCCGACAAACAATCCCCTCAATCAATCGGAAGTGACTGTAAAACCAAGCCAAAAGTAACTGAGCGCAACCTATAAATCTGCCTGCACCCGACCTCCTACATGCACCTAAAGATCTAAACGTCTCCGCCAAAATCGCAGGAACAGAAGTAACCTTTTTGCTGAGTCTATGAAAAAGATCCGTGATCACCTCATCCATATATCCCAAGGCCCTAGGAAAAACCATTAATCCATACAAACTTAAGGCAAAAATGTCTACCCTCTTTGTCTCATCGGGGTGTGTCAGAATCAAATCTTTCAAAGCTTCCCAAGAAATGCACTTGCACTCACCTTTTTCCTTGATCCTGGCCGCGACCCACTACTCGCTCATTCCCGTAATGATCATTAATTTCTTCCAGAAGGCTGAGACACAAGCAGCTTGAGAATAAATCTTATCAACCTGAAACTTAGGACACCGAAGCAAGGCAGTGTACTTCTCCACAGTAGGTACCAAGTATGCCTCTCCAAAAGTGAAACAACTGTACGCCGGGTTCCAAAACTGAGCAAGAGCCCGAAACAAGTGTTCATTTACCTGAATATCAAGTAAGTAAGGTAAATCTCCATAATTATCATAAAATAACCCCTTAGTCTCATTGCCCCACTGATCCCAAATCTCCTTAAGCTTTTGAAGATTATTCTATGTGACGCTAATATGAGTGTAATCAGACAGCTCTGACACATATCCCGCAGCTATACTATCTCCCTTTTCTAGTTGAGTTTGCTCTGACCATCTATGAACATCGACGTTGGCCTCCACTCTATCAAGAAGTCCGTTCTCCATAATAATGCTTCCTAATTTAGAAACCGACCGTGAATCGATACCTTTTAAATGCGAAATGACATGCAAACAAAAGAAAAAAACAGTTAGTATCACATGATATCAATAAATCTCAAAGATAACCTATAAGGGTAACGCCTAAAGTATAATTCTTAACTAAATTGGGCTCTTACGGTTTTCTATATGAGGTTTAGCTCTAAAGTTTGAGGTACCCGAACCAGCAGATTCCTCGATTCTCACCCATTATAGGCTTATTTGAAATGAGTTCAATTCAGGGGAATACATTTTCCTATGGCTACACGGAGATGAAAATCTCACGAAACCATAGGTACGGTTGTATCCCGAAAGTGATCCACTATCCTGCATGGGGGCGAAAACCTTACGAAGGCATAGTTTCTCACTCCCACTTAAGGGTGTGACCACAACGGTCATGTAAGAATGCCATGCATATCAGAATATAGCAACACATGCAATAATTCAAACACATGTAATGCAAAGAGAATTGAATTTTAAAACTTTTCAAATTTCCGACATTAAGACAAAAGGTAATCAATTATACGGCTTGACTCTCTTAAAACGTCCCCAGTAGAGTCGCCAAGCTGTCGAAACCATTTTTTAGGGTTTTGAAAAAAACGGGGTTCGACTTTAAAAAAACTAAAACGGGAGTCGCCACCAATCTTTTTAGGTGTGATTAGATCACCTTTAAAACATTTTGTTTTAAAATCATTAGTTTTGGTCTACGAAATCAGAAAACGGGTTCGGGAGTCGGTTACGTACAAGGAAGGATTAGCACCCTCGTAACGCCCAAAAATTGGTACCGAATTGATTATCAAATGTCTTTAATGTCAGAAATTTAAAACTTTTAAGATGCAATCCTCTTTAAAAATATTTTAATTTGGAAAAATTAGGGTTCACTTGCATCAAATGAATCAAAATATTACACCCAATACGTTAGGATGTAATACTTTTAAGGCATTCGAAGCTAAGCTGACCATTTTTGAAAATTTCTATCTCGAAACTACAAAACACCATATCCAGTAAGTTAGGACACAATGTTTTGAAATTCCAAAACAGTTGTTTGTATTTTGAAAATCTCAAAACGTTTAGAAGGGTGTTAGACTATTCGAACTCGACGAGAAAAGTTGCAACCCAGTAAGTTAGGGTACTACCTTTCTCGAAGCTTCCGAATACCAAACATTGCCTTTTTATTTTTTTTGAAAACTTTGGAATCTTGTTTTTAATTGATGCATGGGGGATCATATAAACATTATGACATATAAGATAGAATATTGCAATAATAAGCAAATAAAGCATGCACTTAAACAATATGATGGCAATAATACAAAAATCATATACTAGATACGTACATATTTAAAATTACATGACACCATATATACAAAAGTACGCATAGCATATATTGAAGATGAATAAGCAAAACATACAAACATTCAAAATAGCAATTAACTTAAAAGTGATGCACGATATACAACTTGACATAAATATTCATATGAAAATAAAAACATTAATATATAGAAATAATGTAATAATATATATATCGAACAAACAATGCCTAATAAAAATATGAAACTAGCATTTAATACATAAATGATATATAATAAAATATATAGGATTTAATACATATTAAAACATATAATGTAATGAGTAATTGTTAAAATATGTACATATATAAGTAAAATACAATATTTAATAATGTATTATACGAATAGAATATAATAGAAAACCAGTTTAAAGTATGTGATTTTTAAAAGAAAATATATAAATAAATAATTAAAGAAGAACCAATTCAACATTTAAATATATAAATAATAATGTAAATAACAATATATATATACGATACAATATAAATAATAATGATGTAAAGTAGCATTTATTAAGATATTAAGTAATATAATATATAATATAATAAATATTATATAACATAATATATATATAAGTAAATAGTAATATAAAATATACAATATATATTTATGTTAAAATAAAATAATATACCCATACAATTTAAGGTAAAATAATATATAATTTAAAATAAATAAGTTATAAATAATTTAAAAGAGATCAAGGGACTAAAATTAAATAAAAATAAAAAAAACCGTGGCTAATTTAATAGTGAAAGAAACGGATTTGGACTTAATTGAAATGCCTATTAAAATCCTAGGGATTCATTGGGAAGAATTCCTTTGTCCCAAAACGGTACCGTTTCCTTAGTTAAACCTTAACAGGCCATTTAGGACTTGATTGAAACAAATACGAACTATCAGGGCCAAATTTTAACAAAAATAAAATGAAATTTCAAGCAAAAAAAACTCGGAGGGATTAATTGGGCAATTAGCCCATTAAACAGAAACACGCGGATCCTCTCCGGGTTTTCGAGTCAACACGCGGACCTTGGCGCCTCAAAACGGCACTGTTTGGCTTAGGCTATATAAGCTATACTCAAACCTCCAAAAACATTTTCGAACCCGGTTTAAAAAAAAAAACTAAAAGAACCTCTGAAATCTCTTTTGGTCCTCGGAGCTCTGACCTGAAGGCCATCTTGGCTCTTCCCGGGGCTCCGGCGCACGTGGTTCTTACGCGCTAATGCGCCGCCACTAAGGCCACCGTGTACGGTGGTTAGGGTGAAAAAAAACCCTCCTTTTCTAGAGATCCTTCGGTGAGTATCTCCTCATTTTCTCCTTTTGTTATTATTTCGTTTAAAAAACTTAAAAGAAACAAGAAAACGATATGTTTATTTTAGTTTTAAAACTGTTATTTTGTATGAATTTGAGACAGAACAGAAATAGAATAAAAAAGAATATTACCTCTAAACAAATCTGTATTTTGCCTTTTTATTGATGTGTGCGTAAAAATTTACAATGGCTGAAGGAAGGCTTTTATAGCCTTTAGATTACATATTTTGGAAAGAAATCAAAGATTTCCTTCCGTATTTTATCTAACCTAATATGTCTTTATTTCCTTTCCATATTTGTTCTCTGTTGTGGTTTCTTTTTTCTTGCTACTTTCCGTATCTGCTGTGGGTTTCCTTTTTGTTTTCGTAGGTAAATCACGAAGATCCCGGTGTCTGTCATGGATTCGAATCTCGGCAAATGCCCATTTGCACTGATGACCATAAGACAGTCGCTTTTGCGAAGATCTTGGCGTTGATGGAGGTACTGAGGTCGGTGGTAAAGCCTGGGATTACGGTGCACCGATGGTGGTGTCGTTCGGAGTACCCCGTGCCTCCGGACAGCTTATTGATTAGAGTCAGCTAGGGTGACGTGAGGGGACAAGGCCATTGATGGCTCCTGCTTCGAGAGCTGAAACGATCCTGGTGACGTGGCGCAACTTTTGGACCCCGTTACGGCGCTGAGAAAAAAAGGCAAAACCCTAGGGTTTCCTACCTTAGTAAAAATTTTGGGCCAATTGGGCCACCCTGTAATTGGGTTAGGGTATTAAGTTCTGATAAGTGTTGGGTCTGGTACGTGTTGAGCTTAGGCTGTATTTGGGTGATTAGGTGTAACCGGGTACACGGGTAGTGCATTAGGTCAGTAGTGTTTGGGCCCTAACATTTGTAACTTGGACTGTTTTAAATGGACTTTGAAATAAATATTTTTCCATTTAATTTTCTGTTTTGGCTCTTTTCATGCCCGGTCAAATTTGGGCTATTACACTCGTGACGCCCAAAATTGGTATCTTATTAAACACGCATTGTCTTGATTTCAAAGAATGTGAGTTCAATTTAAAATCTAATCGTGATCTGATTGAAAAACAAGAATTTTTAAGTTTTCCGTTTTTTTGATAAGGACGTTCCATTTTTAACACGTGCCAATGATATTCACCCAACATAGCGATGAAATCAACAACTTAATGTTTAAAATCGGTACGTTGCCTTATTTATTGAAATTAAAAAAAGAATAAAATATTATTGTAATAAGAACTCGTAAATGAACAATTCAAATGATGATACAATTAATGAAAAATATTAAAAATATAATATGGGAATATTAGAATAATAATAACAATGGTATTTAAAAGAAAATAAAAACAAATAATGTACTAATAATAAAATAATAAAAAATAATATATTTATAATAATAAAAAATAATGTGTATATAGTAAAATATTAATAAAGATGGAAAGAAAATAATAAATATAAGATGATAATAATAATGATAATATATATATATATATATATATATAATAGTAATAATAAGTAAAGACAATAGTAATAATAATAATAAAAGAAAAAAATAAGAAAAGAGTACCGATTAATATAATAGGAATAATAATATATTAATAAATTAAAAATAATATATATGAAAAGAAAATAGTAACAAAATACTAATAATATAACAGTAATAAAATATAGAAGTTAATTTAAAATTAAAAATAATATTGAAAATAATTATTAATAATACTCTAAAAATATATATATATATACCTATATAAAAATATACACTAATATTAATAATAATAATAATAGTAATAACATTAATAATAGCAAATATAATAATAATACGATTAAGAATAATTAATTTAATAATAAAGAAATGAAAATAAACAAAAAGGACTAAAATTGAACTAAAAATAAAGTTTTGGGACGGATTTGAAATAAAAATAAAAGGAGGGACCCATTTGAAACGCGCGAACACAATGGAGGGACCAAAAGCGCAATATTCCCCTCTGGCCAACACGTACAGCAGCATGGAGGACCAAATTACAAAGCGCGATAAATTTTGGGGCAAAATCAAAATACGGAAAGATTTAATTGCAAAATCACGAAAAAGCGGAAGGGCGTGGAGCGCAATTAGCCCTTCCGCTAAAAAACACGCGGATCCTGAGACGGGTCAGGTTGGACGGATCGGGTCATGCTCAAAATGACGTCGTTTTGGGTGTTAAGGGCCAACCCCAAAACGACGTCGTTTTGGGGGGCTATGAAAGGGCCAAAATCTTTAAAAAAAAAAATTCATTTGCAACATGTGAAAGAAAAAAAAAAGGGAGAGGGAGGGAGAGAATTCTCTGGACTCCGCCGCTGCCGTGTTGCAGCCGTCGCCGGCCGAAAATTTGAAAAAAGGTAAGATTTTTTTAAAATAATATATATTTATGTATATGTGTATGTGAGGGAATAAACTCAAAAATAGGAAAGAAACAAAATCAAATCACCTTAGGTTTTCGGGTTTGATTCTTAGTGCTTTGGCTCTCCGATTCATTGTTATTCTCTGCTTTGGTGTTTTCTTTTTGATTTAGTATTGCTACAATCACTATTTTTGTTTGAAGATGGTTTGTATTTGATAAAAAAATGCCGAATCTTACAACGAATTTTGGTTTGGCATTTTATAGCCATTACATGTTATTTTTCTATTATTTTCTGTCTCTTCTACTTAATTTCCTTGCAGGTGACGGCGCAAGTGGTCTGGAAGGCCGTGGAGACGTGACCGGCGATGGGCAAGTGGGCAGCAGGCTATGGCGGCAGTGGCAGAGGGTGGTTGCGGCGCTGAACATAGGGGCTAGGGTTAGGTTTTCTTTTTTATTTTCTAATTTTGGGCTAGGGTAGTTAAAATTTGGGTTGATGAGATGTTGTTTGGTCTTGGGTTTGTAATGGGTTTAGGGGTTTTGGAATTTGGGTTGAATTGGGTTAAATTTGGGCTGGTTGTAACATGGGTTTTGGGTTATATGTATATGGGGTGTATTGGGTCAAAATTGGCCTACAACAATTCTATTTTCTACAATTTCTAATATTATTTTAATAAAAGTTCTTTTTCTCTTTTTTTTTTCTTTCCTTGTTCTTTAATTTATGTGTATTTAGTTTGGTTTAACTTTAAATTGATTTCTTATCCTGTCTTTAAAATCGTGATATTGGAACTTGCACGTAAATTTTTTTATATTGGTATTTGTTATTTCAATGGTTAATGAGATAGACATCGTCATCTCATAAAATTTATATTGGAACTAAGTTAAAAAAGAGCTCATTGATTCGGTGTTGATAGGCGTACAGTTGAAAGTATTGAGTTGATCATCTATCATATTCAGTCTACCAAAATACACATTGGCATGTCCAATTAAGTAGCTGGTTGGGTCCTGTCGAGAGGAATAACAATAAAATCTAAATGACCCACATGGTTGAGGTCGTTGGTTCGAATTGGACCTCTTTATTTTGCAAGGCTACCGGAAAGCTAAATCATGGATTGGTGTTTTGTTGTTTTTCATTCGGAAAGGGTTAGTTGTTAGGCGTTCCCGCAATTTATTTACACACGGAAGGGTTGGTGGTTTAAGGCATTATCTATCACTATTGTAATAGGCTAATTTGGCCCGGCCTATTAAAGTAAACAAAATAGATATTAAAACCAAAATAAATAAAGTCCAAAGTCCATTACCAAACCATTACAAAGCCTAAATTCACAACCCAATTACCCAAAATTAATAATTAAAACCCTACCCAATTACGAACCTAAGACCCAAGACACTGACCCAAGACCGGTGACCCAATTTGAAGAGCCCAAATGGCCCAAATAATTTCGACAAATAGGAACCCTAGGGGTTCCAGAAGAGATTTGCGCCGCGCGCGTGCCTCCACGTGCACCACCATGCTCGTACCTCCTCAACCTACGGCGCCACGTCGCCTTTGTACAGCCTCCATACTGCGAAATCAGACAAAAACGACAGCAAATACAGAAAACAAAAACAAAAAAAATTGTATTTTCGTTTTATTTTCAAATCGGCTTTAAAAAGAGCCAAAGAAACCATTGTAAGACTCTTACGCTTTTGAATATAGAAATAGAAAATAGAGAAGGTATTTTCAATCGATTTCTCAACCTATTTTCGTGTTCTAATCTACTACATACATCAAACAGTGATAAAAATCGACTTTTACCTTTTTGTGGTTGTCGGAGCTCGAATCCGAATCGTCTTTCACTTATTTTTTATTTTGGGTAAGGTTTTCGGGCGTTTTGTGCTTAGATCGGGGTTCGGGGAAGAGAGAGGGTTCCAATCGGCCCTTCTTTGGTCTACTCCGGCCACCGTAGACGGTGGCGCCACCACCGACGACTGACGGCAGTCACGGTGGCCCCAATGGACGGAGACCGAGAGCCAAGAGAACCCTTCTCCCCATCTCTTTGAGTTTTTTTCTTAAATAAGTGCCCACATGATTTTTTTTATGTTTTCTGCCTTTTATAGATGGTCTATAAGACGTCGTTTGGGGCTGAGGGTAATAGCTCCAAAACGGCGTCGTTTTGAGCTGGGTCGGGCTGACCCAATTTGACCCCTCAAAATTCGCTGTTTTCGTGGTGAAGGTCTAATTTCGCGGTAGACCCTTCCGCTTTCGCAGCGTTATACAATGTGGTCCTGCGCCTCTTTTTCGATTTAGCCTCGTCCATTTTGTTGATGTTTTAATTTAGTCCTCGTTCTACTAAGTGACCAGTGTTTGAACGGTGCCGTTTTGGGTGTTTAGGATAATTTCCCAAGAAACCCTCGCAAGTTTGCGCACGTTTTAATCTGGTCCTTAATGGTCTGTTGTTGATATTTTCATTTTGTGACTTGAATTTCCTTTTAATTTCAATTTTGTCCCTTACCAATTTTAATTAATTTATTTCCTGACTTTTCAAAAAAGGTTTATTGTATTATACTTTATCTTAAATCTTTTTATATATGGCTTACTTCACTATTTATTTGTATTCTTTAAATTAGAAATATATATATATATTATTCATTTCAAACCTTTTTATATATTAAGAAATTTTAAGTTTTTATATGTCTAATTAGTTTATTTTTAAATTAATTATTTTCAATCATTTTATACACATATATATTTTCTTAAAGCAATTTTGGCATAATGTTGGTTTTAACTATCTTTTGTTCTTATACTTGTATATCATTTATTTTGCTCTATTTTCTTCAATAGTTAATAAAAGTTGTATGCTAAGTGATTGTTCTTATTATGTGATTGGTATTTCTTAATTTATACTTGTTGGTAATTATGGTGCATTAACATGATATTGGATCTATAAATTGTAACTTTATGTTATTATTGCATCGCATTTTATTCGCTTGAAAAATTATGCTTAACATCGTTCGAGTTTTAAAGTTATTTTACTCAAAATTTTTTTTAAATAAGGCAATGCTTGTGTTTGGAAGCTTCGAGAAAATCGAGCCCTAACTCACTGGGTTCCAATTTTTCTTATTAAATCCAAGCAGCCGAGTATCCTTTTTAAATCAAAATGCATAAATTTTCAAATAAAACTTATTCTCGAGAATTTGAGGCGTTATGTCCTAACTTACTGGATGTGGCGTTTCATTGTTTTGAGATAAGAATTTCAAAAATCAAGGCAATATTTTATGTTTTGGAATTTTGAAAAATCAAGCCCTAACTTACTGGGTTCTGGTTTTTCATTTGACCCAAAATAATTAAATATCCTTTTTGAATTTAAGTACATGAGCTTTTTAAAATAAAAAAGGACAAGCTTAATTTCAAGAAATTGAGATGTTGCATCCTAACTTACTGGGTACAGCATCCTATTTCTTTGAGATGAGCGAGTCTCGGTTTTCACTTTGGTCTATTCAGACGTTCTTTTAAATAAAAGGATCATATTTTAAAATCTTTTCAAACATTCGACGTTAGGACATAAAGTAATCAATTAGGTATCAATTTTGGGCTTCACGAGGGTGTTAATCCTTCCTCGTACGTAACCGATTCTCAAACCCATTTTCACAAGTTTCGTAGACTAGAATTTGTCTTAATAAATCAAAGTTTTATGGTGACCCAATCACACCTAAAAAGGGTCGGTGGCGGCTCCACTTCTGTTGGTTTTTTTTAATCGATTCCCGATTTTTCAAAATTCAGAAAAATGGTCTCGACAACTATAACTAACTTATCGGTTGAAAGGGAAGATGTTAGCTCGATAACTCAATCGAATTAGCCAAGAGGGGGCTGAATTGGTCTCTTAAAAAATTTGTAGTGGTTCGGCCCCAATTGCTTACTCCACTATCTTAGCTTTCCACAATTAAGGATTTTTCGAAATTCACTAATTTGATCAACCTTTGAGGACAAGGTTTAACCTTTCAGTTCCCTTAATATTTCTACACAAATCGTAAGACACAAACCCTCTCAAAGAGAAGCAAACAAACAAACAAAAAAAAATCCTTACAAATTCAGAGTGTTTGCCAATTAAGCACAAAGACAAAGAAAAACACTTGAGCTAAACGAAAAATAATTAATGCTCACAAGTGCGTATACAAAAGATATGAAAAATTGAGCTCTAAGGTTGATAGAATGACACTTTAAGCTTTTTGATCTCTCTACTTGTTGTTGAGCCTTTGGAAGCTGGTATTTATAGTCCCAAATTGATTTTCAACCATTGTAATTGTTGGCATATTAAATAGAGCCGTTGGGGATGAAAATACCAGTGCATTTATGTCACCTGCAACAACAAGTATCGATGCTATTAGCATTTAATGCAACAATTTAGTGACTATTAGCCCTATTTACATCGATATCTGAAAAAATTTATCGATACCTGAAGAAATTTATCGATACCTGATAAAAGGTATCGATACTTTTTGATGAGTATCGATACTTTATGTGTTTGTTCAAAAATACCTCCAAGTCAAAATGCAAAATCCATATCGATACTAACCAATGTATTGATAAAATTGTCTAGGTATCGATACTTAATTATAAGTATAGATACTTAATGTGTTTGCTTAAAAATTTCTTCGAAGTTAGAATACAAAAACAGTATCGATACTAGTAAAGGTACCGGTAAAAATGTATGGGTATCGATACTTATTGATAAGTATCGATACTTTTTTGTTTAGGTAGCAATTTTTCACTTTGTTCAAAATGTTCGAAGGATTTGAACTTGTTTAAAATATTTCTAAGTGTTCAAATTATTTTTCAAAGTATTTGGAGTTTTAGAAAGACTTTGAAATGGATTTTATTTTGAGATTAATTTTGTGTTCAAAATCATCTTTATTCAAAAATATTTTATTTGTTATGTCAAAATAATTTATCAAAAAAATCTTGGTTTAACAAAATATTTGTTATCAAGGATCGATTCAAAATTGGAGCAAAATCTAGCCTAAAGTTGAAATTTCATCCTATCGATTTATTTATTTAAATTTCATTTATGCCTATTATTTCAATTACAATTATATTTATTATTTTTACTTTTATCATATTTAATTTTTCCTTTCTTATTTTTACATATATCGTCACACGTTGTGGGCACAACAACTACCTAGACACTTAACCTAGTTGAACCAAACAATAATTTTAAATATCCCGATCTCTGTGAAATTGACCCTACTCCCTATACTGCTATATATTTATATATTGTTTTGGTGTAGGAGTATTATTTTTTGTGGATTTGGCACCCATCACCTAAGATAAGACATCTTAGGACTACGAGCAATCAATGACCCTGAAGTTACATGTGGACCTCACATTGTCTTAGTGGAGACGCATAAGCCTAAGGTTTGAGCTGGGCTAAAGTTTAAAAGTTATTTCAAGGTTTACTAGTTGATAGGTCGGTAATACATAATTCACTAGAATGTTAGCTCTGGTGGGAGACACGTGTCAGGTTCTTTTAGGATACAGTATGAAGTCCGTGATGTTCTCTATGCAAGGTACGACATAAACTAATTGTAGTAGGTTAATTTTGACCTAGGCTTAAAATAACTAAACCAATAATGTCCATTTTAAAGTCCAAATTACAAAAATTAAAAACCCAAACTAAAAACCTAATTAAACCCCTAAACCTACCCATCAAACACACCTAAACCAAACCAACCCATAACCTGTTACAATTTAACCCAAGACTCAGTCAGCCCAATACCCAAATCGGGTTTCAGCTAGCCGAAACCCTAGCTAGTCTTTACGCCGTGCTCCCCACATGCCTCCACCAGCGTACACGGTGTTCGAGGCTCTGCCTCCTCCATCAATGTTGCACCGAAATGGCAACCTTCCCTCTCGTTGACCTCCCTGACCTGCAAACAGAGCAAAAACCCGAAACAGCAAAGAAAACGAAGAAATAGAAACGAGACAGGGAAGTAGAAACAAAGCAAAACAGAAATGGCATAGCAACAGTAACAAACAAAAAGCAAAAACAGTAGCAATTTTCATTTTGTATTCGGCTATAAAAAGGCCAAAAACCGATTGTAAACGGTGGGAATTTTGGAAAACTTTTGTGCAATATAGCAAAGAGAGAATAATTTTTTAGGTGATTTACATTCTCGTTTTAGGCTAAAATCATTTTTTCATTTCTATTTATCATCTGTCTTTTTACATTTTTTTTTTACATTCAAAAGATTGAAAAGAAAAAGAAACGAAGTAGCCTCACCGAGGTACTCACGAACGTTAGAGCCTGGCCGTCGGGAGGCTTCGAACGGGGTCGAAAGGCTCCTATTTCGCAAGTCACCGGCCACCGAATACGGTGGCGGTATGGTGACAGATCAGTGCGATGATAGGTTTGTGTAACCCTAGCAGAGAAAGGAAATGGGGAAAAGGGGTTCTCTGAAAATTTTTTAAGGAAAGGGAAAGGATAAAAAAAAAGTAAAATTTTAGTTTAAATAACAGTGCAAAACGGTGCCGTTTTGCACCAAAGGCACCAGCACTGAAACGGTGCCGTATAGGGCCCTTGATCCGCGCGTTTCTGAGAAACGGGAAAATTACCTTTTCGGTCCTCCCACATTTTCTGCTCCTACGTATGTGTCCTTTTTTTTGTTTTTTAATTCGCCTCATTACTTTATTTCCATTTCGATTTGGCTCGTGGCTTGGCCACTGAAACGCAGCGTGTAAGAACTTGGGATATTATCCCATTTAGCCCCTTCGCTTATTTACACGCGTTTAAATTGGTCCTTTTCCTTTTCTTTATTTTCAAATTCGGCCCAGATTTTCTGTTTCATTTTTTAAATTGGTCCCTTTTCCATTATTTTGGGGTCTTTGTTACTTATTATTATTATTATTATTATTATTATTATTATATCGCTATTTATTACTGTATTATTATATCTTCTTTATCTTTTACTTCATTTTTAATACTATTAATATATCCTATTTACCCTTTTTTTACTTTATTATTATTAGTATTATTATATGTGTTATTAGTGTCATATTTTATTTAGTATTATTCTAATATTATATTAGCTACTATATTTTATTATTATCATTTGATATTTTTATTAGTATGTTATCGTTATTCTCTTTTCACCATCATTAATGTATATATGTATATATACACACATACGTTTCTTTTATGTACATAAAGTTTCTGTTATTATCATTATTGTCGAAACCTTTTTAAAACGGGTTTGAAAAACGGGGTTCAACTTTTGAAAATTGAAAATGGGAGTCGCCACCAATCAGTTTAAGTGTGATTGAACCACTTTCAAACCATTTTGTTTGAAATCATTTGTTTTGGTCTACGAAATCAATAAAACGGGTTCGGTAGTCGATTACGTACGAGGAAGGGTTAGCACCCTTGTAACGCCCAAAATTGGTACCAAATTGAATAATTTTCTGTCTTTAATGCTAAAATTTGAAAATATTTGAAAATATGATCCCTTTTGGAATTAGAATGGTTCGAGTTTAAAACCGAGATTCCTTCGTTAAAAAGAGTATGAATATCACATCCAGCATGATAGGACATGATATTCTAAAGCTTTTGTAACTATAATCGTCTCGTAATTTATAAAATCATTTAGAAGGGTATTTTAGGCATTTAGGCAAATGGAAAATTGCAACCCAGCATGTTAGGGCACTATTTCCCGAATACCTAAATACAAAAACATTGCCTTTGTTTTAAAACATTTTTGTTTATATTTTACTTCAATAGATGCAATTAAGGCAATATATTATAAGATAACAAAAATTTAAACAATTATAACACATACTTTAATACGAATATAATATAACAACATTTCATGCAATATATAACATAGGAATAACAACATAAATAATCAATTTTCATGCAAATATATATATACAATAAATAACATAAAGAGAATAAAATGAATAAAAAGTGTATACAAAAATAAATCAACAAATTTTAAGAATAAAAAAAAATTTGAAAAGATAAAAATAAAGTATTTTAAAAAAGATCGATTAATAAAAGTATATTATATAGTATAATAAATATAAATATCTAAAAAAAAATTTATAATAAAATATAATAGGAACAAAACTTTATAAGAGTTTTTATAACATACAAGTTAGATATTTAATATGTAAAAAAAATAATTTTTAAATAACAATTTACAAATTTACAAATTATACATAATAATATAAAATATAAATATATATGTAATAAAATATAATATAAAGTATAAAGTAGTATAATAAATAATAAAATAAGATTTAAATACAATAACATATATAAAAACATAATATTTGATAATAATTTTAAAAAATTAAAATTAGACATAATAATATATAATAAAAAATATATAAAAATATAAAAATATAATATAATATAATATAATAATAAAGTATAAAAATAATATAATAATTAAAATAATATGATATTAATAAAAAATATACTAATATGAAAATAATAAAAGAATATAAAATAAAATATATTTTTTATGATGAAATATTAATATATAAACTTTAAATAAATAAATTAAAAAGGATTAAAATTTAAAAATTGAATTGAATTTTAGGGCTAGTTTAAAAAAATAAAAAAATGAATTCAGGCCTTCGGGAACACGGGTTTAAAATCCAGGGACTCATTGGGTAATTAACCCTATTCCCTAAAACGACGTAGTTCCAGAAACAGGCTTTTATTGAACTTTTAGGACCCAATTGAAACTAAAATAAAGGTTCTGGGCCAAATTAAAATAAAATAAAATTTTAATTGAGTGAAATTAAAAAAAAACCAAGAATTGGGAGGGACCTAGGGGATAAATATTCCAATTAATCGGTAAAACACGCGGATCTTTTTAAGGCACGGGTCGGGCAATCGGGTTCTATATAAATCAACCCTAAGCCAAAAAAACATTTCATAACCCGATTTAAAAAAAAAAAGAGAATTCTTTGAAATTCTCTCAACCCTCCGAACTCCGGTCTCGAAGACCGTCCTTGCTCGCCCTAGGGTTCCGTCATGCACGGTCCTCACGGGCATACGCACCGTCACTGAGGCCATCATAGATGGTGACCAGAGGTCAAAAGCCTCCGATTTCCTGCATGAAATGAAAGGTAACCCCTTCTCTTCCGCTTTTTAAAGAAAAACTGTTTGTTTATACGTGTACGTATATGATTCAGGTATGGGAAAAAAATAAAAAAAATCACCTCTTTGAGAAACTGTTTGTATTTTGCTTTTTATTTTTGTCTCAATCTGCGTAAAAAACTACAATGGTTGGAATCTGGCTTTAATAGCCACTGTTTGGTACATTTTTTGGAAAGAAATCGAAGATTTCTTTTTACTTTTCTACTGCTATTCTTTCCTTTTTTATCTGCAGGTAAATCGCGATGGAGATTGCATTGATAATGGCATGTTGACGGAGCCACGATATCTGTTGCGTGAAGAAAGGGCCAAAATTATCCACTGTCGGCGCAAAAAGAGTCCACCATGGCTTGCGGCGCTAAAGAGAAAGAGAGCTAGGGTTTCAAACCCTAGCTGAAAGTCATTTGGGCCCCTGTCGTTTGGGCCTTCGGGTTTATTAGTATTAGGTGGGTCTGGTGCAGGTTTTAGAAATGGATAGTGTTTGGGTTGTGTTGTAAGTGGGCTAGGGGTACACGGGTAGACTGGTTTAAAATTTGGACTCTGTTGGGCCTTTGTAAATGGACTTTTAAATAAACATTATTTTGGTTTTAAAGCCCGGTCAAATTTGGGCTATTACAATTATCATATTATATTTTTTATTTTCTATTTTATCGTTATTAATATTTTATGTATACATGTGATTATTTTCTACTATTATTACAAATATGTTACCTTTCTTATTATATTATTAGTACATTATTTTCATCATTTTCTTTTTATTGTAAAAAATATTGTTATTATTATCCTAATATTCTGATAATATATTTTAGTCGTCCTTTTTTATCATTGTTTGCGTTATTTATTTATTTACGTATGTATCATCTACTTACGTTTTATTTTACTTTTCGTTATCTTTGATTTGTAATTATTTCGTGTGCATGTTCTAAATACCATTATGTATATAGTTTTTTATTTTATTTTATTTTTATTATTATGTATATGCATGTAGCATCATTAATATTTTTAATATCATGTTTTCATAATCATATTAACCATTATTATATGTATATATGTACATTCATTGTTTCCATTTCATGTTTAATTCTAGTATTACGTTTAATATCGCATACATCTTTATCGTTTTTAATATTATTGTCATATTTATTATTTACTTCGATGTAGTTATAACTCTTCCTTTCATTCATTTTTATATCATTTGCTTTGTATATTCTTAACTTTTTATCATTATTTGCCTGTTCCGAATTTAGCATATTAGTTCACATCTTGTTTCAACATCAATATTACTTTTCTTTTACCTTTATTTTTTATCTAGAAATATTTTCATTCATGTTTTTAAATTAATTTCAATAAATGAGGTAACGTACCGATTTAACACTAAGTCGTCAATTTCATCGCTATGTTGGGTGAATCATATCGACTCGTGTTAAAAACGGGATGTCTTTTTAAAACAAAAAATACAAGATTTCTCATTTCTTTCAACCGGATTACGATTAAATGTCAAATTGAACTCGTATTTTTGAAAATTTAGACAACACGTATTTAATAAGATACCAATTTTGGGCGTTACGAGGGTGCTCATACCTTTCTCGTGCATAACTGACTCCCGAGCCCTATTTCTCTCTGAATTTTGACGTAGACCCAAACTCGGCCTTCTTTTTATTCGAAAATAAATTTTTCTTTGTTAAAGAGAGGTTTTATTAGGTGTCCGATCACACCTAGAAAAATGATCGGTGGCGACTCCCTTTTCTTTAAGATCGAAAGTCGATTTTGCAAATTTTCAATAACCATCTCAATTAGCGACCAAAAGCTCAAAAAATTTTACGTCGCTACACTAATAAATATTATTATAATAATGTTTTTTTTTCTTTTTCATATTTTTATACAAAATTCATGAAAAGGTATTCAATACTAAAAAAAATACAAATGATAGGATTTAAATCTAAAATAGGAATGTGGGCAAAAGTCTCAATCTTTCATTTCATCATATTTGTTCTTTTACATAATATTTTTTAAAATATTGTTTCACTTAATATAATAGATAATTGCAGTAGATAACCAAAACACTCACAAAAAGTAACAATAAAGCAGTTAAACCAAACGAAAATGGTACTAAAATGAAAAACTCTTATTTGACTAAATCTTGTATAAAGGTAGTTCTTATTGGACATTTTAAAAGGTTTGCCTTAACGTGAGAAACCCATACAGTCTTTTTCTTTTAAAGCTATTCAGGCCCATTTTTTGCTAAACAGTTGGGGGTACTTTTTCCCTCACATTTCCAATATATTTGCGTCAAAGAACCCATATTACAACAATGAAGGGGTTATGTTGTTAAAGAAGAAGACATAGTTACCATATAGGTTTAGGTTTTTCCTCTCAAATGGTAACACAAATGCTTGTTTTTGTTAAGATAGACATATCAATTGGATTACAAAAGTGTATCCCCTTCTTACTGTTGTTGATGTTGAAATTGTTGCTGCTCTACCTGACACCTAAATTATTATATTGTAGGTTGAATAATGTACTTCTTTTTTTGTGTATGTTTGGAATGGATCACATATATAGGGACCATTTTATTTGGCAATAATTGTACTTTTGCTTTTCTATTACAACAGTTAGCCACACTTTCCACTGTGCCATCTTTACATGCTAACCCCATGGCTTCTTTACACTTTAATATATTATATATGCGAGGGCTGAGCATGAAATAACCAAAACCCTAAAAAAGTCTCTCCCATCTCTTTCGACCCTGCAAACAAAGACGTGAAGGGTTTCTCTCTCTCTCTCGATCTAGGAAATTAATTAATTAAAAAAAAAGCCCTTCTGATTTACATACGTATAATATATAGAGAGAGTTATGAGTTTCCAATGAGAAACATGTATTGGAGGTTTAAAAGTACTCTTGTGAATCACCATCCAAACACTTCAAAGCTGCTTTGCCATTCATTCTTTGGTTTTGTGCATCCCCAGTGTTTCATATATATATATATATATATGATAAAAAGATTTTACTATATATTCCAAGGATGTTTAGAGATTATGTTGTATTTGGACAATAGCAAAGGCCCGAAGTACTAGCTATATTTTTCAAACTGGGATCCACTTTCTCACCATCCATAGATATGGTTTTCAAAGACGAAATCATTTTCAATAAGTGAAAATATACTGTTTTTTTCTTTTTTTTAATTTCTTTTCAAGATGAACAAACGAAGTTGCCCACGGCACCATTTTCTCACGACTCAAATCAGGGATTTAAATTTGCGGCCGTGGATGTGTTATCATTGCATCCTTTTTATTGTGGTTGGTAGATATAAATGTGCTTATTTGTGATACATATAAACTGCACATACCCATGATAAAAAAAAAAAAAAAAAAGTCGAAATTATTATCTCATGTTGTCATAGAATTTTTTTTTCACCAATATTTTCTTTTTAATTGCTTTCATTATTGATAATTTTTTTCCTTGAGAAAAATAAATTTTTCATTTAATATGAAACTCATGTCATTTAGGTACAAGACGAAACCTCTAACCACTGTTTCAAACAAATAAGAATCAAACAACATGAATGAAAATATCAGATCATATATACCATTTGAACTTTTTAACTAAGAAATGATGATTTGTCTACGGGATGAAGCTAGAAATTTTGTTTAAAGAGTTCAGATTGTGGGAGAATGCCTCTTATTTTGGCCAAAGTTTATTTTGGCTTTTCTTCTCCTAGTTAAACTATGTTTTTAGTTTCCTACTTAAACTTTGATTAGCCTAGAGTTGTTGTAGTCATTTATGCTACGAATTTCGGCCTATAAATAGACTTTAGTTACTCTAGGTTTTACACAACAAAAAAATTATTTAGATTGAGAGAATTTTGTTCTTTGTTTCGACGGATTTTTCTTGTGGGGCTTCAGGTTTTTCTTTTAATTCTCTCCATCTTTTGTACTCTTCTTTATTATAGTGAAATCTCCTTTTACCTATGGTTTTTTTATCCTCTCTTGAAAAGTTTTTCCACATAAAATTTGCATGGTCGATCTTTTCAATTCTTCTTTTATTCACTTTGTTCATTGTTTGATCAAGTTTATCCCCAACAAATTGGTATCAGATCTAGTTCAATTTCATCAATCAATCTGTTCAAAGATGGCAGCATCAAGGTTCGATATTGAAAAGTTCGATGGAATTGCAAATTTCAGTTTGTGGCAAGTCCAGATGATGACGATACTAGTTCAAAATGGTCTGAAAAGGGTCGTTACAAGGAAGAAGCTTGCAGACATGGATCGGTGGAAATGGGAAAAGCTCAATGAGAAGGCTCTATCCACTATTCAATTATGCATCACGAATAATGTGTTACACGAGGTTCTGATGGAGAAAATAACGTTTGCATTATGGAAGAAACTAGAAGCCTTATATATGACGAAATCTCTAGCCAACAAGTTATTATTAAAACAATGTCTCTACACGTTCAGAATAGCCAAAGGTGAGTCCATTAGAACTCATATAGCGAGCTTGTTACCATTCTTAATGACTTAAAGAATTTCGAAGTAGATATTAATGATAGGGATCAAGCTATGTTGTTGTTATGCTTTTTGCCCTCTTCTTATAAAACTTTTAAGGAAACTCTGATTTATCAGTGATATCCTGATTACTCAAAATTCCTTAACATTGTACTAAGTTCCACTCTTGAAGATGACTCACTTTTTTAGACTTTTTCACTCAATATCCCAATGTGAACGGTTTGCCCAATCTATCTGTCAATGTATCATTTGGGCGGATAGAACCACGTTACTGCTTTCCTCCAACTTGTTCGCCTAACCAAAACTTCGCCTAGTGGTGTACTCGTAGACTTCAACCTCTTGGTTAAATCGAACACCTTACTTACTAAAAACCTATTCCGAAATTTGTAATCCTAAAAAAAACACCGAGCACTAGGGCTTTACCAGGTAGGATAGTACAGAAGGACTTAAAATGAATTATTAATACTTGATAGGGACTATTAATAATATTTTCCCACTTGACAAGGGGAGTTAAGGCCCCTACTTGGCCCCTTGACTTTCTCTTTGGGCATTCTCTGGTTTAATACTACTAGATTTCTTTCTCACTTGCAAAGCAAATGAATAAGCATGTTTATTTTTTCATAAATTAAAAATAAATAATATGTTCTAAATAAAAAAACTAAAATTAATATAGAAATTAGAACTATATTAAAAAAATAAATTATAATATTAAATTAAAATTAAAAAGATAAAACAACATGCATCAATTATAATAATGATTTACGATAAGTATGAAAGATATTTATATTAAATTAATAAGTATTTAATAATGATAATTAATGGTTTTTTTTTTACTTTTTTTTTTTAAAAAATTCTCTTGCTTGTTTAAAACTTCATGTATAATAATAATAATAATAATAATAATAATAATAATAATAATAATGTAAAAAAAGTATAAAATAGTACTTACTTCATACGTAATAAACAATTTATAATTTTTTTTTAAATAGCATAATATTGTATAATGTCATTATCAATTAAAATGATCTTAGATATCTCTCCAGTGTCATTGTTATTCGAATATTTCTTTTTGAGATACTATTAACTTATTAATGCTAACAATTTTTATTTTTTTGCCGGTTTAAAAGTTTTTCTGAACTTATACTTTTATGTATACCATATATAGATTTGTAATTGATTTTAGAATTCTTTTATTTTTTAAATAAAAATTTATAAATAGTGAGATTTTAACTTAAAAATATCTTTAAACCAAAACCATAATTTTAATAATGATTTCTCAAAAGAAATAATGATTAACTATATTTAATATTGAATTTTGTATTTAAACGCAACAAAATAAATATGAATTGTACAATCCAATCAATTGAAGTGAAGAAATCGAAAAGTTGAAAGAAGGTTTTCTTTTTCTTTTTCTTTTTCTTCTTTATACTCAATGTTAGGCCTCTCCATACATATTTCTTTCTGCAGAAAAGATGTGTGGTCCAATTTTCAACCCTAGTGGATGTGTTAAGCATATATATATATATATATATATATTATAGAACGGTCCCAACCCTACAAGGTAATTGTTAATGTCTCAACTCTCGAGTAACTATCAAACACATAAAATGACAATTTGCTATTAAGACTATACACCACATATTTATCAACCACCAATCAAACAACTTAATGCAGATTTCATTTTTGTCTTTTGATATTCTCTCCTCACTTTGTAATTTCTAAGAGATTAGTATATGGATACCACCAATTCAACTTATATTTTGTCATGTCAATCACGACTCTAATACTTGGGCATTACTTTTGCTATATGTATCCAACAAGTTATATAGTGATTATTGATTGGTGGTTAGCATAAAATACATATTCAATTTAACTTCAAAAATAATTGTAAATGCACAATATCGTTTTCAAGTAATAATTATCATAAAATAAATTTATTAAGAAATATTTTGAAAATCAAACCCACGTAAAAATTTATAATTGATTTCAACTAATTGACTCAACTCACTCGCTAACTAACTTAGTAATACAAGTTAACAATTACTAAAATAACAATTAATAAGAAGCAATAAAAGAATCCAAGTAAAGTAAATGAAAAATAATAATAAAAGCCTATATTACTCATATAACCTTGATTCATAAAATGGATAACAGTTAATAATTTATGTTGAATTAACTTAAATTTAGAATCAATGACACAATTTTCAAATTTAGTTCAAGTGCTTGAAATGGATAGTTGTCTCTGACACACTTTCAACAACACCTCTGGTATATTATACCTAACATTATACGAACTGCAATGTGGTTGGTCGTATTCCCTAGAACCAATCTTGGAGGAGATACTTATAAGCACAAGTGCCCCTACCGCACACCTCAAGTGATATACTACAATTATGGTGTCTTCAGTATACACCAAGAGGCCGAATTAGTGTTTAAAAATTTTTAAGAAAATAAGCTCAAGAAAGTTAGACATAAGAATTTATGGTGGTTTAGCTCAGATGCCTACTTCCACTACTTTAGTTTTTCACAACTAATGATTTTTCTCAATTCAATAATTAGTACTTTTTAAGGACAAGGTATAATTTTTACAAAACACTATCTTTTGATTAGGTAAGATAGAACCACTTTCCACCTTAAGCAAATTTTCACAAAATGAGGGATGAAATTGAGAATCAATGAAAGCCTTTCAAAGGTAAAATATACAATGAGTAGCTCTCACAAATACAATTAAACATTTGAAAGAAAGAATAAAAGATAGACTTAACAAGTGTTTGTAAAAGAATATGACTAAAATAAAGGAAAGATTGGATTTTTTCTTAATTGACTTTTTAAGTTTATTTCTTGTCTTCATTTGGGTGTCATTAAATTATATTTATACCCTCTCATTGGGTTAGAAAAGTTTAGAGCCATTGGATGCATAATTTCACACATTAAATGCAGTTTGCAAGGTTAAGTCTCGAAACATGAAAGGGTGGAATCAAGACTTGGTTGAAAAATAGTTGATAGAAAAACTTATGTCTCAAGACTTTGAAAGGATGCCTCAAGACTTCAAGAACAAGTTTCGAGACTTGAAGATCATGTCCAATTGAACCCTTTGAGATATAAACTCAATAAATTTAATTAATGGCTCTATTCAACACTCTAAGAAATAATCTTTCGCAAATTAAAGGATGAAGAATCAATTTCCATAGCTCCTTGAAGAAAATCAAGAAGAAAATTGCTTCTAAAAACCACACGAAAGCAATCTTACACAAAAGAAACTAATTCCTAGAGTTAAAACTTTTATTGACGAAAAACAATTGTGTTTTTAATGATAATGAAGAGGCCTTTATATAGGCTAGCTGGTTACATCTAAATAAAGTTCTCAAATATAATCAAACTCTATTAATCTAAATAAGAACTAGTTTTAAACTGATCTTTTTTATTGACTAAGAAACACAAAACTCCTAAACAATTTAAAATACTTTAAAAATATCCTAAAATTTGAAATAAATAAATAATAAAATAATAAAACCTAATAAATACAATACTGGGTTCATATATAATAAAAATTAAGCCTAAAAATTGAACCCCATATAATTTAAACTTGAATTAAAGCCCGAAACTTGTAATTTTTAGTAATAATCCTGACCAAAAATTATGTTTGCTCAGTTTTCATTAAAACAGTCATAACTTGAGCTCCAAACTCGAAATCAAGTGATTCAAAGTGTATTTCGAGGTTAAAATATATCTGCTCAAATGCTATGCATATACATCTCAACCCAGAAACTTGGATCCCATCCAAAAATTCTTCGCAAGTCAACTGATCTTCCAAACTTGAAAATTTGAAGCTTGATTGAATTGATTTTAATAAATTTCACACCATCCATACATGCATCAAGCAATAATTTGGCAAATCCTTTTACCAACCAACCACAATGTTTGAAAGACTAGTATACAATATTGAAATGTGTCAACTCAAAAATGTATTGTGATGTTGTCATTAGGGGGAGTTTAAAACACATACTTTTTTCCTTTAACCAATGTTTTGTCCTACTAGGCTTTCCTAGTAACAGTTTTTAACGAAGTAGCTTGTAATAAGAGATTGTGTATTCTTTTTTTTCTTAATTAGGTTTTTATCCCATAGAGTTTTTTCTAATAAAATTTTAACAAGGCATATTTTTGTTAATGGACATCCAAGAGGGAGTGTTGTAAATCCATTGATAAATAGATGTCTGTATAACTTCTAAAACCCCCAGATTCATTCTTTTGTAACTTCTATAAATTTTGTAACCCCTAAATAATTTATAGGGTGCCTTAATTTTTTTTTTTTTGTAACCTATGATGGTTGAAGCCCTATAAATAGATAGCAAGTATAGGCTATTTTGTATCCAGTAAAAGTTCAATATCCTTTCATTTTTTTTTTACTCCTCTCGTGTTGATTTTATAATTTTCTTAGTTTATGAAAATTTGGGCTTTAATTTTTTTTTCTTTTAAATGAATATTTGATTTGGGTTTGTTATCAATGTTTTTTACTTAAAATAAGAAAAAATAGGTATAATTCTTTTTTGGGTCATTTACTCTTAAAATTAATATTTTTTCTACAAAATAATGTCAAGTGGGAGTATAATAGTGGATCACATGTCACATGATGTCATGCTTTAACACCGTTAATTAGAGTAAAATATTGTAATGGTAGACGGAACAAAAATACGGGTATCTAAATGAACAAATTGAAACCATATGTATTTTTTTTTTACAATTGGGGTTAAACAACCTTTGAAATTTCTAATTTGTATTGGTATAGAGAATTTTTTATTATATTATTAAATTAATGTATTATTTCATTTATATTTTATATATTATACATTTGATTTTTTTATTTTTATAATTGGAATTGGAGAATAAGGTTGCTTGAGATTGAACACAAGTTCTCATGTCTACAACATAATACTCTTGCCACTAAGTGAAAAGGTTGTTGATTGAATAATTATTAATTTTATATATTTATTATACATATATAATTATTTTATTAAAAATGTTTTAGAATAACTAATATTTTTTAAAATTTATTTCATTTTATAATTTAACATAAAAATTTACTATAAATAATTTTTTTATATCAATATGCAATGTTTACAAATACATTTCATAAAATAAATAATTATTTATATTTTATTTTTATTTTTATTTTTATTTTAAATAATATCATATAATTATATTAATTATTAATTTTTATTCTGATTTTTCATTCAAAATTCAAACTTTTCAAATTTTACACCAAATTTATCTCAAGCTCGAATTAGACTCAGACTCTCTTGAATTGAAGTCGTTATAGGCTTCAATTTTTAGACTCGAATCGATAGAGTCCAACTTTGAAGCTCGATATTCTTTTTGCCAACGCTGGTTTGGTTGATTTTATACTATAAGCTATTCTGGAGATTCTAGTGGTAGAATTACGTTTTATGAGGGTTTTTCCTGTATGTGCGATCTATTAATTATTATATCAATAAAGTTTTACCTTTTAAAAGATAGATTTAGAGCATCACATAGAAAATATATTTTAAGTAAAATTCTTTCTTTTTAGGTTCTACATTTTTTTATTAATTTAATCCTTCATAGATATTTTATTTTCTATTTTTAGTTTGTCATGAAATAATTAAATTATTTTATATTATTTTACAAACTTATTAAGTAATGGCTTTATAATTTTCATCGGATGGATTCATTCATACCTAAAATTTAAGTAGTTTCATTATATTTTATATGATTAATATTTTAATAATTTAATTATTGAATTTATTAAAATATTTATATTTTTCATACATGTAAATTTTATATTCGAACCGTTATAATCAATCTAAAATATTGTCTTTATTAATATTATATATATATTTAACGATTAAAATCCTCTTACATAAAATAGATAATTAAAATTTTTTAACTTATGTCAAACTTGATATGTATAATCTACATGAATGAAGTATGAAATATGACAATTGAATTATTAAAATATTAATCATATAAAACATTACGAAAGAGTGTAAAATCACTTAAATTTTACACCAGTATAAATGCATGTGTCCCATTTTTATATTACAAAACTTTAATCCAAACTTTAATACAAGTTGTATTTCATTTTAAAGCATAATGATTTATCTACCCTACAACTTAAAAAAAAAAAAAAGAAGTTATTTTAGCGCTCCATTTAATTTTCCGCCTCTTTTAGCTCTTGAACTTGCATTTTTTTTGTCAAATCACCCAAAATAGATGGAAAAATTAATGTTTGTTACCAAGTTTGTTAACTTTGCTGCACCTGTGGATTGCCACATGGATAACATGTCATCATTTAATTAAATTTTAAAATATTAAAAAATATTTTTTTATAATTTTAATGATTTTTAAATTTTTTTAAATTGAATTATTGAAATTTTCCATAATCGTGTCATAGCTAGTATGCGAACTGAGATAAGGATCATTCAACCAATTCATGTGACAAGGAGGTAAAATTTAGGAATGACTTGCAACGCAAGTGATCCTTACACAATTGTCCGCTCAATCCAATAAACTTGTATACTTGATTAGACTATATTGTTTTAATCCTCATATTCTTCAACATTCATTTTGCCTTGGTCCAGTTTAGAAAGTAAGGATCTTTGGCATTCTGATTGGCATGCTTGTTGAACAAAAAATTGGGGTAAAGTACAGATGGGAGTAGATAAAGAAGTTGCTGGTGTTGAGTGTGTTTTGGTTGTTGTGATGTGATTGTTATTGTTAGTGTTATTGTCATATTATATGAGAAGTATATGTCCTAGTGATTATGAAGTTGCTTATGTTTCCAAAAGATGTTGTTGATATTGAAGATGAATCAGACCTTATTGTGATGATGACTTCTTTTTCTTTTGAACTCTTATCTGATCTAGTCTATATAATTGAGATGATGGTGCTCATTTGATGATGTTGATACTGATTTTGTTGTGATATTGGAATTGATTTGGAACTATGATATTATGTTATGGTGTATGCTTTATTTTGATGCACTTTACTTTATTTGTTGTTTACTTAGTTATAATTTAGTATTTTTATTGTTGGTGCGAAACTTAGACATAGCATTGATAGTTAAAACTACTATATTATGTTCTAAGTTGAACTAAGTAGAGTAAGGATTGTGATGAGGAAGAGCTATTGTTGATTATGGTAGTTAGCTTCCTTTATTGTTTGGTTTTGTTCAATAAATTGCCAAAATGGGAGATTGTTAAGGTAAGATAAGTTGATTGATGTTGAGTGACACTAGACAATGCCAACCGCTGACTACCATTGAGGTGGTGTAAATACTTGTCTTTATTTGGTTTGGCAATTTAATGAAGAAAATCTTTAAACCTGTTAATGTGTTGTGTTATTGAAGATGTTTTGGTCCATCTATGAAAACCAATCCTTAGCTTTTGAAGATTGGATTGGATTGGATTGGATTGGATTTGAGTAAATCAAATCAACCCTTGGAACATGGTGGATTAATCGAGACTATGTTGCTATTTAGGAAATCATATCTTCGATTGATTGTACTTTTGATAGTTGTAATTGTAATAGTTATTTTCAAGGAGTTACTTTGTATTCATTAGATTCTATGTTAGCAAGTCGAAATTGAATATATGCTTTGAGGCTTGTCTGAGTTTTGTATGAGAGACTATTGAGTGCATTCTAATATGTTCATTGTGGAATTGCTTTGTGAGAGAGTGCAAACCCTTATTGTAAATATTATTGAGTGCTTACTACCCAAATTCTGAAAGAGATGATTTGGAGGTGAGTGTTCTAGTCTTTAAATACAAATGTGAGGTCTCCATTATTGGGGAGTGATAGAGTGTGAACCACTTATATTTGTGAAAAAAGATAGTATAATTACTCACTGAGCTAGACTCCGTTTGTGTTTTTGCTTACATAGTTTTTATAGTGTCAAGCCGTAATGACCACTACAGTTTAACACTTCCATTGTAATTTTATTTTAAACAAACAAGCAACTTAAGGAAACAACAAATTATATATCCAAATTCTCTTATTAGTCATTTATGAAATAAACAACGAAATTATAAAATCTCAAACTTATTTGAAAATGACCATATCAACCCCGTTTGATTTGAAGACAGCCTTAGATATCAGTTTTACTGATATATGTCGATCATTAACTATGTGACAGCGATTCAACGACTTTGCTTCTTTTCTTTTTCCCCAAGTGTTTTTAATATTTTAAAACAAATTCAGTTCATTTAGCTTCTACTTCTGACACATTTTGCAATCGATGGCAAGAAATGGGAAGTGGCAAACCTGACAAACAAAACCTTAAATTAAAGCATGCTTAATTTCTTTTTCTTTAAAAAAACCTTTCCCTTTTCGACTATTTAAGAACAAACAAATCAAGTCGAATTTTAAGCCTAACACCTATTTTTTCATATTCATTCAAATCATATTATTAGATCCAACAAACATTAGTCCACTTGAAAATAAAAGAAAATAAAAATAAAAAACCTTCCATAAAAGAGTAGGCGTGCATTGATTCAACCCCACGTGATAGAGAGATTCAGTCACCAATGTCTTTTTGTAGTTGTCGATAAAAGCATGCCTCATCGAAATGTACAGCATGGTCCCCTATTACATACTTGCATTAATATTATAGATTTTGTTTTTTGGCATTTGAATTGTAAATTGCAATCATTGTTGATGTTGTTCGGTATATGATCCACTCACACTAAGAGCATTAGAGGAATCAATTTGATGCAATCATTTCATTAAGCCTCCAATATAATATATATTGAATTTACAAAGCTTTTGGTTAAAGCTCTTATGAATCTTATTGATGCAATGATTGCTTAAAATATGCTTAAGTGTAGGAAATGATAAGAAATGGACTTTAGCATACTTGTTTGACAGATATGGCAAAATTAGGCCACGCGGCAACCCTACTGCCTTTGCTTTATTTTTTTTTTTTTCCTCCTATTCTTCCATTCCATGGACAATGGTCGGTTCAACTCCAGCATCTTCCTTTTTTTCTCTCTAATGAATGAACTTCATCAATAACAACTTATATTCTCTTGCAAGGCAATATATATATACATATCTTTCAATATATATGTATATATGCAGGAGGGTTGATTGAATCTAGCAATCAAAAGTTTCAAGGTGTGCATTCATCTTTCAATATATATGTATATATGTATTTATGTTAGGAAATACCTAATATTTCAAAGAATATTTGGTCTTTCTTCTTCTCTATATAATTACCCTATAGATCTTCCTTAGATCCTTATATTGGTTTTCTGTTTTTCTCTACTAAAGCAACCCATGTTCGAGCTGAATCAGCTTCTATATGATTAGCGTATAGAATTTAAGGTTTTGTTTGTTTCTCAAGAAGAAAAATGGGATCTGTTTTGTTTTAGTGTGGGATTATTTGCTTTGTTCACATGTGGTTTAATTGATCAACTTTCCGTCTTTGTTTGTTCTTTGTTTTCATGCAATTTTGAAGCTTTTTTTGGAAAGCGAATTAAAGGAAAAAGATTCACTTCAAGTGGTGAAAAGGATCAATCCAATACTGGGTTTTTTTAAGCTGCTGCTTGTGCTTCAATAATGAGCGACATAAGATGATTCCAAGTTCAGAAGAAGCGGGTTCTCCCATACAAGAAGGCAAAGAAGATGAAAGCAGCAATAAGGTGCGTACAGGTGCATCGACTTCTTCGCCATTGTTGAGACTGAAAGATCCTCGAATCGTACGTGTTTCGCGAGCCTTTGGTGGAAAAGACAGACACAGTAAAGTTTTCACCATTAGAGGATTGAGGGACCGGAGGGTGAGGCTTTCAGTCCCTACTGCAATTCAATTGTATGATCTTCAAGACAGACTTGGACTTAACCAGCCAAGTAAGGTTGTCGATTGGTTGCTTAATGAAGCTAAACATGAAATTGAGGAACTCCCACCACTCCCAATACCACAAGGTAACTTTGCCCCTAACCCTCAAACGCCCCTAAATGCTTCTCAACAACCAAACAAACAAGATCCTACGGGAGGGTTTTGGAGAGCTAAATCCAAAGATATTGTGAGGGAATCAAGCAAAGGGAGCAAAAGAGATGAAGAAGCGAGTGAAGGTCATCAAGTTCAAACAGATTATGGTTTACAACGATCCAATCATTCTCCTATGCCAGCACTGTTAAACAATGCAGTGTCAATGCCAATGCCGATGCCGATGCCATATGGTTCTTATTATCATTTCGAACCTTCCAATTTTCCTTTACCACATTTAGGAAGCCATGGATTTGTAGCACCCCAGACTGAAGAAGTACACAATTTCAATGTTGTGCCATTGTCATCCACCTTATCTCTATCATCTGGTTCTCAAAACCATTTCCAAATGCTTAGCTCAGGTGCTCAAAACCCTTTTGCCAACCCTCCACAATACTCAATCACCCAACCTGATCTCAGACCCTTTCATTTGAGTATCGCTCCAAGGATTCTTCCCCATTCTCTCAACATCAATGGAAGTGAGCCTGGTAAAGAAGATGAGTTTCCTTCTAAATGACAAGAAAGGAGGAACCCCTTGGCTTGCCTGAGGATATATATATATGAAGAAAAAGGTACTGTTTGAATCCATATATTTACATATAATTTCAAAGAAATTCTACTTCCTGGAAGTGAGAAGCAGACAATTGAGTTTAATAGGTTTGATTTCATTTAACTATTTTTTTTTTTATTTGGGTGATTGGAAAAGATCATATCTTCATATATTTGAAAGCAAATGTTAAAAATAATTGAACTATATATATGAGCTGTATGTTTAGTTTGATAATATTGGGATATAATTAACGCCCCAAAGTGTTCATATAGTTCTTGATTTGTTTTTGGGACTGAATGATCAATGAAATGCTATAGAATTATGTTGAAATGTTGCACAAGATGAATGCATGTCACAAATATATTGTCAAAAGAGAGATCAGCTAGTTTCTTATTATCTTTGGCAAATTTAAGATATATTTTCATTTTTATAGGAAGGATTGGTAATTAAACCTTTTATATCATTCTTCTTCATTTTCTATATATGTATATTGAGATTATGTATAAAACTATCCAAAAATTAGATGATGTTACATCATTTAGTTCATTTAGATAGATGAAGGGATTTTAGGCAGTACTTCTTTGCACAAGATCCAATTACATTAAGGTAGAAGTAGGGTTGATAAGGACCACATTTGAGGGATTGTCACGAAATGGAAAGATAGGTTGTGATCCTTAATTAACACAGATATAAGAGAAAATACATTGAAAGAAACAAAAAATAAAAAAAAATTTAAACATTTAGTAGTTTCAGAAACCAGAAAGTTAATTTATTCTCTGGTCCTTCATTTCTAGAAGAAGAAAAAAAATAGCCCCCACAAAGCCTGATATGGATGTATACTAACCGGCTGCCCTCACATCTAATTCAAGTCAAAAGTTGCTCTATTGCAACATTTACCTTGGACTAGCTATATTATTCTGATTTTTTTTTTTTTTTAAGAATTATATTTTGTATCTGTGTTTTCTTATGTGTTTATATCCAACACATATATGTATCTGGAACTTACACTCAGTTCAAATTTCTGAAATTGCTGGCGGTGCTGCTTACAGCTTGCTTTCTAGGGTTTTGTACAGTGAAATGGAAAGCTGCAGATAGCTAAGCATATAATATGGCAGGAGAAATTGAAATTTTAGCTATAGATTAATGCTTTATTGGTCTCTTTCAGTTCTAATAAAGAATATGACTTAAGATTAATGCTTTTGCTAATGCTACTGTAATTAAGTAAGATGACGGTGATATTTGGAATGTTGATAGTTTTGGAACATATAGATATGAATGGTAAAAGTGGTTCTTGAAAAAGATCAATAAGAAAGATTTATTTCCAATTAATGAAGATTAGCAATTGAGATATATATAGCTAAATTGAGATATTCATATCTTTTCAGTTCAGTTGTGACTTGCGAGTGTTTGAGCATGTTTGTGTGCAGTATCTTTGATTAGCTCTTTCGTTATATTACTATTAACAGACCTTTTGTCTTTTTTTCATTTTTTATATAATATAATTGATTACATAAAAGTGAAAAAAAAAAAAATAGCTTCTGACAAAAATATATATTTATCTTTAGGGTTTTAATTTTAAAGGATATTAGTTTTTAAGTAGTAGGTTAGGGATTAGGGGCGAAGCCCGAAAATTTTTTTAGGGAGCTGAAATTAAATTGTAATTTTTAGTATAGTAAAAATATAATTTTATCATTTTAATAGCTTTTATTTTATAATTTTTAAAGGATTAAATTAAATTTTTATCATTTTTAAGGGGCCAATGTGTAATTTTACCTTTACTAATTTAAAATTTTAAAAATTTCAAAAGGCCTAAATGGAAAATTTTTTATTTTAGGGGGACTGGGCAGGGTTTCGCCCCTGTTAGAGATCGCTCCTATTTCTTTTAAGATTTTATATCTATACTATATTTAAAACCTTTATTACAAAAAAAAAAAAATTATTGAGTCTATGTTACGAGTTACTCAAGTATCAACCGTTTTTTATCGAAACTCAAGCACCAATTTAATTAGAAAATGATAACAGAGTAAAGTTCGAGCAACAAATACAACTAATGCCACTTGAACCCAAGTAACATCTAGGGTGGTGAACACCCTAACCATCAAGTCATCATATGAGGTTCAACTAAAATTACTTTTGATTTTTACATAAATTTTTAATAAATATATTTTTTATTTATTTTTTTTTTCACAAGTTGTGCAGTAAACTATTAAAAGAAAAAAACATGCTTATAACAACATTTTATTTTTTTAAATGATTTTTAAAATTTCTCTAATTAAATTAGTTTCCAATACTAATTTAATAACACATTTTACTATTAATATTGATAATAAAGTATTATAAATTAATACTTTGAATAAAAACTTATTGTATGTATATATATATATATATATATAGGCAGAGTCAAGGGGTGTTGGCAAGGACCTCGTGTAACATCCCAAACCCGATATAGACATTATGGCCAAATCTGAAAGTGCTACAAGGAAGGGTTTTGAAAATAGTATTATTTCGATAAAGTTTGGTAAAGTTGTTCGATCAATCATCTAAGTTTTCTAACCCATATTTGTTTGTAATTGTTACTGAAAGCATTATTTAATTAATTCATTTGTCAAAACATAATTTACAGTGGAAGTCTTAGAAACCGTTATATTTTAAAAATTTAGTTCATATTTTTGGGGAAAACCTTTGTTTTCGTAAAAATCATGTTCCCAGTCAACTGTCACAAATAAATAGTAAAAACGAAATTGAAATCCAACATAAAAACCAAACAATCTGGAGAGTCCAATAAGTACAAAACGCCCAGAAATAATCCTTAATTAACCAAAAGTCATATTTAAAGTTAGTTCACAAACTTGTGGTCACCTTGAGACTCTACCGCACCGATCCACCTAAGTCTGTGGATTTCCTAAACAGAACAGACAAACAGGTGTGAGTTTTCGTAAACTCAGTGTGTAACCCAACAGAAATAGACATGCAACATACACATATTTTTATAATCATTCAGATACAGGTTCAGACCTAAGTCCACAACAGATGCAGTTATCAGAATCAGATAAACAGAACAGATATAGTGAGTTTTGTGGAGGGGTGAGTTGTAACACTCTAGATTTTAAGGTTAGAAGTTTTGAGTTTTGTGGTTAGGGTTAGTAAAAAGATTGTGCTAGTGTGTTTAGTTGCGCATTTAAATGTAAGAATGGGCCTGCTAGTTTAGTGGTTAGTTATGTGTCAGTGTACCTCCGGGTTCTGGGTTCGAGTCCTTGTGTGTGCGTTTTGGAGAAATGTTGTTAATTTGTTTTGTTTTGTTAAATAGTAGTTTGTTTTAAGATAATATATATTTAACTATTTAATATTGCTTTTATTATTATTGTGGATTATTTTTATTTGTTTTTGGATGTTGCTTTTTGTTCCCTTTCTTTTGCTTCTTTTCTTTTTGTTCTTCATTATTTTTAAACGGTTTTGGCTTGTGGATTTCCAGAATTTCACTCCTCCGTCGTTGAATCATTGTCTGGGCATCTCCGATTACGAATCAGATGTGGGTTTTGTACCTTTTTTTATTTATTAGAGAATTTCAATTCAACTCTGTAAAAAGTTGGTGGTTTGTGTGCGTGTTTGCAAATATGTTATTTTCGATGTTGTACTGCTTTTTTTATGCTTAGAACTTGTTTGTTTTGGTATAGCTTCAAGTTATCGAGGGCTGGGAAGTACTTCGAGGGTGAAAACACAATTTTCTTGCTATTTTAGGGTGGTTTCGTGACCACACAGATGGCCACACGGGCGTGTGCCGGCTCATGGTCGTCTGCATTTAGGAAATTAGGGTTTTCCGACAAGTTTTGGTGCCACACGACTGTGTGGTCCATTTGGGGATTTTTATCGATTCTCATACGGTTGTGTCCCCTAAGCACACGGGCGTGTGTGTTTGTGAATTAGAGATTTAGAAATTTGGTGCCACACGGCCTGACTACTTAACCGTGTGGCTAATTTGGGGATTAGGGATCTCACAATAACGTGTGTTTTGAACACACGGTCGTGTCTACCTTATACTCTATTTTAGCACAATTGGATAGTAAGTTACACGGCATGTTCACACGGTTGTGCCCCTGGTTCACACGGGCGTATGCCTCTGGTTCACACGAGCGTATGCCTCTACCACACAGCCGTGTGCCTCCCTCCACACTGGCGTGTGACCTCCGCACGGCCTAGGTTTTTCCATACGGCCGGAGCATATGACCGTGTGGCTCTAAGTCACTTATTTTGGTTCTCTGTATGTGTTTGATTTGGGAATGTGTCTGTGTGTTTTGGTCTTGGCTGATCTTTAGTCAGGGTGGCTAAGAATTTTGATCTGGGCTTCAGTATATGTGTTATTTGTGACTGTTTTGTAAGATGTTTGATTCTTAATCTAATCTGTTGGGTGTGTATGCATATCTGCTTCTATCTAATTATCGATTGACGTGTTATTTTTGTAGGATTGAATACATTTCAAGCACTTGCATAAAGTTTTTGGGATTGGTTGTAAAGAGAAAAAAGACTAATTCTGTTCTGTTCTGGCAGCTGAACTGCAAGCTTTTTCGTATAGCGGTTTACCGCACTGTACCGTACATACGTCAACTTTGCTGCATACCATTATTTGATCTGGCAATTTAAACTACAATATGACTGTACAGCGGACTACCGCTTTGTACTGTACTGTATATACACTAGCCCTGCTGCGTATTATATTTTGAGTGGCTTAGACCACATTCTTGGAGTGTAGGGTTGGATGGACCTTTCAAGGTCCTAATTGGTGTGATTGGTTGGGTGAGCTTTAACAATTCTCTTGGGGTGTGATCGGGGGATGGAGAGGTGTGTTGGTTGGATGGGTGTGTTTTAGTACTTGACTGCATTCATATGCATCTGTTTGGGTGTTAGATTATTTGACCGTATTCTGTTTGACTGATCAACACTTGTATTGAGTAATCTGTATGTGCTTAGTGGGCTCGGACTGTTACATGTGTTGGGGCGTTGGCTCCGTGTTAGATTTCTGTTTCTGTATATATCTGTAAATATGTTTTTATACTGAATTGCTATTTGGAGTTCTTTTCTTTGATTATGTTGTTTATCGTTTTGAACGCACACTAAGCTCGTGTAGCTCACCCCCTCAGTGTTTCCCCTTTCAAGTACACATTCGTTTTCTCTAGCTTGGACTTGGCATGTCGAAAGTCTCGGACAGTCACTATTAGAATCAACTTCAAAAGTATTTGAAATAAATTCTACTTTTATTAATAAATGGTTTGAACTAAATTTTATTTTAAATATTATGGTATGAATGTTGGGTTTACGCACATAAGCGACCTTGTGGACTAAAGTTTTTGAAATATCAGGATTTAGTAACTGAAAGTTTTTACATAACTTGAATGCTGTAATGATTTTCGGGTTGTTAAACTAAATTTTTCCCACGACTACTTTGGTGATCAATGTAACCTCCAGGATTTGGTCTAAACTTTTAGGTTAGGTTTTGGGGCATTACACAAACACAGCATCTCCAACACACCAACTCCTTGCCACTCAAACTAACATGCTCATTCTGATATGAATTAACAAACAATTTAATATAAGCCCACTCAAAAAGAGTATGGCTTGGATAAAAAATAACAAAGTTTTGCCAAAAGTGAGAATTGAACCCAAAACCTCACACACACATCCAAAACACTTAACCACGGAAGCAAATACATAGTTTGTCAAATTTCACAAAAACAGACTTAAATTATTTAGGGCGTTACAACTCGAACCGCTTAAAATGGAAAATTTCACTTTTAATTCTTTTATAATTTTAAAAATTTAAAATTAGTATATAGTAAAAGTATACTTTGACCCCTCCAAAAATAAGAAAATATTGATTTACTCCTTTAGAAATAATAAAGATATAGGCTATTAAAATGGTAAATTTTTACTTTTATTATCGTAAAAATATACAACTTAATTTCAATCACCTCAAAAAAAATTTCTAGCTATGCCCATATATTTTAAAAAAATTATATTTTTTAGATTCAAAAATATATACAAAGTAGTTTTTGGGCTGAAATAAACTATTAAGAAAATATACGTAGAATGATTATGATTTATGATTCTACAAGTTATTTTTTTCTTCATGCAACATTTTCTTTAATGAATATGTAGTCTTGTTTGTGTCTTTTCCATCAAAATAATAATTTTATTAAAGATAAATCATTACCAAATTTATTTACAAGTTATTGGAAAAAGGGGAAGAAAATTAGATTCAAACTATAAACAAAGGAAGATAACTCAAGTGCCCCGCAATTCAGCCTCAAACATAACCCACTATCACATATCTTTAGCTTGTTAATGTCACGTTAATTATATCATAATTCCAAAGGAATAAAGAAGGCAACACATCAAAGTCCCTTTTTTTTTCCTATAAAAAAATCAATTTTATTAGATGTAAACCATAAATTGGTTAAAGTTTCCTGTAAAAAACATGAATATCCCCTTCATCCCAACCAAACATGAAAAAGAGACTCTACCATTACGTAGTTTTGTATTCGATTCTTACATAATTATTACTGTATAGATAGATTCTTACGTAATTATTACCATATAGATATATATAAATTTGAGGTCTATCAATAAAATTGAGGAAATTACCCTATCCTTATCAAGTTTAGCCAGGAACCGAAATCCTCGCCTCCAAAACCCTGCCCCCTTCAAATTTACACCATGTCTTTTTTTTGGTGAAAATATCCCATTGGTCCCCATATTTGTTCACAAATTTAAAATTTAATTTCTATACTTTTATTTCTAAGAATTTAGTTTCTCTATATTTTAGATTTCAAAATGCATGTTAATACTCTTAAATTTTTTTGGTTAAATTTGTTAGTATGACATTTTAAAATTAAAAAAAAAAAACCACTCACTTGGTAGCAATGTAACAAAAAAATGATGTTGTAATTAACCTAAATTTAACAAAATAATTTTAATTGTGTTAAAAGTTGGATTTGGATTTTAAAATTTGAAAAGTAGAGGGACTAAATTCCTAAAAATAAAAGTAAAAGGACTAATTCTAAATTTACGAAGAGTACATAGACCGATGGCGTATTTTAATCTTTTTTTTTTCTTTTTAGTTGTAAATTAAATTTTGTTAAGTTGTGAATTTAGTCTTTGTATTTTAATTTGGTCATTCTTAATCCTTGTATTTTTAGACTTTGTCAATGTTAGTCCATGTACTTTTGTATTATGAAATTTTAGTTATACCCCAAACAATAACAATTAAAGATGTTTAGCTAAATTCAATTACTAGCCTTGTACTGTGCATATATTTGTAGATTTAGTTCATATTCTCTAATTGGATTATTCTAAGTCCATATAATTTTCGAATTTTGAAATTTAAGTCTTGATGCATGATAGTTGTTGATCGATTTCTAGTGTCTAATACATGGAAATAATAAGCTGATATGGTATTACACATATTATAATGTGTTTGTCATGTTAAATTTTGGAAATAGCAGAGCCTAAATTAATTAATTTAACAATTATCATTTGGTAAGGACTAACATTTTATAATTCGAAAAGTATAAAAATTAATAATTGACAAATTAAAGTATAGAGATTAAATCCACAATAACTAATAATATAATTTAACTTATAACTAATTTTTTAATAAAATAAAAGTGTTTTCCTTAAAATCTTGATAAAATTGTAATTAAAATTTCAAATTAAATATTGATGGGAGAAAATTTAAAATAAATAAAAGAAGAGTTGAAAGAAGCATATCCGACCTCCCCATCAATATGATCGTCCACCAACTCACCACCATCAAGAGGGTCATCTTCCTTTAATCCGGGCGTCTACCCCTTAACCATTACAATGAGATCTGAGGTATTGAGAGGCTAGGTCAGGTTGAGTTCGGATCAAACCCGCATCGTTAGCTTGGAAGACTAGGGGCTATAGTCGACGTTGATTCATTATTTTTAGCGTCTCTAATTCAAAACCGAACATGAAATTTTGGTTTCATTAGGCTCTTTTATGGAAGATGGATAAATAAAAAAAAGAAATAAATAAAATAGAATATAAATAAGATAAAGATAAGGCAGGAATGAAATGAAATAAGAATTTGACCCATAACATCTATGTTAGCTTTTCTGTTTGAATGCATTCAAAACAATTCACTTTCTAGATGATCCTTCTAGAAGAGTGGGATTAGAATAAAATAATTTTTCTAGTTACTCTATTCTCTATTGGAGGAAAAGCATTTTGTTTCCGCTGAGCTAAAACAAGATGTAAATCCAAACCTATTTAAGCCCAACCATATTATTTTTTAATTTCTTTTAAAAATATTTATATTATTTTAATTTAATATTTAATATTTTTGTATATTATTTTATTTATTAAAATTTTTTATATAGTCATCTTAACATTAGTTTAATTGTTTACATTAGAGTGATATTATATACTTAGTATATATTTAATTTTTTATCTGTTATAAGTTACATAATATAAAGTATTACAAACTTTAAAATGGACCGTGATGCAGTCGTAAACCAACTAAAAATTCGACAAAGGCAAGTGTACCTATCGATTAATAGTATAGCTACAGTGAGCAAAGATATTGTTCCCACGAAGATTAAAAGTACTAGTAATTACTGTCTTTATATTATTTAACCGATAAATTGCAGTGATTGATTAAAACTAAAATTAACTAAAGAAAACGACAAAGAACAAATCAGGAAAATAAATTATTAACAACCAAGAAGCGAGACAACACCCAAGAAAGAATCCACCTAGACTTCATCTGTCATTATTGATCTAAATTACACAATTTCTTCACTTAGTATCTTTATTCGTAGAAATCCCTAAATTATGCTAATATCTCTCTTCAAAGCTAAAAGCAACTAACTCTAGGTTGATTAAATGAAATTTCTTTCTAATTAAAACTCATATTGTCGCATTTATTCGATCTATGGATTCCCCTCTTAGATCTGACTCTAATTTGATAGATTTATGTCGTCTTATTTTTAGGATTACATGCAACTCCACTTAATTATGTTAGATCTACTCTTAAACAAGGTCTATTCCTCCTCTGATTTAAGCACATCAAACATTGATTAATAATCTAGAATTATCAAACCAAGAATTAAGCACACATAATTGACAACAAGATCCAATTATTTATTACGGAAAAATAGAAATCAAATAACAGAATCCATCCTAGGGTTCATCTCCCAAGGTATTTAGAAAATTAGTTCATGCTGGCAAATAAAAACATCCCAAAAGCAATATAATCACAAGAAATAAAGAAACTCATAATAAATTTCAAAGGAATTAAAAGGAGATCTTCAATCTTGATGGAAATCCACTTCAAATTTGGCTTCAATGATGTTTTTCGAGTTATTTTCTTGAGTATTCTATGATGGTTCAGTCCCCTCTTCTTATCTTTGTCATATATAGGTCTTAGAATGCCTAAAAACCCTAAAAAATGCGTTTTTCCGCAGGTTTAGAGTGCGATTCGCGATTTTTACATGGTCTAGCACATGGCCATGTGTCCAGCCTGTGTGGCTCACACGGCTGTGTGTCCAGCCTATGTGACTCCTAAAACTTGTTCCGATTTTTGTTCCTTTTGCTCCTAAATGCTCTCCTAAGTATAGAAACATGAATTTAAAGGATTAGGAGTGTAACACCCCAAACCCGGCCTAGACGTTATGGCCGAATCTGGCAATATTACATGGAATTGGAATTGAAAACGCGTCGATAAATAAAAACTATTCCAGTTATTATCTTTTATTTAATCTAGAAAACATGTATTCATTGTTAAGTTAACCAAAACATCTCTTTCTTTAGCGAAAACTTTCGCAAAACATTTTATTTTAGGGAAAACCATTCGTTTTGTGAAAACCTTTGTATTTAGTAAAAATCCAGTTTAGTCGTGTCTAGCAATATCAAAATTGCAAAACAGTTCAAAATACACAATTTAAACCGAACAATCCAAAGTCCCAACAATTACATAATAAAACCTAAATTAAAAGAAAAGAAATAAATAGCTTAAAAACTGAATTTAAATAGTACGAAACAGTGGTGGTCACCACCGAGTCCTCCGCTATTCTGATCCATTTAATGTTGGGGATTACCTAAACAGATTAAACAGAAAAGGGTGAGTTTTCGCAAACTCAGTGTGTAATCCCCACAGAAAGCATGTACAAAACATCATGTCAAAAATCAGTCGTACATATCGTTCGGGCCTGAGCCCAATACAGAATTGGCGTGAACCTTAGCCCACTCAGATACAGAATCAGATACAAATTAAGGCCTTATCCTATTTTAGATATAACATGCAGAACAGAACAGAATATCAGAATCCTACCCACCAGTCTCTACACACCATCTCCATCCAACCCTACACACTATGTGGGGATAAAATCAGTCTACCCATCCTTACACACCATGTTGTACCGAAATGCAGCATCTGTCGAAACCATTTTTAATTTTGAAAAACGAGGTCGACTTTTTAAAAAAAAATAAAAATGGAGCCGCCACCAATCTTTTTTGTTTAAGTGTGATTGGATCACCTTATAAAACATTTTGTTTTATTTAAAATATTAATTTTGGCCTACGAAATTATAGAAAACAGGTTCGGGAGTCGGTTACGTACGAGGAAGGACTAGCACCCTCGCAACGCCCAAAATTGGTACCTATTGATTAATTAATGTCCTAATGTCGAAAACTTGAAAAAAATTTTAAAATACGACCCCCTTAAAAATGCTTGGACAATTCGAGTTAAAATTTAAGATTCTCTTGCTCCGAAAGAATAAAATATCACATCCAACACGTTAGGATACGACATTTTAAACCCTCGAAACTAAATCATCTCATGATTTGTAAAACTCATGCCTTTAAAAAAATTAAAAAGGATATTTAGTTATTTGGTCAAATGAAAAATCAAAACCCAGCACGTTAGGGCACTATTTCTTGAATTTCCAAACACAAATACGATCCCTTTAAAAAATGCTTGAACAATTCAAGTTAAAATTTAAGATTCTCTTGTTCCGAAAGAATAAAATATCACATCCAGCATGTTAGGATACGACATTTTAAACCTTTAAAACCAAAATCATCTCATGATTTGCAAAACTCATGCCTTTAAAAAAATTAAAAAAGGATATTTAGTTATTTGGTCAAATGGAAAATCGAAACTCAGCACGTTATAACACTATTTCCCGAATTTCCAAACACAAAATATTGCCTTATTTAAAAAAATTCTTTTTGAATTTTTAAGAAAATTGATGCAATATTAAAACGATGCATAAAAACTTTGATAGAAAAACGACAATATAAGAACAAGCCACAGAAAATAAGAACGCAAGAGAGAGAGAAATTTGAGTGAATGCTCTCAAGAATTCTTATTGCTCCCAAAACTCAAGTGATTTACAATGAAGGGAGAGGCCTCTATTTATAGTTGAGCATCTCCAAATCCAACTGTACAGATCAATTACATCAACGGCTAAGATTAAAGGGTATCTACAAATTAAATCTCTAAGATTACAAAATCATATCTTCTAAGATTGCATATTACATCTAAGATTGCATATCCTTGAAGATTATGTTTCCATATGCATCAAGCTTGTAGATGGACCTTCAATCTTCTCAAGTAATGGGTCATTCCGATCGGGCCAAATGATATATTTGTAATTTTGGATTGGACTTGGACTTTGTTTTATTTTATTATTTTTTTGTATAGACCCGGGCTAAATTGGCCTATTACAGCTGCCCCTCTTTGCTCATTTTTGTGTAACGAGAATAGAGCAAAGACTTTAAACAAGCCAATTTTGCCCGATCTTGTCGAATCTTGACTTCTTGGCACTTCACTTCAAATAGCTTCATTCCATCCCACTACATCTTCAAGGGCATAGAAATTAGTACTTCTATCCACTTCAATGTAATTTCAGGAAGAAGAGATTCGTAGCTTCGATCTACTCCGCTGGAACTTCAAGAAGATAAGAATTGGTAACTTCAACATGCTCCACTGCAACTTCAGGGAGATAAGGTTTGTATATTTTTATTCCGCTCCACCGTAACTTCAGGGAGATAAGGATGGTGGCTTTGAACCGTTCCAGTGTTGTTTTAGAGAGAAGAGACTTGTAGTTTCGATCTACTCCGCTGCAACTTCAAGGAGATAAAAACTGGTAATTTCAACCTGCTCTACTGCAACTTCAGGGAGATAAGGTTTACGTATTTTTATCTTGCTCCACTACAACTTCAGAAAGATAAGGATGGTGTCTTCGATTTGCTTCACTGTAACTTCAGGAAGGTAATATCTGCTATCTTTAGTCTTCTTCACTGCAAACGCAGGGAGACAAAACTGGTGTATTCGATCTGCTTCACTACAACTTTAGGAAGGCAATATTCGCTATCTTTAGTCTACTCCACTACAAACTCAAGGAGATAAGACTTGAAACCTCAACCTGCTCCACTGTAACTTCAGGGAGATAAGGTTTGTAACTTCAACCTGCCCCACTGCAACTTCAGGGAGATAAGGTTCGCAATCTTCAGTCTACTCGACTGTAACTTCAGGGAGATAAGACTTGCAATTTTAACCTGCTCCACTACAACTTCAGAGAGATAAGGTTTGTAACTTCAACCTACTCCACTGCAACTTCAAGGAGATAAGGTTCGTAATCTTCAGTCTACTCCACTGTAACTTCATGGAGATAAGACTTGCAATTTTAACCTGCTCCACTGCAACTTTAGGGAGATAAGGCTAATATCTTTAACCTGCTTCCTATAACTTCAGGAAGACAATATCTACTATCTTCAGTCTGCTTCACTGCAATTTCAGGGAGATAAGACTTGTAACTTCAACCTGCTCCACTGCAACTTCAGGGAGATAAGGTTTGTAACTTCAACCTGCCCCACTGCAACTTCAGGGAGATAAGGTTCGCAATCTTCAGTCTACTCCACTGCAACTTCAGGGAGATAAGACTTGCAATTTTAACCTGCTCCACTGCAACTTCAGGGAGATAAGGCTAATATCTTTGACCTGCTTCCTGCAACTTCAGGAAGATAAGATCCTCTATATTCTTCAAATAACTTCCAACCCATCTGCAATTTCAGAGGTATTGGACTAAGTATGACAGCTTCAATTTACTTCGCTGCAACTGACATTTGACAGAAACTTGAAAACTGATTTATTCAAATGATTTGCCTCACTAACTTCAAGGTCCTTTCACTATACCTTAAGGACATAAGGCTTGTACCATTTTCAACCTATCTCACTGCGGTTCAGGATTATAGGATTTGAAACTTTTTCAATCCATTCCCATTGCAATTCAAAGGTATAGGACTTGTATCTTTTTCAATCCAACCCACTACAACTTTGGGGTATAGAATCTATAACTTGCTCCATCCACTGATCACTACCCAAGTGACTCGACCAGATGTGTATGCATGATACTCGCATGGATGTAGAATATCATTTTTTTCCTTTTCAAGAATGATCCCTTCTACGTTTGGATTGTCATTTCTTATTTTCTATCGGAATTGTATCACCAACGCAATATCTAGTCTTTTGATCAACCAGTGTCCTTGACAGAAAATTCAAAGAGATAAACTCACTTTAGGCTCAAATATTTCCAACCCTTAATCTTGGTGAGTTCTAAACAATAGACCTATTTCAGGTTCGTGTATTATTTAGAAGTTTCCAGAGTAATACGCGAAACTCATTTTATGAAAGTATTATTAGTCCATTAATTATTATTTCAATGCAAAATGCTTGAAAAAGATCATAACAATGGACAAGAAAGAAATTAATTTGGAGCATAGCTCGAAATGAATAAATTATCCAAAATAGCAAAGATAAAAAGGAGATTAACTGGGAACGCATCTTTAAAAGAAAAAAATATTCAAAGACGGCTAATTTAATATAAATGGGATGAAGAACTAGGTGCCCCAGATATCGCAGCCTAAGCTTCTTTGTACAAACTTTTTTAAGACCATTTTGAGCTTAATATGTGTTTAGGGGATTCGGAGTACTTTGTTAATGCCCCAAGACGTAGCATACTTCTTCATTGTCAATTCAAGCATAGCAAGACTATCGTATGTCCCATTTTTATCAAAATTTGAGCCGCCCTTTTTGGGTTTTCATCTCAAAACCCCTTTGGTCTCAAGGCGCCCTTTGCGGGTTTTCACCTTGACCTCTCCATTTTTCTTTTTCTTTTTTTTTCTTTTTTCTTTTTAATCTTTTTCTTCTCTCTCTTTTTTTTTTTTGAAGATCTCAAAGCGCCCTTTACGGGTTTTCACCTTGGCCTCTCCTCCTTTAGGTATCTCTAAACTGAATCTAAATTTACAGGATTGGATAAGTCTATCTCAATTAAAATCAGTGCTCTTCTGGGGGAAACCTTCTTTACCTCATAATGTCTTTCTCCGTCTGGCATTCATTTCCCTTTGAAATCCTTTAGAAAGGATTTTTCTCAATACCCAAGTCCCCATCATGAAATTCTTTTGGATGAACCTTTTCCGTCATAAATCAGCATCATTTATTTTGGCACATTTGACTATGATGAATACTTTCAAACCCTTTTCCTCAGCCAAGTTCACTTGACACATTCTAATTCATCCAATCAAAGCTTGGAGAAAAGGAATCTCGATTTCCATGGGTAGAACCACCTCTATTCCGTAAACTAATAAAAAAAAGGTGTTGCCCCAACGAAAGTTCTAGTCGACGTTTGATAAGCATAGAGAGCAAATGGTAGTTTCTTATGCTAATCTTTACAAGTCTCGGTCACCTTCCACAATTTTGTTATTTTTTTCTCCTCTTTTTTTTGTACTTTTTCTTTTGGCAGCCTTTGCTACACTGTGATATGGTGCCTGATCTTTGAACAGACCACTAACTTTTGACATTGTGTAATTATGCATAATCCTTGTCGGCACCTGATTTTTTTTTTGTTTTTTTTGAAGTTTGATGACTGTCAACTTTGTAATATTGGCATATGAAGCAACATTCACCCTTTTAGTGAAGTGACCACATAAATGATTCGATGTTAGCTAAAAGCTTTTGACGAGATTGGCCCCATAACATCCATGTCCCCCATATAGAAAAGTCTGTGAAGAAATGGAAGAGGCACATAAATCTTGTCTTCTTCAATTCAGTATTTGCGGTATAACTGATGCAATCTCCTTCCATGGTAGACCAGCAGTATCCAAACCTCATGTTTAGCCTAGCCATTGTAAAACCACCTGCATGTGTCTTTCTGACATTTTTATAGACCTCTTTTAGCCTTAAAAGCATCCACAGATCTTAGTAGCCCAAGCATATCTCTATACAATCGTGCAAAAACATCTTTGAATTCTTGGAATAACTCAATGATGTCTCGCTTTGTTTTTGTAGACTCTGATCTTTTCCTCCTTCTCTTCCCTAGGTTCACAATGTTCATTGATCCTTTGTAAAGTAGAATCCGTTTATCATCTTATTCTACCATTCTTAACAAGTCAAGAAATAAGGTTACAATCTCTGTCATCTTCAAAATCATGAGATCCCTCTAGACACATATCTTACTCAAAAAGGAGATTCTGAGTCAATAGCAACGTTGCTTATGTCATTGATATCTGGGGACCTATTGTAGGTACGAAGCCAAATTCCAAAGAATAAATGATTCTAAGGATCATTATTTGTATGGTATGATCATGAATGAAGAGTATTTAAAAGAAAGTAAAAAATAAAAGAATCTATACATGGAAAGAATAAAAGAATATTTGCTCAAAAAGATGCATTTTATTGAAATAAAAATTTTAGACACAAGTCTATTTCACAAAAGGATTCTTATTGCCTCTAGGCTTAAAGCAACAAGTGTGTTTTGAATATTACTCTAAATTAGCTCTAAAAATACAAGGATCTCTTCCACAAACCTATTGTCTAAAACACTCCCAAGTACATAAGGGTTTGGAAACTTTTATTCCCTAGCTCCCTCTTCGGATATTGCATTAATATTTCTCCAATACCAGGCGTTGCACTAAAGCCCTGAACTCGACGCATTCTTGGATCTCATGGAACTCATAATATTTACCCCTTTATCTTGATGATTGGGTAATGAATTTTCTGCCCCAAAGGGATCATCGAATTTGACAATACCCACTTTGACAAGTCTTTCAATCATCTTTTTGAAAGCGATACAGTTCTCGATCAAGTATCCTATGATTCCCGCATGGTATTCGTATTAGGCGTTCATGTCGCACCATTTAACGTATGGAAGTTGTATAGGTTTTAGGTAGAAAGGGGATACCCCATGTGCATCAAACAAAATTTGGTACAGCTCCCTATACGTGATTGAGATGGGCACGAATTGGGCTTTTTTTTAGCTCGATCTTGGATTGGGGGACCTGATGGCTAGTAGTTGGCCATCCGAATCAGTTTTGAATAAGCCTTCCTATGCATACTCATGTTATTCACCTCATTTTCTTTTTTCTTCAAGGCCCTTAAAGTATTAACTTGGGAGCTCCACTCTCGCTTTTTCCTTTTGTAATAGTCTTCACATTGTTTCAGAATCTCCCCACTAGCCTTCTTTGTTTCTTCCATACTAGCCAGATCAATGATAATGGGATTGGTTGGATTGTCCTCTGAATTGGGACCTGAGCCTATCGAGTAGTTTATTGGTGCCAACATACCGGTTTGATGCTATTGGAGGCTGATAGTTACAGGTACCCCTTGCGGATATGCGTTTGGTTGGGTCTGGATGCTTATTGGGGTAAAACCTGGGGGATAGACGAGGTCTTCATTATCATCCCCACTGTTGACCACTGGGCCTTTCCTCATTTCAAGCCTTTCGGCTAATAACTGACTTAGCTAGCCAATCACATTTCTTTGGAACTCTAACATTTGATCTCATATATCTTGCTGAATTTTGGTCAATTGCTCTTACATCTGTATTTGCCTTTGCTCTAATCTCTCTAACTTTTGTTCCATGGTTTCCAAGTTAAGTCTAAAATAATCTTACCTAATTAGGGTCCTTTTGTAAAAGTCTAATGCAAGTGATGCAATGCGATGCAGATGCATGTAATGAATGCAAAAGATAACTTTTCTAGAAAACAAATTTATTTACATGAAACGGATTACATATGCGGCCATGCCCTTCATAGGCCAAGTGAAAACACTGATCTTTTCTTCATGGTCAAATCTTGCAAATTTTCTAAAAGATGCATTCGCTAGCTCTTTATTGCTTGATCTGGGCCACGACCCATTGCTTACTTATCTCCACAACACTCATTGGCTTCTTCAAAAAAAATCAAGACGTGACGACTTTTGAATAATCTTCGTTGGCTTGAATCTTTGGCGATGAAACCAAGTCATGTATTCCTCCGTGGACTACCAGCCCTCTCTTGTCATGTTTACTTGGACCATATTCGAACGACCGTATTATAATCTACTTTATCAAAAAATTCATTTCCTTATGATAAACTATTCTATTTAGCAATCGAATATGAATCAACACCTCCCCTTTATAATGATGTAATGCAATGCAGACAAAAACAAAACAAAACACATTAGCACAAAAGAAATAAATAACAGAATAGAGCATCTAATTGGGGTGACCTCTAGGGTTTGGTACGATTCTACCTAAAGTAGGTTCTTAAGGCTCACTATATGTTGTTCGGCTCTAAGGCAAGGGTACCTAAACCAGCAGATTCCTCAATCCTCACCCATTATAGGCTCATATGGACTGAGTTTAGTTCAGGAGAATACATTTCCCTATGTCTGTACAGAGGTGAAAACCCCACGAAGACATAGGTACGGATGTATCCCGGAAGCGATCCACTATCCTGCACGGAGGTGAAAACCTCACGAAGGTATAGTTTCTCACTCCCACTTAAAAGGGGTAAAATTGACCAATAATGCAATACAATTTGAAAAAAGATACTGACACTCAAACCAACACCACAAATGCAAACTTCATGAGAAAAATTGTAACAAAAATAGGTGAAATACAATATAAAGACCTTTATGACCAAACGCGTCAACACAAAAAAGAAATAAAACAGAGCACCTATCCGGGTGACCACTAGGTTTTGGCGTGGCTTTACCTAGGGTAGGCTACTAAGTCTCTCTATGTGTGGTTCAGTTCTAAAGAAAGGGTACCTAAACCAGCGGATTCCTCATTCGTCACCCTTTATAAGCTCATATGGATCGAGTTCGGTTCAAGGGAATACATTTCCCTATGGCCATGCGGAGATGTAAATCTCACGGAGACATAGGTACAGATGTATCCCGGAAGTAGGCCACTAGCCCACGCGGAGGTGAAAACCTCACGAAGACATAGTTTCTCACTCCCACTTAAAGGTGTGACCCCAACAGTCATGCAATACTATGTGTGTGAGAAAATAACAATCATATGCAATGATGTGAACACATGCAATAAAAGGATCGTAATTTTCAAATTGAATTTTCAAATTTTGACAAAAGGACAAAAATTAACCACTTTATGGCTCGACTCTCTTATATCCCTAGTGGAGTCGCCAAGCTGTCAAAACCATTTTTAATTTTGAAAAACGAGGTCGACTTTTTTAAAAAAAAATGAAAATGGAGTCGCCATCAATCTTTTTTGTTTAGGTGTGATTGGATCACCTTATAAAACATTTTTTTATTTAAAATATTGATTTTGGCCTACAAAATTATAGAAAACAGGTTCGGGAGTCGATTATGTACGAGGAAGGATTAGCACCCTCGCAACGCCCAAAATTGGTACTTATTGATTAATTAATGTCCTAATGTCGAAAACTTGAAAAAGAATTTAAAATACGATCCCTTTAAAAATTCTTGGACAATTCGAGTTAAAATTTAAGATTCACTTGCTCCGAAAGAATAAAATATCACATCCAGCACGTTAGGATACGACATTTTAAACCCTCGAAACTAAAATCATCTCATGATTTGTAAAACTCATGCCTTTAAAAAAAATTAAAAAAGATATTTAGTTATTTGGTAAAATGGAAAATCGAAACCCAGCACGTCAGGGCACTATTTCCCGAATTTCCAAACACAAATATGATCCCTTTAAAAAATGCTTGAACAATTCAAGTTAAAATTTAAGATTCTCTTGTTCCGAAAGAATAAAATATCACATCCAGCACATTAGGATGCGACATTTTAAACCCTCGAAACCAAAATCATCTCATGATTTGAAAAACTCATGCCTTTAAAAAAATTAAAAAATGATATTTAGTTATTTGGTCAAATGGAAAATCGAAACCCAGCACGTTAGGGTACTATTTCCCGAATTTTCAAACACAAAATATTGCCTTATTTAAAAAACTTCTTTTTGAATTTTTAGGAAAATTGATGCAATATTAAAACGATGCATAAAAACTTTGATAGAAAAACGACAATAAGAAAAAGCCACAGAAAACAAGAACGCAAGAGAGAGAGAGAAATTTGAGAGAATGCTCTCAAGAATTCTTATTGTTCCCAAAACTCAAGTGATTTACAATGAAGGGAGAGGCCTCTATTTATAGTTGAGCCTCCCCAAATCCAACGGTACAGATCAATTACATCAATTGCTAAGATTAAAAGGTATCTACAAATTAAATCTCTAGGATTACAAAATCATATCTTCTAAGATTGCATATCATATCTTCTAAGATTGCATATCATATCTAAGATTGCATATCATTTCTTCTAAGATTGCATATTACATCTAAGATTGCATATCCTTGAAGATTATGTTTCCATATGCGTCAAGCTTGTAGATAGATCTTCAATCTTCTCAAGTAACGGGCTATTCCGATCGGGCCAAATGATATATTTGTAATTTTGGATTGGACTTGGACTTTGTTTTATTTTATTATTTTTTTGTATGGACCCGGGCTAAATTGGCCTATTACAGCATATAATCAGATAATTGTAGCTGAGCTACTAGATAACAGGCTTAATAGCCTTTCATATATTTCCTTCAAATAACATCAACCCAACCTCAATGCAATATAACATACAAGTATGACATGCTAATATGCAATTTATTAGATCATATAATCAATTCAGATACCACAGTTCATGCTCAATACCGAAATTAGACAGTTAGAATACTCATTTAGGGGTCTAAGTAGCGCTTATCGACCCTACAGTAGGTCCACAGTCGACTAAGGCGACATGTGCAACCTTAAAAAACTTTTCAGAAAAATAGGCTCACACGCCCATGTGGCCTGCCCGTATGAACCCACACGCCCGTGTCCACACGGCCTGGCCCAGAATCCCACACGCCCGTGTGGATAATCCGTGTGGGCCCACATGCCCATGTGGCCTACACGACCTAATTGGTCGAGCCCGTGTATTGCACACGACCTCATCATGCCATCATATGGTAGTGTCCTTCGCGCATGGCTTAGCCTCGTCAATTACATGGTCGTGTCCCCTCACACAGCCTACCACACGGCCGTGTGGCATCGACAGAAAGCTTTTTCAACTTTTATCGATTCTCGTTTCTTGTGCAATTGAGTACACACCTAGTATCGATTCGTTGTGAGTAGTCACCCGAGCCTTCAAGAACCTAAATTTAACCAATATAACACCAATTTAGTCATTTAAGGTTATACTCAAACGAAACGCACGAGATGACCAACCGTTAAACTCACAAAAACGTTACCTTCAGTCGCACAATCAGCGTTTCGCACACTTAGAACGTCAATTAACGATCACTAGCCCTTTGATTATCTCCTAACCACCAAACGAAACCCAATAATCAATGATTCATCACTCTAAAACAATAATAAACCACTGTACGTGAAAAGAGAATTGAAGCGGTGGATTATAGAAACTAAATGATAAAAAGGAAGCGATTGCAACAGGAAAAAAAGGGAAATTCGACAGCAAAAGGGAGAATGGAAGGGGAAATCGACAGCAAATAGAGAGAAAAAGAAAAAAAGAATAGTTTGTAGCAAAAATAACACCTATGCTCATACAGGGATTTGAACTCTAAACCTCAAACACACCACCAGACAACTTAACCACCAAACCAACAAGCTCATTCTATTAAATATTTACCAAGAATTAAACTTAAGCCTTTTAAGCAAGGTTAAGGCTTTTCTTATAAAAATGCCAAAATTTAACCCAAGTATGGCTTGAACTTGGGACCTCTCACAGACTCCCAAAGCACTTAACTACTAAAGCAAATAAATATTTGTGTCACAATTAAACAAAAACAAAGATATAAAATTTAGGGTGTTACAAGGAGCATAAAATTCACCATTTTACATCAAACAATCATCCAAAAACATATTAAAAAATGAGATTAAAACATGTTACTTTTAGAATTTATTAGATCGGGTCAAGCTGAGCTCGAACTTTAAATATTCAGGCCCAAGCTTTACCCATATTTTAAACGTGTCTAATTTTTTTGTCCAAACCCATTTTTTAAGTCTAATATTTTTGCTTAATTTTGGACGGATCTTCGAACCTAGACGAATAGTCTAACCCATGAATAGATCTAAATCAAACGAATCAGTGGCATTACCTCTAGCATAGGCGAAAGATAACATCTTTTTTAAAAGAACTAGACCTTTTTTCTTAATTCCTCTCTCATTTGATTATAATTTATTTAATAATTTTTATTCGTTGAATAAATTAAGGAGTAACAAGTGGCTAATAACCTTTGGTCGGGTATATTTAAAATTTTTCAATTTATGTGAATATGCTAAAAGAAAAATTAATTTAGAAACCACACTGATTTTTTGACAATTTACTAATCTAAGCTATTTTTGGACAGAGAAAGGAAAACGTGTCCTATAGAACGTGTTTTCACTACCACATCAATGAAAACGCTAGTTAAAATATACCTTGTAGGACACATTTTTTAGGAGAGAGAATAAAAATGCACCCTGTAGGACATGTTTTCTGGCCAATGGTAACAATTCCCCAATTAACAGAGTTCCAACGGCTATAAAATACCAACAACCATATTATTTCCTATATAAACTCCTTGATATTCATGATATGAAGTAATAAAATTTATAATAAACGATCACACCAGAAACTAACTATTATCACAATTTAAGGCAAGCGCACCTATCGAACAGTAGTATAGCTTAGTGGCAAGACCGATATATCGTACCCAAGGGAACCAAAAGTACTAGTACTAACTTTCTTTCTATTATTTAACCTGAAAATAAAAGGGGATTTTATTAAACTAAACTAATTATTAGACTAAGCTAAGAATGCAAAAAAAGTAAATTAGGGAAAAACTCTTAGGAAAACTGAATGATTTGGACAATACTCAAGAGAGAATCCACCTAGACTTCACTTGTTATCAACTCTTGAACTAGACAATTTATTCACTTGACTTGATCCGTAGAAATCCCTAACTTATGTTAATATCTCTCTCGAGACTAAAAATAACTAACCCTAGGTTGATTAATTGAAATCTCTTTCTAATTAAAACCCCTAGTGTTGCATTGACTCGATCTATAGACTCCCTTATTAGGTTTGACCCTAATCCAGTAGATTTTTGTCGTCCTATCTCTAGGATTGCAATCAACTCCGCTTAATTGTGTTGGATCTACTCCTGTGCAGGGACTTTTTCTCCTCTACATAAACACATTCGACTTAAATCAATATCCCGGAAATATCAATTTAAGAGTTAAAAACACAATTAAGAACAAATCAAATATTTATCATATAATTCAAGAGAAAATAATAACAAGATCTGTCTTAGGTTTCATCCCCCTTAAGTATTTGGAGGATTTAGTTCATAATTATAAAAGAAAACATCTTAGAAGAAATAAAATAACAACTAAGGTGTGGCAATGGATGTGTGCATGTCTAGGATTGGATCTAGGAAGAGTTTGGTACTTAAGCGGTCCGAGTGACCCACCTCCTCTTCTCTTGAATCCTACCAGGTGCATAGTGTCCGTTCATCTTAGCCGCGATGACTTGTTGATAGGCCAAAATCCACAATTAAAATCTGTATAATGAGGAAATTACGAAAATACCCTTCTAGGATAAAATTACGAAAATACCCTTCTAAGGTAGAATTACGAAAATGCCCTATAAGGTAGAACTACTGAAACACCCTCGTAGGGTAGGAGTACCGAAATACCTCTGTAGGGTAGATTTACGAAAATACCCCTGGGTAGTGAAATGATCAAAATACCCCTAAGTGCTTAATATGTGAAAATGTGTGAAAATGTGTATGATGCATTCATGAATTGTATGTTGCACTTGGGTGGGTTTTTGATGATACGGAAGAAGTGTTTTGAGGAGCGCATAGTCGCTTGACAATCGTGGATCCACCGTAGGCTTTTAAGCCACCGATTAGCTTTGCTACACTGCACCTATATAGCAGCCTTGCTGCAACGTGAGTAGTGCTGCAACCGGTGCTACCTTTGGAGTGTAGAGGATGGGTGGGTTGATGTAGACATCCCCACAGGAGTGTAGGGTTGGTACGGGTGGAGTGTAGCGATTGGATTTGGGATGGAAACATTTACATTCATAAAATTCTGATATGATATGAGGTCATTGTGGGCTAAGGCCCAGACCACCGATATTGTTAGGGCTTAGGCCCAATGTGATATATGTATATTGAATTGTTTTGATTGCCAAGGGTCGTACACACTGAGTTGCGAAATTCACACCGTTAAATTAAATGTTTTAGGTAACCCTCAGTAGGCGGCTCGACGCGGGAGAGGACTCGGAGATAGCCACACTACAAGTTACTTAGGAATTTTTTTTTTAAATATAGATTTATTAAGTGATTTATTATAATTATTTTTTTACCTTCACTGTGATGTAATAAGGCTATGTAACTCCGGTTTCACTATTTACTTGGGATTTATTTAGTTACTATTATATTTAATAAATATGGGTTTTTTTATTAATTTTTTTGGGGTTTTTAACTAAGTAAATTCCTGCAAAGCTTACTTTGCTTTGAACTAAGTTTTTTTTAACTAAATCATTTTTAAAGCAACCCTTCAATGTGACATCGCCAGATTCGAGCCTAACTTCTAGGCCGAGTTTAGGGTGTTACACTCTGTGTTGGCAGAAATAATACACCCTTTTGTGGGATAAAAAACACACCCTTGAAGTTGCCTCCTATGGTCTTTATATAGAGTTTTGGAATACATTTCTTAGCCTTTAAGCATCTTTTTCCGAGTGAAATTGAACTTCCTCATGACAGGGACACGCCTGTGTGCCATGCCCGCATGGATCAAAGCCCAGGCCGTGCTCGAGCCTGTTAAGGTGGCACGGCCGTGTGGTCTAGCTGTATGAGTCAAGGTTAGGCCGTGTTCGAGCTCAAGGTGGCACGGCCGTGTGACACGGTCGTGTGGCGAACCTCCAGGCCGTGTTATTTTCATACTTTGGCCTATTTTCTCGGTTTTCAGCCCGTTTCTCGTTCTTTTCACTTCTCTATGCTCACATAAGTATAAAACATGAAATAAAGGGATTAAGAGCATCAATTTCCACAAATTCAATGATAATTTATCCAGAAATTAGGCTAAGCATGAGGTAAAAACATGTATAATTTATCGTTTATCAAATACCCCCACGCTTAAGTCTTTGCTTGTCCTCAAGCAAAATCTCAATTCACAATTAAGAATCATTCTTCTCAACTTATAACCCTTATCAATAATGTTTCAAACTAATCCACAAGTAATTATACAATGAAAATTTAACCAGAAGAACATTAGAGTTTCAAACACTCTAAGTTGAGAATTTTATCACAGAAACATAGGTTTTCTCCCTTCTCTTAAGTAATCAGCTCTCAATCAAAATCAACAAGATTTGACATCCTTACTAAAGATTCGCTCTATCCACTTAAAGTGTTTAGGGTTCAAGAATTAAGCACTCCTTAGTCAACCTGAAAAGTTATTACCATAGGCTTGCAAGAAAATCAAATCTCCACCACTATAGATTGATATGACACATCGATCAAAAGGTCTTTCAATGGTTGTAATGAGGCTTTAGTTAGGGGTGTTGTCACAAGCTGAAAAAAAGGGTTAGAATCGAGATTAATTTGAAAAATCATCTAGCTAGAAAAATCTCTATCACTGGAACATATTTCTCAAGCTAAGCCTTATGATAACATCATTCTGGATTTGATAGCTTATAATAGAAATATGCAAAAATATTAAACTATAACTAAGATATGAATTACAACTGAATTAACTGTATATACACTTTTTTTTAAGAACAAATCATACTTTGAATATTTACAATTTTTACAAACTGAAAAAGAGAACAAAGCTAGATAATAATTCAACTCAAATCTCGACAAAAACAGGGATCAAAATAATTGAATGGAATTAAACAAAAACGGGTTATAGGTTAATATTAGAGGTAAGTCAAAGAATGGGTTATTAGGCTCAATGGGGTTTACTAGGGGTTAATTTATGAAGGTAGGCTTTTATGGAGTAAGTAGGTTAAACCTAGGTGCCTTTATCATCTCAGTATATTAAATCAATGATGTGGTCTTGACATGTATAATTGAAGCAAGTTCTAGAATAACAAATCAGTATTGACTCACTCAAAGCAAAAATAAAAGTGAGCACGAAAGGATGTATGCTCAAAAGGCTCAAAAATCTCACCAGAATTATGGCTTTTTGATGTAAATCCTGCGAATTTCAAATCTCAAGATAACACTTAAAATTAGGGAAGATAGCCTAGAAAAAATTTAAATTCTCAAAAATTTCAACTTATTATGCTTGATTCCCTAATGTCTTAAAGTTTGAATAATCAAAGCATAAGTACCTATGTCTTAATTCTCAACACATCAATAAAATTATAAATCAATCAGAATTAATTCCTAATAGGAGATTAAAGATAATGCAGAGAGTGAAAGTGAGAATTCGAAATTTTGAGAACAATTCAAAATGTTAGTTTTAAAAATTTTCAGGGGTTTCAAAGAAAATGCAATGACTGAAAGTAAGTTCCCCTCCCCCCCACACTTAAGATGTACATTGCCCTCAATGTACAAAGAAACATTAGTAGCAATAGAAGCATAAGATCATAAGATAGGGAAATGCATAAAACTCCCTAGATTGGATGAATTTGTGAGGTGGTGGTACCTATAGAGTGTCTGGGACAAAGAAAGGTGCGAAGGTGGATACTCCGGTGGTGGTATTGTTTGTTTGTCCACAGCTCTCATGTTAGGAGTGTAGGCTTTGGCGGTGTCAACTGGGTGAAGTTGTGGCAAGGTTCCCATTAGATTTTGGATTTGAACTGTAGAGCTCCTTTGAAACTGCGAAGGCATTTATCAGTTTTGGGGAATTTGGATTAACAGAATATGTTTGTTAGGGGATAGCCGATATGAAATAATTGAAATAAAATAAAATAAGTTCTAAAAATACTAAAATTCAAATAATGAAAAAGGTAAAATAAAATAAAATGGAAAAAAAAGAAAATAAAAGAGAAGAAAAGAGGATTAGGAGGTTCTAATCCTCAGATGGTTCGCGAGGTGGGGGTGGTGATGAGATGTGAAGATGCTGGCATATCTGCTGAAGAGTAGCGTCAATACGATTGAAGCGTTGAAAGCACTGCTGCTCGAATCGTGTGAGGCGCTCAGATATGTCAGCATATGAAACTGTCGTATGAACTGGGCGGCGAGGGGGTGGTGGCTCAGTAAGTGTCTCCTCTAGTGGTGGGACATCATCAGTAATGTCCTCGGGGTCCTCCTGCTCGGCATCTCGAAGTAAACTATATTGTGGAGGATCAATCGCAAGTCGTCGCTGTATCATTCTTATGTGTAGCATAGTTTGCATGCCCTGTAGAGACATCTGGCCGATCAAGGTATACGAGGATGTCTGGGCTGTGGTGTTAAGCAGGCCGAAGTAACGGGCCAACCGCGTGATGTATGGGCCCATAGAGATCACGCCCCGACGGTGTCGCTCCGTTTGGTGCTGGACAGCATGGGCGATGAAGTAGGCGAGATCGATCACATGAATGTACGCCATGCTCCATAAAAAGTAGGCATCGTGGGTGTTGACGTCAGTATTCTTGCATCTACCTGTCAGTGTGTGCGCGAGGAGGGCATGCAGGTACCTCAAAGATGGGGCAAGATTGGTCACTTTGGAGCGACTGGGGTCGTATGTGGCCGATGTAGGACTAGGGCCTCCCAACACTTAGATGGTGATAGATGGATGTGGCGGTGGAGCTCGGAGAGCTTCTCCTCATCTAAAAACTGTTTGGTGTATAGGCTGAATGCTGTACTGAACTCCAGTATACTAAGTTGACGAACAAGGCCCCCTAGATGAAATTGTATTGTCCCTGGATCGTCGTGTCGGCTCATCACGGTCTGAAGATGGAATGTGGAGCAGAACTCTAGAGTGACTTCAAGGTAGGTAGGCTCTACAATCTGAAAGAACTGCTCTCAAGGGTCTGTTGTCAATAGGGCCCAGATCTCGTCCGCTAAGTGGACCTGCTCTAAGGCGGACCAGTCAATACATCTTCCGGCTCCTAGAGGTCGTGCTCATAGAATCTGAAATAACTCCTCTTGGGAGTTCTGCGGGAATTGAATAAAAGGATGGCGAGCTTTGGCTCTGGGTCTGGAGGATGAACCACCGTGCCCCTTTCACTTCTTTGAAATAGGGACGGCATCTTTCTTCCCTCTGGATGATGACATTATGACTGAAACAAAATGAGAAAGAAAGAATATTGGCATATATATTGTTAGTATTCATAATTAGGTGAGAGTTTAACAATATTCAAAATAATTTAATCAAAGACTTAGTACCTAGTTCCATGCAAAAGCTAGTGTTAAGAAATCAATTTGGTTTATTTAATCATGAAGAGGAACAAAATGTGGCTATTTAAATACTAATTTGGGTTAAAAACTAATGGCCTAAGAAAACTAAAGATGGCAGCACAAGATGATTCTAAGTGGCATGTTGAAAAATTCTAGAATAATCATGCTAAATCAATGAAGTTCATGCCCAAGAATAACGCTAAAACTAAATAAAGCAATTCATTAACATAAAAATAGATAAAAACATTAGAAATTTAAGATGAAAATAAGAAAACTAAACCGAATGGGTGAGTGCAAAGGTGGAACACGGTCGTGGCGATGTTGCACGGGCGTGGTAGTGCTATTGGGACCAGCGGCGGCATTGGGGAAGCTTGGTGTGGGTTTTGGGTAGGAGTTTTTAGGGTTTAAAATGGAGAAGAAAGTGAATAGTGGCCTGTTTATATAGGTTTTGGGGTCACACGGGCACATCACACGCCCGTGTGACTTGGGTTTTACCCGTGTGGTTCGAAAATTAGAGATTTTGGCGCGCCTGGTTTGAGACACTCGCCCGTGTTCCTAGGGTGTGTTGAGGTGCACAGCCGTGTCGCACGGCCGTGTCCTTCGATGTTCGCTTCTCCCACTGCCGTGTAGGGGGTCACACGCCCATTTCGGAATTGACAGGTTTGACCATGGCTTGGGGGCACGGGCGTGTCACACACCCGTGTTTAAATTGACAGTTTCAGCCACAGCCACATCGCATGGCCGTGGCAATTTCTCGAAGCCGTGTGTGATTCAACAGGTTCGGCCACGGCCACGTCGCACGGCCGTAGCAATTTGTCGAAGCCCGTGTGTTAGAAAAATTTTACCCTGCTTGTACACGGCCATATTGCACGGCCGTGTCTCTGCTCGTAGTGTTTACACGGTCGTAGGCACGCCCTTAGGCATGGCCATGTGGCTTGAAAATCCTATATTAAAAGGGTTAGTTGATGTATTAGAAAGCTAAAATAAAAGGATTTACTAAGTCAGTGCTCGGGTTGCCTCTCGAGAAGCGCTTATTTAGAGTCTAAACTCGACTCTCCTTACGTGTGTCATTACGAGGGGTCATGGAGCTGAAGCTCCTCCCTATTATTCTTAAATTCCTTACATTTATATTGTTTAAGCCGATGACCTTTTACCTTGAAAGTGTCGTAGGTTGGATGAGTTACCTCGACTGTGCCGTATGGGAAGACAGTTTGAACAGTGAATGGGCCTGACCATCTTGATTTAAGTTTTCCAGGGAATAGTTTAAGCCTTGAGTTGTAGAGCAAGACAAGATCCCCAGTTTTGAACTGCTTAGGTTGTCTCAAACGACTGTCATGGCGTCGCTTTGTAGCTTCCTTATATAATCGTGAGTTTTTGTATGCATTGCATGTAATATCCCGAAAATTTCTATCATTGATACAGTAAAATAATGAAATAAAGAAATAAAAAGAGAAATTTTGAGCTCTATCAACAAAATCTATGTAGGAAGTGATTATGATGTATTAATCCAAGAAAGGACTAAATCGTAAAAGTGAGAAAAGTTTTGTGGCCCAAGAGTAAATACTTAAAATTCAAGGGGTTAAAGTGTAAATATGGAAAAGTTGAAGGACCAATAGTGCAAATATTTTAAGGATGGAATAATCTAGAAACTAAGGAAAATGGATGAATTAGGACCAAATTGAATAGGAGAAAGAATTATGAGGGACTAAATCGTAATTTTACCAAATTAGGTGATAACTCAAGGATGGAATTTTAAAAGATCATGAAGGGCAAAATGGTCAATTAGAAGGAGAGAGAAATCTAGAAGGTAATGATGGTGTGATGATATTTTATAATTATTTAATAAGATAAATATTACTTTATTAATATTTTAATAAGATATTTTATTATTTTATTATTTTATTTAGTATATATATATGTGTGTGTGTGTGGAAAAAAAAAAGAAGAAGAAACCCACCATTTCCATGCACCAACGTGAGAGGAAGAGAGAAAGAAAGTTTTACTTTCTTTACATTTTGGTCCTTCCACCAAAAAATTTACCATTTTCACCTAGAAATCAAAAGAATTTCCATAGCTACCGAAGGAGAAAAATGTTAAGGAGACTATGAGGAGCTAGAATATCAAATTGGATTCAAGAAATAGAAGCTGGAGGAGAGAGAAAATGAAGTTAAAGTTTGGAAACATTAAAACAAGGTAAGAACATCAAGATTTCCATGTATTTTTAAGTTTAATATTATTGAAAAAGCATGTAAATGATGTTAATGTAGAGTTTTCTTATATATGATTCTATGTTCTTGATATGGTAGTGAAGAGAAAATAAGATAAAGTGATGGGAAATGGTGTAGAGAAAGAAAATAAGGGTGATATAAACTTAGTAATTAATATCTTGCACTAAAACAGTTTTGGACAGCAGCAGTAAGCTAAATTTGAAAAATCACAAAAAATGGTAGAAACTGAATTAGGAGTTGAGTAAGATATGGAATTAAATCTTGTTGAGTCTATTTTCATATAAAAGAAACAAAACAAGTAAATGAATTCTGTGTTCTGAGATATTTATATTTTTGTGAGACTGGTTCAGAATGATTTTGGGATCCTCTGTTCTGACTTGGAAAAATCATTAAAAATTGTATAAAAATAATTATGGGACATAAGTTATATGGTTATAATATTTAATGAGTCTATTTTCAATAGAAATAAGTGGGAACATCATATGAGTTCCGTACGAGGAGATAATTAAATTTTAATGAAGAAAGGTCGGAACAGTTATACAGCAGAACAGGGGTAACTTTAAAGAATAAAATGTACTTATTGGCTAAGCCAAAAATTCTAAAAATTTTATGGTAATAAGATATGTGAGTCTAGTTTCAGGTAAAATTAACGGATCTTAATTTTGATTTCTGTAGCTCAAGATATAAATAATTTAGTGACTATGACGCAGGTGGACAGCTTGAATGTTCACATATAAGTAAATATTGAAATTATTGATAATGTTACTTATAAGCATATTATATAAATTAAGGATGTGGAATGGAGAGGAGGAGGAGGAAAATATGTATGAATAATCAGTTAGCATGACTAATTTGTATGTTTTAAGCCCAAGGACTAAATCGAATAAAAGTAAAACTTTATGGGTAATTTTGTAAAAATGTTAGAAATGATCAAATTACATGAAATGGATTATTTTATTATTTAAATTGAAAATTTTAAATGAAAATTGTTAATTTAGTTCAAGATCGGGGGAAAATATGTTTTAAGGATTAAATTGAAAAGTGTTGAAATTATGGAAAATTTTGATTTTTTATAGAATTTATGGAATGTTATTAATATGTATGATGATAACAGCTGGAAATAAGGATTAAATTGTAAGAATTTATTTTTCTGAGCCTAAGGGTAAAATCATCATTAATTAAAAGTTTGGGGGCCAAATGGTAATTTCGCCTAGAGCATTAATTGAATGTATTAGAATATGGAATGAATGAAAACAATGGTCAAATTTATTTATAAAGATCCCAACGACTCAAATGCGAGACTCGAACGCGAAAAAGAAAATATATCGGATTAATAAATTTATAAACACGAACAAGCAACGAGGTAAGTTCGTGTAACTTGAATTGTATTTTTTAAACACTTGAAATATGTGGCTATGTGATGAAATATGATTTGAATGATCAATGCATAATAATTGATGAAATATTGATAATACTCGATATAAAAAGAAAGTAAATCCCGGTTGAATGGAATGGATTTCGATGGATCATTGGAAAAGGAATTGACGGTAAAAAGGATCTAGCCCGGACGGGTGATCTTATCCTGATGTAGCCCTCTCGAAGAATACAGGAAAAAGGATTAAGCCCGAAAGGGTAATCCTAATATCAGCCCTCCCGAAGAATATATGGGAAATGAGGTTCATGGGAGTGTGTTGGTGGCTCTCCCGAAGAATACATGTGTATAGGCCCTTCCGAAGAATACATGGGAGCTGAGGTTCGCGGAAGTGTGCCAAGAATTGAGGTTCGCGAGAGAGTGAGGTTCGCGGGAGTGTGCTTACTGAAATGAAATGTGTAAGACCATGGTTCAAAGATACCATGGCAATGAATAAGACCATGGTTGAAAGATACCATGGCAACAAATTGAGAAAATGAATAAGACCATGGTTGAAAGATACCATGGCAATGAATAAGACCATGGTTGAAAGATACCATGGCAACAAATTGAGAAAATGAATAAGACCATGGTTGAAAGATACCATGGCAACGAATAAGACCATGGTTGAAAGATACCATGGCAACAAATTGAGAAAATGAATAAGGCCATGGTTGAAAGATACCATGGCAATGAATAAGACCATGGTTGAAAGATACCATGGCAACAAATTGAGAAAATGAATAAGACCATGGTTGAAAGATACCATGGCAATGAATAAGACCATGGTTGAAAGATACCATGGCAACAAATTGAGAAAATGAATAAGACCATGGTTGAAAGATACCATGGCAACGAATAAGACCATGGTTGAAAGATACCATGGCAACAAATTGAGAAAATGAATAAGGCCATGGTTGAAAGATACCATGGCAATGAATAAGACCATGGTTGAAAGATACCATGGCAACAAATTGAGAAAATGAATAAGACCATGGTTGAAAGATACCATGGTAACGAATAAGACCATGGTTGAAAGATACCATGGCAACAAATTGAGAAAATGAATAAGACCATGGTTGAAAGATACCATGGCAATGAATAAGACCATGGTTGAAAGATACCATGGCAACACATGCATATGAATTGACGGACCCGGAATTGTACACTAAAAGTGTACTCCTGTATGAATTGACGGTTAATGAGATTGTACACCAGGAGTGTACTATCAGAAATCCATCGAAATTCTGAGAAATTCAACGGGATAAATATAGAAGATGGTAAACACATAGTTAAAAAGGATAAATGTGAATTGATTGATTACGGACTTGCATATTTTAAGTATCTTATATGATTTTAACTATCGATATTCCGATAAATTCAGTAAGTAAGAATCCTGACCAGAAAAAGAAATATGCATATAAAAAGATTTGTACATATATTCCTGAAGTACATGAAAAAAAATGACAATGATACTGGATATATGGAAATATAAGATGATGATATTTGTACATGGAATTTATTGATGAATATATGCATCTATGATTATAGATTCGTATAATTTAATAATAATATTAATTGTATGACGATAAAATTTCGAATGACTTAATGAATAAAGCCCTGACATGGAAATAATTTGAGCACGAAACAATAATCACGAAATTGAACTTGAAATACACGAAAACGATATTTATTCGATATTTTAAAAATATGACATGGAAAATACATATATATGAAACTTACCTGATAATTATGCATGTTCAAGATTATGAATTGTCCTGGAATAAATATATACAAAATCCGTGAAAACAATGATACATGAAATTTTGGTATAATGAATGATTTATGTTTTTGAAGAAATGGCAAGAGAATAATATGTATCATATTATATGAATATGTGGCAATCTTTAATGTGCTGATACATGGAAATTGGGTAAGCCGTAATAAGTAATAATCTCAAGTCTGATATGTTGATACAATGAGTTTATCGATTCTAAAATTATATGAAATATATTCAAGTGTACCAATGACTGTTGTTGTTGACGCTTAGACAAGTGCCAAGCTATTGGTTAAATGGTAATATGTTTATTATTTGATACATCGAAAGGGTAAATGATCAAATGAAAATATACATGTGTTTATGGAAGAATGGTAAAATTTAAGTTGTACAATTTCTTATAAAATAAGTTATCATGTGATAAAAAAAAGTTCTATAAACTCCGATAATACCTCGTGACCCTATTCCAATGATGGATACGGGTTGGGGTGTTACATTGCAGCGCCATTCATCCAGCTCATTTAATTGCATTAGACATTTCTCACCTGCAAGTTTAAAATCAAGATTTAGGAATTTAATAGCCCAAAATGCTTTATGTTCAAGCTCAAATGGTAGATGACAACTTTTTCAGTAAACAAGTCTATAAGGGGATGTTCTTATGAGAGTTTTGAATGCAGTTCTATAGGCCCATAAAGCATCATCTACTTTGCTTGACCAATCTTTCCTATTTGTTTCTACCGTTTTCTTTAAAATGCGTTTTAATTCTCTATTTGTTACTTCAACTTGACCACTGGTTTGTGGATGATAGGGGGTGGCTGTTCTATGGTGCACTCCATATCTTCTTAAAACTTTAGCAAATTGAGCATTGCAAAAATGAGTACCCCTATCACTGATAATTATCCTAGGTGTTCCAAATCGAGAGAAAAGCTTTTTTAGAAAACGTACCACCATTCTAGCATCATTAGTAGGTAAAGCTTGGGCTTCCACCCATTTTGACATGTAATCTACTGCTACTAGTATGTATTTATTCCCAAACGAAGTAGGGAAGGGACCCATGAAATCAATACCCCATACATCAAATATTTCACATGAGAGTATATATGTTTGAAGCATTTCATTATGCTGAGAGATATTACCTGCCCTCTGGCATTTATCACAAGAGGTCACATACCTGTTAGCATCCTTGAAAAAGGTGGGCCAGTAAAAACCTGATTCGAGCACTTTGTGAGCAGTTCTAGTTCCACTGTGGTGTCCTCCTATTGGTCTAGAATGGCAGTGATCCAAAATTTTATATGCTTCTGTCTCAGTAACGCATCTTCGAATGACTTGATCTGTACAAATATGAAAAAGGAAAGGGTTTTCCCAAAAGTAATTTTTCACATCAGCGAAGAATCGCTTCTTTTGCTGATGGGTCAAACCTTTTGGGATTATGTTAGCTGCTAAATAATTTGCAAAATCAGCAAACCAAGGGACAGCAGCTTCTGCTATGACTAAGAGTTGTTCTTTAGGAAACAAGTCGTTTATTTTATCGAGGTCCTCGGGGTGTGGATTTTCCAATCTTGAAAGGTGATCTGCTGCCAAATTTTCAACTCCTCTCTTGTCTTGTATCTCTAAGTCGAATTCTTGTAACAATAGAATCCATCTTATTAATCGAGGTTTTGCATCAGTTTTAGTTAAAAGATAACGAAGAGCGGAATGATCAGTATAAACGATGACTTTAGATAATATTAAATATGATCTAAATTTGTCAAACGCAAAAATAACAGCTAGCAATTTTTTTTCGTAGTGGTCTAGTTTGCTTGCGCCACCGTCAAAGTTTTGCTAGCATAATAAATTGGTTGGAAGTGCTTGTCTCGTCATTGTCCTAGAACTGCACCTACTGCAAAATCATTCGCATCACACATTAGTTTAAAAGGTAGATTCCAATCAGGTGAAATCATAATTGGTGCATTAACTAACTTTTCCTTGAGAGTGTTAAAAGATTCTAAATATTTTTGGTCAGAATTGAAAAGCACATCTTTTTCTAGTAATTTTGTTAAAGGCTTAGCTATTTTAGAGAAGTCTTTAATAAATCTTCGATAAAAGCCAGCATGTTCTAAAAAGCTTCTTATAGCCTTAACCGAATTAGGGGGAGGTAATTTTTCAATGGTTTCAATTTTTTCTTTATCTACCTCTATTCCTTTACTAGAAATTTTATATCCTAAAACAATACCTTCTTGAACCATAAAGTGACATTTTTCCTAATTGAGCACTAGATTCGTCTCTTCACATCTTATCAGAACACGTTTTAAATTATTAAGGCAAAGTTGAAAAGAATTACTGAAAACCATAAAGTCATTCATAAATACCTCCATGATGTCTTCCACGAGTTCATCAAAGATAGCTAACATGCATCGCTGAAAAGTAGCAGGGGCATTATATAATCCAAAAAGCATTCTACGATAAGCAAACGTACCGTTTGGACATGTAAATGTTGTATTTTCTTGATCTTTTGGAGCTATCGGGATTTGGATGTAACCAGAGAGGCCATCCAAGAAGCAATAATATAGATGTCCTGAATATCTTTCCAACATTTGATCAATAAAGGGTAGGGGAAAATAGTCTTTTCGAGTTGCATCATTCAACTTTCTATAATCAATACAAACTCTCCATCCAGTGACTGTTCTTGTAGGTATTAATTCCTTGTTTTCATTAGACACCACAGTCATGCCTCCCTTTTTAGGAACAACCTGCACAGGACTTACCCAAGAACTGTTAGAAATAGGATAAATAATCCAGTTTAATTACCTCGGCTTTTACGACTTCCTTCATGTTGAGATTTAATCATCTCTGAGTTTGCACCGATGGCTTATATTCATTTTCCATTAGGATTTTGTGGGTGCAAAAAGAAGGGCTAATTCCTTTAATATCAAAAATCTTCCAAGCTATAGCCTTTTTGTGTTCTCTTAATACTTGAAGTAGTTCCATTTTCTCTTTAGCGCTCAAATCTGATACGATACTTACTAGTAATGTAGAATCATCTCCCAAAAATGCATATTCCAAGTGATCAGGCAGTTGTTTTAATTTCAATTTAGGAGGTTCATCAATCGATGGTTTTTGTCTCAGCTTGTCATTTATCTTAATACCTTCGTAACTTATGTGCCTTGTGGCAAGCTCATTAGAGTTCAGCTCATTCATTACTTCCTTAACTTTAGTAGTGGCTTCATCTTCCTCCCTACCTTGGACAAGACACAGTTCCAACGTGCCTTCAAGAGTGATTTCCTGAAAAGTGTCTTGAATAAAATGATCAATAGAATCAATAAAATAATAGGAATCATCTTGTTCTCTAGAAAATCACATAGCATCATAAATTTTAAAGACAACTTCTTCCTCACCAACCCTAAGCACTAGTTTACCATCCCCTACATCAATAGCAGCTCTAGCAGTAGCTAAGAATGGGCGTCCTAAAATTAAAGGTACCTCAATATCTTCATCCATGTCAAGCACAACAAAAGCAACAGGGAATATAAATTTATCTACTTTCACTAATACATCTTTAATAATTCCCCTAGGATATTTAACAGATCTATCAGCTAATTGTATACTCATCCTAGTGGGTTTCATTTCCCTAGACCTAGTTGCTTGAACATTTTATAAGGTATTAGGTTAATACTAGCGCCTAAATCAGCTAAGGCTTTTTCAATGTTTAAACTTCTAATTAAGCAAGGAATAGTAAAACTTCCTGGATCTTTCAGTTTGGTTGGTAATTTATTTTGTAGAATAGCTGAGCATTCCTCGTTGAGTTCCACTGTTGACAATTCTTCCAACTTTCTTTTATTTGTGAGAAGCTTTTTTAAAAATTTTGCGTACTTCGGCATCTGCGAAATTGCTTCAACAAAAGGTAAATTAATATGTAGCTGTTTAAAAAGTTTAAGAAATTTACTGAATTGAGCATCTATGCGGTCTTTCTTCAACTTTGTTGGATATGGTATGGGTGGTTTATATTCTTTAATTGCTGGTGGAGTACTTTCTTTAGGTACCTCTTCCTCTACCTTTTCCTTTTTAGATTATTGAGCAGGCTTCTTTTCAAGTTCATCTAGCACTTTTCCATTCCTTAAAGTAACTACTTTGACATGTTCTCTAGGATTTGGTTCAGTATTACTCGGCAGACTACATTGTGGTCTATCAGATATCATCTTTACGAGTTGACCAATCTGATTTTCGAGCCCTTGAATAAAAGCTTGTTGGTTCTTAAGTGTTGTTTCGATATTTTGAAAACGAGTTTTAGAAACCGATATGAATTTTTCCAACATCTCCTCGAGGTTTGGTTTCTTTTCTTGCCGGAATGGAGGTTGCTGGAATCCCGGAGGAGGTGGTGGTCTCTGATTTCCTTGGTTGCTTTGTCCTCCCCATGAAAAGTTAGGGTGATTCTTCCAACCTGCATTGTAAGTATTGCTATAAGGATTATTTTGAGGTCGAGAATTATTACCCTTATAATTCATCTGTTCGGTTTCTGTACTATGTCCATCGGGATGGTATTCTGGGTTGCTTACTCTTCCTAGGCTGGAGTCACATTGCATGACTGGATGTACCTACGTAAAACTAATAAGACCATCAATCTTTTTATTTAAAAGTTCTACTTGAGTGGAAAGTATTGTGACTGCGTCAATATTAAAAACTCCTGCTGCTTTTGTCAGCTTTGTTCTCATGACTTGCCACTGATAGTTATTCAGTGACATCTCTTCTATAAACTCATAAGCTTCTTTGGGTGTTTTATTATTGATTGTTCCTTTGGCGGCTGCATCGATCATTTGTCTTGTTGAGGGATTCAAACCATTGTGGAAGGTTTGAACTTGTAACCACAGAGGTAACCCATGGTGAGGGCACCTTCTCAAGAGATATTTGTATCTCTCCCAGGCATCGTAAAGTGTCTCTAAATCCATCTGCACAAAAGAAGAGATATCATTCCGTAATTTAGCTATTTTAGCTGGAGGAAAATAAGTAAAAATTTTTCGGTCATCTGTTCCCATGTAGTGATTGAGCCTCGTGGTAGAGAATTTAACCATTGTTTAGCTTTATTCTTTAAGGAAAAAGGAAATAGTCGGAGGCAAATGGCATCATCAGAAACACCATTGATTTTAAAAGTGTCACAAAATTCCAAGAAATTGGCTAAGTGTGAGTTGGGATCCTCATCCTGTAAACCATCAAACTGAACAAATTGCTTAATCATCTGAACAGTGTTAGGCTTTAATTCAAAATTATTTGCATCAATAGCAGGCCTAACAATATTAGATTCAGTACCAACCAAATTAGGTTTAGCATAATCATACATAGTACGAGGAGCATTGTTTTGGTTCACCGGTTCTGCGGCTATCGCGGGAGGTGGTAGATTGTCTTGATTTGCTTCTATCTCTTCAGTAGGTTCTGGTTCTTCCTCTTGTTCTTGTACTGGATCATGTAGGCTTCGTCTGATCTCTCTACGAGTTCTACGAACTGTAGCTTCTAAATCTTCGTCAAAAAGTAATGGTCCTCCTGGGTTTCTTCTAGTCATAAACTAGAGATACCTGGAAGGGAAAAAGCAAATAAAAATAAATAAATAAAAAAATAAAAAGAGAAATTGAAAATTTATATAAATATAAATAGTGATGGCTATAGTAATAAAAATCGAGTGTTCCTAATATCTTAGTTCCCCAGAAACAGCGCCAAAAACTTGATATTCGTGATATGAAGTAATAAAATTTATAATAAATGATCACACCAGAAACTAACTATTATCACGATTTAAGGCAAGCGCACCTATCGAACAGTAGTATAGCTTAGTGGCAAGACCGAGATATCGTACCCAAGGGAACCAAAAGTATTACTACTAACTTTCTTTTTATTATTTAACCTGAAAATAAAAGGGGATTTTATTAAACTAAACTAATTATTAGACTAAGCTAAGAATGCACAAAAAGTAAATTAGGGAAAAACTCTTAGGAAAACTGAATGATTTGGACAATACTCAAGGGAGAATCCACCTAGACTTCACTTGTTATCAACTCTTGAACTAGACGATTTATTCACTTGACTTGATCCGTAGAAATCCCTAACTTATGCTAATATCTCTCTCGAGACTAAAAACAACTAACCCTAGGTTGATTAATTGAAATCTCTTTCTAATTAAAGCCCCTAGTGTTGCATTAACTCGATCTATGGACTCCCTTATTAAGTTTGACCCTAATCCGGCAGATTTTCGTCGTCCTATCTCTAGGATTGCAATAAACTCCGCTTAATTGTGTTGGATCTACTCCTATGCAGGGACTTTTTCTCCTCTACATAAGCACATTCGACTTAAATCAATATCCCGAAAATATCAATTTATGAGTTAAAAACACAATTAAGAACAAATCAAATATTTATCATATAATTCAAGAGAAAATAATAACAAGATTTGTCTTAGGTTTCATCCCCCTCAAGTATTTGGGGGATTTAGTTCATAATTATTAAAGAAAACATCTCAGAAGAAATAAAATAACAAAACATAAAGAACCCAAAAACCCCTAGAGGTAATTGAAGGGAGATCTTTAGTCTTGAGACAGAATTCGGCTTCTAAGATGGATCAATCGGCTTCCCTTGAAGTAATTCCTGGCTTCTACTCTCTGTGTTGGCAAAAATAAGGCACCCTTTTGTGAGAGAAAAAGCACACCCTTGAAGTTGCCTCCTAGGGTCTTTATATAGAGCTTTGGAATGCCTTTCTTAGCCTCTAAGCATCCTTTTCCGAGTGAAATTGAACTTCCTCACGACAGGGACACGCCAGTGTGCCACGCCCGTGTGGATCAAAGCCTAGGCTGTGCTTGAGCCCGTTAAGCTGGCACGGTCGTGTGGTCTGGCCGTGTGAGTCGGGGTTGGGCTGTGTTCGAGCTCAAGGTGGCACGGCCGTGTGACACGGCCATGTGGCGAACCTCCAGGCTGTGTTGTTTTCATACTTTGGCCCATTTTCTCCATTTTCGGCCCGTTTCTCGTTCTTTTCACTTCCTTATGCTCACCTGAGTATAAAACATGAAATAAATGGATTAAGAGCATCAATTTCCATAAATTCAATGATAATTCATCCAGAAATTAGGCTAAGCATGAGGTAAAAACATGTATAATTTATCGTTTATCACTCCTCCAAACCTCATTCTTTTCAACTTAATTCTAAATTCTAAATTCTCACTTTTTGATTCTTAATTTTTATTCTCAATTGTCAATTCTCAATTTTTTATTCTCAATTCTCAATTCTTTTTTGTTTTTTAAATTTTTGTTTGAGTCCTTCGATTTTATCTTATTCTTTGTAATTTGTTAGACCACAAATCAGCTTATTCGTTTAGATGACAAGCACATCTCCGACGTTCAATTACAAATGGTAATAAAATATTATTTAATTATTTAATTTTAAATAGTTAATTATTATGTTGTTTTGATTATTAATTTTTCATGTTTATATACTTAGCCCGAAGATCAGATTTTAGAGACGTCCATAAACAATTTAAGTGGAGGTGCACTGGATATCATTCATGAACACTTGCAAGATGTAGGATTTTTATATGTGGCTCGCATGCTCGGGCAGACTAAATTGATCCCCCAGTTATCAGTGCTTTGATTGAAAGATAGAGACCGAAGGCACATACATTCCATCTTCCCTACGGCAAGTGCACAATTACACTCGAGGATATTATCTTACGGCTTAATTTACAAATCGATGGGGATGTCGTTACGGGGCCAGTAATTAGTGTCGATCAGAGTGCAACATGCAAGCAACTTCTAGGAAAGATGTCAAATAAGTTTAGGGGTAGATAGATCGATATGAGATGGTTGGAGGACAACTTCCAAACTATTAAGGCTTCTGTGAGTAACGTTGAAAAGAAACAATTCGCGGACGCATTCATCTTGAAGTTGATTAGGGGCCTGCTAATGCCAAATAAATCTTGTAATTTGATACATTTAAGGTGGCTACTACTACTAGATAAATTGAAAGAATTAGGACGATTTAGTTGGGGATCAGCAATGCTGACGACATTGTACTAAAAAATGTGTCGAGCAATGATACTAGATAAAGTTAAAATCGTTAGTTGCATGCTCATTCTTCAATCGTGAACATGGTATCGACTACCATTTTTACTCCCTCGAGTGGAACTCCCTTACGAATTCTCACTCGTTATGTGGTAAAATTCATTTGATAATATTATTATCGTTTTTATTTTAGATTTGATGTAATTTTGAAATGACATATTATTTAAATAGGTGGAACAACCCTGCGAGACATAGCGGTATACCGACCTAGCTAGAGGATATTCGACTGGATTTAGATCAATAAAATGAAGAGGAGGTTGGTTTATGAATTTCAAAGTTATATAATATATATTACGACACTTGAAATTAAATATTATACATGCTAAAAATTATAAATTCGTACTGTAGTTTATATGGATGCCATATGCGCATCCAAGGATTCATGAATATGTCCCGGTTGAATTTTTAGCCAATCGCAACATTTGGCACGTCAAAGTGCTAGTGGTCATTTTGCAATGATCAAGATTCACAAATCTGACCAAGTGATACTACAGTTCAGGTGTACATAACGTATTTCACCGCCACCGCAGGAGCTCAATGGCCTGCACAAGATCGACTTGCGGGGGAGACTCAAAGGAGCTTGGCCAACATTCCACAAGAAGTATATTGATATGTGGCAGCGTAGGTATGGTTACTTGCCAACGTGTGAACCATTTCTCACACCAGATTTGATGACATCTCTGGATTACATGGATTGGTTCAAACATAACAGCAAGTCGTATCTACTGCCGACTTCAGAAAAGAATAGGCAACAGAGTCGTAGAAGGCCAAGACGAGGCCCTATCAATCCTAGGTCGGAGAAGATGTCACAGCGGGATCAATATCTATGACATTTGCACTGGAAGACCTGATTGTTGTGCAACCTCCCGGTTAGTATGGTTCATTTATTTTTTTCTTCTAACCCAATTTTTTTGTCACAAATATCACAGCACACACACTCATTCCCCACATCATCACCTTCACATCCGATTTATTTTACACAACCACCACTGTACACACAATCATTCCCTACATCAACACATTTAGTACCAGTTTATTTAGCACAAGCACCACAACACGCACGATCATTCCTTGCATTAGCACCTTCTTTAGAGATATATTTTGCACGACCGCCACCCATTATGCTATATTATATGCTAATTCTGCCAACAACACCGACACATTCAATATCACCAACAATTCCCACCTTCTATCCACAATTGAGCAATTCGAAACCATATAATGGCCTGTCGATAGTGTCACAAACACCTCTAGCACTGTTGTTCTACCGAGGTGGGTTATCCTCGCAATTGCCAACTCAAATAGGGGAGATCTACGATGGGCGACTAGGACATAGTCATAGTCAACCATAGACGAAGAAGATGAAGTCAGCGGTCAACCCCGATGTGCACATCAAGATGAAGCTGGAGTCAACAAGGAGTTGCCAAACCAAATAGTGCGACGGAACCCTAGGTGTACCCGATACCCACCCGGTTGTGGCACACATTCGGAACGCCGATGATTATGTTATTTTGTAATTTTGTAATTTTTTGTATACTTTGTTTTCCATCCCAAATGTTCACTTATTTACAATATACGAAACAAATTTACTAAATTGGTTTAATTTGTACACAATCATATTGTGAGTTTAAATTTTGCAATTATTTATGTTACTTTTTCATTTAAGTTTTTATCCGTCCATTTGTTAAGTACAATATTTTCAAAAATCAAATAATTGCTCAGAAGGTTCGGAAAAAATTAAAACTTTAGCTTGCGTATTGTATTATATCTTACTTCAATAATTAATATTAACTTACACTTTATAGAAAAAATTAATGAATAAATGAATATGTTGTTGTTTTCACTGCATGAGTTAGTGTTTTAATTAGCTATTTTACACTTCAATAATTAATATTAACTTTGGCATGCAAGTTCTACACATCCGTTTTCTACATTTTCCTTAATTTTTTTCTTGGAAATCCCAGGTTGCAGGGGCTTAAAAGCAATAAAGTTTGGTGGTTGAAATGCCTAGAGAGAAAATGCTCCCTACAGGGAGCGTTTTCTCTCTGGCCATTTCAACTAGCCCAACTTGATTGCTTCTGAGCCCTGCAACCCAGGATTCCCGAGAAAAAAACTTTCCTTTATACCCCGCCCCATCCCTTATATAAATACTCATTCTTTATCCCCTATTCACCCACATCTCAGTCTCCTCTAAATTATTTTTTTCCTTTTTCTTGCATGTTGAAATTTTCGAGTTTAAAGATTTATTTCTCTCTCGCTTTGATAGAGACATAGTCATAGTTTTAAGTTGTATTTGGATTCATGATGATGTCATGAAGCTCAGTAACCTTCAAATTTCACCTATCGTGTGAGTATGGAGCCATCACTTAAGAAGCCAGGATTGCTTTGCAACTTGAGGTCAAAGTTGACACTGATTATACCGTCTTAGGTTAAATTGTAACTAAAACTTCAAATTTACAAAGGTTATGTTTTTAAAGGATAGGGCATAACCAGGGTCGTAGTCGACAGTGCTAATGCGGCACGGCAACAAGTTTCTCCTCATCAGAGGAGTATGCTTCATAAAACTTAAACATAAGCACAAGGAAGGAGAACGCAAGAGGTCTTCTAATATAATTAAGTAATTCATGTTGGTCACCTCCATCGAAGGTGGTAACCTTATTAGTATAACTTGTTACACCTCAATTCTATCGCAGGTTATAATAATGGGGTCACTACCTTCGGTGGTGATGGATAATATGCATTACTTGATTATATTGAAATGCCACTACATTTTTCTTCCTCGTGTTTATGTTTGAGTTTTATAAAGCATCCTCTTCTGATGAGAAGAACTCATTGTTGAGCCCGCATAACCACTATCAACTATGATCCCATTTATGCTTCATCCATTGACATTATGTAACAGCCCAATTTTCAATAGTGTCAGAAATAGTGATTTAAGATCATTAAATCCAACAATTAAGTTTGAAAAACTTATTAATTAGAATTTATGAGTTAAGTATGAATTTAGAAATATTTTTGAAGTAGTGAATTTTGTGTTTTAGAAGAATTATTAAAATAATTAGTTTTGAAAATAGAGAATAGATACCTCGAAATTATAAACCGAGTCATAAATATTTTTATAAATATTTATGGAGTGTTAATAAGTTAGTATTAAAGTTTCGTTAAGAAATTTTAAGGTTTCGGTAGTCAATTGGGTAAAAAGGACTAAATTGAATTAAGTGCAAAATTGTGAAATGTGATTAAATTGCTTAAGTAATAATTAAAGGAGGACCAAATGGGCAAATTGGCATATGGGCAAAAGGCTGGACGGTAGAGTTATAAAAATTAGTAAAGAGGTAGTGTGAACTAAGGGCAAAATTGAAAATTTTGTAAAGTTGATGAATAAATATCTTTCCTAATTAAGTTTTCTAGCGGATTCTTCATTCTTTCCAGCCAAAAACGCCAGAGAAGAATGTTATAAGCTGGTTTTTCACATTTTTGCACCATGTGAGTTCAATCTTTGCTTTTTCTTTGTAATTTTTATGTTTTTGTGACTTTTACAATTAGGTCCACCTATGGAATTCATTAGTTTTTGATTTTATGGGTAATATTGAGAGTTGTCATGGATGAGTGCTGTATGTTTATGGTAAATTATTATAGGTTTGAAGCTTCAAATTCATTATATGATGGATTTATTAAGAGATTTTTAATAGAAATTGATTTTAGGACCTAATTGTGAAAAAAAAGTTTAGAGTTAAAGGTTGTTGCTGAAATTATGAATGCTAAAGAGTACATATTAGTTTATAATGATAGAATAATGTGTTAATTAAGGAAAATAAGTTCAATTGATGGGTCAATTGATCAGGGACTAAATTGTAAAAATTGTAAAGTTTAGGGTAAAAGTGTAATTTTGAAAATTGAAAGGCATAAACTGTAATTAAATGAGACACTAATGAATGGAAAATTTTATATTATAGATTAAGAGCTCAAGGAAGTTGTGAAAAAGAGAAATAGCTAATAAATTCCCGAATTTCCTACAACTTCTGTAAATTGACCAGGTAAGTTTATATGTAAATAAAGTAATATTGCGTTTAAATAAATTTATGTATTGCTAAATTGTTATGTATATCGTATATTATAATTGCAATTATGAATATTTGATAGTCGCAAAAATATTAGTATGTGGAAAGTGTATTGATTTAGAAATAAGAAAGCATATTTGATTCTAAATCAAAATTTTGATAGGAAGATTGAACTGAAAATGAAATTAGGTAATTACTGATATATGAATTGAATGAGATGGAAATTTCATTGCTGAATATATTTATATTTATATGTGTATGGAAATTGAATGTGGGGTAAATATTGATGTTGAATTGAATGTGTATTAGATTTATTTGATGAACAAATATATGCATGTGAGATTGAAATACATGATTGAATTGAGTAATGTTGTGATGCATATGCATTTGAGACTTGAAGCTGAATTATTAATATGATTAAATAGATCTTGAATGCTTTTGATCCATTAAGAATGGAAATGAAGTGAAATATGTGATAATGTGAATTTAATCGAAAAGAGAAAGAAATTTAATACCCTATTAACTAGTCGGGCTTAGTGGATATAGTTGGCATGCCATAGGATCAGAACAGTTCAGAGATTCTTCGACCTTGAGTCGATGAGGCACTTGGTGTGCCATAGATTTGCTTCGGATAGTTTCGATGAGGCTTTGGTAGCCACTTTGCTTCGGCTCAGCCGATGAGGTACTTGGTGTGCCATAGAATTACTTCGAACTATCCGATGAGGCTTTGGTAGCCACTTTACTTCGGCTATGCCGATGAGGCGTTGGTCGCCATTTTGATATGTTAAGTGGATCCATGTATCCGCCAAGGTCCGAGTCTTGTTAATAGGGGTAAATAAATGAAATGAGAAAATTGAATTTATTTTGATTAAGTAAGTAAACAAATGAAATGAGAAAGTGATATTGAATATATAAGTAAAATCCCAGTTGAACCTTAGGAATACTTCAATGATCAGTGGTAGCTTCGGCTACATGTCAGTGGTAGCTTCAGCTACATATCAGTGTGGCACTTATGTGCAAATTTTCTGTGTATCCTTTAGTATTCCAAATGGTTCAACTGGTAAATTGATGAAATAGTAAGATGAGAAAACATGTGAATACATTGTAAAAGTGAGTACGATTATATATGTGATATCTTTATTGAATGAGTTTGGTTACAAACTAATGCAAGTTTGTGCAGGTTTATAAGTGAAAATATGAACAAAGGAATGATAATTGTGAATATGTGTATGTGTAATACTATTGGTAAGATTATGAATGAGTAAGTGTTATTATGAGTTCTTATAAATATTTGATAATGAGTATTTACTTAATTGAATGGCTATAGACATGTTGGGTGTTATATGAGTATAAATGAAAATATTACAAAGAAAACATGAAAGAGTAAAATTAGCTATAAGGCAGTTTTGAGCAACAACAGACATGTGACTTTGAAAAATCATTAAAAATTGTGTAAATTGAATTAGAAGCTGAATGATATATGTAATTAAAGCTTATTGAGTATATTTTCACATGAAAGAAATTGTGTAAATGGAAGATTTACAGAATAGGATATATTTAAAGTTTTTGTGACAGGGTCAGAATGAACTTCGAAATCCCCTGTTCCAACTTTGGAAAATCACTAAAAATTGTATAAAAATGATTATGGAGTGTAATTTATATGTATGAACTCCATGGTGAATCTAGTTTCAAAAGAAATAAACATGAACCTTATCCGAGTTCTTCACAATGAGATAACTGATTTTTAGTAGAGAAAGGTCAGAACTGTCAAGTGGAGTAACAGGGGAATTTTTAAAGAATAAACTGTACTAATTGGCTAGACCAAAAATTCTGAAAATTATATGGTAGTAAAATATATGAGTCTAGTTTCGGGGAAAATTTACGGAACTTAATTCGGAGCTTTATAGCTCAAGAAATAAATAAATTAGCGACAGTGACTCCAAAAGACAGCTCAATGGGAATATAGATAAAAAGTGTATTTAAGCAAAATGGTGATTATACCTCTTTGAAAACAAAATTTTAAGAATTAATTCAAATGAGTTATTACTTGTTTATTATTATTTGCATATAAATTTACTAAGCTTTGAAGCTTACTCCCCTTTCTTTCCATCCCTTTAGGGTTGAATGTTAGCTCGGGTTGGAGATCGTTGGAGATGTCATCACACTATCATGCTTTTATGAGAGGTAAAGATAATAATAAATTTCGTAAGTCTATGGCATGTATAGGGATTTGGTGTTTTGTGTATTTATCAATTGTTTTGGTTATAAGATATAGCTCACTTGATTAATGGCTTGTAGATTTAATTGGTTGAATATTAGTACTAAATGGAAATTTGTATTTTAGTGTTTCAGGGAGGCCAAGGCTTGGTATATAGCCTCACACGGCCTGGCTGGCTGGTTACACGGGCATGTGACCAGACCGTGTAGGATTTGACAGATTCTTCCACGGGTTGAGCACACGGGCGTGCCTTAGCCGTGGGAAGAACACGGTTGCTTAACACGGGCGTGTGAAAGCCACACGGTTTAACAACACGGCCGTGCTAAAAGTCACACGGGCGTGTGTGACGATACTTTTTCATGAAAAAAATTTTCTAAGTCACGACTCGTTGGGATTCGCATCCTAACCATCCGAGATATATGTTTTTAATCCGAAAACATCCCATAAGAACGTTTATGTGATAATTGACATGAAATTTCTTAATTGTTGCCGAATAAATTCTGTAAAAGGTCCATTAAGTCCGGTAACGCTCTGTATTTGATTCCAGCGACGGTCTCGGGTATAGGGTGTTACACATTATAACCTTTGTAAACTTAAAACCCTAATTACATATCAACCCCAGACCGTACAATCACCGTCAACTAAATTTTGAGTTGCAACGCAATCCGGCTCCCTAGGTAATGGCTTCATACTCAAATGGCGGATGAAATTTGTAGGTCACCCAGCTCCACGGCACCACTATCGTAAAACTTTTAATTTTCAACCGTAAAAAAAAAAAACAATTTTTACCAAAGTGAAAACGCGTCTTGTAGAAGGCTTTTTTTCTCTCTATGACAATGAAAATGCGTCCCACAATTTTTAGGAGAGAGAAGAAAAACAACATATATCGATAATTTTTTAAAAAATAACATAATTTCTCAATTATTTTTTTCAGCATATTCACATTGATTTTTATAGAAAGACAAGATTAACTGGAGCTATTCAAACAAGCACAAGTAAACTAAACACTATTTATATAACAATTGAGGTTATGAATTTTCAATTTATGGGGAAGAATACAAAATCCGTAATAGGCGAGAAAATTGCCAGTTTGATCGAGTTTGCTACCAATATTTTTTTACCACTTATTCTTAAAATTTTACTTAGACAAGTGGGAGTGTAACATTTCCCTTATTCAAAGTAAGGCTTTCCATCGATATAACTAACTCGCTAGTTGAAGATTTACCTAGGGTTTATATCAAATCTAAAATTTCCCAATTTTCAGAACACTGGATTTAGAATTTCTCCAAATCTCTAATCCTAATTCCCTTATTTCTTCCTCAAATGCTCGCATCCATTCTTCAACCGCAATAAAAGAAGGTAAGCTTTCGGCCTTCAATTCTCTCTGTTCTTTTCTATTGGGGTAATCTACAAAAATAGTCACTTTTGTTTGTCTCAAGTTACATTTTAGTCACTTACGTTTGAAATGTTACATTTTAGTCACTTATGTTACTATTTTGTTACGAAGTGATCACTCTACTGTTAAGTTCCGTTATCTCTCTAACTGTAATTCTACGTGGCAGTCCAACTAGATTTTAGATGCCAACTTGAATTTCTAAATGGGACAAAAATAGATTTTTAATTAAAAAATTTAATTAATTAAAATTTTTAAACCTAAATCTTAACTAAAAAAACTGTTCATCTCCTCTTTTTAATTTTTCTTCAGTCTCTTCTTTTTTTCAATAGTTTTTTTTCATTTGACTGGAAAAACTATTATTAAGATCAAAATAGTTGAAATCAAATTGACTGTTTCATAAAGATGGATTCAATGGAGGGCTCAGGTATGTCTTCTTTGCATTCCTCTATCTCTTTTATTCAATACTAAAAAATAAAATATTAGATTTTTTATTGTTTAATGAAAACCCTAAATTAAAATTCTTGATATGAATATTAACATCTAAAATAATTTTAGATCGGAAAAAAAGAGATATCCACAAAGGGATTGTGAACAAACAAGTCGATTCAAATTAGAAAAAATCAGATTGAGAAATCAATTATTCAAGAGCGTGAAGAATTGGAAATACAATGATTAGGAACAAAAACGATTACCATCTTCTTATTTGTTGACAACCACTTCATTTTAAGTCTTAGAACATAAATTTGTCGAAGAAGAAAACATACCTGGACCCTCCATTGAATCCTCTTTTGTTTTTGTACGTGGATAAAAAATTTTGATGATAATAGCTTTTTTAGTTAATTGAAAAAGAAAACTAAAAAAATAGGGGAGATGAATGGTTTTTTAACTAAGATTTAGGGTTTAAAATTTTTAATTAATTAAATTTATTTAATAAAAAATCTATTCTTATCCCATTAGTAAATTCAAGTTGGCACTTAAAATCTAGTTGGACTGTCATGTTGGATTATCGTTAGGGAGATAACGGAACTTAACAGAAGAGTATTACTTCGTAACAAAATAGTAAAATAAATGACTAAAATATAATATTTCAAATATAAGTGTCTAAAATATAACATGAGCCAAATAAAAGTGACTATTTTTTAAGTCTACCTCTATTGATATGAAGAGCAATTGAACATGAAAGAGTTTCGAGAATAAAAAAGAACTAGAAAATTCGAAAAATCAATCAAAGTCTTCCAAATTAAATATTAAAAGGGATGATTTTGCCCTTGCAATCGCGAAGGTTGCCTTTGCACAAGTATGCGAAAGCGTAGGGTTTCAGAGTTTCCAACACTCTGCTTCTATTATCAGACATTATTGTTTGGTACATTTATAAACTAGAGAAAACTGCGAATTTTAATGCTAATTTGGCCGGGAGAGTGGAAGCGAATGTGTTTGATGTTATCCAAGGGTTGGAAGAGTTAGAATCAGGTTTAGGATTTGCTGGTGCATCTGATGTTAATAGTTGTGTTGCCAATTTGGGGATTGTTAGGGATATTGTTCACTTTGTCGGTGATGGGGATGATATACCATTTGCTTATGAAGTTCCGTGGTTTCCGGTTGTTAAAGAGTGGAAGGGAATTGGGAGTTTTTGGGAAAAAGGGGAAGATCCTCGTGGGGAGCATATACCTAGTTGGTTGCCGGCCTTTCCTGATCCTGAGACTTATGCTGCTCGATCGAGTGTAGGGAATGTTACAATGAGTGCTTCCAATGGAGTGAAGAATTTAGTGAGGGTTGAGAGGAAAATGGAGCGACCATTGCTGAATTTTCAGCAGCAATTTGCTCATAATGGTAACGAAGGGGGTTCTTCTCATGTTGGTGGAGATAAGGGTAAAGCAAAGGAAGCTTCTAATAGCAATCCTTATCTTGCTGCACCTCTGCACTTTGGGGAAAAAGAAGTACATGTATCACCAGTTCTTCCGGCTAAGCTTTCAAATGAAGTGAATTCGACAAACCCTGTTCCAGAAAATTGTTTTGTAGGAAATCAAGTTTCTGTGCTGGAGACATTTGCTCCTGCTATTGAAGCAATGGAGAGTGGGATAAGTGAATATGGCAATGGACAGAAAAATGTACTTTATAGCCAGAGGCCTACGGTGCATTTTAAAATTGGAATTGGAAAGAAGCCTTTAGGCACTGCACCAGATTTCAATTCCAAGAACAAGGATCTTGAGAAGATCGTTTGAAAATGATAATGAAAAGGAAGACAGGAAGAGAAGAGCAGAAAAAATTCTGAAAGAATCTATAAAATTCTCTCACGAACTAGGTCAGTTGTAACTGTAAAATAGGTTTGTTACCATTCTCTGTTGACTTTCCAAAGCTGGAGAAGTCTCCTACTTTGACAACTTTCTTGAGTATGCTCGGACAGTAGCCAGGATAGAAATTTGTGAGGGGATGATTTTTTTTAATTGAAATTCTTGTTTCTTCTTTCGTCGTCTTAAACTGATCGTGGATTTATCAGTTTCTGTTTCAATGTCAACTCTATATGTACACTATGCTCACCATTGTTGAAGCTTTACAATATTGTATCAACATTTGTTATTAATGAAGTCAGGTTAATTTCAAGTCACATGCTTTCTATCCTGGCATCTTTTAAGGCCAAACTTGGAAAACAAGTATGATTTGCTGTAACCCACCATTATGAATAATATTGAAACAATATTTATTGGTTGACAATTTTATTTAAATGGGATATACTCTAGGATTGATCTGTATTCCATGTTCAATGACCTCAATAGGAATTAGCTTCATGTAATATGCAAAATAGGATTATAATGCGCGAAAGCAACTATCTGGGATTTTCAAATTGAAATATAAATTATTTAACATTTAAAGTTCACTAACTGAAAATAGGGTTGAAAGTAACTTCTAGTCTATTGCAGAAATTGTTAACAGTAACAATATGTAAAGATCAGTTACTGCTACCATTTTCGGTTTCATCCTTCTATGTTAAATGCTCCCTTCCCCTTCCCCTCCTTCCCTTAGCTTAGCATTTAGATATACCTGTTGATGTTTTTCCGTTTATTGCTGATTGAAGATGTATTTGCACGACAGTTTTCATCCCTAAAGTTCTTTACCCAGAGCCGCCTTCTCTCCATGGGAGTCGGAATTTGTGGTGTTTACTGAGAACCTTAAATCAAATTTTAAGGAGCAAAAATCTTGCAAATATATCATTGCTAGGAGGGTATACAAATAAAAAAAAACTGTTTTTTTATGTGCTGCTTTTTATTTTGGGTTGATGGGATCTTGTTTAACGGTGAGCTCTTATATAACCACTCAAAATGATGTTGTATGAATTGTCGTTTTGGTGCTAATGGTAAGCCGTGGTATAGAGTCAATGTATGCTATACCTCTGGACCAACTCTTACGACTGGAAGCTTATTAAATTCTTTGTACTTCTTTGCTGGTAGTTGAACAATGAATGTTATATGTACACCCAAAACGAAAACTTCAAAGTGGAGAAACTTATATCTAGTATATGCATAAGATTGCAATTTACGTGTATTTCACAGGCTTTTTAATTTACAAAGTGTCATTAAGGTAAGTTTCATTCAAGGTTTATTTGCAACCATAGCCCTTCATCCTTTGACAAATTATTAATACATATCTGATCCTACTTCAAAAACAGTCGCCTGCAATGCCCTCGATGCTGCTGTTGTAGATTTGTTACTTCACTACTGATAACTTCACAGATTAAGTCTTTGAAGATCAACCTCTCCACATCTAGAGCTATCCATGGAATTTCGCTCTTGAATTCTGTCCAGTCCATTGATCCAAGCATCAAATCTCCGCATACGATGCTGTTGAGATTTTTATCCTCTATATTTGATGTAGTTTGCATTTTATCTATATCTAAACATAAATCCCTTACCACCTACTGTCTCTTTTGTCTTGTATCCTCCACTGTACTCGGTAAGATCCACTGCTTGTAAGAGCCTTTCCTCACTGATTTTATGATTAGAATTTCATTAATTGCATCAAATATTAGCAGCCTATGGTTCTTCTCGATGGGGTCCAGCTGGCTGACCTTTCTGCCGTTGTGTTTTCTATTTAGAAGCCAAATGCTTGCTCTGATCTGTTCTAGGGCAGGGAACAAGTTAGGGTTGATTAGATGTCCTGATGGATGAAGCTGGCAGGCCATGAAGCTGGAGTCAAGTTCGCTGAGGAGGCCTGATGCCAACATTACTTCTGCAATGTATTCATGGTCAGGATTTGGAATAATTTCATTTGTAATGGCCCACTCATCGATAGAATCTAAATTCATGAATTTCTGGACCAAGCCCTGGATGTTTTCTGCTTTCCTGCTGTCTGTCTTGAACCTTAGACTGGTTTCTCTACAGGTGGGTAAGTGATTTAGACCTATGGAGCTCCAGTCTGCATCATTAGGGGTATGACCCTCATCACCTGTTATAGAAAAATGTGAACTCAATAATTAACTGGACAAGCCTTCTGTAACAAATAGTACCTTCCTCAAATTTCTTGTTTCATATAGATTCTATCCTTACGCAATGTTTAAATTGTTACATTATGGTTCCTACATGTATTATGTGATTACTAGTAAGTATGAGTTAATTTACTGGTTCTTTTGGTGGATATATAGTTTTTAAAGCTTTCATGCTGGTCATGGATAAACTTTACTTCAAAGTTTCTTAATGAATTTTCTTGAATTTCTAAACTTGAAGTGCGCAATACAGAATTGGCATAACATCCCCATTGATCCTTGAGGGGACTATTACTTTGAGTGCAGCAGGTTGTTAATCTCGTAATAGATTTTGAACGTTGAAGGTGGAAGATGGTGAACAGTTATGTAGTATTCATAAGAGTATCATGACTATTGCCAACAGCTTCAGGTTGCTTGGAAATGCATTCTCATCCAAGAGGATTCTAAAGGAAGTTATTATCACTTCCTAAAAAATGAGTCTAAAGTTTCATCCTTCGAAGATTAAAAGACTTGTTTACGATATCCTCATTAGAAAGCAGAGAAGATTAAGCTAACAAGAAGTTACTGGGGGTGCTTTTCAAGCCAAGAACAAAGAAAAGACTGATTTAGGTGTAAGAGCTGAAACTTTGGTGGCAAAAGAGAGAAGTAGAGGAATGGAAAAAGTAATTATCCACCATGCTCAATACTATAAGTAAACAACTCTTTTGGAAATTTACTGTTGGTAAAGGGTTAACATTCAGTTTAGATCATGCAAGCAAATGGATCATATCGAACAACAATGTGCTGCATAAACTCAGATTGCTGAAAACAGTCAGCTACTATAGCGGCATATGCCTGCTGCAACATGTTATGCAAGCATCAACAACCACAGACTCCATTAGTTTGATAAACAGTGGTTGCATATATAACATGGTTTCTGATGAAGACATATTTGAGGTTCTTAAAAAAACCTACACTTCAAAAATCAAAATTGGCCATGGGGATGTTATAGAGGACAACTTACTTGACTGAAGAAACACATGTGGAGAAACCTAAAGTTTGCTTTGAAAGGCAAAGAAGATACGGTTTACCAAGCCAAGAAGCCCTTGTATGGGTTGAAGCAGGCGCTTAGAAGACTAGCGTGATAGAATTGACAAATGCTTGGACTCAACAAAAGTATTAGTGAACCAACTTTGTTTGTGAAGAAATCTAAAAATGAGGATATGTTCATTCTTTTTCTATATTTGGATGATTTACTTGTATTAGAGCAGCCTAATCTTGGTGTAAGAAATAAAGAAGATTTTTTAGATGACATATTTCTTTGGATAGAAATTCTTCAATCTTAGTTTGGTACTTTAATTGGGCTGCAAAAGTACACAATAGAAGTGCAAAAGAAGCATTAAATGGAGAGTGAGCAAACCAATGCTCAAGGTGGAAAACTTGGCAAAGATGTTTTCAAGAAATTTGGTGCAAGACTTATAGAAGCTTGGTTGATCGTCTGTTGTGTCTGACAGCAAGAAGGCTTAACATTATATATGCTATTAGTTTCCTCCCTAGATTCATGCATTGTGGAAGTGTGATGCACTTTTTAAGTTAAGAGGGTGCTTAGGTATGTCAAAGGCTTAGATGCTTTGAATGAAAACTTACTGAGCATGAACTTGTAAGCTTTCCTGCTCCCTCTCCTAGTGTTAAATGTACATTTTTGTGTTTTGGGTTGATTTAAGATCAACATATAATTGGTTTTCACGATGAAATGATTATAGAACCCATTTTAATCTGAAGTTTCAGTTGAGCACAATTAATGCATAAAGGATACATGAATTTTACCTTCAAAAGCTTTTGATGTTTTCTTCACAGGAGACGGTGATTCATCTCCGTAAAATGCGGCATCTAGAACAGAGACAGGACTAGGCTGTTCTGGGGCAGTTCTTGGAGGTTCTGCTTTTGGATCACCTTCAATTAACCTTGCTGCTGGATTCTGAATGACATAATTTTAAGCTGGTTTACAAGATTATCAAAATACTATATGGATGAAATGAAGGAAGAAGGCTTACTTTCTGCTTCTTTTCCTGTTCTTGGGAGAATGTACGCTCTATCTTGCCATAACTTTGAGCACTTGTGACTTTAGTGTCTCCATAGAAGGCCATGCTCATATTGCTTTCAGATTGCATCGAATTATCATCTCCTTCGTGATTCAAATCTCTCATGTCACTACTGATATCACTCAATTGGTCATCACTTTGCCTCAAATTGTGAGATTTATGCCTGGGCTTCCGATGTGGCAAGCCTGATTCTGCTTGTAGACAGCTTGATTGCCTTCTGCTTTTTCTCTGGTCTGATGCTGGATCGGTTTGACGAGACTGTTTTTCCATTTCAAGCTTCTTCTGGTGCAGTTTAAGGCATGTGGTCTCTGAGCTTACTGCAATGTTAGTATTTTCTTGAGCAGTAGGTGATGGCTCTTTTGAAATTTGGTTGTCTCTTAGAGTTCTGGCAGTATTTTTATCCCTTGAATGGAGTCGACTGGAAGGATCCTTAGGAGTTTTAGGTTTCGGAATTAAATCTTTATATGATTGCTTGTCGGCCTTTTCACTTCTGGTATTTGCATGGCTGCTAGTGCGAAGCCTTCTTAAACTGCTGGTTGCAACTACTGTTGAAGTAGAATTGCTGCCATTTTCCATAACTTTTTCTTCTTTTATAATCTTGATTGGCAATTGAAGGCATGTTGGAGAACTAGTTTCCTTGATCGTGGCCGAAACTGCATTTTTACTATGTAGCTTTCTCAAATTTGGTGCTTCTGAGCTCTGGCCAAGGATGCTGCTTGTGTGAGCTTGCTCTTCTTTCCTGGTTTCTGACATCTGCTTAGACATCTGCATTTCTTCAAGTGTTTGTTTAAGGGCTCCAATACCTTTTCCCGACTTCATGAACTCAAGTGCTGCCAAACTTTTCTCGATTTCACCGTAAACAGTTAGGAAGGAGTTTGGGGCTTTCATTGGAGTTTCTTGACTCTTCAAAGCTCCCTTGTTTCCATCAAGCTGCCTCCATGGGGCAGATTCATTTGGGCATCTAGTTGCAACAGGTTTCTTTGACTCTACATTTGTCATGCGATTGCGGGGTGACCTTGGTTCCTTTCCTGAATTTCTTGAACAACCAGAAATCAAACTTTTCTTTTTCTCATTAATTCTTGATGAGGGTGAGGCGGGATTGCTTTTGAAATCTTGACAGGTTTTGATATCTCGACTTCGATTCCCATTGGTTAGCATGGGATTTAGCGATGCTTCCACCCCCATCAACTTGGCTACAACACTAGATGGTCCTTTGTAGCTTCCAGGTTCTTGCTCTTGGTTTCTTATATCATTTGATTTCATTCTACTTCTGTTTCTCTCTCCTAGAAGAAAATCAGATTTCATACTATCGACGGAACCCTTTATGGAGCTTTCCCTACTATCTAGTGATAGCCTTGGGAGATCTTTGGGCTTAATTTTATGTGCATCTTTTGCCCCCTTCCCATCATAAGAGAGCCGAGGAGCATCCTGTCGCGCAAAAGTGAGAGAACCATCCTCGCATTCATTGTACATTTTAGGAGTCCCTTTAAGCTTAAGAAGGGCATGACTTGATTCATTGAGACTGGTGTTCCTCGTCTTTGAAGGTTTTGGTGACTGCAAAGGCCTTGGGGAATCTATATACTTCAAGGTTTGGTGCTGCCCCGCTTCCACTTTTGTTGCAGTTTTAATCGATAATCCACGGGCTTCTCTATAGATTGAATCTTTAACCACATCTCGGAGGTTAACGGAGTTTTGGCTTGATTGCAAGGAAGCATTTGATCGATGACTGAATATTTCCTTCCTCGGGGTTTCGTGGAAGGCAGTTTGGCTTGATGAAGATCGGTCTACTAGAGATTCTTTGCTGCAGTCAGCAGGTGATAAACTGGATGAGCAAGAGGAATAAGACAACGAGGTTCGGGGTGATTCAAAGGAGTATCTTTGTTTCTCCTTCACAGTCTTCTTCAGATTATTTCCCTGCAGGTGCAATGTAAGTTACATTAACCTTATTTTTGTCAATTCCTCCATAGACCTAAGTGACCAGTATTATTTCTTACTTTTATCTTGTCTGAACCAATCTTGGCTTCTGTTCCATGCTTGCCATTTTGACCTAGTCAAACACTGAATGTCAGCCATAGAAGGAAGAAATCTGGATGGTTTTAGACATTAAAAGGCTAACAATTACTAGCACATTACTGACACAACAAATTCTGGTTACTGCATAGAAAGTGTTCCAACTCCAATCTAATCCACTATGTTAGTGTTTTCAAATTGCAGTTAAAACATGTTTCTGAAATTAGCAGAACCTGGAAACCTCTTAAAACTCACAAGCTCTCTAGGCCTAAAATCCGTGTTACGTCTAACGCATATTCAAACATAACTATGAGGTATAGAATCTTCTAAATATATGAAAAGACATAAAAAGAAATTAAAGATACGCACTCACCCTTGAGTCAAGTAACATAGCCTAAAACATTCATGATGGAAATTCAGAAACATTAACCTGAGGGTGATCTTTCTTTACAACCTTGAACACTCTTGAAAAAAAGGTAAAGATAATTAAAAGTACCTGAGGGAAGCCTTTTGCGGGTTGGACCGGCAATGCGCCGGTTACCATAGAAATGGTGGCAATCAAAGAGCTGGAATAGTCCATGCATGCACCCAATCTGCTTCTGCAAATCTGGATTTTCATCTGATAAAGAATATATAAACTTTGATGACATCCTAAACTTTTAGCAGAACCAAACCTGAACTTTCTTAGCTTCCAAACAAAACTTCTGGGTAGTTTCAACGTCTCTTCACAAGGTTAATATGCCACATGCATTGCCAAAAACCTTGTAAAGGGCTCTTTTCCAAGTATGTTCTAGCTACTTAAACATCCTAGGATTCTGAAACCTTGTAAAGGATTTTTTTTTCTACCCCTGCAACTAGGATATTTCTTTCTTTTGGAACTGTGTATGAGGTTTCAGAGAATTATGTTAGTAAATAACAGAGAAGACTGAAAGGGACAAATTTAAAGATACAAAGAGAGATTGTTATAGCCCCACATTACCATTCTTTGCATTTGCAATGAGATTAAAAACGTTTTCTTCGGGGCTTCCCTGAACAAGGCAGACAATAACCCAAAGGGTCCCCAGTGACCACCTTCTATGGACTTAGCTAACCTATCAAACACCGCAATGGAACCTCTTACTGCACAAACAGATGTTAGGTTCTAACATTTGTAGGCAATGGGAATGAGAAAAATCTTACTTCTTTTCGTCTAATATTATAATATTTAACCTATGCCTAAGAAGCGGATACTTCAGATTTGGAATGTAAGACTTCAACAAACTACTTCAATAATTGGAAAAGAAAGACAGTTGGCTGTGTGAATTTAGATTTATCCTAAGGTAGATCCTAATATTAAGATTAAAAATAGTGTTCCATATAAAATTAAACTTGGCTCCAACATTCAATATACTAAGGGCTTGTTTAGTGGTGTTTAGACATGTTCATGGGTCGGGTCACTGGTTCGGCTTGAACCCGCCTAAAATGTGGGAAGGTTTGGGTAAAAATATAGACCCTAAAAATGGGTTTGGACAAAAAATAAGGCCTGTTTAAAAAAAGGTCTGGCCACGGGTAAGGCATGTTTGGCCCTGCCTTGACTCGAATTCACTAAAGGAAAAAAAAATCTGTTTTTTTTAATAATATTTTCTTATTATTTTCTCCCTATTTTGCTATCATTTTATTATTATGTTGCTACTATTTTATTGTTATTGTTTCGATATTGTATAAAACTTATTTTATTGTTAATTTTGTTATTATTTTAAAGATATTTTTTAAATTTGTTATTATTTTAGAGACATTTGCTTATTAAATTGCATCTATCTTAGTGTTATTTAAGTATATATATATTTTAAAATTTATTTTCAATTTGTTGGGAAATATTTATTTTGATTTTTTTAGTATTTTTGATGTATTATATATTTTTTAAAATTATATAAAAAAATAATATGGGTAGGCGGGGTTGGGCCCGGGTTTTAACATTTTTATCCGGGTCGGGCTTGAGCAAAATATTAGGCCCATTTTTCAAACGGGCCTAAATTTTTAGTTGAGCTCGGCCCACCCGACCCATGCACACCTCTAGTAGTGCTTAAAAAACACTTTTGGAAGAAAAATTATGCTAAACAAGCTGCTTTTAGTTAAAATTTTTGACTTTTCAAAAGCACTTTTGAAATTTGAAAAGAAGCATTAATTAAAAATAAAAAATATTTTTTAAAATAATACAAATGTGTTAATATCTAATTACAAATATTTAATGGTTATATTTAAATATTTAAAATATAATTTATATATATTCTAATTAAATTTTATAAAAAAATATTTATTGCTTAAAAATATTTAAAATTTATATTTCATATATTAAAATATTAACAACAAGTTATAATAATTTAATTTTATTCTTATTAAAATATAATAATATTAACTAATTTGAACATTATTTAAATGCATATTTGTTACTTAATAATAACATGTCTAAAATGAACATTTTATTTCTTAAAATCACTTTTTGACGACAATGCTAAATACTCAAATCTTAAACTAAACTTTTCAAAAGTATTTCTCAAAAGCAGTTTTCAAAAGTATTGCTAAACTAGTCCTAAGTCCAATGTGACTCAACCCTTTTAATTTTATAATATTTTTAAATGTTATGTAATTTATATCACATAAAATACTAATATATGGTAGTATAATGCAACAAAATTCTTATACAGGAGCCATTAGCTCGAGTGGTAGTTAAGACACTTTGTTAGCATTAAAAAAAAAAAAACCAGGATTCAAGCTTTTTTTATTTTTGTTAACATTATATATGTTTAAAAATAATTTTAAACAAAATTTAAGCATTAGACTTAACTTATCAAATATATATAATGTTAAGTGCAAGAATTCAATCCAGTTATAGACATTTCTAGTGTGATTATGTGAAGACCATAGGTAGATCAAATTGGTATAAATTTTAAACATTCTAATCGTGTTTAAAAGTTATATACATTATTAGTGTACAAACTTATTAGGTTAAGGGTGGGTCAAATGTGCTTTGGGAATTTTCTCCCACTTTCATGTGAACAAAATAATGTGGGTGGGTCTGCAATTTAGTCCTCTCTTCCCATGACCATGTGGAGTTTGTCAGACAATGGCAACCAGCTTCACCATCTTGCTAGAAAGTGGATTTATGTACTGCAATCATCATTCCCCTCTCTACTTTATTTTACACTAAATTTTTTTTTTTTTTACAAATACTCGAATTTTGAGTGGTTTAAAGTTTTACTTGAATAATTTACAAATTTTAATTGTTTTTTTTTATTTTTAATTATTATTGAAGAATTTTAAATTTGAACTTACGACATTAGGTATGAAAATCGAGCTCTCTTTTTTTATGTAATACTCTTACAAAACTTTATTTATTCTAATATATATTTAGAATTGGAATTAATTACGAATCAATTAAGTTGAAATTTGGGAAAATGGATGATCATATTTTTCTCATATGCATTGTAGTTTAATTTGTCTATACTAAATTAAGAGATGACATCCAGATGCTGTTCATCGGTGAATATGGCTTTGTAACCAAGAAACCTTTTTTTTTCTATTTAAAACATTCACCTAAAATGGAAAATTACGGTGCCTTGCTATATATATAAAGATGGATTTGAGAAATAATTAAAATGCAACACATAATAAATATGATATAAATATAAAAATATATTATTTATACAAAATCTGAATTATTCATATATAAAGTTTAGAATTATTCATAATTTTTTTTAAATTTTAAATACAAAGATACATACGCTTCAACATACTCGAACTAACATCCTCCTTATATAAATATAATATAAATAATAATTACTAAAAAAAAGTTAACATTAATACAGATGTGTACTAGACTATGAAGCATTTCAACCACAAAAGAGATTAGTGATTTTATATCCAAATTTGGAGATTATATTAAAGCTTAATGATTGCAATGATAGAAAAGGGGTCTATCAAATTGACAGTTCATTAGTTGCAAGAGTTTTACCTACACTGCACATGCATTTCCTACTGCTACTATTATTATCATTATTGGCCTGACATCCTCATGCATCTCATAGTCACTGATTAAACCGAAGTTATTATTTCAAATTCCTAATTTTATTTAAAATACTTAAATTTTAAACTTTATTTAAAAAATATCTACCTTTTTATCAACTTGACCCAAGTAGTCATATCTTTGATAAAATCAGAAATGGTTAGGAAGGCCTAATCTTACACAATTGAAACAAGGTATGAAACTTGGTTTGATGGAGCCTTCAAAAGAAAGATTCCTAATATAGGGAGGGTTCATAGGGACCTTCCTGTTGGTGGGTTCAAATGAGTTGATATGTCACTATTGTAGTTATCATACAATGTGTATGACATTTATCTCCCCCTTTGAAATGTGGTATCATCATATTTGGGATTTAAATTAGTGTTTTTTTCGATTTTGATTGATTTTAATTTTATAATTTCACGTTGTTTGTAATTGACAATGATAGTGTGTCTGGTACGTGTTTGTTAAAGTAGGTTTTGCAGGGAATGGGAAATGGGCCATAAAAGGTAGTAAGGTCAATAGCAAAACTTTGAGCAAGAGAAAATGATGCTGTATGACACAAAGTCGTGAACATGCCAGCTTTATTCACTTCCTTCATACCTGCTAATTGTTTGTTTTATATACATATTCAAAAGTGCCTTCGTCTTTCTTGGTTATCGGAAATTGAATTAGTGATTCAACTTGTTATGTTAGCGATTTTTAATTTTATAGATTTAATTAAAATAATTATTAGAAGAATAAGAAAGAAATTGGTCGAATTAGCTTGATTACTGATTTAACCAATTTGTTGTTCACGATTGATCTATTTTAATTCAAAAAGTTGTGGTTAGGGGTATTACTTTATTTTTCATAGAATTTAAAAGAAAAGGAGAACCTATATATCTATATATGTGTGCGTGCGTGCGTGCGGGCGCACGTTTGTGCGTGCGTGCGTGCGTGAATAATTATTTGATACATAAGTAACGAACATTTTTAACTTCAAAAATTAAATTAAGAAACCGTCCCGTATCCTTAATTGATATTTAAAATAAATAAATTAGGCATATGGTAACCCTTTAACTTCATTTGTAGAGTTAAAAAATTCTATCACTAATGTATTAAATAATATATATGTATGTAAAATATAATATTATATGAATTTTTTATAAATTTAAAAAGAGAAAAAAATTATAACACTAGTAGTAAATTGAATATTTGTAATTTTTAAAATTTTAACTAAAATCTGATTAATTTTAATTACATTCAGTTTTATTTATAATCTTCTTTTTATTTAAATTTTATTATTCAAGATAATTATATTTTTTAGATTATTAAAATTTGTTAAACATTTCAGTTCTTAATAATTAATCATTGAATACTCACTGTTAGTACAAATTGATGGTGGAGAAAATCTTGAACACACGAATGAAACTCGAACATAAAATGAAGAAATAAGACAAGGCTCCAAGGCATATATTGAGCCATTATTTTTAATGTTCTATTCGCCCTCACCTATATTCGATGTGCAAAAAAAATTGAAGAAAATGAATCTCGAGGATACAATGAAGCCGATGACTATATGCGCTTTGCACTAATGAGAATAGTCCACTAAACCTTGAGCAATGTATAACAAGAAAATCAATTTCTATAAAAAATTTCTACAATAACTCTTTATAGAACAATCTAATAATATTAATAGATGGAAGAAAGATAGAAAAAATTTTTAAAACTTGTTGTTATGATTTCCAAATGAAATCTCATTCCTATTTATAGGAATTTTCTTGTCTCTTCACAGAGACATCCTTCAATAGGTATCTTTATGACTAATAACATCTTTAAAAAGACACATAATTATTCATCTAATATTATGACTATTCAAGTAATATTGTTTGAATAGTTATAATTCTTTGTCAAAAACCAAGTGATATAACTCTTGACCAATAACCAAAAGATTTAACTTTTGATTAATTACTCTTTCATTTATAGTTATTGGATCACTAAAAATATTTGAAAATGTTCCAACAATCTCCCCCCATTTTCAAAATATTTTAGATTTTAATATTCTTGGAAATCAATTTGCATAAATGAAGGTGCCTCACTTAGTGAAAACATGTTAAAGTTAACTGAAACAACATGGTAGACTAAGCTTTGAACTAGTTATTCCATTTGACTAATCGAACACATCTCACACACTGATTTCAACATCGGTCAATGCATAGTATCCAGGGACACTATTATTGCCATGTTTCTGTGTCATCTTTTCATGAGTGCTGTCAGAGCCAAGCCCTTGAGCTTTTAGAAGATGTCACACTTCCACTCACATAGGTAAATCCTATTAAGAGTGTTCCCGTAATTATAACACTCTAACATATTTATGTTATGGGTCTATTAAGAGTACATTACTCATCCCTCCCTTATCATTACAGGTATCTAGCATTTTAATCTTAGGAAGGATTTATTTATAATGCTAGCAGTCACATACTAATGATGTATTTTGTCTTATTGAACCCAATACTTGATGTTATACCAAGCATTGAGTTGAGTTTCCATCATGGGTGACTCTAATTAATGAGCTTGAATCTCATCCCTTTTGAGGTCTTATTGACTACATCTCTAGAAAGACTTTTTGTCAAAAGATCTACCAAATTTTCCCTTGACCTCACACAGTTAATAGTGATCACTCCATTAAAGATTAATTTTCGGACATAGCTATGTCTTAAAGTAATGTGTTTAGACTTTCCATTATATACTTAGCTATATGCCTTTACTAAAGTAGCCTCACTATCACAACGGATTGAAATAGGTGAAATTGGTTTAAGCCATAGAGGTACATCAAAAACCAAATTTCTTAACCATTCTGCTTCTTTAGATGCAGCAACTAAAGCAATAAATTCGGTTGCCATGGTGGAATCAGTAATACATATTTGTTTATTAGAACTCAAAAAAATGACTCTTCCACCAAGAATGAAGATCCATCCACTAGTAGAAGCATGATCTTCCAAATTGGTAATCCAATTAGCATTCGAATACCCTTTTAAAACTGAAAGATATCCATTATAACACAACCCATAATTAATAGTTTTCTTTAAGTACATAAATACTTTATTCAAAGCTTACCAATGCAAACTATTTGTATTACTTGTGTACCTACTTAATTTCCCAACAACATATGCAATATCTGGTCTTGTACAAGTCATTATGTGCATAAGACAACTAATTAAACATGCATATTTCAATTGATTAATTTTCCTACCAGCATTATATACTAATTTTATTTGAGGATCCATGGGTGTAGATGCCGGTATATGATATGTCACAAAGTTATGTAGCAAATTAGGCTTTCTCAGCATACTTAAGGAGCTTATTCTCAAGCAAAATAGTGTATTTTGCGTAATTTTTCGTTATTTTTAAATTTTAAGTTAATAAGTGAAAATGTCCCATTTTTCCCATTTTGTAACCCAATTTGGCTAATAGTGTCATTAGGAGGCCTAATGTGTTACTAAGTGGTGTAGGGACGTATTGGAGGTAAAAAATGAGCGAGAATGACACCAAAGGCCAGGGTATCGCGATACCTCCAACAAGATAGAAGATTGGAGACACCCTTCAATAGTATCGCGATATCCTCTTTAGGTATCGCGATATCCACCTTTCAAAGAGGACCCCAAGGCTCAACATTGATTGAGGTATCGCGATATCCACTTCTGAGTGTCGTGACGTCGCCTTCTTCAATGGGACAAAATTGGACAAAAAGGGTAGTCTTTGTCCACTCGGCCCACCAATCACCCAAGGCCTGTGTAGGGGGCATGTTTGACAATGAAATCTCATCAGAAGATAGCCTAAAACAACACAAATTGGCTGAGGAGGAGAGACATAACATTAGCTTAGTTTTAGGTTTAGTTTTCTCTAGGTTCTCTCTTAGTTTTTCGGTACTTTTTCTAGGGTTTTTATTTTTTCTTCTTCTTCATTAGTTTAGAGTTTATTTTTTTGTATTTACTTCTTGTTCTTGATGTTCTTAGTACTTAGATAAGTTAGATATTACTATACCCTAGGTTTATTTGCACTTTCAGTTGTACCTTAGTTGTAAGACTTTTCTAGCTTTAGTTTAATGTATTTCAATTTCTTTTACTTTAAATCCATCAAAGTTTGTTCCTTTTATTTTTATTGCTTTATATTTTCTCATTGAATGCTTTTAGTTTCATGTTCTTTAAGTTTTCTAGCATAAAAATCCAAACTTTTATGTTTTTCTTAAGCTTTACTTTAGTGGCTGCTTTGTTTTTCATTTTCATGTTCATTTCCTTTACTTTCATCATGAGTAGTTAAACATCAAAAGGGGATTGATAGATAGATATGTGGGTAAGTTGAAATCTTTGGACAGATAACTAAATCGTAACAAATTAGGCTAAATTGAATAGATAAAAAAACTTAAGAAGTGACACCCTTAAGGGAATATCTAGGCAAGTGAGACCGAAAGGTAATCTTGTTGCGCACCCATTTGTTAGTCTCGGATTAACCGATGAGATTAGAAGATAAACCAGAGCTAATCCTTCTAAGTTGGTAAAATTGAGATCGGAAGATAACATGGAGCCACTTGGTAGTTTATGCGATTTAAGTCCCTTATTCGAGGATGGGCGAACCACATCAAAATCAACCAACCACCATTAGTCATTTATCAGTTTAATTTCTTAGTTTCTTATTCTTTACAATTTAGTCCTTATATTAGCATATTTAATTTTCTTAAGAAATTTTCTTATTATGATTTATCATATTATAAAATCGTATCAGTAGCGACTTAAACTTTATTGTGTATGCTAGTTATCGCTCAATTGACATCTCCTTTGGGTTTGATCCTTGGAATACTCCAGTATTCCATTGTAACACTATAAATATTACAACTAACATGTACGCTTGTAGTAAAATCATGCTTTAAAATTTTTTTTATAAATTCATTGTTCTATGTGCACATACGTAAAAAGATCAAACTTTTTAAGCACATTTTCAATGTAATGTGATTGTAATAAACCTATAGTGCTTTCCTCTTGGGTTATTTTAATCCCAAGAAAAACATCTACTACACCCATATCCTTTATAGCAAAGTTATTTTGAAAGAATTTCTTTGTGTTTTCTATTTGTTTCAAATCCATGCCAAATATGAGCATGTTATTTACATATAAGAAATTTATGACACCTTTTCATTTTTAAAATTGCTATATATGCACTTATCGGATTCATTTATTTTATAGCCATTAGCTAAAACAACCTTGTCAAACTTTTGGTGCCATTGCTTTGGTGCTAGTTTAAGTTCATATAAAGATCTAACAAGCTTACATACCTTATGCTCCTGTCCTGGAATAACAAATCCTTTTGGTTGTTCTATATACACTTCCTCTTCCAATTCACCGTTTAAAAATGCAGTTTTAACATCCATTTAGTGAACAACCAAATTATACATTGAGGTAAGTGATATTATGAGTCTAATCGTAGCAATTCTTGCTATTGTAGCATTGGTATCAAAGTAACTGTTAGAGTAT